>JAUPFN010000008.1:11351827-13881429 GCA_036924255.1 Apodemia mormo
CAATTTAAAAATTGACATTTGATAGCCGTCAACAATTAAAAATGTTGTCATTGTAAAAAAATTCAAACTCGATTCCAGTAATCGAGAAATAAATATTTTATAATACTTCATGTTGATATTTCAGTAATATATAATAAGTAACGGTACAAAAGACGTTTATTTAATGATAACTATTATAATTGCAGTGTTTCAATATTTATGTTATACTAATTTCGAATGAATGTTTTCTTAATTAAGCAATATGTTTTTTTTCAAATGTTACATACTGTATAATATTATAGGTAAAATGGTATGTGCTGTCTATACATTTTAATCCAGTTTCTACTTACAGGTTCCAGCTACTTTTTTTTTTTATTAATAAAAGATTAATTTAATTGCTTTAAAATTAATATTTTACTCATTTGTATGAAACAGCTACTAGCTATTGTCAGATACTAGTAAATAAGTAACATACTAATTTACTTATAGTTGACAGCAGCTAGAAGCATTAAGTAGAAAATAACTTTTTTGCGTTATTGCAAAAAGGTTTAATATGTTATATATACGTAATGTAAATGTCGTTCAAATTCAGAAATACCTCTCCAATAAACGAATATTATAAAAATCTTGATTAGAAATAATATTAACAGTATAGTCTAAGTAGAATATTAGTTAAAACCTAAGAAATAGGTCAAAATTATAAGACGTCATGAAAATCGATTTCTGATTGATAAATCGATTTTGATTTATGAACTAAAAGTTTGGCTAGCAACATTGGCAAATAGAATGGTAGTCTATACTCATCACTATTTTGATGAATATCAGTTTATGTCCTTTAAAATAATGATTTTTAATATAACATGTGGTCACTCCATAATTAAGACAATATTTACAAAAAAAATATATTACAATTTTTGGCAAATATTACTTTTTCATAGAGTGCTGTTCGCTAAATAGCCCATAATGGCTTTACTCCTTTTAGCATAGTTAAAGCTTAAATAGCGGAGAAGTGCAGAAACATAACATTTTTAAATAATATGCATTAGAAATACATAAATTAATAAAAATAAACATTACACACACTACAATCATTTGACATATTATGTGATAATAAATTATGCACTACTAGCGACCTGCCCGCGGTTTCACCCGCGTAGGTTTCGTTCCCGTAGGAATATCGAAAAGGTTAATATATTGAAACCTTCCTCAAGAATCAATCTATCTATTAAAAAAGCTGCATGAAAATCTGTTGCGTTGTTTTAAAGATTTAAGCATACATAGGGACATAGGGACAGACAAAGAAAGCGGTCTTTGTTTTATACTATGTTGTGATTTTGTTTGCGGTTAAAATATGTTGTTAAACATAGAAGAAATTTTATTTTCTACGATATAATTCTACGGTTTAAAAGCGGACAAGGCTGCCAGCATTGTTGTGACACCTCTATGGTAAGGTATTACAGTACCATCCAACAATGCTCATGATGTAACCTAGACGTAGGGACTGGAACTCTCTGACGCACAGTTTTAACAAGATAACCTGTTTGTACCCATTGGTACTTACCTACCAAACACGATGTTCTGAACTACGATACTAAAGTTATCACTATATATATATATACATACATATATACATACAAACAAATTCTTCCAGTATACCCACAGAACTTAGTTTACTCGTTCAATTAAAACGGCTTAAGAGCAAATTAAATGGGCGCCATTTGTAAATATGTACGTTTATGCTAACGTATAAACTTGGTGTTAAATTTCAACATAAGCTTGGCCTTTTAGGTATGTAACATTAAAATAAATGTTGCAATTCAAAGAAGTAGATAAAGTTACACCTACGAATTTTAAATGTCAGTGTTTTAAATTATCTACCCACCTGTGTCACTAATTTTCATTATGTTGTACCCACTTATGTAGGTGTAACGTAATGAAAATAAGTTACGGGTACTTCTGAAAGAAGTGAAAACTGAAACTTTGAAAATGCTGTGTTATTTTTTATAATTTTTTCTAACCCTATCCTAAGCTTCTACTACCTTTCCAATCCTTCAATTAATTTTTTTTCCCTACAATTCCAATATTACCCTACGATAGCTAATGTTTCACAATAAGTAACGAATAAAATACAATACACAGCCAAATTCATACTATCGCCAGATATTGGTGGTGCAACACATCTTACCTCATAGCATAACTGTCACGCGATATGTCCGTAGTAAAATCGCCCAATGCCTCTAAAAAGTTTTGATTTAAAACAATCGAGTTTAAGCTTACACACGGTAGAAGTGAATTTTGTATTTTGGGTAATGTATAAGAGAATGAGAATATACTATGGAGGTACTTAACAGAGGGAAATAAAGAAAACGAAAGAAAGTGAGAGATAGCTATTGTTTGACATTTTTTTCTTGATAACAGTAGTTTGATTTTTGTAGGTAGTGTGGAAATAACTTTTCAGCCGAAACGCATGTTAAAGTATACTTTGCGGCGCTCTTAGATCCTGTTGATCTTAAAAAAAATTGTTGGGAAATAAAATTTAGGAATTTTCTTAAAGTTTAATTTTACTGTTCAGTGTTTTTATCGCGAATTGACTAGCAAAGGTGTTGTTAAAAAATTGCCATTAGGCGATATTTTTAGAATATTGCGGCTTAAGTGGCAAAGATACAATGTGGCAGATTTGAAATTCGGTAAGAGAACCATAAAATCTATGGAAATACCTTTTTTTACTACTTTTTTATAAAAACTGCAAGTGAACATTCTAGATAACTTAACTCTTTTATTTCGAATCATATAGGTGCTACTGATATTAGACAGTGGTCCTCGAAACAAACTTTTTTTATTAATAACAAGCTGAATTTGACGTGACGCCCATCTATTCTATCTTCGAAAAATCTCGAATCGGGTAATTACTGAAGTTAGGGGGCTTCAAAGGTGTCACTTTAGTGAAATAAAAATATTGTTCAACAATTAGTTTTTTATTTAAATAAAATTAATATAAAATTTTCTCATAAAATAATCAAGCGATTAGATCGCTTGATTATTTTATGAGAAAATTTTTACATCGTTAAATTGACATCTTTGATGCCCCCTAATTTCATTAGTTACCCGATTCAAGATTTTTCGAAGACAGGAAAGATAGGCGCCTCGTCAAAACAAAGCTGTTTATTAAAATTTAACTTGTTTTGATTTTAAAAAAGTTTGTTTCTCCCACCACGGTCTATATTTTTTTTTTATTTTTCATCCTGACTAGAAACGGCGACCGCATTACATACAATCACTAGATAAATAACGATATTAAATTAATTATAATTTAAACTCAAAATATGCTCTATTCAAATATACCTTCGCAGGCACTTTTGACTAGTCGACATTTTTTTAATTTGAATAGTTAGCGCTCCGCGTAATTTCAAAACGTGGAGATTTGGTGAAAACTCGATTTTCGAAATTCGGGGCAAAATCAGTAACTTCCTTGTCTACATACGTAGCGGGAAGTTAAATAATCCATTTGGAAGTTGCCGTTGATTAAAAATTTTAAAAAAGGGATTTTTCGACATAACTTCGAGATTTTGTAACCAATAATTTTTTGAGCTTTTACAATATATTCTTACATAAAATACTTCGTCAAACACCGTTTCAACCGTAAACCCGTGTGGTACCACCACCTTATCTATTTCTGCTTAAAGTAAAGATAACAACAAAATGTTAATTTTCCCTTTCGTTGTATATAAAAGTCGCAGAGTAAATTCGTAAATTCTTTGAGGGTTCACTACGTGGGCGGTACACCCAAAACGCCTACGCTCGAAACATTTTGACATCAAACATTCCTTATACTTTTGTATTACGAAGAATAACGATCCCTGAATTTGGCTGAAAATATAACAACAACGTAGCTTTATTATTAGTAAGCAATCTGAGATGATGATTGAAACCCTTTTCCTTAATAATTATTTTTCGTGATTTTTTTTTTGTTATAGCACTCACCCCGTGCTTGGGAATCTGGAAAAACCTTAAAAACAACAAAGAAAAATATCGACACGCGGGATTTGAACCTGCGACCATTTTAGGTCCCGGCTTTAGGGAAATGGTCGCAGGTTCAAATCCCGCGTGTCTATATTTTTCTTTATTGTTTTTAATATTTTTCGTGATATAAATGTAATATTAAATAATAAATATGGCTGGACAAATTATACGTATTGATTTAACCCCAAAATAAACAAGTTACTTTTTTGTGTTAAAGATGTTACTCAACGACATTAACATTAAAAATACGGAAATATACACAATAAACACCCAAATCCAGAAATACTAACATCTACGCTCATCACACAAATGTTTGTCTTTGTCGGAAATCGAACCCGAGCCCCATCGATTTGCAGTTAGGTTTGCTAACCACTCGATCAACAGAGTGGTCGAACACATTTTATAAACGTTAGAAGCAAGGATTTACGTAAATATTGATATGTTTGCATCGTCGTGATTGGTTATAGTATATGATATTATGACGTTTCTTCTAGCGCTAGTTGGTGAACCAATCACGAAACAGCAAACATATCGAAATTATAACGTTTTAAATTCTTGGTTAGAAGACAAGGCATGATATTATAAACTTTACCTAAATTTATAGCACAGACAGACGTCTTTACACTACTTTTTTAAAATTTCTTGGTAAATCTCCGTTTTATGACTCGCATCAAATTTACCATTTTGAAAGTTTTTGTCCATCTGTTGCTATCAGTATGGCGAGATGGTAATGACTGATGCATAAGTTTACCGGCTACGTTATCCTCCAAAACGGAACACGACAGTGACGAACACCGACGTTATTGCAGCAGGAATAGGTAAGGCGGTAGTAACAGATCCGTGTGTGAATAATATTAATGCTTCACCCTTCATAAAGTGAAGTGCTATTCGAGTTGCCTAAAGATGCTTCGGTTGCGAAGTGAAACGTGCGTTGAGTCCCCATTTGTGTGTAACTGCCTTAGCTTCTGACGTCGAAGAAAGTGTGGTGAAAGTGAGTGGACTATTGTGTTGCTGTGGTCTTCTCAAATTTTCAGGCCTTGGATAAGTTTGTACCATTCCTTACACTACTTTTTATTTCAGTTGCATCACCATAATTCCATATAAGGTTCCGTGGCAATTTTGTAAATTAAATACCACAATTTCTTCTTCTGTATTAATCTAATTTTGCCTTTATACAATTCAATACTCTCTTGGCGATTACTAAATATTAAGAGAACCAGCCGCATTGTCATTAAATACAAGCAAAGTAAAAACAGCACTTCACTACGCACGAGTCGAGCGATATCTCACACATATGCATATGAATACCGGCTGTTAGTGTAAACACCGTTATCCTTGAAACCAGTGATTTAGTTTCACTTATAGAACGTAAATTCAATGAAAAAACATTTTTTTTAAAGTAAAGTCTCCATTTTCCCCTCAAAATTATATCACCCTACACAAGTGCACGGAAAAGTGGACGAAGCGCGGGAAATATCACTAGATCAGACGCCGTAGGACGGCCAGTGCGGCAGGTCAGCGCCTTTTGCGCATAATATCCATGAATTTACGGACGGTGTCGGGCAAAAACTTTCTCACATTTTTCAAAGAAAATAACTTTTATTTTTATTTTTAAATTAACATAAACAAATACTTTATTATACATAAAAAAATATAAATAGCTATAACCCAGCTTTGCTCGGGAGTTGATATGAGATTAAGTGGTCGTTGAAATATAACAAATGTAATTTAAGACTTTATTGAAATTGGAATTTTAAATTTCGCGCCAACACTACACATGCTGCAATTGCTCGCAGCGCCTTTCAAAATGCAACCCAAATAGTCGTTGTTAGTTGTTCTGAATGAAGTTCAAATACCTATAAAATAAAATACATAAATAACTCCGAAAAAATGAACGCACCGAAGAGAAAACCCGTGAAAGCTGGGAAAGCCACTGGAATCAGCTTGTGCTAATACGAAATGCCTGAAGCAAAAAATTGCAAGACCTAATTCAACATAAAGACACTAACACGCAAAAAACGCCTTCATATATTTCAAGGGCCATATTTGCTTATATCGGAGGTATTTGTATGCTGAACGACACGGGCAATATCTATTTACCTGTTAAGTGAAAATCAATAGAATGAAGGCAGCTTACAAACTACATACAGGGTGGGTCTTTTGATACCCTGCATCAATTTTCTCATCAATTTTAAAATAATTTGTCTGGTGCTCTAGACATATGTACAAGTTGTATACTCACGTATTTAAGTATGAGCCTTAGTTGAATTTAGATACTAAAAGTAAATAAAAAATCTGTAAGCCGGTTGACTGATTGGATGCATGTGGCATTAGACCTCGATACAAGATAGCAAAACACCATTAACATCTTTGTTGACTATAGGCGATGGTTGACTCTTTCCAATAGAAGACCCATCTGATGGTTTTCTGTCTTATGATATAAAAAAATGAAAGTTGGAATGTTCCCTAAGTTGAAATATACCTAATTTAAATCAAAAAGAAGTATCTCTATTAATTTCCGTATTGCTTTAGCAAACAAGCACATGGCTATCCTGATGGAAAGAGAAACCATCACATAAAGATATCAAAGATGTTAATGGTGCGTTGCTAACCGTGTAGCGGTATGACAATGCTACGTGCATAAGTCTACCGGCTACCTTACCTGCAACTCGGAACACGACGATGTTAAGCATTGACGTTATTACGGCAGAAATAGGTAAGGCGGGCGGGCGTATTAAATACCCGGGCGACATATTGGCGAATCCAACCATCTAGTGATCACGATGGTAATAACAGTAGTTCCTGGGAAATTAATGAACAAACATACAAATATATAAACACACAAATATACATACACATACGAAATTTAGTACACATGCTTTGATGCCTAAATAGATCATCGTACTCAAATATTATCCAATTCCAACAAAATTACATGCGTACTTGTCAAACTGATAACCTCCATTTTTTCGCCGGTTGAAAATTCAGTTCACGTCATGACTGGCATTAAAAGCTCTTCAAATCACCTTCCCTTGATAGCTCTTCTGACAAGAGCGATCTCTTGAAAGTTTGATAAATATCGTTATACCAAAAAACATTTATTCTAGTTATAAGCGTTTGCCTATTTAAAGGTTTTATGTACAACCTCATTTGATCATTTATTTGTTTAAATCTAGGTCACTGGATCCAATGTGCTTCAAAGGGGATAACAGACTATCTGTCGTTCTGCCAGTCAGTTCGTAAGAGACAAATGATTGACAACTATGAATGATAATGACAACCTAGCTAGAGTTCTGCATTGTCTCGCACGAGTCTGGTACCACCGCCTTATCTATTCTAGTCACAGACGCGTCAGTGCTTGTTACTGTTGTGTTCTAGTTTGGAGGGTGACATAGCCATAAACCTATATATGTAGCATAAAGACTCCGCCTCAAGGATAGTATATAATGATACGAAATTCAGTAAATGGTTGACCTTGTGGGTCATCTTTAAAATTTCCCGCAAAATTAAGGTGTTTTAAGCTCAAAATAGTAAAAACTATATGCATAGATTTTTTCAGAACAAACAACATCTATTTTGTTAATAATGGCAGTAAGTATATTAATTTTTGAAAAGCTGTATATTTTAAAAATGATGAACAATTTTGATCTTTTCATTCATTCAACTCAATTTTTGAGATCTAAAACATTGCTTTAGCTAAATAATCGACAGGTTGAAAAATTTCGAGGCAATGCTAAAAATATTTTTTCAAAAATTTTCGTCATTGATAAATCCCAAATACATCAACCGATTTTGATCCAATTAACGATATTTGACGTAATTTTTTTAAGGAAAACTTTAATAAGATTTTTAAGTCAATCGATGTATTAGCCTGGAATTATGTAAAAAATAATAAGTAAGTTCGCTAAAACAACGTAATTTTAATATTTGAAAAGCTGTAACTTTTAAAATTTGTTTCGATATTGATTTTTAAAATATCATTTGACTTAGTTTTTTTAGTACTAAAAATCGT
Organism: Apodemia mormo; assembly: GCA_036924255.1. Classification (NCBI taxonomy): domain Eukaryota; kingdom Metazoa; phylum Arthropoda; class Insecta; order Lepidoptera; family Riodinidae; genus Apodemia; species Apodemia mormo. The sequence goes on from JAUPFN010000008.1 coordinate 11,359,839, forward strand.
ATAATACAAAAAAGTTATTGCTTGAAAAATTTCAAAATTATATCGAAAAAACACTTTTTTCAAAATTTTTCGTCAACGCATACTCCCAAACTGATAACCCGATTTTGAAGTAATTTATACGTTGAACGTAGTTTTTTTGAGGAATAGAAATCTTTAGATTCTGTACTAAATAGGTACATTAATCTAGAAGTTATGTTAAAAAATACTGTTTCACCAAAACCTCTTTTGAGTTCTTTTCAAAATTACTCATAATCTCCTGAACCAACTTGGTAAAAATTTTCAGGAAGTTTTCCACGTTCCATCCATCATGCATCATCTATCGGTCAAGCCGTTCAAAAATTATGAGATGTTTACACACACATATACACAGACACACATACATACTGACTTACTTAAGTCGTCTTGAAAATAGTCGGAAAAGGTTCCTGGGACCTCAAAACGTGAAGATCTGGTGAAAACTCGACACGCGTTTCTACGCGTTTGGTCTCTGAAATGCGACATTAGAACAAATATACATACATACATAGATTGATAAACACATTATTATACTTAGTGTCATGCAGTCGAGTTTTAAATCTAGAAACGGTTCTAGATTTTAGAATTTTTCTTTGGTGAAAAGTACGAATAATATTCAGAAAATTATGTTCTCTCTGGGAACCTGTCTGAATACAAAATTGTCTTAATGGTAACAGATATTAGTCGCCAGTAAACATTTTCGAAAATCGGGGCAAAATCAGTAACTTCCTTATCTGGGAAGTTAAAAACACTTTTGGTTCCTATGAAAATATTTAGAAACGTCTTTTCTGTAGAATTTTGATTCCTTTGCCGACCACACTGCGCAGTGGCGGCAGTAATAAAATTTCCCTAAAACGTAAAATATATGCTAGATTATATAATTTAAAAAAATGTTACTTAAAGACTTAAAAAACCTAATTTTTCTTAAAAGAATGAAGCTGAACTAGCGATCGCCTCTAGCCGAAGTCTAGAGGCGATCGCTAGTCTAGTCGACCATAGACTAAACAGTAAAATTTTTAAGTTTTTTTTATACCATAATTCTGTTCAAAAATTATGAGATGTTTACACACACACACACACACACACATACACAAACACACATACATACATACATACGCACATACAGACTTACTTAAGTCGTCTTGATAATAGTCGGAAAAGGTTCCTAGGACCTCAAAATGTAAAGATCTGGTGAAAAGTCGATTTTCGAAAATCGAGGCAAAATCAGTAACTTCTTTATCTGGGAAGTTAAAAACACTTTTGGTTCATATGAAAATTTTTAGAAACGTCTTTTCTGTAGAATTTTGATTCCTTTGCCGACCACACTGCGCAGTGGCGGTAAATCAATAGTAATAAAATTTCCCTAAAACGTAAAATAACTGCGTGCTAGATTATATAATTTAAAAAAATGTTACTTAAAGACTTAAAAAAACTGATTTTTCTTAAAAGAATTAAGCTGAACTAGCGATCGCCTGTAGCTGAAATTCGACCATAGACTAAACAGTAAAAAATGTTACTTAAAGACGTAAAAACCTGATTTTTCTTAAAAGATTTAAATTGAACTAGCGATCGCCTGTAGCCGAAATTCGACAATAGACTAAATAGTAAAATTTTCAATTTTTTTTGTTATATCATAAGATAGAAAACAAGCAGATGGGTCTCCTGATAGAAAGAGTCAACCATCGCCTGTAGACACTAAAGATGTTAAGGGTGCGTTGTTATCTTGTGGCGAGGTCTAATGCCACATGCGTAAGTTTACCGGCTATCTTACCCTCCAAACCGGAACATGACAGTGACAAGCACTGACACTATTGCGGCAAGAATAGGTAAGGCGGTGGTTCCAGACCCGGACGAGACAATGCAGAACTCTACTATCTAGTTACTAGCCATGATGGTAGTGACTCGTATAGCCAATCGGTCGCCTTTTATAACCTTGCCCAGCAGAACGGTAGTTGGTTCATTCTTTAAAGGAGCCCGGGACTAACACGGGGAAAAATGTAAGAACTGATTTTATTTATAAAAAAATGTGTAGGCGGTTGACCCTACAGGTCATCCCTGAAACTTCCCGCTAAATTAAGGTATTTTAAGCTCAAAAGAGTAAAAACTCTAAACATAGATTTTTTCAGTTCAAACATTTATTTTGTTAAAATGGCAGTATATTGATTTTTGAAAAGTTGTATATTGTTGAAACGCTAATTGAATTTGATATTTCGAATGATGTTCAACTCAATTTTTGAGATCTGAAATATTGCTTCGGCTACATAATCAATAGGTTGATAAATTTCGTAGCAATGTCAAAAAACATTTTCAAATATTTTCATCATTAATAAATCCTAAACAAATTGACTGATTTTGATCCAATTAACGGAATTTGACGCAGTTTTTAAAGGAGAAAAGCTGGTAAGATTTTAAGTCCATAGCCTGAAAATTATTTTAAAAATATAAAGTAAATATGCAAATAATGACGTAATTTTAATATTTAAAAAGCTGTAACTTTTGAAAATTAGATTCGATTTTGTTTCTTAAAATGCCATCTGACGTATTTTTTAGTACTAAAATATTGTAGAATACCAAAAAATAATTGATTGAAAAATTTCGAAGTTATGTCGATAAAACACTTTTTTTAATTTTTCGTCAACGATTTCTCCCAAACGGATTAACCGATGATGCAATTTATACATTAGATGTAGTTTTTTGAGGAATAGAGCTGATTAGTTTTTGTACTCAATCGGTACATTAATCTGGAAGTTATGTAAAAAATACTCTTTCGGCAAAATTATTTTTGAGGTTTTTTCAAAATTTCTCAAAATCTCCTAGGTCGACTTAGTTCAAATTTTCAGGAAGTCTAAGTTGATCAGAATCCAATCGAATGCCATTAACCGCGTTTCGATCGGTTCAGCCGTTCAAAAGTTATATGTACATACACACACACACACACACACACACACACACATACATACATACAGACATACTGGCGTCATCGCGAAAATAGTCGGAAAAGATTCCTAGGATCTCAAAACGTGGAGATCCGGTGAAAACTCGATTTTCGAAAATCGGGGCAAATTCAGCAACTTCCTATCTACGTACATTACGTACTACGTAGCGGAAAGTTGAAAAAGGTAAGACAATTTACGGGAAGCTATTGAAATTAGAAAATATAAAAATTTCAATAAGGAAGACGGATTTAAGCTGTCTCCTGCTTGGAATCCAGTGATCAGCAGAATAAAGCCTTTGCACCTGCAAACAAATAAAGTCCAAGATACGGTTAGTGTTGTGTGTAGGCTAAATTCGAAAAAACAAGACCAGAAGGGGGTAGATGAAAATCGATCCCGACGTGAACAACGGAGGAAACTCGCTGCTCCAGTCTGCTCGTGACCACGGTCAATGTAACTTGGCCGAAACGTCGAGCTTTACAAGTAAGTCTATATATGTGGTCTATATATGTACGCGTTTTTGACCCGTTTATATATTTCTAATTACTGCCTTTGCCAACATTAACGTTCATCACTCGTTGTTTGCAGATTTCCATTGCATGGATTTATTAAAATAACGCCACATTTCACTATGCAAAAATACTGAGCTGATAATTGAATAAAATTCTTCATGATCTAACCAAAATAAGATATCTTATTTTATATCATATAAAGCAACAAGAACCTTAACCTTACCCTTCAAATCGGAACATTACAGTGACAAGCATTGGCGGTATTGCGACAGGAATAGGTGAAGCAGTGGTAACAGACCCGGGCGAGACGTTACAGAAACAAACCACAAGTAGTCACGATAGTAGCGACTCGTATAACCAATGGTTTGCCTTTACAAGCTGCCAGGCAGAATGGCGGATGATTTATATTCAAAGCGGCCCGGACTAATACAGAGAAAAATCTAATCCAACGAGGCAGTGATGCTTGCCCCCATGTTATTACAAAAACCTTTGAAGCAAATCCCTATTCATCTATATTAATATTATAAATGCGAAAGTTTGGATGTTGGAATGGATGGGTGTTTGAATGGATGGATGTTTGTCTCCCAATCACGCAAAAACCACTGAACGGATTTGAATGAAATTTGGCATACAGGTAGATGGTGATCTACAATAGCACATGGGCTACTTTTTGTCCTGGAAAATTTAGGTGATCCCGCGGGATTTACCAAAAGCTTTTATAATGCTGCACGTTGCACGCTGCAGCTAGTTATATTATAAATGCGAGTGTAAGTTTGTTTGCTACGCTTTCACACGAAAACTACTTAACCAATTATCGTGAAACTTTGTACATATATTCTTGGAGATATTAGGAGTAATATAGGATAGTTTTTATCAAAAAAGTAAAACTTAAATAATAGCTGTTTTTACATAAAAAAGAGTTTCGAATTGTATTGCATACAACAAATAAAGCTTATAAGGCTATTGAAACAGATGGTACTATTTGTTATAGATTTGTTTACAGATTGCGAGTTTACAGATGAGTGTCGGATGAGATAGAGCGATAATTGTTTGGATTTGAATTTTGATTTGATATTAGAAAATATTGAGAATATTGCGCGGAAAATTAAAAAATTTAAGAATCTTTTATCTGTATATATAAAAATCAATTCCTATTTTCCTTGGTAACGACATCACGCCTGAATGGCTGGACCAATTTCGGTAAATTTTTTTTGTTGTATTTGTAATTGTAAGGAGAAGGTTCTTATAAAAGAAAATATAAAGAAAATTGCGCGGAAAATTAGAAAATTTAAGAATAGTTAACCACCATATAAAGTTTAATGGCATTTTGGGTGCGTGGAAGGACAACCCCGTAGACTTATATGAATTACGTGTCACGTTGTTTGTCCACTATGGATTCCTAATATGAATGGCAAAACAACGTTTGCCGGGTCAGCTAGTATATAATAAACATTATATTTTAGTAGTAAACATTTGCAACATTTCGGGTTTGCTTGGCACGATGTAGACCGCATTAAAGCTGTTTTTTTAACCGAACAATAAACCACTAAATATTTTTACATGAAATTTTTACCATTATGTTCTATTACACTAAATATTTTTACATGAAATTTTTACCATTTGTTCAGAAGATTCGACCTGGAACGTTTTTAAATTGGTATTTGTATAGGTTTTGATTTTTTTTTTCTAAATCGCAACATTACCACCTCGTAACTTTGTTGCTTGCGCCGCCATTTTGTCCGTCCGCAGTCTTGCTCAGAGATCCTTAGTACTAGAAAGCTGTAATTTGGCTTGATATTCGTACCTAATATTACTTACGGCAACAAAGTTGCAACATAAAATCTAGAAATTAGGAGTTAGTGTAGCTCCTCTATATGTGGTGATGTTAATTTTTACTCGTTTATCCCAAAGTGTGGGGTACATGGGGCACACTAAAAGTTTTGCACTTCTAGCTAATCGGAACTATTTGAATTTCGAATGTTATATTTTTAAAACGTTGCAACCTTCTTAGTGATAAAAAAAAATGATTGGCGGGAAATGATTTGTCAATTGTTTTTTTATCACACATCAAAGTTCTACGTACGCAACGAAAATGGAATTAAGTCGAAAAGATTTTAGAGCAATGTTTTTCTTTATGATTTTTAAAGTTCTTTTTCTCCGCAAGACTGTGCCGCTCGTCTTCAAAATGCTTTTGGAAGAGATTGTACCTTGTTTGAGCACCATGAGGCGATGGTTTGCTGAATTTGAGAGAGATCGAGTTTTTTTACATGACGAATTTCGGGAATGCCGGCTTTCAACTGCCGTCAACGAAAATATAATATCGAAAAATCGACAAAATATATTTGCTTATCATTTTAGAATAAATGCACTATATTGGATAACCCTTTTTGTGATTTATGAAATATTTTTAATGTTTTTATGAATTATTTAATTGTAATTCTATTTAATTAGGTATACATTTAACCTTTAATCTAAATGTAAGATTTTGACTAACTTTTTTGGCAAGTATACTATAAATATAGATTTTCGCCATTCAAGTACCATTTTTAGCCACCTGAAATATATATCAATGTGTAAAAACAATGTTAAATAATGTTTTTATTAAATTTTCAAACTTTCGCACTTAATGAATCTTTATATGCATATTGTATACATATAGAAATATTTTTTTACAAAAATAGTCATTAAATAAAGATAATCGTCAAAAACTCTATTATTTGTATAACAAGCTCTTCAATTTAAAAAAAATAATTTTAACCTTAAAAACCCATTGTTTCAGAACCCTTTAAACGAAGAAAAAATCTTGAGTAGGCTAATTAACGTCACTGAAAGTAATTAATGTCTAGAGTCGACTGTCTGTAATTTAACAAACTAGAATGATGCCCGCTAGGTATTCCGGTGTACAAATTTCCTTAGATCTTACTTTTATCGTACATTTTTTCTTTAAAGATAATTGTAGGCTTCGGTGAAAGGAGAGACTTTTTAAGTCTCAATTCATCAACTTTTTTATAGAAACTCACCCAATGGGAAGTGATCCCCATCACACATTGATAGCACTTACATCAAAAGGCGAGGATACCAAAAAAAAAGTTGGTTTTCTTGATGGAATGAGAAAACCACTGCTTATAAACAAAGATTTTCCTCCGTGTCCCCTTTGAATAACAGACCATTTGCCGTTCTGCCAGGAAGTTCGTAAGAGATAACCGAAGGGCTTTACGAATCACTACCATCGTGGCTACTAGGTGGTAAAGTTCTGCATTGTTTTGCCCAGGTAGGTGGTGGTGCCACACCACCTTGCCTATACATTCCTCATCGTCAGTGCATGTCACTGTCTTGTTCCGGTTTGGAGGATAAGGTAGCCGTAAGATAATATATGTGACATTAAGACCCCTCCACAAAGATAACAATGCGCTATCTTTGGTGTAATACAGGCGATAGTTATATCTTTCCATCGGGAGAGCCATCAGTTTATTTACCATCTTATGATAAATAAAACAGATGTAAGTGGTGCGTTGCTATCCAAGTGACGGTTTCGAAGTGCCATATGCAAAACTTTACCGGCCATTTTACTCTCTAAACCGGAATCCAACAGTGACAATCACCGACGATATTGTGGCAGAAATAGGTAAGGTGGTGGTATTCCAGGATAATTCCTATCCTGGAATACCACCTGGATGAATTTTTCAAAATGAGCCCAGATCAATTCAGGGGTAGATTTTGGACTGGTTTAGAAAAAGTAGCAGTTGGCTTCGCAGAGTAGCCGGCCAAGCCGGCGAATCGGACTTTCGCACGAAGGGTTCCGTACTCTATTCAAGTTTCTACCTGTTTATTAAGATCGAGTAAAAATTTCTTAAAAATTACATTTTTGTTATTTGGGAACCCCCGTTTAATATTTACTTTATTTTTATTATATTATTTATTTTGAAAGGTAATATACAACTAAATATTTTGTTAAAATTTAAAGCGTCTACCTATTACCGTTACTAACATTAAGCAAAAAAATGCGAAAAAACACGTTTATTGTATCCCTTAATATTTTAATTATTTTTCTTTTTAGTACTTGTTGTTATAGCGGTAACGGAAATACATAATTTATGAAAAATTCAGCTTCCCAGCTATTACAGTTTATGAGATACAGCCTGGTGACAGACAGACAGACAAACAGCGGAGGCTTAGTAATAGGGTCCCGTTTTCACCTTTTAGGTACAGAACCCTAAAAATGAAGGTTTCACCGATTACAGCGTCGGTAAGGCGTGGGAAAATTAGTTATTTCCTTTTATGTTTTATCGACACTCGGTTTAACAAAAATCGAACTAGTCAATGAACTAATTAATTTTTGAGTAATGTTTTATTTATAATTTAAAACCAGTGAAATTGCAATAACCGACTACAATTTGCGGATAGGTAATATTTTAAGGGTTGATTTCTTCAGGATTTTATCATCAGATCCTAATATACCTTTAATGACATGGAACCTTCTGGGAAATATATTCTTTGAAACAGAAAGAAAATCCTAATCGGTCAAGGCGTTCTCGATTAAGAAATATTAACTTAACATTTTCATAGTACAATACCTATTAACAAAATTATGAATATTTATTTAAAACTCCTTGTTCATAATGTAAGGTTCCCGTAGTTGCCCATCACAATAATGCGGACTGAGAAGACTAATTAACGCTAATGTGTTGACGACATGTAGTTCGGACTTCGATTCCGAGTCAAGCAATTCAAAAACGTGTTTTCAGTTTTCTGATAAAAAATTACGTTATCCGGGATACAAATGTGCTAGGTTAGCGAAAGGCTTGCCACCTATAACTACATTGTGGGATTAAGTATCTTCGGCTAATCGTGGATGCATTGTTCGTATTTCTGCCTACTTCTTCGGGGACACGGGCGCAAAGATACTTTTTAACTAAATTCAATCTGAAACAAATTAGGGCGATGTCTACTGCGGAACAGAATAAGTTTATTTTTGTAAGCGTATTTAAAAGATAATTAAAATAGATTAAGTAAACTTTATGTGAGTTTTCTCGCTATTTTAACCTCAACACTGAAATACAGTAGTATATAGTAGTATTCCAACAGAAGGAATCATATGCCAGTGAAGGTCAAAAAATGGATAGTTATTATGACAATAATATTTAAGGAAATTTAAACCAAAAAATATTCTAAAAGCGTTGTCTTGGGACAAAATTAATTGATTAAAATATCTCAAAGTTATGTTGAAAAGCTTTTTTTCAAAATTTTTCGTAGATGATAACTCCTAAATGAATGGTGACTGGGTCTACTGCTCTGAAACCAGCTATAATGCGACAGATATTGCACAGATTCGCAGCCCCTTGGCTGATTATAATCGCCCTGGTAGTGACGTTGCAACATTTTTATCCAGTAAAAGGATAGCCCCATCCATGTTTAAGATGACAATAGAGCCAATTGCATTACCGATGTGTGTAATTTCTCCCAATAAAAAATAGGTTTTGCAAAAATGTTCTTTAGTCAAATATAATCATATCGAATGAGTATACAATGGCGCACAAAGAAAACTGTAAGCTTGACTGTAGAAAATACGAGTCGTTAGTTACTATAGGTCTATGTTAGGCGTTACAATGCTGTTTTGTAGTGACTCCAGTTAAACACTGCCTAAGTCCCACAAGACACAAGGTTAGATATCAAAGCCAACGCGTTTTCAAAACCACACTAAAAAGTTCCTTTCTTCATAAAAGTGCTTCACTTTTTTCAATTCACTTCACAGAAATATAACAGTGGTCAAATATGAATAATTAGTCTGTAGAGATAGCAATTGCGAACGAAGTCGCAGGTAAAGCTAGTACAAAATAAATAAGAAAAAACCGCATTCATGAAAAATCTGGGCGTGCAGAGATGGAACATCGCAAAACTGGATAATAATGGAAAACATTAGGAGAGCCATCTGCTCGTTTGCTATCAAGATATAAAAATACCTTTAAATATTAGCGTGTATAAGACTTTGTCATCCCATATTCACAGAATAACTAACTAACTACCCAAAGCTAAAACTAGATATAGGCAAAATTCCTTTTTGATAAGGGGGTGCCACACACATAACGTGGACTGTCAAAAGGTTGATCTTTTGTTCAATATTACGACTCATAGGCTGAAAAAAATGTGTAATGCAAATTTCTTCATATTATTGCTTTTTTGATTCATATGATTGCTTACATCATTGTAATGTCGCTGTCTGTTTTTATGTAGTTAAGTTATATTAGTGAAAAATTTTATTAGTGAAAACTTATAATTGGCCTTTTTTCTTTATATATTCTTGTTTATCGATCTTTATAGCTGTTAGTTTTCCATTGATATTAAAATAAAATAAAATAAAATAAATAAATAACAATCACAATTGTAAGTCTGGTAGATAAAATTTTGTTAAAAGTACACATAAATTCACGTTTACAGATCTACATATTTATTGTACTCTCCAAGAATCAATAGGAGACTTACAATTGCGGAAGCCTTTTGTTCGTGCATTCATGGTCGTTCCACTTCGGGAAGTTATGCGCATGTAGTAACTATGTTATACAGTCTTGTACTAGGCATGAATGCATAGGAAATAACCAACAGATCCTCTCGATTTCCTTTATTTAACGCCTTACAAAGCGGAGTGTGTCAAATTCAAGCAATTTTGTTTACCTAAATTGATTCTAACACATATGAGTACATATTGGACTTGCCGAGTAATGTGAGTTTACTTATATAATTTTCTTAAAACACATTTGACCTTAGATAAAATTAAGAGCATAAGATGTTTAGGTAAAAAACATTCATTTTTAGGGTTACCTACCCGAAGGATAAGATGGGTCCCTATTACTAAGTCTCCGCTGTCCGTAGTCCGTCTGTCTATGTCTGTCACCAAGTGTCGGTCACCAGGTATATAGGTATACTTGTACTTACTTTTAGCTCGTATTGGTCCGGGCTCTCTTTGAAAAATAAACCATCTACCTTTCTGCCAGTTCGTAAGAGGCAAACGATTGGCTAAGCGAGTCACTACCATCGTGGCTACTAGGTGGTAGAGCTCTGCAGTGTGTCGCCCGGGTCTGGTACCACCGATTCATCTAAGTGCGTAATAGCATCAGTGCTTGTCACTATCGTGTTCCGGGGTGGAGGGTAAATTAGCCGGTAAACTAATGCATGTAGCATTAAGACCTGGCTACAAGGATAGCAATGCGCGATCGATATCTTTGGTGTATATAGGCGATGGTTGTCTCTTTCTATCTGGAAAACCATCTGCTTGTTTGCTATCTTATAATATAAAAAAACATTTCATTAATTGTTTATTAATTTGAGGATAAAATTCTCCCCTTGTTGGTCCTGGGTTCCTTTGTAGAATAGACCAACTGCCGTTCTGCCAGGCAGGTTGCAAAAGGCAACCGGTCCGACAGACCGACCGTCGTGTTTCGGTTTGGAGTGTAAGGTAGCCGGTAAACTTATGTATGTGGCATTAGACCTCGCCACAATATAGCAACGCAACATTAACATCTTTGGTGTCTATAGGCGATGGTTAACTTTTCCATCTGTTTGTTTGCTATCTTATGATATAAAAAAATATACAAAACATATACTTTTAAAGTCACATAACAGGAATAGTAAAATATGAATAACCCTCTTGATCGTATTTAGGGATTATGAGCATTATCATATGCGGAGAATGCTGAAGGCAATCTGTGATACTAAATTATTGAAATCTTTCTCTTTAGTAAGATGGGAAAGTGGTTTATTAATGATCCCATAAAGTAAAGTGAGGAAATGAGATTATAAATAAATAGCGTCACCCATATAATTATTCGCACAGCCAGAGGCGCAACTGATCCACCACTTGAGATATTTTATAGACTCAGACGTTATTCAGCGGAAATCCATAATTCAAAGACGGAATTAAGGGAATTAATCTGCAACTTTCCGCGAAATTATATAAATGGCTCTTGCGATGTAGTTAAAGCAAAAAGTAGTGTAAGAAATGTAACAAACTTTTTTATTTCATTAGATAGCCAACAAGCAATGGCTCTCCTAATGGAAAGAGAAACCTTTGCCTATATAGACACCAAATATAATAATAATGGGCTTTATCCGTGTGGCGAGATGGAAATGCCATATGCGTAAGTCTACTGAATACGTTATCCTCCAAACCAAAACATAACAACGACAAAATTGACGCTATTGTAGCAGGAATACGTAAAGCGGTGGTATCAAATACACGAGCAGGACGCTGTGGAACTTTCCGAAGGTCCGGAATACCCCAACCAAAAGGATACCCCAATGCCATAATAGCCCACCCACGTCCACTACACGTTCTACTACGCCAGTAGCATAGGTTGAAAAAGTTCGTTTATATATTCAAGGCACGTTTCACTTCGTAACTAAAGCAACTTCTGGAGAGTCGAGAAGTACTTCACTCAATAAAAGTTGAAGCACTAATGGCGATTGACGTAATTAACTTCTATTTCATCGACACAGTTTTATGTCGGGTTCCTATAATCAACGATCTGTCATTCGTACTAGTAACCATTAGCAACCAATTTGATAATAACGAGGCGTACCAAAATATATTTGGACACTTGGTAATTACACATATTTTATAAGAAAAGTTTTAACTTACAGCTCGTAGAAAGTATACTACTCGTGACTAAAACGAGTCGTTTTTCTGCCGGGCAGTCCCACTGCTTGTTGGTAAGAATATATGATAAATAAAATGTATGTATCATATATTCTTACCAGCAATTTATTAGTTACATTATATATAATAATAGAATATTATGTAACAAAGACAGCCCTAAAAATTTGCTTGTTTGTCTAACAATGCGTTTGAAAGATGATTATATTGCATTGTTTAATAAAGTCGTCTCTGTGGTATGGTGTCGGAGTTGACCACATGAGGGCCCGGTTCGATTCTCGGGTCAGGCGATTCAAAAATGTATTTTTTCAGTTTTCTGACAAAAACAACGTTGCTGAAGATTGGAAAAAGGCCCCGGTTGGCGATAGGCTAGATATCACATTGTGGCATTAATTATCTTCGAATAGAGGCAGGTACAATCAGTGCGTACACGTTTAGTGTACGCACTGATTGTACCTGCCTCTATTCGGGCGTGAAGATACTTTTCTTTTAATAAAGACGAATTCAATAAATATCAACTAATTATAAAATATGCAAAATAGAGCCAGCAAGATCGTTTATCATCTTTGATAAATGCAAGTAAGTTTGATGTTCGGGATTATTGTTAGCTGAAAAGCTTTAAATACTTTGAATTATACCCGTACATTGAAGATTCAACTGTATGATAAAGAATTATCATTTATTCATTATGATTACGATTATAAAAACACTTAAAAAAATAATACTTAAATGTTAAGAGAATAAAATAAGGAAATACTAAAATTTCAGCTGAAATTTCAACGTATAGAAAATTTTAACCGTCTAGTTTACAAACAACTACCAAATCCACCACAACGTCCGAGTTTAATATCGTTATAATTAAAACAGCGTTGATGCTCGTGTACTTATGTTGGAAAATACGAGATTGTTTTAAAATAAACTTTTATTGCAAATTGCTGTAAATTTACGGCAACAAATCTTTTTTTTTTATTATTTAGTGTTATGATTTAGATACAAACAGATATTTCGATGTTGTTTATAAATACGTCCTTGGTAAATAAGCTATTGGATTTTTCAGCGCACCATTAACTTCTTAGGTGTCCATAGATGATGGTTTTTCTTTCCATCAAGAGAGCTTTCTGTTTGTTTGCTATCTTACGATATAGTGAAAAAGCCGAGTAAAAGGTTGCTGCACCATTGACTCCGAATGAATATATGTAATAACTAGCAAAAAGCAGAGCTTTGTAAGGGCTCGCAAAGTTATACTATCTAGTAATATTGTTAGAAAAGTATTTATGAGAATTAAATCTTTTAATGTATGGACTTTATTTATAATTATCTAACCTAAAAAATCCAGCGTATTTTCACCTAAACATTATATTCGCATCAAAAGCCCGCGTCATTAGGCTTTGGACTAGGAATATTTGGTCTATTTCCAAGGGAAAAATGGGTATTAAAAATGAAGGTTAATCTTATAAAAAACACATTTTTAACATTTTGCTGAAATAATTGATTTTTTTTTCTAAAATCAGGAAGTTCCTGATTTTACGTAAATTTACGAAATCAAAATCAAAAAATGTTTTATTTAAATAAACTTTCAACATTTTTGGACTTAATATTGGACTTAACGCAGGCACGAAGAATTGACGGTAGATACTCAGCAAATACATTTGTCGAATTTTTCTCTCAGAGAAACCTTCGGAGTTCGATTCCAGAGTCAGGCAAATGTCGTTGCTGATTCTGTCGCTGATGTGGTGCTACAGGGTATGGAACTTTACATTCCGATCTCTGCGGTTCCCATCGGTGGCAAGTCTCAGCCTTGGTTAGGTCGCCACTGCAAGACGACTGCGCGCCGAAAGCAGGAGTGCTACCGGGCCTGGGCTGCTGCATCGGCATCATGTGATGAAAAAACCAGCGCTTTAAGAAAGGAGTATAATAACGCCTTGAGGTCCTTCAAAAGAGTCATCGCCAAGGCAAAATCGGAGCACATTGGCAGGATTGGTGAGAGATTCGTTCGCCTTCTTTCGGGCACCCGTGCGTTTTGGTCTCTCGCCAAGGCTGCCTTAGGGAATTTCTGTCAGCCGTCCCTTCCATCCCTGCACAGAGAAGATGATTCTCTGGCCCACACCGCGAAGGAAAAGGCCTATCTCCTGGGCTCATTCTTTGTGGCTAACTCGACCCTGGATGACCAAGGAAACACACCGCCTTCCATCCCGCAGTATGATAGCAATATGCCTGAAATAAAATTCCATCAGTCGTCAGTGCGCGAAGCACTGTTTTCCTTGGACATCTATAAGTCATCTGGGCCGGATGGCATCTCTCCGATAGTGCTTAAAATATGTGCTCCGGAGTTAACACCGGTACTGACGCGTCTATTCCAGCTCTCCTACTCACTTAGCGTAGTACCGAAATCGTGGAAGACGGCTTTAGTGCACCCTATACCTAAAAAATGTGATCGCTCGAATCCGTCAAACTATCGGCCGATAGCCATTACCTCCTTGTTCTCCAAAATCGTGGAGAAGATAATTAACTGCCAGCTTTTGAAGTATTTAGAGGAGCACCAGCTGATTAATGACCGCCAGTACGGTTTCCGTCACGGTCGATCGGCTGGTGATCTTCTAGTATACCCTACACATCGCTGGGCGCAGGCAGTTGAGTCCAAGGGGGAGGCATTGGCTGTTAGTTTAGACATAGCGAAGGCCTTTGATAGTATTTGGCACAGAGCGCTTCTTTCAAAGCTTCCTTCTTATGGGCTTCCCGGGAAATTATGCAAGTGGATCACCAGTTTTTTGGCTGATCGGAGCATCAAAGTCGTAGTCGACGTTGCGTGCTCCGACCTTAAATTTGTCAATGCTGGTGTTCCGCAAGGCTGCGTGCTATCGCCTACACTGTTTATTCTGCACATCAATGACATGTTGCGAATTAGTAATATTCATTGCTATGCAGATGACAGTACTGTTAATGCTTTGTACTCCAGTCATAGCGGTATTTCTCTGGACCACGTCAATGAGAATCGGGACAAGCTAGTGTCTGAAATCGAGACTCAGCTCGAAAAAATCTCGGAATGGGGTCGACTCAACTTAGTCCAATTCAACCCCAGGAAGACACAGCTGTGTGCGTTCACCGCTAAAAAGTCGGCCTTTGTCGTATCACCTCGCTTTGAGAACACTCTCCTGAAAACCTCAGCCAATATTGGAATTCTTGGCGTTGACATATCGAACAACGTTCAGTTCTGTGATCATTTGAAAGAAAAGGCTAAACTGGCCTCAAAAAAGCTCGGTGTGCTCAGTAGAGCGAGACAGTACTTCCTGCCGGCTCATCGCTTGCAACTTTACAAAGCGCAAATTCGCCCTCACATGGAGCGGGAGCTCCGCAGTATCAGCTTCTTCCACTTGATCGCATTCAGCGTAGAGCGGTTCGGATCGTTGACGACCAAGCAGTCTCCAATCGGCTTGACTCCTTGGCTTTACGCAGAGATGTAAGTTCGCTAAGCATCTTTTACCGCATTTATCATGGAGAATGTTCCGACGAACTGTTTGGATTGATCCCTGCTGTTGAATTTCATCATCGGACATCGCGGCAAAACTCAAAGTTCCATCCTCATCACCTCGATGTCTGGAAATCCACAACTGTGCGATTCTCTAGGCACTTCTTACCACGCACTACTCCTCTGTGGAATCAATTACCGGCGGGGGTGTTTCCGAACGGATACGACTTAGGCACCTTCAAGAAAAGAGCATGCTCCTTCTTAAAACGCCGGCAACGCAGCTGCAAGACCTCTGGTGATGTGGCTGTCCATGGGCGGCGGTAATCACTTACCATCAGGTGAGCCTCCTGCTCGTTTGCCCCTTTTTTCTATAAAAAAAAGAAAAAATGTGTTTTTTCAGTTTTCTGATAAAAATAATTTTAATAAATGGGATTGAAAAAGTGCCCTACTGGCGATAGGCTGGCCACCTATCACATTGTGCGACTTAAGTATCTTCGGCTAACTGTGGATATACACGTTGTACCTCTGCCTACCTCTTCGGGGATACGGGCGTGAATATACCTTTTTTTAGGTTTTTACCCTCGGGCTAAGATTGGGAATTCATCTCAATACAATATAAATCAATTAATACATCTGTACTGTTTCTCAATAAGCATATTGTTAAACTCTCTAACGCTCTATTTACTCTGTTCCCCGCAAACATCCCTGTTCTAGACCTAAATTCCTCTTGTGCCTCCCACAACATTCCTTCGAACTTCCCTTGCATTCTCATTTCAATGATTTTATCATATACCTTGGATGCCAAGCTGATCAAACTGATGGCCCTATAGCTATTGCAGTTTATACTTGAACCTCGCCTTTATACGAGGGCACGATGACCGCGCGCCGCCAGTCAAATATGAAGAAACAATTCATGAAGTAGGTAGTCTCTTAATAAGTTCAAAAATTCTAATACAAAATGTATCTTCTATCAATTTTAACTCGTTAATTTAATAAGAGATGGCGTTAGTAGTAACAAGATTCTAATACAAATTGTACCTTCTATTTTTTTATTTTTATAAAATGGTATTTTTATGGTAGATAACAAATCTAGACATGGATATAAACTATCACGTCGAAGCTTAAACCTAAAAAATGTGATGCTTTTTCAGTAAAATGTACCACAAAAGTGCATAGATTGTCGCCTAGTGTAGAGCTCGCTACGCTCGCCCTAATAATTTTGTTTAACACATTAGCGAAGTCAATGTGCTGGTAGCCATTGTAACTTTATACTTCAGTCTTTTGGTAGTATTGCCTAGAAATAAAAAAAAACGTTAACTTTCACGGAAACAACTATTTTTCCGGCTTAAAAAGCATTTTATTTCCTATTCTAGGTCATCATCTATCTGTGTGCCAAATTTCACCTCAATCTGTCCAGCCCTTTTTCCGTTAATAAATAAAAATATCCAAATATCTAACCATCTAAACATATAAATTTTCACATTTATAGTTTGGTTAGAATACATTTTCATAAATAGGCCTACGTGGGAAACCACAATAAGAAGTTGTGTCGTTTACTTTATTTCGAAGTGGTGGAGAAATTAACTTTTATTCGAAACGCATGAATTTCTAGGTAACATTTTTTGGAACTAGGTAAATTTTTTGGAAAAATGTGGGGTACATTTTCAAACAAAATCACTGTACTGTCAGCCAAAGTCAATATTTATATGTAAGTTTCTCTACATATTTATGTCTTTTTAATATTTTTTTAATTGGTCACAAATATTATTATTATATATGTTAAATATTTTACAAAATTTCGTGATGTCATTCAGTAATTGCGTTAGTTACTACATGCGAAAGTTTTAGATCCTAACATTCAAAACATGCGTAAAACTTATGTTCATTTTTATATTATATAACTATGCAATAAAATTAAAATTATGTATTAAAATTGTCAACATCCCTATTAATTTTAATTTTTAATATTATAAATGCGAATACGAAAACTGCTTAACCAATCATTATGAAACTTCGTACACATATTCTTGAAGGTATTAGAAGTAACAGAGGATATTTTTATTAAAAAAAGCCACAGGTAAAAGCTAGTTTAATATAAAACAAATATCTAATAAACTATAAAAACAGTAAAAACAGTCTTTTCGATTACCTACGAACTGATGCTTGGAGTTTGTTTATTATTATATTATGCTCTAGAAACGGAGTTGTTTTTAGAAAAAATATAGCATAGGATCAAAATCTACCCAGTAAATGTAGTTAAGGATTAAAATGAAAATATAATAGTTGAAGTATGATGCTCTGCCTAGCGACTTTCTTCATTGTCATGTAATATACGAGTACTATTATTTAATTATTATTCAAAGTGCTATTAAGAAAGTTGTACTACGTGAGTTCTTAAATTACAAATAAAAAAATTTAGTCACGTTCTTAGAAAGTTTGTAACAGTTGTACAGTGTATTAATTACGTTGGTAAAAGGCAAACGATTGGCTAAACATGACTTTCTTTGTGAATTCTAGGTGGTGTACTCCTACAACCACGCACCAGGGTTTAGTATGAATGAATGAATGAATGAATGAATGAATGATAACTCTTTATTGTGCACATAATTACAGTAAAAATACATGCTTAGTACAAATACTTTAAAGACAATTTAAAGAAAGTACACAAAGGCGGTCTTATCGCCAAAGAGCGATCTCTACCAGACAACCTCTGTTGATAAGAACAACATTTTAAGGTAGAGTAGGATATCCGTAAAATATGTACTATTACACTTACAATAACTTAAGACTGTACATATATGCTATATCTATACATAACAATTCTGCTCTCACACATAAACAAAACAAAAAGCATAATAATACAAACACATTAAAATTTAAATATATATATAAAGAAATGCACAGAAAAATGACCTTGAGAGAAATATATTAATCATGGCTTTATATATTCTTGTCCCAATACTTCGTTGTGGTACAGGGTTGGTTACCACTGACCGAGTGCTTGCTACTGTCATGTATTTTGAGAATAAGGTAGCCAGTAAACGTCTGCATGTGGTCCGATGACTTCATGAAATGCACGCACCATTAACATCTATGTTGTCCTAAGTTTTTTATATATCCTAAGATATATAAAAAAATCTACAAATACTATATATTATTCATAGATCTATAAGTGAAAATACTTACTGTACTACTTACTGTATCATATATTAATTTTAAAATTGTAATTACAAAAAAGAAGCCCTACTTCTTTACTTCTTCGTCTCGAGGCGTGAGGCGTGACATCTTTTCAACAAGAAACGTATACCTTAGGACGACGAGATGCAGAGGTCAGAGCTCTAAATAGCAATCAAGGTATTCCTTGATCTCTAGCTAGGAGCTCTAGCCTATAACTAAAGGAATTTAATAATGCAATGCAAAAGCCCTGTGCAGGTCTAAAGGCTATGTTACACTTCCATTCTGAAACTGACAGAAATAAGCGCTGATATTTACAGGTGAGTATTTTAGATGGTGATCACTAGTATTTAAGATAGCATTGACATATTTAACTTCAGCTTGTACCTTATTTTTTTAATTTCTTAAGGAAGTGATTGATTTCATATTGATTTTTTAAAATCCAGTTATCATCAGATTTTCATTTCTATTTTTGAAGTTCTAGGAACTTTCTCTATTTTCACGATGACGTATGTATGTGTGTGTATGTATTTATGTAAACCTCTCATAACTTTTGAACGGCTTGATCGATTGAAACGTGGCTGTTGAATTTTAAAAAAGTTTAAAAATGTCCTTGAAGCAATGTTTCTTTAATAACCTCTAAATTTGTGTACCGATTAATTACAAAATCTAATCAATTTGTGTCATTTGGCCCAATTTTGCAAAATCGGGCCAAATAACACAAATTGACGCAAATCTATTTTTGACTACCTACAATATGTTGGTACTTTAAAAGAATTGTGCAAATGCTGTTTAAGAAATCAACCTGTGTATTTATAAGCTACCAAATAATTCTTTTTTTGCTACAAACTGTATAAGATTTACTCTCATACATACATAAAATAATTTAACAACTTGTTCCAGTATGGTGTCACCTTAACTGAAGCTGGGGCCATAATGTTATCTTTTTCATTGGAATATAAAATAACCGTAAAAAATTGCACTGTTATTTGCTTAGGTCCTATATGTATTTAGTATAATAATAATAATATTTAAGTCAAAGTTTTGACATGAAAATTTTGACCAAAATAATATGCGAGGAGCGTATAATATGTTATAAACAGGCTGTAAGGGACAGTATCGAAAATCGAAACCATAGTTTGGACCATGATTCTGAGTCGGAAACTGTTGGAAATTTGTGTGGAATTTTCTTTTTTTTTTGACGATTTCTTAACTTATTTTTTTATATCATAATATAGCAAACAAGCAGATGGGTCTCCTGATGGAAAGAGTCAACCTATCTTAGCCGGACATAATAGGTTAGCAGCCGTGTAAAAGACACGTCTGTATGCGTGCGTCGATTTGGGCGCCCTGAATGGAGTTATTTTACTGCGTTATTATTCTATCGTGCCAAAGTTGTTAATGGTGCTGTGCTAATGTATACTTTAAAACTTTCGCGGCTTTTTTCAAACGATTTATTAAAAATCAATGGGATCTTACCGCGATTAGTTGATAAATAATTTTCCCGACATTTCGGCGCTGTTGCAAGCACCAGGATCGCGCGTTGCTACTTGTGGCGAGGTCGAGTGCCACACAGTTTACCGGCTACCTTACCCTCCAAACAAACACGACATTGACAAGCACTGACGCTATTACGACAGGAATAGGTAAGGCAGTGGTACCAGACCTGGGTGAGACAATGCAAAACTCTACCACCTAGTAGCCACGATGGTAGTGCCTCGTATAGCCAATCGGTCGCGTTTTACGACCTGCCTGGCAGACCGGTAGCTGGCCTATTCTTCAAAGGAGCCCGGGTCTAGCATGAGGAAAAACTTTGTATAATTACTTAACATATTGCATTAACTTTGTATAATTTGATTGATTCTAATACTCTTTGGTGTTTTTTGTGAAAAGATAGTATAATTAAAAGAAATGCGTAAAATAAGCAATGTAGCCCGTGCAATGTACGCCTTACATTGCATGGTGTAAAAATTATACGCAAGTTTTTGCATTTCCCACAAGAAAGGGGGTTGTTATCATGACTAGTACGTAAAAATGGCATGTTTTCTTTATTTTTCGGTATACCGTCCCTTACACTGACATAAGATTAAAGAGCTGGAGATAAAATTAAGGGTTCCAGAGATACAGGAAATTGGTAGTCGATTTTAACAATTTTATTCCGTTTACTTTTTAAGTAAAAAGTATTTTTTTAATATTTAAAATTAATAAAAATCCCTTACATTCTTAGGTAACGTAAGTAAATAACTTAAAAATATAAGGGCTTTTTATTATTGTGGTGTAGTGGCCCGGTGTCGGAGTTTACCACATAGGTCCCGGGTTCGATTGCTGGGTCGGGCAATTCAGAAATGTGTTTTTTCAGTTTTCTGATAAAAACAACATTGCCCGGGATTGGAAAGTGCCCGATTGGCGATATCTTGCCACCTATCACATAGTGGGACCCAGTATTTTCGGCTAATCGTGGGTGCACTTGTTGTACCTCTGCCTACCCTTTCGGGGATACGGTCGTGAAGATACTTTTTTTTACTGTCTGATATTTTAACTCTGTCCAAATTTTAAATCATAATTTTATATCATAAAATCTTATGAAACTATAACATACATACGGACTTAGATAAGCTGACTACAAAACTAAGAGGTAAATTATTACATGAATGGGCAAATAAACTAAGAAACATAAACCAATCTTTAATGAGACAAAGTAGTTGCAAGAATTTAATTCGTGCCGCCCTCAAAGTAAAGTTGGTACTATAATAATTTAATTTCCTTGTAATAAAACCGACATTCCTCGCAATCTTCACCAGAAATTAAATTTTCAGATTCCTTTTCAAGAAAACCATTTTTAACGAGCTCATATTACATAGATTTAATGGAATATAAAGCAAAGTAATCGCATTATATGCAAAATTTTATAAAACTTACTCAATTTTTCCCCTGCTCCTTATATTTGCAGAGTATAAATATACAAGTAAATACATAGTTCTACGCGTTCAGGTTTCAATGGCTGGGCAGGTTTGCTTATAAATAACCATACTGTTATAGACTATGACTAGGGTTGCCACTCGTTATTTATAATAAAGATTTGTACTTTATTTTTGTAAAAGGTACTTTATAAAACTTTAAAAACAACAAAGAAAAATATCGAAATGCAAGATTTGACCCTGCGACCCATTCCCTATTCCTATAAAATAATTAGGTACTTAATAGTTTAAAAGGTAACAAAGTACGTAAAAATATTTCATTTTATATTGCTACTTTTAAAATTCTTTAACTTTAATTTTCTTACGACTGATGACTGAGATAGTAAGTACTACAGAGTATGTAACATTTCATTTTTTCATTCTATACGATAATCATTTATGGTGAATCTCACACGTAGTTTCGTTACCACTGTGAAAGAGCTTCACAACGAAGACAGAGTGCTAAGTGTGAGTTTTTCTCTTCGCATTCGATCGTGAGCGCGTTTGGAGTTTACTAGGAATATGTATGTGATTTGTACAGCGCCATCTAGTGGTAAACGTGAGAAACCAGTTTACCACTAGGTGGCGCTGTACAAATCACATACAAATTCCTAGTAAACTCGAAATGCGCTCACGATCGAATGCGAAAAGAAAAACTCACACTTAGCACTCAAATGTGCTACCCGACCGGGATTGATGCATCGAAATTCCTCGAAGTAATCATTATCCAGCGTCTTTGCTCTGCACTACTCTTCTATGTAATTGATTACCAGTGGAGTGCTTTGGGACAGATATGGCTTTAGGACCTTCTAAAACAGGGTTTACTTTGCTACGTATTTTTCCAGGACCAACAATGCAACCTTTGTTTATTGCAGATTTTCATACACATACGTCGATGTTATTTTTCCAATTGTTAGTATAGCTATTTCCGAATAGATATTTCTTAGAAAACTTCAAGAATAAGTCAAAGACGTTCTAAAAAGACCGCCAACTTAACTATAAGATTTCTACAAAAATCCTAAAGTGCTTCTTGCCAATTTGCTGTATCTTTTATTAAAAAATCGTGACAAGCGCTACGCAGAAACTTTTAATCCTAGTTTATGTAGACATGCTATTCATATTTCTGCTATAGAATGTACGTTTTCAGTACATGAAAAAGAAAAATCATTTCCTTTCAACTATCATTCTATCTAAGAACGCGTAGTAATTATGTTTCTAACTTTAAATATTGTGCAAACAAAACGATTGCATCTAGTCAGTTTAAATCACGGATTAAAGTATATACGATTTTAAAGACCATTTCTTAGGTTGTCAGTGTCGCTTGCATTTACACCCAAACATGCAGAGTTATAATACTTATCGATGAAATAAAATCAATCTAAGAGTATACATAAAGCCTTAGCTTTTTATGCGACACGATAAAATACCACAATTTGGCATATTTCAATTTTTCTACGATATAATATATCTAAAAGCTTCTGACATTTACATACATTTACATACATTACATTTGCCTATATGAACGGCTACGCATTTTGCGCCCAACACCGTGTCTATTAGTATTTATTTGGTCTGTGGTTTAAATACTAATTGCTACATAAAATTTACCACTGATTTACCACGGTTGAAGCGATGCTCAACGGTAATGTAAAAATTGACAAGATGACAAGTCTATTATAAATTCAGTTTGTTTCAAAATTTATGAAAGGTTAAATTTGCAATGTCATTTTCATCTGACAAAGTATTTTATGTTTGTTAAGCATTCAAATGAAGCTGTAAACAATGAAAGTTTAATATTTTGTTGTGTAATTTTTTTTTCTGGGGCAGGTAAACGATGGTATCTTTTTACGCTGGTTCTCTTGCGAGGTAAGCAAAGTTAACTGGACACCTAAAGACTCTTCGGTTCACCACGATTCATCACAACCATTCAAATAACCTAATGATAAAAATCACCTGTTACATCCATAACCGGGACTGACGGCTTTACGTGCTTATCCGATGTAAGTTGGTATTAATAAACTAGCCGCCAGGCACCAAGCTGCTACTGATATTTTGAATTTTCGAGAAAACACTCGAAATATCCTCAACAACACTTTTGATCCACCCGGGGATCGAAACCAGGACTTCGTGATCTAAATCAAATTGTCTCGCCTCTTATAAAAAAATTTTTATAAAAAAATGTATATGATTAGATTATTATAATTGGTGTAATACTTATTTGTTTTATATTTTAAATCGAAGAAACAATTTCCGTCGTGCTTGCTTGCTTGGGTGTGAGTGTGTGTGTGTGTGTGTGTGTGTGTGTGTGTGTGTGTGTGTGTGTATGTGTGTGTGTAAACATCTCATGACATGAATGGCTGAACCGATAGAAAAGCAGTTGATAACATTCGATTGGATTGTGCTCAACTTAGACTTCCTGAAAATTTGAACTAAGTCGGGCTAGAAGATTTGAGAACTTTTGAAATAACCACAAAAATGTTTGGTGAAACAGTATTTTTTTAACATCACTTCCAGATTAATGTGCCGATTGAGTACATACACTAATCAGCTTTATTTCTCAAAATACTACATCTAATGCATAAAGTGCATTAAACTCGGTTTATCCGTTTGGAAAAGTCATTGACAACAAATTTTTGAAAAACGTTTTTTTTCGGCACAACTTCGAAATTTTTTAACCAATCATTTTTTGGTATTTTACGATAATATTTTAGTAAACTCGTCGGTCGAGTAGTTAGCGAACCTAGCGAACGAAAGCGAACTACGAATCGATGGAACTCGGATTCTATTCCCGACATAGAAAGCTTTACTAAAAAAACTACGTCAAATGCCATTTAAAAAATTGAAATTGAGTCTATCTATCAAAAGGTACATACAGTTTTTCAAATATTAAAATTACGTTGTTTTTAGTAAACTTACTTAATATTTTTGAAATAACTTTCAGGTTAATATACCGTTTGACTTAAAAATCTTATCAGCTTTTCTCCTTTAAAAACTGTGTCAAATACCATAAATAAGATCAAAACCGACCAATTTGTTTGTGATTTATCAATTACGAAAATTTTTGAAAAAAATATGTTTTACCATTGCTTCGAAATTTTCAACCTATCGGTTATTTAGCTAAATTATTATTTAAGATCTCAACATTGAGTTGAATGCCATTCAAAAGATTAAAATCGATCATCGCTTTAAAAATATACAGCTTTTCAAAAATCAATATATACCTACTGGCATTTTTAACAAAATAGATGTTTGAACTGAAAACATTTATGCTTATAGTTTTACTTTTTTGAGTTTAAAATACCTTAATTTAACGGAAAGTTTCAGAAATGAAAACTTCCTTTCTTTCCGTTCCGTTCCTGAAACTTTCCGTTTACAGAGTTTACAGATTATTCTTTATGCTAATATTGTTTTATTTTCATGTTTTATTTTATCTATACATAGAATAAAATCGTAGGAAAGTCAATGTATGTTTTTTTTTATATCATAAGATAGCAAACAAGCAGACGGGTCTCCTGATGGAAAGAGTCAACCGTTGCTATAAACACCAAAGGTGTTAATGGTGCGTTGCTATCTTGTGGCGAGGTCTAATGCCACATGCATAAGTCTACCGGCTACCTTACCCTCCAAACCGGAAAACGACAGTGACAAGCACTGACGCTATTGCGGCAGGAATAGGTAAGGCGGTGGTACCAGACCCGGGCGAGACAATGCAGAACTCTACCACCTAGTAGCCACGATGTCAGTGACTTGCATAGCCAATCAGTCGCCTTTTACGACATGCCTGGCAGAACGGCAGTTGGTCTATTCTTCAAAGGAGCCCGGAACCAACACGGGGATGTCCGGAGTAAACTCATAAAGTACTGCATGGATTTACTTCAAATTTTGCATGAATATTACTAACAAGTCGGGTCAACATATAGGCTAAGGTATGCCTCGTAGGTGATAAAATTATCACACTATCACCTACGAGAAGCTGTGCGGAGTAAACGAAGTCCGCGCGAACGAAGTCGCGGGCAACAGCTAGTATAAAATAAAATGTCTTACGATAATACTATATATCTCCTTTGGATACATTTTTGACCTATTGTTTTTGCAATCCAAAACTTCGCATTGCGGCCTGTCTGTTTTTATTTTTTAAGCAACGAGTTTGCTTAGATAATACCGGAATACGATTGACATCTTACGCGATGTTTAACTTCATGCCGCACGAATACGCAGAGGTGCAGATTCTAGTGGATTAGATATTGACTCAGAACCTAAATGGTTTTATACTAACGAGTGCATTACTGCTAGGAATCGCCAACTTTTTGGAAAGGCTAGAGAGACAGGTGTACGCACATAAGGCTCAAAAGTCCAGAATCCATCAGATTAAATCTGACGCGGATCTGGATAAGACTTTTCAATATATATCGTAATTAAAATTTGTGTGTACGTACTAGTGTTCTATTTATAGTTAATATAGTTTACACCTGGATAAGTTATTGGTGTATTTTTAGTTTATTTTTCTATCTTGTTGCTTTTTCTTGTGTTAATAAATGCATAGGTTTAACTATATTGATAATGTTTGCGTGTAGCAACGTGTATGGTCTAAATGGTCGTGGTATACTCGAATAAATCGTAACATCTGTGCGAAAGTTATCGTGTGCGCTGTATTTTATTAATTTTAGTACTAATTATATTAAACTTATTCGCTCATTTTTGCCCAACAAATTAGTTGTATTAAGTATATTGTGTTTGTTTTGTCGATATAGAGATATTTTTGTTCTAGTTTTTCTAAATTGGTTTGTTAGTACTACCGACCCTTGATTAGTCATTTTTTCATTTTTATGTATTATTTTATATGAAATTTATTTTATTATATGTATGATATATCTTATTTTATATGGCATAACGCTAAAAATGATTAGGAAAAAAATTAAAATTGGATTCATAAACCCAGGGTATCACTTGGGACGAATCATGAGTTTTTGGCTCTTTTAGAGCATCATGATATTATAGATATCTTAGCGATAAATGAAACTTGGCTTAAATCCGGCCAGGAAGGGCGAGCACCATCCCTTCCGGGTTATTATCTGCGTCATATACCACGTCCTTGCAGTGTACGTTCTCGCGGTGGTGGAGTAGGATTTTACATCAGACGTAACATAGTGGTTAAAGTTTTAAAACATCCAGATTCGCCACCAGTTGAGCAAATGTGGATAAGCATTATTACCTGTGGTAAAAAACTCGTTATAGGCACAGCTAACCGCCCACCTTGGCTGTATGCACACACCTTTATTTCCGCTATGACGGATTCAATTTCAACATTTTCTTATCATGAACAAACTATATTATTAGGAGACTTTAATATTAATTTTCTTAATGTTAACGACCCTAACGCAGTTATGTTGGTAATTTTCTTTAATTATTATATGAGCTAAAAACAGTTAGTCTCGAAACCTACTTACTTTACCGATTTAAGCGAGACCTTGCTCGATTTCGTCTGTTCAGATACAGATTTGTATCGAGTAAGCATAGACCATATAGTACCCAGTCTTAGTGCATATGCATTTGTGTTCTGTGAACTTAATATCCCCAAAAATAAAAAAAATGTGAGATTATTGCAACATCGATCACTATTACACATATATCTTGAAAGATTGGAACATCATCTTTCTTTAGTCGACTGGGATTATATGTTAGATTTACCTAGCATTGACGATGTGATTAGTTTATTCAACTCTACATTGATATATTTATTTGATTTATTTGCACCTATTAAAACAACCCGTGTTAGGAGTAATCAAAGTGGTTTTCCGACTATTTGAACAACCGGGTTAAATGCGTTGAGATCAAAAATAATGATGGTATTGTGCAAAGGTCAAGAAAGAGCTCTGTGAACCGTGGTGTGCCACAGGGTTCCATTTCAGCCCTCCTGCTGTTTAGCTTAGGCTCTGCAGGCATCTCTAAATCCATCGTTCATTGTAAATACCATATTTACGCAGATGATGTACAACTCTACCTCTCTTGCAAGCCTAAGTATACAGAGTCTGCAATAAGGCTCATTAACAAGGATTTAGGTCGAATAGCAACCTGGTGTAAATCTAATTCGCTGACTCTGAATGATAACAAAACTAAATTTATGTTGTTCGGTTCTAAACGGCAGATTAAATTGATTTCTGAATGCAGACCTTCTTTAAATGTAGATGGTTAGGTAGTCGATCGTGTGCTCGAGATTCGAAATCTGGGTGTTGTTATGGACGAGTACCTACGCTTTACAAAAACATATCTCAAATGTGATTCGAGTGTGTTTTTATCGACTCAAAGTTCTGTATCGTATTCGTGACTCTATAACCACTGACATTCGTCTTCGTTTGTGTGAGTCCTTGGTTTTATCCAAATTTAATTACGCAGATGTCGTTACAGGACCTCGGTTACTTAAAAAACTCAGAAACTTATTCAAAGGGTACAAAATGCATGTGCGCGTTATTGTTTGAACATCCCCCCTCCAGCTCATGTAACGCCTTTCTTAAACGACTCTCCAATTTTGAAGATGAACTTTCGTCGACATTTACATTTTGCCACGTTATTATTTAATAAAATACAGAATTCCACCTTATCTTTACAGTATGCTCCGGTGTATTTCCTTACTCAATACATCCCATTCCACAAGGGCTTCATTATTTAAATTAAGTATGCTTTCGCACAATACTGCAGCAATTTTCGTTTCAATGCTACCAAAAGTTGGAATAATCTCCCTCCACCTATATTCGTAATCTACAATCGCCACTATCTTTTAAGTTAAAATCATTTTATTAAATCTACGAAAACAAAACTAATTTGGTATGTTTTCATTTAAGTATATTTTAATTCTATTACCTCGGTTATATTATTTTTGTTTTATATACCCGTTACGTGTTTTGACCTTTGGACGATTTATTAATTATAATATATCGTCCAAAGGTCAAAAGGTATAATAATATATAGGTCAAAGGTATAATATATATATATATATATATATATATATATATATATATATATATATATATATATATATATATATATATATATATATATATACACATATATATTTACACATATATATATTGTTTTATATAATAGTAATCCAGTTTTGTTCCATATTTACTTATACTATACTTGTCACCCTATGTTTTTTGCTGAGTGGCTTACCATTTTACTATCATGCTGCTATACATATAAGCATTAATAAATATTATGTTCTTTTCTATGTTATATTTATATTTCTATTTCTAACCGTAACTATGTCTTTTAAAAATGTAATATATTTTATTTTCTTTGTTTATTGTTTTTGTTTGCTTTTTATGCGTATGCATCTTTTTTATTATTTATTTATTTATTTGCATTCCACAATGTAATGTAATATGTTAGTTAGTTTTCTGTGTATGTAACATTGTTGCAATTGAATATTTGAGTATGATGATATATTTAGGCGTTCAAACACGTGTTATAAATTTCGTACGTATAAATATATTTGTATATTTTTATATTTGTAATTTGTATGTTTGTAGATTTATCTACCAATTTCTTGCAAACTTGCGAAATTCTTGCTACTAGGTGGTAGAGTTCTGCATTATCTCGCCCGGGTCTAGTACCACCGCCTTACCAAATCCTGTCGCAATAGCGTCAGTACTTGTTACTGTTGTGTTCTGGTTTGGAGGGTAAAGTAGCCAAATATATAATAAACTTATGTATGTGGCATTAGACCTCACCACGAGATAGCAACACACCATTAACACATTTGGTGTCTGTAGGCGATGGGTGACTCTTTCCATCAGGAGACCCATCTGCTTGTTGTTATCTTATGATATAAAAAAAAACTAAACGCCCTATTATTCACCTATTATTTACTAAGGATCAAGACGTTATTCTCTTTTTATCAAAGATCTATATCTTACCATCCACGCTTGAACACTAGTAGTTGGATGAAAGTGTCTGTATGAGTATAAAGTTAAGAATTTCGACCATGATGGTTCTGGATCTCTTTAATGTAGTCTGAAACACACCTATCTTGCTTGAGTGGTATAAACACATACCACACAAATACTAATAGAATAGGTGTTGGGCGCAAAATGCGTAGCCGCTCACATGAGCGGATGTATGTAAATGTCAAACGCTTTTAGATATATTATATTGTTAGGTTTTTATTTAATAAAGCAGGATTTTGCCCGACATCGTTGTTGTGCGAATTAAAATGATTTACTCTGGTAACACAGAGCTTGCACGAAAACAACAATGGCGGGTAAGACGGGTTGAAAACTCGGACATTCAGTCTCCTGCATCGGTCAGGGTAACACACATTGGCCTCCGTTTAAAAGTACGATAATATTTAAATAAATTCAGAACGTGCATAAGCAATTTAAGGTACATGTATTTGTTAATTTATATTATTATATTATATTATATTTCGTTATTTCATCATGATAATTTAAAGATAGAATGTTTGTAAAATAAAATATAAAATTGTAAGAACCGATTACGTTTGTTTTAATTAGAAAAGGCAATTATTAATATTTAATACAAGGGCGGAATCTGGCCATTGCCCATTGGTATTCTCTCATGCACCACTTTAATTGTCAAATGTAGGGTATTGATTACATTTCAGAAGTGGTCTACCCACAGTTTACACAAATCAAAGGTTACATTATATAACTAGATTATCAAATATTAATTAGTGACATTCTCTCATATCGATATTCTATATTTCGTGAATCTCATTTCATATAACATGTTTTTGGTTAATAAAAAGTAGACTTATTATAATTTTTGCACACTGGCATTACCGGTAGACTATTTCAAAATACGTAACACCTTTGTAACCGATTTTTTATATAAAAAAAAAAAAGAAATTCTATTCTTCTATATTTTAAAGTACCAAATATTACTTTAAAATCGATATAATTTAACAGTTAATTTAAAAAAAAAAGTACGTTGTTAGATATGTAGGTACGAAGAATATACTATGCTTTGTCGTTTTAAGTTTCAGATAATTTAAATACTTGAAAAATCACTCGTAACACTGGAGTGGTCACGTGGTAACGAGTGAAAGAAATAATAAGTGCCTTGCCGTCAACGAAGCCCGTCTTCCTCGTGTAAGCAGAACGTCTTTTACTACGGATGACCGAGTATGAGTGGAGTTTGATACGACAGGTAACACTACTTTGCAAATTCACCAGGAAACGAACTTACTTTGATACTTCAGCAAAGAGGATTATTAGGAAACATAATTGGATTTCCCAACAAGATGGCTGTGAATCTGTGAACTGTTAGGCAATTCGTCACCGCGCAGTATCCGTTTTTATGACCACCGCATATATTACGTTTGATTTAAGATATTACATGAATGTTTTATTTAAAATTAAGATGCTCCGTAGATTGGCATAATTTAATACAGAAGACAAAAACAGCTGCTGGAGGGTTAAATAAATGTGAAAATCATGCATTACGTGTTAGTGCCGTTTTTCTGTAATGGAGTAGATGACGATTCTGGTTATATCTGGAAATTCATTCGTCTTACGATATTATAAAAAAAAAAATAAGTAATGGAAACAAATGTTCTTTTAGTAACAATTTCACTAAAAAAAAAATTACTTGGCTGAGCCTAGAATAATCGGATTTATTGTTAAATATTCCTGTTTACCTTTGTATAGGGTAATAATTATAGTAGTCAATTTTAAGTGCTGCTATAAAAATGATTTTTAAAAAAAAGGGTACCTTGGAATATCGGTTTAGTGATGTCGCATATTACATTGAAGGTATATATAGTTTAAGGGGTAAAAACTAAATTTTTTTGAATATTGTAACTGGCTGAAGCACACCTGTGCAATAGTTATATTTTTTCGTCTGCCCTAATGACTTAC
Source organism: Apodemia mormo (assembly GCA_036924255.1). NCBI lineage: Eukaryota > Metazoa > Arthropoda > Insecta > Lepidoptera > Riodinidae > Apodemia > Apodemia mormo. The sequence continues at coordinate 11,391,421 of JAUPFN010000008.1, forward strand.
TACCCGTAAACTCTATTACACATAAATAAATTTTACTACATAGGTACTGAGTACGTGGGTGATTGGCAAGTACATTTTAGAATCTATAGGTTCCAATGTATCATGTGTACTGATTTTAGTCCTGGGCCTGACGTGGTATTATTTACAGCCCGGTCTGGGTTCGGCTCAAGAGTATAAATGTTCAGTTGACTGATTAATTTATTTTTAAGTCTACTACAATATCTAAGTCAGTGTAGCTATCTTTATGAACCAGATTCAAAATTTGATACAATCGGTGATGTTTACATAAGATAAAGAAAATTTTGAAATAATAGTACAGGCAAATTTGACTTTTGGCTTATTAAAATATTGTTATTTTAGTTACAAAATATATATTTCTTTTAAGGTTGATTAGTTGAGTGATAATTCTAATATTTGAAATTACTGACAGAAAACTATAATTATTATCATAAGTAGGTTCTCTGCGCACCGCATTTTAAATATTTGTCTTAAAAACAATTTCACCCGTGATTCAATTAGTACGAAATTAGGTCACAATGCATACAATGTTTTTGGCAATTATACGTCTCGTTGAATTCTTGGAAGACTTATAGGAAATTGCACAACTTTATGTTGTCTTCTTAATAATTATGAAAAGGAATGGCACGAGTGGATGAGCTATTTGCAAAACAAATTATCTGAGCTACTATTGCCTATGTATGACCCAGCGGTACAAATTGAACTATTTGTAGATGGGAGTAAACTAAGCAATGATGGTATATTGCTCCTGAGATGGTGTGGTTTAAAGCCTTGCCATCTAGTAGTTTTCTTTAGTGTTAAACATCGTAAGAATATATATGAAAAATATAGGTTTTTATTTGTAGGCATTGGCAGTTAATTGTTTTACTAAACCCAAAATACAGAGTATATGTGCTGGGCCTACTGTATAGAATTAAAACTGATTGCAATATTCTGTTTTCAACATTTATCCATACTGAATTAGTCTCTCGTACAACAAGATGGTATGGCAGCCTGTTGTTATAGATGTCTGTGTAGTACATGATATCAACTGGAAGTAAAAATATCTCACGTGAACTCCCAAATACCCAGTATACTAATTATATTATAGACTAGCTGACCCGGCAAACGTTGTTTTGTTTTTTTTACTACTATTCTATTTTTTTTATGTATATTTTCTCACCTTTTAAACCTTTCCTGGACTTCAACGATTAATTCAAAACCAAAATTAGCCAAATTGGTTTAGCCGTTTTCGAGTTTTAGCGAGACTAACGAACAGGAATTGATTTTTATATATTAGTTCGAACAATCTTCACCAATTAATTCATTGCAAACAAAATTTTTTTGGGCGGCGTTTCGAAATGCATAGTATTTAGGAAACCTCATGTCTTTCAGATGATATCAAGAATAGGAGATAGAAATAATAATTAAATCTATTATGTAATAGATAACATAACTTATGTTAGGCTCAACGATTGTACAAAGTAAATTGTATAAAGTGTAAATAAAGCTGTATAGGAAGGAAAAATTTCGTCGGATGAAATATAAAAAAAGGGACTTTCAAAAATACGGGCACTATTAAATTTAAGTCATCGGGAAACATAATATATTTCTGTAGTAAAATGCTTAACTGGTTACAAATTTGGTATATGTATAAGTACTGTGAATTAATCTCTCGCTATCCCACTATTTTAAAATTCGGTAGTGCAAAGTCCAAATAACGATGAAGGGAAATCGGATTCATCAGGTATGAACAGCACTAATTAGATTATCGGTAAGACCCTTCGGATGCAATATGAGTTATTCAATTGGTCGATGCGATCTTTTGCACTATATCTGAAGAAAATTAGAGAATAGCTAGACTATATATAATACCAACTTAACTGTCATAAGGTAATAGGTTTACAACGATATAAGTTTGCAATTTGCATATCAGTGCATCCGATTAAACACATGGAACTTTACAATTGAGATAGCAGTTTTTCCTCCTCGCTTTAGCGAGAGAGATCTAATGGAAATCACGAAAATTATGTTCCGTTAGAGTGGCAAGAATAAAAGGGACTTTTATACTTCACATAAAATTCTTTCAAATGTTACTAGATAATGAACCAATATGACATGATAAAATTAGTGAAAAAGGCGGGGTTTTCACGTAACTCGCAATGCGAAATTATCGTAATTGTTTAGTTGTTGCAAGTGACATAACAGCCTTGTACATTAGTGGCAGTTTTTGCCGCATGATTAGTTTTGGTGCTGTGACACTGCAAAAGTGCATCTAGTGACCAGTAAGCAATTAGCGACGTTTTAGATGATTTTTTTTCGTTACGCTTAAAGGTCATTGCTTATCGCTGGCGAATTGCAAACGTTAGGTGATACGCCAGCGGTTGATTACTAATTCAATAAAAAAGAAAACATAGCAAAAGTATAAGGGTTCCTAGTTTACTTCGGAACCCTAAAGAGGGTAATTTAATATTTATTTACTTTGTTTTGAATTCATAGTAACATTCCAATATAAGAATTAATGGATTTTATTGGTTCCACGTATATATAAAAATACTTCAATGGGAGAAATGGTTGTGATTCAGGGCGAACGCAATTATTATGATAACATTTAAGATATTTTGGTTACAGTGGTGAAACACGGGAGGTTCACTACAATATTATGGAATTACTGATATGTATTACACTATGGTTTCGGTTGTGAAAAATGATTTGCACCAAAACCATAGACAGAGGATTAGAGATATTGTTGTGAGTTGGAAGCCACAATAATATTATAATAGAAGAATGTACGATAGTTACGGTAGTAAAACCCAGGAGGGTTATAGCAGTGTTAGGGATGGATGGATAGATTATTTTATTTAAAGACTAGCTGTTGCCAGCGATTTAGTCCGCGCGGACTTCGTTTACTCCGCACAGCCTCACTCCCGTAGGTGATAGCGTGATATGTAACCTATATGTTGATCCGTCCTATTAGTAATATTCATGCAAAATTTGAAGTAAATCCAGTACTTTTGAGTTTACCCCGGACATACATACAGACAAACAGACAAAAATTCTAAAAACTATATTTTTGGCTTCTATGTCGATTGTAGATCACGCCCCAAGTCTTTTAAAAAAAAAATATTCAATGTACAGTTTTAATTTTCTTACGCTTTTATTATATGTATAGATTATCGATATGTATGATACTACATATTGTTTTGGTTGTCAAAAAGAAACTCGCCACTAACAAAAAAAACGGTCGTGGGTCGGTAGAGTCGCAATAGTATATTATACAGGTATGAATAAATAAATAAAAAAAATATTTATTTGATTAATAGGGTTGATTGTAATATATGAATATTATTTAATTTGAAAAAAAATATAGTTCTTGGGTTAAATTGGATATATGTATTGGATTATGATGGGACTGGGAAAACTATATCTACCTATATATTGTAATAAATTGTATACATGATAATAAAGGACACGATCAGTTGATTTTGCTGAGTTTAGAATTAAAGAATAGAATTATATTAAAAATAAATATGTGACAAAATTTATATATTTATTTTTATTATAATACTAGCGATCTGCCCGCGGTTTCACCCGCGTAGCTTTTGTTCCCGTGAGAATATCGGAAAGGTTTATATACCAAAACCTTCCCCAAGAATCAGTCTGTCTATCAAAAAACCGCATCATAATCCGTTGCGTAATTTTAAAGATTTCAGCATACATAGGGACATAAGGACATAGGGACAGACGGAGAAAGCGACTTTGTTTTATACTATGTAATGATTGGTCTTATCGGATATGTATGTTCTGGAATCTGCCAATTTTATCTAAGGAGATTCTGATGTATGTAGCAAAATAATAAAAGAAATAAAATACATACATATCGATTATTTGAGTTATTTGGTAAGCATTAAAATTTATTATGAAATTATTTTACATCGAGAAATACCAGTAAGTGTCAGAACAATTTGGAAAAAAAAAGATGTTAAAACACCAGTTTTGTAATATAAAAGGATTCAATAATTTAAAATATGGTGTTACTGTATCGATTTGAACTCTTACTTCTTTTTACTTTCACATGGTTTACTTAGTCTGTTGTTACATAAAGTTCTTGCTTACTAGAGAATACGAGAAACTTGAATTATAAAGAAAAATATTATTTTTTATTAATAATATGAAAATTTGTAATATAGTACAGACACTTTTATTGACTTTGTTTTACATCATTTTATTGCACTGTTGAATGATTTTTTTTGTATATGTATTAAAATTCAACCTAATTTAATTTACAATCAGTGACGTATTAGAACTTTGTTATTAACGAGTTTTGAAAGAACTTAAATTTAATTAAAATATGTTTCAATTTATGCAAGAAAACAAAATGAAATTGTTTTAAACTTAAGTGTAGATCGATTGTAATCCTATATTGGTTTAATTATTAATTGTAAACCTGCTTTATGTAGATTTCCATGAGGTAATATTTGTAAACAAATATAATTGATAGCTAAATAAATGACTATGGAAATGGTTATGAATATGCAATGTTCTAGTGCATTCTCCAAACAACATTGTAAGGCAAAGATAATAGAGAAATAAAATAGTTCTATCTAACAGTAAACATTTAGACATTAAAAACAAACAACTTTCATCAAAGAAATTTGTATGTGGTTTTTCGAAAATTTGCTTTATTCATTCAAAGAATATTTTTTTTCATATAAAAAGGGAACCATAAAAGGTGTAATCTATATATGGTATAAAAACATTGTAATGACTAATAGCTCTGTTAAGTAGATATCGATATAAGAAATAATGTGGATGTAAGTATAGTCATATATTTAAGATATTTTTCGTTTAACGTTATAGCTCAAACGTAATTATTGATCAATCGTAATTATCGACTATTTAACTGCTATAATTTATTGGGTTTATATGTATGGTTTCCAGTCGCTAGTAATCATTAGCATACAAATATGTAGTGAAATTATTGCATTAAAACATAGTAATTATCATTCTTGCAAATCTCCCCGCTGAGTAGAAATCAGTCGAACTTTATTGAAGAAAATATTAGATGTAAGCCAAAAAAGGATTTTTGTAAGTGTAGACATATTTTGATATTTTTCGCTTAACATAGTTCAATTGATATAATTTGATTGATTATTTATTTGATCGATTATTAAATTGTTATAACATATTAGGTTCATACGTATGGTTGTAGTCACTCATAATTATTAGTGCCCAAATACGAAAAAAAAAATACTACGTTAAAACATTGTAATTAGCATTCTTGTATGTTTAATATGTTTCGTTTATTTTATAATTCAATTGGTCAATTGTAATTATTGATTATTAATTGTTATAATGTATTAGGTTTAGATTTATGGTTTTAATCATTAGTAATTAGTAGTATATAAATAACTTGTACTAGTGGACAACATATAGCAGAACATTGAACCTTTCTTTTAAGAATTAAAATGTTCTATGCAATGTAATAAATAAAATAAAATAAATGAGAAACTAAAACATTGAGGAGGCCAAGTGTTAGGTTTTGAAAAACGAGCGTGCATGAGGACATGCACGAGGTCAGGATGGTCGAGTGTTAGGTTTTTATTTAATAAAGCAGGATTTTGCCCGACATCGTTGTTGTGCGAATTAAAATGATTTACTCTGGTAACACAGAGCTTGCACGAAAACAACAATGGCGGGTAAGACGGGTTGAAAACTCGGACATTCAGTCTCCTGCATCGGTCAGGGTAACACACATTGGCCTCCGTTTAAAAGTACGATAATATTTAAATAAATTCAGAACGTGCATAAGCAATTTAAGGTACATGTATTTGTTAATTTATATTATTATATTATATTATATTTCGTTATTTCATCATGATAATTTAAAGATAGAATGTTTGTAAAATAAAATATAAAATTGTAAGAACCGATTACGTTTGTTTTAATTAGAAAAGGCAATTATTAATATTTAATACAAGGGCGGAATCTGGCCATTGCCCATTGGTATTCTCTCATGCACCACTTTAATTGTCAAATGTAGGGTATTGATTACAATATCGTAAAAATTGAAATATGCCATGTTGTGCTATTTTATCGCGTCGAATAAAAATCTTAGGCTTAAGGAATACTTCTGGAGTGATTTTATTTTACCGGTATTACAATTCTGTATTTTTCTGTGTAAGTGCAAGTGACACTGACAACCTAACAAATTGCCTTGAAAGGCGTATCCAGTTTAATCTTTGGATGTACGGCCTGTAAGATAAGTTGACCTAAACCTTGAAAGGGGTAATAAGGTATCTGATTCTCATTCCAATAAATTTAAAAAAGTAGGCAGTATTTAAGTAACTTTCTATTTATCTATGCGTGTTACTTGCGCGAACGTATTGGTGCGCATGAATTATGAATTTATTGGAAAATTAGGTTAAAATTTAAGACTATGTTTTTTTATTTATTTTGAATGAAAATCAGATAACTTATTACCCCTTCAAGGCTTAGGTTGACTCACCTAACAGGCCGTATACTACTTATACACTACTATAGTACCTACCTGATTTTGCTGGCGGCATACCCGCTTGACAAAAAGCCGCCAGCATAACATGTAGAAGCCATAACGGTACTATGTCCAATTATGTAACATGTTTTGACACGACTGTTAAACTTTTCTTCGTTTAGTTTTTAAAATACTCTTTCGTGTTGATCCGGGCTCAGTTTAAAGAATAGGCCATCTGACGTCTTGCCAAGAAGTTTGTAAGAAACAAACAATTGGCTATTGCAAGTCACTTCAGAAGTGGCTACTAGGTGGTAGAGTTCTGCAAAGTCTCGCCCGGGTTTGGTACCTCCGCTTTACCTATTCCTAGCGCAAGAGCATCAGTACTTGTCACTGTATTGTTCTAGTTTGGAGAGTAAGTTTGTCGGTAAGCTTATACACGTATGCATAAATCATGTGTAATAGGAAGGGTTAGCAGAACCTACTACACAAGTTTAACACTTAGCGTAGGTTCTGCGCGCCAATGTACACCTATTTGTATGTAAACATTCTAGTATAGATTTTATTATAGACTAGCTGACCCGGCAAACGCTGTCCTGCCTTTTTAACTACTCTTATTTTTTTTCTATATTTTCTCACCTTTTGAATCTTCCCTGGACTTCAACAATTAATTCAAAACCAAAATTTGCCAAATCGATTCAGCCGTTCTCGAGTTTTAATGAGACTAATGAACAGCAATTGATTTTTATATATAAGAAAGAAGATGCTTGATATGTACAAAAATCATATAAATCTTGGTTCTGAGAAAATAAACGTATTATTATTATTATACTGTAATTTAATTGTAAATTAGGTAATAAGTATTTTTTAAACAAGATATTACAGATTTTAATTTATAATTTATGCATGCATAGCAAAGCATCATTAACATCTTTGTCTATAGGTAATGGCGATATTTGTCTCTTCTTGTGAGGAGAGTCATCTGCTTATTCTTTATCTAATGATATCTATACATATAATAAAATCGTAGGGAAGTCAAAACTGTACATGGTATATTTTTTTAAAAGAATACTTGGGGCGTGATCTGCAATCGATATCGAAGCCAAAAATATAGTTTTTAGAATTTTTGTCTGTTTGTCTGTTTATCTGTTTGTCTGTTTGTCTGTATGTATGTCCGGGGTAAACTCAAATAGTACTGCATGGATTTACTTCAAATTTTGCATGAATATTACTAACAAGTCGGGTCAACATATAGGCTACATATTATCACGCTATCACCTACAGGGGAGGGGCAGTGCGAAGTAAACGAAGTCCGCGCGGACGAAGTCGCAGGCAACAGCTAGTATAAAAATAAAGGCACATATTAGTATACTTTCAGAAATAATGAAAATCTAAATCAGATTAACTTTGTCAATCGAACCCAGGACCTAACTTGTTTATATCGAGACCATACCCAATGGCGACAAAATTAAAACTATGAGTACGAAAAAGTAATGAAATTATTTAATTAACTGGAAATTGTAATATTTTAACCCTAATGTCAGTTTATTGCACAATTTATTTTCCACCACTCATTAAACGCAGTTTACGAGCTGCTGAAATTAAATGAGCTCCAAATCCAATTGTTGTCTAATCCGAGTTTATTTATCAAGCCCTGTGTCAAAGCTCCGACGGAATTGACAGTTTTATGCAAGTATGTACCATTATCAACTGAGACATCCAATAACTTTAAAATATTTTGTGATGGACGTATAATTGTTCTAAAAATAAACGTAGATTCAAATAAAATATCGCCCCTGAGGTCTAGTGGTCCGGTGTCGGAGTTGACCGCATAAGGTCCCGGGTTCGATTCCTGAGTCGGCCAATTCAAAAATGTTCAGTTTTCTGATAAAAACAACGTTGCCCAGGATTGGAAAGTGCCCGGTTGGCGATAGGCTTGTCACCTATCACATTGTAGGACCAAGTATGTTAGTTAATCGTGGGTGCACTTGTTGTACCTCTGCCTACCGTTTCGGGGATACGGCGTGAAGATACTTTTTAAAATAAAATACTTATGAAATAACATTGAAAAAGATTAGTTTATTTAATTTTGTCCTGTATATACGTGTGTGTGTGTGTGTGTGTGTGTGCGCGCGCGCATGCTTGCGTCCGTACTTGACTGTATGCATACGTGCGTGTGAAAAAAATAAATAATTACCTTTTTTCAGACGCATGTGAATGTGTAACTGGCATCGTATCTACTATAATTATTATAATTGTAGGTAATACTATTCATGATGATTTTAATGGGCTGGTGTACATTAACATAAATCGAATATATGTAGTTTTTAATGATTATGATGTGGAGATAACAAAAAACTAAAATATTTGTTGTAGAAGGTAAGGGTTAATAATATTTTAAGATATAAAGAACACGGGCAAGACTTCATACATCGTTTTTTTTAGTTATTACCTTAAATATATTAAATATATTCCTTAAGATTCTGTATCAACTTCTTAACTTATCCGCATTTAATAAATATTTCTTTAACTTGAGAAATAGTAGCTAAATATTGGGACAGAATGCGGTCTTTTTTGCGTCCTACCCATGGGGGCGGTTGTGCTTCCCGCTGGATGATCCGAGTGTAGTCGCTGACTCTATTGCCGATGCGGTGCTGCAGGGCATGGAACTTTTCATTCCATTTACTGCGGTACCAATTGGTGGTAAGTCACAGCCTTGGTTTGGTCGCTCTTGTAAAACGGCTTCACGCCGAAAGCAGGAGTGCTACTGGGCTTGGGCTGCTGCGTCCGCATCTTGTGATGAAAAAACCAGCATATTACGTAAGGAGTACAATTCCGCCTCGAGGTACTTCAAAAGAGCTATCGCCAAGGCAAAATCTGAACACATAGGCAGAATTGGCGAGAAATTAGTTCGCCTTCCTTCAGGGACCCGTGCGTTCTGGTCTCTCGCCAAGGCTGTCTTAGGGAATTTCTCACAGCCCTCTCTTCCATCTTTGCACGGAAACGATGACTCTTTGGCCCATACCGCAAAGGAGAAGGCCGATCTCCTGGGCTCCTTCTTTGCGGCCAACTCGACTCTGGATGACCAAGGGAACGCACCGCCTACCATCCCGCAGTGTGATAGTTCCATGCCACAACTACAATTTTGGCACTCATCTGTGCGTAAAGCATTACTTTCCTTGGACATCCACAAGTCGAGTGGGCCGGATAGCATCCCTCCAATCGTGCTAAAAGTGTGTGCTCCAGAGTTGGCGCCAGTATTAACACGCCTATTCCGGCTCTCCTACTCACTCGGCGTGGTACTGAATTCATGGAAGACAGCTTTGGTTCATCCCATCCCTAAAAAAGGAGATCGCTCTAATCCGTCTAACTATTGGCCCATAGCCATAACCTCCTTGTTCTCCAAAATTATGGAGACGATCATCAACTCTCAGCTCCTCAAGTATTTAGAAGAGCACCAGCTGATTAGCGACCGTCAGTACGGTTTCCGTCGCGGCTGATCAGCTGGTGACCTTCTAGTATACCTAACTCATCGGTGGGCGGAAGCAGTTGAGTCCAAGGGGGAGGCGTTAGCAGTTAGTTTGGACATAGCGAAGGCCTTTGATCGGGTATGGCACAAAGCGCTTCTTGCGAAGCTGCCTTCCTATGGGCTTCCCGAGAAATTATGCAAGTGGATCACCAGTTTTTTGGCTGACCGGAGCATCAAGGTCGTTGTCGACGGTGCGTGCTCTGACCTTAAATCTATCAATGCTGGTGTTTCCCAAGGCTGTGTGCTATCACCGACTCTGTTTCTTCTGCATATCATTGACATGATGCAAATTCGCAACATACATTGCTATGCGGATAACAGTAATGGTGATGCTACATACTCCGGCCGAAGCGGTATTTCTCGGGAACATGTCGAAGAGTGCCGAAACAAGCTTGTGCCTGAAGTCGAGAATCGACTTACCGATGTCTCTGAATGGGGTCGTCGAAACCTGGTCACTTTTAACCCCAAGAAGACACAGCTTTGTGTGTTCACCGCAAAAAAGACACCCTTTGTCGTATTACCTCGATTTGGGGATACTCTCCTGACAGCCTCAGCTAGTGTCGGAATCCTGGGAGTCGACATATCAAATTGCGTTCAGTTTCGTGGTCATTTGGAAGGCAAGGCTAAATTAGCCTCTAAAAAGCTCGGTGTGCTCAGCAGAGCGAGACAGTCTTTTTGCCGGCCCATTGCCTTCAACTTTATAAGGCCAAGATTCGGCCCCACATGGAGTACTGTTCTCATCTCTGGGCCGGAGCTCCCCAATACCAACTTCTTCCTCTTGATTTAAGAGCGGTTCGAATCGTTGACGACCAGGCTATTTCGGAACAGCTCGACTCTTTGGCATTACGCAGAGATGTAGGTTCACTCTGCGTCTTCTATCGTCTTTATCATGGGGAGTGTTCCGACGAGATATTTGGAATAATTCCTGCCGCCGAATTTCACCATCGGACATCGCGTCAAAATTTAAAGTTCCATCCTCACCATCTCGATGTCTGGAAATCCACAACTGTGTGTTTCTCCCGACACTTTTTGCCTCGCACTACTCTGTTGTGGAATCAATTACCGACAGGGGTATTTCCGAACGGATACGACATAGGGACCTTCAAGAAAAGAGCTTACTCATTCTTAAAAGGCCGGCAACGCAACTGCAAGACCTCTGGTATTGCAGATGTCTATGGGCGGCGGTGATCACTTACCATCAGTTGCACCTCTTGCTCGTTTGCCCCCTCTTCTATAAAAAAAAATAATAATAATAAAGTTGGAATTTAGCTATGGTTAACGTAAACAATCAGTTCTCTCCTTAGTAGTCTGTGGTTAGGTATTTATCTTGTCATTTTAATACAACAGCTGCTAATCTCAGAAATCTAAGAAAGATTGACAGAATTCTGAGTTAAGATTTTGCAAAGACACTTTATAGGTACTTAAAAGAACAAAAAATAAATTAGCATTAACTATTCTTTAATAACAAAACAGGGAGATTTTTTATTTGATAATTATAATGAAAATTATGATATATAAACTTATTGCTGTTTTAATGAAAATGTAAAGTTTTATACAATGGTAACACTTAAATATGATGATAGGATTCAGTCAAATTATAGTCTCAATTATTTTTATATGATTGTTCTTTGCAATATATTTTATTTAAATGATTTAAAAATCGTAGAAAATTAGTCTAGTTTATTTAATATTCGTCACTTCGAAACACACGCAAGGGATGTACAATACTAAAATGGCCTGTGTTCTTTGCAAAAATAGGCATTAATTATTGACAACACAAATCTGGAAACGTTGCGTCACGCCGTGGTAAAACGTCATCTTGATGTTGCAATTTTTAAAGAAACCACAGAGTATGTAATATAGATGTTTTTTTTCGCTGCTGTAACAATTTCGCTGTTTGTGTAGGTCATATAATTAATAATGGATTTCTTCTTAGCAAATTGATACTTAGAAGAGTCCAAAATGTTCTTCGTCAGTAAGTTACAGGTACATAGGTGTGTAATGTAGATATTACCTGGACTGGACCTGTAATCACTGGACAAATTACATGAATTGATTTAAGCCCAAAGAAAACAAATTATTTTCTTGTGATATGGATTTTAATTAACAATACTAATACATAGAAATGCATATATGTAAATATACACTATGATACACTTATTGGTCCGGGCTCCATTTGAAAAATAGACTAGCTGATGTTCTGCCAGGCAGTTTGTAAGAGGCGAGCGATTAGCGATGCGAGGTACTAGCATCGTGACTACTAGGTGGTTTGGTTTGGTACCACCGCCTGATATTATTAGGCCGCCTTGGCAATCCAGAGCGTTTTCCCGGTAAATTTTGATTTCAATTTTAAAACGAGAATTTTTTAGTATAAATGAATGTTATTTAACACAAGATAAAATGAACACAAGATAATTAAAAATTTCAAAATCCCCCGACACTTTCTCAGACCGCCATCCCGCTACATATGCATCATTTTAAGAGCAAAACGTGAAAGGACCTGATGACCTGTGAAAGGGCATCTTGCAGCATCAGGTTCAGGTTACCACGGTTCCTTACTCAATGAGCTTGAATTGTTTTATTGCAAAGCTCCCATGGCCTCCAGCTCCACTTTGTAACCCTGGAAATCATTTTGATTTAGAGTGTATGTAAAATATAACAAATGAGACCACACTCAATGGACTTATTTTGTTTATATCAGAAGTTCCATGGCAAATTTCTATTTACATTATCAAATCTTACGAATCTCCTAGTTAGAATAAAATTAGTTAGAATAAAAGCCAACGATATCAGCCTAATCTCTGATGGCCACTTTTCAGTTCCATCATTATTATATCTTAAGAAATATCCGGCACCTAAAACTTGCCAAAATAAACCGAATTAGCCAACATTCGATGGATTTACCTAGATCATCAGACACTGGAAAACATCTTGTTCGAAAAAAGAACGATTCAAACGGGATCAAAATCGATGGTACTGCTTAATTTTCATTCGTCCATTCGTTTCGTACCCATGATCTTCTTTCACTTTATCGTAAGAACCTGGAAATCATCTAACACCAGATTATTTTTCAAAACAGTACAAATAATTTCGAACGCGATAGGTTTGTCTCGTTTAATTTAAAAAATCCTGTAACCAAACAGTATACCAAAACAAGCCCAATAAATCCACACTCGATTGGTATATCTGGTTTAGCGAGATTTCATGGATTTCTTCCTGTTTTATATCGAGAAACTGGAAGTCATTCTGTTCCAAAGTCCTTATTAGAACACACAAATGAGCTCCAAATCACCTGCTTTGTCATTGGACCACAGAAATTATCTAACACCAGGGTAACTTTCAAAACAGAAGAAATGAGTCTAAACTAGATGGGTTTATCGTGTTTAGTTCAAAGGTTCCCATAGCCACATTCGATTTCCATTTTGAATTATAAAAATCATCTATCACCAAAAATATGCCAAAAAAACCGAAGCAACCCACACTCAATGGGTTTTTCTGGGTTAGCTTAGGATTTCTCATGGACTTTTTCCCACTATCATCTGACACCGGAAGCTGTTCTGCTGCAAAGACTCATCCTGTTTTATTATAAGACCCTGGAAATCATCTAGCATTAGAGTATTTGTCAAAATAGAACAAATGAATCTAAGTTCAATGGCTTTATCTTGTATCGTTTAAAAATAATCATGGTTATCTTATAGTTTTATCATCAGATCCTAAAAATTATCCAGTACCAAAGTGTATGTGGAAACAAACCCAATCAGTCCACACTTAATGAGTTTATCTAGATTTGCTTATAAGTTCGAAAAGACTTTTCCAATTCTATCATCAGGCACTGATAACCATCGTACTTCAAAATCCTTGTGAAAATTTACTCCATTGTATTTCAAAGTTCCCATGACCTCCATCATTGGCTCTATTATAAGACCCCGGAAATCGTCTAGCACCACGATATTTGTTAAAACACAATAAAGGACCCCAAACTCGGTAGATTTATCTTGTTTAGTTTAGAAGAAAAAGAAGAAGTTCTCATGACTACGTTCCAATTCCATCATAAGGTACTAAAAATCGTCCAGCACCAAATTCTTTGCAAAAACAAACTGAATTTTTTCCCGTGTTGATGAGTTAACCTGGTTTAGTTTAGGAGTTCTCGGTTACATCTTCCAGCTCTATCATCAGGCACTGGAAGCCATTCCGCTCCAAAGCCATGAAATTAACGAAACAAATGACCCCAAAGTCGATGGTGTTGCTCTATTTTATTCAAAAGTTCCCATAAAGTACTTCCAACTCTATCATGAAACTCTAGAAATCGTCTCGCACTAGAGTGTTTATCCAAACAGAAAAGTTTTTCCCCGCGTTGATTCCTCTATTGAAGAAAAGGACATCTGCCATTCTGCCGATCAGTTTGTAAAACGTGACGATGCGTGTCATTATCATCGTAATTACTAGGTGGCAAAGTTACGCAACGTGACCTGGTTTGAAGGGTAAGGTAACCGGTGCATGTGGTAATTAACTTCTCGCCACACGGATATGCGTACTGCTACTGTTGTCTATAGGCAATACTTTCTTTTTCCACCAGGAGAGCGATCTGTTTGTTTGTTCTCTAGTTATTTAAAAAAAATGTTTTTCAGAGAAGCAAAGTACATCATATATTGTCGTCATTTATTATGTATTATGTATATGGTTGTAATTGATTATCTCAGTTAAAAAAAAACGCATCATAATATTTTTAACTGACCCAAGTATTGAGCCCAAGAGTTAATAATCTGAACGTAATAGGTATATTATTTACATTTAAAACTACTTAATGTAAATTAAATTAACGTAACTTTAAGTTGCATACGTCTAAGGAATAATACTATTTTCAGTGGAGTTGCCACAAGGCTACCTCATTGAAAATTGTTTAAATCTTTAAGTACTATGCCTTATGGCTTTAAGCCAGCTAGCGAGTGGTAATCCCATTTATATAGTAAAATACAAATTTTCAAATATTATTAAAGATTATTCATTGATACAATATGCAAATATGTAGGTAAAAAATAATCAATTTATTTAAACGTTTTGAATATATGTAAATGATATTTGGTTAGATTTTTATTTTCTCTCGATTTTTGTCAGTTTAATAAATATCTCATCCTGTGACCAACAGAAAAAAAAAATAAGTTTATGTTTGTATGGCTGCTTGTTGCTGATATTAATAGGTGTCTCTAATTACTCTATATATCTGGAAACTATTTTAAGTACTTACTCCTGTTGCTCCAACTACAATTGGTATCATAGAAGATTGTGTATGCCACAATCGACTGATTTCGTTTCTTAAAAGGTGATATTTACTAAGCTTTTCAATTTCTTTAGCTCCTATTTTGCAATCAGACAGTACGGTTATGTCAATGAAATATGCCTTATTGTTAGCTTTGTCTACTTAAAGTAAATCTGGTCTATTGTGTGCTGCAGTCATATCAGTTTGAATGAGAAATTTCTAAAGGATTTTGCAGAATCGTTTTCTTTTACCTGAGGCTGTACTAAAGTTTCTTGCCACTAGGGATTAGATACATTGCATAAATATATTTTATCTAGACACCAGTATACGTATTTGACCAGGTCATTATGACCCGGGCGAGACAATGCATAACTCTACCACCTAGTATTCACGATGGTAGTGACTCGCATAGCCAATCGCTCACCTTTTACGATCTGCCTTGCAGAACGGCAGTTGGCCTGTTCTTCAAAGGAGCCGGGGACCAACACGTTGATAGATGTTTATCGTATGATAATAATTCATTATTAATTCCTTAATGTAAATTGTATTAAGGACACTTTGTATAATTATAAAATTCGCGAAAAATCTTTAACGATTAATATTACTTGAATTCACAGTTATTACATGCTGTTTTCAGCCATTTACATCGCAATATATTGTCAACGTAAATATAATACGTTTGTATATCACTCATCATTAAGATTTTTTGATTTTAACCACTTAATAGTTAAGCAATGAACAACGTTTGTTTACAGCAAAATATTTGTTACACGTTCACAGAATAAATAGAAGAAACATGTTTATTTTTTATTTCCTTAAGATAATACTGAGAGTAACTTATTTGTACACCATTTTATTTTATAAATTTCGTCTATAGTAATAAACACTGTCATTTTTGTGGTATTTTATGCAAGAGTTTGATTAACATTTTGCATCTTAACTATCTGACATTTTTCTAATTTATTTGGTTGGTCATCAATAACATAAAAGTGTTAGCTCTGTAGCAGAAAAAAATCTTTGCTTGATTTAGAAATATGAAACAGCGCAGAAGTTTAATTAGTTATATGACCTTTCAACTATATTTATTTTTAAAATTTACTTGGTATTAAAAATTGACCGGTGAATATTAGAATCCGAGTTGCTAGTTCAATTATAATATTTTTTACTATCTATGTAGTGAACCCAGGAGTTAATAATCTGACCGTTACAGATATATTATTTACTTTACTAATAAAACTACTTACTATATAACGTAACTTTTATGATGCAAACTTCTATGAAACGGTACTGACTATTTTTTTTTATTATCGATAGGTAAGCGCTTGACCTCGATCTCGCCTGATGGTAAGCTAATGTGAGGCTTAAAATGGAACGCGCTTTCGTAGAAGGTACCTGTTCACTCTTCTCTTGAAGATCCCCACATTGTACACATCGGGGAACACAGACTCAGGAAGCATGTTCCAGCCCTTGGTGGTTCGAATGAAGAATGTTGAGTCGAACCGCTTTATCTTGACACGTGGAACGTCCACCATATGGCGATGCCTAGAATCTCGGCGATCGATAGAAAAATGGGGATGGCAGAATTAACTACTATTTTCATCGAGGTAGCCATGAATCTTCAATCTTCAAATACTCAGCCTTATAGCTTTAAGCTTTTAAGGTTTAAGCCAGTGAATAGTAATCTCGCGTATAAAGTTAAGAAGAAATTTTCAAATATTATTTAAACTTTGTTTGTAGAAAGTATTTGTAAAAATCCATTTAATAAGTAAAAAGATGTACATACAAAATCTACATAAAACAATAATCTTAAGTTAAAACCGCACTCATTAAAGTTCCAATTTATTAGCTCTTCACCAATTTTCATGTACAGAGTTTTTGAACTAAATTTTCAACTACTTTCAATTAAAAAATCATACTATTTACGAAACTTTCGTAAGACTTTCAGGTAAATAAAAAGTTTGTTTATTTCTCATTATAAGTTAATAGTTGAGAAGTAAATGTTCAAATTTTGGCAATGGATCGTTTGTAAAATCCCATTTAACAAGGCCTGAAGGTTCGCGGACGCTCGGTCGATGAGAGGGCGGGCGGGGAAGGAAAACCTTTCAGTACAACGGCGGATCGTACACGAAGCGCTCGTTCGCGCTTTGACCTACATCGCTACGCGTATAAAGAGGCCAACGCTACAGGTGCCTGTTCAGACATGATAAATGACTGTGATTGAATCAAATAAGCTGAAACCCGAACAGGAAATGTATCACATATAATGAGCAACAGGTTTTGTAAATTTAGATTAAGTGTTTAACGTATTATTTTAAACTCTATATTTTAAATAACTTTTTGATTAATAATTAAATTCCATTAACTCTACTCTTTTCACCCTTAAGTATTTTGATTAACCCATATTAAAAGTTTAACGAAAGTTAGGTGTTCATAAAGGTCATTTTTGCGTGAAATGTTATCGCGCATGACCTGCGCAAGAGAAACTTATGGTCGTATAAAGATGTTCGTGTACTCTTTAATGGTTATACCTGTACATATATGGTTGAAAATTTCCTGTGACCTAGATTTTATTTTATGAACATTTCTTTAAGATTCTCAAGAAATTTCAAACTTATTGCTACTGAGTAACTGTGTGAAGTAAAAATGCTAATTAAAAAATAATAATATGTTATTTCGTTAATTTGACAGTTTATTTTTCAAATTAAAAACTATTTTTATCAAAATTATCAGTGTAATTATGAAACCAAGAAATAAATATTCAGATATATTTATAATTTATGATAAAATATATAATAGAAATAATTATTATTCTTCTAAGTTCCAATTATTGCACAAGATACATTTTTGCACAAGGATAATCATAGAGCTATTAAAGCTTATATTTTTGTTTATTTGTGTATTATTATGTGTCAATAATTACTTATTTATTACCCTCACAAATACTTCAATGATTATTTTCTCTAATTTTATTAATCAATGGGTTATTAGATACCGACATTAAATAGTAAATATCGAGTGTGTTTTATACATGTTTTAAACACTGAAGCCATCACTTAAAGTTTCTAGTGCATGTTCTTATAATCAAAAAAGTATAGTACATACCTATACTTATAATGTAGCTTATTGTGATAAAACGCATTCAAATACAAAAATTAATAAGAAAAATAACACGAATAAAAACTACCAAAACTTAAAAGATAATTTGCATTTCGTGCACGCCATATTGATTTTGGTATTACGTCATACTTAAGAAAACTTTTGATCAACGAGCTCTTAAACTTTAAAGCATAGATTAAGTGTTAACCCATCAAACCAACTCACGAATAAATTTCGAAATCTCTGGTTTGATTGTTGAGTGGAGCAAAAACGTCTAATTACCGCCCTATTTCTCAAGTGGTTAGCGACCCTGACTACGCAATCAATGTGGCTTGGGTTTAATTCTCGACAGGGACAAAAAATTGTGTGATAACCACGGATGCATTGCAAAGATGCTTGCTACTCTCGTATTCAGCTTTGGAGGGTAAGCTTACCGGTAAACTTATGTATGTGGTATTAAGACCCCACTACATGGATAGCAACGCACAATTAACATCTTTTGTGTCTATAGGCGATGGTTAGTTCTTTCTATCAGTAGAGCCATCTGCTTGTTTGCTAACTTACAATTTACAAAAATAGGATTTTAATGGTGCTTACCTAGCGTGTAGTGGGTTTTAATGAAACATGCATAAGTTTACAAGCTATTTAGACTTCCAAACCAATAGTGATAAACACTGACGCGATTGTGTCAGGATAACCTTAAATAATGATACCAAATCTGGACAAGATGTAAGAAAGTTCTACTTACCCGGTAGCTACGGTGGATTTTTCTCCACAACTTAAAGTAAATTCAAACTCAAACTCAAAAAGTGCTTTGTTCAAATAAACCTTTCAGGCACTTTTGGCGAGTGTGGACATTTTTACGATAATTACCTGACCGCAACGCGGCCACACACTTTATTGGAAGTCTACTGGCAATCTTACTCTTTAAAATGGAATTCGACAGTGTCAAGCATTGATTTTATTGCGACAGAAATAGGTAAGGCGGTGGTACCAAATACCCGGGCGGATCGTTGCTGCACTGTTCCACCTAGTGACATATTTACCTCGATCGTTTCTCTGATTCGATTTGGTAGACAGAAGTAGTTCGTTAATATAGACATATTAGACATATATATATATATATATATATATATATATATATATATATATATATATATATATATATATATATATATATATATATATATATATATATATGCGGTAAACCTGTATATATATATATATATATATATATATATGTGTGTGTGTGTGTGTGTGTATGTAGTTATCTTTTTACTCTCGATAGTTATCTTTTTCGATTCGCACCAAAGGTGCGTTGCTATCCTTGTGGCGCATTTATTGCCATACAATAAAGTTCACAGGATACCATACCCTCCGAACCAGAACACGACATTGCGGCAGGAAAAGATGAGACGGAGGTACCAGACCTAGACGAGAAAATGCTAAACTCTACCACCTAAAACCACGATGGTAGTGACATGTATAGTCAATCGTTTACCTTTTACGAACTGCCTGGCAGAACGGCAGATGGTCCATTTTTCAAAAGAGGTCCGGGATAAGAAGTTCAAAAGAAGTTAAATAAATTATAATATACCCACATATTATATACAACTTTTTGTTTATGGTCAAAGAGTGTTGTCAAGTTTAAAAGAGATTTTATCGTTTAGTCTATAATCAAACGAATTCATAGTACTATAGTCCAATCCCCATGTTGGTTCCGGGCTTCTTTGAAGAATAGGCCAGCTGCCGTTCTACCAGGCAGTTCGTAAAAGGCGACCGATTGGCTATTTGAGTCACTACCATCGTTGGAACTAGGTAGTAGAGTTCTGCGTTATCTCGCCCAGGTCTGGTTCCACCGCCTTACTTATTCCTGCCGCAATAGCGTCAGTGTTTGTCACTGTCGTTCCAGTTTGGAGGGTAAGGTTGCCGGTAAACTTATGCATGTGGTATTAGACCTCGCCACAAGATAGCAACGCGCCATTAGCACCTTTGGTGTCTATAGGCGATGGTTGACTTTTTTCATCAGGGGACCCATCTGCTTGTTTGCTATCTTATGATATATAAAAAAAGAATTTCGAACAGAGGGCGATCACGAGATACTTAGGAGCTATATGCCTTATTTGTCGAAAGTTGGACCAACTGTCACACAATGGGACTTTTCTCCGTGTTGGCCCGAGTCTCCTTTGAAGAATAGACCATCTTCCATTTTGCCAGGCACTTCGTAAAAGGAGAAACGGTTGGCTATACGTGTCACTATCATCGTGATTACTAGGTGATAGAGTTCGCAGTTCGCATCATCTCACCCGGGTATTTGGTACCACCGTCTTACCTATTCCTGCCGCAATAGCCTCAATGTTTGTCATTGTTGTGTTCCATTTGGATGGTAAAGTGCCAAACGAACAGCAGGCACCATTAACATCTTTGGTGTCTGTAGGCGATAGTTAACTCTTTTCATCAGAAGGGCCAAAAAAGGCGAAATATGACGCACTACAAAATTTTAAATAACAGTTGATTATCATCCATTGGCTTCAGTCTACTCTGCATTAATTAAACAAAATTGTAAAGCATATTTCGTTATAAGATAGCAAACAAGCAGATGGGTCTCCTGATGGAACTACAACCATCGCCTATAGATACCAAAGATGTTAATAGTGCGTTGCTATCTTGTGGTGAGGTCTAATGCCACATGCATATGTTAATCGGCTACTTTGCCCTCCAAACCAGAACATGACAGTGACAAGCACTGACGCTATTACGGCAGGAATGGGTAAAGCGATGGTATCAGACCCGGGCAAGATAATGCAGAACTCTATCACCTAGTAGCCACGATGGTAGTGACTCGCGTAGCCAATCAGTCGCCTTTTACGACCTGTCTGGCAGAACAGCAGTTGGTCTATTCCACAAATACACTTATTAAAAAATTCATATAAAAATTTTTTTTCAACTAGCTAAATTTTTATCATCAAAGTTCGTTTTTATCTAGAAAAATCTCAGTCTCAGAACATGTAGAGTTATTGGTCTCGTTAGTGGCCGGCAACAACCGCACGCGTTCTGTATTTCTAGCGATTGTGTTTTAAGTTGGTCGATGTGGTAATGAGCACCCATCGCAATAGTCAACATATCGGCAAATTTTCAATTTTACTTCCGATATTTAATTCACTTTTGACGTTTAGTTCACTTTTGAAGTTCAATTCAATTTTGACGTTTAGTTTACTTTGAAGTTTAGTTGACTTTTGATGTTAAATTCACTTTAACCTTTAGTTTACTTTGAAATTTAGTTTTGACGTTAGATTCACTTTAGTAGTTGAGTCTACGTTGACATTTAGTTAACTTTGACGTTTAATTTACTTTTGACGTTTTGTTAACTTTGACTTTTGTTTAGTTAACTTTTGACGTTTAATTGATTTAGGCGTTGAGTTTACTTTGATACCACTTAAAGAACCAACGTGATAATATTAATTGTTCTTATTTTACGAAAATATAAGGTGCCTGTACATAATATGTATTTGTAGGTTTTTCCACATTATGCCGGACTTTTTCTAAAGAACTGGCCATTGATATGATAGCCCGGTGTTGGTATTGCAAGGATATCAGTTATTGTCATTTTGAAAAAAAATCTGCCTTTATTCCAGGCGCCATTGAAGATGAACAATTCCAAACAATGAAACATATAAATAGTAATGCTAAGTGGTATTACTTTGTAACGTCTCGCTGATGTTAATACCATCCATCGCCGTACTTTTCCTATCGCAATGGTACATGGGGCACACTAAAAGTTTTACACTTCTAGCTAATCGGAACGAAAATGGAATTAAGTCGAAAAGATTTTAAAGCAATGATTTTTTATGATTTTAAAAATTCTCTTTCTCCGCAAGACTGTGCCACTCATCTTTAAAAATGCTTTTGGGAGATAAGCACCTTGTTTGAGCACCGTAAGGCGATGGTTTGCTGAATTTGAGAGAGGTCGAGTTTCATTACATGACGAATTTCGTGGAGGGCGGCCTTGAACTGCCGTCAATGAAAATAACTTGGCTACTGTTAAGCGGTTAATTAAAGAAAACCCCCGTATTACCTATAAGACAATTTGAGGACTATTGGGGATTGGTATGAGTCAAATTCGGAAAATTTTACACGAAGAATTGAAAGTTCGGAAACTTTGTTGTCGTTGGATCCCTCATGAACTGACAGCGGAGCAGAAGCGGGATCGGGTGGAATGGTGCTCACAAATGCTACTGAAGTACGACCATGGACATTCTAATGCTGTTTATGACATTATCACAGGAGATAAAACGTGGATTTATTGTTTTGAATCCGAAAAAAACAGCAATCTTGTGAATGGGTGTTTGAAAATGAGAACAGGCCAACAAAAGTGAGACAGGCGAGAAACGTTGGTAAAAAAATGATCACGTTTTTTTTTCTCAGCTACGGGTCTCATCTGTACAATCCCACTTGAAGATCAAAAGAGTGTTAATGCCAAGTGGTATTCTACCATTTGTTTACCCAGGGTATTAGAAAAAGTTCGCGAAAACCGACCCAAAAGCCGGCCCACATTCTCCTACATCATGATAACGCTTCTTCAAACACGGCCACCAAAACAAAGTCATTTTTAGCTTCCGAAAAATTACATCTCTTCACTCATCCTGCGCATAGCCCCTACATAGCACCCTATGATTTCTGTGTTTTCCCCAAAATCACAGATTTGATGAGAGGTTTTACTTTTACCAACTCCGAAGAGGCAGTGATAGCGTTCAATCAGCACGTAGAAAACATGCCTTCAGATCTGTAGTCCTCCTGTTTTAAAAAATAGTTCAATCGCATGAAAAAATGTTTAAAATGTAAAGGAGATTATTTTGAAAAGCAATAAACATAATATTTTGGTTATAACATGTTGTTTTTTTAAGTTACGCAAAAATTATAGTGTGAGCTACGTATAAGTGACAGTATCACTATCGTATTCCGATTTGGAGATTAAACGTATGTATGTGATATTTTATCCCAAAAGCACGCATGAAAAAGCAGCGTTATTGTTTTGAGTGCTAATTGACTTGAGTATTGAATAATTCCATCTAAAGAGCTTCCTGCTTGTTTGCAATTCCATGATACATGAATTATAGTTTTAAATCGCTTTGTATCGAAATATAGTTTGCGTATTTTATACAAGTCGATTGGTAAAAGATTGTATATATTGAGGGACACGAGAGTTAATGTCATAAGAAAACAATAAAAATACAAAAAAGAAATTGCTTAGCCACAGGGTAAAACTCAATGAAATTAGTAATAATCAAAAATTATGGTCACCGCACGATGTATTAAGGAGACTAGTCACGTATTCTGTAAATTGCTATTTGTAAACAATAGATGTCTATCATGTTCCATGTGCAGGTGTTCGTACCTAATATTTTAATTGGAAAATTAGGACAAAATTTAAATAGTTATCTTTTACGTATTCGACATCCGAATCGAGTACTGAATACCCTTCTTCAATTTGTACAACGTTTCACCAGTCAACATGTATAATTGATTGATTTCCTAAGCTTCATTCTAAACTGATCATAAAATTACTTAACTACGAACTAATTAATTTATGTGATCTGATAACGGGACACTGCCAAATAAAAAAAACACGCACGCTACAGGGCTAACAAACAGTCCCCTATGCAGGGCGTGCCTTAACTATGATGAAGCTGCTAACTACATTCTGGCTGTTTTTTTTTTATATATCATAAGATAGCAA
This sequence comes from Apodemia mormo, assembly GCA_036924255.1. NCBI lineage: Eukaryota > Metazoa > Arthropoda > Insecta > Lepidoptera > Riodinidae > Apodemia > Apodemia mormo. The sequence continues at coordinate 11,415,527 of JAUPFN010000008.1, forward strand.
ACAAGCAGATGGGTCTCCTGATGGAAAGAGTCAACCATCGCCTATAGACACCAAAGATGTTAATGGTGCGTTGCTATCTTGTGGCGAGATCTAATGCCACATGCATAAGTTTACCATCTCTTACCATCAGTTGACTCTTACCATCAGGAGACCCCATCTGCTTGTTTGCTATCTTATGATATAAAAAAAATGTGACATTAGACCCCACCACAAAGTAGCAAAATACACACATATGAATATACATTTTTTTACTATCTTACGGTTTGAGTATTACGGTACACGATGTCTGGATTCTGAAAAAAGCTTGTGTGGCAGGAATAGTCAATAAAAATTTTGCACACAATGGCCCCTAGTTAGTATAGCCCGTTTTAGGGTTCTAAAGTAAACAAAGAACCCTTATAGTTTCACTATGTCCGTCCATCCGTATGTCCTTCCGTCCGCAGTATAGCGCAGAGATCTTTAGTTCTAGAAAATGTACTTGGCAAGAATATAAATATTTGCCACATCAAGAAAGTGGTAAAATATAATCTTGAAAAATATATTTTTAAGGGGTTCCTCTACATGTAAAGCGTGGATGTAAATTTTTCCTTGTGTACCCTGCAGTGTGGGATATCGTTGAAAAGAATTTCAAGAAAATATTATAGACTAGCTGTTGCAGCTCGAACTTTGTTTACTCCGCACAGCCCCTCCCCCGTAGGTGATAGCGTGATAATATGTATGACGTGCCTATATGTTGACCCAACCTATAAGTAATATTCATGCAAAATTTGAAATAAATCCATGCAGTACTTTTTGAGTTTACCCCGGACATACATACAGACAAAAAGACAAACATACAAATAGGCAAAAATTTTAAAAACTATATTTTTGGCTTCGATATCGATTGTAGATCACGCCCCAAGTATTCTTTTAAAAAAATATTCAATATACAGTTTCGACTTTCCTACGATTTTATTATATGTATAGATTCGCGAAAACAATATTTCAGTTAAGGTAATTTAGTGAAATATTAGGCGTTAAAGTGCTAATTTTTGTTATAGTCAAGTCCCTTTCCTCCTCTGCCAGCTAGACGGTTAGTTTTGGGTCAAAGCCCAATATACACTACATAACACTGAATATCGTCGGCACTTGGTAAAACTCCGTGTTAACTTATATTTATATCGCATTAAAAGCACTTGTACTGTTTTACTTGACTTTTTAATTATTAAAACCAACCGGTTTCGCGTTTTAACGCATCATCAGGGCAAAAGTTATTATTGTTTAGTACAATTGACAATTTGACAATTAACAATATAATATACTTATATAAGTATATTATATTGTAGTATACTTATATAAGTATATTATATTGTTAATTGTCAAATTGTCAATTGTACTAAACAATAATAACTTTTGCCCTGATGATGCGTTAAAACGCGAAACCGGTTGGTTTTAACGAAATAAAAAGTCAAGTAAAACAGTACAAGTGCTTTTAATACGATATAAATATAAGTTAGTTTTGGGGATGGAGAAAAAATAATGGTAACATTAAATATCATGAATTTAAAAGGAAAACGGTCACAACTTAGAAGGCTCAGAAGTTTTTGCGTAATAGTTGACCAACTTAGAAAATGTGCTTGTAGAAGTTTCTGTAGACGGTGAACCTGTAGTACGGTTATATTTATCATGGCCGTTAAATAGTTTAAATGATCATAGTACGAAACGACCTTCTTCTTAGTCCGCATTATTGTGATAAGCAATTTCGGAACTATACGTTTGCGCGTATCTCAACACGCACTTTAGCAATTTTTGTATAATTCACCAAATATAACATTACGATTCAATATCAAACATCAAATCAAGAAGTTCCTTTGTTTCGTCACCAAACGACACAATTCGTTGAGTTTTATTAGCACTGACTGTATCTCATTTCACCGCAACACGCCGTCATTAAGAGACGCACCTAAGGGATGGTAAACGCACCACTGAACAATAAACTTTTGTTTCGCTCCAAACCCGAAATTGTTATTAGAAATGAATTTTATGACCGTATTATGTTTTCCCCAACGGCTAGTACTATTTATAACTTTAAATTTTGTTACTTAAGCGCCTATTAGTAACATTCTAAACATGTGTAAAACTTTGTGTGAACACACTTTATCAGATTATTTGTAGATATTAATACGTGAATACGCCTTTCAGAGATTTTATTAGGTTATCATTGTCGCTTGCATACACCAATAAATACAGACTTATAATATACAATAAAATAAAATCAATCCAGGGGCTTTTTCAGGGGCAATTTCTCCCCCGTCCGGTTATTGGTTGGCCCGGTAACTTTTGAAGAATAGACGAACTGTCGTCCCGCCAGGCAGGTTGTAGAAAGTAATTGATTGGCTTTACGTTTCACTCCCATTGTGTCTACTAGATGACAGAGTTCCACAACATTTCGCTTGGGTATATGGTGCCACCGCCTTACCTATTTTTGCCGCAATAGCGTTAATGCTCGCCGTTGTTGCGTTCCGGTTCGAAGGTTAACGCATCCAGTAGACTTAAATACATGTCACATTGCCATTCCGCCACACGGGTGCAAAGCAAAATTAACATCTTTGATGTCTATGGGCAGTAGTTTCTTTTTCCATCAGAAGAAGAACCATTTGTTTGCTTGTTTGCTATCTCATGATATAAAAAATAGCGCAGCATGGCATATTTCTATTTTTAAACGATATAATATACTGAATCTGGAAGCGATTGACATTGGGTTTGTTCCAATGAGAGGCTACACGTTTTCTGTCCAAACCGTATCTATTAACAATTGTATCGTTTGTGATACTAACTTATACATACCATTAGACCGCCCTATTAGTTGATTGGAAGGCGACCCAGATTACGCAGTCTATGGGGCTCGGGTTCGATACTCGACATGGACAAACATTTGTGTGATGAGCGTAGATATTTGTATTTCTAGGATTGGATGTTTATTAAATAAATTGGAGTATTTATATATGTATATCTGTGTATTAACATCGCATGAGTGTTATCATATCACAAGTAAATAATTTGCTTAATTTGTGGTTAAATTAATTCATAGTATTTGTGTTAAAATTCAATAGAATACCTCTTAATTTTGTACCAATAACATATAACAGAAACAGATAACTATGTTGTGTACGTTAAGTGAGAAATGTGCCTTATGGGATGATGTGGTCGTCCAGCAACAAAGTCCTTAAATTGATTGAAGTCTGTAATGTCAAACTTAGAAGCAGTTTTATTGATTAGCCTATGAACTTCGAATTCCGTCCAGAGGGCGATCGCTAGTACTGTTGGGTTACCGTATTTGCAATTACTTTATTTTTAAAATTTTGGACAGTTTAGCGTACCATCTATTGGTAAGAAGATCCATGTTAAAATATAAATAGAGGAAAGCTCGGTCTTCCAGCAGTAACTATATTAATTCATTCAAGCAACTTTATTTCCAGTCAAGTCCGTTTTAGACTTGATTGCGATCACAGTCAGAAACTAGATCAACAAACTAGATCAACTCGTAAATAATTCAACGAAATTTATTCTGTTTACGGAAGTTAGGTCACATCCTAATATCCTGATTGACCCCATGTATTTTCTTACAACACAAAACGTGGATTAGCAATTTATAGCTTGACAAGTAAACATTTCCGTTGCCGGTGCCATTTTAAGAATGTATAATGTGTTAGTTTATTTACTTGTTAGTTAAGATTTGTAACATATCGCCCAGGATCATTTCTATACATCTCTACATATTTATCTTTATCTCTTTTTTTTTTCTCTCTAATTCATTCCTCGTTCCTATTTTTCTATGAACCCATTCTCCTATCTCTCTACCTTCTCCTTTTCCCCTTTCTTCGCTCAACCACTCTATTTCCCGTATGTAAAAATAAAACACACAAAACAGCTGAATAACAAACAATAAATAATATTTAAAAATGAAAAAAAAATATATATATATATATTTGCAAGAATTTAGGTGTTAAAAATAAATAAAATTAATCAAAGATACTACCATATTTTACAACAATATAATGATATGCAAATTTAAAAAAAAAATATTTGTAATGTGAGTCGATTTTTAAGAATTGCTTTAAGATCGAAACGCGGTCACGTACTGAGAAGATCCAGTGGAAGTAACTCAGCTGTTTAGTCTTTTTATTCTATTCTAAATAATTTCTAATATATAAGTTTTACAATTTTACAAAAATGATTTTATATTACAAAATGCACGAGAAAGGAGACTGATACTGTTGCATACAAACTTGGGCCCCCTTGTAATAAGATGAATATTATGTTCATTAATAGCTAGTTTAACGTTATATAAATACTGAAAATTTTACAGATTTTAGCAATCTGAGAACAGAGATATAAGATATTCACTAGAAGTAAGGTTACGGTACTATGGTATAGTTTAACTCACTGTAACCGTTTACTATTATATCAACAACTGATACTTGTAATACAGGCAACTATGCTTTATAAATTATACATATATTTATAAATTGACACATTATATATATATTTGTAAATTGACACAATACTAAAACACAGATTTTTGGAAAACACAAATTAAAGGATGCCTCTCTGTAGATAGGTACGTAAAATAGCGAAGAGTGAAGTCCGCGACTTGCGAGTGCGACTCTTGCGAGCCGTCAGTGATGTCAGTTGTAATTGTCAATTTTAGCTGTATTAAATCACAGACACTAAGTCGTATTAAGTTTGAAGTAACGTAATCAATCGATTATATAAATTGTATCGATTATATTTTTTCTTTTTATATTATAAATGGTTTGTAAAATAATGATGGTACTTACTGTTGATTATACTAAATATTAATAAAAATACACTTTTACATATACTTACGAGCTTATATTTCGATTAAAATTATTTACATAAATCGATTATAATTTTATCGATAGTACAATTATAGCACCACAAACTTATTTTCGTGATTTCTTTTTTCTCAGAAAGCGGATTAAGCTCATATTTTGAACTTTGAAATAGAAAAATAGTATCATTTTTTTGAACCATACTTCAACCATTTACATTTGGGCCCAAAAATCCCCCTCTCCTTTACATGTAAAATATAAATCATACGAGTACTTGTCCCATTACGATTAAGGAATCAAATAGGCCTCATTGATTTTATAGTTATGTTTCGATTAATATTAGCATCACGTCATCTATCCAAAAAATTGTGAACTACGATGGCTAACGACGGTCCACGACGGTATCGATGACCTTAGTTTTTTTTCTTACACAGACAGATGACCCCTTTTTTAACGGATATTTTTTATTCATGTCTATATTAACTACAATATCAAATAATATTACTAAAAATAATGTTATAACGAATATAACATACAAAAGGATATTAATACTGGAAATTAATACTAATTCTTGCCCCCATATTAGGAATCAAACTGTAGTCTCATTAATTTCGTACTTATTTATAATAATCGCTCGACCAACGTCTAAGCATGTTACTGACGTGAATCCATGTAATTTTCTCGTGCCAAAAATCGGTAACGCGACTAAAGAGGTTTCCACTTCAAAAAGTATTACTAAAATAAAAATGAAAAACGGACAAATGCGAGTTGGATTCGCAAAGCGAGGATTCCACTACAAATAGAAAACACACTAGATTAAAAGACAAGTTTAAATTTGCTACTTGATCCTTAGACACAGTTATTCCACCTACCGCAAATAATAAGATTGTAATACTGCCCCCTATAGCTGAAAAGGCGCAACTAACAGTTTTTTCGAAACTGAGTTATTTAAATTGCCGGAATCAGAAAAAATGCGCATCTTTCTTTATTGTTACTTTTTTCTATCTTATGTCATTGCAAATTTAGCTTAATGAAATAGATCCTTCTGTATACTTTTTTATATCTGATTGAAGATCAAAAGATGTTTTTGTCTCAGATTTGATTCAACATTCGCATTACGTAAAGCCCATTCTCATTATGATTCGCTTACAAGTTTGGTAATTTAAAAGTCGCATTTTATATTATATTTCTTACACGAAATTAATAAGGCGCAAGTAACCATTTGCACCTTCATGCTCTTATTGGAAACCAATATTTTACTAAGAAAGCACGTCTACATGTTCCATTAGCGTCTTTTCTATTAAACAAGGATAATAAACTTTGTTTTGAATACTAAAACAAACGAGCACATATCACACGCCTCATCTATTCCTGCCGCAATAGCGTCAGTGCTTGTAAAGTTATGCATGTGGTATTAGACCTCGCCACAAAGTAGCACAGCAACAAAAAATGTTTGATGTCTATAGGCGATGGTTGACTCTTTCCATCAGGAGAGCCATCTGCTTGTTTGCTATCTTACGATATAAAAAATAGCTACATAGTTATATGATAAAGATTTGTTGAAATAACTTCTTCCTATTATAATTTACACCCAGCACAGCGTACTCATATAAGTTAATTTTTTGTCATTATTATGATTATAGTTGTGTACGTTATTATTATTTTTATATTTATATCACACCTATCCTTTACCTTTTCTGCTAGCTTCAAGGTTTACTGATAGAGAATGTATTTAGCACTAGCTGTTGCCAGCGATTTCGTGCGCGCGGACTTCGTTTACTCCGCACAGCTTCTCCGTGATATGCCTATATGTTGACCCGACCTGTTAGTAATATTTATGCAAAATTTGAAGTAAATCCATGCAGCACTTTTTGAGTTTACCCCGGACATACATACAGACAAACAGATAAAAATTCTAAAAACTATATTTTTGGCTTCGATATCGATTGTAGATCACCCCCAAGTATTCTTTTAAAAAAAATTTCAATGTACAATTTTGACTTCCCTACGATTTTATTATATGTATATTGTATAGATTAAGTCCGCTTTCTGTACAATATTTTTGTATTAAGTATGCAATAAAGTATAAAGTATAAATAAATAAGCAGATATTAATTGAAAGTTTGCTTGTGGTAATCTGAGTTTTATATTTACTAGCGACGCGACCCGTGTCGTATGGGTTGTAGAGCATAAATTATGCCTATATTTTGTTCTGTCATAGTGTCACATCAGCTTGTCGCGTCGTGTATGTGGATTAGATTAAAATGTAACCGAAAGGCGAGGCACGGGTATGCCTATATTAAGAAAGTCCCGCCGTATCCCGCCGGTGTGAGATTACTGAATTTATTTTCCCTTGCGTTAGTTTATGTCGTGCAATAACTTCAAAGATATTCATTTAAATTGTGTAGTTTACAGATCTATATTAATGTATTTTATAGATTCAGGTGTAGGCGTACTTTGCGGAAATCTATAAATCAAAGCCGAATTTACAGTGTTATATAGGCTGTGGTACAAGTATATAATTTGCAAAATTTCCGGAAAACCTTATATGAAACTACTGTCATACAACTGAAACAACAGGTAGTATAAGGAACGGGGCAAACTTATCCAAGATCTAAAAATTAAAAAGGAATCCCGGCAGCACAATAGTCCACCCACGTCTATCACACTTCCTTCCACATAGTAATACACAAATTATGTACTCAACGCACGTTTTATTTCGTAACCAAAGCATCTTCAGGAAAGTCGAATAGAGCGAACTATGCAGGATGAAGCATTAATGCTGGGATCTCCTTTAATCTTCAGACCTTGGATAAGCTTAGTCCATTTCTTATGCTACCCTTTGTAGTGTATGTACCACTTGTAGTAGCATCACAGCAGTTTAAAATAACATATCGCGGAAATTTTGCAATTTTTTTTATTATTGATAGGGAAGCGCTTGACCACGATCTCGCCTGATGTTAAGCTAAAATGCGGCTTAAGATGGTACGCGCTTCCTTAGAAGGCACTTGTTCACTCTTCTCTTAACGATCCCCAGATTGTGCTCGTCGGGAACACAGACTCAGGAAGCATATTCCAGGCCCTTTCGGTTCGGATCAAGAATGTCGAGTCGAACCGCTTTCGAGTCGTAACGTCCACCATTTGGCTGTGCCTAGTATATGTGTGCCTCGACGATCGATAGAAAACGGGGATGGCCGAATTATCTCGTGCAATTCCGCAGCGAACTCCCCAAAGTGTATCTGATAAAAGACCTATGGACTAGCCACTCTGCGGTGATAAGCGAGGGTCTGGAGTTTTTTGCTTACCAGATTATCGTCGTTTATGAGCCTCTTGGCACGCCTTTCTATCGCCTTAAGCGTCTCCAGCAGGTATTTGGCGGATCCATCCCAGGTGTGAGAGCACGAACGGACTTGTGCTTGATAAAGATTGAGCAATGTCCCGGGCTGAAGTACTGTCACACCTTGGCCAGAATACCAAGCTTTTTTGAGGCAACTTGGGCTTTCGATTCGACGTACGAACTAAAGTTGAGATTAGGTGTTAAGGTGACATCAATTTATATATAATATTATATATATAATATCTACGCGACAAATTACTGATCTAACCCCAAAGTGAGCAAATTATTTGCTTGTGTAATGGGTGTTAGTAATACATAGAAATACATATATAAATACTGGAATATATTTAATAACCACCCAAGCCCGGAAATACAAACATTTATGCTCATCACGCAAATGCTTGTCCCCGTCGGGGATCGGACCCGAGCCCCGTCGATTGCGTAGTCAGGGCCGCTAACCACTCGACCAACGGGGCGGTATGTTAACGATTTTTGGATTTTGTAGTGATAACCGGGACCGACAGCTTTACATGCTTATTCGAGCATTTTTTAACTTTTCGAAAAACCTCAGTAATACTTCTGTCCGACCAGGGAATCAAACTCGGCCCTCGTGCTCTGGAGCCAAATAAGCTAACTACTAATAATAAAGTTTATATAATATTTAGTGTTGGAAATTGTATTAAATATAGAATACCCAAGGGTCACATAAAGGGCAAATATTACAAATGCCTGAATTAGGTTAAATATTTCACTCACATACCAGAGACCATGTTTAGATAGACCAATTACTTAGAAAGGAAATTTTACTGCTACTTTGAATATCAAAGAATAAAAGTGATATTAAATACGTATTGTGTAATAATTTGTTGTTTTGCTTAGGTCTTAAATTTTATAAGTAGTATATTTTTCATAATCTAGAATTCTCAATGCTTTTACTCTGGGAAACAAAGGACTTCGAATATCAAAACAATAAATTTTCCTCAATATTGAATATTCCATCACTTTTCTAGATTAAAGACTAGTATATATACTACTAGTGGTATATAAACACTTTTATTTATAAAATATAGTATTACCTGGATTGATTCGACCCCCTATGAATAATAGACTATATTACGTTTTGATTTGGACCATTGAAATTTAAATTGATCAAACTTTTGATTACCATCGTGACGCAAGAAACAGATTTTTGCATTGTTGTGTTGTGATTTTTATATCATTGCTTTGCCCATTCTTGCCGCAATAGCGTAAAATATACACATACATACCATAAACTTGCAAATCCGTATATGCAAAATTCAACGTACGAGTATATTTCTCGCGGAGTGTCGCTTAACGATAACAGTGGCATTCCCTTTATTTCTTATTAACCACGCAATTACCACTAACTAGAGTAACCACAGCCTGCTATTTGCAAAAGGAATTTGTTATAGCATTTCATACTTTGAGGCAGAGAGATGTTTGTGCACAACAATCGTTACAATTTCTAGCTGTTTCTAAAATATTTTTACATAGAATAAATAACACCGCATCAGTTCTTAAACGATAGAAGCTGATTGCACAAAACTTTGTGAGACGTTAAGACATACTTCATTGAGCTGGTTTCTCAGTTGGCAATAAATCTGGTGATCTCCTTGTGCATATATATTTCACGCCCAACCCCTTACGGAGTAGGCAGAGCAATCAAGTGCTTTAAGTCACGGTCCAGACAGACTGGCCTAGCTTCCTCCACATTCATAACTCTCATTAGGGCGAGCGAAGCGAGCCCTACACTAGGCCACTTTCTATGCACTTTTGTGGTACATTTTACTGAAAAATTATCGGACTTTTAGGTTTGTGCTTCGACGCAGTAGTTTAAATTCATGACTAGATATGTTATCTACCATAAAAATACCAGTTTATAGACATTAAAAAAATAAAAGATACAATTTGTATTGAAATCTTATTACTACTAACGATATCTATTATAAAACTAACGAGTTAAAATCGATAGAAGATAAGTTTTGTATTAGAATCTTATTTCTAGTAACGCCATCTATTATAAAACTAACGAGTTAAAATCGATTGAGGGTAGGCGCCTCCAAATTTTGAGTCATCACTTTTCCAGATTTACAAAAAAAAAGTAAGCAAATTGTAACTAATAATACAGATTATGTTAAAATTTAAATCTTGCCATCTTGATGTTTTGTGAGTTGTGATTTACAATTATGCAATTCTGGAGACAATTTTTACCTTGCGCTGCTCTTCTGTAACACCAACTCCACTCTTGACCGCCCGGTTAGTCGAGTGGTTAGCAACCCTGACTACGCAATTGACGGGGCTCCGGTTCGATATTCTTGCATTTATATATGTACTTATATGTATTAGTATAGTTGACTAACGCCCATAGCACAAGCAAATAATTTGCTTACTTTGGGGTTAGATCAGTAAGTGTAATTTGTCCCGTGAAAAAAGTAAATAAAAAAAAACTCGGTTTCAACGTTTTCAGCAATTAGGTACCTAAGCATTTTTTGCTACTCACTTTTTTCAGCCGATTACCCAAAAAGGAGGAGGTTCCTATTTGGTCAGAATCTTTTTTAACTATGTTCACTGATTATTCGAAGACGCCTGAACCGATAAGGTTTTTTTTTTGTTTCAGTGAGTACCCAGATACTTCTCAGGTTATTTAATTTTAATTTGACGAAGATCTGATGCAGAGTACGGGAGATAGTGGAAGTGGGAAATCAACTGTTTGCATGATTTCTGCGTTTAAATTGTCTCATATTTGTATAGTATTTAAATAACATGTTTAAAAATATTTTTAAAAGATTTTAAAACTTTTCGCAGGAAATTATAATTATTAACCGCGATTTTCAAAAATCGAGCTTTCATCAGATGCTTCATGGTTTGAGATTCTTGAAACGTGATTATATTTTTTCAATGACGTCAGTATATATCTGTATGTGCGCACGTGATTAAATCTCTCACAGATTTTAAACGCCCTGGCTGATCAAAAACGGTTTGCGGTGAAAGATCAAAATCAATAATCAAATTCGAAAGTTTTAAAAATTAAAACAGTATCCTTTTAAACACGGTTTCAGGGATGGCTTGCAGGAGCATCCGGTTTAAAGATTTTTTATTCATGATTTTTGAACTTATTAAGAGACTACTTCACAAAATACTTTTCTTTATATTTGACTGGCGGCGCGCGGTCGTCGGGCCCTTGTATAAAGGCAAGGGTTTACGTATAGACTGAAATAGCTATAGGGCCATCAGTTTGATCAGCTTAGTATCGAAGGTGTATAGTAAAACATGGTAAGGAGAATGCAAGGGAAGTCCGAAGGAATGTTGTGCTAGGCACAAGGGGGTTTTAGGTCTAGAGCAGGGATGTGTGCGGGGAACAGAGTGAATAGAGCGTTAAAGAGATTACTTAAGCCCAGTTTTAAGTCAGGGTGCCCGTCTTGTCCTGCATAATTATGTGCCTATCCCAACGATATTGTATGAAAGTGAGAGTTGGGTATGTTAGAAGGGCATGAAAGTATAATCAACGCAGTCGATGAAACAAGTAGCTATGAAAAATATGTCGCGTAACTCTCGCGGACCAGATTCGTAATGTTGAAGTGACAGAGAACTTATGCTTGAAAGAAAGTGTTGGTGTAAAGATGAGAAAGGGTATGCTCCGTTGGTTCGGACATGTAGAAAGAATGGTAGGTGAAATATGAACAAAACAGATATATAATGTGAGAGATGCAATACTTTATTATTTATTTTCCTATACATTAAAATATTACAGACTTTATTATTATACTTAAATAAAGTCTATACATTAAAAGTTGTAATTCTCATAAAAATACTTTTCTAACAATATTACTAGATAGTATAACTTTGCGAGCCCTTACAAAGCTCTGCTTTTTGCTAGTCATACTAACACGCCAGTTTCGGAGACTCTTGACACCACCTTTGGTCAGCACCCAACCAATTTGATCATGGTACATCAGTAATAGTCTTCCCCGGTACTTACATCCATCTATATTCCCGTTTTATATCTGTTTTGTTATTCGTTGATCTGCCTTTTTTTCAACTTGTCATATCTGATGTCCTAGCCAACAAAACTCTCTCACTTTAATTCCAACCTCTCGCATTTCGGTATTCGAACCCTATCTGCGAGTGTTATACCACAGATTTTTCGTAATAATCTCATTTCGACCATATTAATTATACTTTCAAACCCTTTTGACATACTCACTTTAGAAATCTCTCACTTACATACGTAGCGATCCCATATATATATAGTAACGTGTACATAATAATTTATATTTTGTAAAAAAAAATTCGTGTTTACTGCCAAATCGGTAATGTGAAATACTTGACCATGAATATTACGAGTCAAATTGTAAAATACATACAAGATCCCAGCGTACAGCTATCCTCCCTCGTCCACCACACTTTTCATCACGTAGCAAGAATAAAGGCACACAGTATATGCACTTGACGACGCATGTTTTACTTCGCAACCGAAACATGTTCGGGAGTAACAATTACGACCTCACTTTTGTACAAAAAGTTTAACACTTATTATTAAGATAAAAAAGAATAAAGAAAAATGTTAAAAGATTTAATTTTGTTTTATGACAACTAACCAATTTGTCGGCTGGTTATATAGTAAAGTGTGAAAATAGAACTGATTTCTCATCAGGTTTTATAACACTATAACGACGGTTAACAAATAACAAACTTTAATCCAACACTAACAAATCGCAGTAATTTGTCTGTGTTACAATGAACTGCACCTTCCTGCATAAATTTCCTCGAGACTAATAGTAGAAGATATTTTTCATCGCGTCTCAAATTCACACTTTCTTCAAGTATATTCCTTTTCACAGATCCATATGTTACATTTTTAATGATGATGAAAACTGCGACTATTTAAAAGAAAATAGTAAGGTTTTCATTTTAAGGAATTTTGTATTCGTTAGTTTGATAGATTATTCATTTAATTACTAAAAAGAGAGTAAAGATTCAGAATCGTTCAATTAAAATTATTTTTTTGACATTTTATTGATTCAGGCGTTACTTTGCAGAAATCCCTACCTATATAAAAAAGGTAAAATTGATTAAATTTGCTAATTTCAGTTTACTTTTTTATTTGATCTCCACATTGCCGCCGAAAAGAGAGATAAGAAACTTATCGATGGTCCGGACAAAAAAGAAGACTCAAGTAGCACAATGTACAATAAGCACAATTTACGCATGTTTCACTTCGAAACCGAAGCATCTTCAGGAAAAACGCACACTACCTCATTCAACGCGAGTCTAAGTAATATTCTTTGACACTTTTAATAAAAGAGATTCACCGGAGTAGTTTTTATCTCTTATTTTGTTGTTGGTTCCGGGCTCCTTTGTAGAATAGGCCAACTGTAACCAATGTAAAAGGTGACTGATTGGCTACGCGAGTCAATACCATCGTGGCTACTAGATGGTAGAGTTCTGCATTGCCTCGCCCGGGTCTGGTACCACCGCCTTACCTATTCCTACCGCAATAGCATCAGTGCTTGTCACCGTCTTGATCCGGTTTAAAGGGTAATGTGGCTGGTTAACTTATCCATGTCGCATTAGTCCTTGCCACAAGATAGCAACGCACCATTAACACCTCTATAGGTGATGTTGATTCTTACCATCAGGAGACCCATCTGCTTGTTTGTTATCTTTTGTTATAAAAAAAAGTGTAAACGGTTGACCCTACAGGCCATCCCTGAAAGTTCCCGCTAAATTAAGGTGTTTTAAGCTCAAAAGAGTTAAAACTATAAGCATAGATTTTTTCAGATCAAACAGCTATTTTTTTAAAATGGCAGTATTAAGATTTTTGAAAAGCTGTATATTTTGGAAACGCCGCCGGATCGAATTTAGTCCTTCAAATAACATTCAACTCAATTTTTGAGATCTAAAATATAGCCTTAGCTAAATAATCAATAGGTTGAAAAATTTCGAAGTCAAATAATATATATTTTTAAATTTTCATCATTGATAAGTATCAAACCAGAAAGATTTTGATCCAATTAACGGTATTTGACGCAGATTTTAAAGGAGAAAAGATGATAAGATTTTAAGTCAATCGGTGTATTAACCTGAAAGTTACTTCAAAAATATTAAGTAAATCTGCTAAAAACAACGTAATTTTAATATTTAATAATCTGTAACTATTGAAAATCAGATTTAATTTTAATCATATAACCGGCATTCAACGTAGTTTTTTTGGCACTAAAATATTGTAGAATACCAAAAAAATGATTGGTTAAAATTTTTTGAAGTTATGTCGAAAACACACTTTTTTCAAAATTTTTGTCAACGTTTTCTCCCAAACGGAAAAACGAATTTTGATGCAATTTATGCATTTGAAGTAGTCTTTTGAGAAAGAGAGCTGATTAGTTTTTGTACCCAATCGATACATAAATCTGGAAGTTATATTTGAAAAAATACTGTTTCGCCAAAATTTTTTTTGAGGTTTTTTTCAAAATTTATCAAAATCTCCTTGGCCAATTTGGTTCAAATTTTCAGGAAGTCTAAGCTGAGTAGAATCCAATCGAATTCCATCAACCGCGTTTCGATCGGTCCAGCCGTTCAACAGTTATGAGATGTTTACATACACATATACACATACACACACATACATACGGAAAAGATTCCTAGGACCTCAAAACGTGGAGATCTGGTGAAAACTCGATTTTCGAAAATCGGGGAAAAATCAGTAACTAATCTACATACGTAGCGGGAAGTTAAACATTTTTTTCATTTATTACAAAATGTATAATTTCTCTTGTTTATTATTTGTTACACATTTTATTTTACTGCCTTGTGGTCTAAGGGTTGGTTTATTTAGCTTAGCTTGTGAGATTCCGGGTTAATGTCCAAGTCAGTTAAAAGTGTTGGTATTATAGTGAGGTTTTCCTCGAATATTCAAAATCTCAGCAGAACCTTGGAGTCTAGTGGATAGTGTTACCGTCCTATTCCTCTGAGCGCGTAAAGCTTTCGCTCCTGGTTATCACTAGAAATAAGCGATAACCTTTATCAAATCGCAACAGCCGTCAAAACGTGAAGGAATAACCAGCTCACACATACATACTCATTTATTCGCCAAACACACACACACACTCACACACAAAATTTCACATTCATAATATTAGTGGGATTACTAGAATAAAATTAATCCAATGTCTTACATAATTTATCCAATGTAACAAGAGGAATATTGTTCGGAGAACTTAATGTAATTATTTAATATAACAAACTTTTCCCCTTCTTTTGTACTACCTTTAGCCTTACTTTATGAAAGTTTTCATCTGCAAATGAACCAATACTTTTCTACTATGATGAAATTTAATTTAACATTTTGAAATGTTTTTTATTGTTTAATCGACAATATCGACTTTGTTTGCACGACCCATAAATATTCCTTGCTTTGCAATGCTGTTAAAATCTATCCTTTACTATGTTATGACACACAATAAGAATTTTCAATATTTGATACTAGCGTATTCAAATAAACAAACAACGGCTTTATCGGCTACCTTACCCTCCAATCTAACACAATAGTGACAAATTTTAATGCTATTTAAGTTTGCGACCGAATCCGGACAAATATATATATATATATATATATATATATATATATATATATATATATATATATATATATTTGGCCAATGGCACTTAGTGAAACTTATAATATATATTTATATATAAAGATATATTATAATTAAATATATAATATAATTTAGAAAAAAGATGAACCTCTCATCAAAGTGAAGCTGTACACAAAAATTCAGCTTGTTATTATTCAAAAAATATCTATACTCAATATTATTATTCAAAAAAATATATATAAAAATGTTAATGGTGCGTTGTTATGTAGCAGGATGGCAATGCCATTTACGTAACTCTATCGTCTACCTCACGGACACGACAGGTTGGTAGAGTTATGCATGTGGCATTGCACGGTTGGAATACGACAATGACAGGCATTGATGGTATTGCAACAGGAATAGGTAAGGTGTAATGCCAAATACCTGGGCAAGAAGCGAAAATCTGCCATTCTCACTTTACTTAAACTTGCATGTGTTTCTTTATGAGGCTTACGATAAACACGTTTTATTAAATAAGAGATGTCTTAACCAATATTTCACAATTCTTTTCATAGTATAACGCCTTTTAGCATGCAAATAAAAGTTGCGACCTTTAACTTTCCCTGTCATGTTTTTAATACAAGTATAAAATCTCTCAGATTATACCAATTTTATTTGTGACTTGGGATTCTTTATAAATTGGATTTTTTCTAATTTACTTAAGAATTTCAATGCCATTAGTAAAAGCTTTCAAGAGCAAGATGAAAATGTCATTTCCTCTAAAAACAAAGTTTAGAGGTCAATAAATAAAAATTAGTCAATAAAAATAATCAAAATAAAACAATTTTGATTATTTTTATTGATTCCAGTTTTTATTGAATAAGTAGGATCTAAGATAGCTGGCACATTCGTGACCGTTCGCGACTTCGTAGCCCCCACACTTTGAAAAACTTAGTCTAAGGCAGGGGTCGGCAACCTGCTCTCTTTGGGTGTGAAACTGAAGCTCTTTTGTCTAATACGCAAATATAATTTATTTTATTAAAAAAAAAAACATTTCTTTTTATCGATTTTCACTCTCCGCCACTCCCTGTAATAAGGGTTGCCACTGTCGTTAGTCCGTAGGTAGCTCTCGAAAGACGAAATTTCAATTCGCTTTCGACGCAAGATATTTTTTTATCAAAAAACTTTATTTCTTGAAGTACTGTTTATTGTATGCATGACATTTTTTGTGGGTCTTTAAAAATTTTGTAATTTGTAATTTTTGACTCTTCGGACTTAAAAGGTTGCCGATCTCTTATCTAAGCGATCACCGTCTCTGGTTGATACCAAAGATGTAAATAAGGCGTTGATATCGTTGTGGTAAATATGGAAAAAAAAACGCATAGGTACACATTTAAATAACTACACGAAAATGATCTAGCTTATTTTTTTCTCGTTAATTTTTTTTTATTTTATAAAAAGACGTTTTATTAAATAAAATATGTCTAACCCGGTGGCATTCGTTACTAATTGACCCGCGCCAACGCTGATACCGCGTCGTACAAATAATATGATTTCTCTACAATTAAATCATATTTTATTATTCTGTAAATGACTACGTATTGATAGATATATTTTGTCTACTATAATTCAAAATAAAGTTATTCAGTAAAATATTTTACATATATAATAAAATTAAAATTCAAATTAGGTGCGGTCATATTTTACCCATTGAGTGCCGCGCCGGTAGAAACTTAAAAAATACGAAGCGGTCAAATATGACCGACTGGGATTTTACCGGCTAAACCAACATTTTTCAATTATTTTCATAGCATGACCTTCTTAACACGCAAAAATTTGCAAGCCCTTTAAAAAACATTATTCTAAGCGATCACCGTCTCTGGTCAACACCAAAGACGATAATAAAAAAAAGTTGTGGTAAATATGGAAAAAACGTTATAGGCTCGTATTTAATTAGCTATATGAAAATAATTTGACTTTTTATAGAAGAGACAATATCTGTCTTTCTGTTTTACTGGGTGATAAATTTCTGCAACGGCTTATTCGCGTTTTGATTTCACTTTACCTATAGCTGCTTCAGTAGCGCCAATGCTTGTCATAGTCGTACACCAGTTTATAGGGTAAGGTAGCTGGTAGACTTATACAAGTGGCATTGCCACCCTGCCACATGGATAGCAACGCACCATCACCATGTTTAGTGTCTATACGCGGTAGCTTCTCTTTCCATCTGAAGAGCCATCTGCTTGTTTACTATCCTCTAAAAATAAATATAAAGAAATTACAAAATAACGCTAGCGGTGCTTTATATCAATACTCAAAGTGTCTGGTATAGTTTCGTGAATTGCGTCATATTAGTACATGTACGTTATACCATGTACCAGTATCAAAAACTTTAAAAAGCTGTTTATTTAGCACACCAGTTAAAATTAAAAAATATTTTTTACATGTTTTTATATTTAAGGTTAGCAAGGAGATGGGTCTTCTAATGGGAAAAGTGAACTATCGTCTATAATTTATATAGATTTATACTTTTTGAATAATAATTTTGAATAAAGATATTTTTTGAATATTAACAAGCTGAATTTTTGTTTACAGCTTCACTTTGATGACAGGCTCATCTTTTTACATTCGAAAAATATTGAATGGGGTTACTAATTAAGATAGATAAAATAGAAAACTTTAGAATGTTGGACTAAGGAAAGTTTCCACTTTACATGTAGGACAAAGTAATCTTTGAATTATAATAATAATTAACAATCTGTTGTAAGAAAATTAGGTTGATTTTAAATTGATTAATGTCAATCTAAAATCTCATAATTCCGAATCTTTAGAGTGAAGAACTCATCAAAATAATCATCGATTGTGCAAGACAAAAGTTTTTTCTTTTTTTTCATACAATAATCAAACGATTTAAGTAAAAAATAATGATTGTTATTTATCAATATTTTTCCGTCATCGGATTAAAATCTTAAAAGCCCTATCTATAACTTTATTAGTTACCTGATATGAGATTTTTTCGAAGGATATAAAAATGGGCGTCTCGTCGAAACGAAGCTATTCACAAAAATTCAGCTTGTTATTAAGCAAAAAAAGTTTATTCCTGGGACCACGGTCTAAAAGACGCTAAATATTGTTTTTATCGCAATACTTTTCGTATATAGGCGATATAATAACATACGCATAAATTTGTTGCCAACCTTACGCTCCAAATACAATAAAGCAATGATGCTTTAGCAATATGCAAAAACGGTGGTACCAGAAATTTGCGAGAGATATATAAGCTGCCATTTCGTAAACTCATGAAACTGAAGTATATATTACCTTTTATTGTCTCGACGTATATTGATAAAAATTCTATATACATATATCAATATGTAATTGGTTTCCTCATTGTGTGCGCATGGATTTTTTGCAAACAAAATGGTTATGCCACGATATCAAATAAATTATTTTCATTATGTGAGAGCTGCACTTGTGTCTACCGTCACAAAGCTTCGTGCAATGACACGATAAATGTAGATGTGGCCTATACATTTATCGTGTCATTGCACGAAGCTTTATGACGGTAGACACAAGTGCGGCTCCAGCATGAAAATAAGATTTAGCAGGCACTTCTGCATATTTATACATATACATATTCACGCCACATCCCTATGAAGGTAGGCAGAAAGTATTTAATGACATATATGACGGTAAACATACGATGAAACATTGACTGTTCCCTATACTTTTTATATATCATAAGATAGCAAACAAGCAGATGGGTCTCCCGGTGGAAAGAGTCAACCATCACCTGAAGACACCAAAGATGTTAATGGTGCGTTGCTGTCTTGTGGCGAGATCTAATGTCACGTGCATAAGTTTACCGGCTACCTTAACCTCCAAACCGGAACACGACAGTGCATATGCACTGACGCTATTGCGGCAGGAATTGGTAAGGCGGTAGTATGTTGCGATACACCTGATTCAAATCAAAAAGTTTTCTCTCGTTTGTTTTTTAGTTTCCGAGAACATCGTGGGCAACCATAAAAATATACTAACATACATAAACTTTCAAAATTTAGCACATGTGCTTGGAAGCCTAAATCATCATCATAGTATCTTCACGCCCGTATCCCTGGGGTAGGCAGAAGTACAACCAGAGCAGCAACGATTAGTCGAAGATACTTTTTCCCACAGTGTAATAGGTGGCAAGCCTATCGCCAACCGAGCGCTTATCCAATCACGGACAGAATTATTTTAATCAGAAAATTGAGATAAGAACAATGGATTTTTGGAATAAAAGTAACTAAATATTTTAAAATTGACTATGCTAAATTTTAACCAAATTCGTTTTAGCCTGACAAAGTTTTAAACAAACATATACACTCACATACACAAAATTCTGTAATATTTATAGGAAGTGGATAAATAATATTTGATAATATTAAGATGGAATTTTTCAATGGCACGTGGAGGAAACATTTTCCTATCTTCAGTATTTAGCAGGGTATTTAGAGTAAAACACTGAAGATTAATTTAGAAATTTGCTCAAAAGAAACGTTCCTTATTTTTAAAAAATCATGCTGCGGCCGCATTTCTATCGTCACGAAGCTTCACGCAATGACGCGATACATGGAGATGTGATCGACTACTATCGGCTATCGTCGCTATCGTTGACTATTCGGACTGCGTGTAGCCTCAAAGAGTTTTAGCGCGCTTGACACCTCCTCCGAATAGCAAACGATTAATCTGATCCTGCTAGTCAATTTTGGCCAGCTATTGAAACATGCCCATTCTAATTTTTATACCGACGCTTTTTTCAGGCTTAGCCTCTATCTCTTTTAAATATTTGTTTATACACTACCTATAATCCCTTTTCCGAGAATTACACCACTTATTTTCTATAAAATAACAACATAGTATAAATACTGCGTTGTTATTCGATATATCGAAGCGTTTTTCATATTTTCAACCGACTTACCAAAAGGAGAAGGTTATTTATCCGGCTGTATATTTTGTTATATGTTTGTTACCTCAGAACTTCGTCATTTATGAAACGATTTCGAAAATTTTTTGTTTAGGGGGGTATACTTTCATTTATTTATTTAAATTTATGCACAATTAAAGTACAATGGATGACTAACGCCCATTGGCTTTCTCAACCAGCCAACCCCAAGGCATAGTAAGAAAATTAGGGGGCAATCTGACAATTAAAATGTATAATACCTATAATAATATTGTTCATCTTTGCTTCAATAACGTGAAAAGTTTGAAAACTCAGTTTTGTACTGAATTTAATGTATTATTATTACATTCTTATGATTTGAGACAGCTAAGGTGTTAAAGTTTATACGTAATCTACAATAAAGAAAAAAAAATTACACAATTAAGTAAAATAATTTTTTGTAAGTTAAAAAATGCTCTACTGTTAAAATTGTGTTTTTAAGATAACACGTTATTGAAGGAAAGAAACGAATATATAATAATAAATAATGAAAAAAATATATAAAAATATATAGATAAGCACAAAGATTATAATAAATACCATATAACATAATTCAATACGTATTTGAAACTTTCCGTGTGGTTTTATTTCAATTAAGTGTAAATCTGGTGCAGGATTCTGGAGATATAGGAAATGAGAAGATGGTTGTCGTAGTTTTACTGCGTTAAAAAAATATATCGACATTTTATTTTAGGCCTAACCTCTGTCCCACTTTAGTATTACGGACCCGTTTTGAGAGTGTTACACTACATATTTGCCGTAGGAAAACATCATAGTATTTACAATCCAAAATAAGTGCAAAAATGGAAAATAAAATGAATTTAATTAAAATACGTATAAATCTGTATAAACACAATTCCTGGTTTCATATTTTCTATATCAGAGGATGTGTTCTTGCGACAATGCTTATTACCATTTATATGAGTAGTGTTACGTTACGCCAGTGAATATAAAGGTTCTCTGAAGATACGAATATATAATACATTTTATGTTAGGGCCGTGGCATAAGCGGACTGTAATGCTAGTAAAACTCTTTTTGTTACAATTACACATTAAAGGGGAAAAATCTATATTGAAATTACACATTTAATTTCTTAAATTGAAGACCTTTCTTTGATTACTTGGGGTTTCCTGTGGCCAAAATTCAACTATACAGTAAACAATAAATAAATGATTTGGAAGAATATATATGTAGTGAAACCATTACAAGTGTTTTATGATTAAAATAATAAAAACTCTTAAGTTTAACCACATACTTTAACCATAAAGAAAACAGAATACATGTTTCTAGACGTGTAATAACTAATATATATATATATATGGTCTATAATATCATGCATGCCACATGAATGTACTGTATGTAATGTTTATTTTTATCAATGTAATGTATTCTAATGCATTTTATTTAAAAATATTATATTTCTGAAGCCCTCCGCGATGTAAACTTTAACAGTGCCAAATTTCATACTGCACTGTTCGCACATTTGACTTAAAAAGGGGTACAATGTTTTTCCTTCAGGTATTAATCTATACATATAATAAAATCATTGGAAAGTCAAAACTGTACATTGAATATTTTTTAAAAGAATACTTGGGGCGTGATCTACAATCGATATCGAAGCCAAACATATAGTTTTTAGAATTTTTGTCTGTTTGTCTGTATCCGGGGTAAACTCAAAAAGTACTGCATAGATTTACTTCAAATTTTGCATGAATATTACTAATAGGTGGGGTCAATATATAGGCTACATATTATCACGCTATCACCTACGGGGGAGGAGCAGTGTGGAGTAAACGAAGTCCGCGCGGACGAAGTCGCTGGCAACAGCTAGTATAATATAGATTCTAAATAACGTTATTCCTACTAGTTGCGTTCTCGTGTAATTAAAGTTATAGGTATACCTATCTCACAGGAACACTGTAATGTTAAACATTTGTGCCAAAATCTATACAAATAAATAAAATTCGAGTGTCCGTTTGTAATATTAAAATAACCGCTTTTTACTAAATGTATGCACGGTACATATACCAAAATAACATTTTTTACAATTTTTCTCTGTCTATCTGCCTGTCTGTTTGTTCCGGCTAATCTCTGGAACGGCTGGACCGATTTTGACGCGACCTGCCACATCAGCTATCACTGGCAGATAGCTGATGTGGCAGGGAGTAATTTAGGCTACTTTTTTTAAAATTTATCTACGCGGACGAAGTCACGGGCGCAGCTAGTATGATATAAGTAAGGTCTGCATTTCCCTCGTTTTAGTCTGGACCCCTTTGAAGAAAAGGTCATCGGCCGTTCCATTCCATTCAGCCACCTCGCTAACCTACAAACTATTAAAGTTGGATTCAATCTACCTACCTCAGAAGGGTATCGGCGTAATGATATTTTTGGTATTTATTTTTTTATATTTCAAACTTACAGCTTCAATAGCTGTAAGTTTGAAATATAAAAAAATATTTAAATAAAAAGAATTTAACACATTTTTAAATGTTAAAATATATTTAAAGCATGGTAATCTATCAAAATTAATTCAGCCTGCTGCATTATCAAAGAAGTTTGGAAAATCTTAAAGTGCAAGCCCCATAACGATCGTTTTGTTTAAAAATAATTAAACGACACCGAAGAAGTTAGTAACATTTCAGTAGAAAACAATCCGTTAACATCTGAAGCTTTTAAAATAAACTGTACAATTTTTTTATGTTATTGAGATAGGCAAACTGGCAAACGTGCCACCTGATGGTAAGTGGTCGACGTTGCCAATGAACAAAAACGGGATAACTGGGCTGGAACCAGCCCAGGTATTCCATTCATGTGCTGCCTATCCTGAGGCATAAGATGTTAAGTCTCAGTGCCAGTAATTACACTGCCTGTCTTGCCCTTCTCTCCGAAACACAGCAAAGCTGTTTCATGGGAGATATAGGCAAGATAGTGGTACCCATGCAGCCGGGAGCGCGGCACAGCGCATCCCTCCCACCGGTAACCATGTACAAATATGTTTGGTATTTTGAGCGTAATCGTGGCATGTCCATACATACCGTCATCCGAATGTTCATGAGCATTTATTTAAATCAGTTTTCATTTATATATTGTTTTCGTTTCTAGATTAGTCGTAAGAATATTATACTTGATAAATATTTCTTAAATTGTTAAATGTGTTTATAAGAGGGTTATTCTTTATATATGTGGACTTATGTTATTGTATTAGTGAAATATGAATACAATACACACAGTTTGAGCCCTCATAACCAATCCTGATCATCCGCGCACGGCCTACTCTTCACAATTTACATGCATACGCTAAAGTTGCCCTCGGTGGCGACTCGGCTTACTGTCACGGCCTGCCAACTCTAAAAACGCCGGTCAAGAGTTACTAACGAGTAATGAGTTAAAATCGTGATGCCACTCAAGCTTGCACTCATCGTCAAGAAGACTGCACTAGGCCGAGGTTCGGTTTCACACGGCTCTTGCTGAGCATTCTGTTCGCCCGAAAAGCTCGATTTCGTAGTAGCGGTCATTTGGATCAACTGTCCTTTCAATAATTTCGAAAAAGTGTTTTAGCCCAGAAAAATGCTTAACCTTGACATGTTAAGAGTTAATCACTCAACGGCCCTCTTATGAAGCTTGCAATACTTTAATGGTACGCGTAAGTGGTGGGGTGCAATATTACCTAAAATAACGTTGATTTTTTTTGTGATAACAATACTTTTAGTCCTATTCCAGCCTATACATTACCTGCGTGTCAAAATTATTAGTATTTTTCGCGTGATTGAGTAACAAACAGTTAAACTTTATATTCGTGCTTGGCTATGGTTGAAATACAGAATTCTTGAATAACATAAAAATATGCACAAAAATATTGTTTCGGTCGTCAAAAATAACAAATAAAAAGGTCAGACGTGTGTTTATATTCTTTTGTTTTCTTGATAACAATTTATTCAGTAAAATACGTCCCAATCGTAACATTTGCACACCCTTTTATTCTTCATTTCCCTGCAATATATGTTCGCAAAGGCAATGACAAAAATGTTTCAATATATTGTTTGATTACTTGGTAATGTAACAAAAAGTATTGACGTCAAAAAGGCGAAAAGTTAGGTTATTTGTCCATACAGTAATCTTAGCCTATAGAGGTTAGTTAAACCGTGTTGGTCCGAGCTCCTTATGTAAAAGAAAACATCTGCCGCTCTGCCAAGTAGTTTGTAAAAGGTGGACGTTGACTATGCGAGTCACTAACATCGTGGCTAATAGGTGGTAGAGATCTGTATTGTCTCGCCCGGGTCTAGTACCACCACTTTAACTATTCCTGCCACAACAGCGTCAGTTGTCACTGTCGCATTTTATTTCGGTTTGGAGGGTAAAGTAGCTGGTAAACATTTGCATGTGGCATTAGATATCGCCACATTAGAATCGCCACATGATAGCAACCTAATATTATCTATCATTATCTCTTTCCATCTGTTTGTTACTGTCTGTCTGACCCATAACACAAGCAAATAATTTGCTTACTTTGGGGTTAGAACAGTAAGTGTAATTTATCCCGTGAATATTTATTTATTTATTTATTTGTTTGCTATCTTATTACATAAAAAAAAACAATAATGCAAACCATCCCTAAATGATGGTGAAATTGGTAGGCTTTATATTTTTAATAAAAATCAATTTAGATTAAGTAAAAAAAGGTCTACTGGAGGTAATTCAGACATTCAATTTATTGAAGGATAGTTCGTAATGTACTCTCAGCAAAATGAATATTTTTGCCGATTTGAACTTTATGAAGAATAAATTCAGAATTATAAAAAATAACCATTTATATTTCAAACGTTATGCAAGATAGGACTAAGTAAATATAACCGTTTGAGTCTAGTTGTAAGTGCATCAAGAAGCATACATCTTAAGGCCCGCAATTAAACTTCAACACCAGCAAGTTGTTTTATTAGATAAGTTTCATCATACCACAAAAGTTTCCGCTTTCTTGTTCATGTTTCTTTTCAAGCAATAGGACCACCGTTTTTGGTAGCAACGTAATTTAAGAAAATAGCATTTAGAAAGTTCAAATTTCATCAACAATGATTTAGAATAAAATCAATAATTACAGTCTATTGCTTGCGTATTGGCATGTGTGATACATGAATTATATTTCCAATATCTTTTTTTTAATATCATATGATAGCAAACAAGCAGATGGGTCTCCTGATGGTAAGAGTCTTCCGTCGCCTATAGACACCAGAGATGTTAATGGTGCGTTGCTATCTTGTGGCGAGGTCTAATGCCACATGCATAAGTTTACCGGCTACCTTACCCTCCAAACCGAAACACGACAGTGACAAGCACTGACGCTATTGCGGCAGAATAGGTAAGGCGGTGGTATCAGACCCGGGCGAGACAATGCAGAACTCTACCACCTAGTAGTCACGATGGTAGTGACTTGCATGGCCAATCGGTCGCCTTTTACGACATGCCTGGCAGAACGGCAGTTGGTCTATTCTTCAAAGGAGCCCGGAACCAACACGGGGTGTTATATTATTAGTCTAGTCAAGAAGTTAAAAACTTGCGAAAAATTGTTCCCAGTTTCGGAAAAATATGTGCGATGGCTCATTTCACGCGGAATAATATCCTGAGAAATAAACAAAAAACAATAAAGCAGTTGAGTTTTTGGTTTAAACCTAAAAATTTTAAGACAAGTAAGATTTTAAATTTTTTCACAACTTTAAAAAATCATAAATAACAATATAAATAATTTTAAAAAAAGTCTTGTGTTCTTGTCTAATACATATATGAGTATAAAAAGAGCTCCACAAAGTTAAAATTTTATTGACCAATTATTTAAACATTTTATGTGATCTGATTTTATGTGATCTGAAATGTGATGATTTTATGTGATTTTATGTGATCTGAAATGCCAGCTAATGTCATTAAAAATTTCCTTAATTAACAATAGCATTACTTTTCGAAAAATTACCTTTTTGCAATTTTTTCAATGACACCATGTTTGCCAAATTTTATAATAAATTTTTTATACCCTAAAAAAAATGTTATGCGATTAACTCTTGACGGAACCTGCGCGCGCACTTAGTCACAGCCACGCAGAACCCAATTTTCATTGTCAAATTTAAATTATTAATAATGAAGCTAGAACTCTGGGGCTGGATCTTTAACATCAGAAATTTCCTCCTCTTTTTAGATCTGTTTTTGTAATTGTCGCCATCTCTTTAATTTTTGAGTTATAAGAAAAAACTCAACTGATTTTTTTGTTTTTCTTTTTTTTGTTTATAACAATTATATTTTTTACTAGACTTAAAAACAAAATAGAACCTCTTCCTCAAAATAATGTTCCGCGTCGAATGAGCCATCATGCATATTTTTTGAGACGGAACCAGTGCACCCTCGATTAGCTGAAAGTCCCACAATGTGATAGATGGCAGGCCTTTCGCCAACCGGGCACTTATCCAATTACGGGCAACATTATTTTTAAACTTAAAAACACATTTTTTAATTGGCCAATTCGGAAACCAAACCCGGGGCGTCATCAACAACGATACTGGACCACTAGACCCAATAGGCGTTGTTTAATTTGATTAGTTAGTTACTAATCAATAGTATTTATTACAACTAAGGCATATACTCATATACTATATCTAAGACCTTGATACGCGTGATGTGAGTCCAGAGATAACATACAGATAGAGTAGGCAAAACAAAAATACCTATATAAGTAAAAACGTATTGGTACGGGCCCCCTTTGATGAATAGACTATTTTCCGATCTGCCAGGCAGATCGTTAATGGCGAACGATTGGTTACTCTAGTCTCTACCATCGTGGCTACTAGGTGGTAGAATTATGAACAGTCTCGCCAGGGTCTGGTACCACCGCCTTTCTTATTCCTGTCGTTATACCTCACAATATTTGGTAAAAATAAAACGACTGGCACAACTTCTCACTATAATCGTGACTGGTAGAATTCTGCTCAGTTAAGTTGCAGTTAAGTTTACCGGCTACATAACCCTCCAAACCGGAACACGACAGTGACAAGCACTGACGCTATTGCGGCAGTAATAGATAAGGCGGTGGTACCAGACTCTACTCTACCACGTAGTAGTCACGATGGTAGTGACTCCAATCGGCCGTCTTTTAAGACCTGCCTGGCAAAACGGCAGTTGGCCAATTATTCAAAGAAGCCCGGAACCAACACGAGGAAATGGTGATTTTAGTATTTCTTGTTATAGCGGCAACGGATATACATCATCTGTAAAAATTTTGCTCGTGTACCTATCAGAGTTTATGAGAACAGACGGACGGACGGACAGCGGAGTCTCAGTTTTACACTTTGGGTACAGAATTCTAACGAGGGCTAAAATCATTTATTTTCTCTCTCTATGGAAGGGATGACTCTTTGCTAAGCTTGTCTACTTTATGTATAATACCTCTATGGCTGTAAGATATGATGACACGTAGTATGTACCTAACTTAGTTTCAAGTTTTAGGTGAGCATAGAGTTTTGCCTTTGCTAAGTTGTTTTGACCTAGGAGTACTAAAATCAACTGCCTACATTCTGAAGTTCCATGTTCTAGTTTACAAGTTGTAGTGGCAGGTAACATAAATATGTCGTGACATCTTATATTCGAAGATAGCAAGGAATAATTTATATCTTTGATGGCAGCAGGTGAATATCTTCTTCCTATTGAAAAAAATAATATTCTTTATAAGTTTATTGACTAAATGTGCTGCTTGCACATAGAAAATAATCCTAAAATAAAAGTAATTTCTGACAGTAAAAGTTCTGCCAAAATCAGTCCCGCTATTTTAGAGATTAGTCGGAGCAAACAGACAGACAGACAGGCATAAATTTAAAAAAAATATTATTTTAGTATATGTACCGTGTATATATCTATATTATGCTTTAATTAAAACGCGGTTATTTTAATATTACAAACAGACACTTTAAATTTATTCATTTGAATAGAAGATGTATAATATAATTAGCATTTTTTATATCTTAAATAACAAGCAATAGATCTCTTGATGGAAAGAACTACACCTATTGAAATCTAATATAGAAATGGTGCGTTGTTATCCTTATGGTGGTGTCTTAATGCTAAATGCATCAGTTTGCTAGCAACTTACCCTCTAAAATGAGCACACGGCAGTCATAAGCACTAACGCTTTTGCGACAGGAAAAGATAAAGCGGTGCCCGGTACCCGGACGAGACAATGCAGAATTCCAATATCTTGTTAATCCATTAATAAAAAATATTTTTTATTTCTTAAATTCTTGTAAAAGTACAAAATTTTTTTTTGGGTATCCTGATTTTTTAAAAATTGGAGTAGTCTGAAACAAACTGCAAAATACTTTTTTCAATAAGAAAATACATAAATATTTTTTAACTTCAGACAAAACAACTTTTGGCGTCTTTATATATAAGGTAACTAGAACCTGGTTTTCAGTACAATAAAAATTTATATGTATCAAAATGAACAGGCGATAAGAAAAAGCACACAGAATGCAAACAACAACAAAAAGTGCATACAGACCAGTATCTCTGAAGAAGTAGGCAGGAGTACAAATAGGGAACCTACAATTAGCCGAAGATACTTAGTTCCTCAATGGCATAAGTGGCAAGCCTATCGCTAACCGGGCACTTAACCAATCCCAGGCAACATTATTTTTATCAAAAAACTGAAAAAAAAAATTTACCCGACTCTGGTATTGAAGCCGTGACATTATATGCTAAACACCGACACCGAACTACTAGACCACACAGGCGATAAATATCATCAAATCATGCAAACAACAAAACTATTTTTAAGGTTCGTTTTAACCTGTCTCTGAAATGACTAAATAAAATTTAGTAATTTTTTCGCTGATAACTAAAAATTGAGTCAAAGACGAACATAAGCTTATCACTTATAAATTAAGCGTCAGGTAAAAGTTATCATGAAGCGTAGAAAGAAAACTACTCGTAAGTCTAGTAACTCTGCTCTAAAGATTCATTACTAAATTAATTTCCCTGGACAAAAAATACGAATTGATACCCCAGATTATTTGCTTGTGATGTCAGTTGATTAGTCAGCAATATTAATACTAGAAATATATGTACAGATACTCAAATATATTTAATTAACATCCAAACCCAGAAATACAAACATTTAGAAACACACAAATGTTTGTCCCTGTCGGCAATTGAACCCAATGCCCATCGATTACGTACTCAGTGACAACTTGTACAACGGAATAGTCTACGATACAATTAATATCCCCGTTTTTTGGCGATAATTTGAAATCTTAGTTAAGTTGAAATCTGTATAAAAAAAGTGAATTTAATTAAATTTGCTATTATCCGCGAACTGATAATAGCAAATTTAATTAATTTCACCTTTTTATTGGAATTTAATTTCACCTTTATAATGGATTTTCGCAAAGTAACGCCTGAATCAATAAAATATCTGAAATCTGTATAGTAAACACATATAATAGATTGGCGAAATATACAATACAATTTTGCAAAAAAATGTCATTCAAATAGGCACATTTTACGCAAAAGAAGTAACAGTCAACATTGTATATACAAAAAAGGCCATTGTAACTCACTTACAACGTTCTCACTGACATAAAATGGGTAATTTGTCAGTAAGAGTCGGGCTAATTACATTTTCTTCATTATGCTTACTTTCCCTAAAAGATGTGCCCGTTTTTTGTTTATAGAAGCGATCCGTCTTTACTTCACATGTTATTCAGAATCAGAAAAGTATATGTGTATCTTGGAACGAAAAAAAGTATCTTCACTCCCGTATCGCCGAGAAGGTAGGCAGAGTTACAACTACTGCACCCACATTAAGCCGAAGACAAAACACAATATTTTCGGCTAATCGTGGAACCACCCACGAAATAGTTATTCCCACAACGTAATAGGTGGCAAACCTATCGTCAGCCGGGTACTTATCTAATCCTGGGCAACGTTGTTTGAAACAATTGAACAAATTACTAGGTGGTAGAGTTCTAATGTCCGGGTCTGGTACCACCGCCTTACCTATTCCTGCCGCAAGAGCGTCAGTGCTTGTCGCTGTCGTGTTCCGGTTTGAAGGGTAAGGTAGCTGGTAAACTTAAGCATGTGGCATAAGACCTCGCCACAAGATAGCAACGCACCATTAACACCCTTGGTGTCTATAAGCGATAGTTGACATTTCCATCGGGAGACCCATCTGCTTGTTTGCTATCTTATCTATACAAATAAACAAAATTGGAGTGTCTGTTTGTAATATTAAAATAACCACTTTTTACCAAATGCATATGGATGTATACACGGTACATATATCAAAATAACACTTTTTACAATTTTTGTCTGTCTGTCTGTCTGTCTGTTTGTTTAGACTAATCTCTGGAACGGCTGGACCGATTTCACTGGCAGATAGCTGATGTGACAGGGAGTAACTTAAGCTACTTTTTTCGTAATTTTTCCACGCGGACGCAGTCGCGGGCGTAACTAGTACTATATAAAAAAACATATTTTTGGATTGCCTGAACCCGGGACGTCATGTGGTCAATACCGACACCAGATCACTAGACGACAGTATATTGGAGACTAACAGTAGTCGAATGGTTCGGGACAGTTTGTTCCGCACCAATCCGAGATAGCGCGTCCGTGAGAGGTGTCTATGTGTGCTATGCTCGAATATTACTTGTGTGGAACATTGACTTCTGTTAGTCTCTAAGTATAATGTGACTAGACTACAGAGGCGATTATATACGCAGTAGAGGAACAAAAAAAATAACAAATTAAAACTGCAGCAATCGACTTCATATTCCCTGTATGTCTGGAAGCCTGCGTCAGATCATATAACTCTGTCAGTATGTATGTCCCGGTTTAACACAAAAATGGCTAGACTGATTTTGATGAGAACTAGTAGGTAGTGAGAATACGTGCTTGTTCAGTCACAGACCATATTGTTTTCTGTGGCCTCAGATATAATTCAATAACGGCTTGACTGATTTTGGCGAAAATTGTTTAAGAGGGAGTACACTCCCTCTTAAACAATTTTCGTTACAACTTACAGTTGTAAATAGAACATATCGTTGAAGAATTTACGCCGAGTGAGGTGGGCACATCATCTATATTTCTATATTAATATTATAAATGCGAAAGTTTGGATGTTTGGATAGATGTTTGGACGGATGTTTCGATGGATGTTTGTTACTCAATCACGCAAAAACTACTGAACAGATCCGAATGAAATTTGGCATACAGGTAGCTGATAACTTGGAATAGCACATAGGCTACTTTTTATCCCGAAAAAATTAGGTAATCCCGCGGGATTCACCAAAAACTTTTGTAATGCAGCGGGCTGCGCGCTGCAGCTAGTAGGTTATATTTCCCGTGTAGTGCCTTGATGGCTCTTGTGACGAGTGGACTGTACATGCCGTATTTATTGCTGAATATTACAAAGTTAAATAATTTAGAATATTTTATGAATTACATTTATATTAGTACTAGCTTTTGCCCGCGGCTACGCTCGCGTTAAATTCATTTTAGGGAAGTGGCGGTTAGAAAGAGACAAAAAGTAGCCTGTGTCACTCTCCATCCCTTCAACTATCTCCACTTAAAAAATCACGTCGATTCGTCGCTCCATTTTGCCGTGAAAGACGGACAAACAAACTCTTTTCCATTTATAATATTAGTATGGATTATAAATGCGAAAGTTTGGATGTTTGGATGATGGGATGGATGTTTGTTACTCAATCACGCAAAAAGTACTGAAAACATTTGAATGAAATTTGCCACACAGATAGATGATGAATAGCACATAGACTACTTTTAGTCCCGGAAAAATTAGGTGATCCCGCGGGATTCGCCAAAAACTTTTGTAATGGAGCGGGCTGCATGCTACAGCTAGTAATAATATAAACAATACGACTATTACAACTGAATAAAGACTTTTAAATTCATAATTTAAAAAAGTTTTAGTTAGTTTAAATTTAATGAGGTTATCATAGACTAAAGGTACAGCAATGCCTAAGTAGGTATAAAAGTAAGTAGATATAGTAGCAGTTTTTTTTGTAGTAGGCATGGCTGTAGTGGGTACTAGACATGACAAGCGTAAACGCGTCACTTCTTAAAGTTCAAATTTACTAATTAAATGCAACATCTCTGTGGTCGCCTCTGTGGTGTAGTGGTCCAGCGTTGGCGTTGACCACTGAGGTCTCGAGTTCGATTCCCAGGTCGAGCAACTTAAAAAAACTGTTTTTTCCGTTTTCTGAGAATTTGCCCAGAATCGGAAAGTGGCCGGGTGGCGATAGGCTTGCCGCCTATCACATTTGTGGGACCAAGTATCTTCGGGATTCTCTTCCGGATGACCTTCCTCGTCCTACCTAAACCTACCTACCTAAACCTAAAATATTTATTGTCACTTGTATTTAGTCCTATTGCTAAATTGTTACTTAACTTTATTGATTCTAACAACATTAGGTTGTAGTATGTAGATTTTTGTTGTTTTTGTTAAACTTACTTAGAAGAAACCTACAATCCAAAAAGAAGCCTCCTTAATTCCATTTCAAGAAATGGTTAACACGTGTGACTTTCTAAGTGTACTCGACACTGGCAGAATTCTCTGATAATTGCCATTCGTATAATGAAGAAGAAGAAGTATCTTCGGCTAATCGTGGGTGCACTTGTAGTACCTCTCTGCTCTCTGCCTACCTCTTCGGGGATACGGGCGGGAAGATACTTTTTTTTAATGTAACACGTCTTTAGTCGTTTACACTCTACGACTTTGGTAAGTTTTCCCTAAACAAAAAAACGTTTTCATATTTGGTTCATAAATGACCGAGTTCTGAGGTCACAGATATAAAAAATCTACTTTTCAGAAGTCGGTTGAAAACATATTTCTTTGAATATATTTTCTTTTTGAACTCCACTTTTCTCATAATGCACCTTCAGCTTTAATAGGGACCTAATTGAAAAAATCATGAATTTGACTTAATGTCAGGAAGCGACCTAAAACGACTACTTTTATCGACTCTTATTAAAACACAGGCAGACTTAAACATAGAAATCTGAAAAACGTGTATTTCGGTCTAATAATCTAATTTTTATACAAAAATCAGTCTTTATTTGAAGTTTCCCTAAAATGGATATTTTTGAAATAGGTCACTATAATTCTAAGGGTGCTATAAATTTTGCTTATTGCTCCAAGTGGGCTGAGCTAAAGTGAAATATATTATTTATAATACGGGAAAACATGCGGCGTATGGTGAGATATTTTCCGGCTTAAGGGAGTAAGCTCACACTAGTGTTGCTAGTTAGGAAAAACTTTACAGGAGAAAAAATAATAGTGAATTTAATAAACAAAACAAAATAGTCTCTGTGGTCTAGTTGTCCGGTGTCAATGTTGACCACATGAGGTCCCAGATTCAATCCCTGGGTCAAGAAATTAAAAAAAATGTGTTTTTTTATTTTCGGAGAAAAACAACATTATCCAGGATTAGAAAAGCGTACGGTAGCGATAGGTTTGCCTATCACATTGTGGGACTAAGTATATGGGTTCCACGTTTAGCCAAAGACACCTCTGCCTGTCTCTTCGAGGATACGGGCGTGCAGATACTTAAAGTAAACAATTATGTTTTTCGATGTGACTAATACAGTTGACCTCATGGGTCGTTACTGCGTCACCGGACTTTTGGGGCCAGCAGAGTGCTCAGCCAGTGTTTAAGTTAATATTGGGCCTATAAACGCCCACGCTAAGGGCTGTCTCTTGTGAGACCGGACCTCGGCTTAGTCCGACGTTCGGACTAGTGGTGGAGGGAGGAGTCGTGGCATTGCGCCCCGCGTTAGGCGCGGTAAAGAAGTCTACGTTGCCGAGACCTGCGACGACGGTGTAGTGTAGTGTGTGAGTATATGATAGGACCGTCGTCGGGATAGGAAAGTACATGGCGGGACTCCTAAGCCTGGAGTAAACAAACAGCTGAACATGCCCTAAAGCATTCGTATGGGTGCAAATCTAACAAGGGCCATACAAATTTAACATTTTGACAATACAGGTTGACTGGTAAAAGGTTGTACACACTAAAAGTGTTCAGTAGTCCCTTCTGATAGTGAATACTATAAAATTAACTTATTAAAATCTTAATAATAACTTTATTAACTTAATAATAACTTATTTAAATCTTAATCTAACTATCCACTAAAATATTCGTATAAGTTCGAACAGCCGTGCATAGATATCGAAGTTCATTGTTTACAAACATATATTTTCCACCGCGGCACTTACAAGTTAAAGTGCGTCCTCAGTTCCACGCATGGTCGCCATACTTTTTATATTTACTAATTTCGTTAAGGTTTACAATTAAGTTATGCAATATTTTCTTTTTATTATATTTTTATTGGTTACGTATTGACATGTATACATAATGTTACATATGACATTTTTTTTAAATCGATCTAACCCCAAAGTATGTAAATTATATGTTTGTATTATGGGTGTTAATCAACGAAACGAATGTGTGCAGCACAGACATGTTTTATTGTAAATATTAATGTAAATAGATAGTAAGGCAGGATAGAATTGTATGTTTCGTTTAGTTCGTGTTTAGTTCATAAGTTTTCTATAATAAATAATGTTCGCTTTCATCTTTTATTCGCCCTAAGACCTACATACAGCTTTGTTGTGTAGAAATAATAAGGCTTTATGTAGCTATGATCGTTGCCTAATAGGCATATTACGAATAAAGCGAGTTCCACGCAGTCGACGACATTACGAGTCGACTCTTGCGAGATAGTATTTATATGCGGGAACTCGCAATTACGAAAATCCGAAAAGTGCAAAATTCTTTGTTAAAACAAATGTTTTATGATTGTAAATAGTATGTATAATGTAAGTATAAGCCTTAGGCATATGTTTAGACACTTTTCGGTACTATAAAGATAGTTAACAGGATAGTACGACCTGAAAAGGCGTACAACTCTGTAATTGTAAGAGTTTCAGAGGTCCTGTGAGAACGTACAATGTATATAACACTCTTGTTTGTTATTGTATAAGTTTATTTGTGTTAGATCCTTGTATGTAAATAAGAAATAACACATTGTAATTCGTTTTCGGTAGGTCTTAGGGCATTACGTACTTTGTTTTGCATATATTTGTAAAAAGGTAGTACCGTTGCATTCGCTAGAGGGCCACACTAGTTAATTAAAGGTAGGAGAAACTACCTAAGATAAAATTATTAAGATTAGATTACGAAAAGTAGGATTTTAACAAATCCCAGACATTGTGGCGCCACACCCGGCGCCGTTTGTCTTTGTAGATTTCTGCCGACCGTCTGGCCGCGCGCTATAAATATCGGAGAGCGCGGCCATACAATCAGTTCCGTTCCGTTCCAGTTCCAGTAAAGTTACAATTTCGTTACGACTCAATAAGTTTCCCAGACAAGTTCCTGGGCTTTAGTATATATCTATAGGGTACCGGCTTTAGAGTAGGGTAGTGTTAGGGCAAGTAGTGGCTCTCCTTAAAATAGGTTAAATATTTGCAACGGTGCTAGCTTTATTGCTATTTCGTTACAATAAAGCACCTTTGCAACGAACAGTTGTGGTCTCAATTATTTCTCCGGCAGATTCGGCTCACGACCAAAGCACTACAGCTGGTGGGGCATCGAAGAGAGAAGAACCAGATTTACAGTCCGCTGACTTCCCCGGCTGTAGTGCACATTTTCTGGTCGCATTCGAGCCGGATCACTGAGCCATGCCGATCGAGACGAGGAGTACGTCGAGTCGCCGAGAAGAAGAGGCCGCTAGTCGCGAGGAGGAAACGAGCGGTACCAACACGTCCGCTACGGAGACTAGCGGCACAACAACGACCGAGAACACCGAGGCGACCGAGACCACAACGAGCACCGTTGCAAATAGTGAAAAGCCGGTACCATCCGCAGTCGAGTCGCCGCGTATAGTTTATCTACGCGCCAAGTTAGAAGAAGCGCGCTTACGAGCAGAAGAGGCGCGCCTACGGACGGAACTCGCGCGCGCTGTTTACGAAGAAGGGCAAGCAACTGCCATTACGAGGGTCGAAGATTGGATGGACTCCGTTCGGCCAACCCATACGGATCGCCAGCCGGCACCAGAGCCACTGGCAATCACCAGTTCGGTGGCACTTATGCCACACCCACTACGAGAGGCGGCACCTAGGCCGCAATACGAAGAGGCGGCGCACGCGCCGCACCAAGAAGATTCGGCGGGCCATGAGTCGCCCGCACCACGAGAGGTGGCCCAGGCGCCACAAGCTACGTCGCCCGCGCAGTCGGCGGGCATTCCAGCGCGCGCTGTACGTCCGGCGGAAGATGATGTGTCCGTCGTAGAGAAGGCGAAGATTTCGACGCCTACTGAAAATACGGCACCAAAACAAGAACCAGGTGCATTGAAGGCCGCAGATATCACCGCGCTCGCGTCCGCCCTGGCAGAAGCAACACGAGGGGCGCCGCGCTATAGTATGGAGTTACCAAGTTTCGATGGCGCTGGTGAAGAATGGTTGCAGTTTAAAGCGGCATATCGAGATACGGAGAAATATTTTAGCAAGGCGGAAAATCGGGCAAGAATTCGAAGATGTTTACGTGGAAACGCCAAAGAAGCCGTCGCCTGCATGTTTTACGGGGAAACCGACCCAAGTGAGATCGTCGACCATTTGGAAATACAGTTTGGTCGGCCCGACGCACTAGTGACCGCAGAACTAGAAAAAATCAAGTCATTGCCACGAGTGAAAGAAAGTGCGCGGGAAACGTGTGTGTTCGCCAGTAAAGTGAATAATATCGTCGCTACGATTCGAGCTCTCAACAGAGAGAGCTATCTACACGATACGGTGGCAGTGAATAGTTTATTAGCGAAGTTTAATTATACATTGCAGCACAGTTGGTTCCAGTACGCAAGACGGGAAGATAGAAAACCCGATCTACAAATGATAAGTGAATTTTTAATGAAAGAAGCCGAGATGTGTGCTGCGTTGGTGCCACATGAACCTACGAAAGAAAATCAAGTTTTTAAGAAAACACAGCGAACACACACGCAGAAATATGAACCGCAAGTGAAGAGAGACAAATGTGCGATATGTCAAGATGCACATACTAGCTCTATATGTGAACAGTTTACGAAAGCTAGTGTTGACGATAGGTGGGCTATGGCAAAACGTAATAATTTATGTTTCAGGTGTCTGCAAAAAAGAAAGCCAAAACACGAGTGCAAGTTTCGGCAGTGCGGCATCGACGGGTGCAAGAGTTCGCACCATCGGCGGCTACACAATAGCCGCAACAATTATACGAAGAAGACACCTGAAGATCAATCAGAAGACAGTGACGCCGTGGTGACGTCAACGCAGTCAAGCGCGCCACGCGCCTACCTTAAAGTTGTACCGATTGTCCTGACAGGTTCCAGAGGCAGCGTGAACACATACGCACTATTAGATGAAGGGTCCACAGTCACGCTGGTAGAAGAGAAGGTGGCTGCACGAATAGGAGCTCGCGGGCCGGTAGAGCCGTTCCGCATAGAAACAGTTGGCGGCACGCGACTCAACGCAGAGAGGTCGCGCCGCATCGCAGTCACCATCAAGGGCCTTCATCACCATCAGCGACATCGGATAATAGGAAGAACTATAGGTAACCTTAACCTATCGCCACAGTCTGTTAATAGATCCATCGTCAACAACTGCAGACATCTAGAAGATATAGAAGAAGATGTCATCATGGAGCGCGCCGTGCCAACCGTGCTCATCGGCCAGGACAACTGGCACCTGATCGTGACGAGGGCTGTGAAAAGCGGAAGACGTGGACAACCAGTAGCATCACTCACGCACCTTGGCTGGGTGCTACATGGTGTGGACTACCGCCACAAGCAGCGAGTCCACCTAGTGCAGAGAGCTGCCTATGCCGAATAAGATGAAGATATAGAAAAGGTAATAAGAAATTATTTCGATTTGGACAGTGTCGGCATCACTCCGCGCCAGCCCATCAACCAGAACGAGCAGCGAGCCCTGCAAATTTTAGAAAGTACGTGTAAGCGCTTACCTGACGGGCGCTACGAGGCAGGTCTATTATGGAAAGAAGATAGCCGCGAGTTTCCTGATAGCCGCGGCCTGGCTATTAAAAGATTGTATAGTACAGAGAGACGTCTGGACAAGGACCCCGCGCTAAAGGA
The DNA here is from genome assembly GCA_036924255.1 of Apodemia mormo. Lineage (NCBI taxonomy): Eukaryota > Metazoa > Arthropoda > Insecta > Lepidoptera > Riodinidae > Apodemia > Apodemia mormo. The sequence goes on from JAUPFN010000008.1 coordinate 11,454,444, forward strand.
CGCATATGAAAAACAGGTACAACATTTATTTGATAATGGTTACGCCGAACCTGCCATCGAGTCACCTAGCCAATCCAGCTGGTACCTGCCTCACTTTGCAGTAGTGAATCCTGCAAAACCTAAACCGCGAATAGTGTACGACGCAGCTGCGCGGGTCAATGGAGTGAGTCTCAACGACATGTTATTAGCTGGTCCAGACCTTCTGCAGAACCTACCCGGAGTGCTAATGAGATTTCGACAGCTGCCTATCGCCGTGACAGCAGACATAAAAGAAATGTTTCTGCAAATACGTGTACGACAACAAGACCGGGATGCATTACGTTTCCTATGGCGAGGAAGCGACAGAAAAGGTTCGCCACGTGAGTATAGGATGACCAGCGTCGTATTTGGAGCTGCGTCATCACCAAGCACCGCTATCTTCGTAAAAAATAAGAACGCAAAAGAGTACGCCCACCTCTATCCCGACGCCGCTACAGCCGTAGTAAGAAACCATTACATGGACGATTACCTGCAGAGCTTCGTAAGTGAGGAAGATGCCATCAGAATAGCCTCGCAGGTTAGCTTTATTCATCAACAGGCGCATTTCCAGCTGCGCGGATGGAAAACGAACAACTCGGCCGTAGCTAAAACGCTACTAGTAGCGCCATCTCTGAGCGGCGATTGGGAACTAAGCACAGAAAGCGAGAAGGTTTTGGGATTAAAATGGAAACCTCATAACGATAAGCTGGGTTTCAATGTTAAAGCGGTGTACGATGAAGATAAAACACCTACGTAGAGACACGCGTTACGGGTAGCTATGTCTATTTTCGATCCTTTAGGTTTAATTACACCTGTAACTATTCACGCGAAACATTTACTTCAAGAAACGTGGCGAATCGGACTACTATGGGACGAGCCTTTACCTGCGGACTTAGAGAAGACATGGAGAAGCTGGCTTCAAGACGTGAGAAGAATGGAACATCTGGAAATACCTCGCGCACATTCTAACCTGGCGCGAGCGCGAGATCGGCAGCTGCACATCTTTACGGATGCCAGTGAGTCTGCCTATGCAGCGGCGGTCTACTGGCGTATAGTCAACGAGGACGGCGAAGTCAGCGTCAGCCTAGCAGCAGCCAAAGGAAGAGTCAGCCCGCTCAAGTTTACCTCCATACCAAGGTTAGAAATTCAAGCAGCTTTACTAGGTGCCCGCCTAGCTCAGCACGTCATGGAGGAGTACGAGTATCAGCCAAGCCGCAGGGTGTACTGGACAGACAGCCGCACAGTTCTATCGTGGCTACGCACAGGCTCGCGAGCATTCAAGCCGTTTGTTGCCCATCGAGTAGCTGAAATTGAAGATATTACGAAGGTCGCAGAGTGGCGATGGGTGCCGTCTCGCGACAATGTAGCTGATGATGCTACTCGCCATATCCCGGAAGAATTTGGAGACCAACATAGATGGTTCGTTGGTCCGGCCTTCCTATACTTAGAAGAGGACAAGTGGCCGCAAGATGTCGCTACCAGTAGCGAAATAACAGGCGAAGAAAAACCGTCGGCAGCTGTAAATAGTGTAAATATTGTAAATAACATTAGAAAAATTATATGTATTACAGAAGCACTTCCGGATGTGACAAGATTTTCGTCGTGGCTTCGACTGGTGCGTGCAACAGCGCGCGTGCTGCAGTTCATTGAGCTCTGCAGACCAAATAAGAAATGTGTCGCCGGTGTGCGTAAGCGCACAGCTACGAAAGCCTCCAATGATGAAAATTGGGGAAAAAAGTATACGAAAAGCTCGAGGTAAACAGAGAAAATTAAGAAGCCACGAAGTTTGGAAGAAAAACGACGTTACTTGCCGCTAGATGGCGCTGAAATCATTAACGCCGAAAAATTGTTAATAAAGTCATCACAACAAGAAAGCTTTGCTAGCGAAATAGAAGCTATTACGGGCGGGAGCGCGATAGCAAGAGACAGCCGGTTGAAGCCGTTATCATTGTTCATCGATAAAGAAGGCATTTTGAAAATAAAGTCACGAATAGCGGCGGCAGAAGAGATAAGTGAAGATTTACGAGAACCGGCCGTACTAGATGGCCGTCACCCATACACCCGCCTCCATATAGAACATGAACACCGGCGTCTTCACCATAGCGGGGTGGAAGCAACTACGAGCGAGATATTACAGAAATTTTGGGTTTTACGGCTTCGGCCCACCGTGCGCGGCATAGTAAAAAGATGCGCGCTTTGCAGAAGAAGAAGCGCTATCCCGCCACAGCCGCCTACAGGCGACCTGCCGAAGTCCCGGGTCGCGCACCATCAGCGAGCCTTTACCTACGTGGGCCTGGACTTTCTTGGGCCATACAGCGTGACCATCGGGCGGCGCCACGAGAAGAGATACGTGGCGCTTTTCACCTGCCTTACTTCAAGGGCGGTCCACCTGGAGATAGCCGCCAACCTGACTACGGACTCCGCAGTAATGGCACTGCGGCGCATGATGTCGCGCCGCGGGTGCCCCACCGAGGTTTGGAGCGACAACGGCACCAACCTGCGCGGCGCTGATGCTGAGCTGAGGCGCGCCGCACTGGACGCCACTAAAGAAGCAGCAGCCAACTATTCAATCAAGTGGAAATTCATCCCGCCGAGCGCGCCTTTCATGGGAGGCGCATGGGAGCGCATGGTGCGCTCTGTCAAGGCTGCACTGTTCGCCGTGCTGCAACAGCGGCATCCACCAGAAGAGGTACTGCACACACTGCTGGTAGAGGTCGAACACACGCTCAACAGCCGACCTCTCACACACGTGTCGGTTTCACCAGAAGACCCGGCACCACTGACGCCCAATCACTTCCTGCTGGGCGGACCATCACGCGTGCCTGTCCCGGGCGCGTTCTCCGAAGGCGATACCATCGGTCGCCGCCACTGGCGGCACTCACAACAGCTGGCCAACCACTTCTGGTCACGCTGGGTACGAGAAGCGCTTCCGCTACTCCAAAAGCGGCGGGAGCCTCACGGAAGAGGAGCAGAGTTGCGCGTCGGCGACATCGTCCTCATCGCTGACGGCGCGCTGCCAAGAAATACGTGGCCAACGGGGATCATCGAGGCAGTACACCCTGGAGCAGACGGCGTGGTACGAGTGGCTGACGTACGTACGGCTGCGGGAGTCATGCGAAGACCGGTTAAGAAGTTAGTCTGGCTGCACCATATTTAGTATAACACTGTGTGTTATAGGCGGGAGAACGTGCAGCACAGACATGTTTTATTGTAAATATTAATGTAAATAGATAGTAAGGCAGGATAGAATTGTATGTTTCGTTTAGTTCGTGTTTAGTTCATAAGTTTTCTATAATAAATAATGTTCGCTTTCATCTTTTATTCGCCCTAAGACCTACATACAGCTTTGTTGTGTAGAAATAATAAGGCTTTATGTAGCTATGATCGTTGCCTAATAGGCATATTACGAATAAAGCGAGTTCCACGCAGTCGACGACATTACGAGTCGACTCTTGCGAGATAGTATTTATATGCGGGAACTCGCAATTACGAAAATCCGAAAAGTGCAAAATTCTTTGTTAAAACAAATGTTTTATGATTGTAAATAGTATATATAATGTAAGTATAAGCCTTAGGCATATGTTTAGACACTTTTCGGTACTATAAAGATAGTTAACAGGATAGTACGACCTGAAAAGGCGTACAACTCTGTAATTGTAAGAGTTTCCGAGGTCCTGTGAGAACGTACAATGTATATAACACTCTTGTTTGTTATTGTATAAGTTTATTTGTGTTAGATCCTTGTATGTAAATAAGAAATAACACATTGTAATTCGTTTTCGGTAGGTCTTAGGGCATTACGTACTTTGTTTTGCATATATTTGTAAAAAGGTAGTACCGTTGCACTCGCTAGAGGGCCACACTAGTTAATTAAAGGTAGGAGAAACTACCTAAGATAAAATTATTAAGATTAGATTACGAAAAGTAGGATTTTAACAAATCCCAGACATTGTGGCGCCACACCCGGCGCCGTTTGTCTTTGTAGATTTCCGCCGACCGTCTGGCCGCGCGCTATAAATATCGGAGAGCGCGGCCATACAATCAGTTCCGTTCCGTTCCAGTTCCAGTAAAGTTACAATTTCGTTACGACTCAATAAGTTTCCCAGACAAGTTCCTGGGCTTTAGTATATATCTATAGGGTACCGGCTTTAGAGTAGGGCAGTGTTAGGGCAAGTAGTGGCTCTCCTTAAAATAGGTTAAATATTTGCAACGGTGCTAGCTTTATTGCTATTTCGTTACAATAAAGCGCCTTTGCACGGAAAGTTGTGGTCTCAATTATTTCTCCGGCAGATTCGGCTCACGACCAAAGCACTGCGGCTGGTGGGACGTCGAAGAAGAAGAACCAGATTTACAGTCCGCTGGCTCCCCCGGCTGTAGTGCACAGAATGTATAGAAATATATATATATATATATATATATATATATATATATATATATATATATATATATATATATATATATATATATATATATATATATATATATATAAATATATATATAAATATATATATATATATATATATATATATATATATATATATATATATATATATATATTATATATATATATATATATCTATCAAAAGTGCCTGTAAAGGATAATTTGAATAAAAATGTTTTGACTTTGACTATATATATACTGTAAGTTCATAATAAACACTTAGATACAGAAATACAAAATTCTATGCTTATCACACAAATGTTTGTTCTTGTGGGTAATTGAACCCGAGCCCCATTGGTAGTTAGGTTTGCTAACCTCTCGACCAACGAAACTTCATGTCACCAACTGTCGTGTACTTAAATATAAAAATATGAACTTATAGTAAGCTAAATTTCATTCAATTCCGTTCTGTAGTTTTTGCGTGATTGAGTAACAAACATCCATCCATCCAAGCATCCATACATCCAAACATCCGAACTCTCTCATTATCTTCTATACACATAAATAAAATTGCAGTGTCTGTTAGTAAAATAACCGCTTTTTACTAAATGCATATGGATGTATACACGGTACATATAAGAAAATAACATTTTTACAATTTTTGTCTGTCTGTCTGTTTGTTGCGGCTAATCTCCGGAACGGCTGGACCGATTTTGATGGGGCTTTAACTGGCAGATAGCTGATGACAGGGAGTAACTTAGGCTACTTTTTTTTTTCGAAATTTTTCCACGCGGACGAAGTCGCGGGCGCAGCTAGTTTTATAATATAAACTAGCTGTAGTGTACAGCTTTCTGCAATATAAAAGTTTTCGGTGAATCTCGCGAGATCACCTAATTTTTTCGAAATAAAATTGTAGCTCTAGGAAATCTAAAAAAAGTATTTTTTGGAGGTCGATGTTAAATCATCATAATTTTACTCATTTGATTAGGCTGAGATGCATATTTATAATGTTATCTTATCTTAGACACAAATTATTATAGTATTTATTTTATTTTTGTAAATTATTTAATTATATATTTTCAATTGGTGTATATTTTTAATGCAAAATATATATGTTACACCTACCCCTTATTTGCTTTCTGCTAGCCCAAAGATTGACTGGTAGAGAATGCATGTAGCCTTACGTCGGCCTTTTGTACCTATTTTTTATAAAGATGTAAAATAAAGGGCATAAAAATTATCCTATTTTTAGTTGGACTAAACCGTAGATATCTTCAAAATTTCATTGAAATCGGTTTCAGTAGTTTAAGAATCCATAGCGTCATTGTTTAAAATACAATGTTACTGTTCCGCAACAAAGTTAAAATTATTAATGTCCAACCGGTTTCTTTTACGTAAGCATTATCAAAACATTTACAACTATTATGAATATTTACAATTAAAAATGATCATTTTATTTTGAAACAGTAATTCGAAAGTTTTGATTTAAATATTGCATTACGTCATTTTATAAAAGTTTCTGATGTCATCTGTTATATTTACAAAATGTTTAAGTAAATACACCAAAGGCCTTTTACTTAAAATCAATATTGTCTATAAATCCGGATTTTACTTTAAACTTGAAAGCTTTTGTGCCAACGTCAATAGCTTTATACCGTTCACGGGATTCAATCCATTAAAAATAACTTTATCTATACGACCACCACACGAGACTCGTAAGAAGGAAAAAATCTTTCTTTGAAATGCTCTTTTTATATGTGACTCTTCTCTTTCAGAAGAACTAATAATTAGCCGTTAAATAACTATTTATATATTCAAACTCAAATTGTATGTATTGTGTTCGTCCAGGCTCCCCTCGTAGAATAGATCACCTGCCATTCTGCCAGATAGTTCGTAAGAGGCAGACGATTGGTCACTATCATCACACGCATCATGACACGCATGTCACTTTCATCGTGGCTATGGTAAAATTCAACAACATCTTGCCTGGGTATTTAATACCACAACCTTACCCACCACAGTAGCGCAATAGCGTGGTTACTAGGTAGTAGAATTCTGCATAGTCTCGTTTGAGTCTGTTACCACCGCCTTACTTATTCCTGCCGCAATAGCATCAGTGTTTGTCACTGTAGTGTTCCTGTTTGGAGGATATGGTGGCCGGTGAACTTATGTATCTCACATTAAGGCATCCTCACAAACATGCTATTAACATCTTTGATGTCTATAGGCGATGATTAGAAGCGATCTTATAATATAAAAAATGAATAAGTTCAAGTAATTTACTGAGTATTTTCTAAGTTTGGTACAAGTAAACATTACACTCTACACGTAGCAAAACTTTTTGTACACAAATTATTTTAATACTTTTCTTATTTTATTTGAATCTTATTTTAAGGGAAAAATAATAACATAGGTTATATTATATTAGGTATTTAATAATATTATTTCTCTATGTATCAACCTTGAAAATGTATGGTAATTTTATGATGTAAAAAATACTTCTGCTTCTTCGGTAATTGATTAAAATCAATTTTAATCAATTACCGAAGATATAGAAGTTTTGTTTCACATTTAATTAACTACACAAATAAGCTAAGATTAATTAATAACAACCTTTTACAGCCAATTAACAATAAATAACACGCTGTCAAAGTGTATTACAATGTACGAGGAAATTATAAAAGGAAAAATCGAAACCCATGAAAACAGCAATTCGGATAAAAACCTTTATCTAGCAACACTCACATCAGGTTCATGTTCATTGGAATTGGAACCTTATAACTGTGAAAATAGAAGTACTATTGATTGTTGTGTTAATAATTAAGTATAGGTTAGACTCGACAGTCTGACAGGCGTATTTAATGGCTGAGTTAGTGGACAAATGAGCAAAACAGGTTATTAGTTAAAAGGTTGCCAACTGCTACGTCTTGAAATGGTGTTCGTGTTATGTATTCTTCGGGCTAGCTACTTTACTATAGTTGCTGAAATACTGATCTACTACATTGGCTGCTGTATAAAGGATATTTTATTAATCTAATAATATGTATCGTACCTATATATATTTCCAGGATGAAGGGTTTTAGAAAAAGTAGTCCAAGTGTTTATTCTGAGCAAAGATATTTGTTGCCAAATTTTATTCAAATTCATTCATTACAGTCTAAATAAATTAAAAGTAAAAGTTATTTTTATAAGCAAGCTAACTTATAATGAACAAAAAATTTAAAAAAAATCAATGGTAAATTTCTCATATAGATAGAGGCAAATTATGTTATTATGTATTAAAATTAATATTAAATTAATAATATTTATATTATGTATATTAAATTTTCATATAGGTAGAGGCCTATGTAGAGGCAAATTTAACTAATATTATAGAGATGAAAGTTATGATTTTTTGGTTTGTTTGTTACGATTTAACACAAAAACTATTCGACCGATTTTATTAGAAAGCTACATTATTAAGAAGTGACATAAGCATTTTTATCCTATTCAGCAAAAGAAAGTAATGATTTTGGGTCACGCGAACGAATTTGCGAGTAATAAAATATAGTAATAAAATATAGTATTAAGTATAATAGAAAAACTGCTGGAGAGGTTGCCCTGGCTGAAATGACGCAACCCCCTATATAATTGTGTGCGAGTGCAAAATATATTGATGATGACAATATTGTATGGATTATGTGTTATTTGATTACGTACTGCGACACGTACTGCGTCTAATTTTATTTTATAATATTAAATATATAAGAAAGCGCGCGTATTATGGATTAGTTTCGCTTATAAATTACGAAATTATTACATAACGATTTATCATAACTCGATTTGTTTACATTGATTTAGATTCTTCTCTAGAATTGTTAGTGTGAGGCAATTTTGCGTGTAATAATAACAAAAGACAAAAGTAAAGAATCAATACACCGCACAGAGACTTTAGATGAAATCTTAAGTTTTTGCATCGTATCTATGAAAACTCTCATTAAAAACTTAACCACAAGTTTAAAGTTGCTTAGCGAGCAATTTTTAAAGTATCTCTGCAAGATTGAGACCAGAGTAATGTGGTCCGATTGGAAACTAAGGTAACTATTAATAAGTTAAAATGTATCTTCTGTGACCACATTGCTAGAAAGACTAACAACTAGGAGACTAAACGTATGAAAAATGTTGTTGAACTAAATGCATGCTTGAGTGAAGACCCAGTAAACATAATGTAGGATTCCCCATGACTAAACGTAGCGATAAATATCATAAGATGTTTTGCAGGCATCGGAAAAAGAGAAATAAACGAATTCCGTTTCTGCCACTGCTATCAAGTGATAACCGTTTTAATTGGTTAACCGGACGACATGAAACTATAAAGATGACTACCACTAATCTTACGCTATAACACACCTAATCTCAAATTAAGATTAACTATCCATTTAAAAATAGCTGAAAGTAAGAATAAATAATTTTTTTATTTACTATAATTTATTTATTTTTATTTATTACTTATAATTGCTTACAATTAAATATCGATAATTAGCAATATTCGATGTTACTAATGATACAACCCTATCCTTTCCTGGAAATAAAGTCTTAAGCCACTGAAGGACACACGGCGCGTGTATAACTTCTTTGTGGAAAACCGACAAACGAACACCGCAACGAGGTAAAAGCCGGCAAACTGAAACAAACAGCGACAAGGTTTTGTCATTTCTAAAATATTTGTTCAATTGTAGGAAAATGTAAATAATAATAGTTAAAATACCATATCTTTTATATTTTCAGAAATTAAGTAATTTTAATATTTTTTAGTAATGCTTTTAACCAACCTATATGCCTCTTTCGGATCCGACAGGGTTTTATTTACACACTGTGTGTTTGTTTTTATTACTTCCTTATACAAAAACAAATATTACACACACTACATTCATAATATGATAAATGATAATATATACACAGGTGTTGAAACTAGTTAATCACTCACTTGTACTTTTATTTCACTATTATTATACACTAAATTATTTAATTTTATCGACCGGTTTCGCTTTTTAAAGCATCTTCAGGACGTAATATTCTTTACTGACAGTTTAGTGTTAGATATAACGTAAACAAAATATTTTTTAAAAATGATTGTGGGTAAACTTAAAAATAAACACAATTTCTGTATTGCTAGCTTACACGGTTCTCCCTAAACATTTAGGTGTTTCCTAGTATATAATTTTATCCCACTTTAAATTAACTGTAATTACTTACAAAATAATGTCAGGTTTATAAATGTCAAATAAAGTCAACTAACTTAAAATTACTTATTTTACGATGTCAACATTATATTTGTGTGGTCATTACTAATTAAATTTTAATAAATGTAATAATTAATTAATAATACAATTGCCTTTATATTATTATTGATAATATAATGATCATTGTATTCAATTATCAAATTTAAAATATAAAAATGTCAAAATTAATATACAATTATATACAATTACGGTTCAATTAGATGTCAATAAATGATTATAATAATAACATGATTATTCAGAAACTTAAAATAATAATTATTATATAGTAAATTGGAAGAATAAATTTTCACTACATATGTATATGCGCACATACATACACACATATACATATATATATATATATATATATATATATATATATATATATATATATATATATATATATATATATATATATATATATATATATATATATATATATATATATATATATATATATATATATATATATATATATATACATATACACGCACATATACACACATATATATATACACATATATATATATATACATATTGTCCTTACTCATTCAAATTTGCATTAAAAATATTTAACAGGGGGGAGTTATTAAGTTCGGTTTGGTCATTTAAAAGTTTTGGTTCCCCTTTGTGTCGATTTATTTCTAACGCTTCTAGGGCGTTGAGTCTTCTACCTTTGCTGCAAAAATGTAATAATTTTAAATTTGTTGTTAAATCAAAACTGTGACCTTCAGTAATAAGGTGTTGAGCAAAGGTAGAAGATTCACCTTTCCCCGAGCGCCAACTTCGAAGGTGTTCTTTTATTCGTGTTGAGAATGACCTTCCAGTTTGACCGATATATATAGCTTGACAGTCTTCACACATTAATTGATACACACCACTTTTTGATTCATTTGCTATTTTCTGTTTGTTATTAAATATACACGATTTTAGAGATTTTGTTGTGTAAAAAACGGGTGTGCAATCCTTGAGCAAACGTGAGACTGTATACGATATCCCTCCTATAAACGGTAGTCTAATATATCTTCGTTTAGTTGAATTGTCATTTTTATGTCCTGAATACAAGGTTTGGGCCATTAGTTTCTTCTGCTTCTTCTTCAATAATGAGTCGATAACTTTTGGTTCATATCCGTTATTTTGAGCTATTGTTTTTATAGTATTAAGTTCACATTGGAAATTATCTTCATTCATAGGGACTGATACTAGTCGATGGATCATAGCGTGAAATGCTGAAAGTTTATGATTTAATGGATGATGCGAGTCCTCAGGTATTATATTATCACAAAATGTATCTTTCCTGTATATTTTAAATGTATGTTGGTTCTTTGTTATTGATATTGTGATATCCAGAAAATTAATTTCGTCGTGTCCAATCTCCATAGTAAATTGAATCTGCGTACTTATGGAATTAATATAACACAAAAAGTTTTTAAGTAGTTCTTCTGGACCGGTCCATAGGCATAAAATGTCATCGACATATCTAAACCAGTATAACACATACTTTTGGAAACTATTATCTTTAAATATTAGTTGTTCTATTTTATCCATAAATATGTCGGCACACAATGGAGATAAAGGACTTCCCATTGCTAATCCGTCTGCCTGTTTATAAATTTTATTGTTATATATAAAATAATTTTGTTCAAGACAAATATCAAATATATGGTTGAGATCTACGACTTTCTGCGGCTCGATTAATGATTGCATCATTATTTCATGTATAGCTTCCTTGCATTTTGCTATAGGTATACTCGGAAACAGATTTTGGACGTCGAACGAAACTAAAATGGCATTATCGGGTATGTTCATATTTTTTATTCTGTCAACTAAATCTAAACTATTTTTTACTGCATACTGAGGTTCAAATCCTGTTAAATTTTTAAATATTTTGTTGGTTTCAGCAGCAATACGGTAAGCAGGTGCGTTAGTATAGGACACCACTGGTCGAATGGGTGTTCCTTGTTTATGCAATTTGTAGTAACCGTGCAATCTTGGCGTCTGAGGGTTCATCACCTTACACCTGTACACATCTGCTGGGCCGAATATGCTGTTAGTGGAACTGAGGACATTTTTAACCACATCATTAAACTTTTTCGTGGGATCGTGTTTCAGCAATTCAAATTTACCTTTATCTAAAAATTCCTGTATTTTATTATCGTACTCTTGTCTAGATGTAATTACGAGTGTATTGCCCTTGTCTGCTTTTGTAATGATGAGATCATTTTCTTTTACTTTATTTTTAATATTCTTTAAAATTTTCCATTCTTGGTTACTACTGTTATGGTCTTTATGATTTTTATGTAATATTTCTTCCTTTATCTTTTTATTTAAAATATATTTTGTGGTTTTGTCGTTTGTTGATATCTCTAAGTCAATTGCCAAGTTTTCTAAATCCTTCTTGGTGTTTTTAAATTTGGGACAGTATTTAGGACCTTTTTCTAACAGAGACAATTCCTTTGGATCGAAAGAAACGTTAGACGTGTTATATACTCTATTATAAAACTGTCTTTGATTTATTTCTTCCATTTGTGAGTTGACTTTAATTTGACTTTCCTTTTTCTCTTTTTTAAGATTTTGTAATTTATTAAAGTGTTTTTTATGTATTTTGGCTGAAATCTTTTTATTACACTCATAGACTTCTTGCAAAAGAATATCTAGTTCTATATTACTCAATCTTCTATGAAGCTCCATATGGGCCACTTTAATATGGGAGCCTAGATTATTGCGCTGGCAATACAAAGCTTTTAATTCCTCGTTTAGCCACCTTCTTTTAGTACATTCAATAAGATTTCTTACATGTATTTTTGTGTTCATACTTTTTAAGTTATTGTCAATGTATTTTGGAATTACCTTTTGTTTTTTGCAGCTACTATTAAACCACAGGTGTTCGTTGACTTTCATAAATTTGAATTTTAATTGCTTATAACTGACGATAAGTTTGGCCGTATTTGCCATTTTAATAGATTTTACACTTTCAATCGTCGGCACTTGGTGAAATTCCATTATTTTTAGTTGAAACTAGTTAATCACTCACTTGTACTTTTATTTCACTATTATTATACACTAAATTATTTAATTTTATCGACCGGTTTCGCTTTTTAAAGCATCTTCAGGACGTAATATTCTTTACTGACAGTTTAGTGTTAGATATAACGTAAACAAAATATTTTTTAAAAATGATTGTGGGTAAACTTAAAAATAAACACAATTTCTGTATTGCTAGCTTACACGGTTCTCCCTAAACATTTAGGTGTTTCCTAGTATATAATTTTATCCCACTTTAAATTAACTGTAATTACTTACAAAATAATGTCAGGTTTATAAATGTCAAATAAAGTCAACTAACTTACAAATAACTTATTTTACGATGTCAACATTATATTTGTGTGGTCATTACTAATCAAATTTTAATAAATGTAATAATTAATTAATAATACAATTGCCTTTATATTATTATTGATAATATAATGATCATTGTATTCAATTATCAAATTTAAAATATAAAAATGTCAAAATTAATATACAATTATATACAATTACGGTTCAATTAGATGTCAATAAATGATTATAATAATAACATGATTATTCAGAAACTTAAAATAATAATTATTATATAGTAAATTGGAAGAATAAATTTTCACTACATATGTATATGCGCACATACATACACACATATATATATATATATATATATATATATATATATATATATATATATATATATATATATATATATACATACATACACACATATACATATATATATATATATACATACACATACACACATAATGGCCCTTGCGAGTCGGAAGTGAAAACTTTCACCAGGTGGCGTTGTGATCAACTGAGGACCTCGACACAGAAGCCGATTGTTTCTGATGAGGTGACTAGACCAGAAGCAAGGTCTTCTACTGATCCATTTTAGTTCCGGAACAAAACCTGAAGAGTGCGTTGCAGTTATACACGTAATAGCACGAAGAAAATTTCAACTAGTGTGGAGAGGTGAAGTGAGTGTTGTATGGTGAAAAACTGTGAGTACATTTATATTCTTATACAAGAGTTTGAAGATAGTGCATGTAAAATAACTTTGGACTTGTAAAATTTAACAGTGTAGTTTAGACTTAGAATAATTAAAGAAAAAGTGATACGACGGGGAATCTATGTCCAATTTACATAAAAATAAGGTTCAAAATCACTTGGAAAATTTGAAGATTTTAGAACTTGCAAAATTTTAGAAATCTTAAGTGTTAAAGTAAAATTCTTGGTTAAGTGTGATTATTTTTAAATTTACTGTAACTGATTGTCTTGTTTTAATTGTGAAAAAATGGAATCTTTGTTTAGAATACATAATTATATTTCAGCGACAATATCTAGAGCTCAAAGTAATTTTAAAAAGTCACCAAAAGACAGAATAACCTTATCATATGTTGAAACTCGACTTGAAATTCTGGAAACACAATGGATTAAGTTCAATGAAATTCATCATAAAATCATAAGTGATTGCGAATCTGAGGATTTAAGTGAATCAGAATATATTGAAACCGATCTATTTGGTTTAACAGAAGAATTATATTGCGAATACAAAACCAAATTGAAGGATTCCTTGAACTTAATCAAAAGAGATATTCCCAGTGCTCCCCAGAATAGTCAAGTAACTAATGAGCAGAAAACTTCTTTTAATAACAATATTCGATTGCCAAAAATTACAATTCCCACGTTCTCCGGTAATTATTCTGAATGGATAAGCTTTAAAGATCTATTTATTTCTCTAATCGATAACAATGAATCATTGGACAGTGTCCAAAAATTGCATTATCTAAAATCTCATTTATCGGGAGAAGCGCAACAATTAGTGCGTCACATACCTGTTACCAGTGCAAATTATAAACTTTGTTGGGATCAACTGCAGAAACGCTACAGCAATAGAAGATATATTGTAAATTGTATATTAAAGCGATTTTTCAGCATTAAAAATGTTTCTGTGGAATCATCAAGCGCTATAAAGGAGATGTTAGATAGTAGCAATGAATGTATTAATGCACTAAAGAATTTAAATATTAAAATAGAAAATTGGGATATATTGTTAATTTATATTTTATGTTCAAAGTTAGATATAGAATCAAAAAAACAGTGGGAGGCAAAGGTTTGTAATTGTACTGAAGAATTGCCAACTTTTACTCAATTTAATGATTTTTTGGAACAAAGATTTAGATCATTAGAATTTTGTGATAGTAAAATTGCACGAATCAGTCATAATAACACACTTCACACCACAAATCTATCATGTCCTTTTTGTAACGAAGGCCATAAACTTTACAATTGTAAACAGTTCTCTAATGAAAACATTGATGCGCGACGGGACTTTGTTCAGTCCCGCGGGTTGTGTTATAATTGTATGGGATCAAATCATTCAGTGGTCTCCTGTCGTCAAACAACGCGATGTCGAATATGCAAAAAACGCCACCATTCTTTATTACATCCCAAAAATGCTGCGTCATTAGTTGAAATTGAACAAGCCACAATTGAACAAAGCGAAAAAACAGTGGGAGGCAAAGGTTTGTAATTGTACTGAAGAATTGCCAACTTTTACTCAATTTAATGATTTTTTGGAACAAAGATTTAGATCATTAGAATTTTGTGATAGTAAAATTGCACGAATCAGTCATAATAACACACTTCACACCACAAATCTATCATGTCCTTTTTGTAACGAAGGCCATAAACTTTACAATTGTAAACAGTTCTCTAATGAAAACATTGATGCGCGACGGGACTTTGTTCAGTCCCGCGGGTTGTGTTATAATTGTATGGGATCAAATCATTCAGTGGTCTCCTGTCGTCAAACAACGCGATGTCGAATATGCAAAAAACGCCACCATTCTTTATTACATCCCAAAAATGCTGCGTCATTAGTTGAAATTGAACAAGCCACAATTGAACAAAGCGAACCAATTTCAACGTCACAGAGCGAAGGTGATTTAAAATCTGTGACCTGCCTTGCCAATAATCAAAGTCAGATATTACTGGCTACCGCCTTGGTAAGGGTTAAAGGAAAATATGGCTCTACAACACTCAGGTCCTTATTAGATCAGGGATCTCAGACATCATTTATTTCAGAGTCTGCAGTGCAATTGCTTGGACTGAAGAAAGTACCGGCGAGGGGCTTCATTTTAGGGCTAGGAGGTGACCAAACTGGAACAATAGAATCCAAGTTTGTTGTTAATTTTACAATCCAATCACTTCATAACCCAGCATTTGTAGTTAGTATCAAAGCCCATGTACTCAATAGACTCACATCTCTTCTTCCTGAAAGAAAAACAACACCTCAAACTATAAGAGGATTATCAACCAAAGATCTAGCTGATCCTGCTTATAATATTCCTAATAAAATAGATCTTTTATTGGGAGCTGAAGTATATAGTCAGATTTTGCAAGATGGCTTAATACGGGGTCCACCTGGTTCTCTGATAGCTCAAAAAACGCAATTAGGTTGGATTCTATCAGGTTGTATTCTGTCCAATTTTCCTGAAACGCGCTATAGCTCTTATAACAATAGGATAATTAGTATGCATACTTGTGTAGATTATAATGAATCGCTGCGTAATTTTTGGGAAATTGAGTCAAAAAATTCGTTTACTTTTAAAAAACAACTTATGGTCGAAGAGCAAAGGTCTGAAAATATATTCACAGAAACGACAAAGCCAGTTGCGCAACGTAAGTATACCGGTAAACTCTCATTTCGTGATGAATATCCAGATTGTGAATATGGAAATTCTGAGGACATCGTTATAAAACGTTTTTATATGTTAGAAAACGCAGTACTTAAAGAGTATTTGGATTTTGGTCATATTGTGTCGGCAATATCAGACAAGGAAAAAGATAAACCTGGGACAGTCTATCTTCCTCATCACTCAGTGGTTAGGGAGGACAAAACTACAAGCAAGGTTCACGTCTTTTTTGATGTGTCTTGCATTTATTCAAATGTTACTTTAAAAGATCTACAAATAAGACCCACACTTCAACCTGATTTACGAGACATACTACTGCGTTGGCGGGGACATCCTATTAGTATAGTAGCAGATATTGAGAAAATATACCGTCAATGCAAAGTTCATGAAAGTGATACGGAATTTCAGCGCATAGTGTGGAACAACCCTGACTACCCCAATTCGCCCTTATTGATGGTAACCTTAGACACCGCTTTCGCTCCTTATCTAGTTGTCAAGGTTCTTCAACAAGCTGCTCCTGATGACGGTGCAGATGTACCTGAAATCAAACAAAGGATATTAAACGATTTTCATGTGGACAATTCATTAACAGGTTGTCAGGAAGCAGATGAAGGAAGAAGGATATGTAAAGGAATAAATCAACTATTAGCAGGGTTTAAATTACAAAGATGGCGTAGCATTAGGGAAGATTTGCTTGAGGGCATAAGGGACATAGGTGAGGAACAAAAAGGGTTAATAGAGTTAAGAAAATACTATATTAGAAAAATATTCGGAATTACCTGGGATCGAAAAGATGATGGTTTCAAATACTGCATTAATTTGCCACAGCTACATCACCCAGTGACGAAAAGAAAAGTTGTGTCGGATATGACGTGTTTGTTTTATCCGCTTATCTGGATTTCACCTGTAATAATTGTAGCTAAAATATTCATTCAACAATTGTGGATCTCTGGAATAGACTGGGGTGATAAATTACCTGCACAATTTTTGAATGAATGGATGAGATATATGGCAAACTTAAATTTACTTACCAACTTTCGATTACTTAGATGGATACAGACTAAAACAAATGATTTTCTATTTGAATTACATAGTTTCATTGACGCTGCCAACGACTCTCACGTCGCAGTCGTATATGCCCGGATGGTTAATACTAATGGTAATTTTTATACCTACCTTATTGCTGATAACACTAAAGTTGCTCCTGTGGAATTCTTTTGTCACTTTATTCAACCCCGTGCACCCATTGGAGGTTTATGGGAGGCCGGAATAAGGTCTGCTAAATATCACTTAAAGAGAGTCATAGGAGGTAACTCGTTAAAATTTAATGAACCGTCAAAAGCGTTGGTACAGATTGAGGCACGCCTCAATTCACGACCAATGACTCAAATTTGTAGTAATGCTGAAGACCCATTTCCTTTGACTCCAGGGCATTTCTTAGTGTGTGAACCACTGCTTATTGCACCGGACATTAATTACGAAAATTGTAACATAGTACATCTTTTACGGTGGCAATTAAGTCAGCGCATGGTGTAGAATTTTTGGCAGCGCTGGTCGCTGTAATATTTGACTCAGTTCCATCACCGATATAAATGGGCTTATAAAAATCTTGAACCCAAAATTGGTGACATTGTTTTAGTAAAGGAACCCGATTTACCGCTGGCCAAGGTGTTATATGGAACCATTACAGAGAAGCACCCGGGATTGAACGGAGTCACTCGTGTAGTTAGTTTGCAATGTAAGGGTAATATAATGAAACGATCCGATTCGAAGTTATGCGTTTTGCCAGTTACAGAATAGATATAATAAATTTGTTTAAAAGCGAAGTTTGCTGTAGTGTATACTGTATGTAAATAAATTATTTGTTTTTTTTGCTTAATCACGTGACTATAGTTGGTTTATTTCCAATGGATATTTCTTAATGTATATAGCGACATATAAACTGTGCATAATGCAAATGTTACACAATTAGTAACTAGGACTTTTTGTGTTGCCATTTGATGCTTACATTCCTAGTTGTACCCTCCTAGTAGTTTGATCGCTATGTTCTACCTCAAGTCATAAGCTAAATCACGACGTCCTTTCAACTGTTCACCCTTAGTTTAAACTTTTGTTTTGAATATGTCACGAAGAGTCGTGTCTCATGACCAAATACTGGAAGGACATGAACAAACTTGCGCCAATAATGTATCTGCTTCAGATATGTATACAAAAATTTAGAATTAATTATGTACTGCGTTCAATTGGTTTCTTATTCCGTATTTATGTAAAATACTACATTGTCTCGCCTCTAAATTGTTAATGTTAACAGTTAAGTACACTGCAATCGAAATTATAAATTATTGTGATATTATTATGTATAAGTACAATGTTATTGAATAGAGAGTATTATTGTAGTTTTAAAGATATTGTGCGATTTTCAAGTGTGGTTTCAACATTAGGAAATCTTAGAATGTATTTTTTTCATTATAATAAGCATAGTCGTTTTGGATTTTGAATTATTTTAGAATCTGTCCAGATAAAAGGTTGAGAATATTTTGTACAAAATTACAAATTGAAATATGAATACAGCTCTAGAAAAATTGTGATCTTGAGAAGTTATTAAAATCGGTTAAAAAAAAGGCTTTAGTTATTAAGAATTGTATACAGTCCACTTGATATTTGCTGAAAAATATAGCATGTGCTACTGCTGCTGCATTTGTTTGTAATTGTTGATTTCCTATATAGCTCAACATTTGCATAGATTGTTTTTGATAATTTTGTAGAGAATGGACATACTTGTCCATGGGGGGCGGTATGTTTAGTTCTGGAACACCATGATAGATGTCGCTGTTCCGAATTAAATCACGGTAGCATTTGCATAAAGTTACTTTGTATAAGTAAATATAATTAGTAGTATTTAGTTTAAGGTTACAACAACAGATGTCACTATCCAATATTACATCGCGTTATCGTTTGCTTTTTATACTTTTGTATTAGCCAATAAACGTGTAAGCTATCGTTGTTAAGAATTATAACCAGTCACTGAGTATCGAAGTTTTATTTACACCTTCGTGAGTCGTGCAAATTTTTGGGAAAGCATTGAACATAATCAAAGACAGTTTTATAATAGAGTATATAACACGTCTAACGTTTCTTTCGATCCAAAGGAATTGTCTCTGTTAGAAAAAGGTCCTAAATACTGTCCCAAATTTAAAAACACCAAGAAGGATTTAGAAAACTTGGCAATTGACTTAGAGATATCAACAAACGACAAAACCACAAAATATATTTTAAATAAAAAGATAAAGGAAGAAATATTACATAAAAATCATAAAGACCATAACAGTAGTAACCAAGAATGGAAAATTTTAAAGAATATTAAAAATAAAGTAAAAGAAAATGATCTCATCATTACAAAAGCAGACAAGGGCAATACACTCGTAATTACATCTAGACAAGAGTACGATAATAAAATACAGGAATTTTTAGATAAAGGTAAATTTGAATTGCTGAAACACGATCCCACGAAAAAGTTTAATGATGTGGTTAAAAATGTCCTCAGTTCCACTAACAGCATATTCGGCCCAGCAGATGTGTACAGGTGTAAGGTGATGAACCCTCAGACGCCAAGATTGCACGGTTACTACAAATTGCATAAACAAGGAACACCCATTCGACCAGTGGTGTCCTATACTAACGCACCTGCTTACCGTATTGCTGCTGAAACCAACAAAATATTTAAAAATTTAACAGGATTTGAACCTCAGTATGCAGTAAAAAATAGTTTAGATTTAGTTGACAGAATAAAAAATATGAACATACCCGATAATGCCATTTTAGTTTCGTTCGACGTCCAAAATCTGTTTCCGAGTATACCTATAGCAAAATGCAAGGAAGCTATACATGAAATAATGATGCAATCATTAATCGAGCCGCAGAAAGTCGTAGATCTCAACCATATATTTGATATTTGTCTTGAACAAAATTATTTTATATATAACAATAAAATTTATAAACAGGCAGACGGATTAGCAATGGGAAGTCCTTTATCTCCATTGTGTGCCGACATATTTATGGATAAAATAGAACAACTAATATTTAAAGATAATAGTTTCCAAAAGTATGTGTTATACTGGTTTAGATATGTC
Source organism: Apodemia mormo (assembly GCA_036924255.1). Lineage (NCBI taxonomy): Eukaryota > Metazoa > Arthropoda > Insecta > Lepidoptera > Riodinidae > Apodemia > Apodemia mormo. The sequence goes on from JAUPFN010000008.1 coordinate 11,474,962, forward strand.
GATGACATTTTATGCCTATGGACCGGTCCAGAAGAACTACTTAAAAACTTTTTGTGTTATATTAATTCCATAAGTACGCAGATTCAATTTACTATGGAGATTGGACACGACGAAATTAATTTTCTGGATATCACAATATCAATAACAAAGAACCAACATACATTTAAAATATACAGGAAAGATACATTTTGTGATAATATAATACCTGAGGACTCGCATCATCCATTAAATCATAAACTTTCAGCATTTCACGCTATGATCCATCGACTAGTATCAGTCCCTATGAATGAAGATAATTTCCAATGTGAACTTAATACTATAAAAACAATAGCTCAAAATAACGGATATGAACCAAAAGTTATCGACTCATTATTGAAGAAGAAGCAGAAGAAACTAATGGCCCAAACCTTGTATTCAGGACATAAAAATGACAATTCAACTAAACGAAGATATATTAGACTACCGTTTATAGGTGGCGCTCGGGGAAAGGTGAATCTTCTACCTTTGCTCAACACCTTATTACTGAAGGTCACAGTTTTGATTTAACAACAAATTTAAAATTATTACATTTTTGCAGCAAAGGTAGAAGACTCAACGCCCTAGAAGCATTAGAAATAAATCGACACAAAGGGGAACCAAAACTTTTAAATGACCAAACCGAACTTAATAACTCCCCCCTGTTAAATATTTTTAATGCAAATTTGAATGAGTAAGGACAATATGTATATATATATATATATGTGTATATATATATGTGTGTATATGTGCGAGTATATGTATATATATATATATATATATATATATATATATATATATATATATATATATATATATATATATATATATATATATATATATATGTGTGTGTATGTATGTGCGCATATACATATGTAGTGAAAATTTATTCTTCCAATTTACTATATAATAATTATTATTTTAAGTTTCTGAATAATCATGTTATTATTATAATCATTTATTGACATCTAATTGAACCGTAATTGTATATAATTGTATATTAATTTTGACATTTTTATATTTTAAATTTGATAATTGAATACAATGATCATTATATTATCAATAATAATATAAAGGCAATTGTATTATTAATTAATTATTACATTTATTAAAATTTAATTAGTAATGACCACACAAATATAATGTTGACATCGTAAAATAAGTTATTTGTAAGTTAGTTGACTTTATTTGACATTTATAAACCTGACATTATTTTGTAAGTAATTACAGTTAATTTAAAGTGGGATAAAATTATATACTAGGAAACACCTAAATGTTTAGGGAGAACCGTGTAAGCTAGCAATACAGAAATTGTGTTTATTTTTAAGTTTACCCACAATCATTTTTAAAAAATATTTTGTTTACGTTATATCTAACACTAAACTGTCAGTAAAGAATATTACGTCCTGAAGATGCTTTAAAAAGCGAAACCGGTCGATAAAATTAAATAATTTAGTGTATAATAATAATGAAATAAAAGTACAAGTGAGTGATTAACTAGTTTCAACTAAAAATAATGGAATTTCACCAAGTGCCGACGATTGAAAGTGTAAAATCTACACAGGTGTACTTTATGTGGATAGGCTATATATCTGTATTAGAACGTAGATAATTGATATATTCCTTATCAAAACATAACATACATTTGAATTTAATGGCTACACAGTTATCAACTGGGTACCGCCTACTTGAATATAAGTCCATACATATGTACGCAAACAAAGTCGCGAGTAGTAGGGACTGTGGTAGAGACTAGAGGTTATGATTTGATGTTTTACTAATGGCCTAACTGTACGTACACCTAATAATATAATAAAGGCGCTTTTAAATTCATTACATTATTTCTATGATAAATAAAATCTTACTAGGTGGTAGAGTTCTGCATTGTCTCGCCCAGGTCTTGTACCACCGCTTACCTATTCCTGCCGGAAATAGCGTCAGTGCTTGCCATTGTCGTGTTTCGGTTTGGAGGGTAAGGTAGCCGCTAAACTTATGCATGTGGCATTAGACCTTGCCACAAGATAGCAACGCACCATTAATCTTAAGTATCTATAGGCGACGGTTGACTCTTTCCATCAGGAGATTCATCTGCTTGTTGGCTATCTTATAGTATAAAAAAAATCTGATTAAATAAACCCAGAAGCATTAAATTGTACCCATATAATCCTCAAATCTAACGTGTAAAGATGATTTCAAATATTCAAACATATCCTTCTGTCAGGGATTCTTTGTGAAGGTATGATAAATGTATTATGTGTACACCTTTTTACGTGACGGGCTACCTGGAGGATTGGTAATTGATATTTATGTGGAAGCTTACAGAAAAGGATCAGAGTAAAGTGTATTGTAACGATTTCCTTTGTATCAAATGATAAATTATTGTGAAAACATCTTACTACGTTACTGATGACAAGAGTTTTCCACAAGGTTTAAGCTCAAGGGAGGCTAAAACTACTTTTTGTGTTTTTATTTGTTAGTGTAATACATTGAACTTTATTTTTACGTCATAAAACAGCGAGTAAAATGGCTTTCCTGAAGGAAAGGGACCACCATTGATTACAGACGTAGTTTTACAGATAAATATTATATAAATAATACGTTACTATCCGTGTGGGGTTAGAAAGCCACATGCACAGTTTACTACCTTACTCTCCAAATTGGAAAACGACAGCAAAAAGAATCAACATTATTGCAGTAGGAATAAGTGAGGTGGCGGTACCAAAATCTGGTCAAAATATCACAGAACTCTACCACCTAATTAACAGTTATCTTGTTAGTGATATATATTAGCCTTATTTCGACTTTTTCGAGATGCCTCAAGGCAGTTGGATGATTCTACAAAAAAGGACCTGAATTAATACAAAGGGATTTTTTTATTATTACATAGCAAACATGCTGATGGCTCTCTTGATGGAAAGAGAAGCCATCGTTTATAGACACCAAAGATGAAATATGGTAATGCCATATACATAAGTTTACCAGCTGCCTTACTCTTCAATCTGGAACATAACACTGAAAAGCAATGATAAACATAACACCGAAATTTGTAAGGCGGTGGTTCCAAAACTCGGACAACACTTTGCGGAACTCTAACCCTTATAGTAGTCATGATGTCAGTGACACGTATAGTCAATCGTTCGCTTTTACGGACTGTTTCGCAAATGACCTATTCTGCAAATGGGTCCTGGCCTAGCACGAGCAAACACTGTTGTTTTCAATTAGACTGGCAAATAGAAAACGACAGTGACAAACACTGACGCTATTGCAGCAGGATCAAGTAACGTAGTGATACTTATATCAGGTGAGATGTTACAGAACTCTACCATCTAGTAATCATGACGTAAGTGTTTGCTTCATGTTTTGTCTTGATCTTTTTTTCCATAGGAATCAGGACCAATATGATTAAAAAAAAATAAAGCATTGTTATTAGGTAACGACATAAAAGTAAATACAGTTCCTATTTTATATTGCCTACACTTATTGAACACAGAAATATGCTTTCTAAAGTTAGAAGTTTTCATGTTATTGGGAGCAATTTTACTTTGAATAAAAGTGTACGATATATTCTTCAACAATTTTGAAGTACATTTTAAAATACATTCTAGGACTTGGTTAACTTTTCTTCTGAATAAAAATATATTTTCTTTACAAAAAGCACTTACACTATTTTATAATAAAATTAATATTATTATAATCTAACCGATCAACAGCATCATTAAGGATTTTTTTGTATAAAAGAATATCTAATAGGAAAATATCTGTCGTAAATGAAACTTCGTTTATAGAAAGCTAAGATGTCAATGGTGCATTGCAATCCAAGTACTGGGTTAATTCTACCACTTGCCTTAATTAACCGGCTTCATTACTTGTCAAAACAAAACACGATAGTAACAAATATTTACGCAATTACAGAGAAAACTATTCATTCAATGTAAATATTCGGCCTGCTTAGGATAGACATCGTGATAAAATTTTGTGGCCCGTTTTTTCATCATTATCTTTACTTGCTATTGTGTTAGATATATCACTCGACTTACTTCAAAAGCTTTAGTTTAACGTTATTAGTTAGTCCGTAGTATTTTGGCTACCTGTGGTAAGACAGCTGCGTCTCAAACTTGAGCGAATGAACTTGAACTTGAACGAACGAACGAATGAACAGAAATTCGAACAATCTGAAGGGCGTGGTGATCGCAGTCTTCTCCATATCGTCTTCAAAGGTAGGAATCTGGTTATAAACTTTTTCTAAATCGATGGTAGAGAAGATGCGACACCCCGAGAGGTCAGGAATAGTACGCGCATTAAGCATCCTATAATCTCCACATGGTCGCCGTCCATTGTTCTTCTTTGGTGCGCGGTGGAGAGGTGATGACCATGGACTTTTAGTTGGTCGTTCTGTTCCTGCTGTCAACATCGACTGAAATTCTTTTTTTTCTATTTTTAGCTTATCTGGAGCTAGCCGACGAGGATTGCAAGAAACTGATGGTCAAGGAATGGTCTTAATGTAGTGCTTTTTGGTACTAGGCATCCCTGCTGGTCTTGTTATTTCTGGGTATAATTTTAATCGTACTTCGTATTACCCACAACCATCTTTACTGATGAAACGTCGTCTGTTTGCAATGCTTGCATCTTTGTGCCAGATAAAACCAAAAGGTTTTATCTGTCAACCAACTAAAATGTTGTTGGTTGACAGGTAAAACTCACTAAGTCCAGTTTTTGGTGACATTGAGTTATTGATACAATATTATCAATTTCAACTCTATATTGACTTGAAAAAAGTCATCTGATCCCAATTTAAATAAAAAACCTTAATCGAACGAAGCACTGAGAACTTTTAACACATAATTATAATGATACAACGTCAAGTTGTGCTACGACGCGGCATAAATTGTAAGTTAATAGTACGTTTCTATCCTTAAGGAGAGGTCTAAATGCCACATGCGTAAGTTTACCGGCTACATTACCCCCATACCGGAACACGACAATGACAAGTACTGAAATTATTCCAGCAGGAATATGCAAGGCTGTGGTACCAGACCCGGACGACACAATGCAGAAATCTACCACCTAGGAGCCACGATGACAGTAATTGGTATGGCCCATCGTTCGCCTCTTGCGAACTGCCTGGCAGAATGAAAACGGTATTTCAGGGAAAACAGGTTAATTCAAAAAATACTCAAGACTTCGCAGAAATGAGTAAATCAAATTCTTTTAATTTTATCTTTGAGTTACGGATTTCGGTAATAGCATTCATAGAAACCGATAACACTTTTGCCTAACTTGGGAATTAAATCCTAATGCTATGAGCCTAATAGGTTTACCTCAAGAATAATTACACAGTTAATCTTTACGTATCTTGAAAAAAAAGATGATTTGAACAAATATTTAATGAACAAAAGAATATCACTCTATATTGTATAGATCGAAAACATTAAGAAAAGGCGCAGAAAATTACAAAGCCAATGAATATTTTCCTTTTGAAGAAAATGCTCTTATTTCATTCTTATAGAAATAAAAAGCGGAAACATGGAGACATTTTGACATTTTCCTTTTAAATAATGTTTTTCATAAATAAACATCTTTTAAATTAAGAATTATTAAACATTATCAAAAATTTATATACCTTTGATTAAGAGAGCCATCTGCTTGTGTGCTATCTTATGATATAAGAAAATCTTTTTCAAAATTTAGTAGCATGTTTTGTTTTTGACATGTTAACGCGTTATAAATTGATGTACGCTAGGTGCACGCACGTTTCGACTAAGCCGAGCGTGCAAGCAAGAGCGTGGAATAAGTGATAGAGAGGAACGATCTTGTTTTCATATGACCCTATCACGTAAAATTATTGTTCGTAAACTGAATTTACAAACAACTATTTTTTTTAAATATTTTATGATATAAAAATATATACTTATGATATCAAACAAGCAGATAGCTCTCCCGGTGGTAAGATAACCCATCGCCTATAAATATCAAAGATGTTAATGGTGCGTTGCTATCCGTGTGGCGAGATGGCAATGAATAGGTTAGGCGGTGGTATCAATTACCCGGGCGGGACGTAGTGGAACTCTCCCACCTAGTAGTTCAAAGGAGCCCGGACCAACACGGGGAAAATATTACCGTATAAAACTAAAACCAATAACCTATTGTTCACGATTCATCGCTCAGCCAAAGGCGGTCGTCGTATGTCCCGTCATGGGCGACTGGCCAAGAATGGACGATACGTCCTAATGACGTTTTCGCCCAATGGAAGAAAAGGATGACTTCAAATATTCTCCTTTTACGAACGACACGACTTAAACGTAAAATTCGCACTACACATATTTTAAAACCAAATTACATTTGATGGCTACAATATAATATAAAAACTAAATACGAAGCAATTATTTCATTTCAGAAAAACCAAGTGACCTTTTCCAAAGTTGGTCGAAAATCTAACTATAAACTATAAATTAAAAAAAAATATCCATTGCATATGTAATGCATATAAAATATTGTTACAAGTAACATAAAGAAATACATTTTCTTGGGAACTTGTCAATTAAGAAGATTTTTAAAGTTGGCTCTAACTTAATCTCTATCAAAGTAATTACTTGAACGCCTCGCACATTTAGTTTAAGAGAAGTTAATTAATTGAAGTGGCAGCTGCAATGGGATTATTAACTGCCATCTGCAGAAAGCAACGTGCCAGTCTAGACTGAGTATAAGTGAATAGTCACTTTACATTTTCGTTTGCAATTAATATTGTAAGGAATACCTACATTTGGCGATTAATATGCTTTTCCACAAATGAGAAAACACGATGTGCTATTTCACATGGACAACGGCCCTTTCTTTAAATGTTAGGAACTACCTTTACTAATTAAATCACGTGATCAATTATATTACATTTATATTTCTTTTCACATTGCTATTATCACTAACAACTAACAACCTTATTTTAACGAAATATAACTTAACAAAATACATCACCTTAAATTACTTATGCACGCTCAAGAATGATCTCAATACTGTTACTTTTACAGTTTACTGGAGGCCAACTGTTCGGTACGACTTGCTCTTTCGAGCGTCGTCGTCAATCTGCCATATCTTTAACAAGTTCTAACTGTCATCCCCACGTTTGGGGATACCAGTTTAAAACAATAATTTTGCCTATTAAATATAATTTCGGGCAAAATCTTGCTCTATAAAATAAAACCTAACAATATTGTATCGCATTTAAATGTTAACTAAATTATTGAATGCGTAGGGGTTTTCTACAATTTATAAATGCAAATAAGCTGTCATATTTATTATCAAACTAGCTGCAACGTGCAGCCCGCTGCATTATAAAAGTTTTTGGTGAATCCCGCGGGATAACCTAATTTTTCCGAGACAAAAAGTAGCTTATATGCTATTCCAGGTCATCAGCTACCTGTATACCAAATTTCATTCAAATCCGTTTTGTAGTTTTTCCGTGATTGAGTAACAAACATCCATCCAAACATCCAAACTTTCGCATTTATAATATTAATATAGATTATGATAATAATAAGATTAATAATGCAGAATGAGTACTGTCGTGTATGATGTCAGTATTAGTTGGACAAGTTATATTATAGCATAATGTGGCTCGACAGAATGTGCGTTGTTTTTCATTTAGCATTACATAAATATTCTTACTATACATATTATTAATGAAGAATAATAGTACTTGAAATTAAACAAACAATTAAATTAAACAAAGTGTGTTGGTTGCAAAATCTCTCATCTATTTTGTAATTATAAATACGATAGTCTGTCTGATTATCTGTTTATCTGTTACGCTTTTACGGCTAAACGCTTAACCGATTTTGATGACATTTTTGAGTCAAGAAGGTAGTTTAAAACCCTGGGTCAAATTAGGCTAATTTTATTTAAAAATATAATCTCTCTCAATCAATTAAATAAAATGGGAAAAGCAATTGTATAAATCTTCTTACACATTTTCTAACACAAAAATTACAAAACGGTTTTAAATGAAATTTGGCATACAGGTAGATGACGACCTGGAATAGCACATAGGCTACTGTTTATCCCGGAAAATATAGGTGGTCCCGCGGGATTTGCCAAAAAAATTTATGCGGGCTGCACGCTGCAGCTAGTTTTTTTTTTATATCATAAGGTAGCAAACAAGCAGATGGGTCTCCTGATGGGAAGAGTCAACCATCGCCTATAGACACCAAAGGTGTTAATGGTGCGTTGCTATCTTGTGGCGAGGTCTAATGCCACATGCATAAGTTTACCGGCTACCTTACCCTACAAACCGGAACACGACAGCGACAAGTACTGACGCTATTGCGGCAGGAATAGGTAAGGCGGTGGTACCTGACCCGGGCGAGACAATGCAGAACTCTACCACCTAGTAGCCACGATGGTAGTGACTCGCATAGCCAATCGGTCGCCTTTTACGACCTGCCTGGTAGAACGGCAGTTGGTCTATTCTTCAAAGGAGCCCGGAACCAACACGGGGAATACCATAAATCTTCAAGATATCTCAAACACAGTCTCGAAATTATTTTACTTTGGTACTGGCCTAAAACCTAATTAGACTGTTTACGTACCTTATCGGTGGTTTGTAAGAAATGAGCAAAGGAAGTTTATTGCAATAAGAAAACCAATATCTGCTAATTGGTCTTCTTATGGTAATAAAAATTGGAAAAGAGTGCCTCAATTTTAGAAAAAATTTCATAACATTATTCTATTTTTACAGAACCTGTTTTAAAAGTCGAAAGTGAAGTGTTTTGTGAGCAATGACCTGTTGTTATATTTTGTGACTTGAATAGTGATGGTGGAATAACAAAGGAAGGCAATGGTGCCTGTACAGCATTGGACATGTTACCTGTCAATACTGTGTCTCGTCACCATTTTAAAATATGGTAAGTTAATCTTGTATTTTTAATATAGTCTCGAATATAGTTAGTTCAGTGGCTATTTACATCTAAAATTTTCCCTACATGTGAGGATGATATCGCCCAATAGTATTACCAACCCTTCAGTTAATATTTTATATAAGATATTTTATACATTTTGTCGTCGGCACGTGGTGAAAACCCATTTATAATCTTAAAATGCACTGTTCTACAAAACTTTTTAAACCGGTTTCACTTTTTGCAGAATTCTATGATTTTATCCATATTTATAGCCTTGAACATGCCGCAAAAAACCGGTTTGCGATATAAACTAAATAAAAAGTGTTTTGTGACAGTACTGCGAATTGTCGACGCATGACTACGATTTGAACATAATTATATCGTTATAATTTTGTTAAAGGTAATATGCTTATTTGCCTTCAACTAAACTGTGATAGATATTTTGATTTTCTTTTCAGTCAGTTCTAGAGCAAATTATTGAGTTTGGAATTCACTGTTAAATGGACCAGTAAAGTCACCAATTAATTTACAAGTTACCTAATTAATACGCACTTATTAACATATATACTGTACAATCGGCACGAATTAGGTACTTCGGTAAATAAATCAATAAATTCTGAATTATACTCACCAAATTTAGAGAATTATAAATATCGGTGTAATCGAGGCATCTGGTTTAAAAATATTCCATAAATGTTTTATGCTTTTTAAGATTCGCTATTTTTGGTGCTTCTCAAGGTTGGCGTTCCATGACGTTCGATGTCGTTTTATATATTGCTTTAAAACAAGGTTTTGAACCTAGGAATAATTACACACCGTAATAGATTTTTAAAAGGGTTCATGAAGATGGAAAGAATAGATTGACATGAAAACTAGTATTAAAAAAATATAATCATAATTATATGAATTGCATAGTGCAAATATTACCTCCTAGATAAATGCTCTGATAATGTTTATATAACTGAACCAATTGGATATTGATTATACTTACTTTCTTATGAAATAAGGAAAGTGTATTAATATATAAATATTGCATTAATTTCTAAATGGTTTTTGTATCGAATTTAATCGAAAAATTTATCGAAAAAATCGAAATTAATTAGTTGAATTAATTATACGTGTACTTGTGTAGTTATAAAGTAATGTTTTGACGTCGATAAGTGTAACCGAGCTTACCTATGTCGAATAAACGCTATTTGCATTTGAATTTAATTTTTTTTTTATGTCATAAGATAGCAAACAAGCAGATGGGTCTCCTGATGGAAAGAGTCAACCATCGCCTATAGACACCAAAGATGTTAATGGTGCGTTGCTATCTTGTGGCGAGGTCTAATGCCACATGCATAAGTTTACCGGCTACCTTACCCTCCAAACCGGAACACGACAGCGACAAGCACTGACGCTATTGCGGCAGGAATAGGTAAGGCGGTGGTACCAGACCCGGGCGAGACAATGCAGAACTCTACCACCTAGTAGCCACGATGGTAGTGACTCGATAGCCCATCGGTCGCCTTTTACGACCTGCCTGGCAGAACGGCAGTTGGCCTATTCTTCAAAGGAGGCCGGGACCAACACGGCGAAAAAATAATTTAAAATAATAGTTAAAAACGTTAGGAACATTATGATTAATTATTTATTTAATCACCCCATATTTTTAATCAGTATCTATATCTAACATTGAAATTAGTTCGATAAGTAGGTACTAAAAATATGTGTCGTTTTTATTTTTTCTATTTTTTCTCCTGTTTTTTTTCAATAGCGCTTATGTATAGCAGCAATCCTTAGATTCCAAACTATGTTCATTTTACATTTCTGTTTCATAATAATATACAATTATACAAAACACTTGCTATAAATCCGACGGGATGTTGTGGGAGGCTTAAGGGGGGTTTAGGTCTGGAAGAGGATGTACGGATCAAGTTTTCTCACTCCACAACGTCGTAAAGAACATCTAGCTGTCAGCCAGAAGGTTTTCTGCGGTTTTGTGGATTTGAAGAAAGCATTTGATAGAGTTGTATGAAATAATCTTTGGGACATTTTACCCAGTTATGTGAAAGACGGACCTCTGCTACGTTCTTTGCAATCCATGTATTGGGATTGCAAAGCACGTGTGGGAGTGAACGGCAACATATCACCCTGGTTCGATAGCAATATTGCCTAGCAGAATGGAAGATGGTCTATTCTTCAAAGGGAGCCCGATCAACACGGGGTAAAACTAAGTGCATATTTTATTATATGGCAATTTATTATTTTAAAAATAAGAGCGGGCTTAAAAATATAATTACGCTGGTCTACTAGCTGAGTACATACGTGGGACTTCTCTGCTTGCTGCTATTAATTTGCATTTTTGAGGTACTCGGGACTACTTTAAAAATTATTTTTAAAAAAGAAAGAAACTTTTATATCACTTCGTTTATTGGAATTGTCGTCTGAGCGAACTAATATAACTATCTGACATTATTAAAAAAAAAACACTACATTTTATCATTTATAATAATTTGATAATAAAATCGTAGAAAAGTCAAAACTGTACATTGAATATTTTTTTAAAAGAATACTTGGGGCGTGATCTACAATCGATATCGAAGCCAAAAATATAGTTTTTAGAATTTTTGTCTGTTTGTCTGTTTATCTGTTTGTCTGTATGTACGTCCGGGGTAAACTCAAAAAGTACTGCATTGATTTACTTCAAATTTTGCATGAATAATTCTAACTGGTCGGGTCAACATATAGGCTACATATTATCACGCTATCACCTACGGGGCAGGTGCTATGTGGAGTAAACAAAGTCCGCGCGGACGAAGTCGCTGGCAATAGCTAGGTTATAATAATTTAATAATTTGAAAATATTTAAAAGCTAACAAGCTGCCAGCATCCTTTAAGTATTAACATAGAGGTATTACAGTACCATCCTTTTAAGTATTTCTGCCGCATTAGCATTAATGCTTGTCATCACCATGTTCCAGTATGGAGAGTAAGGTAGCTTGTAAATTTATGCATGTAGCTTTACCATCTCTCTTCACGGATAGTAACGCACCATTAATACATTTGGTGTCTATGAGTGATAGTTGTCCCTTTCCGTCAGTAAAAGTAAGCAAGCAAATGGGCCTACCATTTGCTTGCTTACTCTCTTATGATATAAAAAAACTTGTTTTCTGGGGGACATAGGTATGCTATTTGCTTTTCTGAGGTGCAAAGATATATTTGATTCACAACCACTTATAATCTATACTTTCCATCGTCGGCACTTGGTGAAATCCTATCTTCATTAGACACTATTACTATGTACTTGTACTTAAATTTCACTTTTAAACATATACTTTTAATATACTACTCGACCGGTTTCACTTTTTAAAGCATTTTCAGGATATAATATACTCAACTAATTCTTGACTAATTGTTTTATCCTACAACAGTCAATAATTAATCAGTTAAGTATTTTTTTTGACAAATTACACTTACTGATCTAACTCCACAGTAAGTAAAAAGACAAAAAACTAAGAAGGTTAATGATTTCGTTTTTTAGATAATATAACAAGCAGATGTCTTTCCTGATACAAAGAGATAAATAAATATTCACGGAACAAATTACACGTATTGATCTAACCCCAAAGTAAGCAAATTATTTGCCTGTGTTGTGGGTGTTAGTCAACGATACAAATACATAGAAATACATATATAAATACCTTTACATACGTAATGAACACCCAAACCCGGAAATACAAACATTTATGCTCATCACACAAATGCTTGTCCCGTCGGGAATCTAACACGAGCTGAGGGGCGGTCAATCCTGATTTATATCCTGAAAATGCTTTAAAAAGTCAAACCGGTCAAGTAATATCTTAAAAGTATATGTTTAAAAGTGAAATTTAAGTACAAGTGCATTGTAATAGTGTCTAATCACAACCTTACTCTAAGAAGCTTCTGAGATTTATACAGACAGAAAAACTCAATAATTTTGGAATTTAACTTGCGACCACATGATCCGGGCCGAACTAGCCAACTCCTACGCCAATAATGCAGTCAACATCTTTATATAGTTGGTATTTATAGTTTTGTTAGAGAACTTAACGACGAATCGATGTGGTTCGGATTTAATTGTCGACAGGGACCATAGGAGCTCAGTAATTAAATGACACAACTATATCGAGTTTGAGCTCGTTTGATTCGTGTCGACGAGCACTTTGGTGCTTGGTGGTAAATAAGATCCTCCAGGGTCCGACGATGAAGCCGGAAGGTGGCCATAGGAGCTCAGTAATTTAATGACAGAACTCTATCGAGTTTGATTGGTGTTGACGAGCACTTTGGTGCTTGGTGATAACTGATAACTAGGATCCTGCAGATGATGAAGCTGGAAGGTGACCATAGGAGCTCAGCAATTAATTGACTCAACTCTATCGAATTTGGGTTCGTTTGATTCGTGTTGTGTGATGAGCATAGATGTTTGTAGTCCTGATTTTGGGTGTTAATTATGTATGTAACAGTATTTATTTATTAACTTTATTATTTATTTATTTCGTTCAACCAAAAATCTACAACCGAATATCAAAATAGGTACAATATTATAATATTTACATTACATTGGCCAATTAACGTATTTTGTACACTGTCACTATAAGCATTTTTACAATTACTGACGGGTAGCTAATAGGATTTATATATATGTATTATATATAAATACTGTTACATAAATTAATTTAAGTAATTTGTTATATGTCCAGCGATCTTATAGCTATATTAATTTTAATATGTAATATGTTACTAATATAAATGTAATGTTACTCTTATAGAAAATTTATTTAACACTATTAATAATTTAAGTTTACTGTTATATAAATTGCACTTAACTCTAATATTAATTTCACGGAAATCTAATAAAATTTCACTTAATTTCTAATATATATTTCACTTACATAACTTTAACTTTTCACTTACATAACTGTTGGTCCCGGCCTCCTTTGAAGAATAGGCCAACTGCCGTTCTGCCAGGCAGGTCGTAAAAGGCGACCGATTGGCTATCGAGTCACTAACATCGTGGCTACTAGGTGGTAGAGTTCTGCATTGTCTCGCCCGTGTCTGGTACCACTGCCTTTCTTATTCCTGCCGCAATAACGTCAGTCAGTGCTTGTCGCTGTCGTGGTCCGGTTTGGAGAGTAAGGTAGCCGGTAAACTTATGCATGTGGCATTAGACCTCTCCACAAGATAGCAACGCACCATTAACATCGTTGGTGTCTATATATAGGCGATGGTTGACTCTTTCCATCAGGAGACCCATCTGCTTGTTTGCTACCTTATGATATAAATATATATATATATATATATATATATATATATATATATATATATATATATATATATATATATATATATATATATATATATATATATATATAAATATATATATATATATATATATATATATATATATATATATATATATATATATATATATATATATATATATATACATATATATATATATATATATATATATATATATATATATATATATATATATATATATATATATATAATAGAAATTTCACCTATTTCTAATATATATTTCACTTACATAGCTCTGATATAAATTTCACGTATCTGTAATTAATCATCCGGACGCAACCCTGGAGCACGATAATATCAACATTCCTTTACGTGTCACTTGCAATGCATGAATTGGACCGCAAACCGCAGCGGTTGATTCTCATCGTTACAGTTTCTTTGAAAATAAAAATAGCCATAGAGTCGGAACTTGTGTTATTTAAACTGCAGTATGTTACGTAACCTATTTTTTGAAAATTAGTTCAAGGTTCACGCATATCGATAATATTTTTATCAAAGACTTTTGCAGTCGTCTATGTAGGGTTCAGATAGATGAATATTAGCGATTTATTTATTAAGAAGTTTGACTCAAATTTTTTAAGGTATTTATTTTTTGTTATTTATAATTATTTATATATATTTATTAATGATAAATACTAGCTGCTTCTAGCGTTTGTTCGCGATAACATTAAAATGTCAATGTAAAAACACATATATTTTTTTTATAAAAGAGGGGGCAAACGTGCAGGAGATGCACCTGATGGTAAGTGATCACCGCCGCCCATGGACATCCACAATACTAGAGGTCTTGCAGTTGCGTTGCCGGCCTTTTAAGAATGAGTAAGCTCTTTTCTTGAAGGTCCCCAAGTCGTATCCGTTTGGAAACACCCCTGCCGGTAATTGGTTCTACAACATAAGTACATTATTTCATCCCCTTTTTTGGAAAAAATATCTGTAAGCGGTTGACCTTGCAGGCCATCCCTGAAACTTCTCGCTAAAGCTTGAAAGAGTTAAAATTATAAGTATGGATTTTTTCAGGCCAAACACTTATTTTGTTAAAAATGGCAGTATACTGATTTTTGAAAAGCTGTATATTTTGGAAACGATGATCGATTTTGACCTTCTGAATGGCATTCAATTCAATTTTAGAGATCCATAATATTGCTTTAGCTAAATATTCGATAGGTTGAAAAATTTCGAAACAGAGTCAAACATCATTTTTTTCATAAATTATCGTCATAGATAAATCCCAAACAAATTGACCGATTTAAATCTAATTTACGGTATTTGACGCAATTTTAAAAGGAAAAATGTTCATAAGATTTTTGAGTCAATCGGTATATTAGTATGAAAGTTATTTCAAAAATGCTAAGTAAGTTTGCTAAAATCAACGTAATTTTAATATTTAAAAAGTTGTAACTTTTGAAAATTAGATTCGATTTTGAATTTTTAAAACGACATTCGACGTAGTTTTTTTAGTACTAAGATATCGTAGAATACCAAAAAATGATTGTTTAAATATTTCGAAGTTATGTTGAAAAAACACTTTTTTCAAAATGTTTCGTCAACGATTACTCCCAAACGGATAAACCGCTTTTAATGCAATTTATGCATTAGACGTAGTTTTTTGAAGAATAGAGCTGATTAGTTTTTGTACTCATTCGGTACATAAATCAAGAAGTTAAATTTAAAAAAATACTGTTTCGCAAAAAAATTTTTTGAGGTTTTTACAAAATTTCTCAAAATCTCGTAGGCCGACTTGGTTCAAATTTTCTAAGGAAGTTTAATTTGAGTGGAATCCAATCGAATGTCAACCGCGTTTTGATCGGTCCAGCCGTTAAAACGTTATGAGATGTTTACATACACACATACACACACACACACACATACACACACATACATACATACAGATATACTGACGTCATCGTGAAAATAGTCGGAAAAGGTTCCTAGGACCTCAAAAGGTGGACATCCGGTGAAAACTCGATTTTCGTAAAGCGGGATAAAATCAGTAACTTCTTTATATATGTATATACGTAGCGGGGAGTTAAAAAACCTATGTATACCCCGTTATTTCAACTATTTCCTTGCTCGTCACAGTCGGTTCAACAGTTTAACCATAAAAGCGTAACAGACAAACAGACTTTTGCATTTATAAAATTAAGTATGATTATTTTTTTTGCCAAATTAACCCGTGTTAGTCCAATTGTTCTGGTCCGGGCTCCTTTAAAGAATAGACCAACTGCCGTTCTTCCAGGCTGGTCGAAAAAGTTGGCTTTTTTGTTTCATTAGGTAGAAAACAAGTAGAATTCTCTCCAGGTGGAAAGAGAAATTATTGCCTGTAAACACCAAAGATGTCAATGGTACGTTGCTATCTGTGTGGCGAGATAGCAATGCCACATGCGTAAGTCTACCAGTTAACTTACCCTCCAAACCGGAATACGATAATGACCAGCATTGACGCTATTGCGGCAAGAATAGGTCAATCTTCTCTAGAAGAAGACTAGAAAATAATCTAGAAAAGGGTTCTAATTTTAACCTCATCTCAATATATATTAGGCTTAGTATATATTAAGAAATTATTAAAAAAGATGCTGAAACAATGTTTTTAATTAGCGTCAAGACTAAACTATCGATGATTCGATAGTTAGGTCGCCGTTTAAATTATCGATCGAGTGTCGCATTAAAAATTTACAGCTTTCAAATAGTAAAATTTGTCATTTGAAACAAACTTTTCATGTCAACAAAAGCCATAACCAATGTTTCAAAAATCTATGCTTAGGCATATTTTTGACAACTGGAGCTTAAAATACTTCAGCTTAGACGCTTTACGGCTTCATGACCTGCAGGAATAGCCAATATACAGATATTTTGCTATATGACTTACAGTTTCAAGCGGACTTTAATGTAGTTTATATAAAATTATGTGCGTTAAGCTTTCGTTTCCTAGAATTTCGTTAAGTCAAACATTTCAGGCTAGGTTTTTCATATCGTGTAAAAATATGTCTTTTTGAAGTTACTCCGTAATTATCCATCTGTTTTCGAGTCCTCATTTTTACGATTTCGTCGTCGATAAAAAGGGTCCTGTTTTACTTTATTCCTAAAAAAGGTTAACGGACAAACGCGATTACAAACCAGCTGCGCCTACAAATTTAAACAGCGATAAAGAGTATTGTTAGCCAAAATCTTTTTTTAATATCACCATGTGGTTAGTAATATTTAAAATGGCTTATGGCATAGTTACTCTGGTGGAAATCTTCTTATTCACCCACCCTAAAAGAAAAGCTTTCGAAGTAAGCTTTGATATCGTAATAGCTTTCGATCTTGTCTCAGTCTCAATATTATCACCCAGACCGTTTTGTACGTCTGCATACTACTTTTTTATTACTTACTGCAAATCTGTGCTGTGTACAAAAAGAATAATTTACACATAGAAGTAATTGACTGTAAATGTGTATTGTGCGAATGATGAAAAAAAATTATGAAAGTATACAGGCTCTTTACGTAATCCTTTATCATTACGTAAAGGGCTTGTATTTTTTTATAGTATAAGATAGCAAACAAGCAGATGGGTCTCCTGATGGAAAGAGTCAACCATCGCCTACAGACACTAAAAGGTGTTAATGGTGCGTTGCTATCTTGTGGCGAGGTCTTATTCCACGTGCATAAGTTTACCGGCTACCATACCCTCCAAACCGGAACAAGAAGTGACAAGCGCTGACGCTATTGCGACAGGAAATTTATTTAGTGGTATGTGGCCGGCCAGACCTAATTCTCAGAGCCCTTGTTCGCATTTCCCTAGGAAGACCGGCACCATCAAACCATGGTTTACGTGGCGGACGTGGCTGAATATTTTTATACCAAACACCTTTATACAATGAATTCTCCTCATAGTATCTGTCATAGATTGTATTTAAATAAACAAAACATAATAATAATATTGAAAGACATGATAGTAGTAGATATTTAACCAAAAAAATATAATAAAATGACATTAAGTAACTACATAGTAAACCTCAGCAAAACGAGAATAATAATATTCAAAAAGTATGGTCACTGCGTGGTAGACTGCGGCGCACTTTTGCATCTATTATGAGTTTGGCAAATTGCTGTTTGTAAACAATGAACTAAGATATCTGAGCGCAGGTGCCCGTACATAAATAATTTATTAGATAATTGATTGGTTGACTAAAATTGAAAAACTATGTAATACTTGACGTTATTAGGTATATTAACCGAAAAAATATTTTTTAATATCGTACATTTATAACAAAAAATTTGCATTTTAAAATTTAAATTTATCGTGAAAACGCTCTGGCCTGTCATGGCTTCATAATGTCGTCACGCCGTGGTCATGCATACATTACATACTACTGTTTTTTATGAAATGTCAAAAACAATATAAAGTTTTAACACAGTGTTGCGTAACACTTCCAGATTTGCGTTTACTGTCACAATGTGCAGTCACTTAATGACTATTTTTGCCGAAATTATATCCCAAAAATATTGTTATTCGATATTTTTCATCTATATTAATAGAATGCTAAAGTTTGGACGTTTGGATGGACGGATGTTTGTTTCAATCACGCAAAAACTACTGAACGGATTTGAATGTTTGGCACACAGGTAAATGATGGCCTGGAATAGACATAGGCTACTTTTTATTACCGAAAAAAATGGGAAATCCCGCGGGATTTGCCAAAAACTTTTATAATGCAGCAGGCTGCACGCTGGAGCTAGTTATAAATATTTTATTTTTTTGTTATATGACATAATTTATCATTAGAAACTATAAGAAATTCAATTTATTTTTGTAGAAACAAGCCTATTAGGACAAAATTTATGTACATATTTTTGCGTATTCGGTATCGAAATAGATTACTGAACACCTTTCTTTAGGATGTATAGGTTTTTACCGGTTAAACTGTTACACAGGTGGGCATTATTGAATACGTCAATTTACGTTATGTTAATTAGTAAACGTATGCATGTGGCATTAGAGCTCGCTACAAGATAGCAACGCCCTCTTCCCCCGACTGTTAAAGGTGGGAGTACCACAGGGATCCGTTCTCTGTTCTGTTCGAGAACAAATTGCTTGACCTAAGATTTTTTTTTTTTTCGGAATGTCACAATTGCTGTTAGCCTTATGGGCTGTTACAGCTTCACCGGTCGCGTGGGCGAGCACAGTGCTCAGCCAGAATTTAAAGGTGTAGGGCTGTACGCCCTCCGCCCTAAGGGTGTCTCCTGTGAGACCGAACCTCGGCTTAGGGTGGGGTCGTGATTTGCGATGAGAGGGCTAGTGGCATTGTTTTGTCCGTCCGCCGAACCTTGCCCTTGGGCTCGGTTCGCCGAAGGGCGAAACAGGGGTCCTCGTCGCCGCCGGCGGCGACGGTGTCGCGAATGTAGGTGTGTAGTGTCATCGTGTAAACCGTTGGCCAGAGTTATCGGGTCATCGGGATCGGTAAGAACGTGGCGGGGCCTACGTAGTTTGGGATCGGGATTAGGATCTGGGATGTAGTCAGCCGCGGCTACCACCAGTGGGTTCGGATGCGAGATGGCACGATCGAAGTATCTTTCGGAGATGTCTTTGAAATGCTTTGCTAAGCTCGGCAATTCGAGATCGTTATGGAGGTCTACGTTGCGCATATACCACGGTGCTCCCGTGGCAATACGCAGGAATTTATTTTGTACCACTTGCAACGGATGCAAGTCCGTACGGGGGAGATGGGCAAACGCTACGCAAGCGTATGAAAGGATGGGGCGTACGCACGACTTGTACAGTGTCACCTTGTGTCTAAGTGACATTTTACTGCGTTTATTGATAAGATGATATAACCGACCTACAACAAACTTAGCCTTAACTTTCATTGACCTAAGATCAAAACGGAGAACTTTATACTCCTGTGCCTAAACCGGTAGACTTATGGCTAATTGCACTAATATTGTCTCAGCTTAGGACAATCCTAAATAGTATGCTGTCACTTCTTGTCTTAAATGAAAAGAATGTGACTATTTAGGATTGTCCTAAGCTAAGATAATGTTAGTGCAGTTGGCCATTAGACCATAAAGTTTTTGTTTTCTTTAAGTTCATTTCGAAAAAAGAGTCAAAAGGTTAATTTTTAAAACCAAACAATATGCTATTAGTTTTAAATACATTCCTCGGTTCAAAATTTTAAATATCTGGTTAGTTTTATACGTTAATTAAACAACGTGTACTCCAAGAAGATGTCACATTACCATCTATTTCCTCAACAGATTACTGAACTTGAGAATTTATTGACAATACATTCACTTTACATACCCAGTTGGGAAACCAGTGATATTTTAATGATTAACAAGTATTATGAGGCTTGTCATATATTATGAAATCCTCATTTTCACGTATTAATCTGAACCGCCCTAAAAACAATTATCTTTTATGATAGCTAGGTTTTTTCTCGAGCCAAATGTGAATCACCGCCTTCCATGAACAGCTACAATACCAAGTCTTACGGGTACCGGACTGAAAAGAAAACCTTTAAACCTTTCGAGTCATATTTATTTTGAATCACATCCACTGGAAATCAATTTCATACAGTGAAAAGTTTGATTCTCTAATCGTATTGTAGTGGAATTTTAGATATCAAGATGTTGAGGGCGGAATTTCATAACTTGGCTTGATATTCAATAATGAAAATCTGTGACTGAAAACCGAACATCCAGTTTGAATGTTCTAAATATGCTAAGATGATTGAATGCTTGAACTTTATACAAAATATGGTAAATTTATTTGACATTTGCATAGTTAGGCTTTGGCGTAATTATTGAGAGGTACAACAATCTCAAAACATAAGTGTATTTTGATGCGATTGCAACAATGCTAATTATATTAATAGCTATTCTTAAAACAAACAAAATTGTAATATGTTTATTTGCATCAAAATTTATGTAAGTTGGTATTTATTCATCCACTATAAATTATCTTGTCACTTAAAATGAGGATTTTTCTGAACTGATTACTGAGCTATGAACGTGCGCTCTCTGCAAAATAGAAGTTAGGTATGTAATTTTTTGCTTGACTGCCCTCCAAAATGGAAGCAGCCAATTTTATAAAATGCTATATAAGCGATTCGGTAACCTAGTATCTTTTTTTGCAAATTAAATTTATATTTTAAATTTTACATCATTTATGACTTATATAAACGCAACATTCTAGTTTAAAATTGTTTGCTATTGTTGCACAAATGTGGCTAACATTCAGATATAATATATATATATATATATATATATACACATATTTTCACGCCAGATCCCTTACGGGGTAGGCAGAGAGCTTCCGCTTCCTCTACATTTATTACTCTCTTCATACACACACGCCGGTTGCGAAGACTCTTGACATCATCTTCGGGCAGTACTCGATCAATGTGATCATGGTATATCAGTCTTGGTCTTCCTCGGTACCTACAACCTTCCACATTCGCATTGTATATCTGAGTGCTAAGTGTGAGTTTTTCTTTTCGCATTCGATCGTGAGCGCGTTCCGAGTTTACTAGGAATTTGTATGAGATTTGTACAGCGCCACCTAGTGGTAAACTGGTTTCTCACGTTTACCACTAGGTGGCGCTATACAAATCACATACAAATTCCTACTAAACTCTAAACGCGCTCACGATCGAATGCGAAAGAAAAACTCACACTTAGCACTCGGTTTTGTTAACCTTTCATCTACCATTCTTTCGAACAACCAACCAACTAACCAACGAACCAACGGAGTATGCCCTTTCTCATCTTTATACCGACACTTGTTTTCAAACCTAACCTATTTGTTTTTGATCAGTACTTTCGTGATTTCTACTGATCAAAAAATTATAAATGTGAATTTCATCTGTAACGATGAACTCATTTAACTATTTATACGTATGTATATCTAGTGATCAGTACAATCGACGTAATCGATCATATAACAAAGAAGAATTTCACCATGTCGAGCCCGTCGACACTAGCTCAGTGGCAGAGCGTCCCGGCTTGAGGGATGGTCGCGGGTTCGAGTCTCGCGTGTCGACATTTTTCTTTGTTGTTTTTAAAGTATATTAAAGATTTTGGGTATAACAACTATATTTATATGAAGAAATATGAATGTGGAGGAATCGGTAATGTTAATTTTCAACGTATTGGTCCCAAGCTCTTTTGAAGAATAGACCAACTGCCGTTCTACCATGCAGTTTGTAAAAGGCGACCGATTGGCTATACGAGTTATTAGCATCGTGGCAACTAGGTGGTAGAGTTCTGCATTGTCTCGCCTGGGTCTGGTACCACCGCCTTACCAAATCCTGCCGCAATAGTGTTAGTGCTTGTCACTGTCGTGTTCCAGTTTGGAGGGTAAGGTAGTCTGTAAACTTACACATGTGGTATTAGACCTCGCCACAAGATAGAAACGCTAAAACGCTATAGGCGATGATCGTCTCTTTTCATCAGAAGACCCACCTTATATATAAACAGCAAATAAGCAGGTTGGTCTTATATATATATATATATATATATATATATATATATATATATATATATATATATATATATATATATATATACAAACGCAACTAAAGTGCGTGAACCCATTACTTTGCCAGATTTTCAAAGAAAGAACGTCCTTAACGATCTTTAATAATACTTGGTTCTTGTCCAAATTCGATATCTTAAGGAAACCCTTTACCCAATGAAATAGGTACCTACCTGTTCGTTAAGACTTGAGTACTTTTCAAGACCAAATACTTAATTAAATCCCTTGTACACGAATCAGTTAATTTTCCTCTTGGTTTAATATCAGGCACATCAAAGGATAAAACAATTTTACCTTAGGCTGAATTTTCAAACCGTTAACCCGTAAATGTTTTTAGATTTTAACGTTAAGTAAATCACATCCAAAAAATAATGTTTAAAATAAATTAGACCTTTTTGAAAGTTGTAAAAATACTCCGCTATACTTTTATTTCTTTGACAAAAATATAGGATATATATTGTCTGACCTCGGATATAAAAGTATGGATGGAACACAAAAAATAAAAATAGAGCCGCTGTTCGTTGGGTGCAAATACTAAGAAGCGCGTTCCGTCTTAGGCCTCATCTTAGCTTACCATCAGGCGAGATCGAGGTCAAGCGCATACCTATTGATAATAAAAAAAGAAGAGATAATATTATAAATCGCAGCACTCATAGTGGCCAAAAAAAAAGAAAAAATGTAAGTTCTGTCTCCTGTCATATTTGTTATACCTAATTTTAATAATCGCGTTATTCCTCCAACAATGAATGTTGAAAATGATGAATATAGATTAATCTGCAATCTGATGGATAGTTAAATATTATATTTAAAATAGATTACGAGTTCAACCGGAGATTTATTGATCACATTTGAAAACGTTTTGTAATGTATTAAAGTAATTAATTATTTTTTTTAACAATACGAGCTTGAATTATTGAATTCTGTCCTTGTTTTCTTCTTAATTGCTAACATTCCGGTCATGTCCAGCAGATACCAACAATTCTCCTTTGTTGAGACAGATAGTTGTGGGAATACTAATGTGAGTGATTCCTAGTCTTTTGATTTCAATATTTTAATATAATATGTTCATTTATTAAATGTCAAAGCATCAGCATCAACAAAGTTGCAGAAGCTGAATTCATGCAGTCTAAATTGAACGAGACATTAGCTATCTCGTTCAATTTTGACTATTTAGCGTGTGATTGCGATTTAGACGAAATACAAAATCGTAAATAAACAAAATACACGAACAAAACAAAAGTTGCAATCTATATATATATGTATATATATATATATATATATATATATATATATATATATATATATATATATATATACACACACACAAATTAATCTCTGATATAGTTAACTTGATTTTGATGAAACTTTAGAGAAGTATATAGGGCAGGACATATGCTCCTTTTTACCCAAGTGAGATTTTCCTTTTGGAAATAATGAGTTTTGGTCACGCGAACGAAGTCGTGACTAATAGCTAGTGTTGAGTAATGTGACAGCAAAATTGCGTATTTAACATAGTTTCTATTAAATTTGGCCATTTTAATATATTATATTGGAAGTACCTAAATGGTTTTTTGTACATTAGAAATGGAAGTAGTATTTATTGTACAAAATGCTATTAATCCTTTAAGTTTGACTGATTTATAAAATATATGCGTAAGGAGTGGTCAAATTATTTAGAAAAATATTTGTAGTAGATTTTTTAAATCAGTTATCTATACATACAATAAAATCGTAGGAAAGTCAAAACTGTACATTGAATATTTTTTAAAAGAATACTTGGGGTGTGATCTACAATCGATATCGAAGCCAAAAATATAGTTTTTAAAATTTTTGCCTGTTTGTCTGTTTGTCTGTATGTATGTCCGGGGTAAACTCAAAAAGTAATGCATGGATTTACTTCAAATTTTGCATGAATATGTCGGTCAATATATAGGCTAACAGGTCGGGTAAACATTTAGGCTACATATTATCACGCTATCACCTAGCGGGGAGGTGCTGTGCGGAGTAAACGAAGTCCGCGCGGACGACAACTAGTTAACATATATAGATAACAGATGTGAACGAAAACTATGGCTATACTCACAGAAATCACGTGGCCATACTGACACTAAATCAACGTTATACAATGGCTATTACAGTACCCGGCGATAAATATTGCACATCGACCTTTGGAAAGAGACAATCGGCTAATTTCGGCTTCGTAGAGCGTTATCTCTGTCGCACAAAATACAAACAGTCCGGTACCTATTAGGAGCTGTTAAAACAAGTATGATTTGCTTCTTTTGATATTTTTATTCTTTGTATCGTCGCCGATTTTATATAGTCGCCGTTTATATAGTCGCGTCCCGAAAAAAATATAAATTTAGAGTTGATAACACCCACAAATTTAAATAATTTAAAGTTGTAATATGGCATCTTTCGGAAAAAGAGGGAAACCTTTACGAGGTCAGTCACGTGAAATTATCTACAATGTTTATAAATACTTTGTAAGCGAAGCTGATAGATTTAAAAAAAAAGTAGATGAAAATGTAAGTTGTTATTTTAAGAAGATTCAAGAGCGAGTTGCAAATGCCACTGGAATTTCAAGAAGAACTTTGAACAATATATTAAACGAAGTCAGTACTGAAACACATTCGACTGAAATTAAGTTCAGCACTCCAAAAAAAGGGAGACCAAAAAAGCAATTTCGTTTGGATATGGACGATTTTGATTACGATGTTGTTCGAAGAATGGTGTATGATTTTCACTTACGATTTAATGAACTGCCAACAATAAAATCATTAAAAGCTAAGTTATCTGAAGCTATTAATTACAATGGGTCTGAAAAAACGTTGAGAAAAATACTTCATGACATGGGATTTCAGTTCACTAAAATGGAAGATAATCGAAAAATTCTAATGGAAAAGCACGACGTTAGTCTCAAACGAATGGAATACCTTGATAAAATACGCAAATTTCGCGAAACAGGAAAAAATATCGTCTACATGGATGAGTCATATATACATGCATCCCACACTAAAGGGAAATCTTGGAGTGACGATAAGAAAAAAGGAGTAAAAAAGCCAATTTCAAAAGGTCAACGTTTGATAATAGTTCATGCGGGAAATGAAAAAGGCTTTGTACCCGGTGCTTTTTTAACGTATAAATCCACGGACACTACAGGTGACTATCACAATGAAATGAATAACGATAACTATGAGAAATGGCTGGTTAACCAATTAATCCCAAATATACCCAGTGATTCTGTTCTAGTTATCGACAACGCACCCTATCACAACAAGTATGTTGAGAGACCCCCCAACTCAAACACCATTAAACGGGAAATGATCAACTGGTTAAACAGACATGAAATTCCAGTTGATCCAAAATTAACAAAAACCCAGATTTACGCTATTATATGTCAGAACAAGGAGAGGTATACAGAGTTTTCTGTGGACAAAATACTTGCCGAACATGGGCACACTGTGTTGCGATTGCCACCATATCATCCGGATTTTAATCCAATTGAAAATATATGGTCTCAACTGAAAGGCTATGTAGCCTCTAGAAATGTGGGTATGAACTTAACTACAGTAAAAACATTATTGACTGAAAAAGTAAACATGATCGGCGCTGAAGAGTGGAAAAAGGTTTGCGATCATGCAATCAAATGTGAGAATGAATATAGAAGCATTCAACACAGTTTAGACAATTACACTGATAGATTAGTAATAAATACGGCTGATAGTGACAGTGATATTGACCTCTTTGAGAGCACAGATAGTGAAATGGAAGTAATTGAGAATTAGAATTATTATTATTTTTATTGCAATGTCTCATTTTAGCAATAGGTATAATGGTGTTTATTATGTACACTAAAGCTGTAATGTTCCAAAATAATTAAATACGTAAACATAATGTAAAAATGTTTTTTTATTTTATTTTACCCCAACCTAAAGCCATCACTTATAGAAAAATTAGTGTATTTTATACAAAGAATAAAAATATCAAAAGAAGCAAATCATACTTGTTTTAACAGCTCCTAATAGGTACCGGACTGTTTGTATTTTGTGCGACAGAGATAACGCTCTACGAAGCCGAAATTAGCCGATTGTCTCTTTCCAAAGGTCGATGTGCAATATTTATCGCCGGGTACTGTATAACACTATGTTGTTGTTTACAACTTAAATCTATGAATATTAAATATGTTTTCTATAAAATATTTATATGAACTCTTCTTCACGGTAAATCCTTGTTATTAGAACAATGTTTCTATTTTGCGGGTAACAGTATCTACTACTTCACAGTATACGAAGGGCATAATATTATGCAACAGTAGAAAAAAATAAATATTTGAAGACGTTTGGACACCAAACGATCGACTGTCGATTAATTCCAATACGGGTGACCAGAGTGCTAAGTGTGAGTTTTTCTTTTCGCATTCGATCGTGAGCGCGTTTGGAGTTTACTAGGAATTTGTATGTGATTTGTACAGCGCCACCTAGTGGTAAACTGGTTTCTCACGTTTACCACTAGGTGGCTCTGTATCAATCACATACAAATTCCTAGTAAACTCGAAACGTGCTCACGATCGAATGCGAAAAGAAAAACTCACACTTAGCACTCTGTTGACAACAATCTGTCGATTACAATTTAAGCAATCACACACCACTCGATCGTCGTCAATACACGATAAATCAACGTTAATCGACAGCAACTTTATGATAGTTCAAAGTTTTTGATGCCAGGAAATGTCACAAAAAATAATGTATATGCATTGATATAAAAAAAACAAAAGGACGTTTTTGAGACACAATCAGTTTCTCAAAAACGTCCTCTAAAAATGAGCGCAAAATTTTAAATTGTGCGCTCATTTCAAATAGAATCGTGTCGGTCGCGATACTGTCAATTTTATTACTTTTTGTACATTGCTTTAAAAAACAACTATAAATCTTGCGCTTAAGGTTGGATATGCAAAAACATATATTTTTGCCGTATCTATAACTACTTGTGTCAAATCAGCGACAGTTTTGAGTGTCAGTTTTGTTCGGGAATGTGCACCTTGGATTTTTTATATAAACTAGCTGTGCCCGCGACTTCGTTCGCGTGGAAAAAATTCTAAAATATCCTATGTCCTTCTCCTGGCTCTAAACTACCTCCCTGCCAATTTTCAGCTAAATCGGTTCAGCCGTTCTTGAGTTATAAGTGGAGTAACTAACACGACTTTCTTTTATATATATAAGATGTATGAATGTGTATATGTAATGTAATGTTTTAAATATATATGTAGTCTTCATTAAAATAATATCAGATTTTTCTACTTTTAAATAACTACAAAAAATGCTATCAACGTTTTAAAAATATATTTATGCATTTTCTAATTTACTAAGTATATTTATACAATTTTTTAAAATCCCGCTACGTATAAGTAAGGAAGTTACTGATTTTACCCCGATTTTCGAAAATTGAGTTAACATTAGATTGGAGATCCCTAGACCTATCATTCTGAGGTCCTTGAAACCTTTTTCGACAATTTCTATGATGACGTCAATATGGGTTCCCGGGTTCGATTCCCTGGTTGCGCAAATCAAAAATGTATTTTTTCAGTTTTCTGATTAAACAACTTTGCACGGGATTGAATAAGTGCTCGGTTGGCTAAGCACCCATTGACCTAAGTAATGTAAGGCAAAATGATGAACAGATCTCATCGTGTTACCGCTGTAAGACCCGTGTAGATTTCGGGATGGTATTCACTAATTATACGTAGCCAGAGGCTGGAGAGTTGCTTTATATATTAGTAAGGTACCTCGCACGATATCCTTCCACACGTTCACGACATCTTTCCAATCCACGACACGAGCAGAAGATTTAATTCGTTCGCTGGGTAGAAGAAAAATATAATATTGGCTAGGAAAAATATCTAACAAGCAGTTGAAATGAAAACATACTTCTGAAAACTACGGTCCAAAGGATTCCTAGAAGTTATTGCACCGTTTGTCTGAAGAATTTTATAAATGATCGGCTTTTTGTCTGAAATAAAGTCAGAACAACTTAAATGAAGACTACACATTAAATATGGAAGTATATTTTTTTGCTTTGCATTTGTTGTTCAGGGACGTAGCTACCACCGTATCTGCTATACCAATTACACGAGGCCCACAAGCCACGGAGGCCCCCAACGTCTGTATAAAAACTTAAAAAAAATACTTAAAACTTAAAATTTATAAAAACTTCCCAAATGGCAAAAGTAAACAAAAAAAAGAATTTCCTATTTTTTTTTTCAAAAAGGCAACGATATATTCAATTTGAATTGTTTGTAAAAAATTTGGAAAAAGTGACAGATAATTAAGATGAATAAACTTTCTTTTTAAATTTATGCAAACTCTTTTTTCTTTTGTGGGAAATCCTACCATACCCTACATAAGGGCCCCCAAAACAAATTTTTATTCTGCGTCCCGCCAAGGCACGCTACGCCACTGTTGTTGCATTGCTTTGAAGAAAATATCATTAATTCTGACAGTGAATATTTCAATCGCATAGTAACTACGTCATTGTAATGTCTATCCCGGGCTTGGTACTACTGCCTTGCTATTCCTGTCGTATTAGAGTCATTGCTTGTCACTGTCGGTTCTGGATTGGACAGTACGGTAAAGTCAAGTATGTGGCATTATATCCATGCTATACTGATAGCAACACACCATTGACTTTAACATTTGCTGCTGTAATATTCTGGTGTCACCAAACTGAGAGAGCTATGCAAAGCTCTACTTCTAGTGGTCACAATGTTACGTTGAAACTTTACTCACCTGACGAGCTACCTGGAATAAAGGTATATAATAAAGATATTATGACGAAACGTTTATCCTAACCACTCTTGATCCGAGTTAGGTAAAAGAGGCAAGCGTACTAACACTTCCCTATCGTATTTTATACAAAATACTAGCGGCCCGCCCCGGCTTCGCACGGGAAGAAAATGATTAATATCGATCCAGTAGTTTTGATTTATTCGTTACTGCCCGTGGCCCGCACGTGTTAAATTTGGAGTAAAACAATTCCCCTTTCCCTATACCATGAAGATTTCCTGCTATCTTTGAAATATCTAAATTCATATAGGCACTACATTTTTAGTTTTTACATTTATGATGCTTCATTATACTTCAATATACTCCATTATAATTCTACATGGTTCATAATGACATAAATATACACAACGCATGTGTCAATACAAATTTGGGTTATAAAACAATAGAATACATCATAGTAAATAAAACCTCTATTTGACAGTTCAAAAATAGGAGTGCTCCGATCGTCACCAAACTTTACAGGATTACTCGCCAGGTCAATCTGGAGATTCCCTGAAAGTTTCATTGAAATCGGTCCAGCCGTTTCGGAGCCTATACGGAACATACACACACACTTTCTCTTTTATAGATATAGATTTTATAATACCGAGATTTTATAATACCGAGAGAGACGAACTGCGTAGAGAATGACAAATTCTCTTCGTAAGACGCGGATTAATACAATTATTGTTCTTGACAATTTTTTCTTCGATATTTTCACGTAATTAACGTGGTAGTCATGTTTGACTAAATTTTTGCTTTTTACAAACTGCTGAGTAGATAGAAGACGGTGTCGTCGTAAGACATGAATTATGTCATGTTCAACGAATTTATAAACTAAAAGCCCTGATGATGCTGTAATAGGCGAAACCGGTTGGCTTCACAACAATTAAAGGTTAGTTGTGAAATATTTGTGAAATAGTACAAGTGTTTGACAAAATCAATAGGATGTTTGTTACTCAATCACACAAAAACTACTGAATGGATTTAAATAAAATTTGGCACACAGGTAGATAATAACTAGGCTACTTTTTATCCTGGAAAAATTAGGCAATCCCGCGGGATTCACCAAAATATGTATAATGCAGCGGGCTGCACGCAGCAGCTAGTAGATTATAAATGCGAAAGTTTGGATGCTTGGATGGATGTTTGTTACTCAATCACGCAAAAACTATTAAACGGATTTGAATGAAATTTGACACTCAGATAGATAATAACCTAGAATAGCACATAGACTACTTTTTATCCCAGAAAAATTAGCTGATCCCCCGGGATTCGTCAAAAACTCTTATTGTGCAATGGACTACACGCTGCAGCTAGTATTATAAATGAGAATATAACTCACTTTGTCTATCTGTCTGTCTTTTCTTCATGCTTAAACCACTGGATTTGGATGAATTTTGGTACAGAGATAGTTTGAGGCCCGAGAAAAGACATAGGATATTTTTTATCCCGGAAATCGCGGGAACGGGAATTATACGAGTAAAACCCCGGGACTTTTAGAAATTTTTCCACGCGGACGAATTTGCGGACTCAGATACTAGATAGTGTCTACCTAATAAATATGAAAGTGCGACTTAACTAAATTTTGGCTTATTACGAACTGACTAGCAGAATAACAAATGGTTTTTTCGTAAGACCCAGATTAATAGAATTGTTATTCAAAATAAAACTCTGTGGCAATTTTTTTATTCGATCTTTTCACATAGAAAACATGATAACCATTCATATGAGTATGGCATCGTTTCAGTGTAACCAAATCCAAGACAGATTCAAGAGGCTTCAGTTTTTAAATTTGAGGAAGTTATTTCCCGAAACCTGATACGAAATTGGAAATCCAAATTTAATTTATTATCGACTTTTGTATCTTATATTTGTCACGTCTCTTATACCGGGTTCTCATTTTTCATTTTATTTTAATTGGAATAGGCGTTTGTCTTCCATCTCACCTAATGAAAAGGTCGATGAAGATGGTACACGCCTATCTACAAGAAACATATTCACTTTACTCTTAAAGATTCCAGGACTATATTTATCAGGAAAAATAGACAAAGGCAGTTCATTCCAAATCTTGGCGACTCGAACCAAAATAAACGATCAACGATTAATAGTCAACAATTTGTCACTCGTAGTAGTAACCGCTAGCAACCAATTCGTAGCAGTAACAGTTGCCGGGTACCTATATTCAACTATCCGTCATTCGTAGAAGTAGCCATTAGCAACCATGTTAATAATAACGAAGCGTTCCACAATTTGTTAAGACATTTGGTAATTTGACATTTATAGGACAGTTTTAAGTCTCGCCTCATAGAGAATATTACTACTAGTAACTAAAACGAGTCGTAATATAGTAACCGAGTGAATAATAACCATTATAACGATGTGTTATATTATTCTACAAGTGTCTGGACTATTCGGTAATTGGAATCGTAAAACATGTTACAACTCGTAACTAAAACAATTCGTTTTATTGGTATAGGAACCGGCAGTGTTATCACGTAACTCGCAATGCGAAATTATCGTAATTGTTTAGTTATTTCAAGGCACATAACAGCCTTGTGTATGAGTGGCAGTCGTTGACGCTCGATTAGTTTTGGTGCTATGATATTGCAAAAAGTGCATCTAGTGATCAGCAAGCAATTGACGACGTTTTTGATAGGCTTTTCGTTACGTTTAATAGTCATCGCTGGTCGCTGGCGGCTTGCAAACGTTAGGTTATACGGTTACGAGTATAACTGTTTTAACGCACTTGATTCTTTAGCTATCTAACGGCATAATTAGAATTCGAATGTTGATGATACTTACTTAAGTAGCGACTTCGTTATAATATCAAATTTTATCCCTCAATTTTGTTATCTTCAGTTTTATGAACTGTCCCTTACTATTAAAGCAAATTTAAAGACTTATTTACAACAAAAAATATAAAATGATTTGCCTTTTCGTAAGACGCGGACGAACGTTAAATGTCGCTATTAGGATATACGACACCTTTCCTAGGTACAGAATCATTGCTATAACAAACTCACATCAATGCTTGTTATTGCAATAACTCAGACGATTAAGTTTATCGCCAAAATACCAAAAAGTCTTTCCAGTCAACTTATGCGTTCAACTTTAAAGTTTTGCCACGCGTGTCTTATGTATCTATAGGTTACAATTTTTCTTAACAGCAAGTTAAGAGTTTGCTTGTTTATACCTAAAACACATTTTAAAATATCTATCAATATTCAAGCTAATATTATAAGTGCAAAAATCCGTCGATCTGTCTGTCTGTTATGCCTTCATGGCTAAACCACTGAATCGTTTCTGATAAAATTCTGCATGGAAATAGTTGAACATCCGGGGCCAAACAAAGGTGTTTTTTTTAAATATGTAAACCAGTTGATCTTGCAGATGATCCTGGAAACTTTTCGTTAAAGTGAAGTATTTTAAGCCATAAGAAACAAAAGTTTATGCTTATAGATTTTTTCAGAGATTAAAAATCTAAATTTTATTAAAAATGACAGTAATTTGATATTTGGAAAGGTGTATATTTTGAAAACATGATCGATTTTGATCTTTCGAATGGCATTCAATGCAATTTTAGAGCTGTAAAATGGTTTCTTAGCTATCTATTAAATCTATCTAGCTTATCTATAGGTTGAAAATGTGGGAAAAATGTCAAAATGTATTTTTTTTTTCAAAAAATTTTGCCACCTACAAATTCCACAAAAAATCTACCACACTCACACATACCTGCATTACACAGACATACTGACGTCATTGCGAAAATATTTAAAAAAAATAGTCCTCAAAACCAAAGATCACCACGATCTGGAGAAAACTCTATTTTCGAAAATTGGGGCAAAATCAATAACTTTCTTATCTACATTCATAGCGGGAAGTTAAAAAGTTTATCTCTAGGAGCCTGAAATATAGAATGAAATTTTATAAAAAAAACTATATCGACGACTTGCGGGCAAAGCTTCAGGCGAATGTAGTAGACAAAAAATGTATTATCTATATACGTTATCTCTAAAGAGCAATTTCTTCCGGCCAACAAAGGCCTTGTATAATTACATGCAACGCGTATCGATCATTGTCTGCCCTGAACCAGTAGTGCCTGGAAATTACTAGTCAAAGGTTAAAATAATATACTGTAAGCTAGCGCTTTGAAAGCTAATAGCCAATTAAAAATACGATCGCCCTGTGGTCGAAATTCGACTACAGTTCTACGACTTCGTTTGACCATAGAAACAATAGATATCTTCTAAGTTAGGCAATATATTTTAACCATAAAAAATAGTAAACATGTATGTGTGTGTAGAATATGGTATATGACAAATTTGACTACTTTTGACCATAGAAACAATATATCTCTTCTAAGTTAGGCAATATATTTTAACCATAAAAAATAGTAAACATGTATGTGTGTGTAGAGTATGGTATATGACAAATTTGACTACTTTTGACCATAGAAACAATAGATCTCTTCTAAGTTAGGCAATATATTTTAACCATAAAAAATAGTAAACATGTATGTGTGTGTAGAATATGGTATATGACAAATTTGACTACTTTTGACCATAGAAACAATAGATCTCTTCTAAGTTAGGCAATATATTTTAACCATAAAAAATAGTAAACATGTATGTGTGTGTAGAGTATGGTATATGACAAATTTGACTACTTTTTACCATAGAAACAATAGATCTCTTCTAAGTTAGGCAATATATTTTAACCATGAAAAATAGTAAACATGTATGTGTGTGTAGAGTATGGTATATGACAAATTTGACTACTTTTGACCATTGAAACAATAGATCTCTTCTAAGTTAGGCAATATATTTTAAGCATAAAAAATAGTAAACATGTATGTGTGTGTAGAGTATGGTATATGACAAATTTCCCTGTATTGGTCTGGGCTCCCTTTGAAGAATAGAGCGTCTGCCGTTCTGCCAGGCAGGTTGTAAGAGGCGACCGATTGGCTATACCTGTCACTACCATCGTAACTAGGTGGTAGATTTCTGCATTGTCTCGCCGGAATTTGATATTACTGCTTTACATATTCCTGCCGCAATAGCGTCAGTGCTTGTCACTGTCGTGTTCCGATTTGGAGGGTTAGGTAGCCGGTAAACTTATGCATCTGGCACTAAGACCTCACCACACTGATAGCAGCGCACGATTAACATCTGTGGTGTCTATAGGCGATGGTTTTCTATTTCCATTAGGAGAGCCATATTTGCTTTGCTATCTTATGAAATAACAAAAAAAAAATAATGGTAATGTGTGTAATATTTAGTTTTATAACTTATATAAATTTTGATACATTTTATATAAAAATATTAGCTTTATGTGCTTCTTCACCATGTAAACTTTAACGTCGTCAATTTTTATGCTTCTCCGTCAGCGTAATTTTATCAAAAAATGGTAAAAAGTTTTCACTTCGCGAAGTTATCATTATTAATATTATAAATGAGAAAGTTTAAATGATTCGATGGACGGATAAATATTTGTTACTCAAATATTTTAAAACTACTGAATAGATTAAAATGAAATTTGGCACACAGGAGATGATGACATCGAATAGTAAGTACATAGGCTACTGTTTACCGCGAAATATAGATGATTCCGCGGGATTCACCAAAAACTTTTTTAATGCAGCGGGCTGCATGCTGCAGCTAGTATAAAGATAATTTTCACTTTTACCAGCTACTTAATTTTTTTATCATAAAATAGCATAGCAGATAGTTTTTTTTAAGAAAAGAGACAACTATCATCTGTAGACACTAAAAATGTTATGTGTATGTGGCTAGCCGTTTAGCACAAAAATAATTCCAAATGATACCGACGACCCGATAACTCTGGCCAATGAAACACACGAACACACTACACACCTACAAACACGACACCGTCGCCGCCGGCGGCGACGTGAACCCCTGTTTCATCCATCGGCGAACTGAGCCCAAGGGCAAGGATCAGTCGATGGACAATACAATGTTACTAACCCTCCCATCGCAATTCATGACAATAAGCCCGCTCTAAGTTGAGATTCGCTCTCACAAGAGACATCCAAGAGAGAAGGCGGAGGGCGTACAGCCCCACAACTTTAAACTCTAGCTGAGCACTCTGCTCGCCCACGCATCTAGTGAAACTGTGAAGGGCCTTAAGGCCAGCAGCAATTCAGTCATTCCGAAAGAAAATAATCCTTTGCCGAACCATCCAAACCAGAACTTGACAGTGACAAGCAATGACTCTATTACAGCAGGCAGTATTGAGCGTTGGCGACACATTACAATAATCTACCACCTAATAATGGCTATGCTAGTGACATGTTCATTATTCGGCCGATTTTGTCACTTTTCATGAACTGATTGGCGGAAAACCCGATGTTCTTTTCTTCAAGTGCGTCTTGGATCAACTTTTTTAAGGTTTTTAAATTTCTTAAGAAACCTCAAAACTTTTTTCTCCGTGTTGGGCCAGGGCCCCTTTAGAGCTATTGTCTATACGTGAAACTGCCATCGTAACTACTAGATGGTAAGGTTCCGCCACGTCTCACCCGCGTATACAGTACCACTGCGTTACCTATGTTACCACAATAGCGACAATGCTAGTCATTTCCGGGTTCCAGGTTAGACGGTAAGATAGCTGGTAAGCTTATCATGGTATTAACACACCATTATAATGGCTTCTCTCTGGAAGAGCCATCTGCTTGTTTGCTATCTTACGATATAAAATATTTAAAAAAATGTTTTATCCAAGCTATAATTTGTGGGCAAAACAAGATCATATATAAAATCGCATAGACAGACAGACAAGCAGAGAAATAATTTTAAAGAAGGTATTCCTTACCGTAGATTTTTGTAAAATATTTTCATTACAACCACTTGCTAAATCTTTTCCCTAGTTATTTTGATATTTTTAACGTAACATATTTAATGTAGACTAGAAAGGTGTCTACGTCCAAGATGAAATCTCAGGAGGTGCCTCAACAGACTGAGCAAATTTTCAGTCTCTGGCTACTCATATTCAGCGAAGACCCTCCTAATATCTACACTGGTCATAAACACGATACGAATAGCAATAACACGATGAGATCTGTAGCCTTGCATTAAAGCCGAGCCACACTGTTGGAAACAAGCCCTCCACATGGGTCTCCACCGGTGGTTTACAATAGTGTAAACACTTGTTTGCAACAAAAATTCATCTGAACCCCACAAGCTTCCCACCAAGGTCACCCGTGTTGGAAGCTTGTTTTCAACAGTGTGGCTCGGCTATTACCTCTTACACGATGAATCATCTAGGTGCTACTGTCTGAGCCACTAAAACAGTATCGCTGGATGTAAATAAGTTAAATATTTATTCAGGGGAGATACTGCGACATATAATAGAAGTAAATACAACGAACAATTTAATCTTAGTAAGCAAACATTACAAGCACTAATTTAAAATGAGATCCTACGTATGTAATCGCATAACATAAACTATTTTGTAGATTTATAGTGTCTTTTGGTCTTTACATTTTATTTTACTAGCGAACACCTGTGGCCGAAATTCGGCCATAGATTAAACAATAAAATCTCTTTAAGTTTGGCAACTGACTTTTGCCGTAAAGAAAGCGTATAGTATACATGTGTGTATATCATGTATGTCACATGAATGTAGTGTACGTAATGTTTATTTTTATTAATATAATATATAATGCTAATCATTTTTATATAAAAATATTAGATTTAATCATTTTTATATAAGAATATTAGATCAGCGTTGGCGTTGACCACATGAGGTCCCGGGTTCGATTCCCGGGTCGGGCACAAAAAAAAAGTGTTCTTCAGTTTTCTGAGAAACACAAAGTTGCCCGGGATTGGAAAGTGCCCGGTTGGCGATAGGCTTGCCACCTATCACATTCGTGGGACCAAGTAAGTATCTTCGGCTAATCGTGGGTGCACATGTTGTATATCTGCCAACCTCTTCGGGGATATGGGCGTGAAGATACTTTTTCTTCCCCAATGTAAACTTTGACTGTGCCAAATTTCATACTCCATCGTTTACACAGTAATCTTAAAAAGTGGTACCAACTTTCCCTTCACTTATTGATATAGATTGTCAATTTTTTAAGAAATATTCGTTCTGTAACTCAGTGACATAAATTTTACTATTAGGAAATTTTTCTCTGACTGTTTCAACCGGTAATTAAGAAAATTGGCTAACAATGACAACACGTTATTGCCCGAATTATAGGCATGTAATTATTTTACCATCATTGAATTTACCCGAGGAATTTACGTCCATCTAAACGATTGAGTGCTAGGCGCTAGCTAATACTGCCATATTTTGAGACACTGGTTTACATCGTGAAATATCGACATATAATGAATACAAGGCAACGTTAATAGATTAGATGTTAGAAAACCGTGCATTTATCTGGAAATTTTCAATCCATTCTCTGCGGCATAAATCATTGGTGAATACCAGACCTGAGTGCTAAGTGTGAGTTTTTCTTTTCGCATTCGATCGTGAGCGCGTTTGGACTTTGTATGTGATTTGTACAGCGCCACCTAGTAGTAAACGTGAGAAACCAGTTTACCACTAGGTGGCGCTGTACAAATCACATACAAATTCCTAGTAAACTCGAAACGCGCTCACGATCGAATGCGAAAAGAAAAACTCACACTTAGCACTCAGAACCTATATAATGCCTTTCATTAAAAGCAAGGACTGGAAATGTTACAAAAACAGTATTTTAAAAAAGTTAGTAAATAATAATATAAATATAATAACCAAACTACATAAGTCATAAAATTTAGGAAGAAATCCACAATATTTCATAGCTAATTTGTTACAAGTTACAAAACAATACAAGTTTAATAGCTATTTTGTTACAAAAAATTAAACAATGCTTAAACAAAGAAATAAAAAGTTTTCAAAGGACTATTAACTCAAATTCCTAACGTAATACTACCTATTAAATATAATTAACCTTTGTCATTGAAAAATACGAGTATTATAAAAAAATAAGGCAATTATTAAATTTATATCTGTGCGTATAAGTTTTAATTAAATAAAATAATTTTACTAAGCATGGCCTAATCTTTTAATAATGTTTAAAGCTCATTTTAATTAAGGGTTCTGAAGTAAACAAGGAACCCTTATAGTTTCGCTATGTCCGACCGTCCATCCGCAGTCTAGCGCAGAGATCCTTAGTACAAGAAAGCTGTAATTTAGCATGAATATACATAGTAGTTACGGCAATGTGGTAACATAAAATCTTTGAAAATATATGTTTTTATTCAAAGTGAGGATGGTAATTTTTCTTCTCATGTACCCCGTATGTGGGATATCGTTAAATAGGTTTTACGGCTACTTTAACCTCCAAACCAGAATACGACAGGGATAAACATTAATACAGTTGTGAAATAAACAGGTAAGGCACTGACACCAAACTCGGGTGAAACGTTGCGTAACTCTACGACCCAGCAATCACAATGGTAGCCAAATTTTTGGCCTTTTACAAAGTGCCTGGTAAAATGGCACGTAGTATATTCTTCAAAGAAAGCCCGGGTCAACACGAGCTAGAAATTGCCATATAGGTCTAGAAATTATCGGAAAACAGCTTAGTAAAATAATTTTTTATATTCATCTAGATCAATAAATATCATTAAATCTGCTCATCGGAAAAGTGTTTTTACCTGCCGAGAATAGATAGAATATTCTATGGTATTTTTAGGTAAGACTCGACAATCACGGCGGTTAGATAAAATATTAGAAATGTTACATAATTTTACGATGGTATCGCTGCAAGAAATGTACTCGTACTAAATGTTATTGATTCTAAGCTATCCGATAAAATAGTCGATACTATCACAGCTGTCGGACAAAGGCCTCGACTCGATATTTTTATAACAACACTAGATAACACTGATCTTTTCTTATCTAATTTTCTCAAGAAATAGGTTATATTTCGAGGAAAGTCGTGATGCCAGGTTTTACGATTCGGCAATGTGAAAGAACATTATTAGACATACATAACGATGCTTCACAATTTAGTGGTTCCTTGGTTTACGAATTGTATGGTGTTATTCACATATAAATTGGCCTAACTTTTTTTAAATAAAACAGTGGAAAAATTGGCTAACCCGATGTTTTAGTACCCTTTTGACTGCCTACACTTGCGTTACTAGCCTTTTAAATCGCTTGTTTACTCACATATATATACGTAGATCATACTATAAGCGTAACTTAAAAAAACAACATAACCAAAATATTATGTTTATTGCTTTTTAAAATAATCTCCTTTACATTTTAAACAGATCGGAAGGCATGTTTTCTATGTGCTGATTGAACGCTATCACTGCCTCTTTGGAGTTGGTAAAAGTAAAACCTTTTATCAAATCTTTGATTTTGGGAAAAATACAGAAATCACAGGGTACTAGGTCGGGGCTATGCGCAGGATGAGTGACGAGATGTACTTTTTCGGAAGCTAAAAATGACTTTGTTTTGTTGGCCGTGTGTGAAGAAGCGTTATCATGGTGTAGGAGAATGCGGCTTGTGGGTCGTCTTTCGCGAACTATTTCTAACACCCTGGGTAAACAAATGGTAGAATTCCACTCGGTATTAACACTCTTTTGATCTTCAAGTGGAATTGTACAGATGGGACCCGTAGCTGAGAAAAAAAACGCGATCATTTTTTTACCAACGTTTCTCGCCTGTCTCACTTTTGTTGGCCTGTCCTCATTTTCAAACACCCATTCACAAGATTGCTGTTTTTTTCGGATTCAAAACAATAAATCCACGTTTCGTCTCCTGTGATAATGTCATAAACAGCATTAGAATGCCCGTGGTCGTATTTCAGTAGCATCTGTG
The DNA here is from genome assembly GCA_036924255.1 of Apodemia mormo. Classification (NCBI taxonomy): domain Eukaryota; kingdom Metazoa; phylum Arthropoda; class Insecta; order Lepidoptera; family Riodinidae; genus Apodemia; species Apodemia mormo. The sequence goes on from JAUPFN010000008.1 coordinate 11,515,389, forward strand.
AGCACCATTCAACGCGTGCCCGTTTCTGCTGGAGGGTGATTTTTACAAAATAAGGCCTACTACATGGTACGTTTTGTGTATTTTTTTTCTGAAAGTTTAGAGTTCCGTGCAGTTTTTAAAAATACTATGGAACCATGGAACCAACTACTTAAATTTTTAACTTTAACTTGTAACTTTCGATCAAAGTTTCAATAATTTTCGTTAGTGTTAAGAGGCTAATTATTTTACGCATAAAAGAACAATGCATGAGGATTACGTAAAAAATTAAAAAAAAAACAAATAAAACCTTGCCAAAAGCTTAATAAGAATAATTTTAAGTTAGTCTGGTAAAAAAACTTACCAAGTCTTAAAAAAATTATTACTTGAAAACTACAAATAATCGCGGATACATGGGGGGTGATTCTGGTACCCCTCATCACAACGCATCTAAATTTTGTCTTTGGACGTCACTCCTCCGGTCACACTGTATATATATATATATATATATATATATATATATATATATATATATATATATATATATATATATATATATATATATATATATATATATACACTACATATATGCAATGCTTGCTTTTCGCATTAATATAGATTCTTCGCAAAACGCGTAACCGATATTCTTATGTATTCACAAAAACAACTAACATATTTTATGACTCTAAATCGTAGGCCGCTTACTCAGAATCAAAGCGGAGTATAAATCCGGATTTCGGTCTAAATTTGAGAGCTCTAGTGTAAGCTTTAATGGGCTTATACCGTTCATCGGATCCGATCCATTAAGAATAACTTTATCTGTAGGTACATAAAAAAATCATTACTTCGGTTCCCTTCTAAACGTATTATCCACACACATGCACTTGCACATGCAAAGACATATATACGCACACACGTAAAGACACACCCACGGGTGCAGATAAATACTCCTAATAAGCTGCCAATATATTTCTAAAATCAGTAAGTTTTTATGAGCTGTTTGTATAACCTATACCTGAAATACTAATATATTTAATACTTCAGGTATTATTTATATTATAATACTAGCTGTTTCCCGCGATTTCGTTCGCGCGGACCTTGTTTACTCCGCACAGCTCCTCTCCCGTAGGTAATAACGTGATAATAGGTAGCCTATATGTTGACCCGACCTGTTAACAATATTCATGCAAAATTTGAAGTAAATCCATGCAGTACTTTTTGAACTTACCTCGGACATACATTGACTTTCCTACGATTTTATTATATGTATATAGATTATATGTATAATACTAATATAAGTATTACCTGAAAACTGGTAAAAAGACTACATGGTGAAGAATAATATAATGGTTACACTATTATAATAACTCTAGTCTGTGTGAGTCATCTCTGTAGTTTAGTGGTCCAGCGTTGGCGTTGACCACATGAGGTCCCGGGTTCGATTCCCGGGTCGGGCACATAAAAAAGTGTTTTTTCACTTTTCTAAGAAACACAAAGTTGCCCGGGATTGAAAAGTTCCCGGTTGGCGATGGGCTTGCCATCTATCACACTATGGGACCAAGTACTGCCTACCCCTTCGGCCCTTCGGGGATATGGGCGTGAAGATACTAACTATTATAATAACTCTTTAGTAAATAAGAAATAATCGATGAAAAGTTGAAAAGCAAAAAAAAAACATTTTTAGAGTTCCGAGGTAAACTAGGAACTATCGTTTGACAGGTTTTTCAAAAAATATTGTAGGTTTTTGAAAACAAGTTTTCGATTAACGGACTTGTATGTAAAATATTAAGCATTTAAATGTTAATTTTTGTTAGAGGCAATTGTTAATTAATGTTAATTGTTGAATAGTTTAATAGTTCATAGTATGAAAATATAAAAGCCCTTATCTTAGTCCGTATTATTGTGATGGGTAACTTCGGAAACCTACATTGTGCGTGGCCCGATACGCACTTTACCAATTTTTATTAAACTCAATGACTGAAATCTTAAAAATTTTACAAATTATGTCAAAGGGTGTAGCAGGATAAGTATGATGATTTGGCCCCCAAAGACAACTCAAGTCCAAACTTATAATATAGCATGGCCTCGATGTACGTATGCAATTTATAAGAATTTTTCTGCCGTATTCCGCTTTATTCTAGAGATATGGGTGCATGTATGATTATCCTTCAAACAGCCATATCTCAAGAACTAATTAAGCTAAATATAAAAGACCAACGTGAGGTTGTAGGTAACGTTAAAGAGTATATTCTATATTTTTTTCAGATTATTTAAATAACTATGCGCGTTTATAAATAATAAATAAATATTTTATCTTTCATTTTTTTAGTGTTCTTGGTGACTTACAATCACCGAAAAATTATATGTTGTAGTACTTGATAAGCCCTACTTACTCATGAAAATTATATTGAAAAAAAGTTGGTGCAACATTTCGAAAAAAATAAAATTCGACATGCACCTGTGTTTGCCATAGAGGAATTTTGGAAGAAACGTTAGCTAATGCTATTCAAAAATATTTTGTAGTCTCGATATTAATCATTTACAGTTGAAATTAGTTCAATAATTCATAAATTGAATATATATATTCATGTTCTATATATTTTCTTAGTTATAATGTAGGACAAAGGTACATATAAGTATTGTATAATAATTTAAATTACTGCCATAGGAAATAGCTCAAGTATTCAAGAGAGGAATCAAGTTCAAAGTGCTAAGTGTGAGTTTTTCTTTTCGCATTCGATCGTGAGCGCGTGTGGAGTTTACTAGGAATTTGTATGTGATTTGTATAGCGCCACCTAGTGGTAAACGTGAGAAACCAGTTTACCACTAGGTGGCGCTGTACAAATCACATACAAATTCCTAGTAAACTCGAAACGCGCTCACGATAGAATGCGAAAAGAAAAACTCACACTTAGCACTCTGACTTGTCATCACGTTGCTCGCTATTTCACAAATTGACGTACTCAAAACTAATTTCTTTAAATTATTATACAATACTTATATGTACCTTTTTCCTACATTATAACTAAGAATATATATAGAACATGAATATATATATAAATATATTTAATTTATGAATTATTGAACTAATTTCAACCGTAAATGATTAATATCGAGACTAAAAAATATTTTTGAATAGCATTAACTAACGTTTCTTCCAAAATTCCTCCATGGCAAACACAGGTGCATGTCGAATTTTATTTTTTTCGAAATGTTGCACCAACTTTTTTTCAATATAATTTTCATGAGTAAGTAGGGCTTGTCAAGTACTACAACATATAATTTTTCGGTGATTGTAAGTCACCAATAACACTAAAAAAATGAAAGATAAAATATTTATTTAATATTTATAAATGCGCGTACTTATTTAAATAATCTGAAAAAAATATAGAATATACTCTTTAACATTACCTACAACCTCACGTTAGTCTTTTGTATTTATCTTAATTAGTTTTTGAGATATGGCTGTTTGAAGGATAATCATACATGCACCCATATCTCTAGATTAAAGCGGAATACGGCAGAAAAATTCTTATAAATGGCATACGTACATCGAGGCCATGCTATATTATAAGTTTGGACATGAGTTGTCATTGGGGGCCAAATCATCATACTTATCCTGCTACACCCTTTGTCAAGTTTGAAAAAAGTCAAATTGGGATGTTTGGATGGATGGATGTTTGTTACTCAATTACGCCAAAAGTACAGAAGGAATTTGAATGAAATTTGGCACACAGGTAGATAATGACCTGGGATAGCCCATAGGATTCGTGTTATTCCGGAAAAAATAGTTAATCCCGCGGGATCCGCCAAAAACTTTTAGAATGCAGGGGGCTGCGCGCTGCAGCTAGTTTTACATGATTCTCTATCAAAATCGTGTCCTGAATACTTCAGTATGTACTAAGGTATAGACAGAGAATGCCATACATCACGATCCTCCAAACCTTCTTAAAACCACCTTTGAACAGTACTTGATCAATCTGATTGTGGTGTGTCGGTCTATATATTATTAATTTGATTATGTATTAAATTATTATGAGCTGTACAAAGGTCACCTGTGGCGTCTAGTGGTCCGATGTGGATGATATCACATGAGGTCCTGGGATCGGTTTTCGGGTCGGGCGATTCAAAAAAGTGTTTTTTTAGTTTTTTGATAAAAACAATTTTGCTTGGGATTGGATAAGTACCCGGTTGGCGATAGACTTACCACCTATCACATTATAGGTACCTTCTGCTAATCGTGGGTGCACTGGTTGTACCTCTGCTTACCTCTTTGGCGATACGGGTGTGAAGATACTTTTACTTTTTTCCATTTTTCTTATTGTATCGGGTACTATATTGAATAAATAATACGCATTAATAAACATAAACACAGACGTAGACACTGATCCTGATATAATTTGAGTCGTGATTCTCAGAGTACAATACTAGATTGGACTAATACGACCTAAATCCTTAAATCGACTTAGTCTAGGTACAAGGATTGCAGATTAAACAATGTATGGCTTAGAATCTCTTCTTTGATATATATAATTTATTTTCTTAAAGAGCATGGGCAAGACTTCATACATCGTTTTTTTAGTTATTATATTTAGTTATTATATATTCCTTAAGATTCTATATCAACTCCGTAACTTATCCACATTTAATAAATATTTTTTTAACTTGGGGAATAGTAGCTAAATAAAGTTGGAATTTAGGTAAGGTTAACGTAAACAATCAGTTCTCTCCTTAGTAGTCTGTGGTTAGGTATTTATCTTGTCATTGGGAGTCTTCAGTACAACAGCTGCTAATCTCAGAAATCTAAGTTAGATTGACATAATTCTGAGCTAAGATTTTGCGAAGACACTTTAGAGGTACTTAAAAGAACAAGAAATAATTAAGTATTAACTATTCTTTAATACAAAAACGAGGAGAATTTTAATTTGATACTTATAATGAAAATTATGATATATAAACTTATTGCTGTTTTAATGCAAATTGTAACATTTAAATATAGTGATATAATTCAATCAAATTAAAGTCTAAATATTTTTTATATGAGTGTTCCTAGCGATATATATTTTTAATTGATTTAAAAATAGTAGAAAATTATTCTATTTTATCTAATATTCGTTACTCCGAAAGACACACAAGGGATGGACAAAACCAAATTGGTCTGTGTTCTTTGTGCACAAACATGTACAGAAATGACTAAAACAAGTAACAAACACGTATAAAGTATTTTTTTTAATTCCGTGCTTGAGAAAACTTTAAAAACTCAACAAAGAAAATTTTGACACTAAAGTATTTGAACCTGCAATCTTGCTTGTCGGTACGCTCTTCCAATAGAGCTACTGTCAACTGGCTCAACGTGGCGAAAATCTTCTTATTTTATAATTAATAATTATCATTCGAAAACAAATATTTAGTGCATATTTAGTAAAAATATGAAACAGTATTTCTAATGATTGAAAATGAACCGTTTATCTGTTAAGATGATAGAATGTAAACTATGAAACATTACAAATGTTTTAACAATTTATGTTGTTGATGATAGTGTAACGGGCACGATAGAACACGTTCATGCTCGAATGTGTTATAATACCACATTCATTCACGTCGGGGTCACAAATATTACGTTGGTGACAGTCACACATCGGTTAGCAAATGTGTTTAATTTAGTGTGATTTTCCTTAACCTTATATACTAATAATTTACGCGTACGGCCTCGTGACTGAATGTGGTGTGATAACACGTCCGAGCATGAACGTGTTCTATCGTGCCCGTTACAATGGAGTAAAACAAAAAAGTTAAAAATTAAAATATTTTTTTTTTGCGATTTTTTTTTTGATTAGTGCGAGTGTCTTTAGTGAAGCAAAACCCCACAAATATAATTTTGCTATTATTACATAACTAATACTGACTACATCATGGCCTAGGGATTGCCTATTTGCTTCAGGTTATGAAGTCCCGGGTTCGATCTCTGGGTCGGGTAAAAGTGTTTTTGGGGTTTTTTAGAGGATTTTCTCGAAAATCTAAAATCTCAGTAGCAGCTTGGAGTTTGGCGGAGTGGTGTATTACCATTTCCGTACCTCAGATGAGCACGTAAAGCTATTGGTCCCAGCTATCGCTAGAAATAGTCGATAATCGTTAACATGTCCGTAAATGCGGTGATGAAAATTATCACTTATCTCGCCAACCGACAAACCGATGAATCGCGGTGAACCGGAAACTATAGACGTTCGATTTACTCTGCCTACCCTGGCCAGGAACTGAGCGTGATGATACTTTTTTTTAAATAATATGTAAAACCATTATAGTGGCGTTTTTGGTGCACCATCAAAACTAGTAATAATCATTGAAAAGGCTTCTTCTATATTACTTGCTGATTGTGCTCAATTATTTTCCTGAAGCCTTTTTTAATCTTCATAAATCGGAAGAGGTAGTGCGATTTGCCGGGAATGCGTTACGTTATCTAAATAATATTAATACGTGAAGGAAAAGCTTTAGATCCCTTTTTAAGACAATTGCGCGAACAGTGGAGTTTGAAATTTGGCACAGTTGAAGTTTTCATTACGGAGGACTGCAGAAAATTAATATTTTTAAATAAAATGCATTAAAAGTATATTAAATTTATTTAATTTAAATCGCCTCTGTGGTCTAGTGGTACAGCGTTGGCGTTAACCACATGTGGCCCGGGTTCGATTCCCGGGTCGGGCATATAAAAAAAGTGTTTTTTCTATTTTCTGATAAACACAAAGTTGCCCGGGATTGGAAAGTGCCCGGTTGGCGATAGGCTTGCCACCTATCACGTTTGTGGGACCAAGTATTTTCGGCTAATCATGGGTGCACTTGTTGTACCTCTGCCTACCCCTTCGGGGATAAGGGTGTGGAGATACTTTTTTTTTTAATTTATAAAAATAAACATTACTCACACTACACTTATGTGTCATACATATATTAGCACACATGTATACTAAACTATTTTCTTTACGAAAAAAGTCAGCTGTCCAACTTAAAAGAAATCTTTGTTTAATCTATAGTCGAATTTCGGCCACAGGCGATTGCTAGTCTTAGTAAAGATGTGCCACTGAAGTACACTATGCCACAAGTTATGGTATGAAATTAAAAAAAACTAGTTAAAAATATTTTAAACTTCCCACTAGGTATAGAGAAGTTACTGATTTTGCCCCGATTTTTGACAATCGAGTTTTCACCCGATCTCGACGCTTTGAGGTCCTAGGAACCTTTTCTTACTATTTTCACGATAGCGTCAGTATGTCTGTACGTATGTATGCGTGTGTGTGAGTGTATGTAAACATCTCATAACTTTTGAACGGATAGACTGATCGAAACGTGGTTAGTGGCATTCGATTGGATTCCGTTCAACTTAGATTTCTCGAATATTTGAACCCAGGAGATTTTGAGAAATTTTGAAAAAATCCCAAAAAAATTTTGATAAAACAGTATTTTTAATATAATTTCCAGATTAATATACCAATTGAGTAAAAACAAATCAGCTCTTTTCCTCAAAAAACTACATCTAATGCATAAATTGCATAAAAATCGGTTTATCTGGTTTTTATGCAGTGTGTGGTGTGCAGCAGTGTACTTAGGAGAAATCGTTGACGAAAAATTTTGAAAAGTGTTTTTTGACATATTTTTGAACCAATAATTTTTTGGTATTCTGCGATATCTTAGAATAAAAAAAACTACGTCAAATGAAATGAAAAAATCAAAATAGAATTTAATTTTCAAAAGCTACAGCTTTTTAAATATTACAATTTTATTGTTTTTAGCAAACTTAATATTTTTGAAATAACTTTCAGTCTAATACACCAATTGATTTAAAAATCTTATCAGTTTTTCTCTTTTAAAAATTGCGTCAAACACCGTTACTTGGATTAAAATCGGTTAATTTGTTTGTGATTTATCGATGATGAAATTTAAAAAAAAATGTTATTTGACATACTTCGAATTTTTTCAACCTAGCTGTTATTTAGCTGAAACAATATTTTAGATCTCAGAATAAAAAAAAATGAGTTGAATCCCATTCGAAAGATCAAAATCGATCATGGTTTCCAAAGTGTACAGCTTTGCAAAAATCAATAAAATGCCATTTTTAACAAAATAGATGTTTGAACTGAAAAAAATCTATGCTTATATTTTTTACTCTTTTGAGTTTAAAATAACTTAATTTAGCGGGAAGTTTTAGAGATGGCCCGCAGGGTCAGTCGTTTAAAATTTGTTAAAAGAGGTGATAAATTTATAAATATCTTATAATCGCTTATTAAAAATCAAAATAAGTTTACCTGTTTACTAATAAAATATACCCCAAAAAAGTTTTTTTTTTGCGTCGGAGGTACAAAAATTTATTATGAAAATAAGGAACATAAGTATGTTCTAAATAACCGTACTTAATAATAAAACCTAAAATAAGCCCAATCGACAGGTTCTTTCCACGTCACAGCCTTTTTGGCCCGTGAACCAAAACCAAAACGGGCACAAACGCTGAAGTATCCTATATATTGTGAAACAAGAGGTTTGATTTTCTAGTAATCTAATCATTATTCTTGTAGTTGTGCTTATTTACATCGTTTTCATTAGCGTATGTGATTAGGTAATTAACATTCTAACAATATTGCCTCACTAACATGCAAGATTGTTAGCTATCTGGCTAGATTAATGTAAATTGGTAATTTGTGAAATGAATTTATCTTGTAACAAGAGAGATGTATGCTGAGCCTCACCTACTAATACTATTGAAATAATAATTATGCATAGAAATTAACGGTGTAGAGTCACCGACAATTAAATGTATTAACCTTAAAAACAGCAAAGAAAAATATCAACACGCGGGATTTGAACCTGCGACCATTTCCCTAAAGCCGGGACGCTCTTCCGCTGAGCTAGTGTCAGTAGAGTAGTTATACGTATGTATAGCTAGCGATCAGTACAATCGACGTAATCGATCATATAGCAAAGAAGAATTTCGCCGTCTCGAGCCTGTCGACACTAGCTCAGCAGAAGAGCGTCCCGGCTTTAGGGAAATGGTCGCAGGTTCAAATCCCGCGTGTTGATATTTTTCTTTGCTGTTTTTAAGGTTTTTCCAGATTCCCAAGCACGGGGTGAGTGCTATAACACAAAAATAATTAAATGTATATTTTTATGTCAACGCAGTGTCAACTTCGACAAGTTATTAAATCAATATACATATAAACTAACGACGACATTTCGCACGAATGTTTTAATATATGATGTTAAAATCTTTGAACATCACCGCTTTCCTTTACTATTTTTAAGCGTTTATTAAACATATAAACCTTTCCCTTGAATCACTCTGTTTATTTATGAAAATGGCATTAAAATGCGTTGCGTAGTTTAAAATCAAACATACAGTGAAGGTGATTTTGCTTTATACTATATATCTAGAGCCAAAAATACGTGATATAAAAACTTTTTGTACCCTTTTGCACAACTACGCGTACGGAGGAGTATGAAAGGAGAATGATGAGGATCAATACAAAGTAGGCCAACTTTGTAAAGTAAAAGTTGATAGATGCTTACCGTATTGTAATACATTTTTTTTTTGAAATGTAAATTGTATCACGCATATCTTTTATAATGCTAAAATTCACGAAAAACATTTAAAGATTAATATAATTTGAAATCACAATTATTACATTCTATTTTAGGCCATTACGTCGCTATATATAGTCAAGATAGATACAATATGTTTTTGTATCAGCCATCGAAGATAATTTAATTTTAACCACCTAAAATTTTAATTAAAAGATATACAAAACAACGTTTGTTTGCAACAAAAATATTTGTTACTCGTTCAAATTTCACAGATTAAATAGATTACCCTTGTTTTTTTTGTTTCTTTAGGATGATTTACAGTACCTTATTTATATATCATTCTATGGTGTAAGTTTCAACTATAGTAATAAATATTTTCATTTTTGTTACATTTTATACAACAGTTTGTTTAAAATTTTGCGTCTTGCCTATCTGACATTTTTCTAGAGAGGTGAACAAATTCCAGAGGGGGCAGCTGCCCCTTCCTTCGTCCCCCCTCGGTACGCCCATAATAATACTTTTTATAAATAATACTAATTGTCGTATGTATCGCATGTGTGATATTTCTTACATTCACACAATAACGGCTGAACGAAAAACAATAATGCAATATTTTATATAATAATACACTTATACTGTTATATACACTACATAAAATCTTGTTTTATACAATACATAAAATTTATTGTCGAATCGCATGGGAACATATTTTTCCGGGACAAAAGGTATTGTGTCTTATTCTAAGTTATCATCTATTGAGGTTATCATCTAAATCAGTCCAGCCATTTTTCAAGATGGCAAACAAAAGGATGGCTCTCCTGGTGGGAAAAGAAATTATTGCATTTATGTGTGGCGAAATAGTGATGATGCATAAGTTTACCGGCTACCTTACCCTCCAAACTGATACACGACAATGACAAACATCGGCATAATTGCGGCAGAAATAGGTAAGGCGGTGACGTTGGGGAAATCTACCATCTAATAGTCATGATAGTAATGACACCCATAGCCAAACGTTCGCTTTTAATAAACTGCCAGGCAGAATATCATCTAGTCTATTCTTTAGTCTGACCTGACCTAAGAGTGGGCTCTTATGAAATATAATTAAAAAACTTTTTTTATACTCGTGATTTTTTTCAGGCAACGGTCAGGCTACCGACGTAGATGTAAGACTTTCGGCGCCAAACTGGGTAGGCCGCGGTGGCTCTGCTACTCTTCGATGTCTTCACCAAGTGCCACCACAACTTCTTTACAAAGTGGAGTTTTTAAGATCCGGTGCGAAGTTGCTACAATATGTAAGAGAAAGAGTGCCTCCATACACCAATTATTCTTTCCCGGGTGGAAAATTGAATGTAAGTGCATATTATTATTCACTCTATATTATTTATTTATTTACATTTATGCACAAAAATTGTACATAGTTTAAACTTAATGGCTTAACCGCATTCTTTGCATTCTTAGTAAGTGGAGCAGAAAAATTAAAGGATAAAGTGCCAATAAATATTTTTTTATGAAAACAAAAAATAATATGTTGACTAAACAGAACATAAAAGTACCTAATAGTAATAACCACGAAATAAAGAAAACAAGGGGAAGTGAAGAGTGGGCGTGCCGCGTGCGTCACTATTATGCGCTTTTACTCTAAATTGCCTTAGTGATACTTACCATATCATTAGGAGATAGTCGTCGTGCGAAAATCTATTAAACACTGAATTATGCCGTATTGTGCCATCCTTGAATGCAGAAATGATAGTAGAATACAGATGATTAAAAATGGAGATATTTCATATCATTCGAAAGTACAATTTTCATTTTATTTTAATTAAATTCCTGATTTAATATAATCTCTAATGATATAATAGAAAGTCAAGCTAAAATCAGCCGTACACCTTACATATAAAGTTCATTTTAGGTTGACCTAATTTTTCTAGAAATATATACGTAATGACAGTCATTACGTATATCCTTCTAGAAAGTTCTCTACTCAAAATGTGATCAACTAAAAACTACGGTAAAATCAATGCTGCCATCTATTGTAGAATAGCGAAACTATTACGATCTTAAGTTTCACTATTGTACAAATAGATGAGTCTATTTTGAATAGACTACAAAAGGACGTAAGTACTCTTTTTTTGTAGCAAAATAAAATTTATTGTAACGCAGTTTGGTATATTTTTAAATGTTCTGTTTGTGTGTTTCGGATTATTGTTGTTGAAAATGAAAACGACCAATGAAACAATGTTTGCATTAGTAGTTTATATGCAATAATGCTTATTTTATGTGTGAGTGTGGCGATCGCGGTCCTGATACAAATGTTTGTACTTGCCAATTCCGTTGTTTTCTTTATTTCGTGGTAATAACTATCTAAGTTTAAACACAGATTACTAAACATAAAAAATATTTTCAGATTTAAAAACATAACAAAGTATAAATAAATACATGTAACATACTTACATATAGTAGTATGTGTATTTACATGTATTATGACTGCGCCGTTAGTTGAGTCATTAGCGAACCTAACTACGAATCGATGGGGCTCGGGTTCGATTCCCGACAGGGACAAACATTTGTGCAATGAGCTTAGATGTTTGTATTTCTTGGTCTGGGTGTTTATTATGTATGTAACAGTATTTATAAATGTATTTCTATGTATTAATATCATTGACTAACACGCATAACACAAGCATAACTTGCCTTCTTTGGGGTTAGATCGTTAGTGTAATTTGTCCAGCGATATTATTATTATATTACAAATTGTAAACAAAATATTTTACAATGCAAGTAAGTAAAATAAAAGTATTTAATAATATCTGTTGTTATAGTCTGTTGTCAATTGTCAATTTAATAGTCTGTTGCCAATTCTGTGGTCTTAGATCAGAAAGTGATAATTACAAAAAATAATTTTACATGTATTATGCATATGTATTGTTATGATCAAATGTAATATTCTGTTTTTTAATTTATCTTGAAATGTTCATAGAATGTAGAAGATTACAGTGTTGATGGAGATATGTCTATCTGATCAAACGATCCGTTTTTCGCAATGCTAATTGTATTATTGACATTGTTTAGCAAAAAGTGCGCTTATCATGGTCTGACCAATGGCCATAGAATTGCAATTTTCACAACTTTATTGATAAATAAGGCGGAAAGCTAAGTACTAATATAATTAGTCGTCAACGCACAATTGAAAGACCACTTAAAAAGGACCTTCTAATGTCAACCGGAACAGAATTTCAGAATTGAACGCCTTAAATAATGAAAGATTTGCAACATACTCGTAAACGTTAACTGTACTATATTTCGAACTCGACCGTTTGCGTATTTGACAGAAAAGGCTACAAACATTTGCTTCGTTTTGATTCGCGTATTAATACATAAATTTTATGAGTCGCTATTGTCCACTAATAGAAATGTTTGTACTTCAAAAATAGCTTCAATATGAAAGCACCTTTACATATTAATTATTTATGTTTCGTTGGATATTAACCTTCATACATTTTGTAACAGAAGAAATTGATTCCACGAAAACTATATTTAGAACTAATGTAAAAATAATGTGGACCCGGATATTTAGAATCGTCTCGTTTCAGATGTCTCTTGTGACGGAAAACTCCATTACTATAGATAATTTGGACCCGACGGCGTCTGGACTGTACTGGTGCGAAGTATCCCTAGAGACGCCCATCTTTACTGCCGCTTCACCCCCACACCAATTGACTGTCGTTTGTAAGTAATATATAAGTTCATATTACTTTGCAGTGCTTGAATTACAAAATGTGTACTTCTTTGGAATGTGGGATTGTAAGTGATTTTTATTTTGTAAATTCTGTTTTAAGTCCATTTTATGCTAGTGTTTCGAAAAATTAATATATTTTACGCAAAATATCAGTGAAAATATACATGAAATAGATTATCAGATAAAATTATTCAGTACCAGCTGTGCCCGCGACTTCGACCGCGTTGGTTTTTTAAAAGTAGCCTAAGTTACTCCTTATTACATTAGCTACCTACCAGTGAAAGTCGCGTCAAAATCGGTCCAGCCGATCCAGAGATTAGCTGGAACAAATAGACAGACAGACAGACGGACAGACAGACAGACAGACAAAAATCGTAAAAAGTGTTATTTTGGTATGTGTACCGTGTATACATCCATATGCATTTAGTTAAAACCGGTTATTTTAATATTATAAACAGACACTTCAATTTTATTTATTTGTGTATAGAAGATGTATAGATGTTGAAACTGCGTCATAAGTTCAGAGATGGGGTAGTTTAGCTTTAATCATGAGTTCTTCGGTTTGATCCCTTCTCAGTTAAATAACGTAACGATTTTCCAAAAGCCATAAAGTTAGATTTACTACAAAATATTTTCACTGCAATGGCTGATAAGCTTTTAACTAATTAGTTGACCCGCGCAGCTTCGTTCACAAATAGAGTGACTCGTCATCAGTAGTTATAATTATGTATATTAAAATACTAGCTATGATACCCGGTTTCGCTCGGGAGTTGATAGGAAATTACGTGGTAGTTGAAATATAACAAATGTAATTTAAGACTTTATAGAAATTGGAATTTTAAATTTCGCGCCATTGCTACACATGCTGCCATTGTTCGCGGCGCCTTTCGAAATGCAACCCAAATAATCGTTGTTCTGAATGAAGTTCAAATACTCGACAACAGATGGCGCCACTACACTTAATTTCCAAGTTGAAGGGTTAGAAAAGCCCTAATATCTTTAATTTTAAATTGTGCGACATTACTAAACATGCTGCCATTGCTCGCGGCGCCTTTCGAAATGCAACCCAAGTAATTGTTGTTCTGAATGAAGTTCAAATACTCGACAACAGATGGCGCAACTACACTTAATTTTCAAGTTGAAGGGTTAGAAAAGCCCTAATATCTTTAATTTTAAATTGTGCGACATTACTAAACATGCTGCTATTGCTCGCGGCGCTTTTCGAAATGCAAGCCAAGTAATCGTTGTTCTGAATGAAGTTCAAATACTCGACAACAGATGGCGCCACTACACTTAATTTCCAAGTTGAAGGGTTAGAAAAGCCCTAATATCTTTAAAAATACGCCCTTTAGATTAAAATGGGAACTTTCTTGTTCGAGGGGGGATAAAGGGCTATCACACTATATAAGTCCCTTTATCGTACCGGGACTCCCTTTTAAGTTTTATCGGCACGCACATTTTATCAACTTAGTTTTATTATATATATATATATATATATATATATATATATATATATATATATATATATATATATATATATATATATATGTTAGGGTGGCCCAAAAAAACCGACTATTTTTTTTTTTTAGTCTCGGGTGAAAAAATGTAAGTTTATGATGTTTTAAGAGCCCTCTTCAAAAGACAGCTCGAAAAAAAATTTTTAAGAGGTCGCTCCAAATTTTTTAAAATTTCAAAAATCGTGAAAAATCGAACTTTTTTTTTTTAATTTTTTTTTCTCGTTACGGTATAATTTTGTAGACCAAAAAAAAATAAGTTTCTGAAAGTTTCAGTACAAAATTTAAATTTTGAAAGGTCGCTCATAATTTTTTTTATTACACACAGGTAACACATTGTGTTTATAAAAATTTATCGTAAAAATCGTAGCCATTTAAAACCTTAATAACTTCACAAGAAATTTAAATATTATACCCCTTTTCAAGGTACGGACTAAGTATAAGAACAAATCTAAAAATTGTTTTATCGAACTTTATTCAATAATTTATGTAGTAATGCAAACATAACGGCAGACAACTATCATTTTATTAAAAGAGACTTATTATAAATTACAACGAGAATTTATACATGAAGATTATTGAAATTATTTTTCGTTTATTATTAGACTTACCTAATCTATATTATACAGTGTGTAAAAAAAACCTTGTCCGATCCGAAAGAGGCATATAGGTTGGTCAAAGGCATTACTGAAAAAAATATTAAAATGACTTTATTTCTGAAAATATAAAAGATATCGTTTTTTTACTATTCATATTTTTACTTATGTTTTCCTAGAGTTAAGCAAATATTTTAAAAATAGCAACACTTCGTCGCTGTTTGTTTCATTGTTTCACTTTGGCGGCTTTCGAATAAAATGGCATGTGAAGGCGCGGTATTCGTTTTTCGGCTTTTTACAAACGAACTTTAAACGCGCCGCGTATCGTTCAGTAGCAGCCGAATTGCGCGGCATTCTTTGATAATAGAATTTACTTATTTGTATGAAAATACCATTTAAGATTACTTTTTTTACTGAAAAAACTAATTAATTAATATCCATATAATAATTACACATATGTGACAATATTACGGTACCAAATAACACCTTTAATTATCCGAGAGGGTTTTTTTACACACCGTATGTTATCTATATTGGTTTGGCTGTTTGGATGGACGTTAGTTACTCAATCACACAAAAGCTACTGAACGGATTTGGATGAAATTTGACACACAGGTAGATAAGTAACCTGAAATAGCACATAGGCTACTTTTTAACTTGAAAAAATAATAAGTTTTTGTAAGATTCACTAAAGACTATTATAATGCAGCGGCCTTCTCAGTGCATTAGATAAATGCGAAAGTTTGGATGTTTGGATAGATGCATATTTGTCACTCAATAGTGCCAAAACTGCTAAACGGATTTGGATGACTTTTGGTACTCAGGTGACAAGATAACCTGGAATAGCACATAGGCTACTTTTTACCTCGGAAAAAATGGGTTATTGGATGATTCGCACGAACTTAACTTGCACGAAGTGTGCGAATCGTCATTTTTTTATTTTTTTTCAGCAGGTGATTCTCATAAAGTTAATTTATTGGTATGCGAATCGATAACTCCAATAATAAGTAGTAGTATATTGGCACAAAATCTTGTGTTTTGTGCAATTCAGTTACAATAAAGTACAGTCTAATACCAAAGTATTTTGGGGTTAAATATTTTTATCGATATAAAAATGAAACATAAATTAATCAAAAATGTCTTTATTAAAATAAAAAATTCTAAACATTCTCTACATTCTCCACAGCATAATTTGAGGACTGCAAAATTATCAAGTTTCGTTGTTTCGTTCACAAAGCAATTTACTATTTGAACATGCATAAATAAAAATAAAAAATATAGTAAATAAATTAACACTTAAATTTACCATGATAAAATGATTATGAATGGCTTTCCCAGTTTCAAGTAAAATAGATGAAATCTAAGCATCGATTAATTCTTCGTATTCTTATTATTTCTGAAACGGTTGAACATAATTGGACTTTTTATTTTGTGCTCTGTAAGATAAAAGATGTGCCAAAAGCCTACTACATATTTTTAGAGTTGTCGATTTGCACACCAAAAAAAACTTCGTGCGAATCGCCTACAGAACAAATGATATTAGAAAAAAATGTCGATTCGCACATTTCGTGGGAGTTAAATTCGAGCGAATCGTCCAATAACCCGAAAATTAGGTGTTCCCGCAGGATTTACCAAAACTTTTATAATGCGGCTGCACGCTGCATTTAGTTTATTATATAGCGTAGTTTGTGCACTACCTAGCATTACTTACCCTGCTAGACGCATGATAGATATCCCATCTACATAATGTTAAGTTTTTCTTTTTATGTGATTTATAATTAGTGTACAATAAATAGTTATAATTGATTGATTGATATTACCTAAAACTCCATAAACTCCATAATTAATACAAACAGGTTTCAAACTGATTCGAAGAGGTAATATTTTAACAAATTAAAAATAATAATTATTGTTTTAAATTTTACACTTGTACTGTTTCACAAATCACTAATTATATATAATATATACTTTTTTATTTAAATAGCCAACCGGTTTCGCATTTTACTGCATCATCCCTGATGATTATATATAATTAGTGAATTGTGAAACAGTACAAGTGTAAAATTTAAAACAGTAATTATGACGGAGTTTCACCAAGTGCCGACGATGGAAAGTAAAAATTATAAAAATAATAATTAATTACGTTGCCTGACAATGTACAAATGATGAATTATACTATCAATTTGCTGCTTCGCTGCAGCTACGTTGAACTTACGTTGCTCCCGGCTATTAATTAAAGTTCTATTAAGAAAGTTAATTAACAGAGCAAGTTATAAAATACAAGTAATACATTAGAAGCTAGCAAATGAGATTTTATAGCGATCATAGATAAGTTTATTCACATATACATAAAGTCTAATCACGCTTGTATTCCCGAAGAGGTAGGCAGAGGTACAACAAATGCACCCACGATAAGCCGAAGATATTTAGTTCCACTTGTTTAGTCCTACCAGGAGCACTCTCTTTGTCTTTTCCATGCATCGAGCTTGTGTCGTCTTTTAAATTAACTAGTTTATTTTATTGATTGAGATAAGAATAACAAAATATCTGCTATATTGCAAAATACCAATTCCCAAATTCCATATATTTATAAATTCGCAATTATTTCAGGTATTAAGCCGATGGTTTAAACCAGTTCCGAAAATTAACTGGTTTTCGAGACCTGGTTATTATGACTCTGAGTAGGGTAACCCTTCCTATTCTGCCACCTTAACTATAATTGTTCCCCCCTGTGTAACCTCTTCTTATTATTAGGATTAACTATTAACCCTAAAACGGGTGATTGGAAATTACGAGTAATATATCGTGTTCCAGCTAGTGAGCTCGTTTAAATATTAAAATGCTTGCGATTTATGTGTATACATGGATAATAAATAATAGATAACGAATAACGAATAACGAACAACGCACAACGGATGGCAGATATTAGTTGGCACATAGCACATAGCAGACAGAAAATAGCAAAGTAGATAGCAGATTGCAATAGCAGATAGAAGATAACTGATAGCAGATAGCAGATACAGCTAACAGTATCAGATACAGATAGCAGATAGCTGATAACGAATAGCAAATAGTAGATCACAGATAGCAGATAGCAATAGCAGATAATAATAGCAGATTACAGATAGTAGATAGAAAATAGAAGATAGCAGAAACAGATAGCAGATAAAGATGCAGATAGCAAAAAGAGATAGCAGATAGCAGATAACAAATAGAAAATAACAGGTAGCAATAGCAGATAACAGATAACAAATAGAAAATAGCAGGTAGCAATAGCAGATAGCAGGTAACTGATAGCAGAAGCAGATTACAGATAGCAAATATCAGAACGCAGATATCAGACTACAGATAGCAGATAACAGATAGCAGATAGAAGATACCAGATAGCAGATAGCAATATTAAATAGCAAATAGCAAATAGCAAATTACTCATGTAATTTTCTATCCCTTTAATCATTTAGGTTACATATGCATAATAATACTGGGCCGCACTTGCGTTAATCGTTCCGATGTAATATGGGCCGAAGCTTTGTACGATTTGATACTAAAAAATTATCGCGACGGAAGCTGTGATCATATTAGCAGCAGCGATATTTTGCACGAACTATTGTGCAATAATCCGAGATGGCTGAATTCATTTTCAATCGTGTAACTATGGACGATGACATTCTTTACTTCTGTGTTAACAATTAATTACTAAAATGTTTTTTGTGATTCACATTTTTCGGATCCCATATGATGGGCTCAGCTTACCATTTTATCGTTCCAATCCATTTTACACACTCACCTACACCCCCCAATGGCTTACCAATGTACCCAAAACCTGGTGGCAAATTAATTTTGTACCAAAAAAAGAAATACCAACCCAGATTGGTATTGCTTTTTTTGGTACAAAATTAATTTGCTTGTGTCTTATTACAATAATGGGCTACTAATATGTATTAGTATGCCTACTAATATGTAATAGTATATTTATGTAGAATAGTACATTATTGCAAAGGCCGGCAAATAGGCAATTGCAGTTCGAGTTTGAGTTCGGTTTGTAACATTGCCGGCGCGTTTCTTGTTTCAAATTCAAAAAACCGGCCGGCCGGTTTATTGCTTAAAAACGCATTAGTCCGGGAGGAATCGGCGCATGAGTACCGAAAACTATTCCACCTCAATTTTTTTATGCGATCCTCTTCAAATTGCCCTACTGATGATATAAATGCATGTTGCCATGGGGCAACCCGGTGCCATATTGTTTAAATCGAAATTTTTTAAGCACAATTAAGGAATTGTTATTTTTCAACCGGACATTTTTTTTATATTCTTTATTGAAATACCAATAAAAAAGGTCCTAAGACTTTTCACGATAAAGTTTATATTTTTAAAGATATGAATTTTTAAAGGTTCGAAAAATCTCTAATTTGGGTACTTTCGACCCATGA
Organism: Apodemia mormo; assembly: GCA_036924255.1. NCBI lineage: Eukaryota > Metazoa > Arthropoda > Insecta > Lepidoptera > Riodinidae > Apodemia > Apodemia mormo. The sequence continues at coordinate 11,535,208 of JAUPFN010000008.1, forward strand.
AAAATATATAAAAAAAAACATAATGTTTAAGTAATATTTTTTTTAAATCCTCTTTACGGTAGTTAATAATATTGTTAATAGAGATTTAAAAAAAAATCATTGTTTATATCTTTTTTTTAATTGTTAATTTCGCGCGCTCACAAGTATGCGTCGCTTACTGGACTTCCTGAAGATTTTCATTTTGTTTGTGTAGTTGTATTTCTCTTCGCCTATTTTTTCTTCACTTGTGTAACTTGCATAACATGTTCTGTGCCACGACAATGTTTGTTTGTCAAGAGAAGAATTAAACAAATTTTCAAATCGGATAGCAGCCTCATCTTTTCGTCGATTAGCTGCACGTTGTACAGTTATATATGTATCAGGCTTCGGATTTTTCACTATATCGTCTTCATTTTCACCAAAAATACATGGTAAGATATCATCAGAATATTTTATTTTCTTGGGAACAACTAAAACGACATGAAACTCACATTTATTGTAACGAAAAATCACAAAAATTATAAATATATCCATCTAATAATGTTAATAATACACGAAATCACTGAACTTCTTTGTATAAAACCTCAAGATATTGGTTTGTTCTTGTGACAAAATTATTGATTATATTTAAAATAAAAATACAAGTTAGTGCATGTTGATTCTCAACTGATCATTCTTTGTTTTTTATTCATAGTTATTCAGTCGTTTTTATTTCGTTCAATATTTAATATTGTTAAACGTTGTCGCACCCATTTCAGTGATTTTGTGTATTATTAACATTAGTAGATGGATATATTTTTAGTTTTTGTGATTTTTCGTTACAATAAATGTGAGTGTCATATCGTTTTTAGTTGTTCCCAAGAAAAGAAAATATTCTGATGATATTTTACCATGTATTTTTTGTGAAAATAAAAACGATGTAGTGAAAAAACCGAAGCCTGATACATATATAACCGTACAACGTGCAGCTTATCGACGAAAAGATGAGGCTGCTATCCGATTTGAAAATTTGTTTAATTCTTCTCTTGACAAACAACATTTTCGTGGCACAGAACATGTTATGCAAGTTACACAAGTGAAGAAAAAATTAGGCGAAGAGAAATACAACTACACAAACAAAATGAAAATCTTCAGGAAGTCCAGTAAGCGACGCATACTTGTGAGCGCGCGAAATTAACAATTAAAAAAAGATATAAACAATGAATTTTTTTTAAATCTCTATTAACAATATTATTAACTACTGTATATAGAATTAAAAAAAAATATTTAAGTAATATTTTTACATTATGTTTTTTTTAAATATATTTTTCATGGGTCGAAAGTACCCAAATTAGATTTTTCGAACCTTTAAAAATTCATATCTTTAAAAATATAAACTTTATCGTAAAAAGTCATAGTACCTTTTTTATTGGTATTTCGACAAAGAATATAAAAAAAGTTGTCCGGTTGAAATTAACAATTCCTTGCAATTGCTTAAAAAATTTTGGTTTAAACAATATGGCACCGGGTTGCCCCATGGCAACATGCATTTTTCGGTACTTATGCGCCGATTCCTCCCGGCCTAATATTATTTGATCGTAATCAACTTACTTCATTTAAATTAATGTTTTGAAACAAAAAAAAAACATATTATGAAACAAAAAATAGCGCATGATTATAATTGATATTTTAAGATATTACGAATATATAGTATATAATTTGTCAACCTTTCTTTCAGTTTAATATAATATTTACACTTTTATTGTAGATTCTCAAAAACATCCTCCTATTATAACATTTGGCAAACCGGACGTCGTTGTTGGTGGATTGCTGCGAGCTAATTGTACAAGCGCTCCTGCTGCTCCTGCACCCAGGCTTACTTGGTACATAGATAATGAAAAGGTAAAACATTATAACGCATTTTAGCTTTGACTGCCAGAAGTTGACATTCTAATGACATGATCCGAATTTGCGACATACATTGCTATGCAAATGACAGTCCTAGTAATGCTAAATACTCCAGCCGTAGTGGTATTTCTCGGAAACACGCCAAAATGCTTTAATCAGCTTGAAAGAAACTACAAAATTTCTTAAAATTTTAAATAACTTGTTAATACGCCCTTTACCTTACCTCTGACGTGGTACGAAAATGAGTGCATTATAATCTATGTGACTACATTTTTGCGCTCTATTTCAACAACGTTAGATCGTATAGTAATATTCAACAGATATTTTTACAGATAATGCGGCAATAAACAATTTCATAAATAACCTTTATTGACCTCCGGGCTCCGAGCAATAGGATACGAGATATTCGCGAATATCTGATTTTCGTGACTTTTGATCTTTAATAACTTTTTAGCCAGCACAATATTAAAGTTGATTTTACAAATTGTCATTTAACATCATAATAATGGTGTATACCAAAATTCAGCTCACTAATATTTTTTCCGCAGATGAAACGTACAATACTGGGTTTTGTGTGAATATATATATTATCGTGTTCAAATGTGTTCATTGTCAATTGTAACCTATGGTAATTAATACACTTGTTCCGCACCTGGTCGAATCATTACAGACCTCTTCTGCAAAGAAAATGTACATTTAATTTATAAAAATACAGAAAACAAGCACCTATTACTTTTAAACTGACGCGTCCATTATGATAATTAATTTTACAAAATTAGCTTAAGCTTTCAGATTAATGACTTCCAGTCTCTTACAGAAAGACAATTTGACAAATTTTAAACGAAGGGGTCGCCTTTAAATATTAGGAGCTTTTGTCAGTAATGTCATTTTACAATGTGAGAATTATTATTTGTTACCTGTGTAAAAATTAAAATATAAACGTATAATAAACGATTTACAACAAAACACTATCTTTGACCTGAGTCTATAGCCGAACGGGTTAACTTTTTATGAATAAATGATATAAAACTCATCCTTGTGACATAAGATTTTTGTCAAGCATCGGCACTTCTCATGTTTATTCGGGCCCTTTTGAAAAGACTATATCTATTTCTTTACCTGCTAGGCATCTTCTAAAAGGCGAGAAAGGATAAATACGCGTTACTAACATCGTAACTATTAATTAGGTTGTGGAGTTCTTGGTTGTAGATTTTTTTTTCTAATTCCTCTGACTAATCTTGTCTCAGAGACGTTAATTACAATTATCTATGTTATAAATATTTTTTTAATTATAACCTTTCCTAAAGTTGTAGAGATGTTTTCTGTTCGCATACTCTGCTGCTATTTTTATGTCCTATAACTTTAAGTCTTTTTGATTATTTTACATCATTATCATTCCTTTGTTTTGTTAATATCAAATACATATATGTTTTGATCAGTTCCGCATCTCCGCGCTCTCATACAGATACTGGTTACAATTTGACTTATTTGGTAAATGTTATTATTCTCTATTTACTATTTACAGTCTATTATTATTTTATTAATTTTTCATACATCGAGAGGCCAATCCAACTAGCCTCTTATTTTTATTGTTTGATCGTATTATTATAAATTGATAACATAGCTTGACCAACATACAATAGTACTTAGTTCTTTATACATAATACAATACATTTAATTCAGATCAGTTTCCTAATGCACACCTTGTAGTTGTGTACATGTTAGGGTAGAGCCATTGGCGTTTGCTGCTTTTCTCACCACTTCTCTTGCATATTTCAGGAAGGGACCTAAGTGATCCTTATCGCTTATTATAGCGTTTAAATCGATTATTTTATTACCTATGTGGCATTCTAGCTCAAATCTTTCTTTTGTGAATCTAGGGCAATCCCGCAATATGTGAACTATAGATTCCACCTCTTGTGAACTACAAACGCATATGAGAGAATCTGCTAGGTTAAATCTATGCAAATACTATCTAGTACCGCAGTGTCCTGTAAAAAGCAAGCTGTATAGGCTGTCCATGTGTACGCCTCCCAGGATTTTATAAGCTTTTCTTATGTTTTTGAAAAATATAGCGTAGCGAACCTGCCAAACCTCGATCGTTCTTGCTCTTAAGACCCTTTGCGCGTGCGATATAGGAAACATATATCGGGGTTCTTTTATCTTTTATCACCGCTTGGCCAGATCATTGGCCCTTTCGTTCCCCGGGATCCCCACATGTGCTTTAACCTAGTATAGCCGTATCTGTCGTCCGGATATTTTTCCAGCATCACGTATCCTGCTCTGGATCTGGTTGTAGAGATGTAACATATTTGGTACTACTGCATCACTTATTCCTGCCACAATAGCATTAGTTAAGTTGTTGTTGAGTTCCGGTTTCCAAGACAAGGAAGGCCGTAAAATTTTACATGTGAAATTCTCAGTCCACCACATGTGCTGAAGCGCAAAATTAAAATCTTTGGTATCTATAAGCAATAAATATATCTTTCTATATTATTAACTGTACTGGTTTTACTATAAAATGTATAGTGAAAACAAAACAAGTATTTTCGTAATATTCCAATATTGTCTAACTACAAGTTCTGATGGTGCATAAATACGTGAAACTGGTAGACTTTGGAAAAAAAGATATAAAATATTAATTAATTTGTTTATTTTTTAGGTGCCAGATGACTCTATTAGATACTTTTCATATCGCGTGTCAAGTTCAACGAGAATTAAAGGTGGAGGTGGATACAGAAACAGAAAATATCATCGATATATAGCTCCAGAATTCAACTACACTGCAAAATATTGGGCCCTGGTGAGCGAAACCACCACACCATCCCCTGCTAATTTAACAAAAAATACCAAATGCACTTTAAAAGACGGGCAGTCAGAAGAAATGGCTAAGGTATTGTTGATTCTTTTTAACAGTAGGTATATTTAATCCAATTGCAAAGGAAAATAAATAGCTATCATTAGATGCCATAAGACAGGTTCATTATGATTTATCTGTTGTTAATAAAATGGATTTTGATCCTTATGGCCGTATTCGACTATTTACAATAAGAGTACGGGAGCCCAAGATACAAAATGGTAATTTACTCAATCATCATGGGGCCCAACTAAATTTTGTTGATTAGATGACAGGAATAATAAAAGGTCATATTATTATAATGTTTATTATTTCAATGGTGGGGACAAAATTTAAAGCTAAAAAAATCTTTAAAAAAACGGTGACATGAGAACTTTGAAGCACATCAGATGAAGGTATGATGGGTTAATTGCGAGCTAAAATTTAGGTAATATGATGATTTGAGTGTGGCGTAAGGCCAGGAGTCAAAAAGTTACGAATAAATCGTTGTATTAACATTCTCGAGTGCGTCTGAATTTTCTTTCGTTTTTAAGGAAATTATGTGAGCATAACGGAAAAAGTATAACAAGCTTTATGTGCTTTCTGGGGTACGGAATAAGTTATTGACACACTAGATGTCGGAATTGTTCTAAAATGGTCTAGATCAGGGGTCGGTAATCTTTTGAGTCGGCTACAATTTACGAAACTCCCTGGTATGGTCACAGGTGCGTGCAGTTACGTAAAGGCGTTTGCCCTATCATCTGTAGAATAGGTAAAAATTTATTTAATCACAACAAAAAAGTAGGGTGGCTCGTACCATCGATGACGAGACTATTTCTAATCGGCTTGATTTTTTGGCGTTACGTAGATATGTGGCATCACTCTGCATCTTTTATCGGTTCTATCATGGGGAATATTCCGAGGAACTGTTTGGATTAATTCCTATCGCCGAATTTCACCATCGTACATCGCGACAAAATTCAAAGTTTCATCTTCACCATCTCGATGTCTGGAAGTCCACAACCGTGCGATTCTCTAGGCACTTTTTGCCCCGCACTACTCCTATGTGGAATCGGTTATCGGCAGAAAATTTTCTGATCGAATACGACATAAGGACCTCCAAGAAAAGAGCTAACTCATTCTTAAGAGGCCGACAACGCAACTACAGGAACCCTGGTAGTGTAGTTGTCTATGGGCGGCGGTAATCACTTGCCATCAGGTGAGCCTCCTTTCCGTTTGCCCCCTCTTCTTTTTTTAAAAAAAACGTTGAGACAAACAACAATCGCTCGCAAATTTAGGAATTTATTTTAATAACCCTAAAGTGGAAATTTAAAATTCTCCATCACAATCTTTTCTTACATCGCTTCATTTTGCCACAGCAAACTAACTTCCCGCCTCATGTGCAATATTTGCAGAGGAAAATATAAGAAGAGCTGAAGATCTTAGAATATGAAACCTGCCAGAAATATCGCTCAAATAACAGAATTTAATATAATAAAAAGTCAGCTTTTAAATAAAAAATTGCATCCAAATTGGTTTACTCGTTTAATAACTACGGTGCCAGACATACACACAAAAGCAGTAAAACTAATAACATCTCTATTTTGCGTTGGGGGTTAAAATTCTGTAAATTGCTTTTGAAGAATTGCCTGACAAGAAAGATTGTGTTTTGTTCAAAATGGGCCTGGAGTCTGGGGCAACTGTTGGAGTACATGTAACTTGTGCCTAAGGGGTTTGCGAGTTAGAGTTAGTTTTTGAAGACGTAGGCAGAAAAATCTGAGTGGAAACCATCGTTCTAGATGAAAATAATCTAATTTTAATTTTGGCACATTTGGAAATCGAGTCTACAGCTAAACGAAATAACCACGAGACCATAAGAGGAGGCAGGAAAAATCAGTACTCTGAAATTTTGCTTCACAATCGTCAAATTCATTTCAGGCTCCTATTAAGAGGTTTCTAGAAAAAAATCTCAATAACTATAAATTTTGGCGTGAGTTGAAACAAATACCTCAAGTAACATACAAGCAGTCTGTGTATTTAATTTAGTTAAACACCTAACTAAATTGAAGTTCCTGTTATCAATTTTAGGCGAAATAGTTTGGCCACGAGGCCACAAATTTTTGTCAGTTACATAAGCAGTTCTTGATAGAGCTAACGATTTTAAATTGTCTTTAGTTCACGATTTCTCAAACTTAGAGCACGTAATCTTATTCTTATCCTTTTTATTGGATAACTTTATAGTTTATCTTGAAAGTGTGAGTATACTGATCGTGTATACGAATGTATGCTCGTATACTTATTACTTATACATCTTCATATTAGATAAAGAGGGCTTGTACTTGCCGCAAACTCAGTAAAATCGGAGTAACTAAATTTGTCTTATTTCATTCTGAATTCCAAGTATATATTTGGTTAAATTTTGATGGTAAATGAGCACAGAAATTTAATTTTGATTCTTGACTGTTGGCGTTTTTTTTTCACGTACTCACTGGTATCATTTAGCGTACTCCGGACATGTCCTTTGGGACACCCGCTTTATGAAATCATAATCTATAAAAATGTTTTGATTTTGTAAACGCAAATTAATACAAATTATCGGTTTAGAAATGACAAAGAATACGCTTTTTGTTTTGCACGTATTAGAAAATGACAGAAGAATGTCTGACAAAATATATATACAATTTAAAAGTGGAAGACTGTAGGTACTTGGATCATTAAAATTTAAAAACAATAATATAATTAAATCAAGTATTAAATGCTATCTAAGAATGTTGTAAGAGCCTCAAATACCAAGAGGATTATGAAAGACAAAGTAAAGGTAGTCTACTTAAATTGTTATAAATTTGATATAGATATGACATTAAGTTATAACATATAAAGTTCATATAAGTGAACATATTTCGTAAATTGATAGGCTTTATTTAGTAGTAGCCTCTAAAAGAAATTTTGTTTTGAAAATTTAAATACAGAGAATTGGTTCATTAAGTTTCGCGAATTTAGCAAACGTTTACCATCATGTCGTTTATCGTTATCTTCCTATTCTAATATCACTACAATTCGCTAACGCATTAGCAACTCACGTTATGATAGGTGATAATCCTATCGAAATACCTTCCGGGCGTATACAAGCGTGTGATAACAAAATATCACAGTCGATTTGCTCTTTTAAATATTATCAAATAATTTCACTAACCACATTAACGTAGTCAGAAATTTATAAATACATTTCGTAATCAAAAATGTATACATTTGTAGAACCGTTTAACTATTAAAATAATTTTGAGTTAAAAATTGCGTTGAATGCCATTCAAAAGATCACAATCGATCATCAATTAAAAAAAAATATGATGTATATTTTTCAACCATTAATTTCCTAAATATCATTTTTACAAACTAGATTTTTTGAACTCTTCGAACTCAACATAAAATTATTATAAATACCTTTTGATTACTTTTTCTCTCATGTCGATATCTTATTAGAATATTTGATAATTTTAGTATTTATATAATTTTGAAAAGTTTACCTTTTTACGTTGAATGCTAATTTTGCGACATAAAAACGAATATTGCAAATTTTTACAATAGCCTACCATTAAGTGAATTTTTATAGACCAAATACATTAATATACATGCTATCGATCGCCGAGGCGCACAGATTCTAGGCATCACCATATGGTGGACATTCCACATGCTCGGACAAAGCGGCTAGACTTAACATTCTTCATTCAAACCGCAAAGGACTGGAACATGCTTCCTAAATCTGTGTTCCCCGTCGAGTACAATCTGGGGATCTTCGAGAGAAGAGTGAACAGGTACCTTCTAGGGAAGCACGTTCCATCTTAGACCGCATCTTAGCTTACCATCAGGCGAGATCGTGGTCAAGCGCTTCCCTATCGATAATAAAAAAACATGTCGGTAACACGCATATTTTACGAAATATTGGCAAAAAATTGCAAAAAGCCGTTTTTTAATTGTTTTAAACAAAATGTTCCTAACCTCCTAACACGGTCAATATATTATGCTTAATAATAACATAGCAATTATAATCTTTACTGAAAGCAAATACTATTTATTTCGCCCTGACTAATGGGTTCTGTCGTCAAATTTAGTCAGGCAAACTGCAAAGGAGTCAGATATTGTTATTTATCAGACATACACCACAGATTTCAAACTAGCTTGAATAATCATCGTTGCCCATTAAGAACCTAGGTACAAGCCGATAATTTCACCTTCAATCTTTTTTATCCGGTGGAAGGATAGCCCCAGCCATTCTTAAAAATGATCTTTAGTCAAATATAGTCATATGGAATGAGTATATAATGTCAGGCAAATAAAACTGCAAGCGTGACTGTAGAAAAAAAAAACGAGGTGACTTCAGTTAAACACTGCTTAAAGCCCTATAAGGCGCAAGGGTCGTTATCAAAGTGAACGTGTTTTAAAATCCACAATAAAAGAACCTTTCTTAATATTTCTCCTTTGATAAAAGTGCTTCGCCGTCCAATGTATTGCTGAATACGAGAAATACTGTGGTTAATTACTAATAATTACTCTGCAAGGATGGCCAAATGCGAACGAAGTCGCGGGTACAGCTAGTCTTTACTAAATTTAAATAGGACTTAACATAAAGCATTTCTTCGCAGACAAGAAAGAATTTTCAAAATCCATACTAATATTATAAATGCGAAAGTAACTCTGCTTGTCTATCTCTTCTTCACATCTTAATTACTGAACCGATTTGAATGAAATTTGGTACAAAAATAGTTTAAGATCCGAGAAAGGACATATAATAGTTTTTATCCCAGAAATCACATGGAAACGGGAGCTATGCAGGTAAAATCTCGGGGCTGTTTATCTTTTAAACCACAGTATAAGGTATGAGTAACTTAGGCTACTTTTAGATTTTTAGATTTGGTTTCCATGCGGACGAAGTCACGGGTATAGCTAATTAATTATAATTGATCTCTCCAAATTTAAATAAAATGTGCTGCGGTTGTGTTTTGTTTTGTTGATAAGGGATTGTTGTAGTTATATATATCCTATCTATCTATTTATTATGGGAAGAAAACATTTCTTTTTATGTATGTTTGTACTTAACGATTAAATTCAAAAACTACTAGACCGATCTTAAAATTTATATTGCCAATAGAAAACTACGTTATCGAGAAGTACACAGAATTACTTTTTACTTGATTGAGCAAAAGGAAATAATGATTTGGGACACACGCGCAAGGTCTCGAGTAACAGCTAGTATTAAAATAAATCAAGTTTGTAATATTTTATTCATATATTAAAAGCAAACATGAATTTAAATAATATCCGTAACTTCTACATTGAAAGAAAAAAGTGGGATAAAAAGCATGGGAATATATTCATTTTTTTCACGTTAGGAACGTGAAAAGTTATACGTATTCGCTGAATTTAAGACAAAAAGTATACTTTCAATTGTTTGGTAAGTCAACCTTTTAAAGGTATTAAGAGTATGTAAAAAGAATTACGAATGAGGTTTGTTTTCATTTTCACTTTTAAGTATAAATGCGTTCGTGTCTATAATTTGTATTATTTTTTTTTGAATTTTGTAAAACAGATGGTGCGGCTTTTACTAAGAGGTAATCAACGTTTATCTTTACAAATAAATAAAATTGGAGTGTCTGTTTGTAATATTAAAATAACCGATTTTTACTAAATGCATATGGATGTATACACGGTACGTATAACAAAATATCATTTGTTACAATTTTTGTCTGTCTGTCTGTTTGTTCCGGCTAATCTCTGAAACGGCTGGACTGATTTTGACGGGACTTTCACTGGCAGGTAGCTGAAGTGATAGAGAGTAACTGAGGCTGTTTTCTTTCGAATTTTTTCCACGTGGACGAAGTTGCGGACTCAGCTAGTAATCAATAAAGGTGTAAATGTTCCTTTGCTAACTTTGTTGCTGTGGCGTATATTTCAAACCTGATATGAATAGTGGTAGGAATAGGAAATGTGTGTGTAGTCCAATAGGAATAAATATGAAATATTTTCTAAGACACCAGCAAACAATTTTTTCAAGGTATATCCCTCACGAATATGGCCTTTATTTAGGCTCTACAGAAGTCAGGAAAATTATTTCATGAATTTTTTTTGTTTTTTTTTTTGGACCGATTTTACTGACAATGACTTAGCTATGGGAAGGTGTCTTAGAAAAAAAGTCAGTCAAAATTATGTTCTTTCGGACTAGAGAGCCAGGTACAGCGAGTGACAATGGCATACCTTTGGTTGGTTCCTTTTTTATGCAGGTTGCTTGGTAAAAGATTATACATACTAAAGGAGGTGTACCAAACTTGATTCTCATACCAAATATGTTAACAAAATGGGTACATTTTAAACTGGACAACACCACGTCAAGTTAGCGCAGACGCAGACCGACTACGACATCACAGAGGCGGGAGGCCACTCTTTAATGTTGTAGCTGTCCGGCGTCTATCGAAAATTTTTGGTCGACAAAATTTTCGCGAAATAGCTATGGCAACACATTTGTGTTGCTATTTCGCGAAAATTAATATATATATATATATATATATATATATATATATATATATATATATATATATATATTATATATATATATATATATATATATATATATTATATATATATATATATATATATATATATATATATATATATATATATATATATATATATATATATATATATATATATATATATATATATATATATATATATATATATATATATATATATATATATATATATATATTATATTATATTTCAAATATTTAAAATTAATTATTTTAATCGGGGTAAATTTATTTATCTATATTCATCTAATCTAATACATGTAGGTAACAGCTCCCTCTCCCACATACATACATATAATAAAATTGTAGGAAAGTCAAAACTGTACATTGAATATTTTTTAAAAGAATGCTACAATCGATATCAAAGCCAAAAATATAGTTTTTAGAATTTTTGTCTATTTGTCTGTATGTCTGGGGTAAACTCAAAAAGTAATGCATGAATTTACTTCAAATTTTGCACGAATATTACCTACTAATAGATCGGGTCAACATATAGGCTACATATTATCACGCTACCTACGGGGAAGGAGCTGTGCGGAGTAAACGAAGTCCGCGCGGACGAAGTCGTGGGCAACAGCTAGTAAAATAATAACATACAATTTGTGATTTGTCTGTGAAGCTACCAAGCAATGCCTTTGACAATCGGACAGGTTTCTTGTTACACAGGTTGACTGGTAAAAGATTGATACTGAAGGAGGGTGTTCAGTGCACGATACTGATATAGAATATGTAACAAAATAGGTACTTAAATTATGACCTAATTATTCGATAAAAATATTGAGGACCCATGCATAGATATCGAAGTTCGTTGTTAACCAACAGCAATTTGCCACTGCGGCACGTGTATGTCTTGGCGCGCGCGTATCATTTATACGGTGACCATAGTTTTTGAATATTACTAGAATAATCTCGTTGAGGTTACTATGTAATTAAGATGTATTCTCTAATTGTCAAAATTGTCCGCAGGTTATAATGCTCAAGGCATAATCCCATGACGTTGTCGTAGTAGTTATACATACGGTGAGTAAATAAAACCCTGTCCGATCGCCAAAAACATTGTTTGATAGCTTAATACAAACATATTTGTGTCATTATTTTATGTATATTGATTCATAAATTTTTAAAACATTTGCTTGATTTAAGGGGAAATCGCTCAATTTTAGTATTAAAATGAGGCATTTTAAATTACGATATTTTTCTTATTTTTAAAAATTTTTTTTTTTTTGATAATGTCATTGACCTACCTATATACCTTTTTCGGATCGGACAGGGTTTTCTTTACACCCCGTATATTGTAATAGTTAAATCGTTCATTCAATTAATTTTTATTCTTTTTAGATTCAAAACAGACCTCGAGAACCATTACCCCCTCCAATTTCTTTATGGGTATCAATTGCGGAGCTGCGAACACCGGCACACGGACGACTTCTGCTAACATGTACTTCTACAATACCTGACGAAATTGGTCCCGGAGAACGTTATGTAGATATAAAGAAACAAACCGTTACAGGTATTATTTGTAATTTTAATATATAAAATACAAAGTTATTAAAACGAGCACTGTAGATAAATAATATTAATAATAAATATGGCTGGCTATTTATACGAATTGATCTTATCACGAAGTAAGCAAATAATATACTTTATATAAATAATATACTTTATAATAATTTACTTTAGTCGACTATTTTGATATATGGAGATACATACATGTATATTGTATAAATACCGTTCTTTTTTATTTCATTAAATAGCAATACAATATAGGTAATCAAGGCCGGTAACGGAACTACAAGAATCCTGGTAGTGTAGTTGTCTATGGGCGGCGGTAATCACTTACCATTAGTAGGTTAGCCTCCTATCCGTTTGCCCCCTCTTCTATCAAAAAAACATAGAAAGCAAGCAGATAGCTCACCTGATGAGAAAGGGAAACCATCACCTGTAGACGACATGGATGTCAATTATGTATTGCTATGTGTGTCGGGATGATATTGCAACATAGATAAATTATTCAGCTACCTTAACCTCTAAACCGGGACACGACAATAAAACATTGACGCTATTGTGGCAGGAATAAATAAGGCGGTGGCATGAGATACCCGATCTAGATGCTACTGAACTCTACCACCTAGTAGTCATAATGGTTAGAAACTGCCTGGCAGAATGACAAATGGCTTATTCTTTAAAAAAAGTGCAGAGCAACACGAGGGATTAAATACGTACGATTAAATACATTTATTTAATAAGCACCTAAATACAGAAACACAAACATCTATGCTCATCACACAAATGCATCACACTCATCCCTGTCGGATGTCAAAATTAACCCCATTTATTGAATATTCAAAGTCGCTAACCACTCGAACGACGGAGTGGTTTAAATTAATTGTGGAGTGGTTTAAATAAACCTTGCAATAAATTATCTAAAATATCAAAAAATTACAGCATAATATAACAGACAAATTTATTTAATCCAAAATTGAAATTATGCTTAATTTTATAGCTTATAACTTAATACGCATATATCGGCCAATTATAGCGAGTTTCCAAATTTACCCACTTATGGAGTTCTAATTGTTTAAGCTTTCAAAGTAATAAGCAAATTTATTGTTCATAAAACCAAGAACTCAATTCAATTTGCAACACTTCACGGAGTCCCCCTGTTGGTTCCGGGCTCCTTTGAAGAATAGACCAACTGCCGTTCTGCCAGGCAGGTCGTAAAAGGTGACCGATTGGCTTTGCGAGTTACTACCATCGTGGCTACTAGGTGGTAGTGTTCTGCATTGTCTCGCCGGGTCTGGTACCACCGCCTTGCCTATTTGTAAAAACGTCTGGTTGACGTGGTGGATAATTTGAGCCACCCTAGCGGCTTCTTTATTTTGCGTTCTTGGTGAGCTTATTCCACTTCTTACACTGTTTTTTTTTTTCCTTTCGTTGACATCGTAGAGGTCACAAACGAAAGAGAGCTTGAAAAGTAAGGAAAATTAAACTGAGCTTTTGTTTTAATTGTAGTTTTCCGTAAAGTATGTCCTGACTCTATAAAATATATATAAAAAAATTGATTATATTTATTTGTGGATAGTTTATTTATTTTAAAATGTCGACATCGATCTGAATGTACATATTTAACGCAAGAACTTTCATAGTTATAAACATGTAGAGAAGTTGTGAATGTAAACGGAACCTCCTGAATATCTAATGCTTCGTTTCACAGTTGCAGTGAATGAGCTAAGTTCGAAAAAGCCGCGAACTGAAACGTACGCTAACGGTACATCTCCACGCCTGCAAAACCTCCATCTGGTGTTCCTTATTGGTTATGGAATCATACTTAATGAGCTTCGACATCAGTTGCATTAAATATTTTATGAAATTCTTCTTCGCTTAATGTGTTTTTATATTTTTTTCTAAATGTGTAATATTTTTGAATATTTTTACTTTAAGATAAACAGATATCAGATAGATATATTACAATACGCTACGAAAAATACAATATATAAGTGATTTCTGATTTAGTTATATTTTAAATAATATTTATATGAAATTTGAATACCAAAACAAAATCACTTGTTCACGATTTCTAGAGATTACCCAAATATTCGATAAAACAGAGCTTTCTATGGTCAATTAATACACTATATCAATCAATTTATAAGTTATTTCAGTACTATTTCAAATATTTCATTCACTACATAATAATAATATTGCTATTCAAACCTAAAAGAACGAAATATTTCAAGATCAAAATATTCATTATTTTAGAAACATTGTGTCATGGTATATTTATAATATCATTTCTTTTAAAATAGTGTGATATGATATTTTAATAAGTGAAAACGTATTTTGCGACTTTTATTCTATGTTAATTAATTTATAGAAGTTTGTGTATTTTTCAAGCCTGAAACAATTTTGTTATTTGGTGTTAAATAAAAATTACTTATTCTAGTTTGCCGCACCCGTACCTACATATTAAAATGGATAATAACTGTATTGATATTGGTCGTTTAATTTAAAAATATAACTTTTCAATTAAAGTTATGGTAATAATATCTTCGGCACCATACACCTATTCCGAAAAAATGAACTATTCTATCTTCCTTTATAGGATTAAGTTAAAACATTTTATCACTTTGTATACGTTTTGTGTGTTAATATCAAAAATTAATGTATTTGCTACTGAATAGAGTCCTTTATTTATACTAAAATCAGTTTTATTATTGGTATATTAAAGAAAACATACTCATAGCCTAAATAATTGCAAAATTATTTATTTAAACTGGTAATATTTTTATATTTCATATTATAGACCACCAAAGAAGATTTACTACAGAAAATGTCTTATAGAAAATATATTACAAAAAAATTACAAAGCTTTAAATGTTGTCCTAAATTACAAGCAGTTATTAAATAAACAAAATGTTCTTAGAGCAGTTGCATATTGAAATGCCACTCTAGCGTAAGACAAATATGACTTAAAACAGAAAAATATACTAATGATACATTTGTCAAAGTGGCTTTTTACGTGTCTCTCATAATATAGTATATAGATGTTTTATAGAAAGTAGATACGACATTCAAACACAGTAAAATAATATCGGCTTCCTATTAAAACGTCAGAAAATATAATTCAAGTACAGTAATACCCCGGACTTACGCGATAGGTGGGATCGAGCGCTATCCGCGTAAGTCGAATTCGCGTAAGTCGGGGTACAATTTTGCATATACCTATAAAGTCATACAAAGTATGTTTAATTGGGACCGGAGACTATAATTTAGGAAATATATGAAACAATAATTTAGGAAATAAATTTTAATTTAATTCTAGATAATATGACAAACTATATTAATAAAATGTATAAACACAATCTGAAGTTATTTTGATGTAGAATGTTAAATCGCGAAGAAAATTAAATCGCGTAACTCCGAATTCGCGTAAGTCGAGGTAGCGTAAGTCGGGGTATTACTGTATATCAAATCTTGTGGTTTATATGTTAAATTGTTACCATTTGAGCTTACAAGTGCCAGATGTCATTAAAACCTACATATTATTATACTCTTACTCTATATTACACTGTTGCACCTTGCCTTTAATACTTGTATTGTTTTTGTAAATCGCTATAGTTATATCTCCCAGTGTGATAGCATTAAAACTGAATTAACATTACAAAATTAGTAGCATACATTTTGCCATATGGAAACTTTCACTTTTTTATTGCGTACATAAGTTTTATTACACTCAAAAGCAAATAAAATTATCAATAGCATTTTGGTTTATTAACCTATAGTCATGCAAGTAATTTCGTAATGTGAATTCGGCTTAAATTATTGTTTATGTATTAAGCAAAAATATTTTGGATATTGATAGTGTTATGCTGTAAAATCAAATATATACTTAATGTAATAAAATTTGCCGATAAAGTATTGGGTTTAATATCAGTTCAAATTGTGAAGGTCAATACTTCGTTGGTGTTACATGTCTTCCTGCAGCTCTATACACTGACTTGTAGAAATTTATTTATTAGGCTAAATAAAGTGATAAGTAAAATTGTGTACATTACAAATTATATTTTAAATGATTAATAGATTGTAATAAAAAAATTGCAATGTATTTATTTAGTAAATAAATGTAAATGTACATTAGACTAGATACACATTCAAAAACAACAATAGCTTCAATTTGTCTTGAGCAGTCTTTTTGAATTCGCCAATATAAATTTAAATTATATAAAAACAGTATATTTTCTGTTTATAATGACAAAGGCAGTGATTTTTGTCTGAGTTAGGCGTAAAATGCCATTTTAAAAACTCCACTCAAATAAACTATACAATTTAAACTGAAAGCTTATTTCAGAAAGTATTGTACCTTCTTATTTAAATGGGGCGTAAGTTTAGATGGTAAATAGAAAACTAGAAATACAATTCTTGAGATGGTTTATGTATGGAATTTATAACATTATACGCCTTTAGTTACATCTTACTCTGAATTTCAAAAACATTGAAATTCAGGGCAAAAATAAAATTAAGAGCAAATTTAATTAAATTCTTTCAATTTCAGCTGCGTCATTTCAAATGCGTCATGTGGAATTCAATGCCTGCAGCTAATTTCAAGCATTTTTGTCCATAGCTGGAGTTAGTTTTTATTTTCAAAATCTAACCTAACTTTGTAACAAAATTTTTTTTCGTATTTCCTGTTTCATTGATTTTTAGAACTTTCAACTCAAATATTATTTATATGATATTATAATAAATAAATATCTTATATTTATGTGTAAATTCCTGTAAATACTTAAATATTAAATATTATTTACTCTGCAATAATAAGACCGATGTATGTGAAATGTTAATAAACAGATATATATAATTCTTACTAAATATTTAAAAAAAAAACTTAAATTCAAATAATATAAACAACAAAAAAATCGCCAGGCAGTTCGTAAACCGCCAACGACTTGTTAGACGTGTCACTACTAGGTGACAGAGTTTTTGGTACCACCACCTTACCTATTCCTGCCATAATAGCGTCAGTGCTCGTCACTGTCATGTTCCGTTTTGGAAGGTAATGTTGTCTTTGTTGCCTATGGGCGATGGTAGCTCTTTCCATCAGGAGAGTTTTTTAAGACAACTAATTTTATAAGTACTGCGTTGTTATAAGGTTATAATGTATTATAAGGTTGTACATTATGTCATTTGTACTTCTATGATTCATATGATTTTTTTCATATTATGATTTATCATTCGTATTCATTCATGTGATTTTTAACAAGTTTATAATAAAAAAATAATTTCAGTGAGAAGAAATGAAATCAAATTGAAGCTTTTGTTGTGATAAATATTATTTTTACATATTCAAGCCATTATACTTTCGTTTTTAAGGTGGTAAATTGTGGTCAAATAAAACTATTTAAAAACTTCCTCATTTTATTATTTTTTAATCCTATTTATATTCTATCTATCGGTTTTCATCTATGGTCTATCGAAAATCGAAACCATGAATTAAAATCGTTGGAAATTTGCGTGGGAAAATGTTGATCTTTTGACGATTATTTTTTACCTTAATTACATATAATTTTATTTATTGTAATACTCTACAGTGTATTTTCTAAAAAATAGTAAAATTTAAGAAAATACACAAAATATGCAATTTGTGCGCCACATGCCATCCCGTTGGTCGAGTGGTTTGCGACTTTGACTACGCGATCGACGGGGCTCGGGTTCGATCCCCGACGGCATACAAGCATTTGTGTGATGAGCATAAATGTTTGTATTTCCGGGTTTGGGAGTTTATTATGTAGTAGAAGTATGTATATATGTATTCCTATGTATTAGTATCATTGACTAACACCCATAGCACAAGCAAATAATTTGCTTACTTTGGGGTTAGATCAGTAAGTGTAATTTATGCCGTGAATACTTATTACTATGCTGCACAAAATAAACGGTTGGTTTGAGGGTACAGTGAGCGCAATGAGTCGACACAACATACACATTGCGTGGCTTGAAAATAAGAAAAAATTAAAAAAAAACAAATTTTGCATTTGCTACAGAAAAGGAATTGTCATCATGACCAGCCCCCAATTCACGTAATTGACTCAAAGCGCTTAGGGCTTTCACACACATAAACACGATAGAACGTCGAGACGTACTACGACGTGGCATAATGTGTAAGAAAATGTGTGTCTTAAATGCTTCGACTTGTTTGCCGCTTGATTACGTGAATTAGGCCCCTGAACGTAAATTTCTTTGTTAATTTTTCTCTTATACGCCGAATAGGGTAGAAGTGACCTAACGCTAAGTGGCCTAAAGAGTCTGCCTTGTGGTCTAGGGGTAGCTTATTCGGATTAGACCATGAAGTCCCGGGTTCGATCCCCGGGTCAGGCAAAGTGTTATTTAGGTTTTTTCAAGTATTTCCTAAAATCTGATCCTCATTAGCAGCTCGGAGTCTGGCGGAGTGATGTATTACCACACCCGTGCCTCGGATGAGCACGTTAAACTGTCGATCCCGGTTATCACTAGAAATAGTCGATAATCGTTAACTTGTCGATAAATGTAGCGATGAGAATCAGCAATTATCTCGCCAACCGACAAACCGGTGAATCATAGTGAACTGAAAAGTCTATAGACGTTCGGTTTACTCTGCCTACCCTGCAAGCAAGGGTTTAAATATCGGTATTGTAGTGGCGTTGTTGCTCGTGGTATGACATAACGTTATTTTCAAGAATAGCGTTATCCAAAATTGATGCAGAATTTGTTACTATTTAATAACGTTATTCATTACGTTCTGTTATATACTACGAAATAACGTTATGGTATATGGTATTATGGCGTTGTCTTCTAACGCTAATTGGCGAATCAATCACGAAACAGCATGAAACGCGGCAACTTCGCATTCATATCTATATTCTAACGGTATTTAGCGTTAACAATTTTGTGTTCTGTTATTTGAGTAACGATACATATAGTGCTTGAAAATAATTTTGTTTCTGAGGTATCGCTACGGTAATAACATTAAGAATCGTAAAATCAGTTTTGATATCTGATAACGTTTTAAATCCTTGCCCGAAAGGTATATATATATATATATATATATATATATATATATATATATATATATATATATATATATATATATATATATATATATATATATATATATATATATATATATATATATATATATATAGATTATAGATACTACTTTACTTTTTAAGACAATTACGTGAAAGAATATAAAATTTGACACACTTAAAGTTTACATTGCGAAGGGCCGCCGAAAACTCATATTTTTAAATAATGGCCAAGTGCAAATCGGACTCGTACAAGAAGAGTTCCGTACGATCATCTATAAAAAATGGTCAAAATCAAGTTTTTTGTATGTGAACTTCCCATTTATTTAATTTTAATTTAATGTCAGGTATTTATATTTAAAGTAAATATATAACTTAACATTCTGTGAAAATTTTAAGCGTCTACTAATTGTCTATTACAATTGAGAGAAAAAAATGCAAAAATATGTTTTATGTATGGAAGCCTTACTCTTAAATATTTATTTTATTCTATTTTTAGTGTTTGTTGTTACAGCGGCAATAGAAATACATCATCTGTGAAAATGTCAACTCTCTAACTATCACGGTGGTCTAGTGACAGACAGATAGACACACATACAGAAGCACGGAGAGCGGAGTCTTAGTTATAGGGTCCAAATTTACTCTTTGGGTACGGAACCCTGAAAATAAACGTTACTACATTCGTGTGATATGTACATGAAAATGTATACACATGTAAGTCATATTCTTTGCGACTAAAGTCTGTTATCCAACTTAAAAGAGAATTCGAATTCGGTCGAATTTCGACCACCCGACAATTGCTACTCAATATAAAGCTTCGTTTCACTTAGTTGTTTAGAAAATTTTTTACTTGACCGAGTTAAAGGTATATTTTCTTTTATATCATAAGATAAACAAGCAGATTGGTCTCCTGATGGAAAGATTCAACCATCGTCTTTAGACTATATGGTAATGGTGCATTGCTATCTTGCGGCGCGGTCTAATGCCACATGCATAAGTTTACCGGCTACCTTACCCTTCAAACCAAAACAAACAGCGAAAAGCACTGACGCTATTGCGGCAGGAATGGGTAAGGCGGTGGTACCTGACCCGGGCGAGACAATGCAGAACTCTACCACCTAGCAGCCACGATGATAGTGACTCGCATAGCCAATCGGTCGCTTTTTACGACCTGCCTGGCAGAACGGCAGTTGGTCTATTCTTCAAAGGAGCCCGGAACCAACACGGGAGCTCGGAACCAACATGTCGCTAGCAATAAAGTTACCACAAAATATCAATAATTAAATCCTTAGTCGCTAGAAACATAATTAATATGAAAATCTCTTTACGTTTTTCTACATTCTAATATATAGGTACTTCTCTTTAATTGTAATTCTAATTCATAACGCTAAAAAATCTGAAGCTACATCAGAACTCTAATAAAAAACGCAACAGTGGAATGAAACCCCCCAATTGAATTGAGAATCCTTTTACAATTCTATTTGAAATAAAAAATCGTATGAATTTCCGAATCCATAAATAAAGTTATTCCTGTCTTTCAGCACGCTCATATATGTTCGGAGTTTTTGTGGTGAGGTATGTATTGATCTTCGATAATGAATAATTCATATATGCCGAAAGCTGACTTGTTATTGCTCATTATTTTTACAGATTTTATTAGGATGTATTGAACATTATGATATTTTCCATTTCTAGGGAGATTGTCAACAGTGTTCGGCAATTTATGAGATTGATATTTTTTTGCCACTGCGTGATCTAGGGGTAAGCATATTCGGCTCAGCTCCCGGGTTCGTTCCCTGGGTCGGGTAAAAATGTCATTCGAGATTTTTGTCGAAAATACAAGTATTTGAAATCGGCGTGTTTCCACGAAGAGAGTTATGAATATGCAGAAAGCAAAGCAAGTCTGTATGGACCGTGATATATATATATATATATATATATATATATATATATATATATATATATATATATATATATATATATATATATATATATATATGCCTTTTGCCAATTGTTGGCTTGGACGTGAAGATATGACCGCCCCGTTGGTCGAGTGGTTAGCGACCCTGACTATGCAATCGACGGGGCTCGGGTTCGATCTCCGACGATAACAAGCTCTCCTGACGGAAAGAGAAACCATCGCCTACCAAAGATGTTAATGGTGCGTTGCTAACCGTGTGACAAAATGGTAATACCACAAGGATAAGTTTACCGGCTACTTTATCCTTCAGCCTGGAACATGACAATGACAAGCACCGACGCTATTTCTGTAGGAACAGGTAAGGCGGTGGCACCAAAAACCTGGGAGAGACGTTGCAGAGACGGTGGTAGAGATCTTTTGCCAATCATTCGCTTTTTGCGATTAACTGGCTGAAGACAGATGCTCTTTGTATATCTCAAATAGGGGTTGTACTAACAAGAGGGAAAGTTATCATTATTTGTATAAAACTAATCTCACTCGGAGTTTTGTACTACCTACCTTAATATATTTGGTACTTGGTATACGTAGGATTACATTCACGTCACATTGCGTTCCGCCCACAAAGCTGGCAACACAATGTTGACATTTTTGATGGTTTGCCTTAATATCGGAAAAAATTATCGGAAAATACATACTTGTTTGCGATATTATAATGCAATACTGTACCATAAGCAAAAAGCAAAATACCAGTTTTTATATTTAAAAGCGAATTAATAACAGTAATGTAATTCTGAATGGAAGTAAAGTTAAGCAGGCGATAGACAGCGTGAGATAACATTTTGTCATGTTTACGTATACTCGTATTCCGATTGCCTTTTTTTCAGAATCACTAAACGAGTTATAATCTAAGTTCATGTCCCAATAAATTGCATACTTAGTGATTTAATTTTGACAAAGCGTAAACTCTCATTTTTCTATCTTAATTGAATTGTTCGTTACGTATAAATCTTGAGAACAAAGCTGAAGCTTTCAATGTTAGCAAAAAAGGCCGTTAAAAAGAAATCAATTTACGACAGATTTTATTCCTTTCACATTCATATTTTTCTAAATATACAATTTTAATAATAAAAGATTTATCGTTTTATAAGTACGCCTTTTGACGTAACAGCTTGACATTTGTTTGTTAAAACCCTAAACATTTTTTCAATGTTATATTTGTGCACTGTATATTTTTATGACAAGCTTTTATTTAACCGCCAACATTACAAACATTACGAACAGATGATTTTTCAAACCTTGCACACAATTTTTCAAATATTTTCTGGTATCCGATTGAATTGAAATTTGGTATGCTTGAGTAAATTTGGTGACAATTCACTATTATAGTACCATGGACCTAATATCATAATGGAGTCTTGATGTGGGTATTGAAACTTCCAGATTCAGAAGACTATTAGAGCCAACATTGGGCTCATTGTTTTTATTGTTATAAGTAATTTCTACTACTTAATGATTAGGGTCTAAAGATAAAACCTGAAGAGCGCTATTGGAGCTCACACATAAAAAGTGCTACGATAGTCTAGTTTAGATTCGAAGGTATTGTTGTGATAAGCATTTTCTATTACTTAAGATGACAAGAATCTTATCACAAATCCGTAAGATTGCTAACGAAACTCACATAAAGAAAGTATAAAGGTAGTCGAGTTAGGGCTCAATGGTTTTATTGTTATACTTTCTACTTCTTGATGACAGGGGTCTAAAGATAGAGCCGGAAGAGTGCTATTAGCCAAACATTTTACTACTGTTGCTAACAGTCTAGAAAAGTGAAAATTAAAAACACTGGAAAAATCTAGAAATAAAGAAAGAGCTGCTTCTGTCGATAAATAATAGCCGCCGTTACCCAAGCAGCTATGCCATAATTGACCTTCTCACATAAAGCTTAAGGGTGAAAATAGCGCGTACTATCACTTGTTTACAACTAACTTGTTTACTCGTCATTTTCGGAATTTTTGGGAACATGGTCGAACTGTACCTTGTGTATAAACAAGGAAGTGTTGGTGGATAGCAAGTTAGTTTTATAAAGCGATTCGGAAGCAATAGTTCAGAGGATCAGTGTGAAGCGATATAACACAGTGAAAAGTGATACGGAAAGTGTGTTAGTTTAGTGATTCGATTTAGTCGGTTAGTTCTAGTAGAATATAGTGACGGTGTTATTCATGTATGTCAGTGTATATTATGCTGTGTACGTTAGTACAATAAATACACGGTTTTAATATAAGTGGAATTTATTGCACAATACGAACTCTAAGCTCATAACACTACCATCATGAGTAGTAGATGCTAGAGTTCCGCATCTTCTAACCCAAGTGTGATACCACCGCCACTACCACCACTACCACCAGTACCACCATACTATGTAGTGATGTTGGTTTATTACTATAATAACATAGGTTAAAATCACGCTATCACTTCTCAAACATTATTTCAATAAAGAGCAAGCAGCGGAAGCACGGGACAATGTAATAAGAATGTGAAAGTGACGAAATGTGTCAATATCGTTGAACATCACGATTACTGCCTATCGTCGCAACGTCGGCGTGAAATGTATTATGTATGTATCAGAGGCGTGTTACCGTAGTTATTTTTACGTTAAAGCCAGTCAAGAAAGAGTCACATTCTTCTTCATTGCATAAAAGAGTACATTGATGATTTACCACACTATACAGGGTCATTTTTAAATGTTTTTTTTTTATATTATAAGATAGCAAATAATCAGATGGGTCTCCTGATGGAAAGAGCTAACCATCACCAATAGACACCGGCCGGTAGGTCCGGCCAAATTTTGTTAATATTGAATTAAAATGCGTTTTAATTATTATTGTAAAAATATTACTTACAAGATAATATAAAAATATTCTTTTCGAAATTTTTCACTAAATTCATGGATTGGATGCACAGAGTCTTGTAATTGTGTGTCATTTAAAATTTACCTATAATTACGATAGTAACTATTGTGTAATCTGTCGCACTAAGTTCATTATTCCCGATCACTTTTAATTTGGTTGAAGGCCATTGACATCATTACAATATATACTATGGTCTCATACTAAAATCGCGAAAAAAATGTCCTAGTTACATATCACAAGAATAGATATAATAATAAGGTAATTTAAACACTAAGTCATAATATCAAGATGTAATTTCGACTAACACGGAATTGTAGCTCTTTTTGTGTTTTGTAGCTCATTTGCCTCGGACATTTTTTAGCGCAGACCCGACGTCCATAGTAATAATATGTCAATGTTGAAATATTTTAGTTCGAATATTTCGTAATTGGATTAATTGTTATCCATGCATCTTGTTTTTTGGGTCAGATAAAAATAACATTTTCAGTTTTTAACATTATTTTTTTGTTACACAAATCGAATATATTGTCGATTGTGATCTGTCTCTGAAAATTTAGACGCAACTTTAAAAGTAACCCTGTTTACTCGCAATGAGAAGTTATCTTCCAATTTTCAAAGAAAAATTTTAAATTTTAAGCAGACGTAACACATACCTATGACAAAAATAATAAATTGTAATGCCTCGGTCGGGTTTGATACCACCGCCTTAACAATGCCACACCCTAGGTGGTAGAGTTCTGCATTGTCTCGCCCGGGTCTGGTACTATCACTTTACCTATTTCTGCTACAATAGCGACAGTGCTTGTCACTGTTGTGTTCCGGTTTGGAGGGTAAAGTAGCCGATAAACTTATGCTAATGGCATTAGACCTCGCCACATGATAGCAACGCGCCATTGTTAAAAATTACAGTATTTTAAGTATTGAAATACCGTATATTCTGAGCACCATAATCTCTTGTTCAATCCCTATTGACATATTCCTTATGATTCAATCGATTTTGAAGCGATTTACGCTATTTGACGCAGTTGTTTTTAGGTAGAAGATATGATTAGATTTTTAAATCATGTTAGTCTGAAAGTCATTTTAAAAAGTTTCTTGTAAACAACATAATTTTAATATTAGAAAAGCAGAAACTTTTTAAAAACTAGATTCGATTTAAATTTTTGAAAGGACATTAATTGACGTAATATCTAAATTATTGTACAAAGTCAAAAATGGATTGGTTGAGAAATCTCGAATCTGTCTCGAAATACCTTTGTGCTTATAGGCGATGGATGATTATTTCCATCAGGAGACCCATCTGCTTGTTTGCTATCTTATGATATAAAATAAGTAATAAAATAGATTGGCACTATCGTGATATGATTTGTAGGGTTAAGTAGCCGATAAACTTATTCATCCCGCCACGCTGAAAACAACGTACTTTAACATATTTGTTGTCCATGGAGGATAGTTGTCTCTTTTCGTTAGAAGGCTCGTTTGCTTGTTTGTTATTTTACGCTATAAAGAAATACTATTCAACAACAAAAAACATGAATTAATCTAAGATTCTCCCCGTATTTGTTCCGAGTTCCTTTGAAGAATAGACCACCTGCCGTTCTGCCAGGCAGGTCGTAAAAGACGACCGATTTGCTATGCGAGTCACTACCAACGTGACTGCTAGGTGGTAGAGTTTTGCATTGTCTCGCCCGGGTCTGGTACCACCGCCTTACTATTCCTGCCGCAATAGCGTCAGTGCTTGTCATTGTCGTGTTCCGGTTTGGAGGGTAAGGTAGCCGGTAAACTTATGCATGTGGCATTAGACCTCGCCACAAGATAGCAACGCACCATTAACATCTTTGGTGTCTATAGGCGATGGTTGACTCTTTCCATCATCTGCTTGCTTGCTATCTTATGATATAAAAAAAACAATCTAATTGCTTGTTATTCAGATGTCAGTACGATAGTTAGACTTGGTATGTTTGTATCTATACAGGAAATACGTAAATAAATACTGAAGTGTATTTATCCTAATCGACACCCTAATATATATAAGATAGGTATCCTACTAGACACTAAAAGAACACGAGCGAGAATTCATACATTTTTTAAAATTATATTTGTGTTATAGTACTCACCCTGTGCTTGGGAAAACTTGAAAGCTTTGTTTTTTTAGTTACCTTAAAGTAAACTTTAAGGAGTTGATATAGAATCTTACAGAATATATTAAAATATATTCTGTAAGATTCTATATCAACTCCTTAACTTATGTACATTTAATAAATATTTTTTAAACTAGGAGAATACTAGCTAAATAAAGTTGAAATTTAGGTAAGGTTAACGTAAATATTCAGTTCGCTTCTTAGTAGGTAGTCTGTGTTTAAGTAATTATCCTGTTATTAGGTGTTCTTAGTACAATGGCTAATCTCAGAAATCTAAGTTAGGTTGACAAAATTCTGAGCTTAGATTTTGCCAAGATGTTTTTTTCGATACCTAAAATAACAAAAAAGGATTAGCTTTAAACTATTCTTTAGTACAAAAAACAGGGAGAATGTTTATTTGATACTTAAAATTATGATATATATACATATATATTAAAATTATGATATATATACATATATATATGATATAAACTTATTGCTGTTTTAATTAAAGTTAAAATAATTAAGGTTTTATATAAATTATAACACTTAAATATGATAATAGAAGTCAATCAAATTAAAGTCTCGACATTTTTATATGATTGTTCCTAGCGATGTATTTTTTTTAATTAATTTAAAAAAATGTAGACGTTACCCGATTCAACATTTTTCGAAGATAGTAAAGGTAGGCGTCTCGTCAAAATGAAGCTATTCACAAAAATTCAGCTTGTTATTAATACAAAAAAAAAATTGTTTGTGGGACCACGGTCACAAGTCATCTACTTGTGGTCAATTGAATTTATCGGTCTTACCATGTGTTTGTACTCTTATCATACTCTAGGTGCTACTCAGAGGGACTTTCTGTGGTAACTACCACTTAACCTATGACGAAACTTAAAAATTTCTGTTATTTCTTAAAAAAAAAACTTAAATGTTAACACTTAACTAGAACTTGTAATTAAAAATGCCGTTTCTAATTGTAATAATGCTTACCTGCCTTCAAGTTAAAACAAACGCACATGTAATACACACACACACACACACACACACGCACACACACACACACCAGTCTCTCACGTAGACTAAATATAATGTTATATAATAGCTTTAAGTTTTTTGTAATTGTTGTGTGAGAGAACAAATGAAGTATTTGCATTTGTATTAATACTTAACGCTGATACAGTCGTCAAATAATATTCGTGCTCACACCAAAATAGCAAGATACCTCAAATTTGTTTTTTCATCACGGAAATAATGTCTTGCAGTTAAGTTTTTCTGAAAACTCTAATAAGAACTGTGTTAAAATTGTAAAATTTAGACAATATTAAATCTTAGTTACCAAATAAAATATTTAAATTCGAACAAATGCATTCGCTTTTAATTCATCAATCAGTAGTTTGGAATAAAAGAGATTACATAATTCCTAGCTTTGGTAAGAAAAAATAGAATAATTAAGCAACTTTTTTGTAGGATTTGTAATACGGTGCATATTGCTTAAACTTTTTCTTTTATATAAATAAATAAGAACTATATGGTGCAGAGATCTTATTGCGTAAAAAACGGAGAAAACTAATTTTTCCAGATATCAGACCTACCTTTATCATTTTTTTTATCTCCACTAAAACTAATATTGCAAATTTCGTCGAAATATTACAGCTAATTTCGAGAATGTAATTACAAATGTATAAACAAATATTGCCCATTTACTAGTAATTGACTCTAAATTTGTCTCTATCTCTAAACTCTAAATCTTAGGTGCCATTCTTTCCAACCTACTTTTTATAAGGTTGACATAATATGAAACAAACATTTTATATTTCAAGCTTAAGTCATACGTATAACTTTTAATGTTGGTAACTTGAAAATGTATTAATTTTCAACCATTTTCCACATTTTTCTGCGAATATAAAAGTTATGAACCTTATTAAAATTTTTGTTTGCTTGGCATGTATCAAGATAATGTAATTTTCAAGTTGATATTTTTATATAGAAAGATGAAATTAAGGTTAATTTGTAACTTTCCTGAAAATATTATGTTACTGCTGTGATACTGATATGAGTACTTTTAGCTTATAAGACGAAAATCTAAGCTAAATTGTTATTTATTTTGATTATTTTTTAATTTGTACAAATTCTAATTCCAGGCACTTTTCCAATTCCAGGCAAAGTTATTTATATCAGATAACTGAAAAACGTATTTTTGAATTGCAGACCCAGGAATCCAACCTGGGATTTCATGTGGATATTATTTTGAGGTACCGCAAAACACTTTATAAACAAGACAATTCGATATTTGTACGCGTATATTTGTACCAAACATTTTTGTAGGATAATTAGGTTAAAGTTTAAGTACTATTTTTTCATATTCAGTATCAGAATTAAGTGTTGAATACCCTCCTCCTGTATATACAATATTTTACCAGACAACCTATACCATTTCTCAAATAATGCAGCGAAAGGAAAAAGGGTTTTCATATAATAAATTAATGTTTACCGCTTGTTCCAGGAGGTAAACGTACATGTGGTTATTAGACACAGGCTTTCACATTACGTTGTACGCAATTGCGAACTCTGTAGTACAAATAAATGCGAGCAACAAAGCTTACCAAGATGATGTAAGAGACCTAAATTCAAATGACATTCTAAAACACCTTTCCATTCAACTTTGCCGGCGCAGATTTTGTTTCAAATTCAAAAAACGCGTTGGCTATGGCTTGAGATTTTGACGCCAATACGTGTACTTTTCGTATCTGAAAGAATTGAAAAAGACTTCCTTCTAAACTGCTGTAAAGAAAGTTGAAAATTGAATAACTTCGGTTGTCTTTTATTCAAAAATAATGATAGTATTGATCTAGTACTTATCTTATGTTGAAGTCAAATTTTATAATTTTTTTTTTAAATGTGGCGAAATAAAGATGGTTTTTATGTAATAGATTTGATATTTTACCGTTTGTACAAGGAGGTAAATGCGTCTGTGGTTATAATAGACACCGTCGTTGCGTTGTATTTAGTACAGGCTTAAACATTGTGTTTAACGCAATTGCAACTTTGTTTAGTAGGAATGAATGTGAGCAACATAGCTTGTACTAAAATTGATGAAAGAGATCTAAATTAAAATCACAATGCAGTACACTTTTGCGTACAACATTGCTGACTTGTTTTAAGACTCAAATTCAAAAATGGCATTGACAATGCCAATGTGTGGCCTTTACGTGTCTGAAAAAAGTGAAAAAGACTTCCTTCAAAACTGTTATAAAGAAAGAAATATCATTTTAACAAAAAATTAAACAGACAAAAAGTTATGGGTAGTATTTATATGTATAAAAATCATTGAGTGAAAAAATATATTTATGAAAAATCCTCGGGCTATATTCTATCTAATAAAAAAAATTATTAAAACTGATCACTCTGTAAAAAGTAATGCGTTTACGCACCTTTCCTTGTTTACGCACCTTTATGGCTAGAATTTATTTAAAATATAATAACGAAACGTAACGAAAAGAAAGGTATCCTATTAAAGCAATAGCTATAAACAATGGCTATAACGCCAGCGTAATTGATAATATGGTAAAGAAAAACTTAAAAAGTCAAGTAGAGTCTTTGTTATATTCACCTGGGGCCGGTAGGGATAAAGTAGTTCGAAAGTATGTTAGGATACCTTTCTTAGGTCCGACTTCATACAAAGTTCGCGGTTTTCCAAAGATAAAAAAACCGGCATTCTATACTAAAAAATCCCTAAAAAGTTTACTTTTTAATAACAAAGAAAAGGTACAAAATGTCACCAAAAGTGGAGTGTATAAATTAAAATCTCAAGATTGTGACGGTCAATATATTGGTCAGACAGGCAGATTGTTCTCAGTAAGACTACGGGAACACGTGAGAAGCTGATGTTCAGGGAAGGCAGACTCCGCCTTCGCTAGACATTTGGTGAATGAAAGGCATTCTTTTGATCCTCGAATACACCTTGAACTGATTCATTTGTGTAGCAAAGGCAAAAGACTCAATGCACTCGAAGCGTTGGAAATAAACAGACTGAAAGATAGCCCTAACCTATTGAATGATCAGCTAGGCATAAACGACTCTCCACTTCTAAATATTTTTTAATTTTGTTTTAATTTAATTTTGTTTTACTTAATTTTCTTTGAATTTTTAATGTAATTATTTATAGTAGATTCATAAAATTAAATAATTTTATTATTTCATATGACTAGGACAACTCTGTTTAGCTGCGAAACATGTGTGTAAATTTGTGTTGTAAACTTTGTGGGACTTTGAATTTTTTATCGGTTTTATTCTTTTATATTAGTTTATTAAATTAATTATGGACAGTAATAATTGGATAATAATTTTATATTTATAGAGATTGACTAAAGTATAACATTTTGAAATTTGTAGCAGATTTACTATGATTATTATAATTTTGTGTTTTTAACCACTATGTGACAATTTGTTGAAATTAATTTTTTAAATACTATGTGACAATTTAGTTAATCGTAGATAATTTTAGTGACGTGAAGTAATTTTTTGAACATTGATTTTTTCCCTACTCGTCGGGAAGTCGTTACCAATAGTGTTGACAACCCTACGTCAGTTATGGCAACGAATATTTTGAGGGTAGGATGTGCGATTGCCTTCAAATTTGTTATTTTGTTGACATTTAATTTTGTGTTTAGTTTGTAACTATAAATTGCCCTGGTGATGCTTGTGTAAGCGAAACCGGTTGGTAATAAATGATAATAGCTTTATTGTGAAACAGTACAAGTGTATAAATGATAAAATATTACATGAAAAGTTTTTTAACTAATTCGCGCCTTCACGAATTTTACGCTATGCAGATAATAATCTTAGTTTGAATATGACCGTTATAACGGTCTAGTATTTATTTGTACATCACATCACGTAATATCTTTACAAATCATAAAGCACAACACTAACAATCAGTTTTTTTGTAGTAGATGCGATGAATTACATATCAAAATAATACATTATTTACAATTGGCTACTAGGAGGTAAAGTTTCGTTACGCTTTGCCCTGGCTTGGTACTACAGCTTTACATGTTCCTGCTACAATAGCGTCAATATTTGCGCTCTCGTGTCCCAGTTTTCAGGGCAGAGTAGCCGGTACTTATCAATTATAAGCCCGCTAGCTACGTAGCAATGCATCCTTAAAATCGTTGGTGTCCATAGGTAAAAGTTGTCTTTCATCAGGGGAGCCATTTGCTTGTTTGTAAGATCTAAAAAATATATATTTTAAACAAATAATATTTTTATATTATCGGTATCAAATGCATTCCTTATTCACAAAACTGCCGTAAAATACAATAAAACCATGATGTTCAGCGAAAATCAATTTAATCACGCACAAAATGCGGTTCACCCGTGATCGTTAATCATTATATTGTTAAAGCTATATTGCAATAAAGTGTAGCTCTCATAACACGTTTATATTTCGCTATTAAATCGTGTGTCTAATACCTGATAAAATCTAATAGCAATTTTATGTGTCATCAAACAACTGGTATGTGTTTAATTAGCGATATATATTTATAGGATTAAAAGGAATAAACTTACATCTATTAATGTTATATCTATGCTATATACTCTATACTAATATTTAGTGTCCAACCTAAACTGGTTTTACGACCAAAACCGAAACCGAATTTCGGCAACGATTTCAATTAGCCGACACCGTAACCGAAACTTCCTTACAAGAATAATGTTTTGAAGTAATAGGTATGGCGGTGCGTACAATGCAGAAACCTAGTAGCCACGATGGTAGTTACTCGCATAGCCAAACAGTCGCTTTTGCAACCAGCCTGGTAGAACGGCAATTAGCCTATTGTTTAAAGGAGTCTGAACTACTTACTGAAACCGATTTTCGGCAACGGTTACAAGTAGCTGGCACCGTAACCGAAACTTCCTAGCAAGAATAATGTTTTAAAGGAAAAATAAAGAAAACTTTATTATAATAAGTCATTCTTCATTTTTCAGTCGTCGGCATTTTCACTTATTGATAATCAATATATCAACCCTTCATTTAAGAAAAAAATAACTTAAAAATACTTAAAATGGGTAAGGTGTTTATTTGAGTAGCAAGTTTCTTCTTTTGAACATTATTCATAGTTTTTTAAAATAATTATCTAATAATCTAAACAAAAAGAATCACTTATCTTTTGTTGTAAGTTACAACAAACAAAACGAACTTCAGACACAAACCAGTAACGACATGATTAGGTACGTGGACGCTGCAAAATGACTTCGTCGCTTGGACGGAATTCAACGCGCCGAACATGACCAATCAGCGCGTATGAGATTGAGATTGAGGAGAGAACTTGGATGAAATTTAGTGCGAAAACTCCCGAATGGAGTTTTGGTTTCGGTGGTACCTAATTTCGGCAGCTTCGCCGGCAAAACTGAAAGCCGTTTTTTCTCCGAAACTCGATCCAAACCAACACCGCATTTTCGGTCGGACACTATAACATATATTATAAAGACAAAACATTTAAATATTTTTAGCTGATTTAAAAAAGAAGGTTATCAGTTTGACCTGTATGTGTGTCATATTGTTCGAACTGGATAACATTTGAGTAATGTGGTGATCTACTTAGGCTTCCAAGCACGTGTGCAATTTATTTAATATTTTTTTACAATTTCGTAAGTGTGTATATACAAATTGACTGGTAAAAGGTTTTACATATTGAAGGACACGATAGCTAATGGCGACTTTTTACATAATAAGATAGCAAATAAACAGACGAGTCTCCTAATTCAAAGAGTCAACCATCACCTATAGACGCCAAAGATGTTAATGGTGCGTTGTTACCTTGTGGCGAGGCGAGGTGGATAAGTTTACTGGCTACATTAGCCTCCAAATAGGAACACGGCAGTGACAAACGCTGACGCTATTGCGGCAAGATTAGATAAGGCGGTGGTACCAGACCCGGGCGAGACAATGCAGAAATCTAGTAGCCACGATAGTAGTTACTTTCATAGACAAACAGTCGCTTTTTGCGATCTGCCTGGTAGAATGGCAGTGGGCTTTTTGTCTAAAGGAGTCTAAACTAACACGGGAAATATAAGTAAATGATAAAAATATAATAAAAATAACATATCATACTGTAATTTAATTGAGGTTTTTTCAAAATCTCCAGGACCAATAATAGTTCAATTTTTAGGAAGTCTAAGTTAAGTGGAATCCAATCGGATGCCAACAACTGCGTTTCGTTCGCTCAAGCCATTTAATACTTATGAGATGTTTGCATATACACTTACACACATATACATACAGACATACTGATGTCGTCATGAAAATAGAAACGTAATACTCGATTTTTGAATATTGGGGCAAAATCAGTAACTTCCTTACCTATATCCATAGCGGGAAGTTAAAAATACCGAGCGTAAGCTCGGTCATCCATATAATGACTATAATATAAAATGTTATAGAAGCACATCTGACTTAGCAACGCGAACCATCTACACATATTAAGCCCGTGGATATGTGGGCATGTGCGCTCGTGTGTGTATGTGTGTGTATGTGTGTGTGTATGTGTGTATGTGTGTGTATGTGCGTGTACGCGTGTTAATTTAAAAAAAGATATAAACTCCTCAGAGTTTCATATCAGCTTTAAAAACTTTTTAAATTATTTCAACTAAAACTGTCGCGAGCATTCATTAATAAAATTACCACTCTCTATGTTATTGTTTTAAATTACATCGCTAAAATATGTTGCATTCTCCAACAATTAAACAGAAAATGTTGCCCTTCGAACGTTATATAATGAGAAAATAAATCAAAACTTTAACCAGCACTGTTATTTTCTTCGTAATTAATTTTCTTTTTCTTGTTTGATAAAGTTTGCTCTTCCAACTTTTAAAGTATTTAGTGTTTTTGCTGCTAGAAGTTGTATTTTAATATGCGTTACTGAGATTGTTGAAGAAACTTCTAGAAAAGTTAAAATAACAATATTTTTAGATCGAGCATTTTGCTACTGGGTAAATTGTTCTTTTTTATTAAGGAAAATCTCTATAATAATTTATAGAAATGATAAATTCATCAGATCATCCAACCTTGGTGAATCTCCATTGGTGCTTAGTAAAACTTCATCATAATGTTTTGTTTTTTAATTTAGACACTTTTTTTAATTCTCACATACAGAGGTTTTACAATTCACATACTATACTCGTATATTGGTTATTAATTAAATAACCAACCGGTTTTATATTTTACTGCATCAATGCTATTATTCTAGCCATGATAAAGCAGTTAATAAATACAGAATAAAATGCAGAAAGCTTTGGTTTAAAAATAAGTATTTATATTTGAATGTCAGTGTTAAACATGTAATGAAATTTGAAACAGTACAAGTGTCTTTAAAAATAAATACCATCTCATTAGTAGTAAAGAATAAGGTCTTATCTTTTATCATCACCTGTGATCGTCAAAGGACAATTTGACTTAAGGCGATAAAGTGGTAATATCAGAGCTAGTATTAAGAACTAGTCGATAAACCAGTGGATGAGAATAAATCAAAAATCTACTTACCCTCTTGTTTACTTTGAGTATTTCGCAAAGAAATCAGTAATTAAAAACCTCATTACTACGTGAAGAAAAAATTCTTAGCAGTAATAAAAGTGCAATAAATCCAACATTATTAGTCTTGTGTAGGTTGTCAATGGATATAGCTCATGGGAAATGATATTTTTTTAAATAATATTTAAAAAGAATCAAGAAGTCACACACCCCTTTACTCATAGATATGCCAAAATGCTCTCTAAGTTCTATAACACCTTTGACATGTAGAAAAAAATTTGCATGATTTAATAGTGTTATTGTCTTGCGGTCTAGGGGTAAGATATATTTGGGTCAGATCATAAGGTGCCGGGTTTGATCCCCGAATCGGGCAAAACTGTTATTTAGGTTTTTTCGGGATTTTCAATCTAAAATCCAAAATCTCAGTAGCAGTTCGGAATCTGGAGGGCGGTGTTTTACCACTACTCGTGCCTCGAAAGAGCATGTACAGCCATCAGCCCCAGCTATCGCTAAAAATAGTCGATAATCGTAATAAAGTCGGTAAAATATGGCGACGGAGAGCACGACTCCCCGTGTTGGTTCCGGGCTCCTTTGAAGAATAGACCAATTGCCGTTCTGCCAGGCAGGTCGTAAAAGGCGACCGATTGGCTATGCGAGTCACTACCATCGTGACTACTAGGTGGTTCTACATTGTCTCGCCCGGGTCTGGTACCACCGCCTTACCTGTTCCTGCCGCAATAGCGTCAGTGCTCGTTACTGTCGTGTTCCGGTTTGGAGGGTAAGGTAGCCGGTAAACTTATGCATGTGTTAATAGACCTCGCCACAAGATAGCAACACACCACTAACATCTTTGGTGTCTATATGCGATGGTTGTATCTTTTCATCAGGAGACCCATCTGCTTGTTTGCTACTTTATGATATAAAAAAAATAACCACTCAATTTGCCAACTGAGAAACTGGTGAATTTTGATAAACCGGAAAGGCATGATGATATCTTAATGGTGTGTTTTTATAATTTTAGCTGTTCTTCCAATATCAAACCTAAATTTGGGGCTTTTTACTTTGAGATTATAATATCAGTATCATAATTTTTTTTTGTGTTTAGTTTGAAGTATCTATTATTTATTATATTATAGTAAGTATCTATTATATTATAGATAACAGAAGTATCTATTATCACACATTGTGATTTATATCCATTAAGTGATAATTTAAAAAAAAACTTTATAAAATTATAAAAAAACGCATTTGATCTTTAAACAGGCCACTTACAAACATAACCAAGCAAAATTATTCAAAACCAACTTCAATCGCAAAATAATGCCTAAACGTAAACGGAATTGTGTATTAAAATCAGTAACATATTTTCATTCAGAAAGCCTTGTTCCCTACTTTAATCCCTAGAGGCGAGTGAGCCAGCTGCGTTAGTCAAAGCTTCGCGGTGCTCCTCATATTATCTTTCACACTTGTTTTGCCTTTTTCTTGTATTCCTTGTAAAATGTCGCACTTTGAAAGCCTTTTTGTGCTAAATTTCATAATATTTAGTTCTCATATTTATTCGTTTAACGTCTGTTTTGGTATAATGCATTCAATATTGCAAAGAATTCAAAACACCGATTTTCATGGTTCCGAATGATTTAAAATTCCAAATATAAAAGTTCCGATTTAACATTAATTTTATTTTTATAATTCCAAAATTTCAATTTTCCTAAATTTTTTAATTTCTTTTCTCAAAGTATCGAGTTCAATAGATCGAGATAGAAGATTGACAATAAATATAAATAAATAGAGAATCGAGATAGAGATAGAAGTTCGATTTAATGATAACAGATGATGAAGCAAATTAGTTGTTACGAAATCTTACTAGCTTATACATAATTTTGTAAATTAAATCTTAGTATTCGAAATATTTACCATTTAATCAAGCTGCTCACGAAACGATAAAAAATACAAAGCTCAAATAATTCAAAACAAATTTTAATCACGAAAACAATGTCTTTGGTCTAAACATAGACAGAAATTGTAGGTTACAATGACACATTTTTATTCAGGGACTTGTTTGCTGCTTTAATATCTAGAGGCGGGGAGCCAATTACGTTAGTCAGAGCTTTGCTTTGATGTCCTTGTTTATCAGATTTCTCGATAATGTGTTTTAAAAGTCTTTTATATTAAATTCTATTGATTTTTTTATAAATTTGTTGTACACATACCTGTCATATTACATTTTGTTTTGTAAAAAATTTAAAAAGGTGAGCTTGTCTCGTAAGAGATTTCTTCCAGTAAACCTAAAAGAGAGAATGTTTAATGTTAACATTTATTTGTATGTCTATTGCTTTTGAATCCTTACAACTTTATTGAAAAGAACATACTATATTTGAATAAAAGAAATAAAGTTAAATACAGTTAGTTATAATAAGTTTCTAATATACTTTGATTTGATTTTTTTTCAAATATATTTCGGTGCTTCTTCGAGTAACATTGTCAGAGAGGAGTCAAATAAATTTCTATTATAGTGCGCGCGGAACTAGTTGGCCGCGCCTTAGGTAGTGACAGGGGTAAGGGGGCGGGTTGTCAACTGCTCGCAATGCACATGAGCTTAGACAGTGATGACCAATCTGAAGATATCGTGAACAATATTTTTTCATTTATTGAAAAGAATAAATAAAATACAAATTGAACTTTGTAATGTTAGTTCAGTAATTTGGTAGTTTTACCCGGAAAGTTTTCCGGTAGTTTTGAAAATTGCTTGTTTTATGGATTTCGGTATGCTCTTTTTGAATTTCAACTTTGCCACCTCGTATCTCCGCCACTCGCGCCGCCATATTGAAAAATGGCGCCTAAAAACGGTTTTTTGGGAATATCTCCTTTATGACGCATTTTACGATAGTACATTCGTGTACTAAATTAAATTAGAGGAAATTTCCTACACTTTTTGTACTAATATTTTTTTTCATAAAATCAATAGCTTTGCTTTTGCCTCCAAATGACCACGAAACGAGATAATGATGAGTTATGGATGTGTATTAAATATGTGTATTATATAATAAAAATCAAAATTATTCAAATCGGTTTAGTAGTTTTTGGGATTACCACGTTCAAACAAACAAACAAACTCAATTCTCAGAATCACTTGATTCTGAACTCTCTGAACTTGATTCAGAATCATCTTGTAAACTTATAATGATTTGGTCCATCATAGTATCAAATTTCATATCATGATTCCAGTATTCCTGTTCATTTTTTTGTACGTGGTCATCGCATTTTTGCCATTGTTCGGCAGAGAATTCGGAAAATAGCCTTGTTAATATTGTCATTTTCTCGTCCAATGTAGCATTAATGTGATCTCTGGCCAGGCAATTTTTAATATTTGCCCACACAAGCTCGATCGGGTTGAGGTCTGGATGATATGGAGGTAGTCTGAGAACAGTATGACCTGCAGCTTTCAGAAGTTCGTCAATCTTGAATATTTTTTCTGATTGGGTCGCATTAATCAACCTCAGGAGTTCAGCTTTGATCATCGTGGGAGAAAATGTTACATTATGATTTTGCAACCAGTTCTGCATATTAATTTTCAAACTGGACATAGTCGGTTTCTTCTCAACTTGCACACAATGATAGGCAGCATTATCCATAACTATGACTGAGTTAGGTGGAAGTTTAGGTATTAATTTTTGATCAACCCAGTTGTAAAAATTTGTAGAGTTCATGTCTCCATGATAATCCCCCGTTTTTGAATCTGATTTAAAAATTAGCAAAGCATCGTCAACTAACCCGTTCCGGCTACCAGCGTGAACTATTATCAAACGCCTTCCTTTGCCTATATCTGTATAAATTCCAGGCTCCGACGAAGATTGCCAACATTTTTGGACATTGTGACTTTGGTTAACGTAAGTTTCGTCCAAAAAGAATATATTTCGTTTGTCTTCTCTGAATTTTCTTATAGCCCTCATATATTTCACTCGCCATTCAACAATATTTGGTCTCTCTATTAAAAGGCATCTCTTCGATTTACATTTTTTAAATGAATATCCCAGTTTGTGCAAAAGTGTTCTTAAAAAAGTCAATCCGCAGTCTAAAATATTATCCTCTTTTAACACAGCATTTAGTTTTCGTAGACTTGGAATTTTTTTCTCTACCGTATAAAACTAATTTATTTTTCTTCTTATCACTGCTAAATCAAAGTCATCAACTTGTATTTTCTTTTTTATTTATTTTGGTCTACGTGGAGAACTAAATCTTGCTTGCCCTGTATTTTGCAACGATTTTTTACTTTCAGCAATCACTCTCCTAACACTTCGTTCTGATATCCCTGTTGCTTCTGCTACTAGTTTATGTATATTCGCATCAGTTTTATATTCTAAACTATTGACATCGGCTTTCCGTTTATTAAAAAATGTATGCACTTTAAATATTATTTCCTTAGATTGTCTTTTTATCGGCGGACTCATCTCGCTATTGCAATCTTATGTGCGTTTTGTCTAAACTAGCCGGAACTTTCAACGCGTGTTGCCGTCGCAAAGTACGGCGCCGCACTGAGTAATGACAGCAAGCGCCCCTGCCTCTCCGCCCCACCGTTCACATACCTAAGGCGCGGCCAACTAGTTCCGTGCGCACTATAACATTAAATTTAGCTAAAACAGATACATAAAATCTGAATTAAAAAGGATTATCTGATCTGATATTAGAAGACATGCATAAATCGGAGTCTATATCAATAATAATACCACTAGACATTTTAATATTTTATGAATATAATAATACTAATATATTACAATAGCTGAACTCGGTCTTTCCTGACTTGTCATTCTACCAATATATATTGTAACAGTGCAATGCTGCAGCGTTATCTGGTGATGAGTTACAACAATAGACACACACCAAAAACCTTCTTCACGTAAAAATTCAAATATATACGTATACTTATGCGAAATTTTATGACTTTTGATCAAATGTTGTTTGAGTCTAGTGATTTATATACAAAATGCTGCTGACACTATTATTTTTATTTTATACACAACTATATAAATACTTTGTAATATAACTATTTTTACTTTAAAAAAAACGGGGGCGAACGGACTGGAGGCTCACTAGATGGTAACTGATCCCCACCGCCCACGGACAACCACACTATCAGAAGATTTGCAGTTGCGTTACCGGCCTTTTGAAAAAGAGTAGGCCCTTTTCTTGAAGGTCTCTAAATCGTATCCACTTGGAAAATTCCTAGCTGGTAATTGGTTCCACAGAGGAAGAGAGCGGGGAAAAAGTGCCTCGAGAATCGCACAGTTGTGGATTTCCAGACATCGAGATGGTGCGGATGAAATTTTGAATTTTGTCGCGACGTCTGATGGTGAAATTCTGCGCCAGGAATTAACCCAAATAGTTCCTTGGAACACTCCCCATGATAGATCCAATAGAAGGTGCAGAGCGAAGCCACGTCTCTAAAAAATCAAGCCGGCCAGAAATACTTCTGTTATTGACGATTCGGGCCGCTCTACGTTTAATGTGGTCAAAACTGTGTGGAGCTGGTACTAAGGAGCCCCCGTCCACAAGTGAGAGTACTCCATATGAGGCCGGATTTGCGCCTTATAAAGTTGTAAGCGATGGGCCGACGTGAAGTACTGCCTGGCCCTGTTCAGAACATCCAGTTTTTTTTAGACTAATGTGGCCTTGAAAACTAATCTGATATCATATTATACAAAACTTGACACAGCCATTGCAGTATTTGTTTACTAATATTAAGTTAACGTGTCGTCACGTACAATTTATAATCATTTACGGTATTATTGTCTGCGTCAGCGTAGAACTAAATTGTAAATGGCTAGATTTCTATTTCATTGTCTGCTCCGGCATAGTACTAGATTGTTATTGAATGAATTACAATACATAGCATTGTAACGCAACGTTTAGAAAATAGAATACGAAGCATGAAATTTAAAAAATATCCTATGTCTAAATAAATAAAAACAAATAAATAAATATTCACGGGACAAATTACACTTATTGATCTAACCCTAAATTTAGCAAATTCTTTTGCTTGTGTTATGCGTGTTAGTCAACGATATTAATACATAAAAATACATATATAATTACTGTGATATACGTAATAAAATTCCAAACCTGGGAATACAAATATTTATGCTCATCACA
The DNA here is from genome assembly GCA_036924255.1 of Apodemia mormo. Lineage (NCBI taxonomy): Eukaryota > Metazoa > Arthropoda > Insecta > Lepidoptera > Riodinidae > Apodemia > Apodemia mormo. The sequence goes on from JAUPFN010000008.1 coordinate 11,576,679, forward strand.
CAAATGCTTGTCCCCGTCGGGGATCGAACCCGAGCCTCGTCGATTGCGTAGTCAGGGTCGCTAACCACTCGACCAACGGGGCGGTAAATAACTAAGTTTCTTGGCTTATTTTTTGTGTACGGTCGGAAAAAAGACTCCCAAAAATTTGTTAATAAATAAGATACAATTTTGCGCCCTCGGTATATACAAATATGCATAGTTTTTCGCCGTGTTGGTCCCGGCTTCCTTTGAAGAATAGGCCAACTGCCGTTCTGCCAGGCAGGTCGTAATAGGCGACCGATTGGCTATCGAGTCACTACCATCGTGGCTACTAGGTGGTAGAGTTCTGCATTGTCTCGCCCGGGTCTGGTACCACCGCCTTACCTATTCCTGCCGCAATAGCGTCAGTGCTTGTCGCTGTCGTGTTCCGGTTTGAAGGGTAAGGAAGCCGGTAAACTTATGCATGTGGCATTAGACCTCGCCACAAGACCTCGCAACACACCATTAACATCTTTAGTGTCTATAGGCGATGGTTGACTCTTTCCATCAGGAGACCCATTTGCTTGTTTGCTATCTTATTATATAAAAAAAGTTTTATATTTAGAAAGAAAAAAATCAAGGAGAAACATTCAAAATCAATCACAAAAATGTGTTAGATATATGTATGTGTACATAACTAAGAAATCCGAATAAAAAGGTATCACAAGAGTAAAAAATTGCGCGGGAAGCATTGCAAGTACTTCGACTAACGCAGCTGGCTCACTCGCCTCTAGGGATTAAACTAGAGAACCAGGCTTTCTGAATGAAAATATGTTACAAGTTGCAATTGCAATTTCCATCTTCGTTTATACATTGTTTGCTGTGATTGAAGTTGGGTTTACACTGCCTTTGTTTTGCGACATAGTTCTATTCCATATCTTGTTACTTGGCGCTTAAATTATTCATAAATTCTTTTTAAAATCAGCTGCTTTACGAGCAAGTGTAAATGGTCTGTGTGAAAAAAAAATATTCTTTTATTCTGCAAATTAAATTTACGGTAAACAATTAGGTTATAAAAGTAAACAACGTGAATTTATAATAAAATCAGACACTTTGGTTAAATTAACTTTACGTTACAGACTCGTTGGTCTACTGGTTTGCAAATTTTACTGTAGATTGATAATTTGTAGGATACAAAACTAGACTCAGATTTTTTTTAATCAGATAATTTAAAAAAATCTGAGTTTAGTTTTTTATTCTTGATAGGAATACTTAGTACGAGCACCCTCATGGTCTAGATTTAACTAAGGAAATCCAAATCACAATTTTATTTTAATCTGATCATTGCTCTATGTTGATAAGAAAAGTAGTGTGATAATTGATGTCTTGTTCCTACATATTATTTTTTAACTTTTAGTGCATTTTAGTCACATTTGCCAACTGCAACATTATTAAAATTCTTTAATAAAAAACCGTTTAATTTTATATTTTTTCTGATTTTATTCATTCATCTTAAAACGTTTTTCTCTATAATTTTTTACAAAAAACGAAAATTTTGAAGTATGTTTTTTCCATTTTGTTGTAACAATATATTTTATCTATATATTTTTTCTTGTTTTTCTTCTTTGTTATAATTTTTTACCATTTTTTTTCAAACGAATAATGTGAAATGTATCGGTTGACTTCGGATCTTCGAAATCCAATAGAGTATAGTAAGGCTTTACTGCCGAAATCAACCCACCGAAATGCGGCCAAAACATGAGAGAAATATGCTAGCAATAAACCATTTTCATTTTTTCTAATACCTCATAGTTTATACCTCAATGCGCTTTGACCTGTTACTTTGACACCACTAAACTAGCTAGATTACAAGTTTTAATGAATTGAAAATAAAAACTTTGTGATCTGTCATTTTGTTTTGGTTATTTTCTTAGTTTTATAATGTATTAAAATATCCAAACCCTTTTTTCCCATTTGATATCAACATTGAAAATAAAAAATGATACACAAGGTTGCGGTGGTGCCCATTTAAGATTTGAATATTTATCATTGTGTATTTTTACTTTACTAATCATTTGATACCCACATTGAGAGGGATGTGAGATAGTACCTAGGTAATTCACCGTTTTCGGGCAGAGACTATCTTGAATTTTTAATAATACTGAATCTATAATATAATAATTGCATAGTTATCAGAATCAAAAGTGTGTATCAATGGTTCAGCAGAAAGGTGGCACAGTTTCAATTACTAGATTTGAGCCTCCAAAATCAAACTAAATAAGAAAAATTGAAAACAAAATCTTTAAAATTCTGCTAAATTAAGGTATTTTAAGCTCAAAGGTGAAAAAACTGTAAGAATAGATTTTTTCAGTTCAAACATCTACTCTGTTAAAAATGGCAGTATATTGATTTTGAAAAGCTATATACTTTGGTAGCGATGATCGACTTTAATCTTTCGAATGGCATTCAACTCATTTTTTGAAATCTAAAATATTGCTTTAGCTATATAACCCAACCCAAGTTGAAAATTTTCGAAGCAATGTTAAAAAACATTTTTTTTTAATTTTTGTCAGTGTAAATCCCAAACAAATTGACCGATTCTTATCCAATGAACAGTATTTCTGAGAAATCCGGTAAGATTTTTAAGTCAATCGGTGTATTAGCCTAAGTTATTTAAAAAATATTGAGTAGTTTTGATAAAAAAACGTAATTTTAATTTTTTGAGAAGCTGTCACTTTTGAAAAATAGATTTAATTTTGATTTTCGAAACAGTATTCGACGTAGTTTTTTTAGTACTAAAATATCGTGGAATACCAAAAATTGATTGGTTGAAAAATTTCCAAGTTATGTCGAAAGAACACTTTTTTATAAATTTTTCGTCACGGATTACTCCTGGACGGATAAACCGATTGTCATGCAATTTATGAATTAGACGTAGTTTTTTTAGGTATGGAGCTGATTAGATTTTGTACTCAATCGGTACTTTAATCTGGAAATTACATTAAAAAATACTGTTTCAATTTTTTGAGTTATTTTCAAAATTCTTCAATATCTCCTGGACCGACTTTGTTCAAATTTTCAGTAAGTCTAAGTTGGGCGGAATGCAATCGAATGTCATTAATCGCTTTTCGATCGGTTAACCCATTCAAAATTTATGAGATATTTACATACACACATACACATACACACACACACACACACACACACACACACACACATACATACATACAGACATACTGACGTCATTGTGAAAGTACTCGGAAAAGGTTCCTAGGACCTCAAAACTTGGAGATCTGGTGAAACCTCGATTTTTGAAAATCGGGGCAAAATCAGTAATTTCTTTATCTACATACATAGCGGAAAGTTACAAATTCACAGTATGTTGGAATACAATATTTGCCAATAGCCACGGAAATATGCCATTAAAAATATGCCATTCGAATTCATTGAATACTTTTTAAGTATTATCACGCCCCGTTCCCATGCGGGGTAGGCAGAGTAAACAGAACGTCCAGGGACTTTGCAGTTGTCATCGTGATTCAGTTGTATGTTGGTTGGCGAGATAAGTGTATTACAATATGTGTATTACAAAATGTAACGGAAAGGTTAAACCGTGATTGAATTCCTTTAAATTTTTTCATGAATGGCATATTTCATTTAAAATTACCTTAAAATTGTTCAATAATAAAATAATTAATATATATATATATATATATATATATATATATATATATATATATATATATATATATATATATATATATATATATACATGACATAATTACAACATATGTATATATCATAATTATATTTTGTTAAAAAAGGCTCTCAAAGTACGATATTTTCAAAAAACTGAACAAAATGACAGAAAAGTATAAAAGGTTACACGAACAAGGCTTTTTGAACGAAAATATTTCATTGGTTGCTTTTTAATTTCCATCTACTTGAGATTGTATGTACTATTATTGAAGTTCATTTTGAATTGCTTTGTTTCGTGATTTACCGGTTCGTCGCTTGACGAGATGTTTTTACCGAGACGCTTGACCAGACATACACCACAAGACTTCAAGATTTGAAATTTTGAGGATATATATATGTATATATATATATATATATATATATATATATATATATATATATATATATATATATATATATATACATATATATATATATATATACGCGTGTGTGCGTGTGCGTGTGTGTGTGTGTAGTCACTAAATTTACGCCCGGCAAGCGAGTTTTACATGGTTTAAATAATAATCGGATTTATTTAACTAACGTTTAATAAGGCTATTAATGTCGTAGCAGGCTGCAAAGTACTGCAAGTTGCTTTAATACTTTCATCATCAACCAATTTTCGTCTACTGCTGGACATACCTCTTCAATAGCATGCCACTGAGTTCGATCTTCAGCGCTTAGTCTTGATCCACTTACACTTCACGTATATTTTCACTCAACCTATGTCTTACGCTACGCTTTTTAATGCCATGATTTCCACCCAAGAACATAACTACTCCGACGTTTACTTGCTCTATAACATATGTGACCAGCACACTGCCTCTTCAACTCACTGATCCTTTGAGCTATGTTGATAACATTCATGATTTTTCGCCGGATCACCACATTTGAGATACGATCCTTAAAAGAAACTATTGCTTGTTGGGCAACCTTTAAGGTTTGTGAATCAATCGCACTGTCCGTATCCACGTCTCGGTTCCATAGGTCATAACGGGCAGCACGCAATTATTGAAAACATTTTTCTTCCGGTTTTGTGGTATCTATGACAAAAGAACTCGGCCAAGTTTCCTTTACGCCGCCCAGCCCAACTATTCTTTTGTTCGTGTCTCCTTCTGAAAGTTGTTTTGTCCCAACTTCAAGGTTTTCCCGCGATAGATTTATATCTACTGCTTTGAGAAACGTCGTCAGGAAATATCGCTTGGCGGTTTAGGTCATTGGACTTAATTTTGGTTTTATCCAAGATCATCCGAAGACCAATTGGAATGAAAAAATCAGCCAGTTTAGTCAGCGTATATTGCAAGTCCAGCGCAGTTTCTGCCACAATGAAAATATCGTCTGCAAAGTGCAAGTTTTTAAATAATACTTTGTGATTTATCAAGTTAGATACGTGATCTTTGATTGACGCTCGCAGCTATCCTATAGGCCGCTGCATAGTAAAAGTTTTTGATGAATCCCACGAGAACAAAATATTTTTCTGAGATAATAATATGCTATGTCCCATTCCAGGTTATCATCTATCTGTGTTATATATCCAAACACATTAATGTATTATCAAACACTTATGTAAATTTAATAGTTAAAATATACATAATATTAAGCTATTTTCCATTTTTGTTAGGGTATCTGGATATGAGTGGGGACGCAATATATCTATGTGGGAGTTTTGACCGCATAAGCAGAAATTGATATGCAAAGTCACGTTGCTGTAGCCAGTAGCTATGCGCGATCGACATACGGCCATCAGTAATATGATATTTAGTGCTTTTCATATAAAAGTTTATTAAAAAAATTGAAGCTTGGATAAATTATATCACAAAAAAGAAATAAATAAAATATTATTTTAAAAAATAATAATAAAAAAATAATACTTAAAAAATATTATTTTGTCTTTGACATATCATATAACAATGTAATTGATTGACACAATAGGGGTCATTTAATGACATTTTGACATAATGCTAGCGGCTCGCTCCGATTTCGCACGGATAATATATACTAAAAAACCTTGACAAATTATAAACTCAAATCTTCCTCGTGAATTCTTCTATCTAACGGTAAAAACCGCATATTCATCCGTTCAGTGGTTTTTGAGTTCATCGCGAACAGATAGACATGGCGGGGGATTTTAGTATATTTAAAATTATATTGTCTGAGCTGATTGAGTCTCTTTCGAGATGGACTTTAAAAACGTTAGTGGGTTTACTGACTTTATTATTACGGCCTTGTAATTTAATGTTATGTTATAATAGACTGAAATTCATACTAATATTATAAATGCGTAAAACTGTCAGTATATCATTTTTTATGCTATCATGGCTAAATAAATCACTGATGGTTTTTTTTTAGATGATTTTAAGAAGAGCTTGTTTATACAGCCTTCTGTTTTGTATGTAATAAGACTTTTTTCTAATTTGCTCAGTTAGCCATAAATAAAAGAAAGTGTTAATAGCAGAGAAGAAAAATTTTTGCTTCATTTAGAAATAAGAAAAATTGTACAAGTTCGATTAGTTTCATGACTTTCAACCACGGATTAAATGTATACGCCTTTCAAGATAATTTCTTAATTTGTCAATGTAGCTGGCAATTACAAGACATATATATATGGTTACTACTTGCCGTGAAATAAATCAGCTCAAGGGAAACTTTCAAACTTTGTCATCGTATTCGGTAAAATAAAACAGTACAAGATAGTTTATTTCTATTTTTCACAATTTAATATAGGTAACCTAAAAATGTATGAAATTTTTGACATTGATAGGAGCATTTAATCACATGCGCGGGGCTACGTTTCCCTCCCAATGCCGTGTCCATTAGTATATATATGGTGGGTGCTCCCAACTATATTCCTTTTTAAAATAAACTTGGGTTTAAAAAGTGTCCCTTGAATTATAATATAGGCATATTGTACATTAAATTAGTTCGATAATTTTGGCTGACGCTATATTCCTTTTTAAAATGTACTTGCTTTTAAAAAGTGTCCGTTGAATTCTAATAAAGGCATATTGTACATCAAACAAGTTTGATAATTTCGGCTGACGCTATATTCCTTTTTAAAATAAAGTTGCGTTTAAAAAGTGTCCCTTGAATTATAATATAGGCATATGGTACATTAAATTAGTTTGATAATTTCTGCTGACGCTATATTCCTTTTTAAAATATACTTCCCCGTATTGGCTCCGGGCTCTTTTGAAGAATAGACCAACTGCCGTTCTGCCAGGCATGTCGTAAAAGGCGACTGATTGGCTATGCAAGTCATTAACATCGTGGCTACTAGGTAGAGTTCTGCATTGTCTCGCCCGGGTCTGGTACCACCGCCTTGCCTATTCCTGCCGCAATAGCGTCAATGCTTGTCACAGTGTCCGTTGAATTCTAATATAGGCATATTGTACATTAAATTAGTTTGATAATTTCAGCTGACGCTATATTCCTTTTTAAAATATACTTGCTTTTAAACAGTGTCCGTTGAATTCTAATATTGGCATATTGTACATTAAATTAGTTTGATAATTTCAGCTGACGCTATATTCCTTTTTAAAATATACTTGCTTTTAAACAGTGTCCGTTGAATTCTAATATTGGCATATTGTAGATTAAATTAGTTTGATAATTTCAGCTGACGCTATATTCTTGTATCACTTTGAAACCGATCTCATCAATATTTTTAAATACTTTATATGATCAATGGGAACATAAGAACTAAGTCATACGTAAAACATCTTTGATGTGGTGTCTACGGAATGCGCTATTCATTTTTCATTAAAATTTCCAGTATTCGAATTTTTCAGCATTTAAAATGATATAAGCAAGACTTTAATCACCTTTACAAACGTTTATACATGTCTTGATATCTTAAAGGACTCGGTAATTAGGAGTCACAAGTACAATTACTAGCCTTTAAATAGATTAGAACCATTTAATCCAATTTCATGCCAGTATCGTAGTGCTTTTAACGTTGGGAATTGCGACTAATTTTAACTTTGGTCTGATTTTATCTAGAAATCTGAAAAAGTTAGTTTTTAACACATTTTTATTAATTTATTTAATAAAGAATATAGCTTATTGTTGCATGATATAAGAAACAAGCTAAAGTTAAAAGTCACTTTCTGATAGATAAATAAATACAAACAATGCGAATGTCTGTCTGTCTGTCTGTCTGCCTGTCTGTCTGTTGGACCGATTTTCATGAAATTTGGCACGGGTATAGTTGAAGATCCGAGGTCAAACATAGGCTATTTTTTGTTCAAATATCAGTATTTGGAGGGCTGAAATAGGGGATGAAATTTTTATTAATCACTTCTGTGGTCTAGTGGTCCAGCGTTAGCGTTGACCACATGAGGTCCCGGGTTCGATTCCCGGGCCGGGCACATAAGAAAATTGTTTTGTTAGTTTTTTGAGAAACACAAAGTTGTTATGCCTAGAGCTATTATCCATGGTGCGTTGTTATCAGTGTGACGGCGTATTAATGCCATGTGCATAAGTATACCGGCTACCTTACCCTACAAACTGGAATACGACAGTGACAAGCATTGACGCCATTACGGCATGAATAGCTATGGCGTGGTACCAGACTCGGGCAAGACGTAGAACTCTACCACCTAGTAGTCACGATGATAGTGATTATAATATATTGCGAATAGTTTGTCTTTTAAAACTGCCTGGGTTTATGACAGATGGTCTAACCTTAAAAATGGGCTCATCAACACGAGAGCCTTGCTTGTAAAATAATATTCAGAAGCGAGAGTCAATTATTATCATTTGTTTTTCAAATTTGTTATTTATTAAAAATAAGTACAGAAAACTTGAAGACAAATTTCATTTATTTGTTAATGAGTAAAAATTTTTATCACAACGGTTCCCTTACACTATCGTTTTAAGGGGCATAACGTCTTGAGAATATTTTTAGACCATACTTAGATAAATGAATCCAAGAAAGTCAATAATTTTGATACAGATTTTTTTAAAATAAGTTTTACATATGTTTTTTATTCTGTTTTCTAAAAGTTGCATTACAACTAAATATTGTTAAACGTTCAATAACAAACTAGTAATATACCGGCGGGGTTATCACGTATCATGCAATGTGAAATTATCGTAATTGTTTAGTTATTGCAAGACATATAACAGCCTTGCATATTAGTGATAGTCGTTGCCGCTTATTTTTGGTGTTGGGACAACGCATAATTTTTATACAGTGATTAGCAAGCAATTGTCAACGTTGCTGATGATTTTTTTGTTACGTTTAAAGTTATCGCTGATCGCTGGTGGATTGCAAATTCTGGTGATGAAACTGCAGGTCAATCAATGAAATTGTATTCCAGCCACATTTAGAACTAAGCTGTTGCAGATAATAGTTTCGTAATCAATAACAAATCATGTATAACAAAAACTGTATTTAATGTTAGTAAATAAATATTGCAAAAGATGTTTCAAATTTTGTATGATAAAACAACCAATTTTCTTTGAAATTGGTTTTTATTTTTTATTTTTAATGAAAGCGGTTATTTTACTATTACAAAAGTATTACATGGATTAGTAAAATTAAATTAATAATAATATGCGCGGCACTTTGTATGTCCAATACGCAAATGAAATTCGTTTCATATTTATTACAATTATAGCCGAATATCGTTTTATGATAAACGCAAACAATAATATTATACGGGAATAAATTGTCGATATTGAACGCTGCGGTCACTAGCCATAGTTATTTTCTCTTGGATTGACGTTTTAATTATTATTATTTAGTTAAATTATTAATGTTGATATAATTTTTCGGAGATTAATTGCTAAAAAGCTAGTGTTAACGTGAAGCAGTTTGGCCGAATAAAACACTTAATCACTTTTACATTTACGATTATTCACTGTTTGCGAACAGCCTTGCTTCATGAAGTAGCTAATACATTCGGTAGAAAATTAGTTTCTGTGTCTAAGCAACATGGCTTAGTCTAAAAACCAGCCAGATGACACTTAAATACAAAAAAATATATATTTATGAAACCGTTTAAGAAAAAAAAGTACGGATACAGACACACCAGAACTTCATTTAAGCATTACATAAATACCTTAAGTTTTGGCCAGTAGGTTCCAACTGACTGACTTATCACTCTTTGGGGAATTGTTTTACTGCTTATATTTGTTTCAGTTTGAAAAATTTGATATTCGGCAAAACACTATATTCTTATAACAGGGATGCCTGTTATAAGAATTAATGTAACACACGGTTAAGATCTTTAATGTATATTTAGGATGGAGGGAGATAATAAATAATTTATCTGTTTTAGGAACTATTTATTCATCTACTGGCCTATCTATATTCTATATTAAAATTATAAATGCGGAAGTTTGGATGTTTGGATGGATGTATGAATATTTTTGCTCAATCACGCTAAAACTACTAAATAGGTTTGGATGAAATTTGGCACACACATAGATGATGATCTGGAATTATTGCACATAGACTACATTTTATCTCGGAAAAAGGAGTTGTTCCTGCCGGATTCGTCAAACACTTTTATGATGCAATGGGATGCACGCTCCAGCTAGTGTTAAATAAAATATTAAATGCTGCTGTTATTAAACATGTATTAGCTTTTTTTTTCATTTTATGAAAAATCTAGCAGTCAGTTTTTTTTTCGAAAGCGGCCTGGATCAACAAAGAAACTTTAGCACGTATTTAGTGAAAAAAACGACCACACGATTTCAATAATTTTTTCCATCCCAAAAGTATCCAACATCCCACTTTTGGCAACTTCTTTAAGTTTTCACTTGAATAACCAAAGCATAAAGAAGCCGCAAAAACTATTATATTTGTTACAAATTAATTTCGCTATAATCAAATAACCAAGTCATTCTCTTGAGTGCGACTATAAAAGGATACTAAATCCCCAATCTTTAGATACTAGCACTTAGCGTTAAATACCACCTATTTCATCAATCACATCACGTTCACGAGACTGAAACCAAATTGAAATTCAGATAGGAGTGAAATTAGGCGAACGTTACTAATGGACGCCTGCTGAGAATCCGACAATTCTATTTATAACGAAATGAATACACTAAACCAAGTATCCTATCAACACTCCTGATCGATGTAGTGCCTATTTTGTTATCGATGTGATTAGTAATGATATGTACCATTGTTGCTTCCCGTTACGTATGTAGATAAGGAAATTACTGATTTTGTCCTGATTTTCGAAAATCGTGTTTTCATCAGATCTCCTCCACGTTTTGAAGTCCTAGGAACCTTTTCCGATTATTTTCACGACAATGTCAATATGTCTGTATGTATGTATGAGTATATGTGTGTATGTAAGCAACTCATTACTTTTAAACGGCTTGACCGATCGCAACGCGGTTGGCATTTGATTGGATTTCGGTTAACTCAGAATTCCGGAAAATTTGAATTGATTCGGTTCAGGAGATTTTGAGTTTTAAATACCTCAAAAAACTTTTGATGAAACAGTATTTTTTAATACAAGTCCCAGATTAATGTACCGATTGAGTGCAAAATCTAACCAGTTATTTACTCATAAATAATTACGTCCAATACATAAATTTCGTCAAAATCTGTTTATCCATTAGGGAGGTAACGTTATTGTTATTATAACGAGCAAACTTATTTAGTATTTTAAAAATCACTTTCAGACTAATGTAACGATTGATTTAAAAATTTAATTAGCTTTTCTATTTAATAACTGCGTCAAATGCCATAAATTGGATCAAAATTGGTCAATATTTATTTCGGATTTAACAATGATCAACATTTTTAAAAGAAGTGTTTTTGACATTACATCGAAATTTTTGAACCTATTGATATACTTAAAACAACATTTTGGATCTTAAAACTTACATTAAATGCTATTCGAAGGATCGAAATTCATTATTGTTTCTAAAATATACAGCTTTTTAAAAAACAACATACCCCCATATCCATCAAACAGCTAAGACGAATTTCGCCACTTCTAACCTGTCGAAACTAGCTAGATAGAACGTCCCGGCTTGAGAGAACATCATAGGTTTGAACCCTACGTTTCGAAATTTTTCTTTGTTGTTTTTAAAGTTTTTCAAGTTTTCCCAAGCATGGGGTGAATGCTAAACCACAAATATAATTAGAAACACGAAAGTATTGACCAAAAATTATAAATGTGAATTTCATCTGTAACGATGATCTCATTTAACTAGTTATACTATTTATATCTCGCGATCAGTACAATCGACGAAGTCGATCAAATAGCAAAGAAAAAAACTTGAGAGGTGTTAAGGGACACCCGAATGGAACGAAGTTCCTTTTATTATTATTTACAAAAAAACCTGTATACACTCAACAAAAATAATCGTCGCGACACCACACTGTTCAATGCGAAATAGAATTTCGGCACCCGGTCGAATTTCGGAACCCAGTCGAATTTCGGCACCCGGTCGTATTTCGACCCGCGGTCGAATTTTGGCACCCGGTCGAATTTCGACCCACGGTCGAATTTCGGCACCCGGTCAAAACTCGGCAACCGATAAGAAATTCGACACTCGGTCGAATTTCGACACTCCTTCGAAATTCGACTATCCGTCGAAATTCAAATTTTGGTCGAAATTCAACATTCGGCCGAAATTCTGTATAAATGTCGAACATTTGGCACTAGAAAAGAAGTAAACTCAATCAAATAGTAGATAGACTCTTTCACTTTCAATCCATGAGCTAAAGGGAAGTGGCTGGATATTTCTGTGCTTACAATACCTTACTATATACTATAGTATATAGCAAATTGCTATAGCAAAAAGTGTCGTGACAACTTTTCGTAAGAATTTTTTTCCGTCTAGCCCCCTTTCACAACGCGCGATAAGGAACTTCGTTCCAAAAATTCGCCACTTCGAACCTGTCGACACTAAGCTCAGTTGGTAGAGCGTCCCAGCTTCAGGTAACGTCGTAGGTTCGAACCCTGCGTGTCGAAATTTTCCTTTGTTGTTTTTAAAATTTTACCTATTCCTGCCTCAATGGCGTCAGTGCCGTTTTCTGGTTTCTCGCCACCAGATAGCAACGTTAACGTGTTTGGTGTCTGTAGGCGATAATTGACTCTTTCCACCAGGAGACCCATCTGTTTGTTTGCTATCTAATGGTATAAAAAAAATTACATATAACTGCTAATTTCTATATTCGGACAGATACTTACATTTAAAATGGGAATGACACATTCACTAAGGATCAAGATCGTATTGTGTTTTGATCAAAAATCTATATCTTGTCATCCACACTTGAACACTAGTAGATGCATGTAAGTATCTGTCGGAGTAGAGAAATTAGCAGTTATATGTGAATATGTCATTTCTATTTTAAACGTCTTGAATGACATGTCACCTTGGTGCAAATCAAAAACATAATCATGTTAATAACGGTCGTTAAAATATTTACTATTGTAAAAACTGCCACTAAGTACGAGTAGGGACGCTTTGTAACATCAGGTGCTGAAATTCTGTACCGATACTGATTCTAAGTTTCAATGATAATTCACATTTATATAGTAGTATTTACCACCCAAGCAGTTTGTAGTTGTAGTTGTGTGTATCAGACTACACTAACGAGACCAATACACTCATCAAGGTCGAAACTGCTAATTTATATACTCTGACAGATATTTGGATCCAACTACTAGTGTTTGGTAAGATATTGATCTTTGATCAAAAGTGAATACGTCTTAATTCTCTGTGAATACGTCACTTTCATTTTGCACTTGAATCACATGTCACTAGAATTTTGACCGCTTTGGTGCTAATCGAAATATGATAAAAGAAATGAATATTTTGCTTTTAATCATCATTTATTTATTATCTATTAAATGGTTGTTGGTGGTGGTATTATATATTAAATGGTTTTGTTTTGTATCTGCTAGACGTCCCAATTTGGTTCATGTTTTTAGAATTTATTACTTTATGTTTAATTATCGGATAATATTGATTACATTCATACTGAGTAAAAAACTACTATCTTATAAGTTTGAGATTTGGTTTTGTATAAATTTTGGATTGGCTGATTGATTATATCAAAAATAATTTGTTACTGCGAATAAATTGATAATGCCGGACCTCAACCACAGTAGAATAATAAGGCAGTAGATCAACTCCATTCAAGGCGTCCCAATCGCCGCGCACACAGACTAGACGTGTCGTTTACACGGCCGCTAACCTATCTTGACCGGACAAGATAGGTTAGCGGCCGTGTAAACGACACGCCTGTGTGCGTGCGGCGAATCGGGCGCCTTGAATGGAGTTGATCTACTGCCTTATCATTCTATTGTGCCTCAACCGCAGCCCGCAGTTCAAAGACCGCATTTAGCTGAGAGATGCGACGGTGACAGGTGATAACGAATATATCAGGTCATGTTTCAATCATAAAATAGATTTTTTTATGTATTTTTAATCAATTAAATAATCATGTAAGTATCCTTAATTAATCTTAAATATAAATATTATTGATTATTTAGAAATACGAGTACAATATACTTTTTTTCTTTTTAAATACATCAATATTGAATCGTTAAAATTAACCCAATGACTACTATGCATGCATGCATGCGTGTTGTATATAGTCTAATATAGACTTGTATAAACTATACCTATATGATATACAATAGTATACTTGAGATTGAAATAACGAATTGTAAATAGCTATTTAATTTTAGATGATCGTATCTTATTAGCGAAGATAAAATCCTAAAGATCTTATTAAAAATTACGTCTTTTATATTGGAAATCTATGACATTTTTCTACAAAAAGGTATGATTTTTAAATAAAACTAAAAGAGGTACTCGAGAGTCCATTCTTTAAAGTTCAAATGGTTCTCATCGTTGTTCGAAAGATTAATCTCAGTTAGGAGTTAGGGAGAGTATCGAGTGCTTTGGCGTTTTCTTTGTAAAACTGTGTAGCTTAACGATAGTCGGAGTAAAATGATTGGTTGGAAGTTTGCAACAAAGTAAGATTCTGTGTAAGTTAGTAAACGTTAAGGTTTTATTTATTGCTTTTATAGATACACTTTAGCTATTATTTTATTTTTTTGTGATGTAATATATATAATATATAGGCTGTTCCACACCACCCGTCCAGGCTAATTACTGGGAAGTTTCAAAAAAAAAATGAAAACAAAAAAAAACATGTTCAATATTTTTTAAAACTTTATCCAACAATGCCAAAAACAATCCGTGACCTCATCTCTCTGTTAGGAGTAGGAGGTGCAACTTTAAAATATATTGCAAATTTTCTGGTGAGATGGATTTGCCATCTTTGGTTATTTTTCATAAACGATCCGTAAAAGCAAGAGTGAAGTAATATTTAGTCATTTAAACTTATGTACAGTCATAGTTTACTTTTTTGTTGATCATAGCCGCTTTTTGAAGAATACATTACCTGCTTTAATCAAGGGCGGATCTACTTAAAGGCTATTTGGGCTTAATACCTACCTAACTAAAGCAAAAGGTTTGACTCTCTGATAAGTTCTAAAAATAGTTGTATAAAACCGACATAGCTAATAGAGAGCATCTGTTACAGTAGTTACAATTAGTCCGGTAGTAATTTTGATGACCTTGTTTTTGCAGAACTCTACATTTACTTTCAGTAAGTTTGACAATTTTAGTAATAAATTATCATAAATGTACACAACTGCATAAATATCATAAATTGGAAATGCTTTCCCAGATTATGGTATAGATGGATCTGTATTGCGTGCAGTGAAACTGTAAACTAATATTGTAGAACATAATAATAAGATACCCACGCACATGCTTTTGTTAGATAAAGATATTTTTTTTATCAAAACCCAAAAGCAATTTTAATTCAACTTTGATTACAAAAAATCGCAAGAAACATAATACGGTTCTCTAAATTATAAGATAACACACAAGTAGATAGCTCTCCTGATGGAAAGAGATAACCTTTGCCTATGGACACTAATAATGTTAACGGTCGTTGCTATCCATCTGGAGAAGTATTAATGCATCTATTCTTCAAACCAGAACACGACAATAACAACCATTGACAAAGCGGTGGTACCAAAAACCTAAAAGACGTTTCGGAACTCTACTGCCTAGTAGTTAGAATAGTAGTAACACGTATAGACAATCGTTTACATTTATCGAACTGCTTGGTAGAATGACTTGTTTTTCAAATAGGCCCCGAACAACACGGGGGGACAAAACATTGTCATTAAAATGTGACAATGCGGCTCACCAACCAACTCAAAATCGTTTAAAGCTCATCACACACGGTTAATATAATGTAATATTTGATCTTAAGATGTCCTAATACGTACTAATAACGTCGTTGCCACACGTATTCTTTGTAGGAGTTCTATATACAAGTTGATTAACCATGAGTGATACGGCCTCACTTCTTTCTTTGTTAGACGGCTCCTCAGACAACGATTTATATATATATATATATATATATATATATATATATATATATATATCACCTGTTTTTTTGGGATAAAACCTATGTGCCAACATCCATCCATCCAAACATCCCAAGTTTCGCATTTATAACATTATAATATTATAGATTATGAGGCACTGCGATCGCGCATATCCCGAAATAAAAACATCATCTGTTTATATTAAGATGCGAAGAAATATATATTTCATATCTTAAGATCATATCTTAAGATATGAAATATTGGGTTTAGGTATCTTAAGATACTAAAGGTGAAATATATATTGTCTTAGTCGTGTGTGATGGTTCATAGGATTTGTGTGGAGAGCGATTATATAAATTTGCTTTAAGATATATTATGTCAGGGGCATCTTAAGATCAATATTATAGTATCTTAACCATGTGTGATGAGTTTAATTGTAGTGAACATTTGACGTTAGGTTCACTCTGTCTTTCTAAAATAATACCATTATGCTATTTCTGAAATTATCTGTACCTACATTTATTTACAGTTATAAACCGCTCTAATTAATTAGCAGGATTTATCACAAATGAATGTCTAGTTATATTGAAATCATTTCGTTTATTCCCATTCAGTTGTAAAACACTTCATTAAACAATACATTTCAATTGTCTGTTCATGTAAATAACGTTTCGTAACTTACTGTTTCAATGAAAACAACAATGCGCTACATACATTTGTAAACGTAGTGCATTTTGAAAGTATAATCCATGTTTTAATAATTATCCTTTTTTTTCATTATTATAAAAGATACTTTGTGTGTGTGTGTATGTGTGTGTGTGTGTGTGTGTGTGTGTGAGTGAGTGAGTGAATGCGTGCGTGCGTGAGTGCTTGCGTGTGTGTATGTGTTTGGGTGTAAAATGTGTTTGTATGTTAATTCTTCACGATGAAATGACGTCATGAAATGACTTAAGGGTTTTGAATGAAATTTGGTATATGTTTATAGATTATCCAGATTTAACACATTTACAGTTTGGCTTTAATCTGTGAATGTTTGTGTGTGTGTGTGTATGTGTGTGTGTGTGTGTGTCTTTGAGTGTGTTTGTGTGTGCTACTCGTTTACGCTGAAATAGCTAAAGTGTTTTGACTGAAATTTGGTATATGAGTATAGATTATCCAGATTTAACGCATAAAACTGCTTTTTATCTTGTCAAATGGATAGTTCCCACAGGATACATAAAAAATAATTGCGAGTTAAAACGAGCAGCTGAATGTCACCAGTGAATAATCGATGTCCTGTGCATACAATCTGATTTGCTTTATTGTTATATGACCTTGTTAGGGTTAAGGTTCCTGCCAAAAAGGTATTCTGCAAAAGTTACGATCTAGATATTTCTGTTTTATTTCATTTCATAGCATAGCAAACAAGCAGATGGTTCTCATGATGAAATGCTATAGCTATCGCCTCTAAACACCAAAAAGTGAGATCTAATGCCACATGTATAAGCTTACCGGCTACCTTACCCTCCAAACTGGAACAAAACAGTGACAAGCTCTGACGCTATTGCGACAGGATTAGGTAAGGCGGTGGTACCAGACCCGGGCGAGACAATGCAAAACCCCACTACTTAGTAGCCACGATGGTAGTGACTCGCATATCCAGCTGGCAGAACGGCAGTTGGCCTATTCTTCAAAGGAGCCCGGACCAACAAGGGCTCTATTTCGTCCCGGTGGACCGATTCCCTTTCCATACTCAAATGAAATACTATATAAGTGCATGCATTATTTTATACCATAAGATAGCAAACAAGCAGAATAGAAAATTACATGGCTCTCCTGATAAAAATAGACAATCATTGCCTATAGATACCAAAGATGTCAATTATCTGTGCTATCCTTGTAATGATATCTTTATGCCACATGCATAAGTTTGCCGGCTACTTTACCTTCCAAACTGCAACACGACTGTGATAAACACTGACTCTATTGCGTCCGGAATAGGTAAGGGGATGGTACCAGACCCAAGCGAGACAATGCAAAACTCTACTAACTACGATGGTAGTGACTTGCATAGTCAATTGTTCACATCTTACGAACAGCCTGGTAGAACGGCGGATGGTCTATTTTACAAAGGGAGCCTGGACCAACACGGGGTGAAATATTTTAGAGGTGGTGTACTCCAGTGGGGTGCTACTTGTATGTGCGGTAGAGAAAACCCCTCTGGACATCATACGTTACCAACGTTAAATAACAGCTCTGTTGTTGCGTTTCGTATGGTTTTTAAAAGTCTCGATTGCCCAATTGCCTCTCCACACCCGGATAAAATACTATGAAAGTACATGTATTAAATACTGTACCCCTAGAAGGTACTACTTGCATTTGTAATAGATAATTACCCTCTAGATATCATATCCTGAATTTTTTTTGTGTTACTTGGATAAACAAAATGGCAAACTTGCCACCTGATGGTAAGTGGTTGACGTCGCCAATGAACATAAACTAGTTTACCTGGAACTGGCTCAGGTAACGCATTTATGTGTTGCCTATCCTGAGACATGATATGTTAAGTCTCGGTGCCAGTAATTATACTGCATATCTTGCCCATCTCTCCGAATCACAGCAAAGCTGTTTCATGGTAAAAACAAGCAAGATGTTGGAAAAATTTTGAAAACATGCCATTTTGATGCTAGTCATGATAGTCATTCCTTTTCTTGTGTGAAATGTAAAATTTGCGAGTTGTGATTTTTTTAAATTTTTATGTCACGCAATATAAAGCATACATTGCTCGGGCTCGGGTTTAAGTTGCGCGGCATAATACATTGCTTATTTTGTGTATTTCATTTCATTTTACTGTTTTTAAAAAAATACAGCGTAGAGTATTAGAATAAATTAAATTATACAAAGTCAAAAAAATCGTCAAAAATTAAAAAAAATATCCCATACAAATGTACAACAAGTTCTGTCTCAGAATCATGGTCCAAATTTATGGTTTCGGTTTTCGATAGACCGTCTCTAACAGCCTGTATAGAAATATTAATTTTCTGCAATATTTCTTCATATAAACTATAACTATTCCAAATCCCATAATGACAGTATTTCAGCCCGGGACAGTTACTCAACCTTTATCAAGCACAAGTCCATTCGTGATGGAATACTATTCTCAACTCTGGGATGGTTCCGCCAAATACCAGCTGAAAACGATTGAGGCGATAGAGAGGCGTGCCAAGAGGCTCATAAACGACGATGATCTGGTAGGCAAAAAACTCCAGAGCCTCGCTCATCGCCGTAGAGTGGCTAGTCTATCAGTCTTTCACGCTGTGGTCGGTGCGCTGCGGAATGATGAATAGAAAAACGGGGATGGCGAAATCCCCGTTATTTTATCAATCATCGAGGCACTTTAGGCCTTTTAGGCGAGGCAATTATCATCGAGGCGCGCAGATACTAGGCATCGCCATATGGAGGACGTACCACGTACCCCGACAAAGCAGTTCGATTCGACATTGTTGAACCGAACCGCAAGGGACTGGAATATGCTTCCTGAGTCTGTGTTCCCCGACGAGTACAACCCGGAGATCTTCAAGAGAAGAGTGAATAGGTACCTTCCAGGAAAACGCGTTCCATCTTAGGCCGCGTCTTATCTTACCGTCAGGCGAAATCGTGGTCAATCGCTTCCCTATCGATATTCAAAAAATGATATTCCTCCATTCGTGCAATTTTCGTAAAAAAGGGGAGGTACAAAATTTTTACTTTTTCGTACTTCACGTATTAATATAAAAATTAGTCTAATCTACATCTAAACTAATTGTTTGGTATTAATTATAATTGGTTATTACACTATAAAATATTGATATAAATACTGCGTATATTTAATACCCAGTCCTAAAAATCCTTATATGTTGGTCATATATCACGACATATCTCTATCAGGCATCCCGCCCGAGCTTTGTATCTATCAGTGTCGCTATGCGTGTATGATAACATCTTAATTAACAAGGATGTCTTTGTTTTTAGTATACTCTGTGCTTTTGGTATGTATATGTATTTTGTGTGGGCTCCTTATGAACGTAAGTATAGGGTTATGTTAGAGCGCGTCCAGAACAAATTCACGAGACTGTTGTACGCGAAATTATATGGCGTCTATCCTTTTTACCCTCTAATGTACCCCACCCTTTTTGTGTTAGGAATAGTGGGATATGATGAACTAAGAGTGCAATGAGAGAATTATTATGTCGGGTATTGGATAAGACTGTTACTAAGTAAAGAACATAACTCGAGATTACTAGGGAAGTTGAGCCTTTTTGTACCGGATCGATACGTTTGGAGACGAAAGAGTCCACCACTGCTAGTTGTACCAAAATCAAGGACTAATCTTCTGGCAAAAACTCCTTTGACCCAAGCTACTGGTACTGTTAATAAGGTGAATGAAAGAATTGACATATTTATTTGTCATGTGAGTGAATTAGTAAAAATTATTCTATATATCGTTAGTTATTTATAAAATGTGAATATTATTGTAAGTTTTTTATTTATATGTTGTAATTTAGTATGCATATCCATTTGTAATGCAACTTTATCGAATTGGAAAATGTACTGTAATGATAGGTGTGTAATGAAATAAATAAATCTTTAGGCGTACGAGCTTGTGAGCTGACTGATGAAAACCAGTCGCTACTGCTCTTGAACATTTGTAATACAAAACTCTTCTAAAACAGTACATCGACATCTGTAATTTAGTGGTGTATCATAATTGATATAAAAAACTCAAGATATTGATCAGTGTCTCAAAAACGTCCTCCAAAAATGAGCGCACAATTTTAAGTTGTGCGCTCATTTCAAATATAATCGCGTCGGTCGTGACATTGTCAATTTTATTTCTTTTTGTACATTGCTTTGTAAAAACAACTTCAAATCTTGCCCTTAAAGTTGGATATGCAAAAACATATGATTTTGCCATATCTATAACTATTTTAATGAAATTAGGGACACTTTTGAGTGTCAGTTTTGTTCGGGACTGTGAATCTTGGGTTTTTTTATATCATTGTGTATCATACACATGAGATTTTTTTTTTTTTTTTTTTTATATATCATAAGATAGCAAACAAGCAGATGGGTCTCCTGATGGAAAGAGTCAACCATCGCCTATAGACACCAAAGATGTTAATGGTGCGTTGCTATCTCGTGGCGAGGTCTAATGCCACATGCATAAGTTTACCGGCTACCTTACCCTCCAAACCGGAACACGACAGCGACAAGCACTGACGCTATTGCGGCAGGAATAGGTAAGGCGGTGGTACCAGACCCGGGCGAGACAATGCAGAACTCTACCACCTAGTTGCCACGATGGTAGTGACTCGATAGCCAATCGGTCGCCTTTTACGACCTGCCTGGCAGAACAGCAGTTGGCCTATTCTTCAAAGGAGGCCGGGACCAACAGATAAAAGATTAATCTGAATTATGGTTAACAGAAATGTCTAATGATGTTTGGCAATCTGTTTCACCTAATAAATCTCCTTTAGTAAATATCTGGCGTTTTATTATTTTTTAAATATTATTTTCATCTTATTCGAGCTTAAGAACAAACAATTACAGAAAATTGTAATCATTTGTCGACACATTTCCATTAAAAAATGGACTATTTTTCTTCTCAGCATATCACGACTGGCTAGAAGTAAGCGCTATCGCGATTACTAGCAGATACAATTCTGCAATATCTTGCCTAGATTTGGGAGCACCGTCTTACTTATTTCTATTACCATAACGTCAATGCTTATCTCTTTTATACATCGGTTTTGAAGACAATTCGGTAAACATATGCATCTAGCATTATATCTGCTTCATGGATAAAAATGCGTCATTAACATCTGGTGCTTATAAACAACAGTTTTCTCTTTCCATTAAAAGAGTCAT
This sequence comes from Apodemia mormo, assembly GCA_036924255.1. Classification (NCBI taxonomy): domain Eukaryota; kingdom Metazoa; phylum Arthropoda; class Insecta; order Lepidoptera; family Riodinidae; genus Apodemia; species Apodemia mormo. Next base: position 11,598,659 of record JAUPFN010000008.1, read on the forward strand.
GTGCTTAGATTTTACACTTTCAATCGTCGACACTTGGTGAAATTCCATTATTTTTAGTTGAAACTAGTTTATCACTCACTTGTACTTTTATTTCACTATTATTGTACACTAAATTATATAATTCTATCGACCGGTTTCGCTTTTTAAAGCATCTTCAGGACGTGATATTCTTTACTGACAGTTTAGTTTTAGATATACCATAAACAAAATATTTTTTAAAAATGATAGTGGGTAAACTTAAAAATAAACACAATTTCTGTATTATATATTATCTGCTAGCTTACACGGTTTTCCCTAAACATTTAGGTGTTTCCTAGTATATAATTTTATTCCCCTTTAAATTAACTGTAATTACTTACAAAATAATGTCAGAATTATAAATGTCAAATAAAGTCAACTAACTTACAAATAAATTATTTTACGATGTCAACATTATATTTGTGTGGTCATTACTAATTAAATTTTAATAAGTTTAATAATTAATTAATAATACATTCATTCATTGTATTCAATTATCAAATTTAAAATATAAAAATGTCAAAATTAATATACAATTATATACAATTACGGTTAATTAGATGTCAATAAATGATTATAATAATAACATGATTATTCAGAAACTTAAAATAATAATTATTAAATAGTAAATTGGAAGAATAAATCTTCATTACATATGTATATGCAAACATTAACAGGGGGGAGTTATTAAGTTCGGTTTGGTCATTTAAAAGTTTTGGTTCCCCTTTGTGTCGATTTATTTCTAACGCTTCTAGGGTGTTGATTCTTCTACCTTTGCTGCAAAAATGTAATAATTTTAAATTTGTTGTTAAATCAAAAAGGTGTCCTTCAGTAATAAGGTGTTGAGCAAAGGTAGAAGATTCACCTTTCCCCGAGCGCCAACTTCGAAGGTGTTCTTTTATTCGTGTTGAGAATGACCTTCCAGTTTGACCGATATATATAGCTTGACAGTCTTCGCACATCAATTGATACACACCACTTTTTGATTCATTTGCTATTTTCTGTTTGTTATTAAATATACAAGATTTTAGAGATTTTATTGTGTAAAAAACGGGTGTGCAGTCCTTGAGCAAACGTGAGACTGTATACGATATCCCTCCTATAAACGGTAGTCTAATATATCTTTGTTTAGTTGAATTGTCATTTTTATGTCCTGAATACAAGGTTTGGGCCATTAGTTTCTTCTGCTTCTTCTTCAATAATGAGTCGATAACCTTTGGTTCATATCCATTATTTTGAGCTATTGTTTTTATAGTATTAAGTTCACATTGGAAATTATTCATAGGGACTGATACTAGTCGATGGATCATAGCGTGAAATGCTGAATGTTTATGATTTAATGGATGATGCGACATTTGACATTTTTATATTTTAAATTTGATAATTGAATACAATGATCATTATATTATCAATAGTAATATAAAGGCAATTGTATTATTAATTAATTATTAAACTTATTAAAATTTAATTAGTAATGACCACACAAATATAATGTTGACATCGTAAAATAATTTATTTGTAAGTTAGTTGACTTTATTTGACATTTATAATTCTGACATTATTTTGTAAGTAATTACAGTTAATTTAAAGGGGAATAAAATTATATACTAGGAAACACCTAAATGTTTAGGGAGAACCGTGTAAGCTAGCAATACAGTAATTGTGTTTATTTTTAAGTTTACCCACTATCATTTTTAAAAAATATTTTTTATGTTATATCTAAAACTAAACTGTCAGTAAAGAATATTACGTCCTGAAGATGCTTTAAAAAGCGAAACAGGTCGATAAAATTATATAATTTAGTGTACAATAATAGTGAAATAAAAGTACAAGTGAGTGATAAACTAGTTTCAACTAAAAAAAGTCATGTGCTTGTTTATTTTCCTATGATATAAAAATATGACTTTTTTCTGAAGACATCTTACGAGACTTATGGAAATGTAGTTAAAAACTCATTTCTAAATGTAACAGCTGTTATCATTATCTGATCAAAAACTTTTTATGCAACCGAATCTAAAGACTTCCGAGAGAAAAATTCACAAAGAAGCGTCGAGGCTTGGAACCAGAAGTAATCATAAACGGTTTGTTTAAAAGTTTTGTTAAGCGGATATTATCGTGCGGCTCAATCTTTTCATTAAAATTTCGCTTTCAGATTTTGACGCCTTATACTTCAATTAAACTTGATGGATTCATCGCGATTTTGAATTTGTGTAATTCAAATTAACATTAGGAATAACTTTGTCAAATGTTTTAATGATTCTACTAATTTTATTACTATATTCGCTGGTGTAAGCTATATCGGTATATTGAACAGCTATATATAATTAATTCACTTAATAATTTACTATTTAAATCTGGATCAATGCCTGGTCACCATTTTTCAACTTCTCTCTACGTGTGTAGATATGGTAGTAAAGTACTGATTTTGCCCGATTTTCGAAAATCAAGTTTTCACGAGTGCGTGCGTGCGTACGTGCATGCGTGCGTCCGTGCGTCCGTGCGTACGTGCGTGTGTGCGTGCGTGCGTGCGTGCGTACGTGAGTGTGTGCGTGCGTGTGTGTGTGCATGCGTGAGTGCGTGCTTGCGTGCGTGCGTGCGCATGTGTGTGGTTGTAGACATCTCAATAACTTTGGAAAGGCTAGACCGATCGAAACGCTGTTGATGGCATTCAATTGAATTCCGCTCAACCTTTTTGAAAATTTGAACCAAGTCGACGCAGGAGATTTTTTAGAGAATCGGTGATTTTTCTTAGTGTTAGTTACAGATTAATGTACCGATTGAGTACAAAAACTAATCAGCTCTATTCCTCGAAAAACTACATATAATGCATATATTTCGTCAAAATCGGTTTATTCATTTGGGTACTCCCAATCGCTGATGAAAAATTTTGAAAAAAGCGTTTTTTCGACATAACTTTGAAATTTTTCAACCAATATTTTTTTATAATCTACGATATTTTAGTACTAAGACAACTATGTTAAATGCCGTTTCAAAAATCAAAATTGAATCTCATTTTCAAAAGTTACAGCTTTTCAAATGTTAAAATTACGTTGTTATTAGCAGACTTACTTAATATTTTTGAAACAACTTTCAGACTAATACACCGATTGACTTAACATTTTGGGATTTATTAATGACGAAAATTATCGAAAAAAATGTTTTTTGACATTGCTTTACAATGTTTCAACCCATCGATTATTTAGCTGAAGCAATATTTTAGATCTCAAAAGTTAAGTTAAATGCCATTCAAAAGATCAAAATCGATCATCGTTTCCAAAATATATAGCGTTTTAAAAATTATTATACTGAAATTTTTATCAAAAATAGATATTCGAACTGAAAAATCTGTGCTTATAGTTTTAACTCTTTTGAGCTTAAAATACCTTAATTTAGCGAAAAGTTTCAAAGATGGCCTGCAGGGTCAACTGTTTACATATTTTTTTTTTCTTGTCTTTAGATGGGCACAATTGTTTTCCATTTTGTCGTGGAGTTTGAGTTTCATGTGTTATTTAAATTTACAGATTCTTTGTTCGTATAATGAAACAAAAATCATCACTTAAAGAAATAACCGTCTCATATAGACACCAAATATGTTTTAATTATAAATTGATTTCCATGCGCCAATTATGCGTATTTTATTACATTTGCAGACCAGCTACTACTTCATCTTTAAGATTGAAATACCAAAGTAATATACACTGACGCTCTAGTGTCAAGCAAAGTAAGGCGGCAACCACAAAACTCGGATGATATGTCGCAGTTTCTTACAATCATCCTTATATTATATCCTACTAGTTTTGCCCGCAGCATCATTCACGATAAAGTGAAGTTTTAGGGAAGTGGGGGTTTGGAAAGAGATAAAAAGTAACCTTTATTACTCTCTATCCCTTTAACTATCTCCACTTAAAAAATCACGTCAATCCGTAGTTCCGTTTTGCCATGAAAGGCGGACAAACAAACACACTTTCGCATTTACAATATTAGTACAGATAGTCACCAATTAACCCCGGCACTGATCATTAACCAAGTTCATATTATCTTATAGATGGAACCGCGCACCTTCTGTCGGTATCTTTATGAAAGCACTGGCCCCGGAACGGACAACGAACCTAAAGAGACGTAAATATTTTTGCACTTCTCAGAGTTTTAAAATCCTTACACAGGTAAATCCACATATTTATATAAGTTAATGTCGACATGCGCATGAAAATAATCACACTATTAATAATAATTTTTAATTCAAACCCGACGCATGTTATTATTTTTTAGTGGCAGACATACTGAAAATAATATTTATCGATGTATATATAAAGGCGAGTAAAAATTGAGTCAGCCATAGTAATCTTAGAATAAAAACTTAAAAAAAACTTTTATAAACAAGCTTTTAGTGAAATGAACTATAAAAAAAAGTTGTTCGTTCATTTTAACCATATGTTGCACACAAATAACAAAAAGTAATTATGATGTCAAAATTAGGTGGTACAATAGGCAAACTTATCTCTGTTTTCTTTTGTTTTTTTGATATCAGAGAGCAAACAAGTAGACGGCTCTTGTTTTTTGCTGGATAGAGATAACAACTATCAATAGGCACAATAGAACATCTGTGGTGTGTATTGCTATTGTCAATGGTTTAAAAATATTTAAGTACTTAATATTTCTCTTTTTATTTATTTATTAAAACATGTACATTAACACTCGTTAACAGAAAAGCATTGCAAAAACCATGTCACGGTTTGTCCACAAGCTCGCTGCCTCGCATATTTTATACATAATATAAGTTATTAAAAAATCTATTTTTATACATTTGTTACAATATTTCTACATAATTTATAAGCAGAAATCTATAAATATCTACAAACTGAACAAAAATCTAGGTAGGTATAAACATTGTCTATCTACATTTTACCAACTAACGAAAACATCAAAACTATCCACATGTAATCTAAAACAATCTACATTATTCCATTTAATTACTATGTTAAACATAGCAAAATCATATGTATGAACTCGCTAAAACATAGGAAAATAAGATAAGGAATCTATGGTTTTGCATAGGTATTTTTATTGGGGTAAATATATTTGCATACGATGACTGATGAGTCGTCGGTTGAACGTGCTGATAAAAAACCATTTTGTTGGCCAGTCCCTAGCGCATATTGAAACAGGGGTCAGTAAAATATAACAAATAATTCAAGCGCCAAAAGTCCAATTCTTAGAATTTTATTTGATACATTTACCTTGTTCTACAAATTCAATTGTTGGCCACAGTACGATTTCTCAGGGGAAAATTCGGTTCTGAAGAACTTGAACTTTTATGGTTTGTTTTTATTGAAACATTTTATGTTATTACGAAAACAGGTGTCATTAGTCAAACTGTGTTGACTTTGTTATAATTGCACGAAGACAAAGTTCAATATTAGTTAAATTATTTTTAAAAAAAAAACTCTGAAATCATCATAAAACATTTGATCCTAGTTCTTTAATACAAACGATCGAGCGCTAAATAACGTATGTAAAATTTTGGATTAAAAACCCACCTTCGCCATACCTTATAGACAACAAAGATGTTATTGGTGCATTGCTAACCGTGTGGCGAGGTATTAATATCGCTTGCATAAGTTCACCAGCTACCTTATTCTTAGAACCGGAAAACGACAATGATAAGCATTGATGTTACACGGCAGAAGTAAGGCGGGGGTACCAAATACCCGGCGACACGTTACGGAATTTTAACACCTAGTAGTGGTAGAATTACCATCATCACCACCACAAATCACAATGGTAGTGACAAGTACCTATAGCCAATTGTTGGTCTGTTACGAAATGCCTGGTAGAATGACAGATCAAAGAGGGCCTAGATGATGATAAGGAAAAACGGAACGGGCCCAGACCAAAACGGCTTTTGAACAGCATTTCTATATAACCATTTTAGTCAATAGTTTTAGTCAAATTAAAAGTTAAGAAGAGAAACACAATTGCGAGCACCCATGAAAACAGATGGGATACTTTTAGGAGTTGGTATAATAAAGCAATACGTCTATTCCTTTTACGAAATAAGCTAAAACGTTTAATTTTTAAAACTTATTAGAATACATGCTTTTTGTTTTCAAAACTCATCGAATTGTTATCATGAAACTGCGTAACAATATAAGTGAGATATAAATATCTATTCTAATTATCAAATTTTGTTGTCTTAAAAGACAATAAAATTAATAGTTTGTGTATAAGGTCTAAGTGATTATCAATTATATTTTTTAATATTAATTTATTTATAAGTGTATGTATTTATAGTGTTTTTCTGCTTACAAATAAAAACAACGTTGGCCGGGGTTGGATAAATTGTATAAGTGTTGGCGGTAGGCTTGCCACCTATCACATTGTGTGATAGAGTATCGTCGGCTAATCATGGGTGTACTGCTTGTACCTCAACCTACCTCTTCGGGAATACGGGTATAACAAACTTAATGATAATTCACCACCAGTCTTGCAAATCGAAAACAGTTGAATCATTTGGAAACATAATTTTTAGACGTTCGATTTACTCTGCTTAATCCGTAAGAAAAATACAGCCTGATACTTGCTTTCATATCTATAAATTTATATTTTGAAGACCTCAACCACATGTTCCGAACAATAATTGGGTACGATTAAATTGGGACGATTTATACCTCACAAACTGACCTTTCATTGAAAATGAAAATTAAAAGAAAGCACTAAGGTGCACGTGAATCAAATTAAAGGCAATGTTTACAAAATTAATAAAAAAATAATGAATGTGTGATTATGCTCTAGCTATAAGATAATTAATAAATGCTAATTTAAAAATTCAGAAATTGTAAATCAGATTTTACGCTAAAGTAGAATTCTGTGCTGAGTGTTACTTTCACCAATTTTTTTTCTTCTTTTCTATCTTTTTTATCAGTGGCTTTGGCAAATCAGAGCTAAGGGCAACCAACTATTGCAATTTATTTTTAAGAGATTAAATTTGCATTTAAGTTTGTTTCTATGAGGATGTTAGTATTTAAGGTAAATTTAAATGTCTGCAAAAAATACCTGTCTTATACGAAGGTTATTTTATATATATCATTAAATTCTGGATCAGATTTTTGAGTCCCGAAAAGAAACATATATTATTGCGGTTATTTATATATGATGCGTCAAGAATAGTGCAACAAAATATTAAGAAAACATGCATTTTTTTATATTCTTTTTCTTATTGTAATTCCTTTTATTATGGGAAATGCGATATTTGTATTTTATGACACTTTCTTATTTTTGCGTCAGTTAACGTAAAACTTCCATTGCTTAGGCGCGTCTGTCGGGAGAGATCTCTCCAACCAGAAGTAGTTTATTTTGTGCAATATGTATTGCATATTATACTGCTTCTTTTGAATATTTCTTTGAATTTCACTATTTTTTTTATGTCAGACTGTTCAAAGAAAGTAGACGAAGGCCAACATTTATCTCTGCCATCATAACTACTAAGTTTTTGGATTCTGCAAGCTGAACCACCTGAACTTTTCTTGTGCAATAGCATTAGTGCTAGTAGTTTGTCATGTCCCGGTTGAAGCAAGGTAGTTAATAAAGTTTTTTTATATATCATAAGATAGCAAACAAGCAGATGGCTCTCCTGATGGAAAGAGTCAACCATCGCCTATAGACACCAAAGGTGTTAATGATGCGTTGCTATCTTGTGGAGAGGTCTTATGCTACATGCATAAGTTTACCGGCTACCTTACCCTCCAAACTGGAACACGACAGCAACAAGCACTGATGCTATTGCGGCAGGAATAGTTATGGTGGTGGTACCAGACCCGGACGAGACAATGCAGAACACTACCACCTAGTAGTCACGATGGTAGTGACTCGCGTAGCCAATCGGTCACCTTTTACGACCTGCCTTGCAGAACGGCAGTTGGTCTATTCTTAAAAGGAGCCCGGAACCAACACGGGGAAAAAAGTTATACGTGAAGTATAACGTTTCAATGCCTGAAGATCATTTATATCTTGTGGGCATAGACCACATATTTCTTTTATTTACCACAGATTCTCTTTCTATCAAGAAAATATATCTACTTGTTTTCTATCCTATAAAGCCAAAAATACCTTAAAAAGCCTAAGAAATAATAAAAATCGATACTCTATGCAAACAAATATATAAATAAATAAATTTGGAGAGTCTGTTTGTAATATTAAAATAACCGGTTTTTACTAAATGCATATCGACGCCCCCGCAAGTATTCCGGTAGTAAGCTATTGCTGAGTTTTTCGTGTTATGTGTTTTTCAGCATTTAGAGATCATGATTTACCTTGAGAATATTTTCCACAGTTTGTCTATTAATATTTACAAAATATGGAAGTACTATTTAACTTTATGCAAACAAATAATACGGGTTTAGTCTAATTCATACTCTCCATTGACGAAAAACATATCAAACTTTTGTAAGCAAATGTATTTTGCCTCGACATGAAGACCGCTACAATAATTAGCTTTCTTTTGAGATACACAACTATTTGATATGTAAATATTAAAAAAATACTATTTTATTTTTCCTGAATAATTTTTGTTTTTCTTATTACTGGAATATTCGCGGGGGGTGTCAATATGAATGTATAAAATTATTGTCTATCTGTTTTTTACAATTATTGTCTATCTGTCTGTTTGTTCCAGCTAATTTGTAAAACGGCTGGACGGCTTTTTATAAGTTTTTCAATGACAGATAGCTGATATAATGAGTGACTTAGCCTACTTTTATTTTAGAAATTATCATGCGGAGGAAGTCGCGGGCACAGCTAGTATTTAATAAATTTAATACGAGATAGTGTGCTGGGTTTAGGACCTTAAAATATCCTACTAGCTTTTTTAGTTTGTGGTTAATGCGTCTTTCCACAAATAGAAAAAGCGTCTAATTATTTAAAAGGCTTAAGCTATCAGAGCAAGTTGAGGTGATTTGCCGTTAGCCTAATGTAGGTTCATTAGTTACGTTTTTGTCTAGATTTACGGGAATAATGGCCTGGAAGTTAACTTCATTTATAAATATTTTAAAACTCTAATACCGATACTTATTTAAGTCATAAAGCCTTCTTAAATTCCAATTTCCGGGAAACCGTAACGCAGATTAGACGTTAAACAAATTAGGAGTAAAAAAGTAAAAAGCATAATGTATATTTTAATGTTGTATTCAAATCAGCGCCGTAATGGTGGTTGCGAGTTACGACCTCGTTAGAATGTACATTTTTTTGTGCTTTAACATCAAAACTCAAACAAATATTTCTTTATATCAAATGATAGCAGTCAAACAGTCGGCTCGCTCGATGTTTTATTATTTATTATTTATTTAAAATGTATGCACAAACATGTAAAGAGGTGGACTTAATGCTACATGGCATTCTCTACCAGTCAACCTTAAACATAATATATAAACAGTGTTTTCGATGGCGTGCTTAATTACAATCCTTTACAATCACATACCTTCTACATTATTATTAAAATAAATTAGACAATCATTGCCAAACAATTCTACTGACTTTAATGATGGGTTACTTCCGTACAGCTGCCCATACGTACTGACAGATGCATAAGTGCAGCGGTTACCTTACCCTCCAAACCGAAATATGACAGTGACAGGCACTGAGGCTGTTCACTATAATTGTATTCCAGTTTGTATGCTACAGGATAAGTAAGCTAGTAGCATCAAACCCGAACTAAATATAAAAACATTACCACGTGAAAGTCGCAATGATAATAACAACACTCGGTTTTCCTTGTCTACCACTTAAGGGATCTCGGTAAAAATATGTATTTAATTATAGGCTATGGTTTACATGTTGAAATTGTATAAAAAATAATAAAATGTTCGTCATAACAATGACAAGCTGGTAAGCATTAATTACCATTTAATGACCACGCCTTTGAGCTTATGTTATTTATTTCTATAGTTACATAAGTATTGGTTGTGTCATCATGTACCCGGTAACGCACGGGAGCAAATGCAGCTGTTAAAGTATCGTTACAATAATTAGGTTTACAGTCTCGGTTTGTTTAAATTATAGGTCTAACTTAAAGGTCTAATCTATGTATTAATATTATACGTCTAACAATTTGTATTCGGTTTAATTTTTTCATTTTATTAAAAATAAAACTAAAATGTTAGGATAAATGTTATGTATTGCTTTATGGTTTTGGTAAAGTTAAAAGGGCGCATTTTAGATAAAACAGTGATTGAATTAAGAAATTCTTTATTTACTTAGTAAGGGACAGAACTGTGTAGCCCTTAGCAGGCTAAGTTTTAAATTGCTGAAAAATCCTCATAAGTAACAATATCTTAAGGAATTGGAAATGTTAGGTTTTTAAAACTTTTAAATAAAGACCTTTATTTTAAATAATAAAAAAAATGTTATCAAAAATAATAAGAGGACACGGCAAAAACTATGTAACGAAATACATTGAAAATAGTTTAAAAAATAAGTTCAAAAACTGACCACTGAAAAATGAATATATTTACTTTTTAACTTCCCACTACGTATGTGGATAATGAAGTTACTGATTTTACCTCGATTTTCGAAAATTGAAATTCCACAAATGTCCACGTTTTGAGGTCCTAGGAACCTTTTCTGACTATTTTCTGTCAGTGTGTCTGTATGTGTATGTGTGTGTATATGTAAACATCTCATAACTTTTGAACGACTGGACCGATTGAGTCGCAGTTGATGGCATTCGATTAGATTCCGTTCAACTTAGACTGCCTAAAATTTGAACCGATTCGGTCCAGAAAATTTCGAAAAAACACCAAAAGATTTTTGGCGAAACAGTATATTTTTATATAACTTCCAGATTTATGTACCGATTGAGTACAAAAACTAATTAGCTCTATTCCTTAAAAAACTATGTCTAATACGTAAATTGCATCAAAATCGGTTTACCCGTTTGGGAGTAATCCTTGAAAAACATTTTGAAAAAAGTGTTTTTTCGTCATAGCTTCGAAATTTTTCAACAAATCATTTTTTGGTATTCTACGATATTTTAGTACTAAAAAAACTACGTCAAATCCCGTTTCAGAAATCAAAATCAAATCTAGTTCTCAAAACTTATAGCTTTTCAAATATTAAAACTACGTTGTTTTTAGCAAACTTATTTAATTTTTTTTAATAACTTTCAAGTTAATTCACCGATTGACCTAAAAATCTTATCAGCTTTTCTCCTTTTAAAACTGCGTTAAATATCATTAATTTAATCAAAATCGGTCACTTTGTTTGGTATGTATCAACAAAGAAAATTTTTCAATCTATCGATTATTTAGCTAAAGCAATGTTGTAGATCTCAAAAGTTGCGTTGAATACCATTATCTTTTTTAAATATATAGCTCTTCAAAAATTAATATACTGCCATTTTTAACAAAATAAATGTCTGAACTGAAAAATTTATGCTTATATTTTTTACTGTTTTGAGCTTAAAATATCTTAATTTAGTGAGTAGTTTAAGGGATGGCCCGTAGAGTCAACCGTTTACACATTTTTTTATATATATTAGAACGTGATTTTTCACTAAAACCCGACGTTTTGACAAAACAAAACAAAGACATCTTGATACAAGTACCGTAAAGTTTGATCAAATATTTTCTAATAGAATCATACATTTGCAATGCTTAAATGATTCAATGTACTCGGAGGAACTCAAAAATCAGTAAGCCGAAATGACAGTTAACAAGCGGTAATAGTATATTAAAAATATATAAATATGTAAATAATATTTGTATTGTTAAAGAGAATACTAGAATATATATATATATATATATATATATATATATATATATATATATATATATATATATATATATATATATATATATATATATATATATATATATATATATATATATATATATATATATATATATATATATGTGTGTGTGTGTGTGTGTGTGTGTATGTTTCTTAAAAATGTATAATGAACATATACATCATACTAAAAATAATTTAAATCTACAAAATTAAATAATGACTTGTATATTATACTCATATAATACATTATGAACAATATAAATACTAAAACACCATTAATATTTAAAAATAAAATAAATTCGTGTTCAAAATTAAAAAAAAAAATTGCATCTATGTAAGCTGCCGTTGAACGGCCTTTTGTTAGTTGTTACTTGTTACTATCGTACCTTTTATAAACAATGTTATTTTTGAGTTACCCACTGTTAACTAATATTTTACTACTTAAATGTTAATTTGTAATGATTTTGTACGTTTTGTCCGAAGTGAAACATGTGTTTTGTCAAAATATGTTAAAATTTCTCAAATCAAGTGAATATAATTCTTATCAGAAATAAATGTTCTTTAAACCTAAGTCGTGATTAATAGCGCTCAATTCTTTCTACCTAACCTCTTAGGCAGTGTTATTTAAAGTGTGAATCGCGGCCCTCTAAAGGGGTCGCGAGGCCTCTCATGGGGGTCGTAGACGGTAGTTTAGTGTTACTAAAAAACAAAGACAAAATATTTAGTTGATAATAAAGAAAAATGTTACAAGGATTAAAATACTAATTATTACAGCCGTTCATTCACTTCTCAAGCTGTGACACTCTGGAATTCTCTCCCTGAGGATATTAGGAAAGCGCCGAGTCTAAACATTTTCAAGAATATGATTAAACGTCACTTTCTATACACTTAATTGTAATTTATCCATTTTTTGTAATGTAGTAGTAGTTTACGTATTACCAGTAATTTGTTTGCTTATTTTATTTTTTGTTATTTTATGTTATTGGAATGTTGTCTTTATTTCTTTTAGAAGCAAAAACTATGAATGTACTCGTGGTTAGCAACACTTTTAGAATATATTAATGTCCTATCCTTAAGGTTGTCTGGAAGAGATCGCTTTCTTAGTGATAAGACCGCCTTTGTGTATCTAATATGTGTAGAAATAGTCATGTGTGTTGTATATTTTGTCATTTACTTTTGGTGCACAATAAAGAGTTATTGTATTGTATTGTAAGGATTTGATTTTTTTATAGAAGTTAGGCGGCAGTGGGTCACAATTTTTTGTACTATGCTGAGGGGGTCGTGTCTTGAAAAAGATTGAAAAACACTGCTCTAAGGGATTTGACGTGAAGACATGTATGCACTTTTTCCACACAACATCGGCAGTGCAGTAACTTGGTTTAATACTCAAAGGCTGCAATCCTTGGTTTTAAATTTAGCTGTCACATTTTAAAATAATTTACCACGTAAGATAGCAACGTATTATAGCTGTCTGTAATTGAATACTCTTTCGGGTTTATTATATTCTTACTCGGTCAATAGTTTGTCTCCTGGCTTCATTGACGGTAATGTTAAATACTTAATTTATAGAAAATTATCTTTGCTTATATGAAAATGAAACAATGACTTCAGATTATAAGTCAGGTTATAAGTCGATGCGAGGTATCAGTACACGTTTTCCAATATTTGCTTCAGCTATGATCTCTAAATCTAGTATATTTCATTCGTTAATTGGTGCTGTTTTTGCGACAATGTAATGATGATTAAGTGGAACTGTTTAGAGACCAATAGCTTTATCTTCTATTCCGAGGTCATGATATTTTACCTCGTGTTGATACGGGAATCCTTTTCTGTGCTCATTTAAGGTACGAGGCTGTTACCATACCGCCAAAGGTCGCCAACCTTGATCAAAATTTACGATAAAGTCATCAGAAAAAAACAGTGAGAAATTAATTGACAATGGGTCAAAATTTACGTTAAAGTCATCAGAAAAAATCAGTGACAAATTAATTGACAATTGAACTAGGAACTAGGTTTAGTACTAAAAAACGACGCTTTTTTTATTTGCAATTGATAACTCAGAGTCAGAATGTAAACGGTCATTTGTAATACAAATTCCTTTTACTAGGGTTAATTTCGTATCATTCTGACTTGCGTAACAATTTGTTATCTGTGCTCACTACAGTTCTGCTTGAAAAGGGTTAGCTGTCAATGTTTGTTTCCATTACCCGGGAAGTGCGTGATATAGATAATCTTATACAGTTGGGAACATTCATAAATTCATTGAATTTCTTGTTAATATCCTGTATAGTTTGTGTTTTATCTAAAATATCTACGATCTGTATGATTTACATTGTTTCTTCATATATGACAATTTTAGAGTGGCAGCATGCAAATGCTAATCCCATATTATTCCTATCTTTACCCAATCCAGCTAGCAATTTTTGTTTTAATGTAACTTAAAAGGAAATATCGTTCCTCGTTTTCTAGTTTCTCTTTAAATATATTTTAAAGATCATTGTTTTTCTTCTGCCTATCTTTTAATACTCTTTTTCTCTTAAACGCGTAGCTAGGGAACAAATTAAAATTTGTATCAAGTATTCGATTACGGTTCCTTTAAGCTATGAAAAAGTCAAACTTATAAGCCAACGTAATCAAAAGATGCCGTTTAAGTCACATATTATGTGATTTGCTTGACACAAGAGAATTTACACCTCAAGGTTCTTTCTATTAGAATTATGAAATTTGGCAAGAAGCAATATCTTACAGCATATACAAAGTGTATTTTATAAATACTAATTTTTATTTTTTTAGATTAAGCATACAACCTCACAAGACTAATAAAACAGTTGATTATTACCATCCATTGTTATCAATATAAGTACCACATAACCACCCCGTCGCGTTGGTCTAATGGTTAGCGAAACGCTAACCACTCTACCAACGAGCCTGAGCTCGTTGCCATTGCGGGCTGGACGAACGGATCGTTGGTAGCTCAGGATTTATTCAACAAAAAACAGATACACTACCATCACTTAAGCAGATGACTCTCCTATTAAAAAAAATGCAACCATCGCCTATAGATATCACAGGTGTTAATGTTACGTTGCTATTCTTGTGCTAAGGTGTTAATACTAGTTGCATAAGTTTACCGCCTACTTTTTCATCTAAACTGAAGCGCAAAAATGACATTATTAATGCTATTGCGGTAGAAACATATAAGGTGGTGTTAATATCCAAGCGAGAAATTGCAGAACTTCAGAACTAGAACCTAGTCTAGTCTAGGCTATACGCGTATTTTAAAAACTGTTTGTGCCCGGATTTCTATTTTCTAGCAATTATAATAAAAGTTGTCCAAAGAAAGTTTAATATACTCGTATTTGATATACAAAAGGAAGCCACTCACGAAGTTTCAAGTACTTATTCATCATACAAAATCAGTGTGATGTCTAGCAGACTACTATTTAGGGATGGGAGTTATGGCTACTTTTATTTCACTATCACGTCGTGAAGTTGTTTTTTTGCCACTGTTATTTTAGAGATTTATCACACGTGATAAATCACGACCGTTATATTTTATTAGTTACGATTATTATCACAGTGGGTGCATTTTTTCCCGTCTGTTACATGTCACAGTGGTGATGACTTGATATAGTTATTTATACGATTACAAACTTATAACTGATTAGTAAAGTGAAATAGCGGTGTCGCTCAAATGTTGTTGCTTTGTCTCTTTCGCACGATGAAATTCTGTGAATTATAAGCTTGAGTAGTAACTTGGCTTACGTAAAATTAAATCACGCCTGCGTTATATGTAACAGACGGTTTCAATGCATGTAACTGGTGTGACACGTGAATTATTTTATAACGAGTGATACCCGCTCACATTACCAGCCATTTCGTATATACGGAAAAAAATAAACAACATATATTATAGTACAAAAATATTTATTTACATAAATATTAATATCTTTTTTTTTCATAATTAATACGTAATTTTTTTCGTAATTTTTAAATAATTTATTTCTTTTTCAATTTTACAGCTATATTAATTTTTTTTAATATTGTTTAGGATATTTCACATTCACATCATATAATTTTTTTGAGATCATAGATATCAACACTAAAATTTACGAAAATAAATAAAAATAGGTACCGTCATACCCAAAGCGCTGGTATCATCAAGTTGGTCGTTAACGAAATATATGTTTTATTAATATATATTTACGGTTTTTTGTCAAAATTATTATCTTAACTGTTAAATCTTGAACTAATCTTGATTATAAATAAAGTTTATCGTTGATTAATACGCCAAAACACTTTTAAATTAGCCTGTATCATAAAGTGCAACCAACACATAACACACAGCACGAATCAAAATGGCGAAATAAGTTCTTTTATTTTTCCCCAAGAGCGTATTTGAAAAAAAAAATGCCAATTGGATGTTATTCTATACAATGTTTCGTTCGAAAACTATAAAATACCATAGAGTATTGTATTAATACTGGTAAATAGTGAAAATGTTGTTTTATTAAATGAAGTTAGCGTTGGTCCCTATAGAAACCATACGGAGGTCTCGTTAGTTACCAAAGTGATGTGAGCGGATAAAGCGATGCGTATCTATCTAAAATCTACAACTAGGTATATCCATTTATTTTTATACCTACTTAGGTATTGCTGTACCTTTAATCTATGAAAAACTCATTAAATTGAATCTTACTAAAACTGTTATTATTTATGAAGTTTAACTTATTCGGTTACTAGTTGCAACATGCAGCCCGCTGCATTATATCCGTTCCGTAGTTCGCGTTATGGAGTAACAAAAATTCATCCATCCAAACGTCTTTCGCACTTATAATATTGATATAGATATGGATTTTCGCATTTATAATATTGATATAGATATGGATAGTGGTCTTATAATTTATATCGTGATTTGATTAATAAAATATTCTCAATTGTTTAAATTTTGTAATATTAAAAAAAATATGGCGTGTACACTGCACAGTCTTAATAAGACACTGATATGACACTCCGAGTGTGTATTATAAAAGGCCTTGCGAGTGCTCTTCGTAGGGAGAACTCACGGATTTTTAATTTTTCTGTATTAAAAAAAAATAATAAAACACTAAGAAATAAAAAACTGAAAAATCCAATATCGATCCCGATGACCCGATAACTCTGGACAACGGTTTACACGATAACAGTACACACCTACATTCGCGACACGCGAGGATCCCTGTTTCGCCCTTCGGCGAACCGAGCCCAAGGACAAGGTTTGGCGGACGGACAAAACAATGCCACTAGCCCTCTCATCGCAAATCACGACCACACCCTAAGCTAAGGTTCGGTCTCGCAGGAGACACCATTAAGGCGGAGGGCGTACAGCCCTACAGCTATAAATTCTGGCTGAGCACTCTGCTCGCCCCCGCGACCAGTGAAGCTGTAACAGGCCATAAGGCTAGCAGTAATTGAGCCATTCTGAAAAAAAAAACAAATGTTATGGATATAATCATAATTTTTTTTGATGTTCCATTCATATCTATCTGATTAACCGTTATGGCAAGAATTTCCTACTTGTCTTAAAATACCTCTATCTTTTTATTTTTTCTTTTAAGTTAAGATTTTTATAAAATATTTTATATATATAATTTGTTTCTGCAAACTTAATTTAAAACATAATATATTCTAACGTAGTAGTTGCATTAATGGTTTTATCAACAAAGTAATTAATCCTGCCGCAATTTTGCGATTTTACCATCGTAATCCCCTTTAAAGAAATTTAAAATGGACACCAGGTAACACACTTTTGACCCGAAAACAAAGGAAGAGTTCATAAAATCAATGTAGAATTCAAAGTTAATGAACGCTAACGTCAAAATTTGGAAAGTGAAGGGTTGATTTATCATGCTAATCTGGACACCGCAGCCATGAACACGGATCCATTGTTAACTTGCATCTCATTTTCCTTTGTATTATCATCTTTTGATGGCAGTTCTGTGGCTTGGCTATCATTCTATCTGTTTAGTCAAGCCTTGAGACTCACCGCCACTTCAATTTGGAGGAATACGATATTTGAAAATTGAAACGCTTATTTCCTCAAAATATTTTTCAATAAATATAAAGCGATTGTATACGTAAAAGCGGTTATGAAAATATTACTTTAAATATAAGATAAAGTATTTTTCATATTTTATTTTTTCCTCAATATGCAATATACTGTAGTCCACACCATTAATACAGCAACACTCTTCGCTTCAGCAACACGGCAAAGCTAAATAAGTTATATTATATAGTTCAGAACATATTAGTTATATTATTGCGGCATAACATTTTTTTTTTGCTTTATTGAAGTTTTAACTTCTTCTTTTTCGTATGATGGAATACATTTATTTTATTTTAGACACAGAAAATAGTTAAAGATAAACTTAATTATGTCATTGCTTATACGACGTTCCATCCATCAATTCTTTAATCAATTCCATCCGTGCGTTTCTAGATTGATGCACTCATTTTTTCTCACTTTTTGAAATTTTTTTAACCACTTTCCTCGTCACTGGAATTAAGAATATTATAGAAGCTATAATTTTTCTTATCACCTATCATTTTATCATTTATTTATTTTAGAACAATAGTACAGGATTATTCTTGACCTTTATCTTGAAATGTAAAAGTCAAGAAAATATACAACTACAACACATTAGCCCTGCACCTTGACGATACGTCTTTAGCTTTTATGGTTTAACGCCACCTTTACAAATCACAATAGTAAGAGGGTTTTTATTGGACTTGATATAATTTCTTTCTTCAATTACATCATCATTACCATCAATAAAAGAACTATATTTTTATTGTATTTAAATATTTCAAAATCTTACGTTACCAAACATTTTACAATTTACTCTTTCACATATTATAGTTTTCGTTAATAATCTTTTTTATTTTATTTTTAGCCTTATTATATAATATTGTCAATAAAAGATTAATAAGATGTGTAAAAGGCAGTTTTAACATCATTATCTTCAAAAGAATTCAATATAATTGTGGAATTTTTCCATCCAATGAGAGAATTTTATCTTGCATTTTTTATTTGGCTTTTATTAAATTGACAATGCAAGGAGAAGTACTTGCAATATTGACTACATTTACCCTATCAAATCCTACATGGTTTAATATGATATAAAATTTCAAAATTTACTTCATGTATTTTTTTATGATTAGATTGAGTGGCTTTTATCCTCTTATATTTAGAGTTACTTCCATTACTGTTTTTTCTATCATTTAAATGCCATAAAATTGCAATCGATTACTTTATTCTGCTGTATACATATATTTCACTGCTATAAAGATGTCTCCCTCAACAACTTGAATAAAATTAGAGTAATGAAGTTGACAAAAAAAACATAAAATGCAATATAATTTGTAAAATCTTAATAAAGTTCAAACTCACATTATATTTGGCTGAAATGGCGCTATTATGCAATGTGAAATAAGGTAAGTATCCCTTTTGTTCTACAGGTACGGGACCATAAAAATAATATTGGTAAAATATATTTGAAATAATTTGAAGTAGGTAATTTAAACGTGTACTAAAAAATCAAGAATGTGTAAAACAAGAAAAAATGTAGCCTACTTATTTATGTTAAGGCCACAGCTTCGTGAGTTATTAGTTATTATTACGCCCACATCTACAAATCCCTATAGCGAAAAGCCTACGACTTAATTATGTTCTTCGACGATCTCATACTTGCTTTCAAGAAAATAAGAACTTTGCACGTTATTGTACCAAATAGTATCAAATCTATCTGAGATGCGCCAAAAACTGTGTATAATGCAGCGGGCTGCACGCTGCAGCTAGTAAGCTAATATTTTTATTTAGCTTACTGCACTTAATATCTTAAAAACACATTAAATTATTAAGAAATATTTTATTTTATTTAGCTTAATTGATAAATTATATAATTATTTTATTTTTAATTAAATAATTCATAATTTTCTTTAATTAATAAATTTTATTTAATTAAAATTTTAAGTATCTTCACGCCCATATTCCCGAAGGGCCAGCGTCGGGACGTGACGACCCCATCGCCCGCTGGTGGAATAATCTTCTTCTGTGAAATTATTCTACTGGTGCAGTCAGTCAATAAAAGTGGTAGTGCTATGCTTAGCTGAATGGGCCGGCACGACCGGGGCAATACCACTACCTCACTTAAAACCAACGTAAAGTAACAGCTTTGCTGTTGCGTTCCGTTTGGTCTGTGAGGTTCCCGGAGGCCCTTTCCCCCCTCCCCCTAACACTATGGTAGTGCGATTCAAAGGTAGTAGTTTACCCCAGGGGGGTACCACTAGCGTTAGCAGTGGAGAATCCCCCTCTGGACATCCATGTTCAGGAATTTGTCATCAACCTAATCATGGATGCCCAGGCTGCCCTGCGTACTCTGGGGGGGGGGGGCAAAATCGCGCTCACACACTTCGCTGCTCGGGGCAAACGGAACAAAAATCTTCCGGCATCCCCTACCACACTCCACGTGGACTTTACTAATATTAGGGGTCTTCACTCGAATTTAAATGCCGTCCACCACCACCTTGAGACGGCCAAGCCGGCTTTGTTCTTTTTAACCGAGACGCAGATATCTTCTCCGGCTGATACCTCATATCTCTCCTACCCTGGGTACAAATTTGAGCATTCATTTGTACCCCGGGCGGGAGTTTGTGCTTACGTCAGAGAGGATATCTGTTCTCGACGTCTCAGCAGCCTTGAAGGCAAGGACCTATCCATCCTCTGGCTACGTGTAGACTGCGACGACCATCCCCGCATCTATGCGTGCCTGTACAGGTCCCACAGCGGAAATGCCGAATCAGACCGACTCATAGAGCACATCCAAATTGCAACAGATTCCGTGCTGCAGCAGATCCCCTCCGCAGAGATCGTGATCATCGGTGATTTTAACGCCCACCATGCCGAATGGCTCGGTTCACGTACTACCGATCATGCGGGGAGATCTGTTCACGATTTTGCTTTAGCGTATGGTATGACACAGCTGGTTACCTCGCCTACGCGTGTTCCAGATGTGGACCACCATCTTCCTTCCTTGTTAGACCTTCTGCTGACCTCACACCCAGACAGTTATCAGGTTTCTGTAGACGCTCCACTTGGTTCATCGGACCACTGCCTAGTACGGAGCAAAGTGCCGATTACGCGCTTATCACGGCCTCGTTCTTCAGGCTGCCGTCGCGTTTGGCACTATAGGTCAGCAGATTGGGACGGGATGCGGTCTTTTTTTGCATCTTACCCATGGAGGCGTGTGTGCTCCTCACTGGAAGATCCAGATGTCGTTGCTGACTGCGTCGCTGATGTGGTGCTGCAGGGAATGGAACTTTACATTCCGTTTTCTACTGTACCCGTTGGTGGCAAGTCTAAGCCATGGTTTGGTCACCAATGCAAAACGGCTTCACGCCGAAAGCATGAATCCTACCATGCCTGGGCTGCGGCATCGGCATCTCAGGATGTAAATACCAGCACACTCAGAAAGGAGTACAATTATGCCTCTAGGTCTTTTAAAAGAACCATCGCTAAAGCAAAATCCGAGCACATTGGCAGAATTGGCGGGAAGCTAGTTCGCCTTCCTTCGGGAACTCGTGCGTTCTGGTCTCTAGCCAAAGCTGTTCAAGGTAATTTCTGTATGCCCTCTTTTCCACCTTTGCACAAAGATGATGGCTCTCTAGCCCATTCTGCAAAAGAGAAAGCTGATCTCTTAGGCTCATTTTTTGCAGCCAACTCGACTATAGACGACCAAGGAAATACACCACCTACTATCCCGCGGTGTGATACTTCCATGCCGGAGGTAAAGTTCTTGCAAACTACAGTGCGTAAGGCACTCTTTTCCTTGGACGTCCATAAGTCGAGTGGGCCTGATGGCATCTCTCCAATCGTGCTAAAGATGTGTGCTCCAGAGTTGGCACCGGTTTTAACGCATTTGTTCCGACTCTTCTACTCAAAAGGCGTCGTGCCCATAACTTGGAAGACCGCCTTAGTGCACCCAATCCCTAAAAAAGGCGATCAATCGGTCCCGTCCAACTATCGGCCTATAGCGATAACCTCCTTATTCTCCAAAATAATGGAGTCCATTATTAACTGCCAGCTTCTGAGGTATCTTGAGGAGCACCAGCTGATTAGTGACCGCCAGTACGGTTTCCGTCGCGGACGCTCAGCTGGTGATCTTCTGGTTTACTTAACACATCGATGGGCGGAGGCAGTCGAGAATAAAGGAGAGGCATTGGCAGTTAGTTTGGACATAGCGAAGGCCTTTGATCGGGTATGGCACAGGGCACTTCTTTCCAAGCTTCCATCCTATGGGCTTCCTGAGAAATTGTGCAAATGGATCACCAGTTTTCTGGCGGATCGGAGTATAAGGGTCGTTGTTGATGGTGCATGCTCTGACCTTAAACTCGTCAATGCTGGTGTTCCTCAAGGTTGTGTGCTATCGCCTACGCTGTTTCTTCTGCACATTAATGACATGTTGCGATCGAGCAGCATTCATTGTTATGCGGATGACAGTACGGGCGATGCTTTGTACTCTGGCTGCAGCGGAATTTCTCGGGAACACGTCAACGAGTGCCGGAACAAACTAGTGTCAGAAATTGAAGCACAACTTTCTGTTGCTTCGGAGTGGGGTCGATTAAATTTGGTCCAATTCAACCCCATTAAGACACAAGTTTGCGCGTTTACCGCTAAAAAATCACCCTTTGTCGTATCACCTCGTTTTGAAAATACTTCCCTGAAAGCCACAGCCAGTATTGGAATACTTGGAGTCGACATTACGAGTGACGTTCAGTTCCGCGGTCACTTGGAAGGCAAGGCTAAATTAGCCTCTAAAAAGCTGGGAGTTCTCAGTAGGGCCAGGCAGTACTTCACACCGGCCCATCGCTTATTACTTTATAAGGCGCAAATCCGGCCTCATATGGAGTACTGCTCTCATTTATGGGCGGGAGCTCCTCAGTACCAGCTCCTTCCTTTTGATCGAATTCAACGTAGGGCGGCTCGAATTGTCGAGGACGAGACTCTTTCAAATCGGCTTGATTCTTTGGCGTTACGTAGAGATGTGGCATCACTCTGCATCTTTTATCGGCTCTACCATGGGGAATGTTCCGAGGAACTGTTTGGATTAATTCCTGCTGCCGAATTTCACCATCGGACATCGCGACAAAATTCGAAGTTCCATCCTTACCATCTCGATGTCTGGAAATCCACAACCGTGCGATTCTCGAGGCATTTTTTGCCCCGCACCACTCCTTTGTGGAACCAGCTATCGGCAGAAATTTTTCCAAATGGATACGACTTAGGGACCTTCAAAAAAAGAGCTTACTCATTCTTAAAAGGCCGGCAACGCAATTACAAGACCTCTGGTAGTGTGGTTATCTATGGGCGGCGGTAATCACTTACCATCAGGTGAGCCTCCTGTCCGTTTGCCCCCTCTTGTATAAAAAAAAAAAAAAGGGGTAAGCAGAGGTACAACAAGTGCACCCACGATTAGCCGAAGATACTTGGTCCCACAAATGTGATAGGTGGCAAGCCTATCGCCAACCGGGCACTTCCAATCCCGAGCAACTTTGTGTTTCTCAGAAAACTGAAAAAACACTTTTTTTGTGCTCGACCCGGGAATCGAACCCGGGACCTCATGTGGTCAACGCCAACGCTGGACCGCTAGACCACAGAGGCGATCCAAATAAAATTTTATTATTTAATAAATTATTGACCCCTTGTTGGTACTGGCTCCTTTGAATAATAGACCAACTGTAGTTCTGTACAGGCAGGTCGTAAGAGGCGACCGATTGGCTATACATGTCACTATCATCATGACTACCAAGTTTGTAGAGTTCCAGAATGTCTCGCTCGGGTATTTATTACCTTACTCATTTCTGCCACAAGAGCGTAAATGCTTGTCATTGTCATACTCTGGTTTGGAGGATAAGATAGCCGGTAGACTTATGCATTTGGCATTATCATCCTACCTCACTTATAGCGGCGCACCATTAACATCTTTGATGTTTATAAGCGATAGTTTTTCTTTCCATCAGCAGAGCCATCTCCTTGTTTGCTATCTTATATTATATAAAACAAAATATTATACACACTAAATTCATTTGACATATATCATAATATACGAGTACACAGAGGAGTGACGGAACAAAATATGATAATTTTATAATGTCCAACCTCTAAAATCTGGATTTTCTTGGCCTTTGTACATACAATTCAAAAAAAATTAGTGCTATTAAACAAACAAGAGTAAAATATACAACGAACAAGAGTAAACTTATATATTTTTTATAAATATACTAGCTGACCCGGCAAACGTTATTCTGTCAGCTTTGTGTCTACTTTTCTACATTTTTTCACCTTTTAAACCTAACCTCTCCCCCCCCCCCATAAATATTTTAAAACTAAAATTAGCCACATCGGTCCAGCCATTGTTAAGTTTTAACGAACTACTAATGAACAGCAATTGATTTTTATATCTATATATATATATAAATTTTTTAACATTAAAAAACTACATAATATGAAATAATATCTATATATTATTTCATATTATGTAGTTTTTTAATGTCAAAAATAGGTGACTTTTTAATTAAAAAAAGGGAATTATCATTTTTTGTTTCGTCACTCCTCTAAATATACACTTTTATGTTTATGGCTAAAGTCTGTTCTTGAACATAGATGGGATTTTATTTTTTAATCTATTGTCGAATTTCAATTAGAGGGCGATCGCTAATTTAAAATACTTGGCTTTGCTTTTTTTTAATATTACTCTGTGATTCAATTTGGTTCTACTTAAATTGGCATGGTACTCTAAAGGTAAGGTGAGTGTTAACATTTTTTGAATATTTTGACAAAATTGACTTGAATAAAGAATGAGATTGATATTCAAATCAGGCTCCATGTAATGTAATATTACATTATGTTTGAAAAAAATATTAAAAAACTATATTAAGGATTTACTTAGCTGACCCGAGCAGCTTCGCCCGCGAGTAGATTAACATGTCAAGATAGCTTTTCATACAAATTTTATCCCCTATTTCAACCCTTTAGGGATTGATTTTTGAAAAAAAATTAGCCTATGTTTGACCCCGGCTCTTCAACTACTTCCATGTCAAATTTCATGAAAATCGATCCAGCGGTTTAGCCGTGAAAGCGTAACAGACAGACAGACAGACTTTCGCATTTATTAGTAAGTATAGTAAGTATATACTATCAACATTAATAATTATCTATAGTATATAATAAAAATGCTATGTTGCAGTTCACTATTTATCTCTTTCTCTGAGAAATCCGTTCACTCTGCTTAATCTACAAACTAATCTTCCCGGTCACATCGCTATTTAGTTTAATTGCCTCTTTATTCAAGCATTTTCCCTCTGTTGGTTCCGGGCTCCTTTGAAGAATAGACCAACTGCCGTTCTGCCAGGCAGGTCACTAACATGCGAGTCACTAACATCGTGGCTACTGGATGATAGAGTTCTGCAATGTCTCGCCCGGGTCTGGTACCACCGCCTTATCTATTCTTGCCGCAATAGCGTCAGTGCTTGTCGCTGTCGTGTTTCGGTTTGGAGGGTAAGATAGCTGGTAAACTTATGAATGTGGCATTAGACCTCGGCACAAGATAGCAACGCACCATTAACACCTTTGGTCTCTATAGGCGATGGTTGACTCTTTCCATCAATAGACCCATCTGCTTGTTTGCTATATTATACTATACAAAAAAAACAACATTTTTGATTATTTCATACATTCATAACTGTTGTTATTATTATAACAGCAAAGTAGGTTACACACAAGTTTCATTTTCAAATCAAATTGGTTAGTTTGTAATTTTGTTATTATGGTCTAAATATAGTACCAAGACTGGCTGAGGCTGTTAGGAAACTATTTTCGAAGTGTGGAGACACGACAAACGGAGCTTTTTTAGCGAAAAACGCGCAAACATGTGTCTTCTTGGGGTTAAAGTGGACTAAGTTAAGTCAACCTCACTTAGTTGTTGATAAATCCCGAATAAATTACAGTTTTTGGCTAAGTTTTTTTAGCCAAGGAGCTAAAATGATTTTAAAATTAATTAGTACTTTATTCTTGAAGTTGTTTTAAAAATATGAAGTAAGTTTATATTTTACATTTTTTGACAGCACAAGGTGAAACTCTATTTGTAATTATGTAAATGAACTTGCACAGTTTCAAAAAATACTTTTCATTTTGATAAAATCGAAAGCGAAATCAGTCACAAAGAAGTTACTACATACATAACGGGGAGTAAAAAGAGTAAGGGCTGCAAATAAATGTGGATGACTAAAAACTATAAAATTAAAACTAACAATTTATTTAATTGAAATAGCACTTTTATCTAACCTTAAGCATAGTAAGCATCTGTTACGTCTGATTTGTGAAATTTTAGAATTATACCCTATTAAAATATTATGTATAATTTTAATGGTGTATAATTAGATGTAACATTAAATATGGCAAGTACCTCCTATTCTTTATATCTGCAGTATTTTAAAAATTATTTGTATGGTATAAATTTGAAATACCTTTTAAATGTAACCTAAAAAGGTGAAAGCCAAAAACTTATAATAAAACAGCATTAACCCTGCTTCTTAATGTAAAACGAAAGTTTCTAGTGTCTTTACGCCCATTTCTAATAATTGTAATAGCATTAGGATTTATTAGACGTAATTTAATTAAAATCGAGCAACTTTAGGTTGATAAAAGGACTTTATTTGGTATAAATATTTTACGAAATATAGAATGTGTAAACTACACAGATTATCTTGATAACTTGAATAAAATGTGTGTTAAAGTTGTTAAAAAAAATAATGAGTGCAAGTAAATGTAAAAATCTAAATCTATTAAATATTTTATATTTTTATTCCATTATTTCCGCCGTGTTGGTCCCGGCCTCCTTTGTAGAATAGGCCAACTGCCGTTCTGCCAGGCAGGTCGTAAAAGGCGACCGATTGGCTATCGAGTCACTACCATCGTGGCTACTAGGTGGTAGATTTCTGCACTGTCTCGCCCGGGTCTGGTACCACCGCCTTACCTATTCCTGCCGCAATAGCGTCAGTGCTTGTTGCTGTCGTGTTCCGGTGTGGAGGGTAAGGTAGCCGGTAAACTTATGCATGTGGCATTAGACCTCGCCACGAGATAGCAACGCACCGTTAACATCTTTCGTGTCTATAGGCGATGGTTGACTCTTTCCATCAGGAGACCCATCTGCTTGTTTGCTATCTTATGATATAAAAAAAAAAAAAAAAAAAAATTCTTTATAATCTTTTTAATTATAAGCATTTTACAAATTGAAATTCCTTTATTTTAAGACATGATAATTTTTTCTCTCAATATTACTAATCGTTTTTTTCTACTTAATTCTTCTGACTGATACAATTTGACATTGCAATGATATTATTAATCTGTTAATTTTGTTGATAATAATTATTTTTCATGACATGTTAATTTTATTTTAATTTTGTTAACAATAATTATTTTTCTATAATATTTTAGCAATATTAAAAATGTTAATTTTACGAAATAAAAAAAATTCATTGCATGCTGTTCATACGGCAAAATAGGAGGAACTACTAACATAATATAAGAGCACATGTAACTAACCCTATTTTCCGCCATAAAGATTTGATTGATTGATTGATTGATTGATTGATTGATTGATCGAGTATGTGATAGAGACTTACATTCAATTTTATTGTAAGCTCTTTACACTTCTTAACATTTGCAGAAACTTACAAAATATTGAAAGACTATATATTTATACATTTTAACATTATAAAAGTGAAAGTGAGTTTGCTGTCTGTCAGTTACACTTTCAAAGCTAAATCATTGATCTGAGTGTAACGAAATTCAGCAAGGAGATATTCCTGAAGACGGAATCAAAAGTTAATTTTCGAAAATGACCTTTTATGGGCCGAAATAGGGGATAAAGATTAAAGATTGTTTAAAAAGAGATTAAAGAGATCGGCTTCCAAGCGCTATAAGAATATTTTTAACAGCTTGTAAATTTTAAAACGGTATGTTACCTGGAAATTACGAAACTAATCAAACTGTAAATTAATAACTAAATAAAAAATAAATAAATAAACTTTTTCTTATTTCTAAATCAAGCAAAGCTGAAATAAAGATAACACTTTCTTTTATTTATGACCAACCAAACAAGTTAGAAATACGTCAAATACGTGAGACACGAAAGATCAAATAAACTATTATATAAAATGCAAGAAAAAGAGAATAATTGATTACTATTATAGTCAAAGCTTAAAACGCAGAAGGCTGTGTAAACGAGATAATCTTAGGCCCCTCACCCACGGTGTATTTTTGTAACAATGCTATGTTGTCGTTGATGCTGCATTACTACAATATAATGGATAATACCGCGGAAGTACAAAATTATCAAATTTTAGATTTGTATTTGTATGATGATGTATTTTTTAGCTTAATATTGATTGGGTTCAATTAGATATTATTATATAAGCTCACTTATACACTTTTCTAAATAGCTAAAAATTAAGACACGTATTTAATCAGTATTGGAGAAATTTACAGTTTTTTCATTCTCCGGTAAAATTTGCCACATCTAAGTTACGTGGTATTTATTGTCTGTTGTTAGTTACGCGGTATTGCAGTATCAACGACGATATTATATTGTCAAATGTGTTGTTGTCAATAAAGATTATTATTATCATTAAAAAAATGCTACTAACGCGTGTTAGTCGTATTTGCAACGCGATATAGTAGCGACGCTAACGCGCTACTGCATCGCGACTGTATCGATGCAAACGCGCGACTGTGTCAAACAGTGTGTCGGGATATTGGCACTGCTTTCATTGCTTACGCTTCGGTTGCTTACGTAAAAGCGGCACCGAAGACAAGGTAACTAATAATGTTACCTCAACGCAGTCCATCTTGCTATTGTAGCGATTGTAGGTATTTTTTTGCCGTTACTGAATCGCGTTTGCATCACGACAGAAGCGCGACAGTATCGCGGTTGCATTGCGAATGAATTGTAGTTATGTGGCCGAGGGCACACCGCTTGTGACCTCTTCACGACTCCATCGCTCGATGTGAACACACGACAGTACACTACTACATCGCTACGAAAAGTCGGCGTGGACGAGGGGCTTTAGTATCTTCCTAAAAATAGAAAAAAAACAAGCGTCTTTAATCCGTGATCAAGTCAGGAGTGACAATAAATATTTTGTTTTGTTGTTGTAAACAAAGATTGTTCATATTTTAATTTTTAAGTGGTTAAATTCAAATAGTCTTCATGATGAGATATACAAAAACTTATTATATTTATGTTCCCATGCGACATAAATGACTTAATAAATAATAATTGTGAATTTAAGTAATCATATATTCTTATAGGTTTTTCATGAGATATAAGCATTTAAAGTGTCCGTGATACTATTTATATTTTTAAAAGAAATTAATAATATATTACAATACAATAAACGTCTATCAAAATGAGTTGCTTTCGAGGCCAACTTTATATGCACTCTCATCATTTTCCCTTTCTTAAATTGACGATTCGTTACTCTAGTCGTGGTTGAAGCTGCGCAGGTTAGCTCGTTTGTCTCTCGTTGTTCTCGTATGTCTAAATACTATGGTCAAACGAAACAGGACAAAGTCAGTAAAGTATAAAGCAACAATACATTAACCCTGCCCTTTAATGTTAAGCCTTCGGCTTGCAGGGTCATTACGCTCACAATATTCTAACAAATTACAATAGTATGTAGGGGGCTTTATTTGACTTAATTTAATTGCATTCTTTGATGACCTCATCATTGCCTTCAAGTAAGGGTATATAAATCCAACGAAATGTAATTTTACGAAACATTTAACATTTCACTAAACATGCTTTTACTGGTTCTGTCAAAATTGATAAGATTATTGAAGTGATGTCAGGTTAATAAAAAAGGTCCAGGTTGTTGTTTGTTTAATGAAGGGTATAGAACTGCGCTGAAAGCTCACCAAATGATAAGTGAATTTTAAGAGTGGATAAGCCCTTTTAGTGAAGGTTTTTAATTTGTGTCCCTTCAGAAACACCCCCGCTCGTAATCGATTCTACGGAAGAGTAGTGCGGGGCAAAAAGAGCTTCAAAAATTACATAATTGTGGATTTTCAGACGTCTAAGTAGAAAAGGTGAAAATGTATTTGGACACGATATCCGAAGACTCTGCGAAACTTAACGGCAGTAATAAATCTGAACTATATTTCATAACTCTTCCTAAGTTAGAAAATTCTGAATAAACATTTATCTCTACACAATGTCGGAAATTTACCTCAGGCCGATTAGAAAAAGCCATGTCGTATGCAATTATAACCAATCTACACTGAATGTGATCAAGGAGAAAAAGCTGGCACTGGGCAGAGTCCGTTCATAAATTATAATAGATCCATGGCAGGCCAAATACCTTGTAAGGTGGTAAAACGGTACGAAGTACTGCTTCATTCCACTGTGCAAACTGAATTTTTTGGAGCTAGTCGAGCTTTTTATTTCCAGGGGCAACGAAACTAAACGTTGTTCGATATGTCAAAATTTCAATACAAACTGAGGCTGTTACACAATAGACCGTGGTCTCACAAACAACTTTTTTTTTTACTAATAACAAGCAGAATTTTCGTGAACAGCTTCATTTTGACGAGACGCCCATATTTTCTATCTTCGAAAAATCTCGAATTGCATAACTAATAAAGTTAGGGGGCTTCGAAAATTTTAATTCGGTTTAGAAAATTATTGATTTACATCAAAAAATATTTTTTTTAATTTAATTCGCTTGGTTATTTTATGAAAAACAAAAAAAAACTTTTGTCCACATTCGTTGGTTTTTCTGATGAGTTCTCCACTCTGAAGATTCGGAATTATGAGATTTTTCAATTGATATAAATCAATTTAAAAACAATTCAATTTTCTCACAATGGTTTGTTAATTGTTCTTATAATTTAAGGATTACTTTGTCCTATACGTAAAGTGGAAACTTTTCCTAGTCCGACATTGTGAAGTTTTCTTTTTTATCTATCTTTATTAGTTTCCCGATCTTTTGGAGATAGAAAAGACGAAAGTCTTGTTGAGCATGTAAGTAATAATTGTGTATTTTTGTGGACTATAAATAAAAGTCTTTAATAGAGTATAACTGTTATTTTATTGCTGCGCGTGATCGAGGTGCCGGCGAGTTACATACTGACTTTATTAAGATTCAATATTACAAGCGTGAATGATGTAAACATGACACCGCAACACCACTCCCCCCAATAATTGAAAAAGTCTCATAAAAACGAAGCTGTTCACAAAAATTCAGCTTGTTATTAATCAAAACAAATTTTGTTTGTGGGACCGCGGTCTATAAAAACTTAAAACTTTACCTTTAAACTAACTTTACTTGTACAATGTACATTTTTACGTTATTACTTCCAGAAAAGAAAGGGCTCAAGTTTTTGCTCTATTCAAATTCCACATAATCTTGTATAAGATTACGGTTAAACATTTTACTCTATGATATTTTTGGTAAGTTTGGTAAGTCACTGAAAATAAAAAGGGCAATATACTTAAGTAGGCTGTAAACGCTCAAACATGTTTGTCAAACTTTACGTTTTGTTTGTACGTTTTTATCAAACATCAGCGCACGCGTACCGACAAGTTTGTCAAACAAGGCTTCACTTTCAAAGCAGTTTTCGCCGTGAAGTGACGCTCCGACACTCAGATGAGTAACAAATAACAACATGTCTCAGGGGCGGTCTTGCCAAAATGGCGTGTACACCTTCAAACGCATATGACAAACACGCCGTCAATCAAATCTTTCAAACATACAGCCAAGCACGTATTTTTCTTGACAAACACATCAAACATGACCGTAGACTGTCAAATGATTTACCAAACACGTAAAATTTGACAAATTGTTTGGGTCTTTACAGCCTGCATTAGCGTAGTATTGCATTTTTTTGTAATTTAAATGCGATTATATTACAAAAACTGATCTCTCTTAGCACCTGAAACAAAACTTCATGCAACCAGTATAATATAACATAACATAACATAACGTAACGTAACGTAACGTAACGTAACGTAACATAACATAACAAAAACAATAACATAACAAAAAGTTACAATATATTTTTTCGTTCACACATATTTTATCTTTACAAAAATGTCTTCTTTTATAACTTGTATCAGCGGTCGTCCTCTGGTCGAAACTCGACCGTAATTCTATTAATATTAAAGAACAAATATTAGACAAATTAAAAATAAACAAATTATGACTGAGTTTGATTATAGACTACTAGCTGTACTCGCGACTTCGTCGGCGTGGAAAAAATTTTACCCGCATAGTTCCCGTTCTAATGAGATTTCTTTGTCCTTTCTCTACTCTTTGTCCTTTCTCGGGTCTCAAACTATCTATGTACCAAATTTCATCCAAATTGGTTCAGTGGTTAAGACGTGAAGAAGAGACAGACAGACAGACGGACAGACAGACGAACAGACAGATTTATAATATTAGTATGGATAGTATGGATTAAAAAATCTCTCTCTCTCTCTCTCTATCTGTTCTAATCTGTTCTAAGTTTGACGACGGATCTTTACTATTGAGAAAATAGTATATATATATATATATATATATATATATATATATATATATATATATATATATATATATATATATATATATATATATATATATATATATATATATATGGTAACGTATGGTAGTGTATGAATTTTTTTATTAATTTAGGAAAAAATATCTTCACGCCTGTATCCCCGAAGAGATAGGCAGTACAACCAGTGCACCCACGATTAGCTAAACTAAGCCTATTGCTAACCGGGCACTTTGTCAAATTTCGGGCAACACGTTGTTTATATCAGAAAACTGAAAAACAAAACACATTTTTTGAATTGTCCGACTCGGGAATTGAACCCGGAACCGCATGTAGGCATGACTAACTAACATGAGTTATTAACATGAGACATAATAAACTGAGTTTATTATAATGTATGTGAAAAAAATCACATATGATTATAGATAAAATGAAAGTTAGACATTAGAGAAAAAATATTATAAATGCGAAAGTAACTTTGTATGCCTGTCTCCTCTTTACGCCTAAACCACTGAACCGATTTGAATGAAATTTGGTGCAAAGATAGTTTGAAACCAGAGAAAGGACTTAGAGTATATTTTTATCCCGTAAATACCACAGGAACAGGAACTATGCGGATTAAACCCCAGGACTGGACATCTTTTAAACTACGGTAATAACGAGTAAATTAGGCTACTTTTATTTTTGAAATTTTTGCACGCGAACGAAGTCGCGGGCATAGCTAGTACAATAAAGTCAAGCTCAATTTTACTCACATTTTATTAGATTGGAATAGCGCTATAAAAGAATGTGAAATATGGTAAGTACCTCTTTTCCTTTGCAGGTGCGGAACCTTAAATATAATGTGAATAGAAAGAATACACATTTCTTTCTTAATAACATCTTTATAAGGTGATAATCAAGAAGGTACAAAGTTGTTAATTAACTTTACTTTGAAATTTTTATTTAAACTTTATTAATTACTTTGAAAAATAAAACAAATATATTGTTGTCTTATTTTTCAAAGCTAAGGCTCTAAGATTTCAGTGTCATTACGCTCCCTTCTCTAAACGCAGCAATAAGAGACTTATTCGGATTAATTTAACTAATTTCTTTGGTGACCTTATAACTCTTTTCAATGAAGTAAAAGACAGGGTTAGCTAAGCTACTCTATTTAAATCCTTTGAAATCTAACATAGTGGAACATTAAAAATATCATTCTATCATTTTTTTGGTCTATTTCTGGTAAGGTTAAGGTAAGGTGATTAGTTTTCTTATAACAACGTGTAAATAATCAAAGAGCGAGTGTGATTATGTCATTATTGACTTCAATGAATAAATAAACAACTATTCAGACAAATTACACCTACTGATCTAACCCCAAAGTAAGAAAATTATTTGCTTGTGTTATGTTTGTTATTCAACGATACTAATGCATAGAATTACATATATAAATACTGAAATATATTTAATAAACACCGAAATTCGAAAGTACAAACATTTATGCTCATCACATTAACGTTTGTACCCGACGGGGATTGAACCCGAGCCCCGTCGATTAACACAATCGCTCAAAGTCAGGGTCGCTAACCACTCCACCAACGGGGAGGTCATGAAGTAGGGATTGCTTATTACCCGTTGACCTTGGCCCCCTCTGAAAAATAGATCTGCCATTCTGCTAGGCAGCTCATAAAAGGCGAACTATTGGCCGTATTTGTCACTATCATCTTGACTACTAAGTGGTAGGTTTCTGCAACGCCCGAGTTTGATACCAACGCCTTACCTATTGCTACCGCAATAGGGTGAATGCTTGTCACCATAGTGTTCCGGTTCGGAGGATATAGCAGCCAGGAAACTTATGCAAGTGGCATTACCAACCCATCATTGAATAGCAACGCACCATTACCATTTTGGTGACTACAGGTGATAGTAGACTCTGCTTAATGGAGAGCCATCTGTTATAAAAACGGGTCTAGGTAGATATTAAATTCGAATTATACGTAATCTAATGTTACATTACATTCAACAATTTCATTATTTTGCCTTATGTAAGGTTAAATTTTCGATATAAATTGAAATAGGATTGTCTAATGTGTTATAACTTTGTACTTTCCCCTGTATTGATTTTAATAGTATTACGAGTATTACACGTAATTGTAGGTATTTGTGTTGTCTGTACGGTAATTATTGTATTGCTATAATAATATCTGTCTCTACTTTAATTTTTTTACAAATTTCATGATAAATTTTGAAGGAGAAATTGTTCGTTTTATGATTCACCAACAACGATTTCACGGAATTTTTTTTTTGTCTATCTGTCTGTATATATGTATGTCCCACTCTAACTTGAGAACGGCTTTACCGGTCTTGATGATAATTGGTATGTGTCGAATAAAGAACAAATCTGACAATTTGTGACATGGCGTGACATGGTGTGACATGGCGAAGTTATTGAATTATTTTTTACTGTCCTAGATGCGTCGTTCCATATATACAAAGAACTTTCCAATTTGCTAAAGAGCCTCAATATTTTGCGACGAATCCCCTTATTTTAATCTGATACGCTGGAATCCCAAAATCTGCTATTATAGTCCCCTATAACTTCAGTTCTCGTGAATGTTTGGGATGAACTTGTATATTCATAATTTTCGGTATCATAATTACATCAAAGTAAGTTACATACTCGTTTCATTTTCAAGGCAAACTAGTTAGTTCCTCATTTTGTTATTATGGAACAAACTTAATTTTCATTTTACAAGAGCGGTGGCTAATTTTAGTGAAACCGCAAATTACTTTGTATTGGGTTTTGAAAGTGGATTTGACACATTTATATTCATCGCAGTATTACTTTAATAATTATACAATTTGCTGTTTTATCATTTATCTATGTACTAATTGTTAAAACTTTGTTCCCTTTTTAAGACAATTACACGAACGGGGGAGAATGAAGTTTGGCACAGTTACATTTTATATTGTGCAGAAGAGCACAAACCTAATATTTTCCTATATTATGTACTAGCTGACCTGCGTAGCTTCGCTCGCAAGTATATTAAAATGTCATCGAAATATTTTTAAATCAATTTTCATCCCCTGTTTCAGGTGATCTATCCTCCCTATATTTGACCCCATATCTTCGACTATTTCCATGAAAAATTTTATGAAAATTGGTCCAGGGGTTTAGCCGCGGAAGCGTATAAGACAGAGAGACTTTCGCATTTATAATATTAGTAATTATCTAGTATTAAAGTATTATACTAGTATAATGTATTAATACAATTACTTTCATTTGACATACATTAGGATATACACCCATGAACATTTAATTTTGTTTTGTTATCGAAACAGAAAATTAATGATATGTTTTGTTACACAAAACGACCCATTTTAATATATATTTTAGCACAAAAAAGAGAGAACACAGTTAAATTTGTTTATAAAATGTTCGCTTTTTTTTAAAATTAATTGTTGTTAGCTCCATTAATAATGTTTTGTAAACAAACTTAACTTCAGATAGCTTCCTGATAAGTAATCGTATTAAATTTCGATGTTATACGTAGGGGCAATCGAATTACTTGTTACTTAATGAAACATTAAGACCGATTTGTCTTATTACTGAATGTATATCTTAATATATTACATATATATATATATATATATATATATATATATATATATATATATATATATATATATATATATATATATATATATATATATATATATATATATATATATATATATATATATATATATATATATATATATATATATATATATATATATGTATGTATATAAATTAAATTTTTTATCCGCTATGGATTTCTAAACCACGAAACCGACAAATCAAATTTTTTAGATCTACTGCTTGGTTTAACTTAAAAGATAAGATTTTATCTCAATTAACCTCTTCCCCCCTTTAAAATACCCCACCAAAATAATATAGCAAACAAGCAGACGGATCTCCTGGTGGAAAGAGAAACCGTCGGCTACGGACACCAAAGATGCTAAGTATGCATTGCTATAAATAGAGTTAAATAGTTATTTGTACTCACGATATACTAAGGATAAGCTATGTTCACAATACAGCTCTTATGCAACAGAAGCAGAGGAAATTGAATGTCGACTGTTATTCCAATAGCTTGGATGCAGCGAAGTGTCAATATTGACAACCGCCAACTAACTTCCTTTTGCATATGAATATAACAAGAAATGTAATAAATGTGTACTTTTAATTAAAGAACAACATTATGGACGTCAAATTTACGAAAACACACAGAAAACGAAGTGTCGAACAACACGACCATTATGCGTTTTGAATAACTACTTTAAATATAATATTTTCTGTATAGTTTCTGTATAGTAAAGCGTTTAGCTTAAAATAATTTTCAATAAATAAACAGTAACAAAAAATATAGTTTATTCGGAACTAAAATCATTTTTAATACAAACAGTTTCAGCGCTTTCTACTGCTAAGTTAAAAAATATAGTGCAGTAAAAGGGCTCTTGTGGAATAGTAATTTCTACTTATTATTTAAAAAAATTTAAATGACATAAAATATATCTAGCTAAGAGAGAATAAAATCGAATCAAGTTTTTGAATATTAGAAATATGTTGTTTACGACTTCATATTTTTATATCTTTCAGGATAATATACCTACTGATTTAAAAATCCGATCAGATTTTCTCCTTAAAAACTGCATCAGTTACTGCAAATTAAGTCAAAATCGGTCAAATAATTTAAGATTTATTGATGATAAAAAATTTTGATACAAAAAATGTCTCAACAAATACTGTGTTATTTCCTTTTAATGGACTTAATTTACCACTCACTATTACTTTCACCTTTTGCTCTTTCGTTTAGATATAAGTAATTTTTTTAGCATAAGCTTAGATTTGTTTCTTTTATTTATTTTTGTATGGTAAATGTCCAATAATAAATAATTTCTTATTCTTCTTATTCTTATTCTTACTACGACATTTTTCAACCTATCGATTATGCTAAGACAACATTTTAGATCTCAAAAATTACGTTGAGTGCCATTCGAAGGATCAAAATCGATTATCATTTTAGTAAACTTTGGATTTTAGAACTCTGAAAAAAATCTATGCTTAGGTATGATATAATAGTTTTGATTCTTTGAGCTTAAAATGGCTCAATTTAGTGGCTCAACCAGTTTAAATATTTTTTAATATATTCTATACTAGCGGCCCGCCCGGCTTCGCACGGGAAAAAAATGATTAAAAGCGATCCAGTAGTTTTGATTTATTCATTACTGCCCGTGGCCCGCACGCGTTAAATTTGGAGTAAAACAATTCCCCTTTCTCTATACCATGAAGATTTCCTGCTATCTTTGGAATATTTAAATTCATATAGGTACTACATTTTTAGTTTTTACATTTTTACCTATTTCTTTTATTTTTACAGTTAATATATTACAGAATGTCTTTATATACTACGTTCACAGCTTTCTTGCCATTAAACAATACGAACATGTCTTTAGAGGTTACTCTTGAAACAGTGATAATATATTATAGTTGGCCATGTGAAAAACAGTCAACGCTCAAATTTAAGCTTGCAACGTTGAAGGTTTGACCCTGCGATTTATTAAGGCGAGGCATCAGAGCAAACGGGAAAAAAATGTGTAAATGTTTGGTAAAGGTAAATGTATTTTAAGCTCAAAAGAGTAAAAAATATAAGCATAGATTTTTCAGTTCAAACATCTATTTTGTTAAAAATGGCAGTATTATTAATTTTTGAAATGCTGTATATTTGAAAAACAATGATGGCATTCAACTCAATTTTTGAGATCTAAAATATTGTTTTAGCTAAATAATCGATAGGTTGAAAAATTTCGATTCTATGTCAAAAAACATTTTATTTTTAATTTTCTTCATTGATAAATCCCAAACAAATTGACCGATTTTCATTAAATTAACGGTATTTGACGCAGTTTTTAAAGAACAAAAAGCTGATAATATTTTTAAGTCAATCGGTAAATTAACTTAAGTTAAAAGTTATTAAAAAAAAAGTAAGTTTGCTAAGAACAACGTTATTTTAATATTTGAAAAGCTATAAGTTTTGAGAATTAGATTCGATTTTGATATTTGAAACGACATTTGACGTAGTTTTTTTAGTATTAAAATATCGTAGAACACCAAAAAATTATTGGTTGAAAAATTTCGAAGCTATATCGAAAACACACTTTTTTCAAAATTTTTCGTCAACGATTACTCCCAAACGGATAAACCGATTTTGATGCAATTTATGTATTAGACGTAGTTTTTTGAGAAATAGAGCTGATTAGTTTTTGTACTCAATCGGTACATAAATCTGAAAAAAAATACTGTTTCATCAAAATATTTTTTAGTTTTTTTTAAAATTTCTCAACATCTTCTGGACCGAATCAGTTCAAATTTTCAGTAAATCTAAGTTGAGCAGAATCCAATCGAATGCCATTGCCATCCAACCGCGTTTCGATTGGTCTAGCCGATAAAAAGTTATGAGATGTTTACATACACACACACACACATACACACATACATCCAGACATACTGACGTCATCGTGAAAATAGTCGGAAAAGATTCCTAGGACGTCAAAACATGGACATCTGCTGAAAACTCGATTTTTGAAAATCGGGGTAAAATCAGTAACTTCCTTAATTACATGTACGTAGTGGGAAGTTAAAAACTGGTTTGCTAAATCACGTTTTTTTACATTAATTGTTAAATGACAATTTTACAAAAATCATACGATATACCTGAAGATATTATCTAATATATATAAAGACCGCCTTTATTTAGTGATAAGACCGCCTTTGTTTAGTGATAAGACC
Source organism: Apodemia mormo (assembly GCA_036924255.1). Taxonomy (NCBI): domain Eukaryota; kingdom Metazoa; phylum Arthropoda; class Insecta; order Lepidoptera; family Riodinidae; genus Apodemia; species Apodemia mormo. The sequence continues at coordinate 11,637,907 of JAUPFN010000008.1, forward strand.
GCCTTTGTTTAGTGATAAGACCGCCTTTGTGTATCTTACTTGTATTATTTTTATGTTGTAACTTATAATGTTGTCATATATTTTGGTGCACAATAAAGAGTTATTGTATTGTATTGTAAGGAATGTGCTTATTAAACTTATTACATGATAGAATGTACTTTACTTGATCATAAAAAAATCCGAAAACAGGCTAAAAAAATCTCTAAAACAAATAATTAGTTAATACTATTTCTAATCTTCGACATGATTTTTATATGGTGATATTTAGTTAAAAAAAAGAATCTACTAAATTTTGGTTTTCAGCTGCAGTCCTATATTTATTTACACGTTTCCCAGCGGTTTAACAGAACATACTGCGCACGCGCCGCCACAGGCTTATAAACCCGGAACCGCTAAGCCCCTGCATTTTAAATCTGTAATATCTTCGAAAATATTAATTTAAATTACATGCTGTAATTGACCATATTGATCTATATTAAATCAGCAATATATTTAAGGTATTTAATTGTATAAGGATTAGTGCTGTATTGCTTAAAATTGCTTCGAAAAAAAGCGATTATTTCTTGCAAAAAGTGACAAAAAATGCTATTGTGCGTTATCCATAAGAGATAGACATATGCCATCGCGGAGTTTTCTGTAGACCTTTTCAAGGTGTACAAATACTTAGTACTGTAACACCTTTATGGTGTTACATACGAACTGGCCATTTTGTCGACTTTCAAATGTAGAACTGTTTAGTATGTAGAGAAAGAATAAATTGTTTTTAGAATAGGAGTATCTTTTAAGATTTGACGTAAGATAGACGTCTCTGAAAATAAACGAAGATATATACGAAAAGTCTAATTTCTTGAAGAATCCCAAAAGGTCCTGCTACTAATTAGTACCTCGCGCAGCCAAGCGAGTACCAAGAAGGTTCCCTGAATAAAAAAGGGATATCGTCCCCAAAGTAACACGTCCGGCTGAATAGTCGCTGGGCGGCGTTACAAGTTGGCGGAGGCGCCGTGCAGTCGCTGTGTGCAGTCGCTGTGTGCAGTCGCTGCGGGAAGTCGCTGTGTGAAGTCGCTGTGTGAAGTCGCTGCGGGAAGTCGCTGTGTGAAGTGGCTACGGGAAGTCACCACGTTCAGGCGCTACGCGCAATCACCACGTTCGGGCGCTACGCGCAATCACCACGCTAGAAAAAACCAGGAAAGCTAAGTATTGGTGTCAGAGGGTAAGAGTTGAGATGGAGGCCATCAAGCGCTTCAACGGAACGCAAAACTTGGCGTTCGCTGAGTTTATTAAAGATTTCAAAACGGTCGCGGCGATAAATAAATGGGACATGGAGAGCCTACCGTTACTTCTGGGACTATATCTCGACGGTCCGGCATTAGCATTTTATAAAATGATATATACCGACACGGCCAATTTCGATGAATTATGTAGAAAAATTTAAAACGAATTCCCCGTTTCAATAAATTATGTGGAACGATTTTATGTATCTAAGCAAGGCCGTGATGAGGAACTATTAACCTATTTTTACAGGCTCAGCGACACCGCAGTCAAAGCTGAAATTTCAGACGCAATTTTCATAAAACAATTCCTTAAAACGATATTACCCTCGTTTAAGGAAAAGTTTGGACTGCAATTATATAAGTCACGAGAGGAGCTGCGTGACACGATAAGGCAGTATAACGAATTATTTGGAGGAAAACCGCATTCCACGGTTGACCTTCCATTGCAGCCACCAGTTGGGTTGCCACTGAAATATTTGTATAGGGAGGAAACAGACGTCCTCCCTGGTGCGCCTGTGTGTTCACAACAAGAACGTCAGAAACCGACGGAAGTTTTTCGTACGCCTCGATATAACAAAACAGCCTTATGTACACAAAGTTCTTTCAAAAGCAGTCCGAAGTCACAACAACACACGGATGGCGTGGGCCATCGCATCAATATGTGCGAAGCAGTTACGCCCGCACCACTTCAAGCCAAACAAGAGGAAAAAATATCAGGTGTAAAAAATCCATGTATTCGTTTATGTGTTAGGGGACAAGAATGTCTCGCTTTAATAGACACGGGGGCAAGTGTCTCATGCATGTCCGCGAGTTTAGCAAAAAAGTTAAATCTGCCATATGGAGCCAGTGTTCCATATAGCAGAGATAAAATTCAATCTGTTACAGGGTCCACACTAAAAGTCGTTGGTGAGGCGAGAGTAAATCTCCTCATTAATGCAAGGGTCTTCCCCAACGACATGGTGATTGTAAATAATATTAGTTACGAAATGATCCTGGGGCAGGATTTCCTTAATAAATATGATGTAGTTATTTACTGTAAAAAGGGTTATTTGTGTATAGATAAAAAGTTTTTTGTAAATTTTAATTTAAATCGCTTTAGACAGTTTGCAAATAATAGAGATAGTTGCCATAACAACATGCGCAATATATGTAATATTATAAAACAAGCTGACATAAAGTCTTCGTATTCATTGACTGCGATGTCAAAAATGAATACGAAGAAAAATATAGAAACTAATATATTTAATTTCAGAGAAAATAAGAGTGATCGCAATAATTCATACGAATTATGTAGAGGTAAAAATGAGATGAAAAAGGGGTACGCGGACACGCAAAAGAATGAAAATGTTGTTACAAAATGTGATGAAGGGTGTAGATTTGTGCCATTAGTTTGTCATTCATATAACACTAGCAAACAATCAACCACTAAAGTTTCACCATATATGATGATGTACGCTAGGGAACCGATATTCCAAAGCGACATGGGGATAAATAGGGATAGTCAAAGCCGAGAAGTAAATTATGCCGAGAGACATAATTTACAAGGTGCGTTAGTTCGGAAGGCAGTACAAAACATTAGGAGGGCACAAGTTAGGCAAAAGAGATATTTTGACAAAAGGGCTAAAGTAAAGGACTTTTCACCGGGACAATTAGTATTAGTTTATACACCAAGACGGGTGGACAATAGGAGTTTGAAATTATGTAGGTTATATAAAGGGCCGTTCAGAATAGTGGAAAGAATATCTAATGTAAATTATGTAATTACGAAGTTAAGCAATAGGAGATATAGAGATATTGTACATATAAATAGGTTGAAAGCATTTCATGTACGTATGTAAAAAAATATATAGTGTACTTATAGTCATTCATTGTAATAAATAATTGTTACATGTTAGACTATTACTTTTGTTTGGGCTTATATATGAGAATACTAATACTTGTATTTGTTTCATGTAATATGACGGGGCTCAACCAATGCTGTGATGATGGACCGAAGCTAAAAAGAAAAAAGATGACCAAAAGAATATTAAATGAAGAAATGTCATATTTCCAATAGCAATGTATTCCTCTCAAGTTCTTCCATTCAATAATAGAGCCTTATGGGGGTATAATGTATACTAGGGACTGAGCCGCCTTAGTATGAAGTCGAAAGAGTCAGTATAGGTTAAGGGTTGAAAGTCTTTTGAAGGAGAGTTCAACTTTGTAGTGCGACATAGTCGACACAAAGGATATCTGTATAGGATATACATGAACTCGGATAGTTATGGGAGAAATTATGATGATGGTATTAATATGATTCATAGTAAGGAATATTTACGATCGTGGTATGTATATATTGGGGCGAGCTCGATGTTGAGAGGAAGTAATACTTCAATCTTTTTTCTTTTGGTCCACCAGAGAAAAGAAGTTTGAATTGTTATGCCTTTCCATCTCTTATCATCTCTTATACAGCTAGAGCCCTTCAGGCTAAAGTGTAATAAAATAAAAATGTTTGCGGTAGGATAGGTTAGGTGAGGGGACTGTGGTCTGTCTTTTAGAGGGGTTTTGGGAGATACATACGAAGATATATACGAAAAGTCTAATTTCTTGAAGAATCCCAAAAGGTCCTGCTACTAATTAGTACCTCGCGCAGCCAAGCGAGTACCAAGAAGGTTCCCTGAATAAAAAAGGGATATCGTCCCCAAAGTAACACGTCCGGCTGAATAGTCGCTGGGCGGCGTTACAGTACATTATTTTGATAAATCTCGTAGGGTTTAGCCTGCGTTTGCAATGTAAGCGGAAAAAAATATAATTATTTACGACATGACACCAGAAAACACAAAAATTGCAGTATTTCTCTATAATACATTGAATGTTATTATACATATGAACCTTCCTCTTTGATCACTCTATCTATTAAAAAAAACCGCATCATAATCCGATGCGTAGCTTTAAAGATTTAAGCATACATAGGGACATAGGGACATAGGGACAGACAGAGAAAGCGACTTTGTTTTATACTATGTAGTGATAATATTATGCTCGTAACATATATATGCTCGAGAAAATATTAAGAAACTCATAAATTATACCCCTATAATCCCGGACCTTTATCCCTTTATTGACACAGACGGTTGCTGTACCGATACTTGTGGCTTTACATGGCCTTTGAATTATTTTTGTTTTATTTTTAATATTTACACCATGGATTTATTTTAAATATTATATAATAGCTAAGAAGCATATGGAATTTCCTGATGGAAAAAGAAAACCATCGCCTATAGACACCAAAGACGTAAAAGATGCATAGCGCCCAGGTAATGCCATATGTGTAAGTTTACTTTTCCCTCTAAATCAGTACAGGTCAGTGACAAGCAATGACACTATTACGGCAGGCAGTACACAGAGTTTAAATTCACTATGAATCACTGGTTCTCTGTTAGAGATATATAGGGCACAACCTATCGTGGCATTTTAGCGCTTGTTTTGCGGTAGTCGGGAACAACTACAACCAGAGCACGTGTTGTGACAGAGGCGTGCTCATTAGAAGGTACGAGGAGACACCTCCAGACTCCGTGTTGGTAAACAAAATAACGTGGCTTATGTCATAAACCTACTAGACAACCAGAATAATAAATAATAATAATTAATATTCACGGGAAAAATTACACTTATTGATCTAACCCCAAAGTAAGCAAATTATATGCTTCGGTTATGAGTGTTACTTAACGACACTAATACATAGAAATGTAAAACTGTACATTGAACATTTTTTTTTAGGAATACTTGGGACGTGATCTACAATCGATATCGATGCCAAAAATATAGTTTTTAGAATTTTTGTCTGTCCGTCTGTCTGTCTGTCTGTCCGTCCGTCCGTCCATCCGTCCGTCCGTCCGTCCGTCCGTCCGTCCGTCCGTCCGTCCGTCCATCCGTCTATCTGTCTCTCTGTCTGTCTGTCTGTCTGTCTGTCTGTATGTCTATTTGTCTGTTTGTCTGTATGTATGTCCGGGATAAACTCAAAAAGTACTCCATGGATTCAAATTATTCACTATTTACTTCAAATTTTGCATGAATATTACTAACAGCGCGAGTCAACATATAGGCTACATATTAGCACGCTATCACTTACAGGGAAGGAGCTGTGTGGAGTAAACGAAGTCTGCGCGGACGAAGTCCCAGGCAACAGCTAATGTTTAATAAACACCCAAACCCGGAAATACAAACATTTATGCTCATCATACAAATGCTTCTCCCTGTCGATCGCGTAGTCTTCTTCTTCTTCTTCTTTATACGAATGGCAATTATCAGAGAATTCTGCCAGTGTCGAGTAAACTTAGGAAGTCACACGTGTTAACCATTCTAGAAATGGAATTAAGGAGGCTTCTTTTTGGATCGTAGGCTTCTTCTAATAAAAGTTTAACAAAAACAACACAAAAATATACGGTACTTAAAACAAGAACAACAAAAATCTAAATACTACAAACAAATGTTGTTAGAATCAATAAAGTTAAGTAACAATTTAGCGACAGATCGCGTAGTCACTGTCGCTAATCACTCTACCAATGGGGCGGACCACGGACCAAATAGACTATTTGTCTTCTGCCAGGTGGTTCCTAAAACCGTACGATTTAATAAAGGTGAAAGACCATTGTGTGGTACAGTTTTGGATAGTCTCCTTCAATTTTTTTCTATTTCAATAGCATCATTTATTGTTTCTTATAGTCTTTTATACACTATTAACATAATTGGTATCTTTAAAAATCTTTCTAGTCCCAGTTTTAGGGAGATGATCGCAGGTTCAATTTCCGCGTATCGATATTTTTCTTATTTTTGTTTCAAGTTTTTCCAGTTTTTCCAAGCACAGGGTGAGTGCTATATCACAAAAATAAATAGTTGGTATCTGTAGGCGATAGTTGTTTTTCATTACTTCAGAAGAGCCATCTGCTTGTTGGCTATTCTGTGGTATGAAAATACAAAAACATTTATAACCGTAGTGAAAAACGATGTTACTATTAGTTTCTCCTGATAAATTAATAGTACTCGTTTCTGACCTGTTGAGTCGCATGTTGGCTGCTTGTTGGCGGCCAGCCAAATCGCTGCGGATTCTTCAAACAAGCCTCAGATTTTGTGCCATACCATGGCCTTTATATACTTTGTGTTGCCACTGATGAATAGTTTGAATATCAAATAACGATGTGTTAATTCTAATTATATAAATAAAAATGTTTTAAAATTTCAGATTTGAATTTTTATTTAAAACTAATTGCTCCCGCGACTTCGTCTGCGTGGATTTTCTTAAAATAAAAGTAGCCTAAGTTACTTTTTATTACATTAGCTATCTGCCAGTGAAAATCCCGTCCAAATCGGTCCAGCCGTTTCAGAGATCAGTCACAACAAATAGACAGACAGACAGACAGACAAAATTCGTAAAAAAATTTATTTTGGAATGTGTATACAATATACATCCATATGCATATAGAAAGAAGCGGTAATTTAATATTAAAAACAGACACTCTAATTTTATTTATTTGTATAGATGTATAGACTATCGGAAATCTAGCCTATGCTACCTACTCCACAAAATTGCTACTTAATTATATTCGAATCTGCTTACAACACAAAAGAATCAGTGTAAACATATACTGTATATTTTTTTTATCTCAATTTGCCTCTCATAAAATAAAGTGCACTAATCAATTAATAGATTGAAAAACGCCGAGCTTATCGACAAATCTATTATATGCCATATCTCGCAAATTATATCATTCAAATGCTTTAAAATAAGTGTAACATTATTAAGTGACGTGCTTTAAAATATTTAAGTTAAAATCCGAGAGTAGGAACAACGAGTGGTAGAGCTCTATAAAGTGTCGACCGGTTTTGGTACCACCGCTATCCTTGCTGCAACCTTTTTTTTGATATCATAAGATAGTAAATAAATCTGCTTATTAACTATCTTACTATCTTATGATATTATAAAAAATATGTATTGCAGCAAGAATAGCGGTGGTACCAAAACTTAATGCTATATATATATATATATATATATATATATATATATATATATATATATATATATGATATAAGATAGCAAACAAGCAGATGGGTCTCCTGATAGGAAAAGTTAACCATCGCCTATGGACACCAAACTTGTCAATAGTGCGTTGCTATCTTGTGGCGGGGTCAATGTCACATGCATAAGTTTACTGGCTACGTTACCCTCTAAGCTGGAACATGACACTGACAAGCAATGTCGTTGTTGCGGCAGGAATAGGTAAGGCGATGGTACCAGACCCGGGCGAGACAAAGCAGACCTCTACCATCTAGTAGCCACGATGAGCGTGAATCACATAGAAAATCGGTCGTCTCTTTCGGCCTGCCTGGTAGATTGACGATCCTGACTATTGGCAGTCAAAAGGGCTAGGGTTTGATCCCAAAGAGATATGAAAGTTGGTATAATAAGTTTAATGTTTTTGTTTCTGGGTTTGAGCTTATTTTATTGTATAAACGTATTTATATGAACTAGCGTGATGGTGTGTTCAAAATTTAACTTTAGACTAGAAAATAAAATCTATTTTAAGTTTGACCACAGATTTCAGCCATAAATATAATAGTACACACGGGTGTATATTATGATGTATATAGTATACACGCGTGTATATTATGATGTATATAGTATACACGCGTGTATATTATGATGTATATAGTATATACGCGGGTATATTATGATGTATATATGTCAAATCTATCGAGTTCGATCCCCGGGTGGGCAAAGGTGCTATTGAGATTTTTTGGAGGTTTTTCTCGAAAATCTAAAATCTCATTAGCAGCTCGGAGTCTGACGAAGTGGTGTATTGCCACTACAGTGCCTCGAATGAACACGTTAAGCTGCTGGTCCCGGTGATCACTAGAAATAGCCGATAATCGTTAAAATATCTTTAAATGCGGCGATGAGGATCACCACTTATTTCACCAAACGGCAAACCGGTGAATCGCGGTGAATTGGAAAGTCTATAGACGTTCGGTTTACTCTGCCTATCCCGCAAGAGAACCGGGCATGATAATACTACTACTATGTTTAATCAATGTAAAGTGTGTCATATCAATTTTTAATGTTTTTATAATGCATATTAAATAAAAATATCAGGTTTTTGCGCTGCTACGCAATGTTAATTTTTACTTTTAATACTTCTCTGTTTGTGTATTTTTTTGTAAAAAGGTGTCCAGGGTTATTGCTTCACGTGTTAATATATAGCTTAGTATGTTTTTTTATATCAGATAGCAAACAAGCAGATGGGTCTCCCGATGGAAAGAGTCAACCATCGCCTATAGACACCAAAGATGTTAATGGTGCGTTGCTATCTTGTCGCGAGGTCTAATGCCACATACGTAAGTTTAGCGGCTACCTTACCCTCTAAACCGGAACACGACGGTGACTAGCACTGACGCTATTACGACAGAAATAGGTAAGGTGGTGGTACCAAACCCGGTCGAGCCGATGCAGAACTCTATCACCTAAAAATATAGCTTTGTATCTTCGATTAACACAATATTAAAAGCAAATAATGTGCATACTTGTGAACAAAAGCAAGTTGAGAAATTTGTACAGCGATATTTAATATTTTTAACCGACTTCATTACTTACCTTTGTCCTTATAGCTGTTAATATATACCCCCTTTTTCAGAGTCAGATTTCATCACAAGGGCCGCCCTTACAATGAAATCTGACCACTTGAAAAGGATCGGAGTTAGTCACAAAATGGTCATAAATGGTTAGTGATTTTCAGTAGATAATTGCTCAATATCTTAAGGCTTACTACAGAACTTAAAATTCCAAGATCACCAAAAAATTTTGGAGGGTGAAATTAATCCTAGGTCGGATCTGAAATTATTGCAATTGGTTAAAAATTGGTCACAGTTGGTCAACTTTTCTTTGTTAATGCTATTTTTGCGGAGTGAAAATTGTCTAGTAGAAAGGCTTTTCGTAGATTAAAAGTAAAAACTTGCAGTAAAATCTTTTTGATTTCACTATTTATATGGCTAGTTTTGGAACCATTAAAAATTATATTTTAAATATAAAATATAACGCAAAGTATTCTCAATGTCTCATTGGCTTCATTAGTGTTTTTTCTATGTCCTGACATAACTACGATTCATTGGGTTTCAAATTACAATGATTCTACAAAAAATTTAATCCAAAAATCTCCATATATTATCAGAAAATTACTTTAAAGTTCCAAATCTTCAATATGCCAAAATAAAGTACGCCTAGTTCATCACCAAACACTGGGATCTGGGATGGGATCAAAAAAACTATTTCAAACAATATCTTTTGAACAAAGCTAGAGTAACAAAGACTATTACTTTTTTAAAACTTTAATTACACCACACTCATCTGCTTCGTTCCACATTTTCTCTCTGAGCTACATTGCAAAAACGCTTTTACTCGTCACCTTCCCTTAATAGAACGAGTTTTCTCTATAATTGTAAATTCCTTTCAAACCTTAATTCGTTAGTGGGCAGTGGGTTTAGAGAAATTGAAGTATTTTAAAAGGTCAGAGTTATTTACCGTAACGTAATCTGTATAGATATAAGTCAAAACTTTGGATCCGTTTTAAGATAAAATTAGTAAAATTAATTTTAAGTTGAAAGCTCTTCGCTTTGATACTTTCGATTTGGTTGTAAAACAATGTTAAGAATCCAGCATTTTGTGGCGACGGCCATCTTGAATTTAAAATATCAATGAATAAATATAATTGTATCGTCATCAAAATCAAAGGCGTGTACCGAATTGCAGGTCAATAGGTCGGCAAGATGGGGTAAAACTTCAATTGTAGTTACATTATTAGGTAACATTTCAATTGTAGAGAATTCAAAAAATCATAGTTATATGACCGAACTTCTTACATTTTTCTATTTTTTTTTAAAAGGCTCTGTACAGTATTACAATAAATCAAATTATTCAAAATTAAGGTAAAAAAGTGACAAAAACACAAATTCATATCAAAATCATGGTCCAAAGCTATGGTTTCGATTTTAGGTAGACCGTTCTCTACACGCTGCATATCTAATGAAATAAAATAATGTGAAGTTATACTAATGTATCTTTTACCTATACGAGTATCTTAATTAGTGGTAGTGCCATACTGCTTTTGCAACTGAATAGGCCGGCACGCCCGGGGCGATACCACTCTCTCACTTGACACCGACGTAAAGTAGCAGCCCTGCTGCTGCGTTTCGTTTGGTTTGTGAGAGTCCCGGAGGCCTAACCCCCCCCCCCCCCCCCGCACACTATGAATGCGCAAACAAAAGAGAATCTACCCCAGGGGGGTACCACTTGCACCAGCAGTGGAGAATCCCCCCCTGAGCGTCCGTGCTCTGGATTCCAGCCAGGTCATGGATGCTCAGGCTGCCCTGCGTATTCTGGGGGGGGCAAAATTGCGTTCATAGACAATCCTGTCCGGGGCAAACAGGGCAAGAAAGCCATGGCACCCCCTACCACGCTTACTGTAGATTTCTGCAATGTCAGGGGGCTTCATTCCAACTTGAACGCCGTCCACTACCATCTCGAGACGGCGAAGCCAGCTTTGCTCTTTTTGACCGAGACGCAGATATCTTCTCCGGCTGATACTTCTTACCTCTCCTACCCGGGGTACAAACTGGAACATTCCTTTGTACCGCGGGCTGGGGTGTGCGCATACGTCAGAGAAGATATCTGTTACCGGCGCCTTGGCAGACTTGAAGGTCAGGACCTATCCATCCTCTGGTTACGCGTAGCTTGCGACGACCATCCACGCAGCTACGCGTGCCTATACAGGTCCCATGGCGGGAATACTGAAGTTGACCGGCTCATTGAGCATTTACAAACGGCTGTAAATTCCGTGTTAGAGCAGACCCCCTCCACAGAGATCGTGATCTTGGGCGATTTTAATGCCCACCACGCCGAATGGCTTTGTTCGCGCACCACCGATCATGCGGGGAGGTCTGTTCACGATTTTGCCTTGGCGTATGGTCTTACACAACTGGAAACTTCGCCCACGCGAGTTCCCGATGTGGATGACCATAGGCCTTCACTGTTGGACCTTCTGCTGACCTCTCATCCGGACCATTATCAGGTATCGGTGGACGTCCCACTTGGTTCGTCAGACCACTGCCTGATCCGGAGTAAAGTGCCGGTTTCGCGCCTATCACGGCCGCCTTTAGCAGGCTGTCGTCGCGTTTGGCACTTTAGGTCAGCAGATTGGGACGGGATGCGGTCTTTTTTTGCGTCCTACCCATGGGGGCGGTCGTGCTTCTCGCTGGATGATCCGAATGTCGTCGCTGACTCTATTGCCGATGTGGTGCTGCAGGGCATGGAACTTTTCATTCCATTTTCTGCGGTACCAATTGGTGGTAAGTCTCAGCCTTGGTTTGGTCGCTCCTGTAAAACGGCTTCGCGCCGGAAGCAGGAGTGCTACCGGGCTTGGGCTGCGGCGTCCGCATCTTGTGATGAAAAAACCAGCACATTACGTAAGGAGTACAATTTCGCCTCGAGGTACTTCAAAAGAGCTATCGCCAAGGCAAAATCGGAACACATTGGCAGAATTGGTGAGAAATTAGTTCGCCTTCCTTCGGGCACTCGTGCGTTCTGGTCTCTCGCCAAGGCTGTCTTAGGGAATTTTTCACAGCCCTCTCTTCCATCCTTGCACGGAGACGATGACTCTCTGGCCCATACCGCAAAGGAGAAGGCCGATCTCCTGGGCTCCTTCTTTGCGGCCAACTCGACTCTGGATGACCAAGGGAACGCACCGCCTACCATCCCGCAGAGTGATAGTTGTATGCCAGAACTACAATTTCGGCAATCATCTGTGCGTAAAGCACTACTTTCCTTGGACATCCATAAGTCGAGTGGGCCGGATGGCATCCCTCCGATTGTGCTAAAAATGTGTGCTCCAGAGTTGGCACCAGTATTTACACGCCTATTCCGGCTCTCCTATTCACTCGGCGTGGTACCGAATTCGTGGAAGACAGCTTTGGTGCATCCCATCCCTAAAAAACGAGATCGCTCTAACCCGTCTAACTATCGGCCCATAGCCATAACCTCCTTGTTCTCCAAAATTATGGAGACAATCATCAACTCTCAGCTCCTCAAGTATTTAGAAGAGCACCAGCTGATTAGCGACCGTCAGTACGGTTTCCGTCGCGGCCGCTCAGCTGGTGACCTTCTAGTATACCTAACTCATCGATGGGCGGAAGCAGTTGAGTCCAAGGGGGAGGCATTGGCAGTTAGTTTGGACATAGCGAAGGCCTTTGATCGGGTATGGCACAAAGCGCTTCTCGCGAAGCTGCCTTCCTTATGGGCTTCCTGAGAAATTATGCGAGTGGATCACCAGTTTTTTGGCTGACCGGAGCATCAAGGTCGTTGTCGACGGTGCGTGCTCCGACCTTAAATCTGTCAATGCTGGTGTTCCCCAAGGCTGCGTGCTATCACCGACACTGTTCCTTCTGCATATCAATGATATGATGCGAATTAGCAACATACATTGCTATGCGGATGACAGTACTGGTGATGCTACATACTCCGGCCGTAGCAGTATTTCTCGGGAACACGTCGAAGAGTGCCGAAACAAGCTTGTGTCTGAAGTCGAGAATCGACTTACCGATGTCTCGGAATGGGGTCGCCAAAACCTGGTTACTTTTAACCCCAAGAAGACACAGCTTTGCGTGTTCACCGCAAAAAAGACACCCTTTGTCGTATCACCTCGATTTGAGGATACTCTCCTGACAGCCTCAGCTAGTGTCGGAATCCTGGGAGTTGACATATCGAATTACGTTCAGTTTCGCGGTCATTTGGAAGGCAAGGCTAAACTAGCCTCCAAAAAGCTCGGTGTGCTCAGCAGAGCGAAACAGTACTTTTTGCCGGTCCATCGCCTTCAACTTTATAAGGCACAGGTTCGGCCTCACATAGAGTACTGTTCGCATCTCTGGGCCGGAGCTCCTCAGTACAAGCTACTTCCTCTTGATCGCATTCAGCGTAGAGCGGTTCGAATCGTTGACGACCAGGCCATTTCGAAACAGCTTGACTCTTTGGCATTGCGCAGAGATGTAGGTTCTCTCTGTGTCTTTTATCGTATATATCATGGGGAGTGTTCCGACGAGTTGTTTGGATTAATTCCTGCCGCCGAATTCCACCATCGGACATCGCGTCAAAACTTGAAGTTCCATCCTCACCATCTCGATGTCTGGAAATCCACAACTGTGCGTTTCTCCCGACACTTTTTACCTCGCACTACTCTGTTATGGAACCAATTACCGGCAGGGGTATTTCCGAACGGATACGACATAGGGACCTTCAAGAAAAGAGCTTACTCATTCTTAAAAGGCCGGCAACGCAACTGCAAGACCTCTGGTATTGCAGATGTCCATGGGCGGTGGTGATCACTTACCATCAGGTGCACCTCTTGCTCGTTTGCCCCCTCTTCTATAAAAAAAAAAAATCTTACGAAATAGAAAAAAATATATGAAGTAATCTTAATAGTACTGTACAACAATTTATAGGCATTCTACAAAATTCCAAGTTTACAAACCTGTAAACGACTAGCAATTTGAAATTTAATGTTGTTAATATTTTAACAAGACCTCATTTACTACGATTTTTACGACAAAATAATATGTAATAAATTAACGAGATTCAATATTAGTAACCTAGGAGATACAACTCAAGAAAACGGAATAGCTTTAAAACCATATTATGATGAAAATAAACTATAATGCTATATGGTAGATAACTTAAGAGTTCTATCGTAGCGTAACTTCACATACGGTTCTGAATCGACCAATAAATCGTCTATTAGAAGATTATATACTGCTTTAAGTTATTTTAAACGTAGAAAGCAGCCGATCTCAAGATATTGTGTGTCTTTTATTTTATAGCACAAAACAAGTTTGTGAGGATTTTTCAATAAATAGATATAGTTTTAATAAAACTCACAGGTATGGATAATAGAATATAAACAGAAGAATGGAAAATCCTTTTTTATTATTAAAAATATGTAGATGCCTCTATTAATGGAAATATATAATAATTGCCTAAACACCAAGCAGGTTAATAATTGTGAGTTGTTCGTAATAAAAATAATAAAAGAAAATATTAAGAAAAACAGCTTAAGAATATTTAACCACCCTATAAAGTTAAATGCTTTTTCCTGGAAGGACAATCCCGTATAATTACGGGTCACGCTGTTTGTCCGCTATTATGTATGACAAAACAAAGTTTGCCCGGTCAACTAGTACTATATATATATATATATATATATATATATATATATATATATATATATATATATATATATATATATATATATATATATATATATATATATCTACTTAAAATATATCTCTACTTTTCTATACATTTTAAACGAGAGATTGAATTGTTCGATGGGACCTCGTGTTTCAGAGGAATGTCGCATCGCGCCTAGTATTGATTTGTCAAATTCATATCTGATTTAATATGCGCCAGGATGGAAAATAAAATTGTAACTGCTTGTTCAATAATACTCTTGACGGCGAATGCGATAAAACATTTCCAATTGAAACGTTTAATGTTTTACATACGCGATAATCGCACTAATATTATGAATACAAAAGTTTGTGTGTATATGTATTTATTTGTTGCAGTTTTACGTTGAAACGACTACACGGGTTTGTATGAAAATCGGTTTATACATATAGATAGAGAATGCCAAGTTTTAACATATCAACTGCTTTGAATTCCATACAAATGTACTGTTTCCATCGAAGTAAAAAAAATATTAATAAATAGCTTGGGTTGCACAAACAAGCATTTGTGTGATGAGAATAAATGTTTGTATTTTCTATGTATTAGTATGTATTAGTATTAGGATGACCAGGAAACGTATGCTCCCAAATTTCATAATTACACCTTTGTACATAAGGCTCGTCACTCGGCAAAAAAAGGAGGTGGTGTGGCATTCTATATACGCCATGAAATGCAATTTAAGGTAAAACCACACCCTGCTTCACAATTGGAGCAACTATGGATAGAGTTAGTACTTCCTGGAGGTCGTTTAGCATTGGGTACAGCATATCGACCAGAAAGCATAAGTGTGACAGATGCCTTAAAATGCCTTAAATGCTCTTAGCGATTCCATAAATGCTTTTTCAGATAGAGATCATTGGTTTCTACTGGGAGATTTAAATATCAATCTAATGAAAACAAATTCAACACGATCTCTTGAGTTCCAAAACTTTTGTTTACAACATAATATAAAACAAATAGTCGGCGAACCCACACGAATAACTAAAAACTCAGAAACACTGTTGGATTTAATTATTACTGATTCATTTGATAAATGTAAGCAGATAATCGTTGAACACAACGATTGTTTAAGTGATCATGGTCTAGTATATGGAAATTTAGAGATAACAAAAACAAAGGCCCAAAAACAAGTAATATATACCCGAAGCTTAAAAAACATAAAAGCTTAAAAAACATAAAAAATAAAAAACTATACAATGGGGTGATGTCACGAATGAAACAGATGTAAATTTAATGGTAAAATATTTTGATATTCGCATTCTTCAGCTATTTGACAAACATGCACCTCTCAAGAAAATTACTATAAAAGACCCACCAAAACCTTGGATAACGGATATGGTGAAGTTCATGGCTTCTTTACGTGATAAAGCTTTAACAAAAGCTAAAAAGAAGCAAACAGATGCAGAATTTAACTACTATAACAGCTTACGAAATCTTGTAACAGCAACAATTGAAAAAGAAAAACGAGCATACTTTAAGTTTTATGTTAATGTGAATAAGCAACAACCGAAAATGTTGTGGAAGCATATAAAAAATATTGGGTCGTTTAATGATAAAAAGCAGATGTTAATACCAAAAAATCTACGGGATCCAAATAAAATAAATGAACATTTTTTAATTCTACCAGTTAATAATAAAAAAATCAATGATAGGACAATTTCACCTTCCATTACTCCCAATAAACCAGAAAATGATACAGTTTTTTCTCTTAAGACTACAACAGAAGAAGAGGTTACAAAGATTTTAAATAATTTTAAAACTAATGCAACAAGACATGATAATATTAACCTAAAAATGATAATGATGACATTACTCACAACAGCAAAAATTATTACATGCATTGTAAATCAGTCTATTATATCAAAATGTTTTCCTCAAAACTGGAAGCGAGCTTTTTATAAAACCTATACCCAAAACCTCTTTTGTACAACAATTAAAGGATTTGAGACCTATTTATATTCTTCCAGTTTTATCGAAGGTAGTTGAACGCGTAATCCAAAAACAAGTAGACAGTTACCTACAACATAAAAATATAATCCCCAAGTATCAGTCCGGTTTTCAAAGAGGGTATGGAACAGAAACGGCTCTGTTACAAGTGACCGATGACATTATTAGAGCGTCCGACTCCGGACAAAGTACAATCCTTGTTTTACTCGATTACTCACGCGCCTTTGATTGTTTATGCCCGGATACTATTTTAACAAAGATGTCACTCATTGGTTTTGCAGACGACGCTTGTGAATGGTTTAGATCATATTTATACGATAGAGAACAGCAAGCTGTTGTCGATGAACCCAATGGTGAGAAAATATACTCTAATATTAAGCAGTTATCCAGAGGTGTTCCTCAGGGATCAATATTAAGTCCAATTATCTTTACAATGTTTACAGCATGTCTACCAGAGGTTATAAATATGTGCAAATATCATCTTTATGCCGATGGCACCCAAATATATTTTTCATTTGATCCAAGTGACACACGAGAAGCACTTAAAATAATAAACGATTATTTGTATCGTATTCATAAATGGTCAGAAGAAAATCATCTAATCCTGAACCCCGAAAAGTCAAAGATGCTTATTTTAGGAACAAAATCACAGGTGGCGCGAGTACTTGAGCATAACCCTTCACTTATTTTGGACGGGAAAAAAATTCCTATTGTAGCTGAAGCAAAGTATTTAGGCGTTACTATTGACAGCAAGCTACGATTTGAGTCACATATAAATAATAAAATAAGAAATGCCTTTTATAAATTAAAAGAACTTTACAGAATTCGTAAATACATATCAGATGTTGGGATACTCTTGTCAGACTCATTAGTGCTTTCTCCTTTTATCTACTGCAGTACTGTATACGGTCCTAGAATATTCGCAAAAACATCGCAAGCTATTCAAAGAGTCCAAAACGCTTGTGCAAGGTTCTGTTTTCGTATACCTAAGAGGGAACATATTACACCTTATCTAAACCGTAAGGGCATAATGAATATGGCAAACAGAAGAGAACTATATCTTGCATGTGCAGTTCAGAAAGTCATCTGGAGTAAGAAACCAGAGTATCTTTTCCAAAAATTAACGTGGATTAAAGATATACATAGCCGAAATACACGTGCAGCTACTTTAAACCTTCTTGCTTTCCCAACTCTGAGAACCATTGGTGCACGAGGTTGTTTCAAGTATCAGGCGTCTAAAATTTGGAACGACTTACCACCACCTATGAGAGACAAAATATCTTTACCAACTTTTAAGAGCAAATATAAATTAAAATTACTGATAACACAAAAACTGGGCGCAAACTTGAAATGACCTTTTAAATCAACGCAAAAAACAAATTGGTCAGCTCGGGATGGGTATCAACTGTACGTTTCTTAAGAGACTTATTCATTTTTACATTTTTAAACTTTTCTGTGAGCCAGATAATTGTAATTACTTTCATGTTGACTCAAATGACAATTTAAAACTGTCGCTTATTTAAATACAACAAAGTTTTTTTCAATATGTATCTATATTTTTTGCCCAAATGTATTATATAGTATATGTGAGTCTAATGTATAAAATATCTGTGTATTTTTATGAATGAAATAATTGTTGTCTTACATGTATGTGAATAGTAGTGTGTTCTGTGTGCTGCCCTGTGTTACCCAATCACTAACTCTCTAACGTTCTCTCTCTAACGTTATCTCAGAGCTAGGAAGAATTTAAAATCAGCGCTTCACAGTCTGCTTATGGCTACTGGCGAAGTACTGTCTACTAATGGCTACTTTAACGTTTTAATTTTGTGTGTTTTATATGGATTTTTTTTTAAATTTTAGTTTTTAGTTAAGTTTTAGCATGTTATTTTAAGTTTTAACTATTTTTATTGGCAATAAAATGTTATTATTATTATTATATATTTATAAAATATCCATTAACAATACATTAAATTATTGAAAATAAACATTTCCCCGTGTTGGTTTCCTGCTGGCTGGCTGGCTCCTTTGAAGAATAGACTAACTGCCGTTATGCTAGGCAGGTCGTAAAAGGCGACCGGTTGGCTATGCAAGTCACTACCATCGTGGCTACTAGGTGGTAGAGTTCTGCATTGTCTCGCCCGGGTCTGGTACCACCGCCTTACCTATTCCTGCCGCAATAGTATCAGTGCTTGTCACTGTCGTGTTCCAGTTTGGAGGGTAAGGTTGCCGGTAAACTTATGCATGTGGCATTAGATCTCGCTACAAGATAGCTACGCACCTAAAACCGACACCAATTTTACTTATTTGTATAAATAGATAATATATATAACTCAATATCTACGAAATAACATTACAAAATATACTTAATATTTTCGTAAAAACACTAAATTAGTGAATACCCACAATACAGATAGACACAAGCAGTAAATCAGAAAGCCTCATAATTCTCCGATGTCGGTTCATTCGCCTAATTCCTGCGGCTGCACACCTGAGCCGCGTCCTCGTTTCCGTTTGTTGAGTCTGCTCCAACCTCAACAATCCTTTTTGCGGATTGCCAAAATAGAAATTCGAGTAATAAATAATAATTTTTGTATGATTTATTTTATTTGCAAGAGGTTTTTGTTTAAAAAGATCTTACGATTCGAAGCAAGAAATAATAAAAAATATACTTTGGTTAGCATACAAGAAGGATTTACTTTCTACGATAATAATAGAAATAGAACAAACAATAGAAAAAAATAAGAATAGTTAAAAAGGTAGAACAACGTTTCCCGGGTCAGCTAGTAAAATATAAATATTCACAGAACAAATTACACTTACTGATCTAACCCCAAAGTAAGCAAATTATTTGCTTGTGTTATGGGTGTTATTCAACGATACCAATACATAGAAATACATATATAAATACTGAAATATATTTAATAAACACGCAAACCCAGAAATACAAACATTTATGCTCATCACACAAATACTTGTCCTCGTCGGGTATCGAACCCGAGCCCAGTCGATTGCGTAGTCCACTAACCACTCGACCAACGGGGCGGTAGTGAAAACTTATATAATAAATAGCCAGAAAAACTACATATATACTTATAAATAGTTTTTCTGGCTTATATTTTTATTTGTTTCAACAACCACTCTATTGCACTCTATGCTGTAACATATTTCAACACTACTATTTATGTTAATTTGTATAAATTTTGCAAGCTATATATATCTTCAGTGAGCCGGCATTGAGCTGGAAAATGTCAATAACTTTATAGGTCCTGACCCTCGGCCTAGTCGTTTCACCCTTTGATTTTACCCTTAGCTAATTATTATCAGTATGTCACAGGCTCATATTTAAATGACAGTCTATACGATATTAACTTTAATTAAGTGTATCGATATGGGGAGATTGGGAAAATGTCTATTGCATGCCTTAACGCGGATGTAAGTGTTCTACTCCCGCTATTCCAAAATCAAGCAAGTTTCAAAAGCATAAATCTTTTGTTTTTTTGAGATGGATTTTGGATATGGAGATCTGGTGAAAACTCCATTTTTGAAAAACAAGCCTAAATTAGTAACTTTCTTATTTACATACGTAGTGGAAAGTTAAAAAATGAGTCCCTCATATAAACATATTTATATATTAATAAAACTTGATTTAATTTTTATCTAATTTCATTTAAACTTTTTTTCATTCTAATTAATTTAAATTCATTTTCATTTTAATTAATTTAATTTTATCTATGGGTCTAAGTGTGAGTAATACTTTTTATCTATGCGTTGTGTATAATCTACTGTACATTCATACATCTAAGCAAATAAATAAAATTGGAGTGTAAAAAGTAAGATAGCCGCTTTTTACTAAATGCATATGGTTGCATTTATACACGGTACATAATATACAAAAATAACATTTTTTTTAAATTTTGTCTGTCTGTCTGTCTGTCTGTTTTTTCCGGCTAATCTCTGATGTAACTTAGGCTAATTTTATTTTTAAAAATATCCACGCGAACGAAGTCGCGGGCACAGCTAGTAATGTATATTTTGGATTAATGTATAATATTAAGTTTTTGTGTCAACGTTTCAAGTGAAACATAACAATGATACAACATAAAATCCTTTTAAATTTGAATACCAGAATTGTTTCTCGTTAAATATTTGATCAATATTTCATTGGTCTCGAGGAAGAATAAAGATTCAGCCAAACCAGCGACTTCATATGGCCCCATACATATCATAACTTGTGTAAAGCATGGCACGGTCTGCTTTGCATATGTGCTGATGGTGTCGCGTTATTTTCACCATATGCTAAAACTATGTGTTCCATAACATATTGTTTAGGCATTATCTGATGTAATGTAATTCTCTGAAATAAGGAAAATTCTGAAAAACGAAACATTATTGATTAATTCACCGATTTGTCAGTCAGTTCAAGAGATGGTAACCTCTATTACCATATTTTATAGACCAATAACCTCCAATAACCTCCATGATTTGTTTTATATAAAAACTGAAACCAAAACCTATTTGTGCTCGTTCAAGATATGGGGGTGTTAAAAAAACACTACTATACTCCATGTCGCTTGTGAAATTTTTATTTTTGAGGACAGCGTCTGCAAAATTTTAATAAAGGCATGCATTTTTCAGAATTTCTAATAAATTTCATTTCAATCACTAGAACACATGGCAATTCAGTTTTTCTGCCAGAATAACACATTTTGTTTAGCTTAAATTATCTTCAGAATATCATATAAATGGCGCTCTGAAAAGTAACAGAGCGTAGAGTATCTAGATTTAGTTTACTGTTCGTTATAAAGTTCTCTCGTTAAACTCACCCCCAGGATATTGTTCTAACTACTAACAGTTTATAGAACGTACGAAGTTACAATAACAGTACTTCTAATTAATACAGCTATGATAAGGAAAGTTATGGAATACTTGTAATAGTTGTTTTCGTTGAAATTTTGGTAACTTCAGTTAAAAAATATTATCATACCGACCTGTGCACGGCAACATCTTACAGATTCTGATTCAGGGGAAATTAGGATCGTTTCACATATTTTGATACATAAATGTGGTTTTTAAATTATCAAACAAGCGTATAGGACGAAACGATCATCACCTGCAGGCAAGAAATATACAGAAAGCGACATGTCTGCGCTGCGTTGCTTGAGCACAATTCACGACACGTCGCCATCGTACATTTTATATGAAAACGTTTTAAAGTAGGCATCATGCCTGCATAGCGTCTGCGCCGCGTCTTTACCTTACTTCGGTTTTGTATTATTTATGCCTTAGACTTAAAAAATGGATGAATGATATACATGCGTAAATTTACCAGGTTACTTAATTTCCAAAACTGAAATGCCTCAAAAACAAGCGCTGAGGCTATTGAGATAACTCTTCTATCTAGTAATCACGATGGGTAACTCTTCATCCTTTATAAACGGCCTGAAAGAAAGCCTAGTTCTTTAGAAAGACCCTGGAGCAGCATAGAGGTTCCCCTTTTTGTATTGATTCGATATTAGCTGGTAAACTAGCTTGGTAAGCTTTACTGTTGTGAATAATTATAAATATTTCGGGACTAATTAGACGAATTAATCTAACCCCAAAGTATGCAAATTATTTGCTTGTGGTATACATGTTAGTCAACTATATTATTACATACTAGCTGTTGCCCGCGACTTCGTCTGCGCGGACATCGTTTACTTCGCACAGCTCCTCCCCCGTAGGTGATAGCGTGATAATGTGTAGCCTATATGTTGGCCCTACCTGTTAGTAATATTCATGCAAAATTTGAAGTAAATCCATGCGGTACTTTTTGAGTTTACCCCGAACATACATACAGCAAACAGACAGACAAAAACTTTAAAAACTATTTTTTTGGCTTCGATATCGATTGAGAATCACGCCCCAAGTATTCTTTTAAAAAAATATTCAATGTACTGTTTTGACTTTTCTACGATACGAACTTTGTTTTGCCATACAAATAACTCGTATTGAATATTTTAGTGGAATACTTTGAGAGGGCGTAAACTTTTTTTTGCAGACGATTTAATTGAGATAAAAACTATTCTTTACTTTTAAGTTGGAACAAAGATTAGATAACTACAAAATTTCGTTGAAATCAGTTCAGTAGTTACGGATTCCATCGTGGACAAACAACATGACACGTAATTTATATAGGTATATTAAGATTATAGATTGGGTGATATACCAATATATTACTATTATAAATAACAGAACATATTCGCTTTGGCAGTACACTACGGCCGCATAATTTAAAGACCTGCCTGATATGTCACATTAGATTCCCGTCCTCTCATAATATAGTAAATAAGACGTACCCTTTTTTCTTTAATTCTTTGGAAATATTACATTCTGTTATATTTTTGCACCCTTTTAATTTCTAAGGCGTTCATACTCAAAAGTTTTTTCTATTTCATTGCAATGGTTTTTTAGATTTGAAAGCAAGGCAAGAAATATTTTTTATATTTCCTTATATAATATACTGTAGGTTTTATACAAGTCTATTATATAGATTTCATATAAAATTAAGTTATTGTCGATCTATCATGTCACTAAAAAATAACTAAAATTAACTATTTATTCGATTCTAAATTTAAATTTATATATTCATGTAATCTTAGCTTACCGTCAAGTGCGCTTTTCTATCGACACTAAAAAAAGAATAAATGAAGAATTGTAATTCTTGCTCGTGACTAAAAGGACCAATTAAAAATCTGTTTTCGAAAAACATTTGTGCTCATCACATCATCGGAAATTAAACTTTAGTTCCATCAATTTTGTAATCTAGGTCGCCAACTACTTGACTGATCGGTATACAAGTAAGTAATATACACTAGCAACCGCACCCGCAATACAATAAAACAAAACAAACAATGTATCACTCTCTTTGACCATAGCCTAATAATATTTAGCTATAAACAAAACTTGTATGTGTGTATACTGTATATATTTAAATTTTTTTATATCATAAGATAGCAAACAAGCAGATGAATCTCCTGATGGAAAAAGTCAACCATCGCCTATAGACACCAAAGATGTTAATGGTGCGTCGCTATCTTATGGCAAGGTCTAATGCCACATGCATAAGTTTACCGGCTACCTTACCCTCCAAACCGGAACACGACAGCGAAAAGCACTGACGCTTTTGCGGCAGGAATAGGTAAGGCGGTGGTACCTGACCCGGGCGAGACAATGCAGAACCTTACCACTTAGTAGCTACGATGGTAGTGACTCGCATAGACAACCGGTCGCCTTTAACGACCTGCCTGGCAGAACGGCAGTTAATCTTTTACTACCAAAACTAACCAAACGGTAGCGACCGCCACTAATATACAAGGCTATTATGTGTCTTGCAATAACTAAACAATTACGATAATTTCGCTTTGCGAGTTACGTGATCACCCCGCGGATCAGGTAAGTCCGCGGTATTTGTTTGTTAATATATCATTTCACGTAATATAATGGACCAAAATACTCACAGTGAATTACTAATAAGAACCTCAATCAAGCCGTGAACAGACATTAATAAAATATTTACAATACACTCTCTAAAGGCGGAACGGTGACCTTTTTTATCCTTTTATGCTTTGGTTATAATAAACATTGATAAAAATACGCATTTTTTATGTAAGGGTTCTTGAAAAGGGACGTTATTTTAATCTATTAGCCATACTTTTTTGACAGTTTTGATAAATGTTATATTATATTATAATACAAACAAGCAGACTGGCCTCCTGGTGGAGAGTCACCCATCCCCTATAGACACCAAAGTTGTTAATAGTGCGTTGCTATACTTGTGGCGAGGTCTAATGTCACATGCATAAGTTCGTCGGCTACCTTACTCTCCAAACCGGAACACGACGGTGACTAGCACTGACGCTATTGCGGCAGGAATAGGTAAGGCGGTGGTACTAAACCCGGGCGAGACAATGTAGAACTCTACTACCTAGTAGCCACGATGGTAGTGACTCGAATAGTCAATCGGTCGCCTTTTATAATTTTGTGTTTTGGTTTTTTTTTTGGTTTTTGGTTTGGCCTAACATATTTGATGTCCATAGGAGATGGTTCTCTTTCCGTTAGGAGAGCTGTATGCTTGTTTGCTATCTTATGATATAAAAAAAATCAAACGTGAATTATAGATATAGCGTCTATTAGGTTGCTATTAATAGTTCACTCTAATTTATCAATTGGCACGATGATTGGTAATCCTAATCACTGCAGTTTATCGGCCTTCATATAGAAAGATACGGATATGCCACTGTGTTTCTTCAATAACAAATAAATTACATTAGTTTCCCATTCGGGAATCGAATCCAGGACTTAATGATTTAAGCCGAATAAATTAAAAATAGATGACATAATTATATATTGCTTAAACATTTCAATTTCGATGTGTTCATTAACATTTATCAGTATCGTAGCGTTAATCCAAGCAGAAGGCAGAATCCGAGGAATTATAACCTTAATCCGCAGATAATAGGATAAGAATTTTCGGGTTTATGGGTATTTTGTTGTCACAACTTGACAGATTGTGCACAATGAAATAAACTTTTACATAATACTAGACGTAAATTCATTCACGATAGAAAAGTTATTTCGCTTAACTAGCTATGCTCGCGACTTAATCCGCGTGGAAAAATTTCTAAAATAGAAGTAGCTTAAATTAAAATATGTTTTATCAGCTCTCTGTCAATGAAAGTCACGTCAAAATCGGTCCAGTCATTTCAGAGATTAAATAAAACAGCTGGAATTAAAACAGACAGAAAGACAGACAAAAATTGTAAAAAATGTTATTTTTTTGGTATATATACCCTGTATTCATCATATGTTTTTAGTAAAAACGGTTAATTTAATATTACAAACAGACATATTTACTTGTATGTATAGATATTTGCGCAATCACATGTTTATTTATTTATTTTAACTGTATTGTAAGTACACCAAAAATATACATTTTCTTACAAAAGGCGAACTTAATGCTTGTTAGTATATTCATCAGTTAGTAGGTGTTGCAACTACACAAATGATCTTAGATCGCCATGTCACACTAATATTGGTAAACATTCACTCATTAGTCGAGCCTTATCTGAATTATATTTTATTAGTTACTAGTTATATTTAATGATTCCCTCGTTAAATTAGACAAAAAATTTTGGATTTGACTTGAACTAAAGTTTTAGAAGGTTATTACTAAAATTTATACTTTGTTTTCTTTTGTTTGTTTGTCATAAATTTTTTAGAAAGAATTTTGTCTTGTTGTTTTTTTAATTACTAGCTATTTTTGTTTTAATGTATATTCTTTTTGACTTTGGACTTTGTCAAACTGTTTCACTACTTTTGTTGCGTGAACTAAGTGTTCATCTGTAAGTATACCCCAATTCTTATAAGGATCGATCCAGACAAATATTTTAGTTTGATGTCAATGAAACAAAAGATTATTTTTCCCAAACTTTGCCAAAAAACGACTGTATCAACAGACCCTAAAGATTTATATATAAGTCATTTCCTATATCGATGTTTATGATAATGTATTTATTTCAGTCCATATACATAAATATATCAGTGTTCTATATTTTAACCCACCAATATTCGTGCCCCTGGTCCAGAACCACGATACTTGTTATTGTCTAATAAACTACTTTTTAGTCTCTTTCGAATAAAATATACATGCAATTTACCGAATTTCAATTAACAGGAGACAGCTCTTAGCGTGGGCGTTGTAAGCACTGTATTAATTAATATCGCTGGCGCAATTACAATAACTGGCCTAACCCACTGTGAGAAAATAGTTTTGCTTGTGATATGGATAATAGCCGACGATACTTGCACATAGAAATACACATATAATTCCAAAATAAATTTAATAAATTTCACCACCACGTTCGAGTGGTTAACAAACCCAATCACGAATCAATAAGGCTCATGTTCGATTCCCGACAGGTACAAACGTTTGTGTGATGAGCATAGATGTTTGTATTTCTGGGTTTGGGTGTTTATTTTGTATGTTACAGTATTTATATATTTTTTTCTATGTATTAGTATCGTTGATTAACACCCATAATACAATTAAATAATTAGCTTACTTTGGGGTTAGACCAATTCGTGTAATTTGCCCACCGATTTTATATTACTAAAAACCGAAACCTAGAAATTAAAAAAAATATGCTGATCACACAAATATTTATCACGGACATTGATCGCGAACAGCATCGATTGTGTATTTAGCGATAACTACGCAGGGCCACTAATCACTCCACCAACATGGCGGATCAATGTAACAAAATTAGTGTAAACTCTGACTTAACATTTTACTTGAGTTCAAAAGATATCAAACTAACTTCAGAGTATGTAACCACTGCATATTCCTAGACTTCTCGAAGACTGCTTACTAGCAGACTTGATGTTTTAGCTCTATATGTTCTAGGAAACACTTTAACTTTTCGGTACCGGATATTGCAAGTAGCAAAGCGTAGTTTCTAAAGCTAACAAATGCAGCAATTTAGATCACACATCCATCTCTACAGCCGCAAACAGATAAGTCGTTATCTAAGTTTAAATGACTTTTGGTTCACTATACTTAGTCATTTCAATTTATTTTCATCCAAAATAAAGCATTGATTGCCTGGAAAATTCTATCTAAATATATCATTCCACATATTTTCCTCGTGAGCAGTAAATAAAGAATTATTATTATTGTTATTATCTACTCAGGAATTATCGTTGACGATAAATTTTGGAAAGTGTTTTTTCGACATAACTTTGAATTTTTTCAACCAATTATTTTGTGATCTTCTGCGATATTTTGGTACTTACGAAAAACTACTTTAAACTAAAATTTTCAAAAGTTACAGCTTTTCAAATAGTGAAATTACGTTGTTCACAGCAAACTTACTTCATATTTTTTAAATAATTATCAGGCTAATATACCGATTTATTTATAAATTTATTCAGCTCTTCTACTAAGAACACTACATCAAATACTGTTAACTGGATTAAAATCAACTGATTCAATCGGGATTTATCAATGACGAAAATGTTTAAAAAACTTTTTCTGACATTTCTTCGACTATTTTTAGCTTATTGATTCTGTAGCTGATAATACAATTTTGAGCTCGAAAATCGCTTTGAATGCTATTTAAAAGATATAAATCGGTTGAAAATGACCATTTCGTCGAAAATTAATATACTGTAATTTTTACAAGCTTCAGGTTTTTTAATTCTTCGAGCTCAACATCTGTGCTAAGGTATAGTTTTCGCTCCTTTGAGCATAAAATACCTCAATTAAGCGGAAGTTCTAGAGATGGCCTGTAAGGTCAACCGGCTCACGAACGTACGTAAGTCTACCAGCTACTTTACCTTCCAAACCGAAACACGGCCATGACGAGCATTGACGCTATTGCGGCGGGAATAGGTAAGGCGGGCACCATATACCCGGGCGTGACTTTGCGGAACTCTACCACCTAGTAGTCACGGTAGTAGTGACACATATAACCAATCGCTTACCTTTACAATCTGCTTAGCAGAATGCCAGTTGATATAATCTTCAAAGGAGTCCGAACCAACACCGAGGAAAATTCAGTGACCATGTCACAATTTTATACGTTTCTGGACATATATAGTATCACTTTACCTGACATTTGCCCTTTAACACCCTTTCTGCCCGTTGACCTAGATAACAATCTGTTAGCGTGGGTGTATTTCCAAATACATACTACTTATTACCTGTTATAGAAGATAATTTTAGCTGTTGCTCTTAGCTGGATATAATAGCTAAGTAATTGTTTTCGTCCACCAAGCAGATAGTTAAATAGCAGCATTACTAAAAATTTGATGTAATAATAGCCTAATATCGAAAATGTAATTCGAAATTGAAAATATACACAATGGTGTGGCTAAATTAAAGTATTTTTTGTAGTTTATCAATAAGTTTTAAAACACTTTGAAAAATAAACCTTACAGTTATAAACTAAATATTGCACATAGATTTTTATAAAATATTATAAAATATTTGAAAATACAAACCAATAATAAAACTTATCTGTTAAAAATATAAATGTAAATTTTTTTATGACGCAGACAATAAGGAAGGAGCTCTTATCCTCCTCGCTCGACTCATCGCGGAAATCTACCACATATTATTCATTGCGACATATGTGAGACTAACTGCAGCGTGCAACCCGCTGCATTATGAAATTTTTGAGTGAATCCCGCGGGATTATCTAACTTTTCCGGGATAAATAGCCTTTGTGTTATTCTAGGTCTTGAGCTATCTACATACCAAATTTCTTCGTAATCGGTTCAGTAGTATTTGCGTGAAAGAGTAACAAACATCCATACATACATACTCACAAATTTTTGCATTTATAATATTAGTAGGATAGTGAGATACATGTGAGATTGCCTTTGTGGTCTAGAGGTCCAGTGTCGGAGTTCCCGGTCCCGGGTTCGATTCCTGGGTCGGGCAATTCAAAAATGTATTTTTTCAGTTTTCTGATAAAAACAACGTTGCCCAGGAATAGAAAGTGCCCGGTTGGCGATAGACTTGCCAAGTATCACATTGTGGGACCATGTGTGTATGTGTTTATCAAATTTCATCCGGATATATATATATATATATATATATATATATATATATATATATATATATATATATATACACATATACATATACATATATATATATATATATATATATATATATATATATATATATATATATATATATATATATATATATATATGTATATATAATATATAATAATTTAATTGCCTGAATTGTTTTTTCCGTTTATTAATTTGATCTGAATTTTTACTATAACGCATACCAAAGAAATGAAAACCAAAGACCCTAACCGTAGCACATTAAGTAGTAAAACTAGAGAATTTATATAAGGTCGTCCAATTCAGACGAGTTTTATGTTAGGATTCGTAGAATTTACGGCCCTTTATCATCAAGAAATGAGGCGAATTACGTAAGTAGATAAAATTTAATAGCAACGGAAGAAAAAAAGTCGTTCAATGTTCCTATGAGATTAATAATGAAGGCGTAGAGAAAAAAGCTTTAAAAAAAATGAAAAATATCGTCACGCAGGGATCGAGCCTGCGACATTCCCTGAAGTCGACATGCTCTACCACTGAGCTAGTATCGACAAATTTAGAGATGGAATTCTTCTTTCCTATAATGATCGGTTTAGTCGATTTTACTGTCGCTAGGTACGTATAACTAGTTAATGAGGTCATCGTTACAAATGAAATTCATCAACAAGGGATGAAATCCCTTGTCGGGGTTGAACCTGCGACATTTCCTAAGGCCGGGAATCTCTGCGTGTTGAAATTTTTCTTTGTCGTTTTTAAAGTTTTCCCAAGCACGGGATGAGTGCTAAAACACAAAAAAATAATAAGGAACACGAAAGTGTTAATCAAAATTATAAATGTGAATTTTATGAACTGAACTGTGAACTCATATAACTGTACGTATACGTATGTATACCTAGCGATCAGTACAATTGACGGAATCCATCATATAGCAAAGAAGAATTTCACCACTTTGAATCTGTGCTATCTACCAGCACACATACTTTGCAGTCCAAGTGTACAAATCGCAATGCACGCAGTTGAGGCTCATCTATCCCACAACCAGGTAAACTGTCCCATTGTTTCTTTCGCAAAACTATGTATATTAAACCTTTCTCCAAATGCACATTGCGCGCAGATAACCTTCCGGCTTATAGCTAAATGCCTTTCTAAGATTTGGCAGTACTCCGCAATGAATATAGTGAAGAATCTAGCTACTCGCATTCTCTTCCTGACCTTAAACGAAGGCATCTAAAATAAAACATCGGATCATTGAGTTCTATTTAGAAACAATCAACAATTACTTAAAACTGAAATCTAGGTAGGTAAACACAGTATTGAGTCAACTTAGAATTCCTATTCAAGTCTAACCAACCGGCCACAGCTACCCGCGGCGCGTCCTGCGACGCGAAATGCGGCGCGGTGAGTCGCGCGACCATCTGGGTATGCCACAAGTTGACTTGTTGCGACCACGGCGGCGTGCCGCTTTGAGCTGTCACACCTCGATACTAGCTAGTGTCAGGGTCGGATTTTGTAATACTATTTTTACTACATTCTTTTGAAGCGTAGTATATATTATCGTAACGTTAGGATTGTACGCAAAAATACCATTATTGTTGATACTTACATATATTACCTTATCATTGATCCCTCCATTCGAGATTTTTGAAATTTTATTTCTTTAGGCGCGTAATATTTCTTTAGGCAGCGAGTGAAATTTTAAGGTGCACGTGCATCACCGTAACGTAAAAGTTACAGGTTGAAGTTGTTTGCTAAATTGCTCATTAAGTCCCGAAATCCTTGACAATCCTTTTCCAGTCCTTTTGTTATTTTATGTAATTAAGTATTTGCATGCAATTAAAATCTATCAGACATCAGAAATCAGAAGTACATTATTCAATAAAGCTTTTTACAAGTTATTTTGACACGTTAACATATTTTTTAAAAGCTACTACCGACTCGAAAACGCGGCCACTATTTTTTAATGACGCCAAAGAAGTATAACTTCTCACACGCGTACATAAGTACACGCACCCATTTCTTTAATGTACGGCAACGTAGACATTTTCCGTGCAATTTTTAGTAACTATGATCGTTTTTGATGTAATGGGCTGTAGAACGAATGTATTTTTTATTAATATGAGTGACGTGAATGTATAGGAACAAATTTTGTTTAACGCAAGCCGACATTAAATTGAGAAAATGCTGTAAAGTTTTTAGATTAAGTTTAAGTTTCGGTGTATAAACTAAATTAAGTTTATTATTATTTTAAGTATAATATTAAAATAATATGTCAATAAACAATTATTTATTTAATTAATAAATCAGCATACTAACTCTAAATACACCATTTTACTTCAGATCTATAATTTTAAGCGCAAAACATAAAAGGACCTGGTGATCTTCGAAAGAGGATCCTGCAGCATAATGTTAAAGGTAACCCTGAACCTATGGTACCTTACTCAATGAGCTTGAGCTGTTTTATTGCAAGGCCTCTAGCACCACCAAGTATCAAACCATGTGAATCTTCTAGCAATAAAGGCTATATCAGCCCAATTTCAAATGTCCACTTTCCAGTTCCATCGATATATTTTTAAAAACATCCGGCATCTAAGTGTTTGCCAAAACAAATCGAAGTAGCCTACACTCAGTGGCTTTTAACTGGTCAAGCTTAGACTTTCATCCGCTCTATCATCAGATACTGGAAGCTATCCAATTTCACATTCCTTAAAATAAAAATTTAAACGAGTCCAAAATTGATGGTGTTGCTCAATTTTAATTCAAAGTTTTGATCATCTCCTTCCTGTTTCATCATAAGACCCTGTAAATCATTTAGCACCAGGGTATTTGTCAAAACAGAACAACTGTGTCCAATCTAAATGGGTTTTTCTTATTTAGTTTATAACTTACCATGGCCACCTTCGAGTTTAATCGTTAAATCCTAAGTCATGATGAGCATCAGATTCTAAAAATCGTCCAGCATCAAAATGTTTGTCAGTTCAAAACAATTGAGTGCTAACTCAATAAACTTACCTTGTTGAGTTTAGAAGTTTATTATCTAAGCATTTTGCAACTGGATGCGAGAAGTTTCGATATTAATTTTTTTCGGCTCCATTATCAGAGTCTCGTAATAATGAAAAATATCTTATTGCAACGAAACGAACGACTCCAAACTCTACTATCTTAACACTTTCTGTTTACAATGACACTCTAGCAGCTCCATGTTCCATTTCTCGTCATTATGAGTACTAATTAAAATTAGTACTTATAGCAGCAAAACCGATGACCCAAAACTTGGCTGCCTCGTTAAAACTCTACATCTGAGAGTTCTAGTCCCTATACCTAGGCTACATCATGATATTAGCTGGAAAAGTTTGCCAAGTTTCAATACAAATAAATATCAGGAAGTCGATAAATATGGTTTGCAATATTTAGAAAATCTTTTATTTACATACAAATATTGCTGTTAAATAAAAGCTGATGTCTTCGAATGAAGATATTGTAGCATCAGGTCTAAGTCACCATGTCATTGCAATACAAGTGAAGTAATAAAATACAAAATTTAGCATCGATAAAGCCTTTAAAAGTTGCTTAATTCCTTTCATCAAGTTGAAAAGAGCTGGTGAGCTTTCAACGGCTGCACAGATTCTAATGAATCATAGCTAGGAGCCATCTCGCAAAATAGAGAATCATAGCTAAGAGCCATCTCGCAAAATAGAGCTTTCAAGTAAAAAAAATCGCAACTAAAGCGGACCATCTGCCAGGGCGCTACAATGCACGGACAGATACACAGACACACCTCTGAAACTTATAACAAGCCTCGTTTTTGCGTCGGAGGCTAAAAATAGTAGTAAAAATTTTAATAAAATATAGTAAGTACCTATATAATTTCCATTGGTAATAATTTTGTGTTATTCTGGATTGGCTATTTCAGTCACTACCATCGTGGCTACTAGGTGGTAGAGTTCTGCATTGTCTCGCCCGGGTCTGGTACCACCGCCTTACCTATTCCTGCCGCAATAGCGTCAGTACTTGTCGCTGTCGTGTTCCGGTTTGGAGGGTAAGGTAGCCGGTAAACTTATGCATGTGGCATTAGACCTCGCCGCAAGATAGCAAGGCACCATTAACACCTTTGGTGTCTATAGGCGATGATGGACTCTTTCCATCAGGAGACCCATCTGCTTGTTTGCTATCTTATAACATAAAAAAAAAATCTTAATAATTTTGTGTTGTGGAACCAGAATTCCAACCCTAGCTTACTAGTGAATAAAACAAATGTACTCTTTTGTTTTATTCGCTATCGCTCTTTTGTTTTAGAACCGAGCGAGACAATGCAGAACTCTACCACCTAGTATAACATTCTCGCTATATTTAATAAGATAGTTAACATTTTGGTATCTATAGGGGACGTTTATCCCTTTCTTTCAAGAGACCTATCATTCTATCATTATATTTTATTACACCATTGGATAGAACGAATGTCTATATGCTACTAATACTAATAAATTATTGTTCTCGTTACAAAAATATAGTAAAGTCAAAGTTTTCCAGGAATCAATTAAATAAAGAAAACAAAAGATGTTGATAAACATTGGGACAGTCTGAAGGAGAATTGTTAAACAGTTTATCATTTAAATTGCTAAGTTTAAATTAAAACTCCACCGCAACGCTTAATTAGATTCAAGTTAGTTTTTTGCAGCATGCAAAATAAAGTCATTTTAATTTGAACCTTGACTGCAACAAATTTACAAGTATTTTTTCACTTGAGTAAAAGTTTTCGTTGAAAAATTAAAACAACTTTTACAAACAGGCATATTGTATTTGGAAAGATCAGAAAAAGAAAGCTAAATATACTTCGTTTTGAAAATCGTGCTGGAATTTTAGTCTCATCTAATTGTTCTAGATGTAATGTATAAAATATATAAAAACTTAAATCAAACGGTTTCATTGTAAAAAAAAAACATTTAATTCTGTAGATAATGCACTATTTACTTATGCCTTAGGTTCTTCATATTATCTTTTAGTTTTTACTGCATACATGGTACAATATTATGATTATTTACAACAAAACTTGAAAATGTTGAATTAATGAGTAAAATTATTCTTTATTGTGGCCCACAAATAAACAAAAAGCAATAACAGTTAAACTTACAATTATTATGAAAAAGGGCACTCAAACGAGATCTTATTGCTAGAGAGCAATCTTTGCCAGACAACCTTTAAGCAGAGGAGATATTATAATAAATTTATTTAGGTAATTGTGTAATTAAATTTAATAACCTAAATAATGGGGATAATTTATGATTTATTGAGTATATATATATATATATATATATATATATATATATATATATATATATATATATATATATATATATATATATATATATATATATATATATATATATATATATATATATATATATATATATATATATATATATATATATATATAACATTACAATAAACCATCTTTATATACTATACTAAAAATACTCGTACATACATACGTACATCATATACATATGTAAGCTTACATACATATTACTTACATACATATGTAAGCTTACATGTTAAAATTACAATTAAACTAGAAAAGGCGACTCTGAGTGTATAGTGTGAATAGTGATATATCTAACTTACCTTTTTTACCTTCCATTTTGTCCTGATATAAAGAAGTTTAAGCTTGAAACCATTTTAATTTTTATTGGTAGAACTTTACATAGCTTAGTAAGTTGAAGACTAATGACATTTATTAAGATAATATTGAGACGGAATACATCAAGGTGAGTTAAGACAGTTGAGATCAGTCGATAACCTACCTGGACAGTGAAGATCAAACATAATACGGTACAACAAAAGAGAAAGTATGTAAACATTACGGCGAATATGAACTGACAGCTACAAATTGAGCTTTATTTGGTATTCCGTAACATAATCATAATATCTGCGTAGGCCAAATACGAACCTTACAAAGGACAATGGCAGGTTGTTTTACAAGCAAATACCAGAAAGAAATTTACAATGTCTTCAACAACTTGACGGTTTTTGGAGTTTAATGCTAGAATATATCCAATAAATCATTTTATCAAACAAAAGGGTTTAGATTTTAAAAATAGTTTGAAATATTTTGAGGTGAAGTAAATTAATTAAAAAATACAAAAAAAGTACAATTGTTTTAAATATTTTTTTTACAAATTAAGCACAAGTAATCATTTTTTGAAATATAAACAAAATCAGTGAATAACAGTCCAAAATATAGTAACAAATATTGTATCGAGGGTTTAATGCAAATAATTGGGTGTGTTTAGCAAAACTATAGTCTCAGCAATCTGAGTTAGATAGTCGGAGTAATAAAATCAGCGAGCAGTTTCAGTCAGGAGTTAGGACTCACTTTCTATCTTTAAGTGAACCTAAGGAAAAAGTGCCCGAATTATACCATGACGCCTCGCCGTCACATACTAAGTTAAATAGCGGCATTGGGCAGTTTCTATCTGTTAAGTGTACCGGCGAGTGGCGGAAATCTTAGCTCGGAATTCTGAAATTAGATTTCTCAGGTTTTAGTTTCACTGAAAACACTTATTATTTGATAACGTTTAACAGCTAACATCATTTACAAAAGACAAATTCATCTGAGTAATCTACAATCTATTTCATTTTCTACCCTCAACTTTTTCTGGTAAGAGTCAATCATCGCCTATAGACACCAAAGGTGTTAGTGGTGCGTTGCTATCTTGTGGTGAGGTCTAATAGCACATGCATAAGTTTACCGGCTACCTTACCCTCCAAACCGGAACATGACAGTGACAAGCACTGATGGTGTTGCGGCAGGAATAGGTTAGGTGGTGGTACCAGACCCGGGCGAGACAATGTAGAACTCTACCACCTGATAAATGTAAATAATATGTATAAAAAAAAAACCTTAAGTTTAACGAATATAATATTTTAAATATACTATTAAATTATTAGTCATTTTATTTTCTATTAAAAATGATATATTTAAAGTGAAATGGGGCGTGGTTGAGGAAACGTCTACTAATTATCTGGTCTAATTTAAAATGGCAACATTTTGATTACTACACATTAAAGAAAACATAGACAACAAATAAAATGGCTAAAATAGAGGCTTTTAAAAAAATAATATACTTTATTCACAGGATTACCTAGATACAATAAATACGATTTAAACTTTACAAAAGGTCAAATCTTCTACTATAAAAGGTTTCTTACAGTAGAAGATTTGACCAAAGACGATAATTGCCAGGTATGAACTCACCCTTACTCTTTCGGAGTCAATTAAGCTTATTCAACTCCACCAGTAAGGTAATCATAGTAGTCATCAGCGTAATCCAAATAAAGGAATAACAGCTTTTGTAGTTAGAATTTTAGTAGGAATTGGATGTAAGGTATATTTTTATTCATTTGATTTTCAATTTTGAAGATTTTCATTTAGTTATTAAATGTTTCTAATTTTATATCGTACATATCGACACCTCCTACGTATAGTATCGTAAGTGCATTTTTGCTACTTTACAGGAGAGCAGTTTAAAGATTCACTCATTGTTTTTTGATAATTATTCAGTCAAACAAACACCAATAATTACAAAAATTTGCAATCAAGCATGTAAGGAGGTGAGAAGTAATTCTGTGTGGTAGTTTACATATATTTTTTTCGTATTTTCAAGAAAAGTCACTTACGATATTTTACGTCGGATGTCAAAAGTAGTATATTGTCGTATTTTATACTTAGTACTCTACGTTGGATTTTATTGAGAACATTTTGATGTAAGTTAAATATACAACTTTTTACTTTGTTAAAAATAAGCAAAAATATTCTGTATATACTAGTTCTCGACGACTCGACGACAAATTACTATGTTGATTTTTCTGCATTATTATCGTAAATGTTTATGAAAAATTTATAAAAAATGCAAAATTATATGTTTTTATTACAGAATAAAACCTAGTAATATTTTAGGTACAAATGTTTTATAATATTAAAATTTATAATACTAAATCATGTAATTATTATCATATGTTCACAACTATTTAAAATAAATAGTTTAATCCAACCTGGATCGTTTGCGCCGGAAACGATCCAGGTTGGATTAAATAGCTAGTTGTTAAAAATATATTATTATAATGTTGCCTTGTTTCGTTATAAGTCGTCTTTGTGAGTGTGATAATGATATTATTTTGACATTACAAATTAATTATTATTTTAAAATAAATTAACTCAATTTTTGAGAAACATAAATTATAAAATTCTTCTGGTAAATGAGTAACTTTTAGTAATAAGTGGTAATAGGTAAACGAATATATATTAATCGGTCATATAAGTCAATCACAGCACTGCTTTGGAGTATTTTTTTTATTATTTATTTAAATTCTTTATTAAACTTCTACCGTTTAATACTAAGATTTTACTTTATCACTTAAAATCAGTATCACTCGACGACAGGAATCATCAATGACCAGATAATATGAACTAAAATATTTTTTCTTTTAGTATTATAAAAAAATGGAAAGCCATATAATATTTTAAACTTAATTGAATTGAGATGAGATTCCGAGTCGTGGTTATCCGTGCTATATCCGTGCACATATAAAGACGATTTGATAGTTTTTTTTAGCTTTAGGAATTGGGATATTATTTAAATATAGTGGTTCAATAGTGTATGTGTAAAAGTGGCTGATATAGATTATTTTCTTGTATTTTTTTTCCATTAACTTGTTACAGTTTTCAACAGCCATACCATATTTAAAGTATAATTTATTAGGATCAGATTATGGTGTGGTGTCGATATATTACCTAGTTATAGTGGGGTATATACTTAATACCTTGTCTATTATTAAATCATCTCTTGAGACTTAAAGAGTTGATGATACATTTGAAATTTCGTCTACAACCAGAAAGTTTTTTGTTTTCGAAATGACTATTAGCAGTTGAACTTATGGGTCATTATTGCGTCACTTGTGGGGCCGATTTGTGGGGCAAGCTGAGTGCTCAGCCAGAGTTTAAATTAAAATTGGAACTATAAACGCCCACGCTTAACGGCCTGGCCACGGGAAATTTGCACCTACGATTATTTGCGCGGCGCGAACGGGGAACGTCTGGCTTCTGAAACAAATGTATGGGAAAGTACTAAGCGTGCCACGCGGCGTGGCAACGGGCGGGGCGACGGACGAATTTTGCCGAGCGAATCGGGGTCGCGGCGCGGCAGGTGGCGACCGAGTGAGACAAACATATTAATCAGCAAAGCGGATGGCGGTGTCCTTAGCGGATAGTCTAGGAACCAGAATGGTTTAGTTGTAGTTGCCGAGATAATACTCTATGAACATTTTAACTTTAATTTTCAAATACTTACTATTCCAGTAATATCTGGTCACCACATCATAAGTATAAACAAAGTCCAGAGATACAATTTTCTTTCTCCCCACAACGTTGAATATTCATAAGAATATAAGTAGTGTCGCCAAAAAATCGATAGTTTTAATCTAGAAACGCCATAACGTCGATAGTATCTATAGTATTGAACGCTGCAAGTAAATAAACTATCGATTGCGTCGATAGTATCAATCAATGGAGATAAACAAAGTATAGATTCTATCAAAAGTATTGTTAGATAATATTGCATTGACTATCGATATATTCGATACTATCGATAGTTTGTACAATCGATGGCTTCGGTTAGTATTAGAATAAAGTTGACTATCGACAGTTTTGATAGTGCGATACTATCGATAGCAATTGTGATTAATGCAATATTAAATAGCAATACTATCGATAGTATTGATACTTTTGATAGTTTATTTTTTTAATCATGAATATTATCGATTGTATTGCTATTTATTGATAGTAATGTACTTACTGAGGTAAAGAAACTCTATCGATAATGGACTATCAAGCGGTCACATCATAAATC
Source organism: Apodemia mormo (assembly GCA_036924255.1). NCBI lineage: Eukaryota > Metazoa > Arthropoda > Insecta > Lepidoptera > Riodinidae > Apodemia > Apodemia mormo. The sequence goes on from JAUPFN010000008.1 coordinate 11,676,945, forward strand.
AAAGGTTTTGAGTTTCGATGAAATATTATCGATTGTTATTTATTGATAGTATTCTACTTACTGAGGTAAAGAAACCCTATCGATAATGGACTATCAAGCGGCAACACTATAAATCAAAGGTTTTGAGTTTCGACACTCATTCCAAAAATTTGCCTTGATATAGTACGTATTTCTCATACTTCTTGTGAAATTCAACGTCTATACTAAACTTCAATTCTTATTTAAATCATATACTACACATTCTCTTTCAAATAGTAAGTATTGAAGTACAAAACTACAGCTTCCCTTTAAGCAATATCGAGATAAAGTTAAAAAAATCATCTTGCTCTTGGACTATACCGTCGCGGCGAAAATGCAAGTCCGCGTAGCCTCAAAATCCGCGCCGCGCGAATTTCGCCTCGGGCGCCGCGCCGCCGCTGCTGCCGCCGGTTCGCGTGGCCGGGCGGTAAGAGTTGTGCGGCTGGCAGTGACGTGTGGCATTGTGCCCCGCGTTAGGCACGGGACGATATAATTTTAAGCTAGATCGTGACTACTTGGTGGTAGAGTTCTGCATCGGCTCGACCGGGTCTGGTACCACCGCCTTACCTATTCTTGCCGCAATAGCGTCAGTGCTATTCACTGTCGTGTTTCGGTTTGGAGGGTAAGATAGCCGGTAAACTTATGCATTAGACCTCGCCACAAGATAGCAACGCACCATTAACATCTTTGGTGTGTATAGGCGATGGTTGACTCTTACCATCAGGAGACCCATCTGCTTGTTTGCTATCTTATGATATAAAAAATAAAAAAAGACCATAAATTAGTAACCTCTCCTTATAAAATCTTCAAAATATGTATAAAAAATGTAAAGTATGTCAACAATTCCTCGTGGAAACTTCTAGATTACACTGTTGCACCCAGCTATCAACAGATCCAATGTTACGGTGCGACGCTTTTATGGTCCTATTCGTATCTTAATAAAACGGATTCCATGAACCTTTTGCAATATAACCGTAGACGGAGACAGAATTTCATTGCGTATCTGCTATTTTGCCTATCCGGGATTATATTGGGTAGTGTTTATTGATTTAATGATATTGGCCGGTTTCAAACTACGACTACGTTCATACAATTATTATTGTGCCCCGAGAATTGATATGCAACATTATTGTTATCTCAATAAATTATATTTTAGTCTTTATTGTATAAAAATACTTTTGTTTCTTTATGTTCAAAGAAATTATGCAATTAGATAGAAATGAAAAAAGACATACTTGCTGCCTGATTATGTTTTTTGATACTAGATCACCAAAAGCATTTATAAAATTATCAGTCAAACTCGATGTATTAACATATTGTGTAGGTCGTGGTTAAGAGTGAAATTTTGAGCTGAGTGTATTTTTGAAAATTTGGAACATGGCCATAAAACATGTTATCTGACCTTTCAGTTTCATTTTCAGTCAGTCTTTCGACTCTATCTATATACATATTCTTCTTCACTTTCATCACAACAAAATAGACTTACTTATTTTTAAGCAGTTATTATTAGAAAGATCCAGTTTCGTTAAATGCATTGTGTAATAAGAAATATAGAAAACATAACAAAGTAAACCCTAACTTGATTACCTTTGATATTTAAGAACGTTACTAAGAAAAACCAACAGCGAAACAATATTTCAAAATAATGACTCAAGTTCTAATTTTGTCTGCTGAATAGATAAATTGGTTGCGTTATATTATATTATTACGTAAGACTACCTTCCGAAAGTGGGATTAAAATGAGTTAACGAGAAATTTTCTTGTAGGTACCTAACAGACGAAAAACAATTAGACCATAGGATTTTGGAACGCTTTGAAGTATAAATTTGCTAAGAAGAGATCCATTGTTACATGACCTATACAAACACCTAAATTATTATAATAGTAAATAAATAAAAACCAAAAAAAACCTTGATTACTTTAACAGTTTTCACTATCAAGTACCACTTGCGGTCTTCTGGCCCTATCATCAATAAAAAGGACGCCTGAAAACGAAATAATACTCATCATGAAACAAAAATGCAAGAAGTTTTAAAGTACAATATACGAAAATTACAAATTCAATATTTAATAACTAGATCCACCCTGCAGTCTACTGCATTATAACAGTTTTTAATGAATACCACGGAAACAACATATTTTTGCGGGATAAAATGTATCTTTTATGATATTCCAGATCATGATTCTTCTGAGTGCTATATTTTATTCAAATCGGTCTAACCGTTTTTCCGTGATTGAGTAAGAAACATACAAACTTTTACATTTATAATATGTATGGAATGTAAACTTTGTAAAACTACAACAAACCACTTCCCATTTCCTGTATCTATGAATCATATCTTCATATCTTAATCAAAAAATGGGATGGCCCGGGAATTATACCTTCCTATATATAAAAAAAATATATTTTTAGTTAGCTATTAAATGACCGAGTTCTGAGGTAACAAATATAAAAAAAACACATGTGCAGCCAAATTCCTCCTCCTTCTTGAAAAGTCTTTCGGAAATGCAAAAATACTTGAGTGCTTGAATATTTTTGTATACAAATTTCAAACGCCTGAAGCATAATATGCTAATATTTTAAAATAATTTCAACCAAAGCCAATAATCAAAATTATATGAATATAACGTCTATATGTACTCGTATGACGTAATGTTAAATATATTTTATGTTTAAAATTAACGAAACGAAATAAGAACGACATCGTTTTCGTGACAGTATATAAATGCCTGCAAGTAAAATTTATATACTGTCTACTTATTGCAGACTTAAATTATTTAAGTTTCAATGCATTATAAACATAAATACGACCTCAACTTATTATTCAATAAAACACTAATAATTCATATTGAATCATATTTACGATAATAACGTCTTGGGAAACATGAAAATTATTAATAATTCTGAACTACTTTATAAACGAGCATAAATCACCACGGTAATTTTTCAAACGATCATTGAATTTATACATGAAATCAATTCTGTGAATAACATGGTGAAAGAAATATAACATGCTTCTTAAAAACCTAGTTTTCTGTTGTTCAGTTATTATCACAACTATAAACTAAAGTTAAGTCATGTGTTTATTATTAGGAAGGGTACAGCTCGTTTTTTGTATATAATAATATAAAATAATAGTAAACATTATAATATAGTCATATTAATGTCTGGAATTCGTAACCATCGTTTTTAAAGACAAGGCCAGTTCTAAAAGTTTTCAGTTTGACCCTCGTTGACATCTATCATGGAGAGTGTTCCGACGAATTGTTTGGATTAATTCTTGTTGGTGAATTCTATCATCGGACATCGCGTAAAAATTCTAAGTTCCACCCTCACCATCTCGGTGTCTAGAAATCTACAACCGTGCGGTTCTTCCGGCAAATTTTGCCTCGCACTACTCTTTTGCCGAATCAATTACTAGCATGTGTTTTTTGAACAGATACGACTTAGGTACCTTCAAGAAGCTTGCTTATTTTTAAAAAGTCGGCAACGCCACTGCAAGAACTCTGATATTGCGGATGTCCATGAGCGGGGGTGATCACTTAAAATCAGGTGCACCTCCTCTTCGTTTGTCTCCTCTTCCATCAAAAAAATTATAGCACTTGTAACTTACAACTGTTCAAACAGCACTACAAACGGAATAGTTCAACATATGAAATTATTTCGACAGGTTTACCAAATGTGTGTCAATTTTTTGTAAAGGTGAACAATAAAGAATAAATAAATTAAATAAATAAATAGTGTAAATTACAAAAAATCTGACAAACTACTCAAAATCGTGCAAACATTACACTAGAAACTGGAATGAGGGATTTCATTTACAACAGCTTAGTGTTTGTTATCTACAACTGTTCAAACAACACTGAATGGTTGTTGGAACACGCAAAAATATTCCGACAAACTTACCGAATTCATGCCAACATAACACTAGAAGCTGTAATAAGGGATATTATTCACATCATAGAGCTTGTTATTTACAACGGTTCTAATTTCTCATTCATTCTTCCTACAAATGGTTGAAATTTAGAATAGCGTTTTTACATGTTTTTTTCCGAGTAACTTTTAATTAGCTTATATTTTATGTAAAAGAGGGAAACCAAAAATTATTTCAAAGTCGTTATCACATTAATTTTAAATTTTCCTGTGCGGTGGTGACCACGTAAGTACTATGAAAAAACTACACACCATAATTAAGTTACAAAATAAAAGGCGAGTTTTAAAGTTCTAAGTTATAAGCAAAGCGCTTGTCCATAATGAACGAATATTCAAAATAGAGTCAATGGCAGCAGAGATTATCTTTCAAAAATTTCGACATTAGTCAAAGCCCTTTATATAGTTTTTTTGTAATAAATAAAATATAATAATTAAAAATTCTAATCATGTCATTACTATATTGATAATTAAGTAGTAAATAGTTTTGACCACTCGTTCGAGTACTGTTGGTCCCACCAGTGGACATGATTCATCATCAGTCGTTTATTTAAAAAAAATCCGCCAAGAAAAAGTCCAATATAAGTCACATTAACATAATATTCCAAAAAGTTTAAAGGTTAAGAAAGTTGTTTTTTATGAATAGGAAGTACTTTGAGACTACTGTCGAGTAGGTATCAATGTTTATTTGTTTGTCCACATTTTTAGAATAATTATGCGAACGATGAGTGAATGAGTGAGTATAAAGTTTGGCATATTTAAGGTTTACATTGCGGTAAACAACAGAAACCAAATGTTTTTAAATAATATGCATTAAAAATACACTACATTAATAAAAATAAATATTACATACACTACATTCATGTGAGAAACATGTATACTATTTTCTTTACAGCTAAAGTAAAACTTAATTTTTTTATTGTTAAGTCTATGGTCGAATCTCGACCACAAGGCAAAAAATTTGTGACTAGTAATTGGTCGCCATTATAAATAGTGAACTTCAAAAGGAACAATCTTCTACTGTACGACATGTATATAATTTTTACTACTTCAGTTGTTAGTAACTTTTACTGGATATGGTTACGACGCGGTATCAACTTACTTTTCATTTATCTTTTATTTGTCGCCTTTAACTAGTGTTTGCATATCTATCATCGGTGGTAGTTAACAGATTCAATTGGAAATATATTTTAGTAATTAAACTCTCAGCTTCGGTGAAAGCTTACTATTGAATCAGACAACATGATTTTAAAAAAGTCAAACAAGTAATTACAATACCTTAATTTCTATTTTGGATCAATGAATCCTTGGACCACTAAACACGAAAGGAATTTTCCAACCTCCACATACCATAGGTAATTTAAATTAACCTTATTAAGTTCTGTCCTTTACCTAATATATCCATGGCATGAAAAATTAAACCCTTGATATGTAACAAACGACTCGATAACGACCAAATGTAATTTATTTCCAGCTTGTGCGAACTACAAGTTCACTCCATTAGCATTAAGCTTACTTGGCACGCTATGCAGTCACAACTTGTTGCAACTTTCCCTGCCTACGAGAACTCCGCTACTTTATCCAATAAAACTGAATGCTTGTTGCGAATCTAATATCTTTTTTCCTGCAAAGTTTCTGCGGTAATATCAAAAATTCCTTGAAAATTACATTTGAATCAAAAATATGAAAAATATGACGATAGCGGTAAAAGAAAATTGTGAAAGAGTGAGGGAATAAAATAAAATGTATTTCATCTCTTGGGATGATTACAAAACCTTTAGTCTCCATATGGGAAAATTATGTTATTTATTGCACGGCAAATATTATATAAGACATATCTATTGGATTTTGTAGATTATACGTTAAGAAAAATAAAAGGTTATACAATGTTTTCTACAGTAGTGTAGCGCGTCAGATTAAGGTATGGTGAGTTAATTGCAAGAAACGGGTTTAGGCTGTGTCATGGACACAGCCGCGCACATTTTAAGTGAATACGTGAATGTAATGGAATATATTTTTCGGTATAATTTTTTAGGGTTCCGAAGTAAGCTAGGAACCCTCATAGTTTCGCTATATCTGTCTGTCCTTCCGTCCGTCTGGTCCGTCCGTCCGTCCGGCCGTCCGTCCCCACTCCGTAGTCTAGCTCAGAGATCCTTAGTACTAGAAAGCTGTAATTTAGCATGAATATATTTGTCACGGCAATTTTTTTTAGGTTAGCTTCTCTATATGTAAGGTGGGATATTAATTTTTTTCTCGTATACATTATGGTATGGAATATAGTTAAATAGGTTTTTAAAAAATGTTGTCAGTTTGTAAAAAAACGTTTCTCGATTAAAGGATTTGTTTCTGAAATATTAGGCTTTAAATTGTTATTTTTTGCTAGGGTCAAGGGTCTCCCCTCCCTCTGCCACTCTGCCATCTAACGGTTGGATTTGGGGGTGGAAAAAAATTCACGGTAGTAGTAAATATAATGAAATTAAAAGGAAAACTATAACGACTTAGACGGCTTTACAGTGTTTGTGTAATAGTCGACTAATTTAGTTCATTCATCAAATACATTTTTCGTTCAAGTTCAAGTTTCAAGTTCATCGCCTACAAATCTTTCTCCAAATACGTTTAGTATTTGGAGAAAGATTTGTAGGCGCTGAACTTATGGTGTGGATATATATTCACCATGGACGTTAAATAAGTTGAATGTTCATAGAGTGAAACCATAGTACAAAAGTTTGTTGTAAGATAAGATGCACGAATTGATAGATGTAATGGATTTATATGTAACAGAAACTAAGCGTTAATGTAGAGAAACCACTGATCTCCCCAGCGACAAGATGGCTCTGTATTCTATAGTGCCCATGATCATACAGGCACCGGATTATCGAGGTGATATTTTTCTATCGTTACTATTAGTCCCTGGTGAGAAAAATTATGGTTTACTTGATAATGGTATGGCTAGATGTTGGGTAGACGACAACATATTGCCCTGGTTCGATGTCGTTATTGAAGTCAAGCAGGGTTGTGTGTTGTCAGGTGACCTGTTTATCCTATATCTGGATATATATTTCCAAAGATTAATTAAATGTGGGAATGCCCATTAGTGATCTGGTGGTAAACTGCCTAATTTATGCAGACGACGATGTACTTTTAGACTTTACTCCATCAGAGCTTTAAACACTGGTCACAGTTATGAATGATTGTAAGCCCATACTCTTATTGTAAGAGTATGGGCTTACAACTGAATGCGAAGAAAACTGAAGTTCTAGTATTTAAAAGAGAAGCAACCAGAAGGGATGTAAGAGCTGTGGTCGATGATTTAGTACTGGAACAGGTGGATGAGTTTGTATATCTTGGATGTGATTTCAGCAGGGATAGAAGGTATCACGCCGATGCCGGAAGAAAAGTGTGTGCGAAAAACAGAGTAAATGGAGCGTTGGGGAGATTGCTGGTTGGGTTGGTTGGTTGGGGAGTTTTAAGTCAGGGTGCCCGTCTTGCCCTGCATAATTAGGTATATCCTTAGCCCAACGCTATTGTACCAAATATTATTACAAAAACCCCCTTCTTAGTCCGCCTCATTATGATGGGCAACTTCGGAAACCTATATTGCGCGTGGCTCAATCCGCACTTTAGCAATCTGTCATTCGTCGTACAGTTGCCGTCGTTTATCGGTCCGGGCGCCTTTATCCTTTATGTTCTACTTCTTTTACTCTTTCATATAGGAGTTTAAGTTCATATAGTTGTTATTTAAAGTCTCGTTTAGGTGTTATACGTCCCTCCTATTTTGATTTGGCGTTTGAAAGATTTTATTAACCGATATAAAAAAATATCCTATTTTATTTCACTTAATAATAATAATAATAATAATAATAATAATAATAATAATAATAATAATAATAATAATAATAATAATAAAATCCAGCCATACGTCCGAATCGACCACCTGATTCACGTAGGGGGCGGACACGTGATACTGCAAATGCATTTACTGGCACGGCTAACATGGAAAGGGTAACCCATTAAACATGGAGCAAAGTTCAAATAGTAAAACACGACAAGGGTCGCTGCCCGGGGAGCGCCGGGGCACGTCTGGAGCTGGCGCTGGACGTGGCAGCATGCGGACCGCCAGTGGTCGAGCACTGAACAGGCGGGTGACGACCAATCAAAATGCTACAGCCGAATCAATAGCACGCGACGAGAATAACATTGAAATACTGACAGACAACCATACACAAGCAGCAAGAAGTGTTTTGCAAGACATGTGTCCTGCAACCACTCTTGCTGGTCGAAATAGACAGCGGATGAGATGGACAGATGACATAAACCGTCAACTTCTCCGTTGCTATTACATAGTAACAAATCTCGAACAAAATCTCATAGGCTATAGACAATTACTCCATCAAAAATTTTGTGAAGTTTACCCCGAGCTAAGTTTTCTTACAGAACAAAGACTATCCGATCAAGTACGAACAATATATCGCAACAACAGGATTCCACCATCAGAGAGAGACAATATAAAGAAACAGATAATAGAAGAATCTCCCGAGCAAGTATCGATACAAGAAGGGAATGATGGGCCTGAACAAAATAGCGACAATGTACTAGTAGCTCGAAATGAAGTCGATATTAATTTGCAAGCATATAACCAGCAAATGGACCCGCACACACATACTGACGTCATCTCAGAAACTACATTACCTCCTTCACGATTACAAACAACTCATGACTTTCGAACCAACCAACCAACCAACGAAAATAATTACAAAGAAGAAAAACATATACAAGAATATAATAAATTAAGAGACATTTTCACAGAACTGTTAATTAAATACACAGGAATGGATCCAACATCACGGCCGTCAATACCAAAACCCAAAATAACACCTAAATTCTATCACACACTGGAAAAAATTAACACCATTATACATGATACGTTATTGAAGTATAATGAGTATACACTAACTGACATACATACCATAATTTATGTGGCAGCATTAACTGCAGTGACACATCATAACATGAAAATAATAAATACCCGGAATGAAATAGATAAGAAAATCAAACCTGAAATACCCGCGTGGGAAAGAAGACTAGAAAATAATATATCAAAATTAAGAAAAGAAATTGGACAACTGACACAATATTTAAATGGCAACCTAACTGAAAACAAGAGAAACAAAATTAACCCACAAAATAAGAGCAACGAAGAAATTGAAGAGAAGTTAGATAGGCAAAAGCAAGTACTGCAGGCAAAGGCCAAGAGACTAAAAAGATATCGGAAGTCTAACAAAAGACAAAATGATAACAAAAATTTTAATAATAATCAACGTTTATTCTACAGAAAATTAGAACAAGAAGTTATAATAAAAAATCCACCCAAAGTTGAAGACATTACAAATTTTTGGAGCAACATATGGGAAAACCATATTGAACATAACAGTGAAGCGATGTGGATTTCAGATATAGGGAAAAGAACAATAGAAATAGACCCAATGGAAAAATTCGAGATTACAGTAAATGACGTAACAGAATCTATTAAAAGAACTCATAGTTGGAAGGCCCCAGGACCGGAAAAAATACAAAACTTTTGGATTAAATCATTTACCTCTGTACACAACCCATTAACAAAAATATTTAATAATACTATTCAAAATCCAGAGGAAATACCGCAATTCCTAACACTCGGAATAACATATCTTAAACCAAAAGATAGTGACACGGAAAATCCCGCAAAATATAGGCCCATTACTTGCCTTCCAACCATTTATAAATTATTAACCTCAATCATTTCCAACAAAATTTACTGTCACACGAAAAAATATAAAATTATAGGCGAGGAGCAAAAAGGATGTCACAAAGGGGGCAGAGGATGCAAAGAACAGCTAATCATAGACTCAGAAATACACACACAGGTAAAACTCAAGAACCGAAATTTATACTATGCGTACATAGACTATAAAAAGGCCTTCGATAGCGTCCCTCATACCTGGTTGCTTCACGTTCTTAAATTGTATAAGATAGATGCAAAAGTAGTACAGTTTCTAGAGAAGGCCATGACGAAATGGACAACTATGCTTCATATAAAAACAGACACCAAACACCTCCAGACAAGAATCATGCATATTAAAAGAGGAATCTTCCAAGGAGATTCACTTAGTCCACTTTGGTTTTGCTTAGCACTGAATCCATTATCTGAAATACTCAACAATACCAAATACGGTTATACTATACAAAAACTAAGCAATACCAAAATTAATCACCTACTCTATATGGACGATATAAAACTTTATGCCACATCTCGACATCAACTCAACTATCTGCTTAAACTAACAGAAAGTTTTAGTAACGACATAAACATGGAATTCGGAATAGAAAAATGTAAAGTTAATAGTATAATAAGAGGAAAGCATGCGGATCAAGGACCTTATAATCTGAACCATAATAAAGAATACATACAGCCACTTACATTTAATGATACTTATAAATATCTCGGATTTCATCAAAGCATCGAAATCAATCATAGTAAAATAAAACAAGATTTAAAAAATAATTATTATCATAGGTTAGTTAAAGTACTCAAAACCGGATTATCAGCAAGAAATAAAATTAAAGCTATAAACACATTCGCAATTCCAATATTAACATATTCCTTCGGGATAATAAAGTGGACAGATTCTGATCTTGATGCACTTAACACGCTTACAAGAACTACAAGCAATAAACATAACATACACCACATTCACTCAGCAGTAGAAAGATTTTCATTAAAAAGAGACATAGGCGGAAGAGGAGTAGTGGATATTAAGAACCTTCACTACAATCAAGTTCAGAACTTGCGAGACTACTTCATAAAAAAGTCCACGGACAGCCCAATACATAAAGCAATTTGCATGTTTGATACGTCGGGTACCCCGCTTAATCTAAATGATAAAGATTACAAACCAGGTGACAAAATTGAAACAGATAACCAGAAAAAGGAAACATGGAAACAGAAGGCACTACATGGTAAACATCCGCATGACTTACAACAGGCTCACGTAGACTATAAAGCTTCGAATATGTGGTTATGTAAAGGAAATCTGTTTGGAGAAACCGAAGGGTTCATGGTGGCGATACAGGACCGAGTAATACAAACAAAAAACTATATGAAATTCATAATTAAGGAACCAAATATAAAATCAGATAGTTGTAGATTATGCCACTCCCAACAGGAAACAATAGAACACATAACAGCGGGATGCCCATTTTTAGCTAGTAAACAATATACCGATCGACACAATAATGTCGCAAAACAAATACATTTGCAATTAGCAAAAACATACAGGTTAATAGATAAAACTGAACCCTACTATAAATACACACCAAAGCAAATATTAGAAAATGAACTAGCAAAATTGTACTGGGACAGAAACATTACTACGGACAAAACAACAATTAATAACAGACCAGACATAACATTGACAAACAAACAGACAAAAATAACTTACCTGATTGATATAGCAGTACCTAATACAGACAACGTTAAAAAGAAACACACAGAGAAAATTCAAAAATACATCCCGCTAGCGGAGGAAATCAAAGAAATGTGGCATCAGCAACATGTTAGAATCATCCCAATTATTATTTCAGCTACTGGTGTAATACCCAAAACACTGCATGCTTCACTCAGTGAATTAGAACTTCCTCCACTACTTTATATAAACCTCCAGAAATCTGTAATACTTGATACTTGTTCCATAGTCAGAAAATTTATTAACACTTCACCCGAAAATTAGTTAAGTCCTAAATGACTTGGTATCAGCCCGTCGTTTAGACTTGTAAAACGTACCAGTGTAGCTGAGACTAAACACATAATAATAATAATAATAATAATAATAATAATAATAATAATAATAATAATAATAATAATAATAATAATAATAATAATAATAATAATAATAATAATAATAATAATAGCATTTATTCGACGTAGGTACACTCGGTTACACTTATCGACGTCAAAACATAATATGTAAAAGCCTATACACATTAAAAAAACATATAAGAACACAAAATTTTGCAGCCAGAGAGAATACATTTTTTGCAGGTTAGGATATTCAACAAATCAACAACAAAATTAAGATAATACAGTATATACTTATGTCAAAATAAAAATAATAATAATAAAAAAGAAATGTCGGGTCAAAACAATGTCATAAAATTATTTGAGAAAGAAAAAATAATACTTATAACGACAAAATGTTTTTAATATGATTCGTCAATGGTTTATATATTCAATTAAAAAATAAAATAAAAATGTCGAATGATAAAATATATGAAAAAAAAAAAACAATTACAATCATAATTTATCTACACTGAAATTTAATAAATTTTATATCCAGGGGTCTTTGTCGTCAATAAATTCTTGTACTGTATAGTAACTTTTGTGACATAGTTTTTTCTTAACATTGCTTAACTTAAACTTAAACGCCATATATATCTACTAAGCATTTAAAATTATATTTTTTTCGTATCCAATCGATAAATTTTTAAAAAAGCTGTCGGACAAAACTTTAGTAAATATCATAACTGCTCCTAGTAAAAAGATATACTATATGCTAATTCAGTAACGCAGCGAAATTATTAAAAATGTCGGCACTTCCTCCTCCATCCTCCGTGTAGCATCGTAGTCGGCACTTGGCTTCAAAAATTCTTTCATTCCTTAGCTATTCAACGGTATAATTAGATTTTGGATATTGATGACAGTTATGTAGCTATAACACCAAATTGTATCCCCCAGTTTTGTTATCATCAGTTTTCTTGAGCTGTCCCTCACTATCAATGCAAATTAATGGACGTTTTCACGTCAAAATTGTGGGCACAATTAGAAAATCTAACTATTTGAAGGATAGGAGTATCATAAATTTGCAAAGAAATATTGTGTTGACTTTCTCAAACTCGGTTGAATTTTCTTCTATTTTGAAGAAAATGATGTAAGAATAACAGTATAAAACATAATGCGGCACTTTCCACAATCCAAAGTTATTGAATTTTTTTACTGTCCTCCGAGCATCTGCTCGGTTATATATAAAGGGTATCTAATGCAGAGAGCAGTATCAAATCAAATCTGAAGATTTGGCATGCAATAGTAAATAATAATTAATCCTCTCCTTGTTAATCTGTCGTGATCGAGTAAACTCAAAATCCCGTCTTGAACTCCCCTGATATATTAATATATTACTTTGCATTTCTTGAAGAAAGAGAAATGTTATTAAAAATACTGCAGTTCACCATAATCTCCGAGATGAAAAGTTTTCCTGATAATATTTATTAATATTCAGTACCTTGAATCCCATCATATTATTTCCCTTCAAATATAAGAATAATCAAAACATCTTGTTTTAATTATTCTTATATTTACTTATTTACATTCACAAAATATCGCTGTACATATACAAAAAAAAAAATATTTCAAAAAAAATATATATTGATTAAAACAATAATTTTATTGATTAAAACAATTTGTCATAAACGATTTGTGTAAATCGTTTGAAAATACGCAAAGGTGGTCAGAGTTTTATAAAAAGAAAAATTTAATTAAATAAAATATTACTATAAAACACTCACAAATTAGATTGTTTTCTTTGCTAGTATTATTCAAAAGGATTAGGACAGAAATGACAGAATAAATCTTACGACCAAAAGAATTATATATATTTAATCAAATACTATAAAAATAATAAATCATAGTACTCAAAGATATCAGTTGTAGCTGAAAATTGTAGTAATTCTATTAAAAGAAAAATAAATATTCCTTTCAAATCATATAACACAATTTCACACTTCAGTATTGCAGATGTTCGAGACAAAATCTCATAAATAAAATACAAAAGTATGGTCCCAGTGTTCATGAATTATTCAAATGTAGAGTTATTATTGAAGAGACGACCTGACTACTGATTTCATATTTAATACTATCTCTTGTGTATAAGTACATATTTAATTGTCTAGGAGTTAGTTTATTCTCAGATTATATGGTCACGGGTTCGATCTCCATGTCGAGCAAAAGTGATACTGAGGTTTTCTCGTAGTTTTCTCGGATATCCAAAATATCAAAAGCAGCTCATAGTTTAGCGGTTGTATACTACCACCCACGTATCTCGGATAAAAACGTAAAGCTGTCGGTCCCGGTATTGTTAGAAATAGGTGATAATCGTTATCAGCAGGCCTAATCTTGAAACCACAATAAATCTTTTCAAGTTATGTAAGTAATATGCATTACTTTACAGTATATTATATAAGTGTATTTTATTAAAAATATATTTTTTAATTTTTACGGTATAATTCATGGATAAATTTTAACTTTAAACTAATAGGTAGTTTTTGTAAAGATAATTATGGATATCTTAGAAAGGGATACGCTTACCATTCACTATTTTCTATGTAAAACTTAACATAATTATAACCAAAAATTTGGAATTCAATATTTGCCGAGATTGTGTCGCTAGTTCCCTATTTTTTACTAAAATTTTTTCACAAGTAGCAGATTATTATAAAAAAACTTTAACTTGCATTTTATGTCTCTTTAATGAAAGTAAGATTTTATTGGATGAAAAATGCTTAAGCGATGTATAATTCTGCTTTATTTTCCTATAAAGTGCATATTTAATTAATTAATAAATAAATCATAAAAACATAGCTCGCAACAAGCTGAATATGATGGAAATAGCTACAAAAGTATCCTCTACCAATCATATCTCAGAAAAACAAATCACACATAGACAAACCAGTCTTTCGATTTAAATAAACTGCAACCGATTCAGATTATCTATTTGGACACCGATGCTACAGACAGACTCACAGATACATTACGTTACTCACAGATACATACGTTAAACTTATAATAACCATCGTTTTTGCGGCGGGTGCTAAAAATTAACAATTTCTTAATCGAATAATTGTTACAAAATTTAGCTGCTTCCTAAAATTTGAAAAAGAATGTCGTTTCCTAAAATTTGAAAAAGAATCGTTTTCCATCTACCTTAAATTGATGATTTATATATGTGACTCTCACACACTCTCTCTTTCTCTCTCACAGACACACACACACACACACACACACGCACACACCCAACACACACACACACACGCACGTACATAAACAAACGCTAACGTATTTCTGATGCTGGAGTTGTTTTCTTTTGTTTTTTACTGCATTATCTTTAATTGTATAAATATGTTACTTTCTTTTATAATTTTCTCTCTTATTATTATTATTATTTTTAAATTTTAAATTCCCAGCTTTGTAACTTTCCGCTTCTAGTAATAATTATTTACTACCTAATTAACTACATCATAATATGATCAGAAAACAGAGAAAAATCCGTAATTGGCTAATGTTTAATGTATATAGTATTGTAAGTATTTTCTGTAAATTAAGCTGTGGATTTTTGTTTATGTAAAATAAATAAATAAATAAATAAATAAATAAATGTCATAAATTCACATTACACATGAGTGAAACTTGTAAGGGTGTACAAACCTCTGGTAATAAACTTTAATTTGCCGTTAGATCCCTAGACAAAATTTTTGCACCAACCGCAATTTGTTATAAGAAAATTCGGTTTTTTGTTGTGCTTGTAAGATTTTACTTATTGCCTAATTTCATGATTCTAGGTGAACAGAAAGTACGATATACAGACCATGATCTCAGGAAAATTTTCATTTTTGACTAGCTGACCCGGCAAGCGTTGTTTTGCCATACATATTAAGAATCCATAGCAGACAGACAACATGACACGTAATTTATATAAGTATACGGGATTATCCTTCCAGGCAGCCGAAAGGGCATTGAACTTTATATGGTGGTTCAGGATTCTTAAATTTTCTAATTTTCTTCGCAATTTACTTAACATTTTCTTTTATAATAACCTTCTCCTGACAATAACAAACACAACAAAAAAAGAATTAGTGAAATCGGTCCAGTTATTCACAAGTGATGTCGCGACCACGGAAAATGGGGATAGATGGGGATAATATATATATATATATATATATATATATATATATATATATATATATATATATAATATTTTACAAGTTAGGGAGCTTTAAACATGTTAATTTAGTGAAGGAAAAATATTGAGTAATAAATATAAATTACTAGCTGACCCGGCAAACGTTGTTCTGTCTTTTTAACTACTCTCATTTTTAAACTCCCTGGACTTCAAAAATTAATTCAAAACCAAAATTAGCCAAATCAGTTCAGCTGTTCATGAGTTTTAATGATAAAACCATGAGTATCGTAATTATTCCTTACTAGTTGTTGCCAGCGACTTCGTCCGCCCGGACTTCGTTTACTCCGCACAGCTCCTCCCACGTAGATGATAGCGTGATAATATGTAGCCTATATGTTGACCCGACCTATAAGTAATATTCATGCAAAATTTGAAGTAAATCCATGCTGTACTTTTTGAGTTTACCCCGGACATACATACAGACAAACAGATATACAGACAAACAGACAAAAATTCTAAAAACTATATTATTGGCTTCGATATCGTTTGTAGATCACGCCCCAAGTATTTTTTTATAAAATATTCAATGTACAGTTTTGACTTTCCTACGATTTTACTATATGTATAGATTACAAATATGAAATAAGTCATAATTTAAGCAAGAGAGTTAATTATAAATTGTACTAAAACTTATAACTGCGACTAATTTATAGTTGACAATAATAATTAATTTGTTTGCACAAATTAATTATCCAAGAGTCAAGGACAAGCTACTAGCAAGATACAACAAGTGTACCGAGCCATGCCAGAGCCAAGACTGCCTTAACGGCGGGCGCTTAGAGCCTTTTATACAGGTAGCAAAACAAGTTGAGTAGTAGGGATATCGAACGATGCGCTCGGTGGCTTAGGCGGTGCACCTGTTGTTTACAATATTCTTGCATTTGATATCGCGGACGCCGTCATATATATATATATATATATATATATATATATATATATATATATATATATATATATATATATATATATATATATATATATATATATATACATATATATATATATATATATATATATATATATATATATATATATATATATATATATATATATATATATTACGCTCCTACCTTCATTATTTACTCGATTCAAATGCAAGAATATTGTAAACAACAGGTGCACTGCCTAAGCCACCGAGCGCATCGTTCGATATCCCTACTACTCAACTTGTTTTGCTACCTGTATAAAAGGCTCTAAGCGCCCGCCGTTAAGGCAGTCTTGGCTCTGGCGTGGCTCGGTACACTTGTTGTATCTTGCTAGTAGCTTGTCCTTGACTCTTGGATAATTAATTTGTGCAAACAAATTAATTATTATTGTCAACTATAAATTAGTCGCAGTTATAAGTTTTAGTACAATTTATAATTAACTCTCTTGCTTAAATTATGACTTATTTCATATTTGTAATCTATACATATAGTAAAATCGTAGGAAAGTCAAAACTGTACATTGAATATTTTATAAAAAAATACTTGGGGCGTGATCTACAAACGATATCGAAGCCAATAATATAGTTTTTAGAATTTTTGTCTGTTTGTCTGTATATCTGTTTGTCTGTATGTATGTCCGGGGTAAACTCAGGAAGTACAGCATGGATTTACTTCAAATTTTGCATGAATATTACTTATAGGTCGCGTCAACATATAGGCTACATATTATCACGCTATCATCTACGGGGGAGGAGCTGTGCGGAGTAAACGAAGTCCGGGCGGTTGAAGTCGCTGGCAACAACTAGTAAGGAATAATTACGATACTCATGGTTTTATCATTAAAACTCATGAACAGCTGAACCGATTTGGCTAATTTTGGTTTTGAATTAATTTTTGAAGTCCAGGAAGTTTAAAAATAAGAGTAGTTAAAAAGGCAGAACAACGTTTGGCGGGTCAGCTAGTAATTTATATTTATTACTCAATATTTTTCCTTTACTAAATTAACATGTTTGAAGCTCACTAACTTTATTAGTTACTCAATTCGAAATTTTTCGAAGAGAGGAAAGATCTGGTTAAAACGAAGCTGTTTACAAATCTTGCGCTTGAATGTAACTGAAAGGTTGCTTGTTAATTTTTCAAACATATACTATAAACTATTCGTAATAAATCCTCATATAAACAATATATGAACTATGTAAACGATATTAAACATTGTTGTTTATTGTTTGTTAACATTAAAATGTAAACAAAACATTTAATAAACGTTAAAATGTTTACTCTTGCCTGATTATTCAAATGGAAAATTCGTGCACAAATTTAAAGTGCTTATGTACGTGGTCGGGAATTTCATGTAATTGTTATATTTATTTGAATTGTATGATTTTCGGAACGCGTTTAAAATGAATAACTTTTTTGTGATATCTTGTTCATGGTGTTTTATGCATAAATGGCCATAATAACAAAAAAACGTTGAAGTAAAACAAGTTTTTTTAAATAATAATATTCTTTTATATCATAAAATAAGAAACAAGCAGATGGCTTTCCTGATGAGAAGAGATAATCATTACCTTAGCTGCCTGCGACACTTTGGTAACTAACGAGACCACTGAAAAAAATCCGTTTCTACGCTATGGTCTCTATAGGAACAAATTCCAAATTCTAAGATTTTCATTCAAAAAACATTACTTTCACTCTTTACCATTTTTAATACAGTACTCTATGTATTTAATTGTTTCCGAACGAAACATCGTACAAAATAACATCAAGCTGGCACGCTTTTTTCAAGTATGCTCTTGGGGATGAATAAAAGGTATATGTTGGTTGCAGTATAAAATACAGGTTAATTTAAAAGTGTTTTGGCGTGTTAATCAACAAGTAAACTTTAATTATGAACAAGATTAGTTCAATATCTAACAGTTTAGATAACAATTTTGTCAAAAAACCGTAAATATAAATTAATAAAACATATTTTCCTTTAAAGACTATATTGATGTTACTAGAGCTTTGGGCAAGATAGTACTTACTTTTATTTATATTCGTAAATTTTAGTGTTGACATCTATGATCTAAAAGAATTCGTACGATTTGAAATACCGTATACAAAATTTAAAAAAAAATTAACGTAGCTGTAAAATTTAAGAAATATATATTTAAAAATTACAAAAAACTACGTACCCACTGATTACGAAAAAAAATATATAAATTTTATAAAAATAAATGTATAAATTTGTTTTTTTTATATCATAAGATAGCAAACAAGCAGATGGGTCTCCTGATGGATAGAGTCAATCATCGCCTATAGGCACCAAAGATGTTAATGGTGAGTTGCTTGCAATGCCACATCCATAATAATATGTATGGTTACGGTTGCCTCACCTTCCAAATCGAAATACGACAATGACAAGCATTGTCACTATTGCCTCAGGAATAAGTAAGGCGGTGATACGGTAAGTAAGACGTTGCGGGATTCTACTACTAGTAGTCGTTGGTACACGTATAGCCAATCCGTAGCATTTTATGACCTGCCTAGCAGAACGGCAATTGATCTTTTTTTGAAAAAGAGCCGGACCAACACTGGGAAAAAAATATCTCCATATATAAAACTTATCTCCATATTTCGATACTTGTCTGCATGTCTGAATCAGCTGAGCATGTCTTTGCTAAATTTTGCACCAAGTGTTTTCAATCCCTAACTCCTTAATTTAGCATTATGAATACGGTCTGCGAGTGTTATACTACATATTTTCATAGTGATCTCATCTCAACCACATAAATACTGCTTTTACGCTTTCTCAGACATACCCAACTCTCGCTTCGTTACAATAGTTTGAGAAAAAGCACAGAATCCGTTATTTGTGATATTGGTTATCAAATTTAAACCAAGACCAACAGCATAATCTCCATCATAATGATTATTTTAAATTTGACCATTTATTCTATTTCATCATTCACAAATAATATGTTTGTTTTAATTAAATAGCCAATCGGTTTCGCATTTCACTGCATTATCAGGGCTAAAAACATAAATTGTGAGTAATATGTTGCGTTTGTAAGCATTAATATTGGACATGTATGTTAACAATTTACGTTTTATTCCTAATTACGCAGTAAAATGTGAAACTTATTTAATTACAAAAAGAAAAAGATATATAATTAAGGTTAAGCTTGAAAGAGAATGTCGGTATAAGGATGAAAAAAAGGAATATTCATTCCCTTTCTCATGGAGCATTCGCTCCATTTGTTCAGACATGTAGAAAGAATAGTAGATGAAAGGTTAACAAAACAGATATGCAATGCGAATATGGAAGGATGTAGGTACCAGGGAAAACCAAGATTGACGTACCATCATCAGATTGATCGAGTACTTTCCGAAGGTGTGATGTCAAGAGCCTTCGCAACCGGCGTATTTGTATGAAGAGAGTAATAAATGTGGAGAAATCGAGACAAGCTGAAACGATCGTGATGTATGGCACTCGGTTCTCTCTGCCTACCTTGCAAGGGGTCTGGTGTGAAAATATGTATGTTGGTAGGTATACAGTTTGATAATTGTCAAATAAAAGTGTTTAAATTTAAAATGATCTTTATTTAAGACAAGAATGGGTTAAAACATGACGACCATGGGCTCCATTCACGTAAACAAATCCGAATTGAAGCGTTTAGGGCTAATAAACATTATAACGTGTCAATGCCGTGTCTATACGACGCGATATTATGCCGCGTTTATATAATATGTACGAGCCCAAAACGCTTTAATTCGATCGAAGCTTTGTACCGCGAGTAGGGATATAGATTTCACTACTACTGAGATCTTTTCGAAAGAAAAATTATAACACTATCCTGACATGGGAATCGAACCAAAGACTTCATTATCAGTATCGAACATGCTAGCAGTTAGAAACAACAAGGCAAAGTAATAAATAAAATTAATTTAAAAAATTAAAGCGACTCAAAATATCAATCAACTATACATATCTCAAAAACTACTGAACGGATTTTTATGAAACTTGCACTCTTCTCTAAGTTGTAAAACATCAAGTTCCCAAGAAATTGGTGGACATACACACAAATATATAAACATGCAAACATACATATACCTATATGTACTTGGAAGCCTAAATTGATCATTATACTCAAATATTATCCAATTCTAACAATATTACATACTTACATGTCAAACAACCTCAATTTTTTCGTCGGTGAAAAGTAATATTTGTTAAAATTCAAGCTGTTCTATACATGAATCCCAATCTCGAAAGTGAAATGTTTGGAAAGAGCTCCATAACGCAGAAATGATGCTTTAAAATGAACATGATGGAAATTTCGAACTTTCTGATATTCCTTAATGATAGCCGCCCACGTAACGATAGAATTATTCTTGTCGTTATTTTACAGTTAAAAGTTTTATGCTACACTATTTTTAAGTTTTCTCGAGTACTATTACAATATTAACATATATACGAAGTTAAAAAGGATATAACTAAATGGTTAGTACAAGCAACTTATAAGGACATAGAAAACTTTATTCTATAAAATATGGTATATTAATTTTTACACACACATCGACACACACACACACACACACACACACGCGCGCGCGCACACACACACACGCACACACACACACACACACACACACACACAAATACACACATTCATTATTCACGCTTTAGCAGACAAATAAAACTGTTTTATATAAATATGTAAATAATTGTTATAATGTAAATAATAAAGTAAAATATAAATGAATATAAGCAAAAATGTGTAATTGTAAACTAGATATAAAATTAAACGTAGATATAAATTTATGTAAAAATAGTTATAGAGGAGGACTCCTGACATAAGCTCGTATGTGCTTAACAGGGGACTTCAACAACATATAACTGTTTGTTAATTTTTTAGTTTAATAAAGATTTATTATTATTATTATTATATTATGTAGCTACTCCGAATTATATATCTATTCATTAATACGTGATTAATAGTATTTATACTATTTATCACGTATTAATGAATAGATTGAGGCTAAATCCTGACCGTATCCAACACATTGAAGCCTAAAAATAAACTTGAAAGCGTTGGTAAGTCTTTTCATGATACTTAAAAACAACTCCAGACTTTAAGATACTCTTAACTCCGTGGAAATGTAATTTCTTAATAAAGTTCATCTTTATTGTGATATGAAACTATGTGCTACATGATATGAAATTAATTCGATATGTATCGTTTAGAAAAAATAACAAAATTGAAAAAATCATGTTCAAACCTCTAGTTATTTACTATTGGTGAAACAGTGGTTGACATATGATTGAATATTTAAAGCCTGGATATGGCCTATCGTGCACATCATTAAACGTAACTTTTACAAACAATCTTAATTTTAAGTAACATTTGCAATAAAGACACTGCATTTCCTTAGAATAACATATGTAAGAGTAAGAACGGGCAACTTCGCAAATAAATCTAACTTTGATTATTTAGTTTCCTGTTCGCACTTAACTAAAACACGAACTGTTGATAATGAAAACAATTCCGAAAGCGTTGGTGCGTCCTTTAAAGCTCTAAAGAAACCTTTGGAGTTTATTTATAAATTGTTGACTGAGTTATATATCTTATTTTGTTCTAAATAATTTATTTATAATTAAAATAAAAAGTGAAATAGTGCTGCATTAAAACTTCTCTTGCCGAGTTACGTGACGTTAAGTCAAGTAGCATTGATTCTTCACTTGGAAGTTTTAAAACTTGCCTCACAACATCACATCAATTAAAAAACCGAGTTGCTTTTGCATCTCACAATCTTGTTCTTAAGACAATGGCAATGAATAAAGAAAGAAATTGGCATAACGAATCCATATTAATATTATAAATGTGAAAACCTCTCTTTCACTCTATCTATTGTCCGTCTGGCCGTCTGCATATTACGCTTTCACAGCAAAATCGCTGAAATGATATTTATGAAAATTTTTAATGTAGGTAGTTTAAGACTCGAGATCGAACACTAAAAACCAGGAAGAGCAAGCTACGTTTAAACATGTTAATAGAATAGCAAAGTAAGATAATATAAAAATAACCTTTTTGAAATTTGAAAATATAGGAAACGATGTTACTAATGATTTTTTATATTCCATAAGATAGCAAACAAGCAGATGGGTCTCCTGATGGAAAGAGTCAACCATTGCCTATAGACACCAAATATGTTAATGGCGCGTTACTATATAGTGGCAAGGTCAAATACCACATGCATAAGTTTACCGGATAACCCTCCAAACCGGAACACGATAACGACAAGCACTGACGCTATTGCGGCAAGAATAGGTAAGGCGGTGGTACCAGACCCGGGCGAGACAATGCAGAACTCTACCACCTAGTAGCCACGATGGTGGTGACTCGCATAGCCAATCGGTCGCCTTTTACGACCTGCCTGGCAGAACGGCAGTTGGTCTATTTTTCAAAGGAGCCTGGAACCAACGCGGGGGAAATAAATGATGAGTGGTAGTCGAGTTGGTGTTATATAACCAAAAGACGGCATTTTTATAACTTTTTACCATGCGTCCAGGAACGCATTTAAACGTGGATTGAAATAGACCATTGTGTTGCTCAATCTCTCACTAGTCACGATAATTTATTTATTAGAAAACCAACAGCAGAGTTATATCATATCATCCAATTTTACAAATAGATAGTAAAGCTAATTACAGGTTTTCCTTATTTAACTATTAGTGGAGAATGATTAAGTGGGCTATGAAATACAAATCTAATATATCATACTTAATATTAACTACAATATTAAGGAAATACTATAATCTCATAACATTTGTTAGCACTAATTGTTAAACAATTTAAAATTAGTAATAATTTATTTAACGAATTACATAAATTTATATAATCAAACTAAACAACACAATCAAATTGTTAAAACTAACGTCCTTTTTTATTTATTATAGTTTTAATTATTTCATTTTTATATCGAGTTTATGAATAAGCAAATAAATCAATATGACTAAAACTAATATTACATATGCGAACAATACGAGACAAAACAGAGTTATTGGCGTAATTTGTGTGAGAATGTGGCGTATAGAGTAAAGACGTGTGGCGGGTTCTGTATGACGGAACTTTAAATTCAATTTTAGAAATTAATTCAGAGCAATCTATATGGCTATGAACAATATCAAATAAAAAGCACATATCAGAGACTACACGTCTCTGCTATAGAGTTAAAAGATCGTAATGCATGCAATCCCGCTCGTAAGAACCTGAACTTCTACGACAGCGGTAATTTAAATGATTTATAAAAATCTTTTGAATTCGCTCTATTTGATTTTTATAAATAAGATATTGCGGTGACCAAATTGGGCAGGCATAATCTAAAATACTTCTTACATATGTGAAATAAATAATTTTGATTACATTTACGTCAGTAAATGGCTTTGAAGCACGTAAAACAAATCCTAGATTACGAAAAGCCTTATTAGCTACATAATTAATATAATCTGAAAGTAACATTTTGCTATCAAAGTGTACAACAAAATCAATTACATTTTGTGATCTGTTTATTAGTTTACCATTAAATGTGTAGTTAAATAAAATAGGTTTTGTTTTACGCGAAAAACTGTTGCAAGTGCATTTGTTTATATTAAGAGTTCTCTTATTCTTAGCATAATAATGAAATAGGGCATTAAGATCTTCCTGAATTAAAGAACAGTCATTTATATTTTTTTTATCGTCAGCATACATGAGAAAGTTAGCATTTTTAATATATGCATCAATATCATATAAGTACGCATTATAAAAAAGTGGACCCAGGTGAGAGCCCTGAGGAACCCCTGTTGGTACCACAATAAAATCCGATCTATAGCCACCTATGACAACTGCTTGAGAACGATTTGTAAGATATGATTTAACCCAGCGCAGCAAATCTCCATGGATACCGAGATTCTCTAGTTTTTTCAGCAGAATAACGTGATCTACACGATCGAACGCCTTCTCAAAATCAGTGTAGATCACGTCTACCTGTCCACCGTGCTCCATATTTTCTAGAAGGTAGCTTGAAAAACATGCTAAGTTAGATAAAGTACTTATTTTTTTTAGAAAACCGTGCTGTTGATTCGGTATTGACTGGTTAGTTACCTGGTATATTTTGTCACAGACAATACGCTCTAATAGTTTTGCTATTGTGTTTAATATAGAAATACCTCGATAGTTCTTTATTTCGGTTTTGGATACTTTTTTATGGATAGGTATAATGTGTGTAAGCTTCCAAACGCGTGGGAAAATTCCTTCCTGTAAAGAATTTTCAAGCTAAACTATTCTCGTTTAAATTTGTATTCTTCATAGGGTTCGATCTATATCTGGTGTAATCTACTACTACTCCGACCTTATGGGAACATGTGGAAACTTCCGTGCCTTCAAGCGAATTTTGATATACTTACTATTAGTAGCAGAATTAAGTTGGCTATTTTGGTAGCTAGGCCTAAACTACAGTAGTGCAATAGCAATAAGGATTAACCTCATTGTAAAAGTCTCATTTCGTAATATTTTTTATGACTTTACCATTTCTCTATCTTCTGCTAAAAAGGGAGAGAAACATAATGTATTTTCCTACTCTTATATACTTCTGATTAATTTGATTGCAGATCAACTTTTCCCCAGACACCCCGAGCTCGTAACTAAGTGGTTATAAGGACGGTTGCCGCTGTTAATTCTGGTCTACAAAAGTAACAGCGTTGGGAACGCGAGATGGGTCTATTACGCTTTATTTATACTTTGGTTATGTCTACAAAGACTGTAGGTGTTTACTAGTTGATAAGTAATATATCATCGGATATAGGGATTTGGACTAACGAGTAATCATTTGCTGTATTTTTTAAGTTCTAGAATAACAAACAGTCTTCTGATTGCAGAAGATCACAGTCAGCTACAAATACCAAAAATTTAAAAAAGTTGTAGATAAAAACGTTGCTGTAGCAAGGTTACGGTCTTACATTCACATCGACTCTGATGCGGCAGATAAGGTGATGGTACTAGATGCTGACAAGCCGGTTCAAAATCTTTTCACATAGAAGCCACGATAGTGACGCCGGTAGTGATACGTAGATACGAAATAAACATATACCAGATAGTAAATCAAACAGGAAAAGTACGGATCCAAACGGAAAAAAGTATTTTATAAAATATACTCCGGTGTATATTTAAAGTTGATAAGAGGACCTTTTATGACATAATATATACAAGTATCTTTACGTCCATATCCCGAAGAAGAAAGCAGAGGTACAACCAGTGCACCCACGATTAGCCATATATTTGGCTTAGTCTCATAATGTGATAGGTGTCAAATTTATCGCCAACTGGGCACTTATCCAGTCTTAGGTAACGTTGTTTTTATCTTAAAACTGAAAAAACACATTTTTCAATTGCCCGACCCAGGACCTCATGTGAACCACCAATAGTAATAGTGATAGCAGGTTGGCTGTTAGTCTATGGTAAGTGTCATCATAACTTTAAAAATTGGTTGCTCCTTTTGATAACCGAGTCCTCTAGCCTTGCTTATTCTTCGAAGAACGAAATTATCTGAAACTTCAAAATCACAACCTGAGCAAGCCGTTCAATATACCAACAAGGCAGTTAAATAACGCATTTAAAATCGAACAATAACTTTACAATAATAAAATCAAACATACTCGTAGTTTATTAAAAGATTTATATCCGTGTTTATTTCACATCTGTCTAATCATCAAAGACAAGCTGCCAACAGTCGACAATAAATAACCATAATGTTGGTAAGGGATTCGGAGGATAAATAAATTCCATCAGAATAAAGCCGCCTAAGCCTTTTAATCAATTTGTGACATTTATTTCACTTCGTTTAATGAATTAGATACAAACAAATTTATTATGAGTTTTGATCTTTTTTGTGTACGTAAAATTTTTGTGCTTTAAGTGTTTTGGAGATGCTGAAACACTGCGTTTTATTTTTAAGCTAGCTGTAGGTTGCGGTGTTTTTCGGATTTTATGAGTTTAATTACTTGATAATTTTTTTAGTTCTTACATCTTGATGATGCCCAAATCACGCTGCATATGGTACTGCTTGTGTTACATATGCTATGGCGCTTATTTTATTTGTAGTTTGTTGTAATAACATATTATAACATTTTTTAAATTCGTAATTTGAATGAAATCTGATTAGATTTGGATTAGGTACTTAAAAGTAATAATAAGTGGTCAATAAAACAGTAATGAACATAAAATCCCCGTGTTGGTCCCGGGCTCCATTGAAGAATAGGCCAACTGTCGTTCTGCCAGGCAGGTCGTAAAAGACGACCGAGTGGCTATACGCGTCACTACCATCGTGACTACTAGGTGGTAGAGTTCTGCATCGGCTCGACCTGGTCTTGTACCATCGCCTTACCTTTTCCTGTCGCAATAACGTCAATACTAGTCACTGTCGTGTTCCGGTTTGGAGGGTAAGGTAGCCGGTAACCTTATGCGTGTGGCATTAGACCTCGCCACAAGATAGCAACGCACCATTAACATCTTTGGTGTCTATAGGCGATGGTTGACTCTTTCCATCAGGAGACCCATCTGCTTGTTTGCTATCTAATAATATAAAAAAAGACAAAAATGTGTTTTAGGACCTTTTACCTATTTATAGAAAAGGCAAATTATATTATAAAAAAGGTATATATTTATTAAAAAAGTTGTTTCAGCAAATATTTGGATTTTTTGGAACGAAGTTCCTTACGGCAGGCTTGGAGGGGATAGGGATTTTGCTGCGCGACCGAACTGAAAAAAACGTGATAGTAAAACCGTAAGAAAAATGCGTGGAATAAAAGCGTTAAATGAGACGTGCGCAGGCGCGACAGTCGCGTACACAAGCGAGTAGTGCCATTTAGCCGAAGGAAGTTCGTTCCTACCTGGTGTCCCGCGACACCACATCATTTATTTATATCATAACAATAAACAAGCAGGTCACAGGTGGCTCTCTTGTTAGAAAGAAACAACCAACATTTGTAGTCACTTAATATGTTAATAGTGCGTTGCATTCCACGTGGCAGGATGTTAACGCCACACACATAAATTTATCGGCTATCTTAGCCTCCAAACCAGAACATAATAGTGACTGGCAATGACGGTATAGCGGCAGGAATAGGTAAAGCAGTGGTTACAGACCCGGGCGAAACCATGCAGAACTCTACCACCTAGTAGTCACAATGGTAGTAACTCTTGTTACAATTGTTGTTGTTGTTGTGCCAATTGATCGGCTTTTACAAATTTTATAAGGCGTTTACAACCTTATAAGACACAAATTCGGCCTCATATGGAGTACTGCTCTCGCTTGTAGGCGGGGGCTCCTCAGTACCAGCTCCTTCCTTTTGACCGCATTCAACGTAGAGCGACTCGAATCGTCAATAACAGGACTATTTCTGATCGGCTAGATTCTTTGGCATTACGTAGAGATGTGAATTCGCTCTGCATCTTCTCTCGGATATGTCATGGGGAGTGTTCCGATGAACTGTTTGGATTAATTCCTGCTGCAGAATTTCACCATCGGACATCGCGACTAAATTCAAAATTTCATCCTCACCATCTCGATGTTTGGAAATCTACAACTGTGCGATTCTCGATGCACTTTTTTCCCCGCACTATTTCTTAAAAGGCCGGCAACGCAATTGCAAATTTTCTGATAGTGTGGTTGTCCATGGGCGGTGGTAATCACTTACCATCAGGTGAGCCTCCTGTCCGTTTGCCCCCTTTTCCATAAAAAAAAAAATCATAAAATGGTCCGGGCCAACACGAGTTTTTTTAAATTACTTAATTGACGGGATTCGGGTTCGATTTTTGACGAAGACAGACGTTTGTGTGAAGAGTATAAATGTTTGTATTTTTGGGTTTGAGTGTTTATTATTTGAGTATTTATATGTGCATTTCTGTGTATTAGTATTGTCAACCCATATCACAAGAAGTAACTAACGCTAAGTAATTTGGATCGTGCCTGGTCGCAGAAACATTTTTATTTTTGATTAATAATAAGCTAAATTTTTGTAAACATCTTCGTACTGATGAGACGCCCGTTTTATCCATTCTATCTTCAAAAAATCTTGAATTGGGTACTTAATAAATTTAGGGGGCATCAAATATATTAATTTGGTGAAGAAAAAAATATTGATTAATAACAATAAATTAGTTTTATACTTTAAAAAAATGTCCTACACATTTTTTTATCTAACGAGTCATTTACTCCAAAGATATCGTAATTACAAGATTTTAAAATTGATATTAATCAGTTGAAAGAACAACTTAATTTTCTCACAATACCTTGTTAATTATTATTATAATTTAAGGGTAACTTTGTCCTACACGTAAAACGGAAATGGAACCTTTTCTTAGTCCGAAACTCTAATTTGATATTTTTCGAATATAGAAAAAAATGGGCCTCGTCAAAACGAAGCTGTTCATACTTCACAAAAATTCAGCTCGTTATTAATCAAAAGTAAATATGTTCTAGGACCACGGTCTAATTTATTTACATTGGGGTAAGATCAAATAATGTAATTTGTCAAAATTTTTTCTTTTTTTCCATCAGACTATGACGGAAAATTTGAGGAAATCTTAAATTCGTAAAACCCAATCGGACACTTCCAATCGCGTATTGGTAATATAGTATAACCATAATTGCTTCCTAGGGCCACAAAATGCTAAGATATATGAAAAAACTCTCAAAAATCCAATCTAATTTTCAAAACGGAAGCTAAAAATACATTTACGATGATTTAAGTAATCATAAGTAAGGCTACGTTTTTAAAATTAACAGTTAAAATAACAAATCAGTAGTAAATAAATATATCATTATTCCCATGAAAAATAACATGACAACAACAGAACTGACAGTTGAGTTGATTATTTATCCATTACTTACACACGAGACACGAAATATTACATCATAAATCATGAATTCAGACGCGCATCCATCATTAAGGCTGTAATATTTAATATTAAATAACCAAAAGACCTTGTTTTTCTTAGTTATTCTTGTGGATAATGAGAAATACGCAGGTTTTGTATATAAAGCATATATTTTTATTGTTTTTGAATACGAGTAATATAGGCGTGCTAAAGTTCTTAGATTTAGAGGCAATGTTGTCAATTAACCTTTAACCTAAACAGTAAATAAGCCTTTGGCAACAACTCTGTATTTTGTTCGTAACAGTATTCTTATTTATTATGCTAATAACAAATTTTGCTCTATAGTAGAGCTCTGCAACGTCTTGTTCGGGTTATAAGCCCAGTCATTTGATCAATAAAAAGGGGGCTACCTGGAAAGTTTTTCGAGAGTTTTGAAAATTGGTTATATTATGGATTTCGGTATGCTCTTTTCGAATTTCAACTTTATCACCTCGTATCTCCACCGCTCGCGCCGCCATATTGAAAAAATGGCGGCCAATAACAGTTTTTCGGGGATATCTCCTTATATGATTACCACCACCTTTACTATATCTGTTTAAATATTAACATACTTCTTTAGGCGATAACTATCTCCGTGTATGCACACACATATGTATTATATATATATATATATATATATATATATATATATATATATATATATATATATATATATATATATATATATATATATATATATATATATATATATATATATATATACATGCATATACATATATATTAGGGTGGATGGAAAAAAAATTTTTTTCTTAGCATGGAGGTAGAATTTGTAGCTTATAAATAAAAAAAATCTTTTTCGCAACATTTGGAGATAGCCCACTCTATGTTATAAAATCTGTGGGATGTCCTCTTGAAAGCTAAATGAACAACGAGTTCAAAGAACAAAAGTTAAACAAATTTTTTTCCTATTATTTTTGTAACTTAAGCGAAAAATGAAGAATTGAGAAGCCCTTTTTTCTGTATTGAAATAAAGGGTAAGTGAAAAAAAATCATTTACAATTATTTTTTCATGTTTTCCACGATATTTGACGGAAAAAAATTTTTTTCGCTAGAATAAGTCCATTTGATCCATTATTTTATTAAAAAACCTCCTTTGGGAAAAGATGATCAAACTGAGTCATAATTTTTTATCCTACAATTTGTCCAATAGATATTTGTGCTTCAAAAATCAAAATTGATAGAAATAGAGTCACGCATCCATATATTTCACTAATCATATACGTCGACCATGCGTCACACTAAGGCCCGCACTAGGCCTAGAAATTGTGTATTCATTGCGGATTTTCTTCTACGACATACGTAATGACACTTACAAAAACCGCAATGTCTATATTTTTCATTAATTTGGCAAAAGTCAAGGTGGAGCCATAGTGAACGCGTTCTACGTGTAGTAATAGATTATGTTATTCACAACTGATTGATAACGTATAATTTTGATTAAACTGCGATTAAGTACTAATACTTAATGACTTAAATAATTAATACTTCAGAATATAATACCGGGCCATGGTAGCGACCAAAAGTATTGAATTTTTTTTAATGTATCACAAAATTAATCAAATCGGAACCGATCTTCTCAAGGGATCATAGTAATTTACGTACATACATACAGTAACATAAAAGTACACAGTCTTACAACACGACTTATTTGTAGTTAAATTTAAGTTTTTATTTAATGTAGGTGAAGCCATTGGTGACCGCTCTGTTATTCAAATAGTTAACAACCCTGACTACGCAATCATTGGGGCTCAGGTTTGATTTCCCACAGGGTCAGGCATTCATATATTGAGCATAGGGTTTGAATTTCTGGGTTTGGGTGTTTAATAAACATATTTGAGTGTTTATATATGTATTTCTATGTATTCATATCATTGAGTAACACTCACATAATAAGCAAATAAATTGCTTACTTTGGGGTTAGGTCAATTTGTGTAATTTATATACCGATATTATTTTTATTATTCTGATATAAAGTTTGTTTGTAATTAAATAATCCATCCAAGCGGCACCTATGCTTATAAGTATTTCATAATTGAAATAAAATAAAATTTACCTCGGAATGTTGATCGATTTTATGTTTACTAGGACTCACCAGTTAGTCATTCAGTATAACAGGTGGTTTCTGTCATCGTCCCATTTGCCAACTTTAATAGGTCCATTATTGAAAATTTGACTTAATCGAACAAGGGAGCCCATGCTCTGAGTTGAACAGTGTAACTAGTAGATTAATGTGGAACTCATGCTTTCATTATTTACACCATTTCAAATTATTAACAATATTCTTCAAAAATGCTGTGGGTTTGTAAATTTATTAAATCTTGATTAACATTGCAATTTTTCTAAGTATTGGCGGAAAAATTTTGATCATTATTATTCAATATTATGCTTCTGTTACGCTTGCATGAATATGTAGGGGAAAATTGGATGAAGTCATATAAGTGTAGTGACTGCATATTTTTGGTTCACTTTTTTAAGCAATTTTTAAAATTTCTCTTTTATATACAAGGGTATGTGAAGAAAAAAAAATACTTTGCTAATATAATACAGCGACATAGTAGAAAATATTGAAAATATTTTGAAATTCCCACTACGTATATAGATAGAAATTACTCATTTTGCCCAGTTTTCAAAAATCGAGTTTTCACTAGATCTTCACGGTTTAAGATGACGTCAGTATGTCTATGTATGTATGTGTGTGCAAACATCACACTACTTTTGAACGACTTGACCTATCGAAACTAGGTTGATGGCATTCAATTGGATTTTAATCAACTTAGTCTTTCTGAAAATTTGAACCAATTTGATTTAGGAAATTTTGAGAAATTTGGAATAAATCTCAAAAAAAATTTTGATGAAATAACATTTTTTTTAAATAACTTCTAGGTTAATGTACCGATTGTATACAAACTCTAATCAGCTTTTTTCCTCAAAAAACTGCTTCCCTTCCATAAATTGAACTTTTTGGACATTTTACAATAATTTAGTACATAAAAAACTACGTCAAATACCATTTCAAATATTGAACCAAGTTGCCAAAGTTACTGCTTTACAAATATTAATGTTTTGTTGTTTACAAGAAAATCATTTTATATTTGTAAAATAAATTTCAGACTAATTTCAGACCTAAACAGCTCTTTTACTTAAAAAACTTTTGTCTAAAACTGTAACTTGGATAAAATCGACTAATTCGTTAGGGATTCATCAAAAGCAAAATTTTAATATTTCATTGTCGTTTTTCAGCCAATTGATTTTGTAGTTAGTAAAACATTTTAGGCTCTAAATTGCATTCAATGGCATTCAAAAGATTAAAATCGACCATCATTTAGAAAATAACCATAATAAAAAAATTGGAATAGTCAATTTTATAAACTGTTATTTTTTTAACTCTTCGAGCTTAAAGTATCAATTTAGCAGAAAGTTTCAGGGATGGCCTGCAGAGTTAACCAATTTACAATTTTTTATGAATATAGGAATTTGAATATTACATATGACTCTTATATACTATAAATATTTTGCACGCCTCTTAACTCAAAGCATTTGAAGTAGTGTTTCACTTCCGATTTGTCAAAATCAAGCACTTTAGTAAATTTAAAATGCTTCTATGATCACCAATTTTCATTTATACTGTTACGTGCATCGGGTTCGTAATTG
The DNA here is from genome assembly GCA_036924255.1 of Apodemia mormo. Classification (NCBI taxonomy): domain Eukaryota; kingdom Metazoa; phylum Arthropoda; class Insecta; order Lepidoptera; family Riodinidae; genus Apodemia; species Apodemia mormo. The sequence continues at coordinate 11,710,477 of JAUPFN010000008.1, forward strand.
TAAGAAAACGCCACCTATATTTAACCGTGTAGTTATAACACTAAGGTACAATACATTACGATGAAATACGTAAATACACTGATAAGCTAACGTAAACACACTATACACACTGGTCACACTCGCTGTACTAACACCGAACTTAACCGCCTACGCTGTATCACTAAAACACTTCTCTTATTCACTGTATTACAAACTGGTTACTTCCCTTCACACTGGTTGCAAGATTATTCGCAACAATACTGTGACAGTAGTCGACCTAAATTAAGAAAACACTAATTAATTTATTAATATTCATTAAAAATTATTTTATGTAGTTATTTCCACAGAACATATTTCGAAACAAAAAAGTATACGTCTTCATTTATTGTATAGGGATCACGATAACTACCAAAAATACGGACGGTCTCGCGAACGGATTTTTTATTATTTCTAGAATGTCATACTCTTTCACTTGCTTCGTATTTTATGTCAATTTAATAGTGTTTTTTTAAAACAATAAATATTAACAAATTTTTTTCTCTATTTCTTATTCGTAAGATAGCAACAAGGTGATGGCCCTCCTGATGAAAAAAGAAACCATCGCCTATAGACACCAAAGATGTTCATGGTGCCACCCGTTTTTATCCGTGTTGCAGAATGACAATGCCACATGGATAGATCTACCGACTACTTTACCCTCTAAACTGGAACACGACAATGACAAACATTGACGCTATTGCGGCAGGAATGTGTAAGGCGGTGGTACCAAACACACGTGCGAGACATTGTGGAAATCTACCAAGCTATGAAATGTTTGTTGCAAAATATACTTTATTTTGTTAAAATAAAAAAAACTTTAGAAAGTCTTCCCTTGTATTGGTCCCGGGCTCCTTTGAAGAATAGGCCAACTACCATTCTGCCAGGCAGGTCGTAAAAGGCGACCGATTGGCTATACGAGTCACTACCATCGTGGCTACTAGATGGTAGAGTGCTATATTGTCTCGCCCGGGTCTTGTACCACTGCCTTGCTTATTCCTGCCGTAATAGCGTCAATGTTTGTCACTGTCGTGTTCCAGTTTAGAAGGTAAGGTAGTCGGTAGACCTATCCGTGTGTAGGGTAAGGTAGCCGGTAAACTTATGCATGTGGCATTAGACCTCGGTACAAGAAAGCAACGCACCATTAACACCTTTGATATCTATAGGCGATGGTTGACTCCATCAAAAGACCCATCTGCTTGTTTGCAATCTTATGATATATATAAAAAAAGTAAATTGTTGCTTACTACTGGCTTAATTTTATAAATTATTATCGTGAATAAAGTTTTTCATAATAATTAAAAATATTTTCATAATAATACTGTTATGAGAGTTTAAGTAAGCATAAGCGATTGATTACACTCGCAACCCACCCTGATGGAATATTTACGTCAGAAAATCATTTTAAATTGACGTGGTTTCGCCTTTGATTCAGGGGGGCTACTGAAATTTTTGATGGACGTTTTTAAAAATTCGTTTTGACATTTTACCGATTAAATACTTCATATAAATTTGTATGAAAGATGGTGGGTAAAAATATTATGCATCTTTGTATTAAAATTACTTTTTTATAAGATCGTTTAATAAAAAACTAAGACGGTGAAAGTGTAATATAGTTGTGTATTAAAAAATAATTCTAAAAATTTTTAAAATTGTTGGCCAAGAAATACTTTAATTTTTGCAAACGGAAAAGGTCGATTTTTAGGTTTTGGGTGAAGTTTACGATTTTTTTTCTACAAAATTAAGAAATATTTTGAAAATATCTCTCGGTGAAACTGTTAACAGTTTCATAAAGATTATCACCAAATTTTTCTAGAAAGCAATTCCGTATATTCATTAAGGAATTTTGAAAACCGTAACACTCGTTTTAGCAGTTTGTAGGGAATGGGGTCTTAATAAATGGGTTATCTTCGTTATCTTGTCATCAGCATAACCATGTACTTACTAACAATTTTTTATAAATTACTAACTAGCTTTTCCATGCAGTTTCGCCCTCAAGAGCGCCTGCTTTATAGACGACAAGATAGAACATGTCATCCATATAGTTTTTCGTACAACTAACATCCCGTATATCAGCCTTTAAGGGGTGATTTTTGAACTAAAATTTACCGGTTTAGCCGTGAAATCGTAACAAATAGCCAGATAGACTTGTGCATTTATAATAATAGCGCCTTGCAACCTGCTGAATCGTAAAAGTTTTAGTGTATCCCACGAGAATAACTTACTTTTCCGAGATAAAAACTAGCCTATGAGGTATTCCAGGTCATATATATGTGCCAAATTTAAAATAGTAACAAGCGTTATCCTGGATGGATCTTTACAAACTTTCGGATTCACAATATAAGTAGTAAGTAGGGCTTGTAGAATTAATATGGAAGTATGAGACATTAAAATTTAGCAAATTTCAATATTTTACTGCAGAGAGCTAATGCAAAAGTTAGCAATGGAAATTTCACCGCCATTAAAATTTTTCTTCATTAAGGTTGTTAGCGTTGTAATTGTATTTTATAGAAACTACTTCCACTTCCTCGAACTGTAATAAATTACATTAGCCCTGTAATTGTACGCCCGGGCCCTTTTACGGAGATAATTAGAAGAAATGAAACTGTGAAGATGAATACTAAATCACATGTTGAAAAAACGACATATGAATATTCCAACCGACGAAAAAACGGAAGAGATTCCTAATTCGACGCGTATACTTTTTTATGTTATTTTGATCATTCTTTTTTAACTGAAATGAGTATATACCTAAAAATGCTTCTATTAGTTTTTTTTATTCATCTACAGGAGTACGTAAAAAGGGATGATTATTCACTCACTGATTTTACTGTATGACCGGTGTAACTTTTTACAGATCATTCACCAATTTTGATCATTCTTTTTTCATTGCAATGAGTATATTCCCAAAAATGCTTCTATTTTTTTTAATCATCTACAGGGGTATGTAAAGAAGGGATGATTGTTCACTTTCTGGTTTTAATATATGTCCACGCATTACTTTTTACAGAGTGATCCAGTTTTGATATTTTTTTTTGTATTGGAATAGATATATCCCGAGGGTTGTTCCATATAATTAAAGAAACAAATCCACCCAGAAGGATATGAAAATAGAGGATGATATTTATACGAACAGTCAAGCTTTGGAAAGTTTACTTCACTACGAGCTAAGATATTGGGATTTTTAAGAGGAGGATCAACAAATTCCTTAAAAGCCGGCATCGCATTGGCAACTAACCCCTTATGTTGTAAACGTCCATGGGCAGTGGTGACCGCTTTCCATCAGGTGGCCCACTCGCACGTATGCCTGCAAATTCAATAAAAAAATATATTTTGTTAAATAAATTATTTGTTTATTCTTTTGCGACGTGTTTGTTGTAATTGGGTTATACTAGCGATCGCCCTTATGTCGAATTTCGACACGTTCACTTACTGAATTTAATGTATAACCACGCAAGACCTTTTTTTTGTTAAAAATATTTTATAGAGAAATGCGCTGCTAATTTAAAAAAATATATAATAGGGATACAAGACGCTTTTTCAAATACTACTTGTATTAACTTTCGACTTCGATGCGTTTGTTGCAATTGGAACATAATAGCGATCGCTCTATGGTCGAAATTCGACACGTTCACTAACTGATTTCTATGTCTGTACTAAAAAGCCCGCACTATTCCTCTGTGGAATCAATTACCGACAGGAGCTTTTCCGAATGGGTACGATTTAGGGACCTTCAAGAAAAGAGCCTATTCTTTCTTAAAGGCTGACAATGCAACTGCAAATCTTCTAATAGTGCAGTTGTCCATGGGCGGCGGTGATCACTTACCATTAGGTGAGCTTCCTGTCCGTGCCCCCTCTTTCTATAAGAAAAAAAATGACCGCGCAAAATTTTTCGTCAGATAAATTTTTGTTGAAAATATAATTATTATAGAAACATGCGATGCTAATTTGAGAAATACATAATAGGGATACAAAACCCTCTTTCGAAGTTAACTTCGATGTTCTATCAACTTTTGACTTCAATATGTTTATAGTAATTGGGTCATATTAGCGATCGCCCTATGGTCGAAATTCGACACGTTCACTAACTGATTTAAATGTATGAACACAGAAAACTTTTCGTCGGTTTAATTTTTTAATAAAAACATATTATAGAGACATGTGATGCTAATTTGAGAAATATATAATAGGGATATAAAACGCTTTTTCAAATATTACTTCTACATTCTATCAACTTTTGACTTAGATGTGTTTGTTGTAATTGGGTTATACTATCCATCGCCCTATAGTTGAAATTCTACCAATGACTAAATAATAAAAACTTTTTTTAATTTGACCACAGATTTTAGGCGTAAAAAATAGTATATACCTATGTAATAATATGTGTGTATATTAGCATTTATGGTACACAAATTTAGTGTGCCTAAATATGTTTATTTTCATCACTTTTTTTGATGCATATTATTTAAAAATATTAGATATCTGCAGTCCTCCGCCGTGTAAACTTTAGCTGTGCAAACTTGATATTCCACCGTTCATATAATTTACGCAATAAAGTTTTCTTAGCCAAGTTTTATTTGATTTTAATTATACAAATTTTCATTAAGATCGATCAAGCCGTTTTTGAGTTATAATAGTAGGTACATAGAGACAGATAGCTATACACAGCATTTCAATTAAATAATAATATATTTTATATAAATAAATAAATCGCATGCCAAATCAAGCATGGTCTAACCATTCTTGAGTTATAACGGTTAAAATATTTTTGAGTTATAATGTAACATGCAGAAAAACAGACAAAATCGCCTATTATTTGCGCCTAAACATGTTCTTACTGTATAATAATTTTCACCAAAAATGGACAAACGGATAGATAAAAACCAGTTGCGCAATTGCGTATTCGGAGTCGTAAACATACTACACTAAACCTCGAGATACTAGGAAAAACTTGCTCAATTTGGTAGTCTAAGTCAGAAATATGATAAATTAAGTGATGCAAAGTTATGGTTTATAATATTATATACCTATAGAAATTCCAATTTTTCAAAACATACATTGTCAAGCTTGCAGGATCTTCCATTTTCCATCTTGATGCAACCTTAACATACTTTACAATGCCGACTTCTTTATCGACCGACAATAATCAAAAGTTGCAGAACATTACCTTAAGCTGATCATCATGGCAAAACTTCGTATTACAGATCAATGAAAATCAAAGCCTTTTTTACCAAGTAACACAACTGATGAATTGTGGTAAATTTCAGGGTATTTTGATGTTCGATCCTCTGCAAGAGACACTTTTTTCTTTTCACTCTTGAAAACCGGTGTACACTGATACCATTGTGCCTATCTGGTCGTGTTCTTTGACCCTTAATAAATATTTTAATGTAAAAAGTGCAATGGTAAGGCGCCATCTAGTTTGTAAACAAATAACTACGTATTAAACTGAGTTAAGTGGTATGGTAAGGCGCCATCTAGTTTGTAAATAAAAAACATGTTAAACCGGGTTATTATTCCTGAAGTGGAAATGATTATTTTGGCGTAAAAAGCATTGCCATCTATGTACAAATTATAATACTACAACAACAATAAGCTAAGAATACTACTCAGTTCAAAGATTTCGAGCTAAACTTTAAGACGGCGTTTTAAGATATTATAGTTTTTTTAGACAAAACAGGACATCAACTATGATATAAAGCTTTTCCACTTTTAAATAAATTAACTTAAAAATAGATTTTAACATTTATGTGAAGGCGTAAAGTAATAGAAACCAGCGAGTGAGTCAGACTTTATTGTACGAATGGCTACGTACAATTATTGTGCAATATTTAGATTATAATATTGTAATTATTTTTATTTAAACGTAACCGAAGATCATGTGCATTTGGCATAACTTTTTTATGCTATAAGCTGGCAGGCGCTTAGACGAGCCGCTTTATGGAATACTGTTACCGTTGTCCTTGAACATTTAAAACATGAGAAAAGATATGCTGCCGATGCTGGAGATATATATTTCACTTTTTAAAGGTTTCATGTCCTTCTCTAGTAGATAGAAACACACTATTCATATATTTGGTGTCTATGTAGTCTATATGTTTATGTTACCATCAGAAGGGCTATATGCTTGGTTTATTAAATCTCAGGCATGGAGTATGTATCACTTCACCAGACACCAGATGTGTATTTTGGTAGAGCCATATTAATTTTTTTTATATCATAAGATAGCAAACAAGCAGATGGGTCTTCTGATGGAAAGAGTCAACCATTAGTCATCACCAATAGACACCAAAGCTGTTAATGGTGCATTGCTATCTTGTGGCGAGGTCTAATTATAAGTTTACCGGCTACCTTACCCTTCAAACCGGAACATGACAGTGACAAGCACTGACGCTATTGCGGCAGGAACAGGTGAGGCGGTGGTACCAGACCCGGGACAGACAATGTAGAACTCTACCATTTATTAGTCACGATGATAGTGACTGGCATAGCTAATCGGTTGCCTTTTACGACCTGCCTGGCAGAACGGCAGTCGGTCTATTCTTCAAAGGAGGAAGAGGCCTCCTTCCTCCATTTCTTCTTTTTTAGAGATCCTTAGAGGATTCCTCTTTTAATTTTCAGACCTTTGCTATGTTTCAGCAGCAGAATCGTTGTAAAGAAAATAGTTACTTAAATTTTAATCTAACTATCCAATAAATTTTTTTAGTATGGACACCCACACATTGATTTGAAAGTTTATTGCTTACGAATTGATATCAAAGTTCATTGCTTGATTTGCCGAACGTTCACTAGACTTGTTAGCGCGCCGGGTAGTGACCATACTTTTCAATGTTATTCCATTACTTTTGTTATGGTTTACTATGTAGTTAAATATTAATTTCTTTTTATTATATTTTTGGTTTACATATGATTATGTTATGTGTAATAAAAAATAATATTGCAACCTGTCTAACAATATAGACAGTATGATTAGGTACAATACAATATTGCAAAACTGATGGGTACAGCTACATTTATAGGTTATTGCAATGTTTAACAATAAATTATTATACAGGGTTACTTTTAAATGTCTCGCCATATTTTCAGAAACTGTTCAGAATCGATAATATGTTCGATTTATGTAATTTAAAAAAATCGAAAAATTCAAAATTACATTTTTATCTGACACAAAAAATAAAACGCATGGAAATAATTACAATTACGCCAAATTCGAACTAAAATATTTAAGTGCCTCCAACTAAATAAAATGTGATCGGGAAAAATATTCAGAGCGACAGATTACATAATAGTTACTATCGTATTTATAAAATGACGTCAGCATTACAGAGTTCATTCGAAAGACACACACACATCTATATATATAAAAATCAATCCCTATTTTCCTTGGTCACGACATCACGCCTGAATGGCTGGACCAATTTCGGTATTTTTTTTTTGTTGTGTTTGTAATTGTAAGGAGAAGGTTCTTATAAAAGAAAATATTAAGAAAATTGCGCGGAAAAATAGAAAATTTAAGAATACTTAACCACCATATAAAGTTTAATGCCATTTTGGCTGCGTGGAAGGACAATCCCGTAGTTCGTAGACTTATATAAATTACGTGTCACGTTGTTTGTCCAAAGCCCTTCCACGGTCAAATTTAGTCATATTCTTGAGAATATCAGCTTTATTAATGCGATTATACCGAAATGGTGACAGAAAAAAAAAGAAAAACTTTTTGCAAATGCAGTTTTAAATATAGGTATTTTATATACATCATGGCTTCTCCTGGCTGACAAGTTATCAGGTTAAACCAAATAATGTTGTCGAATTATAATACTTTTTATAAATAATTGCCTACTATTTGAACCTTATAATGATCTTCGTCGCACTTGGTTAACTTATTTTTCATATCATAAAATAGGAAACAAACTGATGGCTCTCCTAATGAAATGAGACAGCATCGCTTATAGACACCAAAGGCGATAGTGATTGATGCATTGCTATCCGTGTCGTGGGTGGGATAATAATTCCACTTGCACAACAATTCTCATGCAACCAGAATACGACAGTGAAAAGCATTGTCGCAATTGCGACAGAAATAGGTAAGGCGGTGGTACCAGACGTTGCAGAACTCCATCAGTTACGATACTTAGTTATATTAGGGTACAAAGATAGCTGTTTGAGACCCGAGAGAGAAGATAGGATAGTTTTTGTCCCGGAAATCTAACGGAAACAGGAACTATGCAGGTAAAACCTCGGGACTATCTATCTTTAAAATCACTAATAAGGGGAAACATAGGCTATTTTTATTTTAGAAATTCTTCCACGCAGACGAAGTCACCGGCACAGCTAGTTTATAATACAGTTTTAATAAAAATCTATAAAAAAACTGTAAACGTTTTGTGATAAAAAGTAAAGTTTCGTTAGTACAGTGAAACAATTTTCAATTTACTCACCATAAAAAACATTCAGTAACCTATTTCAAAAATCTCTAATACAAATCATTTATGCAAGTTCTCGGGAAAATCTAGAATTTTTCCTTTTCTCTTGTTCAAAGATTACTTTGCGTTGCTTTGAAATTAAATATAAGTCTGTTTATTTAACACTAACTAAACCGCGCGGCTTCGCCTGCCTATAGCGTAACATGTTATGTATTTAACCTTTCATACAAACGTCATTTTTTCTTTTATCTTTATTGAACCACATACAAAATGTATAGGGTGCAAATGGTGAGCTTAATGCAAGAGGTATTCTCTACCAGCTAACCATACGGCTAAACAGAAAATCACACGGAGTTAAATTTTCATTATTTAAACTTTAGCCCATAGGGGTTAATTCATAAGAAAAAGTAGCCTATGATTGACCCCGGTTCTTAAACTATCTCCATGACAAATTTCATCAAAATCTATTCAGTAGTTTATTCGTACGGTTTCCGTTATGGCATTATTACATCGGTTAAATGACAGCCACACATCAGTTATTAAATGTGTTTAATAAATTGAATTTCCTTAAATTTATATACTAATAATTTACGAGTCATTGAATGTGGTGTGATAACACATCCGAGCATGAACGTGTTCTGTCATGCCCGTTACATCACTCTCCTCCTTCGAAAAAATTTTAAGCATGATGATAAAAACTTGTCGTAGAATTTACTGTCCATCCCGAGCGCAATGTTTTGACTCATTTTATCAGTTCATCTTGTTTAAAATCAATACGTGATGTATTGGATGTGTTGTTATCGGATTTTTCTATGAAGGCTGGTTTGATTCTATCTATAGATATGCAGATTTGTTTCTCTGCACGCTGTACTATGAAATATTTTTCATTTCTTTCGATGACTCTGAAGGGTCCCTCATAAGGGAGTGTTAATGTCTTGCAATGCAAGTGGATTACCAGGTTTTTGGCTGATCGGAGCATCAAGGTCGTAGTCGACGGTGCGTACTCCTACCTTAAATCTCTCAATGCTGGTGTTCCCCAAGTCTGCGTGCTACCACCGACACTGTTCTTTCTGCATATTAATGACATGATGCGAATTCACAACGTAAATAGTTTTCGCCGTGTTGGTCCCGGCTTCCTTTGTAGAGTAGGCCAACTGCCGTTCTGCCAGGCAGGTCGTAAAAGGCGACCGATTGGCTATCGAGTCACTGCCATCGTGGCTACTAGGTGGTAGAGTTCTGCATTGTCTCGCCCGGGTCTGGTACCACCGCCTTACCTATTCCTGCCGCAATAGCGTCAGTGCTTGTCGCTGTCGTGTTCCAGTTTGGAGGGTAAGGTAGCCGGTAAACTTATGCATGTGGCATTATACTTCGCCTCAAGATAGCAACGCACCATTACATCTTTGGTGTCTATAGGCGATGGTTGACTCTTTCCATCAGGAGACCCATCTGCTTGTTTGCTATCTTATGATATAAAATAATAATAATAATAATAATAACCTCCTTGATGTTTGACGGAACGTGTCATGTTTTTATTTGTCAAATATTTTTAAATATATTTTAATATTTTTACTATATAATTTTATCCTTGAATCTAATAAAAAGTGGCTACAAAATACAAAAATAAATATGATAATTTTAAGCAAATATATATATCCACCTATCTACTTCAGAATGTGACAGTATAGTGAAATATAAACAAATACTAAGAAGAATACTAAAGACAATGGCAAATAAAATATGATAACAAGATCGAGGAAGGCTACACACGAGAACGCACGCCCAATATCGCAGCCCGTTGCACCCAGTGGCTCCGCGTCGTCTGAGGAGGAGTATGCAACCCCTCCAGAACACGATGCGTTGAGCAGTGACGACGAGCTGCCGCCTCCAGCGCCGCGCCGACCGCCTGCGCCGCGCCGAGGGAGGCCACCGCCGCCGCGCTTGGGACCAGCAGGACGACCCGCCCCGCATCCGGTCCCCGCCGTCGGTGGTGCAGTGCGCCGCATGAGATGGACGCGAACAATAAACGAAAATGTCATGCGAGCGTACTATGGGGCGACAGAGGGAGGAACTAACCTCACTGCATGGCGATCCCGTTTGCTGCCTCTGTTTCAGGTCCTTGAACCGGAACTAACGGTGTCGACGCAACGATTATCGGATCAGGTGCGGTTCATTCAACGCAACCGTGCGTTGGATGCAGCTACACTTGACCGTCTTCGCTCCGAAGTAGTTGTCTCCACGTCCACCACCGATCAAATTCAGCCGCGAACTCAGTCACCGAGTGTTCCTCCAGAGATAAGGCTGGCGGATGAAATTTATGATGTGGTGGACGTTGAGACTACAAACGTAAGTACCCACGAATTAGAGCAATTGAGGAGGACTTTAGAAGATGCGATTCTTGAATTTAAATCTATGCCGATTTGTGAAAGGCCGCGACTACCACGTTTTCCCACACACAAACGCAATATGGCACTAGTGATGGCTTTAGATGGCATGCTAGATTCTTATTTACGATCTAGCCAAAATCTAGCTGATACACATTCAATCCTCTATTGTGCGGGTGTCACAGCGTGCCGTATCGCTCATGTCAGATTTCCAGTATCTGACAGGGTTATACGGTCCACTGAAGATGTACCTGCATGGCAGAAGAGAATTGAACGGCGTATCAGTGCCACTAGAGCTATCATTGGTAAGCTAATTTGCTTAAGATCAGGAAACGTCCGACCGAAGGTAATGCGTTTTGTGACACAAGCCTTTGCTGGTACAGGTGTAAGTCCACAGGACTATATGACTTGTGTCACAGACCGTATAGACTATCTAAAGCAGAAAGTTTGTGCGTGGGCAAACCGTATTCGTAGATACAAAGAACGGGTAAACAGGTTTAACCAGAATCGAATTTTCCGAAGTGATCAAAGAAAGGTGTATAGAAGTTGGGAGGAACCCGCTACTAGGATGGTTGATGGGCAACTACCAGATATTCAAGAAATGTCTTCATTTTGGAGAAATATCTGGTCTGTGCCAGTCAATCATATCAATGGTGAATGGGTGAGAGTAGTTGAGCGCTCATGCGAATTATTGCAACCCATGGCGTCTATAAGTATAACGCCCCAAGATGTGAGAGAAGCAGTTCGTTCTACTCACAACTGGAAATCCCCAGGACTAGACGGACTGCATAATTTCTGGTTGAAATGGTTGCAATCTTCACACGAGCTCTTAGCTGAACAATTCCAGGAAGCTATTGAATCCGGGTACCTCTCATCTTTTATGACAACAGGACTCACCTTTCTGCTCTACAAATCTGGTAGCACCACAGATCCGAAGAATTTTAGACCCATCACATGCTTGCCTACAATTTACAAGCTCCTTACCTCCATTTTGAGATCAAAATTAAATCAACATTTTTATACAAATAACATTTTAGATCCTGCTCAAAATGGATGTAGGGCTGGGTCACGTGGTACTAAAGAGCAACTCCTCATTGACATGGCCATTAATCATCAAGTTCGTAGAAATAGAAAGGGTCTCGCCGCCGCTTGGATTGATTACAAGAAAGCCTATGATTCAGTGCCTCATTCATGGTTGTTACGAGTGATGGAACTGTACAAAGTTGATACAGTTCTATGCGATTTCCTACGCTCATGTATGAGGCAATGGACCACGACTCTCTGTCTTCCAAGGGGTGGTGAGAGTTTTCGTATTTCTCAACCTATAAGGATAGAGCGTGGAATTTTCCAGGGTGATAGTTTGAGTCCTTTATGGTTTTGCTTGGCTTTGAATCCCTTAAGTGCTCTACTTAGGGAATCAAAGGTAGGCTATCGGTTTCGTAGAGAGGGTGAAATCATTTCTCATCTCTTGTATATGGATGATCTTAAACTCTTTGCATCCAATAAACCTGATTTGTTGTCATTGCTCAACCTTACGCAAAGGTTTAGTAATGATATCAGAATGGAATTTGGTGTAGATAAATGCGGGGTCATACATGTACAGAGAGGCCGAGTTCTGAACAGCGAAAATTTACAACTCTCGGAGACAGTGTCTTTCAAATCTCTCTCTGAAACCGAAACCTATAAATACCTTGGTATGTCGGAGTGCTTAGGTATACAGGATGGGGACATTAAGCAGTTGGTGACTGAACGTTTCTTTGGCCGTCTGACAAAAGTTCTAAAAAGTCTTTTGTCCGGTGGTAATAAGGTGCGTGCATTCAACAGCTGGGTGATGCCCCTGCTTGTGTACACCTTCGGCATACTAAGGTGGACTCAAACTGAGTTGGACGCTCTGGACTGTAAGGTCCGTAAACTACTGACAGTGTATCGCATGCACCATCCACGTTCATCAGTAATGAGATTATATATCCCACGAAAATATGGGGGTCGCGGCTTTCTTAATGCCAAAAACCTACATAATCGTGAGGTGTATAATCTTAGGGAATATTTCCTCCACGTCGAATGTGGAATGCATCGTGATGTTGTTGCAGTAGATAATGGTCTGACACCGCTCTCCTTAGCTAAAGAGAACTGGCACAAACCAGTGGTACTCAGCATTCAGGACCGCTTGAACGTATGGAAAAGCAAGGAGTTACATAGACGGTTCTATCGGGTTCTTTATGGGCCTGATATTGATTTACCGGCGTCCACTGCCTGGCTACGATTTGGTGACCTCTTTGGAGAGACTGAAGGATTTGCCTGTGCAATTGCTGATGAAGTTGTCAAGACGAATAATTACCGGAAATACATCAAGAAGGATGGCACGGTCGACATATGTAGAGTGTGTCACCGTCCTGGTGAGTCCATCAGGCATATTATTTCCGGTTGTTCTCATCTTGCCAATGGAGAGTATTTGCACAGACACAATCAAGTGGCCAAGATTATTCATCAACAACTTGCTCTTCGATATGGTCTAGTAAGTTTTGAAGTACCGTATTATAAGTACGCACCGGAATCAGTTCTAGAGAATGGCCGTGCTAAGCTCTACTGGGATCGATCTGTCATCACGGACAGGACTATTATCACAAATAGGCCCGATATCGTATTGGTAGATCGAATGGAGCGCCGGGCATTTATTGTTGATATCACAATCCCGCATGACGATAACCTCGTGAAAGCAGAAAAAGAAAAACTATCTAAGTATTTGGACTTAGCTCACGAGATTACCGACATGTGGGGTGTGGAGTCAACAATAATTGTCCCGATAGTTGTTTCTGTAAACGGTTTAGTAGCGAAGAGTCTCGACCAACACCTACGAAAGCTCTCCCTACAGTTCTGGATCAAGGGCCAGATACAGAAGGCGGCAGGAACGGCACGTATTGTGAGGAGGTTTCTTTCTCTGTCGCCCTGACCACCGGCGGCTTAGCTGCAAGGCTCCCGTCGGCGGGAAACCTATTTTTATATATTTATTTTTATAATATTGTATTTTTTAAATATTATAATTATAAATGTATGTAAAATAAGAGGAAAAATGTAAATAAAGAGATAATAATAATAGTTATGCAGATGACAGTATTGGAGATGCTACATACTCCGGGTGTAGCGTTTTTCTCGGGTACACGGTGAAGAGTGCCGAAATAAGCTTGTATCTGAATATGAGAATCGACTAACCGATGTTTCAGAATGGGGTCGTCAATACCTGGCCACTTTTAACTTTAAGAAGACACACATTGCGTGCTCATCGCTAAAAAGACACTTTTGTCGTATCACCTCGATTTTGGGATACTCTCCTGACAGCCTCAGCTAGTATCGGAATTCTGGGAGTCAACATATCTAATTACGTTTAATTTCGCGATCATTTAGAAGGTATGGCTTAACTTGCCTCCAAAAGACTCGGTGTGCTCAGCAGAGTGAGACAGTACTTCTTGCCGGCCCATTGCCTTCAACTTTGTAAGGCATAAATTCGGCCTCACATGGAGTACTCATCTCTGGGCTGGAGCTCCTCAGTACAGCTCCTTCCTCTTGATCCCCTTCAGCATAGAGTGGTTCGAATCGTTGACGACCGGGCTATTTTGAAACGCCTTGACTCTTTGGCATTGCGCAAAGATGTTGGTTCACTCTATGTTTTCTACTGTATTTATCAAGAGGAGGGATTAATTCTTGCCGCCGAATTCTATCATCGGACATCGCGTCAAAATATGAAGTTCCACCTTCACCATCTTGATGTCTAGAAATTCACAAGTGAGCGTTTCTCTCGGCGTTTGTTGCCTCGTACTACTCTGTTGTGGAACCAGTTACGGCAGGGATATTTCCAAATATATATATGACTTGGGGGCCTTAAAGATAAGGGCTTACTAATTCTTAAAACGCCGACAACGCAACTGTAACACCTCTGGTATTATGGATGTAAATGAGCGACGATGATCACTTACCATCAGGTGTACCTCCTGCTCGTTTGCCCCCTCTTAATATAAAAAAATGGATTACGTGAGAAAAAAAATTAACATTCCCATCTTACTACCTAGATACCCTGAAAAACCTGAGGAGCTACCCTGAAAAAAAATATTTTTCAAGATTTATGTTACCACATTGTTGATTTAACTAATATATGTATTCGTGCCAAATTACAGATTTCTATTAATAAGGTTCTCTGAGCAATCGTGCGGAGGGACGAACGGACATAGCGTAACTATTAAAGGGTTCGTAGTTTACTTCGGAACCCTAAAAATAAGAAAAAAGTTAACATATGTTATATTTTCCATTCAACTTTACATGAGAAATTACTTTCAATGAAGCTATTCGCTTCTACGAATGTCACAGGTCTTCCCTATAAAGTTTTTCTAAAGTTTGACAGAGTTGAATGAGAAGGAATGACTGTAATGATTAAAAGTTTTAGAAAAGGATATTTAATATATCTCAAGCTTTGAATCTACGGTCAGAGTCAAAGGAATATAGGAAATAAAATCGCTCGCACTGATATTTAGGAGAAATATTATATAGATTGAATGAATATAAGTTTCTACGTGCATGTACGTACGTGTGATGAGCTTAATGTTTATATTTCCGGGTTTTGGTGTTTAATAAATATATTCTAGTATTTATATATGTATTTATATGTATTAGTATCGTTGGCTAACACCCATAACACAAGCAAATATATTTCTTACTTTGGGGTTAGATCAGTCAGTGTAGTTTGTCCCGTGAATATTTATTATTATTATCTATGCGATGTAATGTGACCAATAGCTATAGCTAAATTGTTATTCGAAAATTCGTAATTCATATTAAAGAAGGAAGAAAACAAATATCTTACATATAGGTCTTTATTTATTTATTTAGAATAAAATACTCTATAGCTCAAATTACTCGCACATAAAACTAATCCGCGCATCGTCATATCTCGTCGGAGATTAACTATGTCTTCAACTTTTTTTAGAATAACTAAATCACTGCTGGCCTTAAGGGCTTTTACAGCTTCACCGGGCGCATAGGCGAACAGAATACTCAGCCAGAGTGTGAAGTTGTGATGTTGTACGCCCTTCATCCTACAGGTGTCTCTTTTGAGACCAAACCTCGTCTTAGAGTAGGGTCGTGATTTGCGATGAGAGGGTTAGTGGCATTTTTTTGTCGGTCGGCTGATCCTTAACCTTAGTCTCGGTTCGCCGATGGGCGAAACAGGGGTTTTCGTCGCCGTTTGTGATGACGATATAACGTATGTAGGTGTGTCGTGTGTTCGTGTGTTCCGTTTTACACAGTTATTAGGTCATCGGGATCAGTGAGAACATGGCGGGGCCAACTTACGTTGGGATTGGGATTCCGATCTGGGATATAGTCTGCTATACCACCAGTGGGTTAAGGAGTGAGTTTATACGATCGAAATTTTTTTTTTCGCTGTGTTGGTCCTATGAAGATTAGGCCATCTGCCGTTCTGCCAGGCAGGTCGTAAAAGGCGACCGATTGGCTATCGAGTCACTACCATCGTGGCTACTAGGTGGTGGAGTTCAGCATTGTCTCGCCCGGGTCTGGTACCACCGCCTTCCCTATTCCTGCCGCAATAGCGTCAGTGTTTGTCGCTGTCGTGTTCCGGTTTGGAGGGTAAGGTAGCCGGTAAACTTATGCATGTGGCATTAGACTTCGCCACAAGATAGCAACGCACCATTAACATCTTTGGTGTCTATAGGCGATGGTTGACCCTTTCCATCAGGAGACCCATCTGCTTGTTTGCTATCTTATGATATAAAAACAAAGATCGAAATATATTTTAGAAATATCTTTGAAATGCCTTGCTATCGGATATGGGATCCTTTGTTCCGTTTTAACAATCATCCTGCTGCTAGATGATTTTCGGGGCCTTATAGTGAGCTGATAGCGGGGCCTTATAGTGAAAGTCGTGCGAACTTTGGAAAAAAATGGAGGAAATTTAATAAGAATTTTGAAGCACGACTGTTATTAGTGCCTGATGATAGAATTGGAAAAAGTCTAAATAACTTCTAAGCAAATACATATAAACTCATTAAGTGTGGGCTACTTGGGTTTGTTTTGACATACACTTTTGTGCTGGATAATTTTTAGGATCTGATGATGAAACTAGAAGGTAGCCATGATAATTTGTAAGCTAAACAAGATGAAACCATTGAGCTCAGATTCATTTGTTCGATTTTGAGAAATACCTTAATGTTAAATTATTTCCAAGGTCTAATAATTAAGCAGGAAGGAGGTTATGGGAACTTTTTTTGGAAACTCGGAAAGTCTTTGGAGCAGGATGGCTTCCGTTGTTGTATAGGACGATAATAGGGCGGGAAGATGTTCATCAGAAATCCTAAGTTAATTCAGAAAAACTCATTGAGTGTGGGTTGCTTCAGTTTGTTTTGGTATATTTTTGGTGCTAAATGATTTTTTAAATTTAATAATGGAAATTGAAGGTGGCTATAGGAACCTTTAAACTAAACAAGATAAGCCCATCGAGTTTGGGCTCATTATTTCTGTTTTAAGAAATACCCTCTATAATCTAATATATATAACCCTCTATATCTAATAATTTCTATGGTCCTATGATGAATCAATAAGTAAGTAATGGGAACTTCGAATTTAAATTGAGAAACGCCATCAATTTCAGGCATATATGGTTTGTTCTAATAAGGACTCTGGAACAGAATGACTTCCAGTTTCTAAAGATAAAACTGGAAGAAGTCCACGAGATCTCACTAAACTAGATAAACCCATCGAGTATGGGCTAATTGGGTTTGTTTTGGCATACTGTTTGGTGCTGGACGATCTTAAGAATCTATGAATGGAATTAGAATGTGGCTACGGGATCTTTTAAGCTAAGCGAGATAACTCATCGCGTTTAGACTTATTTGTTATGTTTTGACAAATAATATGTTATTAGATAATTTCCAAGTTCTTACGATAAAGTGGGAAGTACGTCCTGGGAACGAAGCGATCTGTTAGGGTGTCCCGCGTTGTAGTCTTAAAAAAACTATTTTACGAGACAACCACTTTTATTCGACTTTACTTTTTTACACGTCACTTTTATTAAGCACTCAGATCGTACTACTACTATTTGTGCACGCGGTTAAAGGGGGTTACGACGCGGATGCTACTATCCCTAGTCTCCTCACTGAAGGCCAGCCGGCGGGCATAAACCAGGTCCGTTGCTGGGCAGCGATTTGAGTAGTTCAAGTACTGACTGCCCGTGCATTGGAAATGCACGGCTTATATAGTAAAATAAAAGTTTGACTCAGTGATTTAGAATAGCTAACAATTAAGGGTTGTAACAGATCGAATGAATGAAAATTGAGCAGCACCATATGTTTTGGTCTCGTTTGATTTATTCTTTTAAAGAATTTGAAACAGGATGATTTCCAATCTCTGATGATAGAGCTGGAAGAAGTCCATGAGAACTTCTAAGCTAATGTAGCAGAGTAGCAGTCTGAGGATGTGTCGGGGGTTTTTAAAATTTTTAATTTTATCTTGTTAGGTTTGAAAGTACATCACTTTCAATCTTAAAAATATAAATATTTCCACGATAACTAAAATTATTTATAATCACATAACAGGATTCGCTGATAAGTCAAGAGACTTAATCTGCTCTTGGATATGCACAAGACCATCGTTCATGGCAGCCATTACCTCTTTAATACAAAAAGCTTGAAAATAGCAATATAGTTTTAGATGATCAGTGTAAAATGAAAATTTTAGGAAATTATGTTAGTTACTATAATATTGATTAAAAAGTGTTTAAGCGGGATACCTACATGCAAGGGACTCGGCTGGATGATACTTCAAGAAACTGTTTTCTGCATTTCTCGTTCGAATTTTTGTCTTTTCGTTATTATCATCATAACAGCCATAAGATATTCACTGTTGAACATAGGTTTCTTCCAAAAATTTCTAAGTACTAAGACCGATTTGAGGTAGCCAACATCCAGCGAGTCTTTGCAATCTTGACTAGATCATCTGTTCATCTAATGGTTATTCGTAATAGGCTGCGTTTGGCCGGTACGTGATCCAGTTTAGAACCTTTCTGCGCCAATGCCCGTCTGTTCTTTTAACTATGTGTCCTGCCCGATACTTAGCACCCGTGGCTTCAGTGGTCAACCGATACCCTTACCACGCAGGAGGTACATCTACACCCACCGGACACTTGAGACCTCTCCAGGTTATTAGTTATTAGGGTTGGTAGGTAAGTATGGACCGTTACCCACCTAGTTGGTCTAGTGTGTTGGGGGGCACAGAGTCTCTTTTGGCGTGTAGCAAGAGGCGCCAGGATCAGATCATGGTTGGTTTGAGTCCCGATGGATGGAGTTTGGACCTCTTACCTTTTGCAATGTAAACGTGAAATATGTTTCCTTCGTTCACGCAATTTTCATAAAAGAAGATCCTCATTATTCACTTCACGTACTAAATATAGGTAATATATTTAAAATCTTTCTGAAGATAACAAAAATATTTAAGTAACTGCAAAATTTATCTATACAAATAAATAAAATTGGAGTGTCTGTTTGTAATATTAAAATAACCGGTTTTAATTAAATGCATATGGATGTATACACATACGTAAATAACAGTTTTTACAATTTTGTGTGTCTGTCTGTGTGTCTGTCCATCTGTCTGTCTATTCGTTCTGGCTAATCTCTTGAATGGTTGGACCGATTTTGACGGGACTTTCACTGGTAGATAGCTGATATAATAAGGAGTAACTTAGGCTACTTTTTTAAAAAATCCCACGCGGCGAAGTCGCGGGCACAGCTAGTTACTTAATAGTTTTTTAACGCAGTAAAACTGCAGGAACCGACATGACATATCCTATAACTTCGGAACCCTGCAACAGATCTATACCAAATTAAAATAGAACCACACGGATAGTATAACCTCCCAAACAAAAAAATCATAAAAATCGCTTCATATACGACAAATTTATCTACGAAAATACATAAAAAACATATATACAGTCAAATTTATAACCTTTTTCTTAATGGAAGTGGGCTTAAAATAAGTCTTTTCCATTTACGAAATATTGCTAAAAAAACTTACATCTTTTGTTTTAATTTTACGAAATGTATGACCGAAAACAAGTAAAAGAAAAATGTTAGTCCTCTCGCAAATGCTGCTTTTACCTAACTTTGATTTGGCAGGTTTCCAATTTCTTGCTAATTTGCGTCTACACGTCTCTAGATTGGCATAAATGATAGTTTCAAAATCACTTATACAACTTAATGAAAAATATTTTTGTTTTGTTGCCCTGTGTTGGTCCGAACTTCCTTAAAAAATAGAGGATCTTCCATTCTGTCAGGCAGTTCGTAAAATGTGAACGGTTTGCAAAACAGGAAATTACCGTCGTGGCTACTCCTTAAACTATCTACTGTATAACTAATATCGCCCGAGTTCGGTACCACCGCTTTTACTATTCCTGCCACAAAAGCATCAATGTTCGTCACGTTCGTATTCCGGTTCTGTAGGTAGCTGGTTTTTTTTAAATCTATTTTGTTTTAAGGGACTTTTATTCCCTAGGAACATGTCAGTCCCATCGTATCCTATACTAATAAATTTAATCATAAGCGTTATTGGTGCAGAAATATGTCTATTAAAGATTTTGCAATTTTGGAAGTTGGTTGCGCTAGTATGTTTAGATAAACTCCTAGATCATATTTATTAATTTCATATTTCTGCATCAATTCGTTCCTTTCTTTATGAAATTTATGTCATTCCGTAAGCATGTGTCATCTATAGTGTTACAGTTGTCACAATTGGGAGAGTCAGCTTTTTTCATCAGGAATGCAAATTTTTTGTTGGGATAGTGTCCTGAACGTAATCTATTTACTAACGTTATATAATTTCTACTAACTTTGACATTTGTGAACCACCAAGTTCGAAGTGGTTGAGATTGTATTATTTTATACTATATGCCTTTCTCTCTGCTTCTTTCATCAAAATTGAATTGCAAATTTATTTAACGTTTCAGTATATAATGGCAATATTGAAATTTCTAGCTGGCTTCTTATGTTCTAGCTGGTAAACTTATGCATATGGAATTAGAATTACCATCTCGCTACACGGATAGCAACTCAGCATTAACATCTTATGTGTCTATAGTTGATGGTTGTCTCTTTCCATCGGGAGAGCCGTCATTCACAGTCAGATCGTTGTGAATTACTCATTTTGCATGTCTCCTAACGTGAGGCATTTGAGGACTACTCAACGCTATTTCTACTCTTAACTTTTTAACTTTAGCGGGAAGTTACAGGGATGGCCTGCAGGGTAAACGGATTTTAAGATTTTTTTATATACTAAGATACCAGGCAATGTGTCCTCTGATAGTATAAAGCAACCATCGCCTATGGACACAACAGATGTAAAAGGTGCATTGCTATTAGTTTGGTGGGATGACAATGCCACGTTAAAGAATTTACCAGCTACGTTTCTCTCTAAACCAGCTCATTATAGTGACAAACACTAGAAATAGGTAATGCGGTAGTATCAAACCCGGATGTGACGTTGTAGACACATGGGTAGATAACTTTGTCGTAGAGCTTTTCTATATAGATTATTGTTCTAGAAAAAAGTTTTACAACGTTATGCGCGGTTTCAGTACTAACGTTTTACCTACTCCTGCTTGTCCCTGTCAGGTTCCAGTTTGAAGGATAGGGTAGTGCTTGTGGCACTACAATCCCGTCACATGTACAGCCAAGCACCAGTAACATATTACCATCTATACCATACTAGTACCTAATAGTCACGTTAGGAGTAATACGTTTAGCCAATGATTAGCCTTTTACAAACTGCCCGGCAGAGTCAATCGAACACCTTACAGTACCAAAGCACGATCGAAAAAGCATCACCAATAGCAGCTACTGACTATTGAAATCGCTGACATAGAATAATGAAGTTCTGTACATATTAGACGAGGTGGGTAGCATTACTGCCTCCACGTCCACAATTATTTCTATGCAAAGACGTCAGGATCACGGGTGTATTATGTTTAAATTTTGAGGAATGTAAACAAGAACATTTTTTCTTCTTCAGTATTTTGAGTCCTCAATTGAAACCGAAGTGATGATATTTATTTTAACCGTGAAAATATTAATGTATTACTAGTAATTACTTACATATAAATATACTTTACCGTTAATTCAGGATTTAATAAATACAAGAGTAAATAAGGATAACTTGGTGAGTTAATATAAAAGATATTAATCCCGAGTCTTGAAATAGGATATTAGGAAACATTTTCTGCGGTTCATACTATTACATATATTTACTTCGTACATATTTTTTGGGATAATATAGGCCACAATATTTGCCCTGTGTTGATCTTGGGCAATACCTTAACATATAAATTGCAAGTACTAATATGATTATGTATATCGTTAGGTGGCTATTTCTTCAATTAAAATTAGATACAAATATTTCACGTTTGTTTCTCTGTATGTTTGATATTACGTATATCTTTGAAGTGAATCATTCGATATATTTTTTCTATTGAAAACTTAATCGGAAATGGTTTAATTCATGAAAATCATCAACAAAATTCAGCTGTTTAAAAAACATCTAGCCTCTTTAAGAGTTCCGAAGGCTACAACTAACACTAAGATCCTCGCCATGTTTGTCCATCCGTCTATTTGTTAGTAGATTAGTTTGTGATATGTTAATCACCATGCTTTGGAGGAGCACGTAAAATAAAATAAGGCTGTCGGTCCCAGTTACTAAAAAATATAAGATAATCAGTATCTGGTCGTTTTTAGAATTTTTGTCTATTTGTCTGTATGTATGTCCGAGGTAAACTCAAAAAGTATCTTCACGCCCATATCCCCGAAGGGGTAGGCAGAGGTACAACAAGTGCACCCACGATTAGCCGGAGATACTTGGTCCCACAAATGTGATAGGTGGCAAGCCTATCGCCAACCGGGCACTTTCCAATCCCAGGCAACTTTGTGTTTCCCAGAAAACTGAAAAAACACTTTTTTTTTTAAGTGCCCGCCCTGGGAATCGAACCCGGGACCTCATGTGGTCAATGCCAACGCTGGACCATTAGACCACAGAGGCGATTAAACTCAAAAAGTACTGCATGGATTTACTTCAGGTTTTGCATGAATATTACTGACAGGTTGGGTCAATATATAGGCTACATATTATCACGCTATCACCTACGGGGGAGGAGCTGTGTGGAGTAAACGAAGTTCGCGCGAACGAAGTTGGGGGCAACAGCTTGTTAGAAACACTATTGTACATATTAATTGTCATACATATAAAAGAATAAGTAGGTTTTCGTTATTTCTAAAATCGAGTTCCCTAATATGCTGAAACATTGGTTTTAAACAAATGTTAATATTTTTATTACAAACACGTATATCGCAAAGATATACAAACATGATAAAAGTAGTACCTTAAGATTTTTTAAATGTTACTTTGCAAGAATGTCGATTGACATTTAATCTAGATCTTATACTTTTTTCAGCTCTAAAAATTATAATTAAATCTACTGAGTTTTCTGAAATAAAGAGTGACAAAGCAAAATGTAAGTCTCGTATTTTGGGAGTTTCATGGCATCTAGGAAATGAACAAGTATTTGAAATCAGCCTATCATAATAAAATATGATAAAAAACTTCAAAAATTTCAATTTTCTTTTCTTGAGAATATAAGAGCTAAACTATCCTGTTACGAGGGATACGTGCCTTCATCCGATTCCAATGGATTTGCAAATAAATCTATGGCTTTTCTAACGAATAATATATTATTATCAATCCCACACAGTTTTATGATGTGCATTTTTCTGTCCGGATGAGTCCAACCTTTTTTAATTTTCAACAATGTCATTTTATCCTATAACTTGTAACAAATACTAGATGGGGTAACGTAAAAATACTCATACTATTTCGTAACCGTGAACTGTTTGATCCCGGACAGAATATTTGGATCATGAGTCAGTTACCCGATTTACGTATATGGTTTTTGAAAGGATGAATTTTGATAATTTTATCTGACAGCTCTATTATTTGATCTTGCTGGTTTTATTTTACAACTGTAAAATAAGCCTTAGCATGACAATTTCAGTACGGTAGTTGCTATGTTATATCTAGTGTATATTATATGTATATTTTTTATAGTAGGCGGGGGGTGCGAGCAGGGGGTGCACCTGATGGTAAGTGATAACCGCCGCCCATGAACATCTACAATACCAGGGGTCTTGCAGCGTTGCCGGCCTTTTAAGAATGAATAAGCTCATTTCTTGAAGGTCCCCAAGTCGTATCCGTTCGAAAACATCCCCAAGGGTAGCTGATGCCACAAAGAAAAGAAACAGACATCGAGGTGGTGAGGATGGAACTTTAAATTTTAACGCGATGTCCGATGATGAAATTTAGCGGCAGGAATTAATCCGAACAACTCGTCAGAACACTTCCCACGGTAAATGAGGTAAAAGATGCAGAGCAAACCTTCACAAAGAGTCAATCTGATCAGAAATAGCCTGGTCATCGACAATTCGAATCACTCTACGTTGAATGCGATCAAGAGAAAGAAGCTCGTACTGAGGAGCTTCGGCCTATAGGTGAGAAGAGTACTCCATGTAAGGTCGAATTAGTCGTCGAAGGTCGAAGCAAGTTTAACTTTTTCTTGACCACGTAATTGAACGTTGTTCGATATGTCGACTCCCAGAATTCTAATACTAGCTGAGCCTGTTAGGAGAGTGTTCTCGAATCGAGGTGATACAACAAAGCGTGTCTTTTTTGGGGTGAACACGCAAAGCTGCGTCTTTTTGGGGTTAAATGTAACAAGGTTTTGACGACCCTATACCGAGATATTGGTTAGTCGATTCTCGAGTTTAGACACGAGCTTGTTTTGGACCTCCTCGACGTGTTCCCAAGAAATAACGCTACCGTCGGAATATATAGCATCACCAGTATTCTCATCCGCATAGCAATGTATGATATAATATATGATATTGATATGCAGAACAAACAGTGTCAGTGATAGCACGCAGCCTTGGGGAACACCAGCATTGACAGGTTTTAGGTCGGAGCATGCACCGTCGATTACGATCTTGATGCTCCGATTAGCCAAAAAAACTGGTGATCCACTTGCATAATTTCTCGGAAAGTCTATAGGAAGGCAGCTTCGAGAGAAGCGCTTTAGCCGTACCCCATCAAAGGCCTTCGCTATATCTAAACTAACTGCCAATGCCTCCCCTTTGGACTCAAAACATAAATAAATAAATATAAATATTCACGGGACAAATTACACTTACTGATCTAACCCCAAATAAGTAAAATAATAAGTAAGCAAATTATTTGCGTGTATTATGGGTGTTAGTCAACGATACTAATACATAGAAATACATATAAAACTATTAGAATATATTTAATAAACACACAAACCCGGAATAACAACTTTGTTAGGAATGTGCTACTGCGATTTTGATTTCATATTCTATAACAAAATCGTCGTCTGAGAAGCTGTCTAACAAATCAAGAAGTAAGGTCATATCACTCATAGTTAATCAACCTGTATATAGCTTATTGACATAAATGACATCAGCTTTCGTGCGTAGTATTCCCCCCTCTCCTCCTTTCCTAGATGCGGCACGGAGCCGAGAGCACCACGCACCATGCTTATAATAGTAACTATCATATAATACTAGATGCACCGTGCAGCCCGATGCATTATAGAAGTTTTTGGTGAATCCCGCGGAATCCCAAAATTTTTCGAGGTAAAAAGTTGCCGAAGTACTATTCCAGGTCATCGTCTACCTATGTGCCAAATTACATTCAAATCCGTACAGTAATTTTTGCGTGATTGACTAACCAACATCCATCCATCCAAACATCCCAACTTTCACATTTGTAGTATTACTGCTGCAGCTGTAGCGTGTAGCTCGCTGTATTATAAAAGTTTTTGGTGAATCCCGCGGGATCACCTAATATTTCGAGATAAAACGTTACCTATGTGCTATTCCAGGTCATCGTCTACCTATGTGCCAAATTACATTCAAATCCGTACAGTAATTTTTGCGTGATTGACTAACCAACATCCATCCATCCAAACATCCCAACTTTCACATTTGTAGTATTAATAAAGATTTTGAGGCACTGAGATCGTGCATATCCCGAAATAAAAACACCATATATTTATATTAAGTGCGTATATTTCGTATCTTAAGATGTGAAATATATATTTCGTATCTTAAGATATGAAATATATATTTCCATATCGTTCGGTATCTTAAGATACTAAAGGTAAAATATATATTATCTTAGTCGTGTGTGATGATTCATACGATTTGTATGGTGAGTGATTTTACCATTAAAAACCAAAATACTGTTGGTTCAAACGTTATTTATACCTATAGTTGACTATAAGGACGTTTGCTATATTAACTTTTCTTCAAACCTTCTTTCAAAACTTGAACGACTACTCAACCAGTCCATTCGTTTTATTTTTAGTTTGCGTAAGTTTGACTGGATATCATAGATAGAAATAAAATGCAAAAAGATTTATGCTCAGATCCCGAAAAGGAAATTTTAAAAATCACTTATAGGAGATATCGAAATTATATCAACAACTTAATAAAAAATTAAAACGTCAATATGAAAAAAAAACGAAATTGCCAAATCAAAAAATAATCCTAAAATATTATGGAATTACATAAATAAAATTACGAATTTTAAGTCAAAAACAAACAGCAATATAGATCTACTGAAGATAAAGCCTACTATCTACGAATCTTTAAATGAAATAAATTCTTATTTTGCTGAAGCTAACCAAATAATGTCTGGAAATGATACTAGTACAAGTGACATGACCGTTTCTCCACAAGTCTACGATAAAGTAGATAATCCCTCAAACACACAGAATTTGAATAGTAGCTATACAGCAGATAACCAAACTACATTTTTATTCTTACTAAACACTGATAACGAAGAAATACACAGAATTTTATCGAATCTAAAATCTGAAAGTGCACCTGGATGGGACGGTATATAAGCCAAATTGGCAAAGACAGCATAAAATCTAATAGTTCCTATTATTTGTCACTTAGCTAATACATGCTTTGAGCAGGGTATATTCCCAACAACATTAACACACGCCGTAATAACACCTTTTTACAAGACCGGGGACAGCTATAGTGTTAGCAATTATCGTCCGATCTCGATCCTGCCATCTATTTCAAACATTTTCGAAAAACTGATTAATAGTAAATTAATAAATTATTTAAACAAATTTAAAATTCTGACTCCTAGTTTGGTTTTAGGCAGAGACGATCTACACAAGACGCCATTTTGGCACTGACAACTTCAATAGTCAATCATATCGATGAAGGTAATAAAAATTTGGCAGTATTTCTAAATCTTAAAAAAGCGTTTGACACTGTCTCTATACCAGCCCTCTTAGGTCGACTCGAAAAATATGGTATGAGGGGCACTCCTCTTAAACAATTTAGTAGTTACCTACAACATAGAAAACAGCAGGTTAAAATAGGACACTACGTACGTAACACAATTTGCAGTTCCTCAGGGTAGCGTTCTCGGACCTACACTATTTTTCCTTTACATAAATGAGCTGTTTAACATGAAAATTACAAATGTCAAAATAATTACTTACGCGGATGATACAGCTGTTACTTTTTTGGTAAAACATGGAGTGATGCAAGAACTAATGCTGGAAACGGTCTTAGTACGATTAAAAAATTGTTAAATAATAATATGTTAACATTCAATATGACAAAGACGAATTACATGTGTTTTACTCCAACTAAACGAACTCAACCAAGCGACATTTATCAAATCCAAATCCATAACTGTAGAAATCAAGAAACATGCTCCTGTCCCAGTGTTAAGCGAGTTCGAAAAACTCAATACTTAGGGATTGTTGTGGATAAACATCTTACGTGGCACACAGACTTGAATATGTAAATGAATAGAGTCTAACTTTAACAGGGATGTTCAAAAAGCTTAGACATATTACAAATAAGGAACTTATAACAAAAATATATATGGCATTAGCTCAATCTGTGCTAACCTATGGAATTGTAATAAGGGGGGTGCTAATAAAACGAAACTTCTAGAGGTTGAATGAATGAATGAATGATAACTCTTTATTGTGCACATAATTACAGTAAAAATACATGCTTAGTACGAATAATTTAAAGACAATTTAAAGAAAGTACACAAAGGCGGTCTTATCGCCAAAGAGCGATCTCTACCAGACAACCTTTGTTAATAAGAACAACATTTTAAGGTAGAGTAGGATATCCGTAAAATATGTACTATTACACTTACAATAACTTAAGACTGTACATATATGCTATATCTATACAAAACAATTCTGCTCTCACACATAAACAAAACAAATAACATAATAATACAAACACATTGAAATTAAAATTAAAATATATATATAAAGAAACGCACAGTAAAATGACCTTGAGAGAAATATAATAATCTAATCTGTAGAACAAGAATTTAAATAATGCATTTTAACTAATTTTTTAAAAATATTTAACGATTTTGCAAGTCTAATGTTAGCAGGGAGTTTATTCCATAGCTTAACAGCTGAAACAGTGAAAGAGTGTTCATAAAAACGTGAATTATACACAGGCATACGTAAGGAAAGATTTTCACTTGAACGCAGTTTCATACCATCACTTTCGAAAAATTCAAATCTTTCCTTTAAGTAACCTGGAGTCATTGGATCAAAAAGCACACTGTATAACAAGAAGAGTATATGAGCATCACGGCGAAGTTTAATAGGAAGCCACTTGAGTTGAGAACGAAACTTGGACACATGATCATATTTGCGTAAACCAAATATGAATCTAATACAAATATTTTGGAGACGCTCAAGTTTATTTAGCTGATCTTTGGTTAGGTCAATAAAGCAAACGTCCGCATAATCTAGTATTGGAAGTAAGAGAGATTCAGCAAGCGTAATTTTAGTAGGTATAGGTAGTAAACTCTTTAAACGTCTTAAAGAACTCCAGGATGCAAATATTTTTTTACTGAGTTCTTTAATGTGAATGGTCCACGAAAAGGTGCTATCAAAAAATACACCTAAATTTTTTACAAAATTAGTATATGGTATATTAATTCCATTTAGTGTAACAGCTGGCAAATTACTCCAATCAACTCTATCAATGAGTTTCGGGCTACCAATTATGATAACTTGGGATTTATTGGGGTTTATATTTAAGCCAAAATTTTTACTCCAATCACAAATGGTAGCCAGATCGACATTGATGTTGTCGATTGCATTATGCAGGTTTTCAAAAAAAGTGTGTGTATAAATTTGGAGATCGTCGGCATACATATGGTAGAGAGAAGATGAATGATGAGTAATAGAACTACTAAAGAAGGAAAATAAGAGAGGAGACAACACACCACCTTGAGGTACGCCAGCAGTAATACAAGACCAATCAGAGAGTACATCTGCCCAGCGGATTCTTTGTCGGCGACCATCCAAGTAACTCCTAAACCACCCTATTGCTGTAGGTGACATATTGATAGAGCCTAAAAGAGCTAATAAAATATCATAGTCGACGGAGTTGAAAGCATTGCTGAAATCTAATAAAGCAAGTACAGTTAGTTTTCTATTATTCATCGCTTGCCTTATGTCGTCACTGATTTTTACAAGGGTAGTTGTTGTACTATGACCAGGACGAAAACCAGATTGAAATTTATTAAACAGGTTATTTCTATACAAAAATGATCTGAACTGCTGATGAACAAGTCGTTCAAGAACTTTGGATAAAAATGGTAATATGGAGATTGGGCGATAATCAGAAAAAAGGGACGGATTGGTCTTTTTTGATAGAGGTTGATGTAGGGGATGCTAATAAAACATAATATATATAGGTAATAATAAAAACTAATGAATAACCTTCAGTAGATGCCTTTGTGTACTCAAAGGCGTCTACTGAAGTTTATGCACTTCTTACCTTTACGATATCCCACTGAAAAACTTTATGCGTACAGGAACCCTCTGACTATTCAAAAATTATACATACTTTTTTTGATACTAAAACTTCATAGAACTCTGACTTACGACCCGCAAATTAATATAAATAGATGGAGAAAACACATCGTCACTCCTTTTATAAATACTAATTCCGCCTTTGCTGCTAAACAATATTAAGGTTGGGCAAGTTTTTTGTATAATAAAATAAATAAAATACCAAATATCTAACCTTTAACAACCCACCATTGTAAGGAGAAACTTATGCCCTGGCTAAAATCAAACTGCTATCTTGTCACCGAAATTATTTTCAATTAGCTTAAAATAAGTAACTTATGAATAAACGATAATGGATTGTAAATAAACACATAACTACAAGTATATAAAACTTTAATTCTAAATATAAACTATATAACGCTCATATGGAAAAAAATCACAATATAGTAAAAATATACGTATTCGATATAATATGTATGTACATATTAAATATTGTTTTTAATTATTATTATTGTTAAAGAAAAGGTATTATTGTTATTAATATTTCTTACACAGACCTAAGCCAATATTGCACAAACTCAAACACATACAAACAAAGACACACACATACACCACACACACACACACACACACTCACACACACTCTCACACACACTCTCACACACACACACGCACACACATACACACACACACACGATTAGATATAATGACGTAAAAATAGTCCGAAAATTTCCTAGGAGCTTAAAAACGAGGAGATTTGGTGAAATCTCGATTTTCTATGTAAAGAAGGGGAAAGATAGCAATTAATCCTAGTAAATAGTGGTATTTCAAATCCAGCTTATAATAAAAGTCAATGCCTCTAAAATTAATTACACAAGTTTATACATACAACTCTGGACAAGACGCGAACGTCTAGTTCACTCATTAGCTGACTGACTCACCCTTATATAGGTCTGAAACTAGTCGGAACCTACGTTGATTGAACGTGAGTGCACCCAAATTTAGTTAATAATTAATAGTATCTGACGTAAATTTTAATAATTTTACACAAGTTTATCTTAAAAATATTATCTAATAATAATATTTGATTTTACACCAGCAATCAGAAACAACTGGTGTAAGCATCAGTTGCTTCAATGAATATGCTATTTATATTGGCTCCAACAGTGCGCTGTCAGCATGTGCTCATAATTGCAGTCTTTCTGATTCGTGACCTGAATTAATATTTATTTTAAGTATATTATTATACGGGAGGAATATATTCATAAGGCACTACAATTTAATATGGCGTCTCTAAAATTTTAGCGTGTTTTAAGATAGACGCATAAAAAAGATGTGCCTACAGAAAAAAATAAATCTAAGAATCCATAGAGTATAAATTTAATCATAGTAACGTAAAACTACCAAAAGACTAATGCTTAATATTACCAAGTTTATTTTGCCAATTTTGCTAAATATTACTAAAAGATTAATGCTTTTATCAATAAATTAAAATTGTTATATAACTACTATACGTAAATCAAAAATAAAATTTTACAAAAACTTTAAATTTTATGTTTTCTTAGTATTCAAAATATCTTTTTAATCTCAAATCAACTAATTTTGTTGGTTAAATATTAATTAGATTAGAAAGTAAAAAAATATTTTAAAGTTATCTGCTTTTAGAGTAATCAATACACCTAGGGAATGCTCTAAGCATTCCCCAGTCATCTATACATATAATAAAATCGTAGGAAAGTCAAAACTGTACATTGAATATTTTTTTTAAAAGAATACTTGGGGCGTCATCTACAATCAATACCGAAGCCAAAAATATAGTTTTTCGAATTTTTGTCTGTTTGTCTGTATGTATGTCCGGGGTAAACTCAAAAAGGCACTGCATGGATTTACTTCAAATTTTGCATGAATATTACTAACAGGTTGGGTCAACATAGGCTAAATATTATCACGCTATCACCTACAGGGGAGGACCAGTGCAGAGTAAACGAAGTCCGCGCGGACGAAGTCGCAGGCAACAGCTAGTTGATAATATAATCTATATTAATAATTTCGTCATGGGTTACGGTAGACTCAATCGGAACTTTACCTAAATTATAAAACGTAAAAAAATATTAATTATACCTCTACACCGTTCCAAAGTTAATATAATAATAATTTTACCTAATACGATTTAGATTTCCAGAGCTACGTGGTCTAAGCTGAGCATATTTGCTCAGCTTAGACCACGCTGAAAAGTTGAGATTAATAAAGTGAAATCAAATAAATAAATACTGTGATATAAAATATAAAAAAGAATTCGTATACAAGCGGAAATTTTTAAGCCATAATGAAAAATGATAAAATTTGGACCCAAACATTGCATTACATTAATCATGAGAAACGCCAGATGAAGATCTGAAAAAATCTTAAAAGGGTCTAAGCAGGATATTGTTCAATCACTGTCCGAAATGAAAGCGGTGTCTTCCGAAGCGTTATACTTTCATTTCGGATCTTGTTTATTTATTTTACGCCTATTTGAATGCTGGCAGAATGAAGCGAATATTATATTATTATGATAATAATCCAGTTCATTACCATCTATCAGTGGTATACTTTGGCGTAATAACTCTTTAAACTTTTTTCGAAATGGTATAGTCAACATTTTGATTTTTTATTTTAATTTAAGGGTTACTTTGTCCTACTCGTAAAGTGGAACCATTTCATAGTTCGACACTCTAAAGTTTTCTTTTTATCTATCTTTATTAGTTATCCGATTTGAGATTTTTCGATTATAAAAAAGATGAACGTCTCGTCAAAACGAAGGGGTGATAGACTTAATTCACCTGGGGCAAATCACCTGGGTGAATTAAGTGATACGCACGGTAGACTTAATGCATTTGGGTGAATTAATGACAGCTTTCCATTACGTCAAACCCTCAATCGGGTAGACTTAATTCACCTGGGTTTATTAATTACCAACAAGGTTTCTAGGGTTCATGCACCTGGGTTAAGTAGGCACGGCTCTCCATTAACTCAAAGCTTCGATACTTCATCAGATAGTAATTCAAAAATAATAATTTTTTGAATTGAATGCCATTTGAATCTGACAACTTGAAAATTTGATCAATTTGATCATAGTTTCCAAAATATTCAGTTTTTGAAAGAAAGAGAGAAAGAAAGAAAATATTTATTCGCAAGAATATGGGTGTTACAAGTTGTTAAAAATAAATTAAGTTACCAACATATTCTACCATTACACGGTGTGCAAATATTTAAAAAAAACTATCTTTATATAATATTACATTTAAAACATTCTTTCGATTATTTAAAATTACTACCGGATCGGAACGCGGCCACACACTGAGAAGATCCGGTGGAAGAAACTCAGTGGGCTGGTATTTTTTCTCTATTTTATGTACTTGTTATAAACGTACAATGATGATTTCATATTACAAAAGTTATTTTTATAACTAAAAGTTTCATATTTTGTGCAATTAAATTTTTTATAATTTACAAAATGTTCACTATTTACAAAATTTTACTAGGTACATTGAAATTTTTTAATGAAAATTCAACAAACTTATATTTCTATCCATTAATATTTAATTTTATCGGCTAAAAATTCTTTAATATCATAATAAGTTTTATCTAACAGCAAAACAAACAACTTTTTGCGAAATTTATTTATAGGTAATGATTTAAGACTATCAGGAATATGATTGTATATAATATTAGACATACAATACACATTTTTTGTAAATTTTATAAATATAAAATTTTTTACTATTCCTAAAATATGAGTTACCAGTGACTTCAGCATTTGTTTTAAATAACTTTTGGTGCTTTTTTACAAATACGCGTACCTCTAAAATATACAAACATGGTAAGGGAAGTACCTTAAGAGACTTGAAAAGTGGTTTACAGGAATGTAACTGATTAACACCACATATTGCTCGAATACATTTCTTTTGGACTCTAAAAATTCGTACCAATTCAACAGAATTTCCCCAAATAGGAATTCATATTGTAAATTAGAAGATACATATGCATGATATGCTAATAGGGAGCCTTTTACGTTTACTACTTCTCTTAGTCTTCTTAAGACATAGACAAATCTATCAATCTTATTACATAGAGATACAATGTGTGCTTTCCAATTACAATTTTTGTCAATAATTATTCCTAAAAAGTTTGTGTAATCGACATCATCTATATTTACTTTATTTAAAAATACATTTGTGTTTTTAGTAATATTACTGTGGTAGTTCTGAAATTCAACTAGTTTTGTTTTAGTTACATTAACTTTTAAATTATTATTAATTAACCAGTCTGAAACTTGAAGTAAGATTTCAGTTGTTTCGTATACCAAGTCTTTTTTATTTTTACATTTAATAAGTAGGGTAGTGTCATCAGCAAATATAAAGCAATCATGTTGTGTACTATCAGGAAGATCATTGATATAAATTAAAAATTGATATAAATTAAAAATAGGGTCCTAAAACACTGCCCTGTGGTACACCACAGTTGTTAACACGGTAGTTTGAAGTAAATATTTTTTACGGTTTCCGCATATTTTAGATATTTCGACGCATTGTTTCCTATTTTCTAAGTAACTCTTTATCCAATCTAAAGCCTTTCCTCTAATACCATATTTTTCAAGTTTTGATAGTAAAATATTGTGTGAAACAAAATCAAATGCCTTACTGATATCCAAATATACACAAAGTGGATACATTTTCTTATTGAGACATTCAGTTATGCTCTTCACTAAATCAAAACATGCTAATGTAGTAGACCTACCTTTCCTAAATCCATATTGATTATTTTTTAGTAGGCTAAAATCAAATAAATAATTATAGAGCTTTTCATACATAATTTTTTCAAAGATTTTTGAAATAACTGGAATTAAAGTAATAGGTCTATAATTGTTCATATCGCACATATCTCCTTTTTTAAACAACGGTTTGACAATACACTTTTTTAATCGTTCTGGAAATTTACCTTCCAAAAATGACAAATTAATTATATGGCTATGAGGTCTTGATATTACACTAGCAACATTTTTCAATAATTCTGTGCTAATATTATCATAGCCAGTAGCATAAGTATTTTTCAATGAATGAATAAGTTTTTTCACATCATGCTCATCTACTGGTGTCAAATACATGGTTTTACTACAATTTGGTAAAAAATATGATTTTGAAGTATTTGTAGATTTGACTTTTACACTACTTGATTTTGTCTGGTTTGTAAAGAAATTATTAAATAGATTACAGATTCCATAGGAATAGGAATTGTGTACTTTAAATTGTTTATTTTGATTTTTTCTATTTCTCTACTATTTATTTTGTTCTGAAATGTACTTTTAATCAGATTCCATGAAGCTTTACATTTATTAGAGGAATTTTCAATGTATTTCAAAGAAGACTGTTTTTGTGATTCTAGTATACATTTAGACAAAATTTTCCTAAAATGTAGATATTTACATTTATTTCACAGGTCAACAGTGGTTTTGGTGCCAAGAAGCTGTAATATTTTTTTAACTTAGGACCTTTTACTAATTACATGTATAGCAAAAAATTTGATTTCCTACGTGTAGTTTTCTAGATATTGATTTTTAAAGAAAAATAAATATTTTCATCAAAAACAGCATTTATTACATTGTTAGGTACACAAAAACTTTCTTTTTCGCGACTTTCGCGAATGAGGCGTAGTAGAACAATCACGTTGTATCCCCCAGCAGTAGTTAGCCATCATGTGCTGATTCCGTCGGCCTTGGTACCTTTCTTCCACGGTTTTTAGGTTCTGGTGAAACCGCTCACCTTGTTCTTCACTATAGGATCCCAGATTCTCTGGGAATTGATCGAGATGACTGTGGAGATAGTGCACTTTGATGGACATGTTACACCCTAAGTTTTTAAAATTATTTATCATGTTGTTAACAATTTCAGTGTAGTTACTTGACTTGTTATTTCCCAGAAAGTTCTTAGTAACTTCAACAAACGAAGTCCACGCAAGTAGTTCCAAACTGGTCATTGAACTTATGGAATCAGTATCTTTTACTAACGTTCTTATTTGTGGGCCATCTAAAATACCCCCATTTATCTTTTCTATGCTCAGATTAGGGAATTTTTTAATTATATAGAAAAAACATTGCCCATTTTTATTTAATGCCTTTACAAATTGTTTCATTAAACCTAGCTTAATATGTAAGGGGGGCAATATGATCATAGTTTCTTCACACGATGTTTTGCGGGTAAAACAATTTGTTGGAACAGGTACTTCCTCCGAATATGGCAAAGGTCTTCTAGCCGACTGTAAGTCTGGATAAATCATTTTTTTCACATTAACTCCACGCAAATCAACACAGCAGAAATCGAAGTGATTTTTCGATTCTCTCCATTGCATAGGCACTCCGAACCTCATACGCCTTCTTTTACCATTGAACCACTGTCTCAAGTGTTCATAGCACATTTTACAAACAATTTGAGGTATCCACGGTTTGTTTTCCTTTTCAACTTCCAACTTAAAGTAAGAAACATAAGCGCTTTTTACAAAATCTGTCGTAGGTTTCCTGAATTTTTTTTACCGTGTATTCCCCACAAATGTAACAAAACACATTTGGCTCATTGAGACAACTTCTTCGAGACGAAGACATGATAATAAAATGAATTAATTTACAGATAAGTACTAATAAGTGCTCACAAATGTACTAATTATATCAAAATTAAAAAAGTAAAGGTAGTTACATATCCACACGTAGGAAAAAATAAATAAAAATATTTTAAGTGTTGCCAATGCATACATAAAACAAAACTAAAAACGATATCTCAGCACCAACTTTTTTTTTTAAATTTGTAGACCTGTGTTTTCTTTCCTATTAGATTGAGCATGAAGATAGTTAAGGTACAACTGGCGTTTTACTTTGCAACATTTTAGAAGACCTTTAGTTAACCATTTATTTTTTAAAGGTTTATTAAAACTTTTACACGGACCTTAGGAAAACATAATTAAAAAAATAACAGTAAAATATCATGAAATTCATTAAATGCTTCTTCACAATTTGACTTTGTAAAAACTTCATTAAAACTTAAACTTGATAAACATTCATGAAACTTTTTAATATTTTCCTGCCCATATATCCGCTTTGTTTCAAACCAAAAAGCTCTTTTTTGTTTAAATTCTAAGACTGACTCTATATTGGCTTGTATATTCTGAGCAGTTTCATGATCAGACAAAGCAAGTATATGAATGTTAGACTGAACATTATTCAAGTTACTTGCTTGAATATATTATAATATTGATATTTTACTTATAATTAAATGTGAAAATTTTTAAGTTTGAATATATGGATATAAATGCTGTGTCTTCATAATACAGTTGGATTAATTGAATCGAATGTAATATGGTATACAAATAATCTGCGAAGAATCTTAGCAAAAATGAAAATTTTCATCCTGGAAAATGTATAGATTACGTGAGATTTATAAAAACGAATTCCACACACATGTCCATGTTTAAGCCTCATTCTCATTACACACTACTTGTTTGAAAAAAAGGAAATAGTCTATTCAGGTCAGCGTGACCTTCCAATAGTACGTACGCCTAGATGATCAGTTCAGTACAACAGCACGCCCGTTCCAGCAGCGTGACCTCGCCATCACACGTTCGTTCTAGATGGTCATTTCAGTGTGGCCTTGCAACACTCCGCCCAGATGTTCTGGTCAGCATATCAGCCACTCTCGTCATCATTTGTATCATATAAATATTAGCATATTTTGAATGTTATATTTTTAAAACGTTACAGCTTGGCGGGAAATGATTTGTCAATTGTTTTTTTATCACACATCAAAGTTCTACGTACGAAACGAAAATGGAATTAAGTTGAAAAAATTTTAGAGCGATGATTTTTTATGATTTTAAAAGTTCTCTTTCTCCGAAAGACTGTGCCGCTCGTCTTCAAAATGCTTTTGGGAGAGAAGCACCTTGCTTAAGCACCGTGAGGCGATGGTTTGCTGAATTTGAGAGAGGTCGAGTTTCTTTACATGACGAATTTCGTGAATGGCGGCCTTCAACTGCCGTCACCGAAAATAAGGGCTACTGCTAAGCGGTTAATTAAAGAAAACCCCCGGATTATGTATGAGAAAATTCAAAGACTATAGGGGATTAGTATGAGCCAAATTCAGAAAATTTTACACGAAGAAGTGAAAGTTCGGAAACTTTGTTGTCGTTGAATCCCTCATGAACTAACAGTGGAACAGAATCGGGCTCGCGTGGAATGGTGCTCACAGATGCTACTGAAGTACGACCACGGACATTCTAATGCTGTTTATGACATTGTCACAGGATATGAAACGTGGATTTATTCTTTTGAACCCAAAAAAAACAGCAATCTTGTGAATGGACGTGTTTGAAAATGAGAACAGGCCAACAAAAGTGAGCCAGGCGAGAAACGTTGGTAAAAAAATAATCGC
Organism: Apodemia mormo; assembly: GCA_036924255.1. Classification (NCBI taxonomy): domain Eukaryota; kingdom Metazoa; phylum Arthropoda; class Insecta; order Lepidoptera; family Riodinidae; genus Apodemia; species Apodemia mormo. Next base: position 11,748,731 of record JAUPFN010000008.1, read on the forward strand.
GTTTTTTTTCTCAGCTACGGGTCCCATCGGTACAATCCACTTGAAGATCAAAAGAGCGTTAATGCCGAGTGGTATTTTACCTATTGTTTACTCAGGGTGTTAGAGAAAGTTTGCGAAAGATGACCCAAAAGCCGCATTCTCCTACACCATGATAACGCTTCTTCACACACGGCCAACAAAACAAAGTCATTTTTAGCTTCCGAAAAAGTACATTTCGTCATTCATCCTGCACATAGCGCTGACCTAGCACCCTGTGATTTCTGTATTTTCCCCAAAATCAAAGATTTGATGAGAGGTTTTACTTTTACCAACTCCGAAGAGGCAGTGGTAGCGTTCAATCAGCACGTAGAAAACATGCCTTCCCTACATAGTCTACATTAATAAAAATTTTTGATCATCTATACAACTTTTTTAAATTGTTCATATACTCATTATTACAGGTGTATGACAATTAAGTTATGAGGCAAATTACACACATGGCATTATAATTCAATACAACATACGCGTGTTTACGTATATATGTAGCGTATTTTTTAAATAACACATAATTAAAATTAGTTTGTTCAAAATCTAGATCGATTACACGGCTTTTAAATATCAATTACTTCATTGATCAAAACCTATTGAACCACAAACTTATTACAAAATAACTAGTACCTAGAACTAAAACAAAAGTTTGGATAATCCAAAATGCACGCCGCAACGATTTTTTTTAAATTATTTATTATAAAAAAACAGATCCGAACGAAGTGATTTTCAATAGTTACTCTGATTGCATTAGATAATATCGATAATAAAATAAAGTGAATTCATAAAACCAATAAACCTATTTCGTGTTCACAGACATAAAGTACTTAACTTATTGTGTCGTCGAATTAAACTTATTGTGTCGACGACTCTGATGCCCGGTAAAACTCGCAAGAGTTTATGTGGTATCTTTAATATTATTGATAATGTATTACATTGTATTAAAATAAATAAATAAAAAAAAAACTTTCGGCCATAAAAAATTTTTTTCAACAAGATTTTTTAGAGTATATAACTCTCTTCAAAGACTCAAAGTTATATAGAATTTGAAGAATTAAGGTTTCTATTTATAACCATGTACTTTTTATATCAAATTAGTGTATGGATTTAATACTGAGTGTGATTGAAGTTGGTTGATTCTTACTTTTTTTTTTCAGTCGATAATAATGCACATGCAAAAATAATATTGCATGTCGATGTTACGTACTAGTACAATTATTATTTTAAGTGTTCTCCAACTCAATACTTTTAATAGGGTCTACCGCGTAATGTTAGAGGGTTTCTAACGAAAACAGTTGCGATAAACTTTATAATGATTCAAATTTTGTTTGTTCAACTCCGTTTGTTACATAGAACATTCATGTACGTGACTTTAAGTTTGTTTTCCGAATCTAAAACAGATTTTCGAGTTCACAAAGTCGCAAACAAAAGAGTTAGACACGGATTGGTGATTTTAACTACGTAATGTAGTTTTCACAAGAATTTAACTTGCTGTCAATACAATTTTGAAAAAACAAACCGATCAATATTATTTTTCATATTTTAATACGTAAAATAAATTTTTTATCTTTTATTACAACAAATATGCAAATGAAGGAGTATGAAACTGTTCACAGTTAAAGTTTATATTGAAAGAATACAAAAGGTAATAAGTTCTTATATAATATGCATTAAAATACATTAAATTAATAAAACAAAGCATTATATATACCAACACTCATTTGACACCCACTATAAAATACGCACATAATATTATAAAGTATTTTGTTTATGATAAAGTCTGTTTTTATGTCATTAGATATCAAACAAGCAGATGGCTCTACTGATGGAAAGAGAAACCGTTGCCTAAATACACCAAAGATGTTAACTTTGCGTTAATATTCGTGTGGCGGGATGGCAATGACACATGCGTATGTTTACTGGCTACCTTACCCTCTAAACCCAAACACGACAGTGACGAGCATTAACGCTATTGCGGCAGGACAAAGTAGGGCGGTGGTACCAAATACCCGGACGAGATGTTACGGAACTCTACCACCTAGCAGTCATGTTGGGAGTGTCACGTATAACCAATCGGTCGCCTTTTACGACCTGCCCGGAAGACTGGCAGTTGGTCTATTCTTCAAAGGAGCCTATGTAAGTTTTTGTCTAACTTAAAAAAATATATTGTTTGATCTCAAAACAAACGGATTCACAGAATTATGGTCAAATTTCGACCAGAGAGTAGTTATAAAATTTCTAACTAAAAGACAATTATCACCTATAGCCACCAAGGATAATATTAGTGCGTTGCTACCCGTATGGCAAGGTATTAATGATTCTTGCATAAAGAGCAAGGGTGAGTTCAAACCTGGTATTTAAAAAAAATAACTACGTTAAAAAACCGACTTCAAAAACTAAAAAGTAAAAAATAATAAAGTTTTAATATTAATTAAATACTACCTATTATTTATATGTGCTATTTAGTAATAGGTTTGAAGTCGGTGCCAAACCAATCCGGCACACACGCGCGGGCAGACGTCTTTGACGGTCGTCTTGAGTACATAAAAATTTTGAAATAAAGAAAAAAGGAAATATTTATTTACTAATATGGGTGTTACAAGTTGTTACAATTTAACTAAGCTACCAACATATTCTACCATTATATTATGGTGTAAATATTAAATTAAAAATTTTGATGCGTTTTAATTGATTCACATTCTACATTAATTCACATGACCATTTAGTTTTAGGAATTCTGTTAAATACATTTTCGTAATTATGTTTTTCATCATTCTTTATATTGATTAAAGCCACTTATAATATTAACATTTAATTGCTCTTTATTAGGTTTATTTACACATCTTAGTCTTTAAAGTAGATATGCATTTCACTGTATTAATTTGCTCGTATTCATTTAAGTGATTAAAATATTATTGCTTTTTTATTATTATTTTAAGGCTTGGCACCGACTTCAAACCCATTAGTAAATAACACATATAAATAATAGGTGGTGTTTAATTAAATTTAATCTTTATTATTTTTTACTTTTTAGTTTTTGAAGTCGCTTTTTTTAACGTAGTTATTTTTATTTAATACTTTTTAGTGTATTGTTTTATTGTCAACTATTTATGGGTATACCTACAACAGATGCGAGCTTGCGGACAAACCGGGATACGGATTTTGCAATGCTTTTTGTTAATATGTGTTAAAGTATATGTTTCAATAAATGGAAAAAAAGATGCTGCGCGCCTCCACAGATATAAATCTCAAGACACCGGACCAGATAAAAGTAGCCGTCTCCAGAAAAATGCTCTTCCAAACACAATCTCTTCTTGTGAGACTATTAAAGATCATGAAAAACGTTTGTTGGCCATGAATGACTATACTGTTCAAAAATTTTTGAACAGTATAATACTAGACTCGGTAAGATCTAAGAGCGTCTAGCGAGTGAGTCTTTTGAGCAGAGAGCTAATAGACTTGGTCTCATTAATGAGCGACTAGCGAACGAATCTGACGAGCAGAAGGCTAGTAGAATTGGTCTCAGCGTTCGGAGCGTTTTGCTAAGGAGTCCGCCGAGCAGAGAGTTCATAGATTAGAATTGATACGAAACCGTGCAGCAACCGAGTCTGCTCAGTAACATGAGAACCGGCAGCGCGTCAGACGTCACAAAGACTTCGTTCAATGACTAAGTATAATTTTATAACCACCATAAGTCAATATTCTGAAGTACTATGAACAATTTGTAAGAAATTATTATATCCAAACCAACAGACGTCATTAGCCACAGCACGTTTTGATTTCTTTCCGGAGGAGCTACCGTTGCTCGACTACCATAAAAAAAAGGCTTCACAGGCTTACTGGAACAACATGGAAGTTATGTCTTTACCTCCTGAACTGACCGACTTGACAGACGTAGAACAAAGACTTTTGTCAAGAAGAGTTCCTTTTATTACTAGTTACCTCCAGCACCAAAGTGTTCGCCAACACTGATTAAACGAGCTCAAACTTAATAGAGTTGTGTCATTTAACTACTGAACTTCTATGGCCACCCACCTATTAGCTTCATCATCGGACCCTGGAGGATCCTAGTTACAACCAAGCACCAGAATGCTCGTCAACACCAATCAACCGAGCCCAAACTTGATAGAGTTCTGTCATTTAATTACTGAGATCCTATGGCCACCTTCTGTCTTCATCATCAGACCCTGCAGGATCCTAGTTACCACCAAGCACCAGAATGCTCGTCAACGTCAATCAACCGAGCCCAAACTTGGTAGAGTTCTGTCATTTAATTACTGAGATCCTATGGCCACCTTCTGTCTTCATCATCGGGCCCTGCAGGATCCTAGTTACCACCAAGCACCAAAGTGCTCGTCAACACCAATCAATCGAGCCCAAACTCGATAGAGTCTTGTCATTAAAAGATTTTTAACCATTTAATTACTGAGTTCCTGTGGTTACCTTCCAATTCCATCATCAGATCAGGTCTATTTCATAATAAGTTTTCATTGTCATTCAATTTACATGGCAACCGGGAAGTGGATCAAATTTACTTGCGAGATTTGATTTCAGACATCGGCAAAGGTAAAATAAATAAAAAAAAGATTTGTTCCGCATTCGACCTACAAAGTTTCGCCCCACGTCAGAAATCCGTGTTCGTCCTACATTTTATTCCTGTTTCGTCCTAAAAATTGATTTTCTACTTATTATTATAATTTACTTCTGATTCGCCCCAGATTTTATGCTTGTTTTGCCTCGTTCATTTTCATTAACAATTTTAAGTAAGGTCAGAAACAAAAATGTCATTGATTATAGCAGGTAAATAATGCGAAACTGGAAACAAAGGGTTGCCGGGTCGTAAACCCTTGCTTATAAACTAAAAAGTTGCATTTTAAACCAGTTACGTCGTTGCAGTGTCCTGCAATGGTCAATAGACCAATGACATGAATTTGGAATTTATCAGTTTGGAAACACAAAATAAATATTATAAATTATAATACTCTGTTGGATTTCCTTTTGTTACGTACTTATGAGGACGTTGCTTGCAATAGCATTTAGGGTGTACGGTGAACTGGAGATTATATTACGATATTTAAGAGGGGTAAGTTATAATTTATTCAATAAAATTAAATTTTTGTTTTTCTTACTTTAACTAGTGAATTAATATCTATTTCAATTTACATTCGCTCTTGCATCAATATTGATCTTTTTTAACCTCGTCGGTTGCTTGCTGGCAACTTTCTTTTATAACAATTTCAAGTATTAATTCATATCAGTGTCATGTCGTAACCGTTAAATATATATATATATATATATATATATATATATATATATATATATATATATATATATATATATATATATATATATATATATATATATATATATATATATATATATATATATATATATATATATATATATATATATATATTAACGGAGTGTGAATAAGGAAAATAATTTATTTATTTTAGATTTACATTCATTGAACAATTATGCTGGAACAAGACCTAAGTTGTTTGCTTTTTTTTTCTTTGTTTTTTTTTCTTCCCAACAAGATCTTTCATACATTAAGTCAAAAAGGGGCGAACATATACTGCTGAATTAGGGATATGAATATACGAAACGAAGAGTTAAAAAAGTGGTGTCATATCATGGAGATGTATTAACAGAAAGTGCAAAGGAGAAGTGATGTTCATTGTCAAGTTATTAGAATTATACAACACACAATTTGTATTATAAATACAGCAAAAAATCTAATTAGAGAAGAAATTTTGCGTTGTAAACAGGAAGCGGGGTCTGCAGAAGGCAAGCCCATTCCAACCATCTTTAATGAAACCATAGTTTGGCTAAAGAATAAAGGCACAGATTCTGTTGAAGCTTTACCATAATTTTCCAAAGTGAAAACTTGTCTGTATACAACACGGAATAAATCGCAAAACATTAAGAAGTCTACATTCGTTAAGGCAACTGAAGTTGAAATACCGAAAGACTACATAGAGTTTCTACTTTTGATTATAATTATAAAAAAAACAAGAATACTGTTGGGTTCGCTAATGAAGAAACAAAAGACATGCTCCAAGATGTGGATGTGGATTTTTTATTAATTTTTCCATTTAATTTAACAGTTTTGTAACACTTTTATTTTGTAATCTCAGTTAATTGTTTCGTAAAGATATATTAGATACCTAGATACATTTAGTTAGTTATTAGCTCTTGTAATTAATAAAACTGATCTGTGATTTTGATCGTGATTTAGAATTGTATATGAGACTTTTATAATAAAACATATTTTTTATTTATGTATGCTCTTATTAGAATAACTAAAATATTCAAATAATTTGTAAGTAAAATATTATAATCTAATAACTCCATTAGAAATAATACGAGAAACAGCAAATTTGATACAGACCTACTTGATTATTTTATTGCACGAAGGAAATCTTATGTTTCAGAAGTGACGACGTTCTTGAAAAATTTGTGCATTTGTAAACGGTACTTTTAGGACCTTATACAAGTAGGGCGAAACAGGAAATATTTCGTATGTGAGGCGAATACGGAAATTTATGGAATTTGGGACAAAACGTTAGGGCGAATATGGAACAAATCAAAAAAAATGCTCATAAAATAAAAACTACTGGGCCTACCTGAATCAATTTTTTATGACACCAATTCGAAACTATTCCGCATTAAACAAAAAAAATCACGTAAATCGGTTCAGAAACCTCGGCGAAATCGGTGTACATATATAAAAAAATATACCGGTTGAATTGAGAACCTCCTCTTTTTTTGAAGTCGGTTAATGACCGTCTTTAGTCAAATCTCCTACTATAAAAAACCTTGTGATTTTGTCAAATTTTACTTGTATTTATTATGTCTGAGTGAGGCCTGTGAGTAAAGATATTCTCTTTTAAATAAAGCCTTTATTTGAGTCAATTTATTTGATGTCTATCTTTTCTTTAATGTGTAGTACTCAACATGTTGCCGTTTATAAATAGATAAGGTAATTAGTAAATTTTCCCCCAACTACTATCCCATTTTACTCTAAATATATCATCTTTTAATAGAAAATAAAACGAATAATTATTAAATAGTATATTTAAAAATATTATTATTCTTGTGCTTAATTAATAAAGATTTTTTTTATTTATATAAATAAAGATGACGGTAGAAATTAAATTACCTGGATTGTAGATTACCCAGATGATCTTTTCATTTGTTACTGGTGTTAGCTGTCAAATGTCTGCGTGTAATAATAAGTGTGTTCAGCGAAACTAATACCTCAGAAACGTGACTTCAAAATTCTGAGCTAATATTTCCGCTGGTTGCCGATACACTTTGTAGATACTTAGAAACTGCCCATTTAACTTAGTACCTATGTCACAGAGCGGCGTCATGTTATAATTCTGACACTTTTTCCTTAGGTTCACTGAAAAATAGAAAATGTATCCTAGCTACTTACCGGTATCGCTCGCTCCGACTATCTAACTCAGATTACTAAGGTTATTGTTTTGCTGAACACACCCAAATATTTGCATTAAACCCTCGATACAATATTTTGGACTTAGTTATTTACTGACTTTTGTTTATATTTGGAAAAATGATTACTTGTGCATAAATTGTAAAAAGTATTTTTTGAATAATTTTACTTCACCTCAAAATTTTTCAAAGCATTTTAAAAACTTAGATTTTTATGATTTTTTTGATTTCACAAAAAAATCCCTTTGTTTGATTAAAAAATTCATTGGAAATTTCAGTATTGATTTCAATTCCAAAAATCTTCATTTTGTTGAAGACATTGCAAATTTCTTTCAGGTATTTGCTTCTATGACAACCTGCCATTGTTCTTTACCGGCTATAAGTTGCCGGTGCATTGTTATCCGTATAGTGAGATGTTAATGCTACTTGCATAAGTTTACCGGCTACGGAGACATTGCGAAACACTCTCATACAGTAGTACTAGTAGCTAATCGTTCGCCTCTTACGAACTGCCTGGCAGAACGGTAGATGGTCTATTCTTCAAAGGGGCTTTTTTACATACACACCATCCATTTTGTACGTTAAACGAGATTTCAGTGGAGGGTGTTATTTTTTTCATTATTTTCGATTTATTTCAATTTGAAAAACTTTAATTTAGCTGGACATTTTAGGGATGGCCTGAAAGGTCAGCCAACTTAAAAATATTTTTATATGGTTTTTCAAAATCTAAATTAAAATTTGATCGTGGCATCTCACTGGATCGTGGAAAAATCACTAGTATTTGATTAAATTAAATAAAAAATAAATATAGTGGAAACTACGAGTAAAATAAAAACGGGCGTTAGAGTACTTTACTTGTTTTTCTAAACTGGCTTCCAGACCTAAATTCAATTCATCGACGTAGGCTGGTTCAAGTAAAGGCACTCGTCAAGAAATAAACGTCTTTCGGAACGTTAAACATGTATTTAGGTTATAAGGACGCGAGTTCATTAATATATCAGCATATGAATCGACAAACAACAAAAACACAAACAAAAATATACTTTTATAAAATTGCGCAGAAATATTTTCATTACTTTTGCATAAAGAGCACGCAAACTTATGCATGTGGCATTAGGCCTCACCACAAGATAGCAACTCACCATTAACACCTTTGATGTCTATCGGCGATGGTTCACTCTTTCCATCAGGAGACCCATCTGCTTGTTTGCTATCTTATGATATAAAAAAAAATAAAAAAAATATCGTTTACACGTATACAGAAAAACAAAATATATTGTTGGCGCTTTTTTTTTGAATTTTGAACTAAAAACGCGTCGGCAGTATGGTATAAAAGGCGTGCTGGGTTGTTATTTTTTTAACTCTTTTATTTTGATATAAATTGTGTTCATGTGGATGACTACAAATGCGTTTACCTTTCAACATGAACGAAAAAAAATATAATTTGGAGATAAAGCAAGAAGTTCGTCTTGATACACTTATTTTAGTAATAAGTATAAATTAAAATGAGTTACGACGGTTCTGAAAGTGAAATAAATAATGACTAAGATAAGAAGCGAAATAAGCAATTGAAAATCAGTGTTTACTCTTAATTATGAACTAAAATTTTTACAATTTCATTCTCACTGTTTTGGGTTTGCTGGAAGAAATCTCTTACAGAGACAAACTCGCCTTTCTTAGAATTTTCATGAATCAAAATATATTTTTATCTCTGTGTACAATAAAGTATCATATAAAATAATTAAAAAAAACCTAGGCTATAATAATTATATTTAAGGATACCAATTCTTACCCAACCAATTCAAAGATTTTGTATCGGTGGGAGGGATGCGCTGTGCCGCGCTTCCGGCTGCATGAGTACCACCATCTTGCTTATTTATCCCGTGAAACAGGTTTGCTGTGTTTCGGAGAGAAAGGCAAGACAGGCAGTATAATTACTGGCACCGAAAGTTAACATCTTATGTCTCAGGATAGGCAACACACGAATGCAATACCTGGGCGAGTATCAGCCCAGGTATTGCAATCTATAGGCAATGATTGCCTCTTTCTATCAGGAGAGCCATGTTCTTGTTAGCTTTTTTGTGATATAAAAAAGGAAATTGTAGGAGTTCACCTAAGTCGCAAATAAATTATCTTAATTTCTTAAAGTTACTCGTAATTTATTCATAAATATTTAAAATTTATCCATACTAATATAAATGCGAAAGCAACTCTTTCCGTCACTTCCTAATCCACTGAACTGATTTGGATGAAATTTGGTACAAAGATAGTTTGAAACCTGAGAAAACGGACATTAGATAATTATTATCCCGGAAATCTTACGGAAACTGGAACTATGCGGCTAAAAAACCGGGACTATTATTTAAGAAATTTTTTTACGCGGACGAAGACGCAGGCATAGCTAGTATTGCATATACCTTAATTCAACCAACAATCTTCTAAAAATAGTACAAAACAGCCTTTAGAGATTTATAGGCATATGTTTAAAAATTAAAAGTTATAGATTTGCACGCTATAAATTATACTTACCTATATTTCAGGCAAATATAGTAATTGAATTTTAATATATTGTATAAAAAACTTACATATAAAATATATCATATTTATACATAAAACTGAACTGAAAACTGTAAATATGAGTATATTACGGTTAGAAGGAGCTTTTAATAAATGAAATTTAGAAAGGTGGTGGTGGGTGGTGTGAATAAAAAATACGACGAACGCGATGCGCCACTCTGCAGTTTTAAGCGCTTAAAATTACGAATAAAGTACGAGCAACGTGAGGCAGTATATAAGGTGTATTTCTATATTTAAAAACTCTTTTAATGATCTCAGTATATTTTATGAATTAAAGTTTTTTCATGTTCGTTCATCATCGTTTGTTTAATTTAAAATATCATAACGATTTAAAGCAAACGGATAGCATTTTAAAGTTTTTTAAAGTTTAGACGTCAACAGTACGAAAACAAAGTGAAATAATAAAAGAAATATCATCTATTCACAATACTATTATCAATATTTCGATACGCGTAAACGAAAGAGCACAATATTTAGTGTATTTGTCACTAATTATGTGAAAATTGAATATTTTGCAGTTAGTACAGTTGTGAACTAAGTCAACGATAATATCTTTATTACTATACAGTTTGCCCCAGAATACTTATAAGAAGCCGGGGCGTGGCGGTCATACGCATTGAGTAGCTGATGTAAAAAATATTTAAAAAATCTAAGTCAAAAAAAATTTTTTTTCGTTTAATACAAAATTTAAAAAAAATGCTATTAAATAACACGGGCAAGACTTCATACATCGTTTAGTTTAGTAATTACCTTAAAGTTAAAAATAAAATTCTATACCAACTCCTTAACTTTTAATAATTATTTTTTAAACTTGGAGAATAGTAGCTAAAAAATAAATTTCGAATTTAGGTAAGGTTAATGTAAATATTCAGTTCAGTTCTCATTAGGTATCTTTAGTACAACTGCTTATCACAGGAATCTAAGTTAGAATGACAAAATTCTAAACTAAGATTGTGCCAAGACACTTTTTTGATACTTAACAAAAAATAAATTAGCTTTAAACTATTATTTAGTACAAAAACAGGGAGAAATTTTTATTTGACACTTATAACTAAAATTATGATAAAAAAAATTTTTGCTCTTTTAATGCAAGTGTAATTGAAGTTTTATACAATGGTAACACTTAAGTATTATGATATGGTCAATCAAATTAAAGTCTCAATATTTTTATATGATTGTTCCTAGCAATTATTTAATTAATTTAAAAAAACATAGAAAATCATTTTAGTTTATCTAATATTTGTTACTCCAAAAGACACACAAAGGATGTGCAAAACCAAAACCGCCTGTGTTCTTTTATTAATGGACATAAATTGAATGAGTGAGATAGAAGCATATTCTTTGTTACGATGACGCCGTTCGATAAATTAGGGTTACTAATGTTTTTTTTTAAATTTTGTATTACACGAAAAAATTTTATTTTTCGACTTAGATTTTTTAGATATTTTTACATCAGCTACTCAATGCGTATAACCGTCACGCCCCGACTTCTTATAGGCATTCTGGGGCAAACCCTATAAATCTGCATCTGTTAAGTCTGTTTGTAAATTTAAGATTTTAATAATATGTCGTCGATATAGTTTTTCATACAAATTTCATATCCCATTTCAGTCCCTTAGGGGTTGATTTTTGAAAAATAGTTAGCTTATGTTTGACCACGGATCATCAACTATTTCCATACCAAATTGCATGAAAATCGATTCAGCAGTTTAGCCGTGAAAGCGTAACACACAGATTGATGGACAGACAGACTAACTTTCGCAATTATAATATTTTAGTATGGATATAATGGATTGTACAACACTCCGTCGAGTAAGTGGGCATGGCCTCTTAGTCGTTTATGTGTCTGTCGCCATTTTTTGTTCGGCATTTATGTACTCATAGTTAATATTCGAAATAAATTTTAAGATTATTTTGATTAAAGAAAGTTGATATATCTACATCCGTAAAATAAAAGCATATACAGGTTGTAAAAAACCCTGTCCGATCCGAAAAGGGTATATAGGTAGGTCAATGACAGTAACAAAGAAAAATAATAAAATAATTATTTTTATTAAAATAAAAAAAGTATCTTAGTTTTAAGTAACTCAATTTAGTACTAAATTTGAGCAACCTTCCTTTAAATCAAGCAAATATTTTGAAAATTTATGTATCAATATGCATATAATAATGACACTAATATGTTTGTATTAAGCTACCAAATAATGCCTTTGCTGATCGGGCAGGGATTTTTGCACGCTGTGTAATTGTTTCCCCGTTGCTAGGATGTTAAGATGTACTGGCGTGAGATTTTTTTTCCAGAAGAGGAAACAATCGCAGGAGGCAGAAGGCTCCTCTAATGTTGAGTGATGGGCGACAAACCATGGAAAATTACACTAACAGGGGTTTTGCAGTTACGTTGCTGGCCTTTTAAAAATGAGTGAACTCTTTTCTTTAAGGCGCTTAAGTCGAAAAAACCCTGCTAATTATTGTTTTTAAGTATTAAATATATAGGAAATTAGTTAATCTCAGACGTGCAATCGTATCGATTAATTTGTACCATACTTACTAATGCAAGCAAATATCCGCGTATGCTCGCGTTTTTTTTTATATCATAAGATATCAAACAGGCAGATGGGTCTCCTGATGGAAAGAGTCAACCATTGCCTATAGACACCAAAGATGTTAATGGTGCGTTGCTATCTTGTGACGAGGTCAAATACCACAAGCATAAGTTTACTACTTTACCCTTCAAACCGGAACACGACAGTGACAAACACTGACGCTATTGCGGCAGGAATAGGTAAGGCGGTGGTACCAGACCCGAGCGAAACAATGTAGAACTCTACCACCTAGTAGTCACGATGGCAGTGACTTGCATAGCCAATTGGTCGTCTTTTATGACCTGCCTGAGAAACGGCAGTTGGACTATTCTTCAAAGGAGCCCGAAACCAACACGGGGAAACACCCCATACACAAATAAATACATACATACAAACACAAACACACACACGCACACACACAAATACATACATACATATAAACCACGAATTGTTCCAGTCGGACCTGGAGAACTTCGCTCGTTTGTTAATTCAGTGTCTTGTAACACTAAAAATACAAGTATCTGTAATGAAATAAAATAAATGTCTAAATAAAAATATCCCTCAGTGAATAAAGTACCAAGAGTAATACTAGTTTACTGAGAAACATACAACTTGTAGAGAACGATGTATTTCTCTACGCTTTTCCCGACATACAATAACAACGTTTCGAACAAATCTTGCAACTTACTTGACAGGTAACAAATCACGGACTGAAAAATTTAAATGAGATGTGTTTTATGTTCATTCTATAATACAACTAGAACTAGTTTATTAATTGATTTTAAAACTTTCAATAACATTTGTGACAATATAAGTCCTACTTTTGTAAAACAAATAATTAATAAACGCTTCCAACCTAATTGATAGAAATATTACCAGAATCAAGTTTACATTTTTGGAATAAAAAAGACGGTGGAAAAATTCGATTCATTGCAGTACCTATCATTACACTGATTCTCTTCCGGAGTAGGCAGAATGAATCGAACGTCTGTAGATTATCTGATGTACTCATTGATTTTTGTTGGTGAGATAAGTGGTGATCCCCTATGACCCAGTTTACTGACTTGACAACGATTATCTTCTGTTTATAGTTTTAATCTATCGCCTCTTTGATCTAGTGGTTTGAAGTTGGTGTGAACCACATTTGGTTCGGGGTTCAATTCCCAGGTTGGGCAATTAAGAAAATGTTTTTTTGTTTTCTGATAAAAAAGACGTTGCCCTGCATTAGAAAGTGCCCGGTTAGCGATAGGCTGGCTCACATCACATCACATTGTAGTACTAAGTATCTTCAGCTAATCGGGGGTGCACAGGTTGTACCTCTGCCTACTTCTCGGGATGCGGGCGTGAAGATGCTGTTTTTGTAGGTATAAACGAGATCGACCACTTTAAGTGCTCATCCGAGATACGCACGGGTATGATAACACATCATCAGCTAGACTTCGAGTTGCAGCTACTGAAATTTTGAACCTAAGACTATTTTAATAATTTAAGTATTAATGTAGGGAATTCCTCAGTTTTTTGTCCGTTATGAAATTTGCGCACGCGATACTATCTAAGTAAAATTATTACTCTATTCAATCTAAACAATATAATATGAAACTCAAACTCTGCGCTGAAATGAAAAACAGTTGTGCCAATCTAACAAAAAAAAAATACTTGGAACCATAAACAAATCATTCGTTTCCCATACTTTTGTATATTTAAAAACTGAATGTATATTTAAAATGGTTCGTCAAATTTAAATATATTTGGACGGGTCCCACGTATACTGGTGAAACCCACAAAACAACGAAACCAATTTCTTGCATCACAAGCCTTAAAAATACCTTATGTTTGTCCTAATATAGTAAAGTAATGTAGTAAAGTACTTTTGTACAAATTTTCAAATACTTCTATTGATTTGTGTCAAAATTGCAAGCTATAGAAGGTTTAATCCGGTCTCCTATAAAGTTGTGTCCCCGTCGATTTAAACAACGCAATATAAATAACCTTTGCACACTCTGTAACGCTGTAATTTAATTTAATAATAAGCGGATTACACATCATTATTTAAATGGAATCCTCTTCTCGGGGAATTTTGCTAAAAAATACAATAGGTATTTTTATTACATGAAAGAGTTGTTTGGTCAAATACAATTTCAGCCCAAGAGATTTCTTGAGATCAGTACTAGTACAATTCAAAAAGTATTACTTTTTAAATCTTATATTTTGTTCTTTGAGAAATACCAGTGCTATTGCTTATGATAATATTAGGCAACAATTATTGAAAAATGTTGGTAGTGTAATATTATAACTTTTTAGCTATAGAAGTAGCAATTTTTGAAAGGTTAGTTGTAAAAACGCTTAAAAAGGTATATTTATTGTAAGATCACTTTTAGAAGTATATTTATTGTAAAGGATACACGTGTAATATGAATATTTATAGACTTTTACTTTATATTTCTCTAATCTTTATTCGCCTCTGTGTTCTAATGAACCGGTTTTGGTGTTGACCATATGAGGTCCTAGGTTATCACTTATCATCAGGTGAGCCTTCTACTTGTTTTCCCCCTCTTGCATAAAAAAAGTACATAAATTTGCGGCTCTCTCAAAACTGTGACATGAATACGTACGGGGTAATGTTCGGTAAATTGTTACATATTTGGTCGCACCATTAGGATTACGGTCTAGCTTTGCGGAATAAGATGAGTTTCGAAATAATCGGATGCAACAACGCTGTCTTTAGGTCTTGTTAGCCTTTCTAAGCCAGATCGTTAGGTTTCAGGCTCGATTTCCGGAAGTTTTTACGTGTTTTAGGCTCGGGGGTTCATCAGTTGAACACATCAAGCTCTCGGATCTTTTTATTTGCAGAAATCATTGATAGTTATTACACTCGGTAAAATGCGGTCACGATAATCATCACTAATATCGCTAACCAACGAAAAAATGTATAGTGAAGTGGAGCGTTTTTTGACAATCGATTAAATCCGGGTCTCTCGCAGATATTTTATTTAGCTATTATTAACTTTGTATTAAAAAATAAAAAAAGTTTAGATACGCTTTCGAAAAATAAAAGGAGACATTAAATTATAAAACACAAATATTTGATATTTCCCTATGAATTAAAGCCCTCTTACAACAAAGGGATGTATTGCATTTATTTAGAATTTATATAGGATGAAAATCCAATTACCGTAGATGGAAAAGAAGTTCGTTTGGTTTAAGCCTTAATCGGATTTTGATATTTTCAAATGTCAGATATTTTAAACTGTATTTTTACACGACTTATGTAAACATTGGGCACAATCCACACTAATATGCTTGTGAAGTTGGACCTTTATTGTCAAAATAAAAAATAAACAATTAGGTTCTAGTTGCTCCCACAAACAGTTCAGAAATTTTTTATACTTTAGAGAAATAGTTCTGATTTTGTCATGAAACTGTAAATATTTTTTGGTCTTTTTTTATGTCATAAGATAGCAAAAGAAAAAGAAAGAGCCATCCATTGCCTATAAACGCCAAAAGTGTTAATGTTGCGTTGCTATCTTGTGGCGAGGTCTAATGTCACAAGAATAAGTTTACTGGCTACCTTACCCTCTATACCGGAACACGACAATGACAAGCGCTGACGCTATTGCGGCAGGAATAGGTAAGGCGGTGGTACCAGACCCGGGCAAGACAATGCAGAACTCCACCACCACCACCTAGTAGCCACGATGGTAGTGACTTGAGTAGCAAATCGGTCGCCTTTTACGACCTGCTGGCAGAACGGCAGTTGGCCTATTCTTCAAAGGAGCCCGGGACCAACACGGGGTCAAATCGAATTTTTCTACACATTATGTTCCATTTTTAGATCAGATTGATAGTTTGCTTGAAATAAGGCCGCAAGTATAAAGAACTCCAGAACTATATGGGGGTGACAAAATTTTACTTTGTTTTTATTTCAACGGTGGGAAACCAACTTCACAGGCATTTTTGTGTAGTAGGCGGGCCAAAAGAAACGGCAATAAGAGCTGAGATTTCGTAGTAAGTTGATCAGAAAAATGGGACTGTAACAGTCACTGGCTTCTCATTTATAAATTAGCGCCAAAATTTCACTTTAATTATTTTTATGGGGTTATAAATACACCAGTATTACGAATACTGGTGTATTTATAACTCCATAAGTGAAATTTTGGCGCTAATGTTACTTTTTTTTTATTTGAAAAATGTGCATCGTTGTCGACTTATCCTTTTCCCCATATTAGTCCGGGCTCCTTTGAAGAATAGACCAACTGGCGTTCTGCCAGGCAGGTTATACAAGGCGACTGATTAGATATAGAGAAGTTAATATCATTTAATGTTTTACAGTAGTAAAAAAATATATATAAAATAAATATATATATATATATATATATATATATATATATATATATATATATATATATATATATATATATATATATATATGTATGTAAATAATTATACGTAAACTTAAAAGTACTCACTGCCAACAATACAGGGTTCATTCACAAGACTCAGTGCATCGAGTTCATAAATTTAGTGGGATATTTTTAAACGAATAATTTTATGTTATTTTAATTCAATATTTAGTTTCAAATGTTAAAATTTGGCCGGGCTTTTAAAAGTAACCCTGCATATTATGTAAAATTCTTGTAATCTATATTAATATTATAAATGAGAAAGTTTGGATATTCGGATGTTTGGATGGATGGATATTTGGATGGATGGATGAATGTTTATTATATGTGCAAACTAGGTTATAATTATTACTCAACCACGCAAAAACTACTCAACGAATTTGAATGAAATTTGGCACACAGGTAGTTGATGACCTGTAATAGCACATTAGATACTTTTTATCCCGAAAAAATTGGGTGCTCCCATGGGACTTACCAAAAAATTTTATAATGCAGCGGGCTGTATGCTGCAGCTAGTTGGACAATATTTGAGTGTGATGATCTATTTAAAAACTGTATCAAAAATTATCACTTTAAAGCTTAATATGTCACAAACAAGTTCCTCAATCGAAAAATTGTTTTTACAAATCTACAATATTTTTTAAAAACCTCTCCAACACAACAACAAAAATTAACATCCTAACTTTACATGTAGAGGAATTTTTCAAGATTTTATGTTAGGAACTTACTGCCGTGACTAAAATGTATGTTCTTTCTAAATTACAACTTTTGAGTTCTAAGGATCTCTGCGCTAGACTGCGGATGGACGGATGGACGGACGGACATAGCAAAACTAAGTTTAAGTTTACTTCGGAACCCTAAAAATGAGTAAAGTACTTTTCTGACTTTTTATTTTGCTCGTAGTTCAATACAGCCGCAGATATGAACTAAAATTTTCCAATTTCCCTTTTATATAGGGAAGTTCAGTAAAGTTTTTAACTTTTTACTGCATGAAAATAATGTATTGTCCCTTTGAATCAGTATTCTCTTTTGAATTTTAATCGTTTTTTGTTCATTCAAAAAGTTTATGTGATTACGTTATTGAGTGAATTATTATCCAGTCACTTATTTACTTAAATTGTTTTTAAACGTTAATAGCTTGTAACCTCTTCTATAAAGGTTGCTGTCATAGTTATCAATATATTGCCCAAAGAGTATACAATACCACAAAGAGTATACAATACTACATAAGATATTGCCTGTGTAAATTTTGCCACGAAAACATAATTATCAAAATTTTTAAAGTATTGAATATAATATCAATAACTAGTAACAAGTGGTAAATTTGGAATCATTAATGTAGTAAAAGAGCGTTATATAAACATACAGTGCCTCTTTTCATATTTGTTTTATAGTATTAATAACGTAAGTATGAATGCTAAAAATACGGAGTGTGAGAATAGAGGTGAAATAAAATCGAAAATTATTGCTTTGAGGAAGATCAACCTTTAGCTAGATCAGACCCGAACGAGACGTTATCTTCCTCATCTTCGGAAGATGAAGAGGGTATTACTTCGTTTCCGCCAAACAAGACGTAAAGTATTATCTCGTAAGTACAAACATATTATTCAGACAAGCTCCGACTTACGAATTTAATTTAATAGGTAGGATATATATCTCAATACTTATCGCAATCATGGCCATTACCATGCAACACCTCAGACCAGCAAACACTTCACAATTTCATTCTAAGATATCTTATATACCACATATTAAGGACTACAAACCCTACAAGATAACACAGAATAAAGAAAACAAATCTCATAGAAAGCAAAATCCTAAATATAAAAACACTCAACCCTTTCATAGAAATCAGTCGACAAATTTCAATAGCACCATCAGCAAACCGAAGTGACAGATTATTCAAGGGGGGTTATCTGAAGGATTAGGCACATCTGTAGGAACAAAAAGATGCCAATAGTTATATTTAAAACCAATGACTAGTAGTTGGATTCCTTTTTAAAGAATAATCTAAGCCCCTGCAATATCACAATAACCTTGTTGTAAAATAATTTGTTACGACTACAACTCCATACATAACATGCATTGTTCTGTTAAAAAAAGAGAAAATATTAGAAACACAACCCATAATAAATCCAGGTTTGCTATGTCGAACGTTTTTTGTAAAGACGCAGATGGAAGGCTGTGGCCTATTTTCTTATGAAATCTTATGTAGCATATCTGTTTGAATTTGTATGTCAGTAAAACATTTTCCGCTAATATCTTAGACCAATGTTGCAGAATTTTTACAAATAAGCAATTGGCTAGTGAAAATCGATATTCATCAAGCTTACTCTCATTTGCTAATCTCAAAGGCTCACAGGAGATTTCTTAGAGTAGTTTACAACAAAGAAATACTACAATACTAATAGAGTAAGATCCCAAGGCCGCCAGACGTTATTTATTTTCGAAGTAACGAAATTTAGGAAATAGATAAACTTATATGTATTTATTAGTGGGTGTATACACGCTAGCTCGGTTAGGTGGCCCGCTCAGAGATAGAAACATAGCTTGCTTTTGTTAAATTCGAAGTACTGATTTTTATACATGTTATCCGTTATATTAGTAAAAATAAATATTTTATATTGCCAGACCTTTTTTGTGGGCCGTAACTTGTCCCAGACATTTCAAATCTCAAAAAATAAGTATTTTTCTTTTATTCAAAGTCTTCAATGGTATATATAATGCTTAAGGGACTATTTTAATTCCTTCTGTGGACAGCCACACCAATACCAGGAGCCAAACAGCACAGACAATTAAAATTTTCAAGGAAACACCAAAAATATTTTTTTTTTCTTACAAAGCGAATGTTTTAAACCGTACTCTACCTAAAAATGTGTGCAAAAAAGAGGTGAGCTAGCATTTGAGGATTGTATCAAATTCTTCACATCAAGTTTTAGGGTTTTAAGTATATTTTAAATGTTATTATACACATTACCGCTGCATACCGCCCCGTTGGTTGAGTGGTTAGCGGCCCTGACTACGCAATCGACGGGGCTTGGGTTCGATCCCCGGCGGGGACAAGCATTTGTGTGATGAGCTTAAATGTTTGTATTTCCGGGTTTGGGTGTTTATTAAATATATTCTAGTATTTATATATGTATTTCTATGTATTAGTATCGTTGACTAACACCCATAACAGAAGCAAATAATTTGCTTACTTTGGGGTTAGATCAGTAATTGTAATTTGTCTCGTGAATATTATTATTATTATATTATTAATTCTTAATACATGGCAGTGTGTGGGTCAAGAAATTTAAATTCTTAGAAATTTTGTTTTTCAAATGCAAACATGATTTTAACCACGGATTCAACTCAGCTCGTCTTCAAAATGCTTTTGGGAGAGAAGCACCTTATTTGAGTACCGTGAGGCGATGGTTTGTTGAATTTGAGAGAGGTCGAGTTTCTTTACATGACAAATTTCGTAAAGGGCGGCCTTCAATTACTGTCAAAGAAAATAATGTGGCTACTGTTAAGCGGTTAATTGAAGAAAACCCTCGGATTACCTATGAGACAATTCGAGGACTACTGGGGATTGGTATGAGCCAAATTTAGAAAAATTTTACACGAAGAATTGAAAGTTCGGAAACTTTGTTGTCGTTGGATCCCTCATGAACTGACAGCGGTGCAGAAGCGGGCTCGCGTTGAATAGTGCTCACAGATGCTACTGAAGTACAACCACGGACATTCTAATGCTCTTTATGACATTGTCACAGTAGACGAAACGAGGATTTATTGTTTTGAACCCGAAAAAAAACAGCAATCTTGTGAATGGGTGTTTGAAAATGAGAACAGGCCAACAAAAGTGAGACAGGCGAGAAACGTTGGTAAAAAAATGATCACGTTTTTTTCTCAGCTACGGGTCCCATCTGTACAATTCCACTTGAAGATCAAGAGAGTGTTAATGCCGAGTGGTATTCTACCACTTCTTTACCCAGGGTATTAGAAAAAGTTCGCAAAAGACGACCCACAAGCCGCATTTTCCTACACCATGATAACGCTTCTTCACACACGGCCAACAAAACAAAGTCATTTTTAGCTTCCGAAAAAGTACATCTCGTCAATCCTCCTGCGCGTATCCCTGACCTAGCGCACTGTGATTTCTGTATTTTCCCCAAAATCAAAGATGAGAGGTTTTACTTTTACTGAAGTGGGAGTGATAGCGTTTAATCAGCACGTAGAAAATCAGCGGTATTTTCATTATGTCTGGGGGGTTTTTTGGCCCTTGGGATTGATTTGGCTGTCCACAGAAGGTATTAAAATACTCCCCTAAGCTTTATATATAAATTGAATACTTCGGATATAAGAAAAGTTTTTTATATTTTTATCAGATTTGAAGTGTCTGGAGGAAGTTACGACCCACAAAAAAGTCTGAAATAGAAAACATTTATATAATGGGCGAGCGGGCGGGTAGGCAGGCAGGCTAGCAGGCAAATAAAATAGAGATATTTTACCTGATAAAGATACTTTAATTCGATTAAACGGTAAGCAGAGCACAATCAAAACGCTTAAGGTTGCTATAAAAGATTTCTTTATTTTTTTAATATTTCAATAAAGAGTTTTAATATAAAGCATACATTTTTTTCACATATAATTTTTACTGTATAGGTTGTATAGCTGACAATTTCTATGTTTGCCGTTGTATCAAACGGTCCATCGCTTGAGGCTATCAATACAAAACATCAGCCCTTTAGTCTCAACAAATGTGAAAGCTACTTTCAAAGGAAAGTTTATTGAAATTCGTATATGTCTGTTGATTTATAGAGAAATATTATATCTGTGCAGTTTGATTACTATTTTATTGAATGATTCGATTTTAATTTTGAAGCGGCATTTGATGTAGTTGTTTTAGTACAAAAATATCGTTGAATACCAAAAATTGATTGGTTGAAAAATTTCGAGGCTATGTTGAAAAAACACTTTTTTCAAAATTTTTCGTCAACGATTACTCCCAAGTGGATAAGACGATTTTGATGCAATTTATGTATTAGACGTAGTTTTTTTTGAGAAATAGAAATGATTATTTTATGTACTCAATCGGTAATCTGGAAGTTATATATAAAAAATACTGTTTCGCCAAAAAATATTTTGGCGTTTTCTCGAAATTTCTCAAAATTTCCTGCATCGAATCTGTTCAAATTTTCAGAAAATATAAGTTGAGCGTAATCCAATCGAATGCCATCAACTGCGTTTTGATCAGTCTGGCCGTTCAAAAGTTATGAGATGTTTACATACACAAATACACATATATACATACATACATACACGCATACTAACTTCATCGTGAATGTAGTCGAAAAAGGTTCCTAGGACCTCAAAACGTGGACATGTGGTGAAAACTCGATTTTCGAAAATCATGGTAAAATCATTAACTTCCTTATCTACAAACGTAGTGGGAAGTTAAAAAAATTACCTCCATATGGCTTGATTTATGCTAATAACTTTGACGCATATACACGCTTGATATAAGTACAGTAAATTCTAAAAATATAACCTTCAATGAAGTAAAAAGTGAGTACTTGTGTAAAATAATTAAAAGAATAAAAATATGACATTGACGCTGTATAAAATTATCGTCACTCTCGTTATATAATTTTTGCTAATGTCAGGACACGCTTTTGTGAGCGGAGTAAAATATTCCTCATTACTTTTGACATACAAACCGTGTGCTTTACGGAGATAGTCTAGCGAATATTTCTGCATTTAAATGTATTTTTTTTTAGCCAATTAATATGGATTTCCTACCACAATAGATAGTTTTATGTTATTGACAATAATTATACTACACCGAATTATTATCGTCAATTATATTAACGACAGCCGGAGGACTTAAAAAAAACAAAAAAGATTTCTAAACTATTTTCTAAGAACAAAGTTTTTAAAATTATTTTGAATTTACATAGACCTAACTAATTACAGCAGTCGATGCAAGCATAAGCTATGTAACGATTTTAAATTCAATTTTATTAGTAAAGAATATTACTAAATTCTGATGTTTATTTAACGACATCTAAATTGAAGGCGTACGTTGAATTAACACGCGCAGCACCCTCATCATCCCTATGCAGACTACGCTAACACACAGCAGCGTCAGCGGTCTCCATGTAGATCGCGCCTGTAATACGCCCATAAACATCAAACATGTAATGGACATCAAAGGAACATGATGAATTAATCAGTTAAGTTAGCTATTTGTTTATTATCCCGTACTTAAGAATATTATATGTTTAATAATAAAAGTGTAACAACTGACTTCCGACCCTTAAACCTCTAAATCCTTTGATTTCTGATTAATCTTATTTAAATGGCATCACACCTTTAATCCACTCCTATATAAGAAACATCGAAATCAGTTAACTTTCTTATAGGAAAATTAATAAAATAAATTAATAAAATATCTAAGTATTTTTTAATAAAGAGACTAAGTTTGAAAAAAAAAACTGAATCTTGAAGTTAAGAAAGTAAAGATTATTGTGTTTCTATTTGTGATTATTGTATTAAGCAATTTTGAGCACATACACTGACGCTCTTATTTGCATTTGTTTGTTATTTGACGCTCTTATTTGCATTTGCATGTTTTTGTTAACGAAGTCCTATTTTAGACATTTTATTATTATCATTTTACCTATAAAAATTTTAATACTAAATTATTTCAATCGCATAAATTTTATAACATGGAAATCAGAAATCAGAAGTACTTTATTGAATTAAACTTTTTACAAGTTATTTTGACGCGTCAACATTTTTTTAAACTACTACCGGATCGGAAACACATGGTTAAATTAATATGGAAAGTAAAGATTTCTAATTTGCTAATACTGAGCATTTTTTTAAAAATCTAGTCAAATGTTTAATACACTTAATTTTCTATTAAACTTTCAACTGGAATTTAAAAAAATCGAATAGACTCGTTTTATAAGAAGTATGGAGATGAAGAAGAGACAAGCAGGATATAGTAATATCGCTAATTGCGTAACTTAAAAAAAAACATGTTGTAACCAAATTATTATATTAATTGCTTTTCAAAATAATCTCCTTCACATTATAAACATTTTTTCATGCGATCGAACCATTTTTTAAAACAGGAGGACCACAGATCTGAAGGCATGTTTTCTACGTGTTGATTGAACGCTATCACTGCCACTTCGGAGTTGGTAAAAGTAAAACTTCTCATCAAATCTTTGATTTTGGGGAAAATACAGAAATCACAGGGTGCTAGGTCGGGGCTATGTGCAGGATGAGTGACGAGATGTACTTTTTCGGAAGCTAAAAATTACTTTGTTTTGTTGGCCGTGTGTGAAGAAGCGTTATCATGGTGTAGAAGAATGCGGCTTTTGGGTCGTATTTCGCGAACTTTTTGTAACACCCTGGGTAAACAAATGGTAGAATACCATTCGGCATTAAAACTCTTTTAATCTTCAAGTGGAAATGTACAGATGGGACTCGTAGCTGAGAAAAAAACGCGATCATTTTTTTACCAACGTTTCTCGCCTGTCTCACTTTTGTTGGCCTGTTCTTATTTTCAAACACCCATTCATAAGATTGCCGTTTTTTTTCGGGTTCAAAACAATAAATCCACGTTTCGTCTCCTGAGCCAATGACATAAACAGCATTAGAATGTCCGTGGTCGTACTTCTGTGAGCACTATTCCACGCGAGCCTACTTCTGCTCCGCTGTCAGTTCATGAGGGATCCAACGAGAACAAAGTTTCCGAACTTTCAATTCTTCGTGTAAAATTTTCTGAATTTGGCTCATACCAATCCCCAATAGTCCTCTTGTCCTTTATTGTCTCATAGGTAATCCGGGGGTTTCCTTCAATTAACTGCTTAACAGTAGCCACATTATTTACGTTGACGGCAGTTGAAGACCGCCCTTCACGAAATTCGTCATGTAAAGAAACTCGACCTCTCTCAAATTCAGCAAAACATCGCCTCACGGTGCTCAAACAAGGTGCTTCTCTTCCAAAAGCTTTTTGAAGACGAGCGGCACAGTCTTGCGGAGAAAGAGAACTTTTAAAATCATAAAAAAACATCGCTCTAAAATCTTTTCGACTTAATTCCATTTTCGTTGTACGTACGCAACTTTTGATGTGTGATAAAAAAAATTGGCAAATCATTTGCCGCCAATTGTTTTCTTTTTTTTACTGAGAAGGTTGCAACGTTTTAAAAATATAACATTCGAAATTCAATTAGTATCTATTTACTTGACAAAATTGTTTTGGAAGACCACTTCTGAAATCACAAACTAAACAATTTTAATACAATGAGATCCGCTATATTATGTAAATTACGTTATTATTTTAGGTTCTTACATTGAATAATCAAATGCCATTCCATTTTAATGGTCTTATGTAAATAAAATGCGTTGACGATGATAGCGTATTCTGTCTTATTGAGTTTTTCGCTAAAATCGCATCTTCTGCTACCTTCTGAAAGGCTTGACTTGGTGAAAAAATTAAAATGTAAAATGCTACACCCGCAAAACAACAGTTTTTAGATTAAGTTGCGATAGAAATAGGTATGTGTTTTAAATATTTGCACACGATATCATGGCAGAATATGTTGGTTATTTATAACTATTTTTAATAGCTTCTTGCAAACAAATATTTTTTATTTCGTTTCGTTTCGTTTCATTTCGTTCATTCATTTATGAAACTATTTTTATTGGAATTTCAGAATTAGATTACCTATTAAAACGATTAGCTTAGAAATCATATGTTATTTCATATAATCATATGTTATATATATATATATATATATATATATATATATATATATATATATATATATATATATATATATATATATATATATGACTTACTTTATGCTTCAATGCTTTATATAATAAATATGGTAAAAGCAACCGTCCCAGCCGCAATACTTTTATGATAAAGAGCGGTGGCGATAGCACGCTTTTCGTAGATTATCTATTTTATTAAAATTTAGAAACTAAACTATTCACTGAAGAGTTGGCTTAGTAATCACGTAACACCAATTTAATTTCAATGTGACAGAAACCGCTTCATATTAAACGTAGGTCTTTACTACTCACATGGCTAACGGTAAGTGCTCAGCATGTACGTGAAATATAAAAAAATTCTGGTCAAACGATCCATTTGAAAACATCGTTAAATATTTGCTTTGCGTATTATAGTAATGACGAGTTTACTTTTTGAAATTCAATACCATTAAGCACTTAAAAGATTTTCGTTTTATTTACAATTGACTGTCAACTTTGTGCCTGTCTGTGATTTTTACAGCATGGTTTACTGAAAAAGCAGGCGTTACATAATAAACATCAGTGCGTGACTGATTTGAAGTTATAAACAACTTCTTTGGCTAGCCCAGCCTTGAAACCAGAACCAACGTGCTAACTATTATCAGGATGATGGTCATCGAGATGACGTCATCCCTCTATAGGTTGTTAACGTCACACAAGGGTGTGAAAAAAGGAGATCTTCCCAGCCAGGCAAGGTGTACTGCCTGGGAACCAAAGTCCATCTAAGAAGCGTTGAAACTATAAGATATCTGGGATTAGTAAGGCATTGTGTATTGTATATTGTATGAATTTTTATAGGGTGAGCTCTACGGAACAACAAAAAGCTTTTAATTCATGTGGTTAAAGTTATTAATTATTTATAGTAATAAAAAAAACCAGCAGATGGATCTCCTGATAGAAAGAGTCGATCATCGCGTATAGACACCAAATATGTTAAGGGTAGGTTGCTATCTTGTGGCGAGGTCTAATGCCACATGCATAAGTTACCAGCTAACTTACCCTCCAAACCGGAAACCGATAATGACAAGCACTGACGCTATTACGACAGGAATAAGGCGGTGATACTAGACACGGGCGAAACAATGCAGAACTCTACCACCTAGTAGTTACGATGCTAGTGACTCGCATAGCCAATTGGTCACTTTTTATGACTTGTCTGGCAGAACGACGGTTGGCCTATTCTTCAAAGAAGCCTAAACCAACAAAGCCATGAAAATCTTAGTTTTAAGTTGAATATTTATTCCACCGTTTATTTTCTTCAGTGTTGATTTATGCCCCTCTGAGGAACTATTCCGCCAGGAATGCTTAAATTAAAAGGTAAACAATTTGATGAATAATCCTACTATCGTACCTATGTGGTAGAGTTTCGCAACGTTTTGTCCGGGTCTGGTACAATCGTTTTACTTATTTCTGCCACACTAGAGTCGGCGTTTATCACTGTCGTGTTACGGCCGCCAGTAAAATTATACATGTGGTATTAATACCCTGCCATGCAGATAGTAGCGCAACATTAACATTGGCGCAAAAATTGGCTGAGAAGAAATGGTGCCTAATCTTCATCAATCGATTCAGAACGATTTTTAATTGTTTTTTTATTGTTTTAAAATAACTAGTATTTGCGTATGAAACTGAAGAGCCGCAACTTCAAATCCAAAGAGCCGCATGTGGCTCGCGAGCCGCAAGTTGTCGACCCCTGGCTTAGCATATTAATGTTAACCTTGCAACTCTTGCATAAATTAACAAGTTCCCATTTAAAAGTTTAACATTTACAATCTCGTTCATGCACGAGTCGGTTTGCCGAAATCCGACAGCACAACGAATACGCTTTATAAAGTTTTAACTATTTTCCGTACATACGCCGTGTATTGCGGTAGTTATCAAAGTTTATTGTAGTAAGTTGCATAAACGAAAATTTGTAAAATCCAAAATTGTACGCCTCATTACACTCATTTAATTATTATTAAATTATTATTGGAGAATTATTTTCCTACATGTGAATCACTGCTATTTTTAATTAAATATTTTTTGGGTACCTAGATACATTAATACTGTAACATAATGTTTTAGTTTTTCGTAGAACAAAATTTAACAATGCTGAATAGATAGTAATTTTCTGTAGGAAACAATCCCGTGACACACTGAAGTAATTAAAAAACGATATCTCTACTCTAAGTGTTGTTAAGTGTACCCCCGTGTTGGATCCGGGCTCCTTTGAAGAATAGACCAACTGCTGTTCTGCCAGGCAGGTCGTAAAAGGCGACCGATTGGCTACGCAAGTCACTACCATCGTGGCTACTAGGTGGTAGAGTTCTGCATTGTCTCGCCCGGGTCTGGTACCACCGCCTTAAGCTGCGTCCCCACTTGTGACATTACAACGGACCGGACAGCGTAGCATCGCTACAGACATGTTACGCTAAATGTGGACGGTATAAGTTGCACTGACAAGGTCACATCGCATTGCTATACGTGGCTACATGGCGCAGACTTAGATCAAATATACTATAGATGTAGTGTTCCATACAAATGTTAACACAAAACATGGCACCATTACCATGGCACCACTAGCGCATATATCTGTGTGCTTATTTTCGTGTCGGACAAATAATTTTATGGATAATAAAACAAAACACCATATTGAAAAAAAAACTGTATTACAAAATCAACCTTAGCTCTAATAAATACCTTATACGAAACAAAATGAAATTTTGTTATAACGTGATTAAGGCAGCTTCTTATTTCTTGCTCAAAATTTTGAAGAGCTATTTTTTTTAGATATTCGGAAAAGAGAACAAAAACGTAGTGGAGGCGCATTATCAATTCGGGTACGTAAACACAGAATTATATTAACCAACATTATTGTTTTAATTACATTTATTATACCTGCACATTTGAACCCACCCAGAATCTATAGTATATTTGATCTAAGGTCGCAGTACAAAACTAAACAACGTATACAATGATGTTTATAGCGTACACTCTAACCCATTGTCTGTGTCTGTATCATCGGGTGTACTTCGACGCGTGTCATAAATACAAGTGTGGACGTCTCCTGGTCCGCGGACAATAGCAAAAATCCTTTGAAATAAACCGACTTTCGATGGATCGGCTCGTAACACGTGGCTTAGATGCGTGACAGTACACAGACCAGCGTCCACACTGGGCCCGGCTAGTAGATGGTAACTCCGTAAATTGTTCTGCCGTAAAAGTTTCTTTCAGTGTTCGGAATGGATTGAACCGTACTGCAGGTCGTGATAATTTTACGCGTAACAAAATACGTCCACAATAATCAGTACTGACACGCGTGTCTGACACGGTCACGGGATAACGTACGGTAAATTGTTACTGTTGTCTTCGGTGTATATAGGCGATGGTTGACACTTTCCATCAGGTCTATCAGCACCACGATAAATAAGCAAGCAAGATAAATAAGACATTTATCTGTATAAAAATGAATATTTGTCTGTAGGTATGTTCTTTATAGAATCGTAAACTATACATTTGATCATGTAATGGTCTTTAGCAAAGTTTTTGTCACCTTTAAACCTTCCCTGGACTTCAACAATTAGTTCAATATCAAATTAAGCTAAAATAAACCATGAAATTAAGGTAAAGTGACTATGCAGGGTTTCATAATTGCTCATAATTATAATACGGACTAAAAGGAGGTCTGTTATTATTTCATAAAACGAACATGTAACTTTTTGTACTAAAATGATGAACATTAATTAATTATATTAGCTCTTATCTCTCCAAGTACATTTTATATGTTGGTCGACTATAACTCCTAAACTAGTAAAGGCTAAAACTATCTGTACTCTTACTACTGTACACTTTAACGCTAATTATTTCATAAACGGATCACTCAATCAAAAAAATTTGTTCACAACCCCGCAATAGTTTTCAAATACCTGCCTAACGACATCCCACACATTGAGGTGGGCAAGAAATAAAAAACATTGGGGATGTTTGCGTTTAGAGGTAGCACCCCTAAAAATGTTGTTAAGAATTTACTTTGTCAACATTTTTATTTATTTATTTTATGTCATAAGATAGCACACAAGCAGATGGGTCTCCTGATGGAAAGAGTCAACCATCGCCTATAGACACCAAAGATGCTAATGGTGCGTTGCTATCTTGTGGCGAGGTATAATGCCACTTGCATAAGTTTACCGACTACCTTACCCTCCAAACCGGAACACGACAGCGACAAGCACTGACGCTATTGCGGCAGGAATAGGTAAGGCGGTGGTACCAGACCCGGGCGAGACAATGCAGAACTCTACCACCTAGTAGCCACGATGGTAGTGACTCGATAGCCAATCGGTCGCCTTTTACGACCTGCCTGGCAGAACGGCAGTTGGCCTATTCTACAAAGGAGGCCGGGACCAATATGACTAATATCTATAATTTTGCTTGTGAAACAGAATAAATTGAGTTATAAATATTTTGTGTTGTGATCAAACCATTATAACGGCATAAATAGCCAATGTAAACTCTATACTTTTCCTACAATGGCCTGGATATTAGATCAGATCAATCCATATTAATATTATAAATGGGAAAGTGTATGTGTGTGTTTGTTTGTCCGTCTTTCACGGCGAAATGGAGCGACGAATTGACGTAATTATTTAAGTGAAGATAGTTGAAGGGGTGGAAAGTGACATAGGGTACTTTTTGTCACTTTCTAACTCCCACTTCCAAATTAACGTGAGCGAAGCCGCGGGCAAAAGCTAGTAAATGTATAGTTTTGTAAAAAGGAAAATGTAAGCTACATAATATTAAATTACGGTATAACTTATACATCAAATTTGATATTAATAAATAACAATAAGTAATAAATAAAAATTAACATTATAATATGTAGTATTTTATACTTTGTTTACCGTAAAATCAAAGTAATTGAGCTTCATTTTATAAGTTAAAGCAGCGCTTAAGTCGGGCAATGGTGTGAGCTTGAATTAAATAACTATTGCCATTGTTTCATAGTACTTGAATATTTCTTTTTTAGTACATGTATACTAAAACTTATTTTTTTTACTTTCAACATAATTTAAGGTTTGAAACTTGCGTAATGAATTATGTTTTCAAACTAGGTTCCAATAATAATATCCATTGTTCTGTGTACTGTTTTAAATAAATTCCTCTAAATAAGCTTATGATTGCCTTTATTTGTACTTTTTATTTACGTTATTTAATAGCATATAAGTGATATACGGCACACATTTCTCACTGCGTATATTGCGATGTATTTAAGGTAAAGATGTTATTTAATAGAAAATAATATTTTATTATCTTCATCATTATATTATTTGACATAATCTCCAATGAATTAGGTTTCAATACAGCACCACTACCGTGCTATATTTCCTAAAGCTAACGTTGTTACAGCTTTCTAGTACTAAGAGCCTCTGAGCTTAAAGTTGTGTACCGGCGGACAAACGGTAAAACTACAAGGTTTCCTCGTAGAGTTCGAAACCCTAAAAATGCGAAAGTTTGTGAAGTTGTTTAAGTTTGTTTCTTAATATTGACTTAACGGTAGTTTGACTATGTAATTGGGTCATAAATAGTTTACATCAAGATTTAATACATTAAAAACTATTGTGGAATTCACCAATAACTTTTTTTACGCTTATTTACATTTTGCCCGTATTGGCTCTTATTGGAGAAAAAGCCTCTCCTTCCTGGCAGGCAGCTTATAAAAGTCCAACGAAAGTTATACACATGTTTTGTCCGAATTTAAAGAAAAGCTTAATACCGGTTGTCCTTGCAAGCCACTTCTTAAACTTTCCGTTAAATTGAGGTACCAATTTTAAGCCCAAAGGCGCAAAAGTTATTCTTTATTGTAGATTTTTGAGCTCAGAGTCATTTTTAACAAAATTGTAAACCTAGTTAAAAATGACAATGCCTATTTAAATTCATGAAAAGCTGCATATTTTTAAAATGGTAATCGACTTCTATCTTTAGAATGGCATTCAACGCTTTAAATTTAAGCTATAAAATGTTGTCTTAGCTGCAACATTGATAGGTTGAAAAATTTCGACTTAATGTCAAAAAAAAAAAATTTGTGATTTTTCAAAATTTCTTAAAA
Organism: Apodemia mormo; assembly: GCA_036924255.1. Taxonomy (NCBI): domain Eukaryota; kingdom Metazoa; phylum Arthropoda; class Insecta; order Lepidoptera; family Riodinidae; genus Apodemia; species Apodemia mormo. The sequence continues at coordinate 11,780,683 of JAUPFN010000008.1, forward strand.
TCCCCTGGGCCGAATCATTTCTAATTTTCACGAAGTTTAAGCTTGTGCATAGTTTGAGAATTGAATGCCTTCGACTGCGTTTCAATTAGTCAAGCCATTCAAATGTTATGATAGGTTTACAACACACATTTGTACATATACACACACTGTTACAATACGTACATAAAGACATATTGACGTCATCGTGAAAATAGATGGAAACAGTTCCTAGGACCCTAAACTAAGATTTAGTGAAAACTTGATTTCGAAAATCGTGGCAAAATCAGTAACTACCTTATCTACATAATATATGCGCAGCCTTTTACTACTAACGTAGCAGAAAGTTAGAAACCTGTCAATTTGGTGAATCGACGTTCATCATATTATCGTTAGCATAGATATCGGTAGTTAAATACTTGTCTAAGCCTGACCTTGTCTATATAGATTACACGGCGGTAAGGTTGACAAATAAATATTAATGGAGACCCTTTTCACGGCATTGATAGGTCTCGATGATTTCAACGCTAGGGAGTGTCTTTGACATGTAACTATTTTGGCAATGAAATTGACGACCAATAAAATTTGATTTCAGTAGAAAGTACACGACGAAGTTAGTGTCCTTTACAAGGTCACCAATCCCTGTTCAATTCTTTAATTTCCATGTTAATGAACTCGAAAATCTGTTTTAGATTCTAAAAACAACCTAAAAGTCACGAACGTGAAAGTTTTATAACAAACGGAGTTGTACAAACAATATCTGAATTATTATAAAGTTTGTCTGGGTATTACGCGGTAGACCCTATTAAAATTCAGTTGATGGTCACTAAAATTATTAGTTGTCGGTAACATTGAAAATCTGATACTATTTTAGTTTTAAAAATAATAAAATACCGTGTGTGTCATTAAACAGTCGGTTCAAACAAAGTTTCTTATTTCCCCGTTTTTAGGGTTTAAAATAAAATAGGAACCCTCATAGTTTCGGTATGTCCATCCGTTCCGTTCGCAGACTAGCTCAGAAATCATAAGTACTAAAAAATTGCAATTTTGCATGAACATACATATTAGTCACGGCAATAAAGTGATAATAAACAAAATCTTAAAAAATATTTTTTAGGGTAGCTCCTGTGGCGATGTTATTGTTTTCGTCTCGTTTACCCCATAGTGTGGCATCGTTGGATAGGTTTTCAAGAAATAAACAAAAAACAATTTTCGATTAAGGGACTTGTTGCGTTAAAGTGATAATTTTTGCTAGAACCAAAATCCCCTTCCTATGTCAGCTAAACGACTGGATTTGGGGTGAAAAATAAAACACGGTAGTAGTGAATATAATGAACTTAAAAGGAAAATTATCACGGCTAATAATTAGGCTTTTAAAGTTTTTGAGTAATACAACCAACTTATAAAATGTACTTGGAGAAGTTTTATGGGCGGTAAATTGGTGGTGCAGATATATTCGTCATTGGTTTTAAGTAAGGTTTTAAGTAAGTTAAACGTTTATAGTACGAAACAATAAAAGCCCTTCCCTTGATTCGCATTATTGTGAAGGGCAAATTCGGAACCCTACATTGTGCGTAACCTGACACGTACTTAACCTTTTTTTTATTTTCCTCCCTCTCACCCTTGCTTTGACCAGCTTCAGACAAGATCGCGGGTTCAAATTCAGTCGCATTATATTTTTTTTAGTGCGTTGTTTTGACTAATTATTATTGAAGGAGAGGAGTAGTGGCATTACGCTTCGCGCTAGGCGCAGGTCAAAATAGGGCTCTTCGTCGCCGTAGAGACCGGTGGTGGCAACGGTGTGGTTGTGTAGTGTATGTGTTTTGTAAAGGGTTGGTAGAGATAGCCACCGTTATTGGATCGTCGGGAACGGTTAGTACATTGCGGGGCCTCCTGTACCTAAGGACGGACATTTGTAGTTATGTATTATACTAGCCAATCAATGTAGCTTCACCAGTGAGTAAATTTACATGTCGTCAATGCAAGAAATTTCATACAAGGAAACGAATTTTGAAAAATCTTCGATGCTTTCTCGTCTACATTGTAAGAACTATTTTCTTTTTCATCAAGTTTACATATTTGACACAACTGCGCGACGTTAATTGGTACAATGTGTTTATCAATCAATGAATATATGTTCATTCTCAGGTGGCGGCATTATAACAAAATAAAACCAAACACGCAAAAAAATTAATTCAAACGACATCATACCATAGGATATAACAATTAAATGTAATCCATATGCCCAATGTAACATGCTGATGTGTCACTGCGATAAAGACCCGTAAAAAACGGTATATTAATTAAACAAAATTTAAACAATTAATCAACAACAAAGTATTGATAATATAGTTTCATGTATAAAAGAGGTGGTAACATTGACCTAGTATTTTGTGAATAAATAAAAATAAAAATAAAATAAAATATGTGTTAAGTGAAATATTTAAGTATGAACGTATTTTATTTGACAGTCTCATGCAGATAGCCTGTGATGCAGGCTATACACGCCAGGCAAACCTGTCAGAATATGGTTTTTACGCGTACTTCAAAAGAGACTCAAATCCAGAATAATACGTGGAAAACTTATCTTTTTTTAAATAAGTTAATAACCTAAACACGTAAAACAGTCGAGGCGTATAGTAGTAACATACGAATATATTCATATTTAATTAATATCATTAATTCACGGTATGAATCCAGAGAGACTGCAATTATGAGCACATGCTGACAGTACAGTATTAGAGCACATTCAGCGAATGCAAGTGATATATGTCAGTTGTTTTTGATGGCTGGTGTAAAATCAGATATGTATTTTGTATTGCCAGGAATATTTCTGGGCAACAAAAAATTAATACTCTTAATTTTCTACATGGCACTACTTTTATCTTTAGGTAATAAAGGGTAAATTCTAGGCTTGTTGATGTAAATTGATGATAAATTCTGATATTCAGACACCATTATGTATCGATCTTTGAAAATAGGGCCTGGTATAAATAATGGCGACTTACAATTCCCCCATGTTAGTCCGGGATCCTTAAAAATAATAGGCTAATTGCCGTTCTGTAGGTCATAATAGGCGACCGATTGGCTATGCGAGTCATTAACATCGTGGCTACTAAGTGACAGAGTTCCGCAACGTCTCGCCCGGTTCTGGTACCATCGCTTTACCTATTCCTGCAGCAATAGCCTTTCACTGTCGTTTTCCGGTTTGGAGGATAAAGTGGCCGGTAAACTTATGCATGTGGCATTTTTCCTCGTCACAAGATAACAACACAACATCAACATCTTTGGTGTCTATAGCCGATGGTTGTCTCCTTCCATCAGGAGACCCATCTGTTTATTTGCTAACTTATATAAAAAAATCTGTAAATGGTTGACCCTACGGGTCATCCCTGAATCTTCCCGCTAAATTAAGGTATTTAAGCTCAAAAGAGTAAAAACTATAAGCATAGATATTTTCAGTTCAATAATCAATTTTGTCAAAATAGCAGTATATTGATTTTTATAAACCTTTATATTTTGGAAACGATGATCGGTTTAGATCTTTCGAATGGCGTTCAATTTTAGAGTATTGCTTTTATAGGTTGAAAAATTTCGAAGCAACGTCAAAAAAAAATTTTTTTTGAAATTTTCGTCATTGATAAATTCCAAACAAATTGACCGATTTTAATTGAATTAACGGTATTTGACGCAGTTTTTAAAGGAAAAAAGCTGATAAGATTTTTAAGTCAGTCGGTGTATTAGCCTGGAAGTTATTTCAAACATATTAAGTAACTGCTAAAAACCACGCAATTTTAATATTTGAAAAATTGTAACTTTTGAAAATTAAATTCGATTTTGATTCTAGAAATGGCATTCAACGTAGTATTTTTAGTACTAACATATCGTAGAATACCAAAAAATGATTGAAAACAACCTCAATGCCAATTTTCTATCTTGCTGTCTTGAGAACTGAACCAGACAACCTTGAGCATCATATAGCCAAAAGTATCATCAGGTATTGATTTGCTTTCATAAGTAACGAACCTAAAGCCTGAGGAATCATCACTTTTGGCTTTAGAGGATTTTAATATTTTTCTGTGTTCCCCCCATGTTCGTCTGGGCTCTTTTGAAGAAGAGACCAACTGCTGTTCCGTCAGGCACTAGCATCGTGACTACCAGGCGGCAGAGTTCCGCAACGTATCCTCCAGGTATTTGGTACCACCACCTTCCCTATTACTGCCGCAATAGCTTCAATACTTGTCATTTTCGTATTCCGGTTTGGAGGTTAGGGTAGCTGGTAGAATAATACAATAAGCGGTGCCATCCTGCGAAACAACATTAGTTAATGGTACCATTAACATCTTTGGTGTCTATAGGCGATGGTTTCTCTTTCCTTCAGGAAAGTTATGTGCTTGTTTGCTATCTAATGAAATTAAAAAGGTCTAGCCTTGTAAAATCATCGATGTATAAGAATACAAAATTTTATATTGGACTGATTTGTGAAAGTTTCTAATATTCCTATCATTAAATAAAAATAATTTTTTTTTTAAACGGTTAAATGCAATTCTGTTTAAGTCTTTGGAAAAAAGGCAAAATAATAATTAGTCCCTGTTTGAAAGATGTGATGCTTTCAAATGAAAAGATACATGTATAGTCGCAGTAAAAATAGGTTCGTCACCTTAAGATCTAGTTTCGCTTGCAATAGTGTACGAATCAATCATGCCAACATACCAGTACAAAAAACAACAAACTAACACTAAATAAATGTGACGTTTTCTATCAAATAAAGTTTATCTAACAATAATTATTGAATCAATTATTGCTTCTCGTTCTTCAATTTTTAAAGGTCTCGGCATTATTATGACATTACGAAAATTAAGGATATTTATGGCAAATATATTTTGCAATAAAATATTGAATAACACTCGAAATCTATAAATAACGACGGTGACATTAACCATGACAATAGTTTTATCATAAATATTAATGGCAGATTAAATCAATAAAAAGGTTTTAATTAAAAAAACATTAGCATCTCTTTAGATAATAATCATTTATTTACACAAGATAAAATAAGGAAATAGTGTTGATGCAAGCAAGTCTGAAACATGTTATCGAACAGTTAAGCATAATTATCTATGCAATAGTCTATTATGTGACAAATTTCCAAAAGATCATATGTGCTCGCAGCTTGTTAAATGAATCAATTTGAAAACTGACGAACTTATTCGTACCGCTACTGTGCATCTTACGTGTCACGTCTACGTCTAATTACGTGTCACGTAATTGTCCGTGATAGACTCCAAAACCAATGAACTAATTTCAATGAAATTTTGTAGATATCTACTGTTTGATCCAACTTAAAAGATAGGATAGTTTTTATCTCAGTTGAACCCCTCTCTCCAATTACCAACGTGTGAGTGGCAAAACAACGTTTGCCGGATCAGCTAGTTGTATATACATCAAATTAATAGCAACCTTGTTTTAGATCGAGGTTTAAAAATCATTGCCAATCTTCAGTTCTACTAGATATAAAATTAAAACATTTCTTTATCCTTTAATTCGTTTTGCATAAATAGAAAATTTCAGTCTAAAGAATTTCAGCTCTCAGTTTTACAGAATTTATTCTCTGTTAAATATTTAATAGCTGTACAGAATTCCAAAGAGTGCAAAAGTATTTTACACTGCATTATTCACTGTATTTAAATTTAACGAATCATATAAATTATACAACACAAACATTTTGTGTTGTACTTAGATTTTGATCTAATTATCTAATAATTTATTTATATACGCACAACTGTGCATAGATATCGATGTAATAATAATAATAAGCAATGTTATAAACGGCATTTGCTGAACTCGTGACTAGACTCTTTAGCGCCCTCTGTCACCCGTGCAGTGAAAATACTTTCTAGATATTACTATACTAATTTAGAGATTTATTATGTACTTAATTACATATAAATGCTTTTTGTAAGATCTGTGACTAGCCAACAACGGTATTAGCCATGTTTTCATTTTGCTCCCGACAGGTTAATTATATCTAACAGGGCTTAAACTTTTTAACTTCTCGCTACGTATGTAGATAAGGAAGTTACTGATTTTGCCCCGATTTTTGAAAATCGAGTTTTCACCAGATGTCCAGGTTTCGAGGTCCTATGAACCTTTTCGGACTATTTTCGCGATGACGTCAGTATGTCTTTATGTATGTATGTATGTATGTATGTGTATGTGTGTATATAAACATCTAATAACTACTTCTAATGCACAAAATGCATCAAAATCGAATTATCCGTTTGGGAGTAATGGTTGACGAAAAGTTTTGAAAAAAGTGTGTTTTCGACATAACTTCGAAATTTTTCAACCAATTATTTTTTGGTATTCTACGATATTTTAGTACTAAAATAACTACGTCGAATGCCGTTTACAAAATCAAAATCGAATCTAATTTTGAAAGTTACAACTTTTCAAATATTAAAATTACGTCGTATTTAGCAAACTTAATATATTTTAAATAGCTTTCAGGCTAATAAACCGATTGACTTAAAAATCTTATCAGCTTTTCTTCTTATAACACTGCGTCAAATGCCATTAATTGTATCAAAATCGGTCAATTTGTTTGGGATTCAAGAATGACGAAATTTTTGCAAAAAAAATTTTTCAAACTATCGATTATTTAGCTAAAGGAATATTTTAGATCTCAAAAATTGGGTTGAATGCCATTCGAAGGTCAAAATCGATCATCGTTTCCAAAATATACAGCTTTTTAAAAATTAATATACTGCCATTTTTAACAAAATAGATGCTTAAACTCAAAAAATCTATGCTTATAGTTTTTACCCTTTTGAGCTTAAAATAGCGCACTAAAATAGAGCTTAAATTAGCGGGATGTTTTAGGGATGGCCTGCAGGGTCAACCGCTTACACATTTTTTTTCTATGTTGTGTCTCATACAACGTAATGGGCTGTCGCCCACCTGATGAGTACATGAAGTACGAAACGCTTTGTCATAAGCTAACGATGTTGAGTTTCGGCTTACGCCTGGACCAGCACAGGGTCTGGATGACCTATTGGTATCTGGTTTCCCTCTTAGTTGACAAATCCCCAGAATATGAGTAACAACTCAGTCCGGCCTTAGCCGTGCCAAGTCGTAATGGTGATTTCACTGTTTGGTCTTCTTTTCAACTCTTCAGGTGCGATGAGTTCGCACGACAGTGTTTATGCATTGCTTCTCTCTTATGAGATTAACTGTGTAGAATGGAACGGGTTCCAATCCTAACTGCTGAGGCGGCCCTTGGTCTAGCGAGTGTTGTTCCAATAGACTCAAGAGTGGATGGTCCTCCCCTGACGGGGTCCATTCTTACTTGGATTCTATGCAGATAAGCATAACGTACAGCGTAATGGGCTGACGTCCATCTGATTACACTAAGCTTTTAAGTAGTACCAATCAGCAGCATCACAGTGTTGATCTTCTGATAAACAACATGCAACAATCGTCGGACCATCAGCGTATATTGACATAAACAACATAAGTCCAGAACACGACAGTTATAAGTATTGAGCTTACTGTGACAAGCCCATCAAGGAAGTGGTATCATAAGCGGGCAAATTCTATCATGCAGTGGTCGCAAAATGTAATAAAATCGACGCATACATAATATATTCTACTTCATCGTCAGGGCCTGATCATTATCTAATATCTAGTAACTGTATACACCCCTATGAACTTAATCACAATATCTCTGTTGTGAGTTCTTAAGAAGTTCAGTATCCTTCACATTTTTTTTTTTAATAATAATAATAATAATAATTCACGGGACAAATTACACTTACTGATCTAACCCCAAAGTAAGCAAATTATTTGCTTGTGTTATGGGTGTTAGTCAACGATACTAATACATAGAAATACATATATAAATACCAGAATATATATAATAAACACCCAAACCCGGAAATACAAACATTTATGCTCATCACACAAATGCTTGTCCCCGTCGGGGATCGAACCCGAGCCTCGTTGATAGCGTAGTCAGGGTCTCTAACCACTCGACCAACGGGGCGGTCATGTCACATTAAAAGTGATATTGCAATTTACATCAATAATAACATTGTCCTTTATGTTCCTAGGGAACATGAAGGACAATGTTATTATTGATGATGTGATGATGGAAAAAAAACATTGTCCTTGTAAATTATCAAAGTATGTAGACATCATATTATTTATGTCATAAAAATCTAATCTACGTGTTGGTGTAGATCCCCATTGCGGAATAGACAATCTGCTATTCTACCAGGTAGTTTGTAAAAGGCGAAGGAATATACGTGTCACTACCATCGCTACTATTAGATAGTAGAATTCCGCAACTTCTCGCCCGAGTCTTGCTACCACCGCCGCCTTGCCTATTCCTACCGCAATAGCGTCGGTGCTTGTCAGTGTCATGTTCCAGTTTGGTGGCTAAAGTAGCCGGTAAATTTATGCAAGTGGCATTACCATCACATCACATTAATAGCAACACACCATTATCATCTTTGGTGTATATAGGCGATGGTTATTTCTTTCCATCTTAAGAGTCATATGCTTATTTGCTATGTTATAAAAACACACAAATTAATAAACTATTTTTGTACAAGTAATGTTAATAAAGACAACATTCGCTCTAAACTAGGTTTCAATATTTATAGCTCACCAGATTTAAAATGCATTTTAAATCGCTGTAAGTTAGACGGAGGAATGTAATTAAATTTACTTAACAATAGACCTACATAAATATACTATCCCTACATAAATCTTTCCTTTCAGTTTCTAAATTTAACGAAATCTCAGCGTTTTCAGACGCTTAATTTAGACTTAAGTAGTACTAAATATACAGACGTAGCAATCGAATCATGGTAGAATCAAGTCCCGAAATAGTACTAGCAATGTCAATAATTAACAAAGAAGCCAGTGAATCACTTTATACACAATTAATGGAACATCAAATGATATTTGTAAGTTTGCTGCTACGTGTAATATTCAAAAGCACATTTGTTTATAAAAGTAATAAACTTTCCGTGTGCTACTTTAAAATTTTTACAGGCATGAGGGTAAAAGGCTTGTCCCTCATTGATTTTCTCTGTATTAGTCTCGTAACATAGTCAAGTATTCCGGGTAAGAGAGAGGAAGCAAATAATTGGGTTATGGAAGCTGAGAGACGAAGTCCCTATGGTACGGCTTAGTGTCTGGCAGACGCGCATGCCAAGGAGCGATGTTTTGGATGTGTGGTAAGGAGCAAGATTTGGTACATTCGTACATGCCTCCAGCCAGTCGTTTGATAAATTCTGCCAGGCTCTCCATTCTTAGATCGCGATGGATGACGGCGTTCGAAACAAATTTGGAGGCGTTCAATATTCTTCTTAAGGCAATGTTTTGTTGTCGTTGTAACGACTTGTGGTAGGATGGTGCAGCCAGATTATACCAACTGGCCGCAGCGTATGTGAGCCTCGATCTGATGTAAGCCTTGAACACCCCCAACTTGATTTTGGTGGGGAGTCTGGAAGACATGATTGGTTGTACAGCTGCCATCGCCATACGTGAGAGCACCTCATCTCAAGATAATTAAAATTATATTTACGGTATTCTACTTTGTTAGGTCCATTAAGGTTTTATTTTTTTTAGGTCCCCGTTTGTTTTTTAAATATTTTATTGATTCAGGCGTTACTTTGCGGAAATTCATTATTAAAAACGTGAAATCAATTAAATAAAATGCTATTATCCGCGAACTGTTCTATGTATCCTCCGCGATGGTACCGAAAAGAAAGACGTCGGATTAATAAATGGATAAGACTCACAGATGGCCCGGACAAAAATAAGACCCCAAAGACATAATTATCCACCCATATGTACCACACTTTTACACCCACGTCCCACGCCGGCACCAATCACAAAAGCACACAATTTATGTACGCACTCAGAAATACTTACAGTCGGGTAGAGTGAGGTAGCGTTCGTTTCTCCTGAAGATTCCTCAGTTTCGAAATGAAACAGTTCGCGGATAATAGCAAATTTTAATGATTTCACCTTTCTAAATATGTTTTATATTTTTCACAAAAAATGTAAAATTAGCACTCCATATATCGATTTTTAAAAAGATAGTGGCCGAAATCGATAAGTCTTTGTTAGGCCCGCTAAAGTCCTATATTGTTTTCATTAGGTACTCATTTGTATTTTTTAAATATATTTTAAGGTTAACTTTGAAAGACTTACGCAAAATTAGCACCCCATCTAACGTTTTTTAATAATAATGACCCTAAGTGCTAGGTCTCTGTTAGGTCCGTTAAGGTTTCATATTTTTTTTATACAAAAATTGCAAAGTTAACACATATCGAACGATTTTTAAAATGATATTGGCCTTAATCGATAATTCTATACCATATTGTATCATTTTGTTTAAGACAACAGTTTAGTTTAAATATTTGTTTAAATTAAAAAATACACATAAGTTAGCATCTCATCTATGTGTAAAATGATAATGACTTTAACTGATATGTTTCATTAGGTCCTTTAATATTAATTAAAATTTTAGTAGGCCTTATCTCCTTTTATTTTTATTATATTATTTTAAAAAAATATATTAAAAAAAAGTATCTTCACGCCCGTATCCCCGAAAGGGTAGGCAGAGGTACAACAAGTGCACCCACGATTAGCCGAAGATACTTGGTCCCACTATGTGATAGGTGGCAAGCCTATCGCCAACCGGGCACTTTCCAAGCCCGGGCAATGTTGTTTTTATCAGAAAACTGAAAAAACACATTTCTGAATTGCCCGACCCAGGAATCGAACTCGGGACCTCTGTGATCAACTCCGACACCGAACCACTACACCACAGAGGCGATAAAAAAATAAAAGGAGATGAAAAAAAATTAATATTAATTAACGGACCTAATGAAGTTATGTCTATTAAAAATTTAATCATTTTGCAAATTGTTATATGAGGTGCTAACTTGTGTTTTTAGGTACGGAACACCTAAAAGATAAAACGGGACCCTATTACTAAGTCTCCGCTGTCTATCCGTCTGGCTGTCTGCCGCCAGGCTGTATCTCATTAACCGTGATAGCTAGAAAGCTGTAACTTTTACAAATTAAACATTTCCGTTGCCGCTAAGGGAGATCTAACAAAAAAGAAGAAAAGAGTAAGTATAGTTGGAGATGTTAGTGACTCATGTATTTATTTTATTATTTATTTAAATTTAATACTAGCTATTGCTCGCGACTTCGTCCGCGCGGACTTCGTTTACTCCGCACAGCTCCTACCCCGTAGATGATAGCGTGATTAGTGTTATTTATTAGATGTTAGTAATATTCATGCAAAATTTCAAGTAAATCCATGCAGTACTTTTTGAGTTAACCCCGGACATACAAACAGACAAACAGACAAACAGACAAAAATTCTAAAAACTATATTTTTGGCTTCAATATCGATTGTAGATCACGCCCCAAATATTCTTTTAAAAAAATATTCAATGTACAGTTTTGACTTTCCTACGATTTTTTTATATGTATAGATAAAGAGTGCCGGAGAGTTAATCAATGAGATTGTAATTCTTTCACTTACAATTTAGTACTACGTCGATCACTACAATGCTTCGTAAAAAATAAGGAAACATGCGTGACGATACTGCACCTAACGCAAACAAATATTGCAACGGTGCACATAGGAGTATTTCACATACAAAACCGGACAAAATCATTTCATATTTTATTTTACTATTTTATGAAATAAAAGTCAATAATTCATCAGAATTAGGTATTTATTTACAAAAATAAATTTTTTTTAAACTTTTTAAAAAAACTTTAAAAAAGTTACAAATCTAAGGGAATGTATACTCTTAAAACAGGATTTGTTTTTTAGAGGATAATCACGAGGAAACCGAATCAATCAGAATCACTGTCACCGAGTTCACAAGTGATTTGATCCTCATCATCTTCGTCGTCGGAACTGTCACAATTCAGTGTTTTTGTGAGAAGCATACTAATAGCTTCCTGGGAAAAAGATTTGCTTTTCTTCTTCCTTTTTGTTTTATTGCATCTGATGAAGGGATCAGATGTCAGCAACAACCTGTTTAAAATATCTCTATTGCAGTCAACCCTTGAGAATTTTCTTGCAAAATCTACGCGATATTTACGGAAATGTTTATTCCGTGCTTCAGCAGCCTCCTGTGATAGCTGTCCGATGGGTACAATATGACTTGATATTACTTGAGCGCAATGCATCAAAATCTTATGAACTGTAGGTGACATGGGATGCCAACCATACAGCTCCACGTACAGTTTGGCAGATGTGTGAGCAAAGTCATCGAATTTCGCAGGATCAATATCATATCCGCTTGATATCACTTCAAGAATTATTTGGAACCTTTTTATCAAATCTATATTTATTCCAGTAATCCGAGACGAACACTCAGGATTGTAAAAAAATCTTTTCGACGTATTTCCGTCGTTGGTATTGCAGTAACCGACTTTGGGTATATCAACAAGAAGGCCCATACCTTCTTTGAATCTTTTTTGTATTTTCTGTTTTGTTTCTTTCAAAACATTTTTGTCTTCTGCCGTTCGGGCTTGCCACTTCTGTAAGGGCATTTTGTATGCCAGGTGCAATAATATCTCAAAGAAACGAATTCTCGCGTGCAAAATGGAGAGTCCGAATTTCAGAGACTCTTCACAAACATTGCCTCTTTTAAGTTGGTTGAAGTCCTTAGATGTCTGTCCACATAAATAGCATCTCATTGTTGAACCCGTATCAGTCGCGGCATTGCACACCTTTCCATCGACCATTGTAAGTAAAATGGTGTGTTTTATTTTAACGAAATCTCCCATACCAGTTGTTTGTTTGAGAGACCTTGCTTGCTCTTCGATATAGGTGATTTCTTCTTTTGTGATGTCCTTCGTTTTGTGAGTAAACCGAGCCCGGATAGGACGACAGAATCTCACTGAAGAAGGCACTGGATTTTGCCATGTAACTTTTCTTGTCTCTTCATTAACAGAAACAACCATCCTTACAGGTACAAGAGAACTTATAAATATATTGGCATCATCGTCACCAGTGTTGGCAAATGATTGCTTAAACTGTGTTTGATTAGATCCATCACAGCCCCATTTTGATATTAATGTAAGATGCTCTTTCTCAAACTCTGATAATGTATCAATCACTTCCTTCAAATACTGAAGTAGTCGCAAAGACGTATGGTCCAACAAAGCTTGAAATTTCACTTCAAAGCTAGTTTCATTAACTTTTATACTATCTTCGGCGGGATAACACTCCTTTTTCGCTTTTTGTAAAAGCGAGTAGCAAGGATAAATTTCTTTTCGGCCACCTTGTATTAATCCCCACTGCCTTCTTGTAAAATTACCTTCTACAAATAACTCTAATGCTTGTTGTGGTGTGTATTTTCTTGTGATCGGTTTTTTTTACTTGACAATATTGCTTTACGGAACTTTCTAGCTCTGGTAGGCGTTGACGTTATTTCTTTCATGATCTTAGACGCGTTAACATTTCCCGAAGTACCTTGACTCACGCTTGCAGCGTACGTCAATTCGTCAACAGGTACACGGTCACTTAAATATTTTGTTCTTCGACGCTTGCTACGATCACACAATTCTCCGAATTCTTTTGTTGGTCGGCCTGCTTTGTGAGTCCCAGTAGGTAGTTCCAGAGATACATTAAGCCATTCCATATTATTTTCTACAAATCTCTTATCAGTATTACGGGCTGCCGACCATCTCTCTTTGAAACTGATCTTAAAATATTTCAAAGAACGTGTAAGAACACTTGTTTCTTCCGGCGGGCATGAAGTTATCTGCGAAAGTCTTTCTTCCAAAAACGAAAATTTTTCTTTAATCGTCTTTCCTTTGAACTCCTTGATAATAGCATAAAGCTCCATTCTGGTAATTTTTTTCACTCTTTGCGATGGATCTATGACAAAAGAAAACAAAAAAATAATCTTTTTCAATATAATTATAATATACCTCATATAGTTTGAAGTACTATAAAAAATATGGGGTGCGTTGGGGGGACTTTTTATTTATGTTTCTACTTATTTAAAGTCCACATTTTAAGACCCCATACAAATTTTGAGGCGACAAGGCGCGATACACACACAAAAACACTAATGTGTTTCAAATTTCTTTAAAAAATGAGTCATAAAAGTGCCCCTGTTAATTGATGGCTATACAAGTAGAAAATTAGGAATAAATATTATTAAATATACTTCAGTATGTAGTACTAACCTTCTATATCCATGTCCGAATAGTAAATCTCCTCTTGCTTGGTACACGAAGCCATTTTAGTACAGAAAACTGATAAACACAAACGATAGCGCCGAGACCAAAAACAACCGTACAGTACGAACACTGGGTTCCGACTGACGTTGTGGTCACCTGCGCAGGCGTTGAGGGTTAGGCATCTTGCCTTTTGATAAACCGGTTATCGCAGGTATAAAAACATGTATTTTGGGTGCGATTGGATTAACATCACGATTTTCAATTTTGTCCGCTTTTGTATGTGAAATACTCTTACGTGCGGTTTCTCTCAATTTTTGTATATGTCTCAAAACAACGAACTAATATTTTTTCAAATTATATTTTTTTAGGTATTTTATTAGCACATCTTTAAATAACAAGTAAGTTTAAAAAACATACTTGGTAAGTTTTTAAACTAATTTTTACCAAGTAACAGGTCGTTAAAATATTTTTTGTTAGACAGACATTGGGTATGACCACCCATTTTAGAAGCTGTTAAAAATACCTGAAGTAGGTGGTTAAACTTTAGTCAATTTGATTATCGATGTTATTGCGTTCACTCTATATAACCATTAAACAAACCATTTTGATTATATTTATGCGTAAAAAATAATGTAATTCGTGTTCAAAGAAAATTGAAAACTCAAGACGAAACAATTACTCAACACTCAAAGAAACACAACTAAGCCACAACTCAGAACAATTTAAATTAATTCAACGAATAAACGAAACAAGCGGAAGAATTTTCTAAATTACAAAATTCGAAAAACTTTCTGTAAGTTTGTAATTAAATTAAGTAAACGATGCTCTGATATAAAAATATTTTTATGAAATAAACAGGAAACATACTCGCCTAATGTAATAATCATTCTTTTTATCATATAATATTAAATGTAATAATCATACATTTTTTATCATATTGAATGGACCAATTTAAGCAAATCTAGCAATTTGCTTAAATTGGTCCATTTGATGGAAAGTAACAATCGCCTATAAACTCTAAAAATAACACACCATGAATGGTGCGATGCTATCCGTTTGGTGGAATAGTACGCTACATGCATAGATTTACAGGCTATCTTACCATGTAAATAGAAATATGGCAGTAAAAGGATTAATGATGTTCTGGCGGGAATAAATACCACTGGTGTGTGTTACGATGGTAGTAACATATTTGGTAAATCGTTCGTTTCTTACGAATTGCCAGGAGAAATGGCAGGTGACCTTTTCTTCAAAGGAATCCAAGACCAACAAAGGGAAAATCCGTGGACATCTCCAAAACAAGAGGAACAACACTTCTTTCAATAAGGTGGTACATCAAGTAATGGAATATAGGCTGTCAAATCGAGTTGATACTTAGGAACTTTCAATTTACATCGGTCACTCGTACATAAAACTAAGTACTAGATAATAGAGTTTTACAACGACTTGCTCAGGTTTTTTTATATCATAAGATAGCAAACAAGCAGATGGGTCTCCTGATGGAAAGAGCCAACCATCGCCTATAGACACCAAAGATGTTAATGGTGCTATTGTTGCTATCTCGTGGCGAGGTCTAATGCCACATGCATAAGTTTACCGGCTACCTTACCCTCCACACCGGAATACGACAGCGACAAGCACTGACGCTATTGCGGCAGGAATAGGTAAGGCGGTGGTACGAGACCCGGGCGAGACAGTGCAGAACTCTATCACCTAGTAGCCACGATGGTAGTGACTCGATAGCCAATCGGTCGCCTTTTACGACCTGCCTGGCAGAACGGCAGTTGGCCTATTCTACAAAGGAGGCCGGGACCAACACGTTCCATATTATTTATTCCTGCTACAATAGCGTCAATACTCAGTATTGTCGTGTTTCAATTTGAAGCGTAAGGAACATATGCTTGTGGAATTACTATCCCGCCACACGAATAGAATTAATACACGATTTATATATTTGGTGTGTATAATCGATGGAACTACTTACTAGGTGGTTGAGAATTCAACCGTAACCGTAACGGCTCACTTATATCTGGTACTACCGCCTTACCTGTTCCTGCAGCAATATAGTTAGTGCTTGTCATAGTCTTGTTTCGTCTTGGAAAGTTAGGAAGCTGGTAAATTTTCCATGTGGTAGTAATGCACCATTAACATCTTTGGTGTCCGCAGCAGAGATGGCTCTCCATCAAGAGAGCCATCTGCTTATTTGTTATCTCATGATATAAAAACACATTATAACATGGAGCATTGGTTCCAGTTTCGAATAGAAACCTCTGCAACTGCTTTTGTGTGTAAGTCAAACGCTTCATAGATTATATTTATTACTAGCTGTGCCCGCGACTTCGTCCGTCCGTTTTAAAGAGTAGTCTAAGTTACTTCTTATTATATCAGCTATCTATCAGTGAAAGGCCCGTTAAAATAGGTCCAGCCATTCCGGAGATTAGCCGGAACAAACAGACAGACAGATAAACGGACAGACAGAAAAACATGTCTGTTTATATTTTGTTTATATATTTGTTTACATATATATTAGGGTGGATCGAAAAAAAAATTTTTTTTTCTTAGCATGGGGGTAGAATTTGTAGCTTATAAAAAAAAATTTTTCAAAAAAAAAAAAAAATTTTCGCAACATTTAGAGATAGCCCACTCGTTTTTTAATAAATTAATGGATCAAATGGACTTATTCTAGCGAAAAAATTTTTTTTCCGTCAAAAATCGTGGAAAACATGAAAAAATAATTGCATATGATTTTTTTTTCACTTACCTTTTACTTTAATACAGATAAAAGGGCTGCTTAATTCTTTATTTTTCGCTTAAGTTACAAAAATAATAGGAAAAAATTTTTTTTGACTTCTGATTTCCATTTGGCTTTCAAAAAGACATTCCACAGATTCTAAAACATCGTTTAAATATTTTAAAATTTTTTCGCTAGAATAAGTCCATTTGATCCATTATTTTATTAAAAAACGAGTGGGCTATCTCCAAATGTTGCGAAAAAAAATTTTTTTTTTTTTGAAAAATTTTTTTTTATAAGCTACAAATTCTACCCCCATGCTAAGAAAAAAAAAATTTTTTTTTTCGATCCACCCTAATATATCCGATTTTTGTCTGTCTGCCTGTAGGCAGACAGACAAAAATCGGAAAACTGTTATTTTGGTATGTGTACCGTGTATACATCCATATGCATTTAGTTGAAACCGGTTATTTTAATATTACAAACAGACGCTCCACTTTTATTTATTTGTATAGATAGGAAATGAAAAAAAAATTGCAGGGTGTAAGGTCCGGGCTGTATGTAATTGTAACGCACGTGTCGCGTTATCAATTCCACGTTAGAATGCGTGGACGTGTTATCGTGGTGTGAATTATGATAACTCAGGAAACAAGTATACGATTTGGAGTTTTACAATGCCAACTTGCATGCATAATGCACCTGCAGCGAAATTAAAACTTGCAAAATTACAAGAATATTTAATTCGGTAATTAAAACAATGTTCTTTCATGTTGTGGTTTATTTGATTTCGTTTAAAAGTGAAAGAAGTTATTTGGTGTTGTGAAGTGAAATATATTAGTTGTTGTTTGTAGTTCTTCAAATAGCGATACTCCTAAAGCTGGCGCCAGAATTTAAACACTTCTTTGAAGACTTTGAAAATGTATTTGAATACATATTGTCGCAACTTGCCAGACATGCTTTGCAAACATTTTTCTCCACAGTATGCCGGTAGACGACAAACAAGATGGACGTCAATCTTGTGGACGCGTTATTATATAAGTGCTTGTAATTATATGATGCATTTGCAAAATCTACCAAAACCTCAAAGAAAAAGACACGAATGGATGTGAAATAAATAATCTCGAACTAGCACGTACGCGGCACGACACGACCTTTCACCATAGCAGCGGTCGCGCAATTGAAGTGAACTTTGCATAAGTGTAGCAGGCTACGCAAACATTTGAACACATTTGATGTGTCCTAAAAACCTAAAACGTGTGGTAAATAGCAAATTTTGTTCAAATTTTGAACACATTTTCAAAGTCCCGTGCCACACATAACAATCAAGCAAGTGTTCAAATGTTTGAAACTATGACTAGCGCCGGCTTAAGATACTAGGTCTTAGCAAATACTTAAAGTGTCAGTCTTAGTAATTGTAAGGAACAGCGATGCTCGTTAAATCGGGCAAGTGGCAGTGTGTGATGACACCGACGAATCATGGTGAATTTTATGATTGTACCATATCGAACTTGTTATAACGACTTTTTACATTATTTTAAGGAATATTTAATATGTCAATATTAAGAAAATTTTGTTACTCTCTCGATCGATTTGCTTAAAGACTTCTATGATTTTGTTGGAATTATACAATATTAAAAACAACCAAACACCCACAGATTTTACTGCGTAAAACGATTCCAATGCGACCATATCTTGGAACATGTGTAAAACTGCCGGTCAGCACATGAGCTGGCAGGTCTTCGACTAAATTTTGGTAGCTGGCGGTGGACTCGGCGATGAAAACGGACGACCAGTCTGGTCAGAAAAAAAATCGGGACCTAGGCACCCTTTCCGTGGCTTCACCGCCACGCGGAGTAGTAGAAAGTGCCGCCATAATTTCCTGGAAACACAGGAGGAAAAGAGTAAATGTCACCCTGCTGGTCCCGGAGTAATCTCGCGACATCACGTGGTCGGCGGAATGAATCAGGTTATCAAGAGTAAATCAACTAGATTTTTTTTAACTTCCCGCTATGTATGTAGATAAGGAAGTTGCCCCTATCATTTTGCCCCGATTTTCGAAAATCGAGTTTTCATTAGATCTCCACGTTTTGAGGTCCTAGGAAACTTTGTCAACTATTTTCAAGATGACGTCAGTATGACTGTATGTATGCATGTGTGTGTGTGTGTGTGTGTGTGTGTGTGTGTGTATGTAAACATCTCATAACTTTTGAACGGCTTGACCGGTTGAAATGTGATTGATGGCATACGATTAAATTCCACTCCACTTAGATTTCCTGGAAATTTGAACTGATTTGTCCCAGGAGATTGAAAAAACCCAAAGAAAAGTTTTGGCGAAACAGTGTTTTTTTTAAATATAACTTCCAGGTTTTTGTACCAATTGAGTGCAAAAACTAATCAGCTCTATTCCTCAAAAAATTACGTCTAATGCATAAATTGCATCAAAACCGGTTTATCAGTTTGGGATTAACCGTTGACGAAAAATTTCTAAAAAAGTGTTATTTCGGCATAACTTCGAAAATTTTCAACTAATCATTTTTTGGTATTCTACGATATTTTAGGACTATAAAAATTACGTCGAATGCCGTTTCAAAAATTAAAACCGAATCTAATTTTCAAAAGTCATCATAGCTTTTCGAATATTTAAACGTTGTTTTTAGTAAACTAATTTAATATTTTTGAAATAACTTTCAGGCTAACTAACTAATGCTAACACCAATTGCCTTTAAAATCTTATCAGCTTCTCTCTTTTAAAAGCTGCGTCAAATAAATACCTTCAATTGGATCAAAATCGGTCAATTTATTTGAAATTTATCAATGACGAAAATTTTGAAAAAAAAAATGTTTTTTAACTTTGCTTTGAAATTTTTCAACCTACCGATTATTTAGCTAAAGCAAAATATCTCAAAAATTGAAATAAATGCCATTCGGTAGAGTAAAATAGATCATCGTTTCCAAAATATACAGCTTTTCGAAAATCAATATACTGCCATTTTTAACAAAACAGATGTTTGATTTGAAAAAATCTATGCTTATAATTTTTACTATTTTGAGTTTAAATTACCTTAATTTACCGGGAAGTTTCAGGGATGGCCTGCAGGGTCAACCGTTTATCATGATATTTTACTTTTAAATACTATTCACGTTTTTTGAAACTTTTCTAAAATTGTAAAAAAGATTAAAGCTATAGAAAACAGTGTATTTCTGACTACAGATTCTAATTTACAAATAAAATTTTAAGAAAATTTACATCTCGGGTCGTAGCTGTTAAAAGCTATTTATTTTAATTGTATCCTCACTTAACCTAGCACAGCCAACCACTAACGCCGCAGTTCGCTGATATGTCCAGCAGAGAAAAAAAGGGTGGCTAGGGCCATGGGCTTGCTGTTAAACCTGCTATTGCGGAGAAGGGCGAAGATGGGGCAATGGCTAACACCCGATCCCCCCACGACCCAATCAGAGGCCTCTGCTGGGTGTGACGACTAGTCGTTATACCATTTAAGATTTGCCAAAAATTACGGATACGGATACACATATTTTTCAAAGTTTGAATTTTCGCAGATATGTGTACGGATACAGATATTTCAAACATGTTTCTGTATACATATACCATTAATATAATATGTATTTATTCAAGTTTGATATAGCACAGAAACCGCTACTGTGGTTTTAATATCTCTCATGGAAAATGCAATTAAACTTGATCAAAGTTCGAAAATTTAACAGAAGTTATTACATACAGAGAATATTTGAATTCGAACTACCAAACACTATTAATACTACGATAATTTGGTTTGAATACGGGATTACCTAGAATTTTCACTGGAAGTTACCAAATTTGACATTTTTATAGAATTTGATGTGCTCTTTCCAAATTTTATCTTTGTCATATTTGCCGCTCGCGCGGCTATATTGATGAAGTGACACTTAAAAAAGCAGTTTTTCAACAATTTCTCCTTTCTTTTTTTTTAAAGAAAGTTATACATATAATTAAACATGCAATAATTTTCTATATTACTTCCTATAATTTTTTTGGGTGATGAACCAGTTGCATCGATGATAGATGAATCTCACAGGATACAAGTACTGAGGTACAAGTACTTACGCTAGTAATATATGGAGTTCAATGGATGCAAGTGAAATTTTGTTTTTATACAACCTCGGTTTGAAATCTGAGTATAAATTACCGGAACGTTAAATTTCTTCCAAGCTCGTTCAGCCGCTTAAATGTGAAAAAAAAAACAAATATACTTTGCCTTCTGTTGAACCGGTCCATTTTGAAGAAAAGGCCATCTTCAGATAGTTCGTAAAAGTCAAGCGATTAGCATTACGAGACACTACCGTCGTGACTACTATGTGGTAGAGTGTTGCAACGTCTTGCCCGGATATGGTACCACCACCTGACCTATTCCGCTTTGAAAGATAATGTAGCCGTTAAACTTAAACATGTGACACCATCACATGGATAACAGGCACATATTGTTACAATTAATCTAGAAAAGTGCAAAATTAAAATTCTGCAAAAACTAGAAATAAAAAGAGACAGGCAGCCTTTGTTGATAAACAATAGCCGACGTCACCCAAGCAGCTGCGCCATAGTCAATCTTCTGTCATGGTGTATAAGGTTGAAAATGGCGTTTACTAAGGCTTGTTTATCATAATTTGTTTATAATTAGAATTTTTTATTGTTTACGCGATTTAATTTTTACGAAATTTAGATTTTTCGGGAACCGGGTAGAACTTTACCCTGGGTATCCATAGAGATGTGTTGACAAATAAAGGGCAGTTTTATAAAGCGATCGAGAGCGATACTTGAAACGACCAGTGCGAAGCGAGAAGTGTTTTAGCGATTCAGCGTAGTCAGTTAAGTTTAGTGTTAGTATAGCGAGTGTGACAATTAGTGTGTATAGTGTTTTTACGTTAGCTTATCTGTGTATTTATGTATTTTATCCTAGTTTATTGTACCTTAGTTTTGTAATACACGATTTAATATAAGTGGAGTTTTCTTACAATTATGAACCCGAAGCACGTCACAACTGGTGTTGGAAGTGACATTGTGAAATGCCACTTATTCCGAAGGAAGGTGTCACAACCAGGTCTCAAGCCGAGACACAGAGGACATCATATGACACTGAGATGCATGTGGGTGAGGAACCCGCAAGTGTTGCCAGCACGTCGTTGTCATCGAGCATAGCCCCTGCTGATCTTTCAGTCATACTGGCAGCTATCCTCACGAAGGATTCTCACGCAGACTCACGCACGAAGGATTCCGTACCAACATAGCAAAAAAATACGAAAAAAACACGTTTATTGTATGGACCCACACAAGTACCCCATACATAAATGATGATCGGTTTTGATCTTTATAATGGAGTTAAAATCAAATTTCTCTAAGTGGTTTTATTTAGCTACTAATCAATAGGTTCAAAACGTCGAAGAAATAAAAAAAAAATTCGAAAATTTGCTTCGTTGATAAATCCCGAAAGAATCGACTGATTTTAAAACGGTATTTGGCGTAGTTTTTTAAGTAGAAAGATTAGATTTTTAAATAAATCACTGTATTAGTTTGTAAGCTATTTTACAGATATGATGTATGTTTGCTGTAAACAACGTAATTTTAATATTTAAAAAGCTGTTACTTTTGAAAATTTAATACGATTTTAGGTTTTGAAACAGCATTCGACGTAGTTTTTTAAGTACTAAAAGATTGCATAAGATTAAAAAAATCCTAGTTGAAAAGTTTCGGTCGAAAAAAGTTAGGTCGACAAAACACTTTTCAATATTTTTCGTCGATAACTCCCGAACGGATAAACCAATTTTGATGAAATTTATGCATTGGGCGCAGTTTATGAAGAATAAAGCTAATTAGATTTGGTACTCTGTCCTTCCAATTTTTTTTAAAATATTTTCGCCTTAATATTTTCATTTTTTTATTAAAAGTATTTGTTGTTATAGCGGCAACGGAAATATATAATTTGTGAAAATTTCAGCTTCCTGGCTACCAAGGTTTTTGAGATACAGTCTAGTGACAGACAGACAGCAAAAGTTTTACCTTTTAGGCACGGAACCCTAAAAACTGATACATTTATCTAGGCCAACACGGGGTGTACGGGGTAGGTGATAGAGTTCCAAAAAGCTTAGCCCGGGTATATGGTATAACTACGTTACCAATTCTTGCTGCAATAGCGTCAACGCTAGTCATGGCCGTGTTCCACTTTGGAGGGTAAGGTAGCCGCTAGATTTATACATGTGTAATTCCATCCCGCCTCAGAAATGGCAATGCATAATTAATTATATTTGGTGGGATAACCTGCTTTTCTCTTTCTTATGATATAAAAAATATAGCTTTTTCTCTGATTAGGGTAACAAGGTCATTTGTGTGTACTTAAGGGCGAGTTTTATGTTCACAAAGTGAGTAAACTCGTCGTCTTAGCTCTTAATGTAAAAGTTTGTTCAGACAAACGACGACGTTACTTATAACAAAAAAACAGTTATATTTCTAGCTACAAGCAAGAGCTTTTTCTTAAGACTTATTTTATATACCATTTTGTAAAACATGAAACCTATTTATATGTACTTTATTTGTTAGGATATGTTTAGTAACTGTGTGTAAATGCGTATGATTGATTAAGTAAATATATCTATATTAATGTATAATTATAAATGCGAAAATTTGGATGTTTGGATGGATGAATGTTACTAATCACGCAAAAACTACTGAACGGATTTGAATGAAATTAACACACAAATAGACGATGAACTGGAATAGCACATAGGCTACTTTTTATCCCGGAAAAAGTAAGGTGATCCCGCGGGATTCACCAAAAACTTTTATAATGCAGCGGGCTGCACGCTGCTGCTAGTTAAGTAATATTTTAATAAATAATAACGGTTGTTTAAATTTAAACGGTAATGTCGTTAATATTTAAACTAAACCGCACCACTTCTCACCTGTTTGTCGGTGGCGTGATTAGAATCCCGCCTTACTACCGAGCTACACTATTGGAAACAAGCTTCCAACACGGGTGACCTTGGTGGGATTCTTGTGAAGTTCAGGTGAATTTTTGTTGCAAACAAGTGCTTACACTGTTGTAACCTCCGGTGGGGAACCATGTGGAGGGCTTGTTTCCAACAGTATGACTCGGCTTTTAACCTAACGTCAATCCGCAAGAACGGTTCTATATTTGATACTTGTCGAATAAGTAGGTCGTTATGTTGAATGTAATGTAATGCAATGGATAAGAATATTTGATTATGTTGAATCTATCGAAAACTGCTTAAAATGAGAATTGAGAATAATCACATGTAAATGCAGGATATTATATATGTAAATCAATGTAATAAATAATGTAATCATCACTGATGTGTTTTTCTAGATTAACTTTTAATAAATTGTACACAAATACACTTACAAAAAATTATTAAATAAAACACAATATTCCAAAAGGCTGCCTCGTGGTCTAGGTTTCACTACCACGTAGTCTAGAGAGTAGGAGCCTATTCAGTTCAGATCATGAGGTTCTACGTTCGATTCCAGGATCTGGCAATAGTGTTATTGAGATTTCATTCGAGTTTTTTCTCGAAAATTCAAAATCTCATTAAGAGTCTGGTGGGTATTGTGTTTTCACTCCCTTGGATAAGCACGTAAAGCTGTCAGTCCCGGTAGAAATTGTAAATAACCATTATCAAGACAGTTAAAATGCAACAATAAGTATCACCACTCATCTCGCCACAGGTCAATAAAATTAAACAAAAAACAGCTTCATGTAATAACCGGCACCATTACAAGACACCGTCCTTTTAACAAACTCATGTTTAACATGGGTGATACAAACAGTTCTATGTTTAGAACTTGCATTCAGCTTCAGCCTGCAAGACTAAAGAAATGGTCGCCCTCTTCATCTTGGAATGCGAAAGGGTAGCAAACTCCGACTCAAGTATCTTGGATTTCTGGGGTAATTTGCTGAAGAAAGAAGAAGAAGAAGAAGAAGAAGATGTTTGGAATACTCTGCCTGCCTTGCAAGAGAAATAGGCGTGATGATACTTCCAAAAGGCGAGCTTATATCGTAGTGAGATTTTTATAGCTAATCGCAGGAAGAAGACAGTTATATAAAATAGAAAATTGTGCACAACATGAGCAATACTAAACATCAATATAACCTTAAAAGGACATACGATTAAAAATGAGAGCGAAAGCTAAAAAGATATTACAGACTCTAAACTTAAAAAAAAGGAAAATTATACTTCTTCTTCTGCCATGGGCGATAAATTTGTTTACGATAAGGTGAAATTCTGTAACATCTTGTCTGGGTTTGGTACCACTGCTTTACTCTTTCCGGCCAAAATAGCATCAGTGCTTGTCATTGTCTTGTTCTTGTTTATAAATTAAATGCATAACATAATATTTTTATATAACAGGCCCGCCATATTGACAACAACTTACATTTTAGTGACATTTGGCAATGGATATCTCCTTCCATTAGGAGAGCCATCTTCTTATTTGAAAAACATAAAAGACAAACATCCAAAACTTAACACAAACTTTCTTTTATGCCATTCTTTAAACTTTAAACATGCCGAAATTGAAGATCTAGTGTCTGAGCCAAACATCATCGGCGCTACCAAATCTCATCCGCTGCGATTGTTCGGACGCGTCGAATGCATGAAAAGGATTGGCAGTCAAGAGAGCGTATCTGGGTCGACCAGTGACCTACTGTCGGGGCGATCAGTGGGTCGCCCCAGATACCATTGGAGTGATGTGGTAGAAGCAGATTTGTGTGAGATCCAAGCCTATAATTAGTGCGATATTGCGCATGATCGTGCGAAGTTTAGAGCTCTGGGTTCTTAGACCAAGAATCACCTCGGCTCACTGAGCTAAAAGAGCTACCCAGTTCGTTTATTCACTTTTAGTGCTTATCACTTTTGACTTCTAATTTAACGGTACAGCTTGTAGTCATACTGTAACGATTATATTTCGTTGTCATGAAGTTAGCAATCCATTCTAAACATTGATGTGAATAAGTAACGATTATTACTTATTATTATTAGAATTGTCTGCTGATTTGCTATTATTAAAAATAAAACCATTTAAAAATACTACTATAAAATAAAATAAAAAATGTGTTTCTTAATTCAGTTTTACATTCTAATAAAATAGTAATTTAGTAGAGAAAAATAAATATACAATACCACTTCCCCGTGTTAGTCCCGGGCTTCTGTGAAGAATAGGCTAATTGCTATTCTGCCAGGCAGGTCGCAAAAGGCGACTGATTGGCTATACGAGTCACTACCATCGTGACTACTAGAGTTCTGCATTGTCTCGCCCGGGTCAGGTACCACCGCCTTACCTATTCCTGCCGCGATAGCGTCAGTGCTTGTCACTGTCATGTTCCGGTTTGGAGGGTAAGGTAGCCGGTAAACTTACGCATGTGGCTTTAGACTTCGCCACAAGATAGCAACGCACCATTAACACTTTTGGTGTCTATAGGCGATAGTTGACTCTTTCCATCTGGAGACCCATCTACTTGTTTGCTCTCATAATAAAAAAAACAATAAAACTAGCCAAGTGCGTGTTGAGCCACACGCAATGTAGGTTACCGTAGCTGCTTATCACAATAATGCGGATTAACGGCCGGTCTCGATATAATTGATTAAAATAGTAACTGACAGTATCTATCTGCGCATTTTTACGTTTCAATAAACACAGATAGATAGAATAAACTATCAGAAATCTTTAACTAGAGTTAAGAGGACCATTCGCTTACCAGAGATAAGTGCTTCTATAGAAAAAAAAGGTCGAGGGTTTCAGTAGCACCGTAACAGGTTACTGGAGTTGTTTAGCTTACCAGCTATAACACTTTTGCTTATCACCCGATGTTGACGGATAATCGATAGATAGCTTTATCACATTTCTTCATTTATGTATTTTAGATAAAAAATAATGAAAATATAACTTATACTTTCCATTGTCGGCACTTGGTAAAACTGCGCCATATTGATTTTGTCAAACAGGTGTACTATTTCACAAATATTTCACAACTAACCTTTAATTGTTATGAAGCCAACCTCACCAATCAAAAGGTTTCGCCTATTACAAGACTATCTATCATCATCTATACATATAATAAAATCGTAGAAACGTCAAAACTGTACATTGAATATTTTTTTAAAACAATACTTAGGGCGTGATCTACAATCGATATCAAAGCCAAAAATATAGTTTTTAGATTTTTATCTGTTTGTCTGTTTATCTGTTTGTCTGTATGTATGTCCGGGGTAAACTCAAAAAGTACTGCATGGATTTACTTCAAATTTTGCATGAATATTACTAACAGGTTGTGTCAACATATAGGCTACACATTATTACACTATCACCTAAGGTGGAGAAGCTGTGCGGAGTAAACGAAGTCCGCGCGGACGAAGTCGTGGGCAACAGCTAGTATAAACTAAAAGCCCTGGTGATGCTGTAATAGGCGAAACCGGTTGGCTTCACAACAATTAAGGGTCAGTTGTGAAATATTTGTGAAATACTATATCAAACACAAATAGTACTATATCAAACACTTATTACTACTAGTATATGAAATAGTACTAGTAATAAGTGTTTGATAAAATCGAAAATATAACTATTTAGTTACGATAGTGGAAGTGAAATGTATGGAGATGGTGTATTTAATTAGGAAGCGACTTTTGCAGCTTATGATTGGCAATTATATATGCGGGAATAAACTATTTCACTAAATTATCTGAAGCAGACTTTGTACATATATTTAGACTTACGAAAATTTTAAAGTATACCCACGCCCGGTTCTTTTGCGAGGTAGGCAGATTAAACCCACATCTATTGATTTTCCGGTTCACCAAGATTCACCGTTTTGTCGGTTGCTGAGATGAGTGGTGATCCCCATCGCGACATTTATTCGATCTGATGACGATTATCGACTATTTCTAGCGATAACGGGACTGATTTTTGTACCCTGTAGCCCGATCCATTATAAAAGTATTCGGTAAATTCTACGGGAACAACTTATTCTGTCGTATTAAGAAGTATCATCACTATGCGCTATTTGAGGTCATTATCTATTTGTGTGCCAAATTTCATCCAAATGGGACTAGCCGTTCCTGCGTGATTGAGTAACAACCATCCAAACATCTAGACTTTTCACACATACAAACTTTTAATTTAATACTAGCTGACCCGCGCAGCTTCGTCCGCGAGTATATTAATATGTCGTCCAAATAGCTTTTAATAAAAATGTCATCCCCCTGAAAAAAAATAGCCTATGTTTGACCCAGGATCTACAACTATATCCATGCCAAATTTCATGAAAATCGGTCCAGCGGTTTAGCCGTGAAAGCGTAACAGACAGACAGACATACAGACAGATTGACAAACAGACTTTCGCATTTATAATATTAGTATGGATAGATTATAAAGAATATATTATATAAAACCCGTAAATTAACGTTTATTTTATTTTTGTTAGTCATAGTTAAAAATAAAAATGTTAACTACCGAAAATAAGCTCACAAAAATCGACATATGGTTTATTTTGGAAAAAAATATTGAAATTTATTCCTGAAATAACCAAAAAATACGAAGGTCGAATCTCACAAACGATAGAGAATTCTATCTATCTTTAATCTTAAATAGGTTCACCGAAAAATAATATGCAAAATGGCAGTCACAGATAGTTTAAACTTAAGTTGTTATCCAGGATAGCTATCTGCTCTTAACTGTCAGTAGCATATTGAGACCGGCCGTAAGAAATGGGCTTTTTCATTGTTTTACAGATAAAACTTATTCTTTTCAATACCGATGACTGTTATACTTCTACTTCTCCAAGTATGTTTTGTAAGTTATTCAACGAACTGCCAACTATAACGTTTCCTAGAATACAGCTTGGTGATAGACCGACAGACGGACAAACAAATAGACGGTTGGACAGCGGGTTCTTGTCCTGTTTTACCCTTTGGGTACGGAACCCTACGGAATATATATATATATATATATATATATATATATATATATATATATATATATATATATATATATATATAAATATATATATGTATATATATATATATATATATATATATATATATATATATATATATATATATATATATATACGTACGTTAATAGGCGTTGCAATCCACCACGGTTTGCTAGTTTGTCGGTTAACGAGATGGTTGGTGATCACTAGATTTTATTGACCTGAGAGTGGTAGGTATATAAAAAAATATGTACGTAGGTAGATAATTTTCAGACACTTATTCGATCATTCACTTAACTCCATAGTAGAAAACCTTTTTAAAATAAAAGGTTTATTTAAGGATGTTTCAAACAAAGCTTTCAAATATACGAGAGTGCTATCTACGTTTAAAGTAGAAGAGTGGTTCTAATGGATTTACTAATATAAAAATATAAAATGTATGAACTATACAAATTTACTTTTCGAATTCATTCATTTCATTCAAATCGTTGCATTGTAACTTTTCAAAGAAGAAACTATTCAAAGATACGAACATATAAATCAATCAATCCACTTCCGGCAAGATGAGATTTCAAACTTCACAAGTGATTCATCCATTTTTTCCATACTCACTTTGAAGAATAGACTCATCTGCCATTATGCCAGACAGTAATAAAATGGCGAAAGATTAGTTACTAATACTGTAATAGCTATAACTAGATGGTGGAGTTCCGCAATATCTCGCCCGGGTATATGGTACCACCGCCTCACCTATTCCTACCGCAATAGCGTCAACAGTTGTGACTGTTGTGTTGCGGTTTGGCGGATAAGTTAGCTGATAGACTTACACATGTGGCATTTCTATCCCACCACACGGATAGAAACTACACTAATTATAAATCTTATTGCATTTCTATTTGTGTATTTTATGCTGAATACACTTACAGAAATGCTTATTGCATTTCTATTAGTATAGTCTACGCTGAATACACTAATAGAAATGATTATTGCATTCCTATTAGTGTAGTCTATGCTGAATACACTAATAGGAATGCTTATTGCATTTCTATTAGTATAGTCTATACTGAATACACTAATAGGAATGCTTATTGCATTTCTATTAGTATAGTCTATACTGAATACACTAATAGGAATGCTTGTTGCATTTCTATTAGTGTAGTATGAGTAATTGTTATATAGTATGAGTAGTTGTTGCAATGTTTTAGAAAAAGTTGAAACATACTTTATTTGTAAGAAATGTGTCAACTTTTTTATGCAATACTTTAAGCCCCTGTGCTGTACAAACATATATTATATCACACAAAGCTAACTATGAAAAAAGACGTGCTTAACACAATTTTTTAAATAGTGTAATGTACTTCTTTAACTAATTTATTTTCTAAGTTATTGTTATTAAAGTGTAGAAAGGGTAAATTTGACTAAATAAAAGAATTTTAAAAATTGATCTCTTCTTGTCTGAAACTATTAAATCATATGGATTCTGTGAAGCGATTCATCGACGTTGAAGAAACATGACTATTCTTATATTCAGATACTTCATAGCAGGCAACTTTTGAATTATTGCCTACTAATAAAAGATAAATCTCAGTACTAGTATAAAATAAGTTATTGTACTAACATATTAAATGAAAATATAATCGGCCCATTTGACCTGCACGGAAAAGTATTATCTGGCCAAAGCAATTTGGAGTTTTCTTCAAAAGGACGAACATAATTTAATTAAAGAGGTGTGTGAGAAGGAGAAAGAAAGAAAAATAGAAAATGCAAAAAATTTTACCTCAAAATATGCTGGTATGTACTTAAAGCCACATGAAATTTAGATTTACAATTTAAAATAAAATCTATAAAAACGTAGATATATAACTATTATAAAATATAAGGCAACGGTTGTCGTTTTCCGTGTGGGGGAGAGGGGGAGCGGGTAGAGGGGGAGGGTAAGAGTAAAAAGGGGGAGAAGGGTGGAGAAAATGATAGATGAGGGGTAATAGCGGGGAAGAAAGCGAATGAGGGTGGAAGAGAGAGAAACCAGAAAGAAAGAGAAAGAAGAAAAGTGGAGAAGAGTGGAATAGAGGTGTAAATAGGCAAAAAAAGAAGAAAACAGGTCGTAAGAGGGGGAAACAAAGAAAAGGAAAAACAGACCAAATGAGACAGACACTGTCGTAAACAGGTGGAAAAGAATGGACACTGGTGGAAACGAATGGACACTGGTGGAAACAGTTAAAAACAGGTAAATCCATTCAGAAACAGACGGAAACTGGCAGAAGCAGGCGGCAAAATGCAAAAAAGGTGGGAAAAGGCGGTAAAAGGCGGAAAAGGCGAAAAGGGGGCGGAAAAAGATGAATAAAGGAGGATAGAGTTGTAAACTTGAAAATTTTATAGTAGACCATGGCTAACAAACGTGAAAACTTTGTTAGTAAGATGCACAGACGAGATTAGTATTCTAATTGTATTATACAATTATATTTTACGCGAAACTGCTATAATAAATCTATTGTGTCTAAGTTTCTAAGTTAATAATTTCTAGTACCATAAATTGATGAAAATTCAGAACTTATTCATAGGTATCCATAAAAAATCCGAGCAAGGTTCATTGTTGAGCGTGTAACAACATAAATATCCCCATAACTACGCGAATTCAAAAACATTTCTATTTTCTTTACGAAAACCTTTAAAAGGGTTGAGCCATAAAAAGTACTGAATAAATGTAGGTACACATTAAACGTACGTAACTAAGCTACTCGAAATAAGCCTATAGTATAATTAATATGCTATGCTTAACTTTTTAATGCACTAACTAATATGCTAAGCTCTTTTTATGTTATACAATCGCAAACAAGCCGATGGTTAAAATTAATGGTACGCTGCTTGGTGTAATCCACGTGGTGATTAACACATCACCACGTGGATAGCACATGTCGCTTTCATAAGTTTATCGGTTACCTTACTCTCCAAACTGGAACAGATCAATGACAAGGATGTTGTTGGATTATCCCGGTTTTTTTTTCACTGGACGAATTACAGGATTTGCCCTTACCTCAAAGTAACCAATTTATTTGCTTGTAGTATGAGTGTTAGTCAACGACATATTACATAAAGATACATATATAAATACTCAAACTCTTACTTAAGAGGTTGGTAAATGGTTGATTAAGAATTCATTCTATAACTTTAAGGAGTATTTTTCATTTAAGGGAAACAAAAATGACGTTAAAAACATATTTTACTAACACATATTACAATTTTTTTTTCTTGGGTTCAGATAATCGTATTAACTAAATATTCACTGTTTTGTTTTGTGTTAAATCAAATATTAGTTGTATGCAAAAATTGTAATACAATTGTAATTAATTATTCAGTTAATAACAATATAACCTTCATATTTTAGATTAATATATATGTAAGACTTGCATGCCATCAACGTATGGCGGAACATTGTTCCTTCTTGTTAATGTATAACACCCATTAGGATAAATATGTTCCATGCAATGTAATAAATAAATAAATAAATAAATAAAGAAAAATAAATAGATTTAATAAACACCCAAAGCCAGAAATACAAACATCTATGCTCATCACATAAATGTTTGTCCCTGTCGGGAGTTGAACTCAAGCCCAATTGATGCGTAGTCAGGTTCGCTAACCACTCAACCAACGGGGCCGTCCTTTTGAACAATAGTCTAACTACCGTTCTCTCAGGCATATCGTAAAAGGCTTTTATCTTAGAACAACAACACAACACTATACAACACACACTTAACAATATCTTGATGGAAAGAAACAACCATCACCTGTAGACATCAAAATGTTAATAATGCGTTTCTATCATTGTGGTAGGGTCTTAATTCAACATGCATAAGTTTACCGACTACGTAAACTTATGCATATATAAAAGGGAAGAATACGTTACCTAGTCACAGCGCCCAGTCTTACAAAACTAGGTCCGTGGACACAGAGACAATCAATCACGCGCGGGATATCACATCATACGCTTATACTTCCCGACCGTTTTTACCATTATACATGCACTAAAATGCCTTCTTGTCTATTCAAATAGTGTTATAATCACTCAAGGGAAAAAGATAAGATACACGAAGAACTGACAGTGGCAAGAACTGATAATATTGCAGCGCGTAAGGTGGTGGTATAAGACCCGGGCGAGAAAATACAGAAGAAGAGCCCAGACTAACACGAGAGTGTTTCTAATTTTAACAAAGTTATAATTTGACAACTTATGAACAGTTATGCAGTTACTACTATAATTTTATCTGTGCAAGACTCTGGTTAAAAGGAACTGTATTATTTTAATGGTAGCACTAAAAGAAAGTGTGCTTAGAATACAAAGTGAAATTTAGAACGAGTCATATAATTAAAATGACTTATCTATACGTATAGTAAAATCGTAGGAAAGTCAAAACTGTACATTGAATATTTTTTTAAAAGAATAATACTTGGGGCATGAGCTACAATCAATATCAAAGCTAAAATATAGTTTTTAGAATTTTTGTCTGTTTGTCTGTTTGTCTGTATGTCTGTTTGTCTGTGTGTATGTCCGAGGTAAACTCAAAAAGTACTACATGGATTTACTTCAAATTTTGCATGAATATTACTAATAGGTCGGGTCAACATATAGGCTACATATTATCACGCTATCACCTACGGGGGAGGTGCTGTGCGGAGTAAACCAAGTTCGCGCGGACAAAGTCGTGGGCAACAGCTAGTTAAACTATAAATATATAAAAGTATAAAAATATAAAATACTTTTTAAACGTGGTCATACAAGTCACTAATTATGCAAAACGCGGAAAGCGTGTTTTTGTTTGTGTATCCCTACATTTTTGTTTTAATCAAATATTTTTCGTAAAACATCACTTTTTGACACTAAAAGAGCCACTGGTAATGCCGAAAAGGGTAAAAGCCTCGCTTTTTATCACACCAACCTTTCCGTTTTCTCATTAAAATATTTAATTATATTAGAAATTTTTCATGCTTTTAAAAATTATACCTTCTTTCTTTTCCCTATTGCTTTGATAAAATTAGTTTTGCTTAGAGAAGACCATATGACCCGCCCTATCAAAAAATTATCAGATCTCATGTAGAGCTAAGTTTCTAACTCTATACGCCCTAACTTTACAAGCCCTAATTTCACAAACTCTGAACTTTAGGCAAAATATGTAACTCGGTCGTTTCTCTACCGTCACATAGCCGTAAGGTAATCATTTATTCAATGTTCATTACATTTCTGTTATAAAATAACTACCTTACTACTACCCGCGCAGCTTTCCTTGTGAGAGCGCCTACTATATGGATGATTTAAATTAACATGTCAACCATACAGTTTCTTATCCAAATTTTCATTCCTTATTTCAGTTTCTTAAGGGTGGATTATAGTAAAAAAATTGTTAGCCTGTGTTTGACATCGGACCTTCAGCAATCTTCTTGTCAAATTTCATTAAAATCGGTAGAAGGTTGTGGCCGTGAAAACGTATCAGCTAGACAAACATATTTTCACATTCATAATATTAAGTATACAAGATAAAATTAAAAATTTCAAAAACCCTCGACACATCCTCAGACCGCCATTCCGCTACATACGCATTATTTTAAGAGTAAAACGTGAAAATACCTGATGATCTACGAAAGGGGATCTAGCAGCATCAGGTTAAGGTTACCATGGATTCTTACTCAATGAGCTTGAGTTATTTTATTGCAAAGTTCCCATGGCCTCCAGCTCCACTATGTAGTCCTGGAAATCATTTTGATACAGAGTGTATGTAAAATATAACAAATGAGACCACACTCAATGGACTTATTTTGTTCATATCAGGAGTTCCACGGCCACTTTCTATTTATATTATCAAACCCTGCGAATCTCCTAGTACTAAAAGCCAACGATATCAGCCCAATTTTCGATAACCACCTTTCAGTTCCATCATTATTTTATTTTAGAAAACATCCGGCACCTAAATATTTGCCAAAATAAACCGAATTAGCCAACGTTCGATGGGTTTATCTAGATTAGCTTAAAAGTTATAATGGACCTCTTCCAGCTTTATTATCAGACACTGGAAAACAGAAAAAAGAAAGTTTCAAACTGGATCAAAATCGATGGTGCTTCTCAATTTTCATTCGTTCGTTCGTTTCATTTCCATGACCTTCTCTCACTTTATCGTAAGAGCTTGAAAATCATCTAACACCAGATTATTTGTCAAAATAGAACAAATAACTTCAAACATGTTGAGTTTGTTGAGTTACATCAATAGAGTCTTAAAATCAGCACCAAACAGTATACCAAAACAAACTCAATTAACCTATACTCGATGGGTCCGTCTGGTTTAGCGAGATTTCATGGACTTCTTTCAGTTTTATCTTGAGAAACTGGAAGTCATTCTGTTCCAAATTCTTTATTAGAACGAACCAAATGAATGCCTGCTTTATTATAGGACTACAGAAATTATCTAACACCAGGGTAACTCTCAAAATAGAAGAAATGAGTCCAAACTCGATAGGTTTAACTTGTTTATTTCAAAGGTTCCCATAGCCATCTTCAATTTCCATTATTAAATTCAAAAAATCATCTATCACCAAAAAATATGCTAAAACAAACTGAAGCCACCCGCACTCAATGGGTTTTTCTGGGTTAGCTTAGGATTTCTCATGGACTCCTTCCCACTATCATCTGACACCGGAAGCCATTCTGCTCCAAAGACTTTCTCCTTCCTGCTTCATTATAAGACCCTGGAAAGCAGCTAGCATTAGAGTATTTGTTAAAGCAGAACAAATGAATATAAGCTCTTGTTTTTTCATATCGTATGATAGCAAACAAGCTGATAGGTCTCCTGATAGAAAGAGTCAACCATCGCCTGTAGACACAAAAGACGTAAATTTTGCTTTGCAATCTTGTGGCGAGGTCTAATGCTACATGCATAAGTTTACCGGCTACCTTACCCTCCAAGCCGGAAAACCACAGTGACAAGCACTGACGCTATCGCGGCAGGAACACGTAAGGTGGTGGTACCAGACCCGGTCGAAACAATGCAGAACTCTATCACCTAGTAGCCAGGATGGTAGTCACTCGCATATCTGATCGGTCGCCTTTTACGATCTGCATGGCAGAACGACAGTTGGCCTATTCTTCAAAGCAGCTCGGACCAACACGGGGCTCAATGGTTTTATCTTATTTGGTTCAAAAATTATCATGGTCACCTTCTAGTTTCACCATCAGATCCTAAAAATTTTCCAGCACCAAAGTATATGTCAAAACAAACCCAAGCAGCCCACACTCAATGAGTTTATTTGGATTTGCTTATAAGTTCTTATAGACTTTTTCCAGTTCTATTATCAGGCGCTGATAAACAACGTGCTTCAAAATCCTTGTAAAAATTTACTCTATTTTATTTCAAAGTTCCCATGACCTCCATTATCGGCTCTATTATAAGACCCCAGAAATCGTCTAGTACCAGGATGTTTGTTAAAATACAACAAAAAATCCGAAATTCGATAGATTTATCTTGTTTGGTTTAGAAGTTCCCATGACTACGTTCCAATTCCATCATCAGATACTAAAAATCGCCTAGCACCAAATTGTTTGCAAAAACAAACCTTAACCTGGTTTAGTGAAGGAGTTCTTGGTTACATCCGTCAACTATGTCATCAGGCACTGGAAGCCATTCCGCTCCAAAGTCCTAGAAATAACGATACAAACTACCTCAAATTCGATGGTGTTGCTAATTTTATTCCAAGGTTCCCATAAAGTATTTCCAGCTCTATCATGAGACTCTGGAAATCGTCTAGCACTAGAGTATTTGTCCAAACAGAACAAATGAGTCCAATTTCGATTAGTCTATCTTATTTAGTTTAGGAGTTCTCATGGTTACCTTTCAGTTCATCATCAGATCCTGGAAATCATCCAGCACTAAGATATTTGCCAATACAAGACAATTGAGTGCTAATTCAAAAACATTACCTCGTTTAGTTTAGGAGTTCATTGTAGTTGAACTTTGAATCTGGATTCTTGAAGTTCCAATGTCACCTTTTCGGCTCAATCTTCATAGCCATATCATCATGAGAAAGATATTATTTTAACCTATCTGTGAGTTACAATTACACTCTTACGGCTCCATGTTCAGTTCTTCGACATTATATGTAATGGAAAGTAAACATCATCAAAAATACACCGAGTTCGAACTTGACTATCTTATCTCTTTCTACATTCTACGCGTGAGTTTCGGTAGCACTTTATCAGCTTCATCTTCAAATCCTCGTCATCATGAACACTAATCAAACTTAGTATTTATAGCAACCAGACTTAGTCTAAGCAAGATTGTCTTGTTAAAGCTCTGCATCAAACAGTTCCAGTCCCTACATCCAGGCTACATCACGAGCTCAGTTGGATGGTACCATAGTATTTGCATTTCCTTCACAATTCTGTCAAGTTTTTGTACTAACGGATATCAGAAAGTCGTTAAAAAATGGCTTGTAATATTTAAAAAAATCTGTTATTTAAATACGAAAATTGCCAGTTAAATAGAGGCTCATTCTTGAATGAGCTCCAGAATGAGAATCTCAAAATATAAGCTCAACGTTACCATGTAATTGCAATATCAATAAAGTAACAGAACCCAAAATTTAGTATTGATAAAGCATTTACAAATTATTTAATTCCTTTCATCGATAAGAAAAGAGCTGGTTATCTTGAAACGGCTGAAGAGATTCTATTGAATCTTAGCTAAGAATCATCTCGCAAAACAGGGCTTTCAATTAAAAAAAACCCGCAATCAAATAGGACCATCCGCCAGGGCTCCATGGTGCCACGGACAGATACACAGATACACAGATACACAGATACACACCTGAAACTTATAACACCCCTCGTTTTGCGTCGGGGGTTAAAAAGTATCGATTTTTGTGAAAACAAAATGACCAAGACACATATTTTCATTAAGTTGTAGGGTTTATGAAGATAGAACTTGTGGAGTTAGAGCGTGTAGAGTTAGATACTTTGCTCTCCCCCCATGGTTCCAAGCCTTGTCGTGGCGGGGGGGCTCAGTATCCCCGGTTGCAATCCAGCACCCTGGAGCAGCTAATTGGACCGAGGTGGGCGCTCTCGAACCCCTCTTCTTGATGAGGGGGTAGAGGTGCACAGTGCGCTTTGCGCGCATGGGGAGCTTCGGCTCAGGCGTCATGGGATAGCGGGCCTGCGGTGCAAAGGCGAGAGCTCTGCCCTCGCCTGCGCACAGTGTACGAGGAAGGCCAACCTCGTTAAAAAATTGGCCGCGAGGGGAGGGGCACCTGCCCAGGGCTTCTGCCTAGGGCATCTGCCCAGAGAACCTCCGGGTCGTGGGGTGGCGGGCCTCCAAGGCCCGCGGTGCAAAGGTAGGGGCTTTGCCTCCACCTGCGTACAAGTGTGAGGAAGCCAACCTCGTTAAAAAATGGCTAAAGTCGTCCACCGGGGTTATTACCAACCTCGGTACGAGGCGGATTTGGATGCTGGCGGGGTAGTGGAAGTATGCTCACGCGTACCCATCACCCCGCCTACAAATCATCGAGGAGTGACGCCGCAGGGGTTTTAGTGGGTATGGCCGGTCGGTGGAAGCCGGCGAGTCCCATACTCGGGCCGCGCTTAGTGGCCCGGTCGTGCGTAAATGCATTGCAATGCAATGCAAAAAAAAAAGATACTTTGCTCTACATAAGATCTAATAATTTTTTGACTGTGTGACTGTGTGTCGTACGGTCTCGTCTAGATTATAAACGTGAATCTTGAATATTAGCAATCTTAGTTTTTTTTGCTGTCGATAGGGAAGCGCTTGACCACAATCTCGCTTGATGGTAAGCTAAGATGCGGCCTAAGATGGAACGCGCTTCCCTAGAAGGTACCTGTTCACTCTTCTCTTGAAGATCCCCAGTTAAACCCGTTGGGGAAGGGAAAGTTAGAAGTTTATTTTCATCAGAAGGGTCATCTGCTTGTTTATTACCCTGGTATAAATAAAAACTTCTATATTATTACACAGTATACTGAAGAGTAGTCAATCTACATACATGTAATAATCGAGCAACGCACACATAGACACCTTTCACGGACGCGATATCTCGGAATGGTTCGGTACAGTTTGTACCGCACCAGTCGGAGATATCGCGTCCGTGAGAGGTATCTATGTGTGCTGTGCTCGAATAATACTTGTATGTAACATTGACTAACATTGACTTCTGGTAGTCTCTAAGTATTCTGTGATTATTACCTGTTAATATTCATATCAATACTAACATAATAAATACGGAAATCTGTCTGTTTATCTATTTGTCTGTCTATTACGCTTTCACGGATAAACAACTAAATCGATTTTTATGAAATTTAGAAAGTTGGAGATCTAGGATCAAACATAGGCTACTTTTTTCTAAAACTGACCTCTAAGAGGATAAAATTTCCCTTTTTCATATCATAAGATGTAAACAAGCAGATGGGTCTCCTGATGGAAAGAGAAATCATCACCTATAGAAACCAAAGATGATAATGGTGCGATGCTATCTTGTGGCGATGTCTAATGCCACATGCATACGTTTAGCGGCTACCTCACCCTCTAAACCGGAACAGTACAGTACAGTACAGACACTGATGCTATTGCGGTAAGAATAGGTAAGGCGGTGGTACCAGACCCGGGCGAGACAATGCAAAACTCTTCCACCTAGCAGCCACGATGTTAGTGACTCGCATAGCCAATAGGTTGCCTTTTACGACCTGCCTGGCAGAACGGCAGTTGACCTATTCTTCAAAAGAGCCCGGGGCCAACACGGGAAATATGATATTTTAATAATAATACTCGTAATAATTTTATTTTCAGATAAAACATCCACAGCTTCGTAGGTAGTAATAATTTATAAACTTAATGACTATGTTAGTACTTATATAAATAATTTAATTATATTCACAGAAACTTTTAATAAATTATATAGTATTTATTAATAATCACTGTCTCATTATTTTTGACTTAAACAGGTAGGAATAGGCAAGGCGGTTGTATCAGGCCCGGCCTAGACAATGCAGAATTCTACCACCTAGTAGCAACTATTGACATATTACTTGTTTCGCATGCAAAGCTGCGCGGTTCAGCTAGTAGCCTTTATTTTACAATCATTCCCATAAATTTTTCTTAATAAATTATAATAAAATAAAATTACATTATAAAATAACACACTTCATTATTTTAATATAAAAAAACATTGCTCTATGGTAAATTTCCTGCACTTTGATTTATAGTTTCATGTTCCTGCACTGTTACAAAATAATACAATATAATCGGTGCCCGTAAATTGTTTATTCTGTCGTCCACTTATGTGGTTACAAGTGCAGTCCAAGCACTAGACTTCAAGTGCAGTGATAGTTCAGTGCAAAGTGGTTGTTGCCCTTAGCCGATTTATTCTATGGTTTATCTTAAGGTACTATTTTTTTCAAATATTATGACAGAAGTGAAATATAACAACAATTACAGAATGATAGAAAGTAGTTTTGTTTAGAGTATTTACATTTTTTGTGCAACACAGTATTTGACCCTAGACCCCAAAAAATTCACCTAAAAGTACAATGCGCGACATTGTAATTTAGGTGCTCTGAGTGCAATTACTCTATGATTTTTTAATTCTAGTATTAATAAGAGCAGACAGGTAAAATATATTCCTTACATGTGTCTGTTTACAAACATCTCAATTAATAAACATACTTCCAATTACGAACCTTAATTAACTCCATAAAATTTAGAGCTTCGGTGATTGCAAGGTTACAAACTTAGAACTCCATTAAATGTATAAAATGTACTTAGTGAATCCAATTACAGCATTCCTGGAGATAAATTAATGGAGATGAGTCACAAATCGTACGGATATAATTGGAAATATTATTTATAAAATATTATTTATTATTAATGAATGGGTCTGTTTGTAGAGTAAAAAAAATAAAGTTAAAATAAAAAATATTTTGGTTTTCTTAATTTTATTGTACGATAACTTTTAGCGTCACAGGCTGCTGAATATTACCTACAAATATTGCATTTTTTTTGATCCTTCAATTTTTAACTCTAATATATTCAATATGGAACGGTCCAAGTAATATTCATTCTTGAATTCAAACGCACCATCCAAGTTACCATACAAAAAATATCTAAATCAATTAAGCCTTTTAAAAGACGAAGAAATACAAATACATGCACACCGAAATTTGATGTATAAGAATTAGATCTATATATGCCTACTACATAATGCGAGCGAAATCGCATTATAAATTTTATTGTTAAACCCATAAATATTTTAATTTCATTTTTGTCGAGGATATGATTTTCGTGGAACAGCTATAGGCATCAAAAAACCAAATCAAATTCACGTGCATATATTTACCGATTCAATCAAGTTGCAGCAAATAAAACTCGGACGTTTAGGAAGTCAAACAACAATTTTTATTCAATTCAATTTTATCTCTGTTCAACAAATTATTCCATGAAAAATAAAAATGATTCTTGCAACAAATCAAATGAAATATTATCATTATTTATATGAAGCGATATATTAAAACCGTTTGAACATCATACTCAGAAACAAATTAGATTATTTACCGCCCCGTTGGTCGAGTGGTAAGCGACGCTGACTACGCGATCGACAGTGCTCGGGTTTGATCCCCAACGAGGACAAGCATTTGTGTGATGAGCATCAATGTTTGCGTTTCCGAATTTGGGTGTTTATTAAATACATTCTTGTATTTATATGTGTATTTCTATGTATTAATATCGTTGACTTACACCCATAACACAAGCAAATAATTTGCTTACTTTGGGGTTAGATCAGTAAGTGTAGTTTGTCCCGTGAAAAAAAAACGTACACAAATATTATATTGGAATAATATTACCAATAGTCGTGAAGAACTACCAACATATACAAATCTTCCACTTACCTATGAAAATACTGGCACGAGTCGTTTTGAAAACTTTATTCCTAAAAACCATCACAACTAAAATTCTACAAAATTTCACCGTTACTATGTTGTAGAGCTTTGTAACGTCACGCCCAGGTATATGGTACCATCGCCTTACCTATTCCTACCGCAATAGCGTCGTAATCCGGTTTGGAGTGCAGGGTAGCCAGTAGACCTATGCACGTGGCATAGCCATCGCGCCACATGGATAGCAAGTACCATTAAGATCTTAGGTGTTATAGGAGATGGTTTCTCTTTCAATCATGATAAGAAAGCAAAT
The DNA here is from genome assembly GCA_036924255.1 of Apodemia mormo. Classification (NCBI taxonomy): domain Eukaryota; kingdom Metazoa; phylum Arthropoda; class Insecta; order Lepidoptera; family Riodinidae; genus Apodemia; species Apodemia mormo. The sequence goes on from JAUPFN010000008.1 coordinate 11,822,856, forward strand.
GTGAAATAAGATTTTAGATGACCAGAATTATCTTTACTGAACTAGGTACCCCAAAAATGTTGACTCAGATGAATGTAGAAAACCATCTTCAAACAAAGGCTCACGTTGATAAGCCACAAAGAACCTTACTAAAGTTTTCAAATCTCAAAAGGAAACAGGTAATTTGCAGATATTGTTTAAAGGGGCAAAATTAGTGTTATAGAACACTATCTAATTAATAAATACGTAATTAAATAAGGAACTACAAATTTTAAATAAATAGAATACTAGTAGAACCACAGACCATATGAATAAGTAGAACTGATTGTGTGCTTTCTGAAGATTTTTTGGAACTGGAGGTTTTAAAAAGTAGAGTGAGAGTCGAAGTAGTTAGGCAAACCTGTTTGAATCGTAATGAACTCGGTTCCCTCTGCGGACCGCGTAGATAACAGCGTGAAAATATATATGTACTTGAGGTTTCGATTATTAGAGAGGGAGAGAGAGATTTATTAGATATTTGTGGTTTTTTCAATACCACAAATATCTTTACCTACGCAAAATGGTCACTGCTTAGAAGGCAAAAGCTCTTCTTCAAGTGATGAATTATTTACTGAGGAATTTTTTATGAGCTCTTTAATCAGAAAGAGCTCAGCGCATTGATCAGAGATCTTGGATTTCCTGAATACGCATTTAAAAATTCTAGCTTTCAAATGTAAGTAAAGAAATGTTTAACCCGATACAAGATTTTTTCCTTCGTATTTTCATAACAATGAAAGAAGAACCACAAATTACTAAATAGTTACTTCGTAAGTAGTACTCTTTCTATGTCTTTGTCACAATACATGGAGAGACAGAATTACTTTTATTTTTTTCTGCATATGATATCTGTTTTTTTTATCATAAGATAGCAAACAAGCAGAGACCCATCTGCTTGTTTGCTATCTTATGATAAAAAAAAACAGATATCATGGAAAGAGTCAACCATTGCCTATAGACACCAAAGATGTAAATAGTGCGTTGCTATCTTGTAGTGAGGTCTAATGCCACATGCATAAGTAGCCACTCGGTTGCCTTTTACGACCTACCTGGCAGAACGGCAGTTGGCCTATTCATCAAAGGAGCCCGGAACCAACACGGGGAAAATTTATTGTTCAGATATTCTTGATATATTGAAAGCTAAGAGAGTAAAAAAATATGATCCAAATTAATGGCTATATTTATTGATTTTTCTAAATGGAGCCTGGAATATGTTTGTCAATGGGACATCACACTCTTTGTTAAATGATAAATTTATACTTGAAACTTCATGAGTGCGAATTTCTGGGAATCTACCAAAATGTCTCACTTAAACAAAAAATACATTTAAAAGACTAGAAAACTTTTCTTGCAATAACAAGAGTCGCAAGGTTTGCACTTGTTTAAATTTATGAATTTAGGTCCTTGTAATAACTTATTACGTAAGTTTAGATAGATTAATTCTGGATAGTTACGGCTATATATCAGATAGCTTGACTAAGCAATTAGTGGGACTCACGGTTGATTCTTAACATAGAAAAAAATTGAGTAATTTAAATAGATGCTTGATGTTTGATTTTTTGAGTTTGGGTGTTAATTTAATTTCTTTTTAGAGCATTTAAATAAAAACTTATTTTTAAAAATGTTTTCTTTTATCTGCTGTTTATTTATTATAATTGTAAATTCATTTGTAAATTGCAATTTGTCAAAAATTAAGCTTTAATGTTCATTAAAAAAGAAGAATAAAAAACCACCCAAACATTCATACAGGAGACGCAAATTTTAAACGAATGATGGCAGTTATTTGCAAAAAATTAGTGAGCATTAATTTCGCGTCGTCGTAATTAAGACTAGAACATTAACATTTCACCGGTTTACTAGTAATATAACCTTGCGTTGAGAATAAATTTCTGTTGCTACAATTAATGTAATATGGCTCCATTATGTATTCCAATTGTTGTTTTACTTTGTGGAATTTCTCGAAAAATACGTCGTATTATATATATATATATATATATATATATATATATATATATATATATACATATACATACATGGGCGTACCCGGGTTCTGGGCCAGGGGGGGCAGCCGTAACATTTTAAGACTGTATTTTTATCTTATTATATTTTTATCTACAACAGTCTATAGTTAGTAGAGAGCTAAACAAATTCCAGGGAGGGGCAGCTGCCCCCCCCGCCCCCCTCGGTACGCCCATGTATGTTATACATACATATACATATATATATATATATATGTATATATATATAAGCAAGAATATATATATATATATATATATATATATATATATATATATATATATATATATATATATATATATATATATATATATACGAACAAATGTCCTAAATAGAATAAGCACAAACAAAAACTCTTTATGAATTAATAATTATTATTATGTAATAAATAGCGGATTATATCAAATAGCAAAGGTGCAGTAAATGGACACTTAGCATATTCTTTGGAACACAATTCTTTACTATTTGATAGTTTGCCACGATTATAAGCAAGTTTGAACTCTTCTAAAGCATCTTTGTCTTCATCCTTTGGCTCGAGGCTGAAACAAACAAATACATAATTATATTTTATTTTTCATTGTATATTGATTTGTTACCTCATTGATTTAGTAGCTAGCCTTAGTAGTTGGGCATCGTTATGTTTAAGCGTGGGTTAAAGTTCTGTAGAGTATATGCCACTTAGTCCAGCCTTCTTTGAAAACAAATCCACCTGCCATTCTACCAGGCAGATCGTAAAAACCGAACGATTATCTACACTTGTCACTGCAATTGTGAATACTAGGTGGTAAATTACATTTCGCTTTGGTATAATACACCGCTTTTTCTATTCCTGGTACAATAGTGTCAATGCTAGTCGTTATCTAATTTCCGTTTAAAGGGTAAGGTAGCCGGGAGACAATGCATATAGATTTGCTATCCCGCGATACGAATAGCAATATACCAATAACAATGGTGTCTACAAGCGATGGACTTTCTTTCCATCAGAAGAGCCATTTGCCTGTTTGCTGTCACATAATAAATCGTTCAACAAAGCAATTTGTAAAAGCAAAGAATTTTTGTTCAAACCTTGTAACTAGGGTAACTACCGTGGTGACTACTAGATTCTGTAAATTTTAACATCTTTTCCGGGTTTGGTACCGTCGCTTTACCTATTTCTGTAGCAATATCTTCAGTGGTAGTCACTATAGTAAATTTATGCATGTGGCATAACCATCGTGCCACACGGATATCTACTGACTATTTAGGTCTCAGTTGAATACAGGCGATGGATTCCTTTTTCCAACAAAATAGCGATCTGATTTTTTGCTATCATAATAATTATAATGTATATGATCAAACATATATTAATATAAAAATGAATGTCTGATAAAAATAATACTTTTTTTAGTAGAAGTGTATAAGCTATAGAAAGAAGGGCGCAAATGGAATACACCGCATCAATCTAGATCTGTTGTTAAATTTTCTTTATTATATTTTTAATTTGAATGGTTTCCTGAATTTATTTCGTAGTATATGCAAGTTTGTATTTATTCACATCGTGTTTTCTAGTGTTGTAAGTAGTATGTATAGATGTACATAAATCATGTATGTGCATATTCATCTATGTATACCCATTCATATTATTATATTGTAATAATTACTAGTATAACATTACAGATTTTTAATAACGCACACATGTATATGCATACTTAACGTAAATTAAGGTAAATATAACTATAATTATGATTTTTTTGTTTATTTTTGTTTTCTTTTTGTTTTTTGTTTCTTTTTTTTTATGCAAAAAAATAATACTTGTAATTATATTTTTTGTAATAAATAATCTAAAGGCAGTATCATCACACCCAGTTTCCTTCCAGATTAGGTAGGCAGAGTAAACCGAACTTTTAAATACTTTCTAGTTCAACCCGATTCACCGATTTGTCAGTTGGCGAAATAAGTGCTAATCCCATCGCCACATTTTACCAACCCTATAACGGCTATTGAATAATTCTACCGATAACGGGGACCGACAGCTCTACGTGCTCATCTTAGGCATTGGAGTGGTAACATGCCACCCACCTGACTCTGAGCTGCTACCATTGAGAATACATACAAGCGGATTTTCCACAAAAACATAGAAAAAACCACAATTACAATTTAACCCCACCCGAGGATCGAAGCCATGATCTCATGATCTGAGCCGAATAGGTCATCCCCTAGGCCACGAGGCAGTCGATTAATAATTTTATTTTTTGAATTTTATGGAATTCAAAGAATTTTATTGAGTTAAAGAAATTGACGTCATCAGGAAACCGCGGTGGGACAATTAGGTTTTGCAATTATATTTGCTTGAAAGAAATGGTATCGCAATAACTGCAACAAAAACCAATAGACATTTTCTATAAATAGATAATGAGCTAGCTTAATTTTTGTTATAGTATGGGATCCGAATATAAATTGACCTTCACCCATCTGTTTACCAAATGAAACATTCATATTATCAAATTTCATACATAAACAAGTACGTCTTACATGTATTGCCTATCAAAATAGTAATAGCAATTACATAGCTATCCTTAATTAAGAAAAATATTAATTAATTTGTTTCTAGCAAGTTTCTCCCGCTTTTTACCGATCAAATATTATTTATGCATACTAAAAGTTTCAAACACATAGAATAGGTCTGTGAAATATTGCCTGCGTATTTATATTATATTTACTTACCTGTTTATACCTGCCTGCTTGCCTGGTAGTCATGAACTTAAACACGAAAGCAATACCTAACACACCTATTCTATATGCTTAAAACTTTTAATATCAATAACATTTGATCGGTATACAAATGGGAGAAACTTGCTAAAAAATAATTAATATTTTTTTAATTCAGGATATTTTGACAGGCAATACATGCAAGACGTATTTGTATATGTATGAAATTTGGTAATAAAAATGTTTAATTCGGTGAACAGATAGGTGATGTTCAATTTACATTCGGATCTTAGACTATTATGAAATTGGTATAAATTTCACATAAACACACATTGACAAAGCAAAAAGTTGAAAAATATTCCTCTTTTATATTGCTATTTCCAAGTCTAATCCAAGTGAAATTTTCGCTTGAACGAAGGTAGAATAATATGCCAATGAACATTAGTGATATTTCGTGCTAAATATTTTTTTAATATCCAATATTGTATTAAAAGTGGTTGATTAATTGCAAGTATATTATTTGTAGTATTAATAATGGTTTGCTCATAATCCTACAAATAATCTACGTTTTTAAACATCATACTTTCCACAAAGAGACGGACCTCCTAATGGATAGATATAACCATCCCCTGTAGACACAAATAATGCTAATATTTTGTTGTTATTTTTGTAGACAGGATGTAATGCCACACGCTTTATTTTATATTTCTAAGTCCTAGTATAGATAAAAGTTGTTACAAAATCTGGACGAGAAGTTATAGAATCCTACCACTTGCTAGTCACAGTGGTAGTTATAATTTTGCGCAAAGTCGTTCACCTTTTACGAACAATCTGACAGGAAGGCAAATAGTTTATTTAACAAAAAGGGCCCAGACCAATACGATAACGTCTAGTATCTAATGAATGTCAACAAAATTCCCGTGAACAGCTTTAAAGGTGCGTATTAACAAATAAAATTGTTCTTTCCTTTTTAAGTCATTTATATTTATATTAGTATTATGCAGAATTCGGACTACTTAAAGGATCTGGAATAATTTGAAAAGTACTCATTCGTCCCTGGGATGCTATTCCTGAAGAAAAGGTCTGACTTAGAAAAGTTCTTTTATAAAGATACTACAAGATTATATTCTTACGATGTTATGGCTCAATAAAGATGTTTTGGTTTTTTAAGAGTCTCCCAGGGCTTGGTGAAACTGTTCTTTTAGACTAATTTTATCCATACTAAAAAGATATTGGCAGTAAAAAGTTGTGTAAATAAAAAATAAGTTACTTATTTGCCCAGAAAGGGTTCCTTGGGTGCAGAATATTTTTTTTAATTTTTATATTCGCTAACATGAAGCCTTGTCTTTTGGTAAATGACATATTTCAATCTTCTTTTATATAAATATGTACTAATCTAGTGGACGGTATAACGGTAAAGTTTTTTAATATTATTTTAATAATAAAAAATACAAGACTTCGTATTAGCAAAGAATTAATTTAATAATAATAATAAAGCCTTCGAATTCGAATTTGTTGAAAGGTCAATAGACTGGAAATGGAAAGCGAGAAGTAAGGATTAAAACTGAACCCCTACAACACAGAAATAATGACGATAGGATATAAAACCCCTGTAAAACTAGAAAATACTGAAATTCATTACTAAGGCAGGTAATGAAACCAAAAAATTCTGTAAGGAAAGAAGTAGAGAGAAGAATAAACAATGGCTGAAGGAAATACTGGGACTTGAGAGAGAGAGATAGTGAAATAAACGAAATTTCGTTTTAATTTTAATACCTGCATACTACTTTTCCATAAGGACGTCAGTCAAACGTGGTATTTAAATCAAAACTCGTCAAAGAAAATTCACAACTGTCTTCACGCAATGAATAGAAGTATGCTGAATGTGCTTAAATCAAATAGAGTAAAATGCGTCATTAAAAATTACAGTAAGGCTCAAGATAAAACATCCAGTATCGGAAGACTCAAATAGCGAGGACCATTTAAGTACAAGATAAATGGAATAAAATTGTTGGTATGGTACCGTAGAGAAGACCACAGAAAAGGTAAAATGACAACGTACTAAGCTGAAGACGATCATTTAATCTCTATAATATATGATGTTGATCTGAATTAAATGCTACTAAATGATAATACTATTATTTGTATAAAAGCAAGCCCCAACATCTGAAAGGATATCCTAAAAACATATACTTTCAGAAGTTAATGACTGCGTTGTAATTGATCAGCTAATCTTCCCAGTTCCTTCAGCCTATATTCATGTCATATAGATAAGCGTAAGTATTTCTAGCGTGCATGTACAGCGTGCACAGTAGGTGAGTCCTCTATTACTGTAATTGTAAGACGTACAAATATACCTGATAATAAACTTCGTTATTTATGCATGGGGGCCACTACTAAATATTTTTATTGGATAATTTGATCAAAATTTTCTTTTCTTTTCTACACAATCGGTTTCAAAATCAAGTTCTGAACATTCTCTTTCAGTATGTACAGTCTTTAATTAGTCAAACTTTAAACACGATGACAACTTTCCTATCAACTTGGACGTATACTTGCAACCATTAAAATATGTTGTATTTTTTTAGACTTAAACAAATGTAAATTATAACATAATATTAAAATTGAAGACATGTGCGTGCAGGTTATAAAAAAAATATAAACCGTTTGACCCTGCAGGCCATCCCCGTAAATCTCTGTAACTTCCGAACGGATAAAGCGATTTTGATGCAATTTATGCGTTGGGTGCAGTTTTTAAAGAAAAGGGGGGTTTTAATACAATACTCTATGGTATTTTATCGTTTTCGAACGAAACATTGTACAAAATAACATCAAATTGGCATTATTTTTTCAAATACGCTCTTGGGGAAAAATAAAAGAACTTAGTCCGCCATTTTGATTCGTGCTGTGTGTTATGTGTTGGTTGCAGTTTATGATACAGGTTAATTTAAAAGTATTTTGGCGTATTAATCAACCATTAACCTTTATTTATAATCAAGACTAGTTCAAGAGCTAACAGTTTAGATAATAATTTAAAAAAAAAACCGTAAATATCAATTAATAAAACATACATACATACATACATATCTTCACGCCAGGTCCCTTACGTGGTAGGCAGAGAGAACCGAGTGCCATACATCACGATCCTTGCAGGTTTGTCTCGCTTCCTCCACATTCATCATTCTCTTCATACACAAACGCCGGTTGCGAAGACTCTTGACACCACCTTCGGACAGTACTCGATCAATCTGATCGTGGTATGTCAGTCTTGGTCTTCTCCGGTACCAACATCCTTCCACATTTGCATTGTATTAATAAAACATATTTTTCGTTAACGACCAACTTGATGATATCAGCACTTCGGGTATGACGGTACGTATTTTTATTTATTTTCGTAAATTTTAGTGTTTATATATATGATCTCAAAAAAAAATCATATGATGTGAATGTGAAACATCTTAAACAATGTTTAAAAAATAATTAACATAGCTGTACAATTAAAAAAGAAATAAATTATTTAAAAATTTTGAAAAAAACTACGTATTAATTATGAAAAAAATATATATTAATATTTTTGTACTATAATATATGTTATTTATTTTTTCCGTATGTATATGTTTACCAATTATATAAAAAAATATAAAAAGCATAGGTCATTAATTTACTTTTTGAATTAAAAATCCTCGACTAACAAATAGTCCTATTTTTCTCAAAGTGTCGTGTTACACTTGAATTATTTTGTAGCTTAAGCCATTTAAATTAAACAATTATCACACCAATTTATTGCAATGCTCAAGACCTCTTAAAAATATACGCTTTACAATATCGGATTCAATCCAAGCAACTCATAAATCGTTTTTGTGACCACGGTCCACCGTAACGAACTCGGAACGTGTGCGCATAACGGTCCGTGTTTTTTTTAGAAAAAAATGCGAAAATGGCTGGTGGTGTGAGCGGTTAAACTAACGCGTTCTACTATCATTTTTAAAAATATATAAACGGGTCAAAAACGCGTACATATATAGAACTTACTTGTAAAGCTCGACGTTTCGGCCAAGTTACATTGACCGTGGTCACGAGCAGACTGGAGCAGCGAGTTTCCTCCGTCGTTCACGTCGGGATCGATTTTCATCTACCCCCTTCTGGTCTTGTTTTTTCGAATTTAGCCTGCACACAACACTAACCGTATCTTGGACTTTATTTGTTTGCAGGTGCAAAGGCTTTATTCTGCTGATCACTGGATTCCAAGCAGGAGACAACTTAAATCGGTCTTCCCTATTGAAATTTTTATATTTTCTAATTTCAATAGCTTCCCGTACCATACGGGGAACATAATGTCGCTCAGTAGAGAGAACCTGAGGTCGGTGGAATTCAGTCCAGTGATCAGTGCTGGAATCCAAAATATGTTCAGCTATAGCCGACTTATTAACCTGCCTGTTTTTGCAGCCATGATATGCTCTTTGAGTATATCTGCGATCGTACGTTTAGTTTGAACTATATAAGCACTACCACAACTGCAGTCTACTATACCCCTGGCGTCTGGAAGGGGATGTCATCCTTGGGCGTGTCCACATGCCCGACTACCTTTAAGCTTGGCGTATAGAGGTTAGGTATGGAATATTTTTTCAGTAGCGTTCCAATCTTATCGGTAATCCCTTTAACATATGTCATGAATGCCGGCTGCCTTTTGACTATAGGATACCTAACCTTTTTAATATAATGCTTAATGTTCTGCCTTTCTTTATAACCATTTTTCTTAAGTATATCCTGAACATGTCTGGAGCCTGAACTAAACCATGTTCAGGATATATAAAATATAAAAATTTCAATAGGGAAGACCGATTTAAGTTGTCTCCTGCTTGGAATCCAGTGATCAGCAGAATAAAGCTTTTGCACCTGCAAACAAATAAAGTTTAAGATACGGTTAGTGTTGTGTGTAGGCTAATTTCGAAAAAACAAGACCAGAACGGGGGTCAATTTAACTTGGCCGAAACGTCGTGCTTTACAAGTAAGTTCGATATACGTGTATTTTTACGTGTTTTTGACCCGTTTATATATTTTTAAAAATAGTAATTTTGATGTTTGTTAAAGTAATTGTAGTCGATTCGGCGTACCTCATTTCAAGAAAGAATCGCAGCAAGTTGAGTGACAAATCCCCCTGGAGATCGCAGATCGCTACAGTACCATAGTATTGCATTGTCACTGAGCTTTCACAAATCTGCCAAGTTTTTGAACAAGTGATATCAGACTCTTTAAAAAGTTGCTTGCTATATTTAGAAAATATGTTATATACATACGAAAATTTCCAATTAAATAGATGCGGGTAATTTTCGAAAGGGGATTTCAAAGTGTCAAATCGAGGTTACCATATAGTAACTGCAATATCAGTAAAGTGAGAGAATACAAAATTTGGTATTGATAAAGCAATGGCTTGTAATAAGTTGTTTAATTCCTTTCATCAATTAGAAAATAGCTCGGAGTGATCTTGAAACGGCTTAAAAGATTCTATTGAAACATTTATATAGTAGTGTACTTAAATTAATTCGAGTTATTATTATTATTATTTCGAGTATTATTGATATCTATTTTTATAAATGTCTAGATTTTTAATTAAAAAAAAAAAAAAATTTGATCGATTTGTTTTATTTGCAATTTCGATAGGTATCTTATCGTGTGTGGTAAAATGACCCAAGGAACATTACTATCCTTACGTTCGTAGAAATAAAGTACGACATTCATTGCGTAATATTATCGTCACATATTACGAAACCTGAGAGGCGTAATTTGAATGACAGCTGTCACCCGCACCATGCTACAACTACTTTATTCACTATTTACATCGTGAATAAATATTATTATGAATAAATATTATTTGACTTTAACCGTCTGCGCTAAGCCTATCAAAATAAAAAATATACTAGTAAAAGCAAAGCTAATTACTTTTCACAACTTATATACAAAAATATAAAAAATGTACTGATTTATTCAGTTTAAGGTTAGGTTAAGGTTTGCTTTATGCAAACCGAAAAATATTAATTCTTAAAACAAAATTATTGATTAACCTTATATTGATATTTTCATAAGCCGCCTGTAGGCGTCGCTTCTGCTGCGTTGTATTGAATAATGTTATAATTTAATAGAAACTGTCATATGAAATTTCTTTTTAAATTAATATGCCAATTTTTTTACAACTCAGCTTTAAATTAATTAACTGTGTATTAACTGATACCATATATTGACATATCAATCATAATTTAAGCTTTTTAGAATTGTTCTGAAAATTTAATACTAAGTTATTTATTTAAATTCCACTGTTTCGTATTTTTGATGATTATTATTTGAAGTGATTTGGTTATATGACTTTTAGTTTTCTTACCTGCGATATTCAATAGAGATAATAAATTTAGAATTTGAAGATCTATTTGACGAAGCAGTGGAGCGTGTGGTCACAAGAAAGCTGGATTGATGTGCTCCATTGTAGGCGAATTTTGTAATGAAAAATTGCGCGAGTATGTACTAGAAATTATCATCGCGAGTATAGATGAAAGTGACACTATATAAATAAAAAACCGCTGCGAGGCCAACCGGGCTAGCGTCTACTGTTAGTAGGAGATCAGCGCTCAGGTCAAAATGAGTTTAGACTCGCTCAGGTCAAAATGAGCTTAGACTCTCTCAGAACATAGCTCTTTTTTTATTGTGTCGAATGCACATTACTGTTCATCACCCCACTCCCACAGTACACCTTCCCTTTTAAGCGGTGCCAGTATTGTAGAAGCCTGGGGAATAAAATTTCGATACTAATTGACCATCCCCAGCAATCTTTTTAACTTCGTCACGCTGGAGAGTCGCGGAGCTTTCATTATAGCCTCCACCTTTTAAGGGCATTTATGTAAACCGTGCCTATCAATGACATGTCCTAAATAAGTAACGCGTTTTTGGAAAAAAAACACACTTATCTTTTTTAAAATTTAGTCCGTCTTCTTGAAACCTTTGTAAAACTAAACGTAGTAGTTTTAGGTATTCCTCTGTAGTAGGTGCTGTTACACAGATATAGTTAAACCAGATTGATACGCCCAGGCATCGGCCTGCTAAGGGATTTTCCATTGCGCGTTGAAATATAGCGGGTGCACTAGCCAGCCGCACTAGAAGAGTATACATAAATAAACCCTTAGGTGTGTTGATGGTAGTAAGCTTTTGCGACTCAGACATTAGTTCAAGTTGTGCGTAGGCTTGGCTACAATCAATTTTGCCCTTAATTTTGCAAATACCTCCTCTATGCACGGCATCGGGTACCTATCTACATACATTTCTTTATTAGTGATCATCGAGTAATCCCCGCAAATCCTAACGGTGTTATATTTTTTTTTAATTGCTACAATGGGGCTAGCCCAGGGTGAGCAGCAAACTTCAACTAAAATCCCTTCGTCAACTAGCCTTTGAATTTCACTCTCGACCTTATCCTTGACGGCAAACGGTAGTGGGCGAGCCTTACAAAATTTTGGTGTCGCCCTCTCTTTTAAGTGTAAACTACTTTTCTATTTATTAAATCAACCTAACGGTATCTAAACTTCTAAGTACTAGAGTGTAAACTTTAATTGTAGCGCTAGTTTCAAATAATCGTTGTATAAGCTTCTAATTATTGCTTTTTGCTTGTCTTTTATTGCCAGATTTGATATGGCCCGTTTTTTTGCGTGAATTATTAATTATTTTTTTTTTAATAATATTCACGGGATATATTACATTTACTAATCTAACCCTAAAGTAAGAAAATTATTTGCTTGTGTTATGAGTATTAGTCAATGATTCTAATACATAGAAGTACATATATAAATACTTTTACATAAATAATAAACACCCAAACCCGGAAATACAAGCATTTATGCTCATCACACATGATTGTCCCCGTCGGGGATCGAACCCGAGCCCCGTTGATTGCGCAGTCAGGGTCGCTAACCACTCGACCGACGGAGCGGTCGTTACTCATTGGTTGCAATGCTATTTATGAACATTATTTAAAATAGAGTCCGTATTGCTTTTATGTTTGTGAGAGATATCATCTTGCCTATGAGATCTATATAATAATAGGTAAAGCAAAAATTTTTTACGCCTTTTTACAAAAAATACGCTACGAGTGCAGAAAAATAATATTTTCAAATATTTTTTTTTATATTATAAGATAGCAAACAAGCAGATGGGTCTCCTGAAGAAAGAGTCAACCATCGCCTATAGACACCAAAGATGTTAATGGTGCGTTGCTATCTTGTGGCGAGGTCTAATGCTACATGAATAAGTTTACCGGCTACCTTACCCTCCAAACCGGAACACGACAGTGACAAGCACTGACGCTATTGCGTCAGGAATAGGTAAGGCGGTGGTACCAGACCCTAGCCTAGTAGCCACGATGGTAGTGACTCGATAGCCAATCGGTCGCCTTTTACGACCTGCCTGGCAGAACGGCAGTTGGCCTATTCTTCAAAGGAGGCCGAGAACAACACGGCGAAAATTTGATATAATATACAGTTCCCTTGTGGTTAGCGCAGTGTATATGTATATTCTACACTTTCTGCATTATAACAAGTTTTATTGAATCCCACGGGAATAACTATTTTTGGGATAATAAGTAGATTAGGTGCTACTCTAGGTCATCATAATATACATAATATGTGCTAAATTTCATTTAAATCCATTCTACAGTTTTTGCGTGATCGAGTAACGAACATCTATCCATACATAAAAACTTTAGCATTCATAAAAATAAATGTTTGATTTCAAAAAAAATAATGTTTGAAGACCTACATTTGCCTATCAGTGGTATAAAAACACGTTACCAAAGCACATATTTATCGATATCGATAAAAATATAATGTGTTCACAATTCTCACCATAGCAATCGGGACTCAAATCTCAATCGTTCGGAGATCTTCGGAGCGAACACACCTTCCCTCGTACCTCAAGCTTATAGTGACAGAATTATTTTCTTCAAATTCACCTGTATTTCTTCTCTATAGGGTTATGTGTTCGTAGTTGTATACATTTGAATTTATTGTACATCTAATGCATTAATGTGCGTGTGTATATATTGATTTCAAATAATTTTGAAAATATTAGTTTTCTGCACTCGTAGCGTATTTTTTGAAAAAAGATAAAAATAGTTTTTGCTTCACTTAAATATATGTAGATCTCAGAGGTAAGGTGATATCCCTCACAAACATAAAAACAAGTTCGTGGATTTAAAATAATTCATGCTAGAAAACGGGCCATATACATTCTGGCAATAAAAGGCAAGCTAAAAGCAATAATTAGAAGTTTATACAACGATTATTTGAAACTAGCGGTACAATTAAAGTTTACGCTCTAGTACTTAGAAGTTTAGATACCGTGACATAATGCTGCGAAAGTGCATAATATGGTCTTATCTACGGAGCGCTCGTTTTGCGCGAAGTGCAACTAACTAGAAGTGGAAATAATTATCATATAGAATGTCAAAAAAACATTATATTTGAGATGAAACAATAATCACATACACACATATCTTTAGGCCAAACCTCTTACGAGGTAAGCAGCGGAAATTGACTGCCACATATCACGCTTCAGACAGGCTTGCCTTGTTTCCTCCACATTCGTAACTCTCTTCATACAAACCAGCCGGTTTCGGATACAATACCGCCTTCGGAGAGCACCTAATCAATTTAATCATGATACCTACATTCATCCATATTCGCATCTGCCATTTTCTCATTTTTATACCGTCTTTTAATTTCAGTCTCACTCTCTCTCTCTCTCGCCTCTATATTATGAACACCAATCGCTTGTCTTACCGCCCGACTACAAGAACCGGCGACGGCAGTAGCGGCGCGACGGGCGAGAAGATAATTCGAGTGGCGCGAATTTACAGGCCACGGGGAGTAGAGTTCACCGCCGCGACCAGATAATACGAGAGCGAGATGTCTTTCAACTTTATCTCGATGTTGCTTGGAGGGGAGTAGTTTTGTACTTCAACACTAACTATTTGGAAAATCATGTGTAGTACGTGATTTAAATAAGAATCGAGATATAGTAAAGACGTTGAATTCTATATAGTAAAGACATATTAGTATAGACATAAATTCTTGGAATGAGTGTTGAAACCTTATTTAAAATAGAGTCCGTATTGCTTTTATGTTTGTGAGAGATATCATCTTGCCTATGAGATCTATATAATAATAGGTAAAGCAAAAAATTTTTACCTCTTTTTACAAAAAATACGCTACGAGTGCAGAAAAATAATATTTTCAATTTTTTATTTTTTTTATATCATAAGATAGCAAACAAGCAGACGGGTCTCCTGATGGAAAGAGTCAACCATCGCCTATAGACACCAAAGATGTTAATAGTGCGTTGCTAACTTGTGGCGAGGTCTAATGCCACATGCATAAGTTTACCGGCTACCTTACCCTGCAAACCGGAATACGACAGCGACAAGCACTGACGCTATTGTTGCAGAAATAGTAAGGCGAGACAATGCAGAACTCTACCACCTAGTAGACCTGGTTTATAGTGTTGCTGCTTGGTAGTATATTATCGATGGGGTTTCATCATCTCAGTAAGTATAATACTATCATTAAACAGCAATACAATCGATAACATCGATACCTAGTGTTCATGATTAAAATATAAACTGTTAAAAGAATCGATATATTACACAGGTCAACAGTGGTTTTGGTGCCAAGAAGCTGTAATATTTTTTTAACTTAGGACCTTTTACTAATTACATTTATAGCAAAAAATTTGATTTCCTACGTGTAGTTTTCTAGATATTGATTTTTAAAGAAAAATAAATATTTTCATCAAAAACAGCATTTATTACATTGTTAGGTACACAAAAACTTTCTTTTTCGCGACTTTCGCGAATGAGGCGTAGTAGAACAATCACGTTGTATCCCCCAGCAGTAGTTAGCCATCATGTGCTGATTCCGTCGGCCTTGGTACCTTTCTTCCACGGTTTTTAGGTTCTGGTGAAACCGCTCACCTTGTTCTTCACTATAGGATCCCAGATTCTCTGGGAATTGATCGAGATGACTGTGGAGATAGTGCACTTTGATGGACATGTTACACCCTAAGTTTTTAAAATTATTTATCATGTTGTTAACAATTTCAGTGTAGTTACTTGACTTGTTATTTCCCAGAAAGTTCTTAGTAACTTCAACAAACGAAGTCCACGCAAGTAGTTCCAAACTGGTCATTGAACTTATGGAATCAGTATCTTTTACTAACGTTCTTATTTGTGGGCCATCTAAAATACCCCCATTTATCTTTTCTATGCTCAGATTAGGGAATTTTTTAATTATATAGAAAAAACATTGCCCATTTTTATTTAATGCCTTTACAAATTGTTTCATTAAACCTAGCTTAATATGTAAGGGGGGCAATATGATCATAGTTTCTTCACACGATGTTTTGCGGGTAAAACAATTTGTTGGAACAGGTACTTCCTCCGAATGTGGCAAAGGTCTTCTAGCCGACTGTAAGTCTGGATAAATCATTTTTTTCACATTAACTCCACGCAAATCAACACAGCAGAAATCGAAGTGATTTTTTGATTCTCTCCATTGCATAGGCACTCCGAACCTCATACGCCTTCTTTTACCATTGAACCACTGTCTCAAGTGTTCATAGCACATTTTACAAACAATTTGAGGTATCCACGGTTTGTTTTCCTTTTCAACTTCCAACTTAAAGTAAGAAACATAAGCGCTTTTTACAAAATCTGTCGTAGGTTTCCTGATTTTTTTTTACCGTGTATTCCCCACAAATGTAACAAAACACATTTGGCTCATTGAGACAACTTCTTCGAGACGAAGACATGATAATAAAATGAATTAATTTACAGATAAGTACTAATAAGTGCTCACAAATGTACTAATTATATCAAAATTAAAAAAGTAAAGGTAGTTACATATCTACACGTAGGAAAAAATAAATAAAAATATTTTAAGTGTTGCCAATGCATACATAAAACAAAACTAAAAACGATATCTCAGCACCAACTTTTTTTTTTAAATTTGTAGACCTGTGTTATCAATCGTTAAAGATAAACAAAGTCGTTTATCTTCAAAGATTGATACTATCGATACTATTGATGTTACAATTGATATTATGGCGTTTCTAGATTAAAACTATCGATTTTTTGCCAACTTTTGCCAAACATTCTTAACAATATTCAACATTGTGGGAAGAAATAACAATTGTATCTCTAGACTATGTTTATATTTATGACTAGCTGTGCCCGCGATTTCGTCCGTGTGGATTTTTTTTAAAAGTAGCCTAAGTTATTACATCAGCTATCTACCAGTGAAAGTCCCGTCAAAATCAGTCCAGTTGTTCCAGAGATTATCCGGAACAAACACACAGACAGATAGACAAAAATCTTAAAAAGTGTTATTTTGGTATGTGTACCTTGTATACATCCATATGCATTTAGTTAAAACCGGTTATTTTAATATTACAAACAAACACTCCAATTTTATTTGTTTGTATAAATATGGTGATCATTCTTCCACATTGTTGGCCTAGTAACTATTTAAAAATTAAAGTTACAATGTTCATAGTGTATTTCTTGGCAAATACAACTAAAGCATTTTGGTTCCTAGACTACTCGCCGCAGTCGAGTTCATGGTATGCGCTGTGCTGATTCTTACATTTGTTTCAATCTCTCACTGTATGTCCCGCCGCGCGCGCGGATCGCTTGGCAAAATTCGCCGTCACTCCGCCGGTCGCCGCGCCGCGTGGCATTCTTAGTACTTTCCTATACATCTATTTTAGACGCTAGATGCTTCGCCGTTCGTGCCGTACGAAAGATCGCGGGCGCGAATTTCTCGAGGACAGGCGGTTACTTACACCACATATTTTTTGCGCTATCAATACGACCGCGTTTATTCTACTTTCACGCCCTTTCAACATACTCAGCTCTCACTTCCAAATAATAATATTGGGATTAACACAGATTTATGTAGGTTAAGAAATACATCCCAGCTAAGGATAGTGCTTTTAAGTAGTTTCCTTAACGCTCCATTCATTTTATTTCCCGCATACACTTTTCTTGTATATCGGCGGTGTAACATCCATTCATGCTAAAAGCATATTCAAGATATATACAAACTCGTCCACTTGTTTCGACACTTCATTGTAAACTACAACTCTTACATCCGTTCTTATTATTTCCCTTTCAAATACTTACCTTGGTTTCCTACGCATTTAATTGTAAATTAATGTTTTTACTTGTAAGCTAATGTTCTTATCAATAGGTTAACTAATTATAGCAAACCACATTAAATAAAACTAAATTGAAAGCTTTTGCTAACTCGGTAGCCAATTTCAGTTATAAACTAGCTGCAGTTATAGCCCACTGCAATATAAAAGTTTTTGGCGAATCAGCAGGAACGAATAATTTAAATTTGTCCGAAATAAAAGTAATCTATGTGCTATTCCAGATCATCATCTACATGTGTGCTAAATTTTATCTAAATCCATGTAGCAGTTTTTGCGTGATTGAGTAACCAACATCCATCCATCCATCCAAACTTTCACATTTATAATATTAATATAGATTACTCGTGTTGACAGAATTCTTTTGGGAATTGTATTATTTCGAAAATATCAAGACAAATATAGTAAACTACAAACATAAATAAAATTGTTTAATAAATAAATTGCACTTGATGAACAATTCCAAGTGATGTCAAACCTATCAAGTCATAGAATTGAGTTACGTGACATACTAAATATTTTTTTGAAAAAATTTGAAATATCTATGTCATATGAAAAGTTACTCATGGATCAGAGAGTTTACTTACAAAAACGACTTGAGATAGTTGGATTTGTATATATTAATTGACACACAATGTGTATTTTTTGTATAAATATTGAATATTTGGCAAAGCACATGTTATTTTCTACTATTTCTAGAGTTTGTGATCCCTAATAATTTAATCATTTGTTTTAAACAAATGTTTATATTTTTTTACACATACGCATACCGCCAAGATGTGCAGACATGGTAAAGGTAGTATTCTGAGATCTTTAAATCAATAAAATAAATAATATCAGGAATGTAGCTGACTGACATTGATATGCAATGCTTTACTAGTTTTTGAGTAATAGTTGAATCAAGTTATACAATATAATTGGAGAAGTTTTATCAGGCGTGGTGCGGATATATCCGTTATTGACGTTAAATAGGTTAAATATTTATAATATGACATAAAAACGAGTCCTTATTGTTGTGATGGATGACTTCGAACCCTACATTGAGTGTGGCCCGACCCGCATTTTACCAATTTTTGAATTCAATAAGGCGCTATTCATTTATTACGTAAGACTATTTTTGTGAGTTTTTGACTCCCGACTAATCTTCCTTTGTTTGATAAGGATCTAAAAGAAAAAATAAATACTCGGTTGATTTATTTTAATGTTTATTTTTAAAAGTAACAATTTTTAGGAATACTGGCTATGCTGTATCGAAGTTTTTGTTAGGGGTATACTTATAAAACAGCATTCGTATAAGATTATATTTGTTAAACTTGACATAAAACAAAGTCCCTTACGAATTAATGTACGTACTACAAAGTAATGTACACATGTACATATTATAATATTTACATAGAATGAAATTTCAATTAACATGCGGTCAAATGATGTATTTACTCATTTAACATTTTATAAAGAAGAAAAAAAGTTAGCCTATGTTTGATCCCGTAAGTATCCCGTATCATCAATTATCTCCATCCTCCAATGGGTTCAGTGGCTTAGCCATAAAAGCGTAATAGTCAGGCACAAATACTGATATACTGACAGACATTCAATCATCAAATCATCAAGTATCAAGTATCAAAAAAGCATCAAGTATTAAAAAGTTTTTGGTGGATCTCCCAGGTACAATTTATTTTTTCCATATACCATAACCATAAAATATAACGAACAAAGACATAATAAATATTTCGACAACCGTTTTTTTTTATTTTTTTGCAAAAATGTAACCCTCCTACTGCCTTACGTTCACGTGCAACTTTTTAGGTCACAATTAACCCGCCATAGCTTATTCGGACGCCCTTCAATATTTCTGGTGATCGATTTTTTTTTACAAATTGACAGGCTGCTCTCCATGCCCGGCTCTATATAAAGTACTTATATATAGTGAAGGGCCTCAACGTTTTGTGAGGTATACCATCCCCCTGTCTAGCAGCCACGCTTTAGTAAACCCCGAAAACCCCTCCTTAGTTCCCATACTACATCCATATGATGTAATATAAATATAACAGCTACAACCGAACATAAACTTACAAAAACAAATTGCATAAAAAATTGGTAAAGTTATGGATTGGAAGGTTATGTTGCAAACAAACTAAAAGTAAAATCCTTAATTAGCGTTTAAGTCGCGACGACCTACCCTTCATCAGCGAGGGAATTGATGGACGAATCGTTTTGTGAATTTTAATTTTATCATCCAACCTAAAATGCTTTGTTCTTAGTAGGTTTCTAAGTAGCTTATTCCATTGCTGCTTTTTTAAACTTATAGTTTTTTTTTTCATTTCTATAAGAATTTAAATATCAGTATACTGTGATGGTACTTTTAGATAAATCTCAAAAGATTCAGTACCTACTTTGAAAAATAACATCCCTTTTAATATTCTTGAAATTTCAGTATGAAAATCAAGCAATTTAATGTCTTATCGAAGTGTGGCCAATGGCCATGAAACACTTAAGGTAATGGTAGTATTATCAATTATGATTTATTGAAGTGTTATCAAATACGAGGTATAAAGAAAGTAATTTAAACAGGGTTTAATTAACCATAAATATTGTAATCCAAGAGTAAAACCACAATAAAGACTAAAATAAAATTTCTGCTAGCTGCTGCGTCTTAGTGTAGAGCGCCCTCTATCACTATCGTCTAAGAACCGTAAAGCGTATGCATATGCAGGGAGAGATATTTCTCTCAAGTGTCATTGCAGTGTCACTTTTATGTTAGGTCCCCAGTCGACGAGGGTGACTTTTTCTCAGGGTGTGTGACCTACAGGCAACCTAAAAACCTACTTCATATTTATTGGACCGTGGTCACAGGAATATTTTTATTTTTTATTAATAACAAGCTGAATTTTTGTGAACAGCTTCGTTTTGTCGGGATGCCCATCTTCTTTATTTTCGAAAAATCTCAAATCGGGTAACTAATAAAAGTAGGTAAAAAAGAAACCGTTAGAGTACCGGACTAAGAAAAGTTTCCACTTTACGCGTAGAAAAAAGATACCCTTGAGTTATAATAAAAATTCAAATTCAAATTCAAAATCGAAATGATTAGTTGACACAGGCTACTTTTTACCCGACTAAGTAAAAGGAAGTAATGATTTTATGTCACGCGAACAAAGTCGAAAGTACACACACACACATACACACAACACAGCTAGCGTACAATATTTTAAGGTTCCGTACCCAAAGGGTAAAAAACGGGATTCTATAGCTAAGACCTCGTTGTCTCTCCGTCTGTCTGCATGTCTGACGTGTGATGCCAAACATGTGATGACATGTGAATGCCAAAATAACATCTTCTGTGCAAATTTATGACCCTCCCACTTCCTTACAAAACACTTGAATCATCAGATTTTCTGAATTTTAGGTGGCAATTAACCCACCATACCTTAATCTGACACGATTCAGTGTTTTCAAGTTTTCAACGTGAATACGTCTTTAAAATTGCCTACATAGGGGGGACAGTTCAAAAGACGGATGATAACAAAATTGGGGGATACAGTTTGGTGTTATATGACACTAACATCCAAAATCTAATTATACTACTAGATAGCTAAAGAATCAATCTTTGCCGTGTTGGTCCCGGCCTCCTTTGAAGAATAGGTCAACTGCCGTTCTGTCAGGCAGGTCGTAAAAGGCGACCGATTGGCTACGAGTCGCTATCATCGTGGCTACTAGGTGGTAGAGTTCTGCATTGTCTCCCCCGGGTCTGGTACCAACGCCTTACCTATTCCTGCCGCAATAGCGTCAGTGCTTGTCACTGTCGTGCCCCGGTTTGGAAGGTAAGGTAGCCGGTAAACTTACGCATGTGGCATTAGACCTCGCCACAAGATAGCAACGCACCATTAACATCTTTGGTGTCTATAGGCGATGGTTGACTCTTTCAATCAGGAGACTCATCTGCTTGTTTGCTATCTTATGATATAAAAAAATGTAAGAATTTGATAAGCTGAACGCGGATTACGATGCTTTACGGAGAGTGGAGTAGGAAGTACCGCCATATTTTTAGTAAATTTTACTGCGTTACATATTTTGCATAATATGTTATATCTTTAGACTCAGAGCAACTATAAAATTCGATTAAGTTTTATTCGAAAGCTCTTGTAAAGATTTATTGATTGTATAATTTCAAAAAATTGTTTTCAACGCTAATAGTAAATATATATTGCACTTAAGTAAAAAATTCAGTGCAAAATTGTAATTAGTCAAAAAATCTTTTAGAAGCCAAATGTTAAATTCAAGGAATGTGAAACATCTGAAAGGGATTTTAAGTAGCAATTTAATGATACCCCTGAATACCCACATGAAAAAAAAGAAGTGTCGGGAACACAAAAAGATGAGGTAACCTAACCGATCAACGATGTCACCTGTACACTGGCCTTAAGGGCCTTTACGACTTCATCAGTCATGGGAGCGAGCAGAGTACTTAACCAGAGCTTAAACATATGGAGTCATACACCCTCCACCCTAAGGGTGTCTCCTGTGAGACCGGTTCTCAGCTTAGGGGTGGTGTAGTGACTTGTGATAAGTGGGTTAGTGGCATTGTCCCTTTGTGTAGTGTTTTGTTATGTTACGTTGGCCACAGTTATTGGGTCGTCGGGATTGACGAGAACGTGGCGGGGCCTACGCAATTCGGTATCAGGATTAAGATCTGGGATATAGTCTGCCACAGTAGATTAGGGTGTGAGTTGGTGCGATTAAAATATCTTTTGGAAATATCTTGAAATGCCTAGCTAAGCTCGGCAATTTGATATCTTTATGAAGGTCAATGTAGACCGTGACAATACGCTAGTATTTGTTCTGTACTACTTGCAACTGATGCAAATTTGAACGGGAGAGATGGGCAAACGCTACGCAGGCGTATGATAGAATAGGCTTTACGCAAATCACACCTGCTGTGATCGACCTATGAGTGGAGAATAAGCCCACTACACGGAATTGAAATCGGCGGTTAGTAACTCCAGTATGATGAGTACTAGTCTGTCAGGCACTTCCGGTATAGCATTCGGCATAGCTTGTATATTAGGCCCTTGTGAAAGATCTTATCGACCGCCTTCGCGACGTCGAACAATAGAGCACCGGTGGGAATTTGCAGCCCCGGGGCTGCATTTAAAGAGCTTAAAATGTACTATGTGAGTCGGTGCACTTAAAGAGTGCAAGAGTAAGTAAGCTGCTCGGAAACCGAACTGCTCATTTATTGAGACCTTTCTGGTGTACAAATGCCTTAAGGCAAGATAGTGTGATTTTTTCGTACATTTTGCCTAACGTATTGATTAAGCTAGTGAGACGGTAACTACTGACATTATTTTGAGGTTTTTCTGGCTTGTATTATGTAGGTTGTGTATTCCTATGATGGTGGCTTCTTTACACTCGTCCGAAAATGCACAACCAGCTAGGAGTGCATTGAAGATGCACACTAGTAGGTATATATGGGAGGAAGGGAGGTATTTAAATGCCTTATTTGTGATTTTATCAGAACTCGAGACTTTTTATTGCGTTAGTTTTTGATTATTTCACCTACTTCTTCGGTTTGGACACAATTTTATAGTAGCACCACCCTACGCTCTACTTCCCTGTCTACAAGATGGACGTGGTCTAGACTATCTAGGTCCGTAGACTAGAATGACGAGGAACATTGTGATTGGATGGACGAATGGAAAATGTTACCATCGCAAGATGTTACGCATGACGTAGACGTATTCACGTAAAAGATGCACACAATCTTTTTTTCCACAATCCGTTTTTTTTTTAATTTTTTAATCGTAGATTTTTCCTCTACCATACAAATGTAAAACGCCATATAACCTTTTATTGTTCCTATAATTTAATCTACAAAATTTAATAGGTCCCTATGACGCTCGAAAAACTACCTTTTTAGCATCTTGGATTCGCCTACTATTTATAGTCTAGTCGAGAAATTGAGTTCCTGCCAAAAATAGTCACAAGTTTCTTAAAAATATGATCCGGAATTTCATCTTGATCGTTCATCATCTACAATTTTGCACGTCATTTGGGATCGTTTAAGCCATCAACCATATTTTTAGGAAACTTGTAACTATTTTTGGCAGGAATACAAGTTCTCGAGTAGACTAATACTCAAGATATCATGAATACTGTTATGTTAAAAAGCTTAACTCACAAAACTTGATAAAAATATTCTAGATATTTGTGTCAAGTTTTTGAAGAAATTTCTGTAAGTATAATAACAAAATTAAAATTTGGTAAAGTTGATGAATGTTGTTAACGGGTTTATTTACTGAAAAGAATAATTTTACTTTACTCGCGTTTCACGAATAAAGTTTTTATTGGTTTGTTTGTGTTTTACTAGAAAGTTATTCACATTTATGAAAGTTTAAAAGTTGTATAAATTACACCCATGGGTATAACACGCTTTTCACGTATATTCCTGGCCCGAACAATAAAATTCTGGAATCTCACCACTTGCTACCTTGCTTTTCGTTGATTTTTGCAACATTAGGGAGCTTTATTCTAACCTTAACGCCGTCCACTACCATCTAGAAAAGGCTAAGCCAGCCTTGCTTTTTTAAACGGAGAAACCAATATTTTCTCCAGCTGATACTTTATTCTTCTCCTGACTGGTGTATAAATTGGAATATTTCTTGGGCAACTTAGGGACCTTCAAGAAAATAGCTTACTGATACTTAAGCGGCCATCAATGCAGTTGCAAGAAGAGAAGAGATTTATAATCTAACGTTATTTACGATTTTACTATGAAATAAACATTGCAAATAAAGCTCTATGTTACAAACATTATGATAATATACCGGTATGCTGGGGCCGCATCTGCGTGTATCGACACTGAGGTTCACGCCATGACACGATACACACAGATGTGACTGGCTATTATTGGCACTCATCGCGATTATTAAGGCTGCGTATACGTTATCAGGCGAGTAGCGATATATAAAAAGTGGTTTTAGCGCGCCAACATATCGCGCTGCGTATTAAGATTAGCATTGTTTAATTTGGCCGTTGTTTTTAATCAGTTCAGACACATAAGGATGTATGTGTAATAATAGAGTGAAACGATAAAATGGGTTAGTTGGAAAAATGATAATAGATCAATCGGAAATGAAGAGGTTCCCTCTTTTAAGATTTTAGTTGATTTTAAGATTAAGATTTTTAGCACTTACATATGTAGAGGTAAAAAAATGGTCGTCTATAGTAAAACTTTGAAATGATTGTATCTTCGATTATTGAACGATAGTTCATGCAAAATATGATGATCGTTTAATAAGTTTACAAAATTCAAGTAATTTTCAAAGGTATTTTGATTATTTTTGACTAGCTGTACCCGCGACTTCGTTCGCGTTTGGCCATCCTTGCAGAGTAATTATTAGTAATTGACCACAGTATTTCTCGTATTCAGCAATACTTTGGACGGCGAAGCACTTTTATCAAAGGAGAAATATTAAGAAAGGATTCTTTTAGTGCAGATTTGCAAAGACGTTCACTTTGATAACGACCCTTGTGCCTCACAGGGCTTTAAGCAGTGTTTAACTGAAGTCACCTCGCCTTTTATTTTCTACAGTCATGCTTGCAGTTTTATTTGCCTGACATTATATACTCATTCCATATGACTAAATTTGACTAAAGATAATTTTTGCAAAACCTATTTTTTATTAGGAGAAAGATCACACGCCGTGAAGCAAAATTCTTTAACTGTATTGTCATTTTTAAGCATGGCTGGAGCTATCCTTCCACCGGATAAAAAATATTGAAGGTGAAATTATCGGCTTGTATCTAGGTTCTTAATGGGCAACGATGATTATTCAAGCTAGTTTGAAATCTGTGGCGTATGTCTGATAAATAACAATATCTGACTCCTTTGCAGTAGGCTAAATTTGACGACAGACCTATTAGTCAAGGAGAAATAAATAGTATTTGCTTTCAGTAAAGGTTATAATTGAAATGTTATTATTATTAAGCATAATATCTTGAACGTGTAAGAGGTTAGAAACATTTTTTTAAAAACAATTAAAAAACGGCTTTTTGCAATTTTTTATAATATATATAATATATAATATGCGTGTTATCGACATGTTTTTTTTAATTATCTATAGGGAAGCGCTTGACCACGATCTCGCCTGATGGTAAGCTAAGATGCGGCCTAAGATGGAACGCGCTTCCCTAGAAGGTACCTGTTCATTCTTCTCTTGAAGATCCCCAGATTGTACCCGACGGGGAACACAGATTTAGGAAGCATGTTCCAGTCCTTTGCGGTTCGAATGAAGAATGTTAAGTCTAACCGCTTTGTCCGGGCATGTGGGAAAAATTATACCTAAGTATAGATTGTTGAGTTCGAAGAGTTCAAAAAATCTAGTTTGTAAAAATGATATTTAGGAAATTAATGGTTGAATAATATACATCATATTTTTTTTAAATTGATGATCGATTGCGATCTTTTGAATGGCATTCAACGCAATTTTTTAACTCAAAATTGTTTTAATAGCTAAAAAATCGATAGGTTAAGAAATTTCAAAGAATTGTAAAAAAAAAACTTTTGTTTAAGTGTTCGTCATTGACAAATTCCAAATAAATCAAACTATTTTGATCCAATTTCCAGTATTTGGCGCAGTTTTTTAAAGGGAAACTGTTATTCGATTTTTATATCAATCGGTATATAAACCTGAAAGTTATTTAAATAATATGTAGTAAGTTTACTGTAAACAACGTAATTTTATTGTTTGAAAAGCTGTAACTTTTAAAAATTCGATTCGATTTTAATTTTTGAAACGGCATTCAATGTAGTTTTTTAGTACTAAAATATTGGAGAAGATTAAAAATAATTAGTTAAAAAATTTCGAAATTATGTCGAAAAATACTTTTGCAAAATTTTTCGTCAACTATTTATAGTTTACTCCCGAACGGATAAATAAATTTTAATGCAATTTATGCGTTGGTCGCAGTTTTTTGAGATGTAAAGCTGATTAAATTTTGTACTCTATCGGTACATTAATCTGGAAATTGTATTAAAAAATACTGTTACGCCAAAAACTTATGTGAGGGATTTTCAAAATTTTTGAAAATCTCCTTGACTGAATTGGTAAAATTTTCAGGAAGTCTAAGTTGGGTGGAATCCAATCGAATCTTACTAACCGCGTTTCGATCGGTCAAGCCGTTCAAAGTTATGAGATGTTTAAATACAGACATACAAATACACACACACACACACACACATGCATACGCACACACACACACACACACGCGTCATCATGAAAATAGTCGAAAAAGGTCCCTAGGACCTCAAAACGTGGAGTTCTGGTGAACACTCGATTTTCGTAAATCGGGGTAAAATCAGTAACTTCCTCATCTAGACACGTAGCGGAAAGTTAAACATATATACCTAGTTAGAAAAATGAAAAGTTATTTATTCAGTTTTATTTTTGAATCATTTTTATTTAAGGCATTTTTGTAGCAGGAAGTATAAAAATAAATTAATTAACACATGGCTTTGTGGTTTGTAGCTAAACAAAATAGCTTTTGACTAAGAAGCGTATCTTTGTTCATTGAAAACGATTTGCAGTAAAAAATCTTGTTGCACTTTTCTTAAATTTATTATTTTTAAATTTCTAAAAGATGTTTTTAATGTAAATATGTATCATTTTCAATAAGCAGTCAAGGGTTTTTTTTATTAATAACAAACTACTCTGCGTCGTGGTCTTGGGATAGCCTATTCGGCTCAGATCATGTGGTCCCGGGTTCGGGCAAAGGTGTTGAGATATTTTCGAGGATTTTCTCGAAAATCTAAAATCTCAGTTGCAACTCGGAGACTGGCGGAGAGGTATATTACCACTCCCGTGCCTCGAATGAGCATGTAAAACTGTCGGTCCCGGTTATGGCTAAAAATAGTCGATAATCGTTAACTGTCGGTATATGCGGCGATAAGGATTACCATTTATATCACCAACCGACAAACCGGTGAAACGCGGTGAACCGGAAAGTCAATAGACGTTCGGTTTACTCTGCCTACTCCGCAAGGGAACCGGGAGTGCTGATATTTCAATAAAAAATAACAAAACCACGTATTTTTTTTTTCACATTTTTGATTTTCGATTCTCACAAATAAAGTTAAGTAATTTTTTATTGAATTTGTTTTGATGAAGTTATCTTTGTCTAAAGTTTTTTCTGTAAGATGGTGATCTTATCCAGGACTGAAGTTATAAGTACATGTTCGTATATTCTACTTAACAATTTTTTAAAAAGTATTTTGGAGTCTGACTTTAATGAGTACACTAAGTAGTTTAGACACTCCAACATCTACACTTCGCAATAGTTTCATTCATTTTCAAAGAATTTTGAAATATTCACCGTGTTGTTTAGTGGTCCGGTGTCATCGTTGACTATATGAGGTCCTAGGTTCGATTCCCGGGTCGGGCAAAACAAAACGTATTTTTAACTTTTCTGATAAAACAACATTGCCCGGGATTGGAAAGGGCCCGGTTGGCAATAGGCTTGCCACCTATCACATTGTGTGAGATGGTATATACGGCTAATCGTGGGTACACTTCTTGTACCTCTGCCTACGTATTCCGGGTATGGGCGGTTAGATACTTTTTTTACCCTTTTTTACGTTATGCAATATAAAAACAAAATAGTGAATTTTCCCAATCCTTCGTAATCTATCCTTACGTAAAATTTTATAAAGAACAAATTCTATTAGTATTCTTAATGTCGATTAGATGCATATTTTCTGAGATATTGGCAAAAAACTGAAAAATTACCTGTTTTATTTTCAAATATATTACAATTCTTATATAAATAAATAAAATGTTTAGGTTTACATTTTATACATATTTTACTCATTTTTAGGCTAGTAAAATTGCATTTATAACATTTTAATAAAACAGTATATATTCTAAACTGATCTCTCGGGTTATATCCATTATATATATATACAAACACTATGAAATGATAACGTTAACTTATAATGAGCCGTGAGTTCAAAGGTTTTGTATACAATCCGGGTGTCACTTTCAACTGGACTTACCACCCGAAAACCGTTGAAACTTGTAATGTCTGTAACTTCTAAATTATAAAACTGATGACTTTGTAATTTTTAAGGAATAATCTTTATAGTACTTACTTTTGAAAAAAAAAATAATAAAGGATCTCGGACTGCAGGTTAATGAATTAAAGCTAAATATACGTTTTTATATTCATCCCCTATTCCACGGGAACCGTATGGAATGCGCGTGACGCGCGGCCTTGATACAGACAGACAGACAGACAAAAATTAAAAAAATTACATTTTTCGCTTCAGTGTCGATTAAAAAGTATCTTCCAAATAAAAATTTTAAAATATCTTCAATGTACAGAATTCGTCTTCTTACAGTTTTATTATATGTATATATAGATATAGATAGATGTATTATAATTCTTATATAAATAAATAAAATGTTTAGGTTTACATTTTACACATATTTTATTCATTTTTAGGCTAGTAAAAATGCATTTATAACATTTTAATAAAACAGTATACATTCTAGAACTGATTCTCTCGGGTTATGTCCATTATACAAATACTATGAAATGATAACGCTAACTTATAATGAGCCATGCGTTCAAAGGTTTTGTATACATTCCGGGTGTCACGTTCAACTGGACATTCCATCCGAAACCGTTGAAACTTGCGATGTCTGTAACTTCTAAATTATAAAACTCATGACGTTGAAATTTTTAAGGGATAATCTTTATAGTAGTTACTTTTGAACAAAAAAATAATAAAGGATTTCGGATGACAGGTTAATGAATTAAAGCTAAATATACGTTTTTATTTTCATCCCCTATCCCACGGGAACCGTACTGAATTTTGGGATAAAAAATATCCTATAACCTTCTTCGGAGTATGAACTCTAATCGTGCTAAATTTCATTTGAATCCGATCAGTAGATTCGGCGTGATGCGCGGCCTTGATACAGACAGACAGACAGACAGACAGACAGACAGACAGACAGACAGACAAAAATTAAAAAAAATACATTTTTCGCTTCAGTATCGATCAAAGAGTATCTTCCAAAAAAAATTTTTAAAATATCTTCAATGTACAGAAATCGACCTCTTACAGTTTTATTATATGTATAGATAAAACAATTAAAATATCATATATTTACTTTTCCTTCAGTAACTTTTTTACTTCATAAGATAGAAAATAGCAGTAGCTATGATAATCAGTCCTATTATATTTAATTTTAGTTGTGAATAAAAAAGAGATATTTTTATTTTAAAAATTTGCTTTATTTCAGCACTACAGCGTCGGTACTTGGTAAAATTCTATTATTTTTAGTTGAAACAATTTACCACACACTTGTACTTTTATTTCACTATTATTATATTAAATTATTTATTTTTGTCGATCGGTTTCGCTTTTTAAAGCATCTTCAGGACGTAATGTTCTTTACTGACAGTTTAGTTTTAAATACAATATAAACAAAGTTAAATTTGGCCGTTGTTTTTAATCAGTTCAGACACATAAGGATGTATGTGTAATAATAGAGTGAGACGATAAAATGGGTTAGTTGGAAAAATGATAATAGATCAATTGGAAATGAAGAGGTTCCTTCTTTTAAGATTTTAGTTAATTTTAAGATTAAGATTTTTAGCACTTACATATGTAGAGGTAAAAAAATGGTCGTCTATAGTAAAACTGAAATGATTGTATCTTCGATTATTGAACGATAGTTCATGCAAAATATCGAAGCCGTTAGTTAATATGACCACAGCTTTTAGATCTCGATAACTTTTTAATATCAAAATGTACAAAGCTTCGGTATGCATTACTTCGAGACGATACGTGCAGGTGCGGCCGAAGCATTACAATATAACGTTGGATTATGTTGCTGTCATGTTTAAGTTTGGATGCTAATGTAAGCAAGTCAACTCATGCATGTGTCACTGCCTTTCGGTTTAGGTATAAATAGCTGTGCCCGCGACTTCGTCCGCGTGAGAAAAAATTTAAAATAGAAGTAGCTTAAGTTACTCCTTATTACATCAGTTATCTGTCGTGAAAGTCCCATCAAAATTAGTCTAGCTGTTCCAGAGATAAGCCGGAATAAACAGACAGACAGATAGACAAAAATTGTAAAAAATATTATTTTGATATATACACCGTGTGTACATCTATATGCATTAAGTTTTTTATTATGAAACAAATTATCACGGAGATGACACTTAGGGGCCATCCATAAATTACGTCACACAAGAACGGGGGAGGGGTCAAAAAATCATGAAATTCGTGTGACGTAATTTATGGATGGCCTCTTACCTAGATCGAATTCGATAGTAAAGCATCATATAAATATGTGGCGGTTGATGCAACCCACATACGCTACAAGAAAAAATAATAAAAAATAAAAAATAATGAAATCCAAAATAAAATCCTGAATCGTGATATCACAATTATTTAACTTGTTCAAGTTAGTCAATTATGATGTTGATACTATATATAAGTTTCATCGCTTCTCAAATGGAATTTGGTCCCCAGGCAGTACACCTTACATGACTGGGAAGATCTTCCTTTTCCCCTTCCTTATCCTAGTGTGACGTTATCAACTTCTACAGATATGACGTCACTCCAACAAAAGGTTTGCCACTACGACGCCACAGTGGTTCAACCAAAATAACACGCAACAACCGAAAAAACAGAATTTTATTTTGAATAACATTATTTTTTAATTTTATTATTTTTTCTTGTTGCATATGTGGATTGCTTGAACTACTACAAATAAATAATAGGATATCGATTCCATTTTCAACTGATGACAAAACGTAGGTTATAACACGTAGATAGTTTCATATGAATGTGTCTCTGTATTGTCTCCCAGGTCTGGTACCACCGCCTTATCTACTCCTGCCGCAATAACGTCATTGCTTGTCACTATCGTGTTCCAGTTTAGAAGGTAAAGTAGCCGGTAAACTTATACATGTTGCATCAGGATCCCCCCACAAGGACAGCAACGCACCATTAACATCTTTGGTGTCCTTAGGCGATGGCTGTCCATCAGGAGAGAGGCTGCTATCATACTAGTCTTTACAGGTTTGCTATCTTAAGACATAAATATTTTTTTTTAAATTTAAATAAGGTATATTTCAATTTAAGGAATAGTCTAACTTTCATCAAAATCAGTTGAGTAGTTCTTGAGATATCGGTATAGTTTTAAATTCTTTTAAGTATAATACACATAAGCTTCAAAATATTAACATGATAGCTGCATGATAATTGCATATATATTTTTTTAATGTTTGTAATTAAGTTTGCAATGCATTTTTCATAATAAAATTTTAAATACTGTTAGATTATAATGTTACTTTACTAATAATAATATAATTATACTGCTAACCTGATATACCCTATTTATAAATTCCAAAGATACAGTTTTTACAATTTTACGTTGACATATACAATGTTTCTAAAAAAAAGTATCTTCACGCCCATATCCCCGAAGGGGTAGGCAGAGGCACAACAAGTGCACCCACGGTTAGCCGAAGATACTTGGTCCCACAAATGTGATAGGTGGCAAGCCTATCGCCAACCAGGCACTTTCCAATCCCGAGCAACTTTGTGTTTCTCAGAAAACTGAAAAAACACTTTTTTATGTGCCCGACCCGGCAATCGAACCCGGGACCTCATGTGGTCAACGCCAACGCTGGACCACTAGACCACAGAGCCGACAAAATAAACAAAATCCAATTAAAACTCCGATCTGAGTATGAATCTTGTCTTGGTTTAATAAGTTTACAAAATTCAAGTAATTTTCAAAGGTATTTTGATTACTTTTGATAAAACAATTAAAATATTATATATTTACATTTCCTTCAGTAACTTTTTTACTTCATAAGATAGAAAATAGCTGTAGCTATGATAATCAGTCCTATTATATTTAATTTTAGTTGTGAATAAAAAAGAGATATTTTTATTTTAAAATTTTGCTTTATTTCAGCACTACAGCATCGGCACTTGGTGAAATTCCATTATTTTTAGTTGAAATAATTTATCACACAACTGTACTTTTATTTCACTATTATTATATTAAATTATTTATTTTTGTCGATCGGTTTCGCTTTTTACAGCATCTTCAGCACGTAATATTCTTTACTGACAGTTTAGTTTTAAATACAATATAGACAAAGTATTTTTAAAAATGATAGAGGGTAAACTTAAATATAAATAAAGTTTATGCATTGCCAGCTACACAATTGATTCTCCCTAAACATTTAGTTATTTCCTAGTATATAATTTTGTTCTCCTTTAAATTAACTGTAATTACTACAAAATAATATCAGAATTATAAATGTCAAATAAAGC
The DNA here is from genome assembly GCA_036924255.1 of Apodemia mormo. Taxonomy (NCBI): domain Eukaryota; kingdom Metazoa; phylum Arthropoda; class Insecta; order Lepidoptera; family Riodinidae; genus Apodemia; species Apodemia mormo. Next base: position 11,856,181 of record JAUPFN010000008.1, read on the forward strand.
CAAATAAATTACAAACGAATTATTTTTCGATGTCAACTATTATTAATAATACAATTGCCTTTATATTATTATTGATAATATAATGATTATTGTATTTAATAATCAAATGTAAAAAATAAATATCAAAATTTAAAAATTTAACTGGGTTTACATTAAGCTTAAATAATAGAGATTTACGTATATGCTGCGTGATAAAATCTGATAACGATTTTGCGATAAAATACCGATGGTATCTGTGCGCGATAAGTCTGAGCGTGTCCTATTGCACCCTTGTTACAATATACAATTAAGGTTAATTAGATGTCAATAAATGATTATAATATAATAACATCAAATTAATTATTGTAAAGAGACATGAAGGAGACTGATATCATCTAGCTTTAATGATCTTAAATTATGATTTTGACGATGAAACGGGATTCAAGCCAATTAGGTAAAATTTTAATAGACTAGAAGATCTGATAGAAATGTTGATGTTATTTACTTAGATAACTGTTGGCTTTCAATGTAATTTCTTCAAAACGGTATACGACTAATAATTTGCTTCAATCTGATAGCACGCGGGTACTTTTATGCTTATTACTCAAACACGACTAATAGTGAAACAATTCCTAAAACTGTTATGTAAAACATTTTGGGTTTGAAATACACAACGTAAACATTTATCAATAATACCATACAGAATAGCAAAAATAGTTGCTAAAAATTAGCAGCACATTAATCAACAGATTTAGACTCGAAAGAAAGGACGTTATACAATAAGAATGGAAAGATTTAAGCTCTTGCAAGATATCCCATCCCCTAAATTTATGAATGAATTTACCCTATTGGATGTAGGACTTATAAAATTTTGATCATAGCAACCATTAGTTGGCTAATGGACAACTATAATTAACGTTTACAAATAAAAGATTGGTTTGCACATTGCTGGAATTTACTGGCACATAAACTTCAAACTTTATCAACCAAAATATGATACTGATAGGCACAAGTTATAAAGATGGTACTAAGCTCTGATAGATACCCTACATCTGTTGTTATTCGAAAATTTCATCTTTTTTTATATCAAAAAATAGCAAACAAGCAGATGGTTTTCCTCATAGAAACAGAAACCATCGCCTATAGAAACCAAAGTTGTTAATGGTGCGTTGCTATCCAAGTAGCGGGATGCCAATGCCACATGCATAAGTCTACCTACCTTACTCTCTAAACCGAATACGACAATGACAAGTATTGACGCTATTGCGGCAGGAATGGGTAAGACGGTGGTACCAAATACCCGGGCGAGATGTCTTCAGAATGATAATGACGCGTATAGCCAATCGGTCGCCTTTGAAAACCTGTCTGGCAGAAAGGCAGTTGATCTGTTTTTCAAAGTAGCCCGGAATGACACGGGTTTTTTAAATCGTTTGTTACTTTAACTCTATTAGCACAGTTAAAGATTACATTGTGGAGACTGCAAAATCCTAATATTTTTAGATAATAAGCATTAAAAGTACAGGAAATTAAAAAAAATGATTATTACACATACCACGTTCATATGACATACGTGGTATTATACACACAAGTAAACTATTAGTTTCTTTATAGCCAGTCTGTTGTCAAACTTAAAAGAGGTTTTATTGTTTAGTCTATGGTCAAATTTCATAATTGCTAGTTTTCATAATTTTTAGAACTATAAAACTCTGTGTACATATATGCATATATGTATCTACACACCTAATCCCTTACAAGTTAGTCTTTTTTATAGAAAAGGCGGCAAACGGACAGGAGGCTCACCTGATGGTAAGTGATCACCGCCGCCCATGGACAACCACACTATCAGAAGAATTGCAGTTGCGTTGCCGGCCTTTTAAGAAAGAGTAGGCTCTTTTCTTGAAGGTCCCTAAGTCGTATCCGCTTGGAAAAACCCCTTCCAGTAATTGGTTCCACAGAGGAATAGTGCGGGGGAAAAAATTGCCTCGAGAATCGCACAGCTGTGGATTTCCGGACATCGAGATGGTGAGGATGAAATTTTGAATTCTGCGGCAGGAATTAATCCAAACAATTCCTTGGAACACTCTCCATGATAGATCCGATAGAAGATGCAGAGCGAAGCCACATCTCTACGCAATACCAAAGAATCAAGCCGATCAGAAATAGTCCTGTTATTGACGATTCTAGTCGCTACACGTTGAATGCGGTCAAAAGGAAGGAGCTGGTACTAAGGAGCCCCCACCCACAAGTGAAAGCAGTACTCCATATGAGGCCGGATTTGCGCCTTATAAAGTTCTTCTTCTTGGGGTTGAAGTGGACTAAGTTTTGTCGACTCCACTTTGAGGCTGAGGAAAGTTGTTCTTCGATTTCTTTTTTTTTTTATATATAGTAGAGGGGGTAAACGAGCAGATGGTGCACCTGATGGTAAGTGATCACCGCCGCCCATGGACATCCATGGACATGGGGTATTGCAGCTGCGCTGCCGGCCTTTTAAGAATGAATAAGCTCGTTTCTTGAAGGTCCTTAAGTCGTATCCATTCGGAAACACCCCCGAGGGTAATAGATTCCACAAAGTAGTAATGCGAGCCAAAAAGTGTCGACAAAAGCGCACGGTTGTGGATTTCCAGACATCGAGGTAGTGAGGATGGAACTTTAAATTTTGACGCGATGTCCGATGGTGGAATTTAGCGGCAGGCATTAGTCCGAACAACTCGTCGGAACACTCCCCATGATAAATATGGTAAAAGATGCAGAGCGAGCCTACATCTCTGCGTAACGCCAAAGAGTCAAGCCGATTAGAAATAGCCTGGTCGTCGACGATTCGAACCGCTCTACGTTGAATGCGATCAAGAGGAAGAAGCTGGTACTGAGGAGCTCCGGCCCAGAGGTGAGAACAGTATTCCATGTGAGGTCGAATTTGGGCCTTGTAAAGTTGGAGGCGATGGGCTGGCATGAAGTACTGCTTTGCTCTACTGAGTACACCAAGCTTTTTGGAGGCTAGTTTAGCCTTCCCTTCCAAATGACCGCGGAACTGAACGTTGTTCGATATGTCGACTCCCAGAATTCCAATACTGGCTGAGGCAGTCAGGAGAGTGTTTTCGAACCGAGGTAATAAGACAAAGGGTGTTTTGTTTTTGTTATTTATTTCCGACACAAGTTTATTCCGGCACTCCTTGACGTGTTGTTGCGAAACTCCACTGTGGCCCAGAGTACAAAGCTTCACCAGTACTTTCGTCCGCATAGCAATGAAAGTTGCTTGATTGCAACATGTCATTAATATGCAGAAAAAACAGTGTAGGTGATAGCACACAGCCCTGAGGAACACCAGCATTAACGGGTTTAAGTTCAGAGCATGCGCCATTAACAACGACCTTGATGCTCCGATCTGCCAAAAAAACTGGTGATCCAATTGCAGAGTTTCACAGGAAGCCCATAAAAGGGGAGCTTGGAGAGAAGTGCTTTGTGCCATACCCGATCAAAGGCCTTACTGTACTTACGGTACTGACGATCACTAATCAGCTGGTGCTCTTCTAGATACCCCAAAAGCTGGCTGTTAATAATGGATTCCATTATTTTGGAGAACAAAGGAGTTATCGCTATAGAGCGATAGTTGGACGGATCTAAGCGATCGCCTTTCTTAGGGATTGGGTGCACTAAAGCTGTCTTCCAAGACTTGGAGACAACGCCAGTTATGTATGAGACCCGAAAAAGATGCATTAAAATCAGTGTCAACTCGGGAGCACAGATCTTGAGCATGATTGGTGAGATGCCATCAGGCACACTAGACTTATGGATATCTAAGAAAATGAATGCTTTACGCACTGCTGTTTGGTGGAATTGAACCTCGAGCATAGAACTGTCCCACTGCGTGATGGTAGGCGGCGTGTTCCCTTGGTCGTCCAGAGTCGAGTTGGCAGCAAAGAGTGAGCCCAAAAGACCTGCTTTCTCCTTGGCAGCATGGGCTAGAGAGCCATCAGCTCTGCGCAGAGGTTTTAGTGAAAAGAAGGGCAGACAGAAATTCTCTTGGACAGCCTTGGCGAGAGACCAGAACGCATGAGTTCCCGAAGGAAGGGGAACTAGTCTCTCACCAATTCTGCCAATGTGCTCCAATTTTGCTTTTACGATGGTTCTTTTGAAAGACCTAGAGGCAAAATTGTACTCCTTTCTAACTGCACTGGGTTTTACATAATGAAATGCCGTCGCAGCAGCCCATGCTCGGTAGCATTCCTGCTTTCGACGTGAAGTCGTTTTGCAGTGGCGACGAAACCATGGCCGTGACTTGCTAACGATGGGTACCGGGAACGAACAGTTCCATGCCCTGCAGCACCACTTCGGACATGTATTCTGCAATGACATCTGGATCATCCAGTGAGAAGCATATTTGCCTCCATGGGTAGGATACAAAGAAGGACCGCAATCCGTCCCAGTCTGCTGACCTGTAGTGCCAAACGCGGCGACAGCCTGAATAACGAGGCTGCGATAGTTGCATTTCGCGATAGTTGCACTTCGCTCCGTATGAGGCAGTCGCTCCGTCTGAAGAACCTAGCGGGGCATCTACGGATGCTTGGTAATTGTCTGGATAAGAGGTCAGCAGAAGGTCTAACAGGAAAGGTAAATGGTCATCCACATCTAGAACACGCGTGGGCGAAGTAACTAGCTGTGTTAGACCATATGCTAGAGCAAAATCTTGAACAGATCTTCTCACGTGATCGGTGGTACGTAAGCTAAGGGTTGGTTAGAGATAATTGAATGTCTGTATCACAATTGAGACAGACTTGCCTTTTTTCCATATCCATAGCTTCCTTTATGCAAACTTCTATCAATCTTTGTATTATTATTATTAAACGTTATTAGATAAATGTAATAAATAATGCAACTGTACTATTTCGCTATAATATAAATATAATATTTTAGTACCATTATGCCTGTCACCCGGTTACGCTTTTAAAAATATCTGAACCTGCACAAGAACACGTTAGAGAATTCTTGAATAAGGACGAAGATGCAGCTCTATAGTATGTTTAAAATCAAGTTTATAAGGAAGATGGGTTAGAAAAAGGATTGCGAAAATATCATAAAGTAAAGGCGAATAGAAAGCTAACAAAATTGTTGCATTAAGCTTAATATTTGATCAAATTTACGTAAACAAACTATTGAATTAAAGCGCGTTTTAATTATTATCGTAAAATTATTACAAGATAATATTATATAAATATTCGTTTAAAATATCCCACTAAATTCATGCTGACAGTGACATCATTTAACGTTTAGCTGTAAATAATTACGATAGTAACTATTATGTCATCTGTCTTTAAGTACATTTTTCCCGATTACTTTTAATTTGTTTGAAGGCACAAAAATATTTTTAGAAATTATATCCATGCGTTTTGTTTTTGTGTCGGATAAAATTAATATGTTTAATTTTTTAAATTATTTTTCTTATTACATAAATTTAACATATTATCGATTCTGAACAGCCTCTAAAAAATTGGCCGGATGTTTAAAAGTAACCCTGTATATGTATATTGTAGGTATAGAGCTTTTCAGATGTCGAATAAAATAGGTGAAAATACGATGATAAAGAAATTTCTATTCTTGCATTATCTACAGTCTGTTTTATTGTAGTAAAATTAAACTTTGGCAGGTGGCTTTAAAATAAACACCTCTTGAGCTCAAATTTTCAAATTCAATGAGTGATACATGGGTACCAAAACAATCATCTGTCATTCTGCCAGACAGCTTATACAAAGCGAATGAATGGCTTATCATATTACTACCATTGTGACTACTAACGTGGTAGAGTTCCGCAATGTCTTGCCTGGGTTTAATACCACCGCATTAACTATTCCTACTGAAATAGTGTAAGTGCTTGTCACTGTCACGTTCCACTTTAGAGGATATTGTTAGCAACCGCGCTTGACGACAAGACTAGCTCACCAGATGTGCGGCGCACCTGTGTTATGCACCTGTTATTGTGAGATAATGACGTCATAATAACAATGAACAAAATATATAAAGAAGAATGGTATAAATAGGCAGGATAACATGTTTTCAATTTATTGTAGTTCTATCGCTTCTTGAGGGCGTTATTCTGCCCAAAATTATATTGTGCATGTAAAAGTGATTCAAGTGTTTTGTTCGGCCAAACTGTTTCTCGGTAATAGTATAGTAACCTGTTAACTTACGTATGTGACGTTATCATCGTGCAACACAAATAACAACACACCATTTACATCTTTAGTGTCTATAGACGATGCTTGTCTCGCTATCAAGTGAGCCATCTACGTGTTTGCGTTCTTATGAAAAGAAAAGCCGAAGTGATTTTTATTAGGGCGAGTGAAGCGAGCCCTACACTAGGCCACTTTCTATGCACGTTTGTGGTACATTTTACTAAAAAAGTATCTCACTTTTAGGTTTAAGCTTTGTCGTGGTGGTTTAAATTCATGTCTAGATATGTTATCTACCATTAAAATGCTATTTCATATATATTAAAAAAATAGAAGATACATTTTGTATTAGAATTTTACTACTGCTAACGCCATCTGTTATACAACTAACGAGTTAAAATGCTACAAAGCTTCACTACGCGACGATCTGTGCCCTTTAGTGGTACATTTAACTGAAAAAATATCGCACTTTTAGGTTTAAGCTTTGGCGTCGTAGTTTGATTTCATTTAATTAATTTTCACTCACTCCATTTTAATACAATATTAATCTATTAAAACACTTGTACTTTTTAACTTCCCACTACGTATGTAGATAGGGAGGTTACCGATTTTCTCCGATTTTCAAAAATGGAGTTTTCACCATATACACCACCATGTCCACGTTTTGTGGCCTTAGGAACAATTTTTGACTATTTTCGCGATGACGTCAGTATGTCTGTATGTATGTTTGTGTGTTTGTGTGTGTCAACAACTCATAAGTTTTGTTAACGCCTGGACCGATCGAAACGGGGTTGATGACATTGGATTAGATTCTGCTCAACTTATACTTCCTGAAAATTTGAACCAAATGGGCCCAAGGGATTTTGAGAAATTTTGAAAAAAACCCAAAAAAACATTGTGGCGAAACAGAATTTTTTTAAATATCTTCTAGATTAATGTACTGATTGAGTACAAAAACTAATCATCTCTATTCCTCAATAAGTTACGTCTAATGCATAAATTGCCTCAAAATAAGTTTATTCGTTTGGAAGTAATCGTTTACGAACATTTTGAAAAAAGTTTTTTTTCGATATAACTTCGAAATATTTCAACCAATCATTTTTTGGTATTCTACGATATTTTATGACTAAAAAAATTACGACGAATGCCCTTTTAAAAATCAAAACCGAATCTTATTTTCAAAAGTTACGGCTTTTCAAATATTAAAATTACGTTTTCTTTAGCAAAGTTACTTAATATTTTTAAAATAACTTTCAGGCTAATGTACCGATTGACTTCAAAATCTTATCATCTTTTCTTCTTTAATAACTGCGCTACGTACCGTTAATTGGTTAAAAATTGGTCAATTTTTTTGGGATCTATCAATGACGAAAATTTTTGAAAAAAATGTTTTTTGACATTGCTTCGAAATTTTTGAACCTACCGATTTTTTAGCTTAAACAAACAATATTTAGATTGAGTTGAATGCCATTTGAAAGATCAAAATCGATCATCGTTTCCAAAATATACAGCTTTTCAAAAATCAATATACTGCCATTTTTATCAAAATAGATGTTTACACTGAAAAAACCTATACTTATAGTTTTTACTATTTTGAGCTTAAAATACGTTAATTTAGCGGGAAGTTTCAGGGATGGCTTGCAAGATCAACCATTTACAGATTACAGACAGTGATAGGTGACCAGTCTATCACCAGCTGGGTACTTTTCCAATCCCGTGCAACGTTGTTTTTATCAGCAAACTGAAAAAACACATTTTTGATTTGCCTGACTCGGGAATCGAACCCCGAGAGTTTCTCTGAGGGAAAAATTCATTAGCTGAGTTTCTACCGCCAATTCTTCGTGCCTGCGGTAAGTCCAATATTAATTCTAAAAATATTGAAGGTTAATTAAATTAAATTTACTTTATAAGATCAACTTTTATTTTTAAAACTCATTTTTCCTAGAAAACTCTTACAGTGGTGTGTACAGTTTTTAAAGTGGTGGTAGGTACTATATTATAGGTAGATCAGAAAATATGGTGTAAATGAAGATAAAATATGTAGATAACCTTTATAATTGTTCTGTGTAGATAACATTGATAATTATAGAAATCGTGTTTTTAATAAATCAAGAAAATTGTAAAGAATTTTTCTTAAACATAAGTACTAAAAAAAATTATATTAGAAACATTTTATTTATTATTTTGGTTTAATTTTTCTGCGCCTCTCTAGATACAAAGCCTGACGACGCCTTTGATGCGAATATAATAAATAATTTCCATGATACATTAAAAGATATAATTTGCATAAAAATACTTTCCTAATAATATTAACTTAGCGAGCCCTTACAAAGCTCTGCTTTTGCTAGTTATATTTAAATAAAATAAACACTGGAAGTAGTTCTTCACAATAAAATACCTAGGTAGAAAAGCAGAAAAATAGAGTCCATTATGAGGAAGGTTTGTACATTTTTCGTTGTTCCCTTTAAATTCATATATTTTCTCTAAGCATTGTCGGCTACTTGTAATACAAGTAAACATTGTTCCCGTAAATTATTTCTTAGCTTATTCAGGTACTCACTAAAGCATGTTGATGAATCCCCGTCGGAACTCATTGTCCGGTGAGCGCGTTCCCAGATCACAATAGATGTACCGGGCGCATTGTAGTGGGTCGTAACGTAATATTTTTCTCCACCTCACACTGTGTTTCTGAAAACATTTTTATTTTGTTGATTACACAAATAACTTGCTTGATTTAGTTTACATTTTAGTCCGGGAGCAATTCCGAGATACTGACGAAAAGTGAAAAAGATCGTTTTGGATTGATATAAATAAAACGTTCACGAACTCCTACAAGGTCCAGATTATCTATAAAATTGCAGTTTTAACAATTACTGGAAACGGGCGTGTTTTAGAACAAATTCTCCCCGGGTTTTTCGGCTCCTTAGACCGCGGTTCATCGAAAAAACTTTTTTTTGATTAATAACAACCTGAATTTTTACTAACGGCTTCGTTTTGACCATCTTTTCTATCTTCCAAATATCTCGAGTCGGGTAACTAATAAAGACATGGGGTTTTTTGAAAGTTTTGATTCGGTGACGGAAAAATATTTATTAATAACACTGATTATTTTTTGACTTAAATCGCTTGATTTTATTATGAAAAACACGATGAATTTTTTGTCCTACACATTCGATGGTTCTTCTGAGGAGTCCTCCACTCTAAAATTTAGAAATTATGAGATTTTTAAATTGATATTAATCAATTCAAAAACAACCTGATTTTACTTGTTAATTATGATTGTAATTCAAGGATAAGTTTGTCCAACACGTAAAGTGAAAACATTTCTTAGTCTGACGCTCTAAACTTTTCTCTTTTTTTATCTTTATTAGTTACCCAATTTGACACTTTTCAAAGATAGAAAAATTGGTTATGTCGTCGAAACAAAGCTGTTTACAAAAATTCAGCTTGTTATGAAACAAAAAAAAGTTTGTTCATGGGACCATGCTCTATTAGTAATGAAGACCAATATAAGTCAGTAAAAATTACATACGGTAAAAAAGGTGCTCATTTAATACAGTAAATAGAAGAGCTCGTTACTCTTGTCCATTATGTACTAAATTGCAGAAGTTACTTTTTTATAGATAGGTTCAGTATGACGAACTGAGCTTAAATTTACATGCACAAAATACTTATAAATTAGATGGGCGCTGCAACGCCGACATTTTGTTAAAACCATTTCGACTTATATGTTCGTAACCGTGTACTTGAGGCCAAAAATAGTAAGCCATCTTATTGTAGATAGTTAAGTTTCATATCTGTTTTTTTTTTTTTTTTTTTTTTATAGAAGAGGGGGCAAACGAGCAGGAGGTGCACCTGATGGTAAGTGATCACCGCCGCCCATGGACATCCACAATACCAGAGGTCTTGCAGTTGCGTTGCCGGCCTTTTAAGAATGAGTAAGCTCTTTTCTTGAAGGCCCCCAAGTCGTAACCGTTTGGAAACACCCCTGCCGGTAATTGGTTCCACAACAAAGTTTGTAAAATAGTTTTTATATCACTTACTGTTTACGAGCTATATAGATGGCTATTACCGCTTATTTATGAACTTTATTTTTTTATTACTTATTATTTAAAATAACTTGTAAACAGTTTTATTGAATAAAGTATTTCTGATTTCTGATTAGGTATTATTATTTATTTTTTGACTACCTCTAGGGCTTAGCCTATTCGGCTTAGATTATGAGGTCCCGGGCTTGATCAGTAGCAGCTCAAAGCCAGGCGCGTGATTGGTCAGAGCCGGTTATCGCTAGGAATAGTCGAAAATCATTATCATGTCAGTAAAATGCGGCGATGGGGATGATTCCCATCCACCACCATTCGCCACTCATCTCGTCACCAAACCGGTGAATCGTGGCGAACCGTAGATTCTATAGACGTTTAGTTTACCTAACTCACCCGCAAGGGATGATGGGGCGTGATGATAATTTATTGTTATTTTTTTTATTTTACAAAAAATATTTTTATGATGGCTTCCCTAATTTGTAAGAATTTCATGCATTCAAATTTTATTTTAGTGCAGGAAATATTTCTCTATTGCCGGTACATATACCGGTATATATAAATATATATAAATATATATATATATATATATATATATATATATATATATATATATATATATATATATATATATATATATATATATATATATATATATATATATATATATATATATATATATATATATATATATATATATATATATATATATATATATATATATATATATATATATATATATATATATATATATATATATATATATATATATATATATATAAATCTGCCTGATATTAAAAATAAGGGTTTTTATATACGTAGTAGAACGTTGAAAGGTATTATTTGGTATCGTAATACGGTTACATATGTATAATTATTTTATGGATATTCATTAATTAATTTTCCCAATAAAAAAATCTTAAAAGTTTTTTTCATACATTAAGTATGACAGCACCTACAAATAAATACATTCTATTATCAAAGAATTCCGCGCAAGTAGGATGCTACCGAAGGACAAGCGGCGCGTGTGTCGGCTTTGTCAAAAGCCGAAAAACAAAAAGCGCGCCTTCGAGTGGTGTTTGTGCGAAAGCCGCCAAAGCGAAACAATGAAACAAACAGCGACAATGGAAATGTAAAAATACAAATATTAAAAAAATATATCTTTTTTATTTTCTAAAATAAAGTCATTTTAATATTTTTTTAGTAATGCCTTTAACAAACTTACCGAAAACAGAATATTAAAAGCAATTATATTCTATATATCTACATTATAATGAAAATAAAGCAAAGTATCCTAAGTATCCATAAACTAGATAAAACTTTTCCGACTATTTTCACAATGACGTCAGTATGTCTGTATGTATGTATGTATGTGTGTATGTAAACATGTCATAACTTTTGAACGGCATCGAAAAATAAAATGGCGGATCGAAACGCCGAAGTTATGTAATAAAATGTATCTTTGCTGAATTTTTTTTTGAGTTTTTTTTTCAAAATCTCTCAAGTAGATGAACTGATAATATTGTGAAATCAATTGGTATATAGTCTGAAATTTATTTAAAAAATATAAAGTAAGTTTGTTGTACGCAACATAATTTTAATACTTGAAAAGCGGTCACTTTTAAAAACTTTTATAGGTTGAAAAATCTCGAATTTATGTCGAAAACACACTTTTTTCAAAAAAAAAAAAAGAAAAAAAAGTATCTTCACGCCCATATCCCCGAAGGGGTAGGCAGAGGTACAACAAGTGCACCCACGATTAGCCGAAGATACTTGGTCCCACAAATGTGACAGGTGGCAAGCCTTGGACGAGGATGTGGATGCTGTACAGCACACCGATGAGTAGAGCCAACAAGATAATCAGCCTGAAAGAAAAACAAATCTTCAAATGACATTTCCGTATCTTCCCTTGGAAGAAATGATTAAAAAAAATGAAACTTGTCAACTTTATTTGCAACTTTCCACGTAATCTTGTATGTGATTCCTGCAATTCTACCCAATTTCATAATTGGATCTTTTATTTACGAATTTCCGCAAACTAAAAGCTCGAAACTATACTAGTACATAACAATTTATAATTTGTGCTCGCAACTGACCGCTCTGTCAGACACGCGCATTTCCACACTGTGTGTATACACGTTCAAATACAAGTAAACCTGCTATCAAAAACACTTTTATATTAATTGTGATGACCTCAGATTTTTTTATGTCAAACAAGCTGATAGGTCTCCTGATGGAAAGATTCAACCATCGCCTATAGACACCAAAGGTTTTAATGGTGCGTTACTATATAGTGGTGAGATCTAATGCCACATGCATAAGTTTACCGGCTACTTAACCCTCCAAACCGGAACACGACAGTGTCAAGCACTGACGCTATTGCGGCAGGAATAGGTAAGGCGGTGGTACCAGACCCGGGCGAGACAATGCAAAACTCTACCACCTAGTAGCCACGATGTTAGTAACTCGCATAGCCAATCGGTCACCGACCTGCCTGACAGAACGGCAGTTGGCCTATTCTTCAAAGGAGCCCGGGACCAACACAATAAAAATCAGATGTAAAAATATAATAATTCAAATGTACCTGATGTCAAAACGATTTTATTATTAATCGTGAAGAACACAGTTACGAAAATTTAATAATCCGAATGTACTTCCCATGAAAAAGATTTATCTTTGTCCGTGATGACGTCAGACATGAAAATATAACGAAATTTTGAGTGCGAAAACTTTAAGGAACGGCGCGTAGTTGAAACCTTAACCTCTTGATTGTGTCGCAGCTGCGCCCTAATGGAAGTAAAAGTTACAATATTGAGTTTGTAACTACGCACATTCATTAGCCTTTTTGTAAGGAATGTATATATTTTATTCCAATTTGGAGGGTTTTAATGGTGTACCAAAGCAAACAAGTATACGGGGCTCAGGTTCGATCCCCAACGAGGACAAGCATTTGTGTGATGAGCATAAACTTTTGCATTTCTGGGTTTTGGGTGTTTATGAAATATATTCTAGTATTTATATATGTATTTCTATATATTAGTATCGTTGACTAATACCCATAACACAAGCAAATAATTTGCTTACTTTGGGGTTAGATCAGTAAGTGTAATTTCTCCCGTTTATATTTATTTATTTTTAAAAAATCTTAGGATAACAAAAAAACCAAATTGCTCTCCTGATGGAAAGAGACAACCATCACAGACATTAAAGGACCATGCAGAACTCTACCACTTAGTAGCCGCAACGTTAGTGACTCGTATAGCCAATCGGTCGCCTTTTACGACCTGCCTGGCAGAACGGCAGTTGGCCTATTCTTCAAAGGAGACCGAATCGTTCACCCGTCCGCAGTCTAGCTCAAAAATCCTTTGTACTAGAAAGCTGTTATTTGGCATGAATACACATATTAAACGCAACGTAAAATAAAATTTTAAAAAATATTTTTTAGGGTAGCTTCTCTACGTGTAAAGTAGGGATGTTAATTTTTTTCTCACGTACCTCGTAGTGTGAGGTATCATTGGATAGGTTATAAAAAATAAATTTTGCGAAAACAAATTTTCGATTGGGAGTTTGATTTGTTAAATATAAAGCTTTTAAATGTTAATTTTTGGTAAAGTGTCCCTCTCCCTCTGCCTGTAAACGGTTAGTTTTGGGGATAGGAAAAAATTCACGGTAGTAGTAAATAAAATGAAGTTAAAAGGAAAATTGTCACGGCTAAGTAACTTTTACAAGTTTAAGTAATAGTCGACCCTGCTAAGAGTAGCAGGTAGCAAGTGTCGGGCCACGGACAATGTAGAGACGTTGTCCGTGGCCCGACACGCACTTTGCCAATTTTTATTATTATAGGATTGCAAAAAAGATTTTTTTTGCTGATAGTAAGAGACAGCAATCACTTATAGACAGAAAATATGTTAATGTTACGTTGCCATCTATGGATCTAAACATTTCTTACAGTTAATATTATTACTTCTATTAATCAGGACTGTCTTTAAAGAATACGTCATCTTGCTTTCTTTCAGGCAGTTCGCAAGAGACGAACGATTGGCCTTGCGAGTGACTGCTTTCGTGGCTACTAGCTGGTAGAGTAAAGCATTGTCCATTTCATACTCTGCGTTCACGTAATTATCTTAGAAAAGTGTTCAAAGTTTTTGCTTTAGGGAATTAAAATTTTCGCTTCAGGTATTAATATATTTGCGATATGTTACAGGCAATTTTTATATTTCGTCATTACACAAATAGCGTCGCCATTTTACAAACGTAATCGTTTAATACAAGTTGCCTGAGGCAAATTGTTGACATAAATAGCATAAATGTTAATTGATGTAATAAACTCCGATGCTATAAACTCCGATGTAGCTGATGGTCGACGTAGCCCCAGGAGAGAACGAGGCTACCTTTTTTAGGGATAGGACATAAAGACAACCTAACGAACCTACTCCTTTTTTATATAAATACCAGGATAGGGTTCTAGTTTTAAATAAACAACCCATTTACATTAAAAGTAATTTAAGCAATATGCCACGGCAATTTGTTACCAGTGGCGATAAATATCATGTCATGCATATTATAAAATGACGACATTTTACATTCAGGATTTTCTAAAACTAATTTATCTTTGTAATCTGATGACGTTATTTGCATACAGACGAATTATAGAATTTGCCTGTGATAAGTATACTACCAACTACTCTTAACTTCTATACTGGAATATGACAGTAATGAAACGAAATAAAACGATACGAATCAAAACGAAACGGTACAAAAATATGGGTATTATAAGTAACAAATTTTTGTTGCCATTTTTCGGTGTTGCTGTAGGAAAACAAGACATTTGTAGCAAACCCGGGAAAAATACTGCATAACTACTATTACTTAAAATTTTAAGTCTCTACTACTCTATTTATTATATTACTACTATATAAATATCTTTTAGTCTTGTGCATTATTCTTTTTGCCAAATTTCATGACAAATATTTATTTTATTACTTAATAACATTAATATTCCTAATTTGAAAATTCTTAAATATTTTTTTATGCCACGTTATAAATTGAAATCTGTGTGGCTTAATCAATCTTAGTACACAATACAATGTGATTGCATAAACAAAAGGTTATACGATTTTTGTCTGTCTGTCCATTCTATCTACATGTACATGCCATTATTATTCAAGAACCGCTTGAAAAGTTGGTTCAAAATGAGGACATGTGATCGCGAATAATAGGTCATATAATTGTTATCTATCTGTTTATATTACTTTTTACCGTTAATTAATTAATGCCCAGTAAAGCGAATTGGTAAAAATATGTACTAATCTTTTAATAAGCACATCAAACGAGCAGCAGATTGTCATGATGGAAACAGACAACCATCGCTTATAGACACCAAAATATTAATGAGCGTTGTTACCTTACGCGATGGTAATGCC
This sequence comes from Apodemia mormo, assembly GCA_036924255.1. NCBI lineage: Eukaryota > Metazoa > Arthropoda > Insecta > Lepidoptera > Riodinidae > Apodemia > Apodemia mormo. The sequence continues at coordinate 11,871,787 of JAUPFN010000008.1, forward strand.
ATGTGCATAAGTTTATCAACTACTTTCCAAACCAGAACAAGAAAATGGTAAATAAGCATTGACGCTATTGCAGCGAGAATATGTGAAGCGGTTGTAACAAAACTGGACGAAACATTGCAGAACTCTAATATCTAGTAGTCATGATGGCATTGCTCCGCACTGTGTGTTAAGAACTTAGATTTTGTTTCACTTTGTTTTTATTCAAAAATCTATGGTCACTATCGTTACAAACTTGTGAGTACAACTCACAATGCGAGACAGCTTTTAGTTTTTTTTAAAAAAAACCGTTTCAAATTTGCCTATATTTGGGTCTAAAAATTAACAATATCATTTTTGAAAATAAATCAAATTAGATACTATAAAATTGATAATGCCAGTTAATTGTACAGATATAACTACACTACTCTCAAAACATTTGTCCATTTATGGTAGTAAAATAAAGTGGAAAATGTATTTTTATCAGTTAAGTAATTTTTATCACCGCGTAAGTTTTACTTAGACGTTTATAATTATTTTATTTATATACTATAGTATTTATATAGTCAAGTATAGAATATTTTTATTATTATTTTAGTATATTTATAGACTATAGTATTATCGAATAAAAACAAAGTGAAATAAAATCGAGGTTCTTAACACACTGTGCCCCGTTTAGTTAATCGTTTGCCTTTTACGAACTGCCATGCAGAATGATGGATGGTCTAGTTTGCAAAAATAGACCATCAGATCAATATAGAGAAAAATATAATTGGCACTTACACCAACTATACCTGTAAAATGAAAATGTTTAGAATTTAAACAATTTTAAATTATCCGCCTCTAAAAGCTGTTGAAATATTCGCGTGAAAAGCTTCATTACATTTTTCCGACGTAATTAAGATTTTTTGTATTAAAAATCTCTGAGCATAATAGCTTTTTTCGTAAAAACTACGCTTGGAATTTCAGTCTATTTACAGTATAAATATTTAAGTACTTCTGATAATAGAATTCACGAAGAGGTATTTATGTAGCTAACTGTAAACACAGCTGCCTTTTCTATTTCTAACATTATCTACGGATTACTATAAACAACACAGATTTAGGTATAAACACGACACTACACCGTCGTCACTAGTATCGACGACGAAGACTCCTTTATCGCCCCGACTAACGCGGGACGCAATGACACGACTCCAACCACAAATTTAGTTTGAACGCCGCACTAAGCCGACGTCCGGTCTCACAGAAGACAGCCCTTAGCGCGGGCGTTTATAGCCCCAATTTTAAGTTCTGGCTGAGCACTCGACTCGCCCAAAAGTCCGGTAACGCAGTAACCCATAAGATCAACTGCAATAGTTAATTCGAAAAAAAAATCTGACATGGATGGATGATTTGCATCTACTCCGCATATAAATTACTAGCTGCTACTCGCGACTTCGTTCGCTTGACCAAAATTTATTATTTCAGTTTGCTCAGTCGAGTTAATAGTAGCATGTTTCACTACTAAATAAAGTAGTTTTCTAATGGAAGCTCACGGCAGGAATATAATATAAGACAGTGAGTGGTATCAGACTGAAGAGAGACATTGCAGATCTTTACCACCAACATATAGTCACGATGGTATTGAATGTTATAGCCAGTTGTTCGCCTTTTACAAACTGCCAATGGCAGATTCTCTATTTAAGCCCGAATCAACACGGGATTTAAAAACTAATACGTACGTACATACATACACGCTTAAACGTTGGTCTCTCGATATCAATGAGTACATTCATCCACCTTTCATTCGTTCGCCCGTTTTGTTTACAGACGACGTTTGAATACCTATTTTTGTTTTATCCGTTTTTTTACATACACTCATACATTTGGGTTTTCACTCCAGGCCCTTTGAACGGTGGGCGTAAAGAACTGAATGCTATGTGTTATATTTGCATTATTTATCGTTTTTTTTTTGTCAATGTGCCATTATTTACCATACCATCGGAGCGTGATCTTTCTTATTTCTACACAGACATTTTCTTTCAGATTTAACTTATCTCTCATGTCCGAATCATTCCATGAGCGTTATGCCACTTATTTTCTATTGTTATCTCATTATGATTGCATTAGCTTTACCTTCATACCCTTTGTAATATGGGATTTCTGAATAAAGGTTGGGCCCTTATATCCGTATAAAAGCGTTTAAGACAGATTATACAAAAATTGACGGACACCCTAACCTGAAGGCTGTGCTTTTAAATAATTTTTTAACGCTCCATTTACTCTGTTCCATAAACTCAATCTTCCTTCGATATTAGCGCTATTTTTCATCTTTGTTAAAAGTACATCAATAATACACAAACTCATGCACTTGTTACAACGATTCTGGTTACTCCCTTTTCAAATATAGTAGTTTTAGTCTTGTTGATATTTTTTATTATAATAATTCATCCATTCTAGTTATTTATACAAATAAATAAATATGAAGTGTCTGTTTGTAATATTAAAATAACCGCTTTTTACTAAATGCATATTGCAGGTGTATACACGGTGCATATGTCGCAGTGAAATTGTCAATACCGTTAGATTATAATCTACCTTAGAGATATTATAATTTAACTGCTAACCTAACCTAACCAAATTATAAAATCCCTGGGTAGATTATAATCTGACGGCTATTGACAATTTCACTGCGACACATACAACAAAATAATATTTTTTAAAATTTTTGTCTGCCTGTGTCTCTGTCTGTTTGTTCCGGCTAATCTCCGAAACGGCTGGACCAATTTTGACGGGACTTTCATTGACAGATAGCTGATGTGATATGTAGTAACGTAGGCTAATTTTTTTCGAAATTTTTCCACGCGGGCTAAGTCGCGGGCTCAGCTAGTTTATAATATAATAATAAACACACATAACTATAATTACACACATAACTATAATATAAGCACGGTTATATTATTTATTAAACTAGATGAAAACCCGGCTTCGCTCGGGAGTCTCATAATACGCAATCTTATATACTAACTCAAATAGTAGACATTAACGTGTAATTTGTCCAGCAATATTTATTTATTTATTTACTTAGTTTATACTTTTTATATAATTTAAACGTATAGTTTTTTCTTATTTATTTCATAAGATTCAAATATAATTTACTTATAAAATTTACTATTTATGAAGAAAATGATCCTACTTTATGAAATTTGTATAAATAGCTTCTTTTGTTACAACGGTAATACAATTTATGATAAAAATTGAACTATAATTTCATAAGTCCCCGACAAAAACCTATAATAAAGTTAAAAATGAAACTGCGCAAGGAGCTTAAATTTTAATATTTAAATAATTAGCAATATTATCAAATTCAAGCGTGTTTTCACAACAAGGAACTGCCGCTAAATAATTAAAATTTTTAATTAGGCAGATAATAAAATTAAGATACATAACAACAATATCTAACTGTTTGGTATTGAGTCCTCTTTAATTTCCTGTGAAAAATTTTCAAATCGCTCTCAGCTCTCATAAGTGGTAGAGTTCTGCATTGTCTCGTATCTGGTATCACCGCCTTACTAGTTTTTTTAAATCTTTAATTGATTTTAACATATGTTTCCATAAATATATTTAAACTATTTTTGTTTTACAAAAATACTCATGAGCATTGGAAGAAACACATTCGCTATGGTTATGATAGCGAATGTGTTTCATCCATAGTGGACCCGGCAGATAATGACTTGTCTGAATCCGATTGCAACGCCACCTTGCCTTTGGCAACACTACCAATCTAATTGTGTATCTAATCGCTCCAGGAACACATAAAACACAAATTATCAAGTAGGTATATTCATGCCCGTATTCCCGAAGGAGTAGGCAAAGGTAGGTACCTACATCAAGTGCACCCAAGATTGGCCGAAGATACTTAGTGCCACAAATGTGATTGGTGGCAAGCGTTTTTTAGTTGTCCGACCCGGGAATCGATCTTGGGACTTTATGTGATCAACGCCGAATCACTATACCATAGAGGCAATTAACAAAGGTACATTATCAAAAGCAGTCTAATCATTGTTTAGTTGTCGCGATATTACAAGTATAAAACTACATGAAGTAACAGAAAACCCAATCAAACAAAATATAAATAAAGTACTTACTTGATTCCCATTCCGCTTAAAATTCTAGATAAACACTATTATATAACACTACAAACTCCGGCGTTTGTTTGTATCAGTATATCTAATATTAAAATAAACTGTCTTGCTATATCCTTCTTACATTTTAATATATAACCCGACTAAATAAATACAACAGAAATCACACAGTAATTATTTGCTCAATTTAAATATTCAAGTTGGTAGTGTTAACAACGTTTATGGAGTGAGGAAAGTGTAAGTAATCCACCTCAACAAGTTTGTTATTCGATTCCGGTAAAGATTATGCAGCCGGCAGAAAGTTCTAACTTTTCAAAGTTTCCTTGTTATAACCATGTTGCGACGTTCTTGATTCACTGTTATTGAACTTCTACGTTTAAAGCTTGTTTATAGTTTAATAAAAATTAAAAATAATGTAAGTATTTTATTTTGATTTTATTTTATAACTAGCGTCCCGCCCCAACTTCGCACAGGTGGAATGTAAGCGCACAGAAAAATATTTTTACGGCAAATCTTTGAAATTCCCGGCTTGTTTATACTATAATATGAACATATCTATCTATACATATAATAAAATCGTAGAAAGTCAAAACTGTACATTGAATTTTTTTTTTAAAAGAATACTTGGGGCGTGATCTACAATCAATATCGAAGCCAAAAATATAGTTTTTAGAATTTTTGTCTGTCTGTCTGTCCATCCGTCCATCCGTCCGTCCGTCCGTACGTCCGTCTGTTCGTCTGTCCGCCTGTCTGTCTGTTTGTCTGTTTGTCTGTATGTATGTCCGGGGTAAACTTAAAGAGTACTGCATGGATTTACTTCAAATTTTGCATGAATATTACTAATAGATCGGGTCAACATATAGGCTACATATTATCACGCTATCACCTACGGGGGAGGTGCTGTGCGGAGTAAACAAAGTCCGCACGGACGAAGTCATGGGCAACAGCTAGTTATAAATATAAACGTTTCTCTTGAATCGCTCTATACAGAGTTATTTTTAAAGGTCCGGTCAAATTGTCAAAGGCTGTTCAGAATCGATAATAATATGTTCGATTTGTGAAATAAAATATAATTTAAAAAAATTCAAAATTCAATTTTAATCCAACATAAAAAATAAAACGTATAAATATAATTACAAAAAATAAAACGCAAAATTCGAACTTAAATATTTTAGTGCCTTCAACCAAATTAAAAGTAATTGGGAAAAATACCTTGAGCGACGGGTTACATAATAGTTACTATCGTAATCTATATTATTTTAATTTATCTATATCTATATTAAGTATTAAATAATTAATATTATAAATGCGAAAGTTTGGATGTTTGGATGGATTATTTGATGGATGTTTGTTACTCAATCACGCAAAAACTACTGAACGGATTTGAATGAAATTTGGTACAAAGGTAGATGGCGATCTGGAATAGCACACAGGCTACTTTTTATTCCGGAAAACTTAGTTGTTCGCGCGGGATTCACCAAAAACTTTTCTAATGCAGCGGGCTGCACGCTGCAGCTAGTGATAGGTAAATGTAAAATGACACACTGCCAGCTTTACAGAGTTCATTCGCAAGACTTGGTGCATGCAAATCATGAATATAGAGGGATATTTTAAAAAGAATATTTTTATATTATCTTGTAATCATTTTACAATAATAATTAAAACGCACTTTCAATTCAATATTTAGTTACTAATTTAAAATTTGGCCGGACCCTTAAAAGTAAAACTGTATATTAATGATTCTTATTTTCATCGATTTACGCAGTGAAATTCGTTGCGTAATTAAAAAGATATAAGCGAACACAAAGCCTTTGTTTTACTTTATGTACCTAAAGAAGATAAAGATAAATTATATTTTTATTTAATTTAAATTTGTTTTTTAGCTTTCCGAAGTAATTATAGTTTTCTCCGTGTTGGTTCCGGGCTCCCTTGAAGAATAGACCAAATGCCGTTCTGCCAAGCAATTCGTAAAAGGCGACCAATTGGCTATGCGAGTCACTAACATCGTGGCTACTAGGTGGTAGAGTTCTGCAATGTCTCGCCCGAGTCTGGTACCACCGCCTTAATTATTCCTGCCGCAATAGCATCAGTGCTTGTTACTGTCGTGTTCCGGTTTAGAGGGTAAGGTAGCCGGTGAACTTATGCATGTGGCATTTGATCTCGCTACAAGATAGCAACGCACCATTAACACCTTTGGTGTCTATAGACGATGGTTGACTTTTTCATGTTGATGCATGTAATAAGTTTACTGCCTCCTTCAAACCCTTCAAACTAAAACGCGACAGCGACAGCCACTGACGTCATTGTGGCATGCCGGCAGAAATAAGTAAGACTGTGGCACCAAACCCGGTCGCGACATGGCAGCACTTTACCATCTAATTAATAGCCACGATGTAAATGATAAATGACAAATGACATTCATTCACGTTTTACAAGATGTCCAGCAATTCGACGTAGTTAAACGAAAAGGATGCAATCCACACCAAATCACTTCAGAGATATTGACATTTGAAATTTGATATATTTTGTATTAGTTTTAGTGTTTTTATTGCAGTCTCAGTATCAGTAATGAATTAATTTTAATTAGGCACAGAATTCAGACTCCTTGACATTGATTACTAGCAGTGGTACCTCAGTGCTCCTTGATTCATTTTACTTAATCAGTTGGTAATATTGGTTGTCAACCAGGACATTTGAATTATTCAATTTGCTTATTTCCTTGCGTGCCATACATAGGGTCTAATTGTAACGTTAAATAAAGTAATTGAGATCTATTTTTGTTTGGATTTATTTTACTGGACAATAGAATTAATATTTAGGACCAGTTTGGTGCACTTAACCCATTTTTGGCCATATGGTGAATTGGATCCTTTTCGGTTTACTACGTAAAATTGATATGTTCTTCAAATATAAGCCCGGATAACAAAAGGACTGGATCAACACCTCCGTTTGTTCTTACAAGTTTGAAATCTAATATAATTTTAAAAATAAATTATAATTAACAGTAAAATAATACAAGTTATACATATAGTCCTCATAAATGGAATTTCGTTTATGCAACTACTGTTACCCTCCCGCATTGCTTGGCGTAAATTCATTGATTATAAAAAAATGTGCTTATCATTTGCTTAATCACGTGCAACTACTGTAAACCAACTTTCGTCAAGATTGATCTAGCTTCATTGAGTAATAAACAGACACATGACATACAAACAGAAAAACATAAAGATAAAAGCTTCGTGGCCGGCACGCTCTAACCAATTTAGCCGCGTTTTGTTTGGTTCTTGGCGAAATTATTTCTTGCTTTGTGATCGATTCCGTCGATTCCACTGACGCAAAGCAAAGAAGAATTTCGCCACAATGAATCAAGCAACACGTAAATCAGTCAGAAACAATCTGATTATGCGGACATCTCGTTACAAAATAAACAAATCCTCTATTGGGAAATTTAAACGTTTTTGCAATAATATTTTTCGAAGGTATCAATTATTACTTATTAGTAAAGTACGTGTCGGGCCACGCGCAATATAGGGTTTCGCCGTTGGCCGTCACAATAATACGGACTAAGAAGTATATTACTATTTGAAAAGCTACAACTTTTGAAAACACGACTCTATTTTGATTTTTGAAATTGCATTTGACTTAGTTTTTAAAGTACTCAAATATTAAATTTAAAAACGAATAGAAGGCTGAAAACTGATCTGGTTTAAATATCTAGAAGTTATGTCAGAAAAAACACTTTTTTCAAAATTTTTCGTCAACGATAACTCTAAAAAGGAGTAATACAATTGCGCTCTGCGCTAGACACATGGTGATTTAAGATCTTCTTCGCCTTTAAGACCGGCGGTGTCGGTGGAGTATACGTGATTTTTGTCTGAAACTAAGATATAATTTATTGCGTCTGTGATATCATAGAGTACGCCATTGTAAATCAATATTGTAGGTGAATGAATTATCGTCCAATCGATTGAGTAAGCTTAGATTTTTTTATGTTACTTGGATAGGCAAACTGGCAGACGTGCCACCTGGTGGTAAGTGGTCGACGTCGCCAATGGATATAAACTAGTTTACCTGGAACTGGCCCAGGTAACTCGTTTATTTGTTGCCTGTCCTGAGACATAAGATGTTAAGTCTCGGTGCCAGTAATTACACTGCCTGTCTTTCCCTTCTCTCCGAAACACAACAAAGCTGTTTCGTGGTAGAAATAAACAAGAAGACAAACTATTAGAAGAGAGCTAGACTATTAGTTTATATACAGCACACTTACGAAAAATTAGGAAATCGAGTAAAATATTCTGTTTATAAAATCGCCTCTGTGGTCCGGTGTCGGAGTTGACCACATGAGGTCCCGGGTTCGATTCCTGGGTCGGGCAATTCAAAAAAAATGTGTTTTTCAGTTTTCTGATAAAAACAACCTTGCCCGGGATTGGAAAGTGCCCGGTTGGCGATAGGCTTGCCACCTATCACATTGTGGGACCAAGTATCTTCGGCTAATCGTGGGTGAACGTGTTGTACCTCTGCCCACCTCTTACGGGGGTACGGGCGTGAAGATACTTTTTTTTATATATAAAATATTGAATTTCTTGAGTTACTTTTTTGAATGCAATCTTAAAAATATTACCCAGATGTATTAATTAAGTGAATGCCGTTTTCGAAACGCTGTTTATCTGTCATACTATCTGAGAGGAGTGACAAATAAATCTTGCAAAAATTAATCTATTAAATATCAGATTTTACTTTCGCAATATTTTTTGCAAGTCATCTTTGTCAAAAAACAGCAACGCATATTTAACAAGACAAAAAGTAAAATTAATAGTCCAAAGGCAACGTGGATCTCGTAACATAAATTTAAATAGAAGCTTATTTCACCGTCTTGTTTAGTACTCTACTCTTCAAGCTATTCTTAAAAAATAAAATTAAAAATCTAATAAAAATCGGCTAAGTGCGAGTCGGACTTGCACACGAAGGGTTCGGTACCATCATTTATAAAAAAACGGAAAAAAATACGTTTGTTTTATGGGGCCCCCCTTAATATGTTTTTTATTTATAGTATTTGTTGTTATAGCTGCAATGGAAATAGATAATCTGTGAAAATTTCAGCTTCCTATCTATAACGATTTATGAGATACAGCCTGGTGACAGACAGACAGACGGACAGACAGACAGCGGAGGATTAGTAATAGGATTCCGTTTTTACCTTTTAGGTACGGAACCCTTAAAATGGTTATAGAAGTTTTGTGCATACGGCTGAGTTATATTATTTAACTTCCCGCTACGTTAATTATGTAATAAGGAAGTTACTGATTTTGCCCCGATTTTCAAAAATCAAGTTTTTACCAGATGTCCACGTTTTGAGGTCCTAGGAACCTTTTCCGACTATTTTCACGACGACGTCAGTATGTATGTGTGTACGTGCATGTGTGTATGTAAACATCGCATAACTTTTAAACGGCTGGACAGATCGAAACGCGGTTGATGGCATTCGATTGGGTTACGTTCAACTTAGATTTCCTGCAAATTTGAACCGATTCGGTCCAGGAGATTTGAGAAATTTTGAAAAAACACCAATAAAAATTTTGACGAAACAGTATTTTTTTTTAATATACAAAATCTAATCAGCTTGCATCAAAATCAGTTTATCTGTTTGGGAGTAATCGATGACGAAAAATTTTGATGGCATTCGATTAGATTCCGCTAAACTTAGACTTCCTGAAAATTTGAACCAAGTCGGCTCAGGATATTTTGAGAAATTTTGAAAAGACCCCAAAAAAATTATTTTTAATATTACTTCCAGATTAATGTACCGATTGAGTACAAAAACTAATCAGCTCTATTCCTCAAATAATTATATCTTAGGCATAAATCGGTTTATCCGTTTGGAAGTAATCGTTGACGAAAAATTTTGAAAAAAGATATTTCAACCAATATTTTTTGGTATTCTACAATATTTTAGTACTAAAAAAACTTCGAACGTCGAATGCCATTTCAAAAACCAAAATTTCAAAAGTTACAGCTTTACAAACGTTAAAATTACGTTGTTTTTAGCAAACTTACTTCATATTTTTCAAATAACTTTCACGCTAATACACCAATTGACTGAAAAATCTTATCAGCTTTTCTTCTTTAAAATGTGTCTGAAATACTGTTAATTGTATCAAAATAGATAAATGTGCTTGGAATTGAATTTTAGATTTCAAAAATTGAGTTGAATTCGTTTCCAAAATATACAGCTTTCAAAAATCATTTCATAATTTTTAACAAAATAGATGTTTGAACTGAAAAAATCTATGCTTATAACTTTTACTCTTTTGAGCTTAAAATACCTTAATTTATTGGGAAGTTCCAGGGATGGCCTGCAGGGTCAACCGTTTACAGATTTTTTGTTTGCAAGCGCTATACTCCTGCCTGAAAGGTAAGTCAATTAGTCCATCAACGTGGCTTACATTTGAGTCAGGAAGATAATACATATTTTGTTAAAATTCGACTTAATGTTACTGGTAACATCATTTTTAACGCACCATTAACATCTTTGGTGTCTATAAGCGATGGCTGACTCTTTCCATCAGAATCCATCATCCATCCATCTGCTTGTTTGCTGTGTTATGATGTAAAAAAAATAATATTTTTCCCATATTGATCCGTGCCCCATTTTGAAGAATAGACTAATTCACATTCTGTCAGCCATTTTGAAGAATAGACCAATTGACATTCTGTCAGTCAGGTTGTGTTGATCCCGGGCTCCTTTCCTCATGTTGGCCCCGGGCTCCTTTCCTCGTGTTGGCCCCGGGCTCGTTGAGCAAACGTTCCTATTATTGTCGAAAATTTCATACATTTGTAGGTTGTATTATATTGTGAAAAAAAAAAACATGTTGTACTGTTTTATCGTACCGAATGAGATGACAAGGTTTAAAAATTACCTTTGAAAACATATTATTTCATTGGTAAGTGGTATAATTCTGTATTTCTGTACGTAATTGCAATCTACGCTGCCAAACTAAGAAATTATCTTGAAAAGCGTATCCATTTAATTCACGGAGAGACCCATCTGCTGGTTTACTACCTTATGATATATAAAAATAGTTATTAGGAAAATTGTATTACACTATAGTTTACGAATGTCAAAAGTGATTTCATGTATTTGACGCTGTCTTAAACTAATACAAAAATGAAAAGTTTCTTCACGCTCTTATCTTCGAAAGGGTAGGCAGAGGCAGAGGGAATCAGTGCACCCACGATTAGCTGAAGATACTTCTAGCTAGTTACACTAATCTTGTCTTAAGTGACGTACTACCATATTTTTATAATTTAAGACTAGAAGTGACAGCATATTACTTAGGATTTTCCTAAGCTAATGTAAAGTTGGTGCAATTGGCCGTTAGTCCCACAATGTGATAGGAGGCAAGCCTATTGCCAAACGGACACTTTCCAATCACGGGCAAAGTTTTATCAGAAAACTTAATAACAAAAATCAAAATATTTTAAAATAGTCGTAAAATTTTTTAATGTCCACTTTAAATTATTTGCAAAGTTTCCCTAAAATTTTGCAAATAATTTAAAGTGGACATTACCAAATAGTTTTTGTATCAGCTGTTTTACTCAAATATAACGTATCCCTAAGGCACATATATTATTATGGCATCACATTGTATGTTGCCATAGATAATATTTAATTTTAAATATAATATTCAACAGTAAGAAATTATATGTGCCTAACCAAAAATTAAATATAATACAAGAAATGTGTATTGTATGTCTATTATTATATACAATCATATTCCTGATAGTCTTAAATAATTATCTAAAAATAAATTTCGCAAAAAGTTGTTTAATTTGCTATATTATGATATTAAAGAATTTTTAGCTGATAAAATTAAATGTAAATGGATAGAAATATAAGTTTGTTGAATTCGCCTTAAAAATCAATAATATTATATTATAATAAAATTTTGTAAATGGTGAAATAACTTTGTATATTTAAAAAAATATGTGTACACAAAAATGACACTTGTAATTATAAAAATAACTTTCGTGATATGTAATATCCTTGTACATTAGTAATAAGTACATAAAAAAGAAAACAAGGACAAACCCGCTGAGTTTCTTCCGTCGGATATTCTCAGTCTGTGGCCGCGTTCCGATCCGGTAGTAATTCTAAGAAATCGATACAAAATTTTAAATGTAATATTACATAATGATAATTTTTAAATATTTGTACATCATAATATTATGGTAGAATATCTTGGTGACTTAATTATTTTTATAACTTGTAACACCCATATTCTTGCAAATAAATGTTTTCTCTTCTTTCTAAAAATACTCGTATTATATAAGGTTAATTATTTTAATTGGAAGAAACCTTTCAAAATCTACAAAATTAATTACCCATAATGTAATATGGTCGTATTAATCTTCCAAATACCTAAAGCCTTTGAAAATCGGTCAGAGTTTTAGTTACTCGCTGTAATCCGGTCAAATAAACAAACAAGTTTATTAAAATAATAAAGGTTGAGTGTTTTACCACATCATGTTTTAATGGGAAAATAGTTTCTCAAACTCATTTAAGGGTCCTAATTAAAATATTTTCCGCATGAAAAAGCAATAAAATTATTCGCCAATTATGTTGGTATGTTTGCGGTTCAATGTTTAAGAAAACATAAATAACTCTGAAGTAGTTGGTCCCAGGCTCCTTTGAAGAATAGGCCAACTGCCGTTCTGCCAGGCAGGTCGTAAAAGGCGACCGATTGGGCATACGAGTCACCAACATCGTAGCTACTAGGTGGTAGAGTCCTGCATTGTCTCGCCCGGGTCTGGTACCGCCGCATTACCTATTCCTGCCGCAATAGCGTCAGTGCTTGTCGCTGTCGTGTTCCGGTTTGGAGGGTAAGGTAGCCGGTAAACTTATGCATGTGGCATTAGACCTCGCCACAAGATAGCAACGCACCATTAACATCTTTGGTGTCTATAGGCGATGGTTGACTCTTTCCATCAGGAGACCCATCTGCTTGTTTGGTATCTTATGATATAAAAAAAATTGAAAGGATATTCTATGAAGTTGGCCTAAAAGTCCTATACGAGTAACACCTGAAAATTATCAGATTAATTTAATGTACAATAAACCTATATTAGAATTCAAGTGGCGCTTTTTAATAGCAAGTATGTTTTAAAAATGTTTATTTTCTTTTATTCGTTTACTGAACATTTAAAAAAAATATTTCTTTATATTTCGCAACAAACATTTTTGAAAAAGAGATGATTAAAAAATGTCAAGTTTCATTCAAATCTGTTCAGTAGCTTTTGCGTGATTAAGTAACAAACATCCATCCAAACATCTAAACTTTCACATTTATAATATTAATATAGATAATAGGAAGTAGGATGTAGATTCTGGCCTCAAAAACCTAAAAAATAAACATGGGAATCAAAAACCTAATCCTGCAATATATTGCACTATAGTGCAGTAAATATTCCCCTCTTGCCTAGTAGCGAGTAGCATGTAAATTTTCCACCCATCATTTTTAACTTCCCCTGCTAAAATAAAAAATCGTGGCAAAAACAGAAATAAGGAATTTCTGTTTTGCCCTGATTTTCGAAAATTGAGTTTTCACCAGATCTCCAAGTGTTGAGGTCCTGGGAACCTGTTCTGACTAATTTCACGGTGACGTCATATTAGTCACGGTGACGACATATTTGTATGCATGTACATATGTGTGTGTGTGTGTGTGTGTGTGTGTGTGTGTGTGTGTCTCTATTTGTGTATGTGTGTAGGTAAAAATATCATAACTTTTAAACCGGTTGACCGATCAAAACGTGGTTGACGGCATTCGCATAGGTTCTGCCAAACTTAAACTTACTGAAAATCTATTTTTTTTCCAAATTTTTCTAAATTTTTTTTATATCACAAGATAGCAAACAAGCAGATGGGTCTCCTGATAGAAAGAGTCAACCATCGCCTATAGACACCAAGGTGTTAATGGTGCGTTATTATCTTGTGGCGAGGTCTAATGACAAGAGCATAAGTTTACCACCTATCGTATCCTCCAAACCAGAACACGTCAGCGACAAGCACTGACGCTATTGCGGCAGGAATAGGTAAGGCGGTAATATTTAATTTTAAATATAATATTCAACAGTAAGAAATTATATGTGCCTAGGAACTGTGCATATCAATTATATATACACCTTCGCCGTGTTGGTCCCGGCCTCCTTTGTAGAATAGGCCAACTGCCGTTCTGCCAGGCAGGTCGTAAAAGGCGACCGATTGGCTATCGAGTCACTACCATCGTGGCTACTAGGTGGTAGAGTTCTGCATTGTCTCGCCCGGGTCTGGTACCACCGCCTTACCTATTCCTGTCGCAATAGCGTCAGTGCTTGTTGCTGTCGTGTTCCGGTTTGGAGGGTAAGGTAGCCGGTAAACTTATGCATGTGGCATTATACCTCGCCACAAGATAGCAACGCACCATTAACATCTTTGGTGTCTATAGGCGATGGTTGACTCTTTCCATCAGGAGACCCATCTGCTTGTTTGCTATCTTATGACATAAAAAAAAAGGCGGTGGCACCAGACCTGGGCGAGCCTATGCAGAACTCTACCACCTATTAGCCACGATGGTAGTGTCTCGCATAGCCAATCGGTCGCCTTTTACGACCTGCCTGGCAGAACTCTATCCTTAAAGAATGCGTTCAATGCTTTAAATTGTATTAAAATCAGTTTATCAGTTCGGGGGTTACCATTGACAAAAAAAAATTGAAAAAGATTGTTTTTTGACAAAGCTTCGAGATTTCTCAATCACTCAATTTTAGAATTTTACAATGTTTTAGAACTTAAAAAACTGCGTCTATTGCCGTTCCAAAAACAAAATCGAATCAAGTTTTCAGAAGTTAAAGCTTCAAATATCAAAATTATGTTGTTTACAACAAACTTACTCCATAGTTTTTAAATAACTTTTAGGCTAATATACCGATTGATTTAAAATCTAATTAGCTAGCTTTTCTTCGTAATAAACTGCTTCAAATACCTTAAATAAGATAATATCGGTCAATTTATTTTGCATTTATCACTGCCGAAAATTGTTGAAAAAAATAATGTTTTTGACATTATTTCGATACTTCTCAACCTATCAATTAATTAGTCAAAACATCATTTTAGATCACAAAACTTGAGTTGAGTTCCATTTGAAAAACCAAAATCGACCATCGTTTCTAAAATATACAGTTTTTCAAAAATCAATTTTTAACAAACTTGAAAACTTTAAAAAAACCTATACTTATCGTTTTTAATCCTTTGAGCTGATAAATATTTCAATTTAGTGGGAGGTTTGAGAGATAGCCTGCAGGATCGACCGGTTTACAATTTGTTTTATATCGTAACGGTCGTTAGGATATAAGGCATCTGATATGTTATTTTTTTATTTATTTATTTATACATGTCATATGTTTTGTTTGTTTTTATGTCTTTTCATAAAAAATCGTCTGCTCGTTTGCTTTTATATATTCTACACTTTTCATCATCGGCACTTGGTGAAAATCCATTTTAGTGTAATATTTTATCACTTATACACTTGTACTGTTTCAGAATAAAGCTATTAATACTTATTACCAACCGGTTTCGCTTACACAATCATCATCAGGGCAATTTATAGTTACAAACTAAACACAAAATTAAATGTCATCAAAATATCAAATTTGAAGGCAAATGCACATTCTACCCTCAAAATATTCGTTGCCATAACTGACGTAGGGTTGTCAACACTATTGGTAACGGCTTCCCCACGAGTAGGGAAAACACCAATGTTCAAAAAATAATATTTTCTTTTCAATGAAAAAGCTAGGTACTTGAAATTTGTATTTTTTCATCATTTTTATTAAAAATATCATTGTTTTATGACTATACAATGATATTTTTTTAGTTAATATCTTCTATATACATATAATAAAATCGTAGGAAAGTCAATGTATGTACGGGGTAAACTCAAAAAGTACCGCATGGATTTACTTCAAATTTTGCATGAATATTACTAACAGGTCGGGTCAACATATTATCATGCTATCACCTACGGGGGAGGAGCTGTGCGGAATAAAAGAAGTCCCCGCGAACGAAGTCGCGGGCAACGGCTAGTGATAAATAAACAAATTGAAAAAATTATAAAAATGATCAAAATCGTCCAGTCGTTCTAGAAATTACCCCGTATAAACAAAATGACAGACAGACAGAAATTTAAAAAATGGTTGCTTATGTAATAGTATCGTAAAAAAAACGGCCAAGTATCATCATAGCAAAAATACACATTTATTTTATGGGGGAGTATGTACCCATAATATTTTCATTTTTTATTTTTAGTTTTTGTTATTATAGAGGCAACAAAAATACATAATATTTAAAAATTTCAGCTTTCTAGCTATCACGGTTTATGAGTTATAGCCTGGTGACAAACAGACGAACAGACATATACCGGAGGCTTAGTAATAGGGTTCCGTTTTACTTTTTAGACCTAATTAGACAATGAACTTGAAAAAATCTACTTACTTCCAAATCACAAACAGACACTTCAATTTTAATTATATGTATAAATATATGACCATTAACTATCATGTTCTAGCAATACACATAGTCTTAGCAGTCAACCTGTTTACTGCGAAATTCAATCGTAAGAGACAAAGCATATTTGCTAATCCATGTTATTTCACTCCTTGACACGTAAGTTAAGCTTTAGTAGTAGGTTGCTATAACATAGTTTCCTTATTGCCTTACAAATATTAGCATAATTTAAAACCTTGCCATGGGCTATAAAAAAATTGCGTCAAACTTGTGATTACATCAGAGACTTATTGGTAAACCCTCGTATTAATCTCGACCCCTTTTGAAGATTAAATCCGCCTTTCTGTCAAACAATTCACAAGAGGCGATGAGCCACTACCATTGTGACCATAGGTGTAGAGTTCTGCATTGTCCCGCCCGGGTTTGATACCAACGCCTTACCTATACCTGGCGCAATAGAGTCGTTGCTTCTCAGTTTTCAATGTCGTATACCGACTTGGAGGGTAAAGTATTTGGTAAATTTATGAATGTGACATTAAAATCTTGCCACAAGGATAGCAGCGCACCATTAACATCTTTGTTGTCTATAATCTAATCGTTGTATCTTATGTGTTATTCCAGGTTAACACCTACCTGTGTTTTAAATTTTATCCAAATCAGTCTAGCCGTTTTTGGATGATTGAGTTACGAAGATCCAAACATTCAAACATCCAAAGGTCAAAGCATCCAAGCATTCAAACATCCAAATATTCCAACTTCCAAACATAAAAACATTCAAACATACAAACGTTCCAAACGTCCAAACGTCCAAACGTCCAAACGTCCAAACGTTCAAACGTCCAAACGTCCAAACATCCAAAAATCAAAACAATCAAACATCCAAACATCCAAACATCCAAACATCAATACATCTAAACATCCAAACATCCAAACATCCAATAGCTTAAGAGCCTAAAACATTACATTCTTTTTGTGACACACGATCAATTACCGTTACCCAAAGAAGACTTGTTTGTTACACGGCTGCACTTAATAAAATTATCATACGACATATCAAGCAAATGCAGTTTACTTATGCAATAAGTAATTCCAAGAGATGAATCGTACATGTTTTGCATGTTTTCTCGTCTTGTAACCACATCATTATATTTATAGCAGGATGATTGAGTTACGAAGATCCAAACATTCAAACATCCAAAGGTCAAAGCATCCAAGCATTCAAACATCCAAATATTCCAACTTCCAAACATAAAAACATTCAAACATACAAACGTTCCAAACGTCCAAACGTCCAAACGTCCAAACGTCCAAACGTCCAAACGTCCAAACGTCCAAACGTCCAAACGTCCAAACGTCCAAACGTCCAAACGTCCAAACGTCCAAACGTCCAAACGTCCAAACGTCCAAACGTCCAAACGTCCAAACGTCCAAACGTCCAAACGTCCAAACGTCCAAACGTCCAAACGTCCAAACGTCCAAACGTCCAAACGTCCAAACGTCCAAACGTCCAAACGTCCAAACGTCCAAACGTCCAAACGTCCAAACGTCCAAACGTCCAAACGTCCAAACGTCCAAACGTCCAAACGTCCAAACGTCCAAACGTCCAAACGTCCAAACGTCCAAACGTCCAAACGTCCAAACGTCCAAACGTCCAAACGTCCAAACGTCCAAACGTCCAAACGTCCAAACGTCCAAACGTCCAAACGTCCAAACGTCCAAACGTCCAAACGTCCAAACGTCCAAACGTCCAAACGTCTAAACGTCTAAACGTCCAAGCGTCCAAACGTCCAAACGTCCAAACGTCCAAACGTCCCAACGTCCAAACGTCCAAACGTCCAAACGTCCAAACGTCCAAACGTCCAAACGTCCAAACGTCCAAACGTCCAAACGTCCAAACGTCCAAACGTCCAAACGTCCAAACGTCCAAACGTCCAAACGTCCAAACGTCCAAACGTCTAAACGTCTAAACGTCCAAACGTCCAAACGTCCAAACGTCCAAACGTCCAAACGTCCAAACGTCCAAACGTCCAAACGTCCAAACGTCCAAACGTCCAAACGTCCAAACGTCCAAACGTCCAAACGTCCAAACGTCCAAACGTCCAAACGTCCAAACGTCCAAACGTCCAAACGTCCAAACGTCCAAACGTCCAAACGTCCAAACGTCCAAACGTCCAAACGTCCAAACGTCCAAACGTCCAAACGTCCAAACGTCCAAACATCCAAAAATCAAAACAATCAGACATCCAAACATCCAAACATCCAAACATCAATACATCTAAACATCCAAACATCCAAACATCCAATAGCTTAAGAGCCTAAAACATTACATTCTTTTTGTGACACACGATCAATTACCGTTACCCAAAGAAGACTTGTTTGTTACACGGCTGCACTTAATAAAATTATCATACGACATATCAAGCAAATGCAGTTTACTTATGCAATAAGTAATTCCAAGAGATGAATCGTACATGTTTTGCATGTTTTCTCGTCTTGTAACCACATCATTATATTTATAGCAGAAAGTGGGACGAGCAGCGAGTATTAAACGCATGTTGTATCCTAAATCTCTATTTACAATATAACTAGTCTATACGCGCAGTTTCGCCCGCAAATAAAGTCAAACAGAAAACAAATCATTAATATAATCTACTAGCTGTGCCCTGCTCCAGAGACAAAAATTCTATAGACTATTCCAGATCATCATCTATATGTGTGCTAAATTTTATTTAAATTGGTTCAGCTATTTTTGTGTGAGTAGAAAACATCTATCAATTTATTCATACAAATTTTCGCATTTATAATACTAGCCGCATTGTGCAGCACGCTTTTTGGCAAATTATTAAAAAGTTTTGGTGAATCTCACAGGAACGACTAATTTTTCCGGGATAAAATGTAGCCTATCCACATGTGTGCCAAATTTCATCCAAATGGGTTAGCCGTTTTTGTGTGAAAGAGTATCAAACATCCATCAATATAATTCATACAAACTATCGCATTTATAACACTAGCTGCACTGTGCAGCTCGCTGCATAATAAAAGTTTTTGTTGAATCCTGTAGAAAAAACTATTTTTTTCGGGATAAAAAGTAACGTATGTGCTATTTCAGGTATTAGTTTATATATTATATTATATATTATAGTATTTTTGCGTGATTGAGTAACAAACATCCATCCATCCAAACTTTCAAATTTATAATATTAACATCGATTAGTACGATAGGATCATGCAAAATTTTTATCTCTGTTTCAGGATCATTCCTCCTTTGGGGTTGGTTTTAAAAAAGAAAAGTATATACTTTAGCCCGGGTCTTCAACTATATAATTACTAAATTTCATTAAAATTAGTTTAGCTCTTAAGTCGGCAAAGAGTAACAGACAAACTTTCGCATTTATATTAGTCTGAGTTATGCATACCCAAAAAAATAGTTAAGCTACGTAAACACAAAAAATCTCGATGGTTGACTACGGGCATAAAGACATCTTGCAAAAATAAAAGACTTCTCAAACCCATCGTAACGTACACGAAACACCCAGCCATCATAAATTATTATAAACAATATACAAAATTATTAAAAAAACAATAATCAATTCAAAACGTAAACAATATGCTAGGGAAATGAAAAATTCAGAAAACAAATCCAAATGTATGTGGGAAATAATCAAAGAGCGAACAAATAAAAATTAAAAAAAAAATGATGTGGTGTCGCGGGACACCAGGTAGGAACGATCTTCCTTCGGCTAAACGGCACTACTCGCTTGTGTACGCGACTGTCGCGCCTGCGCACGTCTCATTTAACGCTTTTATTCCACGCATTTTTCTTACGGTTTTACTATCACATGTTTTTCAGTTCGGTCGCGCAGCAAAATCCCTATCCCCTCCAAGCCTGCCGTAAGGAACTTCGTTCCAAAAACAAAAAAATAATATCACTTTACAAATCCATAACAACCTAACGTCCGACCCAAGTATAGTTGCAAATAGCTTCAACGAGTTTTTTGCATCGGTGGGAAAAACGAGTGGTGGGGCGACGACAGCACCTGGCCGACCGCCGCACACACGTAATGAGAACTCGTTGCATCTCAGTCTAGTCGATACGCGCGAAATATATAGTATTATTAAAAAATTGAAGACGAAATAATTACCGCCAGTATTAATAAAACACTGTGCCGAAGAACTAAGCGTACCTTATTGCATACTAATAAACCAATCCTTTCAAGAGGGTTGTTTCCCTGATCAACTTAAATTATCAGTTATCAAATCCTTACATAAAAAAGCATCAAAACATGACCCAAACTACTATAGACCAATAGCGCTGCTTTCCACCTCATCTAAAATATTTGAAAAAGCCATGCAAATACGCTTAATTCCTTTTGTGAAAAATATGAAACTTTCCATGACTCGCAAAACGGCTTCCGGAAAAGTCGCTCAACTTTGCTGGCTACTTATAAATATATAGATAAAATACTAAACATAATAAATGAGAAAAAATACGCCCTCGGTATCTTACTAGACATGTCAAAAGCTTATGACAAAGTAAAGTTCGATATATTATTAAAAATGTGCTGTGCTGTATGACGAAGGGATTAGAGGTGTACCTTTGCAATGGTTTACATCATATCTGTACAATCGTAAGCAGCTCGTAGAAGTGGAAAATTATGACTTTAATACCGGAAAAATTAGTATGGTACGATCAGAAATTATATATACCGAAAACTCCATCCCCCAGGGAAGCGTCCTCGGATGTATATTATTTCTATTATATATTAATGACCTTCCTAAAATATTAAATAATTATTGTGTATTATTCGCGGATGACATTTCTATCTTGACATTTATAATAATAATAATATTACTGAATTTTTTTTTGACATCTTTAATAATATAGTTAATTGGATGAATGACCATAATCTCGACATAATTTTTTCAAAAACTAAATTAATGCAATTCAGACCTTATCAAAAAAAGACTCTTGACATAAATTTTAAATATAAAAATACCACAATAGAATGTGTAAATACATTTACGTTGCTAGGCTTAGATATAGACACTAATATAAGTTGGAAAAATCATGTAACTAAATTAAAAACCAAACTATCAAGCATTACATATGCACTAAGGGAACTCCGAAAAGCGACCGACCAACATACAGCCTTATCTGTTTACTACGCTTATGCCTATTCGTGGTTAACATACGGCATTATACTATGGGGCAATAGTGTAAACGCAACGGATCTTTTTATATCCCAAAAAAAGTGCATCCGCATTCTTGTTAATATTAAAGAACCAGAAATCTGTAAACCGTATTTCAAAAAACTAAAAATAGTAACGTTTCCTTCAATTTATATATTTGAAATACTAAAATTTGTTAAAAAGTATCCTCAGTTCTTTAAAAAACAAACTGAATACCCACGAAAATTTACAACAAGATTCAAACACAACCTAGAATTACCAATCTCAATTCTTAAAATGCATGCATTGCTCGGGGCCAAACGTCATGGCTGTAAAAATATTTAATAAATTACCCGAAAAACTTAAATCGGAAGAAAATTGTAAAATATTTCTACGCGATGTTAAGAACCTACTGATAAATAAATGTTACTACACCTTAAGCGAATTTTTGAATGATAAATTTTAATAAGAAACAAATTTTATTCAGAAAAGTTAATCAGTCCGCCTCTGCATTGCTACACCCTATCAGGGTACATATGTTGTTCCTAGAATGTATACTTAACACCTATAAATGTATAACATATGACGCAATAAAGTATTGAGTATTGAGTTTTTCTTTAGGTGTTTTTCAATGAATATTTTTAATGTCACAGGACAACAAATCTGCAGAAGGCTTTCATGATGGAAAGAGATACCTAACGCCTATAAAGCACTAAAGATGTTAATAGAGAGTAGTGCGTAGTAGAATTAAAATACCACACGCATAAGTTTAACTGCCAATCGTCCAAATTGTAACATAAAAGCGACAAACAATCCTATTGCGGCACACAAAAGTAACCAAGCTCGGACGAACCATTTCAGAACTCTAACACCAAGTATTTCGACGTTTGGCTACTTGCTCGTCTTTTACAAATTGCCTGGAAAATTGGTAGGTGATTGATTGTTCACTATGGTAGGGTTAGATTTAGTCATTCGTTGGCCATGCTTTAAAATAGATAAATTGATCACCAAAAACATTTTCATGTTAAATGTTGCCACGACGAGACCATATTATGGCTCACGCTCTCAAGATCTTATATAGAACCAAGCTTGTAACTGCACGCCCTCACTCTACAAACACTAAATTCAAAAACTCTACACCTTATTCAAACTGCGGTATATATGACTTGCGTAAGATCCCTACTGGATAAGTAATTTATATATCTTAAATAATGGGTTATATTTAATAATATCTTTAATTAGAGTGAAGTTGTGCTTTAAACATAAGAGCGTGTGTTGAAATATACATGTCATGAAAATATTGCACAATTGACTACTTTAATACTATTGGATATGTATGTGATTAGTCAATCAAATTACCAATCAGAGCTCTGGTGACTAACGGAGAGCAAAACTAAGAAAGTAGATTTAGATTCATTATAGTTACGATTTTTGTAACGTAACAAGTAAAAATTGCAAATAAAGAAACAGTGATAAAGTTCTATTTTATTCCTAAGAAACACTGCATGTTATCTAAAGTATTAGCAGTGTTAAAGATTGGCCTTATTTTTTTGAGGTCCTTATACTTAGCAATTTCGTTACTGCATCTTCTTATAAAAGAAAAGTAATGAAATATGACTAAATTTTTCACGTTACGCCCATGTGACGGTAGCGGAAAGACCAAGCTACATACACAGTACATCTACATGAGATCCGATAACTTTTTCAAAAAGCGAGCGATATGGCCACGTAGTGGCAACATTTAATACAAAAATGTTTTAGTGGTATTAGTTTATTTAGCTATACGTAAGTTATATTTTACCTAATTAAATATAAATTAGCAATACATACTAAAGTTTAAATAACCCCTCACAGTATGAATCCAACTCATTCTAGTTCGTTTTTTTATACTGGAATTTAATTAAATGGTTTCCAGTAACGTAAATATTTTGAAAATATTCAATTAATTTAACTGTAATTCTGTATTTACATTCGCGTTTAGGTCTAATTAAGTAATTCAATGAAACAGATTTAATTTATAGAATCAATTCGTATTCAGCTGTCATGATAAAACGTTGTTAATCAGACCCTCTTCCGGAACAATATGTTGTTGTTTCAAAGTAAATCTAAATTGATTTATATGTTCGATACGAATGCTTATTGTATATAATTATTGTTAATTATTATATTAGTAGATAATTAATATAATAATTAATATTATAGACATGGCTTCAGTTAAAGATACGCTATAAATTAATAAATAAATTAAAACTATAAGTACAACAATTACACACAAAACATAAACACACACTTACATAAACATACACACATACACATTTTTGCAATATTTGTTTGGCCAGTACCTTTTTTTTTTATGGAATAGGGGGCAAACGGGCAAGAGGGTCACCTGATGGTAAGTGATCACCGCCGCCCATGAACAGCTGCAACACCGGAGGTACTGCAGGTGCGTTGCCGGCCTTTAAGGAATGAATACGCTCTTTTCTTGAAGGCCCCTAAGTCGTATCGGTTCGGAAACACATCCGCTGGTAATTGATTCCACAGAGCAGTCGTGCGGGGCAAAAAATGCCTCGAAAATCGCACTGTAGTGGACTTGCAGACATCCAAATGGTGAGGGTGGAATTTAGAATTTTGGCGTGATGTCCGATGGTGGAAATCAGCGGGTGGTATTAAGCCGAACAACTCCTCGGAACACTCCCCGTGGTAGTAGCGATAGAAGATGCAGAGGGAACCAACATCTCTTCGCAACGCCAAAGGATCAAGCCGATCGGAAAGAGCCCGGTCATCTATAATACGAGATGCTCTACGCTGTATGCGGTCAAGAGGAAGGAGCTGGTACTGCGGAGCCCCTGCCCAAAGATGAGAACAGTACTCCATATGAGGCCTGACTTGCGACTTGTATAGCCGCAAACGGTCGGCTGGTGTGAAGTACTGTTTCGCCCTGTTCAGAACACCAATTTTTTTGGACGCCAGCTTTGCTTTACCTTCCAAATGACCACGAAACTGGACGTTACTCGATATGTCGATACCAAGAATTCCAATATTGGCTGAGGCAATCAAAGGAGTATTCTCAAAACGAGGGGATACGGCAAAAGGTGTTTTCTTGGCGGTAAACGCACAAACTTGTGTCTTTCTTGGGTTGTATTGGACTAAATTTAGTCGACCCCATTCCGAGACTTTGTTCAATAAATCCTCGACTTCAGACACAAGTTTTTTCCGGCACTCGTCAACATGTTCCCGAGAAATGTTAGCACGGCCGGAATATACAGCATCTCCTGTACTGTCATCTGCATAACAATGAATGCCGCTAATTTGCATTATTAGTGCATATCTCGGTGCGCTAGTAAGTAGTAACTGTAATACTCTTCGACTAAATAGGTAGTTATTAACGTTATAATTTAAAATTTAATCAGTGGTAGTGCTACGCTGTATTTGCAGCCGAATGGGCCAGTACGTCCAGGGAAATACCACTCTCTCACATAATACCGGCGTGAAGTAGCAGCTTTGCTGCTACGTTTCGTCCGGTTTGTGAGAGTCCCGGTGGCCCGATCGTCCTCCCCCCCTTACACTATGGATAGCACGTTTTTCAAAGGTAGTATACCCCAGGGGGGTACCACTTGCATCAGCAGCGGAGAATCCCCCTCTGGGCATCCATGCTCAGGATCTAATAAACAACCTAATTATGGATGCTCATGCTGCCCTGCGTATTCTGGGGGGAGGGGGATCACGCTTATCGTGGAGTTCTGTAGCATCAGGGGAATTCACTCTTGCACGTCCAAGCGGCTACAGATTCAGTGCTGCAGCAGATACCATCCGCAGAGATCGTGATTCTTGGTTATTTTAACGCCCACCATGCCGACTGGCTTGGGTCACGTACCACCGATCATGCGGGAAGATCTGTTCACGACTTTCCCTTGGCATATGGACTGTCACAGCTGGTATCTTCGCCTACACGAATCCCAGATGTGGAAGACCAAAGACCTTCACTGTTGGACCTACTGCTGACCACTCATCCAGACGACTACCAGGTCTTCGTCGAAGACCCGCTTGGTTCGTCAGACCACTGTTTGGTCCGTCAGACCACTGTTTGGTCCGTACCATAGTGCCAAATATGTGTCATGTAAGGCTCGCTTTGCAGGCTGTAGACGCGTGTGGCACTACAGATCAGCGGATTGGGACGGGATGCGGTCCTTCTTTGCATCCTACCCATGGGCGCAGACATGCTTCTCGCTGGATGATCCAAGTGCTGTTGCTGACTCTGTCGCTGATGTGGTGCTACAGGGTATGGAACTTTTTATTTCATCCTCTTTGATACCCATCGGTGGCAGGTCCCAGCCCTGGTTTGGTCGCCAATGCAAACTGGCTTTACATCATAAGCAAGAGTGCTACCAACCCTGGGCCAGTGCATCAGCGGCTTGTGATGAAAAAACCAGTTACTCAGAAAGAAGTACAATTCTGCGTCTAGGTCCTTCAAAAGAGTCATTGCAAAGTCAAAGTCGGAGCATATTATCAGAATTAATTCTATATAATATTATTGGCTAATTAATATTATTGGGTAATTAATATTATTGGGTTTTGCACGACTTAATTCCGCCATCCTCATTCGCCATATGGTGGACGTTCCACGTGCCCGAACAAAGCGGTTCGATTCGACATTCTTGACCCGAACCGCAAGGGACTGGAATATGCTGCCTGAGTCTGTGTTCCCCGACGCGTACAACCTGGGAATCTTCAAGAAAAGAGTGAACAGGTACCTTTTAGGAAAGCGCGTTCCATCTTAGATTCCATTTAGATGCCAGCAAGTTCACTACAGTGCGATTTTCAAGGCATTTTTTGCCCCGCACGACTGCTCTGTGGAATTAATTACCAACGGATGTGTTTCCGAATCAATACGACTTAGGGGCCTTCAAAAAAAGATCATATTCATTCCTTAAAGGTCGGCAACGTACCTGCAGTACCTCCGGTGTTGCAGCTGTTCATGGACGGCGGTGATCACTTACCATCAGGTGAGCCTCTTGCCCGTTTGCCCCCTATTCCATAAAAAAATGCACCCGTTTGAATGCACCAAATGAAGATTATTATTATTATCATTATTAATATATAGGACAAATTATTTACTTTTTATAAATACATTTATATATACTTTTTTTCTATTTATCTATACAAATATATAACCGGTTTAACTGAATTCATATGGAAGTATACACGGCACACTTACCAAAATAACACTTTTCACGATTTTTTCTGTCTGTCTATCTGTTCGTCTGTATGTTTGTTTGTTCCAGCTAATCTCTGGAACGGCTGGACTGATGTTGACGGGACTTTCACTGTTAGATAGCTGATGTAATGAGGAGTAACTTAGGCTACTTTTTAAAAAAAATCTCATGCGGACGAAGTAGCGGGCACAGCTAGTCTATCTATTAATAAATAAATTCACATCCAAAAACTTTAATTAACATATTTATTCCTTCCGCAACATCATCAGTGCTTGTCGCTGTTTTCCATCAGTTGACCCACCTGCTTGTTTGCGTTCTGATATTATAAAAATATATATTTTTTATCTTCTCCGTACCTAAAGAGTAAAACGGGGCCCCTTTTACTAAGCTTCCGCTACCTGTCTGTCTGTCTATCGGTCACCAGACTGTATCTCATAAGCCATGATAGCTAAATGGACGACATTTTCGTAATTTTTTTGTTACCGTTTACCATTATCGTTGCTGCTTTAACAACAAATATTAAAAGTAAAAAATAAAAATATTAAGGGGGTCCACGTAGAATAAAGGTGTTTTTTCGTATTTTTACAGACACGTATCTTTATATATACAGACTGACTAGTAAGTTACCTTCAATATTTAAGGATGCGATAGTTGGCGATCATATGTGATGAGAAAAAATAACATTAAAAATAAATATTAAAATAATCCTTAGTAAACAGTACACCGAGAATCCTCTATTTACCTGCGCCACATCATGCGGATGCACGTGTCTCGTACACGAAACAAACAGCGCGGCGTGCTTCTAAGCATAAGTATATTCTCTAGAATATAATATATACATTTCACATATTTTTACAAAAATATTGGTCAAAAATTAAGCCCCTAATTTTATTATTTCATTTTAATGAGAATTGAGTACCGAGTACTCAGCAACGCACCATTAACATTTTTATAGACAGTATATTATTGTCTCTTTCCATCTCTCCATCCATTAGCCATCTACTAGTTTGTTTTCTTATAACAGAAAATCTTTAATAAAATTCATTGAATATTAACATAAAAAGCGGTATTGAATTTGTTATTTAAAAATAATTAATAAATATTATAGCCCTAGGCAGAAGATTGGGAGAGAAAACCTCCTTTTTAATATTTCAAAACAGAAATATATTTTAATAAAAACAATAAATCTCCGCTTTTAATTCGTGTTTCATTTTGCACCCTCCTTAAAATTAATTTTTAGTTACAGTTTCAGAAATCCTTACTAAAATTATAAATCCGAAAGACTGTTTTTGCATCTGTTTGTTTCATCTTTTACGTTTTCATGGCAAAACCAACTTTGATGAAATTTGACAAAGGATGTTCAAGACCTAGAGTCTTAGAATATTTTTAACGGAATTTTTGTGAAAATCTCTGAATTCCACGTCCATACGCTTGCCAAACCTCATCAAACTGACATAAATGCAGACATGTAGATAGAGACTTGTTTTACTTGATTTGTGTAGGTTTGCAAGCGCTTGTAGCCAATCCGATCTACTGTAGATTTGTCATCACAAATTAACGTCCGTACGCTCGCCAAACCTCATCAAGCCGACAAAACTGCAGACGTGTAGATTATGTGTTTGACTTGATTTGTATAGAATGCACGCTCGTTTTGATTTACTGTATCACCACAGATTAGCCGAAGACAATTACTCTCACAATCTGATAGGTGGCCAGCTTATCGCCAACCAGCACTAATCCGATCCAGGGCAACTTTCTTTTTAACAGAAAATTGAAAAAACACATTTTCTGAATTTCCTTACATGATGATCGAACTCGGAGCCTCATGTGGTCAACACTGGACCCCTTGACCAAGGAGGCGATGTTATACCTGTGACGCGGCACAACACTACGTGCTACGCACATCCCTATTATCGCGCAACCAGTCCATGCGTATGCGGAGTGAAGACAGCGGGAGGCGTCAGGCGTGGAACCTGGTCCCAGTTTCCACTTCCCAGTCGAAGCCCGGACGCAGCAGTGTGACATACGAATCTCGATCGACGTGATCCGCGTGCCCCTCGCTGCCTCGTGTCATGTTTTTAGTTACGTCGCGAAACTATAATTCCTCAATAAAGTGACTTTAATTCAAATCGCATTTAAATTATTTTCTTCAAAACCACCCCACCAAATACCTTACTATTAAAAATACAGTACGGTAGATACAGTACTCGATATCAAAGTAATTTTTGGTAAACTACCTGACCCGCAAAGCTTTAGATATCATGTCGAGTTAACTTTTATACAATTGTTACCACGAGTAGACGATCATGTCGATATAATTTTTATACAATTGTTATTCAGTATATCAGCCTTTTAGGAGTTGATTTAAAAAAATATAGCTGCTTGTTACCCCGGATAATGATCCGGGGTGATTGGAATGATGAACAATCTTTGTGTCAAAGTTTATTAAAATTGGTTGACAGACAGAATTTTCCAGATAAAATATTAGTAGCATGGAAATATGTAATTAGTATAAATTATTATCAATAAGATAATCTCAGCCGGTAGATTTACCTGCTTTTAATATTTAGCAAGCGTTTAAAAGTTAAGTGAGCATAACATATGACGCAGTAAAGAAACAAGATTTAACGACACGCATAACATTTTGCATAATTCAGGTAATACCTACGTAGAATACGTAGGTCACACTATAAGTTTTGCGTAACTTAAAAAAACTACATGTTATAACCAAAATATTATGTTTATTGCTTTTCAAAATAATCTCCTTTACATTTTAAACATTTTTTCATGCGATCGAACCATTTTTTAAAACAGGAGGACCACAGATATGAAGGCATGTTTTCTACGTGCTGATTGAACGCTATCACTGCTTCTTCGGAGTTGGTAAAAGTAAAACCTCTCATCAAATCTTTGATTTTGGGGAAAATACAGAAATCACAGGGTGCCAGATCGGGGCTATGCGCAGGATGAGTGACGAGATGTACTTTTTCGGAAGCTAAAAATGACTTTGTTTTGTTGGCCGTGTGTGAAGAAGCGTTATCATGGTGTAGGAGAATGAGGCTTTTGGGTCGTCTTTCGCGAACTTTTTCTAACACCCTGGGTAAACAAATGGTAGAATACCACTCGGCATTAACACTCTTTTGATCTTCAAATGGAACTGTACAGATGGGATCCGTAGCTGAGAAAAAAAATGCAATCACTTTTTTACCAACGTTTCTTGCCTGTCTCACTTTTTCTGACACTTGTTTCTGACACGGCGCTACTGAGGTGATTGAATTTGTGGACGCGTTTCACATCCTCTACACCAATCCGTAGCGGCGTGCCCTCCCTACAGATTGCATCTCTTGGATCTTCTGGGTATTGATGTTGAGCCCTGTGAGGCTAGCCTCACGATGTAAGTCGTCAAACTTTGATTGCATGTTGCGGTGCGTGTAACTCTATATCTGAAGATAATATTATAGAGCTGAAGAGATTTTTTTTCTTTATTTGAATGAGCTAATCTCTTAAATCTCTGAAGCAGTCGGTTTGTCTTTCTGGGTTCCGTACGTAAAAAGTAAAAACGGGACCCTATTACTAAGCCTCTGATGTCTGTCTGTTCGTCTGTCTGTCTATCACTAAGCTGTATATTGTAAACCGCGATAGCTAGAAATTGATACAAATTATGTATTTCAATAACAAATACTAAACATAATAAAATGAAAATATTAAGGGTGCTCCCCATAAAATAAACGTATTTTTCTTATTTTTTTGCTTAATATTAATAACAATAACTGGTAAACGCTTAAAGTTTTCACAGAATATTTAGTTATATATTACCTTTCAAAATAAATAATTAAATAAAAATAAAGTAAACACAACAAACGTAATTTTAATCAATTTTTTACTCGATCTTAATAAACAGAAACTTGAATAGGGATGGTACGGAACCCTTCGTGCGCGAGTCAAACTCACACT
This sequence comes from Apodemia mormo, assembly GCA_036924255.1. Taxonomy (NCBI): domain Eukaryota; kingdom Metazoa; phylum Arthropoda; class Insecta; order Lepidoptera; family Riodinidae; genus Apodemia; species Apodemia mormo. The sequence continues at coordinate 11,902,761 of JAUPFN010000008.1, forward strand.
TGGCTGGTTTTTTGTGTTAAGCCCGCATTCATGACTAAGGCTGTAGGATATTTTACTCGACATACCATAATTTTTTTACGTAGTAAAACTTTATATATATAACTATTTTCCCCGTGTTGGTCTCGGGCTCCTCTGAAGATTAGGCCATCTGCCGTTCTACCAGGCAGGTCGTAAAAGGCGACCGATTGACTATACGAGTCATTACCATCGCGGCTAGTAGGTGGTAGAGTTCTGCATTGTCTCGCCCGACCACTACCACCGTCTTACCTACTCCTGCCGCAATAGCGTCAATGCTTTTCAATGTCGTGTTCCGGTTTAGAGGGTAAGACTTCCCATTTTATTTTTTTCTAGAACCTTGCATCAGATCTTCACCAATTTAAAATAGAAAGTGCTTTAAATACTTTATCAGACAAAAAAGAATTTTCAAAATTGATTCATAAATTACCGCGTTTTGATTAAACATTAAAAACATGCATTTGGAAAGTCGATTGAAAAGATAATTGAAGGAAATAAAGTTAGTATTGAATAGAAATAACTACTTCTAGACTGTGTGCTATTATTAAAACTTTTCTAAGTAGTAAACTGCTTTCATTTTTGCCTGAATCGAACCTGCGACCTCATTGTGGTAGGTTTAGCTGTACTAATATAAAGAGAAAACATTTGTTTTTTTTTTCACCTGTGCAGTCTAGTGGTTCGGTGTTGTGTTGACCACATAAGGTGCCGGTTCTGCGAATTCTAAAAAAAATTCTTTTTTTTTAGTTTTCTGATAAAATCAACGCTGCCCGGAATTTAATAAATGCCTGGTTGGCAATAAATAGGCTTGCCATCTATAAAATTATGGAACTTATGGCCAATTGCATTGATATTGTCTTAGCTGAGAATAATCCTAAATAGTATGCTGTCACATTCTTTTCATTTAAAACAAGAAGGGACAGCATACTGTTTGGAATTATCGTAATCTAAAACATTGTTAGTGCAATTGGCCTTAAGCTAATCGTAGTTGCACACATCGTACCTCTGCCTAAATCATCTAGGGATGCGGGCGTGAAAATACTTTTTGATTTGAATTTTTGTATATATGTACAAAATTATCTCAAAAAGTTACTGTTCGATCGGTCCAGACCGATCCTAAAAAAATATTTTACTGTTAGAAAGTTACACTATTCAGATACAACAAAGGCTACTTTTTACTCGATTGAGAAAAATGGAGTAATAATTTTGAGCCATGCACAAGAAGATGCGAACGAGTGAGTGTTTTTTAAATGTGCTGAATTTTAAATAAATGGTTATCTTGAACAATTATGTCGAGATTTATCACTTTTCGTCGACCTCTAGACCTGACTAAGTAAAAATAATAAATATATGTTTTGGTAAACGGCGATAAAAAAGTCCTCCTGCATTAGTCATCACGCTGAGATCACACAATCAGAAATACAGTAAATATTTAATGCAATCGCCAAAGAGAAATTTCATTTTCATTGAAGAGAGGAAATAAAAAATGCTAACTGTGAAGCTTGCAAATGTAAACAGAATAACATATAGATCGCTTTCAAAGCTCTTCAAAGGGCAAACAGGAAGGTTATACAAAAATAAACAAAAAATACAAGATGAAATTATTTATCATAATATGACTGAATAAAATAATTTGTGTACATATAAATACGTTAAGCGAATACTGTGTAAACCTTTTCATAGAAATTGAACAGGCAAAGGAGTATAAAATTGGGTACAGTCAAAGTTTATTGGAAAATAGTCACAGAAAGCAAATATTTTAAGTGATACATTATACTTCCCGCGTTTCCCCGTGTTGGTCCTGGGTTCCTTTGAAGAATAGATCAACTGCCGTTCTGCTAGACAGGTCGTAAAAGGCGACCGATTGGCTATGCGAGTCACTTCCATCGTGACTACTACTAGGTGGTAGAGTTCTGCAATGTCTCGCCCGGGTCTGATACCACCGCCTTACCTATTCCAGCCGCAATAGCGTCAGTGCTTGTCACTGTCGTGTTCCGGTTTGGAGGGTAAAGTAGCTGGTAAACTTATAGATGTTGTATTAGACCTCGCCACAAGATAGCAACGCACCATTAACATCTTTGGTGTCCATAGGCGATGGTTGACTCTTTCCATCAGGAGACCCATCTGCTTGTTTGCTATCTTATGTTATAAAAAAATACTAGCGATTGCCTGAGGCCAAACTTCAAGCAGAGACTGAACAATTAAATCTTTTAAGTTTCAACACTAAGAAAATATAGAGAAAGGAAGAAAGAAGAAGAAGAAGGAAGGGAAGGATGAGGAAAAGAAGGCAAAGGAAATACGAAGGTAGAGGCAAGGTAGAGAAAGATAGATTGATAGTAGGGAAATTTAAGAGGATTAGAAAGGTGAATGAATGGGCAAACTAGGCGCAAGGTAGGGAAAGTGAGGGGAAGGATAGGGGCAAGTTAGAGAATGTAAGGGAAAAGTAGGGAAATGAAGGGAGAATGTAAAGGGAAGGAAGGGGACGGTAGGAAGAAGGTAGGGGAAGATATAGATAAGAATAGGGCTAAGAGAGAGATATGGGAAGAAGCAATTAGTGGTGGAGAGAGAGATAAGAGTAGTTAGTGGATATCTGCGACTTCGCCTGCATTTGTGCTTATAAATATTGTAGTTTCTAGTAAATTTAGAGTCAAAATTAAATAAATAAATCGTATATTTTGAGGGTTCTATACATCAAATTAAAAAAAAAAACCCTTACAGGATCACTCCTATGTTTGCTTGTCTGTTTTCTGTCGTAGTCATATGCTCTGAAACTTCTGGACAGATTGAGTTGAAAAAAAAGTTTTGGAATCTATGATATCGTAAAATTAGTATACACACATAATTATGTTCATAAAATAGTGTATTATAAACTCAGTAGATGTCACTATAATAAATCTGTGCTCATGAATACAGTTTTAAGTTTTCACTTCTGGCAGCAGTCCATATAAATACTCCGTTTTTTTGACAACGGACTTTGGCTTTGATTCTTTTGAATATGACAACTGACTCTAGCTTTATGTACGTATCTCGGTGTGTATGTATCTCAATTCAATGTAGTGTGTGTAATCTTTACTTTAATTAATTTAATTAAAAAAAATATCTTCACGCCTGTATCCCCGAAGTGGTAGGCAGAGGTACAAGTGCACCCACGTTTAGCCGAAGATACTTGGTCCCACCAATGTGATAGGTGGCAAGCCTATCGCCAACCGGGCACTTTCCAATCCCGGGCAATTTTGTATTTATCAGAAAACTAAAAAAACACTATTTTTTAAGTGCCCGACCCGGGAATCGAACCCAGGACCTTATGTGGTCAAAGCCAATGCTGGAACACTAGACCACAGAGGGGACTATTTTTTTTTAATAAATTTAATAAGTTTAAATATATAGATTTTGAAAATCCTCCGTAATATAAACCTTAACTATGCCAATTTTTATACCTCACGTTATTTTTTTGAAAAGGGGTATAAAGTCTTAGCTTCACATATTCATATATTATAGATTACAGATGACTATTTACATTAAATAGCTTTTATTACAAATTTTATACCCTATTTCCAACGTCTTCCCTACTTTTGGTACTAATGCCATGGTTTACCAGGTGATAAAGATTCATTGTTGTTTGTATTTGAAAAGTAAAGTAACCAGAAAAATTATACGTGTGGCATTCCAACTCCGCCATACAAATAGCAATGCCCCATTAATATCACGATCGCGAATGCGAACGTTGAAGCATTCGCGTAATTGTTTAAAAAGGCGTACAAAACTTTTTCTTCGCGTTTTAATTTTAAATAAATAGAAGTAAGAAATGTAAGTCCTATGTACGTCTATTTAAATCTGAAACGACGTTTGAGTGGTGTTATTTCACAAAGCAGTTTCACGCTCGAAAAGTCTTGTCGTAGTGCCGCAATAGCTTTTTGTAAGATTAGGGTAAAAAGGTCAGTTGTAGACACTTAAGGGCGAGTTTTATGTTCAGAAAGTGAGTAATTATGATGTGTAATAGTCAACCCTTCATCTTAGCTGATAATGTAAAAGTTACTTCGTATATACAGTGTTATTTAAGATAAAACAGTAATATTTAGCTACAAACAAGAGTTTTGTTTAACAAAGGACCCATTTTACTTACATCTTTAATAAATAAAGTACTTTCTCAAACAGGAAATGCCAAATAGTTCATATTTTATTATTTTACATACTTTTACATAAAAAAATAATATTTTCAGTTTTTACAAAACTGAAAATATTATTTTTTTTATTTTTTTATATCATAAGATAGCAAACAAGCAGATGGGTCTCCTGATGGAAAGAGTCAACCATGGCCATAGACACCAAAGATGTTAATGGTGCGTTGCTATCTTGTCGCGAGGTCTAATGCCACATGCTCAAGTTTACCCGCTACCTTACCCTCCAAACCGGAATACGACAGTGACAAGCACTGACGCTATTGCGACAGGAATAGGTAAGGCGGTGGTACTAGACACGGGCGAAACAATGCAGAACTCTACCACCTAGTAGTCACGATGGTAGTGCCACGTATAGCCAATCGGTCGGCTCTTACGAATTACCTGGCAAAACAGCAGTTGGTCTATTCTTCAAAGAAGCCCGGACCAACACGGGGGAGATTTACGGCGATTATTTATATTTATTTTTGTTAATTAAAAGAATGTTTGAACTATCTAATAATATATGTTTTAGCACTTACCCCATATGAAGAAAAAGGTTGGTAAGCTTAACCGATTAGAAAAGTTTTAGTTTCCTAAGTGATCAGGAAGTACCTCAAAAATCCCTGCAAAATGCTAGATGTTGGTTGAACTATTACATCCAATTCATCCAAAAAAATGTGTAAACTGCCCTGATTGCATCCCTGATGACTGCTGCATCCCTGAAATTTTCCACTAAATTAAGGTATTTTAAGCTCAAAAGAGTAAAAAATGTAAGCATAGATTTTTCAGTTAAACATCTATTTTGTGAAAAATGCAAGTATTTTAATTTTTGAAAAGCTGTATATTTTGAAATCAATGATGGCATTCAACTCAATTTTTGAGATTTAAAATATTGCTTTAGCTAAATAATCGATAGGTTGAAAAACTTCGATGCAATGTCAAAAAACATTTTATTTTTAATTTCCTTCATTGGTAAATCCCAAACAAATTGACCGATTTTGATTAAATTAACGGTATTTGACGCAGTTTTTTAAGGAAAAAAGCTGATAAAATCTTATCAATCGGTGAATTAACTTGAAAGTTATTTAAAAAAATTAAAAAGTTTGCTAAAAACAACGTAATTTTAATATTTGAAAAGCTATAAGTTTTGAGAATTAGATTCGATTTTGATTTTTGAAACGACATTTGACGTAGTTTTTTAGGACCAAAATATCGTATAATACTACAAAATAATTAGTTGAAAAATTTCGAAACAATTTCAAAAAAAACACTCTTTTTTTAAATTTTTCGTCACATTTTTTTCCCATACGGATAAACCGATTTTGATGCAATTTATGTATTAGATAGACGTAGTTTTTTTTTAGGAATAGAGCTGATTAGTTTTTGTACTCAATCAGTACGTAAATTTGGAAGTTATAATAAAAAATACTGATTCGTCGAAATCTTTTTTGGTGTTTTTTCAAAATTTCTCAACATCTCCTGGGCCAAATCGATTCAAATTTATAGGAAGTCTAAGTTTGATTTAGTCCTGGATATTCGAGGATATTAAGATTATGAAAATATTTCTACTGTTATAGAGAAAACCAAATACCATGAACACAACTGGAAAATATGTATGAAGGCCCACTATTTTCCAGTTGTGTTAAAATGGTAGAGTTCTGCATTGTCTCGCCCGGTTCTGGTACCACTGCCTCACCTATTCCTGCCGCAATATCGTCAGTGCTTGTCTCTGTCGTGTTCCAGTTTGGAGGGTAAGGTAGTCGGTAAACTTATGCATGTGGCATTAGACCTCGCCACAAGATAGCAACGTACCATTAACACCTTTGGTGTCTATACGCGATGGTTGACTCTTTCCATCAGGAGTCCCATCTGCTTGTTTGCTATCTTATGATATACTAGCGACCTGCCCGCGGTTTCACCCGTGTAGCTTTTGTTCCCGTAGGAATATTGGAAAGTTTTATATACAAAAACCTTCATCAAGAGTCAATCTATTTAGTAAAAAAAACCGCATCAAAATTCGTTACGTAGTTTTAAAGATTTAAGCATACATAAGGGATATACGGATATAGGGACAGACAGCGAAAGCGACTTTATTTTATACTCTACTAGTGATCTGCCCGCGGTTTCACCCGCGCAGCTTTTGTTCCCGTGGGAATATTGGAAAGGTTTATACACTTAAACCTTCCTCAAGAATCAATCTATCTATTAAAATAAACCGCATCAAAATCCGTTGCGTAGTTTTAAAGATTTAAGCATACATAGGGACATAAGGACATAGAGACAGACAGAGAAAGCGACTTTGTTTTATACTATGTAATGATGTGATAAAAAAAATGGTAAATTATTACGGACTTAAAATGGTAAGTATAATGTATGTATCCTGGAATATACAAATATCAAAAACCTGTGTACGAAAAATAAAAGGTAATAGAAACGGCAAGTGGATTTAAATTTACTGTATCAAAAGATAAAGCAAAAATGAAAAAAACTTCAGGAAAATTTTGAAAATTAAAATTTTTTGACTATGACGTGTAATCATTAAAACCAACTCACCTCTTTAAGAAATCTTCAGTAATATACACACGATTTCTATAGGAACGAAGTTCCTTATCGCGCGTTGTGAAAGAGGGCTAGACGGAAAAAATTCTTACGAAAAGTTGTCACGACACTTTTGGCAAGTCGACCGAGTGTCGGATTCCGATCGGTTGCCGAGTTTTGACCGCCGGTCGAATTTCGACCGGGTGCCGAAATTCGACCGTGGGTCGAAATTCTACGAAGTTCCTTATCGCGCGTTGTGAAAGTTGGCTAGACGGAAAAAAATCTTACGAAAAGTTGTCACGACACTTTTTGCTATAGTAAGGTATTGTAAGCTGTGCGGCGTGCGGATGTTTCTTTGTCTGTCTGTCTCTCTCCCTCTCTCTCTCTCTCTTATAGAAAGCAAGCCAGATATTTTCATTTCTATTTCGCATTGAACAGTGTGGTGTCGCGACGATTATTTTTGTTGAGTGTATACACTATACAGGTTTTTTGTAAATAATAATAAAAGGAACTTCGTTCCACCCGGGTGTCCCTTGACACCTCTCAAGTTTTTTTTTAATTTTGTATATCATTAGATAGCAAACAAGCAGATGGGTCTCATATGGAACGAATCAAACATCGCCTATAGACACCAAAGATGTTAATGATGCATTGCTATCTCGTGGCGAGGTCTTATGCCACATGCTAACTTTACCGGCTTCCTTACCCTCTAAACCGGAACACGTCAGTGACTAGCACTGACGCTATTGCCGCAATAGGTAAGGCGATGGTACCAGACCAACACGGGGAATAAGGAATATGTAAGGTGATGGTACCAGACCAACACGAGGAAACACGTATAGAAGATTTAATCATATATTTTTGAGTTCATAGGATAGCAACAAGCATTATAAATTAAATATTTGTAACTATCTTTTTAGTATATTCAGAAATCTATATATGAAAACGTGAAGCAAAAACTTTGTATCCCTTTTTAAGATCATTTTAAGAAGATGTATAAAAATTTCGTGCAGTTAAAGCTTACATTGCGGAGGACTGTCGAAATCTTATATTTTTAAATATGCATTAGAAACTCAAGTCACAAAGAATAGTGTGTCTTACCAAAAATAAGTTTGTATTAACGGAGGATTACCTTTGTAAGCATCTTTGTCAGGAAGGGTATGTGCTTACATTTCATGAAAAGAATAGTGTTACCTATATTAATCTATTTATATTAATATTATAAATGCAAAAGTTTGGATGTTCCCTTATATTTATTACGTATTAAAAGCACGTGTACTATTTTACTTGACTTTTTATTTATTAAAACCAACCGGTTTCGCGTTTTAACGCATCATCAGGGCAAACGCGAAACCGGTTAGTTTTAATAAATAAAAAGTCAAGTAAAATAGTACAAGTGCTTTTAATACGATATAAATAATAAATATAAGTTAACATGGAATTTTACCAAGTGCCGACGATATTCAGTGTTCAAAGTTTGGATGTTTCGATGTTTGGATGGATGGATCTTTTTACTCAAAACTCTCTAAACTCAAAACTACTGAACTTTTTATCCAAGAAAACTGAGTCGTTCTCGCGGTTTTCACCAAAAACTTATAACGTACCGGTCTGCACACTGCATATAGTGTTCTATATATTATATTACTACTGCGTATTACATAAATTCAAGCACCGCCCACCCCGCATGCGTGAATTTGCTGACGATAAATATTTATATGGTCTATCATCTGTATATTAATGCATAAAGCAAAAAACTTCGTACTCACTTTTAAGACATCCACGCATAATGTGAAGAATGAAATTTGGCACATTTAAACCTAATAAATAAACATTACAAAGACTAAATTCATGTGACATACATGATTATTACCAATATCAAATGTTTGATGAATTAAATTGGTGAATTATAAATTAGATGGATGTAGCCATATTTCTAGCTTTAAAATTTAACCAACTTAAGTTGGTTAAATTTTAAAGCTAGAAATATGGTTATGGTATATGGTTTAAATACATTCCTTTATCATAAGACATTCTGTCTGCTTCATAATCCATAGATAAAACAAATTCGTGTTAATTACACCATTTATAACTCAAGAAAACTGGAACAAATTTTAATAAATTCAAGCGTTACTTTGCGGATATTGATATATTTAAAAATTTCCGCGATACCTTATATTATGGAACTGCTGTGATGTAACTGACACGAAAGTTAGTGTAAGGATTGGGGCAAACTTATTCAGGACTACAGTGACACAATAGTCCACCTACTTCCACCACACTTTCTTCGACGTCAATGGCAACGGCAGTAACACACAAATTATGTACTCAACGAACATTTCACTTTGCAACTGAAGCATCTTAAGAGAGTCGAATAGCATTTTGAGCGACTAGCTAGAAGCTTCACTAGCTAGCTAGCTAGTGAAGCTTCAGTTGCATCTAAGCAGCTCATATAAGGTTACGCGGAAATTTTGCAAATTAAATACTACAATTTCTTCTTTGGACAAAATTTTATGATTTTGTGATTTTGGATTAGTCTCCGTCGGGAATAGGATAATAAGTATTAAAATATAATATTCATCAATAAAAAAATATCAATAACTTTTTTGACACGACACTTAAATACTTGATTTTTTAAAATTTATATTTTAGTTATATTTATTATCGTAATAAAAAATAAATTAGATAATTAATTTTGTAATAATTTTAATATCGTAAATCTGCGCATTTATTTACTGTTAGGAGAAATAAAGTTCACCGGGCCAGCTATTACTTCCAAATACGACATATATTATGTTTAACAGTGTACTAGTTTGCTACACATTTTCGGTGCAGCATCAGATCATTAATTCCATATTCTTGCATAGTTTTGTAGTATAGTTGGGTGTTTCAAATTTTAGGTCACACATATGTTTAAGAGAGAAGTACATACCAAAAATTATGTGTCTAAGAACCGATAATAGTGAAACGGCTGAACTAAGTGTAATAAAATATGTCTAAGACCATTTCTACAAATTTAGTTTTCAAATTACAGAAATCCACATACAAATTGGTTCACTCGTTTAAGAGATACGGTGCCGCAGATAGACACTCAGACAGACCCACACATACACACATAGCGGAAATCCCTAACTTTATTAGTTACCCAATTCAAGATTTTTCGAAGAAATAAAATATGGCCGTCTCGTCAAAACGAAACTGAACAAAAACTCAGCTTGTTGAACAAAAGTCAAAAATAAAAATGTTTCAAAGACCACAGTCTAATAGATATGTCATAAAAACCTATTTCGTGCGAAGTCGGTGTGGATCGCCAGTATGATATTATAAAATGTATTATAAAATACGATTATAAATGATATTTAGTTCTAAATTCTGTTGTCATACAATTTAAAATAAGATAAGAAGAAAAAAGGTTAATTTGTAGCGCCAAAATAAATACTTAAATAAGGGACTAAACTTCACAAATATTTAAAGTAATCAAAATAAAACGAGATTACATGGAACGAAGAAATGAAAAGGGTTGTAAAAGAAGACAAAACTGTAAGCTTCTTTTGGAAGCTGGGAATAAAATAGAGACATTAAACCAGGTATTTGTATTTTAAATGCTGTTTAAAGTTGAGCGAGAATTTTTATTTTTTGGATGGAAAAGAATAAAATTGTTGTTAAAGAAATAAAAATTTCAATGCTATTTTTGGATCTAACTAATTTTTATAGCGGTTTAGCTTCAACTCCAATATCATATATTCCTACTATATGATGTTGGAGTTGAAGCTGAACTGATAAACGGATCGGAAATACAGGCTCAAACTAAGGATATATGATGAAGAAATTGATTATTTAAGAGCTTTTTCGTAGTGACGTTTTCAAATTAAAATATTCCGCCGCGAAAACCAAACGATAAGTTTACTTTGCTTATTTCGTAAGGGTACCAAGCGTGATGATACTACTACTGCATATTATAAATTGGCTTAGAAGTAATTCTATCCCATATAAAAGTTGAACAAAAAAAGGCGTGACTATTCATACATGTCCTAAATTATATAATATATAATCTAAACATTAGGTTCTTCTTTTAAAAATATAAATATTATTACATATTATGTAATTCCTTCCTAATTTCCGGTATCATTATCATTTATTTGTGAATGTAAGGGTATACCGGGAGATAATCTTAGCCGAATAGGCTAACCTCTAGATCAGAACAATATATTAAGTCCTTGGAGCTTCGGTTTTTCTACATCCAAATTGTTTATATCATATGTTTCTAATATGTCACTGATAAAAAAAACACCATCCTTATTGGTCAACCTCCTGTGCAAGTTTATCGTCAATCACAAATATAATATAAAAATAATAATAAACATTTATTTGAGACCAACCACAGTATATCATCAACAACAACAAAAAAATATAAAAAGGCATGCATAGCTACGTGGATGGTTCTGATCTTAAAGTCTGCCGAGCAAATATCTCTGAAGCGGCGGTAGCAAATATCTTCTCTAAAGTGGACACACACACCTGCCCGCGGTACAAAGGAATGTTGTTGTACCCCGGGTAGGAGAAGTAGGAAGTATCAACCAGAGAAGATATATATGTCGGTCTCGCTCAAGAAGAGCAAAGCTGGTTTCGCCGTCTTCAGATGATAATGGAAGCGTTCAGGTTCAAATGAAGTCCCCTGACATTGCAAAAATCCACAGCAAGCATGGAAGCAGATGCCATGGCTTTCTTACTCTCATTACACCAGGTAGGATCGTCTATGAGTGAAATTTTGTCTTCTCCAGAATACGCAGAGCAACTTTAGTATTCGTGATCCGGCTGTTTAAGGAATCAAGAGCACGAACGCCCAGGGTGGAATTCTTCACCACTGGTGTAAGTGGTAGCTCCCTGGAGTAGATTATGTTTTAATTGCGCGTTCATAATGTGTTTAGAAGGGGGGTTGACCTGAGAGACTCCTACGAACCGAACAAAATGCGAAAACAGAGCTGTTACTTTACGTCGTACTAAGTAAGAGAGTGTTACCTCACGGGCGTGCCAGCCTATTAAGTTGCAATTACAGTATGGTACTACCACTAATTTGGTTGACTGACTACACTGGTGTTCACTTATTTTTGCTACAAAAATTATGTCGTCGGTGGGCGATGCTGTTGTCACGTCTCTACGCCGGCAAAATAAAAAAATAAATAAAAAATATATATTTTACTAATACAATAATGTAAGTACACAATAACCCCTTAATGTATAAATAATAACCCCTTCATAAACACATTTAATACTTTTAAAGAATATTTGTCTAGTATAAAAATATATAAAAAACTGATTTCTAATTTTTTTTTGTGGACGTCTGAATGTGCCACGATTACCCTTAAAATTCCTAACGTATCGGTACCATTTGTTTAATGTCTTCATTTTGTCACGGGGTTGTTTCCGATTGAAAATTACTATCATATTCAGGGAACGTTATGAGGCGTGCACTTTTAGATTTTACAATTTTTTTTGATCTGTAATACTTGAAAATTTCAGAGCGCGTAATATTAATTAAGTTAATTACCATAAAAAATAAAGGCGATAAATAATTCTGTGTATTTCTCAGCTTTTCATTTGCTTGATGTTTATAATAGCATATGTGCAAATGTTTAAATATGAGTACGAAAATATGAAAATGTAATATTCACTTATCCACTTTATTTTCTTTGCTTTTCGTGAAGGTAAAACTAACTCTCGTAAAAGTATTAGGCCGCGGCATTAGGAGACTTACGGAATAATTACCAAAATGTCGTTCTTTCGGTTACCTTTTGTATAACAAGTAGGCTGTCGCTTTATCAATTCTGTTATAGAACTAGTATCTTAATCTAGGTAAGCCAGTGTACATACATAATTTCTTAACTATTATGCGCGTTAAAATTAGGTAGCTAATAGTCCATAAACATTGCGTAAAACTTGTTTTTACGTATATTTTAAGCTAACTAACAAGCAGATGGCTCTCCTGATGGAAAGGGGAAACCATTGAATATAGGCAACAAAGAAACTAATGATGCGTGCTATTTATTTACCGGCTATCTAAACCTCCAAGCTTGAACCCAACAAAGACAAGCAACGAAGTTCTTGTGGCAGCAATAGGTAAGGTGGTGAAGTACCAAATACCCGGGTGAGAGTATTGCTGAACTATATAATCCAATAAATAAATAAACAAACAAACGAACGAACGAACGAACGAACGAACGAACGAACAAACGAACGAACAAACAAACAAATAAATAAATAAATCTAATAGTCACGAGGGTAATAACACGTATAGTCAATCGTTCACCTTTTAAAAACTACCTCGCAGAACTGCAGTAGGTCTATCTTCAAAAGACGCTCGAACTATGCCCGGGGGAGGGGGCGGTGGGGCTATATATGGGTTTTTAATTATTTAGGGGGAGACAAAATTTCAATTTATAGTTACTAAATTATAATTTAATTCGGATTAAAAATTATATAAATTATCACGGATTCTTTTACAAATTCTTGTACGGTGGTTATAAAAAAGATAAAGAGAATCTCAAGGCGCCAGGGTGTAAGTACCCAGTTAAGACTATTAGAACAAACACACATTAGAACAGCTGAGGTTCCGCCTTTGTACTCATTTGTGCAATAAAGTATTTAAATAAAAAAAAAAAAGTTTTTCTCCATGTATTAATGTATAAATTAGATAGACATTAATCTGATAATGGTACATTCTGTGTATTTTAAAGACCAGTGCGAAATGGGAATCTATTTGAATGATTCGCCCTTGTTATTAGAGTTAGCCTGAGATCTTAATCTATTTGGCTTAGCTAATGAGGTTCCAAATTCGATTCTCAAGTCGGGCAATTGCGGTTCTTTTAGGGCTATTCGCGTAAATATAAAATTTAGTAGCAACCTGGAGTCTGGTGATGTGTTAACATTTCCGTGTCTCTGGTGAGCATGTAAAGTTGTCAGTCCCGGTTAGCTACTAATCGGTAGTCCTTATAGTCGAAAATAAAATGATTTGATTGAGACCATCACCTATCTCGTCAATAAAGTACAGGCTGACGAACAGCTGAATGTCTTATTATTTGCGCTATATCAATTTACATCAATTTTCTTTAGAATCACTCAAGCAGTTTTTCTAATTTATAACCATTTTACAACGGTAATATATGTAGTATATGTATAGTATACTTATATATATGTAGTAGATGTATAGTTATGTAATATACGTAGATTCGCTTTGCATCTTCTATCGCATCTATTATGGAGTGTTCCTACGAGTTGCTCGGATTAATTCCTGCCCCTGAATTCCCTCTTCAGACATCGCGTCAACATTTAAAATTCAACCCTCATCATTTAAATGTATACAAATCCACAACCTCGCGTTTCTTTCGACATGTTTTGCCTTTTACTACTCTTTTATAGAATTAATTACCGCAGAGGGTATTTCCGAATAGATACGACTTGGGTCCTTCAACAAAAGAGCTTACTCATTTTTGAAAAGCCAGCAACGCAACTGCAATACCTCTGGTATTATAACATATTGTACTCCTATTAGCAAACATGCAGATGACGCTTCTGCAGTAAGAAAAGGGCAAGCATCGCCTGTACACAAACATATTATAAATGCGTAGGTACTCGTAGAATGTCACAATCAAAAATTTACTGGCTACTTTTTCTTCCAGACCAGAACACAACAGAATCCTTTTTCATGATTTTGCTTTTTTTGTGGCGAAATGCATAATGCTGCTGCACTGTAGTGTAATGAGCTGACAATAATTATCGCTATATAAAACATGTGTACATAATTTTTAGTCACTTCGGTCAATCATTCGACCTTTAAATTTGATAGCAAAGCCTTTTTAAAATAAAAAGTGTTAAAGATTATTTTAAATAATACTTTCAAAATATAAATCAGAGTGCTTTTTGTGATTAACCTAGGAGAGCACGGTTCTAATGGATTTATTAAACATGAGGCGTATATTTACAAAAAAAGCAAAATTGTTAGCAACTGTTTAAGGACGCATGTTTATAATCAATCCTCTCGTGACTACAGCTACCAACTTATCTTGATCGAAATCGAGTCTTTCTCCATGTTATTACTCTACCCCGTGTTGATCTGGGGCTCCCTTCAAGCTATTATTCATTATCTCTCATTCTATCATGAAGCAGTTTGTAAAAGACGAACAATTGACTGTACGTGTCACTACCATTGTGACTACTATAACTTCTAGGTTATGCAACGTCTTACATGGGTATACCGCCTTACCTATTCACGTCGCAATAGCGTCAATTCTCGTCTTTGAAATGTACCAGTTAAGACGGTAAGCTTATGTAAGTGACATTAACGCCTCACCACACGGATAGCAACGCATCATCACAGAATACTTAGAGACTACCAGAAGTCGATGTTACATACAAGTATTATTCGAGCATAGCACACATATGTAGATACCTCTCACGGACGCGATATCTCCGACTGGTGCGGTACAAACTGTACCGAACCATTCCGAGATATCGCGTCCGTGAAAGGTGTCTATGTGTGCGTTGCTCGAATATCACATGTATGTAGATTGACAACTGTTAGTCTTCAGTATAATGTGGCATCATTACTATCTTTTACTTACTATAGATGGTGGATGTCTCTTTCTAATAGGAGACCCATCTGCTAGTCTGCTACTCTAATATAGATCTACTGCAATTTTATATTTTGAAAATGTTCAAGTATATCTAAAAGTTTCGACCGCCCCGTTGGTCGAGTGGTTAGCGACCCTGACTACGCAACCAACGGGGCTCGGGTTCGATCCCGATGTTTGTATTTCCAGGTATGGGTGTTTATTATGTATGTAAAAGTATGTATATATGCTTACTTTAGTATTTATTTATATATATATACAATTTTAAGCATCAAGTACTGATCAGCCTCCTTCAGTATATATCTTTTACTAGTCAATCTATAAATATATGTATATATGTATATATATATATATATATATATATATATATATATATATATATATATATACATATATATATATATATATATATATATATATATATATATATATATATATATATATATATATATATATATATATATATATATAGTATTAGACAATTATGTTATTCATAAAAAACATAAAATGTTGTTATGAATAACATAATTGAGTAATTGGTTTTACTAATTATAGTAAAATCATAAGACAGCAAATAAGCAGATAGGTCTCCTGATGGAAAGAGTCAACCATCGCCTATGGACACCCAATTACGTCACTATCTTATGGCAGGGTCTAATGCCCCATGAATAAGCTTTACCCTCCAAACCGGAACACGAAAGTGACTAACACTGACGCTATTTCGAGAGGAATATGTAAGGCGGTGGCATCCAACACCCGAGCGAGACATTACAGAACTCTTATCACCTAGTAGCCACAATGGTAGTGACTCGCATAGCCAATAGGTCGCCTTTTACGACCTGCCTGGCAGAACGGCCGTTGGCCTATTCTTCAAAGACACCCGGGACGAAGAGCCGAAAAGAGCCCGGGACTAATACGAGGGAAACTGTCTTAACAATATTAGCTTGTAACTAATCACTTAACGTTTCAAAACATCGTCATTGAAATAAGTTTTATAAATATAATAATTTTTATTTATAGTTTTTTATTTAAATCAATATGTTAATAATAATAAGAAAAAATCTATAACTTCTAAAAATCTATAAAAGTCTATCAACTATTGGCATCAACAATGCTGGTTAGTCATGCTGTGAAAAGTAACTAGTAGCGACAGGCAATAAAATAATGGAATTTTCAATACAATATGTAGTAGAAATAGAAATTGAAGATATTACATTGCATGAATAAAACGTCAAAATGTAAGGGCATGAGATGATTTCAAATAAGTATGTATTTATGTAAATATTATCACCCAATTCACAGTTCGTGATATCATTTGGTAAATATTCACGTTTCAAGTGGGTTTTATTAAGTTGAGAGGAATCACCAGAAACTTATATTACAAAAAATGTAAGATGATCCCCTGGGTTCTTATGTAAAATTGTACTGACGCTCAGTGTTGTTAACATTTTACATGTATATTTATATCATTCACAATTTTTTTACAAACATATCTTAATTTGCCATATCTAATACCTTTAAACGAGCAATTCTTGTATTTACGAGCGATTCTCATGAAATTTAGTATATAGGGGGTTTCAGGGGCGATAAATCGATCTAGCTAGGAATCATTTTTAGAAAATGTCATTGTATTCGTGTTTTAAAGTCCCAATTAAAACTGAAAAATATGACTCTTCCTGACATCTATGGGCGAATAATAATACTATTTTTGGATTGTAAGTTATTCCAGCAGATGGCGTTGTTAAGTAACACGAAGTCAATGAGGGTTTGCTTTGAGGTTAGACTAAGAAAATCAATTGTTTATTTAGGTTTTTTTTTGGGTCAAGGAATAGATTTATCAAGGTTCCAGGTCCAAGAAAAGCTCGGTTCCCAAGATATGGGTATGTGAAAAACCGAGCAAAGCTCGGTCAACTAGATATTTTCATTTTTAAAAGTGAATTAAGAGTAGTATCAGCTCGCTGAATTTAGTTAGCTGGATCCTCTTACTGGTCCTCGGTCTTGGTCCTCGTTTATCCATCCACAGCTAGACGAAGATGCTTTTAGCTGATTGCACTAACCTTGTTTTAGCTTAAGACATCTTTAGTGACATGTTGTCATATTCTTTTCATTTAAGATAAAAAAGAGACAGCATACTACTTAGGATATTCCTAAACTAAGTCAATGTGAGGGTAATTGGCCATTAGTCCCACAATGTGATAGGTAGCAAGTCAAGTACCAACCAGGCACTTATCCAATCCCGGGCAAAATTTTTTTTATCAGAAAACTGAAAAAAACACATTTTTGAATTGCCCGACCCGGGAATCGAAACCGGGACCTCATGTGGTCAACACCAACACCGGATCACTATACCACAGGGGCGATAAATTTTCTATATTATAAACTATAAGATATAACTAAACTAATTTGAGCTATTATTTCTCTTTTAAATTAAATGAGTCGGGCACATCAATAGGAAAGGGAAAGGAAAAAAATAGGAAAAGAAAATTTCTAAAAAAATTGGACAAGTTTCTTTTATTCTTATATTGGAACACCGTTCTTTTTGACGTGCCCCGCTTAGACTTTATCGGATTTTTTATTTTGTTATTATTTTTTTATTCTGTGTTTGGTTCAATTTTTTGTTATTGCTTTTTTAATTTAATACAGGTTGTACCAAGAAATAATGTCAAGCGGAATTTCAAAGATAGGGCACTCCTTCGGGTATCCGAATCACCCCTATGTATGTTCCGCGATTTTGCACAGTTTTCGAGTTATTAATTTTTTGTGTTATGAGAATTTTCCACCTAAACAACTTTAAAAATTTGTAAAAAAAGTAGACTTTAGAATTTTTGTTTTTTTATCTGAATAGTTATGAGTTGTCCCTTTTCGCTTAAAGGATTCAGCTTCTTAACTTTGATGGAAATTATGAAGATCTAAGTGTAAAGTGAAAATTTTACGTTCTGAGAACTATGACTTCAATTTTGAACTTAAAATTAAAAATCTAAACAGGCGATTTTATGGTTTCGAAGTACAGTTCAAAACTTTTCCAGAGTCTCGTCTTTTATAGTCATTAAAAAAATTGTACCTTATGGAACTTTTTCTTAAATTTAACTTCAAAGACATCAAGGTGGAAAATTCTTAAAATTAGCAATTTGATTTTTTTTTTGTTCAATTTATTATTCCATTTAAGTTAATTAGTTTACTAAAAAACCAAAAATGGATGAAAAAAAGCTAAGATTTAAATACTGGTAGGTTTTTTAAGTTTCATTAATTTTGACATTTATTCTCTTTGTGCTCCGATGAAACTGTTTATTGCTATCTCTCTCACTTTCATTCGTACGAGAGGGGCAGCACATGTAGTCGTTGGTAGTATGCAACCGAAGCTTTACACAAGGTGTTTATCGTGTAAGTGATAATTTTAATGAAAATATAATAACAAGAAAATTTCAAAAGCATGCAATTATTATTAACAAAAAATTGGGAAAGTAAATAGCCTTCCAGTTTTTTGCCAAGACCTCAAAAAGTATAAGTGATAGCTCAAATACTATAAAAGTTTCTGAAAGAGCAAAAAAGTTTAGTATAAAAGTTCTTAGTTCCCGGAATTGTAGCTCCAATTCTTATGTTGTAAATCGGTTTTCGCGCGTCAGTTTCTGCATGCATGCACCGCCACTGTACTGAGTGTAGGTTTTAAATATTTTTTTATGGGATTTAATATTAATTGCAAAATTTAAAATAATCTGATATCACTTAGACACTTCAAAAAATATGATTCCTGGAAATATAATTCCTGAAAAATGAAAATTTTCATTTTTCATTTTTCAGGAATCATATTTTCAGGAATTGATGAAAAATATGATTCCTGAAAAATATGATTGATGATGATAATAGCTGAAAGTAACTACAGTCGCTACATGGTTGCTACTTTTTAATGTCTACTATTTGAGTTAGTATATAAGCTTGCGTAATATGAGACTTCCGAGCGAAGCCGAGTTTTCATCTAGTAAATTTATAATAAGCAACTAATCAATATTAATTATTAAGACTACATCAGTAACATTGTATAAGATTACTTTTTATAAAACATAATAAAATAAAGGTTAACTGAGAGTCACAGCTCCTACGCAGCTTTTACCAATTACTGTGAAATTCCTTTGAAAAATTTTCCATTAGTTTTCTATTAGCAAGTTTATCAATAAGTAAACAAGCTTTCAGTTAAGAATAATAACTATTTTCATCGAATTTAGAACTGAACTGTTTGTTTAGTTAGGAATCACAAAGTTAGAACGCCATTAATTGTATAAAATATACTTAGTAAACCCATCATAGCGTTATTAAGATATATCAATAGAGATGTGAAACGTATTGAATTGGTATGGTTGGCAATATTAATTATTCATAGGGAATAGAGAAAGCTATTTACTTTTGATTAATAGGTAATCATAATATACCCTGTTTGTTGTGTAATGTTCTATTTTTATTATCTGGGCCTTTACTTTTCAGGGTTCCGAACTAAATAAGAAACATTTATAGTTTCGCTATGTCCGGCAATCTATCCGTCAGTACGTCCGCAGTCTATCTCAGAGATCTTTACTACTGAATTTTTTTTTTAAGTAATAATCGTATGTATGAATGAATACACTTTATTGAGCACCACTAAATACGACAATAATAAATATATTGCAATTATACTAAGTAGGTAGGTACATAGGTACACAAATGCGGTCTTATAGGGTTTGGGAGGTAAAGTAGCCGGTAGACTTATGTATGTGGCATTACCATCCCGCCTTATAGATAGCAATGCATGATTAACACATGCAGTGTTGTAAGTGATAGTTTATCTTTTTATCAGGAGAGCCATCTTTTTTGCTATTTATCTATTTGCTATTTGCTTTTTTGCTATCATATAATATAAAAGACCTAAAAAGCTCAAAACAACCGTTAGAAGTTTATGAAAACATTACTTGAAACTAATGCTGCAATTAAAGTGTATGCACTAGTGCTTAGATGTTTAGATATCGTGAAATGCTGTGAAAGTGCATAATATGCCCTTATCAACGTAGCGCTTGCATTATGTTAAAGTAACTTAGTAACTTAGTAAAAGTGGCAGAACTTATGTCACTTTTACTTGGAACTGCATCGAAATGATCTTTTTCAGTTGTATAAATGAAAATAAGATTCCATGAAACGATACAGTTATCATGTGGTATCATACCTATATGTGCATAGTTTATGACTTGTTATTTGAAACCATAGATATCTCGTGTTTGTCCGAGCCTACTTTGAAGAATAGACCATTTGTCGTTCTGCCAAGCAGTTCGTAGGAGGCAAATGATAGGCTATGCGAGTTACTACCATCGTGGCTACTACATGTGGTGTTCTGTATTGTTACATCCGGGTCTCATACCACTGCCTTACATATCCCTGCCACAAAGGTGGCAATGCCTTTCACTGTCGTGTTCTGGTTTGGAGGGTGTAGCTGATGACCTTATGCAAGTAGTATTTTTTTAATTGTTTAAACAGCTTCCATCTGATGAATCCTTTTCAGAGACTTTTTATTCTTTTTATTTATTATTTTCTTTACTTTTAATTATTTTTCTTGTATTTTTGTATATTCGTACTATTTTTGTTTTTCATACTTCTTTAAATGAATTAAATAATTATAAATATAATTAATTAAATAACTCTTCTATTAAATTTCTAAGTACATATATATACATTTATTTCATTCTGCAATTTGAGATTTATGTTGTTATACATGCATATATATGCTGCTTTAGAGAGTGTTCTTTTTTTGTTACATAATATTTATGTCTATCTATGACATTTATTAATTCTAACATTATTGCATTAACAGTTAACTTATTACGTACTTATTTATTACATACTGTTCATGCATGTGGTATTAAGACCCCGCCACAAGTTGTAGCGACGCTCCTTTATCATTTTTGGTGTCTATAAGCGATAGTTGTCTCCTTTTTTTATATCATAAGATAGCAAACAAGCAGATGGGTCTCCTGATGAAAAGAGTCAACCGTCGCCTATGCACACCAAAGATGTTAATGGTGCGTTGCTATCTTGTAGCGAGGTGTAATGCCATATACATAAGTTTACCTACTTCCTTACCCTCCAAACCGGAACACAACAGTGACAAAAACTGACGCTATTGCGACAGGAATAGCTAAGGTGGTGCTACAAGACCCGGAGGAGACAATGCTGAACTCTGAGACCAACACGGAGACAAGCTGATAGCTCTCCTTCCATCAGGAATGCTGTCAGCTTGTTTGCCATTTTATAATGCAAAAAAATTCTAAGCCAAGAGAAAATGCGCTTATGTTACTTTTACTTCACAATAATCAATAGTTTTTAATAATGTTTATCTATATACTAACACATGAAACAAACATTTTTTACTCCTTCTTACGACAAAAATGTGTTAAACATTTGATTCTTATATATTATAGAAAATATGTTGTTTTGCTATTATTTAAAAACTGATAACCTTCCGTTAGGTATTTACGCCGGTTTTCAGAGGTAACTTTGAATTTTTTTTCTATCGAGAAAACTACAAGTTATCATGTTTCTAAATCATAGAATTTATGACGTGATCTTTTAGTATCTTACTTATGAATTGCAGCGCTAAATATTAATAAAAAATGATATAGCACGAAATCTACTGAATTCATTTATTTTAAAATCGGTACGATTTAATTAATTGCGGCAGGAATAGGTAAAGCGTCGCTACAGTAGCGACGTGTTCCACTTCAGGCGGTTTACTCGCTTGCAGCGACTAATCGTTTGGTACCGGTACACAAATTATTACCTTTTTATTCTACACCATTTATTAATTAAAGACAGGGATTCTTCAATACTAAATATTTGATAGATAAGACGTCCGTCCTATTCAATTTACATCCAAACAAATTATGATCATGAAATTTTCAACAGACAAAAAACGAAGGAGTTTCTCAATTTGACGCGCACATATTTTTATGTTAGACCACGCATTTTTTTAACAGTATTCCGATTTGAAAACGGACAACTCTTTTAAAAGTTTTTGAAAGAGTTTTTGTAAATTGAAATGGGTACACCCCGATAGTGGTCCAATTTTTTTTATTTTGTTAAATTAGGGATTGACTTTTTAAAAAAATAGCCTTGGTTCCGGATTTTTACCTATTCCGTTGCCAAATTTCATCAACAACTACCCTAATCCGAACGCAGCGCCACCTACTGATTATAATCTAAACTATTCTTAAATATACAGACAAAAAATTCATGAAAATCAGTCCAGCTGTTAAGGAAGAGCTCATCTGCACATACACACACAGAATTATGTTATACAGGTTGACTATGACTGGTAAAATACTGTACACACTATAAGAGGATGTTCATTGTTCAGTATTCGATATTGATACCGAATATGTGAAAAAATAGGTATCCACATAAATTTTAACCTACTTATCGAATAAAAATGTTTAGTACTGACACCCACGCACGCCGCATAGAAGTTCATTGTTTATTAGGGCGATTTACCGAAATCGCGTCTGGACTCGTTAGTACAACGTGTGGTGACCATACTTTTTGAATATTACAACAATAATTTCGTTAAGGTTTACTCAATAGTTAAGCAATATTCTTATGTTATTATTTTTTTTGCTTACATATGAGTTACCAGCTAGCGTACAGCCCGCTACATTTTAGAAGTTTTTGGCGAACCCTGCGGGACAATTTAATTGTTTGGCGTAAATAAGGAATTTATATACTAATCCAGGTCATCATCTACCTATGTGCCAAATTTCATTCAAATCGCTTGAGTAGTTTTTGTGTGATTCTGTAACAAACATTTATTCATTCATCCAAACATCTAAACTCTCGAATTTATAATTTTAATATATCGACCATTAACAATCATGTCCTTCAATATATGCAATCTTTTACTAATCTCTACAATGTACATACATATAAAAATTAAAGATATTATAATGCAGTGAATATATTTAACGTATATACAACACAGCTGCCTTTAGCTTTACGGTAATTGAATTTCTATCCTATGTAAATGTGATACATCACTTTATTGTAGTAAACCTCGTATTCCTAAGGGGATATATCTTATTTGTATTTTAATATTTTATATCTACTTCGATAAATAGAATATATGCTTTTTCATAATATTCTAAGAGCCCGCATGTTGGCCAGACTTTCGTCATTTTATAAAGCCTCAAAGTTTCTCAGTGCATAGTCCCCAACCTATGTAAGAACCATCAAGTACTATGAAATTTGAATGATGATTACTTTTGCAGGTAACAAGTGATGAATGTGTGAAGAATAACATATATATATATATATATATATATATATATATATATATATATATATATATATATATATATATATATATATATATATATATATATATATATATATATATATATATATATATATATATATATATATATATATATATATATATATATATATATATATATATATATACATATATGTGTGCTTATCAGAAGATGTGACTTCAAGAGCAAGAGAGTTTTGATAGATTATACATCTTACGTTAACAGTCTGCCGTAGGTGAGGTGCTATGCGAGGCATATAATATTATCAAGTGTTCGCGAGTGAGATAGTGAGTTTGGTTTATTGCGATCTTTTACTGTGTACTTTTACTGTGTATCTTGTACTGTCCTTTATACTCTACTAGCGACCCACCTAGCTGGATTTGCACGGGTGCAATATAGATATTAACGAGATGTCAGTTTTGAGTGATTCTCATTATTATTATGATTACACTATACTATAGGATATCTTACGTCTGCATGCCATCTACCGTGACTGGCAATGAATTGACGTACAGCCCGATTTTCGCCCAGCCTCCGCATTTTAAATCTCTGATATCTTTAAATGTGTCCATTTTAACGATACGCTGTAATAAGCAATTTTGATCCACATTTAATGCACAATACACTAATATATTTAATTGGATAAGGATTAATATTCTATTTTAAATAAATTCTTCCTCATATTTTTTATAATTACTGCACAGATAAGAAACACTTCTGCATCTATTACTGAATTTATCCTCGTTTCGCCGACTATTACTGACCCAGCAGTCGATTTTATTACAATAGTTTGTGATGAACCATATACATACAATAGTATAGTTACATCTGGCGTCGGGAAGTGACGACCCCATCGCCCGCCGGAGGGATAATATTCTTTTTTGAGATTATTCCACCGGTGCAGTCAGTCAAAAAAAGTGGTAGTGCCATGCTTAGCTGAATGGGTCGGCACGACCGGGGCGATACCACTACCTCACTTAAAACCAACGTAAAGTAACAGCTTTGCTGTTGCGTTTCGTTTGGTCTGTGAGGTTCCCGGAGGCCCTTTCCCCCCTCCCCCTAACACTATGGAAGCGCAATTTGAAGGTAGTAGTTTACCCCAGGGGGGTACCACTAGCGTAAGCGGTGGAGAATCCCCCTCTGGACATCCATGTTCAGGGGTTTGTAATCAGCCTAATCATGGATGCCCAGGCTGCCCTGCGTACTCTGGGGGGGGCACAATTGCGCTCTCAAACTTCGCTGCTCGGGGCAAATCGAACAGACATCGAAAGGCACCCTCTACCACACTCCACGTGGATTATACTAATATTAGGGGTCTTCACTCAAACCTAAATGCCGTCCACTACCACCTTGAGACGGCTAAGCCGGCTCTGTTCTTTTTAACTGAGACGCAGATATCTTCTCCGGCTGATACCTCATATCTCTCCTACCCGGGGTACAAATTCGAGCATTCATTTGTACCCCGGGCGGGAGTTTGTGCTTATGTCAGAGAGGATATCTGCTCTCGACGTCTCAGCAGCATTGAAGCTATAGGGACCTATCCATCCTCTGGCTGCGTGTAGACTGCGACGACCATCCCCGCATCTATGCGTGCCTCTACAGGTCCCATAGCGGAAATGCTGAAGTCGACAGGCTCGTTGAGCACCTTCAAACGGCTGTAGATTCCGTGTTGCAACAGACCCCCTCCGCTGAGATCGTGATCTTAGGCGATTTTAATGTCCACCACGCCGAATGGCTGTGTTCACGCACTACCGATCATGCGGGGAGGTCTGTTCACGATTTTGCCTTGGCATATGGTCTAACACAATTGGTAACCACGCCTACGCGAATTCCCGATGTGGACGATCATACGCCTTCACTGCTGGACCTTCTGCTGACCTCCCATCCGGACAATTATCAGGTATCTGTGGACGTCCCTCTAGGTACGTCAGACCACTGCCTGATCCGGAGTAAAGTGCCGGTTACGCGCCTATCACGGCCTCCTTTTGCAGGCTGTCGTCGCGTTTGGCACTATAGGTCAGCAGATTGGGACGGGATGCGGTCTTTTTTTGCGTCCTACCCATGGGGGCGGATGTGCTTCTCGCTGGATGATCCGAGTGTCATCGCTGACTCTATCGCTGATGTGGTGCTGCAGGGCATGGAACTTTTCATTCCATTTTCTGCGGTACCGGTTGGTGGTAAGTCTCAGCCTTGGTTTGGTCGCTCCTGCAAAACGGCTTCACGCCGAAAGCAGGAATGCTACCGGGCTTGGGCTGCAGCGTCGACATCTCGTGATGAAAAAACCAGCGCGTTACGTAAGGAGTACAATTCCGCTTCGAGGTTCTTCAAAAGAGCTATCGCCAAGGCAAAATCTGAACACATTGGCAGAATTGGTGAGAAATTAGTTCGCCTTCCTTCGGGAACTCGTGCGTTCTGGTCTCTCGCCAAGGCTGTCTTGGGGAATTTCTCACAGCCCTCTCTTCCACCCTTACACGGAGATGATGACTCTCTGGCCCATACCGCAGGCTCGTTCTTTGCGGCCAACTCGACTCTGGACGACCAAGGAAATGCACCGCCTACCATCCCGCAGTGCTATAGTTCTATGACGGAATTAAAATTCTTGCAGTCTTCCGTACGTAAAGCACTTTTTTCCTTGGACGTCCATAAGTCGAGTGGACCGGATGGCATCCCTCCGATTGTACTTAAATCATGTGCTCCAGAGCTGGCGCCGGTACTAACACGCCTATTCCGGCTCTCCTACTCACTCGGCGTAGTACCGATTTCATGGAAGACAGCTTTAGTGCATCCCATCCCTAAAAAAGGAGATCGCTCTAATCCGTCTAACTATCGGCCGATAGCCATAACCTCTTTGTTCTCCAAAATTATGGAGACAATCATCAACTCGCAGCTCCTCAAGTATTTAGAAGAGCACCAGCTATTAGCGACCGCCAGTACGGTTTCCGTCGCAGCCGCTCAGCTGGTGATCTTCTTGTATACTTAACACATCGGTGGGCGGAAGCAGTTGATTCTAAGGGGGAGGCATTGGCAGTTAGTTTGGACATAGCGAAGGCCTTTGATAGGGTATGGCACAAAGCGCTTCTGGCGAAGCTGCCTTCCTATGGGCTTCCCGAGAAATTATGCAAGTGGATCACCAGTTTTTTGGCTGATCGGAGCATCAAGGTCGTAGTTGACGGTGCATGCTCTGACCTTAAATCTATCAATGCTGGTGTTCCACAAGGCTGCGTGCTATCGCCGACACTGTTCCTTCTGCATATCAATGACATGATGCGAATTCGCAACATACATTGCTATGCAGATGACAGTACTGGTGATGCTACATACTCCGGCCGAAGCGGTATTTCTCGGGAACACGTCGAAGAGAGCCGAAACAAGCTTGTGTCCGAAGTTGAGAATCGACTAACCGATGTCTCGGAATGGGGTCGTCAAAACCTGGTCACTTTTAACCCCAAAAAGACACAGCTTTGCGTGTTTTCCGCTAAAAAGACACCCTTTGTCGTGTCACCTCGATTTGGGGATACTCTCTTGACAGCCTCAGCTAGTATCGGGATTCTGGGAGTCGACATATCGAATTACGTTCAGTTTCGCGGTCATTTGGAAGGTAAGGCTAAACTAGCCTCCAAAAAGCTCGGTGTGCTCAGCAGAGCGAGGCAGTACTTCTTGCCTGCCCATCGCCTTCAACTTTATAAGGCTCAAATTCGGCCCCACATGGAGTACTGTTCTCATCTCTGGGCCGGAGCTCCTCAGTACCAGCTCCTTCCTCTTGATCGCATTCAGCGTAGAGCGGTTCGAATCGTTGACGACCTGGCTATTTCGAAACGGCTCGACTCTTTGGCATTGCGCAGAGATGTTGGCTCACTCTGTGTCTTCTATCGTATCTTTCATGGAGAGTGTTCCAACGAGTTATTTGGACTAATTCCTGCCGCCGAATTCCATCATCGGACATCGCGTCAAAATTTGAAATTCCATCCTCACCATCTCGATGTCTGGAAATCCACAACTGTGCGTTTCTCTCGACACTTTTTGCCTCGCACTACTTTGTTGTGGAACCAATTACCGACAGGGGTGTTTCCAAACGGTTACGACTTGGGGGCCTTCAAGAAAAGAGCTTACTCATTCTTAAAAGGCCGGCAACGCAACTGCTAGACCTCTAGTATTGTGGATGTCCATGGGCGGCGGTGATCACTTACCATCAGGTGCACCTCCTGCTCGTTTGCCCCCTCTTCTATAAAAAAAAAAAAAAAAAAATATCTCCAACAACATTCTCTGAAATACGTGACACATTTGCTCCTATGTCAATTAAAGCGAGATACTCGTTCCTAATTGGTACATTAATAAATGGATATAACAAATCGCTATGAGGATATAAAGACAACAAGCTATTAAGTTAATGATGATGGATCTTTATATTCATATATACATTCTAATTACGTGCGGACGTAACAATCGCCTTGAATGCCATTATTTGACGGCATTTTTTGTCATTAGCTTATCTTTTGCTCTGACTAAAATCATATTTACGTGTATTTACATTAATACGTTGTGAAATTAAAAAAACTCGTAGTCATATTAACTTTGTTACTGCTTGGAGCGCACAAATATAGTAGACACTGTCATCGGTTCATTCCTGAGCTTTACTTTCCGTTACAATCCTGACGGTGGCTGTGTTGGTAAATTTGCTATTGGTGATTCGGTTCATTTACTGAATAATTCGTTGAATTGAGTAAATATCTCCTGCAAATTGGCCCTTAATAAATGTAATGTTATATATAGCCTTGTCATAATTCTCGTTAAGCTCACCTTTAATCTTATGTGTAACATCACTGGGCCTGTAAAAGTATACGAGTATTTCCTCATTTCTCGTTGTGGGGAATTCCTTCACTAGTATTTGACATAATATTACATAACTAATATTATCTCTGTAAATTATGTTATAGTAAACGAGTGCTGGCTTCTGTAGATTATATATTAATAGAGACAGATAATTTTCTTGACATTTATTTATCGTAACAATAACAAGTAATTCTCTTAGGAACAAATTGTTACTATATAATGATTTATTTTAATATTACAAGATAGCAAACAAGCAGATGGAAAGAGCCAACTATCACCTATAGACACCAAAGATGTTAATGGTACATTGCTATCTTGTGGCAAGATCTAATGCCACATGCATAAGTTTACCAGCTACCTAACCCTCCAAACCGGAACACGACAGTGACAAGCACTGACGATGTTCCGTCTAACCCAAAAAACAATGTTTTACTGTATGGTCATTCTTATAAAATATTTTTAACGTTCCAGTATGTTAATAGTAAAAGGATGTTCTGGATTTTGCCCCGATTTTTGAAATCAGGTTATTACCGGAACCACGTTTTGAGGTTTTAGGAACTTTTACTAACTATTTTCACAATGACGAAATTTTTTACTATTGTTTATTTTGTAATCTATAAATGAAATCTTGAAATGAAATGTAGTAGTTATCATTTAAGATCTATTAAACCATCTGTTGATAAAGCTGTCAGAGTACACAAATAAGAACAAAAGAATTCATTTATAGATTTAAAAATAAACAATAGTAAAAAATTTCGTCATCTAAATTTCTAGTAGGAACTAAACGTTTTAAGGTGGATAGCAAAATTTAAATTCCCTCGACCATTTGTCCAGTGATTTCTTTGCTAATGAAAGGTAAGTCCCGACTTAAATGCTAATTAAGGATTCAAATTTTAATTTGTCTGAAACAAAACCTTTTCACTATTTAAAAATCGTTCGAATTCGTAGTACATTTTGCTGTTAAGAAATGTATTTTGTATACAGTAACTAAATTAAAATAGAAGCTAGTTCAGTTATATTTGGGCGCTACAGATCTGCAACGTCTTGCAGGAATGTGGTATTGTGACAGCTTCCATAAAATTATAGTTTATGTAACCACTGGAAGTTTTTTTAAGTGTATTATTCCTCGTGTTGGTCCCGGGCTCCTTTGAAGAATAGGCCAACTGCCGTCCTGCTAGGTAGATCGTAAAAGGCGACCGATTGGTTATTTTTTATGGTATGGTATGGTATTGGTTGGTCGTATTCTGGTTTGGAGGTTAATATAGCCGGTAAACTTATGCATGTGGCATAAGACCTTGCCACAAGATAGCAACGCACCATTAACACCTTTGGTGTCTAAAGGCAATGGTTGATTCTTTCCATTAGGAGACCTATCTGCTTGTTTGCGATCTTATGATATAAAAAAAGGTTTTTTAAGTTTGTAACATAACTGAAATATAATGTAAAACAATGTGTAAATAAGAAGAAAAATATAATTATTTCGAAACAAGACTGACGTGTCTTCAGTCGATAGTAAAAATAAATGAAGAATACTCAAAGGTATAAGGTATTTAGAGAACATTATAAGTGTTGGAGCTTTCGCGGAAAATTTCACTCAGTTATGTCAGTTTCATAAAAAATAGTTTTCGTAATAATCCATATAGGATTTTTTTTTCGAAGGGAAAAACTGGACCGTACGGATCCTGATTTAAACCAACACGACTAAAAATCCAATTAATTAACAAATCTGTAAACCAAATAACGCTGCAGGCCATCTCTGAAACCTCCAACTTAATTGTTGTATGTTAAGCTTAAAGGAGCAGAAACTATACCGTAGCATAGATTTTTTCAAAGATTGTAACAATTAACAATGCACACGTGCCTTAATTTCTCTTCACAGTTTTTGGTATATTACTCAACTCGGTTTCACTTTTTAAGCATGTAATTTTCACTTCCTAGTGGTTGTGTTTGTGAGTGCATGTGGAAGTATGTTTGTGCATACGTGTGTATGTCTATGTGTATACGGGCGTATGTGTGTGTGTGTTTGTGTGAGTGTGCATGTGGATGTGTGTGTTTGTGAGTGTGTGTGTGTGCATGTGGATGTGTGTGTAAGTGTCTATTTGCGTGATTGTGAGTAAGTGTGTGTATGTGATTTATGTGTATGCTTATTGGCATTCAGCATTTTGTCCCACCTATTAGTTTTTTGAAACTATAGTAGTCATATCTACTAAGCCAATCTAACACAGTTTTTTAACTTCCCGCTACGTATGGAGATAAGGAAGTAACTGACCTTGTTCCCATTTTCGAAAGTCGAGTTTACACCAGATCTCCACGTTTAGAGGTCCTAGGAACTTTTCACAATGGCGTCAGTATGTCTATATGTATGTATGTATATTATATGTGTATGTGTGTGTGTGTGTGTGTGTGTGTGTGTGTATATGTGTACGTAAACTTTTGAACGGCTTGATCGATTGAAACGTGGTTAATGGCATTCGATTAGATTCAACTCAACTTAGAATTCCTGGTAATTTGATCCGATTTATCCCAGGAGATTTTGAGACATTTTGAAAAACCTCAATAAAATTTTGGTGATACAGTATTTTTTAATATAACTTCCAGATCAATGTATCGATCGAGTAAAAAATTCAATCAGCCTTTTAAAAAAAACTACGTCTATTGCATAAATTGTATCGAAATTAGTTTATCCGTTCGGGAGTTATCTTTGACGAAATTTTTTGAAAAAAATGTGTTTTCTACACAATTTCGAGATTTCTGAACCAATCATTTTGCGACCATCTACAATATTTTGGTACTTGAAAACCTACGTCAAATGCAGTTTCAAAAATCAAAATCAAATCAACTTTTCAAAAGTTACAGGTTTTTAAACGAAAATATTTTGATGTTTTTAGCAAACTTATTTTTTTATAGTAGCGGGGGCAAACGAGCAGGTGATGCACCTGATGGTAAGTGATCACCGCCGCTCATAAACATTTGCAATACAGTGGGTCTTGCAGCTGCGTTGCCGGCCTTTTAAGAATGAATAAGCTTTCTTGATATTTTTAAGGCTAATTATATCGATTGACTTAAAAATCTTAACAGCTTTTTTCCTTGAAAAACTGCGTCAAATATAGTCAATTGGATCAAAATTAGTCAATTTATTTGGGATTTATTATTAACGAAAATTTTTGAAAAAAAATAATTTTAACATTGTTTTGAAATTTTTCATCTAAGTGATTATGTATCTCAACCAATACATTAGATCTCAAAAATTTAGTTAAATAACATTCAAAAAATTAAAATTTCATCATCATCATCGCTTCCAAAATATATAGTTTTCAAAAATCAAAATACTCTCATATTAATCAAAATACTCTAACTTACTAGATGTTTAAATTGAAAAAAAAAATCTATGCTTATAGTTTTTTCTCATTTTAGCTAAAAATTTAATAACTATAAAAATCTAATAGCTAAAAACTTAATTTAGCGGGAAGTTTCAGGGATGGCCTGAAGATTCAACTATTTACACATTTTTTTAAAATAAATATAGTACTTTGTTTAAAGGTGTTTTACTTTAGTTAAGCTCTATAGACTGTGGAGAAAGTCTTACGGGTTAAACCTCTTGAAAAGATTTTCTGCACATTCTTACTTAAAACCTTTTAAAGTTACTTAGACTATGCGTCACACTAACAAGATGTTCAAAATGTACGAGTATAATCTGTGAAACTTTTTATATTAAGCTTTCAAGATATTTCGCGTAGGAACCTAAATCTAGTTATAAGTAATGTCAAGCATAATTTTCAATACTTTTCTGTAAAAGAAAAAGATTTTCAAATATTAATTTGATACAAAGAACTTAGCTTTGTCAAAAAATAGTTATTATTCACCTTATTTCATAAAAAAAGATGAGTGATCATCTAATATTAAGCGAAAAATAAGAAAAATACCTTAATAATAAAAGTATCTTAAATATAGTTTACACTAGCTGACTCGCGCAGCTTCGCCCGCGAGTATATTAATATGTCGTCGAAATAGCTTTTGATAAAAATTTCATCCCCTATTTCAGCCCTCCAGGGGCTGATTTTTGAAAAAAAGTAGCCTACGTTTGACCCGGATCTTCAACTATATCCATGCCAAATTTCATGAAAATCGGTCCAGCGGTTTAGCCATGAAAGCGTAACAAACAGACAGACAGACAGACTTACGCATTTATTGGTATGGAAGTATGGATAGAGAACTTAAGCATAGTTCACATAGAGATTAATTTTAATTTATTTTTTCCAACAAACTCGATAGAAAAGGGCAAACATCTTTGGTTCTTAAAGAAAAATTATATTTGTATGAGTTTTTTTATAAAATTTATCTTCATTTATGTGATACACGATCATGAAAAAGTACCAACGTAATGAGATGATCATTCTGAAATATCGCAGATGGCATTGTAGATAGATCAAGAAGTTCTCGAAGATTAAGGTATGATTTCAGTAACAACAAAATCTGTATTTTTTTTTTAAATAATTATGTAAAAACCTTTCATTTCTTGCACAAACAATATATTTTTAGGGTTCCGAAATAAATTAGAAACTCTTATGGTTTCGCTTTGTTTGTCTGTTCGTCTGCAGTCTAGCTCAGAGATCCTTAGTACTAGAAAGCTGTATTTGCGTAGGAATATAGATAATATTCACGGCAACAAGGTGGTAATATAAAACCTTGAAATAGTTTTAGAATAGCTCCTTTATATGTGAAGTGGGGATTTTAATTTTTTCTTGTGTGTTCGATACTATGGGGTATTGTTGCATAAGTCTTTAAAAAATATGTAGGTTTGTTAAATTTTTTTTAAATTATGCACTCGTTTGTGAAACATAAGCTTTAAGTACTAATTTTTGTTAGAGTCAAGGGTTCAAATCAACTGTTTAACTGGCAAGAGGGGGGGAAGGCATTGCCAGCCAAACGGTTAATTTTAGGAAAGAAATCACGGGTGTAGTAAATATTATTATATTGAAAGGAAAATTATATCGGCTTGGATGAATTTACAAGTTATTGAGTAATACTCGACCAACTTTTTGGCGACAAATTGGCGAAGTTTTTAAAGGCGGTGAAGCTACGGTGCGGATATATCCGTCATTGACGTTAAATAGGTTCAATGTTTAAAGAATTATACAATTAAAGCCCTCGTCTTAGTCTATATAATTGTGATGGACAACTTTGGAACCCTACATTGCACGTAGCTCGACACGCACTTTATCGATTTATTTGTATAAAATATCGAGTAAAGGTAATAGGTAGTTTTGCTTGGATTGGCGTGGCGGCTATTTATATATTTTATTATATTATATTGTATCTAAGTATTTATATTATATTGTTATCTTAAATTTTAAGATAGCAAACAAGCAGATGACGCTCCTGTCAAAAAGAGAGGAACACGACAATGATGAGCATTGACGCTATTGCGACAGGAATAAGTAAGGCGATGGTACCAATTATCCGAGCGAGATATTGCGGAACTCTACCACCTAGTAGTCATGATGGTAGTGAAACGTACAGCTAATCGGTCGCCTTTTACAATCTGCCTGGCAGAATGGCAGTAGGTCTATTCTTCAGAAAAGCCTAGACCAACACGATGGTTCTGTCACATTCATTGGCTTTTTTATATCATAAGATAGCAAACAAGCAGATGGGTCTCCTGATGGAGAGTCAACCATCGCCTATAGACACCAAAGGTGTTAATGGTGCTTTGCTATCTTGTGGCGAATTCTAATGCCGCATGCATAAGTTTACCGGCTACCTTACCCTCCAAACCGGAACGCGACAGTGACCAGCACAAATGCTATTGCGGCAGGAATAGGTAAAGCGGTGGTACCATTCCCGGGCGAGACAGTGCAGGCGAGACTCTACCACCTAGTAAACCTAACCACCCACCCACCTAGTAAAAAGTAAGTAGGCTACTTTACCCTCTCCAATAATGTCATATTTTATAAGTTAATATTACGTCCCTAATTAAAAAAATATAGCATTTGATCTAAAAGCTTGAAAATATCACTGAGAGCTGACAACATTTGTTTATTCAGTAGATTTAAGTCTACCTTTCTTTTTCCGTAAAAAGAGAAATCGGTAGGCGATACAAGAAAAAATGATAAGTGTTTTGCGAAACATTACAAATGCTGACATAATTGCAAATGGTCCATTCTGCAAAAGGGGCCTAGAAATAGAGTCGACAATTTTCCCAAAAAATCGATTACTATTTTTCCTACCATTACCGAATTTAAGGCCATTAGTATCTAGATTCTGTAGATGTAAGTGGAGAGTAAACAAAGCTCTTCAGTACACAGAGTATATAGTGGGTACGCTTGTTTTTGTTCACAAAACAAATTACACTGAGTGTTTTTGAGCTTGTTTGGTTTGTAACGCTTCCTTTATAGATGTGCTACGTGTTTGATAGGAAATTATGAGCTATGAACTGTTTTTTAAATAGTTGTAAGAGTATTGAGTCAAAATTTTACCGAAGATTTTGTAATCAATAAAGATGTCATAGATTTTTCCAACGAATGCTCAAGTGCGAAAATATGATCAATCTATTTGCAAACACTTACGGACACGTAAAAAAACCTCATCCAAAATTACAAGCCATATATCTATCTAGCTTTAAGCTACAGATATATATATATATATATATATATATATATATATATATATATATATATATATATATATAGCTTTAAGCTACAGATACATATATCACCAGTCCAGTTGAACTTTGGCAGTAAGAAGTGTTATGATCTATATAAATGTATTGTTATCAGAATTAATAGTATGTACCTTCTGGTCAATGGGTAAGCCTCAGAATTCTTGGTCAATGGGTAAGCAAAAAGATTGCAAAAAAAATTAATAAGAACTGTTTAGTATTAATAAAAATAAAACCACATAAACAGTTGGTCTTAAAGATACACTCATTTTTAATTTACTGTTTCCTTAAGACAAACTGTTTTATTCATGTCATTAAAATTTTTAAAATGTAGAATTTTTACTTCAATTAATATTAAGCCATTAACTAATTATAGCAAAACTCATTAAACAAAACTAATTAGCTTTCCAAAATTATAGTTCAGAGGAGTCGTTAAAAGCTTTTCCTTACTTCGTGTCAATTTTAATTATTAGTCATTCATGAACACAATAGTCTATTTCTGAATAGTAGTATTTCTAATATTTGTACTTACATACCAAAAGGAAGCAATTTTGGTATTTAATTTTGCGTTATTTTTGAATGTTTCTTACCTCGGAATTTTGTAGTATTTATTTATTTATTTATTTAATGCTTTATTGTACACCTTAATTAATTGACATTTACAGAACACTCTTAAATTAAACGCACAAATGGCAGTCTTATCACTAAAGAGCAATTTCTTCAAGACAACCAGTGGAAAAGGAATCATTGCTTGTAAAAATCGGGTGCACAAATTAAAATACAGATATAATATACATACATACATATAAAGAAGTAGGTTCCATAATATCTATAAATAGTTGATAACATATTATAAATTAAAAGAAATATTGTGTACGTATGTTTACTAGTTAGACGTATTTAACTAGTTATACGTATGTATACCTAGCGGTCAGTACAATCGATGTAATCGATCATATAACAAAGAAGAATTTCGCCACGCCACTAACATAGTTTGAGACACGAGGACATACGATAGATTTTATCCCGGAAATCCCAGGGGAGCGGGAACTATGCGAGCAAATCCCCAGGATCGTCTATATTTTAAACTGAGGTAATAAGGATTAACTTATTTGAGGCTACTTTTATTTTAGAAAGATTTCCACGCGGACGAAGTCGTGGACACAGCTTATATTTTTTTTTAATACAAGCTTTTATTAATTATTCTGCTTTATAAATACTTAAAACACTTTATGCAAATTTAATAAAAGAGATCGATCGAATGCAATAAATAAAAATTGGTTAAGTGCTTGTCGGGCCACGCGCAAAGTAGGGTTTGTGAAATATTTAGCTTCAAAGTGCTAATTTTAGGGTTCCGTACCTAAAAGGCAAAACGGAACCCTATTACTCCGCCTCCGCTGTCTGTCCGTCTGTCTGTCACCAGACTGTATCTCATACACTGTGATAGCTAGAAAGCTGAAATTTTCACAAATTATGTACTTCCATTGTCGGTAAACAAAAAATACTAAAAATAAAAAAATAAAAATATTAGAGTACAATAAATGTGTTTATTTTCGTATTTTTTTTTTGCTATGATGGTACGGAATCTTCGTACGCGAGTCTAACTCGAAGAAATTTTTATTGGCGGTGAACCTGTGGTGCGGCTTTATTTGTCACTGACGTAAATAGGTAAAATGTTCATAGTATTAAACAATAAAAGCTCTCTTTTTCGTCCGCGTTATTGTTATAAACAACTTTGGAACCCTACATTGCTCGGAGCCCGACACGGTCTTTATCAATTTATTTAAATTAAGTTTTACCCAGTCAGACTTTTGTTTTTAAATTATTTTATTTCATTTATTATTTTTAATAATGTCTGTATTTTGTTTTTGTAATATTAACTTGTGTATTTACTTGACTTTAAAGGCGTAGATGTAAAAGTAAGTTATAAATAAAACCTTAAAGTTCGTCTATACAATTAAATGTAATATCGAATATTAGTAAAACAATATTTGAAACACAAATGAAAGTTATTTACTTATGTATTAACTTGACTTTAAAGGCGTAGATGTAAAAGCAAATTGTAAGTAAAACCTTGAAGTTCGTCTCTACAAATAAATGTAATATTGAATATTAGTAAAACAATATCTGAAATACAAATGAAAGCTTACCGGTTATTAACACACTTTCTAAGTAACAATAGCATGTTTATTCCAACCCAATAAATAACACACGTAGCTTTAAAAATTTTGTAAAATTATAGAAATTTATTAAAATTACTTCTAGTTAATTTATTATTATTTTACTTTAACATGCACTCAATAGTCGACTTATTAATCATGGAAATGAAATTTGTGTTATTCAATAGTGGTGCTTTATATATATATATATATATATATATATATATATATATATATATATATATATATATATATATATATATATATATATATATATATATATATATATATATATATATAATATATATATATATATATATATATATATATATATATATATATATATATATATATATATCAATCGCTCTGGTGGTAGAGTTCTGCATTGTCTCGCCCGGGTCTGGTACCACCGCCTTACCTATTTCTGCCGCAATAGCGTCAGTGATAATCACTGTCGTGTTCCGGTTTGGAGGGTAAGGTAGCCGATAAACTTATGCATGTAGCATTAGATGTTGCCACAAGATAGCAAGGCACTGTTAGCATCTTTGGTGTTTATAGAGGATGGTTTACTCTTTCCATCAGGAAACCCATGTGTTTGTTTGCTATCTTATGATATATAAAAATGCAATCAGTCTAATATTTTGAGTTGCACCATGATTCGTAAATTTACAAAGTATTTAACTACTGCTATGGTGACTGACTAAAAACCCCAGTAGTAGTTAAATGATTGAGTACGATAACATCACTACCAAACGAAATATTAATAAAACCGTTTCTTTATAGTTATTGATGTCAATATTGCGAAGATTGAGTACTTTAGTCACCTTCACACTACTATGCCATATGGAATTCTTCTTTTGGGTTAATTCGCTGAAATAAATACTAATATTTGCATTTCTAAAAAGAGCTACAAAGAGGATTTACAATCTTGATGCAAGCGTATCCCTAAAAGAAAAATTTAAAGAAATTAAATTTTAGCAGTTATATAGCAGTTTATTATTATGAAGATTTGATGCATGCTTATAAAATATTTGCTAATTTAAGAAAAAATATAATGTACTCAATTTAAAGTGTTACATACTTTTTTCCCATTCACACGATTTACGCCTACGCTCGTCTGAATCTTTTCTTCTCTCTATACCCTTGCATAGTTCTGGGTTCTTGTCAGATTCTTTAATAAAATAAATATATCGTCTTCACAGAATAAGTAAAATTTTAATAGGATAGTGATAAAATATATACGCATACAATAAGCTTCCTGATGCTAATAAAGATTTACTATTAAAGAAATAGTTTGAATCCAATAAAATTGCAACAACAGACTTTCAATTTATTTCTTGGGTTTTGAGCACTTGTCATCAGGTTCCTCCTAGACGTTTGTTTCATACATTGAATAATGTTCTGCACAGTAAAATTTTAACAACAAACTTTAGATATCCTATATCTCTAGAATCCTAGATGATTGTTATTAAATAAATTTGTATGGTACCAAATAAAAAGCCCACGACATTAAAAAAAACAATGTGTAAACGATTGTCCCTGCAAGCCATCCCTGAAACTTCTCGCTAAATTGAGGGATTGTAATCTAAAAGGAGGTAAAAATTATAAGCATAGATTTATTTCAGTTCAAAATTCTAGTTAGTTAAAAATGACAGTAAGTATATTGATTTCTGAAAAGCTGTATATTTGGAAAACGATGATAAATTCGGTTTTTCGAATAGCATTCAACTAAATTTTTGAGATCTCAAGTATTGTTTTAGCTACAAATTCGATAGGTTGATAAGCAAAGCATTTATTTTTTATTTTGTCATTGATAAATCCCAAATAAATTGGTCGATTTTGATTAAATTTACGGCATTTGATGCAGATTTTAAGAAAGAAAGTTGTTAAGATTTATAAGTCAAATGGTACATTAGCCTGAAAGTTATTTTCAATAATATATTAAGTAAATTTGCTAAAAACAAAAAAATATAAATATTTGAAAAGTTGTAGTTTTTGAAAACTTGATTTGATTTCGATTTTTGACACTGCATTTGATGTAGTTTTTTAAGTAATAAGATATCGTGGAAGGTCGAAGAATGATTCTTGAAAAAATCTCGAAAATGTGAATAAAATGTGACTAAAACACTTTTTTCAAAATTTTTCGTCAACGATAACTTCCGAATGGATAAACCGATTTTGATGCAATTTTTTGAGGAATAGAACTAATTAGATTTTTACTTAATCGTTTAATGGAAACCTGGAAATTATATTAAAAATTACTGTTTCGCCAAATTTGTTTAAAGGTAAATCAACATTTTGAAATCGCCTGGGCTGAATCGGATCCAATTTTTAGGACGACTTAGTTGAGCGGAATCCAATCAAAAGCTATTAAGCAATCGAGTTAACGGTTAATCGAGTTAACATTCCCGTCATTCACATACAACTTCGAAGAAGTTGGAAGGTTTCGAAGGTCCGGGGGTACTTTAGCTCTATAAGCCCCAGTTCTTTCATGCATGGAGTATTGTGGTAATTTTTTGGACGTTTCTGCCAAGTATCAACTAGTAGCTTTGAACTCTGTAGACCAAATGGCCTGTAGGCTGATAAATGACAACAAGCTCACGAATAGAAAACTACATACACTTGAGTATTGTCGTAAAGTCGCCAGCCTATCAGTTTTTTATAGGATGCATTTCTGTGAGTGTAAGAAAGCACTCTGCAGCCTTACTGGACCGTCACCATCCTGTTTTTGGACTACTAGACGCAGGCAAAAGTTTTATCCGTACGTAGTGGATATACCAAAAAAAACAAACAAAACGGTGCGACAATTCTTTTTTGGTTCGAGTCGCCAAAGTTTGGAACTAACTGCGTGGGACTATTTTTCCAGACAAATATAGTCATAGTACCTTTAAGATTAGAGTGAATACGTTTCTTTTGAATACGCGTGTACCACTTTTGTCTTGACTGACACTTTCCATCAGGCAAGATAAACGCCTATTCCAATTAAAATTTAAAAAAAGCCTTTCAAAAGAAAAATATCAATATTTTTATTACTGTGTTCTGAGTTTATTGTGGCTTAATCTTCCCCAAAAGTATTGAAGATATTAATTACTATGGACTCACAGACCTCATCTAAACAATTCAAAGCTACACCGAGAATTAGGAATGCAATACTAGCAACAGATCAACATTAACTTACTGTACATGCAATTAAGTAATGAAAACTTACCATTATATACGCTTTCGAGGCAACAATCGCATGTCTGTTCTGCCCCAATAAACAACAAATTCAAACACGTAGCCTACAATTTCTTGCCAAACCATTCGAATTAATTAAATTTACTGCTCATAAATTTGTTTGATTTTCTGCATAATATGCATTTTCAGTGAGTGTTGTTTATCAATTACTGTTCAACACGAAACAAAAGCTTTTGTTCCCTGTGGTTTAACGTGTTAGAAGCTCCTGCAAAAATTAACTCCTATTAGTATACTAATCACATTTTTACCTATTTATGTGATAGGCATCTCGTAATATGCAAGATAAGTCTAATTCATGTTACTTACATCATGACTATGTGGAGAAGTCCTGCAACGTCCCGACCATGTATAGTGTCACTGCCGCGACAGGAATAAGTATTCCTGCCGCAATACCATCGGTGCTGGTCACTGCCGCGTTTCAGTTTGGAGGATAAATTTTTGCATTTGGCATTCCATCTCTGCCATACAAAAACGCACCATTTACATCTCTGGAGTCTAGGAGCGATGGTTTTCTCTTTCCATTAGGCGAACCATCTCCTTAGACTCAATTAATTTGGTACGAGAATTATCATCTAAAAACCAATACAATTGTCATCCTTTCTCAATATGTCTGTCAGCGAATCCGATAATACGTATCTAATTTTGCATACTATTTCATAATTAGAGGCATACTATAGATAATCTTCGCAAATACGACTGTAGTAGATATCGGCATGAGTCACAATGCACGTAGTACTGTGGCTTTTATCACATCAAATCTTAATATATATAAATTATGTATCACGTTGTTTGTCCGCGATGGATTCCGAAACTAATCAACCAATTTCAATGAAATTTTGTAAATATCTACTATTTAGTCCAACTTAAAAGATATGTTTGTTTTTATGTCATTCGACCTCCCCATCTCCAGTACTCCACTAATATTCAATACCAGTAATTTGTATGGAAAAACAATATTCGACGGCTCAGCTAGTAATAATATAAAACTCCGAAGTTGCTCATACTAGTAATCTCAATTAAAATAACTCGACGGTACAGAACCCTATCTATGCAAATCCAAAACGTACTTGATTGATATTTTTATATTAAAATATGTTAATTCATGTAATAAATGAATATAACACGTACTTTCTACCGAATGTACATAATTTAAGAATCTTTTGATATTATATGTACATATTCTAACAATATATCTCTCTACCAAAGCAGGCTATACCGCACTTAGCCGCACTACGAGTTATTGTGCGCATTTGGTTAATTCTGCCAACCCAGTTCTTCCCAAAAGTTCAAGGTAGCGTAGGGGTGCTCAACCATATCCACACACATCCCATCTCTCAGAAACTGAGCCCTTAGGTAGTTTAGGTCCAGTCAAGCAAAGACTTTTCTTTGCCATAAAGTTAATACTTAAAAACTTCGGATAGGTAAGACGCATAATGTCAAAAAAAAAGTTGTATAAAATGCAACAAAAAGAAAGTATTTATTACTATAGTCTTACCTTATAACTAAGAATTTAGAAGGCTTTCCGTTGATCTTAGTATATTCCAGAAAATTTCATTTTCTATAATAATATATACTTACTAAGTAATTTCAAAAATTTTCATTTATTTAATCTGTGATCATGTGACAATCAATATTTTGATTCGTAATTGTTAAAAAAAGGTTGTTCATCTTTCAACTTTTAAATGTTTAAAATCAAAATAGTAATACATATAATTTTAATACATGAAATAGAAAAAAAAGAAGCCCGCTGAGTTTCTTCCGCTGGATCTTCTCAGTGTGTGGCCGTGTTCCGATCCGGTAGTAATTATAAAAAAATCGACCTAAATTAAAATGTTTGCACGCCATACTATGGTAGAATATGATGGTAATTTAATTTATTTTAATAACTTGTGACACCCATATTCTTGCAAATATTTTTTCATTTTCATTTTCAATACTTTTCATGATGATAGATACAGAAAAGTATCGCATCGAAAATGATCGGATCGACTTGTGAGTTAGAAAATTCAGCAGATATCTCTTTTAAAATTGAAAGGATTTTTAGTCACTATTTCCTTTACTTTTGCGATGTTAACTTCGGTTGAAAGATGATGATGTTCTAACAGAGTGACCCAAATCAAATCTTCCATTACATCTCGACTGCTTTTGAATGCTTTGTATCACTCATTAGCACGTTTACTTGATAAAAACGAGTCACCTTAAGCCTTCTGTAATATTTTCAGAGACCCCGAATAGGAAATTCCATTGGCGATGTAAAATTTAAGACAAACTCTTTGTTTGATGTATTTCCAAAAGCAGATGGTTTATTCTTCCAAAGCAGCACGGACCAAACTAAGTCTTAAAATCAGTACGAACTTATTGTATACAAATACAATCACACTATTTGGGCTCTCACTTATTTAGAATACAATAAAGTGAGAAGGATTACGTATGCTCCGTAAAGAAGACGTCTCGTGCAATTTGCGGTAATAATTTTTAGTTGAAACTAGTTTACCACACACTTGTACTTTATTTCACTATTATTATACTAAATTATTTAATTTTATCGACCGGTTTCGCTTTTTAAAGCATCTTCAGGGCGTAATATTCGTTACTAACAGTTTAGACTTAGATACATCATAAACAAAGCATTTTTAAAAATGATAATGGGTAAACTTAAACATAAACACAATTTCTGTATTGCCAGCTTACACGATTCTCCCTAAATATTTAGGTATTTCTTAGTATACAATTTTGTCCCCCATCATATCAATTATTAACTGCAATTACTTACAAAATAATGTCAGAATTATAAATGTCAAATAAAGACAACTAAATTACAAATTAATTATTTTGCGATTGTGTGGTCATTACTAATTAAATTTTAATAATTTAATAATAAATTAATAATACAATTCCTTTATATTATTATTGATAATATAATGATTATTGTATATAATAATCAAATGTAAAATATAAATGTCAAAAGTAATGACCATACAAATAGTTGACATCGTAAAATAATTCATTTGTAATTTAGTTGATTTTATTTGACATTTATAATTCTGAAATTATTTTGTGAGTAATTGCAGTTAATAATTAATATGAAGGGGAACAAAATTGTATACTAAGAAATACCCAAATGTTTAGGGAGAATCGTGTAAGCTGGTAATATAGAAATTGTGTTTATGTTTAAGTTTACCCACTATTATTTTTTAATATGCTTTGTTTATGATGTATCTAAATCTAAACTGTTAGTAAAGAATATCACGTCCTGAAGATGCTTTAAAAAGCGAAAGCGGTCGATAAAATTAAACAATTTAGTATAATAATAGTGAAATAAAGTACAAGTGTGTGGTAAACTAGTTTCAACTAAAAATAATGGAATTTTACCAAGTCCCGACGGTTGAAAGTGTCAAATCTTGATGGCAATAAACCGTTTAAACGAGTATTATTAATTATGTAATAACAGCTGTTTGGTTCCGAACTATGGAAGTGCTTTGTTTTCATACTAATTAATAGTTTCTGATATCATATCGTATTATCTATAATTAATAGATTCATCGGCTTATCTATAACAGCCATGGAATAAATTTTTAATGTATCACTTAATTATACACAACACGTAGAGGTAACTTGTTAATTCACACGCTCATAAGTCATATGTAAATGAACTTGCGTCCTTATAACCTAAATACTTCTTTCATATCCCAAAAAGTCGTTTAATTCTTACTCGAGCGCCCTTACTTGACCCAGCATACATCAATAGATAGAATGTAGGTCTCGAAGCTGGTTTGAAAAAATAAGTAAAGTATACTCGCGCCAGTTTTAATTCTGCTCGTAGTCTTACAATCGCAAATGTGAATTTAAAATCTTAAATTTTCCATTTATCTGGTAAAGTTCACTAAAGTTTTTTACTATTTGCAGCATAAAAATGATTTATTTGAACTTTACTAGTTTTGAATAAGTACTTTCTTTTATTAACCACTAGCTGTTGTCAGCGACTTCGTCCGCGCGGACTTCGTTTACTTCGCACTGCTCCTCCCTCGTAAGTGATAGCGTGATAATATGTAGCATATATGTTGACCCGACCTGTTAGTAATATTCATGCAAAATTTGAAGTAAATCCATGCAGTACTTTTTGAATTTACCCCGGACATACATACAGACTAACAGACAAACAGACATAAATTCTAAAAAGTATATTTTTGGCTTCGATATCGATTGTAGATCACGTCCCGAGTATTCTTTTAAAAAAATATTCAATGTAGAGTTTTGACTTTCCTACGATTTTATTATATGTATAGATATATAGATAACATTCAGTTCAAAATGTGATCATTTTGAACTGAATGTTTTTTAACGCTACTTTTGGCAATATTTTTGAAAAAAGAATT
The DNA here is from genome assembly GCA_036924255.1 of Apodemia mormo. NCBI lineage: Eukaryota > Metazoa > Arthropoda > Insecta > Lepidoptera > Riodinidae > Apodemia > Apodemia mormo. Next base: position 11,947,676 of record JAUPFN010000008.1, read on the forward strand.
ATGTGTGATTTCAAGATATCGCGTGATATTGCCAACGCGTAGGATTATATTTTTTTACAAAACGGTTTTGATATATAAATATCAATAAATTAAAAGTATTTTTTTTATGAAAAAGCGCTTAATAAAAAAAATGAACTGAAAACAAATCTTAAATGTTCATATATGTATGTAATATACTTATATCTATAAGTATATATCAGGCATAATAAAATAATGCTTTGCACGGTAATATAATATATCTTCATAAATAGACGTATGTCCCCCGCGTTGGCCCGGGCTCCTTTGAAAATAGGCCAAATGCGGTTCCGATTGGCTACACGTGTCACTAATATCGTGACTAGGTGGTGGAGTTTTCAACGACTCGCCTGGTTCTAAAAAATAATGAAAACTCCAGCGGCACAGTTATCCACCCTCGTCCACCACACTTTATACCACTACAACACCGAACACAAAAGCACACAATTTACGCAGTCAACGCACGTTTAACTTCGCAACCGAAGCATCTTCAGAAGAAACGAGCACTGCTACACTCAACGAGAGTAACATCTCTCTCGTTGAGTGACATCGCAAAGGTACACTTAAAAGTTCGCGGAAATTTGCAAAATAACTAGTTTTCTACAAAGTCATGTCTGAATGTATAAAAAGAACTTAATATTCTTTTTGTCTCCTACGTCTTCGCACTGGTAATTATCCGCTAGCGTAATTACACGTGTGTGGCGTATAGTTTCAAAGAAAGATACCCTAAACTGCATGGTACCAGTCCGAGTAAATACGGGTAAGTGCACAAGCCAATCATCCGCTTTTTTCATACCGCGTCGGACCCTAACATGTCAAATTGCTGAACAGCAAAATTCCTTGTAGCGCACAAACGCCCTTAGGAATCCCCAGATAAAATACCCAGAGTTAGTTCATATTCAATCTCGTATTGGAACTAAGAACCGATAAATTAAAGCACACAGTATGCGATCGTATCATGCCTCAAGCTTTTAAATATAAATGTTTAAAGAGGCAGTGAAAAATATATAAAAATACACTGGTACACATATTGAAAATTTTCTTACGGGAATTTTCTAGTGAGTTAGGGGGAGGAAACTAACAGTGATCTTACATACATATGTACGATTCGTAAATTGCCGAGCTTTCAAACTTCCATGCGCTATTTCAGAGTGGCTGCTATTTAAGGCAGCAATGAAAGTGACTGGTACTCCTAATAATTTTGAAGTGAAAATAATACGACTTATACTTACTTATTATGATTATTGCTATTATTTTGGACTCTCTTTAAAGTATTCTTTATTTTCGGTTATATTCGGATGGATTAAATCATGTGTTTTGTGGCTATACGTGTCACTACCATCATGACTCTTAGGTGGTATAGTTCCGCAACGTCGCTACTGGGTATTTGTAGCCACCGATCTTCCTATTCTTGCCGCAATAGCGTTAATATGTACCAAAATTGTGTTCCAGTTTCAAGAGTAAGGTAGCCAACAAACTTATGCATGTGATATTAACTTCACCATACGAATAGCAAAGCACCATTAACATATTTGGTGTCTATAGGCGATGGTTGTCTTTTTCCATCAGTAGAGCCATCTGATTGTAAGCTAAATTATAATTTAAAAATATTACAGCAATATCATAATTATCTGAACTAGGTATTTATAATCTATGAAAACTTGGTAAATCCAACAATGGGGAGCATCACCCATTTTGCCAACCAACAAAAATGTGAATCTGAGTGTCTATTGACATTTGTTTTAGTCCACTTTGCAAGGGAACTGTTTTGATGATATTTTATAACATCCATACCTTCATACTAATATTATTAATGCAAAAGTTCGCGTGTCTGTGATTTTTCTGAAATTTAATATAGAAATTAAAAATCAACCCCTAAATGGCTAAAACAGGGGATAAAAATTTGTATGATAAATTATATAGACACGTTAAGCTATTCGCTGGCAAAGCTGCTTGGGTTAGCTAGTTAGTTACTACTCTAAAAGTTACTAAGCCTTATTATCTTATCAATATTTGCATTTCATTGTTGTTGTTCAAATAAGATAATAAAATGGTAAAAAAAATAACTAATATAACTAGTTATGCAAATAAATTATTTGAATTTGGAAGCCGTAATTCAAATGTTTTAAAGAAATAAATAAAAATAATTTAGTTAAGCGAACTTTTCAAGTGATTGAAGGAATGTCACTGAAACAAGAAAATTAGCGCAACAATTAAAACAGACTCAACGAAGGTTAGAATTTGGGTGAATGAATGAAGTCGCCGGCGGCACGTTATTTCAGGCAGACGCATTTACGTCAGATTCTCTCATCTACGTCAATTAACAACTTATCAAAAAACGATCCTTTTTTAATTAAAAAGTGTAACAAATTATAACAAGTATGGTTCTAATAATTCGTAGGTTTCTTAGATATATGTTGATATAGACAAAATAATATTAAAATAAAGCCGTCGATTTCATGCTTATTTAAAATATAAAATTAACTTAAGAATATTCATATAATTAGTAGTAAATTGCTCCAAACTAAGACCTCACGGTAAATCTATGGCACACGAGTTATTTAAAGCACATTTTTTGGAAACGACACACAGTTTTCTAATGCTTTTTGGCTTTGATTTAAGGCGAGGTATTTCGACGCCCGTCAATTCTATAGGAAATGGGTGATGCGGAATGTTCTGAAACCGTTGGGAAATGTGCTAATTTTCGGATAAATAAATATAGGACTTCAGCTGAAAACCAAAATTTAGCACATTCTTTTTTGTATTTGAAACTAATATCACCATATAAAAATCATGCCGAAGATTAGAAATATTATAAACAAATTATTTGTTTTAGAATTTTTTTAGCCTGTTTTCGGAATTTCATATGATCGAGTAAAGTACATTCTATCACGTAATGAGTTAGCACATTCCTTAGATAATATATTCAGGTATATAGTGCAATTGTTGTAAAATTGTGATTTAACAATCAATACAAAAAAAACGTGGTTAAGTAAACCAATTTTTTCCCGTTTGTCCCAATGTCTCGCCTTAACAAAAATGCATCTTGATATCAGTCATTTACAGTAACACTAAAGCCCCGTTTTCACTTTGATTAGTACGAGTGTAAGTGTTTAATGCAGGTGCTTAGTATTATGATAAAAATACGTGAAGACAGCCGTTGACCCGTGCGAGTGATAAGTAATCAACATCTATTTACTTTTACTACGCTGATTACGAATCACTCGCACTGATCCACGGCTATCTTCACGTATTTTTGACTTAATAATAAGCACCTGCATTAAACACTCACACTCGCACTAATCAAAGTGAAAACAGGGCTTAAGGTCAACTTTAAAGTACTTACTTGATGCATTACCAAATCCAAGAAGTGGAAGCATTAGTATAAAAACAAAGCCCATTTCATTTTTTAACAAAAAACATCAAAATACCCGTTTATCCTAATATAATACTGCGACTGTATTTCATATGGCGACACACATTAATGAGTTTTGAATTAAAATTAGAATTATTTATTTCTTAGAATAGAAAGTAACAATCTGTTTTTGATCAAAATTTTGATCAAAAACAGATTGTTATTTTTATCATTTTGAAAAACCTATTAAGAACAGCTGTACGAGAGAGTATATTTAGTGTTATAGTTTCTTTATATACCAAATAACAGCCTTTATACAGCCTATAACAGCTTGTGCAGCTATTGTGCAGCCTATTTAATGCTTAGATGTACAAGACAGTTACAAGAGAGTATCTTTAGTGTTATAGTTTATTTATACACCGAATAACAGCCCTTGTACAGCTTATAACAGCTTGTACAGCTATTGTGCAGCCTACATAACGCAATAAGCTGTATAACTTGGGGCCCTTTTTGGTGTTATATCGGGTGTAGAAGCGCTTCTACAGCCTTTGTACGCCTTAGGGGGCGTCCATAAATTACGTGAGGTGTTTTTTTTAATTTTTTCTCTCCCTCCCCCCTTGGTGAGATGTCGTGAGATTTTATTCAACCCCCTCCCCCATCCCCCAATCTCACGTGAGATTTTTCAAAATTTGGGTTTCTTAAATATGTAAACGCATTGGATTTTTATTATAAAAAGAAAAAAAAAATTGCTTCGTGATTTTATTTACGACTAGTTAAGACTAGTAATCAATATTGACGAGTTATGTCATAACAATTTAACAACAGAATACTCAAATCGTAATTACTGCGATTAAAAAAAGAATGTCTACTCCTCTGATAGTGGCTCGAAATCAAAAGACGGGCTACACTGTACAGTAGAACTATTTGGTACTAGCTGTTGCCAGCGACTTCCCCTCCCCCTTCAGGTGATAGCGTGATAATATGTAGATAATATGTTAACCCGACCTCTTAGTAATATTCATGCAAAATTTGAAGTAAATCCATACAGTACTTTTTGAGTTTACCCCGGACATACGTACAAACAAACAGACAAACAGACATACAGACAAACAGACAACCAGACAACCAGACAACCAGACAACCAGACAACCAGACAAACAGACAAAAATTCTAAAAATTATATTTTTGGCTTCGATATCGATTGTAGATCACGCCCCAAGTATTCTTTTAAAAAAATATTCAATGTACAGTTTTGACTTTCCTACGATTTTATTATATGTATAGATAAAACAAATATAATGATTTGACAGTCAGTAGTAATGTATAGCGTCGAAGTATGAATGAAATTATTTTCTTTCGAACGAATTAGTGAATAATCTTAATTGTGTTACGATTATGCTTAAGATTAAATCTTAAGCATGTACAATCTGGATAATGGACCAAAATAGTATATTTTTTTCTGTTTCAGTCAGAAAAAAATTGCGTGATATTTGCAGAGACCCACCCTCTCCCCAACGTAAGATTAAATGAGATTTGACTCGACCCCCTCTCCCCCTTAAACATCTCACGTAATTTGTGGACGCCCCCTTAGTATACAGCTTTAAGTTTAAAAATGAACCTAAATGCAGCCTATATACAGCTTAACGTGCTACTTGGGTGGTATACCTACACAAAATGTATTTTTTAATTACTTATCCTAATGACATATTCTGCAGTAATATTTTAATTTTTAAGACAACCTGAAAAGAATGGATATTTTTTTGGAATATAATAAAAATATAAATTTAATAAAAGTGTATATATTATATATATACTTTCCTATTAATTTTAAGTTATCGATTATGATAATATAATATTATAATATTATATATATTAAATTTAATGTTACAGATACGAATATTTTTTGCTTATACTTGAGAACTGTCGATAATTAAACATTTAAAAAAAGATTCAAGCCACGCGGGCGCGTGTCCAGCCAAGTTTAAAGGTGATACTGGTGACGCAGCACCCGTGTGTAATATTAATTACATGAATCATCTCGAGCTACGTTTGAAACCTTCACAACTCAAAAACTATTTATCCTACATACATGAAATCGTACACTAATTTATTAAAACTTCTTAGCTTATCTAGAATCTGAAGTTTATTTTCGTTTAACTACACGAATTGATCTAACCGCAAAGCAAGCAAATTATTTGCTTGTGTTATGGGTGTCAGTCAACGACACTAATACATCGAAATACTGTAACATACATAATAAACACCCAAACCCAGAAATAAAAACATCTATGCTCATTACACAAATGTTTTTCCCTGTCGGGAATCGAACCCCAGCCCTCTCGATTCGTGGTTAAGTTCGCTAACCAATAATGTAGCACAAACAGTTATTGAGTTATTAACAATTAAAAACCGCCATTGTTTGACTGACGGAGATCCTCATCTATACATAGATCAAAAACCTCACCCACTTCCAGATGACCTAGAGACTCGATATTTGGCACCAAAGTAGACTTTCATGAATATGTAAAGGAAAAAATCTGAAATCTCAATTTTTTTAGTACTAGCCGTTATCAGCGATTTCGTTCGTGTCATGCAATAATATTACTATCATTTGCTTAGTCAGGTAAAATAGTAGCCGTAGTAGCCTAGTAATTATGCTTCATTTATCATATCTGAGTTACAACTGATATATAATAGAAAATATTAAGTGACACGATACGTGCAGCTTTGACGTAATATATTTCATAAAATCTTTGCTCCCTTAATCAACCCGGATATATTAAAAAGTAGCCTAGGATAGACTCTGATCCTTATTAATACTTTATAAATTTCATCAAAATTGGTTCAGCGGTTGAGCTGTGAAAGCATAACAGACAGATTGAAGAACAGGTTTTTAAATTTATAATATACTAGCTTAACCGCGCAGCTTCTCTCGCGAGTATGTCATCGAAATAGATTTTAATACAATATTCATCCCCTATTTTAGCCCTTCAGAGCTGATTTAAAAAAAAAAATAGCCTATGTTTGACCCCGGATCTTCAACTATTTCCATGCCAAATTTCATGAAAATTGGTTCAGTGGTTTAGCCGTGAAAGTGTGACAGACAGACTTTCGCATTTTTAATATTAGTATGGATTCATGGATATGGATAAAATAGGCTGTACACGGTATTTATAAAACACAAGCAAGGTAAGTGTTAAAATATAGAGTGATTTATCATTAACCACTGGCTAGTTAGGTTGCCTTAGTCGCCTCGGTGGTCTAGTGGTCCAGCGTTTGCGTTGACCACATGAGGTCCCTGGTTCGATTCCCGGGTCGACACAAAAAAAGTGTTTTTTCAGTTTTTTGATAAACACAAAGTTGCCCGGGATTGGAAAATGCCCGGTTGGCGATAGGCTGGCCACCTATCACATTTGTGGGACCAAGTATCTTCGGTTAATCGTGGGTGCACTTGTTGTACCTCTGCCTACTCCTTCGGGGATACGGGCGTGAAGATACTTAGAAAATGTTATCGTAATAAAAAGGTATAAGTACGTGTATTGTGTAATTTTGCGGAGAAACATAAATATCAGTAAGGATCTGGTATATTGATCTATTGGAAAAATAAAGGAGGTATATTAGCACATCGACAACAATAACGATAAAAATAATTAGATTTAATATCAAATTTAATAATTATTTAATTATTAATAACTGAGTTTTAGATAAAAAAAATGATCTAAGTATAATAACCGGTAATAATTCCCCGTAAGTATTCCTTAGCAAATTTTACCACTTATTTTCGTATTTTATACAATGACATTTACGGATGTTTTTGAACAAAAGAAATTGAATATTATAGACTATCTAAAATTAAATTTTGCTTATTTCGCAACAATGTTCAATCAAAAATTTTAATAAGAGATAGTCGCAGTGAAATTGTCAGTACTGTTAGATTATAATTTACCTAAGTGATATTATAATTTAACTGCTAACCTAACCTAACCAAATTATAAAATCCCTAGGTAGATTATAATCTAACGGCTATTGACAATTTCACTGCGACATATACACTGAATTCATGGAATATTTTTTTTTAATTTAGATTTTAATTTATGTGTCCCTTACTTCGTAGGTCCTTGAACGACTGTACTTGTTTTGTTTATACGTAAGTACAGTCGTTCTTTGAATAATAACGACATTACTTAATATTTTAAACTTAAAAATAGTTTTGGATTCAGTTACACTTCTACCAAATTTCATTATGACTGGATCAAAAAGATATCAGATGAAGCTATTTTTTAAACAAACATACAAATGCCACCATTCTAAACAAACTTTTGCTCAATTTGCTTGTTTAATAAAAAACATATATAACTCCGAATACCTTAAACTTACCTTAGGCTAACTTGATTACTGACTGATATACTAGACGCTACAATCAGTTAAAATTCAAAAACAAAGTTGTTGCTCGTAGTAAAACAACATGTATAATATCTAGATTTTTCGTATGGAGAAAAGGTGGGCATCTCATCAAAATGAAGCTGTGTACAATAATATTACTTATTTTTTTTTAAAAAATAAAAAGAGGACTGGGTTCACGGACTATAATATCTTAAAAGATTTTTAAAAGGTTTTTAAAAATTGTAAGTTGTCTTTGTGAATCTCTATAGCCAATACTTTTAGAAGCCCTTTTTTTACTTTAAAGTTCTTAAAAAGATTTTTGAAACATTTGTGTTTTAACACCTTTAAAATTCACTCAGACACGCGCCATACTAACAAGATGTTCAAGTTTTATAATATGTAAAAATTTTCATATCATTTTAAAACTTTAGAGAAGGTTTTCGTAGTAAACTAATTATGTTATAAACTAATTAATTATTTTATCCATACTTTTTATAAAAAAAGTCACCCGCCGCGTTTTTCCGTCTCTCTGTGCGCAACAATCTCAGAATCAAATTGTGCTAGTTTGATGCAACTCATACTGTCGTTTAGTAAATTTCTTCCGGAAGGTTTAAGTATATAAACCATTCATATTGATTGTACAGATAGTAGATAAATTGCGACTTTTATTCAACGAGTCGCATAAAATACTATTTTGTAGGGCAATTATAGTAATAATCTTGAATATACTCTGTTTAAGCCATGTTATTCTGTTTAAGCCATCGTATAGGAAATTTCTTCTGAAAGTTTTATGGGCATTAATTCGTTCAATGACAATGAGGATTTGTTAAATTTTTGATTTTTAAAGCCATCTATTGACAGTTATTTTTTTTATATATCATAAGATAGCAAACAAGCAGATGGGTTTCCTGATGGAAAGAGTTAACCATCGCCTATAGACACCAAAGGTGTTAATGGTGCGTTGCTATCTTGTGGCGAGGACTAATGCCACATGCATAAGTTTACCAGCTACCTTACTCTCTAAACCGGAACTCGGCGGTGACAAGCACTGATGCTATTATGACAGGAATAGGTAAGGCGGTGGTATCAGACCCGGGCGAGACAATGCAGAACTCTACCACCTAGTAGCCACGATAGTAGTGACTTGTATAGCCAATCAGTCACCTTTACGACCTGCCAGACAGAACGCTAGTTGGCCTATTCTTCAAAGGAGCCTGGGACCAAAACTTTACTAAAGTAAAGGTAAATAAAGTTTATGCAAAAACAGATTTTATTAATTGCACTTTTACCCATTTCATCCGCTCCAGAATATATTAATAATATGTTATTTTTTTTTCATCATCTGTTAAGTCAAATAATGGACCCTATTATTCAGTATTTACTTGGATTAAAATTTTGCAACTTACAATTTAAGCATCTACTAAATTTAACTTTCCGCTGTAGGAAATCCTATTGATTTATCCATATTTTTTGAAAATCAAGTTTTCACCAGATGTTTTGAGGTCTTAAGCAGCTTTTCGACTATTGTGTGCATGTGTGTGTATGTATATATGTGAATCTCTCATAACTTTTAGACAGTTTGCCCGATTGGAACTTGGTTGACCGCATTCGAATATGTTCCGCTATACTTAGACTTTCTAAATCTGAACAGATTCGCTTAAGGAAATTTAACTTAAATTAAATTAAATTTAACTTTTCGCTGTAGGAAATCCTATTGATTTATCCATAATTTTTGAAAATCAAGTTTTCACCAGATGTTTTGAGGTCTTAAGCAGCTTTTCGACTATTGTGTGCATGTGTATGTATGTATATATGTGAATCTCTCGTAACTTTTAGACATTTTGCCCGATTGGAACTTGGTTGACCGCATTCGAATATGTTCCGCTATACTTAGACTTTCTAAATCTGAACAGATTCGCTTAAGGAAATTTTGAAAAAAATTGAAAAAACTTCAAAACAAAAATAACAGCAAGACGAATGTATACCGTTTGATCAAAAATATAACCAGTACTTAAAAAAAACTACGTTAAATGTCATAACTTTCGGTACTTATAGTTTAAAATTTTTTTGAATATAGTAATTTTCTATATCACTTCGACATTTCTTACCAACTTATTTTTGACTTTTTGCAATATTTTAGTATTTAAAAATCAACACCTCTTTCATAAATCGTCTCTCGTAATCGTCTTTTATAAATTAAAATCAAATAAGCTGTTCAAAAGTTACAGCTTTTCAAATATTAAAATTATGTTGCTTTCAATCAACTTAAATTAGATTTTTTAATAACTTTTAGACTAATAATATACCAATTGGTGCCAAATCTAATCAGCTCCTTCTTGATCACAAAATCACTTGAGCAATTTGGTATTTATCAATGCCAATTAAAAAAGAACGTTTTTGTTTCGACAATTTTTTTAACTAGTCGATTATGTAGCCAAAACGACATTTTAGAGCTCAAAAAATCTGGTTGGCTGGCATTAGAAAGATCAACATCGATAATCGTGTTCGAAGTATTCAAAAATTAAAATATTCTCATTTTTACCAACGATTATGAGCTCAAAAATACATGCTTATGTAAGTTTTTAATCCTTTGAGCATAAATTTCCCAATTCAATGGGAAGTTTGAGGGATGCCTGTAAGGTCAACCGGTTTATAGGTTTATTAACTAGAATGTATGACAAAACTTTGTAACGCTGTCATTTGAAATAGTACTTAGAAATAATATTGTTTTCATAAGATGATTTTCATCTTTAGATAAATGTATTAAGAGATATAGATGTATCTGATAAGGAAACGAGAAAATACCTGAATATTTTCTCATATATCTTATTGCAGTCAAAAACTTCATAAATCTGAAATGATACTTATTTTTTGTCAGAAAGTTATTTAGAGCCGATTATTTCATATTTGTAATTGCATTATCGATTTTTTCTGATGACAGTGACCAAATAAATATTACAAAATAAAATAGCTAGAAATATCAAATTTTCTCTATTTAATTTACATTACTGTTACTTCACAAAAATGTCTAAGTTTTAAACGAAATGTACATAAATGTAAAATGAATCTCGATAAAAATAATATTATTATTTAAACATGTGTCAAGACGTATATAGTTCAGGGAACTCTCGAACCATAGCAACAATCAATTTAATAATATCCTATTCGGATATCATCAAATTGATTTTATATCAGATCTCCGTAAAAATGCTTCATATTATTACATCTTATATTATCGTACTTGAATGTTTAACACTTAGAATTTTAGAACAATATAGTTTTACATACGCTAGTAGACCTGGATCACGTGTTTCTGTGACTAAGTTTTAATTCTTGACTTTTAACACTGATTATTTTAAATTTTAGCACTTATATTGTTTCACAATGTACAAACTATGTATTTGTTAAATTAATAGCTAACCGATTATACAATTTACTACACAGGGTTATCAGGGTTAAATAATGCAGAAAAATGTGAAACCGATTGGCTATTGAATTAAAAACAAATATATAGTTTGCATTGTGAAACAAAACAAGTGTTAAATTGAAAATAATCATTATGATGCTGTTGCACCAAGATCGGATGGTGGAGAGTATAAATTATTCTAACAAAGTGCCATCTGCTCGTTTTGGAATCCTAACCGGGTTGGTTAGATTGGTTAGATACTAAAGAAACAATTGAGATAATCTGACTTACACGGCAATAATTTGCAAAATGGGGTGATGTGTTACCACCCTTTTATCTCGGATGAGCACGTAAAGTCGTCGTTCCCGATTATCGCTAAAAAAAGACGATAATCTTTATTAAATTGGTAAAATGCGGCGATGGGGATCACCATGCATAGTGTCAACTGACAAATCGACGAATCATGGTGAACCGGAAAATTTTTAGACTTTAGAACTACTCTGCCCACCCCGTACGGGAACCAGGTGTGATGATAATAATTTGAATATATTCAAAAACAATCGAAAATGATTTTCAAAATCGATGAATCATAGATTAACTTTTATTAATTTTAGCATTTATTTAATTAACCTTTGCGATCACAACGAACGTATGGTTTCCTTTATATTTAGATGTCTTATCACGTTATCACCAATCTTATCACCAATTACACATTGTTATAACAACACGAATGCACGCTCTATTCATTCTATCTCCTGCAAACACTTTTATTTTGACATAAGCAGTGCACTTTTCACCTCTGCTAAAAGCACATAAAAGATAATATAAGGCACTCATTCACTTGTTCCAGCACTATATCAACCACAATTATTAGGACCCTAGCTCACCGGGAAGTCATGGCGATGTCGCCGGCCACCGTACTTAAACAGTCTATATTGAAATGTGGGAACATTTCTTTCGAGATGTTCGGATTAATTCCTGCCGTTAAATTCCATCATCGGACATCGTGTCAAAATTTAAAGTTCCATCCTCACCACCTCGATGTCTGGAAACCCACAACCGTGTGCTTTTGTCAGCACTTTTTGCCTCGCATTACTCTTTTGTGGAATGAAATACTCGCGGGTGTTTTTCCCAACGGATTCGACTTGGGGACCTTCCAGAAATGGTAAGCCCATTTCTTGAAGGTCCAAGTCGAATTCGTTCATTCTTAAAAGGCCGGCAACGCAGCTGCAACAACCCCGGTATTGTAGATGTTCATGGGCGGCAGTGATCACCATCAGGAGCATCCCCTGCTCCTTTGCCCCCTCTACTATAAAAAAATATATATTTGGCTGCTAACTCAGCGACATAGCCAGTTTATAAGCTTCAATATAAATTGTTTGGATACGTAGCCATTGACGTTGCCATGGCAACCTGATAAGTTAGGACCCTTAGTTTTTAGTTGTATGTAAATTTTAGTCGCTTTTAATTCAAATACTTGAACTTAAGTTGTCATTGCATATAATAGTAGCATATAAAAGTAAAAGTTTGAAGCGTAGATAGGATTGAGCCAAAAAGTACAGCGTCACCATGCAGACAACAGTTTATTTCTACATTCAACTACTTAATTTTTGGAGCTTATTATCCAGATATAGCATAAACAGATGATAACTCACAACCCTGCTTAATGCCAATATTGACATCGAACCAGGACAATATGTTGCCGTTCACCCGCATAAATGTTTTGCAATTCATTGATTGTAAAGAATATGAATCACATGAACTGGGCATACTTCTCAACAGAAGGTCAAATGGTAAATAAAAAATATTACTTGAGCGTTATTCGGCTGTTAAGAGAGCAAACTTGACAAAAAAGGCCATATTTGTGCACGATGCGGACCATCATTGTGCACGAATTTTTGACCAAAACTCAACAAATACCATCGATCAATCACCTGTTTCACAAGATATAGCAATACAAATTATTTTTTTTCCCTAAATTCAAAGCACCACTTCGAGGCACCGGATTTCAAATGGTAGAATAATATATAAAGGAGAATTCGCGGTGAGAATTGAACTCATTCCGGAGAAAACGTTTCAAAATATTTTGATGATTGGAATATTTGTAATCGTAAGTATATGGTTTCTAAAGAAGCATACTTTGAAAGCGATTTTGTGTATTATTGATCGTTTTTGGTACTTTCTTGATAGTGTATTAAATTAGTTTTAAAAGTTTGGACACGTTGTCTTTTTTAATCATAAAAAAGCAAACAAGCAGATGGATATCCTGTTGAAATAATCTACCGACGCTTATAAATACGACAAATGTTAATGATGCGTTGCTATCCTTGGGACGGGATCGTAGTACCGAATGCGAAAGTTTTCCGACTGCTGTACCTTCCAATCTGAAACATAACAGTGACAAGCACTGATGCTGACTCGCACAGCCAGTCGTTCCTCTCTTACAAACTACCTGACAGAATGGTAGATGGTTTATTATTATACACAACGAGGGCCCAGAACAATACGATGAAAAATATCCGTCTTCTATGACTTACTGTTTAATTAAGAAATCCAACAAACTCTAAAAATAATTATGCAAAATAAGTGGGTTTTTGCATTGAATTTACTAAAACTCTATATTAAGAGCCGCAAACCACACTCGCGACTCTGGAACAAGGTTCTGCTTTCGGAATTGTAATACCGTTAACCACATACATTTGGCGTCTAATTAATAAACTTGGGCATGTAAAATGGGCGTGTAAAGGCTAGAAAATAAAATTAATCTAGGTATTTACACTGTATGCAAACATTAATTTTTATTAAAACTTATGATAATAGATGTCTTCCGTCTATTATAATACTTGCTGCAGCGTGCAGCCCGCTGCATTATAAAATCCTGCGGGAACGACTCAACGACTGTCCCATTGCCACCAGTTTACCAGTTACCAGTTACCGGTTCCCAGTTACCAGGCTCGGTAACCACTCGACCAACGGTCGAGTGCAGCCCGCTGCATTATAAAAGTTTTTGGTGAATCCTGCGGGAACGACTCAACGACTGTCCCATTACCACCAGTTTACCAGTTACTAGTTACCGAGCCTGAATACGAATCGAGGAGGCTCGGGCAGGCCTCTGACACTCGCCTATACCTACCGCGATAATCACCTACAGCGCCCGACAACGCGGCTTTGCAAATCAGTCGGGGCCGTCCCGTGCTTATGAGTACACGTATACCTGCAAGATGGCCTGTCGATCGTCGTCGCCACGTAAAGTTTATTACTGTAGGTACGCATAAAATGGGAAATCGTAATACAAGTAATTGTAAATGTTAATGGCTGTCACAATAAACAGAGAGATTCAAAGTTTTTGTTTTTTACTTTACCGAAATATTCTGAAAGGTAAGAAATATTTATGTCTTATTTAGTTTACTCAAAAATTTCTTTAAGTAGGTTTTAAGTACCATAGAGAAAGAATTCCGTATATTTATCATTCCCTAGTATTACAACTTAAAATGCGTCATAAATTATATTTTAACATTAAGAGGCAGTTTACATACACTTTAGACCAACTTTTAACGAGAAATTAAAATTTTCCAACTCCTAATTTTTCATATTATAAGGTACTGGACCGTGGTCACAAAATGGTTTATGAGCTGTTTGGATTGAATCCGATACTGTAAAGCATATATTTTTAAGAGGTCTTGAACACTGCAATACATTGGTGTGAATATTGTATAATTTAAATGGCTTAAGCTACAAAATAATTCAGGTGTAACACGAAACTTTGGGAAAAATATGACTACTTGTTAATCGAGGATTTTTAATTCGAAAAGTAAATCGATGACCTATGCTTTTTATATTTTTTTATATAATTTGTAAACATATACATACGGAAAAAAAATAAACATCATATATTATAGTACAGAAATATTTATTTACATCAATATTTTTTTTATTTCATAAATAATACGTAGTTTTTTCGTATTTTTTAAATAATTTATTTGATTATATGATTTTTCACACCATATGATTTTTTCACATCACATCATATGATTTTTTTGAGATCATAGATATCAATACCAAAATTTACGAACATAAATAAAAATAAGTACCGTCATACCCAAAGCGCTGGTATCATCAAGTTGGTCGTTAACGCAATATATGTTTTATTAATTAATTAAAAAACCGTAAATGGTTTTTTGACAAAATTATTATCTAAACCGTTAGATCTTGAACTAATCTTGATTATAAATGAAGTTTACTTGTTGATTAATACGCCAAAACACTTTTAAATTAATCTGTACCATCCTCTGTGGTCTAGTGGTCCAGCGTTGGCGTTGACCACATGAGGTCCCGGGTTCGATTCCCGGGTCGGATACTTAAAAAAAAGTGTTTTTCAGTTTTCTGATAAATACAAAGTTGCCCGGGATTAGAAAGTGCCCAGTTGGCGATAGGCTTGCCACCTATCACATTTGTGGGACCAAGTATCTTCGGCTAATCGTGGGTGCACTTGTTGTACCTCTGCCTACCCCTTCAGGGATACGGGCGTGAAGATACTTTTTTTTTCTGTATCATAAACTGCAACAAACACATAACGACTAGCACGAATCAAAATGGCGGACTAAGTTCTTTAATTTTTCCCCAAGAGCGTATTTGAAAAAAAAATGCTAATTGGATGTTATTCTGTACAATGTTTCGTTCGAAAACGACAAAATACTAAAGAGTATTGTATTAAAACTGGTAAATAGTGAAAATATTGTTTTTTTGGATGAAGATAGCGTTGGTGCCGTTTCTCAGAGGTCTCATTAGTTACCAAAGTGAAGTGAGCGAGTATCATTAGATAGTTTAATATTTTAAATATTGCATCAATGAAACAGATTTTTTAATCGTCAATTATATTTCTTATAATAAATATTCTCCGAAATCAAGTTTCGACAATTACGCAAAGAAGCTAATTTTCCAAAAGGTATTGCTACTACTAGAATCAAAAAACTTAATTAGAAAAAATACTAAAAAGGTAACCAGAAATATCAACATCGTAAGGTAGCCGGTAAACTTATGCATGTGGCATAAGACCTCGCCACAAGATAGCAACGCACCATTAACACCTTTGGTGTCTATAGGCGATGGTTGATTCTTTCCATCAGGAGACCCATCTGCTTGTTTGCTATCTTATACTATAAAAAAAAACCATATTCTACTTGTATGCAAAAATAAGTCACTTAAATAATATTTATTTACTTTTTATTTCAAAAAGAAATAAAAGAAAATACTCTAAAATCCGCTACGTCCGTGTGCCAAAATTAATATTTATATATATTTTCATTTTACCAGCACTAGGTACACTATACGGACAACGACGTCCAGCTCTCGCATCGATTAGAAAATATCAAAATTTCAGTTGGGCGATTTTGTAAAATGTCTCTTAATGAATTATTAGCAAAATTAATTTTCCCCACGTTGGTCAGTTTCTTTAAAGAATAAAGCAACTGCCGCTATGCCAGGCAAGTTGTAAAAGACAACCGATTGGTTATACGCGTCACTACCACCGTGACTACTAGGTGGTCTCCACCACCTATTGTCCGCATTCCGCATCGTCTCGTTCGTGTGTATGGTACTATTGCTTTACCTATTCCTGCCGAAATAGCGTCAGTGCTTGTCATTATCGTGTTCCGTTCTGGGGGTTGACGTTATGTATATATGGGCGGTAGACTTATGTATATAGCATTGCCTTCCTACTGCATAAATAGCAACGCATCATTTATCTTATTTATCTTTATTGTCTATAGGCGATAGAGTATCTTTGAGTCAACCCTGATTTCATTAGAAAGAATAAGAGTTACGCGATAAAAAGAGATGCAACTTCTAGGTAAATATAAATGTAGGCAATCAAGCGCCGTGCAATCTGAATTCAACTTAATTGTATCATAGCAACAGTCCCTATTTCTTTAAACGACTTGCTGGAGTGTCTCTTCTGTACTTATACTATTATGTATTCTGTGGCTCGGGTTCGATTCCCGACAGGGACAATTATTTGTGTGATCAGCATATAGAAGTTTATATTTATGGGTTTGGGTATTTATTATGTATGTAACAGTATTTATATATGAATTTCTATGTATTATTATCGTTGACTAACACCCATAATCCAAGCAAATAAATTGCTTACTTTGGGGTTAGATCAATTCGTGTAATATTTATTTTTTATTTAATTATTTTTACGGAATAAAAAGTAACCTATGTGCTATTCCAGGTTATTATCTATCTGTGTGCCAAATTTCATTCAAATCCTTTCATTACTTTTTTTCGTGACAAACATCTATCCATTCAATCATCCAAACATTCGCATTTATACTATTTCATAGACATACGTCACATCTATCCCCGACAAGAGGGCTTTTACGCGTATCACATTCAAAGAGTTCAGCAGCTTAAGCCCGCAGACTACCGGAGAAGAGTAGCGTTTTGTCAAGAAATGTTGCGCCGCCACGCTAAAGATGAAAAATTTTTTAACACTATTATGTGGACTGATGAATTTCATTCCAAGCGATGCGGTATTTTTAACATACCCAACTATTATTCTTGGAGCATTGAAAATCCACACCTGACACATGATACCAATTTTCAACAGCAATTCAGCCTAAACTTATGGTCAGGCATTTTAAACGGACAGCTGATTGGGCTGTTCGAATGGCCTCGCTGTTCAAATAGTCAGGTAATGACCATTTGAACAGCGAGGCCTTCTTGGAATTTTTAAGAAATAACCTCCACGTCTTACTCGCTTATCTGCTAACGCGTAAGAACGTGATTTTCTAAAACGATGGTGATCCATGCCACTTTGTAAGAATTGTCAGATAACATTTATCACAAACATTTAGGGACAGATGGATCGACCATGGAGGGCCCATTGCATGGCCGCTACGGTCCCCAGACTTGAATCCAATCAATTTCTTTGTCTGGGGATATTATAAATAAATAGTTTACACAAAAAATCTTAGCAACGTAGCGAAATTATGAATAAAATTGAGACAGACAGAAGAAACAATTAAAAACAACAGAATAGCATTCATAAGACTAAAAGAAAACTTTTTAAGATAATGTTGATATCGAACACAAACGATATTTTGAAAACTTTTTATAACAAATAATTTTAAAACGAATACTTTTCGTTTTATTTATTAAACCCAAATAACCTCCAAATGTTTATTAAATCTTAGATCTTAGTTTTCTTGCAATATTTTGGTTGATTAACAAAATAATTATTCTTATAGGAATAATAAATTGAATAAAAAAATATTCAACATGGTAATTTTAAGAATTTTCCACCTTGATGTCTTTGAAGGCAAATTTTAGCAAAAGTAGCCCCATTAAGTACATTTTTATGATTATGAGAGCTGAGACTCTGGAGAAGCTTTAAGCTCTACTTATAAGCCATAAAATCGCCTGTTTAGATTTTTCTCGTCATAGTTTTTGGAACGTAAAATTTTCACTTCACACTTAGATTTTCATAATTTTCATCAAAATTAAGAAGCTAAACCCTTTAAGCAGAAAGGTACATCTCATAACTATTCAGATACAAAAAAAAATATCTAAAAGTCTTCTACTTTTTTTAGGAATTTTTCAAGTTGTTCAGGTGGAAAATTCTCAAAAACAGAAAAAAAAATTCATAACCGAAAACTGTGCAAAATCGAGGAACAGACATAGGGGTGATTCGGATACCCCAAGGGGTGCCCTTTCTATGTAATTACGCTTGACACTACTTTTTGGGACAACCTGTATATAGATGGTGCTAAAAATAAATGGAAAAATATATGAATAAATAACACAGAATTATAATATTGTCATTTGAAATAGGAAATTTTTCGAGGAATACCCGAGACTTAAAAATTAAGATTGAATAATGCTTATTTTCTCTCAAGATATAGTGTTTTTAGGTTACACAATGTTTTTACTTCTTGACGGGAAATGTTTTTCTTTTCTATGACTAAAACTAATCAGTTTACGCTTCTTATACATTAAACATAATGTGGCTCCGCCTACGAGACGATCATAATATATCATCATTACTAGATACTAACTGCAGCCTGCAACCTACTGCTTTATAATGAAAATTTTAAATATGAAATTTTATATATGAAAATAAAAATTAAATAGTTTTCCGTAAATCCTGTGGGATCACCTAATTTTTCCAGGATAAGAAGTAGTCCACGTCACCATCTATGTGATACCTGTGTGATATTTTCATCCAAAATCGTTTAGTACTTTTTGCGTGATTCATTAACAAACATCCATCCAACCAAACTTTCGCATTTATAATATTAAGATAGATACTCAAATCCTAAAACTTCATACCATATATTACATTTTTCAAATTTCCAAATAAGGGCGTATTACATATTAATATCAAGAGAAAAAGGAGGAGGAAGGAATGTGGAAATTAGAAATCATTGGCCTCTGTGGTCTATTGATCCAGTTTCGGTTTTGAACATATGAGTTAGATTCAATTCCCGGATCAGATAATTCAAAATGTGTTTTTTCGGTTTTTCGATTCATCAATATATTTAAACAACATTGCTTGAGACCATTGGTATAAAAAACCCAAGATACACAATCAGTGTCTCAAAAACGTCCTCCAAAAATGAGCGCACAATTTTAAATTGTGCACTCATTTCAAATAGAATCGCGTCGGTCGCGATACTGTCAATTTTATTTCTTTTCGTACATTGCTTTGTAAACACAACTATAAGTCTGGCACTTAAGGTTGGATATGCAAAGACATATGTTTTTGCCATATCTATAACTACTTAAATAAAATTAGGGACAGTTTTGAATGTCAGTTTTGTTCGGGAATGTGCATCTAGGGTTTTTTATATCAATACTTGAGACTGTATAAGCACCCAATTGGCAATAAGCTTGCCACTTGTCACATTGTGGAATAAAGTATCTTCGGCTGATTGTGGGTGCACTTGTTGTACCTCTGCCAACTTTTCGGGGATAGAGGCGTGAAGATACTTTTTTTTAAATCTTTATTTTGCGCCAGCTGACTTACTGGATTTACAATGGCTTTACACTAAGTAACTAATTATAGTGTTTTGCATATAAGCCCATATTATAGGGGTTATTGTGAAACGTATAAAATTTTATTAAGCAATATGTAGATATTGTAATTAAAAAGTAGGTATAATAAACTTTGTTTATTACATAACGCTTGTAAATTGCTTTCATTGACATTATTACTGAAATTATATTATTATTGAGATTAATGTGAAAATTATAATAATAAATCGGAATTTTGTACCGCTGTATTAAATTAAAATTACGTCGCATTGTTTAATTTATTTATTTCATCAATCCTTTTTGATGCTCATATTGTGAATTACTTGGGTTCATAATTATATTAAGGTAATCGTGCATTGACACAAAAACCATATGTATGTACCGAATTTCAGTTCTTGAAGGAATAGGTCAACTTTAGCTTACAAGATTTGTTTTTTTTTTTATATCATAAGATAGCAAACAAGCAGATGAGTCTCCTGATGGAAAGAGTCAACCATCGCCTATAGATACCAAAGCTGTTAATGGTGCATTGCTATCTTGTGGCGAGGTCTAAATATGCCACATACATAAATTTACCTTATCCTCCAAACCGGAACACGACAACGACAAGCACTGACGCTATTACGGCAGGAATAGGTAAGGCGGTGGTACCAGACCCGGACGAGACAATACAGAATTCTACCACCTAGTAGCCACGATGGTAGTGACTCGCATAGCTAATCGGTCGCCTTTTACGACCTGCCTGGCAGATCAGCAGTTGGTCTATGGATCCGGAAAGGAGTTCGGAACCAACACGGGGAAAATGTAGGGAGTCCGGGACAGATGAAACTAAGTAAAAGCTTATTGTCAAGAACAAGTGCATCCACGATTAGCTGAAAATACTTCGTCCCACAATGATATAGGCCTATCGCCAACCGGGCACTTATCCATCCCGGGCAACGTTGTTTTTATCAGAAAACTGAAAAGAATACAATGTAAATTTCCCTTTCAAGAATCGAACCTCATGTGGTTGACACTGACACTGGATCACTTGACTACAGAGGTGATTAACTAGGTTCTACGCATTAGAAAGAAAATATCAAAAGATTTTTTTTCAAAAAAGGAGGCGATTTTTTATTGTAGAACACTTTCTACTGCTTCGCATTAAATTAACCTAACATTCTCGTGGTTGGAAAATTGTTTCATTTACACGATTTGTAATTACGCTGACATCTATACACGACAGACTTATCCTTCTTTTTGTAATAATAATTCCATTTTGTGACAGCCGCCATATTAGACTCACAATGATATTACAGTTCCGCTTGTAAAGCACTTTTATATGTTTTCATATTATAGCGGTTGGTGTGAAAATTATAAATCACTGATTTGCGACAGCTGCCGTATATTACTTAAAATGATATCATTGTTTCCAGTTTCTAACGAATAAAATCAAAAACGACTGGACTGGTCTTAAAAATTCTTTTAACATTAGAAAGCCAACTATCCAGGAGCACATAGGCTACTTTTTTACTTGACAAATCTATAGGAAAGTAATGGTTTTGATTACGTGAATGAAATCATGAGTAACAGCTAGCCGTGTAATATATTCCTGCCTACTGGTCTCTGCGCCTGAATCTTAGATTTTCTGAGTGACCGGACGATTAGAGTAGTCGTCGACGGCTGCTCGTCCGACAAAATGGCTATAAATGCCGAAGTTCTTCAGCGATCAGTTCTCTCCGCAACCCTATTCCTGTTACATTTGAACGATCTACTGAAGCCCGGCATCTGTGGGTACGCAAACAATAACACTGCTGTGGAGAGTTACGCATCTAGTGTGTGGTTCAGTACGGCACAGATCCAATCTCTGAGAGAGGCGATGGTCGATCGTATGAACATATCCTTACAGGTAGTCTCCGATTGGAGCGATGTCAATCTGGTCAACTTTAATGCGACTAAGACGTGTCTACTCTTCGCTCAACGGAGTCCATTTCACCTGTCCCCGTCTTTTCAGGGTGTGTCCGTACCGATAAATGACCACCTTGAGCTCCGTGGTATCACTTTAATGCCTACTCTCAACCTTCATTCGTACGTCGAATCAAAAGCCCACATTGCCTTAAAAAAAGCTTGTTATTCTGGCAAAGGTGCGTCAGTATTTTTAGCCCGGGCAGTTGCTCAACCTATATTAAGCACAAGTCCGTCCGTGCATGAAATAATGTTCTCGCCCCTGAGATGAATACGCCAAATACTAGCTGGGGACGCTTGAAGCGATAGAGCGGCGTACTAAGAGGTTCATAAACGACGATGATCTGATAGGCAAAAACTCCAGAGCCTCGCTCATTGCCGCAGAGTGGCTAGTTTATCGGTATTTTATCGAATACATTTTGGAGAGTGCGCTGCGGAATTGCATAACTTAATTCCGCCATCCCTATTTTACCATCGATCGTCCAGGCACACAGATTCTAGGTATCGCCATATGGTGGACTTTCCATGTACGCGAACAAAGCGTTTTGACACAACATTCTTTATTCGAACCGGGACCTCATTCGCGAAAGGGACTGGAACATGCTTCCTGAGTCTGTGTTCCCCGACGAGTACAATCTGGGGAACTTCAAGAGAAGAGTGAACAGGTACCTTCTAGGCAAGTGCGTTTTATCTTAGGCCACATCTTAGCTTACCATCAAGAGAGATCATAGTCAAGAGCTCCCCTATTTCCACTAAAAAAACAGTGTTGCCGCTTAAAACAATTAGCCTACTTCTAGCTGAAAATAAAAGTGTATAAACATTTTGCTTGCATGAAAAAGAAATAATGGAAATCTAAACTGAAAGCTTGTGCAGATTTTTATGTGTAACTACTGTAATGTCTCTGGATTGTAAAAAGAATGCAAGAAATGAAACGTACTTGCAGAGGTTTGAAAATCATAAGAGACGTTAGCATCACATTGAATGTCTCTCCCTGGCCTGATTCCATCACCTTTCGTATTCCTCCCGCATTAGCGCTACTGATTGTCACTGTTATGTTCCGATTTGGAGGGCAAGCTAGCCGGTAAACTCATGCATATGGCAATAATAGGACCTTATCACAAGTATAGCAACACACCATTAACATCTTTGATTTCTATATGCGATGGTTGTCTCTTTCCCTCAGGAGAGCCTTGGCACAATTTACAATTCATTTAATTTTATTTAACTATATTAAATGAAAGACAATAACTATAATAGTTAGAAATTAAATATTTATTAATTTAACTTCATCATTGGTTGATTGGTTAGCAAACCTTATTACGATAAATTTTTGGAACAAACATTTGTGTGATGAGCATAGATATTTGTATTTTTGGGTTTTGGTATTTTTATGTATGTATTTATATATTGGAATATATTTTGATGAATATATTTTAATGAGTGAATTGTACCAAAACAAATGTTTAACATTGGCAAATGCATTTGTCACACGAGTCCTATTGTTTGTTTACATTTTCGCGTGTGAACACTATACAAAAGGATACGGTAATTAATACAGGACGAGCTTATACCAACTCGATTAATCTTCTAGTGCCCATCCATTTGGGATTACATTCAACATAAATAAACATGAACAGAAGGTCCATTTCGATAGATTTTTATTACCATAACATATACATATAGAAAGGTTCTTTGCCCCGGTGAGAAATAAAATGGAAAGGTAGATAATAATTGCTTATTCTTGGTAGACAATTTTGTAATCTGGGTATTTACACTTCAATAATTTTTAATGTTCTCCGAGTTGATTCGACTATTTGAAGAATTCACCATCTGCTTTTTTGCCAGACAGTATGCAAAAGGCGAAAAATCACTTTAATTTGTCACTATCTGTAGTGACCTTAAGCTAGGCTGGGATGGATGGTCCTGGTTTTCGGGTAATTTGTAACTACACAGATATATCACGGCAAATGCGGAAGAATAAACTGACCTACCTTGAAGTCGCGCTGTACAATGTTTGTCCTTCGATAGCCACCGAGCATTTTAAATTTGATTTTTAGAAGTAATGTCGCGTATGCAACCGCCGCCGAAAGTTTCACAAGCCGAAGTGACGTAGGGTGCCTCCGTGACGCTGTTACCATGACAGACGTCAGCCGTCAAGGTTTTTTGTGACCTACTCTTCACACTCACCGTGATATAAATGCCCGAACACTATCATTATGACTGCTAGATGACAGAGTTTTGAAATGCCTTCTGTGCTTACCTGGGTCTGATACTGCCATACATATTTCTACTGAAATAGCGTCAGTGCTTGTCACTATCATGTTTTAATTATTTGGGATATAGAGTATTGAGTTTACTTATGCATCTGGCATTACATCCACGCCATTGTCATCTTTGGTATCTTGTCGTCATACGAAACGATTATTACTTTTCATCTTAAGAAAATTATCTTTTTATGCCCACAATGACTAAACAAAATAATTTGACTAATCAAATCATAAATGAAATCATTTCTAGTTTTTTTGACAGTGTAGTGTAAGAAACTGATATACATACGGTGATGAAAATGTATAAAATTTAAACGCTAACTAAGTTTCATTACTAAAAGTAATATTTTTGATACAAAATTTAACCTTAAAATACAAGTAAATATTTATTTCTTTAATTAAATTAAGAAGCATAAATACTAAATTTTAAATGATAGAACGATAAAATTTCGCACTTTATAACAGTATCATGCATAATGTGATGGCTGGTCGGTAAAGTAAATTGCACGGTAAAAAGTTAGTCCAGAAGGCCGTTTACTAAACCGTGTTTAGTGTTAATGAATTATCAAAACCAATTCATATTTAAAGTTGTTTTTGTTTTATAAATTTGCTAAAATTTGTATTAGCTTATAGATAGTATATTAATGAGATACAGCGAAATCTACATTCTTCGGTTTAGTTTTACTTTGTAACGTACTATAGATTATTTATTCACTTCAACCCAGTTTTAACTAAGACAAGACTGGAAACGTATTTGATAGAACTCTGGTTTTTCAATTTTTCAAGCCTGCGTTTCCTGCTGGTAATGAAAATAAATTGTATACCTAATGCTATTTATCAATGGTTTGCCCAAAAAGAAGCAGGTTGCTGATTCAGATGTTTGTGTTTCTTTTATGTACGTTCGGGCATAGCTCAGTCATATATCCTTCCAGATTTGCAGAATTATTTTTGAAGAGAAAACTTGTTTAGCCACGTCAGACGATTTAGGCAAAGTAAACTGGACATCTATAGACTTTCCAGTTCACCACGATTCACCGGTTTGTCGGTTAGCGAAATAAGTGTGGTGATTGCCATTGCCACATTTTACCGATCTGAAAAGATTATCGACTATTTCTAGCGATAACTGGGACCAGTGGTTTACATACTCATCCGAGGCAGAAGAAGTAGTAACAAACTACCCGCCAGACTCCGAGCTGCTACTGAGATTTTTTATTTACGAATAAAACCTCGAAAAAACCTCAAAAACAACATTATTCGCATAACCTCAATAACAATATTGTATTCAAACCCATCTTGGGTTCGATCGCATAATGTAACCCCAATAGGCTAGGCTAGATAATTTTTGGTAGGGTAAAAGTTGTATAAGGTGGCGTTAACGCACGTTAGCATCATTAAAATTCTAATATTTAAGGTATCTATAACTATGTGTTCGTAATATAGCGACCTGCCCGGGTTCATACGGATGCAATGTAAGCGCACAAAAATGTGATTTTAAATCTAATCTTTGAAATACACGGCTATTTATACTATAATATGAATGTATTACAAATATAAACCTTCTTCTTAACTCACGCGATGAAAACAAAATTAAAATCTGTTGCGTAATTTAAAAGATATAAGCGAACATGAACCGAAGGGACTTTCAAACAAATATAAATAAATATTCACGAGATAAATTACACTTACTGATCAAACCCCAAAGTAAGTAAATTATTTGTTGGTGTTATGGGTGTTATCCAATGATACTAATAGATAGAAATACATATTATATAAATACTGGAATATATTTAATAAACACCCAAACCCGGAAATATAAATATTTATGCTCATCACACAAATGCTTGTCCCAGTCGGGGATCGAACCCGAGCCCCGTTGATTGCGTAGACAGGGTCGCTAACCACTCAACCAAAATAGGCGGTTTTATACTATGTATAATAAAGATAAAGATTATGTGTATTCTTTGAAAATAGAATTAGTTTATTCAAGACACTAATTTTGCAATCGCCTTCTCGACTATGAGTACCAAGCAAAAGCAAAACTTAGTTTTGCTGACGAATCTTATGATCTAAATGTTAGTTTCAAAGTTGTTAGGGCAATGTTTCCTGCCTGATTATACATATAAGTCAACAAATTTGCTTGAGTTTTGTTTTTTTTTTTGTTTTCAAGGAAACAAATTTGTTTCCTTTGCATTAAAAGTTCTGGTACCTTAATTAATCCAAATTAATTTACGTAATTTAACTACTTTATAATATATAACTCACCCATGACACATTGTTATGTATAAGGGAGTAATAATCTCGACCGAATAGGCTAGCTACTAAATCAGGATTAAAGATCCTTTCGACTTTGATAGGAATACACATAAACCTAAATAAATAAAAGAAATATTTTGATCAAGCAAATATTTGTCCCTATCAGTAATAAAACCAGACTATCTGAGTAGAATGGGTCACCAACCACTCGAACAACGGGACAGGAAAAAGGAAAATAAGTATTTTTCTCTTACCATTAGCAGATTCACCTGCTTATTAGTTATTCTGTATTATAAAACAATACTGAGCCTGAATTTTACTTTATAAAATATGGATGCTGAAATATACGATACTGAGTTTTACAATAGTTGCTGCAGTTACGCAATGCGGTACTGTTACAGCACCATGGCACGAGTTCAAATCCCACAAGTTATTATATCTATTGTAGGTAAAACTTTCATAAATTCTTGAATTTTAACCAACGGTTATGTTTATATTAAATCTTATCAATGTTATCTATATATATATATATATATATATATATATATATATATATATATATATATATATATATATATATATATATATATATATATATATATATATATATATATATATATATATATATATATATATATATATATATATATAAAAATCAATCCCTATTTTCCTTGGTCACGACATCACGCCTGAATGGCTGGACCAATTTCGGTGATTTTTTTTGTTGTGTTTGTAATTGTAAGGAGAAGGTTCTTATAAAAGAAAATATTAAGAAAATTGCGCGGAAAATTAGAAAATTTAAGAATACTTAACCACCATATAAAATTTAATGCCATTTTGGCTGCGTGGAAGGACAATCCCGTAGTCTTATATAAATTACGTGTCACGTTGTTTGTCCGCTATGGATTCCTAATATGAAAGGCAAAACAACGTTTGCCGGGTCAGCTAGTAAAATATATAAATCTGATCAAACTAAGCCGTGCTAGTTATACCATTTAAAACTAAATAAAATAAATAAATAACAAATTATTATTAAATAAATAAATAAATACAAATAAATTATAATAAATAAATACCAAATAAAAAATTTACAACTCAACAAAGGCTAGACCAATTTTTATCATTTTTGTGTTTTTGGATTTGTCTTCGTCCAGAATTAAATAATAAGTGTTAAAATATGATATTCATCAATTTAAAAAATATCATTAAAACTGTATTATTTTGTTGGCACGTCATTAAAATATTGTAACTACTATAATATGATATTTTTTAATTTATGCTTTATTTTTATTCATCTTCCTAGTGAAAAAAAATATATTAATGATTTTGTATTAATTTTAAAATTCTGAATCTGCCGAAGTTCGCCGGGTCATAATGTAATATAAAAATGTGAAAATTTATATCTTTGGATGTACTTAATCATGCGAAATCGTCTAGATTTATTTAAATTAAATTAAATTTGTCCCAACTTATTACTATTTTTTGTTAAATTATTATTCTTTTGCCGTTTTTTAACATACTGTAGCTGTAGTAGGAAAGCTGCTAAATCTCCCGACTTTCCCGATTCCCACAAAGCTAGAACTTTTTTTTTTGTTGTTTTACTATCGGTTAATTAAGAAAATACCGTTCTGGCAGGCACCACGCGGTTGCATCACAATTTCTGATTTTTTTTTCATAACCTGCTATAATCTTAATATGCTGTAATACATTGCTTATGGGTTAAAAAAATCACAACCAGTATCGGTGGTTGAAGGAATGCGCCAGTCAATAATAAAGTGGTAGATGATAATTTATAACCTGCTCCCACAAGGCCGACATTTTTATATTCTTTTAAGTTGCAAGTGTATACTAGACAGATATATATATATATATATATATATATATACATATATATATATATATATATATATATATATATATATATATATATATATATATATATATATATATATATATATATATATATATATATATATATATATATATATATATAAATATTATATATATGTATATATATATGACTAGTAAAAGATATATACTGAAAGAGGCTGATCAGTACTTGATTGTGATACCTAATTTCTAAAAAAATACGCGTATATAAATATATGATAATTTAAAAAAAAATAGACTAAGTTAATGCATGCTTAAAATTGTAATAGAAAAGAATAATTACTTTTTAAACTAGATAGTTCACTTGCGTCTACCACTAATCATGAGTAGATACTGCATTTATTATAACTTAGCTTAATAGTTCAGTGAATTAATTTATTTAATATAGACCCTAAGACCTTTAAATATTAAATATTACTATAAAAACATACAAAAATACATTATTCTTATAT
Organism: Apodemia mormo; assembly: GCA_036924255.1. NCBI lineage: Eukaryota > Metazoa > Arthropoda > Insecta > Lepidoptera > Riodinidae > Apodemia > Apodemia mormo. The sequence continues at coordinate 11,976,677 of JAUPFN010000008.1, forward strand.
ATGCATTATTTACATAACATTAATTACCATGTAAATCAGTAAATTTACTAGGTACCTATTTTATAAAGTTATCGTATCACCAACTTTTCTACTCAAACGGCACCACTAGTTAGTATCTTCACGCCCGTATCCCCGAAGGGTTAGGCAGAGGTACAACAAGTGTACCCACGATTAGCCGAAGATACTTGGTCCCACAAACGTGATAGGTGGCAAGCCTATTGCCAACTGGACACATTCCAATCCCGGGCAATTTGTGTTTAAAAGAAAAGTGAAAAAACACTTTATTTATGTGCCCGACCTGGGAATCGAACCCAGGAACTCATGTGGTCAACGCCAACGCTGGACCACTAGACCATAGAGGCGACACACACCACTAGTGACACACATTTCTAACTGGCGACTGACGGCTGCAATTGATTCTTTGTCTGTTGAACAGATAAGTCGATGGCACTTTCCTTTTTTTTATTTATTATTTTTTTACATAAGATTACCTTACCATATATGAGGTAAACTTGAGTTAACGAATACCTGTAACTTACAGACGAAGAACATTTTTACCGTAGGATTTTGGACTCTTCTAAGTATCAATTCGCTAAGAAGAAATCCATAATATTTAGTTATATGACCTACACAAACAGCGAAATTGTTACACCAGCGAAACAAAAAAAAATTCTAAAAAAATAGGTAGTTATTTTTATGGTCAAAATACCGAGGCCAAGTTTAAAAAAATCTTGATTTTAATTTATTTGGAAATGTACAAACCATTGGTGCGAATTGGAACGTGTCATTAAAAAGCTCTCATAATAATCAATTACGTTTATGTGACTTTCAAAACACAGAAAATCCATCAAAGCTTAGTTGTTACAACGTTTTGAACCCAATTTCATTTCTAACTCACTTCCAAGAAGTACACCTTCATAAATCATTCTTTAATTTAGCTGTCCTCGCCAAACGAGAAAGGTAAGGTCTTGTTATAAAAGGAAATTGATTTTTATAACATTGTATTTTACATTTTGAGTCAGAAAAGTTGACTTATAATATTTGGAAATGAAAAACTACAATCCAATATGATTATCCTTATACTAGCAAATGCCGAATTCAACTTGTGTATAAAAAACTTATTATATATGTATATAATATAAAACAGAGACGTGTTAGTTACACCATTTTTCTCGCCCGGCTTTATCTACTTTGTAGCAAAAACGTCAATTCTTATCACTGTCGTGTTTTAATTTGGAGGGTAAGACAGCCGGTAGACTTATGCAAATGACATTGCCATCCCGCCACACGGATAGTAACGCGCCATTAACATCTTTGGTATCTATAGGCGATGGTTTCTTTTTCCATCAGGATTAGGAAAGCCATCTGCTTGTTTATTATCACTGGTTAAATAAATATTAATTAATATTCACGGAACAAATTACACTTATTGATCTAACCCCAAAGTAAGTAAATTATTTGCTTGTGTTATGGGTGTTATTCAACGATAATAATACATAGTAATACATATGCAACTATACATAACTATACTGGAATATATTCAATAAACACCCAAATCCGAAAATACAAACATTTATGCTCATCACACAAATGCTTGTCCCCGTCGGGGATCTAGCCCGAGCTCCGTCGATTGCGTAGTCAGGGTCGCTAGCCACTCGACCAACTTGGCGGCAAATAATCATTGGGTGTTTTTTTTTTAAATATTATCCTCGGGGTATACCCATTCCAAAAAAAAAGGATTATCAAAATTAAACTCCTCTGTAAAAATTTTTACGTAGTCTAAGATAAAAAAAAAATTAAGCGTTGAATTGAGAAACTCCTTCATTTTTTAATCGGTTGAAAAGAAGTAAATTATACATAGAGATAGATTTTATCTCGACAAGATAAAATTCACGTTAAATACGGTTTAAAAATAGCACACAAAAAGAATTAAAAAAACGATTTTGTTGTGAAGTGACCATTTTCTAAACTTGTACAACCAGATATCCGGATAAGGGTGTATTTATGATAAAGGAACTTCAGATTGAGCAGCTTTCTACATAGCAACACAAAAAATTCTACATCTTTTATTTATTCAAAGGAAAATTCTTCGTAGTGGAAATTTCTTATTTCTGACCGTATTGTCGAAGCTTTGAAGGCTATTGAAATAATATCTGAGAATCTATATCTATACATATAATAAAATCGTAGGAAAGTCAAAACTGTACATTGAATATTTTTTTTAAAAAATACTTGCGGCGTGATCTATAATCGATATTTCGATATAAAAATATAGTTTTTAGATTTTTTGTCTGTTTGTCTGTTTATCTGTTTGTCTGTTTGTCTGTATGTATGTCCGGGGTAAACTCAAAAAGTACTGCATGCATTTACTTCAAATTTTGCATGAATATTACTTATAGGTCGGGTCAACATATAGGCTACATATTATCACGCTATCACCTACGGGGGAGGTGCTGTGCGGAGTAAACGAAGTCCGCGCGGACGAAGTCGTTGGCAACAGCTAGTAAATAATATAGAAGAAGCTTAAGTTATTAAAAATAATGTAACTTAAACAGGTCAAACGACCAACTTCAGCGATTGAAGCGCGGTTGATAGCATTCAACTGAGTTCCACCAAATCTTAGACTTTCTGAAAATTTGAACCGGTTAAGTTACATTTTAAGAAATCAAAAAAAAAAACCTCAAAAATATCACCGATGCAATGTTTTTCGTGTCTCACAACGAAACCGTTTGAGTTTGTGCATTACTCAAAACATTTCAAAGTAATGCAACCTTTCGGACTTAAATTACCTCTGTTTCATTTATTTTGCGATTATAAAATATATTTATTATTATTATTATAAATAATCAAGAAAAATGCTTATTTTCTCACACCTAATGTGACTGGTGTGAAACACAAATATTTTGTTTAATATATTTGAAAAATCTGTTTTAACATTTATTTCGCGGATATCCGGATGTCTGCGTGTACGGATATGCTACGATTATGCAAGACAAACTTAATATTTTAGAACTTTTTTTTGTTATTAAGGTTTGTTATATCCAGATATAATACAGCTTTATGGTCGAAATAACATATAATTCGGTATCGTTCCCAAGACTGATACTGAATTATCTGTTTATTCAAATGACAGTTTAATTATTGCTTTTTAATTTAATTTAAGCGTATTTTCAAAACAACTTCCAGCGTAATATGTAGTCAAAGAGGCCTTATTTTTTTTATTTGGATTCTTAGCCGTATTGGTTTTAATCAGGACTATACGATCGTAGGGTAAGTAGGGTGGACCAGCCACAAGCTGGGGTTTGTACTGCTGAGGCAGTGAAGTCGAATTTAAATTTATGAATGTGGTTCCTCCACATTCATAAATTTAAATTTGAATTTGACGACTCACGGCTTCCCGTCACAAAAGTCTGACGTTCCGGTTGATACAGATGCTTACCGGACATGGCTATTTCAGGAAGTGCCCTGTGTCAGGTAACTTGATCTTGTCATCATTGCAGCATACTTTTATGGAGTGCCGAGACTGTAAATATGAGAGACAGCATCTGATCAATGCTATCGGAGGTGACTTGCTGCTACCGATTATGCTAAGACAAATGTGTAAAAGTGAAAAGAAATAAAGTACTGTCTTTTTTTTCTGTAAGAAGGTCATGTTGCAGAAAGAAGGGGCAGAGAAACAGACAAAAAAGGATGCTGCAGTTTCTACATCAAAGGGTCAGAAGGAGAAGAATACAAGAAGTCTCTATTTTTCATTCTCCCTAGCGTATCCTGCGGTGGTGAGATTGGAACGTTCGCCATTCATTGCATTCAGGTTCCTGAGATTTAATATGCCGTGGTGTTCAGTACATTACTCGGTTTCAACTCACCGTGCGACGCTGTATTGTGAGGAGTCAGCGATATCTGTGAGGGGACTGTGTTCGAATGGAAACACCGATCTCATAGTTCTCTTGCCAGACTGGTAGGAAAAGGTGACCGATTGGCTATAAGTGTCACTTCCATCGTGACTACTAAGTGGTAGAATTCTGCAACATCTCGCCTGGGTATTTGGTACCACCGTCTTACCTATTCTTGTCGCAATAGCATCAATGCTTTTCATTCTCGTGTTCCCACTATAATTTCTACATTATGGGTATCTAATAAAAGGGCTTGATGTACGATTTATAATTTTAGAAAAGTGATGTCATTTTAAATCCAATGTTAAAGCTGTTGGATAATAGTAACTCCAGAGAAAACTCTGTAAGTAAAGAAAATACTTATAACCGATGCACAATACGCCAAGTGACATTATTTGAAACCCAATATAGCGGAGGCCATAAAATGCTGATTTATAATTTATTCGAATGTTCAAACATTTTTATGGCGGATAGTGATTCTCGAACACACGGGTGTACATAAGAAGCACGCTCCAATTGGCTATTGATTTGACAAAATTTGACAGGTCCTCTTTACTTTTTAGTTATTTTGACAAGTGTACACAGTACTGTACGGTGTGTATCAAGAAAGTAATGACTCATTACGTAATCGATCGGTGGCTAACAAACAAGATAATTTACACTCTAAAATGGCCTTTTTTATCGGTATATTTATAATGATTTTGTGAAATGATTTCTTTATTCCTAAGTGTGTAATTTATGTGATTGTTAGTTGATAGTGTAAACGTTGGTGTGTAAGTGTTAGTTGTGTGATAGTGTGAGCAATTAGTGTTATATATTGAACAAAGTAAGAGGATGTAACAAATTTCTCAAAGTTAATAATCATCACAGGATTTTAATATCTAGCAGACTTACGTTACCTTTTACTAGGTAACAAGTGAATAAGAAAAATGCACATTACGTTGATGTATATATGTATGTAATAAACGGATTTCCTAAAGTCTGTAGGGAAAAAGCGCTGGCTGTCAGACATCCATCACTATAGATACTAGATCGATTTGTTACGACGATCGCGCGAGAGGGGGTGTCAAACAAATGGGGTTGATGAGCAAATACGAATACAATAAGTAAAATGACGTCATTTCATCCAAAATACAGTAAGCGTCGTCAAATGGCAATGGTTTTATTTTCATAGCAATCCTATAAATATGGATATTAAAATGTCTAAATAAGCGAAATACAACGAGTAAGGCCACGTTATTGTGAATTTAGTCCAGCAGATGTCGCAATATTGCGAATATTCATATCTGCTGTCATTGTCATTACCCATTACGAACTTTTATTTAATTTCACCTGTTCCGGTGTCTGTCTGTCTGTCTGTCTGTGTAATCATTGTTTTTACCTTTTTAGTTCTTTTTAAACTATAACAAAATAAAAGCTTGTTTTGAAAAAATATTTGTATTTAAATTTTTTTAACGACCCACAACGTATATAAGTTACTGATTTTACCCCGATTTTCGAAAATCGAGTTTTCAATAGATGTCCACGTTTTGACGTCCTAGGAACCTTTTCCGACTATTTTCACGATGACGACAATATGTCTGTCTGTATGTATGTGTGTGTGTGTATGTGTGTATGTAAACATCTCATAACTTTTAAACGATTCGATTCGATTACAATTTTATTTTCAAGAATAATATTAAGTCATATTCAAACCAATGTATTTTACATCGAATGAAATTACAGCTAGGGCTGCAAAATTTAATAAATATAAATTAGTCGCATGAATGAAATTTAAAGGAAAAAGTCATTACTTAACACATTTTTAGCTTCAAAAGATTTCATTTATAGTGGTTTCTATCCACACATACAATACGTTTCACAGACAAAAGTGAATACCCACCTATTTCGATTGTTGTAAAATTGTTTTGTCGGAACTCAATATGTTGTAAGCGGTAACTTCGATTCCAAAAATAATATAATTTAAGTATGTTATCTACAATATTAGTTGAGAAAATTTATATTGGTGCTTTTATAAATTTTAATAAATAAACTCTGTTCCTTTAGGTATAAGGGATAAACTGTACATATAATCTCAAAAATATTATAATTTTTTAACTTTTCGCAAAAGCATTTCACTCCAATTTTTGAAAATGGAGCTTTCACCAGATATCCGGGTTGTGAGGTCCTAAGAACCTATTCCGACTATTTCAGACATCAGTATGTCGCTACGTGTATGTGTATGTACTATGTGTATATGTAAACTACTTATAACTTTTGAATTGTTTGTCTGATCAAGACGCGATTGATAGCATTCGATTAGGTTCTGCCAAACCTAAACCTTTGAAATCTAAACAAACAAATCTGCCCCGGGGGATTTTGGAATATTAAAGAAGCCATTATGAAATGTAGACAAAATAGTTTTTTTTTTTAATATCTCTCAGATTAATGTACAAATTGATTTTAAAATCTAATTAACTCTTTTTCTTAAAAAAAAACTGGGTGTAATTCCCTACATTGCATAACAATTAGGTCAATCATTCGGGAGTAATCATTGATGAAAAATTTTGAATGTAGGGTTTTTGGAACATAACTTTTAATTGAAGTGTTTTTTATATTTTCTTCGTTGTGGTTTTTTTTATATCATTAGATAGCAAACAAGCAGATGGGTCTCCTGATGGAAAGAGTTAACCATCGCCTATGGACACCAAAGATATTAATGGTGCGTTGCTATCTTGTGGCGAGGTCTAATGCCACATGCATAAGTTTACCGGCTACCTTACCCTCCAAACCGGAACACGACAGCGACAAGCACTGACACTATTGCGGCAGGAATAGGTAAGGCGGTGGTACCAGACCCGGGCGAGACAATGCAGAACTCTACCACCTAGTAGCCACGATGGTAGTGACTCGATAGCTAATTGCTCGCCTTTTACGACCTGCCTGGCAGAACGGCAGTTGGCCTATTCTTCAAAAGAGGCCGGGACCAACACGGCGAAAATTGGTATTGAAAATGACGTCACTCATTGCCTCTACTTTGGGCTTAAAAACCCAATTTTGCGGGAAGGTTCAGGGATGGCCTGAAGGGTCAACTGGTCTACAGATTTTATAAATCATGGCTCTTTTTATGGAAAAAGATAAGCGTAGCTTATTAATGGATCATCGCCAAGAGTTTAGTGATTTCTGCCATAATGAGCATTTACCTTCTAAATCTGAACAAAAATGTTACAAGCAGTTACGGTAAAGCGACATGAATAGATAAGACTGGGTGAGGTGTTACAGAAATCTACCATCTAATCATCATGATAGTAGTAATATATTTATTTACCTATATATAACTGACTGGCTGACTAATTGATCAAGGTACAGCTGAATCATTACAACTACAAGCATTAAATTTTACACGGGTATTTTTACAAACCCTAAGTGTGCTCTAAGGATTTTTTGGATTTTTTAGTGTCGATAGGGAAGCGCTTGACCACGATCTCGCCTGATGATAAGCTACGATGTGGCCTAAGGTGGAACGCGCTTACCTAAAACGTATCTGTTCTCTTCCCTTGAAGATCCCCAGATTATAGTCGTCGTGGAACACAGACTCAGGAAGCATGTTCCAGTCCCTTGTGGCGAATAAAGAATGTCACGTCAAACCGCTTTGTCCGGGTACGTGGAAAATGCACCATATGGCGATGCCTAGATGCTGTGCGCCACGATGACCGATAGAAAAACGGGGATGGCGGAATTAAGTCGTGCAATTTCTCAGCACATTCTCCACAATGTATACGATAAAAGATCGATAAACTAGCCGCTCTGTGGCAATGAGCGAGACTCTGGATTTTTTTATAAGCCCCTTGGCGCGCCTTTCTATCGCCTCAAGCGTCTCCAGCTGGTATTTAGCGGATTCGTCCCAGAGGTGTGATTGATTGTTCATTGTATCTTTTACTATGTCTGGTGTAGTCTGCTACGCGGCGGATGAAGTCACAAGCATAAGTCAGTTATTAAAATTAAAACCCTCCTATCTTCAAGCTTCTCAGAACCTCAAAACTTGAAGATTACATTAAGATACTGAGTTTACATTATAAACACGATTTTCTAAAGTCAAGGTTTAATCAGCAACTTCCTTTAACGGAAACTCAAAACACAAGATCAAAGCCACAGAAACAACCAATAGCAATATTTAAATTTCATCAAATTGAATTTTGTCACATTTTCACAAAAAATATTTTCGTTGAAAAGGCACACTGTAAATATTTTCTTTTATAAAGCCTTATTGCCGACACTGAAATGGACATTTGCATATATACGAGGAAATATGTTATTACTGAAATTTTACAACTCTACTTTTACTGTGCGATTTGTCGGTTGAGCGGAACTGTGTTAAACGACCGTAAGTGGGGATCGTTTTGTTCAGCGAGATAGAAAAAGTTAACATTTGAAAGGATAGACTGTTCTGGTCACTTTCGTCCTGACTACTGCTCCAAACGTGTCATATCGGTAAATATACTATATTTTATTTTAGAATTAATAAAATATTTTGTAAGTTAGAAATATCTGGAACTACTAGATCGATTCTAAAAATTATTTCACTAATAGAAAACTACATTATTTTTTTTTCGCGGGTGCAGAATCTAGAAGAGTTACACTACGAACAATGGCTTATACTATATATTCGAACAGTAAAAAAAATACAATATCGAATCGTAGACAGGTTTTTTTTGTAGACAATTGCAATCAAGCCGCTGATGCCACTCCTGACGGAAAGAAATAACCATCGCCTGTAGACACCATAGATATTAATGGTGTGTAACTATACGTGTAGCGAGGTGTTAGGCTACATCTGCACAGACAAGCGGCTTGCTTAGCGTTTAGTGCTTTAGCCTTGTGACGAAAAACAAAGACGTTTATTTACTTTCTTCATAGCTCGCTAAGAAATTGGCTAGGCGCCAAGCGCTAAGTGCGGCCGATAGCCGAAGCAAACCGCCTGACTGAGTGGAAGTAGCCTTATAAGTCGACCGGATACCTTACTCTCCAAACCGGAATACGACAATAACAAGCATTGACATTATTGCGGCAAGAATAGGTAAGGCGGTGGTGCAAAATATTCGGGCGAAATTTATAACTTTCTTAAGAAAATCCCATCAAACTAGAAATGGTAATTAGCTTCTTTGCTGTGATATCCAAGATCAATTATATCATTATTAATTTTAAACATTTGTCCTTTATTGTAACTGTCCCACGCAGCTTCGCACTAGAATATAGTAACATGTCATGAATATAATCTTTTATACGAACTATCATTCCTTTTTTCAGCCACTGAGGTTCTTGAAAAACCGAACGTTACTTCTTTATGGCAAATTTCATCAAAATTAGTTTAGCGTTTTAAGCCGTGAAAGCACAACAAATAGGCAAACAAGCAGAAAAACAGGAAGACAGACAGATATAAAGACCAGCAGACAAGCAGACGGACGGACAAACAGACTTTCATATTTAAAATGTCAGTAAATCTTATGGATAGTATGGATGTTAATCGCTGTTCAAGTTGTTCACTTTACAGTTTTTTTTTCTTTTATCATATGATAGCAAACAAAATAACATAGCATTCTATAGGTGAAACAATTTTTAGGATTTAGTAATGTTTAAAAAAATGCCTCTTTAAACCGGTTTATCAATTTAAAATCCTTAAAATTTTGATAAAAGTAAACCATTATTTATGATAAAATAAAATAGAGCCAAACGCTAATTTAAATTTGAAACATTAACAGTAAATAAGCTCTGATAAGAAACAGCCTGGAACGTACGGCTTGGGGATAACTTGCTGCTAGGCTTCAAACCTTTGAATTGCTATAAGCCTGATTGCCTAAATGTAATTGGTTTGATTTGTCCATTTTACCAAATAATTTAAACATTACTAGCTGAATCCAGCAAGACTTCGTTGCTACTCGGTTATGAATCACTTGAAAATGCATAGGATTTTTCATTCTTGTTGAAACTTCAGAATACAAGCATACTTTCCTGTTCGATAGCTATTATGTAATCCAGATAAATATTTTGGGTTTTGTGAACATAAATATACAGAAGCTAAATTTCTATATATCAAGATTATTTATTGTTGTATTTCAGTTTATAAATGATAAACAATATGTCACAATGGTTTTTAACTTGCTTAATGTTGGCCACGCTGGTAACAACAGAGAAAGCAAATTCTTGCTCCAAAATAGTCCATATCGCTAAAGCTGAACAAACTGACGAATCAGGTCTAAAATGTTGGGATACCATCAAAGTTCAACTTTGCGGAGGAAGATGTGATACAAGTGAGGTAAATATTGATTTGAATATGTTATTATTTAATGATTGAATATGGTCAAGTGCTTTTTTAGCCAAGTGGTTATTCTGTTTAGCTCAAATAATGTGGCCCAAAGTTTGATTCTGGATAAAACGAAGTACTACCAGGTATTTTCTGTAAGAAAGAATCTCTGAAAGTTTAGATACAGTCCTCGTTAACACACAAATGGCTAATAATATAATAGAGTTTTTTATGTGTTGCTAAGTACCTATGTAAAAAAGTTGGGTTGTTTTGTTCACTAGCATTTACAAACTGGTAATGCCACTCGTGTGTTATTGTTGAATCTCAATTAGAAGAGGGTTCATACAATATCAATGAAGAGTCATATATATATGTCGCAGTGACATTGTCAATACCGTTAGATTATAATTTACCTAAGTGATATTATAATTTAACTGCTAACCTAACCTAACCAAATTATAAACTCCCTAGGTAGATTATAATCTAAGGGTATTAACAATTTCACTGCGACATATACAATATCGATAAATTTATCATTAGAATCCAGATTAGATTATTTTTAACATTTAATTCCTTTTCTTTAATCATTACACAGTTCAGTATGGTTCATGTAAGCTATTTTCATATTAAAACGCATCAAGTACAGTACCTAACAGGTGACGTGGAAACATGTTCTAGAGAACGCAGCTTTCTCAATTTTTTGAGCGGTAATATCCTGAAAATGGTGACTCTTTGAAAAAAGTTTAAAAATATTTTTTATACGTAATTTTATGATATACAATTTTTGTGTGAGCAATTTAATGATAAAATTTACAGTTTGTCTAAAAAACGCAACTTTCCCTACTTTGACCTTGAATATTTTTTTTCAGGCAAGGGGTCGTTGGGGACTTCTGACAATTAATTCGTAATGGTTTTCTGAATATTTGACAAATTATCATATCTATACAAATTTTGTAACCTGATCTCTATTTTTAGGGCTAACTTGACTGTCCTGATATTCATGTGTCATAGATGATAATTAATAAGATACACACCTGATGATAATTAATAAGATACACCTGCTGATAATTAATAAGACACACACCTGATGATAATTAATAAGATAAACACCTGCTGATAATTAATAAGATACACACTTGATGATAATTAATAAGATACACATCTGATGATAATAAGATACACAACTGATTACTATTTTCTTTGCAGTTAAAGTCTGTTGTCAAACTTACAAGAGATTTTATTGATATTCTATTAACTGTTATATTAACTTCTTGCCTACTCAGAAGGATTGGACTATCCCGTATACATCAAAATATTTTTTTTTTATTTTTGTTCAATTACAACTTTTCTCAAAATAGAGTTCAGTCGTTACAAGAATTTGTTTCATAAATTAATACAGATTTCAGATTGGGAGTTTCCATACAAGAAATCCTATCACCCAGTATGTGTATATGGCTCGCGACACAAGCTGGTAGCCCTATTAAGGAACTGTGACCCAGGCGTGGCTCCTGGTACGGAAATATTCCGCTATATTGCAGCTGAAGATTGTCGTTGTAAGGTGAGCATGACACCATTTTGATAAAGGTGCAAAAAGTATATAATAGTAAGCAAGAGTGAGTAGTAAGTGGTATATGTATATAATATATATATTTGCTTCTCAATTAGGTAATACGATTTCATTAAAATTAAATTTAATGAAGTATTTCTGTCTTAGAACTGAGTACTCTATCTGAATACAAACAATTTGAACTGGTATCATGCAAACTTTGTAACGATATTTGCGATTCCTTTGAATTAGGTTCAGCTGATGTGACTATTTACTGACATAGTTCTGATTTAGAAGTAATTTAGACTTGGCACAGTTTTAATAGGTTAACAGTATTTGTGTATTTGGAAGTGTAATGAACACTATTTTTAAGGATAATAATTAGTTTGTTTTCAAAATTGATTTTATATTATAACAAATAAGTAGATGGCTTATCTGATGGGAAGAGGTAACCGTCGCTTATATACACCAGATATGGTAATGAAGTGTTGCTACCCTTGTGGTGGGCTCTTATTTCCACATGCATAAGTTTGCCGGCTATATCACCCTAAAAATCGGAATACGACAATGACAATCACTGATGCTAATGCGGCAGGAATAGGCTGGCGAGACAATGCAGAACTCTACCACCTGGTACCCACGATGGTAGTGATTCGTATAGCCAAATCCTTTGCTGCATCTTACAAATTTCCTGGCAGAACGGCAGATGGTCTTTCTTTCAAAGAGGGGCCCAGCCCAATACAGGGGAAATAACCTATTTATAAAAAGCACTTAACTTTATGCTGCTACTTCATATTAATACTAAGTAAAAGCAACTATTTAATGTTTGCTGATGAAAAAAAAATCAGCTTGAAAATATGTACCTGTTTCTAAAACTTACATAATGTTATCTTGTAAATCTTGTAAATTTTTAATCTACTTTTGATGCTAATGTTAATTGTATCGCTGTTTGATTACTGAAATGAAAAACTAAAAACCTCCATTTTAGACAATCTTTATATTCATCAGATTCTAAATTAAAAAGGTAGAATTAATTAAATTTGCTATTATCCGTGAACTGTTCTATATATCCTCCGTGATGGTACCGAAAAGAAAGACGTCGGATTAATAAATGGATAAGACTCACAGTCCACCGATGGTCCGGATAAAAAAAACCCCAGTGGCACAATTGTTGTTTTTATCCGGACCATCGGTGAGTTTTATCCATTTAATAAACCGACGTCTTTCTTTTCGGTACCGTCACGGAGGATACATAGAACAGTTCGCGGATAATAGCAAATTTAATTAATTTCACCTTTTTAATAATGGATTTCGGCAAAGTAACGCCTGAATCAATAAAATAAAATCTTTCGGTAAAATGCTTGATGTAGCGGCATAATTTTAATTCTTAGTGTTTTGAAGAAATATAATTATTTAGTCTTGCTTATATTTCTCTATTTTGTCACTAAGTATTCAGTAAATTTAAATAATTTTGACAAATATTCAATTATCTGTTCACATTACTTAAAGAATAAATTCGTAAAGTGCGTGTCAGACCACGCGCAATGCCCTTGTTTACATTCCGAAGTTGCCCATCACAATAATGCGAACTAAGACGAGAGCATTTATAATTTCATACTATGAACATTAAGCTATTCGACGACAATAACAAATATCCGCACCACAAATTCATCACCTATAAAAACTTCTCTCTAAAATATATTTTATATGTTGGTCGACTATTACTCAAAAATTGTTTACAATTTGCCTTCTAAGCCGCGATGGTTTTCCTTTTAACTTCATTATATTTACCACTAATATGACTTTTTCCCACCCCCAAAATCAACCGTTTAGCCTGCAAGGGCGGGAGGAGACACTTGACTCTAACAAAAATTAGCACTTAAAAGGACAATGTGAATGACAATGACAATGACCTCTCGTTCCCACCACTGTAACTTCTGTAAACCAGAATCAACTTAAAGCTTAATAAGCACTTAGTTAGCACTTGAATTCTTAATATTTTACAAACGTGCCCCTTAATCGAAAACTTGTTTGCGCAAACCTACAATATTTTTTAAAAACCTATCCTACGATACCCCACATAAAAGGGTACGTAAGAATAAAATTAATATCCCCACTTTACATGTAAGGGTACCCAGAAAAAAAAAATTTAAGATTTTATGTTACCGCTTTGTTGACGTGACTAATATGTATTCGTGCCAAATTACAGCTCTCTAGTACTAATAATCTCTGCTTATTGTATGGATGGTCGGACGGACATACAGACGGATGGACATAGCGAAACTATAAGGGCTCTAGTTTACTTCGGAATCGTAAAAGAGAGAGTAAACTTTCGTGAAGACTATGGTGCTATGTTATAACTTCAGGTTTCAGAATTTGCACGAACACTATTACAATACTAATTGTATCAATAAAAATATTACTATTAACGAGTTGGTCATAAGCTAATAATCATAAAATTATTTTTGCAGGTATGTTCATCACAGAAAACGAATTGTGAGTGGCTTCCACCTAATTCTACCATACTGCAGGGAATCGAGAAAACAAATAAATTATCTGAATACTAAGATAAATATTTGTGGAGTTTAATTGCATTTAGCTCGTTCAAATGTGTATGTCTTAAAGATTTTTTATACATAGTTTAAAATCTAGTAATAAATATCGAAAGTTACAAGTGCGAATCTGTGAAATAAAATATTATAATAGATAACATTTGCATGCTAGTACTGAATCATTCGTTAAGTTTGTATAGCTGTACGTAAAAAATAAACTATTTACTTATAAATTTTAAAAACTACTGTTAATGTATGTTAGAAGTAAGTACGTCTAATTTATTTACATGGATGACTTTAACAATCTAAAACATAAACAGGTTTCGTAGTCTTCATCGTCACATTTTTTATTTTATATGAGAAATATATTGAATAAAATAATAATTTTAGTTCAAAAATAATGTATTTTGTTTTTAGGTAGGCGGTAGGTAATTTGGTTTTCCAAAATGCAAAGTTTTTTTTTTAACTTATCAAATGTATGCCATGATTCATCATATATCATGCACGTAGCCTTAACTTCGTTATTTGGTACTAAATATACTTTGCAATCAGATTTTAAAGTCTTTACTTTAACCTTCTGTTTCGTCCAACAATATCTTTCTGTCCATTCTTTTAGTTCAATATTATGGGTTTCTGGGAATAAATTTTCATTGATATCTTTTGACCACAGCGTTACCATCTCGCTTGATTTTATACAACGAACGAATTTATCGCTTTTTCACTACTTTACGATTCTACAAACAAAAATTGTGAATTTTTTTAATATTATAAGATAGCAAACAAGCAGATGGGTCTCCTGATGAAAAGAGTCAACCTTCGCCTATAGACACCAAAGATGTTAATGGTGCGTTATCTTGTAGCGAGGTCTAATGCCACACGCATAAGTTTACCGGCTACCTTACCCTCCAAACCGGAACACGACAGTGACTAGCACTGACGCTATTGCGACAGGAAGAGGTAAGCGGTGGTACCAGACCCGATCGAGCCGATGCAGAACTCTACCACCTAGTAGTCACGATGGTAGTGACGCCCATAGCCACTTGGTCGCCTTTTACGACCTGCCTGGTGGAACGACAGTTGGCCTATTCTTCAAAGGAGCCCGGAACCAACAAGGGGAAAATCCTAATGCTTAATTATTGGACCCGTTTTAAGTTTTACAACTACTTGCGAATCACTGTCCGAAAGTGTATTTTTATATGGAAGCGAATAGTTGCTAATAATAAATTTTTTCATATCCCACTGTTAAAATTAGCTGCCAAGTCATTATTTTTATTACCTCACCTATTATTTCATTTTCACTGTTTAATATATTTGCTATCTTAAAGTAGCAGCCGTTATTTAACTTTTATAGATCTTATTACGTTTTGTAGTTTATTATAATATAATTGCTGCTAAAATATTTAATCGCTACCAAAATAATTTTTTGTAACCAATTAGTTAGTCGCCTAATAAGTTCTTAGTCACTACAAAAATAATTAGTTCAAATAAATTAGCTTTCAAGTTATTTTAACTTTATATAAGTTTATTATATTTCCATCAATAAACATATTTCATTGCCTTATTCTTTATATAAATTATTAATTGACATAAATTGAATGAGTGAGATAGAAGCATAATTTTAGTTATGACGACGCCGTTCGTTAAATTTGGGTTGCTAATACCGATAACATTTAATAATGAGTGAGATAGAAGCATAATCTTAGTTATGACGACGCCGTTCCATAAATTTGGGTTGATTATACTGATAACATTTAATAACCTTTTTTCAATTTTGTATTAAACAAAAAAAAATTACGACTTAGATTTTTTTTAAATATTTTATTACTTCAGCTACTCATTACTCAATGCGTGTGACCGCCGCGCCCGGTTTTTTATAGGCATTTTGGGGCACACTGTATACATATATATATGTATACCCTTTGGACTGGAAACTTGAAGTTTCGCATACGTTTTTCTCTTATGATGTAGGCATGCACTAAGGAAGGATTTATCAAAATTCAACCCCGAAGGGGGTGAAATAAGGGATAGTTTATATGAAACTTTTTATTCTCTGGACATAATATGCATGAAATTTTGTATAAACTAGCTGTTATCCGCGGATTCGCTCGCGCATATTTACTTTAGAACTTATTTAACTTTTCTTTTTAAGCTACTTTCTTTATTTTACTACCTTAGACATCGAATTTTGAAAAACACTTTAACATGTATAATATATAATAATGTTCATTATTTCTTTTTGTACTCAATTCACTCGAAATTTCATGTCAATATTTTCAGGGAATAAAAAGTTTCACACAAACGTTTATCCCCTATTTCACACCTTTCGGGGCCAAATTTTGAAAAATAACTGCTTAGTGAAATTTTGATGCCTACATCATAAAATAAAAAAAAATAAAAAATAATAATAATAATAAAGCTTTATTTAATTCTAAACAGATTAGTGTTTACACTTCGTTATATATATAAAAATAAAAACATTGCCAATTAATTTAGTTATAATAAACAAACATGCACCAATTGTAAACATTATTAATTATTACAATAAACATTTTCAATCATTTAATTATAATAAGCATGCACCACTTAATGAGAATGAGAAGTTTCAGTGGATGCCTACATAATAAGATTTTACTTATATATACTTATATATAATACTTATATATAAAGATAGTTGCCCAATACGTCCACGGTGTCCCGGTATATGAGTTACCTGAATCATTAAATTTAATTGTTAAAGAAAAAACAAAATTTAAACCACTGTATAGTTTAAAGAACAGCCTTCAACTGGTCAATAAAATCAAGTACATGGTTTTACCTAATCATGTAAAGTTATTGTCTTTAGATGTAGAAAATCGTTTATAAATATTTCTTTAGAATAATGTATTAACTTAATGTCAAAAATATTGTAGTGCTGTTTTCCTTTACTTTCCGGACCTCCGAGAGTGAGATACTATGTTTTTAATTCAATGGTGTAGTCACGTTTAAAAATTCGTGAAAAGTTGCAAAATTGAAATAAATTTAATAAAAATATCTATGGTATTAAAAAAGTTACTTATTATAATTAGCCCATATTTAACTTGTTTTCCTAGATTGCTCGCAAAATTATTGTAAAATCTGATCGCATTACATTAACATCAGTAACATGTTCCAAAGGATGTTTGCATGATAAACGTACTGTCTAGAGCTTTTCGAATCCTACGTGACAATTGCGAACATCAGAACAATATGACGCTTAAGCCCTGGGGTTCAGAGTTCCCAACCATGTTTCCCTTTAGAGATCAAGTTTCCAAGACTTTGACGAATGTATGCAAAATTAAGTCAGACAAGTCAAATCCCGCAGCTTCTGATTATTGACTTGAGTAGTGGCGTTCTTACTTGTTGATACTTAATCGAAAATTTAGACTGATTTATTAGTCTATGAATATTTCTAATCGGATTAAATATTCGGATCTGATACGTGTTATCGAGAATTTTTAGCCTAATAAAATTATTGCTTGGTAAGAAAAAATATTATTGGATTTTCATTAACCTAGGAAAATTTTAAAAGCAGCTCTACGTCTAATGACTCGGAAAAATATTAAAACTGTTGGTTATCGCAAAAATTAAGCAAAAAATACTTTTGTAGACAGCCGCGAAATGATTTGGTAAAAAACACGTAGTACTAAAATATAAAAGGTTAAATGTTAAAGACAAACAACATTGAAGAAATACGAGGCAGTATTATCGTGACTACTGTACAATATTATCACCTTACCTATTCCTGTCGTGTTCTAGTTTGAAGGGTAAAGAAGCCAGTAAATCTAAGACCCCGCCACGAATTCTTGTTGTTGCAACGTACCGTTGACATCTTTCGTGTACATAGACGATGGTTGTACCTATCTGTAAGATGCGCCATCTGATTGTTTACTATCTTATTATATAAAAAAAACTTATGAATTTAATATTAAGCACACTCATTAGAAACGAAGATTGATTCGTTAAATCTTGTTTCTAATTAGTATTTAAAAAAATATGTTTTTTACTAATGATTAATTAATAGAAAAATTTCAAATTAATCTTAAACTTAGACTAGAATAATTCACTTGCGAGACCGATATCATCTAGAAGTCAATAACATCAGTACTTGGAAAATACTAAATAGCAAAACTCTAAAACTCTAAAATATCTTCTATACACAGCGTGTAAGGACGGAAAACATGCTATTTTTATACCCCAGTCATGACAGCAATTCTATCTTGCATATGATTTTTTATTATTTTCACGACACACAATGTAAAGCTTATTTCCTCCATCTCGTGCCCGCGGAACTCTCAAGCCAGCTATTTATTTTGCGCGGCATATCGCGCAATATTTGTTTTGTGTATTTTCTTCAATTTAATTTTTTTTAGAAAAAAAAAACAATGTAAAATATTGGAACAAATCAAACTATAACAAGTTTAGGAGATAATATCGTTAAAAATTAAAGAAATCACACGAAAATCTCCAACGGTTTTCATTTCAGAATTTGGTCTAAGTCTACGGTATTGTAACACCCGCCCGGCGATCTATCAGCCGGACGTGTTACTCCACCAATCGTACCGCCTTTTTCTAGGGGTTTTTCCTTTAACTCGCTTGGCTGCTCGAGGATCCGAAGATCGACAGGATTTTTCAGGATTTTTAATAATAAACTCTCATAATATATCTTCGTTTATTTCTCGGGGATCTGACTGTTCTCCACCGAATCAAAAAGAACACTCTTATTCTAATACATTTTTTCTTCTAAACAAAACAGTTCTACATTTGAAAGCAGACAAAGCTGCCAGTTTATATGTAACACCATTACAGTATCGTATAAATAGAGACAGAGAGAGAGAAATAAAGAGATATAGATGCAAAAAGAGAAATAAACATAAAAGAGTAAGAGAAAAAAAGATATAGAGATAAAAAGAGATAGATATAAAAGGAGATAGAGACAAAGAGATGTAGAAATAAAGATAGATAGAAATAAAGTGAGAGTATGGTGTGAGAGTAGAAGGCAGAGGGAGAGGGAGGGAAAAGAGAGGGATAGAGAAGAGTGCGAGGGAGAGGCAGGAGAGAGTGAAAATGAGAGTGCGGAGAGGGTAGAGGGAAAGAGAGACAATACCTCAAAAAGGAAACTTGGTTAAAATGTAGAAGTAAAAGTGATTTTAATTAGTGATTAAATTGTTTTATATAATAAAAGAAAAAACATCTTTACTTCTTAATAAAGAAGTTAATTTTTTCTTTAATTAACTCTATTCAATTCAAATAAACCCTAAACTACAAATTTAAAAACCATCTACCCTCCTTCATCATCAAAAAATCTGCTGTGGTGCTCATGTTACTGACACCCTGGCGCTAATAATACCCTAAAGCTATCTTCTATCATTAGTAAACATTTTTAAAAATCGACAGATTAGATTATTAATTAAAAACAACTGCAACCCATGTCACACACAGCCAGACACATAGACATATATATATATTATATATTATATATAAAATTATTAAACACTAGGTGTAGCGTGCAGCCCGCTGCATTATAAAAGTTTTTGGCACTTCCCGCGGGATAACCTACCTTTTCCGGAATAAAAAATATTTCAAAATTTCATTTTTCATTCAAATTCATTTAATAGTTTTTATGTTAATTTTTTGGTTACTCAATACATCCATCCATCCAAACATCCATCCATTCAAACATCCAAAATTTCACATTTATAATATTAATATAGATATTGAAATATAAATTGGGTAGTGGACATTCCGCCTGAATTTTTTATTAAACCTATATTACCGTACATCGCTGAACGCGTTATTATTATAAAAAGTGGTTTTATAAAAACTATAATAACTATATTAAATGAAGTCATCGCGAATATTTTTAGAGTTCCTGGTAGGTAGGTAACTTAAACGGAAAAACAAATTCCTTCGATCACTTCTCTCTTTGTCTCAAAAAAATATTTGACACATATATAATAATATGCGGGCCAATAGTTTTCAAAGCTCTACAAAGTAATGAGATATTGTTATTCTGCCAATACAATCTGAGCTATAAATGAGATTTTTTTGGATGGAAAAAAACTTATTACACTTTTAATCCAACCCGGAAATTACCTAACCGCAAGAATAATGAGCCGGTTATAAGAAACAAAGTCTGGCGCTAGCAAGTATATGCTTTTGCGCTGTTCTATTTGTACTAGCTAACATCCACCCGTTACGTTAAAAAATATCATGGTCAATTTACTACGAGCACGTAACCCTATAATGTAATATAAGGACAGGTCAGTGATCTGTCACTTAGTCGTCACTGACTTATTTTTCAAGGACTTCGCTTTCCACTATTTTTAATCAATAGCTAGAAGCAAACTTCCGGTTTACGTTAACATTTAAAATATAAAATATTTTAAATGTTAACGTAAACCGTTACAGGACATGATGCATGTCCTGTTGAGCTGTTAAATACACCAATTAAACACAACAGAAAAGATAAATACACCAATTAAACAACATTCAGTTTTTGGCATCATGTCCTGTTGTGCTGTTAAATACACCAATTAAACACAACAGAAAAGATAAATACACCAATTAAACAACATTCAGTTTTTGGCATCATGTCCTGTTGTGCTGTTAAATACACCAATTAAACACAACAGAAAAGATAAATACACCAATTAAACAGCATTCAGTTTTTGGCATCATGTCCTGTTGTGCTGTTAAATACACCAATAAAACACAACAGAAAAGATAAATACACCAATTAAACAACATTCAGTTTTTGGCATCATGTCCTGTTGTGCTGTTAAATACACCAATTAAACACAACAGAAAAGATAAATACACCAATTAAACACAACAGAAAAAGATGCAGCATAACATTACATCATATTATTTTTCAACGGGTAACGGGGTTCAGGTTATATATTCTACTAAAATATTTTTATAATAATTGAATTACATAGCGCGTGGCAAATTATTTTTGACAGGTTTATGACTTGTACATTTCCTATACTTTTAGCTTTTAAATTGCAAATAAGAATATATATATATATATATATATATATATATATATATATATATATATATATATATATATATATATATATATATATATATATATATATATATATATATATATATATATATATATATATATATATATATATATATATATATATATATATATATATATATATATTATGATACTATAAAATGTTAAATGTCATTATAAAATGTTAAATCAGGACGCTTAGATATTGTTTTGTTTCTAGTTTTAATTTGTAATTGCCCTGCTGATGCTTATAGAAGCGAAACCGTTTGGATAATATGTATAATAGTTTATTCTGAAACAGTACAAGTGTTATCGATATAAAATATTGTAAGAATATCTATATTTTTCATGATTCCATCCATAATTCCAAATCCATTAGTTATGTCGATAAAATGAAGGTCTGAATATTGTACACATATCGGCACTTGTTTGTCGAAATAAAATTAAAACGGTTAAATTGATTGATATTCGAAGTTTTAGTAGATTTATTGGGTTTTGTGACGCAATAGAAAGCTAGAAAGCACAAAAATAATGTTTTTAGATTTGACTTGCAACGACAGTCCTATTTACAATTTGTGTATGGCAAATGCCATGCACATGACATGACAAACATTGTCGCTATTGTGGCAGGTTAAAGGTGATTGTACCAGACACGGTCAAGAAGTTGCGGAACTCTACCATCTAATAATTATGATATCGGTGTCGTTTATAGCCCACCGTTCGCTTTTTACCAACAACCTCTCAGAATAGCAGATGATCGATTTAATTTCACAGCATTTACGCGTTTCTTTCAACAAGCTCTGACTGCAATGTACTGCAATTTAGCGGAACGTGGCACGTACCTTGTCTAGTACGTAAGTACATAGAAGTCTTCGCCTATACATATACATATACAGTACCCGGCGATAAATATTGCACATCGAACTTTGGAAAGAGACAATCGGATAATTTCGGCTTCGTAAAGCGTTATCTCTGTCCCACACTACCTATGTGACGTTTAGTCAGTCGTTGTTCAAGTACGATAGAGTGCAGTCGCGTCCCGAAAAAAATATTTATTTAGAGTTGATAACACCCACAAATTTAAATAATTTAAAGTTGTAATATGGCATCTTTCGGAAAAAGAGGGAAACCTTTACGAGGTCAGTCACGTGAAATTATCTACAATGTTTATAAATACTTTGTAAGCGAAGCTGATAGATTTAAAAAAAAAGTAGATGAAAATGTAAGTTGTTATTTTAAGAGGATTCAAGAGCGAGTTGCAAATGCCACTGGAATTTCAAGAAGAACTTTGAACAATATATTAAACGAAGTCAGTACTGAAACACATTCGACTGAAATTAAGTTCAGCACTCCAAAAAAAGGGAGACCAAAAAAGCAATTTCGTTTGGATATGGACGATTTTGATTACGATGTTGTTCGAAGAATGGTGTATGATTTTCACTTACGATTTAATGAACTGCCAACAATAAAATCATTAAAAGCTAAGTTATCTGAAGCTATTAATTACAATGGGTCTGAAAAAACGTTGAGAAAAATACTTCATGACATGGGATTTCAGTTCACTAAAATGGAAGATAATCGAAAAATTCTAATGGAAAAGCACGACGTTAGTCTCAAACGAATGGAATACCTTGATAAAATACGCAAATTTCGCGAAACAGGAAAAAATATCGTCTACATGGATGAGTCATATATACATGCATCCCACGCTAAAGGGAAATCTTGGAGTGACGATAAGAAAAAAGGAGTAAAAAAGCCAATTTCAAAAGGTCAACGTTTGATAATAGTTCATGCGGGAAATGAAAAAGGCTTTGCACCCGGTGCTTTTTTAACGTATAAATCCACGGACACTACAGGTGACTATCACAATGAAATGAATAACGATAACTAAACTATGAGAAATGGCTGGTTAACCAATTAATCCCAAATATACCCAGTGATTCTGTTCTAGTTATCGACAACGCACCCTATCACAACAAGTATGTTGAGAGACCCCCCAACTCAAACACCATTAAACGGGAAATGATCAACTGGTTAAACAGACATGAAATTCCAGTTGATCCAAAATTAACAAAAACCCAGATTTACGCTATTATATGTCAGCACAAGGAGAGGTATACAGAGTTTTCTGTGGACAAAATACTTGCCGAACATGGGCACACTGTGTTGCGATTGCCACCATATCATCCGGATTTTAATCCAATTGAAAATATATGGTCTCAACTGAAAGGCTATGTAGCCTCTAGAAATGTGGGTATGAACTTAACTACAGTAAAAACATTATTGACTGAAAAAGTAAACATGATCGGCGCTGAAGAGTGGAAAAAGGTTTGCGATCATGCAATCAAATGTGAGAATGAATATAGAAGCATTCAACACAGTTTAGACAATTACACTGATAGATTAGTAATAAATACGGCTGATAGTGACAGTGATATTGACCTCTTTGAGAGCACAGATAGTGAAATGGAAGTAATTGAGAATTAGAATTATTATTATTTTTATTGCAATGTCTCATTTTAGCAATAGGTATAATGGTGTTTATTATGTACACTAAAGCTGTAATGTTCCAAAATAATTAAATACGTAAACATAATGTAAAAATGTTTTTTTATTTTATTTTACCCCAACCTAAAGCCATCACTTATAGAAAAATTAGTGTATTTTATACAAAGAATAAAAATATCAAAAGAAGCAAATCATACTTGTTTTAACAGCTCCTAATAGGTACCGGACTGTTTGTATTTTGTGCGACAGAGATAACGCTCTACGAAGCCGAAATTAGCCGATTGTCTCTTTCCAAAGGTCGATGTGCAATATTTATCGCCGGGTACTGTACAGGGTTACCTTAAAAACAACAGCAACCTCGCAGGGCTAGGTAGCTAACATCATATATAACATCATTTGTTCTACGACTTTTGATAATTTGTTGGATTTTATTTTCATACAAAAATTAATATGAATTAAGTTTTTTGCTTGAACGTTCTTAACTCTACGTACATCGTAAAGATTAGGTGGGAAAGTGTTACTATTATTACCTACTACTAGCAGTCAGCAGAGCATCCGAATGAAGATTTAGAAATGTCACGACAGGACAATGAAAACTTAAAAAATCATCTTTATTCATTGTAGAGAGTTATGTCAAAAATTATAGAACCAACATTGTTATTTATAATGTTAGGTATCTACTTCTGCGAGGTTGCTGGTGTTTTAGAGGTAACCCTGTATATACACACACATACCTCGCCTCGTTTTTATCACTGCATAAGGTATTTACCATAAACATAATATGCGTGTACATATATATTTTTTACTTTATAAATATAAACCATTATAAAAGTAATTAACTTAAATAGCAGGTTTACCTCGAAAATAATTAAATTTAATGTACCTAGTAACCATTTAGGAGGAAAATAAAATACTAAAAACAATAGCTAAATGAAAACAACTTTGAATTCAAATAGTCTCTTGAGGATACTTATTAAAATATCCATATGATTATTAATATTATAAACGCTAGATAAAAATATATATGCAAAATTATAATTAAAATTTAGTTCAGACTATATCTATATGATATTGAAATAAAATAATATGATGTAAAATATACTTAAGAAGGAAGAATAAATATTTTCTGAATTAATTATTATCAGTAAGTGTTTTTGTTTGTATATAAGAACGCAATGGGAAAAATACATTTTATTTGGATAGGAGAGCAAACAAGTGGACACTGTTCCTGGTGGTGATGGTGGCTTATTTATGATGAGTAGTTGCTCATCCGTGTTGCGAGGATCTAATGCCATAAGTAGAAGTTTATCTACTGGCATACATTTTCAACCAGATAGTGATTACCATTAACGGTATCACGGAAGGAAAGTTAAGACGGTGGTACCAATTTTAGGTAAATTGTCACAGAACTTTACCACCTATGAGTAGTAGTTACTACGGTAGTATTTAGCCAATTTTTTACCTTTCACAAATTGCGTGGCAGGTAAATAGATGATTTCTCCTTCAAAAGGAACGAATAGATTCGTAGAAAACGTTTGTAAATATATAAATTGAGTCTATTCCTCATCTACACTAAATTATATTATATATTTATACTATTATAAGGAGGTAAAATTTCTATGTTTGTGAGTTAGTTTGTAGGAAGTAATTACTAGAAATACTAAACCGATTTTGAAAATTTTAATGTTCATTTCTCTCACTGATCTTGACGACCTGAAAAAACATCTTTTATCTTTTTTTCCTGTTTAGTTAGAAGGAATGTAACTAGATTCCTCATAAGAATAAATATCAAATCAATTTATAAGCTACTATGAGTTTTATGGACAATAACATACAGAAGCCATAAAGATGGATACCTGACACGAGATTCGAACCCAAGACCAACGTCTATACAAAACTGGTACCGCTAAATGATTAAGGGAATTCTAATATGATTGCAATTAAAGATCTTCAAAATATAAAAATAGTTACCAACTCCCATTAGTTGGTCTTAAATATATACATCAGATACGGGAAAGCTGCATATAATTATATATTGCACTCTGCTCAGAGTCTATGTGGTATTATATTTTAATGTTAACAATTGACTACAGGGTAAGATAGCACTGACATTTTATTGCAGACAAATAAAGATTTAAAAAAAACTTCATGCTCTTAATTTTGTATCATGGGTCCCGCACATAGATACAAAAAAAAAAATACACAATATACTGGAAAAAAGATTTATCGATTAAAATCGTGGTGTGAATTCCATGTTCTGTGCGTGCACATCGAGAAAATTATTTATAACCAGTTGACCCGGCAAACGTTGTTCTGTCTTTTTGACTACTCTTTTTTTCTATATTTTCTCACCTTTTAAACCTTCCCTGGACTTCAAAAATTAATTCAAAACCATAATTAGCCAAATCGATTTAGCCGTTCTCGAATTTTAGCAAGACTTACGGACAGCAATCGATTTTCATTTATATAGTAGGCTAATAGAAGTACCTGTAATTTCATAAGCAATTATTGATGATTAGTGTTGTTCATATTCTCGGTAAGCATGGTCAACTTCATATTTACTAATTTATACAATTCAATTAATAACTTCTTAAATTTTGTTCTGTTAATAATCTCATTTCACAGAATAAATATCCGTAGTTCGCATCAAACCATTTTCACCTCATTTCCGTTCCGATCAACACACAATCCTCTCCTAGCAAGCCGCACGAATGATCACACACCTCACATTTAATTTGAACGTAACGAGATCAGAGCTGAATTAAATAAACTTTTTCAATTCTGTTTATTGGATATTGGTTTTCTAGGTTCAGGGAACGGGGAGCTCAATATAGGACGGGATTTATTAACACAATAAACTCAATGTGGGAGGATATATAAACTTTTTATGTATTTTTATTTCATCAGACATCAAACAAGCTGATGGCTCTTGTGATAGAAAAAGACAACCGTCGCTTTTATACACTAAAGATGTTAATATTGCAATGTCTTTTGTATGGCAGAATGGTAATGCCACGCACATAAGTTTAAAATGAATGATAACTCTTTATTGAGAACAAACTTACAGTTAAAATACATGCTTAGTACAAACAAAAAACTAAGTTTACTGGCTTTTTTAAATTATAAAGTGGAACACAATAGTGAAACCTACTGGCGTTTATGCAGCAGGATTGGGTAAGACAGTAGTATTGAACAGCTCGAGACGTTGCAGAACTCTACCACCTAGTGGTCACAATAGTGGTCTCACACATGTCCAAACATTTGTTTTTTAAAAACTACCTAGTAGAAAATCTATTCTTTGGAAGGGGACGGAACCGGCCAAAAAAATGACTGTTTTATAATTAATATCGCCAACATGGAACATATCTAGTGGTATCTGAATTATTCGTCAAAATTTTCTCATATTTATCATGACCATCTAGCGAAAAAAGGCTGATGATTTTCTTTACCGCATTTGTTGACTTTAACGATTATAGCTTGTTATTTGCTATAAATGAAGCCTAAAATTCTTTTTTGAGAAGGAAAAGCAGCGCTGTTCAAACAACTTAGTTGAATTTAGATATTTTTCTGTAAAAAATAACCAATTTCCTTGCAAAGTAAATAAAGTGAATCGAATCAATAAACGATAGGAATCTGAACACACCACCTCCAAAGTGCTAAATATTTCGAATTTTGAAGATAATCATGAAAATACTTCTAGATCGTTGTTGCCTGAACCAGGAATCGAATACGAAACCTAAACAAAGACAGTCGAGGAATTAAAGCACTTTTCGCTTGTTTTCTTGTAGTTGACTGTAACGAGAAATCCGTATATATATATTTGATATTCTTCTCTTTCGATTTTTCTTACGCTAATTTACGACTACTCATGTATAAGCATGACAATGAAAGTATATAGAGGACAGAGCTAACCAGTGTTAGAAAAGGCAATGTTAATTATTGTTTTCCTACTCATTCAGGCACACGACTTATGCATGTATATATGTATATTGGTATACAAGACTATTAGTTAAAAAAGAAACTTAGATCATTTTTTGTACAAATATAATTGTTCAAGCTATATCAAGTCAAATTTACTTGCAAGTATGAATATACGAAGAACACATTAAATTTTATTTTTATGCTGTGAGTAAAAATTTTTTCGTTCGTATTCCGGTAATATTAGCTGAAAGTGATTGATGATGTCACTGCCATCCAAATCAATGACAAGCACCCTGTGACAAGAGCGATTAGATAGTATCCCGAGCATTTGGCGGAAAGCAAGACACTGGAATGTTTTTCTACTTAGATTTTACACTTTCAATCGTCGGCACTTGGTGAAATTCCATTATTTTTAGTTGAAACTAGTTTATCACTCACTTGTACTTTTATTTCACTATTATTATACACTAAATTATTTAATTTTATCGACCGGTTTCGCTTTTTAAAGCATCTTCAGGACGTAATATTCTTTACTCCACTTTTTTCTACTTTTGATATATTATAGCAGATTTCTTTTATTTACTATTTACTTGTGATCGCACTATGTTCGAAATTCAACCACAGACTTCGACACAGACCGACAGCCGTAAAAAAATAGTATACGTGTAGATTGTGAGTATATAACCATGTATGTCACATTAGTGATTTTTAAAAATATTAAGTATCTGCAGTCAACCGCAACGTAAACTTTAACCATGCTAAATTAAGACTCCACCGTTTGCGTGATTTTCGCAAAAAGGGCTATAAAGGTTTTACTTTATGTAATATGTAAAGTATTGACCGCCCCGTTGTTGGTCGAGTGGTTAGCAAAGCTAACTACAAATCGATTAAGCTAGGGTTCAATTGCCGACAGGGACCACATTTGTGTGATGAGCATATATGTTTGTATTTCTGGGTTCGAGAGTTTATAATATATGTAAAACTATTTATATTTCTATTTCTATGTATTGGTATCGTTGACTAACACCCATAACACGAGCAAATAATTTTCTTACTTTGGAGTAAGCCGATTTGTGTAATTGTCCAGTGATATTAAAATTGTAAGGTAACTAACACTAACTACTAACTACTAACTAAATGTGAGGTGGGATGGTAATTCATTATGCTAGAATTTACCAGCTACTTTTAACTCCAAACTGAAACACGACCGTAACAAGCATTAACACTGCATAAGAATGGTAGTGGTACAAACCCGGACAAGTCATTCTTGACCTCTACCTCGTATTATAACATATGGATTGTAAAAAACGTCTACATCAATAAATATAGAGTAAATTTCTTTAATGCTTTGTGTGCAATAAAGATCTTGTAAAACTTATATCATCGTACTCCTTATTACTATTGTATCGTCATCACGCGTAATCCTTATTAGATCGAGTGTAATACGGATTACGTGTTATGACTTAAGTAAATCCATTTCACATTACTAGGATTGCTTCCAATTTCAAATTTAGAGGTTCTTTGATCTTCATTGTTTTATTCTGAGTTTTAACCGTATTTACTAAGGTAGCAAAGCATCATTAATGTTAGACACAATTATTATTGCATTTAATATATTACTTAATGAGTTTGATTTTTTAAATCTTTATGATTAAAAGTAAAACCAGTTGAGTAATATAATAAAAATATTTATATCGTGAAATAATAATAATAATAATAATAATAATTCACGGGACAAATTACACTTACTGATCTAACCCCAAAGTAAGCAAATTATTTGCTTGTGTTATGGGTGTTAGTCAACGATACTAATACATAGAAATACATATATAAATACTAGAATATATATAATAAACACCCAAACCCGGAAATACAAACATTTATGCTCATCACACAAATGCTTGTCCCCGTCGGGGATCGAACCCGAGCCTCGTTGATTGCGTAGTCAGGGTCTCTAACCACTCGACCAACGGGGCGGTCAAATGAAGTTAAAGTATAAATATGGAATATTAATTGTGCCCAATAAAAATGGAATTCCACCAAATGCCGAGGATGGAAAGTATAAAATACAACTTTAATATATTTGGTCTTTGTAGAAGGTTATTATCTTTTATATCCAGGAGACTCTTCTGCACATATTTTGAGACTACTGACTGCTGAATCACGCAGCTTCGCCCGCAAATTGATTTATAAGTTGTTCATACAGTTTTTCATACTAACTTTCGTTCCCTATTTCAGCCGTTTAGAGATTGACTTTTTAAAAAAAGTTAGCCTATGCATTAATGCCAAATTTCATTGGAATCAGGTTAGCGGTGTAGCAGTGAAAGCAGAACAGACAGACAGATAGATAGGTAAACAGACAGACAGATTTTCACATTTATAATATTGGTGTGAAAATTGATATGGCTATTTTATTCATACAAATTTTCCACATTGGCCTCTGTTGGAGAAAAAGTACCACAATGTAATTTCACCATAACTATATTTTTGATTGGTAACACTGAATCCCTCTCTTTGGTCTCATATGTCTAGTTCAAAAGCTGTGTTAAAATGTCTGCTCAATAAAATAGTAATATTTCGTTAGTAAAAACTGCGTACTTTATTTTAATAATAAGAGCCTCTGACTTTACGATCTGACTTTAAGTCAGGCATCTCGTAAAAGATGACAAAAATTCTAAATCTGTCACTTCCATTTTGAAAATCAGTGAAATAGATCCGCAACGTTTTGCCTGGGTTTGCTATCTTTGTCTCAATAGCTATCTAATCTCTATTATCCTCGCGATAACTTCAATGTTAATCACGCTCCGCTTAAAAAGAGGGTAAGGTAACTGAGAAATTTATAGATATAAAATTACTTTATTAAGTATTAACAACTTCAGTATCCACAGACGCTAACAATAATCAAAAGAAATATTTGTATGATATAACAAAATTATTAATATAAATTATTATTTAAACTTCAGTAGATTCCGTTCCGCAAAATTGGCAATTCCTGATTTGATGTTCCGGATTTACTGACATCGAATTGCTTATTTAGTAGCAATACCTACGTGTTTCAATATAAAGCATCGTCATTTGCAGCCAACCGAAATGGTTAAAATTTAAATAATGATAGCGCGATGCTGAATTGCGTCGTTTTGTTTTTATCGCACAACCCAACATTACAAATTTACAAACGCACAAAGTTAACGCATAATAAAACGTTTAATTTGGGACTATAATGGAGAAAAGAAATATAAATTCAAATAAAGCCGTAATTTAATGCGATAATATATGCCATGGTTCGGTCGTTAGCATCAATATTGAGCGCTGAAACCAGAACATTTATCCAAAAATTTAAATATTTTGCTGCATGTAGTAAGCCCAAAAATTATTGTTTAAAGTGAATTAAAATTGTGAAATGAGTAATACAAAGGACGTAGTTAATCGACGGGCATGTAAAACCACGGTTTTAGGGTTCGATGGTAAAGTTCGCCGATGTATCATTGCAATATCACGTTTTTATATACCGATGAGCCTGGTTTGGCAATGACCCATCATGTTCGTTATATTTTCAATGATTCTTCGGACATAACTGCTTTGCTCGCTAGTCGGTCAGCACCATTCAGCCGGGAGTAAAATTGTTATTCTTTTAGACCGCAAGACTCGCACGTCGATCAAGGCTTTTATAAATAAATAAATATCACTGGACAAATTACAAGAATTGATCTGACCCCAAAGTAAGCAAATTATATGCTTGTAGTATGGATGTCAGTCAACGACACTAATACATATAAATACATACATAAATATTCTAATATATTTAATAAACACCCAAACCCAGAAATACAAACATCTGTGCTCATCACACAAATGCCTGTCCCTGCCGGGAATCGATCCCGGACCCCATTGATTACGTAGTCAGGGTCGCTAACCACTCGACGAACGGGGCGGTCACGTATTAGGTTTATGTAAGTAAAATATTAACGACCAAGTGTGCAATAATAAAACTTATTTATGTTATCCGTACATATTACAATACAACTATAGTGATAATTATATTTTACAAAAAGTTATATGGATAAGGCAGTCATTCAACTTGACATTAGTGAACGTTTAAATATTTTTTTTTTAATTATACTCGTACTATAAAGTATAGTGCACACCAAATACATCTTTTTTATTAATTCTTTTACCAGAAATTTTTTTGAATCAAAATTCGGTTATGTACTTTGTTTTTTTTTTTTGATTTTATAATTTTTGTGAAAAATTCATTATACGGCCCAAATCTATATTAAAACTATCTGACCCGGCAAACGTTGTCATGTCATATAAATTATTGAAAAACTAAAATCGCTATTAAAAATAGGAGTTGGTGATAGAAGAGTTAAAATTTAGGGATGTATGTATGTATTTTTAATGCCACATTATAAAAAAAATTGCCCAGAAAATAAAAAAAAATGTTAGGGGTGGACAACCCTTACCATTTAGGGGTTTAAAAAATAAATAGTAGCAGATTCTTAGACCTACTGAATATGCATATAAAATTTCATAAAAATCGGTCAAACGGGTAACTAACATTTTGACAAGAGAATTTTATATATAAGATAGAGTTAAGTAGAGATATTAATTAAATATAACAAATAATGCACTTGTACTTTCATTTCGCCATACACATACCCCACGTATTGATCCAGACTCCTTTGAAAAATATACCAACTGCGTTCGAACAGCTAGGTCGTGCGATGCAACCAATTCGCTATACGTGTTCCATCGTGTCAACTAGGTGGTAGAGATCCGCAACGTCTCGCCTGGGTATTCGTTACCACCACCTTACCTATTCCAGCTGCAATAGCGTCAATGCTTGACATTGTCGTGTTCCGGTTTCGAGGGCAAGGTAGCTGGTAGGCTAATGCGTATGGCATTGCTAACCCATCACACGGATAGTGACGTACCTGGTACCGTGGTTTCTCCTTCCATCAGGAGAGTCGTTGACTTGTTTGCTATCTTATAATAGAAAAAAGACCTCAAAATCTCAAAGCAACCGCTGGAAGTTTATGAAAACATTAATTGAAACCAACGCTACAATTAAACTGTTATGCACTAGTAGTAGTATGTTGATTAATTCATCATAACTATTTATGATGAATTAATCAACCGATTTCGCTTTCTAAAGCATCTCCAGAATGTAAAGCTTACAATTTTTTTTAATTAATGTCTTAAGTATGCTTTTAAAAGCGAAAATGAATCATTCATTATTCGTAACTATTTGTAATTGTGTAACGAAATAACAGTACAAGTGTGTTATTAATTATTCTTATCTAATAATATTGGAATTTTTCACTTGATTGCATTCAGCGTAAAGCGATTAGAATTGTTGACGACTAGGCTATTTCTAATCCGGCTATTCATAATTCATTACGCAGGGATGTTGGTTCGCTCTACATCATCAATCTCATCAACCATGAAAAGTGTTTCCACAAATTATTCGGATTAATTGCTACCAGCAAAATCCATCATTGGACATTGCATCAAAATTCAATGTTCAACCCTCACCACCTCGATGTCTGGAAACCCTGCGTTTTTATCGGTACTTTGCGGAGTGTTTCCAAACGGATACGACTTGGGAATCAAGAAAAGATCTTACTTGTTCTTAAAGGGCCGTTAAAGAAACTACAAGAGCTGTGGTATTGCGGATGACCAATAACTATGGACGGCGGTGACCACTTACCATCAAGAGTACATCCTTCTCGTTTAACCTCTCTTCTTACAATAAATCACCAAATACCGATAGTTGAAAGTTAATGAAAGTCATTGAAGCAAATGTTTTTGTAATATTTTATAAAAAACTGACACGTCATGTTAATAGTATAATAATTTAAACAAATATAACAAAATACCTAAATGAACAATAAAAAAATCCAATCAGTATTACAATGAACTCAGCAATAATAATATTATAAAGATATTTTAAAGCGATACCAGAAATTTTTAATGCATAAAAATTAATTGTATATATTAGTAAAGCATTAGGACTAAGATCTAGGACGTCATAATTCAAAAACTGTGCTGTAACTTCTTACCAAATTGAAAATTTATTCATAAAAGATTCAAGCTATAGAAGATAGTTGCATTGGTAATTCCTAAACATCTGATAGCTGATTATAGTCTATCTAGTCAGGGTCCTATATAAAAAATGAATTATCTGTCTTCCTATCTTGAAATATACCAAATAGTCGGAACAGGCACCGTTATTTCAACGGTGTATCGGAAAGGAAAGTTAGCCATTGCATTTTATTACGTTTGAATTATTTTAAATCCTCAAAATGCAGTAAATCACTATCATTCGATAACAAATTGCGAGCGTAAGTTACAAAACAGATAAATCTCACTTGCGGTTGGTGTGTCAGAGATAAATACTTCCAATCAAAATATCGCCTCACAAAGGCAATGGCGTGAGTCAAAATATTTACGAGTAAGCTCATTGTAATGCAAGTTATCGAAAATATAATGGGCATAAAGTAATATTTTTAGGGTTCCAAATTCAACTACAAATCCTAATAGTTTCGCTATGTCCGTCCGTACATACGCCCGCCTGACGACCGCAGCTCAGCTCAGAGATCATTAGTACTAGAGAGTTGTAATTGTGCATGAATATAAATATTATTGGGTACGCCGACAAAATGGTAAAATAAAATTTTGGAAATAATAATCTATAGAAGGCATTTTAAAATTCCCCATTTTAAGAATTCGTTTTAATGTGGGGAAATTTATTTCTCTTTTTATTGCTTACAACCCCTATATATGGGTACAGTTAAATAAATTATGAAAAAATGATTTGTGGAAAAAAGTTTTGGATTAAATGATTCTTTGGTGAAATATTAAGCTACAAAGTCTTTTGTTAGATTTATGTTTTCTCTTCTATACTAGCCAAACGATTAGCCAAAAATCTGAAGTCAGTAGAAATTAAAGTATTTTAATATTTGAAAAGCTTTATATTTTCAAGATGATGGACAGTTAAAAATGTGAAATTAATTAAATTTACTATTATCCGCGAGACCCCAGCGGCATAATTGTGCCGCTGAGGTCTCGCGGTCGTGGTCTTCTTTTGATCCGAACCATCGGTGAGTCTTATCCATTTATTAAACCGACGTCTTTCTTTTCGGTACCATCACGGAGGATACATAGAACAGTTCGCGGATAATAGCAAATTTAATTAATTTCACCTTTTTAATAATGGATTTCCGCAAAGTAACGCCTGAATCAATAAATTATGATGGACAATTTTGATCTTTTGATTGGTATTTAACGCAAGCATTAAAAAAGTCGAAGAAATGTCAAAAATAATTTTCTTTTCAAAATTTTCGTCATTTTTAAATTCCGTACGCATCAATCGATTTTGATCTTATTTACGGTTTTGTTCGTATTTTCTTTTTTTGTAAAAGCTCTGATTCCATTTTGAAATGTACAGGTATTAGTTTATTTAAAATTAAATAAAAACTAAATAAAATTATGTTAAAAAATCAAGTAAGAGAGCTGTAAACAACATAGTTTTAATATTTGAAAACTCATATATATATATATATATATATATATATATATATATATATATATATATATATATATATATATATATATATATATATATATATATATATATATAAATCTGAAAGTTATTTAAAAAAAACTTAGTTTCGCTGAAGTTTTGTTTTTTGTTTTATTAAAATTGCAGTTAAAAGGTTATCTGGCAACTAAAATTAACTTCTTGTAAGTTTTTGTTTGTCGCATAATTTTGTCTTAGTGTGACTTAAAACTTTTTTGTGTTGATTATAATAGCAGTTTTTTTTATTAAGATTGTAACAATCTTAACTGGAAGAGGGGTGTAACCAATGTTACGTCTCACAGTTACGTCTCACAGTTAAAAGTGAATCTTTAAACCCTCCAAACAATCTGGACTTGATAACAAAAGACAGGCTTCATTTAGAGACGGCAAGTTTCAGGAACTGCATACATGTAAATATGTAGTATTAAGTCCATTTTGATACATGTTTGTGCATAAATTTTTAAATAAA
Source organism: Apodemia mormo (assembly GCA_036924255.1). Taxonomy (NCBI): domain Eukaryota; kingdom Metazoa; phylum Arthropoda; class Insecta; order Lepidoptera; family Riodinidae; genus Apodemia; species Apodemia mormo. Next base: position 12,012,473 of record JAUPFN010000008.1, read on the forward strand.
TAAAAAAAAGATATACCTATATAATTAAAACAAGAGAGTCTAATAATAAAGGCATTTTTTGTGAGACACGGCGCTGGAAACAATAACTCTCCGAAAACATTGTAAATAACACGCTTGTATTGTTTTAAAATTTATAAGCAAGCTGCAATCACTTGAAATATGGGTTGGCTGTCTCATATTAAATGGTTTCAGCCATTCGAGCACAATTTCTCAAGCATCGTGGCTATAACACTAGGACAATAAATAAAAATATATCAATTCAATTTAAGTGTACGGGTTCGTATTTTATTGAGTTTTAATTGAATAAGGGTGTTTTTATGAATTAAGAAATGAGAAAAATTTTAAACAAAAATATTTTTAAATAAATAATATCACTGGATAAATTTGACGATTTGACCCAACCCCAAAGTAGGAAAATTATTTGCTTGTATCACGAATGTTAGTCAACGACACTAACATATAGAAATATATACACAAATCCAATTACACATATAATAAATATCAAAACCCAGAAATACAAACGTCTATGCTTTTGTTCCTGTTGGGAAGTAAACCCAAGCCCCATCGATTCGTAGTTAAGTTCGCTAATAACTCGACCAACGGGGCGGTCTTACATAAACTTGTGACGAGTAAATTTTATTGTCATTGCAGGATCAAAACCACCAATGCAGAGAAAATATTAGGTGGTAGTTGGTTTGCATAAAAGGCGAAGTTATTGCCTACGGGCGTTTTCTACCAGTAAATATTTAAGCCAAAAGAAAGTAGGTATGCAGGTATCTTCAAAAAGAATAATTGTTTTTTTATATGATAAGATAGCTTTATAAAAAAAATAGATGGGTCTTATGATGGAAACAGTCAATCATCGCTTATAGAGACGAAAGGTGTTAATGGTATGTTGCTATCTTGTGGCGACCTTTAATGCCACATTTTAAGAGTTGTGATGACCAATTTTGAGTTTATTCATCAGACTCTGAAAACCATCCATTAGTATAATACAACCCGAAGTAGCCCACACTCAACAGGTTTATTTTAGTTAGTTTAGGAATTCACATGAAAATCTAACTTTATCAATAGATACTTGAAATCGTGCAGAATCAAATTTTTTGTAAGGACAAAATAAACGAGTTCAAACTCAATGGGGTTTTAATTGCAAAATTCTCACGGTCCCTTTTCAGCTTTATTATTAGACCCTAAAAATCATTTTCAGCCAGTCTTGTTTGCTATAACAGAACAAATTATCACACTTTGAATTGGATTTTTTAGCTTGATAGTTCTTATGAACATCTTCCAGCTCCATCACAAGGCGCTAGAAATCATCTACATTCCGAGGTTTATCAAAACAGAAAAAACAAGACCCCGCTCGATGGGTTTCCTTTGTTTTGCTTAAGATCCCCTGGCCATCTTCTAGATCCATCATCAGACTCTGAAAGTCATTGCAGAGCAGAGCGTTTACCAAATCATATCATAAAGCTGACTAAATTTTTAAAAAATGGCTCGGACCCACCAATGGCACAAGTACGTAGTTAATTGCTTCTACAATGACCTATCTAAGTTGCTATTTATCGCGTTACAAATTCTTATATATTATATACAAAAAATAATTAAATGATTTTCATTTATGAAAAAAAGAGTGTTTTAAAATGTTCATATTTACCTTTTAATTTCCTCAAAATTTAATAAATAATTTAAACTGGACAACACTACAACTCATCCGCGGTTACACACCTTTGTTGTAGTAGCCCACTTGACATGAAAGAGGACTTCAAATATGTCGCTTTTTGCTGACACTTGCAGTAACATTTGTGTTGCCATAGTGTAGTTATATTTTAAAAAATACCATTTAATTATTTAATTATTTTGAGCAGGGAAATTAATGTATGAATATCTAAAAAATAGTGAATCATTAAGTATGATTGTATTAGGCTGTCAAGTAACAACTTTGACAATCAGATTGGATTTTTTTACAGACTGCACATGTGATGTAAATCCTTGCATATTAAAATATCTAGTTATCGTGACCTTAATAATTAAAAAAAAGTCCGCATTACGCTACGATCATACAGCGCGACGACAAAATCTATGGTCACGATTACAGTAATAATTACAATGGTATCGTTTATAATGGCAATTTCTGTTGCCTATTGTTTGGCACAGTACTTTACTGTAATTGTTGGAATAAATCAACAGTATACAGGCTTTGAATTGAACTCTACTCAGAGGGTTTGTTTATGTTATGAACCCGCTTATAAATTAAATAGCGCCCAGAGGCTTTGTCCTTGCAATACAATACGTAAAGCAATTTTTACGCATTACAATTAGAATAAAATACGGATTTTATTTGTTTCATTTAGTATACATATTCGGTAACAGCTAAATTAACAAAGACTATGCTTATTTTATTTAAAACTTTTGAACACTGGTACTGGCGATTCAAAACAATAATGATATTATTGTAAAGTAGGTATATGGCTTGTGTGCGCAGGTATGTGTTACTCCTTCAACCTCCGAGGCCCGAACCTTCAACCATTATATGAAGTTCCATCTAAAAATATTTAGGTAAAATTTGGCATACAAATTATATGCTAATACAGATACGTCACCTACCACTAAATTGTGTAAGTTATATAAACAAAGAATACAATACGATACGACCTCTTCTTTAATCTAAAGTAATTCTTTTACTATTAACTCTGTGAAACCTTGGAATTCACTTCCTTTACATATTAGGAGCAGTCAAACATTAGTTACCTTTAATCAATCTTTAAAAAAAAATTATTTATCTGTTTAATTTTTAAGGTAAAAGTACATTGAAACGTAAAGAATTAAGTAAATTAATCAATTAATTATTTATGATTTTAATTATTTATTAGTTAGTTTAAACTATATTTTGTTCCTTATACATAAAGTAAAAATGTTTGATAGGTCTTGTTTATATTAAGGTGTAAAAGTATTAATTATTTCTTTTAATTTGCTTTTTATTTTCTAAACGTAGTGATAGTTTTGTGTATGTAAATTCTGTTTTCTTAATAATTTTCAAAATTAATTTGAGATTCTTCTCATACTTCATTATATAATCTGGCTGGTGTACGGACTTTATACTTTTTATGTAAACTTCAGGACTTTATACTTTTTATTTTTAATTATATTGTTTTTAATACTTAATATATTTACGAAATAATTTAATATGAATAGTGACAGTGAATATTTTTCGTGTACGTCTTCAGAAGAGTTTAATTGTGATGATAACCTTGACAGTAATTTTATACCTTTGAATGAAACTTTACATAGCCTTTTTGCTGCCACCTTACAGAATTTTAATGTAATACATATAAATGCACAAAGTATACCAGCACGTTACTCTGATATGCTTACAGTTTTTGAGTCAAAGAATATTCACGCAATTCTCGTGTCAGAGTCCTGGCTTAAGCCTTGTCTTGCTTCTACATGCTATTCCCTTCCAGGAGTCCGCTTAATCCGTAACGATCGTGTTGGGAAGGGCGGGGGTGGTGTAGCAATCTATTTACGTCCACATATATCGTATCAGGTTTTAAGCATGTCCACACAGCCACCGGCTCCTGATTCAGATGACATATTTTACTCCAAGTGCAATTAGGATTCTCTAAAATACCTTTAGGAGTTTTTTATAATCCGTCTATGCTTAATAATTATTTTGCATCATTTAAACAAACGTTGGAGCCATGTACGCCTCTGTATAAACATACAATTATTATGGGCGACTTTAACACATGTTTATTAAAAAATGATCACAGAGTTAAGAAGTTTAAAGCTTTAGTAGATGCAGGCAACCTTCATATATTACCACTAACAGCCACTCATTCCATTCCCGGTTTCACACCCTTGCTTTTAGATCTCGCTATAACTTCTAGCCCGAATAATGTTGCCAAATACGGTCAATGTCAAGCTGATGGGTTTTCACATTATAATTTAATTTATATATCGTATAAACTCCGCCCACCTAAAGTTAAGCCCCAAATTCTCATGCAGCGAAGTTTTGGTAGTATGAACGTTGATTTGCTAAGGAATGATGCGGCTAAGATTGATTGGTCTATCATTATGCAATATGAGTCTGTTGATGAAAAAAATCGAGTCATTTAATTTAGAAATCAAAAAATTATATGATATTCACGCCCCAATTAAACCAATAAAAATGAAGCATCTTCCCGCACCTTGGCTCACTGAAGATTTAAAACTTCTGATTAAAAAGAAAAACCATGCGAAAGCTAGGTTGCGTATAGATGGATGTGAAGCTAATTTACTTAAATTCAAAACTATTAGGAATCGCTGTAACACCTTAATCCGAGATGCTCAAAGACGCCACATCCATAAATTTGTTGAAAACGGTGACCCCTCTAAGATCTGTAAATTCTTAAAATCGTTAGGAGTTGGCAAATCACGTACTGAAGTCTCATATAAAAAATTAGATATCGACCAGCTAAATCAGCATTTTCCTCTTCTGGTTTACTAGACCAAGCCACTTAAGCTAAAACATTATCTTTCACATATTTTGCCGAAAAATGTAAATCAGTTTAATTTTAACCCTATAACAGATAGTGATACTAGAAGGGCCATATTATCGATTACCTCGACTGCTGTGGGAAGTGATGGTATTAGCCGTGGTATGATTGTTCCTATAATTGACATTGTCACTCCAGTATTAATAAATATATTAAATCATTCTTTATCTTCATCATTATTTCCTAAGGCCTGGAAGAATGCTTTAGTCATTCCATTGCCAAAATATTCTAGTCTATTGTCGTTTTCCGATATCAGGCCTATATCACTTTTACCTCTCATGTCTAAAGTTTTAGAAAAAATTTTTCACAAATAAGTTAGTTTCCACTTATATAATAATAACTTACTTAGTACTTTTCAATCTGGCTTCCGTCCTGGACACAGTACAGTCACTGCCCTCACAAAGATTACAGATGACATAAGAACCGGCATGGATAACAGAGAACTTACCGTTCTCTCATTGCTCGATTTCAGCAACGCCTTCAACACTGTTGATATCGATGTGCTGCTGAGAGTACTGCGTTCCTATAACATTTCGGGTTCAACGTTAGACTAGTTTGGTAGCTATCTGCAAGGACGTCAGCAACGAGTCTCGATTAATGATCCCCTCTCCGCCTGGTGCGATATCACATCCGGTGTGCCTCAAGGTGGTGTACTATCTCCTCTCTTATTTTCGATGTATATTAATTCGATCTCTCACGTAGATTATCACATTATCATATGTATGCTGATGATTTCCAGATCTACACACAAGCATCCCTTGACTGCTGGGAAGACACGCCTGTCACATCAACCAGTGAATGCTGGACCATGGCAGAAAAAGTGGTAACCCCAAGTAAGGTACGTTGGCCAGTCGACAGCTTCCAACCTTTTAAAACACCTGGCCTAGACGGGATTTTTCCTGCGCTACTACAGTGGAGCGAAGGTCGTCTAGTCCCCCTACTGTGCAACATCTACCGAGCTTGCCTAGCTTTTCAGTATATACCTATGCTATGGCGAGAGGTAAGAGTAACTTTCATACCTAAACCTGGTAAAACCGACTACAGCGACCCAAAATCCTTCAGACCCATAAGTCTCACATCCTTCCTACTTAAAACGTTGGAGAGGCTATGTGACCGGGAACTGAGAGATAACGTACCTAAGTTGTTGCATCTAAGATTGGACAATCACTCCAAAACAAAGGTATGTGTTTAGGCACTTTCATAGATGTAGAAGGAGCCTTTGACAAAACCAACTTCTCCAGCATAAGCATGGTACTTTCAAACCATGGTGTTAACAAAACACTCATAGGTTGGATCGACAATATGCTACGTAAAAGAACGGTTAGTTTTGGCAAACTAGACAATCAAAAAGCCATTGTAAGTCGTGGCTGTCCTCAGGGTGGCGTTCTGTCACCTCTCTTTTGGAACCTGGTTATCAATACACTTATTAAAATATTAAATGATAATCATTTGTATACGGTGGGCTATGCGGATGACTTAGCAGTTTTAACTGAAGGTAAATTCGCCGACACAGTCTGCGACCTCACACAAAACGCACTCCGTATTATAGAAAGGTGGTGCAGTTCGTTTGGACTCACAATCTGCCCAAGTAACACAGAACTGGTTATGTTCACCAAAAACGTACCTTAGGAAACTACATACTACCCAGATTAGGCAACACTGAACTTCAGCTATCGACCCAGGTCAAATACTTGGGGTCATGCTGGACAGTAAACTAAACTGGTCCAAACATACTGAACATAAGCTAGATAAGGCAAGTATCATTATTTGGCAATGCCGCAGATTAATTGGTAAGAGATGGGGTCTTTCACCAAAAATCATGCTATGGCTATATGCAGCAGTGATTAGGCCGTTAGTGTGTTACGGTGCGGTAGTCTGGTGGCCACGAACCACACTTCAAACGGCGATCAACAAATTACAAAGCTTCCAAAGGTTAGCATGTGTAGCCATTAGAGGTTGCATGAGGACTACCACAACGGCAGCACTAGAGACGGTGCTCTGCATACCACCTCTTCACCTGTTCATACAGCAGACAGACATAACTCGACCAACGGGGCGGTCTTACATAAACTTGTGACGAGTAAATTTTATTGTCATTGCAGGATCAAAACCACCAATGCAGAGAAAATATTAGGTGGTAGTTGGTTTGCATAAAAGGCGAAGTTATTGCCTACGGGCGTTTTCTACCAGTAAATATTTAAGCCAAAAGAAAGTAGGTATGCAGGTATCTTCAAAAAGAATAATTGTTTTTTTATATGATAAGATAGCTTTATAAAAAAAATAGATGGGTCTTATGATGGAAACAGTCAATCATCGCTTATAGAGACGAAAGGTGTTAATGGTATGTTGCTATCTTGTGGCGACCTTTAATGCCACATTTTAAGAGTTGTGATGACCAATTTTGAGTTTATTCATCAGACTCTGAAAACCATCCATTAGTATAATACAACCCGAAGTAGCCCACACTCAACAGGTTTATTTTAGTTAGTTTAGGAATTCACATGAAAATCTAACTTTATCAATAGATACTTGAAATCGTGCAGAATCAAATTTTTTGTAAGGACAAAATAAACGAGTTCAAACTCAATGGGGTTTTAATTGCAAAATTCTCACGGTCCCTTTTCAGCTTTATTATTAGACCCTAAAAATCATTTTCAGCCAGTCTTGTTTGCTATAACAGAACAAATTATCACACTTTGAATTGGATTTTTTAGCTTGATAGTTCTTATGAACATCTTCCAGCTCCATCACAAGGCGCTAGAAATCATCTACATTCCGAGGTTTATCAAAACAGAAAAAACAAGACCCCGCTCGATGGGTTTCCTTTGTTTTGCTTAAGATCCCCTGGCCATCTTCTAGATCCATCATCAGACTCTGAAAGTCATTGCAGAGCAGAGCGTTTACCAAATCATATCATAAAGCTGACTAAATTTTTAAAAAATGGCTCGGACCCACCAATGGCACAAGTACGTAGTTAATTGCTTCTACAATGACCTATCTAAGTTGCTATTTATCGCGTTACAAATTCTTATATATTATATACAAAAAATAATTAAATGATTTTCATTTATGAAAAAAAGAGTGTTTTAAAATGTTCATATTTACCTTTTAATTTCCTCAAAATTTAATAAATAATTTAAACTGGACAACACTACAACTCATCCGCGGTTACACACCTTTGTTGTAGTAGCCCACTTGACATGAAAGAGGACTTCAAATATGTCGCTTTTTGCTGACACTTGCAGTAACATTTGTGTTGCCATAGTGTAGTTATATTTTAAAAAATACCATTTAATTATTTAATTATTTTGAGCAGGGAAATTAATGTATGAATATCTAAAAAATAGTGAATCATTAAGTATGATTGTATTAGGCTGTCAAGTAACAACTTTGACAATCAGATTGGATTTTTTTACAGACTGCACATGTGATGTAAATCCTTGCATATTAAAATATCTAGTTATCGTGACCTTAATAATTAAAAAAAAGTCCGCATTACGCTACGATCATACAGCGCGACGACAAAATCTATGGTCACGATTACAGTAATAATTACAATGGTATCGTTTATAATGGCAATTTCTGTTGCCTATTGTTTGGCACAGTACTTTACTGTAATTGTTGGAATAAATCAACAGTATACAGGCTTTGAATTGAACTCTACTCAGAGGGTTTGTTTATGTTATGAACCCGCTTATAAATTAAATAGCGCCCAGAGGCTTTGTCCTTGCAATACAATACGTAAAGCAATTTTTACGCATTACAATTAGAATAAAATACGGATTTTATTTGTTTCATTTAGTATACATATTCGGTAACAGCTAAATTAACAAAGACTATGCTTATTTTATTTAAAACTTTTGAACACTGGTACTGGCGATTCAAAACAATAATGATATTATTGTAAAGTAGGTATATGGCTTGTGTGCGCAGGTATGTGTTACTCCTTCAACCTCCGAGGCCCGAACCTTCAACCATTATATGAAGTTCCATCTAAAAATATTTAGGTAAAATTTGGCATACAAATTATATGCTAATACAGATACGTCACCTACCACTAAATTGTGTAAGTTATATAAACAAAGAATACAATACGATACGACCTCTTCTTTAATCTAAAGTAATTCTTTTACTATTAACTCTGTGAAACCTTGGAATTCACTTCCTTTACATATTAGGAGCAGTCAAACATTAGTTACCTTTAATCAATCTTTAAAAAAAAATTATTTATCTGTTTAATTTTTAAGGTAAAAGTACATTGAAACGTAAAGAATTAAGTAAATTAATCAATTAATTATTTATGATTTTAATTATTTATTAGTTAGTTTAAACTATATTTTGTTCCTTATACATAAAGTAAAAATGTTTGATAGGTCTTGTTTATATTAAGGTGTAAAAGTATTAATTATTTCTTTTAATTTGCTTTTTATTTTCTAAACGTAGTGATAGTTTTGTGTATGTAAATTCTGTTTTCTTAATAATTTTCAAAATTAATTTGAGATTCTTCTCATACTTCATTATATAATCTGGCTGGTGTACGGACTTTATACTTTTTATGTAAACTTCAGGACTTTATACTTTTTATTTTTAATTATATTGTTTTTAATACTTAATATATTTACGAAATAATTTAATATGAATAGTGACAGTGAATATTTTTCGTGTACGTCTTCAGAAGAGTTTAATTGTGATGATAACCTTGACAGTAATTTTATACCTTTGAATGAAACTTTACATAGCCTTTTTGCTGCCACCTTACAGAATTTTAATGTAATACATATAAATGCACAAAGTATACCAGCACGTTACTCTGATATGCTTACAGTTTTTGAGTCAAAGAATATTCACGCAATTCTCGTGTCAGAGTCCTGGCTTAAGCCTTGTCTTGCTTCTACATGCTATTCCCTTCCAGGAGTCCGCTTAATCCGTAACGATCGTGTTGGGAAGGGCGGGGGTGGTGTAGCAATCTATTTACGTCCACATATATCGTATCAGGTTTTAAGCATGTCCACACAGCCACCGGCTCCTGATTCAGATGACATATTTTACTCCAAGTGCAATTAGGATTCTCTAAAATACCTTTAGGAGTTTTTTATAATCCGTCTATGCTTAATAATTATTTTGCATCATTTAAACAAACGTTGGAGCCATGTACGCCTCTGTATAAACATACAATTATTATGGGCGACTTTAACACATGTTTATTAAAAAATGATCACAGAGTTAAGAAGTTTAAAGCTTTAGTAGATGCAGGCAACCTTCATATATTACCACTAACAGCCACTCATTCCATTCCCGGTTTCACACCCTTGCTTTTAGATCTCGCTATAACTTCTAGCCCGAATAATGTTGCCAAATACGGTCAATGTCAAGCTGATGGGTTTTCACATTATAATTTAATTTATATATCGTATAAACTCCGCCCACCTAAAGTTAAGCCCCAAATTCTCATGCAGCGAAGTTTTGGTAGTATGAACGTTGATTTGCTAAGGAATGATGCGGCTAAGATTGATTGGTCTATCATTATGCAATATGAGTCTGTTGATGAAAAAAATCGAGTCATTTAATTTAGAAATCAAAAAATTATATGATATTCACGCCCCAATTAAACCAATAAAAATGAAGCATCTTCCCGCACCTTGGCTCACTGAAGATTTAAAACTTCTGATTAAAAAGAAAAACCATGCGAAAGCTAGGTTGCGTATAGATGGATGTGAAGCTAATTTACTTAAATTCAAAACTATTAGGAATCGCTGTAACACCTTAATCCGAGATGCTCAAAGACGCCACATCCATAAATTTGTTGAAAACGGTGACCCCTCTAAGATCTGTAAATTCTTAAAATCGTTAGGAGTTGGCAAATCACGTACTGAAGTCTCATATAAAAAATTAGATATCGACCAGCTAAATCAGCATTTTCCTCTTCTGGTTTACTAGACCAAGCCACTTAAGCTAAAACATTATCTTTCACATATTTTGCCGAAAAATGTAAATCAGTTTAATTTTAACCCTATAACAGATAGTGATACTAGAAGGGCCATATTATCGATTACCTCGACTGCTGTGGGAAGTGATGGTATTAGCCGTGGTATGATTGTTCCTATAATTGACATTGTCACTCCAGTATTAATAAATATATTAAATCATTCTTTATCTTCATCATTATTTCCTAAGGCCTGGAAGAATGCTTTAGTCATTCCATTGCCAAAATATTCTAGTCTATTGTCGTTTTCCGATATCAGGCCTATATCACTTTTACCTCTCATGTCTAAAGTTTTAGAAAAAATTTTTCACAAATAAGTTAGTTTCCACTTATATAATAATAACTTACTTAGTACTTTTCAATCTGGCTTCCGTCCTGGACACAGTACAGTCACTGCCCTCACAAAGATTACAGATGACATAAGAACCGGCATGGATAACAGAGAACTTACCGTTCTCTCATTGCTCGATTTCAGCAACGCCTTCAACACTGTTGATATCGATGTGCTGCTGAGAGTACTGCGTTCCTATAACATTTCGGGTTCAACGTTAGACTAGTTTGGTAGCTATCTGCAAGGACGTCAGCAACGAGTCTCGATTAATGATCCCCTCTCCGCCTGGTGCGATATCACATCCGGTGTGCCTCAAGGTGGTGTACTATCTCCTCTCTTATTTTCGATGTATATTAATTCGATCTCTCACGTAGATTATCACATTATCATATGTATGCTGATGATTTCCAGATCTACACACAAGCATCCCTTGACTGCTGGGAAGACACGCCTGTCACATCAACCAGTGAATGCTGGACCATGGCAGAAAAAGTGGTAACCCCAAGTAAGGTACGTTGGCCAGTCGACAGCTTCCAACCTTTTAAAACACCTGGCCTAGACGGGATTTTTCCTGCGCTACTACAGTGGAGCGAAGGTCGTCTAGTCCCCCTACTGTGCAACATCTACCGAGCTTGCCTAGCTTTTCAGTATATACCTATGCTATGGCGAGAGGTAAGAGTAACTTTCATACCTAAACCTGGTAAAACCGACTACAGCGACCCAAAATCCTTCAGACCCATAAGTCTCACATCCTTCCTACTTAAAACGTTGGAGAGGCTATGTGACCGGGAACTGAGAGATAACGTACCTAAGTTGTTGCATCTAAGATTGGACAATCACTCCAAAACAAAGGTATGTGTTTAGGCACTTTCATAGATGTAGAAGGAGCCTTTGACAAAACCAACTTCTCCAGCATAAGCATGGTACTTTCAAACCATGGTGTTAACAAAACACTCATAGGTTGGATCGACAATATGCTACGTAAAAGAACGGTTAGTTTTGGCAAACTAGACAATCAAAAAGCCATTGTAAGTCGTGGCTGTCCTCAGGGTGGCGTTCTGTCACCTCTCTTTTGGAACCTGGTTATCAATACACTTATTAAAATATTAAATGATAATCATTTGTATACGGTGGGCTATGCGGATGACTTAGCAGTTTTAACTGAAGGTAAATTCGCCGACACAGTCTGCGACCTCACACAAAACGCACTCCGTATTATAGAAAGGTGGTGCAGTTCGTTTGGACTCACAATCTGCCCAAGTAACACAGAACTGGTTATGTTCACCAAAAACGTACCTTAGGAAACTACATACTACCCAGATTAGGCAACACTGAACTTCAGCTATCGACCCAGGTCAAATACTTGGGGTCATGCTGGACAGTAAACTAAACTGGTCCAAACATACTGAACATAAGCTAGATAAGGCAAGTATCATTATTTGGCAATGCCGCAGATTAATTGGTAAGAGATGGGGTCTTTCACCAAAAATCATGCTATGGCTATATGCAGCAGTGATTAGGCCGTTAGTGTGTTACGGTGCGGTAGTCTGGTGGCCACGAACCACACTTCAAACGGCGATCAACAAATTACAAAGCTTCCAAAGGTTAGCATGTGTAGCCATTAGAGGTTGCATGAGGACTACCACAACGGCAGCACTAGAGACGGTGCTCTGCATACCACCTCTTCACCTGTTCATACAGCAGACAGCAGCGGCTTTGGCGGTTCGTTTACAGTCGCTGCGGGTCTGGAGTCAAGCTGGGCAGGTACAGGAAGGTTCTCATGCAAGTATCTTTAAACAGGTTCTCGAATACCAACCGTTTGTCACTGCTCCAAACGACTCGATACCTGTCAAATTTGTCTTCGATAAGAATTACAAAATACAGCTCGCTGATGAAGGTAAGGAGGGACTTAACACCAAAGACCTCAGGATCTTCATTGATGGCTCAAAGAAAGGTTCAGGCTCAGGTACGGGTGTCTTCTCTGAAGACCTGAACATCAAGATTGCTTGGCCACTCGGCATATACAATTCTATTTTCCAGGCCGAAAGCACTGGAATAATCTTAGCTACACAGGCAATCGCAGCTAACAGGTAACTAATGAATCAATTAGGATCCAAACAGATAGCAAGGCGATCCTTATGGCTCTCCAAAGCAATAAAATTACTTCAAGTTTTATTGACGAATGTCATACTTCCCTAAATAACATAGGTAAGTATAATAACGTCACACTACAGTGGATTAAAGGACATAGTGACTCGCGGGGAAATGACGCAGCCGATGAGTTAGCTCGGCAGGCGTCTGATATGGCCGTGTTGGGAGCGGAACCCGCTGCCCCCTTGCCGGCCCGTTGGCTGTACGTGAGTCTACGTCAACACACGACTGACATGCACAATAAATACTGGGCCGAGCGAATCGACTGTGGGCAATCGAAACAGGTATATGACAAAATGAACCCGCAGCTATCGCACAAGTTACTTAAATTAAACAAAAAACAGCTACGTGTAATAACTGGCGCTATTTTTTGTTTTTTTACACGGTCCTTTTAACAAACACATGTTTAACATGGGTGTTACAGACAGTCCTCTGTACAGAGCTTGCATGCAGACAGAAGAAACGGCTGCCCACATCATCATGGATTGTGAAGGCGTGGCGAATTACCGGGTCAAGTACCTCGGATCTCCGAGGCCGCTCCCCGAAGCTTTCTCCCACATCAAGGGATTGCTGGGCTTCCTGGAGGAGTTGGGATGGCAAGAGTAGAACCATCCTAACCATACGCAAAAAAGGCGCTAGTCGTCGAGTTGCGGAGACCCGCCTACGACGAGAAGAAGAAGAAAGCATCGCTTGAGGATCTTCCAGTGGCTATTGCAAAAATATAGCTGATTGGTCGCATCGCTTTGGTTTGAGTCTTAATGCGGTAAAATCTCAATTCATAGTTATTGGTAGTCCATATATGATCTCTCAGGTGGACTTCAGTACTCTTCCTAAAATTGTATTAAATGGTAATGTTGTAACTTTATCATCTCAGGTTAAGAATTTGGGAATACTCTTAGATAATAGCTTATCATGGTCATCCCACATTAGGGAGCTTAGTAAAAAATATATGTCACCTCTAGAGTAACTTGAATCGTCTTCGTAACTTTTTACCTATTTCCACAAAGGTGTCACTAGCACAGTCTTTAATTTTACCAATACTTGATTATGCGGACACAAGCTTCATTAATTTGACCGGAGCTCTACTGTCTAAACTTGAGCGCCTTCAAAATTTTGCAATAAGGTTTGTATTCGGACTCCGCAAATACGACCACGTCTCCTCTTTTCGCGCAAAGCTCAAGTGGCTACCTATTCGCTTCCGCTGGAACGGCTGGGCCGATTTTGACGGGACTTTCACTGGTAGATAGCTGGTGTAATAAGGAGTAACTTAGGCTGCTTTTTTAAAAATCCCACGTGGACGAACTCGCGGGCACAGATAGTCTATAATAAATAGATTGTGCAACGGTCAGCACATTGAATTTATAATGATGTCATATTGCTTATTGTGTTTCGCTAATCAATTTCTATGTTATAAAGGTTAATGTGAAAATAATAAATCGCTACTTTGTGGCGGCAACGATGTCACATTGTAGTGTAGTGTTTCCTTAATTAAGCTCTTTCATTTGACCTCAATATTAATTAAACTTAATATGAAAATGATAAATAGCTATTTTTGACGGCCACCATATTTAATTTACAATGATATTGCTTGCTTGCTTGTTTTTGCACATTCACATTGCTTGCTTGTCTTTCGCTAACCAAACTCTTTAATCAACCGACGAGAAAATGGATAACGTTCTCAATTCAACGCGTGTATTTTATTTGTTATACCACGAATAACTTTTTACAAACTATTCCGAATTTGATATTTTTTTTGAAACTGGTTTATCCTGAGAACGGTTTCTTTTAATTATTGTTTATAATTCCAGCCATAAAGATTCCAACAAGGGATGATTGAGTACTCACTCACTGATTTAAATGTATAACCAGCATAACTTTCTCCATTTGCTATCGAGTCGACAATTTGGTTTTCGGACGAACGCCTCAACAGAAGACGCAGTTCAGAAGCTGGTTGACTTGGTAGTGACGCACATGGATGATGGTTTTTGTTGCTATGGGGTGTTTCTTGATCTTGCAAAGGCTTTCGACACAGTTTCTGTCCCTATTCTTCTACGTAAGCTGGAGGGGATGGGAATTCGTGGGATTTCATTGGAATGGTTCCGGAGTTACCTCACAAATAGGAAGCAGCTTGTTAAAATTGACAATATCAAAAGTTCGATAGTCTCTGTTGAGTTTGGTGTACCACAAGGCAGCATTTTGGGTCCTCTACTTTTCATCATATATGTCAATGATATCCACAATCTTAACATAGATGCGTCAGATATTGTGTGCTATGCGGACGATACTGCAATTCTCTTTTATGGAAAAGGGTGGGAAAATGCTAGAACTGCTGCGGAGAAAGGTATGTTTTTAATAAATAAATGGCTGCAAAATAACCTCCTTACATTAAATACAAAAAAAAACAAAATTCATGTGTTTCCACAAAACCATTAAAAGTCAGCCTCCACAAACACCAGATCTCAAGATCCACACATGTGAATATAACAACGTAGGAACCTGTAATTGTGACGTTATACAACACTCCAAAAACCTTAAGTATTTAGGGCTTATATTAGACGAACGTCTAGACTTTGAAATGCACATTTTAACACTGTCAAACAGGATCCGCAAAATGATAGGTATAATGAAAATATTGCGCCACTCTGCTAATGTTGAAATCCGCAAAATCGTTTATCTTGCCATCTGCCAGTCCTTGATTACCTATTGCATTGGTGTGTGGGGTGGTGTGGCTAAAAAGTTTAACCTTATTCTTGAAAGAGCGCAGCGTGCCGTCTTAAAAGTCATGCTTCATAAACCATTTTGGTTCTCTACAGATGCTCTTTACAAGGAAATCGGGGTTTTGAGGGTTCGGCAACTATTCATATTAAAAGCTTGCATCTCAACACACAAGGTGACGATAAATTCCAACTGTTACAAGATGTTATTACAGAAAAGAGTTTTTAACGTAAAGTTACCAAATGTAAAATCTGCTTTTGCTAAAAGATTTCCATTTTACGCACACAAAGCAATTTATAATAAAGTCTTAAAGTCATGTGACATAAAAAATTTTACTGCGAAACAATGTTCATACGAAATTACCAAATGGTTAAAAACTCTTGACTATAAAAGTACTGAATCAATTTTAGACACAGTATGAAACTCACTAAAATAATTGTTAATCTAAATTTGTAATTTTTGTTTTATTATATACAATTATTTTTATTTTATTATATAATTTATTAGTTATATGTTTGTTTGCGTTAATTCAAATTATATAATTAAAAATGGTTTCTCAAGATACAGGCTCTGCCTAGTTTGAGAGCCCCTGGTTATTCTCAATAACAATGTTTTATTTAAGTTCATATATGTAATGTAGTTCTGATAAATTTACTTGTAATTCGAATATTGAAATAAATTATTATTATTATTATTATTATTATTATTTCTTTCTCCATTGGATACAAATATACCTCTAGATTTATCTCATATCATTTTTGAAAGAAAAATCACCCAAGAAGGTACGAAAACAGAGGATGATTAAATATTCTCTCACTGATTTTAATGAGTACTATGCATAATTTTTCATCGATTTATACTTTTGATACAAAGATATATATTATTTGATTTTCATATTACAGGGTTTAATATGAAATTTATATCTCGACTAGCGACCTGCTCGCGGTTTCACCCGCGTAGCTTTTGTTCCCGTAGGAATATCGGAAAAGTTTATACACAAAAACCTTCCTCAAGAATCAATTTATCTATTAAAAAAACCGCATCAAAATCCGTTGCGTAGTTTTAAAGATTTAAACATACATAGGGACATAAGGACATAGGGACAGACAGAGAAAACGACTTTGTTTTATACTATGTAGTGATATTCTGCGACAACCACATTATCAGATTTAAAATAATATCATGTTGCCTATTGTATTTTACTAATCTAGACCTTTAATATGATTTCCATACTATAGAGGTTAATGTGAAAAATACAAAAAACTTTTTATTTTATGCCAATATCATAAGAGTCAATTATGAAAATTATAAATGGCAATTTGGTGTCGTCCGCCATTTTAGATTAAAAAAATACTATTTAGATAATTGAGGATTGTCACGGAAGCCAAATGTGTGTGCCAAATTTTATCTCAATCGAAAACTATAAAGTGGATCAAAAACTTGCAAGATTTGTTTACAGACAGAGTCCGGGATAGGTGAAACTAAATATAAGACACTTTCAAAGGGTTCTTAAAAAACAAGCCAGCTGAGTTTCTTCCGCCGGATCTTCATAGTATTATGTATACAATTGTTGATGCGTCAAAATAGCTTGTGGAAAGTTTAATGCAACAAAGTAATTTTGATTTCTGATTTCTGAATGAGAAAGCCGCGAAATATTATATCATTACTCTTACCTATACTAGCAAATGGCTCTCATTAATCATGGAAGGACATCTATTTAGGTATATATATATATATATATATATATATATATATATATATATATATATATATAAAACCAGGAAAGAGTTGGATTATTCACATCACAACGATTATGTGTCGAAGCATTTGGCTCCGTAGCCGAGAATATAATTTTACTGAAAAAAAAAAACGACCATTTTTTACCATAGCTCAATTCGGAAGTTTGATACATATTATCTACCTTAACATAACATATTTGTCATATTTCTCTCCTCTTCTATATAGTAAACTAGATGACCCACTTCACCCGTGAACATATTTCATCAATGTAATCCATATAATTTTTCATATGAATTTTCATCTCCTATTTAAACCATCTAGAGGTCGATTATTAGAAAAGTTAGACTATGTTTAACCCCAGATTTTCACCTACCTTCGAGCCAAATTTCATCAAAATCGGTTCAGAGATTTAGCCGTAAAATCTTAACACATGGATGGACGATGTACGGGCTATCGGGCGGATGGACGGACAGACAGACAGATGGATAGACTTTCGCATTTATAATATTAGTATGGATTAATGCTGAAAATGCAAAAAACGAAATTGTATACCACCACACCTTTTAAAAAAAGATGTAACGCTTTAAAAATGTATCTATTAGGTTCATTAGGGCGGTATTACGACCGCCCCGTTGGTCGAGTGGTTAGCGATCCTGACTACGCAATCAACGGGGCTCGGGTTCGATCCCCGACGGGGACAAGCATTTGTGTGATGAGCATAAATGTTTGTATTTCTGGGTTTGGGTGTTTTTTAAATATATTCCTGTAGTTACATATGTATGTCTATATATTAGTATCGTCGTCTAACACCCATAACACAAGCAAATAATTTGCTTACTTTGGGGTTAGATCAGTAAGTGTAATTTGTCCCGTGAATATTTATTATTTATTTATTTAAAAAAAATTAGGTAGGTATTAATACAGTCCATCTTTTACTAATCTCTAGTTTTAAATCATGTTTCAGAGCAATGCCGAAATATATTAATATCTCTATATATTATCAATAACATACCAATATTGGTTTTTACAAGCGCGATAAACGATAATTCTTCCTAAATCTCTTTTTATTAGATATTTCCACGCGTTTTTATTGCTTGTTACCGTTTATTGCTAATAAAATGTATACATTTCAATATCATCAAAACGTAAAAGTAACGAACTGAAACAGAGTAATAACATTTTTGTTCCATTAATTAATTTAGAAAATGTAAATACATATTTTATTTTTATATTTCACATTCATGACAGTATTTTAAAAGGCATAGATATATGTGACTGAAACAAATAGTCTCATATCATTTAAATACTTTACTACACTTTTAGTAATTCTTTGACTTTTGAATGTTTTAATGGTTGTTTTTTTAAACTTCACGCTACATATGTAGAATCAAGTTTTCACCAGATCTCCACGTTTTGAGGTAATGGGAACCTTTTCTGACTATGTCTGTACGCTTTGAGTAATCTTTGTCTGTACACTTTGAGTATATACCTCTATATCTATGTCTGTACGTATGTATGTGTGTGTGTGTGTATGTAAACATCTCATAACTTTTAAACGGCTAGACCAATCGAAACAAAGTTGATGGCATTTAATTGGATTCCGTTCAACTTAGACTTCCTAAAAATTTGAACTAAGTCTGACCAGGAGATTTTGAGAAATTTTGAAAAAACTCCAAAAGAAATTGAGCGAAACAGTATTTTTTAATATAACTTCCAGATTAATGTACCGATTGAGTACAAAAACTAAACATATCTATTCCTCAAAAAACTACGTCTAACGCATAATTTATATTCAAATCGGTTTTTCCGTTTAGGAGTAATTGCACACGCACACACGCGCACGCACAACAGCTTGGACGATACCTACATGCTAACGAGTCTAGTCACATTTTCTGGAATCAAGTACTGAACACACTCCTTCAGTACTTACAGTCCTTTACCAGTCAGTATGTATACAACTAACACCCCGAATTCTTACGGGTGAAATTTAAATTTTTTTCGCGTACGATCCTTAATCTTTTTCTTTTACACAAACTTTATTCTGATCATAACGAATAAATAATTAAATAAATATTCACGGGACACAACAAATAAATAATTATCCACTTTGGTGCCGAAGATTCATTGAAAGATTGAGAAAAAGTACCGTTTTTACGCATTTGTCATGATGGCAATCCCTTTTTTAGTGAGAAATGCAAAATTTATGTTTTGTGACTTTTCTTCTCACACTACGCAGTATAAAGCGTACGTAGCTCCGACTAATTGTTCCTGTGAAACTCCCTTTAACCACACGTTTATTTTGTATATTTCCCTAAATACAGTTTTTTTTATAGAAAAGGCATTATAGAGTATTACAATAAATCAAACTGTACAAAACGTTGGCAAAAAACGTAAAAAAAAATTAAAAACGTTCTATACACATTTCCAACGGTTTTCATTTTAGAATCATGGTCCAAAGCTATGGCCTAGCTTTTCAGAAGACCGTCATATACACGCTGTATAGAAGAAGATTTAATTTATTTTTATAGGAAAGCGAACAAGTAAATGTTCTCCGTATAAAAAGAGATAACTATTGGCTATACATACGAAATATGTTAATAGTGCGTTATTTAGGTGACTATCTTTATGTTGAGGTTGGAATGACACAAGCATAAGTTTGCCAGCTAATTAATCTTTTCAACTGGAGCATGACAGTGACAAATAGATACACATCCTATTGCACCAGGAATTGATAAGGTGGTCGGACTAAATTCGGTCAAAATATTGCAAAAACCTAATTCTTATTAATAGTCACGATGTTAAAATTCAATTATAGAACGACCTTCACCGAGCAGGCTAATGAATGAAAAGTATTTTAAACTCAATTAAATGTCAATAAATGTATTGCAAATGGGTTGCCTAAAAATTTCAGTCTAGAATATGATGCATTAATATTTTTTTTAATTTTATTGATTTGGTTAATAGACAAATTCAATACCAATCGAAAATATGAAGCCTATAGAATATGCAAACGTTAGGTTGACAATTTTTTCCGTCACAACTCTTGGGTAGGCACTAGGCAGGTATAAATAAGTAAAGCAATAAATACTAGTAACTTACACAGGTCTGGTTAATAAATTGTGTATGACAGGACAAAATAGTCAACTTAACCTTTGCATATTCTATAGGCTTCATTCTTTCGATTGATGTGAAATTTGTCTATTATCCAAACCAGTGAAATGTTTATAAAAAATTAAATCGTTAATTAATCATAATCTGAACTGAAATTATTTAGTTAAACCATTTGCAATATATTTGTTAACATTTAATTGGATATAAAGTAATTTTCATTCATTAACTAGCTCGATGAAGGTTGACCTATAGAGGGTTCTTATGCTAAATATAGTAATTTAGTTTTACATCTTATATCTACATAATTAATTAAATTTCGTAACTGTATATATATTATAAATTAGATCAGCATCCATTTGTTATTAGTTATTCAGATTACAGGTAACTTTTCTAAACAAAGTTATGTCGATAATCCAGAAGTTCGGCTTACGTGATTCACGTGAAATTATATTTACTTATGAGCTTATTTTATTTGTACCAGAGTTGTGTTTTGATGTTTTGATGCAAAATCGTGATTTGATATAACATTTTGTAACTAAAAGCAATAATTGACTGATGATATTTAGGTAATTGGTGGGACAATATTTTTTATCGTCTGCGACACTAAAAATATTAATGATGCGATGTTATCTGTGTAGTGAGATGTTGATATTGCATAAGTTTAACGGTTATCTTACCCTCCAAACCGTAACATGACACCGTAACACACGCTATAGCCACAATAAAATAATAACACAGTAGAACAACTCCATTCATAGCACCCGAATCGCCGCACGCACACAAACGTGTCGTTTACGCGGCCGCTAACCTATCTTGGCCGGACAAAATCTCGGAGTGTCACGCCGCCGCGCCTAGCGCTGGGTGCCGCAGATATGTATTTGTCATTTGCTTGTAAATTTAATTTAGCTGTTTATAAATATTTGATATCAATTATATTACAATTACACATCCTTTGATTTTGATATTTCTTAATGTAAGTACGTTAGAAGTTATACTACTTTGGCATTACAAAATAAAAATCCTTCTAAAAATTTTGTCCTTTGTGTTAAGCCCCGTTTTCACTTTTATTGGTGCGAGTGTTTAGTAATCAGCGTCAGCAATTTTATTATGCTGTCTACATGTAAGGAGAATGCAAGGGAAGTCTGAGGGATTATTGTGGGAGGCACAAGGGGGTTTTAGATCTGGAAGAGGATGTATAGATCAAGTTTTCTCACTCCGCAACATCATAGAGAAGCATCTGGCTGTCGGCCAGAAGGTTTTCTGCTGTTTTGTGGATTTGGAAAAAGCGTTTGATAGAATTGTGCGAAAGAAACTGGGACATTTTGCCCAATTATGGGATAGATGGGCATCTGCTTTGCAATCCAAGCTGCGTGCTTTGCAATCCATGCACAGGGATCGCAAAGTATGTGTGCGGGTGGATGGCAGCATATCGCCCTGGTTCGATGTCAGTATCGGCGTCAAGCAGGGTTGTGTGTTGTCAGCTCGCCTGTTTATTCTATATCTGGATAAGTATCTCCAAAGATAAAGGTCATTGAATATGCGAATACGCATGATCTAGTGGTGAACTGCCTGCTTAATGCAGACGACACTGTACTTCTAGGCTCAAAACCCCATCTGAGCTGCAAACACTGGTCATAGTTATGAATGATGATTGTAAGGGTATGGTTTACATTTGAATGCGAAGAAAACTAAAGTTTTAGTATTTGAAAGAGAAGCAACCAGAACGGATGTAAGAGTTGTGGTCGATGATGTAGTAGTAACAAGTGGATGGGTTTGTATATCTTGGATATGCTTTTAGCAGGGATGGTAGGTACACCGTTGATGTTAAAAAAAGAGTGTGTGCAGGGAACAGAGTGAATGGAGCGTTAGGTTAGTTAAAATTACTTATTATTAAATACTTAAAATTGTGCTATTAAGTAATCTAAGTCAGGGTGCTCGTCTAGCCCTACATAATCATGTGCTTATCCCAACGCTATTGTATGGAAGGGAGAGTTGGGTATGTCAGAAAGGGTATGAAAGTGGAATCAACGCGGTCGAGATGAGGTCGCTAAGAAAAATATGGTGTGACACTCGCGGACCGGGTCCGAATGTCGAAGTGAGAGAGAGGTTAGGTTTGAAAGAAAGTGTCTGTGTAAAGATGAGAAAGGGCATGCTCCGTTGGTTCGGATATGTAGAAAGAATGGTAGATGAAAGGTTAATAAAACAGATATACAATGCGAATGTGGAAGAATTTAGGTACCGGGGAAGACCAAGACTGACATACCATGATCAGATTAATCGAGTACTGCCTGAAGGTGGTGTCAAGAGCCTTTGCAACCAGTGTGTGTGTATGAGGAGAGATATGACTATGGATGAAGCGAGAGAAGCCTGCAACGACCGTGTTATAAGGCAATCGGTTCTCTCTGCCTACCCTGTAAGGGATCTGGCGTGAAGATATGTATGTATGTCTACATGTATTTTTGGTTAATACTAAGCACCTGCATTAAATACTCGCACTCACTCTAATCGAGGCCTTATCCTATCTTTGTAGAGAAAACGACACAGGGATGAGCCGAAATTCATTTTACATTCGGCTTAACCGAATTTTGGCAGTTTGAGCCGAACTTCGACATTTGCGTAGAGCGGTTCGAATCGTTGACGACCTGGCTATTTCGAAACAGCTTGACTCTTTGGCATTGCGCAAAGATGTTGGTTCACTTTGTGTCTTCTATCGTATCTTTCATGGGGAGTGTTCCGACGAGTTATTTGGATTAATTCCTGCCACCGAATTCCATCATCGGACATCGCGTCAAAATTTGAAATTCCATCCTCACCATCTCGATGTCTGGATATCTACAACTGTGCGTTTCTCTCGGCACTTTTTTCCTCACACTACTTTGTTGTGGAACCAATTACCGGCAGGGGTGTTTCCAAACGGATACGACTTGGGGGCCTTCAAGAAAAGAGCGTACTCATTCTTAAAAGGCCGGCAACGCAACTGCAAGACCTCTGGTATTGTGGATGTCCATGGGCGGCGGTGATCACTTACCATCAGGTGCACCTCCTGCTCGTTTGCCCCCTCGTCTATAAAAAAATGTCCGAAATTTGGATTAAATGACGAACTATTAGTATTAGAAAAAAGGACCTAATTACACTTTTTTGACTAAAATCTACACTTATATTATAAAGAGGAAAGATTTGTTTTTGTATTTTTACATGTATCGAATAAATTCAGAAACTGCTAGACCTATTTGAAATTTTTTTTTATCCTTAGAAATATATTAAATCATCCCCGAGTAACATAGACTATATTATATATAAATATAAAAAAAATGTAGATCCCTGACTGAGATCTCCGAGTTATGACCTGCCGGCTAAATGCCACACGGAGGAGCACAGTGTACAGGCGGGGTACACCTAGCAATATTTAAGTAAATTCATAAGTCACGTGACGCTATCGCTGGCGCGCTTTTTGCGCCATAATTGAATCAAAATTTACCCGAATTTTTTATTTTCACCGAATGTTCGGCTGAAGTTTGAATTCGGTTCAAACCACATTTGGCCCATCTCTACTAATAAAAAAATTGTTATTAAATATATTTAAGGAAAGTTTTATTATAAATTATAACGCATTATCTAGAAAATATTTTTTTAAGTATCATAAAATAACTAGATATTTGTACAAAATTGAAATATCTAGCTAAAAACTTCGAAAACTAAATTGCCGACTAGCAAATTTCATGATGTCGGGTTTTCGTGACTGTGTGCGCGTATCTTAAAAATTTACTCTTATAATTTTTTCCCTAACGCGACAAAAGAAGTATAGCTTAAAAAAATATAACTCCATATGGTGACCAAAATTCGCCATTTCGCATTTTTCGAAATTTCATATTGTTTTCATATATAAGTTATATAGTGATACATAATATCGCCAATAGTTTGCATTTGCCTCGTGCGAATTGCTTCAAAGAATGACAGTGTATTGTCCAATTCAACCAAGACTTACTTACACGGAGCTTTTTGCTCTACTTCTAATCGAAATTCGTGAAAGTATAAATTTATAAAACTATTAAGTATATCACAGCAGTTTTATATATCAACCGAAAAAACGTAGCAGGTTCTCAATTCGACACTTTTTACAGAATAGTTGGATTTTGATTTTTCTTTGGAATAGGTATACTCCGAGGATATCCCGATTTCATACATTTTTAAAAATTACAACAATAAGAGTACGTAAACAGGTGATGATTGATTGTTCACCCACTGATTTTGGTTTATACCACACCACACATACAATTTTTTTTGTTAAAAATATTATACACAATAAAACTAAGTTGATAAAATGTGCGTGCCAATAAAACTTAAAAAGTAGTCCCACCACGATAAAGGGACTTATATAGTGTGATAGCCCTTTATCCCCCCTCGAACAAGAAAGTTCCCGTTTTAACCCACAACCCTTCAACTTCGAAATTAAGTATAGTGGCGTCATCTGTTGTCGAGTATTTGAACTTTATTCAGAACAACGATTAGTTGGGTTGCATTTCGAAAGGCGCTGCGAGTAATTGCAGCATGTACAGTAATGGCGAGAAATTTAAAATTCCAATTTCAACATTTGTTGTATTTCAACTACCACGTAATCTCATATCAACTCCCGAACGAAGCCGGGCGTCATAACTAGTATATTATAGTCAAAACAACGACAGAGCGATTCCACATTCGAATCCACATTCCTATCCAAATTGAAGACTCAAAAATTACGAAAAATAATCAACTGACTCAGCCTTAATGTGTTCCGTTCCATAGGTCATAGCTGCTACCACAGATTAATAAATTAGAGGAAGCTGGCTGCCATCTTCAAGTATATTATAAAATATACAAGAGACGAAAGCGTAACGGTATTAGAAAGCGTCTCGTTATTTGATACAAGCATGTCATATTATGATCATGTCAATTGTCAATATTACCGCCACCAAAATGCCTCGTTGGTCCCGTTACGTGGTCAGTAATCGATGGGACTCTGTTTTGATTCACGACAGGGATAAAAATTTAAACGATATGTACAAATATTTGTACAGCTGAATTTGTATTTTCTTTCGCCTATCCTAGCTCCCCTCTTTGCCCTCCTTTTTTCTCTACAGATCCTCTATGTTTCTCCTCCCCCGTCCCACACTCCTTCTCCTTCCTTTTTCTTCATATCCCTCATTCCATCTCTTTCCACTCTTACGCCATTTTTCACCGTTTTCCTTCCTTCACCCTAAATCCTCTTCATAATCCTCCTTACGCCACTTTTACGCCAACTTTCTCCCTTTTCCCGTTTATCTCTCCCTTACTCCTATCTTTCTCCTCCCCCCGCTTTTCTCACTTCACCTTTCCCCCTCTTTCGTCCCTTTTCAACTACTTTTCCCATTTTAATTTTCTTCCCCCTCATCGCACCTATTCCCCTCCCTTCTCCTTTACTCTATCTCCTTCCACTCCTATTACTCTTTCTTTCTCTCTCTCACCCCTCTTTCTTGCTTTGAGGGTGGAGGGGTAGCCACCCTCTCCCCGCAAATCTTTACATCCCCCTCCCTGCTTTTGCCTTTCTTTCACCCCCCTCTTTTAGACAGATAACCCTTTTTTAAAGACTGTTTAATTTTTTTTAATTACGGTTTTTTAAATCGTCTACACCAAACACTTTTTTCGTCTAGGAGCTAGGGCACTCATATAAGAAACTTTGTGCTGTAAAAGAATTTTTCACGGTACAAAACTTGTTACGAAAAATAATAATCAAAAACATCGAAATAATAATATTTCATTGTTGGTGTAATCAATATAGCACGTGTCAAATTACTTCCAAAATTAATCTACCATAATCAACGTAGAATTTGATATCTTCTACGTAAAATTCCTTTTCCTGTATAAATGAATATTTTAATAAACTGCCTCGGTCGTATTTCAGCTTTTACTAAAATAAAATTAAGCTATTGCTGACAAACCAATTATTCTGCTATATCAAAGGATAATAAAGCAAGCGAATGGCCCTCCTGATAAAAAAATACAACCACCGCTTAAAGACACCAAAGATGTTAATTACGCATAGCTATCATTGTAAAAGGGTCTTAATGCCACATGTATGATTTTACCGGCTACCTTATTCTCTAAACTTTAACACAGTGACTAGTACTGACGCTATTACGGTAGAATCGAACCAGACCCAGGCGAGACGATGCAAGACTCTACCACCTAGATAGTGGTGACTCGTTTGTTAAAACCTTTATATTTCATCCAGAAGCCATTGACTTGTTTGCTATGCTATGATACAAAAACTGACTCGTTAAGGATGAAGCATACTAGGACGGGACGGGCCGCATCGGGGCAGAGAAAAATGCTAACACATCAGTGACGTGCCGGGCTGTTAGGGCATTGATGTATTATGTGTACAACATTCTGCAGAACGTTATTACTTGCACCCTTTAACTATCACCAGATGACATCTCATTTTCCCCCGTGTTGGTCCTGGGCTCCTTTGAAGAATAGGCCAACTGCCGTTCCGTCAGGCATATGGTAAAAGGCGACTATTTGCTGATTGCCTATTCCTGCCGCAATAACGTCAGTGCTTGTCACTGTCGTTTTCCGGTTTGGAGGGTAAGGTAGCCGGTAAACTTTTGAATGTTAGACCTCGCCACACGACAGCTATGTACCATATATAAAAAAAGAAAAACTTCACGCCTGATCCTTTAAGGGGTAAGCAGATAAAACCGTGTGCCAAACATCACGATCTTTGCAGACTTGTCTCGCTTCCTCCACATTCATTACTCTCTTCATACAAACACGTCGGTTGCGAAGACTCTTGACACCACCTTCGGACAGTACTCAATCAACGATGATCATAGTACGCCAG
The DNA here is from genome assembly GCA_036924255.1 of Apodemia mormo. NCBI lineage: Eukaryota > Metazoa > Arthropoda > Insecta > Lepidoptera > Riodinidae > Apodemia > Apodemia mormo. Next base: position 12,039,898 of record JAUPFN010000008.1, read on the forward strand.
TCTTGGTCTTCCCTGGTATATGTATATTTATATATTTAATATATGTATATTTAATGTGCATTTAATTTAGTGTGTTGTTTATTTTTCGGTACCTAGCTATCTGACGCACATTAGATTCTATTATTTTAATTTATGTATATGTCGCAGGCAAGTTCTATAAATCGTCCGTATACAAAAGGCGCCGTTGTTTTATGAACGCAAACTGTCAATACAAAATGTTGAAGTCAAATTGTTGATGACGTAAATGGCATCAAAGTCATCAACTATAAATTCTGATTTCGCCGCGCGGCGGTTGACGGAGATCAAAAGGCACCTATTACCTCCCTTGTGGCAAGGCAAGACAGGATCGTAATATAATGATGTAGTACATATTAATACGTATTGATCGTGGATATTTGTAATACGCGCGCACTACACTTCATATTACACTTCACTACACTATACTTTAGTGATGAAGGCGGTCATCAAAGTTACCCTTTCTTGATGACACCTCTGGACACATTCAACGGCTAAGATGGGACTCTGCAACCTAACATCCTACTTCTTTTTCATGTACGAAGCCGGATACAAATCTAGTTCTTAATAAACTACTTACTTACATAACAATTAATTTAAACAATATATCGCGGCAATTTGTTAACGGCGGCGGTAAATGTCGTGCATATTATACAATGACGATATTTTACCTTCGGCGTAAGGCATTTATCTAAAACAAACCTTTGTAATCTGACGACGCCATTTGTATACGGACGAATTATAGAATTTGCCTGCGACATATAGATTGAGAAAGGTAAGATTTACCTTCAGGCATAAACCAGTCTCATTTAAAAACATTTTCGTACTTTTACTTCGGTATTGTTACATCTAAAATTTTCTGGAACAAAAAAAAATTAAAATTTTCTTTATTTTAAATACAATTTCTTAGATATTCTGACCTGAAATATTAACCATAAGTAGCGCCTTTTAAGAGCAAATATATTAATTTTAACATTGTAAGACTTATTTTATAATTAAGCTTCATTTCGTTAAATGTAATAAGATTTTCAAAAGGGTATAAAGAAAAGCTCTACTTATGAAAATTGGCAGTGTTTTTTAACAATTGTATTTAGAGGTAATGTTTTGTTTAAATCATTGAGACAACGCTAATTAACAAGTAAAGCAAGATTTTTTTGATCTTTTTCAACCAACGACGCCAAAAACAGAGGAGGTTTTCAATTCGACGCGTATATTTTTTATGACAGAGAAATGATCCGATTTTAATAATTCTTCTTTTATTGGAATGAGTATACCCTGACAAAGTCCTTTTTAATATATATATTTTTTTTAATTTTAACCATGAGGATACGAAAACAAGGGATGGTTGATTGCTCATTCATTACTGTACATAACTTTTTACAGAGTGTTTCAATTTTTTGATAATTCTTCTGTTTTTGGATACAATATACCCCAAAAGTTGTCTATATAGTCTTTGAAATAAAAATCCACACAAAGAGATACGAAAATAGAGGATAATTGATAATTCACTCACTGGTTTTAATGTATGACAACGCATAAATTTCGCCTGTTTTGATTTTTTATCATAAACATATTTTTACTAGCTGACCCACGAAACTTCACCCGCGTGTATTAACATGCCGTCGAAATAGTTTTTAGTACAAATTTCATCCCCGATTTCAGCCCTTTAGGGCTGATTTTTTAAAAAACTTTTACTATATTTGGCCCCAGATCTTTACTAATTACATGCCAAATTTCATGAAAATCGGTCCAGCGGTGCAGCCGTGATAATATAACAGACAGACAGACAAAAAACTTTCATAATTATAATATTAGTATGTAAGTATGGACTAATATGAATAATTAGTATGGAAGTATGTATGTAACAGTGTTTCTTATAGGTCTGGGCTTCTTTTGAAGAGAAGACTGCCTACTTCAATATCCTACTTTACACTTTTATACGTACCAAATTGTTTGTAAAAGGCAAATGATTCGACAAACATGTCACTCTTAGACATGTTTCGTCGGGTGGGTGGTACTAAAACCACCGTTTTGTCAATGTTTGCCGCAACAGCTTAAATGTTCCTTTAATCAGCGACTAGCTACCCTAACTACGCATCCAACTGGGCTTGTGTTCGATTCCCGACAGGAACAAACATTTGTGTGATGAGCATAATAGATCTTAGTATTTCTGAATTTTGGGTGTCTATTAAATATATTTGAGTATTTTAATAGATATTTCTTAGTTAGATCATTGACCACATATCACAACCAAATATTTCATCACAATTTGCCCCGCGTTGGTCCGGGCTTCATTAAAGAATAGACCAATTACCGTTCTGCCAAGCAGCGCGTAAAAGGCAACCGATTGGCTATATACGTGTCACTACCATCTTAACTACTAGGTGATAGAGTTCCGCAACGTTTCCCCCGGATATTTGGTCCACCACCGTCTTATTTATTCCTGCCATAATAGCGTCAATGCTTGTCATATTCGTGTCTTATTTTAGAGGGTAAGGTGCCGGTAAACTTATGCATGTGGCATTGTCATCCCGCCACACGGATAGCAACGCACTATTAACATTTTTGGTATTAAAAAGACTTGTTTCCTTTGAAGTTATATTAATTTGACCAGTGATATTGTTTTTAAGTTAATAACCGCACTGGTGGTTGAGTGTTTAGTGACCTTGACTACGCAATCGATGGGGCTTGGGTTCAATTCTCGAGAAGGGCAAAATTTATGCGATGAGAACAACAGTTTTTATTTCTGAGTTTGGGTGTTTATTAAATATATTTGAGTATTTATATGTGTACTGTGATATGGATGTAAGTCAATGATTCATATCGTTGACTTACACCCATATCACAAAAAAAATTGATTACATTATATATAACATTGTTAGACTTATAATAATATTTTTTATATAATTATAAAAATATTATATAATTATTTATATAATATTTTAAGGCATATTATATAAAAATAGCTTTTTGAACAGGAGTTCATAGGATTGAATTATAACACTGCCAAATTTTATAGTATACCCTTTGGAATACAACATTTTTGCTTGCGGCTATACATGTCGCTACCATTGTGACTACTAGGTGATAGAATTCCGCAACGTCTCGCCCGGATATTTGGTACCACCGCCTGTCATGTCAAGTTCCGGTTTAGAAGAAAAGGTAGTCGGTAGACTAATGCATGTGGCATTGCCATTCCGCCACATTGATAGCAACGCACTATTAACATCTTTGGTGTCTTTAGGCGACTGTTTCTCTTTCCTTCAGGAGAGCCGCTTGTTTGCTTTTTTATGATATAAAAATACTATATTTTTATCTTAAACACTTGTAGGAAAAAATTTTACTTATCGCGTTTTACCTGTCAAATGACGATACATAAATACAGATACATATAATAACAGAAATTAAAATAGAGTTTTACTAAGTTCCATGTCGAAAATCGTTTGAACTAAGATCGTTAATTCCTTTACTGCTCTTTCTCTACCTTGAATGGTGTTATAAGAATTACGTGTATGTGTATTTATAAATATCGCCTCTGTGATATATGGTGTGTCGGTGTTGACCACATGAAGTCCTCGATTAGATTACCGGGCCGAGACTTTTAAAAATAAGTTTTCAGGTTTTTGATAAAAACAACGCTGGCTGGGATAATAAGTACTCGGTTGGCGATTGGCTTGCCACCTATCATATAGTTGAACTAAGTATCTCCGGGTAATCGTGGGTGCACTAGTTGTACCTCTGCCTACCACTTCGGGGATATGGGTGTGAAGATACTTCTTTTCATTTATAAATCTATCTGTGGCATCATAACACTCAAACGGTTGATCCAAAGCCTTGTTTGTTGATGTTTTTCTTAGATATGGTTTAAAAAATTGTTGAGCTGTTTAAAAATTACCAGTTTTACTTTTAGTTTTTCATCATTAAACTTCTGGCTACTAATAAATTTAATTAAGAGAATTAAAGAGATAAGCACATCTGTGTACATAGTTTAATTTATGTAATATTATTTAAATAAATAAATAAATAAGATTTTTCCTTTATAAAAAAATTGTGCTCTTACCGAATATAAAACCTTTAATAATATGATTTGTGATAAACTAACTATAACACCAAGAGTCGGTCAATCTGTGTTTTGTTTGAAGTAAAATTATTTGAATTTTATTTATCCTTTTCAGTGCGCCATTTATTTAGAGGGAATATCATCACGTTGGACATTTTGTGGGGCAGACAGAGTGAATCAAACATCTATAGACTCCGGTTCATTTCGATTCATATGTTCGTCGATTGGCGAAATAGGTGGTTATCTCCACCTGCGCATTTCATCGACCTGATAACGCTTATTGCTGGCGATAACTGGGACTAACAGCTTAATTTGCTCATTGTATACAAGGATGCTAACACGCCATCACTAAACTTCGAGCGAATGCTGAGATGCGGATTTAGAGTTAAATCTGCAAAATAACCATAATAACAATTTTTAACCCGAGGATCTTACCAATGACTTTATGAACTGAGCAAAATTAGCTAATCTTATGTTTAGTAAAGTCTACTGGTACATTCCGCGTTAAAATTTAACTTTAATCGTTTGTCTCTTTTAGCCATTGATATAAAAAACCCAAGATGCACATTCAGTGTCTCAAAACCGTCCTCTAAAAATGAGCGCACAAATTCAAATTGTGCGCTCATTTCAAATAGAATTACGGTGATCGCGATACTGTCAATTTTATTATTTTTTGTACATTGCTTTGTAAAAACAACTATAATTCTTGCGCTTAAGGTTGGATATGCAAAAACATGTTTTTGTCATATCAATAACTACTTAAGTGAAATTAGGGACAGTTTTGAGTGTCAGTTTTGTTCGGGACTGTGCATCTTGGGTTTTTTATATCAATGCTGTTAGCGATTCTATATCAATATTTTCAATGATTTTATTTATTTAAATGTGAAATCTTCAACAGAGACATTTAAAACTCAGCATTACTATGTACGCAAAATGAGCCAATAGTGTGAGCCAATCAAATAGTAATAAAAGTAGCTTACGCACTTCTCAGTAAAACCAAAGACAAGATGTCCAGATTAAAAAGAACTTGCTATACAGTTCGTCCTTATCTGTAAGGATAGTCTAGTGTGTAATGATCTTAACTACAAGTTAATATTAAAAATAATGTTATGTACCTACTAAACTTTTCATACAATACAAGACAAAATAGTCTAGCGATGCATTTTTTTATACTAAGTACAGATATTTAGCCAATGGTGCATTATGAGATTTTATTATAGTTAAATAATAATTTTTACATCACATAATAGATAGATAATTGCTTGCTTTACCGGCATCCACAACTAAAAAAATATTACTGCTATTACTGCTTTTGTTTGTGAATATATATATATATATATATATATATATATATATATATATATATATATATATATATATATATATATATATATATATATATATATATATATATATATAACTGCTTTTGTTTGTGAATATATATATATATATATATATATATATATATATATATATATATATATATATATATATATATATATATATATATTCACAAACAAAAGCAGTAATAGCAGTAATATTTTTTTAGTTGTGGATGCCGGTAAAGCAAGCAATTATCTATCTATTATGTGATGTAAAAATTATTATTCAACTATAATAAAATCTCATAATGCATCATTGGCTAAATATCTGTACTTACTATAAAAAATGCATCGCTAGACTATTTTGTCAGGGACACATGGCTTTCCGGGGTCTAAGTTAACTGGTCAGTTACAGCCCCTTTAGATTCGCGACTAGACGACGCCGTTGCTTCTGTGAATCATCCCCGCTAACTTGCCACTGTTTATACTCTGCTGATTCATTTTAAACTTTCACAGTTTACTTTCCCCTCAAAGCACTTAAATGGTGTGTTTAAATTTATAAAGAAAAGATACAGAAAGAATTCGTAATTAAAATAAATTTGGATTTTGAAATGAAATCTGTTATAAATTAAATGTATATTTATGTTATAAGATAGCAAAACATATAGCTATATATATATATATATATATATATATATATATATATATATATATATATATATATATATATATATATATATATATATATATATATATATATATATATATTGTATATTGTTTGAAGTTTATAGACATTAGCTTCTTGAGAACAAAATTACATTTTAATCTTTGCAACCGTTTCGCGTGAACGAGTACAACATACTATATATACATCTCTGCCTACCCCGTTAGGGATCTGGCGTGAAGATATATATGTATGTATGTATGAGTACAACATACAAGAAAATTTTACTAATCATTATGAAAAAATATTGATCAATCATGTATGTAATGAGTAATCTATTAAGAAGTAACGGAAATTACGTATTTCCTGTGGCACCGTTAAACAACAAAAACTAGTACGTTCTTTACTTTACTTGAAATATTCATATATGCAGTAGTTTTAAAAGCGAAATCAGAGTGGGTAATATGTACTCGATTCCCTTTCATCCATTGAGCTACTTATGACCAGTGGCGTAGCTATCGTAAAAAATATATATATATATATATATATATATATATATATATATATATATATATATATATATTAGGCTGGTCGTTAAAAATTAAATTTTTTGCGACGCCCACTTAAAAGCTTCTCGTTGATGAAAAAACACTGGGATTTTTTTTTAAATTCAAAACAACACGTGCCTCTTTTCCCAGTTGATTTTGGTCTATTAAAGGGAACCCGTGGTGTAGCGGTCTAAAAATTAACCTATTTTAAAAATTTTATTTCTATATGAAGGTAATGACTAATCCTTTCAATTTTTTTACACTTATTCTATTGCTTATCAACTATACAAAAATAAAAATGAAGACAAAAATTTTTTTTTTTCAAATAATAAAAATGGCGCTGAAGTTCCACTCTTCAAAAAAATGGACCTGACTGGCAAGGGTCGATCGATCTTTTCTTCATTTTATAATTAGAAAAAAATTTTTTGTCTTAATTTTTATTTTTGAGTAGTTGATAAGCAATAGAATAAGTGTAAAAACAAATTTGAAAGGATTAGTCATTACCTTCATATAGAAATAAAATTTTTAAAATAGGTTAAATTTTAGACCGCTATACCACCCTTAATAGACCAAAATCAACTGGGAAAATTTTTGAATTTGGATTTTTGTTGATTGTTATTTTGTTCAAATATTGTTATTTATATTGATTTGAGTTCTATATTTTTTTATATTTCGAATGAAATTGTATTTTTCCTGAAAAATTCCACAAAAAGATGATTATACACAAAAATTAACCAAGATCGTGTAGAGGCACGTGTTGTTTTGAATCAAAAAAAATCCCAGTGTTTTTTCATCAAAAAAAAGCTTTTCAGGGGGCGTCGCAAAAAATTTAATTTTTAACGATCAGCCTAATATATATATATATATATGGAGCATGTTTATGTATTCTAATTTGGATAGGTACAAATAGCTTTCCTAATCTATCTAGTTGTCATCTCAATCTCTGTGTTTCGCGTCTTTTTAGAACTTTTGTTAGACACTTTTTAGAACCCAAAGTACAAAGAAAATTGCCAATCAATTTGTTTGACCCTTAAAGTTTGAAGAAAATTTTCAACTTCATTTTCTGTATCGGTGCTACTAAACTTTTTAAATTTGAATTTTTTATTCAAGGGTGTCTGTCAATTTCAACTCATTTCCGTGCTTGTTTTAAAAACAATACCTAACTCCTTGAGTATTTAATACTTGACTTGTGTAGTTTTCTGTATAGCAAGTTAAAATGTCATCAAAATAATCTTTCAAACAATTTTTCACCTCGAGGCCGTTACTCAGACCAGCTTACGAAGCCATTAAAGAGAAATAACTGACATATTGCCCAATAGATTTAAGAGTTAATTAATATACATTAAATAGTACAATTAAAAAATGTGGATTTAGTTAATATAAAACTATGGATGAAAAGGGTATTTATATAATTATAAATAAGAAAAATCTAATGAGAATAATCAAAAGAAATTTCTTCAGCGTCTTTTGGTAGGTACTTTATTCTTGCCACTTACGTGGTTGATAAAGTTGGTGGGTTGAGATTGCGCAATTTTTTATATAATTAAAAATGATAAATATAAAATCAGCAATGTAAGATAGTTTACATGTATCACAACTGTATATATCACTATGTAAAGATTGTCAAAAAACCATTTGCCGGTCACCATTTATGTAATACTTTTAATTCTTGTGATTCAAGGTCTCAAGCCGGTCCTATATCAATTTCTTCTATATTAAAAAGACTGGCAACAGACCATTTGCCGGTCTCCGTGTAATGTTTTCAATGCATGCAGTTCAATCTCTTGAGATTGCTTTTTGCAAACTTCTATCGCATTAATATCCCCTTTATAAAGATTGACAAAAAACCATTTTCCAGTCTCCGCACAAGAATTTTAATTCGTGTTTTTTTTTTTATACCATAAGATAGCAAACAAGCAGATGGATCTCCTGATGGAAAGAGTCAACCATCGCCTATAGACACCAAAGATATTAATGGTGCGTTGCTATCTTGTGGCGAGGTCCAATGCCACATGTATAAGTTTACCGGCTACCTTACCCTCCAAACCGGAACACGACAGCGACAAGCACTGACGCTATTGCGGCAGGAATAGGTAAGGCGGTGGTACCAGACCCGGGCAAGACAATGCAGAACTCTACCACCTAGTAGCCACGATGGTAGTGACTCCATAGCCATTCGGTCACCTTTTACAACCTGCCTGGCAGAACGGCAGTTGGCCTATTCTACAAAGGAGGCCGGGACCAACACGTGTGGTTCAATTCCTCGAGTCAGCTATATACAAATTTCCACTGGATGAATCAATGTCTATTCTATAAAGATTGACAAAAGCCCATTTGTTTTCTATGTGGTTTGATATTTTGCGACGGCCCTATATAGTTTTAAAACATCTTAGTTATCAAAATGGGATTAAATTTCGAATGAGAAACTTAAACATGTAACTTTAACAATTTAACTAAAATTGTAGAAACCAAAACAAATAGATATGGATGAAATATTCATAACTTTATGCGACTGGACAATATTAGACAAATAAAACAATGTTAGATTAAACAAACAGTACAAATATTATACTTAACAAACAAAATTATAACAATAGAACCCTTGGCAAAGGGAAACCCAGAATATTAAGTAATAACCAAACTCATTTTGGTTTATTCAGTAATACGATTGTTTATAGAAATCCCAACAACACATTCATATGTACATGAAATAAACCAGGAAATAATGTATTGTTGAGCAGAGCTAAGTTTCTCGTCAATATTTATGTGAGCATAAATATCAAATGTAATGACAACGAAGTAATATGGTTTATCGGTCGGTTGCTAAAATTATCGAATGTTGGCTATCACAGTACGGTAAGCAAGTGTAGGATGGAATCCAAAGCCTGTTGACGTAACTCGCATACATTATACATATGTCTAGCACACATTTCACTTATGTTGGGCAAAATATCAATATCACTACTTAAGGGACCACCTTTGGAGTATACCCATTCCAATAAAAAAGAGTTGTCAAAATCGGACTACTCTGTAAAAAAAATATGCATATTTTATATGTTATGGTCTAACATAAAAAATATGCACGTTGAATTGAAAACCTCTCCGATTGTTCGTCGGATATATATATATATATATATATATATATATATATATATATATATATATATATATATATATATATATATATATATATATATATATATACATTACAATACATTCATAATTTTTTCTAAAAATAGTTTACTTGAGTATATACTACGGAAATACTCAAGTAAACATCATCTTATCTACAATGTACTCCCACAAACAAACATATTGTAATTTGGTTATTTTGTATATACAATTTTGTTCTTGGTACCCGTCGATATATAAGCCTTCAAATGTAGCAACGAATACCACACAAAAATATTGGCGTAAAAAAAATTTATAAATGTATTTTTAATTAATTAAAACAATGTAATTTTATGTTATAACGACAAAATTTTCAATTAATTTTTAACTCGATTTTCAATGACCCGAAAAGTGCTTATAGTAAAATCAATGACATTTTAAAAAATAGTTATAATGATTATAGTAATGTATTTAAAATGCTCCAGTGTAGCACTAAAATATTAGCAACTTTAAATATTATAATTAAATATATTAAAATATTAGCAAATTTTAAATTAGAGTTTTGTATTACACCATTAATAATTTAACCTGTAGATATCATTATAAGATGTCGTACTAGAATGTAGAAGTAAAGTTCTTTCCAGGCAAACCAATCCCTGCTACAGCAGGGAGAATTTGAGGGTGCACTATACTCCGACTTATAAATTTCTTTAATTTAATATCGTAACTGCGAAATCGGAGGGTCCGTAGACAAGCATTTTTCTCTTAGGGGAACTTGTATCGCGTTATAAATAACAACTATCTCATGGCTGTACAACGCTAGTGCCTTAGTGATAGATGTTTTTATATTAACATATATGTGTTATCACTGCTTTTTTTCTAATTTACTTACTTGATATAAAATCAACGTAATTCAAAAGTTATTGTAATTGCTATTTGGTATGTTATAAAAAAAAATTGATTTGAAATTAGATTTGTTAGAATAAAACAACCTGCAGACGTGATATTTATACTACTTCTTTGTCAAAATAGAATAATATCCAAAATATAGAATAGATAAAAAGAGATCCACGCACGAGGTGGTTTTAAAAATATAGAAAAACATATTTTAAACCAGACTAATATTTACACATAATATATTGATCTTTATCTTAAGAGTACAAAACTTTATTGTCTTTTTGTACATAAGTATATGTAGATCACTACGGGAGAGATGGACACACGCTACGCAGGCGTGTGATAGGATAGGGCTTACGCACATCTTGTAAATTGTCACGTTGTGTCTACATAACATTTTACTGCGATTATTGATGAGGTTGAGAATTTCACTCTTTGTATGTGCGGTTTTCTTTCAATGTTACCCAAGGCACTAGACTTTACTTGACTTTTGTTTCCCACGGGTTGACGCTTCCGAATAGGATAGATCACGCTTTTGTTGTCGCGTATTTACCATACAATACTATACATATACAGGGAATATCAAAAACAAATGTACAAATAACAAGAAAGGATAACAAAAACCAACAAATACATTCAACGAAAAAACATATAACACATTTAAAAGAAATTTATAATTACAATTAAAACAGAATATTTACTTGCACGAAAAGATAACATAAATTATAGAGATATAAGAGAAAATAAAATAATGTTATGTATAGCAGTATAACGGTAAAATGGTAAGGTGAAATGTAAACTAGGTTGTTATTAATACATTTTAAAAATCTTGTAATTTCGACAACTTTAGAGTGGAGTATTTGCCAAAATAACCAACGCATTTATAAAAAAAAGTTTTTCGTGTTTCTCATAAAATAATCAAGCGATTAAAGTAAAAATCTAATATTTATTAATCACAATTAATAAGTAATTGTTAGGAAAAATATTATTTTTCCTTCACCAAACTGACATGTTTGAAGCCCGCTAACTTTGTTAGTTACCTGATTGGAGATTTTCGAAGAAAGAAAAGATGGACGTCTCGTCAAAACAAAGCTGTTTACGAAAATTCTGCTTGTTATTATTCAAAAATAAAAATGTTCTTGGATCTACGGTCTAACACTGTCAAGTCAAGCAATGACGTTTTATTAGATTACAGTGATGATCAGAAACAATAGATTTCAAACCAAACAAAGAGCGTCTTTTGAATAAACTGGCATAGAAAATGTTTTATTCAATTTTCTTGTTACGTGAATATGTACCTACTACACTATTCTCGCAAATGACAGTAGAGTGATTGCGAGAATACGATTTACAAAAAATACTTTTGAGCGAATGGAACGCAAGAAAGTTTTTATTTTATTGTTTTCTTCTTTTGACAGCTTCATAGCCCAAGGGTAATAAAGATCACTTTTTATTTATAAAGAAGCGGTTTAGAATGGGTTTAGATATTTACGTTATACATTATTTATTGATGAGATTGCCTTTCAGTCTAGTGGGTAATGCTGTCTACTATCTTCTTAAAATTTAAAATTCAAAGAGTGTCGACAAAATTTACTGCTATTTTACTGTAAGGTTTTGACAAATAAATTTTATTCAAAGAAAATATTTTCACGCCTATTTTCCCGTAAATATAGGCGAAGATATAAGCAATGCTCCCACGATTATCCGAAGATAGTTCCGCAATATAATAGGTGTAAAACCTAAGCCAATGGGACAACTAAAATGTAAAAAAACACATTTTTTATTTCCTCGACCTGGAAATCAAATTTGGGACTTCATATGATCAACACCGATATAGGGCCTACCAGACTAGACCACAGAGGCAACGGGCAAAAAAAATATATTAAAAAAATTCAAATGATTATTTTTAATTTTAAATATTTTATAACTTAAAACTATATTTATTTCCGATTTAATTTTAAATCTTACCTTCCAAACTAGAATAAAGTAGTGAAAACATGGACGCTATTACAATAAGAACAGGTGGTATTAAGCCTGGGTAAGGTGTTGCAGAACTCTATTCTTCAAAGTAGGCTTGAACCTACTCTCCCCGTATTTGCTTCATTTTATCATAAATTTAATTATAGTTAGGTACTAAAATACAGAAATTTACATAAACTTAAAAGCTGTACGAAGAACTTTCGAGAAAGCTTATCTTCAGCTTATTACATAAGATGGATCGCTTCTTATTTTAAATGCAATTAAGAATTTTTTGCATGCTAAATTAACCAACTTTTACTTCAGTAATTTTGTTGGATTACTTATTATGCATGAAATTAAATAAAATAATCGTACGTTTTGTTTAAATATTTATGTGCACAGTCTCAAATCTACTTCCATTCAGAAAGGCAAATGAGGAAATTTGGTTAGGTAGACAATGCTATTAAATGAATAAGCACACAAATACATGAAGTTACTCCCCATTCTTGTTTAATAAAGACGAGAGAATGGTAACATTTTACTTACATCGTCTCTATCGTCACGTCACCATCCCGTTGATTGAGTGCTTAGCGACCTTGACTATGCAAGAAACGTGGCTCGGGTTCGATCCCCGACGGGGACAAACATTTGTGTGATGAACATAAATGTTTTTATTTGCAGGTTTGGGTGTTTATTATGTATGAAAAGTATTTATATATGTATTTCCATGTATTAGTGTCGTTGACCAACACCCATAACACAAGCAAATAATTTGTTTATTTTGGGGTTAGATCAGTCAGTGTAATTTGTCCCGTGAATATTTATTTATTATTATTATTTATTGGATGATAGATCCTGCAAAGACTCTCTGGGTACACTGTTGTCGTCATAGTTATTTTAATGACCAAAATGTCAGTTATTGTTGCCGTTGTATTCCAGCTAGGAACGTAGCTGTTAAACTTACTAAAATATTGATTAAAACAAATACCACTTGGGTAAGTTTATCAGTATATGTGTATTTTAATAATTATAAGTCATGTTATTGTACATCCTTAGTGCCTTCCGACTGCAGGAGATAGTTTTTTCTTGTATTTCTAAAGTAAAAATTTGCAACGAATTAATCCACTAAAAAGCCAAAGAAGTTGATATAACTTAAGCAATTAGCAAGCTAAATTAGACCCTAATAATTAAGCCAAAGTGACACGTTTCACCAAGAACTAACCGAAAGAATAATGGAGTTTTAGAATGGAGACTACATGTGCTACAATGCGCTTCTCTTGAAGCTTCCTTCATATAGACCTCCCGAGAAATTATACAACTGGACCTTATAGGCACATCGTAGAAACAAGGTTTTTGTCAACGGCACATGCTCAGATCCCAAATCTGCAAATGCTGGTATTCCCCAAAGTTGTGTCCTACATTTTTTATTCTACATAACAATAATATTCTACAAATTAGTAGCATGCATTGTTATGCAAATGAGAGTACAAGAGATGATTTATAATCTGGCCGTGCTTATATTTAATGGGAATGTGTCAACGAGTGCCGGAACAAACTCAAGTCTGAAGTTAAATATATTTTGCCCAAAGTGTCGGAAAAACGTCGATTAAATTTATAATACGGGTCTAAGAAGACACAAGTTTGTGCGTTTTACTTTTGCCATATATTACGTTTTTGCAAGTAATCCCTTTATTGCCTAAGCTAGCAATAACATTCTTAGTATAAGTATATTGAGGTAAATTCAGTGTCATTGTCATTTCGAGGCTAAATTTGAGCTAGCGTCTAAAAAATTTGATTTTTTGAACAAGGCAAAGCATCTTCATGTTAGCCAACCGTTTATACTCCATAAATCGCAAAATTTTCTTAACAGAGTAGTAGTAGTATTCTCATCTTTGAGATAGGACTATACAAAATTAGTCCTTTCTTCTTGAAAGCAATCAGAGCAGAGCAACTCAAATTGTTGATGATCGGCGGTGTTATCACGTATCTCGCAATGCGCAGTTATCGTAATTGTTTAGTTACTGCAGGACACATTATATTAGTCTTGTATATTAGTGGCAGTCGTTGCCACTTGATTATTTTTGGTGTTGCGACATCACAAAAAGTGCATCCAATGACGAAAAAGCAATTAGCGACGTTTTTGATGATTTTTTTTTTTTTGATGTTTAAGAACCAATATGCTGATCGCTGGTAGATTGCATATTTTAAGTGATACGCCTGCGGATTTTTTCTAATCTGCTTGATCCTTTAGCGTTGCGAAGAAATGTTGGTATTCCCTGTACCACCTATCATTTTTATTTTAGTGTTCCAAGTAGTTATTCAGCTTTATTTCAGTAACGAGTAGAATACGAGTAGAATTCAGTGGAATTCTACTCGTATTATCAGAAACTACGGAACAATTTTAATTTCACTCTTATAATTTTGACGTGCCTATTTCCAGCAGTGGACAAATACTAAATATAATGACGCCGCAATCTATGAAGGATTTTTATGACAATTGGTACAAATGCGCATATAAAGAGATCTTTCTATGTTACAAGACTTGTCATGATTTAATCCCAGAAAATAATACTGATCGGAGTAATTCAAAATTTAGGAATTATCGTTAATGTTTTTTTATTATAGATGGAGCTGTTATGAATAAATAACAAATGTAATACAATCAAGTTAATAATTTCGTTATTGACTATACGTCGTATTTAATGTAATTGAAAGGCAAATTCTATTCATTATGTATTTGAGGTAGTGGATAAATTGGGGTAAGTTTTCCAAACCTAAACAAATACAGATAATACGTTAACTACGACATGTAAGGATCGTATTTCTACGCCAACGTATATTCAGTATCGATAATTTATTTTATATACATACTCGTATATAAAGAACGATTAATTTTGTAAATTAAATTTACAACAATGAAGAGACCTGAGACGTTTAGGCTGGGCATGTAGATTACTAATGTTTAAAATAAAATTTAGTTTTGTTAATTTGTTACAAACAAATAGCTGTGAAATATAATAAGTTATATCGCGAAGATGTTTCAAACGAAATCGGTTGAATATTTTGTTACATTATATAATATATTTATAAAATTAAAGTATCGTTGTTTTATATTTACCTATTAATTATTAAAATTTATAAAATGGTGACGATGAAAAGAATAAAAAACAATTTTCCACGTTAAAATAAAATTTAAAAACAAAACTATAATTTATTTTATGAGTTTTAAATTTTACTTTGAACAAACCAAAGAAATTACTCAGCGTTATCTTGTTTTATACATACTTGTTACGTATTACAAATTACAGGTTTTTAAATTAAAAGATAGCAATCAAACAGATGGTTTTCCTGATGGAAATAAACAACCATCGCTTATAGACACAAATTTTATTAATAGTGCGCTACTATATACGTATGTGGCAGGGCTAGAATGACACGTTAGTAGGTAAACACTACCCTGGTTTTTCCCATACTGATCCTTGCTTCTTTTTTAAGAATAAACTGACTTACTTTGAATCATCTCGTTAAATACGAAGGACTACTAAGTAAGTGGTGGAGCTTAGTAACATCTCGACTGGGTTTCGTACCTCCGCTTTACCTGTGCCTTCTCCAATAGAGTTGGTACTGTATTCCGTATAATCGCTATTGTATTCTGATTTGAGTTTTTTTATCATATAAAAGTTGCCGCTTTTATTTATTTGCATAACGGATATAGAATGCCTTCCATTCCCACTACGCAAGAGCAACGCATCAATAACACCTGTTGAGGCGATTATTTTATTTTATCACGAGAACCATATGTAAGTAAGTATCTTCACGCCCGTACCCCGAAGGGGTAGGTAAAGGTACAACAAGTGCACCCACGATCAGCCGAAGATACTAATTAGTCCCACAAATGTGATAGGTGACAAGCCTATCACTAACCATGCATTATCCAATTCCGGGCAACTTTGTGTTTATCAGAAAACTGAAAAAACACATTTTTTTAAGTGCCAGACCTAGGAATCCAACGCTGGGCCACTAGACTACACAGGCGATGAGAAGCATATGCTTGTTTGTTACCCTAGTAAATAAGATAAAGTAGAGTAATCGTCATTATATAAAAATATTATGTTAACTGCTTGACCACGAGAAAGCTTACAGCTTAATTCAATTGAATGTAACTCGTTAAATCATTATACCTAGGCGCAGGTATGCAGGTGGCATGTATAGGCGCAGGTAACGGCGTTGGCGTGGCGACGCTTGTCGTGGCAACCTTTGCCTTTTTTGCCACGTTTGCCACACTATACTAAGGTATACAGTCTATATGTAGTAGAATGAACGGTGTGACCCCCCGATGTTTCACATCTTACAGACGTCCCGTGACGGCTCGTGGTTTTTTATTAACTGGTAGAATTTTGTATCGTCACACCCAGGTTGGTGTCACGGTTTTTGTCACTTGATGTGTTTTTTACCGCAATTATATCAAAACTTTCAATTCCCTTGTATTTTGTACATATACAGCGTGTTGGAAGCAGTATGCACTTAATTATTTTTTGTTTACTTCACAAACGAAATTACTTCACACTTATTAACCTATATTTTCCCTGTTTTTAACTTTATGTATCTAACAGGTCTGTATGTCTTCATAATAAAATGAGATGTTAACATGTCACCGACAATGTTTTAGCTGATACCTGTTTTCTTCAAAGAAAAACCACGTGTCCTATTTAGGAATTGAACCCGGGTCTCGAAATTTAAACCGAAATGTCTTGTTTTACAACTGAGGGAAAGATCGTTTACTTTAACATAAAGAGATTTGCCTGATCATAAATAATCACCGCCGTTCATGAATACCTGCAATACCAGAGAATTTAAAAAAATGAGTAAGCTCTATTTCAAGAGGCCCCCAAGTCGTGTTGACTCGGTAACACATCTGCTGGCATTAAGTAGTCATCCTATATCCTTTACTCTCTATTTATAAACATTATAAATGCAAAAGTAACTCTGTCTGTCTGTCTGTCTCTTCATTACGCCTCATCCACTGAACCGATTTGTATAATTTGATACAAATATAGTTTGAAAGCCGAAAAGGACATTTTTATCCTAAAAATCCCACGAAAAACGGGAACTATGCGGGTTTTTTATTTTAGAAATTTTGCCACGCGGGCGAAGTCGCGTACACAGCTAGTTGTTTTATAAAGCATGTTTTGCACGATACGCCAACAAATCAAAATATATCCAGATAATAATAAATCTATTTGGACGCAGCAACAGTAATTATCGAATACTATTCAAGTTTCTTTGACCGTTTCATAAGAGTCAAGATAGGATAGCCTAACAAAGCCAATAGAGACGAGGCACGGGTCAAAACCCTACAGGACAGATATTTGTGTAATATATTTGTAATAATTTATAGATACTCTATGCTGAATTGTGAAATATTACAAATGTCTAAAGTTATATA
Source organism: Apodemia mormo (assembly GCA_036924255.1). NCBI lineage: Eukaryota > Metazoa > Arthropoda > Insecta > Lepidoptera > Riodinidae > Apodemia > Apodemia mormo. The sequence goes on from JAUPFN010000008.1 coordinate 12,057,920, forward strand.
TAAAATAACTGTGTTTTGAGCATTATTATATACTAGCTACAGTGTGCAGCCCGCTGCATTATAAGAGTTTTTGGCGAATCCCGCGGGATAACCTAATTTTTCCGGGATAAAAAGTAGCCTATGTTCTATTCCAGGTCATTATCTACCTGTGTGCCAAATTTCATTCAAATCCGTTCAGTAGTTTTTGCGTGATTGAGTAACAAACATCCATCCAAACATCCATCCAAACATCCAAACTTTCGAATTTATAATATTAATATAGATAACATAATTATTTCAGTACTAGCTGTTGCCTTTCGACTCTGTTTACTCCACAGCTCCTCCCCCGTAGGTGATAGCGTGATAATATGTAGCCTATATGTTGACCTGACCTGTTAGTAATATTCATGCAAAATTTGAAGTAAATCCATGCAGTACTTTTTGATTCTACCCCGGACATACATTGACTTTCCTACGATTTTATTATATGTATAGATTAAAATAACAGTGATATAATTTTTATACTGAAATAATTATCTATAATATAATAATTTCAGTATAATAATAATTTCAGTATATAACTGCTAAACTAACTGTGCCCTGTAGCCCGCTGCATTATATTGTTTTGTTGAGAGAATAACTTCTCTCTTTCCGAAATAAAAATATACCCTATGTGCTATTTCAGGTCATCGTGTGTATGGGTGCCAAATATCATTCGAATCAGTTCAGCCAATTATTGTGTGAAAGAGTAACTAAAAACCATACGTTAATCCAAACATACTTTCGCATTTATAATATGATGACTAGGGACCTGCCCGCGGTTTTACCCGCGTAGCTTATGTTCCCGTGAGAATATCGGAAAGGTTTATGTACTAAAACCTTCCCCAAGAATCAATCTATTTATTAAAAAAACCGCATCAAAATCCGTTGCGTAGCTTTAAAGATTTAAGCATACATAGGGACATAGGAACATAGGGACAGACAGAGAAAGCGACTTTGTTTTATACTATGTAATGTAGAGGTTCAGTAGGATGTACGAGTATTACTGCGTATTTGTGATTCACGTCACAAATATCACAAGCTCAATTTATTACACAATTTATACAATTTTTTTAATGCACGGTTCAAGTTTTAGGTGACTAGAAAATTTGTACAAATAAATAAATTTGAAGTGTATGGGTGTAATATTAAAATAACCACTTTTTAATAAATACAGATACCCCGTGTTGGTTTCGGGCTCCTTTGAAGAATAGAACAACTGCCGTTCTGCCAGGTAGGTCGTAAAAGGCGATTGATTGGATATGCGAGTCACTACCATCGTGGCTACTAGGTGATAGAGTTATGCATTGTCTCGCCCGGGTCAGGTACCACCGCCTTACCTATTCCTGCCGCAATAGCGTCAGTGCTTGTCGCTGTCGTGTTCCGGGTTGGAGGGTAAGGTAGCCGGTAAACTTATGCATGTGGCATTATACCTCGCTACAAGATAGCAACGCACCATTAACATCTTTGGTATCTATAGGCGATGGTTGACTCTTTCCGTCAGGAAACCCATCTGCTTGTTTGCTATCTTATGATATATAAAGAAAATATGGATGTATACATAGCACGTATACCAAAATAACATTTTTAATAATTTTTGTCTGTCTATAGGTCTGACTGTCAGTTTGTTCCGGCTAATCTCTGAAATGGCTGAACCGATTTTGACAGGACTTTCACTAGCAGATAGCTTATATGATAAGGAGTAGCTTAGGCTACTTTTATTTTAGAAAATTATCCACGAGGACGAAGTCACGGGCAGAGCTAGTTACGATATAAGGATGTACATACTATATATATATATATATATATATATATATATATATATATATATATATATATATATATATATATTTACCATTTATATTTTTTTATTGCTCTCCAATATTTTAATCAATTATTTGCTAATTTCCTCTAAAAAAATAAAAAAAAAAAAAAAAAAAAAAAAAAAAAAAAAGAAAACTTTAGAGTGTTGGACTAAAAAAAGTTTCTACTTTACGTGTAGGACAATATTACCTTTGAACAACAATAATAATTGACAAGCTGTTGTGAGAAAATTAGGTTGTTATTAAATTGATTAATATCAATTTAAACATCTCATAATTTCGAAACTTTGGAGTGGAGGACTCGCCAGAAAAACTATCGAACGTGTAGGACAAAAGTTTCATCGTGTTTTTCATAATATAATCAAGCGATTAAAGTCAAAAAATAATTATTATTATTAATAAATATTTTGCCTTTACCGAATAAAAATTTTCAAAGCCCCATCACTATCTACCCAATTTGAGATTTTTCGAAGATAGAAAAGTTGGTTGTCTCATCAAAACCAAGCTGTTCACAAAAATTCAGCTTGTTATTAATCAAAACAAAGTTTGTTCCTGGGATCCCGGTTTATAAATGCCATTTGCATCTGTTTACCGGCTACCTTACCCTTCAAATCGGAACACGAGAGTGACAAGCATTGTCACTATTGCGGCAGGAATAGGTTAGGCGGTGGCGGTACCGGGCAAGACATTACAGAACTCTACCACGTGATAGTCATGATGGTAGTGAAACGTATAGCCAATCGCTCGTCTTTTACAAACGGTCTGGCCGAATGGCAGATAGATGGAATGAATTCTACAAACGGGCTCCGAACCAACACCGTTCTTAAAAAAGTATGAATATGGTGATGAAATCTAAAAAAATACATGTCTCTCCGTTATCATGTGTTTGAGATCTAGTGTATACATAGTGTAATTTTAATTTATTTACAAATATATGCTCGATACCCTAAGCTTTGAACAACAAGCATGCTATGTGATCTGATATAAGAATCTTGATCTCCCTACAATATAGAATATAGTTGTTGTGTGTCTATATATAAATTGTGCATTACATCCACATTGTAGGGATGAATTAATTTGTCATGCAAATATTTAAAAAAAAATGCAATTTCAAGCAATTTTTTCGTCTAATTGTCCAAAAATACATGTATTTGACATTTTAACATTCAAAAAGTTGCCTTTGTACTTTTACTCATTTCCACCAGCGTTAAGACAATGGAATTTAAATTAAGACTAACAAAATGACAGTCCTGGAGAGAAAAGCAGAGCTTTAATATCGCACAAAGTAATGACGTAGTCGTATAGGGCACGCATTTAATCCCAACGTACATCTAATGGGAACATTAGTGGGCGCCCTTTACGACTACAAATCACAGCTATACAAGGAAAGGTATTCACCATTTTAATTCTCCGTGCTGCGTTACAATATGATTGGTCTTAGAAATAATCATAATACAATCAAAATACACATACACACGATATACTGACGTCATCGTTAAAATACTCAAAAGGATTACTAGGACCTGAAAATTTGAAAACTGGTGAAAACTCGATTTTTGAAACCCGATTTCTTAAATTTAAAAACGTCAGAATTGAGAACTTCCTACTTTTTAAGAAGACAGTTGAAAGCATCTCAAACGTTTTCTTCGAATCAATTCAGGTTTCTTCGGTGACTTAATTTACCAGTTGTTCAACGTATATTTGGTTTTCCTTAATAGAGGTAAAGAGTGTAGAGATGCACAAAAATATTTTTTTTGCATTTCTACGGTCTTCTGTTTTAATGCATGTTTGTTTTTAAATTAATATGTTGTTGATATTCAGAAATTGATACTCCAGTACATGTTTATTAAATTTAAGTATATGCTTAATGCCATTTATCTGGCCTTAAAAGGTTTATTTATTTGAAAACCAACAGCGTAAATAACATTGAAATAAAACCCTTAATGATTCTAATAGTAGGGCCAATTACAGGTTTTCTTAGTAGTAAATAATTAATTGTAGTATAAAACCAATACCAACAATTTCCTTACGTTCTAGTAACCTTCAATCTATGTGCATTTAGAACTTATAAAAACGTAAATGTTTATGTTACATATTCAATTTATACACGTACAAACATATACATACACATACATATACACATATACATACATACATACATATACACATATAATTAGTAATCAATTAATTTAATTTTATTGTAAAATCTTTATTGTTCTTGTAATTTTTTTATTACATATAACTTAAAAATATATCTTGATAGTTGAAAAATGTCTAAATCGTAAAATTTTGTATTATAAGTATGACGTATTCTGTCAAGGGGTGCATTAGGTGCAAACCTGGTGGCACGTCTGGGGACATTAAATAACGGAGTATGACGCGTGCTTAGGCACAAAAATTGTTATACCTGCCTGTAACTCTGGACAATCAATGTTCCCATTCAGGATATCAACAAAGTCATATCTGATAGTTTTCGTCGGTCTGACTCTTGAAGACCGACGAAAACTATCAGATATGCTGATAGTTTTCGTCGGTCTTCAAGAGTCATGATTTTATTTAATCTGCAACCATCTGTCTAATCCTTTGCCGAGTGACGCAGTCTATAGTTGAGATAATTAATATTTTTTTGTTTACGTTGAAGTCTAGCAGTGTGGGTTATATATAGTTAGGTGATCAATAAGCCATCTTGAGTATCGCTCACTTTGAAAATTTTTTTTTAATTATCAACATACATTAAATGCTTAGATGAGTTAAAGTATAAATTTATGTCATATAGATAGGCGACGTAAAAAAGAGTACCTAAATGAGAGCCTTGTGGTACACCAGTAGTTATACTAACAAAATTAGACTTAAACCCACCCACTACTACAGCTTGAGAGCGATTACTAAGATACGATTTAATCCATCTCAACAAGTAATCATGAATTCCAAGACATTGCAACTTGTAAAGTAGGATTATGTGATCTACACGATCAAAAGCTTTTTCAAAATCTGTGTAAATCACATTCACCTGACCCCCTCTGTCTATATTTACAAATATGTATTGTGAGAAACAAGCCAAATTAGTGATAGTCGAACGTTTTGAAACGAATCCATGCTGAGTTTCAGAAAGATTTTGCGAAATAATAAGATATATAGCGTCATAAACTATTGTCTCAAAAATCTTACCTAAGGTGTTTAATATCGAAATACCCCTATAATTCTTTATGTTAGAAACTGACCTTTTTTATGTATAGGTACAATATGATCTTTTTCCAGATGCTTGGAAATTGTCCTTCCTGTTATATATAATGGCTTCAGGATAAGCTAGGGATTTAGTGCAACCAGCCCAGAAAATAAGAGGGCTGCTGTCACTACCAGCGCCTTTTGTTCTTATTTGAAGATTAGGTATAGTGCCGTTATAAGTAGTACTTAAATCACACAGCAAATCTCTATCAGTAATTGGTGATCCAAACACCGAAGCAAAGAAAATATAAAAAGCATTACAAATCTGTCTACCATCACTAGTTAGTTAGTCTGATTCGTCTCGTATATGTATGATTTCATCTTATCTGTTTTTCAAGAACAGACGTGTAACTTAAATATTGGTAACTCGTCACAAGGGAACCATGAAACTAAATTATTTATTATAATTTTGTAGACTTACATATACATATTCAATTTAGAGTTAGTATTTTGTTTTAATATTGTACGTTGTCTACATTTTGCACGCCGCGGTGCGGCGCGGCTGTGCATTATTATCGGTTGAAAGAAAACGTATGGCTTCCAACTAATTTCAATCACATTTAGTATTAAATTCATACACTAATTTGATATAAAAAATATATTATGATTATAAAGAGAAACCTTAATTATTCAAATTCTGTATAACTTTAAGCTCGATGAAAAAATTTTGATGGCCATCAGTTGATTATTTATATCTGTAAACACGAAACAGGTTAATTGGCTTTATGAATTCACATTATTTTATTATCAATATTATATAATCCACACAGAATAAATCCCCATTGAAAATCACTTCATTCGAATCTGTTTTTTTATTATAAATAATTTAAAGAAAAAAAAACGTTGTCGCGTGCACTTTTGAATTTTCCAAACTTTCTTTGTTTCACATGTTTTTGAGTAATAGTCTACCAGTTTATAAAATGTACTTAGAGAAGTTTTTATAGACGATAAACCTGTGGCACGGACATAAAATTTTTTTCATTGACGTTGAATAGGTTAAATGGTCATAGTATGAAACAATAAAGCCTTCTTCTTAGTCCGTAACATTGTAATGGGCAACTTCGAAACCCTACATTGCGCTTGGCCCGACACGTACTTTACCAATTTTTGGTGTACAATAAAGTATTAAATAAATAAATAAATAGATTCAGATAAGAATAATTTAAATTTAAAAAATGGACTGCTTCGTGGTCTAGGCGTAGCCTATACGATCCAGATTGTGGGGTCCCGGCTTCGATTCCCTTGTCGCATCGGGAAAAAATGCTATTAAAGATTTTGCGGGGTTTTTCTCGAAAATCTAAAATGTCAGTAACAGCTTGAAGTCTGGCGGAGTGGTGACTTACCACCCCCTTGCCTCGGATGAGCACGTAATGCTGTCGGTCTCGGTTATACCTAAAAATAGTTGATAATCGTTATCATGTCAGTAAATGCGGCGATGAGGATCACCACTCATCTCGCCAACCGACAAACCGGTGAATGTGGCAGTGATCCGGAAAGTCTATAGACGTTCGGTTTACTCCACCTACCTCCCAAGGGAACCGAGCGTGATGATACTTTTTTTCCAAAAAAATGGAGTTTATGAATTCAATATATTCTCCTCTTATAATCCTTACATCATGAGCAAACACTAAGTTATCAAGTCAGTCTATAGTTGTATAATATTTCGATTACATTTCGATTATAGATGAAGACGGGCTCCGCTAAAAACTGCTCAGTCAGCTTGTTTTCCCCTCTGTTCATTGACAAACATGACGCATCATGAATTTCCTTTCGAATTCCAACGTTAAATGTAATATATTTTCTTTGAAGTTTCGGTTATTTATATATTAGATACATAAAAATGGATATATAAATATTAATCCGTGCGTTGATTGGATATATTAATTTGACTATATTTTTGTCCCAAACATTCGCTTTAATCTGCACAAGGAAGTAGGAATTTAGGAATTTGCAGAAGAAATTTAGGAAAAGCAATTTAAAAAATGGTTAAAACGTTGGAAAATTTTGATTTTTTTTGTGAAGTGTATGAATTATAAAACAAATCACTTACATTTTAAACCAGGTTAGATGTTTTCATAGATAGAGCAAATACCTGCTTAGAAAACATCTGTATCTAAAAAGAAATTGTGGTAAGTATTTAATTTGCAAAATTTCAAACGTGTTATATTACAATAAGCCTGAAACCTTCATAATAAATGTTCTTACTCTACTAATGTCAGGTTATTATTTCTCCAATTCACTTCACTATTAATGGTGAAACCCAAATCGATTAGACTTTTACTCATTTGCAACATAAAAATGTTAATGTTCAGCTTTATAGATCCACATACATACGAACTTTCCGTTTTTAGACTAGGACGTATATTATGCAAAATTTTTTTTTTACTCGGTCCGGGTGACGGTGACGGCGTACGACGGCGCTATTATGTATATTTTCAGGAATCTGTAAAAAATATAAATATTAGAGATAGAGTTTCGGAAGCTAAAACTCTTTTAGGAAATAATATGTGTTTTTCAGACAATTTTCAGGTGCTTATAATACTTAATACTTATAACTTTTGCAATTTTTATTGGCCTCTTTTGAGACTTTTCCATAAAGCTTTTACATAATATTCCGAACCGAAAGATACCTTGATCGTAATTTTTGATGATTATACAAATATTTTATGCAAAATAGTACATGTTTACCAGACTAAACGATGAAAATACGGTACTATCTTATAATAAAGAGCAACAGCAATACCTTATACTACCTTATAATAGAAATAAAGAGCCAGGTGGCTATTGACAAATTAGTCACATATTTAGTCCCGAACAAGTTTTGTTTTTCAAATTACGTCGAGATACAGATTAGTGGCCGAATCCATTCACTTGTTACAGCGTAAAGAAATAACAGACACAACCACTCATGAATACACACATACATCAACACGTAAGCCTTTGCATTATTAATATTAATTTAGTACTAGATAATCTAATATTACCATTTCAAACGATGTTGTCTGAGACCTTTATGTAACGTAATTTCAAACAAACTTTGATGTTTAGGTACAGTATCCTAATAGGGCATAACAAAGATATTTCGGACCTTGGCCGCGGGTAAACCGTGAACGTGATGTTCTGTTCCCTCAGTAATAAGCAATAGTTCATAAGGGGCGAGGGTCGTACGTTCACTATGATAATACTCAAGGGGATGTTTTAAGCACAACGAAAATCAATATTTATGTTTATCGAAAAAAATAATAACATTCGTCGTTGTAAAAGGTTTTCGCATTGAAAAAGGCATAAAAAAATTCTTTGTGTGCCCTTTCCTTTTAAAATATTTTTATTTCTTTAAGGACTAAATAAAACTAATAGACCGTGGTCCCACGATCAAACTTTTTTTTTCATTAATAACAAGCTGAATTTTTGTGAACAGCTTTGTTTTGATGAGACAACCATCTTTTCTTTCTTCGAGAAATCTCGAATCGGTTCACTAATAAAGTTATGGGGCTTTGAAAATTTTGATTCTGTGAAATAAAAAATTTTATTAATAACTCGTTATTTTACTAATTATTTTTCGAATTTAATTGCTGGATTTTTTTGGTTGATGGTTTTTCTGACGAGTCTTCCACTCCAAAGACTAGGAATCATGAGATTTTTAAATTGGCATTAATCAATTTAAAAACACCCTTATTTTTTCACAACAGTCTGTCTTTCACGTAGAGTTGAGACTTTTCTCAGTCCGACATTCTAAACTTTTCTATGTCTTTATTAGTTACTCGATTAGAGATTTTTCGAAGATAGAAAAGATGGAATTGTTTCGTCAAAACGAAGCTGTTCATGAAAATTCAGCTTATTATTAATCAAAATAAAAGTTTCTTCGTGGGACCATGGTCTATTATATTATTACTGAGTAAATATCGCGGTCGTTGGATAGGAGCTTGCTCGTCGCGATCCTTGCCAGTCCACTGGAATGCAATTCTGGCCCGAATAAGTACCACAGTGCGGATTAGTGCGTCTTTTGGAGGCGACGCGTACCTATTCACCCCAAACGGTAAGAAAAGCGGCAGATGCAGCAATGGGGGCCACCACTCATCACGCCAGGCCCAAATAGGCGAGTCGAGAGAAGTCAAAGTGCCAAATAGGCACGTGGAATGTAAGAGGTGGGTTGGAAGTTCAGATGCATGAATAGATAAATGTAATGAATCAGAGATGCCTGGATGTTTCATGTGTAACAAAGACTAAGCGTAAAGGTAGTGAACCCGCTAATCTCCCAGGTGAGATTATTATTTTTTTATCGATAGGGAAACGCTTGACCACGGTCTCACCTGATAGTAAGCTAAGATGCAGCCTAAGATGGAACGCGCTTCCCTAGAAGGTAACTGTTCACTCTTCTCTTGAAGATTCCCAGATTGTACTCGTCGGGGAACACAGATTCAGGAAGCATGTTCCAGTCCTTTGCGGTTCGAATGAAGAATGTTGAGTCGAACCGCCGAAATAAAGTCCGGGTACGTGGAACGTCCACCATATGGCAATGTCTAGAACCTGTGTGCCTCTCAAAGTGTATCCGATTAAAAACCGATACACTAGCCACTTTACGTCGTTGAGCGAGGCTCTGGAGTTTTTTACCTACTAGATCATCGTCGTTTATGAGCCTCTTGGCACGACTCTCTATCGCCTCAAGGGTCTCCAGCTGATATTTGGCGGATCCATCCAGGAGTTGAGAGCAGTATTCCATGCACAAACGGACTTGTGCTTGATAAAGGTTTAGCAACTGTCCCGGGCTGAAATACTGTCTCTTTAAGCTGTCTTTTTGTAAGCTTTTTTGAGACAATTTGGGCTTTAGATTCAATGTACGAACTAAAGTTAAGAGTAGGCATTAAGGTGATACCAAGCAGCTCGAGGTGGTCAGTATCGGCACGGACATACCCTAGAAATGCGGAGATAGGATAGTGGAATGGACCCCGTTTAGCGGAGAATGAGAGACACGCCTGGGTCTTAGTTGCATTAAACTTGACCAGATTGGCATCGCTCCAATCTGAGACTGCCTGCAAGGACATGTTCATACGATCGACCATCACCTCTCTGAGAGACCGGATATGTACCGTACTGGCCCGCGCGCTGGATACGTAACTCTCCACAACGTCTGCGTACTTATAGATACCGGATAAGATTGTTAATATGTAGCAGCAGCAGCATGTGAACTGATCCGTAAGGGGATATTTATAGCCATTTTGTCGGAAAAGTAGCCGTCAACGACTACTGTAAACAATCGGCTACAGAGAAAATCTGATATCCAGGCGCAAAGACCAGTAGGCAGACCATACGATGGAAGCTTGCCAATAAGACTATCATGCCAGACCCTATCAAAGGCCTTTGAGATATCAAGGGAGATAGCTAGTGCTTCAACATGATTCTCGATGGCTGTGCTCAACATGTAGGTGACATACGCTATAAAATCCCCAGTGCACCGATTTCGGTGAAAAATCCCATATCGGTGGTCACTGAGTAGATCGTTCGCTTTTAGGTGTGCCATTAGTCTACTGATCAGTACACGCACCATAAGGATGATGGTTCTGTAGTTTAGTATGCCCCAGAACGTTCATGCTGGTTCCGGAGTAGATATTCGTCTATCGTCATGGTTAGTCTCTGGTCGCAAAGATTATAGGATGGCTGGCCCGAGACTTCTCTGAGTCCGAATCAAACTGGGAATTGCGAGAGCCTTTTTTCTCATTTTCTCACGAGAGCCTTATTCACCGGTAAGCTCTTTGTTGCGCAGTGACCTGGAAAAGTTTTGGGATTCGGCGAGGGATGTTCTAGATATGGTTGACGACAAAAGAGTCATTGTGTGTGGTGATTTGAAGAGATGGTTTGGGAGATGGGTAGGAATTAAGCGTCCTAGTTTCGATACGGAACTTGGTCCGTATGGTGACAGTAGAGTAAACGACGCCGGTAAGCACATTGTGGATTTATGTGTGGAAAGAAGTCTTCTTTTGGCTAACCCAATATTTTCTCATAAGAACATACATTTGTATACATGGAAAAGAAATGACCATAAGAGTGTGATAGAACTGATTTTGATTGATATTAGACTCCGCAATCTTTTAATGGATACGCGCGCCTACAGAGGTCCCAATCTGGAAACGGACAAGTATTTGGTAGTAAGCTGATATAGGGGTATGTCTTAGAAATGGAGACGTTGGCGACAGCGTGTTCCATTCGGAAAGCTCGAAAGGATAAAGAGCGAAAAATTGCAAGATCCGAGTATAAGAAGACTGTATGAGATAATCTTCAACCTGACAAGATAGGTTGGCGAAAGTGAACCCACCATGCTTGATTGTAATTTGAAAGATAGTATGGTAGTAGCCGCGAAAAAATTATGCGGTAGTACAAAACAGTGCAAGTCAATGCAGTGCAAGTCAATGGAAGGAGATGCATGGTGGGATGATGAAGTAAAAGCTGCGATTGAGAAAAAGAAAAAAGCATGGCTAGACTATGTATCATGTTTGCAAACGAATGATGGTATGAAAGATATGAAGAAAGAATTGTATTGTTGTTGTAATAACGCCACTAAAACCTCAGTTTTTCTGTAAAAATATGACCAAGACAATTCTTATTACGAAGATTCTGTTATTGTACTTCGTCTATAATGGACTGGAATGATAATAGGTTAAACTCTTGTAATACGTAAATGAATGTATGACAAAAAGTTTGGTCCCTTGGCTCGAACAGGTATAAAACATGCAGGTAGATTACCGAAAAGGATTTATAATAATTTCAAACCACATATTTGTTCTAATTGGTAAATAAATGTTATTTGGGTTAGACTTTTGGGTTAGACTAATTAAAAATAGGAACCGTCTCGTCACGGCGATCGAGTGATTAGCGGACCAAACTTCGAATCGATGAGATACGAGTTCCGATATTTAAATTTCTGAAAAGAAGTATATTTTTAAAAGGATGTTGTCTAAAATGTTTCATTAGCTACAAAAAAAATAGGTTAAGGAATGTCGAAGAATGACATAAATAACTTTGTCAAAAATGTCCGTCATTGATAAATCCCGACTGAATCAATCAATTTTAATCCGGTTTATGGAATTTGACGCAGTTAAGTAAGAGCTGACTAGATTTTTAAATAAATCAATATATAAGCTTGAAAGTTATTTTAAAAATATTAAGTAAATTTGCTGTAAACAATGACAACAAACTATAATTTTAATATTTGAAAAGCTGCAAGTTTTGAAATTTTGATTAGATTTTAATTTTTGAAACGATATTCTAAAAAGTATTTCATGTACTAAATTATTGTAAAAATGTCGAACAAATACTTTTTTAAAACATTTCGTCAACGATAACTCTTAAACGGATAAACCAAGCTTGATGCAATTAACGGCATTGAGTGTAGTTTTTCAAGGCTAAGCTAGAGCTAATTAGATTTTGTACCCAATTGATAAAGATAGCAACAACAACAACAACAAGCAGATGGGTCTCCTCATGGAAAGAGTCAACCATCGCCTATAGACACCAAAGATGTTACTAGTGCGTTGCTATATTTATTAATTTATTTGTTATTTGTTAACTGTCATATTTATCAAGATCAATATTTTTTTATGCTTTTACGAGGAAGCCTTTAATGCATCAAACGGGTGGATGAACCAATACAATTATTGGTGACTATATGGACGATATTTATCTAAGGCATTCTATGTCTATCAAGAGTCATCTGTCATATGTCATCTGCTAATCATGTGAAAAAAGAACGAGAGCTTTTAATTTTATCTGGACTTTGAGATTAGAATAGAGACTATGTGATTGATACAAAACGGTTTACCAATATAGTATACATAGGACAAGCTTTAAAAAAGTTATTGACAGTAAAGTTACTTCACTGCCAATCGTATGAATTGTTTTAGGGACTCCAAATAAGCATGGCATTTAGAGCAAACAACTCTTTAAAACTGACCATAAATCATAATCCAGCGGGATAAGATCGGGACAAGATGACGGCCAGTCTTCAGCTCTGACGAAGTTCGGAACCACCCACCCGGAGTCTAATCAAGATTGTGTGGATCGAGCCTTATAGCTCGGCACCGAGTGTTGCTGAAAGGATCATTCTTGGTTATTGAACATGATGTTGTTAAGGGGCTTGATTACCTTCTCAAGAATGGTATCTTGATACACTTGTGCCGATACTTTGATATCTTTTTACAAAAATATGGCTCAGTCGCTCTTTCATAGCTTACACCCTACCAAACCATAACTGAAGTCTGATAATTCCCACGATGTACTTACTTTATTAATTAATTTGGATGCTTGTTTAGAGCATAAATATGGTCATTTTTTCGTTAAAATGTTGCTCAGTTGTAAAAAAAATGTCATCCGTAAACAAACATGTTTGTGACTTCCCTTTGCGTAGGTACCACATAAATAGTTGTTTTGATTTTACCACTATTTTTATTCTTTTTTAAATGATCGGTTAAGAAATGACCAGTACATCTCTTACAGGCTGCAAGTCCTAAGTCATCTATTAAAATACGCCACATGGTTCTAGGAGCTATCCTTATCTCCCGAGATAAAATCTTTTGCTTTCGGACAGGATTTTATTTAAATTCTTTCCCTTACTGATTTGATCGCCTTTTTTGTGCGAACACTACGTGGACGGCCAGATCTTTACTGTCACAAACAGAGAAGGTTTAATTATACTTATCTATAGCCCAGTACACAAACATTCGTCTAAAACCAAGAAAGTTTTAAAAATTGTATTTGTGTCCATTCCTACTTTGTGTAATGCAATCACAGCGATACATATCTTTTTATCACGCGACTTCATTTTAATTTCACAAAATATTTTACAATTTATTGGTACGAAAATAAGAAAACACAATGAACAATCATACAAAAATGACATATTTCAAATTAAAATGTAATTCTTTGTTTATTTTTAATTGTAACAGTATTTATGGTCATACTATTTATAATAAATATACAGAAACAAAATTGTTAACAAACTATCTTCCTTAAAAAATAGAAAAATGAGTGACATATATTTAATTTTTCAGTGACTTTTTAAAATTATGTGCAACAAACCTAGCAACCAATTCAAGTTATCTGTTGCTAGGCAAACTTTGTATGAACACTCTTTTTTTCATTTATACTTGTCAAATTTAACTACAGTTATTAAAACTTGTACTTTGTAAATCTCGGACGCCGCAGGCTACAAACGCAAGTTGCTGCAACTAACGCATGTCAACACTGCCACTGCAGTTGCCTCTGATTTTGACGACGTTCTGATCGTGTATACAAACCCTTATTTAGACATATTATAGACGAGCGATATTATAAAAAAATATAAGGTTTTTAAAACAGTAGGCAATTTGACTAAATACGATGATTTGAAATACTAAGTTCGGTCTCACTTTTGTTCTTTATCTTGTTTATTATCCAAGTTATTAAGTTTTTTACCTTTACTTTTATACATTAAGATTTATCATATAAGTGAAAGTGCCAAATTAACTTTAAATTATCACTGTGTGTATTCAGCTTTATGAAGTTTATATCATAGTATCGTATAAATCATAGTATAGTATAAAATTTATAGTAAAAAATATCATAGTATAGTATAAAATTTTTCGTTTGTTCACCCTTTTATTAAGCAACAAATAATGTTCAAATGGCTTAGAATAAGTATATTAAATAATAAGTTATTTTTACGGTCCTTATAAGGTCGAATTTATATGATACCCTCGGGCTCAGATATTAGAAAATTGTGTAATTTACACACATAATATGCTTTGTAACATACGACTGAATTTGTTCTACGTTTATATTAGAACTGAAAAGGATTTGTACATTATAAATACATCATGTTAAGTGTGCCTCTAGTCTAGTCTAGTGGTCCGGTGTTGGTGTGACCACATGTGGTCCCAGGTTCCGTCCTGGATCAGACAAATAAAAAAATGTGTTTTTTCAGTTTTTTGATAAAAAAGATTAATGCCTGATTGGCGATAGGCCATCCGCATATAACATTGTGGGACTAAGTATCTTCGACTAATCGAGGGTGCGCTGGTTGTACCTCTGCCTACCTCTTCGGAGATTTGGGCATGAAAATACTTTTGAACGTGTTTTAGCCTAGCAATATACATGTTATATATTATGTAAATTAATTTTGTAGCGACCAGGGTGGCAATTGAATTAAAACACTGAAGTTCCTCTGAATTGTGGGTATCACTTTACACGGCCTGAATAAATATTATATTCACTGATTTTGATTCAATGATTTTGAAGCTATCTGCTTGACTGACTTCTTGAATATATTATATAATATATATTGATTTGAATATTATATATATATATATATATATATATATATATATATATATATATATATATATATATATATATATATATATATATATATATATATATATATATATACTCGTCTCCAAAATGCTTGTCTCAACCGTGTCTGAACCGTGATCAAAAACGTCTCAACCATGATGTGATGGTTTGCTGAATTTGAGACAGGTCTAGTGCCGCCAACGAAAATAATGTTGCTATTGTTAAGCGATTAATTGAAGAAAACCCCCGGATTACATATGAGACAATTTGAGGACTATTGGGGATTGGTATGAGCCAAATTCAGAAAATTTTACACGAAGAATTGAAAAAGTTCGGAAACTTTGTTGTCGTTGGATCCCTTATGAACTGACAGCGGAGCAGAAGCGGGCTCGCGTGGAATGGTGCTCACAGATGCTACTGAAGTACGACCACGGACATTCTAATGCTGTTTATGACTTTGTCACTGGAGACGAAACGTGCATTTATTGTTTTGAACCCGAAAAAACAGCAATCTTGTGAATGGGTGTTTGAAAATGAGAAAAAAAAAGAGAGAGAAAACAAGCGAGAAACGTTGGTAAAAAAATGATCGCGTTTTTTTCTCAGCTGCGGGTCCCATCTGTACAATTACACTTGGAGAACAATAGAGTGTTAATGCCGAGTGATATTCTACCATTTGTTTACCCAGGGTGTTAGAAAAAGTTCGCGAAAGACGACCCAAAAGCCGCATTTTCCTACACAATGATAACGCTTCTTCACACACGGCCAACAAAACAAAATCATTATTAGCTTCCGAAAAAGTACATCTCGTCACTCATCCTGCAAATAGTCCCAACCTAGCACCCTGTGATTTCTGTATTTTCCCCAAAATCTAAGACTTGATGAGAGGTTTTACTTTTACCAACTCCGAAGAGGCAATGATAGCGTTCAATCAGCACGTAGAAAACATGCCTTCAGATCTGTGGTCCTCCTGTATTAAAAAATGGTTCAATCGCATGAAAAAATGTTTAAAATGTAAAGGAGATTATTTTGAAAAGCAATAAACATAATATTGTGGTTATATCATGTTGTTTTTTTTTAAGTTACGCAAATCTAATAGTGTGACCTACGTAATATATATTTATTTTCTTTACGTAGTTTTAAAGTTGCTGTAGAGCAATAGCAGCAGAGTATGCGTAACATTAAAAAAAAAACCTAACAAAATAGTTCCATGTCACGCTGCCTTAGAGCAGAAAGTAAGAGAATACTGCCATACGTCAATCAGTATGCCTTGAGTTAGGAGTATATTGGGTAAAGATAAATGGCGTGGAGTGAAGTCTCCCATACATGGAGGAACAAATATATGTAAAATATTGTAGTAAAATTTTCATGTACACTTTTGCTTCTACGTATTCCTTAACATTTAATTCTGGGCAAGATCTTCCAAATATTCATTCTTTTTATCAAAATACTTGCTTTGAATGCATAGTAGACGTACTCTCTGAATACCATGAGACTATTAATTATGGGACATACCTTGTTAAAGATAGTCCCTCGGTAATGTCAGTTTATTTAAAAAGATAGCGCCACATCGACCAATAAAATGGATACGCTTTTCAAGGCAATTTCTTAGTTTCTTAGTGTAGCTTTCCTTTGTACTTAGAAATACAGAGTTATAGCCCTTACCGATGAAATACAATCACACCAGGGGTAATTTTTAAACCTTATCATCTCATTCGGTACGATATAACA
Source organism: Apodemia mormo (assembly GCA_036924255.1). Lineage (NCBI taxonomy): Eukaryota > Metazoa > Arthropoda > Insecta > Lepidoptera > Riodinidae > Apodemia > Apodemia mormo. Next base: position 12,075,034 of record JAUPFN010000008.1, read on the forward strand.
GTACAACATAGTAAATATCTACAAATGTATGAAATCAGAAATCAGAAGCACATTATTCAATAAAATATTTTTACAAGTTATTTTGACGCGACAACATTTTTTTATAAACTACTACCGGATCGGAAACGCAGCCACACACTGAGAAAATCTGGCGAAAGGAACTCAACAGGCTTGTCTTTTTTCATATCATTTTTTAAATAAGATATTACATAATGTTTAATTTGTAATTATCTAATTGTTACAGTAATAATACAGATTGCATATTTTCTATTCCTATTTTGCCAGTGAACTTAGAAGTCAATAACTTTGCAACTTTTACATTTAATTAAATCTGGAATATTTGTTCAAGGATACAAATACACAAATGACATATATATGTGTGTGTGAGTTTAAATTATATATGCAAATAGGCAAAATATATCACAGAATTTTATTTTATTTAAGACGGTAGTGACATGACATAGAACTATGTATACGTTTTTCATCATCATATTTTTTTAAGATTGTTCTGTTTCATTCCGCTTGATAAAAATCCGAAACTATTATATTCCCACTTTAAAATTTACAGTAATTAAACATATTCTTTCAATGATAGAAGTGATATCAATCGACCGAGATTCGCTTCTCGTATTCGGGGCGATATGTGTCAAGCCAATCAAACTCTTTGAAAAATGGAATAGCAATGAAAAGTGAATTTTGCATAGAAGGTGAATCAGTTGAGAGCTTTAGACACACCAACGCTCCTGATTATTTGATAATCTAAATTTGAAACCAAATACTGCAATTTTAAACTCCAATGTAAACTTTTGTTATAAATTTACCATGTGTATCTGTGTGTCATGCGTCAGTCTGTGATATCGTAACTCCCACATAAAAGATCCGAATTGGTTGAAGATTGTGTTTTGTCTGTTTTGTGAAAATTGTTTTTAAATATATTTGATGGAATAGAAGCAGTTGTCTTCAGGATATTCAGCGTTTTGGCACTATCACTATAAATTATATGTTTTGTTTAGTATGTAGTATTTTCCACACAACTACTTGAATGAGGGTCTTATAATGACAAGTATAATGAAGGCTTTCTATTTATCTGAAACAAGCAAGACAGGATATCAATAAATATGCAAGATACAAATTCTAGGCATCGGATTTTAGTAACATGTTCAATACCTGTCACTAAATGAAATCTTTCAACAAGTAGCTGGTGAGTTAACTATTTGACTATTGTGAGTTTTATTATCATACTTTATGTACACAGAAAATTTACTTAAATTAATAACCGGCAACGCAACTGCAAGACCTCTGGTATTGTGGATGTCCACGGGCGGCGGTGATCACTTACCACCAGGTGCACCTCCTGCTCGTTTGCCCCCTCTTCTATATAAAAAAAAAACTTAAATTGATTTTAAATTACGTGATTGTTATTTGGAATTAATAACAGCATCAGTGTAGCCGGCAATCAGTGTAATCAGCATAGTCCACTCGGGCTTGTTCCCCTATGCTGGCTACAGGCCGGGCGCTGCGGCTTCCGAAATCTTCACCGGCTTCGCGATCTCCAGGTCGTGAGCCCAGTGGATCCAGTTCAGGCTGGGATCTTATGGATCCAGTTCGGGCTGTTATCTTCACTATATGTATTTTCATACTCCTCCTATATAATTCTGATTAATTGCGTTCGTTGGGGTTTCCAAAACAGCTTAGGTTTTTCTCAGGGCACCCTGACCTCATAACTTAGTGGATATCACAGAACGGATGCCACTGTTGATTCTGGTTTACAGAAGTTACAGTAGTAGGAACGAGAGGTGGGGTAATTGCTCTTTAAAAATGTATCTAATAATATATAAAATGTTTACAATTATTTCCCTTGGATCATTCAAAATAAATAATTTCGGATTCATCCATTTATATACCTAAGTGTGGTTCAAATTTTTTTATTTTTTACCAATAAAACATGTAATATTGGTATTTAAATCAGGTTTTCAGAAAAAGTTTATACAAATTTGGAATCACAAACCGACATAATTTTTTGTCAGCTATTTCTCGTCTGATTATTCATATAATACCAATATAAGTGTAGACCAAATCAAATCAAATTTAAGTTCAATTAGTTCAATTTACTATTAAACGTTTAAATAACCAAAGATAAAAGGCCATATTATAATAAAATCAAACCAATTTTCTTATATTTTCCTTAAGAGAATATCAGACGATACGTTATTCATTACTCATCCACAATTAGCATTGTAGTGCCAACCGCTTGCTGTACACCCTAAAACTAAAATGAATTATTGTAAATACTTGCTCTTTTTACACGACTGCAGGAGAGTAATGTATTTTTATCCCACTGTAGGAGGGTAATGTATTTATCAATCTATGTATGTATGTATCAAAAGTTCCGTTCAAAAGTTGTTTGATGTTAACATACACACATACACGCACGCACCGCCATCTACACCCAAGCACACACACGTACATACATACATATATATATACACATACATACTGACGTCATCGTCAAAATAGTCGGAAAAGGTTGCTAGGACCACAGAAATCACGCTAGGACCTCAAACGTAGAGATATGATGAAATGTCGAGATTCGATTAAAAGTTAAGCATGTAGGTATTACACTACCTATGCGAAGCCGGGGCGAGTCGCTAGTATACATATAAATGCTCAAATATATTTAACTAGCAAAAAGCAGAGCTTTGTAAGGGCTCGCAAAGTTACACTACCTAGTAATATTGTTAGGAAAGTATTTGTATGAAAATTACATGTTTTAATGTTTATAATGATCTAACCTAAAAAAAATCCAGCGTATTTTTACCCAAACAGTTCCCAATCCCATCAAACATTCTCTTGATTTATTAAAAACACGATTTTTATTATTATCAATGTTATCTACACTGAACAAATATAAAGGTTATATACTAAAATTTAACACCATATTTTCTGGTCTACCTATAATATCGTGTAACGGTCTACCTATCAAATGTAACAACTCAAGATCCACTCGCGCCACCACTTCGCTCTTGAAGCCTAATATTGATAGAAATCAATTTTTATTTATGGTAGCTTTCTTGTAAAAGAATGTTCAAGGAAAAATGGGTATTAAAAACGAAAGTTGTTCTTATAAAGAAAAACACATTTTTAACATTTCGCTAAGATTAATAGTTTTTTTTTTTCTAAAATCAGGAATTTCCTAGTTTTACATCGATTTTCGAAATCAAAAAATGTTTTATTTAATTAACCTTAAATATTTTTAGGATTAATATTGGGCTTACCGCTGGCACGAAGAATTGGCGGTAGAAACTCAGCGAATAAATTTTTCAAATTTTTCTCTTAGAGAAACCCTCAATCTATACATATAATAAAACTGTAAGAGGTCGAATTCTGTACATTGAAGATATTTTAAAATTTTTTTTTGGAAGATACTCTTTAATCGATACTGAAGCGAAAAATGTAATTTTTTTAATTTTTGTCTGTCTGTCTGTCTGTCTGTCTGTCTGTATCAAGGCCGCGCATCACGCCGAATCTACTAAACGGATTCAAATGAAATTTAGCATGATTAGAGTTACTACTCCGAAGAAGGTTATAGGATATTTTTTATCCCAAAATTCAGTATGGTTCCCGTGGGATAGGGGATGAAGATAAAAACGTATATTTAGCTTTAATTCATTAACCTGTCATACGAAATCCTTTATTATTTTTTTGTTCAAAAGTAAGTACTATAAAGATTATCCCTTAAAAATTTCAAGTTCCTGAGTTTTATAATTTAGAAGTTACAGACATCAGAAGTTTCAACGGTTTCGGGTGGTATGACCAGTTGAACGTGACACCCGGAGTGTATACAAAACCTTTGAACACACGGCTCAATATAAGTTAGCATTATCATTTCATAGTGTTACGTGAGATTCAGTTCTAGAATGTATACTTTTCTATACATATAATAAAACTGTAAGAGGTCGAATTCTGTACATTGAAGATATTTTAAAAATTTTTTTTGGAAGATACTCTTTAATCGATACTGAAGCGAAAAATGTAATTTTTTTAATTTTTGTCTGTCTGTCTGTCTGTCTGTATCAAGGCCGCGCATCACGCCGAATCTACTAAACGGATTCAAATGAAATTTAGCATGATTAGAGTTACTACTCCGAAGAAGGTTATAGGATATTTTTTATTCCAAAATTCAGTATGGTTCCCGTGAGATAGGGGATGAAGATAAAAACGTATATTTAGCTTTAATTCATTAACCTGTCATACAAAATCCTTTATTATTTTTTTGTTCAAAAGTAAGTACTATAAAGATTATCCCTTAAAAATTTCAAGTTCCTGAGTTTTATAATTTAGAAGTTACAGACATCAGAAGTTTCAACGGTTTCGGGTGGTAAGTCCAGTTGAACGTGACACCCGGAGTGTATACAAAACCTTTGAACACACGGCTCAATATAAGTTAGCATTATCATTTCATAGTGTTACGTGAGATTCAGTTCTAGAATGTATACTTTTTTATTAAAGTTATTATAAATGCAATTTTACTAGCTTAAAAATTAGTAAAATATGTGTAAAATATAAACCTAAACATTTTATTTATTTATATAAGAATATTATAATATATTTGAAAATATAACAGGTCAATTTTCAGGTTTTTGCTAATATCTCAGAAAAGATGCATCTAATCGAAATTGAGTATACTAATAGAATTTGTTCTTTATAAAATTTAACGTAAGGATAGGCTATTGGGAAAATTCTCTATTTTGTTTTTACATTGCATAACGTAAAAAAGGATAAAAAAGTATCTACACGCCCATATCCTGGAATACGTAGGCAGAGGTGCAAGAAGTGTACCCACGATTAGCCGAAAATACTCTCTCACAATGTGATAGGTGGCAAGCCAATCCCGGGCAACGTTGTTTTATCAGAAAACTGGAAAAGTACATTTTGTTTTGCCTGACCCGGGAATCGGACCCGGGATGTCATATGGTCAACGACGATACCGGACCGCTAAGACAAGACGGTAAATATTTCAAAATTAGATACATCAATCAGTTATCTTTTAAAATAATGAAACTTCTGCAAGTGTAGATGTTAAAGTGCCTAAGCCACTTAGTATACTGACTAACGTCGGACTCCAAAATACTTTACAAAAAATTGTTAAGTAGAATATACGAACATGTACTTATAAGTTCTGTCCAGAATAAGATCAACATCTTACAGAAAAAATTTACACACATATAACTTCATCAAAACAAATTCTATCAAAAGATACTTAACTTTCCTTTATTTGTGAGAATCAAAAATCAAAAATGTGAGGAAAAATTACGTTGCGTTGTTGTTTTTTATTAAAGTATCATCACGCCCGGTTCCCTTGCGACGTAGGCAGAGTAAACCGACCGTCTATAGACTTTCCGGTTCACCGCGATTCACCGGTTTGTCGGTGGTGAGATAAATGGTAATCCTCATCGCCGCATATTCGATCGACTATTTTTAGCGATAACTGGAACCGAAAGTTTTACGTGCTCATCCGAGGCACGGCAGTGGTAATATATATACCACTCCGCCAGTTTCCGTGTTGCTACTGAGATTTTAGATTTTCGATAAAATCCTCGAAAATATCTCAATAACATCTTTGACCGACCCGGGGATTGAACCCGGGACCTCATGATCTGAGCCAAATATGCTGTCCCTAGACCACGAGGCAGAGTAGTTTGTTATAATAATAAAAAAACCCTTGACTGCTTATCTTGCTTATTGAAAATGATACAAATTTACATTAAAAATATTTTTTAAAGAATGAAAATATTAATAAATTTAAGAAAAGTGCAACAAGATGTTTTTTTATTGCAAATTGTTTTCAATGAAAAAGAATAGCTTCTTAGTCAAAGGCTATTTTGTTTTTTATTAATAACAAACTACAAAGCCATGTGTTAATTTATTTATTTTTAACTTCCCGCTACGAAATTTGCTTTAAATAAAAATTATTCAAAAAATAAACCTGAATAAATAACTTTTTATCTTTTTAATTAGGTATATATTTTTAACTTCCCGCTACGTAGCTACGTAGATAATGAAGTTACTGATTTTGCCTCGATTTTCGAAAATCGAGTGTTCACCAGATCTCCACGTTTTGAGGACCTAGGAACCTTTTCCGACTATTTTCATGATGACATATGTATGTATGTGTGTGTGTGTGCGCGCGTGAGCGTGTATGTGAACATCTCATTAATTTTGAACGGCTTGACCGATCGAAACGTGGTTAATGGGATTCGATTGGATTCCACTCAACTTAGACTTCCTGAAAATTTTAACTAATTCAGTAAAGGAGATTTTGAGAAATTTTGGAAAACCTCACAAAGGTTTTTGGCAGAACAATATTTTTTTAATACAATTTCCAGATTAATGAACCGATATAGTACAAAATTTAATCAGCTTTACTTCTCAAAAAACTGCCTCCAATGCATAAATTACATCAAAATATATTTATCCGTTCGGAGTTATTTTTTCGACATAACTTCGAATTTTTTTAACTAATCATTTTTAATCTTCTGCAATATTTTAGTACTTACTAAAAAACTATATTGAATTTCAAAAATCAAAATCGAGTCAAATTTTCAAAAGGTACAGCTTTTCAAACATTAAAATTACGTTGTTTACAGTAAACTTATTACAGATTTTTTAAAAAACTTTCAGGTTAATATACCGTTTGATATAAAAATCGAATTAGGTTTGCCCTCTAAAAAACCGCGCTAAATACTGGAAATTGTTTCAAAACTGGATTTATTGGGATTTGTCAGTGACGATTCAATATAAAAAAAGTTTTAAAAAATTAAAAAAAAGTTTTTTTTTTACATTTCTTCGACATTTTTTAACCTATCGATTAAAACAATTTTGAGTTAAACAATTGCGTTGAATGCCATTCGAAAGATCACAATCAATCATCAATTTTAAAAAATATGATGTATATTTTTCAAACATTAATTTCCTAAGTATCATTTATATAAACTAGATTTTTTGAACTCTTCGAACTCTAGGGAACTTCTAGGGAAGCGCGTTCTATCTTAGGCCGCATCTTAGCTTACCGTCAGGCGAGATGGTAGTCAAGCGCTTCCCTAATGATAATAAAAAAATATGTCGATTCCACGCGTATTTTACGAAATATTGGCAAAAAATTGCAAAAAGCCGTATTTTAATTGTTTTAAACAAAATGTTCCTAACCCCCACACGTCCTCCTCCACGGTCAAGATATTATGCTTAATAATAATAACATTGCAGTTATAACGTTTACTGGAAGCAAATACTATTTATTTCGCCCTGACTTATAGGTCTTGACTAACACTACTGCAATGGAGTCAGATATTGTTAATTATCAGACATACACCATGGATTTTAAAATTAGTTAGCTTAAATATCATCGTTGCCCATTAGGAACCTAGGTACAAGCCAATACTTTCACCTTCAATCTTTTGCCCTCAAAAAATCTTAAAGTTGTTATGATAATAATATCTAAGGTTGTTGAAACCAAAAATGTCTATTTTGAAGTTTTAATGCTGTAACTTTTGATCGCGATTTTATCGATTTTAATTTTTCAAACAGCATTAAACGCAGTTTTAGCAAGATGAAAAACGTTGTCTTGGGAAAAAATTAACTGGTTGAAAAATCTCAAAGTTATGTTTAACCACATTTTTTTTTAATTTTTTCGTACGCGGTAACTCCTGAAGGATTATTGACCGAGCCTTCTGCTCTGAAACCGGCTATGATGTGAAACGTTGCACGTAATATAACAAATATAAACTAAACCGTGCAGTCGTTAAACAGCGAACAGCTTTCAATGGAGTAAGGATAACACCGTAAATAACTCTGGGTGGAAGTTTTTTTGGACTCACTTCAAGGTAGACGAAAACATTTTTTTACAAATAAGAATTAAATTCGCAGTCTCTTGGCTGATTATGATTGCCCTGGCAGTGGCGTATTTTAGTTGCGACACTTTTATCCGGTGGAAGGATAGCCCCAGCCATGTTTAAAAATTATAATACAGATGAAGACATTTGCTTCACCGGTGTGCAATTTTCCTTTCTATAAAAATAGGTTTTGCAAAAATGATTTTATTCAAATATAAAATCATTTTTCAAATGGAATGAGTATATAATGGCAAACAAATAAAACTGTAAGCATGACTGTAGAAAATAAAAGGCGAGGTGACTTCAGTTAAACACTGCCTAAATCCCTACAAGACACAAGGTTCGTTATCAAAGTCAACGTGTTTTCAAATCCACACTAAAAGAATCCTTTCTTAATATTTCTCATTTGATAAAAGTGCTTCGCCGTCCAAAGTATTGCTGAATACGAGAAATACTGTGGTCAGTTCCTAATAATTACTCTGCAAGGATGGCCAAACGCGAACGAAGTCGCGGGTACAGCTAGTTTTCTAATAAAAGCAACGTTGCCCGGGATTGGAAAAGTGCCCGGTTAGTGATAGGCTGGTCACCTATCACGTTGTGGGACTAAGACGTATCTTCGGCTAATTGTGGATGCACACGTTGTACCTCTGCCTACTTCTTCGGGGATACGGGCATGAATATACCATTTTTTAGCTTTTTCCCCTCGGGCTAAGATTTTAAATTGATCTCAATAAAACATTAATCAATTAATATCACTTGTAGTCGCCTCTGTGGTCTAGTGGTCCAGCGTTGACGTTGACCACATGAGGTCCCAGGTTCGATTAAAAAAAAAGTGTTTTTTCAGTTTTCTGAGAAACACAAAGTTGCCCGGGATTGGAAAGTGCCCGGTTGGCGATAGGCCTGCCACCTATCACATTTGTGGGACCAAGTATCTTCGGCTAATCGTGGGTGCACTTGTTGTACCTCTACCTACCCCTTCGGGGATATGGGCGTGAAGATACTTTTTACACTTGTACTATTTCACAATAATCATATTGTGAAAAATCTGTAAACGGTTTACCTTGCAGCCCAATCCTGAAACTTCAAAGAGTAAAAACTATAAGCATAGATTTTTCAGTTCTAAGAAATATTGAAATTGAAACGAATGAAGCAACGAAATAATCATACATGCAGTCTATTTTGATAAAAATGCCAGTATATAGATTTTTGAAAAACTGTATATTTTGGAAACGATGATCAAATTGATTTTCAAATGGTCAAATTCAAATAGCATTCAACTCAATTTGACTGTTGCTTTAGCTAAATAATCTGTAGGTTAAAAAATTTCGAAGCAATGTAAAAAAACATTTTTTTTCAAAAATTTTCGTCATTGATAGAACCCAAGCAAATTATTATACACTTAACGGTACTTGACGCACTTTTCATAGAAGAAAATCTGATAAGATTTTGAAGTCAATCGGTTTATTAGCTTGAAAGTTATTTCAAAAATATTAAGTGAACTTGCTAAAAACAACGTAATTTTAATATTTGAAAAGCAGTAACATTCGAAAATAAGATTCGATTTTGATTTTTAAAACGGCATTCGACGTAATTTTTTTGGTACTAAAATATCGTAGAATACTAAAATATGATTGGTTGAAATTTTCAAAATTTTCGTCAACGATTACTTCCAAACAGATAAACCGATTTGACGCAATTTATGCATTAGACGTAATTTTTTTAAGAATAGAAATGATTAGTTTTTGTATTCAATCGATACATTAACCTGGAAGTTATATTTAAAAAAATCTGTTTCACCAACATTTTTTTTGTTTTTTTTCAAAATTTCTCAAAATCCCTTGGGCCCATTTGATTCAAATTTTCTTCGAGTGGAATCCAATCGAATTCCATCAACCGCGTTTCAATCGGACCAGCCGTTCAAAAGCTATGAGATGTTTATATACATACACATACAGACATACACACACACACACACACACACAAACACACATACAGACATACTGACGTCATCGCGAAAATAGTTAAAAAAGGTTCCTAGGACCTCAAAACGTGCACATCTGGTGAAAACTCGATTTTTGAAAATCGGAGCAAAATAAGTAACTTATCTTCATTCGTAACGGGAAGTTAAAAAGTACAAGTCTATTAAAACATTAATATTGTATTAAAATAGAGTTAATGAAAATGAATTAAATGAATTAAAGCTACCGCGCCAAAGTAGCATTTTAATTCGTTAGTTTCATAATAGATGGCGTTAGTAGTAATAAAATTCTAATACAACATGTATATTCTATTTTTTTAATATTTATAAAATTGTATTTTAATGGTAGATCATATCTAGACATGAATTTAAACTATCACGTCAAAGCTCAAACCTAAAAGTGCGATACTTTTTCAGTAAAACGGTACCACAAAAGTGTATAGAAAGTCCCCTAGTGTAATAAACATCCAAATCCAGAAACACAAACATTATTTTCATCACACAAATGTTCGTCCTTGTCGGGAATCGAACCCGAGCCCCATCGATACGTAGTCAGGTTCACTAACCATTCGAACAACTTTATGAAAAGAAATATTTATTAGTCCTTATGCAAAAGTCATAACTTTATTTTATTTCTGTGTACCCAACGGATTTGGACGGTGTAGTTTAAACATAAATGTTTGAGTGCTTATTAGGTTTAATGAACACCGTTATCTGATTTAGTCAAAAGTTCGTTAACGAAGTGATATATAACGATTAAATCTAAGCTTTGTGATTAATAGCCTATGAAACAAAAAGTATTCCTAAATATGTAAATACATATAAACATTCTGGTTTAAAAATTTATTATCTCTCAAAAAGAATTTACGTAAATTCGCTTACTGAGAAAATCTAGGTATAAACTCATTATTATCAGCATAGATACAGATAGGTACATATCGAATAAACGTAAAGTAGAAACGAGATGAACAAAATGTTTTAATAATATTTAATATGGAACAAGCAATTACTATTAAAAAAAATGCTAACCGGTTGATTCTGCCGACCATGCCTGAAACTTTTCGCTTAATTAAAGTATTTTAGCTCAATTAAAGTATTAAAGCATATATTTTTGAGCTATTTATATAAAATTATTTCAGCTAATCCAAGAGTTACAAAATCTAAAGTTTGTTAAAATGGTATTATTTTTTAATTTTGAAAATAAGTATATTTAGAACACGATTATCGATTTTAATATTTCAAAAAGCATTGAACATAATGTTTGGGTAACAAAATGTTGCATAAAAATTTATGAAACTTCTTGTTGAATTGAGATATTTTAAGTTCAAAGGAGCAAAAACTATACTTAATCTTGCATTTTTTCAGAGTACAAAAATCTAAAATTTGTTATTAATGCCAGTTTTTTAATTTTTAAAAAGATGTATATTATGAAAACGATGATCGATTTTGATCTTTTGAATGGCATCCAACGTAACTTTTGAGCTCTATTATGGTGTCTTAGATACAAAATAAATTTGTTGAAAAATGTCACAATAATGTCAAAATCCACCAATTTTGGTCAAATCAATTTAATACAGTTTTTTTTAAAATAGAAGAGCTGATTAGATTTTAAAATCAATTGATTCGTATAAAAGTTTAAAAAAAATGATGTTTATATCAAATGTTTTACATCAAATCAGTTGCAGTTTGTCAAATATTAAAATTGTGTTGTTTACAACACAATTCTATTATTTGACAAACTGTAACCTTTAAAAATATGATTTGATTTTAATTTTTGAAACGGCATATGACGCGGTTTTTTACGTACTAAAATATATGTGTATTATTAAAGAGCATTGGGGCTAACTCTTGTTCCCACCACTGTAACTTCTGTAAATCAGAATCAACCTTCCTGATAAAGATTAAGTTGCGAGCTCAGGGTGCCCTGTGGAAAAGCTAAGCTATCTTGAAACCCCCAACAAAATTAATCACAAAAATATAGGATGAGTAGGGAAATTCACCCAGTTTTCGTCTCTTTTATCAAGAGACAGCGAAATGCTAAAAGTATAATAAATGCTAAGAAATGAGACGTTTACAATCAGGTTAGCCTGATTGTTATTGCACTACGGTATTTTGGGTAATTAAGGACCTACCAAAATGGATTACTTAAATCTGGATCAGGCACGGAAAGGAGATTGATGATATCGTTCTGAAATGGCTACAAAAATATAACGTTAGCCGAAATTATTAAATTAATTTTACAATAAGTCAATATTAGAATTCAACGGACACTTTTTAAGAGTAAGTTAATTTTAAAATGTTTTTTCTTATTTCTAAATCAAGCAAATATTTTTCTTTTCTGCCATTAAGTTAATACTTTCTTTTATTTCGGACCAATTAAACAAATAAGTATGTCGGGTAGGTAAGGCGCAAAATTTTAAACAAACTATTGTATAAAATACAACTAAAACTCAAAGTTAACTCAAAGCTGAAATCGGTAGCTTCCATTAACGGGAAGTTAAAAAAAATCCAATCTAATTCGAAAAAACATAATCCTTCTTTAGACCGGGGTAAAAAGTATAAAGCCTGTGTCACTCGCACAATTAATCCATCAATTCGTTTAGGTGACAAAACGTGTCAAAAAATATGCAAACACTGACTGACCCACGCAGTTTTCCCTGTGAGTAAAGTAACATGTCATTATATTTTACACTTTTTATCTTCAGCACTTGGTGAAACTCCATTTGTAATTTTGTTAATACACTAGTAATTTTGTTAATACACGCCAACCGGCCACTTTTGCGGCATTTTTACAGAAGATGCCGTAAAAGGCGAAACCGATTGGCGATATTAATTAAATTTAAAGTGATTCGTGAAACAGTACAAGTGTAGTAACAAAAAAAATAACATGTCATTAATATAATTTTTCATACAAATTTTCATCCCCTATCTTAGCACTAAACAATTAAGGTTGATTAATAAAAAAATTGTGAAATTTTCATCAAGTATTTACCATTAAACAGGTAAACATTCGCACTTATAATGTTAATATTGATACATACAAACACACATACATACAATTCAAAAACATAACTCATCTTCTAGCGCAAAGATCTTGTGGCAAGTTCTTATGCCACATGCATAAGTTTACCAGCTACCTTACTCTCCAAACCGGAACATGACAGTTACAAGCACAGATGTTATTGCAGTAACATGTAACGCGGTGGTACCAGACCCGGGCGAGATAATGCAGAACTCTACCACCTAGTAGCCACGATGGTAGTGACTCACATAGCTAATCAGTCACCTTTTACGACATGCCTGACAGGACAACTGTTGACCTATTCTTCAAAGGAGCTCGGGACCAACATGGGGCAAAATGTAAACATTCATAACTTTCGAACGGCTTGACCGATCGCAACGCAGTTGATGGCATTCGATTGGATTCCGCTCAACTTAGACTTCTTGACGATTTGAGCTAATTTGGTCCAAGAGATTTCGAGAATGATTAAAAGCCTCAAAAAAATTTAGAAATAATACGTTTTAAATATAACTTCCAGATTAATGTACCGATTGAGTAAAAAATCTAATCAGCTCCTTACCCAAAGTAGCATAAATTGCATCGAAATCGGTTTATTCGTTCGGGGAAAGATAATTTTGACGAACAATTTTAAAAAGAGTTTTTTCAACATAAATTCGAGATTTTTAAGCAACCATTTTTTAACTCTTTACAATATTTTAATACTTAAAAAACTAATTCAAATGCAGTTTTAAAAATCAATTTATTAAAAAACTAGTAGGCTATTCTCTATACAAAACTGCATCAAATACCGTTATCCGGATCAAAATCGATCGATTTATTTGGGATTTGTCAATGACGAAAATTAAAAAAAAAAGATTAATATTGCTTCGACATTTTCAACCTATAGATTATGTAGCTAAGAAAACATTGAAGAGCGCAAAAATTACGTTGAATGACATTCGGAAGATCAAAGTCGATCAACGTTTCCAAAATTACAGCTTTTCAAAAATAAAATTATTGTCATTTTTAACAAAAGTCAGATTTTTTAATTCTGAAAACAATTAATACTTAGGCCTAATTTTTGCTCCTTTAGCTTAAAATATCTCAATTCAGCGCAGTGTTTCAGGGATGGCCTGCAGGGTCAACTGGTTCACAGATTTTTTGTTAAGATCTTATTCCGATTGCATTAATATTACGTTATGCTCTTTCTGATTTATCCAGTTGAGAAATATAACTTATAATTTATTAAAATAAAATACAGGATATTTTTGGTTAGGGTAAAGAATAACAAACTGAATACATATATTATCCTATGATATTTATATGTTATGAAATAATTATAAATTTAAGTATAATAGATTCTAACAAAGATGTCATAATCTAAATAATTCGTTATGATGTTGTAACCAGAGATTTAGCAAATAAATACATTTTTTCCCAAAATATCCATAGAAACCTAAAGAAAAATACGCAATTACTGTACTTATACAACTTTATTCTATTTTTTTAATGTAACTACATACATAATGATCATGCTAAAACATCCTGACACAACAGAATTTACTAATTAATGGTCAATACCAAATAGTTACTATTCGTAAAAATTGCAATCAATGAAATGTAATAATATAAGCATATATAGCAGTAATATCGCCTCTGTGGTCTAGTGGTCCAGCGTTGGCGTAGACCATATGAGGTCCCACGTTCGATTCCCGGGTCGGGCACTTTAAAAAAAAAGTGTTTTTCCAGATTTCTGAGAAACACAAAGTTGCCCGGGATTGGAAAGTGCCCGGTTGGCGATAGGCTTGCCACCTATCACATTTGTGGGACCAAGTATCTTCGGCTAATCGTGGCTGCACTTGTTGTACCTCTACCTACCCCTTCGAGGATATGGGCGTGAAGATACTTTTATAAGCAAATTTTGTTTTTGTTTTATTCGTCGACTATTGAAGCATTGTATCTAGAAATCTGAAATTAAAAGTCAGAAGTACTATATTATTCACTTTTCTCAATTTATTTTCACACGTCAACAATTTTTGCTACTATTGATGATGATTAATAATCAAGTTAGCGGATACAATAGCAGTTCGATTCCCTATTAAGACGAGGTATTTTGACGCGCGGCAGTACTATAGGAAATGGGCGGCGCGGCATGTTTTGAAACCGCTGGTAAATGTGTTAATTTTCGGATAAATAAATATAGGACTTCAGCTGAAAACCAAAATTTAGTACATTCTTTTTTGTATTTAAAACTAAATATCACCATTTAAAAATCATGTGGAAGATTAGAAATATTAATAAATAACTTGTTTTAGAGATTTTTTTAGCCTGTTTTCGGAATTTTATATGATCGAGTAAAGTACATTCTATCATGTAACAAGTTAGCACATTCCGTGGATAATATCTTCACGTATATTGTGTAATTTTTGTATAATTTTTATTTAACAATCAATACATAAAACACCAATTTTTTCCCGTTTGTCCCGGTACCTTGCCTTATGTATTTAAATAAAATATAGGAAATATAACTAGAGTTGGTCAATGGTGAGTCTTTTTGCTGTTGTGTACAAGGAATACTTGCTGTGACAAAAATACTACTTAAATTCAAGAGTCTATTCACGTCCAGTTGACTATCTACCCACAAGAAAAAAGACGATATGGTATTTATTTCATTTTTACGTCAAAATATATTAAAAATATTTCTAAATCAATATATACTTGTGTTTTAGTTTTTTTTTTATTACAAACTGAGTTTTATTGTTGACTTTACTCACGATATAATATTTTATCTCTCAAGATTAGTTTCTTTTTTTTTTCATGAAGTTACCCTATGTCCTTTTCTAACTATATTATTCACATTTCATGGTGATTGGTAGTGTGATTAAGACATCAAAATGTAACATATAAAAAAAACAGACAATTGCATAAACTCGTTAGTTCGTTATTTTAAACTTCTTTAAGGCTTTTCTGTTATCTTTACATAAAGAAGTAAAAGTATCTTCACGCCTGTATCCCTGAAAGGGTAGGCAGAGGTACACGGTTAGCCGAAGATATTTGATCCCACAATGTGATAGGTGGCAAGCCTATCGCCAACCGGGCACTTTCCAATCCCGGTCAATGTTGTTCTTACCAGAAAACTTAAAAAACACGTTTTTAAATTGCCCGACCGAGAAATTGAACGCAGGACCTCATGTGGTCAACTCCGACACCGGACCACTAGACTACAGAGGCGATGTTAAGATTTTTTTTAATATATCTAGTTTTTTAAAACTTAGATAAAAAACCTTTAGGAGATGACGGGGAGAATGTTTGGATTTTACCTAATTTCTTAAATAACTTCAAAACTGTACCTAAAATTTATAAAAAAAATATATATTTGAAATTCTCATACCAAGTATTTTTGTTTGACGTGTCACAAAATAAACTTTGCACAATTTGTTTTTTAATATTTTAATTTACTCTCCGAAATATGGCGACGCCATTCAGCATAATTATGCCCGTGTTTAAGCCGCTAATTACATATGTGTACCGAATTAGACTCAATTACTCCAATAGCTAGGGATTAAATCGGCAGTGGCAGACAAATGGACAAACAGACAGACAAACAGATCTGGACTGAGACTGTTGATTCTAAATGTATACCTTTTTTGAGGTAATAAATTCTGCTGTTGTAGCTACAGATTTTCTCTAAGAGAGACAGACATTCAGCTGATCGGTAACAGATGTTATATTTAATTGGGATAAAAATCTATACACATCCAATACACATGTAAAGTAGCGAAGAAAAAAGGTAGACATTGATACATAATAGCAAATAATAAATATCGCTAAACAACTTACACGATATTATCACCATATGATCCTAAAGTAAGAAAATTATTTGCTTGTGCTATGAATGTAAGTTAACGATACTAATATATAGAAATATATATACAGACTGACTGGTGAGTTACCTTCAATATTTAAGGACGTGATAGTTTTCGATCATAATGTTATATGATGGGAAAAAATAATATTAAAAATTAATATTAAAATACTTCTTAGTAAATTTAGTAAACAGTACACCGAGAATCCTATATAACACACAAACTTAGAAATACAAACATCTATGCTCATCGCACCAAAAAAAACAAACAGGGACAAACGTCCCTGTTGGGAATCGAACGCCGGCCCCATCGATTCGTGGCTTGGTTCGCTAACTAGTTGATCAACGGGGCGGAACATAATAAACGTAATATTTAAACATATACGCGTATAAATAAACATAAGTATGGACATATTATGATAATCATAATGGAATATTTATGAAACTACAAAGATTTTTTATATTTATAAGAAGTATCCATAGATTTGACATCTAAAGATCAAGAGAAAAATGGCATCGTATGAATGAGAAAGAAAATTCTATATCATTCTATTATCGAAACGGAGTAATAACAAAATATGTACAGTGCTATGATTCAAAAACAACAATCTTTTAAACTAATAATAATGCTAAAGACTTACCTTGATTTGATACAAATTTAAAATCTATACATATAATAAAATCGTAGGAAAGTCAAAACTGTACATTGAATATTTTTTTAAAAGAATACTTGGGGCGTGATCTACAATCGATATCGAAGCCAAAAATATAGTTTTTAGAATTTTTGTCTGTTTGTTTGTATGTCGGGGGTAAACTCAAAAAGTGCTGCATGGATTTACTTCAAATTTTGCATGAATATTACTAACAGGTCGGGTCAACATATATGCTACATATTATCACGCTATCACCTACGAAGGAGGAGCTGTGCGGAGAAAACGAAGTCCGCGCGGACGAAGTCGTGGGCAACAGCTAGTAAAATATAAAGTAAATCTCAGAAAAAGTATTTTAAACATCATAAATAAACACGAAAGTATTTTTACAATTTTTTCAATATAAATGAAATTGGTCATAATTATGTTGTTAATATTTTACACAAAAATATATAAAATGAGTATATACAGTCATCAATTTCTAAACTGTTGTGTAAAAATAAAGCTAAAGTGCTAATTCTTTACTTATTATTAAAATAACTGTTATATCTTATGAAATGTTTGGGATTATTAATTATTTAACATATTTTAAATTAATATTACTGTTCGCCTGAAATAAAGTCAACTATTTTATTAAGGTAACAATTAAGTCGATAATAGACGAGAACAAAACAGCATAAAAAGGTCTGACAGATATGTTTTCAAGGCATATATGTTTGTGAAATCAAGTAGTGAAGTGTCGTAATGTGTAATCAGTTTTATATTTTGTATTTAATATAATTCGATATTCCGTCAGTTGTTTAAATTAATAAATCTTATACCTTATACCAAGTGGAGGAAAACATTAGAAAGGAATAACCTAAGAAAATTGATTTAATTCGTTCAGCAGTTCTTTAGGTAAATTCTGAATATAACATATAACGTGATATTTGTATATAGAATTGGCCCAGATAATAAACAATGTAATTGTAGTTTCGATACGTGTTAAAGGACAAGATAGTTGAAAACATGCGACGTTAATTTGATTCTACTTTTTTGATGAAGTATAAAAAAGAATCTTTACCCCTTAGCGTATGTAACGATCGGTGGGTATGGGTGGGATGCGTGTTCATGGTGTCAAATGGCAAATAATTGTTTGTAAGCAATGAACTTCTATATCAACTATGCACGGGTATATACACTAACATTTTTATTGGATAATTAGGTAAAAATTTACGTATTTTTTACATACTCAGTATCAGAATTCAGGACTGAATACCCTCCTCCAGCATGTACAACAACCTTTTACCAGTCAACTGTTCAACCAGCAAATTCCTCAACGTCATTTTCTTAAATTTGAAATATTTTTGAAATATTTTTCTTTAAAAATATTTAGTTACCGATTTGACCAAGGCTTAGTTTCATAAGACAACTTTCTTATAAGAAACGTGAACTTATTTTTCTCCCACAAATTCAATCAGAGCGCGACCATTAAATGTTATGTGAGGGAATTTGTATTAAAGCTCATGCGACACACTCATAATAATTTTGTTTGTGTCTCTGTGGGTTAACATGTTTGTACAGTATAGCACATAAATATTAGATTATGTTTATTTAGGTTAGCCTACGCTGTAATCTGAGTCAGTAAAGTATTAATAAACGAAGTGTTACGCAACGAGTTAATCAACACTTTGTCAACTACATCGTTAAATATACAGTGTGTACAATTTTTATATGCTTATATGCTTAAAAAAATTATTGAACCGTACATTTTACTTAGTATAGTGTATGAAAACTAAGATCGCCCTTGTGGAAAAATTTCTCGGATAAAAGTAGGTAAATAACTTACAAAGTGAAAGTAACAGTTTATGAATGTTTATTTTTATTTAAAAAGTCGAAAAAAGTCTTACAAAGTCGGAAAAACTCGGAGTAATTCCAAAATTTCGGACTCTTCCAGAAGAGTTATTCAGTGTTAATAAATCTTGCAACGTTTATGGGTACTAAAAGAAATATATTAAAAGTTATTAATACTACGAAAGTGTAATAAAGGGGAAAAAAATATAACTAATACTTCCCCGGTTTTCCGTTTAAGAATTTGAAACTTTCTTCTTTGTTTAAAAAAAGGTTACCGTTACTGTCGATCAATATTATAAACTTTGTTTCTTCAATTTTTGATAATTATTATTAAAATCTATTATATCACAACGTTATTTGCCAATTTTTATTTTATTGTACTTTTATTACATAAATATATTTATAAATTAAGTAAAAATTAAAACAGCTGATCTAATTAGCTTTTGACAGGTTGAGTCAGTGTTGCCAGAGAAAAAGTCAATCTTTCGTCCTTAAGCCGGCTGTACACATTGGGCCAAGCATTGGGCCAAGCATTGGGCCAACTGTTGGGCCAACATTAAATGTTTCTGTTTACACATTGGTGTATTGACCATTCTGCATTGGCTCTTTAATAACGATGGACGTAGAATCTCTTACAGCCGTAAGATTTGTCATTAAAGATTCCTTTTTCTTTTTTAGTTCAATAACAGGAATACTTATCTTTTTTTTCATATCATAAGACATATGGGTCTCCTGATGGAAAGAGTCAACCATCGCCAATAGACACCAAAGATGTTAATGGTGCGTTGCTATCTTGTGGCGAGGTTTAATGCCACATGTATAAGTTTACCGGCTACCTTAACCTCCAAACCGGAACACGACAGTGACTAGCACTAACGCTATTTCAGCAGCAATCTGCTATACGTTTCTAAGCATCATTAACCTGAAATAAAAGTATTAAAAAATGGTATTTTTAATAACCTAACCTAATACCTAATGTCATCTGAAACAGTGCACTGCTCTGAACCTCCTCTCACCAATGAGGCAAAACAATGCGAAATGAGACAAGACGAGAAAAGTTTAAAAAATAACTAGTATTGACTTGAATTCAATACGAACAACACGTATTCGGAATTAGGATAGATTCCTTATAATAATTCCGTATAAGATACTAAAAATAATAATTACTTTATACTTTAAAATCAGTCCAAATCTCGTAAATATGTATCGATAAGTAATTATTATTATCAATATGTTACAGAATTTCTCGATAAAGATGATCATATTTAATAATTTTGGTGTAATAATGAAAAAGTTTCAATTCATAAAGTACATTCATCATCATCAGTCATTCATTGGTTCATTTTGATACATTTCTATGAATTGTAAAACCTCAGTGTTTGTGTACGCCATCGTAACTCGGGAACAACAATTTAACTCAAGCGCAACACAACCGTCTTTACTGACGTATGACAATGAACTGAATAAGAGGCCAACGTGTGAACACCGTTGGCGGAGCGCGCCAAGATCCTTTGATGTGCGCACGAAAAACCGACAACATTCGCTTGGCCGGCCAATGTTGGCGCCAACTACCAACATAGCGCCAAGTAGGCTTCTACACGTTGGGCCAAGCATTGGCCCAATGCTTGGCCCAATGCTTGGCCCAATGTGTACAGCCGCTATTAAGAGCATGTGTCAGAGGCCTAGTAGCATATCAAAGCAGTCAAGAATAACGACGTTAATAAGTCGGCGATTGCTAAACATCTACAGCTGTAGTCGGGCCGTAATCACTGGATGGAATTTCATAGGCCACGCGTATTTTCGACAGAACGCCATATTACATTCCACGGCTAGTGAAAGAAGCCATTGAAATCAAAAAACATCCAAATTTCAACCGGGAAGACGCACGTAGTACGTCCTTGATAAGTTTTCTTGGCACGTATTGATTTTTGAAAAGCTGTATATTTTGGAAACGATGATCGATTTGATCTTTCAAATGGCATTCAACTCAATTTAAATATTGCTTTAGCTAAAAAATCGGTAGGTTCAAAAATTTCGAAGCAATGTCAAAAAAACATTTTCGTCTATGATAGATCCCAAACAAATTTACCGATTTTTATCCAATTAACGGTACTTGGCGCAGTTTTTAAAGGAGAAACGATGATAAGATTTTGAAGTCAATCGGTATATTAGCCTGAAAGTTATTTCCAAAATATTAAGTAACTTTGCTAAAGAAAACGTAATTTTAATATTTGAAAAGTTGTAACCTTTGAAAATAAGGTTCGGTTTTGATTTTTAAAAGGGCATTCGACGTAATTTTTATAGTATTAAAATATCGTAGAATACCAAAAAATAATTGGTTGAAATATTTCGAAGTTATGTCGAAAAAACACTTTTTTCAAAATTTTCGTCAACGATTACTTCCAAACGAATAAACTGATTTTGAGGCAATTTATGCATTAGATGTATTTTTTTGAGGAATAGTTTTTGTACTCAATCGGTACATTAATCTGGAAGTTATTAAAAAAAAAATTGTTTCGTCACAATTTGTTTAGGGTATTTTCAAAATTTCTCAAAATCTCTTAGGCCCATTTGGTACTAAATTTCAGGAAGTATAAGTTGAGCGGAATCCAATCGAATGCCACCAACCGCGTTTCAATCGGTCCAGGCGTTCAAAACTTATGAGTTGTTGACACACACACACACTCACACACACACACTCACACACACACATACATACAGACATACTGACGTCATCGCGAAAATAGTCGAAAATGGTTCCTAAGCCCACAAAACGCGGACATATGGTGAAAACTCCATTTCCATCCAAACGAGTAATTCATGTATTATTGAATTGTTTCTCCAAAACAGCTCTATTGGTTTTAATGAAATGTTGTAATTAGATAGTCTTTTACTAAGGTAATTGACCGTACTATGAAAAATTATCTATACATACAATAAAATCGTAGGAAAGTCAAAACTGTACTGAATTTTTTTTAAAAGAATACTTGGGGGTGACCTACAATCGATATCGAAGCCAAAAATATAGTTTTTAGAATTTATGTCTGTCTGTTTGTCTGTATGTATGTCCGGGGTAAACTCCAAAAGTACTACATGGATTTATTTCAAATTTTGCATGACTATTACTAACAGGTCGGGTCAACATATAGGCTACATATTATCAAGCTGTCACCTACGGGGGAGGTGCTGTGCGGAGTAAACGAAGTCCGCGCGGACGAAGTCTTGGGCAACAGCCAGTATAATTATGGCGAGCGAAGCGAGCCCTACACTAGGCGACTTTCTATGCACTTTTGTGGTACATTTTCCTGAAAAAGTATCCCACTTTAAGGTTTGGGCTTTGACGTGGTGGTTTAAATTCATGTCTAGATATATTATCTACCATTAAAATGCTATTTCATAAACATTAAAAAAATAGAAAATACATTTTGTATTAGAATTTTATTACTGCTAACGCCATCTATTATAAAAATAAATAAATAATAATAATAAATAAATATTCACGGGACAAACTACACTTACTGATCTAACCCCAAAGTAAGCAAATATTTGCTTGTGTTATGGGTGTTAGTCAACGATACTAATACATAGAAATACATAATATATAAATACCAGAATATATATAATAAACACCTAAACCCAGAAATACAAACATTTACGCTCATCACACAAATGCTTGTCCCCGTCGGGGATCGAACCCGAGCCCCGTTGATTGCGTAGTCAGGGTCGCTAACCACTCGACCAACGGGAGGGTCAAATAACGAGTAAAAATGCTACAAAGCTACACTAGGCGACGATCTGTGCCCTTTAGTGGTACATTTTACTAAAAAAATATCGCACTTTTAGGTTTAAGCTTTGGCGTGGTAGTTTTATTTTGTTTAATTCATTTTCATTCACTCCAGTTTAATACAATATTAATCTATTAAAACACTTGTACTTTTTAACTTCCCACTACGTATGTAGATAGGAAGGTTACTGATTTTGCTCCGATTTTCAAAAATGGAGTTTTCACCATATGTCCGCGTTTTGTGGGCTTAGGAACCATTTTCGACTATTTTCGCGATGACGTCAGTATGTCTGTATGTATGTATGTGTGTGAGTGTGTGTGTGTGAGTGTGTGTGTGTGTCAACAACTCATAAGTTTTGAACGCCTGGACCGATTGAAACGCGGTTGGTGGCATTCGATTGGATTCCGCTCAACTTATACTTCCTGAAATTTAGTACCAAATGGGCCTAAGAGATTTTGAGAAATTTTGAAAATACCCTAAACAAATTGTGACGAAACAATTTTTTTTTTAATAACTTCCAGATTAATGTACCGATTGAGTACAAAAACTATTCCTCAAAAAAATACATCTAATGCATAAATTGCCTCAAAATCAGTTTATTCGTTTGGAAGTAATCGTTGACGAAAATTTTGAAAAAAGTGTTTTTTCGACATAACTTCGAAATATTTCAACCAATTATTTTTTGGTATTCTACGATATTTTAATACTATAAAAATTACGTCGAATGCCCTTTTAAAAATCAAAACCGAACCTTATTTTCAAAGGTTACAACTTTTCAAATATTAAAATTACGTTTTCTTTAGCAAAGTTACTTAATATTTTGGAAATAACTTTCAGGCTAATATACCGATTGACTTCAAAATCTTATCATCGTTTCTCCTTTAAAAACTGCGCCAAGTACCGTTAATTGGATAAAAATCGGTAAATTTGTTTGGGATCTATCATAGACGAAAATGTTTTTTTGACATTGCTTCGAAATTTTTGAACCTACCGATTTTTTAGCTAAAGCAATATTTAAATTGAGTTGAATGCCATTTGAAAGATCAAATCGATCATCGTTTCCAAAATATACAGCTTTTCAAAAATCAATACGTGCCAAGAAAACTTATCAAGGACGTACTACGTGCGTCTTCCCGGTTGAAATTTGGATGTTTTTTGATTTCAATGGCTTCTTTCACTAGCCGTGGAATGTAATATGGCGTTCTGTCGAAAATACGCGTGGCCTATGAAATTCCATCCAGTGATTACGGCCCGACTACAGCTGTAGATGTTTAGCAATCGCCGACTTATTAACGTCGTTATTCTTGACTGCTTTGATATGCTACTAGGCCTCTGACACATGCTCTTAATAGCGGCTGTACACATTGGGCCAAGCATTGGGCCAAGCATTGGGCCAATGCTTGGCCCAACGTGTAGAAGCCTACTTGGCGCTATGTTGGTAGTTGGCGCCAACATTGGCCGGCCAAGCGAATGTTGTCGGTTTTTCGTGCGCACATCAAAGGATCTTGGCGCGCTCCGCCAACGGTGTTCACACGTTGGCCTCTTATTCAGTTCATTGTCATACGTCAGTAAAGACGGTTGTGTTGCGCTTGAGTTAAATTGTTGTTCCCGAGTTACGATGGCGTACACAAACACTGAGGTTTTACAATTCATAGAAATGTATCAAAATGAACCAATGAATGACTGATGATGATGAATGTACTTTATGAATTGAAACTTTTTCATTATTACACCAAAATTATTAAATATGATCATCTTTATCGAGAAATTCTGTAACATATTGATAATAATAATTACTTATCGATACATATTTACGAGATTTGGACTGATTTTAAAGTATAAAGTAATTATTATTTTTAGTATCTTATACGGAATTATTATAAGGAATCTATCCTAATTCCGAATACGTGTTGTTCGTATTGAATTCAAGTCAATACTAGTTATTTTTTAAACTTTTCTCGTCTTGTCTCATTTCGCATTGTTTTGCCTCATTGGTGAGAGGAGGTTCAGAGCAGTGCACTGTTTCAGATGACATTAGGTATTAGGTTAGGTTATTAAAAATACCATTTTTTAATACTTTTATTTCAGGTTAATGATGCTTAGAAACGTATAGCAGATTGCTGCTGAAATAGCGTTAGTGCTAGTCACTGTCGTGTTCCGGTTTGGAGGTTAAGGTAGCCGGTAAACTTATACATGTGGCATTAAACCTCGCCACAAGATAGCAACGCACCATTAACATCTTTGGTGTCTATTGGCGATGGTTGACTCTTTCCATCAGGAGACCCATATGTCTTATGATATGAAAAAAAAGATAAGTATTCCTGTTATTGAACTAAAAAAGAAAAAGGAATCTTTAATGACAAATCTTACGGCTGTAAGAGATTCTACGTCCATCGTTATTAAAGAGCCAATGCAGAATGGTCAATACACCAATGTGTAAACAGAAACATTTAATGTTGGCCCAACAGTTGGCCCAATGCTTGGCCCAATGCTTGGCCCAATGTGTACAGCCGGCTTAAGGACGAAAGATTGACTTTTTCTCTGGCAACACTGACTCAACCTGTCAAAAGCTAATTAGATCAGCTGTTTTAATTTTTACTTAATTTATAAATATATTTATGTAATAAAAGTACAATAAAATAAAAATTGGCAAATAACGTTGTGATATAATAGATTTTAATAATAATTATCAAAAATTGAAGAAACAAAGTTTATAATATTGATCGACAGTAACGGTAACCTTTTTTTAAACAAAGAAGAAAGTTTCAAATTCTTAAACGGAAAACCGGGGAAGTATTAGTTATATTTTTTTCCCCTTTATTACACTTTCGTAGTATTAATAACTTTTAATATATTTCTTTTAGTACCCATAAACGTTGCAAGATTTATTAACACTGAATAACTCTTCTGGAAGAGTCCGAAATTTTGGAATTACTCCGAGTTTTTCCGACTTTGTAAGACTTTTTTCGACTTTTTAAATAAAAATAAACATTCATAAACTGTTACTTTCACTTTGTAAGTTATTTACCTACTTTTATCCGAGAAATTTTTCCACAAGGGCGGAGAACGCGTTTCTCCGAACTTAGTTTTCATAAATTTTAATTGTTATAATAGATAGCAAATAATCTGATAGATTTCTGATGGGAAAAGATATCGTTGTCGTCGTACCATAAATATTATGGTGCGCTGCTATCCGTGAGGTGGGATTATAATGCTATATGCTGAAATATACCAGATACTTTGCTCTCCGAATCTGAACACAACGCATCAATGGCATCAACGCCTGTCATTCTGACAGATGGTTTATGTACGACGCTAAGTTGATGGTACCATATAGACTCGACACCGAGTAGTCACGATAGAAGTGAATCGTATAGCCAATTGTTTGCCTTTTATGAAATGCCAGGCACCATTTGAAAGATAGTTTATTTTTCAAATGGTGCCTGGAATAACTCCAACATTAATTCAGAAAAAAAGAACTTTTGGGAATCACTCGCCAATGTGATTTTAATATCAGCTATAAGCGAAATACTACCAGCCTAAATCCACAATCAGGGCGAGCGAAGCGAGCTGAAGATACTTAAGTCCCACAATGTGATAGGTGGCCAGCCTATCGCCAGTAGGGCACTTTTCCAATCCCGGGCAAAGTTGTTTTATCAAAAAACTGAAAAAACACATTTTTTCATTTGCCTGACTCTGGAATCGAACTCCGATGTTTTCTCTGAGAGAAAAATTCGAAAAATATATTCGCTGAGTGTTTACTGTCAATTCTTCGCACCTGTGTAGTCCAAAAATTTTGAAGGTTTATTTAAATAAAACATTTTTTGATTTTGATTTCGTAAATCGACGTAAAACCAGGAACTTCCTGATTTTGGAAAAAAATAACAATTATTTCAGCAAAATGTCAAAAATGTGTTTTTTATAAGATCAACCTTCATTTTTAATACATATTTTTTCATGAAAATACCAACAAACAAAAACCAAATATTCCTAGTCCAAAGCCTGACGACGCGGGCCTTTTTGCAAATGTAATGTTTAGGTGAAAATACACTGAGTTTTTTAGGTTAGATAATCATAAATAAAGTCCATACATTAAAAGACGTAATTCTCATAAAAATACTTTTATAACAATATTACTAGATAGTATAACTTTGCGAGCCCTTACAAAGCTCTGCTTTTTGCTAGTAAATATGGTAAATTTAACATATTCATTGACCTTAAGCATACTCTGAATTTAGACGAATATTTTATAGAATCAGGTGTTACTTGTGCTAACCCACTGTCACAGATTACCACAACGAACGTGAGTTTAGTTTCAATAAAAAGAAAGTTTCCTTTTAAATATTTTGTATCATATAAATACGATTTCGTAAAAATAAAATGTTAACTTGTTTATTGAAAATTAACAGCTTTATGCTTTAAACAGCCAAACGGGCTGTTGTACTGTCTAGGCTTAAATTTAACTTCTGGGAGGATCCGTTGTTGTTTTCTTTGGGGTCTTGATGGCAAACATAATCCCTGGAATGGCCGATATAACACTTCGCTACAGCATGAAGCTGACAGTGAACACGCCATTGCCAGGAACAACTCCTTTACTTCTAATCCCATATGGAGGTCGTTTTTAGCTGAATATCCCAATTTAACCACGCGATCCTTGAACTCTCATTGCCCACTAAAATGTTGAAAAATAACCGAAGCCTCCATCGCGGGTGTCTTTTATAGACGCAAAACGAGCGTGAGAAATCTAGAAATATATACGCGTGGCTTCTGCCGGCCAAGCTGTATCTTACGTTAAAATTTACGTGACTTTATAAATTAAGGAAGAAATAAATTTCCGCGGATTTTATGTGTGACTGCTGCAATATCATTGGAATGAGAAAAGAACTGTTACATCCCTATTTTCCATGCAATAATGCCGAAGTGCATATAAGCTGGATAGTCAGCAATATATATGTATAAATACTCGCTGTTTCCCAAATATTCTTCAGTTAGATATTCTCTAGCCTAAACGCTGCCCAGCTACGGACCTGGTTTCTGCCCGCCGGCCTGGACACAGCGAATAGACTAGTGCTATATCCATACTCCGGGTCGCAATAACCCTTCACAAGGGAACCGCGAAAAAGTGTGATCCTTGTTAGAGTGTTTATAGTTAAAGTCCCATTAGTTAGTAATTGTAGAAAGTGAAATAAATAACTTGTGTTCCGAAAAAGTGCTTTTTTTTATAAGTGCTCGGAGGCGCAACCTAACAGAACGTTAACCGAAGGTAAAAACCGGCCAAGATTGAGTCGGACTCATTTTATTGCCATTAATCAACAAATTCCATTATTACTAATTCAGTGCCTTATTCATGGCTGTCACGTGTGATGTAACAATTCAAAGATAATGTATATAATTTCTTACGGTAATGTATGAGACAATAAACCAAGGTATAAGACTTTTTGTTTTCCTGCGGGTGGTGAGATTTATTGTATTCCTGAACCTATAAGGATAGAGAGTGGAATTTTCCAATAATAGTTTAAGCCCCTTCTGGTTTTGCTTTGTTTTAAATTCCATATGTGTTCTACTTAGATATTCAAAGTTAGGCTATTGGTTTGGTAAAAGGGGTGAAACCATTTCTTATCTTTTTATATGTTAATGATATTAATTTGTTAGCATTCAAGAAATCAGACTAAATGTAATCATTAAACTTTACGCCAAAGTTTAATAATGGATCTTAGCATGGATTAATGAGGGGTAGTTCATGCATATATAGAGAGACAGAGTTGTATATGTCAAAAATTTACAACTTTCGGTGACAGCATATATCAGATCACTCCCTAAAACCAAAACTGGTATATCGGAATGTTTAAGCATACAGAAAAAAAAAATTTAGGCCATTAAGCCGTTACTTACTAATTGTTTCTTAGACCGCTTGACAAAAGTTCAAAAAGTCTTTTTATCCAGTGATTCAACAGCCCCTGCTTATAACCTTCGGCATATCAAAGTGAACTCAAACCAAGTTAGGTGCCCTGGGCATTTTATAACCTTTTATAAAATACTACATTTATCCACGTTCCAAACATTCTTCCCCTACAGCATTCCAAAGTAAAATTAAACAACTTTATAGTAAATAAGTTGAATATCTTAATAAACACAAGGATCATAAACTATTTCAGAAAATTAAGTAAACTTAAATTATTTTTGTTCTACAAGGAAAATTCTTAAAACGTTAGTAGACTAACGTTGAGATATTGTGTAGCGGAAAATCCGCTTAAGATTTATTCCCTTTTATCTCAAAGTATTTCATTTTTGCTATTTCTTACACCTCCAGATTATTTTATGTACCATAACAAAACGTATATTGTATTAGACAATTCTTTGAAGAATAGACCAACTGCCAACTGCCAACTGGCAGGTCATAAAAGGCGAGCGATTGGCTATGCGAGTCACTTCCATCGTGAATACTAGGTGGTAGAATTCTGCATTTTCTCGCCCGGGTCTGGGACCACCGCCTTACCTATTCCTGCCGCAATAGCGTCAGTGCTTGTCACTGTCGTGTTCCGGTTTGGAGGGTAAACTTATGCATGTAGCATTAGACCTCGCAATAGGATAGCAACGCGCCATTGACATCTTTGGTGTCTATAGGCTTCAGTTGACTCTTTCCATCAGGAGACCCATGTGCATGTTTGCTATCTTATGATTTATACTAGCTGTTGCCAGCGTCTTCGTCCGCACTCCGCGCTGCTTTTCCCCCGTAGGTGATAGCGTGATAATATATAGCCTATATGTTGACACGACCTATTCATTAAAAATTTGAAGTAAATTCATGCCGTACTTTTTGAGTTTACCCCAAACATACATACAGACAAACAGACAAAAATTCTATAAACTATATTTTTGGCTTCGATATCGATTGTAGATCATGCCCCAAGTATTCTTTTAAAAAAAATATTCAGTGTACAGTTTTGACTTTCCTACGATTTTATTATATGTATATGTATATGTTGTCATCAATTCTACGGGAGGAATTCGATAAAGCACTAAAGGATATACAAAACGGATAGGCGCCAGGAGAATATAGAATACACATAGAGTTAATAAAATACGCCATATGCAACACATTACTAGATAAAATTTTTGATATAACCCAGTTAATGTACTTAGAAGGGGAGGTACCATATGATTTTAAAACAAGTAGAACAGTATTATTACCAAAAAAACCAAACACAATTAAATGTGAGGAATATAGGACCCTAAGTTTAGTATCACATGCCTCTAAAATATTGCTGAAGATTATACAAAACCGAGTAAAATCCAAAATAGACAAATTGGTGGGTGACGATCAATACGGCTTTAGAACGGGTAGAGGAACGAGAGAAGCGATGCTTATTTTAAGAACGATGATATATAGGCGACTAGATCTAGGGTTGACAACATGTATGGCGTTTATCGACTTAGAAAAGGCTTTTGACCGGGTTGACTGGAAACTAATGATGGGAGTTTTAAAGAGAGCTGGAATAGATTACAGGGATAGGAAAATAATTTACGAGCTTTATAAGGAACAAAAGACCATTATAGAAATAGGAGATGAGAAGGAAACGGCAAATATAAGACAAGGAGTTAGACATGGTTGTCCACTTTCACCTCTTATATTTAATTTGTTCATAGAAGAAGCCATACGAGAAATTAAAGAATATGAATCAGGTGCGATAAAATTCAATGGGAAGAAAATATTATTTATACGATTCGCAGATGACATTGTCGCATTAGCTGAATCTGAATCACAACTACAAAATTTAACTACCCTCATGGATAATATTTTTAGAAAATATAGACTTAAAATAAACACAAATAAAACTAAAATTCTAGTAACAGCAAAAAACAGCAACCCTTGCGCTCCAATCTACCTTAATACAATTCCAATAGAACAGGTTACACATTTTAAGTATTTAGTCATCTTTTGCGACACGATGAACTAACTATTCAAAACAGTGATAGAAGGAAATTTGGAGGGAAGACGAGGTAGAGGAAGACCAAGGATAGAATTCATAAGCCATGTCAGACACAAAACCAACACAGCCTCCTATCAAGTGGTGAAAGAGCTCGCCCTTGATAGAGAAAAATGGAGATCGCTTCACAGACAAGAGCCTAGCTCTTAAATATGATGATGATGATATGTATATGTATGTATAGATAAATAAACAAAAATAGGAAAACCGAAAATAGAGGTGCTAAATCCTACGGACAGACTGTAAATATATCACACAGATATTTTTTAAAAATGGTGAAATTACTATTAATGAGTCATAACACAAATATTAATTACGAAATTTGACAAGAAAAATTGTACAGGAAGACGTTATAGGTTTATGTAGAAGTCGGTATAGATGTTACTCCTTGACGCTTAAGATTATCAATGTGACAAAATTTTGCCAACTCGTTTTTTCTATCACTGAAATTGTAGCGTCGTTTCACGTAACGCTGCGATGATGATTATTTATGAGTATTGACTGGAATTATAACCAGGAAAGGCTAGTCCCGAGAAACGGAACCAATATATACCTAGATGACATAAATGATTATTTTTTAAGGAAAACATATTTTTCAACTTTATGCACATCGCATTAGAGCTGCTTTTTTTCAATCACTTTCAAAATTCGAGAGTAACCGACGGGCCACAGCTACCTGCGGCGCGACCTGCGACACGAAATGCGGCGCGGTGAGTCGCGCGACCATCTGGGTATGCCACAGCTTCTTGACTTGTTGCGACCGCGGCGGCGTGCCGCTGAGCTGTCACACCTCGATACTAGCTAGTACCAGGGTCGGATTTTGTAATACTATTTTTACTATATTCTTTTGATGCTATATTTATTATCGTAACGTTAGGATTGTAGTAAGGGTTAAGAATAAAGTCGATCTCGGAAAAGCTTAAAGCTGAAATTAAAATTAAATTCCATAATGAAGCCACGTTGAAAGTATACCCTCCCAAAAAAAAAAGAATTTTCAAAATCTATTCATAAATTCCCGAATTTCGAAGTAACAAACAAAAAATACTGCTACATACAGGGAAATCGGTTGAAAATGATTACTATTACCTGCTAATAGTAGGTTATGGTTCTTGTTATATATCTTATATATATATATATATATATATATATATATATATATATATATATATATATATATATATATATATATATATATATATATATATATATATATATATATATATATATATATATATATATATATATATATATATATATATATATATAAATCAATTTCTATTTTCCGTGGTCACGACATCACGCGCGAATGGCTGGACCTATTTCGCTAATTCTTTTTTTGTTGTGTTTTTAATTGCCAGGAAAAGGTTTTTATAAAAGAAAATTTGACGAAAATTGGGCAGAATATTAGAAAATTAAAGAATACTAACCACCATATAAAGTAAAATGCCCTTTTGGCTGCCTGGAAGGGCAATCCCGTTTATAAACTACTTGTCAGGTTGTTTGCCCGCTATGGATTTCTAATATGTATGGCAAAACAACGTTTGCCGGGTCACCTAGTAGTAATATATATTTGTTAAGATACTGTTGTAATTTGATGCTCGTCTTGTCACTTTTATTCTAATGATACTTGCTATCTGAAAGACTTATTATACTATTCAGATCAGCAAACGTGCAAGTTTTAATAACTACAATTTTCCAGTAACTGTAATTAAATTATTATTATTTTAATTTATATGAAGTAAAACAAAGTTTATATGTAGGTTAATTATTTAAACATGCAGAATTATGTAATTAAAATTGCAACAAAATATCATCTCATTAACTTAAGAGGCTTAAAATGGAAATTTCTTTTAAAGTTGATCACCCTTTTAGTTGGCTACCGCCCCTACTACGCAATCCATGGAGCTCAGGTTCGATTCCCGACCAGGACAAGCATTTGCTTAATGAGTATAAATAAATAAATCACGGGATAAATTACACTTACTGATCTAACCCCAGAGTAAGCAAATTATTTGCTTGCGTTATAAGTGTTAGTCAACGATACTTATACATAGAAATACATATATAAATACTAGAATATATTTAATAAGCACCCAAGGAAATACAAACATTTATGCTCATCACACAAATGGTTATCCCCGTCGGGGACCGAACCCGAGCCCCGTCGATTGTGTAGTCAGGATCACTAACCACCCAACTAACGGGGCGGTCACTCGACCGATGATTGTATTTCTGGATTTAGGTATTTATTGGATATATTTAACACCTTTAACACAAGCAAATTATTTGTTTATTGTTAGGTCAATTTGTATAATTTATCCAGTGAATATATATCATTATTCAGTAACTATCTATACCCGCGACTTCGCCCACGTGGAAAATATTCTGAAATAAAAGTAGACTGAGTTACTCCTTATTACATATGCTATCTTTCAGTGAGAGTCCCGTCAAAATCAGTCTAGCTGTTTGTTTCAGAGATTAACCGGAACAAACAGAATGACAGACAAAAATTCTAAAAAATATTATTTTGGTATATGTACCGTGTATACATTCATATGTACTTAGTAAAAAGCAGTTATTTTAATAGTTTAATGTATTTTTTTTTTAATAGCATAAGATAACAAACAAGTAGATGGGTCTCCTGATGGAAAGAGTTAACCATCGCCTATAGACACCAAAGGTGTTAATAGTGCGTTGCTATCTTGTAGCGAGGTCTTATGCCACGTGCATAAGTTTACCGGCTACCTTACCCTCCAAACCGAAACACGACAGTGACAAGCGCTGACGCTATTGCGACAGGAATAGTTAAGGCGGTGGTACCAGACCCGGGCGAGACTATGCAGAACTCTACCACCTAGTAGCCACGATGTTAGTGACGCGTATACCCAATCTGTAGCGGCTCAAACAATCACAAACGCTACAAGAAAAAATAATAAAAATGAACAAAAATCAATAACAAATGGAAAAAATGAAATTCAAAATAAAATCCTGAATCGCGATATTACAATTATTTACCTTGTAACACTATATACAAGTTTTAACGCTTCTCAAATGGACTTCGGTCCCCAGGCAGTACACCTCGCCTGGCTGGGAAGATCTTCCTTTTCCCCTTACTTGTCCTTGTGTGACGTCATCAACCTCCACAGTAATGACGTCATACTGACAAGAAGCTGGTTCCATTACTTCGACCCTTTCGCGGTACGGACCAGCGGCGCCACACAATCGGTCGTCTTTTACGACCTGCCTGGCAGAACGGCAGTTGGTCTATTATTCAAAGGAGCCCGGGACCAACACGGGGAGAAACAGTACAAACAGACACTACAATTTGACAGTAAGAGTACAAACAGACACTCCAATTTTTTTTTGTAGTATTTGTATTATATTCACATAAGTATTAAATAAATATTAAAAGTTTAAAATGCTTAAATTTATTGTATTAATGCAAGTGTGTGTGTGGCCAAATTTTAACGGAAATACAGCTTATTCATCTTGCCTTGTCAAAGCTTGTAACTTGCCTAGTTACCCGAGTGAGGCACTTGTTGGATTCCTTTGAACTTGATAAAGTTATGTGCGCTTATATAATATTATTTTCTCTTTACTTGCAATTTATAGCTTCATGAAATTTGCGAATTAATTCCTAAAAACAAAATTAATTAGTTAATACTAACAAAATTTCACCAATTTCTTGATCTTGATCAATCTATAGGCGATGTGTGAATCTTTCCATCAGGAGACCCATCTCTTTGTTTGCTATCTTATGGTATAAAAAATTACTAAATTTTTTAAATTGTACAATTATTATGTATGTTTTATCATTTTTATTAATAATTAATTTTAAATTCCCGGCTCTGTGGCTTTCTGTTTCTATCACTAATTTCTTTACTTATTAACTCCTTCAAATGAGAAACAATGAGAAATTTCGTAATTGGCTAATGTTCAATGTATATAATATTGTTAATATTTCTCTAAATCATACCGTGGATTTTTTTGTTTATACAAAATAAATAAATTCTATCATAAACTCACGCCATCAAAAACTTTTAATATACATAACTATGTAACCGGATCGATCAAGCACTGCCAGGAATGCATTCTCTCAAAGGCTGAAATATAGAAATTACAAAACATCTATGCTTAAGTATATTTTCGACTCCTTTGAGTTTAAATTACTTCAGCTTAGCAGGAAGTTTCAGAGTTAAATTACATAAACTTAGTAAGAAGTTTCGGAAATGGCTAGGCTCAATCGGTTTACAGGTTTCTTGAAAGAAATATCTTAAATCGTGAATATGTAGTCACAATCTGTATAATAACTAGTTTTATTTTTAAAATCTCTTTATAAGACTGTGTCTATTAAAAAACATGTATATCAATCTTTTCATATTCTAAAAGTGAAGTACGATAAATTACGAATGGTAAAAGAGCATAATTCCGCTAAAAGGAACGAATGAAAGATCGGTCCGGTATAAATCCGTTCCGTTTTACCGGGTTCAGGTAATGCGATCTTTCGGTATCAAAGGCTTTTGAGTTCGGCTTACAAACACGTCAGTACTTATTAGTTTTTTTTAAATATTTTGATTGATCTAGATCTTGATTTAATAACATTCGTTTGACATTTACACACATTTGCTTATATGAGTGGCTACGCATTGACGCATATGTGGCCAAACATCGTGTGTATTTGTGTAGTATTATCCAAAACTATTTTTTTTTTAAATAACGTACATTTATAACAAAAATGTCAGGTTTTAAAATTGAAATTATCATTTACCGCGAAAACGATCAGGACTCTCATGGCATTCTAACGATATCACGCCGCGGCGCATGTCACAATTTCGTCAGTGCTTGTCACTGTCGTTCTTATATATTTTTGTCTGTAGATTATTTTCCCCACCATCAAAATGAA
This sequence comes from Apodemia mormo, assembly GCA_036924255.1. NCBI lineage: Eukaryota > Metazoa > Arthropoda > Insecta > Lepidoptera > Riodinidae > Apodemia > Apodemia mormo. Next base: position 12,110,926 of record JAUPFN010000008.1, read on the forward strand.
AAACATTATTAAAACCCTTTATTTTTCCTATCATTTAAACTGAAAGATCCAGTGGGTCCCCAGGACGCTCGAGTAAATAACCATTTAGTGTCTTGAAATTTCCTACTATAAGTACATGATATATTTCCTATTTATTAGAATCAATAGATATCTAATAAATAAAAAAGTTGCCTTTTTTAAGACAAACATACTGATCAGGAACATAAATAAAATCAAACACTAATACTGACATATCCTGTGATTTTTTTTTTCCTTTCCTTGCTTGCAAAGTCCCATGACTTGACTTGACTTAATAACCCAATATAAAGCTAAATATTTCATAGACGGATTCCATTATTCGAAAAGCTATCCAACCAAACCCGAAAAAATTGTAAAGATCTATCCAAGAATTTTCCGCACCATGGTATTTTAAAATATAACATTCCCATTGCAGTTACATGTAGAAGAAGTATCCTAAAAATTATGTGCCTCATGTTTATATTCACACTAAATTGCAGCCTAATAGTAATAAGAGTCTCTAAGTTAAGATGCGGACGAACGGACGAACGGATGTAGGGATAGGCATGTTGAAACTATAAGGGTTTCTTGTAGACTTCGGAACAATAAAAAAGGAAATAGTAGGTCCAAAGTAGCACCCTTAATATTACACTTTACTTAAGCAGTGATAATTTCTGTATGTAGATAAAGTCGTGTGATTCTTATTGTCAGGAATAATATTCAAAAATAGTGACTGAAAAGTCAACATACTAGGCAGAATCGACAGTGCGAAACGCTAAGTGCCCAAGAGATTAGAATATGAAATAGGCTCGATAAACAGGAATTGACAGAAAACGAAAACGAACGTACAGGGAAAATAAGCGAATGGTTATTTAAGGAACAAGGATAAAGATAAAACAATATTAAATAAACAAACATAAATAAACTTTATAAAGCTTTGAAGGACGAAAACTATGCTTATATTCTGTATAAGAAAACAAAACAAATATGTTCTTACGAAATTTTTGTTCCGAACCATTTACAAAGAGTAAAAAAACATTTACTTTTAGTATGTTTTATATCATGTAATGGCAAATAAGCACATACATTAAATCATCGCATAAATACATTAAAAAAGGTACTGGTGCATTGTAAATGAATAGTCCATTTGACGGATGTTATGCTACATGCACTCGCACAAGTTTACCGGCTACCATGTTCTATAAACTGAGGCACATCAGAGTGCTAAATGTGAGTTTTTCTTTTCGCATTCGATCGTGAGCGCGTTTGGAGTTTACTAGGAATTTGTATGTGATTTGTACAGCGCCACCTAGTGGTAAACGTGAGAAAGTCCAGTCGAGAAAAAACATAAATATACTAAGCTTAGAAATTAAAACCATTTTCTGACAATATAGAAATAAAATAATATTTTTGGTCTTCAAACGACTTAAACTGGTCGGGTGCACCTTGTCAGGGTTAAACTGTGAGACTTGATTTATAGCGGTTAACCGTCACAAAAAAGGAGATGTCTAAATACCTTAATCTCGGGACATATAGAGGATTCCCAGCAAAAAAATGATGTTACTATCGTTACCCCGATTAGCCAGTAGTGCGGTGAAAAAATGATAACAAATTTCAGCAGTAAATTGAAGACTTAAATTTGGTGACGGGTTATTTGGTCTTCGGCTTAAAGATCTGTATTTGTCTTTAAGAACACATTGTTAAAATATTATTTCTTTATTATTCAATAGTTAACTTTTATTATTGATTTATTTATTTTAACTCTTTGTGTACAAAAAACAATATAATCAAACAAAAAATCGATAAAATATTAAACATTGGTGTGCTTGTCTCTTTAAGAGATCTCTTCCTGGAAAACCTGTACAAGGGCAGGTGTTAACAAAAGATTATTACAAGGCACGTAAGCATACATCAGAGTTTATCTCATGCAAACATACAAGTTCATGCAAATAATATATATACAAAAAATACTACCAGGATAATATATTAATTACAAAATCAATACATCAGAGCAAAAAATCAATAAGCAAAGACTGAGCTAGTTAAGGAAAAAAAAACTATATATAAGAGAAAGCAAATCAAAGGAGAATTAATGGATTACCTTTCGGAAAGATAATGTTCTTTAAAAAGTATCTTCACGCCCGTATCCCCGAAGGGGTAGGCAGAGGTACAACAAGTGCACCCACGATTAGCCGAAGATACTTAGTCCCACAAATGTGATAGGTGGCAAGCCTATCGCCAACCGGGCACTTTCCAATCCCGGGCAACTTTGTGTTTATCAGAAAACTGAAAAAACACTTTTTTAAGTGCCCGACCCGGGAATCGAACCCGGGACCTCATGTGGTCAACGCCAATGCTGGACCACTAGACCACAGAGGCGACGATGTTCTTTAATTTTTGTTTAAAAGAACCCATTATGGCGTATTTTACCTCGTAGATAAGATTATCTTGAAATTAAGTAATAATAAATGGCAGATAATTTCTGCAGGAGAAACAGGTATATCGCAAAATATTATGATGGAAACACTTGTACAAATTAGTTGACTAAGTTTTAGCCCAGTCATTATACACATTTGGAAATATATGTGAACCGAGACGGCTTAAGTTTGAATAGTACGTGAGATGAGTTTTCTAACTTAATTTCAAATTGTCGACCACGATTCCCACTGTGAATTTTCCGCAATCTTGAAAAAAAATAATCTAATTATTATTTTTGTACAATAATCCCCTTTTTACAATAACAAATTGACCGTTGACATACGAAAATTTTGATGCTTTACTTTTTTGTTGCTTTTTTTACGATCTGCAATTAAGGTCCTTTACAGATTTCACCTATATTTCATCGTATTAAGATATGGATCAAAAACATCCACACGTCAAAACGGAAAACCGGAAAGTTATTGTGAAAAAACTAAATTTAGCCCATTTTTTCAAATGGTTAAAGCTGCACATAGGAAATCTTGATTAACAATTTGAAGTTAAGCTTTTCTATCCCCCCCCCCTTCTCCTTTCACGTAATATTTAAAATTTAGCCTTCTCAATTCACAATGTGCAATTTTTAATCTGTTTTTTGCGAACTAATGACAAGGCTGTTTTGCGTGTAGAACCAGGAATGTATCACAAGCAAGAGATTGTGTAACGGTTAGGGTAAATGTACCTATACTACACGTACTGCGGCAATATCTGCTGTAAGAGAAAGTAAATTAAGCACCAATATAACTTCATACGTTAACTGCTTATACGCGGAGCTGTCTGCGAATGAATGCGAGAGCAAATTATTCTGTACTCATTTATTAAGTTAGTTTACATTTAGCTACGCTATGAATTCCTTTCCTTTCCTTCAAACCCTATTTTGTTGTGTGTTTAAAACGGAAAGTTTAATAAGTTGCAGATGTTAAAAACGAAATTTTTTATTTCATATATTTTTACACAAAAATCGAACTGGTTGGATTTGAATGGGCGTTCCTCTGACCGCTAAGGCACAGTAACATTTTAAGTACCTAGTTGAATTTAGTGGAATTTAATAAATCATATTCGACACCAGACACCAAATTATGTCACCAAATGCTACTGTACCTTAGTAATAAGAGGTGAAGTAGAAGTTCGCTGATTTAACGATGCAATTCCAATTTTTTAAAAGTTTTTGTACTAACTAAATCATTTAATGAGATTTTTTTTATATCATAAGATAGCAAACAAACAGATCGGTCTTCTGATGGAGTCAATCATCGCCTATAGATACGAAAGATTTTAATGGTTCGTTGCTACCTTGTGGCGAGGCATAATGTCACTTGCATAAGTTTACCGGCTACCTTAATCTCCAAACCGAAACACGTCAGTAAATAGCATTGAAGCTATTACGGCAGTATTAAACCTGGGCTAGCCAATGCAGAACTCTACCACCTAGTAGCCACGATGGCAGTTACTCGCATAGCTAATCGGTGGCCCTTTAAGGTTTGCACACTTTATAACCATACAACCATACCTACCGGGTGTGAGCAATCGCTTAGGTTCATTAACGCCTAGGGTGACAATGAATTTTCAAACTTCTATTATACAACTAAATTTACCGATATCATAGGAGTATTTGTTATTTCCATTTTACTTTTTAACCAACTTCCCAAAATGAGGAGTTTCTAAATTTCGCTGTATTTTTTAAATGTTTGCTACCTCAGAACTCGTACATTTATGATCCAATTTTAAAAATTCATATTATGTTCGAGAGGGTATCCTCGCCGTGTGGTCTCATAATTTGGTGGAGATCTGATGCATGGTTCAAGAGATATAGGAAAGGAAGTTTAGAAATTGTGTCTTATCAATATACAGATCATTGCCCTATATTGTTATCAATAAGTAAAACTCAAATACCTAGAAATTGTACTACTACAACTAGGCTCAAAACAGACTATGAACAAACAGGTTCTCAGTTGAAGGAGATTAACTGGGACAGTTATTATAATTTAGTCGACGCAAATAAAGCTGCAAATGAACTTTTACATAAATTAAACACTGTTATCAAAAACAATACATCCGTTGTTACAAATAATAAAAGAAAAACACCTTTAAAGCCCTGGATTACGCCAGGTTTATTAAAGTCCATTAAAAACAGAGATAAACTTCACGCAAAATTTAGACGAGACCAGGATAATGAAAGCCTGAGGGAAAAATATGTTAAATACCGTAATTTATGTAAAAGTTTACTAAAATCTGTACGTAATGATTATTATCGTAGAAAGCTTCTGGATAACAAAAATAATTGCAAAAATCTGTGGAAGGTAGTTAAAGATGTTTGCAATATGAATAAAAGTCAAGAGTCAGCAAACGAATTGTTAAGCTGCGATAGCTCCGCCCAATTATCACTTAGTAAAGTTAACACCTTTTTCTCGAATATAGGCAAAACCCTAGCTGATCGAATTTTATTAAAAAATAATAAAACAGAAGACGCACTTTCCAAAAAAATTTTTACTAAAGCTGGTACTTGTAATTCTATGTTCTTGATCCCAACTGATGCAGAAGAAGTTGCTAGTATTATACACAATTTAAAGAATACCAGTTCTTCGGGTGCTGATAATATAGGGACATATTTTATCAAAAAATTTGCAGGAATTCTGGTCGAACTTATTGCACATTTGTGTAATCTTAGCTTTCAGAGTGGTATATTTCCGAATACCTTGAAAAAGGCTATAATTATTCCTATTTATAAATCGGGGAATAAATCAACTCCATCTAATTATAGACCAATTGCTTTATTAAGTGTGATCTCTAAAATATTAGAAAAGATTATGAATAAGCGACTTATATCATTTTTAGAGAAAAATTGTTTACTGACTGACAACCAATATGGATTTAGATCTAATCGGTCCACAGAAGATGCGGTATTGAACTTGACTAATCTGACAACTTCTTACTTAGACAAAGGAAATAAGTGTTTAGGAGTTTTCCTTGATTTACAGAAGGCATTTGATACTGTGTCAATACCAATACTACTTGCCCGATTACATAACCTAGGTATACGTGGGATTCCTTACGAATGGTTTAAAAACTACCTTACTAGACGCACTCAACAAGTACGGATAGGTAAACTGTATAGTGATAACTCAGTGTGCTCATTTGGTGTTCCTCAAGGAAGTACGCTAGGACCTACGCTCTTCCTGATATATCTTAATGACCTATGCAAAATAAAAATAAACAAAGCTCACCTGCTTATGTTTGCTGATGATACAGTTGCACTTTTTTATGGGTCTTCTTGGAGCGAAGTTTTGAAATCGGCTGAAGCAGGTTTGATTAGCATAGCTACATGGCTTGAGGATAATCTTTTATCTCTAAATATTAGTAAAACCAAATATATGTGTTTTGGTCTAAAACATGAACCAAATAAAAATTATGCATTACGAATGCACACATATCCCTGCAAGGGCAGCAACTCGAACACTGTAAGCCATTGTAGTTGTGAGCATCTAACTCAAGTAGACAAACTAAGATATTTGGGGGTTACAATAGATAACAGGTTGACTTGGACGTATCATATTTCAGATATTGCTAAACGAACAAGAAAATTAATACCTTTATTTAAACACCTACGAAATTTTGCAAATCATCAACTGTTATTAAATATTTATAAAGCATTAGCTCAAAATTTGATATATTATTGTATTACAGCCTGGGGTGGTGCATCAAAAACGCATATATTAGAGCTAGAAAGAACGCAGAGAGCACTTTTAAAAACAATTATGTTTTTGCCAATTCGTACACCTACATCAAAAGTTTACGAAATGACAAATGTATTAAGTGTAAGGAAGCTTTTTGTATACAAATGTGTTCACCACTACTTGATGAAAAAGGACAAATTCCTTTCATTGGTTCAAAAAAGGACAACTAGATATCCCATACCCACTTTTAAAAAGACATTTTTCAAGAAACACTACCAATTTCTAGCACCGTATCTATCAAATTTATTTAGACGCTCTATGCCTTTATACAAAATAAATATTAATAAACTTAAGACACAAATTTTAAAATGGCTTCAGCTAATTGATTATTATACTTTGGAAAACATTATCTATGCACATGTGTAGCTTTTGGGGGCATTATTCTCATGCAACACACACAGATGCATAAACACATACACATACACACACTATCTCTCTCGCGCACAAACACACACACACACATACACACACACACACACTCACTCATACACATACTACCAAAAAAAAACACACACTTACACACATACTATACAAGGATAGCAACTATGTATTATAATGTTACACTTTTTTGTATTTAAGTAAATACATGTGGAATAAATGTATGTGAGATTACTAATGTACTTAGAAATTAGTTATTAAAACTGTTGAACCTTAGGGAAGGATCTAACCTCTATAACACGGGTTATCCTAGTATAGAGGTTAGAGCTCCACAATGATTTTTTCATATACTGTGTAATAAATAAATAAATAAATAAAAATAAAAATAAATAGTTATAGACCGGGATCCCAGGAAAAAACTTTTTTTTGATTACTAACAAGTTGAATTTTTCTGAACAGTTTCGTATTGACGAGACAACCATTTTTTTTATAGAATAGGGGGCAAATGGGCAAGAGGCTCACCTGATGGTAAGTGATCACCGCCGCCCATGAACATGCAACACCGGAGGTACTGCAAGTGCGTTGCCGGCCTTTAAGGAATGAATACGCTCTTTTCTTGAAGGCCCCTAAGCCGTATCGGTTCGGAAACACATGCGCTGGTAATTGATTCCACAGAGCAGTCGTGCGGGGCAAAAAATGCCTTGAAAATCACACTATAGTGGACTTGCAGACATCCAAATGGTGAGGGTGGAATTTAGAATTTTGGCGTGATGTCCGATGGTGGAAATCAGCGGGTGGTATTAAGCCGAACAACTGCTCGGAACACTCCCCGTGGTAATAGCAATAGAAGATGCAGAGAGAACCAACATCTCTTCGGAACGCCAAAGGATCAAGCCGATTGGAAAGAGCCCGGTCATCGACAATACGAGATGCTCTACGCTGTATGCGGTCAAGAGGAAGGAGCTGGTACTGCGGAGCCCCTGACAAAGATGAGAACAGTACTCCATATGAGGCCTGACTTGCGACTTGTATAGTCGCAAACGGTCGGCTGGTGTAAAAATACTGTTTCGCCCTGTTCAGAACACCAATTTTTTGGACGCCAGCTTTGCTTTACCTTCCAAATGACCACGAAACTGGACGTTACTCGATATGTCGATACCAAGAATTCCAATGCTGGCTGAGGCAATCAAAGGAGTATTCTCAAAACGAGGGGATATGGCAAAAGGTGTTTTCTTGGCGGTAAACGCACAAACTTGTGTCTTCCTTGGGTTGTATTGAACTAAATTTAGTCGACCCCATTCCGAAACTTTGTTCAATAAATCCTCGACTTCAGACATAAGTTTTTTTGCGGCATTAGCATCTCCTGTACTGTCGTCTGCATAACAATGAATGCCGCTAATTTGCAGCATGTCATTGATATGCAGAAGAAACAAAGTAGGAGATAGCACGCAGCCTTGGGGAACTACAGCATTGACAGATTTTAGGTCTGAGCGTACACCGTCGACAACAACCTTAATGCTACGATCTGTCAAAAAACTGGTGATCCAGTTGCGTAATTTATCGGAAAGTCCATAAGATGGAAGTTTCGCAAGAAGTGCTTTGTGCCTCACCCTATCAAAGCTTTCGTTATGTCCAAACTAACAGCTAGCGCTTCCCCCTTGGTCTCAACTGCCTTCGCCCATCTATGAATAAGGTAGATCAAAAGGTCAACTGCCGAACGACCGCGAAGGAAACCATACTGACGGTCACTTATCAGCAGATGCCCTTCTAGGTACCTTAAGAGCTGGCAGTTGACAATGGATTTCATTATCTTTGAGAACAAGGATGTGATAGCTATGGGCCGGTAATTGAACGGATCTGTACGATCGCCTTTCCTGGGTATTGGGTGCACTAAAGCTGTTTTTCAGGAATTTGGTACAACGCCTGAATTATACGAAAGCCGGAAAAGTCGCGTCAACACTGGAGCCAACTTGGGAGCACACGTTCTTAACACGATATCCAGGGAAACTAAAGCTTTTCGAACAGAGGTTTGAAGAAATTTAACCTCTGGCATTGTACTATCACATACTAAGATAGTTGGTGGTGTATCTTCATGGTCATCCAAAGTCGAGTTCCTTGCAAAAAGTGAGCCCAATAGATCGGCTTTTTCTTTTGCCCTGTGGGCCAAAAAGCCATTATTATTGTGCAGAAATGGAAGGGAAGGCTAACAGAAATTCCCTAAAACAGCTTTGGCAAGGAACCAGAATACACGTGTATCCGAGGGAAGGCGAACTAATTTCTTGCCAATTCTGTTAATATGCTCCGACTTTGCCTTTGCATTGACCCTTTTGAAGGACCTAGACGCAAAATTTTATTTCTTTCTGAGTAACTGGTTTTTTCATCACAAGCCGCTGATGCACTGGCTCAGGCTTGGTAGCACTCTTGCTTATGACGTAAAGCCAATTTGCATTGGTGACCAAACCAGCGCTGGGACTTGCCACCGATGGGCACCACAGAGGATGGAATAAAAAGTTCTATACCCTGTAGCACCACATCAGCGACAGAGTCAGCAACAGCACTTGGATCATCCAGCGAGAAGCATATCTGGGCCCATGGGTAGGATGCAAAGAAAGACCGCATCCCGTCCTAATCCGCTGATCTGTAGTGCCACACGCATCTACAGCTTGCAAAGCGAGGCCTTATATGACGCACATTTGGCACTATGGTACGGACCAAACAGTGGTCTGGCGAACCAAGCTGGTCTTTGACGAAGACCTGGTAGTCGTCTGGATGAGTGGTCAGGAGTATGTCCAACAGTGAAGGTCTTTGGTCTTCCACATCCATTAGTTACCCGATTCGAGATTTTTCGAAGATAGAAAAGATGGTTGTCTCGTCAAAACGAAGCTGTTTACAAGAATTCAGCTTGTTAGTAATCAAAACAAGTTTGTTCGTGGGATCCTGGTCTGTTAACGTAATAATACGGTTGGGGTATGAAATAACTTTCATTATGTCCCTCCATCTGCAGTCTAACTCAGAGATCCCTAGTACTAGAAAACTGTAATTTGGCATGAATATACATATTAGACACGGAATTGTTTAAGGGTAACTCCTGTACATGTTAAATGGATATGTTATTTTTTTTCTTGTAGACCGTTGGATAGGTTAATAAAAAATATGATAGGTTTGTGAAAACAATGTTTCGATTAAGAGACTCGTTTCTGAAATATTAATCTTTAAAGTGCTAATTTTTATTAAAGTAGTCCCCATTGTACTAAATGGTTGGTTTCGATAGTGGCTAAAATCCGCGGTAGTAGCAAATATAATGATGTTAAAAGGAAAACTTTAAGGCATAGAAAGCTTTACAATTTTTTTAATAATAGTTGACCAACTTATAAAATGTACCTGGAGAAGTTTTTTATAGGCAGTGAATATGTAGTGCGGATGTATCTGTCTTTGACGTTAAAGGTTAAATGTTCAAAATACGAAACAAAATAGGAGCTTTTCTTAGTTCGCATTACTGTGATGGGCAAATTCGGACTCTAAATTGCGCGTGGCTTGACACGCTCTTCACTTTCTTTTGTATCAAGTAAAAACCACCGTGTATAAATTTTTAATAAAATTGTATTAAGCACAATAATTATTCAAGTAAATAAAATGTACTTGCGTTGATAAATTAGAGCTATATTTGAACTCAACAAGAAAATCAATGTTATCGGGATCTAGCAGTCTAGAAATACTTTAAGAGGAAAAGCACTTGACTCTAATGAAATGTGAGTGAATTGTTAAATAGTAAATTTTAAAGTTAAGCATTTTATGCCAATAAATACCCTTTTGAAAACTGAAGTTGACCGCTTAGCGGAAGAAAGTACTAATATTCTGAGAAAAACATTTCACGTTAGAACTTTTATTAGATTGTTTCCTCTAGGGCAAAATAAGTAATTGGCACTTAGTATAAAATATCAGTCTTGATTAACTAAAAGTTTTGATAATGGTGGCGATGGCCAGATAAACGAAAATTATATATAACATTATAGGAAAACATACTTTGCCTCGTGGTGGTCTGGACCGCCTTGAAGAATAGACCATCCACAGTTCTGCCAGACACTACATAAAATGCGAACGTGTAGTTAAAAGTGTCAATAGCATCCCGACTACTACGTGATAGAATTCCGCAACGTCTTCCCGGGTATATACTATCAACGCCTTGCCTATTCTTGTCGTAATATTGTCAACGCTTACTATTGTCATTTTCCAGTTTGAAAGGAAAGGTAAGGTAGACTTATACAAGTGATATTGCCATCCTATCACATCTGGATAACTACGCACCTTAGTGTCTAAATGAAATAGTTTCTCTCTTCGTCAGGAGAACCATCTGCTTATGAGATATCTAATGCTATTAAAAATGAGATGTTGGTCTGAGCTTCTTTTGAATTTTTTTTATTTTTATGTTATTAAGATAGGCAAACTGGCAGACGTGCCACCTGATGGTAAGTGGTCGGCGTCACCAATGAACAAAAATGGGATACCTGTGTTGGAACTAGCCCAGGTATTCCATTCATGTGTTGCCTAACCTGAGACATAAGATGTTAAACCTCGGTGCCAGTAATTACACTGCCTGCCTTGCCCTTCTCTCCGAAACACAGCAAAGCTGTTTCACGGGAGAAAGAGGCAAGATGGTGGTACCCATGCAGCCGGGAGCGCGGCACAGCGCATCCCTCCCACCAGTAAAATTGAAGAATAGATAATCTGCTATTCTGCCAGGTAGTTCAGAAATGCCGATTGAATGTACGTACTCTCGTGATAAAGTAGAGTTCTATATCCACCGCCGCCGGGTTTAGAATCATCGCCTTACCTATTCCTGCCGCAATGTCATTAATGTTTGTCAGTGTCATCTTTCGGTTTAGAGGATAATGGAGCTGGTAAATTTTTGCACATGACATTAAATCCCACCGCACGGAGCGGATAGCAACACATTATTACAACCTATGGTATCTGTCAGGGATAATTGTTTTTGATCTATATACGTCTTTAAATTTACTTTCATAGTAAGGGACAGTTCAAGAAATGATAACAAAAGATGATAACAAAATTGGGGGAAAAATAACAAATTATATCATCATCATAATTTCGAATTTTGAAATTTGGCCGGACCTTTAAAAGTAATCATGTATGTATATGACAGCGTATTTCGAAGCTTACGAATCAACAACCAGCTTTTTTTATACAAGACTTGCTGACCCGGCAAACGTTACATACATACATAACACATATACATACATACATAATGAGAAATGAACATATATGTTTTTCTTCTCGAGCTTGGGTGTTTTTTTAAGTTGTTGTTTATGGTAGTAATTATTTTATAATACCCACTGGCATTATAAATTAACTACTACCTAGGTATAACTTGGTATTTGAGTTATTACTAAATACACACTTAAAAAGTATAAGTTAAACATTCTCAGCATTAAAGCTACTACTCTAAGAAAGTGAATTTGTAAACTAAGTGATTATGTTAGCACCAGAAAGGTTTAATAGCGCAATTTATATAAGATGGGGAAACGTATAAAGAGAATATCGACGAAACAAATTACAAATACAGCCAGAGTGTTTAACATTCACGTTTGAGCATCATTCTCGTTAGAATTGTATTGCTCCTATAAAAAATAACCTATAAAGAAGGTATTGACCGAAAACTAGAGTTTATCTGAAACTCATGTACTTGACTTAGAAAAAGGACAAATTTATCTACACTCATTTGCAGGATTAGTACAATCATTTGGTAGTTTTACCTGGAATTTTTTCTAGGAGTTTTTAATCTTTTTTTTTATAGATTTTGATGTGCTACACCGAGTTTTAAATTTTCTACCTCCTAGATAAGCTGCTCACGCCGCCATATCAACACACGCGGGCGCGTGTTCAGCCAAGTTCGAAACAGAAACTGGCGACGCAACACCTGTGTGTAATATAACACGAAATATCTCAAGCTACTATTGACTCCTTCACAACTCATAAACTATACTTTATCTTACATGCATGAAATTTGGAACATCTATTAAAAACTCTTATTTTTCTAGAATCCAAAGTTTTATAAATATAGTACAAGCAGTTATTGAGTTATTAATAATTAAACCGCCATTTTTGTGACTGACTGGCTCACTCTTCTATATGTATAAATCAAAAACCTCACCCACTTCTAGATGACCTAGAAACTCGATATTTGGCAATAAGGTAGACTTTCATGAATATACAAAGGAAAACACTGAAAACACAAAATTCTTAATAACTAGCAGTGGTCCGCGACTTCGTTTTCGTGATACAATAACATTACTTTCCTATTCTTAGTCGGGTAAAAAATTAGGCATAGTAGCCTACTACTTGTGATTTATTTAACACATCTGAATTATAACTGATTTATGGATTATAAATTAAATATAAAATATTATGTGTCAGAACACGCGCAGCTTTGACAGCATATAAATCTATATAAGATATTTCATACAATCTTTGATCCCCTTAGAGGTTGACATTTTAAAAAGTGACTTAGGCTTGATTCTGATTTTTAACTATCTAACTGATAAATTTCATCAAAATTGATCCGCGGTTTAAACGTGAAAGCATAACAGACAGATTGACAGACAGAACATAGATTTTTAAATTTATAATATATTTATGGATATGGTATGGTATCCACGGTATGTATAAAATACAAGCCAGAAAAGTACTGAGAAAGAAAGAGGGTAATTTATCATTAGCCGCTGGCTTAGAAAATGTTATCGTGAAATAAAGGTTTACGTATATTATGTAATGTTGTGAAAAAACATAGATCCCGTCAAAACACGAGTGTGAAATTAAAGCCAAGATCTATATGTATATATAGATAGAGTATGCGTTCTCTGTCGACTTCGCATACAAAAGAATTGGGATTTATTTGAGTGCCAAGTATTGTAAAGAAACTTCTGACCCCGTATTTACACATTCGTGTTCACTAGTCGCCCCGTCACTCGATGAACCATTTGACAAAACATTCGTATCGAGCGCCGTCGCGGACTAACTGTTCACACGTTCGTGGTTGAATCATTTTGACATTCGCTCACAAACATGGAGGACGTAAAAATAATGGTGGCATCCGCGCTACGTATATTTAGTTTATACAATGATTTAGATACGCTGCGTAAAAAAGAAAATCTCATAAAATCCCATACTAGTTGATATACGGATCCATGCTTCGTTTTTCTTTTGTCTATTTTTGTGATTGCGACATTTTGGGTTACTAATCATAATAATAATAATAATGCTTGACAAATTACACGAATTGATCTAAGTAAGCGAAGTAAGCAAATTATTTGTTTGTGCTAGGGTGTTAGTCAACGACACTAATACGTATACGACGTTGATACATACTAGAGGCATTTAATGAAACCACGTACCTATACTATAAGTACCTACTATTAAACCGAAACTATTTAAAAAAGTTTATGAGAAGTATACGAAAAAACTTTTTCAAAAAAAATTAAATAGCTTAAAAATTGAGTTAATATGTAAACTTGCTTTATAAAGAATTGTAGTGACCTGCCGTGACTTGCGTCACAAAACGGCAACATCGCATTTGTATTTCGTAGCGCATGTGGCGTGCTACATACCTATTACCTTCACAGCGGAGAACGGCTAGCGCTCAGCCTGTAAACAATGGTGTAGGTCCTGTAATCAATGATCATAATAAACAATAATAATTCATTGTTACACTTACACGTTAAATCTTCAATAGTTCGATGTTTCCGCCATTTGTATTATTACACAAACTATAGCGACGTATAATATTGTTATCGTGCAATAAAGTCACCGTTTGTTGTCGTGGAGCTAGAGTTGTGTTTCCGTGGGATTCCCCGTAAATTAAAATCATGTCAGTATATTCTGACATGGTGTATGTAGCATGAGGCATTATGGATGTCTTACGTACTAACAAAATAATTAAAAACTGAACCAAAAAGACTCAATTACGTGTCTTACCACAAAAGTAAAAAAAAAACACTGAATAAATTCTGTTTCGTGTGACAACATAAAAAATTCTAAACAAATTCTGTGTCCTGTCACGATATAAAAAAGCACAATCACTAATAAGAAGTTTGGTGTCCTATCACAATAAAAACTTAAAAACATTAGACAATATTAGAAAATATTACGCGTGAGCGACAGTGACGACAGACGGCACAGGCTTCACATTAATTGTTATTTGTTTATGTTCTATTTGTATTGCAAACTTAAAATGCAGAGCGGCAACGTCGCGTGAATTTTGTGCTTCGCGGGGAACGACTCTTGACCAGAAGATACATTGTGTTTAAACTATTAAAAAACAAAAAAATCCTGTGACTAAACTATTGCTTAGATCGATCTGATATTTGTTGGGTAGTCTGAAAATGATATACGTAATATTATGTGGTTTCAATAAATGCCTTTCGATTTTATCAACGTTGTATAAATGCTGTTTACATACCCAGACCCAGAAATACAAACATCTATTCTCATCACATAAATATTTGTCCCTATCGGGAATCGAGCCAAGCCCCATTCAATTTATAGTCAGATTCACTAACCATTCGACCATTGGGACGGTCAAATGAGCTCTTCTTTTTGATAAAGTTTTAGAAATTCTAAAATTCGTAGGTACTTCACTTCACTCCATTTCATCTACACGTCCTGTCGAGTTGGGCTCTAGCTGAACACTGAATGCAGGTGAATGTGTAAACAGTAAGTTCATGTTTGCCATTCGTGCCCTTTGATTCGTGCGAAAAACTGCTCCCGACGCGAGCGTACGAACCGCGAAGCGAGGCATGAGGTGAATAGCAAGTGCACCGTTTACACATGCGTGTTCGTGATTTTTCTCGCCATTCGCCTCGCTATGAATGAATTAATGAATGAATGAATGACTACACTTTATTGCGCACCAATACAAGAATAATAAATATTCTACAATTATACTAAGTAGGTACATGGGTACACAAAGGCGGTCTTATCGCTACAGAGCGATCTCTGCCAGACAACCTTTAGGCAAAGGAGATACTTTCTTAATATTTATATTGGGTATATGGCGCTACCAAAATAAACAGCATAAACTATACAGTACAACAAAATATAATAAAGTAAATAAATATATCAAAACATATGCATAATATATAAGATACTAACAAATACATATAAATAAATACTAAAAAAATCATAATTAATACACACAAAATATATGCAACAAAGAGAAAATATATATACTATGAATTTAGATAATATTTCTTAAATTGTGATTTAAAGGAATTAAGGCTTTCAGCTTTCTTGGTATGTAAGGGCAACAAATTCCAGAGCCCTATAGCTTGACACGTAAAAGAAGAATGGTAATAATTTGTGCTTTGAGGTGGTATGCGAAGCGAAAGATTATCAACAGATCTTAGATGTTTAAATTGTTTATAATAAGTATGCTGAAATTTAAATCTTTCCTTTAAATATGTTGGTGTATGCAGGTCAAACAGCACACAGTATAGAAGAAAAAGGATGTGAGTGTTGCGGCAAAGACGAATTGGTAGTCACTTGAGTCTTAATCTGTATTCGGAAACATGATCATATTTGCGTAAGCCAAATATGAATCTAATGCAAATTTTCTGGAGACGCTCAAGTTTATCTAGCTATTCGTTAGTCAAATCAACATAACTAGCATCGGCATAATAGAGAATAGATAGAATCAGGGATTCCGCAATAAACACTTTAGTAGGGATTGGTAGTAGATTACGTAATCTTTTTAATGAACTCCAAGCACTAAATACTTTTTTACTAATTGCCCTGATTCGATGCGTCCAAGATAATGTTTCATCCTGATATATACCCAATTTATTCACAGATTTGCTGTAGGGAATGCAAACGCCATCTACCACGACTTGTGGTATATTTACCTAGTCAATTTTGTGATTTGTTGTGCTCCACCAATGATAATTACTTGTGACTTCTTTGGATTTATAGTCAAGCCATAAGTTTTTCTTCATTCAGATATTGTTGTTAAATCCTTATTTATCTGGGAAACTGCAGAGAAAATGGCATTTATCTTAGAATGCATATATAACTGAAGATCAGTTGCGTACAGCTGAGATATAGACTTCAACTGATTTGTAACTGTGTTGATGAATATTGTAAAACGTAATGGAGATAGGACACAACCTTGTGAAACACCGACTTTGCTGATAAACCAATCAGAGAACTTGTCATCCACCTGCACACATTGCCGGCGCCCCGTTAAGTAACTCTGAAACCAATTGGCTACCGCAGGAGATATGTTATTTGTCTTTAAGAGACTCAACAGTGCATCATGGTCTACGGTGTTAAATGCATTACTAAAATCTATTAATGATAGTACTGTGAGTTGTCTATGATGTGTGTTGATTTGTTTCCGGATTCCTAGTGTTCTAAGGAACTTCCAGATTTTGGTCGTATCGCCGTTCTCAACTGATGCGTGGATGTGACGTCTTTGCGCATCCTTGTACATAGTGTTGCATCGATTCCTAAGTCTTATGTATTTTTCATGGTTTTCCTCAGTGCTGTTACGCCTGTATTTAGCCTTTGCTATATTCTTCCGATGAATTAGGGACTTGAGCTCTTCTGACAAACAGGGAACTGGAAGATGTTTCATTTTAACAGGTTTAATGGGTGCATGTTTGTCAAACAGCTGATTGAGAAGAGTTGAAAAGACATTGCTCACTAACATCAGGCCTGCTAAAAACTGGAAACTAATCAATGTTTAAAGCATCTTCACAAAGAAGATCACTGTCCAATGTCTATCCTACTGAAGTTGCGCTGCAGCAAGACCTTTGATTTAATCTTGCGACAACATACCTTATAAGAGAGGAATAAGAGGTCGTGGTAAGAAAAAGCATCAGCCTTGAGCTGTCCGCACTTTGTGGTCAACTGAGGAGAACAAACAATGACTAGATCTAAGAGAGATGGCTCACGACCAGGCAAGTGATGAGTAGCACTCGCTATTTGTACGAATGTTTAAAGCCGCATTTATGTTAGTTACAAGAACATGCAACATTCTAAAATAAATTTATATAACAATTTACTACTTCCTGGTGCTACCACAGTGTTTGCTGCTTAAAAAGTAATATAAGTTCTTAGATTTTAACAGATAATTATTTACACAATCCATTTATTTCACTTAGAATATAAATCTAGGTCAAAATTTGATTGAGCTAGTTTTCACCTACGGACAGACGATTGGTTACGAACGGATACGAACGTTAGTATGCTCTCTGTTTATACTCTACTTATACTGGTAGTAAAAAACTCGCTTTTTCAATAATTATATTATTATAAAAACACATTAATATTACAATTTTAGCACATATTTATCCAAAACTGTATTGAAAATTTAATTGAATGCGATAAAACTGTAGAGCACAATTGTATATATCTAATCAAAATTTGAATTAAGTTACAAAAACAATGATATTTACTCGTTATAAATGGATATTAGCATATTACCACGTTTTCGATTAGCAGTAATATTGAAATTGTCTCGGAAATATGAAATGTAGCTGCTGCGTTTAGTATAGGATCCCGATAGAGATCGACCTTCACCGAGCTGGTTAATGAATCAAACTTATTTTTTATGTAATTTAATATATCAAAAAATATGTTACATATGGGTTGCTTATCAAATTTCAGTCCAGGATATTTTTAATTAATTTTTGAAAAAATGTTTTTTTTTTAAATATTTCACCGGTGTGGTTAATAAATAAATTTTACACCAATCGAAAGTATCCATGCATAAGTTTCATCAATTAACCACGCCGGTGCAAATTACTAGTATCGACTTACCTACCTGTTCATACCTGGCAACCCAAGGGTTGTGACAGGAAAAAAATAGGCAACCTAACTTTTGCATATACTATGGGTTGCATACTTTCGATTGGTGTAAAATTTATTTATTAACCACACCGGTTTGATATATTTTGATATATATGATTTTATTTAAATTCTATAGAAAAAAAACTATAATAATATTGCATTCGATTGGAATTTATAAGTTAGAGTAACTAATATATTTTAATTATAATAAATAAAACAAGATATACTATTCCATCTTTTATTTAAAAAAATCAACCCAACCTTTTTTGTGGAAAAAAACAGACATACTTAAAAAAACATACTTACATAATTAAAACAAGGGCGATATTTTTTTTTTTTATAGAAGAGGGGGCAAACGAGCAAGAGGTGCACCTGATGGTAAGTGATCACCGCCGCCCATGGACATCCGCAATACCAGAGGTCTTGCAGTTGCGTTGCCGGCCTTTTAAGAATGAGTAAGCTCTTTTCTTGAAGGTCCCTATGTCGTATCCGTTCGGAAATACCCCTGCCGGTAATTGGTTCCATAACAGAGTAGTGCGAGGTAAAAAGTGATGGACCGGCAAAAAGTACTGTTTCGCTCTGCTGAGCACACCGAGCTTTTTGGAGGCTAGTTTAGCCTTGCCTTCCAAATGACCGCGAAACTGAACGTAATTCGATATGTCAACTCCCAGGATTCCGACACTAGCCGAGGCTGTCAGGAGAGTATCCTCAAATCGAGGTGATACGATAAAGGGTGTCTTTTTTGCGGTGAACACGCAAAGCTGTGTCTTCTTGGGGTTAAAAGTAACCAGGTTTTGGCGACCCCATTCATGATATGATATGATACAAAAAGATTATACAAAAATACTCTCAGCAATTTCGTCCCCCTTGCCCCGTTTTCATGTCCACGTAAATGAATCGCCTATGTGTGTGTAGCTAAAGAACGGAGCTACACATTGCAATGAACATCGATAACGACAGAGCATAGTTTTTTTAATACAAATTCAAGGAAAACGGATCACTAGCTGGGGTTGTGATCGGCGTATGTACGAAAAAAGAGCATGCCGGCACCAGGTCGTGATCAGCTATCAAAGTGTTAAGGCGAATCTAATTACACCTCTCAAACCTAAAATCATTAAGCCGTGAAAACTACAAGCATGGCAAAGAAATAAAAACACATAATTTTTGGTGTGTCTTTAATAAACACACTACACTCCAAAAACATAACTCCCCCTTTAGCATATTGGATAAAAAGTATTTACAACATCATATCTTCAAAATTCAAGTTAATTTGGTCGGAGTGACTCTGCTATGGTTAAACTGTGAAACTTGATTTATAGCGGGTAATCGTTACAAAAAGGGTCACACCTTAATCTCAGAACGAGCAGAGATTCTCAGCAAAAAGGCTCGCTTCCTGATTGGCCAGTAGTGCGCAGAAAAAAATGATAAGAAATTTTAGCAGTAAATTTAAGACTTAAATAAGCTATAACATTTACGAGTAGTTACTGCAAAAATGTTTACTATATTTTGAATTTGAGTTTAAATTAAGACTTTGTTTAATTTTTACAAAATTATTTTAATAGTTGACTGCCTTGAATTGAGCATTTTTAATAGTTCTTCTAATGGTATGTATAAATAATAACAAATTTGTTGAAAGTGAATTGCGAACTCTTAAATGGTTGTCAAAAATATCTAGTATCTAATAGTAGTCTATGTACCTCTACTGATCTGATTTTTGTAAATGAGTATCGACTCCATTTCATATTGATGGAAAGATATTTTCCCACGTTGGTCCACGTGCTTTTTAAGAAAAAATCATAAACTATTCTGCCAGGCAGTTTATAAACGGAGAACAATTAACCAAACATATCACGAGCAATGTAATTACTGACTAGGTGGTAGTGTTCAGCCTATCTCGCCCGTATTTGGAACCACCACCGTGTATATTTTTGCCGCAATAGCGTCAAGGGTAGGATAGCCAAGAATATTGCCAATATTGCCAAAAAAAAAGCCAAACTTGGGGATGTATTATTACCCTTCTACTGTTTCAATGTACCATTGCAGCTATGGAGTTTATAAGTGATGGTTATTTTCTTTCTAACAGCAAACAAGTATTAGCTATATACTTATTTGATGTTCTACAAAATAATCCAAAAAAAATTTAGAATCTTAGCTAAAGATAATTTATGACTAGTTTAAACAAATATGTTTATTTTGTCCAAAGAAATCCTTTGTTCTTCTAGGATACTACCAAGTTATTAGTCATGATGTTAATGTAACCAACTCTATTGTCTGCAATAGATGATTGATTGATGAAACGTATCAGCCTTATCTGGCCTTTTATAAGACGCCTAGCAGTGGGATACTGCCCAATGAATAAACACCGGCATACCATGGAGCTAACTGATAGTCCCCTATGAAACACGTGCGAGGAATTGAAGTATGTAAGGGCCAAGTTCTTCAAAAAGGGTGATACGTATAGAAAGCTGTTTAGGCAAGATGCTGGATCTTTGGAATGAGCTAAGTCGTTAGAAATAGCCACTGTATCTTTACTCACAATAGCACGTAGTGCGGCTAAGTGCAGTATAGCCCGCTTTGATAGATAGATAGATGCCTAGCATTATTGACTGTAAGCTTGCCACCTATCACATTGTGGGACTAAGTATCTTCGGCCAATCATAGATGCACTTTTTGTACCTCTGCCTTCTAAGATACGAATGTGAAGATACTTACTTTTCATTAAAATGGCTATTATTTCAAAATAGGTCCCGGATAAATACAGAGAAAGTTTCATCCAAAAACTAAAATATATATACTACGTATGATCCTTCGAGCCATTTCAACATGATGTTAACTATAAACACCTGATTTATTAAGTTTTATATGCACAAAAATTATTTCCCATGAAAATCATTGAAAGATTGTTAAAAAAAGAAACAATCTCGTGAAAAAATAGTTAATAAAATAAATATATGTGAAGAGAAAATCGTAGATACAAGGAATAAAAATAATTGTAAAGGAAAATAACTGGCATGAAAATTTAATCCTGAATACGACCCATCTCAACAAATCATTTCTATGTAGCTGTTCTTCTGATTAATATTTATCTAGCTAAAATTTCCGGCAATTCCGACCGTAAGACATCTAACATAAGCCGCAGGTGCCGTTTATTGGTAAAGTTCAACATGTTTCAAGATTTCTCTCAGAAACACCTGTCGACCCACTTCGAAAGGAATTAGCAACATTACGTTCGTGGGGCGATTCTGTGATTTTGATATCACAGTATTTGTGTTATATTTGACCTTTATTTGATATTATTTCCAAAGACTTATTTACTAAGAGAGAGAGAGAGAGAGAGAGAGAGAGAGAGAGAAAAGAAAAAATAGAAAGGCGATTCCTTTTTATTTGCAAATACCCACATTGTGTTATGTATGTATTATTTATCTAAGTATTGGAGAAATTATTTGTCTAATCTGTTAGAGATAGTTTTTATTTATTTATTATCACTTCAGTGTACACAAAAAATTAAATGACAGAAATTATCAAACGAAAACAGTACAATTTTAATATTTTCTAATTACTTTCACAAGTTTGCGAATTATGATAGTAAAATATACTGAGAGAAAACTTATAGGGGAGAGTGGGGGGAAATCGGATAGGAAGTGAAACCAGATAGATGCTATTTCACTATTCCACCTAGTGTTATCTCGGTCTAGGTGGTTAAAAGATGCATGTGAATCTATGCACTGTATGTTTGCAAATACCGGCCAAGATAACATTGCAGCGCGTGCATCTATACAAGAAAAAAAAATAAGAGGTTACTTATCTCTTATTTATTTTTTCTAATATTTTATCATTTTTGACATATCTTGACTTTGACAGTCTTTTCCTTTGAACGTGTCTTTGTTTATAGAAGAAATATAAAACTAACTTAGTTTTATATTTCTTCTATAAAATTATGGATACTTATTAAAGTTATAAAAGTGTTAAAGTAAATCAAAAAATAAAATGTTAGAAATATTATTTCAAAAACGGTGCCTGTGGGGTACAGTCAGACGGGGTGCTATCGGGTATCAAGATTCACTCCAGTGGATTTATTTATATTTGTATATATTTAGCTCACATCATATATTGTCTTATACTAGTACTGTTTTGTGTATATTTGACCATATTTGACCATTTGGCATGCAATTACTTAATTTAACAACAACAACAACAACATTTATTTAGTTCCTAATTAAATTGTGAATAACTATTATAACTACATTTTTGTTTGTTTTGTGTAAGTTATTTTATTCATTTATAGGAGAAAAAAGCTCAAAAAGCTGAAACGAAAAATGCCGATACCATACACCCATCAACGTGCCGAGGAAAAACTGTCATGGTGATGAAATCACCATATAAAATGAGTTAGCAGAAAATTCAAGAAGATTTTGAATACGTACTTTGTTGTGAAAAATATAGCTAAACCTAGTCTTCTGAAGAATGGTTCCTATGCACAGCAACGGGATAATGAAAGTTGTATTGGAAGCTCTGAGCAAGACCTATTGTTTTTTGTATGTAAAGACTGTGACTGATAAAAAAATATATATTTTAATAGCATTCGTATTGGCCCCATTGAAATAAAATTGCCTATCCAGTTTTACCTTTAGGTATGTGGTGAATTTGGGTATTTGTTTTTTATAAAAATATGTCCTCCTATTTACGTAATTTATCTCAAACAAGTTTTTGCTAAAACAACGTCTTATGTATATCTATACATATAAAAATCAATGCCACTTTACGTTGTAATTTTATAACTCAAGAACTGGCTCACCTATCCAAACCAAATGTTCAGGCTTTGTTCGGACTATTTAATAGATAGTTTATCTGAAGTTTGCACAAAATCGGTAGAGCGGTTCTTCATTTATCACATTTTTTGTGAATTTGATGTGCGAATCATTTGTTTTCATATTTCACATTAAACGTAGCGAAACACGTACCGGGCCGCTACTTGATTTATAAGTGACGTTGATTTTTTAAATTTATAACATAGTGCCTTATTTTGCCGGTGTTACCCCACACTCTTCTACGTACGGTATCATATTCCTGCCACAGGGATGATGTGATACAATGTTGAGCAATGATTAAACATAACTTTTCCAACATGACTTTTGCCAACCACTTAAAATCTTATAATTAAAAATATAGTCTTGGTGTGGTCCGTGGTAGTAGAATAAAGCTTATCTGCTTGTCGGTTCTTTATCCAAACATACAATTTCCTTATTTAGCAGTTAAGAAAACTAATAACTAAACTAAGTTAAGAGGCTGTAATTATTGGAATATTTAGATATACAAAAACTCTTTTATTTTTAAAGATTATTTTAATAAATTATAGATTATTTTACTATTGGTCATTTTGAAACATTCTTAATTATTTTTACATTAATATGTCACTATATGAATTGTCATTATTATTAGAAAATAAAACTAGATCTCGATCCATGGATTCTCCGAAAACAGGTCCCGTTTTAAAATTTGACAAAAAAATGTAATATATAAAAATACCAGAAGTTTGCATTTTTAAAACTTAAAATCATGTGTTGTGTCACAATTCCCCATGTTGGTCCCGGGCTCCTTTCTCCCCGCGTTGGTCCCGGGCTCCTTTAAAGAATAGGCAAACTGCCGTTCTGCCAGGCAGCTCGTAAAAGGCGACTGATTGGCTGTACGAGTCACTAACATCGTGGCTACTAGGTGGTAGAGTTCTGCATTGTATCGCCCGGGTCTGGTACCACCGCCTTTCCTATTCCTGCCGCAATAGCGTCAGTGCTTGTCGCTGCCGTGTTCCGGTTTGGAGGGTAAGATAGCCGGTAAACTTATGCATGTGGCATAAGACCTCGCCACAAGATAGCAACGCACCATTAAATTAATTAATTTAGGGCTGAATCACCTTCGTCCGTGGGAGAACACCCGGAATTCTGTATCCCTACACGTGGCCCCTGGGTGGTGCTAAACAGGTGATATGGTGGGAGACATATGTCGCGGCTATAAGGACCACCCATCAGCTGAAGTCGTGGCGCCAAGCGTCCGTTTTCCGTCACGTTAACGCTGATGTAGCTTTAGTGAAGATGGGTCGAATCAGTTGCGCCTGTACAATCTAGACGATCTGATACACACTGACGTTGATGCATCCGGAGACTAGTCATGGAGGGTAGCGGGATCCGAGGCACGGTGCACCGCTGGCCGACCGCTAGTCAGTAGGGGGCCCAAGTAACGTACTAGCCACATGTGAAAGGCTGCCCCGCCAACTAGCGAAAAATCCCAAAATGCGTCATAGTGCCTGTTGGCGACCGGATGAGAGGGCCCTATGGACATTCTTGGGGGGGCTCGGGCGTCCCCGCAGTCTCCAGACTAGTCCCCAATAGTGTAACTTCGAGGTGTGTGTCTCAGGTCCGGAAGTATAGCGCCTCGATTCACTGCCGTCTTCACACCTACTTCACTCACTCTATTAAATGAAAAGGACAAGGTACAGGAATAACGTTGTACAGCGGCAGCACTCCCTCTCGATGAAAGTAGACCTCACCAACATCAGAGGTTTACATTCTAATCTCGCTGCAGTCCATTTACACCTAGAGACTTATAAACCATGTATCTTGTTCCTCACGGAGACGCAGATAAGGTGCCCGTCTGATTTGGCGTACTTAACTTATCCCGGCTACACCCTGGAGCATAATTTTAAAGCTCGGTCAGGTGTGTGCGCGTACGTCCGTGACGACATCTGCTTTCGGCGTCTCCGGTATCTAGAAGACCCCCGCTACTCCGTACTATGGACACTGGTGGACACAGGCCTAGAGAAGCTTCTCTATACCTGTGTCTACCGAGCGCACAGCGGAGACCAGGAGACGATCGGTCTTACAGAGTACCTAAGTGAGGCGGCGGATGCTGCTCAACACAAATACCCTTCCGCTCAGCTAATGCTTCTGGGGGATTTCAATGCCCACCATCAGGAGTGGCTATACCCATACCAGAGCACTGACCTCGCTGGGAGAGAGATGCGAAAACTCGCTGTAGCATTAAATCTCACCCAGCTGGTTCAAGGAGCGACGCGGGTTCCTGACGTTGAGAGCCATACAGCCAATTGCTTGGATCTTCTGCTGACTACGGATCCAGACCGTTATTCGGTGGCGATTTCCTCGACCCTTGGCAGCTCCGATCACTGTCTGGTGAAATCTGTATCCATCTACTCGCCACCCGATCCCAGTCCTAGGGGCTCTCGGCGCGTGTGGCGATACAAGTCAGCAGACTGGGACGAGATGCGTTCTTTCTTTGCGTCTTATCCCTGGCGGCCTGTCTGCTTTTCTTCTGAAGACCTTCGGCCTGCGCGGATGCTGTGACAGATGTGCTGCGGCAAGGAATGGAGTATTTTATTCCTTTCTCCGACGTAGCCATGTCCAGTAAAGCTCATCCCTGGTGCAGAGCCAATTGTAGACGCGCTGAGGCGCTAAAGCAAGAGGCATATCTGGCTTGGGTAGATGCTCGACACCGCAAGGCCAAGGACGTGTCGGAGAAGAAGAAAGCCTTCAACCGGGCCGCCAAATCCTGCAAAAAGGCTCTACTGAAAGCTCGATTTGACCACGTCAGCCGTATTGGGAACAAACTGGCTTCATATCCCTCAGGTAGTAAAGCCTTTTGGTCCCTGGCAAAGTCGGTTGAATCGAATTTCTGCCGCCCCTCACTCCCTCCACTGCTGAAACCGGATGGGACGCTGGCTCACACCGCCGTAGAGAAAGCGAACCTGTTCGCTACTCTATTCGCGGAAAACTCACGTCTGGATCCCGCCAACGCGAAACCACCCAGTCTACCTGGATGCGAGGTGAACATGCCGGAAATTCGCATCCGTCAGACTGAGGTTCTTAAAACGCTGCGGAATCTGGACGTGAACAAAGCCAGTGGCCCTGATGGGATTCCAGCCATAGTACTGAAAACCTGTGCGCCTGAACTCGCTCCTGTTTTGACACGCCTCTTTCGCCTTTCGATGGCTACTGGAAAAGTGCCTAAATAATGGAAGCTTGCCAACGTGCAGCCTGTGCCCAAAAAAGGCAGTCGTGCTGACCCCTCCAACTATAGGCCAATTTCAGTCACGTCCATACTCTGCAAGACTATGGAGCGTGTACTGAACAGCAGGCTAATGGCGCACCTAGAAGCGAACGAACTACTGAGTGACCGTCAATACGGGTTTCGCCGAAATCGGTCTACTGGGGACCTTCTAGCGTATGCCACTTACATTTTGAGCTCGGCCATAGAGAAGCATGGTGAGGCACTAGCTGTCTCCCTTGATATCTCGAAGGTCTTTGACAGGGTCTGGCATGATAGTCTTATTGGTAAGCTTCCATCGTATGGCCTGCCTACTGGTCTCTGCGCCTGGATCTCAGATTTTCTGAGTGGCCGGTCGATCAGAGTAGTCGTCGACGGCTGCTCATCCGACCTAATGGCTATAAATGCCGGAGTCCCTCAGGGATCAGTTCTCTCCGCAACTTTATTCCTGCTACACATTAACAATCTGCTAAAGCCCGGTATCTATGGGTACGCAAATTATAGCACTGTTGTGGAGAGTTACGTATCCAATGCGCGGGCCAGTACTGCACAGATCCGGTCTCTCAGAGAGGTAATGGTCGATTGTATGAACCTGTCCTTACAGGCAGTCTCCGATTGGGGCGATGCTAATCTGGTCAGGTTTAATGCAAGTAAGACCCAGGCGTGTCTATTCTCCGCTAATCGGAGTCCGCTCCATCTATCTCCATCTTTCCAGGGTGTGGCCGTGCCGATGAATGACCACCTCGAGATCCTTGGTATCACGTTAACGCCTACTCTCAACTTTGGTTCGTACATCGAATCTAAAGCCCAAGTTGCCTCAAAAAAGCTTGGTATTCTGGCGAAGGTGAGACAGTATTTCAGTCCGGGACAGTTGCTCAACCTTTATAAAGCACAAGTCCGTTCGTGCATGGAATACTGCTCTCACCTCTGGGATGGATCCGCTAAATACCAGCTGGAGACACTTGAGGCCATCGAGAGGCGTACCAAGAGGCTCATAAACGACGATGATCTGGTAGGCAAAAAACTCCAGAGCCTCGCTCATCGTCGCAGAGTGGCTAGTTTATCGGTTTTTTATCGAATACACTTTGGAGAGTGCGCTGCGGAATTGCACGATTTAATTCCGCCATCCCCGTTTTTCTATCGATCGTCGAGGTGCACAGAATCTAGGCATCGTTATATGGTGGACGTTCCACGTACCCGGACAAAGCGGTTCGACTCAACATTCTTCATTCGAACCGCAAAGGACTGGAACATGCTTCCTGAGTCTGTGTTCCCGGACGAGTACAATCTGGAGATCTTCAAGAGAAGAGTGAACAGGTACCTTCTAGGGAAGCGCGTTCCATCTTAGGCCTCATCTTAGCTTACCATCAGGCGAAATCGAGGTCAAGCGCTTACCTATCGACAATAAAAAAAATAAAAAAAAACACCTTTGGTGTCTATATGCGATGGTTGACTCTTTCCATCAGCTATCTCATACTATAAAAAAATCATGTAAATGACAAGGAATTAATAATAATGGTTTTGTTGTTATTTAATTAATAATTTTATACTATACATTATTATAAATTTCTAAACTATAGTGCTGAAAAAATATATATATGAAAATGAATAATTTTTAAACTTCTTTGTAACAACATCGTACATAAACATCGTATTATTAGAATATTATGCAAATTTATGATTTTAATGGAAGTGCGTTGTTAATTGCAGCATTTTACTCCAAATTAAGTTAAATCATCAATTAATTGCTTTTCAATAATTATCACGAAAATATTTATACAAAAATTGTGGCAATAGTGCAAAATAATAGTAATTTTGCACTACGGCCACAACGGCAGACATGCTTTATGCATGCAGATTGTGATGTGGATTTTTAGCAAAAGAAAAAATATAATTTATAAATGTATCACCACTGTGATGCTACTAATTACACAAAAAAAGACAATGCAACAAATAGAGCAAACTCATGGATGACCTAAAATATGGAATAGAACACACACACACACGCACACACACGCACACACACGCACACACACGCACGCATACGCACACACACGCACACACACGCACGCACACGCACACACACGCACACACACGCACACGCACGCACACACACGCACGCACACGCACGCACACGCACACACGCACGCACACGTAAGAACACGCACGCACACGCACGCACGCGCACGCACGCGCACGCACGCGCACGCACGCGCACGCACGCGTACACTTGGGAATCCGTCTACACCTGGTGATTTCTTCATATGCGCTATACAGCTTAACAATGCTTATAATAAGCTGCACACGAAATAAGAACCGGGTGAAGGAATTCCAAATATTCCTTTGTAATAAATTGTGTTTCCTTGAACGCTGGAAAATGCAAACCAGTCATTCTTCCTAAACGGAATAAATTACCTGAAAAACCATCATCATATTGCCCACTTGTGTATGCTGGATTCGGCAGACAAATTTCTAGAGCGTATAATCCATAATCGGATCGAGAACTCTAATGATTCACCTCTACAGTCCAACCAGTTAGCTTCTGAAAAGCCAAATCTACACTGGACGCTATAGATCGTGTGGTATATATAGCAAAAAAAGCAACAGCGGGTAAAAGATCGACAAGACGAGCCAAAAACACTGCTTGGTAGTAGTTTCAGACTTCAAAATGCTTTTAACTGTGCTTGATGAAATAACATCTATGTGAATTAAACACCAAATAGCATGCACATAGACAGATTGGGCGTAATGGTGTACCTGAAGAGAACGGTAGAAAACTTCTTCGAAAAGGTGTACCTTAAATAGGACACTGGATACCGCATACCAACTGCCCTCTTACCCAGAAGGTAACGTGGCAAGCATTGTCGTTACTGCGACAAGAATAGGTAAGGCGGTAGTACCAAACGTGAACAAGTCGATAGAGAAATCTACCATTTAGCAGTCACGATGCTAGTATCATATTTAGCCAATCGTCTGCCTTTTGCGAATCCATCGTTTAAAGATACCATAGATGTTACTGATCTATTTGTATGATGTGATGGTGATATATAAAAAATAATACAATAAAATGTTCTGTACCGGCGTGAACCTTACAGATAAGCTTCCGGTGGTTTCTTAGATACACAATACGTCCGCCAATTATAAAATGATTTTGATGTTTTTTTTTTGTTTGGTAATTTGTAATCCAGTGGTAGTTCCATACGAATATTATCTAATTGTTTATGGTTCCGTTTTGTTGCGATTTTGAAAGTAGGGTAGCCGGTCAACTTATGCACATGGCATCACTATCCTGCCACACGGAGAGCACTGCACGATTTATATAATCAGTCCAAAAAAATATAAAAAGACGCATTTTGACTATAAGCGTTTTGATTTGCTTAAGAACCATTTGTGTTGTATTTAAGGAGAAATATTTTGAATTTTTAAAAACCAATAATTTTTGATTAATACTTCTTTTAGCTTTATGTCATTAAAAAAGTGAACCGGTAAGCTTAATGCAACGCAAAGGTTTAATAGCTCGTTTGAACGTCAGGCAAAATCAATCGCAAAATCGTGTAGGGAAAATCAACTGACGAAACCTGGCCAGAATTCAGCATTTTCGTTTGAGCGTTTTCGTCAAGTTTCGTTCCTTAGGAACAAAATAATTGCTTGTTAGAGTCGTATGGCACTCGTAAAAAATAACTGTGCTAATAAAATTGGTCATATCTAAGATATGTTTAGCTTCATAGATTTTTAGCAGCATAAACTCTGACAGTGCAATTGGTTATAATACTCGAGAGATGGAATCAAGAATAAAAAATTGTAGCCAAAAACGATTTGTACAAAAAACACACATAAATATGTACTTAATTGATGACTCCAAACTGTAAACTCACAATGGCATAGTTATAACCTAATATCTTTGGACGCCTTATAACTCTATAACTTGGTAGCCTCTTGACTGATCTGGTTCGTATTCAAACTTAGAATTATTATGGAGTTCCCTATCGTGGGTTAGACGAAAACTGTGTAACACCCAAGAAACGTCTACAAATTACATACAAGAATTAACCACTTTGCATTGATTTTTAAGGAATTTCTCAATCATCTAGGAAACATAAATTATTTATAATTAATTCTAATTGCCTTGCAGAAAAATCAAAAATATTTTATAATTTTAACTTTAACATACGTTTTTTGTTCCACATAAATAAACTAAGGATCTCCCCAGCTTCTGACGTTTGCAACGTAAGCGCTCAAAAAATGTTTTTACGACAAATCTTTGAAGTTCTTGGCTTTTCTGTAATATGGTATGCATTATGCATATAAACTTTCCTCTTGAATACTCTTGTCTATTGACAAAAATCGCATTAAAAGTTGTTGAGTAATTTAAAAGATAGTGAACATACAGCGAAAGCGACTTTGTTTTATACGCGCATGTAAAGAACAATGCAAGGGAAGTCCGAGGGAATGTTGTGGGAGGCACAAGGGGGCATTAGATCTGGAAGGGGATGTATGGATCAAGTTTTCTCATTCCGCAACATCTTTGTGTTTCTATCTCTAGATCCACCTAGAGATAAATCCTTCTATTGTGAATTTGGGGAAAGCGTTTGATAGAGTTGTACGAAAGAAACTTTTGGACATTTTCCCAGTTATGGGATAGATTTGCGTCTGAAGCGTGTTTGTAATCCATGGACTGGGATTGCAAAGCATGCGTGCGAGTGGACGACAACATATCGCCCTGGTTCGATGTCAATATTGGCGTCAAGCAGAGTTGTGTGTTATTAGCTCGCCTGTTTATTCAATATCTGGGTAAGTGTCTCCAAAGATTATCTCATTGAATGTGGGAATGTGCATGAGTGATCTCGTGGTGAACTGCCTGATTTATGCAGATGACACTGTATTTCTAGGCTCAATTCCATCTGAGCTGCAAACACTGATCACAGTTATGAATGATGATTGTAAGAGTGTGGGCTTATATTTGAATGCGGAGAAAACTAAAGTTTTAGTATTTGAAAGAGAAGCAACCAGAACGGATGTAAGAGTTGTGGTCAATGATATAGTGCTGGAACAAGTGGATGAGTTTGTATATCTTGGATGTGCTTTTAGCAGGGATGAAAGGCACACCGCTGATGTTGAAAGAAGAGTGTGTTCAGGGAACAGAGTGAAGGGAGCGTTAGAGAGATTACTTAATAGCACAATTTTAAGTCAGGGTGCTCGTCTAGCCCTGCATAATTATGTGCTTATCCCAACGCTATAATATGGAAGTGAGAGTTGAGTATGTCAGAAAGGGCATGAAAGTAGAATCGACGCGGTCAAGATGAGATCGCTAAGAAAATATGTGGTGTAACACTCGCGGACCGGGTTCGTAATGTGGAAGTGAGAGAGAGGTTAGGCTCGAAAGTAAGTGTCGGTGTTAAGATGAAAAAGGCATGCTCCATTGGTTCGGACATGTAGAAAGAATAGTAGATGAAAGGTTAACAAAACAGATATACAATGCGAATGTTAAAGGATGTAGGTACTGGGGAAGACCAAGACTGACATACCACGATCAGATTGATCGAGTACTGTCCGAAGGTGGTGTCAAGAATCTTTGCAACCAGCGTGTGTATAATATGAAAAGAGTGACGAATGTGGAGGAAGCGAGACAAGCCTGCAAGGATCGTGATGTATGGCACTCGATTCTCTCTGCCTACATCCTCTTAAGGGTTCTAGCGTGAAGACATGTATGTATGTAAAGAAAGATATAGTGATCAACAATTATGATTGTGAACAGGTTCTTGCTCGCTGGCCACGTATAAGCGTTTTCATACAAATGACACGACCAACCAGTTAAACTTGACACCTCTTTTAAGTCACTATCACAGTCTCAGATATAGCAAAAGGAACTCCGTTCTAATCGAATGTCAATGAGACACCTCTAAATTTTTTGTCTCCTCAATTCGTCTACCTATTTTCACGAAATTCTAATCAACGATACTCGAGAAATCGTCGAATAAACACATATGTACACATACGTTAATACATACATAGTTATTTAAATAAGTATATTAATATTATGTATGTGTACTTATATACTACTACTTATATTTAAATAATTATTTATATATAAATGTGCACACACACACACGATCAAACGTCAGACTGTTCGAGTAGACTGGGAAGATTTTGTTCGTCCATTTTATTTTCAATTTATACATCTTACGTGTCATTGTTATTTTTCTTTCTTGTTATTTTTATAATAAGGATATTTATTTTTCCATCCGATGCATTTTGGCTATAAACATTTTAATTTGTCGCTTAAGCATATTTTATAGTTAATGGACACTTTACTGAACAGGCAATACCTCTAAAGCTTTTCGATAACACCCATTGAAGGCTTTTACTTTGAGAAATTAAACCTGTAAACTTAGCAATTAAGCTTCAAACAAAGAGGTTTAATAGCTCGGTTATGTGTTGAGACAACGGATAAATTATTATTTTTTCAAATCAAAATATTAATTTAATTTGATTATAACTGTCTATTATTTTATCTCTGTAGTTCATCTCTGTAGCTTTGGAAATCATATTCTTACAAATGATAAGTAAATAAATATCGCTGAAAAATAACACGAATTGATCTAACCTTAAAAGAAATTATTTCCTTACAAACGTAAAGAAATACGGATATAAATACTGAAATTCATTTAATGAATACCTAAACCCAGTAATACAAACGGGAATCGAACGTGAGCCCCATCTTTTGCGTAGTCAGAATCGCCACGGCTTAAGGTGTGATATTATGAGTTGTGGATTTTCAAATATCAAATGTCATATATTATATTATATTTATTGAAAAGTTTTCTTATTAAAAGTTTCACTTGCACCAAACTATTTAAATAATTTATAAATGACTTTTATATCTGTGGTTAAAATAATCTAACAAATGTTTAAATAATTTGATCCAAGTGGACCTTAATATTAAATGGTATAAACAAGCACCGCCGTTACCGTTTTAGATCCTGTGATAGGAAAAATAATGGTAACGCATCAAAAATCTTACAAAAAGTTTAATTGAATACTCTGATATAAAACAAGACTTTTTAATATCAAAGTCACTTGGTAAATTATCATTTATGATAAGAATTATTATTGCAGCAATACCTCTACTGAAACAATTTATTTCTTACATAATATGTATTTAGGTAGCATCTGGCTAGATACCAGAGCCATATCCGAAAGGTTGCAAAATGTACCTGGACACAAATTTAAATATTATTATTTAATCATGTATATATTTTATATGTATTACATATTTTACTTATCATATTAATATTTAGTTTATTATATCATATTATAATTATTATTGAATGTTATTTATTGTTAGCATGAGTCTGAATCTGAATTTTAATATTTGCTGTATTAACGCTTGAAGTATCCCGGCTCATCATTCGGATATATTAGCTACTTTTAATAGCCCTTTGTATGCTGCCCTGGTATCAGAAATCTTTTTTAAACCAGGTTGTCATCTCTTTACTCTCTTAACCTTCATCTCTTTATGCCAAATCTCACACTAATACGTAATGATAGAACTGGTACGGGAGGTGATGGTGTTGCCATATCTCTGCGCTGTAATTAACGTTGTAATATTTTTGTACGATCGTCAACGTTACTCAGTTAATCCTACGAATATATTCTATTAGATGTAAATGTGGAACAATCTCTATTTTTACTTAGGACTATGTATTCTCTCCCAGTGACTGATTATTTTGAACAATTTATAAAGCTTTTAGTGTTGTACGCACCTCAATATGATCATTGGGTTGTGATTGGTGTTTGTAGTACTTGTCTATTAAAAGGCAACGGGTGTTGGTATCTTTCAACATACTCGTTAAACTTTTAAATACTGCCATTTTTTCGCCGTGTTGGTCCCGGCCTCCTTTGAAGAATAGGCCAACTGCCGTTCTGCCAGGCAGGTCGTAATAGGCGACCGATTGGCTATCGAGTCACTACCATCGTGGCTACTAGGTGGTAGAGTTCTGTATTATCTCGCCCAGGTCTGGTACGCTGGTCGCTGTCGTGTTCCGGTTTGGAGGGTAAGATAGCCGGTAAACTTATGCATGTGGCATTAGACATCGCCACCAGATAGCAACACACCATTAACACCTTTGGTGTTTATAGGCGATAGTTGACTCTTTCCATCAGAAGACCCATCTGCTGGTTTGCTATCTTATGATATAAAAAAAACCACATAATTAGACTTATCACATCAATTACTGGCCATTTTCCACCAGGTCACGATTTTAAAATCATAATTCATAAATATAAAGAAACAACTCGAAAAAATTATACATGTCCCAAAATAAACTAAATTTGACATATAAAATACTTATGTATCATAATAGACCAGAGGTTGTCTTGATACCTATTCCCAAATTGAACAGCTATCAGCGCGTGCTAGAAAGTTTATTTGGATATTTATATATTTAAGGCATATAGCACAGTGGTATAATTACAATGAGGCTAGGTCTGAAAAGAATCTCTTAAATACAATTTATATTGCTTTAGTACAATACATAATTATTTATTGCATCCCTATCTGGAGAGGTTCATTTAAAACAAGATTTCTGGAAATTTAACGAGCTCAACGAACTCTAATTAAAGTCATGTATTAAAAAAAATGCGTTATAATACAGAAAGCCTTTATCGTGATAGTGAATTTCTGTCAATTCGTAAATTATACATTTTACATACAATTACTAAAAGACACAAATCTATTATATATGATCCACTTCTAACAAACAAAATAAGGGGAGACTGGATTTTAAAACTATCTTAAAGTAAAACTAAGTTTGCGGACATGCAATATGAGAGAAACTCAGGAATTATTTACAATAAATAAAACCAAATGCTTGTTAAATATACTAAAACTGTACGTGAGTGCAAACCAACAGCAATAAATTGGTTTAGGTCTGTTAACTATGAAGAAATAGAGTGGGTTCTTCGTGGTTAACAGACTTTAATCTAACAAATTATACAACTACACACACATTTACGCGCATCATACATACACACGCACACACGCATGCACGCACGCACGAACGCGCGCACGCACGCACGAACGCACGCAAACTATATTTTATTGATCCCCAGATATGGTTATAGCACCAACCGCAAATAATAACTTTGTAATAGTAAATTCGCTTTTTTGTTTCATACATGTACTTTTTTATTTTTTACTAGCTGTTGCCTGCGACTACGTCCGCGCGGATTTCGTTTACACACTCCACACTGCTCCTCCCCTGTAGGTGATAGCGTGATAATATGTAGCCTATATGTTGACCCGACCAGTTTGTAATATTCATGCAAAATTTGAAGTAAATCCATGCAGTACTTTTTGAGTTTACCCCGGATATACATAAAGACAAACAGACAAACAGATAAACAGACAAACAGACAAACAGACAAACAGACAAACAGACAAACAGACAAACAGACAAACAGACAAACAGACAAACAGACAAACAGACAAACAGACAAACAGACAAACAGACAAACAGACAAACAGACAAACAGACAAACAGACAAACAGACAAACAGACAAACAGACAAAAATTCTAAAAACTATATTTTTGGCTTCGATATCGATTGTAGATCACGCCCCAAGTATTCTTTAAAAAAAATATTCAATGTACAGTTTTGACTTTCCTGCGATTTTATTATATGTATAGATATTTGTCATTTATGGTTTTCGGTTTTTCCTTTACATGTACTGCAATAATTACTTTTTGCCAAATTTAATGATTCTAACTTAACGGAAATACACAAGCTGACAGTCCCTACTGAAATTGTAAAATATGTTAGAATGAGAAAAGATTAATTCGTGAAGTCCCATGTTTGAATTGTAATAGTCATTCTTTTGGTTGATCTGTAATGCCTCATAGACATACTAGCCTCTAAAATCGAATGTTCTAACTGAATTACACAATAACACATAATAAAAGAGATCTCATGTGCACAGACGATAAAATATTTAGTTATTAATACAACAAAACAATTTTGAGTCGCTGTTCTTACCTCAGGACAGGGACCAACCATTGTTTCTATTGTACTAGGCTGACCATTTGAGGAGGTCACGCAGCGTCTTGGCAAGTTACTGCTCTATTGTGGCAATAAATTACTACAAAGGGCTACTACGTGTGTGAAATTAGAATTACTTGTGTACTATTTTGCTTTGTCTTCACAAAAAGGTATATTATATCCTAGCTATAAGTTGTGGGGAATAGATAGGACTAAGTCCACATGAATTTAAAGGGATGAGGGAAGGAGGATAACTCAGTATTCACTGAAGTTTTTTTATGTTAATTGGATATGCAAACTAGTAGATGTGCCACCTGCTATACTGCTATGCTGTAAACTAGTTTACCTGCAACTAGCCCAGGTAGCTCATTTACATATGTATATGTTGCCTATCTTAACATAAGTTGTTAAGTCTCGATGCCATTAATTATACTGCCTGTCTTCTATCTTGCCCTTCTCTCCGAAACACAGCAAAGTTGTTTCACGGAAAGAAACAAGCAAGATGCAGCCGGGAGCGCGGCACAGCGCATCACGTTTGGTGCACCTCGACACTGATTTACAGTATCCTCGATTTAAGTAAGTGCTAGCGAGTCCGAAACACATGAGTAATATGAAAGACAAATCGTCATATTTTTGGATCGCGTTACTTACAAGTTTGAATTTATCATAAAAAGATGCGACCATAGATTCAGTTATTTGATATAAATTTCATCGTAATACTTTCACGCATTCCTGAACAAAAGGGTCTTGATCACTATGTACGATCATGTAATCCTATGGGATAAACGAGTCAAGTATCTCGGGGTCTCACTATTAACAAGTTTTAAACCTCATGTTAAAATAGTGAAACAAAAGGCCAAGTTCATACTTATCTGCCTTTATTGTCTATAAGCATGTTAAAATGTCACTTAAATATAATCTGACACTTTATAGAACTGAATGTTTTATTAAGTGCTAATGTTATCGTGTGCACGCGTAGCGACCTTTCGAATAAACCCGAAGGTCCTGCTCGAATTACAAGCCGTTCAAAATAGATTCACGTGCACATGTAGTACAAGCTCAATCTTAATCTTGATAAAGACCTATAATTTTTTAAATGGGCCCAACACTTCAAAGAGATATCCACACGCTACTTTATCAATTTGATCGGCTACCCCTATCAGTTGGTGCTAATCACGATAACAACGACATAAACGAGAACCCCGTTCTTAGCCCCTGGAGGACCTGTCAAGTACTAACCGGTTCCGATGATCCCATAATAGCAGCAATCACTACCAATCCCTACGCTACCAACACATACACTACACTACACAGTTGCCGCTATTTTTAGCGACCAAAAAATTTTTAAAGGCCGCGCAAAGCCGAGTTATGATCTCACACGAGATAATCTTAAGCGCGGGCGTTAGGTGACCAAATTTGTGTTCTTTGATCGCCCATTAGTCCGGTGTCGCCGTTGCAATCTTCAAGCTATCAGCTTTTGTCACTTCAGAAAAATATATAAATAAAAAAATGTTCAATACATCAAATGTTATTAGTCCCTTTTTTTTAAACAACAAAAATAACATATAAACAGAGACGCGTGCATTACTTCAAAAACTACTAGGCTGCCACTTATAGTCGCTTACAATATCTACGAGGAAGAATGTATTGTATTGTTATGGCAGATGTCATCTAACCACAGCAATCTTCTGAACATGACTATAGATATTTATTAATTACATTAAAATATTTTACGTGGAATTTGGTTATTTAATAGATAATCCACATGACAAATTTTGTACATCACAATTTCAGATGAGAATGTTTTCTATACTTTTTAGAGTGTAATTTTACAGTAGTAAGGCTTTAGTTTTTGAATTTAATTTTTATTCAGATTATTTTAAGATTGTTTCACTAAATAGTCTTATTATAGAAAGACTGACGGAAATTTCTTATATTGATGGCATTCGCATTTAAAACTGCATATGATGCATGAAAGTATAATATAAGATTGCCAAAAGAAAACAGAATAAAAATCTATGTTAAATGTATAAACGTTTACTATTCTCGATAAACGTGTGCTAGCTTGACGAACTTGTAATAATAGTAAATAAAGGCTTTGAATATTTTAAATTTTACATTTGTATTGTTTCAAAATTCATAATAAATTAATAGCTAACCAGTTTCACATTTTATTACATCATCAGGGTCATCGTAAAAAGTAGTAAAGGTTTTACTATAACAGAAGGTGGATAAAATATTTTTCTACACTCAATTTACGTTTTAAAAGATTAAGACCAACTTTGACAAACTGCATACTTCAATAGAATCAACATTCAACTTCTAAGTAAGTCAATCGACGGATTTCAAGACGAGCAAAGTTCAAATCAAAGTTAGCTACTTTGAGAAATTCATTAATTCAATGAAACATATTTTATAAAAGCTATTGAGAATATATGAATTGAAATCATACATTACAATTAATATCTTTTTTTCCTAATTTTTATATATCGAAAGTGAGATTTTTTTGTTACACTTACACGCCTAAATTACTGGATCGATTTTAAAAATTATTTTACCAATAAAAAATAAATACATTATCAACGAGCAACAAAGCCTGTATTTTTCATTAGGGAGATATGCATGAAAATTACAATAATGTTACCCAAGTTATCAAAAAATTGCCTATAAACACAGACAAACGTGGAGCCCCCCATATTATGAGCAAATGGTTGACATTACTCAAACGCACAAGCGTTACACATTAAATCATATAAAATATATAAATAATATGCTACCTTCACCGAGGTGGAAGTATTTTTTATATTCAATTAAATATGTAAATAAATATATTGCAAATGGGGTGACTAAAAATTACAGTCCAGATTTTTTTTTAACTTTACATTGACTACTTTTTTTCGTGACAACTCTTGGGTAGGCAGGTTATTAATATCGATTTACCTGTTTATATCTGCCTACCCAAGAATGAAGGGAAAAAAGAGGACCTAACGTTTGCATATTCTAATAGGCTTCATTCTTTGAATTGGTATGGAATTTTTCTATTAACCAAACCAGTGAAATGTTTAATTTTGCTTTTTTAATTTTTTTTAATCACAAGTTTCCTATTATGAACAATTTCTATTATTCATAATGATGGAGATATGCAAAGATACATAGGAGACACAGGCATGCCATTAAAGCTTATAGATAAAAAATGCTCAGATAGTCGAGTTTGGGCTCGTTTTTAAGGTTCCGAAATAAACTAGGAACCCTTATAGTTTCACTTTGTCCGTCAATCCATCCGTCCGTACGATTGCTCAGAGATCCTTATTACTAGAAAACTGTAATATTTTAGCACGAATACAAATTAATCACGTCAACAAAGTGGTAATATAAAGTCTCAAAAAATATTTTTTTCAAGGTAGCTCCCCTGTATATAATTGTGGGGAAAAAGTGTGGATGTAAATTTTTTTCTCACGCATACCATTGTACTATTGTACCATTGTACCGTTCTCATGTATACCACGAACAAAATGTAAATAGAAACAAATATGTATATAGCTTAATTTAAAAAATATTATATTCTTGCTCTGTATGTAAACCTGATTTTTAGTTTTAATTAAAAAATATTTGTACGTATTTTGAAGAAGATAAGGATAAAGCGGGTGCGCGACGAATAAAAATATAACTTAATTCAATTTAATTCAATTTAAATAATATAAATTTCAATTTAATGTAGGTTTAATAATTAAAATTAAAGGTTTAATATAACTAATGTGTAAATTATTACAATTTATTTATTTTTATCGTTTTGACATTGTAATTTAAATTCATTTAATTTTAATCTAAAAAATATATTGTTTGACATATTATTCTGTAATCTATGGGACTTGGAACCTGAATTAAAAAATTCATTCATTCATTCATTCATTGTGTTGGGTATCGTTGGATAGGTTATTAAAAAATATTGTAGGTTTGTAAAACAAGTTTTCCATTAAGGGAATCGTTTATAAAATATTAAACTTTAAGTGCTAATTTTTGTAATTATATAAATAATTTGGTTGGCTTTTGGGGTGAGAAGAAATTATGGTAGTAGTAATTTATTGTATGATGATGATTTTGTCGTCAACGTGAGTGAAGTCGCGGTTAAAAATAGTATTATGATAAAGAGAAAACATTTGTATATTTGTTGCGAATAAACTCAAAATCTATTGGACAGATTTAAAAAAATCTCTTAGCATTAGAAAGCTAATCTGTCCAGAAGTAATATAGGTGACTTTATTACACGAATTATGAAAATAAGTAATTAATTTGGTTCAAAAGAACTAAATCGCGTGTAATCTGTTACACGATACTTTATGATTTACCGATAAAAATGAAACATTCCAATATTTTATTTCATTTAATGAAATATATAAATTCGGGTTGGCACAACTACACAGTATTAACATTCGAAATATAAAGCAGTATTGTCAGTCAACTTCAATACTTGATACTATGGTAAATACATTTTTACAATTTGTTTTCTACTATTTGATCACAATAGATAGAAGACAGAAGTATACAGAGAGCCTTCATACTTTTTATAGGAAACAAGTATTGATGTTTGAATTAGAAAAATTAAACAAAGTTAATTATCGACTATTAACATTATATTTTCATTTTATGTTAATGTACACATTCATCATATCGATATATAAGTACTTATACAATATTTTATTTACAATATAATATTATAACGCTGGACATATAAATTCTTACACTTCGTAACGTTGGAATTTCAATCCATTAAAAAGACACATTTATGCACTAATAAAAGTTTAAATAATAAATACCTTAAAATCAATTTAATGTATTATGGTAATATTGATTACATTTTATATTCATTACCATGTTTCGAACAATACTTTTAATTATTTTTGTGTTATATTCACCCCGTGCTTGGGAATCTGGAAAAACCTTAAAAACAGCAAAGAAAAACATCGACACGCGGGATTTGAATCTGCGACCCGGCTTTAGGAAAATGGTCGCAGGTTCAAATACTTTTAATATTTTAAACAGAACAGAAGAACAGAAGTTCTTTGATTCTATACTATTTATTTGATTATATAAAAGAAATATACATAATGCACTTACAATAAGTGAACATAATTTGATGTAAGTAATATATTGTATGTCTCACAGTATACATAAAAGGTTCGTAGACTTTAAATATAATGACTTTAATTTATTATGTTTGGTCTATTTAATACATTACCATTTATTAGAGTTACCATAAATGTTGACATTATACAATTTATATAAAAATATACCTTAAATGCTACATGATAAGTTTTACTTTTCTTTTAAAAATTTAACCCATTAATCTAATCTAATAAATATTTAAATTATATTTCATCTTCAGCTAACCCATTTTTTTAATTAACTGGGAAATGTTATGTATCATGGATATTAATAGAATCTGAAGGACTAGATGACGGCCCTGGTTTGATCTCCAGGTTGGGCAATAAACCTCAATGCCACTTAAGTTTAACTGGGATTTTGTAGGTTAATCTAAAAATCCAAATCTCAACTGTAGCAACTCAAATTCTAGATATTTTAATGTGAATTTTAAATTCACATTTGCAGCATAATATTTTACTTATCATAATTACCTAGCATTTATGAGAAAACTTTTAAACCTTCGAAAAGGGGTAAAAGTTTACAGGACATTTGACCAGTCATTGTTTTAATATGTTTTTGCGGTGACGTAGACATTAATGATGATGATTTATTTACAGATCATGACATAGAAGTTGATGAGAATGAGTAGTATGATGAAGTTCAACACAATAACAACAACAATAAGATAACATTTACAATTCTTTGTGAACTAAAAAAAGCAAATGATTGTCATCTGATGCGTGATTATAAATCGACACCTCCTAAGTAGAATGTCGTAAGTACGAAATTGCCGATTTTCACTTTTCCCAATTTTCATGCTTTATTTTATGTATATTAAATCGTTTTAATTATTTATTTTATCTATACT
Source organism: Apodemia mormo (assembly GCA_036924255.1). Lineage (NCBI taxonomy): Eukaryota > Metazoa > Arthropoda > Insecta > Lepidoptera > Riodinidae > Apodemia > Apodemia mormo. Next base: position 12,153,472 of record JAUPFN010000008.1, read on the forward strand.
TTTAATGTCTGATTGCACATTGTTGTATTTATTGGTATTTCTTTGATTGAATGATTATCAAAAAACAATGATAGAATCTTGAAATTGATGATCTGTAAAGTAGCAAAAATGCACTTACGATACTGTACATAGGGGGTGTCGAAATATTGAAACGGAGTTCCTTATCGAAATTTATCGTTACTGGACTGACGAGCTAGAACGAAAAATGTGTAACAGAAAATAGATACCAAAACTGACCATTTTGAAGTTATTTTGGATATACTTCCGAACACTTAGGAAACTAAAACTTTTTTATTCGAGCTTCCGTCGACTTTGAGAATACATTAATATATTTTAAAATGTAAATGTTACGATACCCTTTTTATAAAATATAAATAAAAATAATCAAGAATTATTATTTAATATTTATTTATTATTAGTAACTGTGTAGTAATATACTTGATTATTATATAATTATTTATTATATAATAATCAAGTAAATATATATACTTGATTATTATATAATTATTTATTATATAATAATCAAGTAAATATATATACTTGATTATTATATAATTATTTATTATATAATAATCAAGTATATTACTACACAATTACGAACTTGAGATCCCGGCTAACATATTGACGTTTTCATACAAATGACTAAGCTATCGCATCTGTAGTTCAGTGATCCGGGCTCGGAGTTGAGTACACGAGGTCATGGGTTCAATTCTTGGGTCGGGCAATTAAAAAAAGTGTTCTTTTTAGTTTTCTAATAAAAACAATGTGGCCCGGGATTAGGAAGTGTCCGTTTGGAGATAGGCTTGCCACCTCATCACATTGTAGGACCAAGTATCTTCGGCTAATCGTTAGTGCACTTGTTGTACTTCTGCCTTCAACTTCGGGGATACGGGCGTGAAGATACTTTTTTTGATAAAACTATCCAGTTAAATTGACACCTCCTTAAGCCACAGTCACAGTCAGATATAGCGAAGGGTAATCCATTGCAGCCGGGTGTCCATATGATACCTTTCAATTTTTAAAAGTATCTTCACGCCCGTATCCCCAAAGCGGTAGGCAGAGGTACAACAAGTGCACCCACGATTAGCCGAAGATACTTAGTCCCACAGATGTGATAGGTGGCAAGCCTATCGCCAATCGGGCACTTTCCAATCCCGGGCAACTTTGTGTTTATCAGAAAACTGAAAAAACACTTTTCTTATGTGCCCGACCCGGGAATCGAACCCGGGACCTCATGTGGTCAACGTCAACGCTGGACCACTACACCACAGAGGCGATTTTTATATTATCACAATAACAATAAAATAGTTGCTAAACCGTTTAGATGTGTTATATATAGAAGTGTCAAAATTTTCAATCTTAATGTTAATGCATGAATCTGAACACGTTGAAATATTATTTTATACAATTGAACAAAATAGATGAATTGATTTAACCCCAAAATAGTTAAATTATTTGTGAGAGATATCGGGTGTTAATCAACTATATTAATATCCACAAACACACAAAAAATGTATAATGAATGATACATGATTTGGGATTGTTTGTTCTACAAAGAGAAAATTAATGCTATAATGTATTTTCAATCGTATTTACCCACTGATTGATTGACTTTTGTTTCGTTGCTAGCGCTTTAATTTTAAATATTGGAGATTTATTATTTACTCAAATATAAAATAAAGTAGAATATTTAAATCGAAATCAGAAAGCAATACATGAAATTTAAACTTTCATTCAAAACACATATTCAAATACTTTTAATTTAACAAAAAAAATATATTAAAACTTAATGTGTGTGTGGCATTACACTATATTTAACAAGAAATAAATTATTTTAAATATTTATCACGACTATAAATTGTTTTTTTTTATTTCTAAACAGCTTACTTTCTTTTAATACATGTAGCATAAAACAAATGACTGAAGATACTTGAATTGTTTTTAATAGATAGATTATTTTACTAGATTATTTAACAAGATTTTTTTAAATTGGTAATTTCTATATTTTCTGATAACATAGACAAATTTAACTACATTGTCCAAATGTTTTTATGAAGTTTGAAGCATCACCGTGTATAAGACAAACAAAAAATATCTTGCTAAAATTTTATTAACTAAACCATACAATGAAAGGTATTCATTTTCTAATGCTTCTTCTACAAATTGATATAATGTCAGTGCTTTAATAAACAAATGTTATATATTTTTTTAAATTTATTTATGTTTATGTAGTTTTATAATGACGCAACAGATGTGTACAGAAAGGGCATATTTAACGACACACTTATAGCAATAAATGTACACACCGGTACAAAAATATGCCCTAATTATGGACGAAGTTTTGTGAAATTTTTAAGTGAAAAATTTTTTGGGCACGCTGAGCACTATATTTTCTGGGTAAGTATTGAAAGAGATTAAGCAGTCACGCTCGTCTATGTAACGCTCGTTCGGGTAACATTGGCTAGAGCCGACTAAGCAAACGAGAGATATATAGTCAACGCGTCACTACTAACCTTGATCTGTAATCGTTACATTATTGACCTCGCCTTGATTAAGTTTTTGCTTCGTCGTGTAATCATCAAACAACATTATTTTATATTTACATTAAAATTTTCGTAATAATATAGTATATATCTTAGTATTACATTAAATTTCTTTACCTAGTTATATAAAAATTGAATAGATCTAATAATACAATTATTTTTAAAAACGGAGCAATCCCTCTTATTCCGGAAGCATCTGAAAAAAAAATCTGTATTAATATTTAATAAACGATTACTAACAAAATAGTCAATATGATCACCAAATAATTACATCGTAAAATATTGTAACAGATATTTTGTGTTTGCTGTTTAAACAAGTGACGCTATATACCTTAAACACTGTTTACGTTATAAAAGGATTTATAAATATCTTATTAATTTTAAAAAAAATTGTAAATGGCTGACCCTGCAGGCCATCCTTGAAACTTCCCACTAAATTAAGGTAATTTAAGCTCAAAAGAGTAAAAATTATAAGCATAGATTTTTTCAGTTCAAACATCTATTTTGTTAAAAATGGCAGAATATTGATTTTTGAAAAGCTGTATATTTTGGAAACTATTCCAACTCATTTTTTGAGATCTAAAATATTACTTTAGCTAAATAATCGATAGGTTGAAAAATTTTGTGTGTCAACAGCAGTGTCAAAAATCATTTTTTTCAAAAATTTTCGTCATTAATAATAAACTAATAATAAATTCTTTATTTGCATAAAATATTTATTTATGAAAAGCTGTAATTTTTGAAAATTAGATTCGATTTTGATTTTTGAAACGACATTCGCCGTATTTTTTAGTACTAAAATATTGTAGAATACTAAAAAATGATTGGTTGAAAAATTTCGATGTTATGTCGCAAAACACTTTTTTCAAAATTTTTCGTCAACGATTACTCCTAAACGGATAAACCTGAAAATTTCCTAGGTTGACTTGATTCAAATTTTCAGGAAGTCTAAGTTGAGCAGAATCCAATCGAATGTCATCAACCGCGTGTCGATCGGTCCAGCCGTTCAAAAGTTATGAGATTTTACTTACACACACACACACACACACACACACACACACACACACACATACATGTATACAGACATACTGACGTCATCGTAAAATAGTCGGAAAAGGTTCCTAGGACCTCAAAACGTGGACATCTGGTGAAATCTTGATTTTCAAAAATCGGGGCAAAATCAGTAACTTCCTTACATACGTAGCGGGAAGTTAAAAATGTGATTTCAAACTCAATAAAAGGGAAATTCCTCACGTTAGAGAAACAAACATAAACATATGTATGTCGCAGGCAAATTCTGTCATTCATCTGCATACAAATGGTGTCTTCAGATTACAAATATAAAGACGTTTTAGAAAATGCCTTACGCCGAACGTGAAATGTCATTCATTATATAATATAATTGACATTTGCCATCGCCATTTAAAAATTGTCGCGAGATATTGTTTAAATTACTTTATATAAATTGATAGTTTATTTAGAACTAGAACCCTGTCTGTCTTCTTACATAAAAAAGAAGTAGATTTGTTAGACTGCCTTTAGGTTTCAAACCTGAAAAAAGAAGCCCCTCAGCGGGGTTTTGTCTTCCGTCAGCGTAATCGTAGTTTATAATTGACATTGATGCAATTTATGTCATAAAAATTTGCTTTCGGCAATTTGTATTGAACGTATACATTGATAAAATCTCGACGCTCTTCATCATATAACGACGAAACAAAAGACGAAAATTGACTGCGTCACCTTAATTAAGCAGACGAGAGAATAAAGATATACCTAATACATTACATGGTACTTTACATTTATTATAATCAAAAAATTTATATATTAAATGGCTCTTAGTTCTTAAGTATAGTTTATGTTCTATTGGGCTAAAAAATCTTAATTTAGCGGGAAGTTTCAGGGGAGACCTACAGAGTCAACCGGTTTACATTTTTTTTTCAAACACAAATCTCAAAAAAAGAAAAATTTGATTAATAATTCGAAAAGTAAATTAAAATAAATTATATTAATTTACTTATCAAATTGAAACTTTTTCAGTAACTATTTGCACGTTTTTCAAAAAAAAATCATTGTAATTATCAGTAACAATTTAATACGCTACCTTTCTTAAGAACATTTTTAAATACTTGTATATCAAGAGGCTCTCAATCGTAACGAAAATAATTTAATTAATGAGAGCAGCTCTACGGCATTTTATTTATTTAAACCCGTATTTCTGTTGATTTATAACGCACGCTTCATTTTCATGATTCGTTAAAGATTTTATAAGATAGACAAAAAACAGTTTCTTCCGTTAAAGAATAATCAAAATAGACGTGTAAAATTTAATTATTGTATAATGTTGAGCTAGTTTAATCTTTAAGTAAGTAAAAATCTGACTGCCAAAAGTATTAAAGTTATAACAGCCAAAATAATAAATTGGTGGTACTATGCTATATATCAGATTCATCCCAGAACTCTAGCATCTAATGGTCAAAATAGTTGTTTCTGGTCTCTGGTCTAGCTGGATGACCAAAACAGCAGAGCTATGCAACGTTTTAGTCCAATATTACCTATTCTTAGACGTTGGGGATTTCCACCAGCTAGTATTTACTATGATAGGGCATGTATAACCACTGCTTGAAAATTGCAGATGGTCTATATTAGTCCTTCTTTAAGAGACGCCTGGATCAACACGGGGAAACTATCACTTAGCCAGATTTTCTGTAATTTGATCAATTAAAACTCGGTATTTTCAGAATAGTAAGTATAGACGATGGGAATATTGAAATTCTGGAATTATAGTAATAAAATTAATGATAAATCAGATATAATAAATAAAAAATTTTTATTTTTTAAAAGGACGGAAGAAAGATTTTCATATTTATGTACTATATTCGGTATCCGTACTTGCTTTTTTGTTCAATTCTATTTTATTAACAAAAGTAGAAAGTTTGATTACGTTGACCATTACTTTTTTGCATAGATTTATGGATCGGCTTCTTACTGGTGGGCCACCAGTAAGAAGACAATGTATTATCTTAATACCTTATTTATGTATTATCTTAATACCTTACCTATTAAATTAGGAAACGATAGTGGTAAACACACACACATACACACACACTAAAATATGTAAAAAACCATAGCATTGATACAAATTTTTAGACTATAATTTATATTAGTAAAATATTGTTGCCAAAATAGTTAGGAAAAGTAATAATCTTTAATCCATGTAATAATCCAATGCTATTTATATGCAAAGGAGGCGTTTGATCAATCCTTAATTTCATTATTTATTTATTTTTTCATTTATTGGTTAAAATATATTTATACAAGTCCAATAAATTAGCACTAAAAAAACAACTTAGTATACACAGTAGCACAACTTAGATACACACAGTATCTTTGATTATTATAGAATAAAATCGAATGCCAAATTATAATACGAATTCTTAGACACTCATATCGCACAACCTCCTTTAAAATGTTGCTCCTTTCGAAGTGCCGACCCACTTCGAGTTTTGAAAAGAAATCTAAAACATATTGAACTTTCGCATTTTATTGCTAAAGTCCAACATGTCTTGAGTTTTCTTTTACGCACCTGTGGCTTATTTTGAATATTTTGCGATAAGAAGTTCACTTACTAAGGCCAGTTGAGATGTTGCAGAACTCTACTACCTAAGAGTCACGATAGTAATAATACCATTTTTCATTCGTCTAATACAAAATACCTGGCAAGACTGCAAAAAGTCTATTCTAAAAGGGGCCCAGATTAATACATAGAAAACTGCTTTTATTAATACATACATTATTAATACATAGAAAACTACGGCTATAATTATCATTTTACCGATCTTTTTATGTGAAGAATTAAAACCTTTGTGAACTGAAACACCTTTTGACATTTTCTTTATGTAACTCAACTTTGTCTTCGTCGTGATAATAAAAAATATTTTATTAACTGCTTCCTCTACGTTGTTAAAATGTAATTTTAACAATATAGAGTTAGAATTTTCTATAAAGTTTTTTTTGGTAAAAACCATCTTTTTGATAATTATTTGTATATAAAATTTCAATCTGATTCAGTCTGTGGTTAGAAATGTATGTTGAAAACATGAAAGTATATTTAATTAAAACAGAAAAGAAAAGAGTGTTGACAAAATATTCATTCATTTAATTAATATAACATCTTTTAAGACTGAACACAACAAAAAATAACCCAAAAAACTCATTAGTATTGAAACAGTATTTTTTTACCTAATTATTTTGAACCATTCAGTATATATTATGTGGTCATTGCTGTTGCCATTTTTTTATTATTTCAAATATTCGAGTTATGAATATTTATAATAATAATCATTTATTTGTCTCATTATAACATCCGTAGATCTTAATGTATTTATTCTAAAAAATAAAATAAAAGTGCGTTATCTAATTATTTCTTAGTGAGAGCTTGGTCCTTGAAATAGGTACAGCAATATCTGTACTATAAGTCACCAATGCCCTCTCCACGTACTAGTTATCGAAATATGCTTACTATTAGGTAAAACATCGTGGTTGCACTTCAGCAATCGGTAAACTTATATTATAATTTTGCATTTTTTTTTTTAAAACCTATCATTTCATTATTATTTCTATGAACGGATGAAAAACCCTTGTCTACAATTAAATTAATAATACAAATTGAATTTTATGTGTATTATTCAATTACTAGGGTATTAGATATAATTGCCAAGACCTTAATTACCAAGAGAATTACCAATTACCGAAGATGGAAAGTGTAAAATAAGTTAATATACCTATGTATGTCACACTAAAAAAATACCACCTATTAAATTATTTCTTGCTTTTAACTTTATTATAGACATATTTCAGAAATAACGTAGCTAGCCGACACAACCTCGTCGCTTGTTATAAATCAACAGAAAAACGGACTTAATGTAAATACAATTTCGTGAAGCTGCTTGTGCTAATTAAATTATTTTCGAAACGAAAGGGAGATTCTTAAAATACAAGAATTTAAATGTTTTCGAGAAAAAGTATTTAATTTTAAGATGATTTTAAATATTTTTCATTACGACGTATACCAACAGTTGCTTACAAATTTATTATACAAGGTCCTTTTTTATAGAAGAGGGGGCAAACGGACAGGAGGCTCATCTGATGCCCATCCGCCCATAGACAACTACGCTACCAGAGGTTTTGTAATTGCGTTGCCGGCCTATTAAGAATGAGAAAGTTATTTTCTTGAAGGTCGCTAAGTTGTATCCGTTTGGAAAAATGTCTGCCGATAGCTGGTTCCACATAGGAGTAATGCGGGGCAAAAAATGCCTCGAGAATCGCACGGTTGTGGATTTCCAGACATCGAGATGGTAAGGATGGAACTTCGAATTTTGTCCCGATGTCCGATGGTGAAATTCGGCGGCAGGAATTAATCCAAACAGTTCCTCGGAACATTCCTCATGATAGAGCCGATAAAAGATGCAGAGTAATGCCATATTTCTACGTAACGCCAAAGCATCAAGCCGATTTGAAATAGTCCCGTCATCGACGATTCGAGTCACTCTACGTTGAATGCGATCAAAAGGAAGGAGCTGATACTATGGAGCCCCCGCCAATAAATGAAAGCAGTACTCTATATGAGGCCGGATTTGCGCCTTATAAAGTAATAAGCGATGGGCCGTTGTGAAGTACTGCCTGGCTCTGCTGAGAACTCCCAGCTTTTTAGAGGCTAATTAAACCTTGCCTTCCAGGTGAACGCGGAACTGAACGTCGCTCGAACGTCGACTTCAAGTATTCCAATACTGGCTGTTGCTTACAGGAAAATATTTTCAAAACGAGGTGATAAGACAAAGGCTGATTTTTTAGCGGTAAACGCGTAAACTTGTGTCTTAATGGGGTTGAACTGGACCTAATTTAAACGACCCCACTCCGAAGCTTTAGAAAGTTGTGCTTCAATTACTGACACTAGTTTGTTCCGGCACTCGTTGACAGGTTCCCAAGAAATTCCGCTGCGGCCATAGTATAAAGCATCGCCTGTACTGTCATCCGTATAACAATGAATGCTGCTCGATCGCAGCATGTCATTAATGTGCAGAAAAAACAGCGTAGGCACACAACTTTGAGGAAGACCAGCATTGACGAGTTTAAGATCAGAGCATGTGCCATCAACAACGACCCTGATACTCCAATCCGTCTGAAAACTGGTGATCCATTTGCACAATTTCTCAGGTAGCCCATAGGATGAAAGCTTGGAAAGAAGTGCCTTGTGCCATACCCGATCGAAGGCCTTCACTATGTCCAAACTAACTGTCAATGCCTCTCCCTTATTCTCGACTGCCTCCACCTATCGATGTGTTAAGTAAACCAGAAGATCACCAGCTGAGCGTCCGCGACGGAAATCGTACTGGCGGTCACTAATCAGCTGGTGCTTCTCTAGATACCTCAGAAGCTGGCAGTTGATAATGGACTTCATTGTTTTGGAGAATAAGGAGGTTATCGCTATAGGCCGATAGTTGGACGGGACCACTTGATCGCCTGTTTTAGGGATTGGGTGCACTAAAGCGGTCTTCCAAGTTATGGGCACGACGCCTTTTGAGTAGGAGAGCCGGAATAAATGCGTTAAAATCGGTGTCAACTCTGGAGCCCACATCCTGAGCACGATAGGAGCGATGCCATCAGGCCCACTCGACTTATGGACGTCGAAGGAAATGAGTGCCTTACGCACTGCAGTTTGCAAGAACTTTACCTCCGGCATGGAAGTGTCATACCGCGGGATGATAGGTGTACTCCTTTCTGAGTGTGCTGGTATTTACATCCTGCGATGCCGATGCCGATGCCGCGGCCCAGGCAGGTCGTTAAAAAAAACTAAGTTGGTTCGATTTTTCTTGTAAGCTTCCTATTCTAGTGTTCCCCTTGATAGGGGGAGTGGGGCTTTTAGAGAAAATACTACTTGCCATTCTGCCAGATTTTTCGTTAAAGATGAAAGAATTACTTAACATTTTTCTTTTTTATATCATAATATAGTAAACAAGCAGATGAGTCTACTGGTGGAAAGAGTCACCCATCGCCTCTAGTCACCAAAGGTGTTAATGGTGCATTGCTATCTTGTAGCGAGGTCTATTTCCACATGCATAAGTTTACCGGCTACCTTACCCTCCAAACCGGAACACGACAGTGACAAGCACTGACGCTATTGCGGCAGGAATAGGTAAGGCGGTGCTACCAGATGGTACCATGTCACTTCCATTATGAGCACTAGGTCCACCATCTTTTCCGCTATGTCCCACACACCAGTTTAGGTACGTCTCACCCGGATTTGCTGCACTAGCTTCAGTGCTTTTTATTGTAGTGTTTCATTTTTGGCAAATTTGCAAATGAAATTATGCATAATACATTCCTATTCCGCCATGTCTATAGGCGATGGCTATTTCTGTCCATCCCAAGAGTCATCTCCTTATTTGTTGCCCTATGTTTATAACAACGATTTCTACCTAGCAAATATACTAATAATCCAAAATGTAAACAACAACATGTTTTCGTCATGAGCAAAAACTATTGGTTTGAACCTAATCTCCAAATTATGATAGCGGCAATATGATGTTTAACGGGAGACACAGATAAAATGGGAAATATTCGTTCAAAGAATCGTCTGTACTCGATTAAAATTAATATTCACTTCCTAGAGACAAAAAAATATCTTACTATTATCTGAAACTCGATGAATTGGATAAACTATGGCTTCTCGTGTTTCTGGAAGAGGCGCTATTGTCGTCCTCTGTCTCTCTTCGTCTGCTACTTTTTCATGGCTTCTAAAATATATTGAGTAAATGTACGCCGAACACCGAATCTGTTAAAGAAATTAGGTATTAGAAATTGAAACTTCACAAAGCAAGCGCTTCAAAAATGAAAAACATAGTTTTTGATCTGTTAGTCTGAGCCTCTTTTCAACCACTAATGCAAAAAGAGGTATTTTCAATATTGATCACTATATGTATATGTTTGTCTATGTGTCTATCTTTGACACCATAGTTCTTGAACCGGTGAACCGATTTGGATGCGTTTTTTTATTTCAAAACTAGTTTTCTAGCGGCAGTTCGTGTGTTGAATCAAAATTGATTGACCCATTTCAAAATTAGAGAAATTAAACAATGTCCTGGCCTGTACAAAACAGGCCTGATCGATACGAAATTTCGTATTGTTAATTCATTAGTGTTGCAATGACATGGTAACTTTGACTTTAGTCTACGGTATAGATCATTAGTACTTTTATGTTATACTTTACAAATTATGTACCTAAAGCAGGAAAGTGTTTTTGTAATAAATAGATGCGGAGATTTTAATTTAGAACTATGAAGAAACTTCTTTTGATTTTGAAGATTGCAATTTGTAAAAGACGAATGAAAAATGTGAGTTCCTTATATTTAATGAAAAGTTTCTTTAAGCAGGCCACGCATGCTAGGATGTATCAAATAGGTTTGCCTGTGAAATTTAATTGTACAGATAAACTTGAGCCGAGTATAGAACAAAACTTGCACAGTTGATTAACATAATATACACTCCAATTTCCCTGTGCAGTTAAACTATGCAGACCAATCTGTCAGGTACATACTACTGCGTATGGCTTGCTTTCAATAATATTTTTGGGACTTGCTGAATTTAATGCATCATATTAGATGTCAAATTTAAACTGGCATTTTCATTAATCTTATTAAAACCAAGCTAATAGATTACGTGAAGGTTTTTTACAATGCACATAATCATGTTTTATCTAAGGTCGATAAAAACTAAACAAATATCAAATAGCATTACTATTTGTACAACTTAACTGAGATTTATGAAACCTTTATACGGTGCCCAGTGCTTACTTATACCTTTTTATATTTATATTACGTGTAAAAGAAGTTGCGTTGCCTTCACTTTTCCTTTATGTGACTCAAAACTGGCAATTTTCTCCGGTTGGATGAAAGCCTTCCCGAATCACTGAGGTGTTAAGTGTGTTTCGTTATTAGGATACCTTATAACTAAGTAGGTAGTGTGAGTACACATATTTATAGTAACCTATATATATTATATGCTTTAAGAATAAAAAGTGTGGCCATAAAAAATCATTGCCATTCTAAATGTAATATTATCGAGAGAGAGAGAGAGAGAGAGAGAGAGAGTGGAGTTTAAACAAATATCCGGCCCAATTGTCAACCTTGCCTGCACGCACCGTATGGCAGCGGTAGCTAGCGAGGTGCTCCCTGCCAGATAACAGAAGGGGCTCTGACGATCGAGTAAATAGCGGTATAACCATTCACCCTGGTAGAATACTATTGGAGAAAGGCTTCAAGGGCCAAGGATTTAAAACGTTATCAGATAACATAACTTATTTTACGATACATAAAGTTATTACTGTAGCGATATCTTAGTAACAAATATATTTTTGAACACAATATGTATCGCTACCTACTCAAATAACAGAACGAAATTGTTGACGCTAAATAACGTTATGATGTAGCGTTTCGTGCTGTTTTGTGATTGGTTCGCCGCGTTTATTGCTGTTTTATATACCACCATCTTATACCACCTTAAGGTAAAGCAAAAGGCGCCTTTTTTTTGTTCGCCAGTAGGCCCTAAAATTTTATTTTACGTCATCTATATTTTTATTATTTACGTGCCAGTTTTATCGCAACTGAAGTTTAATGCATTATAAATATAAAAATTTACACTTAAAATTTCCTCGTAAGTTCTAAAATACCTAGTCATTATTTTATAAAATTGTAATTGTGTGATGAGTTTGTAGTTCGCTTACGGGAATATATTGAGCGCGGGAGCCGAAATTTCATACCGCCGCCGCGCTGTTACCGTTGTCGCTAGTATGCAATTGAGTTGCTGACTTTCTTGGCATTAGGGTAACTACAGTCGTTTGCGTCAGTAAAGAAAAATATGGTGTAAGATCAATCGAAGTCGTAGAAAAAGATGCTGACAGGACCTTATCAACGACAAATAAAAAATTAAAAAGCTTTCCTAGTAACGGATATCGACGAGTTTGACGCCGTTGCTATTCGTTTTAATATTTTTGCATATTATAGGTAATATACGAGTATTATAAAGTGAGATGAAGTGATAATTTAATCGTATAATAATAATGAAATTTCACCAAATGCCGACTATGGAAAGTAAGAATATAATATATAATACCCATAGTGAATTTTCAGCTCTTAAAAAGCGTACGTCTCTCAAAGATTTAACAGATTTGTTTAAAGGAAGCTTGCTAAGCTTGTTTTAAGTACCGAAAAAATAGGATTTGGATGTAAAAAAATTAATATAAGAAAAAAATTATGTAGAAAACAGACATTGCTCTTGCCCGTATTGGTTTTTTGAGAGAGATGTGTCGTAATGAACGTAAACTAAACACACTCCAAGTCATGGGCAGATGACAAAGCCGAATCCACCGTGAAGGTTTCTAATGGCAGGGAACAAAGATTAATAATAATTGTACATGTTGGAATATCGGTTTTTGTACAAAAATGTATTTTGGCATTTGAATCTATGAAAACCACAACATTTCACGAAGAAATTAATTTAAAAAAATTATACAGTGATTTTTAACCCCTTTTAATAACCCTTCAAGTACCACATGCAATCATAATGGACAACGCTCCTTAGCATTCTGTATAAAAAGATAAAGCAGCAACAACTAATGATCCTAAAAATGAAATTGTTTCATGGCTGCAAAACAATGAAATATTGGCAAATGAGTCATTGCTAAAAAAAGAATTGCTTCGGTGGGTAAATATTCACAAACCTCGCACTTCAATATACTCGTATATAATTTAGATTTCAAAATAAATGAGACATACAGTTATCCGATTACCATCATACGAGTTCCACATGCTGCCAATATATGCGATCGGATTAAGCTGGACTCAAATCAAAAGTCTTAAAGCTGTTTTCAAATTATTTCTTTGTTTTTTTTTATAATATGCCTTAGTCAGTTTTTGTTACATTTACTTACTCATGTTACTGAGTAAGTAAATGTAACGAAAATTAATTAAGGCCTTAAAATGACTAAAAATCTATAAAAAAGTACACGCTCACTATTATTTTTGTGAAATTAGTAAGTTGTTTCCTTTCGATGCAAATAGATGCTCATATTATTAAACTAGCTGTTGCCCGCGACTATGTTTGCGCGAACTTCGTTTACTCCGCACAGCTCCTCCCCCGTAGGTGATAACGTGATAACATGTAGTGTATATGTTGACCCGACCTGTAAGTAATATTCATGCAAAATTTGCAGTAAAACCATGCAGTACTTTTTGAATTTACCCCGGGCATACATTGACTTTCCTACGATTTTATTATATGTATAGATAATCCCTATCAACATATAATACCGGACGAATAAAAGAATGTTGTTACCAAAACAAAAAAAAACATACAAGGAGTTGAGAACGTGATTGCGATTTCAACATGATTTATGAAATAATTCATCATCAACCTACAAGACTTAAGTTCAAATACCAAACGACATGTTTGTACATAAACCGATATTCCAACATATACAATTATTAATCAATACAGGCAAGAGCAATATTCCCCGCGTTGGTTCATAGTTCTCTATTCTCCTTTGTAGAATAGACCATCTGTCGTTCTGCCAGGCAGGTCGTAAAAGGCGACCGATTGGCTATCGAGTCACTACCATCGTGGCTACTAGGTGGTAGAGTTCTGCATTGTCTCGCCCGGGTTTGGTACCACCGCCTTACCTATTCCTGCCGCAATAGCGTCAGTGATTGTCACTGTCTTGTTCCAGTTTGGAGAGTAAGGTACCCGGTAAACTTATTCATATGGCATTAGACCTTGCCACAAGATAGCAACTTACCATTAACATCATTGGTGTTTATAGGCGATGGTTGACTCTTCCCATCTAGAGACCCATCTGCTTGTTTGTGATCTTATGATACAATATAAAAAAGAATGCTCCAGCGATTTAGCTTTAATGATAATAATGACTATGAACTTGGATGTATTCCTTTCGAATAATAAAAGCAGTCGACAAGCAGTTGTTACCTGTTTTTAATAAAATCCATTTTGATTTTAACTCAACGAGATTTTCATATATTGTTTTTAAATTATAATCTAAAATCGCTATTTAAAAAATAACTCTTTAGTTTACAAATAAAGAAATTATTTTATCAACAAAAATACAAACTACGTCGTAAGCGTCACAGCACTACTAACAACTGTCACAGAAATCAAATGAAAGTACATTTTAAGAACTGTAATAATTTGAGTTTTTTATTCTATAGAAGTGATCTTTTTTTTAAAGTCAGACTTGTATTTTTAGATTTTCCTTAGATTTTCTATTAGAAACAAAATATTTAAAAGAAAACAAAAACAGATAATATTTGTAACGGTATTAATTTATATCAAAGAAAGATATGGCATATCATTCATGTCAATACTTTTTTATTCTAAAAACTCTAAAAATAGCTAAAAGATTATCAATGATGAAAAAAGGCGATAAAAATTAATAACTAAGCCAGAAAGAAAACTTTGTAACTGAGCAAAATATAGCATGTCGATATGAAATTATTTTCTGGCAATGTCAAAAAGATACTTATATCTAACAATTAATTTATTAAAGTATTATATTTTAACAGTTTTAAAATGTGTACGCTAGTATAATATTTGAGTTTTGCATTTGATAAAAGTAACCGAGCGTTCCTATAACGAGTAAATGTTATTTTATTTGATTAGATTACACTTTGCTGGCTTTGAAGGACATATTTCTATTGATTTGTATTGTAATATAATTTATTATAGTGTAGTAATAAAATATTTTCGCCGTGTTGGTCCCGGCCTTCTTTGAAGAATAGGCCAACTGCCGTTCTGCCAGGCAGGTCGTAAAAGGCGACCGATTGGCTATCGAGTCACTACCATCGTGGCTACTAGGTGGTAGAGTTCTGCATTGTCTCGCCCGGGTCTGGTACCACCGCCTTACCTATTCCTGCCGCAATAGCGTCAGTGCTTGTCGCTGTCGTGTTCCGGTTTCGAAGGTAAGGCAGCCGGTAAACTTATGCATGTGGCATTAGACCTCGCCACAAGATAGCAACGCACCATTAACATCTTTGGTGTCTATAGGCGATGGTTGACTCTTTCCATCAGAAGACCCATCTGCTTGTTTGCTATCTTATGATATAAAAAAAATTGTAAATAATAAAAGTTTAACAACAAAAAATACGAAGATTTCTTTAAGATTAGACAAAACTTTTATGTATAATTGTATTTGTTATTTTTTTTTCAATATTACACCTATGATGCGACATAATTAAAAGTACTAACTTACTCACAATTATTAAAAATCTGTAAAATGAGAAAAATTGAGTTAGTTTATTTCTAGAAGGCACTTTGAAAGTTTAATAATTTTTACATACATACAATCCCGTTAATTTTCATGCCCGATCCCGTACAGAGTAGGCTAAGAGAACCGAGTGCTATGTGTCAGGATCCTTGTAGATTTGTCTGGCTTCCTTCACATTCACGACTCTTCTGCCATTTTTTCTACATGTCCAAAAAAGTATTGAAGCATCTTGTTTGTCATCAATATATTATACAATTAAATTGATACTTAAGGAAAATATGAATATTTTCTTGCCAAATGCTTGCAAGATGTTATATTTATTTATTAGCAGTGAGCACTAGGAATTGCTAATGAAGGTTCGCGTGGAATGTACTTTTTGTGTAAACCTATATCTTTCTTTGAAACTGCGCAACGTACATGGCATACAAAATAATATGTAATATTCTCTTCGTGTATATTCTGGATATTTTATAAGGAAAATATAACATGGATTATGAATAATGGATTTAGGGAAGTCAGAACTAGCAAAGTTGATTCGTTTCCAACATACTTATGTTGTATTGCCTCAGACCTCTCAGACTCAGACCTGGATTTATTTTGATTTATGGTAACAGCTGATAGCTGCGACCTTACCTAAATAAAAGTGTAGTGCCTATTTAATGAAAATTTTCGTTTACGTTTGAATAAAAACCATTTAAGAGGGATTGAGAGATAAGAGCCCTAACCAAAACACAAGTCAATTAAATAGTCGGTAAATTATTTGTAGACATACATAGATAGATACAATTTTTCCTCACAAAATACTTTATAATATACTAGCTGACCCGCGCAACTTCGTCTGCATCACGTAAGAGGAAGTGGATCATAGGGACCTATAATAAATACCATTCTAGAGGAACTGTAACTTTCTTTAATTAATCCACGAACTAATTGAAAACTACTGAAACAAACAATTATTTTTAAAAATTATAGTAAAATATGGCACGAGAACATGAGTTATAAAGGAACGTTGGGTAATACTACTGGAGTGTCTGTCTCCCCAAACACGAACGTCTCGAGTGGTACTTGATAATAATAATATAATATCTTAAAACTTTGATATCTCCTAAGTTATTGGTTGAAATCAAATGAAGCAAAAAGCAATTACATTCAAAGTTAAATACTTGTGATGAATAACTAATTTATTTATTAATACTTTCATAACAGTTTCACGAGAAAGCTACAGGATTTAGCTAATAAGAATATTCACATCATGATACTCAAAACAATTTGTAAATCTCATTTACCATGTAGAATATTAATTTGGGACGGATCAGCATGTTTACATAAATATATGTATTTGAAAAAATTTAGCGTACAGTTTTAAAAGTTATGTTCAAAAAATAATTTAGATACCCTGCTGACTTTCTATAAAAATAATTTAATTATAAAAGTTGCAATTAAACGTCATCGCATAACCTTGAAAAGATCTGGATGATCTGGTAATTTACCGAAACATGTATTCAAAAAAAAAAACAAAGTGAAAACATGCAAGTCCACATAATAATGTACGTGCACCATAATACGGCTGCCTGTAGCCTCGTTAGGTACTTAATGCTCACAAGAACAGAGAGTGACTTATGAAGCTGTGAATTAGATGATACAATTAAAACATGCCTGCCTTTTCCAGAAGGAAACCGGTGTGATGATATTACTACTACCACAATGCAACATAAACAAAACTTTTTAAGAGGTTAAAATAAGGAAAAAAAAAGGAATTACCAAAATAGATAAATGCCTAAATCATTACATAGTATAAAATAAAGTCGCTTTCTCTGTCTGTTCCTATGTCCTTATGTCCCTATGTATGCTTAAATCTTTAAAACTACGCAACCGATTTTGATGCTGTTTTTTTTAATAGATTGATTCTTGAGGAAGGTTTAAGTGTATAAACCTTTAACCTATAAAACCTATAAACCTCACGGGAACAAAAGCTGCGCGGGTGAAACCGCGGGCAGGTCGCTAGTAAGATAATAATCCCAAGTTGTAATTAACCTAAGAATTAATATTTTACATAAAGCGCGTTTCAACTCGAACAAAAATAATAATAGCCAAAATATTTCCCCTTTCCAATGCATGAACGGCTGAAATACTACACCTGGAATCTACCTTTTATTGCTAAGCTTAAATAAACAAGTCACGTAATACTTTTTTTCACAAATAAACAAGACCTAAAAGCGCTTGGGACGCGCTTGCGAAACGATTTTCCAGTACGTTACGCACTAAAAACGCCTTATTGATTCTGAACATACCGGAGGCGCTAAAGAAATTGCAAGTGTCATTTCGTAAGCATTAATGCTTTTGCTTACAAATCAGATACGTGCTGACTTAAAACCCGCTTGGAAACTCATTTTCATAAAATTTACGTGTCATTTTCGATACCATAATTATTTGGAAATGGTTCCAAATTTTATCATTACGCTACTTCGCTTGCAAGACATAATTTTTTTAGGATGTTCTTATTTTATCGAATCAAATTAAAATAGATACTATTCAAGTTATCCTATGCAAGCACTTTAGACAGGTCAGGACAACGATTCGAAATTGATGACCCGTAGACGTACAACATGGTTTTATTTTATTGAATAATTCTATCGAAAAAAACTTAACGGGATTGTGTTTTTTAACGTTTTTGTAACATACTAGGTATGCAATTACGAAACCAGATTATATGTATAAATAATGTAAAAATTGGTATGAATGATAAATAAATCCAAAGATTTTTCTTCCATATTATAGTTAATTAATTGATTTAATATTTTAATGTATACAAAAATAGCAAATACAGTAAAGTTTCCAATAATTTATTAGAAAAATAGTCCTAATATATTTATTTTAAAAAGTTTACTTGTAAATTATATATAAGTTTTCTTGTATATCATATTTAAAATAGCAAGCAAGCAGATGGGTCTCCTGATGGTGTTACCAAAGGTGTTATAGGTGCGTTGTTATCTTGTAGCGAGGTCTAATGCCACATGCATGAATTTACCGGCTACCTTACCCTCCATACCGGAACACCACAGTAACAAGCACTGACGCTATTGCGGGAGGCATACTTAACGGCTCGCGCACACCAAAAGCAAGAGCAGAGCCTTTTTTGGTAATACTAAAAGTTAACACTATGACAAATTCAATACATTGCAAAATTAAATGCACGTCCAAACTTGATGCTCGACCATGCTTGAACTTGTAAGATACGTGCTCGAGCGTGCACGAGCGCGCTCTATTATCCGCATACGCGAGTATTTTGCAGTTCGGTGTGCGCTGACCCTAAGGCGGTGGTACCAGACCCGGGTGAGATAATGAAGAACTCTACTGGATTGAAAAATTTATTGTAAAATTATATAATATAATATACGTCATCCCATATTAGAGTAACAGACCGTGGTCCCACAGTCAAACTTTTTTATTAATAACAAGCTGAATTTTTGTGAACAGCTTCGTTTTGATAAGACTAGCATCTTTTCTATTTTCGAAAAATCTTGAATCGGGTAACTATAAAGATAGATAAAAAAGAAAATTTTAAAATGTGTTATCTACGAAACGTTTCCACTTTAGGGAACATACCCCATACTACGTGACCTATTTTTTAAGATTTTTCGACCCCTCCCTCCCCTTGGTGACCACTCGTAGTATATGCCAAGACCCCCCCCCCTCGTTTAGTTTTCACGTAGTAATTCATAATTATGATTTTTAATCATTTCACAGGCAAAAATTAAAAAAAAAAAAATTTGGCTCATACTCGTCTTTATTGCATAAGACTGCATGCATACTTAAATTACTAGTGAATTATGTATTATGAAAAAGAACAACATTCGTGAAAACATATTGCTATACAGTATGGAACTTACAGTAACTTAATTTACGAATACAACAATTATTTTCATTCATTAAATTTCTCTCATTAAAATCGACTACGTGACAAAAATCTGAGCCACCCCCCCGCTCCTGTGACTGACCGTAGTATTTTAAAGACCACCCCCCCCTAAACGGGTCACGTAGTATGGGTACGTTCCCTTACGTGTGGGAGAAAGTTACCCTTGAATTACAACAGTAATTAACAAGCTGTTGTGAGAAAATTAGAATCTAAATCCTATTAAAATAAACTTGCTATAGTGTCCGTTGAATTCTAATATTGACTTATTGTAAATTAAATTAAATCGATAATTTCGGCTGACGCTAGATGCTTGTAGCCCTTTTAGGCCAATCTCATCAAACTCCTTTAAAGTAATTTGTGAAACAGTACAAGTGTATTAACAAAATTAAAAAAAACTTACCTCAAAATAGGTAAAAAAGCCGTTATCCTTAACACTTGTCGTCTCACCCAAAAATTTATAGCTTCATTGACTTAATAATTATTAATTCGTAAATTGATATACTTTTTAAAAAGACATCGATAATTACAATTTACATGCAAAAACAAAGAACATGAAAGGTAACAATGTTTATGTAATATGTATAACAATATGATGTTAAATTGAAGCCACTCAGCAAATACATAGCCAAGTGACAAGTATTATCAACCCTACAGCTGATTTTCTGGGCTACCTTTGTCGAACTGTCACATGAATGTTGCAAATTGAGAACACCCCTTTTTGGAAATGTCGGAATACAAATGTTTTATCTTTATATTAGTCAAGTACCATCGAGTCCCGTTCTCTTATGGAGTAGGTAGAGTAAGCCGAAGGTTTATAGACTTTCCAGTTCACAACAATTTATAGATTTGTCGGTTAGCGAAATGAGTAATGATCCTCATTGCCGCATTTTACCGACCTGATAGCGATTATTGACTATTTCTAGCGATAACTGTTCTGATGGCTTTATGTGCTCATTCGTGGCACGGGACAACACTCCACCAACCAGACTCTGAGCTGCTACTGAGATTTTATATTTTTGAGATAAACCTCGAAAAACCTCAATAACTCTTAATAACCCGATCCGGGGATCGAACCAGAGACCTCATAATTTGAGCCAAATAGGCTACGAGGCAGATGATCTAGAAGACATAATATAGATTAGACAGAATATATATTATTCACTTTAGATTCACTTTGAAACAAATGGTTATTTTAAAATTACAAAAGCTGTAAAAGTTAATATTTATATCAAATACGCACCTTTATTTTTCCTTTAACAAAGTGATGCCTTTGTACTACGAATTGTATGGTACTGAACGCGGTCCATAAGTTTCCATTATCGCCTGCTCCTACTCGATGCCATACATGTTGCGAGAGTGCCTATTAAACATGAAATAACGTTAAAAATAGTAGACACATCTATGAACCGTGTAGGGACGGTCTATCGGAAATCGAAACAATGTATTTGGATCATAATTCTAAGACAGAAATAGTTGGAAATTTGTACGAAACATTTTTTTTTTTTTTTGACAATTACGTGGAAACGTTTTATAAATCGATAAACACCGGTTCCACGCACAAAAAAGCATGTGTTAGCAACTGCGCTTAACGACAAGTCCTAGCCGGCCAGACGTGGCACACCTGTCTTATATGAAGCTGTAATTGTGAGATAATGACGTCATTATAAACAAACAATGGACAAATATGCCTAAATAAGAATAGTAAAAGAGGCGGAGATAAAATCACTTCTTGGGGGCGTTACTCTGTGCGTGTAAAAGTGATTTAGGTATTTTATTCAACTAAACTGCTGCTCGGCTATATATGACTTATTGTCACATTCCCCCATCAGACTAGAACTTGATTCTGGCAGATATTATATTATTTTGGCACATTTATTTGTTATACCGTCCCAAGCTAAGTGATAAAACGACATCAAAATGATATAGTTTTATCGATTAGCTTGGTTTTATCGCTTAGCTTCGAAATGGGTATCTTAGGTGTTGACCCTTTAAGCCTGTGTTAATTTTGAAAAATGCGGTGAAAAGCGAGACTCTGGAGTTTTTTGTCTACTAGATCATTGTCGTTTATGAGCCTCTTGGTACGCCTCTCTATCGCTTCAAGCGTCTTCAGCTGGTATTTGATGGATCCATCCCCAGAGGTGAGAGCAGTATTTATGCATGAACGGACTTGTGCTTGATAGAGATTAAGCAACTGTCCCGGGCTGAAATACTGTCTCACCTTTGCCAGAATACCAAGCTTTTTTGAGGCAACTTGGGCTTTAGATTCGATCTTTTGTTCGAATCAAAGTTGAGATTAGGCGTCAAGGTGATACAATTATTATTAAAGATTTAGCTACGCAATTCATAAGTGAGATACTAAAGGATTCACGCCATAAATTATGTAACTTGGAAACATGATAACTTGCAGTTTTCTCGATAAAAAAAATCAAAGTTACCTCTGAAGAAAAAAGAAACCCCTTAGTATGGCGTACATAAGGAAGTTTATCAGCTTTAAATATTATCAAAACAGCATGTTTTCTATAACTTATGCATTTTATATTTTTAAAATGTGTACATATTTTAATAATAAAAAGGAAATATCAAAATCCGCAATCATATCGCTCGTCCCAGTCAGAATCATCACGCTTCCCCCTGTCCTGTAGAAGGCCAAAATATTGATTCGCTCTAAAAGCTTGGTGCCCTCTTAAGTAGTGTTACACTTTCTAAGCTATCTGGTGAAAATAATAATGAGCTTACTTTATATGGAGCCACAACAAATACAATACATATATCTTAGTCAAACAAACGTTTTAATTGAAAAAAGTAAGGCACTCTCTCCTATTTTGGCCAATCGTTTACTTTTTTCAAACTGCCTGGCATGGTGGCAGATGATTTATTCTTCAAAGCGGACCAAGACCAACATGGTTGAATTAGTTATTTAATCCGATTTTTATATAATTAGATATCAAACAAATATATTTTTCTCCTGTTAAACGAGAAACCATTGCCTATAAATACCATAGATAATAAAGGTACGTTGCCATCTATGTGGGGCAATGCCACTTGCTTAAGTCTACTAGCTACGTTAACCTCCATATTAGAATATATAACTGACTGACGAGATGTTGCGGTACTTTACTAGTATTCAAGATGGTAGAAACACGTATAGCCAATCGGTCACCTTTTACAACCTGCCTAGCAGAATAGCAGTTGGTCTATTTTTTTAAAAGAGGCCTGGAATAATATATCTTGTATGTCATCTTAAATTAATAAAACTCGCGAGGGACTACTAAATAATTAAGAAAGGATAAATTCACATTTAATCAGTGTGGGTGTGATTAATTTTAAAGTCGACTATTTTAAAAGTTGGAAACTACTTTCAACAATTTTCGGACCTATATAAAATCTTTCTACAGAATGAGTTGAATGAATTCATAATCGCGTCTCGTCTCGCACTGTAACGAGATGCTACCGTAAGTTCGTCCAAACTTAGAACTAACTTTGTTTTTAATTATGGATTTAATTTTGTTATCTTGTAAGTGATATTTTAGGCTGCTTAATAGTACGGTACCTAATTTAGTTTGAAAATAAGGGAGTATTTGGAAAGTTTTCAACGTGTTTTGAAAATTGGTATTTCTATAGATTATATTTATTTATTTTATTTACATATTTATTAATAATACAAAATTCACATTTAATGTAGGTATTATTTCCAAATTTCAACTTTACCACCTACTATATTTGCCGCCCGCCTCCGCCATATTGTAAAAATGGCGTCTATTGGGAGTTTTTCGACAATATCTCTTTTTTTTTGGTTTAACGATACTAAAACTTATCTGCTAATATAATTATACTATATATTAATAACATAATAACTAAATCAAACATTGTGACTACTAGGTGGTAAAGTTCTGTAATGTCTCGCCTAGGTATTAGATATCACCGCTTTACCTTTTCTTACCGCAACAACGTCAATGCTTGTCATTATCGTGTTCTCGTTTGAAGGGTAAGGTAGACGGTAAATTTATAAATGTGGCATTAAGCTCCGCTACAGGGATAGCAAGGCACCCTTAACATCTTTAGTATCTATAGGCTATGATTGGCTCTTTCCATCAGGAATTCCATTTGTATGTTTGCTATCATATGATATTAAAAATCTTTGCATGTTTATATCCAATCAGGCAAAATGGCTAGACTAATTTAGATAAAATTTAGAACACATGTAGATAAATGATCGTGAGTAGTAAATAAAATGCTTTTCATCTAGAAAAAATACGTTTGCGTTGGATTTCCCAGGTTTTTAGAGTGCAGCAGGTTATAGGATGCAGCATAAAAATATAAATGTTCAAAAAAATATTAGGTCTACTGGAGAAACTATAATAAAAAAAACTATAAAAACACCATCTTTCAAAACTAATGGAAAATTTGTCAGACAAAACTATCGAACTCACGAACTACTTTCTTGCAACTTTCTGTAAGTTTATTGTCTTTGCTACAATACAAAAAACCTACTGAAAGTTACAAATAAAATATTTTAATTTTTAATATTAATTGCGGATTCTTGCAAATAAAACCTGAGTCTAATTCTCATACGATAGCCAGAGTAACTGAGTGCCATACATTATTATGTAAGCAGGCTAACCTTGCTCATGTATTTATATGTGTATAAGTTACTTACCGGTTCATTGTTTATGAAAAATGACAGGTTTGCAGCAGGCATAGAATTATGACAGACGCACTCTGCTTTCAGTTTCATCCCTGGTCTATACTTCCGTTTTAATCCATTTAGTTCTGGGTCTGATTTCGGAAGATCTGTAAAATAAAATACACATTAACTTTTTTCGTTATAATGATTTATATAAGCTACTAGTTCTAAACACATTTGAAGCTTTGCCCAACTCTTATGTAAAATGTTTTTGTTGGAGCTCCGCTTTCTCTGCCTAAATGTATATATTGAAACTTTATTGAGTTTAATTAATACTATCAACAGAAAACGGTCAAGAAATAAGGAATTTTGCATTTGTCGTAATTGTTACTAGCTGTTACCCGTGACTTCACTCACGCGACGAAAAATATGACTCCTATTTCCTAGTCCGGTAAAGAGAAGTTTATTCATTAATGAGTATATCATACACAAAAATATTTTTTCAAATCCTATTCAGGTAATTCAAACAAAATAACGGAAACTCACAAGCTTTATTATTCAAGTATAGATATCACTTAATACAGATTCACAAATTGTAAAATCGTCAACCGCAAACAGTATGTCTCTCCGTGTTGGTTCCGGGCTCCTTTGAAAAATAGACTAACTGCCGTTCTGCCAGGCAGGTTATAAAAGGCGACCGATTGGCTATGCTAGTCACTACCATCGTGACTACTAGGTGGTAGAGTTCTGCATTGTCTCTCCCGGGTCTGGTACCACCGCCTTACCTATTCCTGCCGCAATAGCGTCAGTGCTTGTCACTGTCGTGTTCCGGTTTGGTCGGTAAGGTATCCGGTAAACTTATGCATGTGGCATTAGACCTCGCCACAAGATAGCAACGCACCGTCTATAGGCAACGGTTGACTCTTACCATCACAGGAGACCCATCTGCTTGTTTGCTATCTTGTGATATAAAAAAACATGGTTCTATGCATTTTTCCTCCGAAATAAAGTAATCCAATAATATATATGAGAAACAAACGGAACAAGAATGGAACCCTGTGGGACGCCTTATATTACCTAAGCACTATTGCTTTTTAAAATAATATTAATCTTCTAAATATCACTCTACTATTCTTCTAATGAGTAAGTAAGACATCAGAAAATCAAGATCGTTGTTTCTAATTCCATAGTGCTGGAACTTTCTGATTAAGATATTATATTTGACACGGTCGCCACAAATGCCTAAGATAAATCACACAATTTATATTGTGTGATTTTTTTTGCTTTACATATTTACCATGGCTGACTTATCAGACACACTCCTATACCTAGCCTAGATCAGAGAAAGTTAGGTTTTTAAGAAAGAATAAAACTCATTGAACACTGATCCACTGACTTAGAATTAGGAGCAATTGTATCTTGCATCATATGCATATTAATATACCCTTGAACTAGATATTTACTTAAATATTTAGTTGCAACGTTAAATTCATAGTAGTAACTAAGAAAATCTATAAACCTGATGAAAATTAACACATAAAATATTTACGGTGTATGAGTCTAGCAGTCAATATATCCTTATCCCACATTTATCTTCTAAAATTACCTCCCGATCAATCAACTAATTGGGTCAGAACGGCTGATTCAAGCTAACGCTACGATTTGGAACTTTCACGTCTTAAGTTACTTATTTTTGATGTTTTAGACTTCGATCTCAAAAAAAGAATAATTTTTCACTTTCTCTATTTATTGCAATTATATGAAACAACTAGCTGTTGCCAGCGACTTCGTCCGCGCGGACTTCGTTTACTCCGTACAGCACCTGGCCGCTAGGTGATAGCGTGATAATATGTAGCCTTTATGTTGACCCGACCTGTTAGTAATATTCATGCAAAATTTGAAGTAAATCCATGCAGCTTTTTAAGTTTACCCCGGACATACATACAGACAAACAGATAAACAAACAAACAGATAAACAGACAAACAGACGAAAATTCTAAAAACTATATGTTTGGCTTCGATATCGATTGTAGATCACGCCCCAAGTATTCTTTTAAAAAAATATTCAATGTATAGTTTTGACTTTCCTACGATTTTATTATATGTAATATGTATAGAGTATAGATATAGATAGGTTCGTTGAAAATTGTTGAAAAAGTCTTAGTCTGTTTTACTCATTTAAGTTATTTTTATAAAGTTCAAATATACATTTCTTTATTTCAATTATGAGAATCCCTTCTAAATTTCATATTAAGTTACGCCTAATATATTTACTGTGCCAAAACATGCAGATTTTTCAATGTACAATGTACACGCATGTTTTTCGATGTTGTTTTACACTACATGTTTTAAAAAAGCAATATCAAAGTAATATTTTGCAGAGTGTGACATGACAGGGCTTTGAGAAACATTCGGTGTAAGAGCGTTTTCAGATTGTCCGATACCACGTCATCGATACAGGACGCCAACCGAGATTTGATATCCGACACAATGAGAAATCTTCACATATACAGATGATGTTGTTCCAATTAAGTTTTCACATTAGATATATACAAACAAGTCGTTATTAAGACACTATAATAAACGACTTTATTACTGCGTTTATTACACCACGACAGCTAGCAAAACACAAATTTGTAAGTTTTATGTAAGGTACCAATTTAAGCAATAATAATCTAAACCCTAACTTTAAAAAAATCGAGTTTTTGAGACGTATGTACTCCAAATAAGATGTGTTTTAACATATCAAATACTCATAACTCTATTTTAACAGTACAGGAAAAATATATAAATATTACATACATATGTTAATTCGTGAATTAAAAATTTCGTACAGCTTTTTACGACAAATATGTAAAAGGAGTAGTATGAAATTTGATACAGTTAAATTTTACTTTGCAGAGGAGTGAAGATTGCTAATATTTTTTTATAATATGCATTAGAAATACATATAATAAAATCGTACTCAGTTTACGTACGTACGTACGTACGTACGTCAAAACTGTACATTGAATATTTTTTTAAAAGAATACTTAGGGCGAAGAATACTTCTATGGGCAATTTTCGACCAGAGGGCAATCGCTATGTCTTAAAAAACAGCAAACATATAATCTTGAAAAAAAAAATCTTGAAAATGTGTAAAGTAACATACGATATTTTTGCTAGTTGGTATAAGAAAGTCATAACTATTATAGAGGAGAGTCAACAAGAGAGAAACGCATGGCAGATAAAACCCAGCAAAGTGATGTATATATTTACACAAAAATTTGTTCTAAGTAAAAACAGAAAAATACCACGCAGTTGAGATTTTAGATTAAAATGTTAATTGATTTTATATATATTTGTTTTGATTTTATATAAATGAAATTAAAATTATTGGTCGAGTCTTAATACATTATACACATACATACATAAATACCTAATACCTTTATATACATATGCATACATACGAACATATATACATGCATATCCATATATAACTATTTCTTTCAATTTATTCACGATTTTTCTTGAGTATTTTTATAATGAATTTTCGATGTAATTAATTAAATCCTGAATTCTTCATAACAAATTTATAAAGAAATATGAATTATTTCGTTTAAAGTAGTGGACAAAACAAGTAATTGTTTTAAGTTTACTACCTACCGCTTGGCACTTAGCAAAAAAACATTAAACTTATAAACAAACTGTACATTATGGTCGGGTGAAGTATCTTAGTATTAATTTTCATGGAAACAAAGACGGCATATTTATAGCCCATTTATTCAGTAGATAACAGTAGTTTTACAAGGCTGTTAATGTATTGATCTTCCGGATTAAAGCCAACTCATCTACTTGCATAAACTGTGGTGTAAAGTACAGAATGTGGCTTAGTTTATAGAAGTCTTTTGATAAATGCTCCGAAAAAATCGGTGAGGCCTGATAATAGCGACTACTCATCACAAAAACAGCGTATCGATTGTAGGGAAAGCTACATGGATTAGGCACGTTTCGTGACTACATCGGTAAATCCAAACAATACAACTAAAATGTATATTATATATAATACCTCAGCAATTAAATATACTAATTTAACAAATCTTATACTGCTCATAGCGATTAGCATAAAACCTTATCAACTTATTGCTAGCACTTTCAGAATGGATATAGGTTTTAGAATTTTACAATGAACTAGTAGTGTTAATTGTACAACAATTAACTTACTTTTATCATAATGGTGAGTATATATATTTGGTAAAGAGCGTTTTTGTGGTAACAACACGCTGGCAAAAAGCATTTTTGTAGCAACAACGCAAGCTAGTACCATACAGAAACAGAAAGATCAATGCAATTATATCGAGAAAATATTCTAATGGGTAAGATTAAAAGCCTAGTACAAAACTCTTTTAATTAAGACTCGATTTGTGGTTAAGCAAATACGGTTCCTTATATTTTATTTTATTATCATAGGAGATCATAGGATAATAAAATATAAGGGACCGTTGATATACTAAAACAGTTTCAATAATAATTCATTTTCCATCCAGAGTCGCCTAATTGATCTAATGGAATCGGCTTCCGTTTAGAGTTACGACGTGTACACAGTAAGTCTCAATACTATCAAATCCGTATTGGAAACCTGGATTGGACAATTCGTTATGAATTAGGTTTCCAGTTTTTTTGTAAAATATCACTTGTCCGAGATTGGATATATTATCTCTGATTATTGAATAGGTTTGCTAATCGTGAGTTTCAGAATCCTTTGAACTTTGTCTATGCCTTTAACAATTTGTATGTTGTTAACACTATTAAAATTTTAGCGCTTATTCAATTTTTCACCTCATTATGCGAATGTGTAAAAGTTAGACTTTGAAAAAATAATTGAAAAATCAATTTTCTCTTTCCCAATTTAGCTAAAATTTCTATATGTTTATACTTCAAGCCTTATATTTTTATTTATTTATTAATGAATTATAGGAGAAAAAATTATTCCTGGAAAATGTTAAAGGAAAAAGCTTGTATACAATTATATCATAAGACAGCAAACAGGCAGATGGCTCTCTTGGTGAAAAGAGAAACTATTGTCTATAGACACCAAAGATGTTAATCGTGCGTTGCTATTCATGTGGCGGGGTGGTATTGCCACATGCATAAGTCTACCGTATACTCAAACCGGAACACAACAATGACAAGCATTGACGCTATTGCGGCAGGAAAAGGTAAGGCGGCGGTACTAAATACATGAGCGAATCGTTACGGCACTATGGTAGTGATAGGTCTAGCCAATCAGTAACAGCTTTTATGACCTGACTGGCAGAATGACAATTAGTCTAATCAATTCAAAGAAGCCTGGACCAAATGTAGGAACTGTAATCGATATTCGATCGATCGAATCAGTTAAAGGTTTTGTTGTTTTTACTTTTTAGTTCTATTTAACTTTTGAAATTAACTTCATAAAAAATATACAATTTCATAGAATCTCAATTCTATAGCTTATGTTGGCAACACTAATGACAATGGCTAATTTAAGCGCCCAAACACGCAGTTGGTAGTGTCGTCGCGGTTAGTGTACCTGAATACTCGACAAATGAGAAGCAATAGGTGGAGGAAAACAAGAATCATTCTGGTTAGTGGTTGTACTAAATCACCTGGAAACAAGTCATATTTATTGTCATACCGAAGTTGTATTAAACTTATTTAATTTATAAAGTTAGTTCAGTACTTTTGGAGTTTTCATCAAGTATAGCTCACACTTAGTTATGTTACTAAGCACTACCTTCTTTTTATACTTTTCCAAACTTTAACTGTAATCTTAATTTCGTTTTCAATGTTATTTCAATGCTTGTAATAGTGATATTTTTGAATGAACATACCTTTATTATTTTCAACAATAAGTCTTAACTTCATCTTAATGCATTCGCTCTTTTAGTGTTTCAGTAGTCAGTACTCATGCGAACTCTTAAGAATAGAAAAGATATTTCATTTTTGTTTTTATTTTCTACTTAAGCAACAGTGCGAACACTTGGCAGCAGCCATTTTCTTGACACAAAGTAAAGAAATAAGCGGCTTTTTCGGAGCTGAATTGAGAATTTTTTTATTCAAGATTCAGAACAATTTAATTTTACTAATATTTTGATACAACAATAGTTTCAAAATAGGCTTCAATTAACCAAAATATTCCACAGGCCACATCTGAATATCAGTTGGTATTTGAATATTATCTACTATACGAATGGTATACAATTATACAAATAGTATCAACGTATAAGTCAGGCTGCTAACACATCAGCCTTGGCAAACAAATAGCCCAAGCAGCAATCAAGCATGTTTAATACCCATAAAGCAGCTCATATAGAACTTAAAGTTCTATTGCAGCCGTACAATGGTGTAAAAAGATGCTTTTATCGGTATAAGAGACCTTTATGAGTTTATATACAGCCTAATGCTGTACAAGGGCTTTCTTAGAGTTCCGAGTAAGCTTTAGGCGTTATATCTGAATATTAATACACTGCTGTACAGCTTTAAGCAATTTGTAACTCATTAGGCTGATTTTAATCCTTAAAGCTGTACATTAGCTGTATTTTGTTTAGCACGGGAATTTATTACAGCTTTAAGTGTTATTATAGTATCACTCAACGCTTGTTTCTGTAAAATGGGATATGCAATCACCGTTCTACAGCTAATATTTATGGCGTAATTGTAGACTGTTATGCAGCCAATGGTGTTAAAAAATCTGCATATACAGCTATAGTACAGCTCATGGCTGTATTACTAAGAAAATTGTTGTTTGCTGTTTTTATATCTGCATAGTTGATATCATGTGGAAAAAATCAAGAGGAATATTGAAAAGGAATATTTAAATATTATAAATTACCAACCAAGTAATCGTGATGAAGATAAAGCTGAAAAATTACTAATTCAGGTAAACCTACAATCGTCATTTTTATTAATGTTCAAGGAAAAGGGTTCCGTAACAAAAACATTAAAAAGTGATTGTAGGTTATCTGATTTATTATTTTTAGGCTTATCTTCTTCATTAAGGTTACTTGGTTGGTAATTTACAATAAATGATTTTTTTTAATGTCATAAGATAGCAAACAAGCAGATCGGTCTCCTGATGAAAAGAATCAACCATCGCCTACAGACAGCAAAAATGTTAATGGTGCGTTGCTCTCTTGTGGCAAGGTCTAATGCCCAATGCATAAGTTTACCGGCCACCTTACCCTCCAAACCGGAACATGACAGTGACTAGCACTGACGCTTTGCAGCAGGAATAGATAAGGCGGTGGTACCAGACCCGGTCGAGCCAATGCAGAGCTCTATCACCTAGTAACCACGATGGAAGTGACTCGCATAGCCCATCGGTTGTCTTTTACGACCTGCCTGGCAGAAAGACAATTGGTCTATTCTTCAAAGAATATATAAAAAAGAGTTAAAAAGAGAAATAAAAATCATTACACTGAGAAAATATATATTTTTTTTATTTTTAACTTGCTACTATACGGAGTTTTACAAAAGCGGTATAGTAAGTCGAAAGGGGGTGACTCAGAGGGTCATTTTGAACAACTTTTGTTCAACGATTTGTGAAAATTCCCGAAAAACAATTTTGTTTTTCCATTGTGAAAAGTCACGTTACCAACAAAGTTTCTATGGAGAATCAATATTTTTTTCGCGAATTTCCAAAAGTCGCTAAACAAAAGTTGTTAAGAATGACCCCCTGAGCCACCCCCTTGCGGCTTACTGTACCACTTTTGCAACACTCTGTATATATGTATACTTACAATCGTTTTAAAAATATTATATACTTAGATACAATTACAGGCAAAAGAGTATGTGTTTCTCTTTGAAGAACTAATAATATTAAATCACAAGCACGAAATAACGTATTCTTCTTAAAAATATTTTTGTGATAGACCAATATTTAAAGGGCTTGATTTTTCGTTCTTGACCAACTTAGTTATATCAAGTTGTTTTCTTGGTCATTATAATTCACCTTTATCCTCCCACAAACTGGGTACGATACAAATACGGTTTTGGCTTCTCTCAATTGTTTTTATTATTTTATAAGGCATATTTCCCTGAAAAATAAAGTAAAACATGATTGAAATACATTTCTCATAAGTTATAGTTAACAATAAGTTGGTTTAGTTGTAAAGTCAAACGACCGACGTCAATACAACACAATAGCGAAATCAAGTGACAAACATATGTTTTGTGTTTAGGGTTCTTCAATTTTTGTACGCATCTCTAAACATAAGTTAAGTGATTAAAAGCCAATTACTGTACAATAGATTTATATAGGGACTTAGTACAGCCTAAAGTGTATTTGGACGGTAATTAAAAGCCAATAGCCGTATAATAGAACAAAAAAGAGATTCAGTACAGCTATTTGCAGTATATCACCCTCCAAATACACTTTAGGCTGTATAACAAAACGCCGCCATTATTGTGTATTAAAAACAACATTAAAGAAATATATTGTTAAATAAAAGATATATTTAGCAATAGCTAAAGCTATATCTTGACAAGCAACTTATGATCATTATGCCTTTATATACAATATTGTACCATAAATACTTGTATATTCTAACCTTAAACACAAACACTTACCGTATTTCGCAATGATTTTATTTGTGTTATCTTGATTATTTCGTTGGCGCGTGAACATTTTGAGGAAAAACATACACGACTTCACAGTCGTTTAGAATTTGCACTTTGAATAGACCCTTGAATACTGCTCCAAGTCCAAGAATTTATCGTTTATTAATATATTTTTAATTATGGCGTCTGCAGATATAATGTTATACAATATCAAAAACAGATTAGTTACTTTTTATCATTTTCAAACACCTATTAAGAACATTTAGCTGCACAAGAGAGTATCTTAAGTATTATAGTTTCTTTATACACCGAATAACAGCCTTTGTACAGCCTATACCAGCTTGTACAGCTATTGTGCAGCCTATTTAACTCTTAGCTGTACAAGACAGTTACAAGAGAGTATCTTTAGTGTTATAGTTTCTTTATACACCAAATAACAGCCATTGTACAGTTTATAACAGCTTGTATAGCTATTGTGCAGCCTATATAACGCAATAAGCTGTATAACTTGGGGCCCTTTTTGGTGTTATATCGGCTGTAGAAGCGCTTCTACAGCCTTTGTATGGCTTCGTATACAGCTTTAAGTTTAAAAATGAACCTAAATGCAGCCTATATACAGCTTAACGTGCTACTTGGGAGATAACTTAGGCCTCTTCTATCAAATTTATAAAATATTAACTTAATCATACGCATAATATTAATGTAACTGTATCATGTTGCCTCTGTGGTCTAGTGGTCTGGTGTCGGAGTTGATCACATGAAGGTCCGGGTTCGATTCCCGGGTCGGGCAATTCACAAATGTGTTTTTTCAGTTTTCTGACAAGAACAACGTTGCCCGGTTGTTGTGACATATGTTTGTGACAAAAAGTATTTAGCACCGGTGAAGTCAGTCAACCAAATTAGTGGTAGTGCCATACTGCATTTGCAACTGAATATTTGCCCGGGGAGATACCACTCTCTCACTTGACACCAACGTAAAGTAGCAGCCCTGCTGCTGGGTTTCGTTCGGTTTGTAAGAGTCCCGGTGGCCTAACCCCCCCCCCCCCCCTCACACACACACTATGGATGCGCTGTTTAAAAAAAATTACCCCAGGGGGGTGCCACTTGCACCTGCAGTGGAGAATCCCCCCTGGGCGTCTGTGATCTGGATTCAAGCCAGATCAGGGATGCTCAGGCTGCCCTGCGTATTCTGGGAGGGGGGGTGGCGAAATTGCGCTCATGGACAATCCTGTCTGGGGCGAACAGAGCAAGAAGGCCATGGCACCCCCTACCACGCTTGTGTGCACTGTGGATTTCTGTAACATCAGGGGGCTTCATTCCAACCTGAACGCCCTCCACTACCACCTCGAGACGGCGAAGTCAGCTTTGCTGTCTTGACCGAGACACAGATATCTTCTCCGGCTGACACTTCCTACCTCTCCTACCCGGGGTACAAATTGGAACATTCCTTTGTACCGCGGGCTGGGGTGTGCGCATACGTCAGAGAAGATATCTGTTACCGGCGCCTCGGCAGGCTTAAACCTATCCATTATCTGGTTACGCGTAGCTTGCGACGACCATCCATCCACGTAGCTACGCGTGCCATTACAGGTCCCATAGCGGGGATACTGAAGTTGACCGGCTCATCGATCATTTACAAATGGCTGTAGATTCCGTGTTAGAGCAGACCCCCTCCGCAGAGATCATGATCTTGGGCGATTTTAATGCCCACCATGCCAAATGGCTATGTTCTCGCACCACCGATCATACGGGGAGGTCTGTTCACGATTTTGCCTTGGCGTATGGTCTAACACAATTGGTAACCTCGCCTACGCGAGTTCCCGATGTGGATGGCCATACGCCTTCACTGTTGGAGCTCCTGCTAACCTCTCACCCGGATCGTTATCAGGTATCAGTAGACACTCCACTTGGCGCGTCGGAACACTGCCTGATCCGGAGCAAAGTGCCGGTCACGCGCCCATCACGGCCTCCTTTCGCAGACTGTCGTCGCGTTTGGCACTATACGTCAGCAGATTGGGACGGGATGCGGTCTTTTTTTGCATTCTACCCATGGGGAGTATATATCCCCCTATTATCTATAATATATATTATAGATATAAGCGGAACAGGTGATATACAGGGAAGCGGACTACTGGTTTGCTGAATTGAAAAAATATTTTGTAGCTCTGCTAGGGTTCCTTCAATGCTATCATCATGGTTTTCTTGCAAACATGATTTTCTTGAACGTAGATTATTTCTAAAAGGATGTTCTGGGGGCCGTTTGTTGGCATCTCGAGTAATGTCATATGAGTGTGCTTGAGATGTGCATGGCAAAGGGCTTTTAGGTGGAATCAATATCGAAGGTGATATATCTTTATCTACACTATTCTCTTTTTCCAGAAACTTTTCTAATTCCTTCTTTTGTTTTTTCATTTATAATAAGGGGGTTGTATTTCTCGCTAGATGATCAGAATGCTGTCGCTGACTCTGTCGCTGGTGTGGTGCTGCAGGGCATGGAACTTTTCATTCCATCTTTTTTTTATATATCATAAGATAGCAAACAAGCAGATGGGTCTCCTGATGGAAAGAGTCAACCATCACCTACAGACACCAAAGGTGTTAATGGTGCGTTGTTATCTTGTGGCGAGGGCTAATGCCACATGCATAAGTCTACCAGCTACCTTACCCTCCAAACCCGAACACAATAGTGACAAGCACTGACGGTATTGCGGCAGGAATAGGTAAGTAGATGGTACCAAACCCGAGCGAGACAATGCAGAACTCTACCACCTAGTAGCCACGAGTGACTCGTATAGTCAATCCGTCGCCTTTTACGACATGCCTGGCAGAACGGCACTTGGTCTATTCTTCAAAGGAGCCCGGAACCAACACGGCGCCCATCGGTGGCAAGTCTCAGCGTTGGTTTGGTCGCCACTGCAAAGCGGCTTTACGCCGAAAGCAGGAATGCTACCGAGCTTGAACTGCTGCGTCAGCATCTCGTGATGTAAAAACTAGCGCATTACGAAAGGAGTACAACTCTTCATTGAGGTTCTTCAAAAGAGCTATCGCCAAGGCAAAAGTGGAACACATTGGCAATATTGGTGAGAAATTAGTTCGCCTTCCTTCGGGCGAGTGCCCGAAGTTGGCCGCAAAGAACGAGTTCAGAAGATCGGCTTTCTCCTTTGCGGTATGGGCCAGAGAGTCATCGTCTCTGTGCAAGAATGGAAATGAAGGCTGTGAGAAATTCCCTAAGACAGCCTTGGCGAGAGACCAGAAAGCTTGGCGTACTCAGTAGAGAAAACCACCAGTACTTCATGCCAGCCCATCGCCTTCAACTTTACAAGGACCAAATTCGACCTCACATGGAGTACAGTTCTCACCTCTGGGCCGGAGCTCCTTAGTACCAGCTTCTTCCTCTTGATTCATTCATTCGCATTCAGCGTAGAGCGGTTCGAATCGTCGACGATCAGGCTATATCTAATCGACTTGACTCTTTGACGTTACGCAGAGATGTAGCTTCGCTCTGCATCTTTTACCGTATGTATCATGGGGAATGTTCCGAAGAGTTATTCGGATTAATTCCTGCCGCTAAATTCCATCATTAGACATCGCGTCAAATTTAAAGTTCTATCCTCACCACCTCGATGTCTGGAAATCCACAACCATGTATATATATATATATATATATATATATATATATATATATATATATATATATATATATATATATATATATATATATATATATATATATATAGGTGGTGTACATGATGGTTAGTGATCACCGCCGACCACCAATGGCAATAACCAAGTAAATCCAGAATTTACAAACTATATTTTCTAATTGCATGATTTATACATATGACAAAAGATTGAAGTTAAATATTTTCGGACAACGTCAAACCATAAAATATAATTTTATTGTTGAACCAACATAAAACCTCATATATTTTCAGTGTTTACACATATTAATATCGTTAATTAACACGCATATATCACAAATAAATAATTGACTTACTTTGGGGTTAGATTGATTCGTGTAATTTGTCCAGCGATATATTTGTTATTATAAAAACTTCATAAAAAACGCCATCCTTATACAATTTGGCACTTTTTTTAATCGACACGGAACTTTTAATGAAATTTAAATTACGGCGTGAACTAATTCCACAACGTTGAATAAAGTTTGTTTTTTTCGGTTACGAAGCCAAACGTGTGACGACTACATAAACTAGTTTACTAATACTTCGTATACTGTGTATATCCCTTTTAACTACTGGCGTGTTGAGAAGTGCAGTGTAGAAAGAGAGGGTAATTTTGCCGCTGAAGCCTTTTTTTTTGGACCTTTGGCGAAGTTGTTGCATTTCTAACACTACTTTTTTCTTTTGATCGCAGAAGTCACATAATATGGTTGTTTACGAAAATATATATCTATTTTCTTCATGGCAAACTTAAAAGAGATTTTATGTTTAGTCTATGGTCGAAATTCGGCCACAGACGATCGCTAATACTTATAATTACCTTAAGTTTTTCATTGTCATCTATTTATTTTTTATTTTATCCAACAAAGAAGTGCAATTTTGCTTTGATTTAATGTGTCGGTGATCATAGAGACGGTTTCTCTGTAAGTGCTAAACTTCGCGTGTAAATACCAAAGAATACATTACTTGGGAAGGCAGAAATGTTTGGCAACTTCATTTGCTGCGTTTTACTGAAATATGATAGTAACATTTCAATCAAAACCGCATAATATTACAACATAAATATTATTGTGAAAACATTTAAGAATTAAGAATCTAAAGAGAAATTGTAAAAATATAACATGGCATAGAAACAGATGAGATACTTTGAGCAAATGGGCCACATGGAAACATTCACAACCGTCTCTAGACATAAAGATCGAAAAAATTAACCACTAATGTATCAACCCCCAAGAAACTGCTTACCTACATACTTCTGCTCCCAGAAGACTGATCAAAATTATTGCGACCTTTCTGGAAAACCGAAAATTCAGAGTCGTGGTAGAAGACCAACTATCCTCAGCAAAAACCATCACGGCAGGAGTACCCCAAGGCAGTTGTCTCTCGCCAAACTTCTATTCGGTCTATACAAATGACATCCCGGTGGCAGACGGCTGCACCTTGACTTTGTTCGCCGACGATGCAACCTATATGTCCATTTCAATTTTACCTACTCTTGCAATTAACAGACTTCAGAAGACCTTGGATTTAGTACCAGACTGGCTGAAAAAATGGCGGCTGTAGATGAACGTCACCAAAACACAAGCGCTCCTGTCAAAGCGCCTGAAGACAAACAAGATTTTTACCCCATTAAAACCCTAAAGACGAGATATCACATGGACCAAATCACTAAAGTACAAGTGACTGTACTCTGACCACTATTGAACTCCGAGCTCCCTTTAAAAACTAAATTTGGACTCTATAAAACGTATATAAGACCAAGGCACAACTACGCAGCAGCTGCGTGGTATCAGTTCACTGCCAAAGATCTTTTGACACTACAACGCAAACAAAAGGTAGCGCTAATGCCCTGAAGTATGTCTTCAACGAAGACATACATCACGACCTAAAAATGGAGAGCCTGGAGGATTTCATCAAGGAACTCGCC
This sequence comes from Apodemia mormo, assembly GCA_036924255.1. Taxonomy (NCBI): domain Eukaryota; kingdom Metazoa; phylum Arthropoda; class Insecta; order Lepidoptera; family Riodinidae; genus Apodemia; species Apodemia mormo. Next base: position 12,192,072 of record JAUPFN010000008.1, read on the forward strand.
ATACAACATGTATATGATGTCCTCTTCCCTGCCTGAAATCCAGAACACAGCACCTTTGCACGCGTGCCTTCTTGACGTGCGACCATACCCGCGAGACAGCTTAAACCTATAGATCGCCATCCCCTCTCCCCTTCTTCTCCTCTGCTAAAGTCGCCACTGGGGTCACAGGTCGCCTTATCGGGCTTCCCCCATAGGTCTTACTCGGCGGGGTGATCGCCCCTAGTGGTGTGAAGAAACCGAGGGTGGGTGGGGGGTTTTCTGTGGTTTAGGTTTTTAGGATGGTTGTACGAACCATCTTAAAAACCTAAACCACAGAATACTCTTATCCCTCGTACTACATACCCTCAGGAAAAGTCCGTAAACTATCCAAACCCATTAACCTAGCTTGATCAGGAGGCCAAAAGCCCCGAAGTCAATTCCCCGTTCCTCTGCTGAGACGCGAGATGTCTACATGGCCGTAGCATTGACATGCTTCAGCAAAAGTGTCGGTTGGATACTTTTTGAGTGAAGCTCCCATTTGCTAAACGTGTGATATATTTATAACACCTCAATAGTCATTTGTATTTCGATAAAAGTAAGATTTTTTATCCATATGTAGCCCAATCATATTATGTGCACATTGCATCCAAAAACTTATATTTTTCCTGTAGAATTTACAAAAACCATAAAATCGTGTAACAAAGCTTTGGATTGTGAGTAAACTAAAAGAACTGTTAAAAACCTAAAACAGAAACATTAGAATACAACAAGATTTTTTGTAATTTAGTTTTTAGAGTTTTCCCTGGCAAGAAATAAGTCTAAAATACATATATAATTAGACTGTTAAGAAAGTACTAGGTAAAACTGGCATACGTTGCCTTACCATCGTATGTTCTAATATTTTGTGCCCATCCGGTGGTGTGGCTATCCCAAATTTCATGGTAATCGATCCCTTAATATTTAAATTTAACGATTTCGTTTGTACAAACATCCATTGTTACATACGTTAATGAGATTAACAACTGTATATACTTACAATTGAAATTCTAATATATCCTTACTCTATAGTCAACGATCTCAAAATTTTCTTTACTTTTGCACAAGATGTTCTTACAAAGTTATGTTTACTTTATTAAAATAAACATTGTTAAAAACCGTTCCCCTTATTAACTTGAGTAACATTATAATAACTTGTTGAATACATATTAATGAACTTGAATAATTTTGTTTTATTTTTTGAAAGAAAGTACAAAATTCCAAGCCGTGCTTACTAAGAAAATATGCAAATGTAAGGTCGCCACACATTAAAGTGATGTAACAATATTTCGTATTAAGATGTTCAAACCTTAAACATTTTATCGGTGTTATATATAATAAAATAATTATATACGTATTTGTATAGTGTTATTTTTGTATTTAGGGATTTCAAATCGGAACACTCTCCATAATAATCACCGTCTGCAGAGAAAACCAATATTTCTTTGTAACGCCAAAGAATCAATCTAAGAGAGTAGGTACGTTCGTCAACGATTCGAGTTGCTCTGCGCTGAGTACAATCAAGAATAAGGAGTTGGAATAGTGGGGTATCTGTCCAAAGATGAGAATAGACCCCTGTGCTCTTAGAAATGGATGCGACTTATTTGTAATATGCCGTTGATGTACAGGAGAAAAATTTTGTAGACAACTTGCAATCTTTATGGACAAGTACTGACAAAGATTGGCTTACATCAAACTATTTAAATATTTAGTATCTTCACGCCCGTATCCCCGAATAAGTAGGCAAAGGTACAACCTATGCACCCTCGGTTAGCCGAAGATACTCTGTCTCATAATGTCTCCAATCCCGAGCAACGGTGTTTTAAACAGAAAATTAAAAAAATACAATTTGAATTGTCCAACCCGGGAATCGAGCCCGGGGCATCATGTGGTAAACACTAACACCGGACTACTAGACCACAGAGGCAATAAATACTTTTAAATTTATCGAGCCATGTAAAAGTCATTTAAAAAGTGTTTAAATTGTTTGGTGCTATCCAACCTTAGAGTAAAGGAATGCATAGCTGGCGATGACTTTGATGCTTCCATTCGATAAAAAGTGTATGATTTAGTTGGATAATTTTTTAAATCTTTTTTACTCGCTCTAAATTTTAAATCGACGACGCTTCGTGAAATTTCATCAAAATTATACCACCAAAGATATGAATGTTGCGTTACTGTCCATGTGGCAGGACGGCAATGCCACATGCATAAGTTTACCGGCTACTTTACCCTCCTTGGAGGCTACCTCTGCGTAACACGATAATAACAAGCATTGACTCTATTGCAGTGCCAATAGTTAAGGCGGTGGGACTACATACCTGGGCGAGATGGTGTGAAACTTTACCACTTAGTAGTTACGATGGTCGTCTTTTATGACCTCCCCGTTGGTCGAGTGGTTAGTGACCCACCCTGACAACGCAATCGACGGGGGTCGGGTTCGATCCCCGACGGGGACAAGCATTTGTGTGATGAGCATAAATGTTTGTATTTCCGGATTTGGGTGTTTATTATGTACGTAAAAGTATTTATATATGTATTTCTACGTATTAGTATCGTTGTCTAACACCCATAACACAAGCAAATAATTTGCTTACTTTGGGGTTAGATCAGTAAGTGTAATTTGTCCCGTGAATATTTATTTATTTTACGAACTATCTGGCAGAGTGGCAGGTGATCTTTTCTTCAAAGAAGGCCCGAACCAACATTTGGTAAAAGTACGTATGTACTTTGTCATATGTAACGGTTAAATTTTATAGTTCTCTTTTATCATGCGACAGCAAAAAAGTAGATGGCTCTTCTGACGGAAAGAGAAACCATCGCCTATAATGGTCACCAAAGATATTAATGGTGCGTTGCTATCCGTGTAGCGGGATGGCAGTGCCACATGGATAAGTCTATCGGCTACCTAACCCTCAAAACTGGAACGCGACAATGAAAAGCGTTGACGCTATTGCGGCAGAAATAAGAATAGCGGCGGTACTAAATATCCGGGCGAGAATAATATTTTATGGCCTATAGCCTATATGTTTTTTTATACATCATAACATAGCAAACAAGCAGATGGCTCTCCTGATGGAAAGAGAAACGATAACCTATAGACACCCAATATATTAATGGTGCATTGCTATCCGTATGGCGGAATGGCAGTGCTACATATTTAAGTCTACCAACTACCTTACCTTCCAAACCGAAACACGAGAAAGAAAAGCATTGACGCTATTGGGGCAAGAATAGGTACAGCAGTGGTACGAAATATCCGGGCGAGTGGTTGTAGAATTCTACCACCTAGTAGTGACGATGATACTGGCATGTATAGCTAATTGGTCACCTTTTACGACCTGCCTGGTTAAACGGCATTGATGCCGTTCTTCGCCTTGATGCCGTGCTTCAAAGGAGCCCATACCAACACGACGGAAATTGTAAGGGTTTGTATTCTTTACGCGCGATTGTAATAAAACTTTTACTTATATATATAAAGTTCGTTAATTACTAATCTCAATTTTAGAATAATATTAGCTTATTATTTGATCAATTCTAAAAAGTTTTAACAATTATAGTATTCCCACGGAGGCTCCCTTGCGCAAGCATGTTAGATCGAACGTCAATAGACTTTCCGTTTCAGCACGAATCATCGGTTTGTCAATTGGCAAGGTTTTTTTATATCATAAGATAGCAAACAAGCAAATGGGTCTCCTGATGGAAAGAGTCAACCGTCGCCTATAGACACCAAGATGTTCCAAAGATGTTGATGGTGCGTTGCTATTTTGTGACGAGGTCTAATGCCACATGCATAAGTTTACCGGCTACCTTACCCTCCAAACCGGAAGACGACAGTGATTAGCACTGACGCTATTGCAACAGGAATAGGTAAGGTGGTGGTACCGGACCCAGTCGAGCCAATGCAGAACTCTACCACCTAGTAGTCACTATGGTACTGACGCGCATAGCCACTCGATCGCCTTTTACGACCTGCCTGACAGAAAACAACTGTTCTATACTGGCCTATTCTTCAAAGGAGACCGGGACTAACACGGGGAATAAGGTAAGTGATGATCCCCATTGCTACATTTTACCGACCAAATACGATTATCACCTATTTCTAGCGATAGCCGTGACTGACAGCATTACGTGCTTATCCAAGGCATGGGAGTTTCAAAACACCACCCGCAAGACTCCGAACTTTTACTGAGATTTTAGACTCTCCAGAAAAGCCTCAAAAATATCTCAATAAAAAAAATTCCGACCCGGGATCGAACCCAGGACCTCATGATCTGAGCCGAATAGATTAACCCCTAGACCACGAGGCAGCCAACTGTTAATTCCACGGATTAAATGATTATGCCTTTCAAGACAATTTCTTAGTGTGTCAGTGTAGCTTGCATTTACTCACAGAAATAAGAGTTACACTACTTACCGATGAAATAAAATCACTTCGAGGATAATTTTTAAACCTTATTGTCACATTCGGCTCATAGGCGCGGCGACAAGTTTTCTTGCCAATGGCGTGTCTATTAGTATTCATGTGGTCTGTGGTAAATATAAATAATAGGTCGGGGAAAAAGTTTTTCGTATTTATAAGCAAACAGTTGTAGTAAAACCTCTTTGGCGGTACTGTTTGTAACTAACTGGTTTTGTATGACCATTAAATTATATTATTTTTTTTATAGAAAAAGGGGGTAAATGGACAGGGGGCTTACCCGATGGTAAGTGATCACTGCCGCCCATAAACAACTACAACATCAGAAGACTTGCAGTTGCGTCGCTGGCCTTTTAAGAAAAAGTAGGCTCTTTTCTTGAAGGTCCGTAAGTCGCATCCGTTCTAAAAAAACCTTGCCGCTAATCGGTTCCACAGAGGAGTAGTGCGGGGAAAAAGTGCCTTGAGAATCACACAGTTGTAGATTTCCAGACATTGAGATGGTGAGGACGAAATTTTTAATTTTGTCGCGATGTCCGATGGTGAAATTCTACGGCAAGAATTAATCCATACAGTTCTTCGGAACATTCCCATGATAAATCCGATAGAAGATGCAGAGCGAAGCCACATCTCTACGTAAATCCAATGAATCAAGCCAATCAGAGAATAGTCCTGTCTTCGACGATTCAAACCTCTCTACGCAGAATGTGGTCAAAAGAAAGGGGCTGGTGCTAAGGAGCCCCCGCCCACAAGTGAGATCAGTACTCCATATGAGGCCAAATTTGCACCTTATAAAGTTATAAGCGATGGGCCGGCGTGAAATACTGCCTGTTCCTGCTAAGAACACCCGGCTTTTTTGAGCCTAATTTGGCCTTGCCTTCCAAGTGACCACGGAATTGAATGTTGCTCGATACGTCAGCTCCAAGGATCTCAAGATTGGCTATGGCTGATAGGGAAGTATTTTTGAATCGAGGAGATATGACAACGAGAGATTTTTTAGTGGAAAACGCGCACACTTATGTCTTCTTGGGGCTTAAGTGGACTAAGTTTAGTCGACCCCACTTTAAGGCTGTGGAAAGTTGTTCTTCGATTTCTGACACAAGTTTGTTCCAGCACTCGTTCTGACGTGGTATTCAGAAACCCTGTTGTGGCCGAAGTACGAAGCATCACCCGTTCTTGATTGCATACATGTCATTAATATGCAGAAGAAACAGTGTAGGTGATAGTACGCAGCCCTGAGAATACCAGCATTGAAGGGTTTAAGTTCAGAGCAATCGTCATCAACAATGACCTTGATGCTCCGGTCTGCCAAAAAACTGGTGATCCAATTGCAGGGTTTTATGGGAAGCCCATAAAAAGGAAGCTTGGAGAGAACAGCTTTGTGTCATACCCGATCAAAGGCCTTCGAATTTATCCAAACTAACTGCCAAGCCTCGCCCTTGTTCTCTATAGCCTCCGCCCATCGATGCATTAGGTAAATTAAAAAATTACCAGCCGAGCTACCGTGACGAAAACCATGCTGTCAATCACTAATCAGCTGGTGCTCTTCTAGATAACTCAAAAGCTAAATTTTGGAGAACAAAGGGGTTATCGCTATAGGCCTTTGGTTGGACGGATCTGAGCTATTGCTTTTCTTAGGGATTGGGTTTACTCAAGCTGTCTTCCAAGATTTTGGTAGAGCGCCAATTGTGTATGAGAGCCGGAAAAGACGCGTTAAAACCAATGTAAACTCAGGAGTACAGATATTGAGCATGATTGGAGAGATGCCATCAAGTCTTATGGAGGAACTGAATCTCGGGCACGGAACTATCACACTGCGTAATAGTAGACGGCGTGATCCCCCGGTAATACAGAGTCGAGAAAAGATTAAAAAAATAAAATTAAAGGTTAGGTCAACTCATGTCAATTTAAGCTTATTATACACTGACTTATGTTGTGGTAATAATAGATGTCAGTGTTGTTATAAAATGTACTAAATGTATCACATACTCACACGTCTTATTTTTAAACAGCGGAAACTGCGTCAATATTTAAAAAGTAGAAAAAAAACGTATATTTTACAATCTAATGTATGTTTGACGCTCATTATTTTGACATTTTTATGTTTATTCAAAGCATTGTAAAGCTTACTTAATAAGAAATTCACAATTCCACTCCCTGTAAAGAAACTTATAAGTATTCATTCTTTTGTATTGTTTGCCATTATTTGCTTGTGTCTACGCTAAGGGCATTCTTTTATTCTCTCAGTACTCCTTCATGCCTACAACCATGTACCTAAGTGCATTTCGCACTGTTACCCCCGTAAGAAAATTAAGATAAATATGTATGAATATTCTTTATGTTAAGACAGACACTCTTTATATTATAATAGTCTTTATTTAACTATCTCGTTAGTCTAGTACATGTATAAATAGGCTAAAATCGATTGTCGAGCAAAAAATAAATCTAGTTGATATTTTCACTGTTTGAAAATAAGTCCTGGGATGCAATAGTCGTTTAGGTTGGCTTCTTAATAATATTTAGAAATATACTCCATTTTACCTGCTGACAAACTAGCCAGTCTTAGTGAACCTACATGTATGTATATATTAACTAGCTTCATCCGCGTCAAACGACGTCATCCGCGTGGAAATATTAAAGTACCCTAAGATTATACTTATTGCCGTAATTTCAAAATAAACAGTACCGAGGCTTTACCTGCATAGTTCCCATTTTCGTATTTCTCGGGTCTCAAACTATTCTTATACCAAATTTCATTCAAACCGACGAAGTGGTTTAATCGTAAAGGAGAGATAAACAGACAGATAGAGTTACTTTCGCATTTATAATATTAGTATGAATACTTGAAGCAAAAACATTTTACGAGACTTAGCGAACGGAGGATCATGAAATTTACCATAACTAAATTTTATATGGTGAAGAAGTGCATAAAACTAATATTTTCATTTAGTGTGCTATTTACATTCAATTATTAAAAATAAACATCACGTACACTACATTCATTTGAAATACATTATAATACACACACATGTATGATATTGTATTTACGCCTAATCTGTCGTTAAACTTAGAAGAAATTTTATTGTTTAGTATTTTATGGTCAAAGTTCGATCGCTAGTATTTATTTGCTTAACCTGCAAGGGAACGCGCGTAATAATATATATTTTTATTATCTTATTAACTTTGCAAGTGAACTGTTAAGTCTAAGCGGCTAACTTATGTTAACGACAAGTTCTAGCCGACCAGGTCTGGTGCACCTGTGTGATTGATGCACCTGTTATTGTGAGGTAATGACGGCATTATTAACAACAATGCACAAATATAAATAAGGATAGTATAAATAAGCGGGGATAAGATGTTTCGAGTCATTGTAATTGTATCGTTTCTTGAGGGCATAACTCTGCCCAAAAATTATACTGTGTGTGTGTAAAAGTTAAAGACAAACAACCGATTTAAATAACTGACGAATGCAACTGTCCTAGACGGCTACCGCAAGAAATAAACTTTGTACGTTTTTAAGTATTGAATAGTTAATAATTAGAAAACGTTAATTGCAAAGCCCAAATCAATCATTCGATGTTTTAATTGTATCTAAACTCTATCTTCTATTTATCAGTTATGATAATTTACAAGGATCTTATAATTTTTGACGGTCCCCGCTTATACCTTAAGCGGGGACCAAAAAAAAAACGATGATACAGAACAAAACCAAAAGTGAGCTTTACAGGCTTTTGAACATTGGACAAAATAACTCATCAATCTGGTGATCTGTAACTTACCCTATATTTTTCCTTTACATATTAATGTGCTAGACCAATTCTATTCAAAAGATAAAAAGAATAAATAAATTTTGGCAATAAGGCCAATAAATTTTTTAATACCTTTATAGAAAATTTTAGAATTGCAATACATATTTTGAGGGTGGTCTTGTAACAGTTGTTTCAAGAATTAAGCAGTGCTATACATACATATTTGTACAAAGCCGAGTGCTATATGTCATTATCCTTGCAGATCTATCTTACTTCCTCCGTGTTAGTACGGGCTCCTTTGAAGAATAGACCTACTCCCGTTCTGCCAGGCAGGTCGTAAGAGGCGACGGATTAGCTATGCGTGTCACTACTCGCGAACTGCCTACAGGAATAGGCAAGGCGGTGGTACCAGAGCTGGGCGAGACAATACAGAATACCTTTTTGTAGTCACAACGGAAGTGACATGCATAGCCAATCGAGCGCCTTTTACGACCTGCCTGGCAGAACGGCAGTAGGTCTATTTTTCAAAGAAGCCCGGAGCCAACACGGGGAAAATTTCTAATTTAAACTTTTTTGTGTGGTTAGTACATATATATTTTCACACCAGATCCCTTACGCACTAGGCAGAGAGAACTGAGTGCCATACATCACGAACCTTGCAGACTTGTCTCCTTCCTTCTTCGTCCACATTCATTACTCTCTTCATACGAACACACCGGTTGTCAAGACTCTTGACACCACCTTCGGACGATACTCGATCAATCTAATCGTCAGTCTTGGTCTTCCGTACATACATTCTTCCACATTCGCATTGTATATCTGTTTTGTTAACCTTTCATCTACCATTTTCCTCTTTACACCAACACTTTCTTTCAAGCTTAATGTCACTCACATCCACATTAGGAACCCAGTCCGCGAGTGTTAGTCCACACATTTTTTCGTAGCGATCTCATCTCGACCGCGTTGATTCTACTTTCATGCCCTTTCTGACATACCCAACTCTCACTTCCACACAATAGCATTGAGGTCAGCATATAATTATGCAGGTCTAGATGGGCACCCTGACTTAAAATTGTGCTATTGATTAATCTCTCTAACGACTATTCACCCCCTGTGTTTATTAATCTACCATTTTTTATACATGTCCGAACCAATGGAGCCCTTTCTCATCTTTATATCAACACTTTTTTTTCAAGCTAAACTAAACTCACTTGGAAAGTAGTGAAGCGAAAGAGGTTTTCATTCACTGCACTAATTCCCAAATGAGTTTAATATACTGATATAATGTTTAGATTACATGCTTTTGAGTTTAGTTTACTGATAGATTGTTTAGTTAACATGCATTACATACATGTTTAGTTTTAAATAAAAAAAAATATATCAAAAGGTAGCAAACAAGCAGATGGATCTCCTCAAGCAAAGAGACAATCATCGATTAAGAACACCAAATATATTCTTGATGCGTTTTTATCCTTATAGTCGAGTCTTATTGCCATTTGTATAAGTTCACCGGCTACCTTACCCTCAAAACCGGAACACGACAGTGACAAGCTCTGACGCTATTGCGGCTGGAATAGGTAAGGTCACCACCTACCAAACACAGGCGAACAATGCAAAACTCTACCACTTAATAGCCACTCTCTCACTCACTCAATCGTTCATTACTCACGAACTATTAGCAGAACGACAAATGTTCCACGCTTCAAAAGCAGTTCGGACCAACACGGGGATAAAATGTTTTATACAAAATTTTCTTAGAATGTCAGCTAAAGGCGATATCTTAATATTTAGATTCAAAGTAAGATGTTTCCATTATAAAGACCAGTGTCACTTTTCATTAGACGCGCCCATCTAATTTAGTAGCGTCGCAGATAAAAAGATATAGAATGTTTTGATAAAACATTTCCAGATGCATTAATTTACCGAACAAATTTTATACATAGAGATTAAATTATAGATAGTGTTTAACTTTAAATAAATTCCTTTGAAGCGTAATGGATAGTCACGATAGTCCTGACACATTTAGCTTCTTATCATTCGTCTTTAAAGAACTTTATTGCAAAAAGACAGATGATCTATTTATTGAAAAATCCAGGCTCTCATAAAATTTTTACGAGTAACACTATCAATCTTTCCCCGTGTTGGTTCCGGGCTCCTTCTAAGAATAGACCAACTGCCGTTCTGCCAGGCAGGTCGTAAAAGGCGACCGAGTGGCTATGCGTGTTACTACCATCGTGACTACTAGGTATTAGAGTTCTGCATCGGCTCGATCGGGTCTGGTACCACCACCTTGCCTATTTCTGCCGCAATAGCGTCAGTGCTAGTCACTGTCGTGTTCTGTTTTGGAGGGTAAGGTAGCCGGTAAACTTATGCGTGTGGCATTAGACCTGGCCACAAGATAGCAACGCACCATTAACATCTTTGGTGTCTATAGGCGATGGTTGACTCTTTCCATCAGGAGACCAATCTGCTTGTTTGCTATCTTATGTTATAAAAAAAACTATATTGCAAAAAGTCAGGTGATATTAAAAAGATCCAGGCCTCATAAAAATTTTTCGAGTAACACTATTAATCTTAACAAATTTGAACTATAAATTTTCGTGGTTGCTTTTTTGCTTATTTATATCAACCCATACTAATATTATAAATGCGGAAGTTTATCCGTCTGTCTGTAATGATTTCACGGCGAAACCGCTAAACCGATTTGATGAATGAATGAAAAGATGAATATTGGCATAGAGATTGTGAAAGATTCAACAACAAACAAAGTTAAGATAAAACTACTTGTGATATCTTTTCAGTTTATTTGATATATGATACAAATAATAAATTAAGTAGTTTGCCTCTGTGGCCTAGTGGTCCGGTGTTGGAGAAAAATGTGTTTTTTTCAGTTTTCTGATAAAAACAAAGTTTCTCGGGATTGGAAAGTGCCCGATTGGCAATGGGTTTGCCACCTATCAGATTGTGGGAACAAGTATCTTCGGCTAATCGTGGGTGCACTTGTTGTGCCTCTGCCTGCCTCTTTTGGGATACGTGTGTAAAGACACTTTTTAAGTAGTTGATAATTATAAAATATCTACGAAACTATGAAAGTATAGCTTGCTAACTAAGGCTAAATATTCGATACAACTTATAAAAAATACAAACCACCTTTTTTATATTTGTGGCAATTAATAAATGATTATGATTATTAGAATGATTATTAATTGTTTTCCAAAAATCAACCCCTAGAAAGCTGAAATAGGGGATAAGAGTTGAGAAAATTAAAAAAATTATGTAACGTGTTGGTCTGAGCCCCCCAAAGAATCATCTGCCATTCTGTCAGGCAGTTCGGAATAGGCTTATAAGATGATTGACACTACCAACGTGACTACTACCCACCTGAATTTCCGCAACGTCTCACCCAAGTATATAGTACAACCACCTTACCTATTCCTACCACCATAGCCTCAATGCTTGTCATTGTCTTATTCCAATTTGGATGGTAAGGTAGTCGCTAGACTTATGCCACCCACATGAATCCCGCCACATGGATAGTAAAGCACATTAACATCTTTTGTGTCTATATGGTTTCTCTTTTCATCAGCAGAACCATGTGCTTATTTGCTACCTAATGATATAAAAAAACTGTAAACCGGTTAACCCTGCAGGTCATCTCTGAAAGTAATTTAATTTTTGAAAAGCTTTATATTTATTTTATATCAAAATCATGATCGATTTTTACCTTTCGAATGGTATTCGACGCAATTTTTTTTGTTCTTACATGTCTTAGTTACAAAATCGATAGATTGTATGTTAAAGTAATGTCAAACAAAACATTTTTTCAAAAAAGTTTATCATTTATATTCCAAATTTTGATCCAGTTAGTAGTTTACAAGTGACTTGTGTGATATAAACATCCTACAAAAGGACGGATGAGCATGTGCAAAATAGAGCGTAATTTAACTAAGAACAAATAAACTCGACTAAACGAGAGGTTCACACTTGTTTAGGTGGTGAGTCAATGCACGCTCATTGTATTGCGCGTGTGCATGCGTACTGTTACATCCCTATTTTCCATGCAATAATGCTGAAGTGCATATAAGCTGGATAGTCAGCAATATATAGGTATAAATACCCGCTGTTTCCCAAATATTCTTCAGTTAGATATTCTCTAGCCTAAACGCTGCCCAGCTACGGACCTGGTTTCTGCCCGCCGGCCTGGACACAGCGAATAGACTAGTGCTATATCCATACTCCGGGTCGCAATAACCCTTCACGAGGGAACCGCGAAAAAGTGTGATCCAAGTTAGAGTGTTTATAGTTAAAGTCCCATTAGTTAGTAATTGTAGAAAGTGAAATAAATAACTTGTGTTCCGAAAAAGTGCTTTTTTTTTATAAGTGCTCGGAGGCGCAACCTAACATTGGTGTCAGAAGAAAAGGGGATTGATATTCCCTTGGTCGCCTACTCCTGACGACGACCATCACCTCTACAACAAGGGCTAACTAGGCGTTTGGCCACCTGCTGTCTCCGCCGTCTCACTGACGCTCTAGAGATCGCCGCCGACACCGTGGACTCTACGTTACCTGTCATCTAAGCCGCATAGTGCGTGAGGGTTATCTGCCCAGCACCAGGCTATACGCTGCCAAGGTTATAACGAAATATTTGGTTATAACGAAATATTTGAAAACACGTAAATAACTCGCACTTCGCATCGACCCGTAACTGCAACGCTGCAAATTCCATCGCCGCATCACCTCGCCAGTAATGAGACGCCGCTGACTCAATTCCATGTTCTACATACTACTGTTATCGTGAGTGTTTGCCTGTATTATAATAATTTATTATTTTTGCCATAATTTTGCGTTTGGATTATTTTTTTATTTCAAGTTTCAATTACGTTTTATACAAATTCCAACCTAAATCTTATTAAATATATGTTCACGCCGTATCACCTATACCGTAGTTAGAGAGAGAAACCATTGTGTATTTTAATATTTTATCAATCTTATCAAATATATCTTCACGCCGTATCACTTATACCGTAGTTAGAGAGAGAAACCATTGTGTCTTATCGAATAAATGTTCACGCCGTATCACTTATACCGTAGTTAGAGAGAGAAACCATTGTGTATTTCAATATTTTACTAATCCTATCGAATATATCTTCACGCCGTATCACCTATACCGTAACTAGAGAGAGAGGATTAACTGTGTATTTTAATATTTTGCTATATAAACGGCTTAAAAATGGTAAATGAAAAGAAAAACGTCCAGTCGACATCTAGTTTACAAAGCGTGGGTATGGAAGAGCTAAGTTTCTCTATTCTCACGAAATTTGTCAAGTCATTTGATGGGGATAAAACAAAATTGTCTCCTTTTCTAAGAAATTGCGAGAATGCATTAAATTTAGCCTCTCCCTCACAACAAAACATTCTCTTTAAGTATATTTTGTCACAATTAGAGGGCAAAGCTGAAGCAGCTTGTTCTCTAAAAATATTTGATAATTGGCATGAATTTAAACAGTTTCTAAAATCAACATTTGGGGAAACCAAACATCGCGACCATCTATTACTAGATCTGCAAAACTGCAAAATAAAACCAGGCGAATCCGTTACCCAATATAGTTTACGTTTGGAAACTTACCTAACTCGATTACAAACAGACATAACACATTCGACTCAGGACGTTAGCGAAATAAAAGGCCGGATTGCCAGCACCGAAGACCTGGCACTCCACACATTTTTATTGGGGCTCCCTGGTGACATCTCTAATATTTTGAGATGTCGAAACCCATCAAACCTGCATGAGGCTATAAACCTTGCTTGCCAAGAGGAAAAGCTACAAAATTATATAAAATCCTCGCGGCATGAAACAAAACCTAAATGCAGAATATGTCATAGGGTAGGACATTCAGACAAAAACTGTTATCAAAACAGACCACAACGTCCTATCCTTAATCTTTCCCAAGGCCCATCGCATAATCAACACCGTCCTTTTCCTAATGCATTAAATAATCCACCAGTTGTATGTCGATATTGCAAAAACCTAGGCCACGATATTAGTCAATGTAAGAAACGGCAATATAATAATTCGCGACAGAAACATATTCCTAATTCTCAACAACAAATTAGTAACTTCACAGAATTAAACAATAACGATAACGGAAACAATTTTACCTATAATCCTCCTGATCCTATTTATAGAAATTCTCATTTAAATGACGCTGATCTAAATTTAAACTAAAGACGATTCCGGTTCCGCGTCGTACGGAATCGCCTAAACAAACCGACGCTTTCGATGCATTACAAAAATCTAATAATTTTGTGAGGCCCACTGTGCCTGCTAATTATACTAATTATCCTAAATCTAATATTGTTACTACATCCACTGTATCTTTTAATCCTACTATTCCTGAGAAACCTGAGGATTTTCCTAATGCTAAATCTACTAATTCTACTAAATCAACTATACCTACTAAATCTACTAATCCTACTAATTCTACTAAATCTACTAAGTCTAGTAAATCAACCATACCTACTAAATCTACTAATCCTACTAATTCTACTAAATCTACTAAGTCTACTAAATCTACTAAACCTACTAAATCTATTGAATCTACTAATTCTAATTCTTCTAAATCCACTGAATCCACTGTATCTCTTACATCTACTATATCTAATAAACTCACCGACTCTACTATATCTGACATGTGTATCGAAATCCCTAAATCTTCTATATCTAACAATACTCAACTAATTACGAATAACCCAGACAGTTATTCTAATATTCATGAAATTCATTATAATAATAAAACACATTTGCCACATATATATGTTAAATCAAAATATTCAGATAAATTGTTAGTTTTATTAATCGATTCGGGTGCAGGTATATCACTAATAAAACGATCATCATTACAAATTCAACCAGAATTAATTCGCGAAACCATACAATTTAAAGGAATCGAAAAAGGTACTAAATATTTGAATAGTCTTGGTCATTTTAATTTAGATTTTATATTATCAAATAATAATACTGTTCTTAGTAAATTTCACCTAATACCTGATTGTGTTAACATAGAATTTGATGGTATTATTGGAAACGATTGCCTTAAGTTTCATAATTGTAACATAGATTATAAAAATAAAACCTTAGAGATAAACAATTATTTAATACGAATTCATTTTACTAAGCCTAAATATACTGTTCCAGCTCGATCCGAAATGGTCATTGAGTGTAATGTTTTAAATCCAGAAGTAATAACTGGTTACATAAATAAATGCGAAATTCAAAAAGGCGTATATTTATCTCGCTGTCTCGTAACTATTAAGGAAAATAATCACGTCAATGTTTCCATTCTAAATACTAATAATAATGATGTTTTAATTAAACCATTATGTTTAGAGTTAATTCCTTGTGATTTATTAAATAACTCATCGGAACCTATTAATTCTGTAAACTTTACTAACTCAAATAATCACTGTTCACCTGCAGAAAGGTGTTCAAATGTCTTGAAACAAATAAGAACTTCGCATCTTAACCGTGAAGAATCGGAAGCTCTACTAAATCTGTGTTCAGAATATTCTGATTTATTTTACTTAGATGGAGATACTTTAACTTGTACAAATACTGTAGAACATGAAATTAAAACTACTAGCTCACAACCTATCCACGTTAAAACATATAGATACCCTGAGTGTCATAAAGAAGAAGTCAATAAACAAATACAAAAAATGTTAGATCAAAAAATAATTAAACCTTCTAACTCTCCTTGGTCTTCTCCAATCTGGGTCGTCCCAAAAAAGCAAGATGCTTCTGGCCAAAAGAAATGGCGCATAGTAGTTGATTATAGAAAACTCAACGACATCACTGTTGGAGACGCCTATCCTATTCCCAACATTACAGACATACTAGACCAGTTAGGACATAGTAAATACTTTACCACTCTCGACCTGGTGTCAGGTTTCCACCAAATTAAAATGAGTAAAGACGACTCCCCTAAGACAGCCTTCTCCGTTCCTAATGGTCATTTCGAGTATACAAGAATGCCATTTGGCTTAAAGAATGCACCTGCGACCTTTCAAAGACTTATGAATACTGTTCTCTCCGGTCTCCAAGGTCTGCACTGTTTTATTTACCTGGATGACGTCATAATCTATTCCCACTGTCTTATTTCTCATATTGATAAACTCAAGCTAGTATTCGAAGCACTCCGCAAACATAACCTCAAGTTGCAGCCTGACAAATGCGAGTTTCTACGACGAGAAGTCGCATATCTAGGCCATGTCATAACTGACAAGGGTGTGTCTCCTAACCCCGATAAGGTAAAAGCCGTGTCAGAATATCCTACACCAAGAACTCCAAAAGAGATAAAGTCTTTTCTTGGCTTAATAGGATATTATCGTAAATTCATTAAAGATTTTTCAAAAATTACAAAACCTCTAACTTCTTTACTTCGCAAAGACGCTGAATTCAACTGGACAGACAAACAGGAAGACTCTTTTAAGAAACTAAAACTAATGCTAACTAATGCCCCTATCTTACAATATCCAGATTTTTCAAAGGAATTTATACTCACGACTGACGCCTCTAACTATGCCATAGGAGCTGTTCTGTCCCAAGGCGAAATCGGAAAGAATTTACCTATCGCATTCGCATCCCGAACTTTAAATCGTGCTGAAGGAAATTATAGCACAACAGAGAAAGAACTGCTAGCTATAATTTTTGGTACTAAAACTTTTAGACCGTATCTATACGGTAGGAAATTTAAAATAATAACGGATCATCGTCCCCTTATCTGGCTGTTTAACTGTAAGGACCCAAGCAGCAAATTAGTAAGGTGGCGCTTAAAGTTAGAAGAATACGATTACGAAATCGTATATAAAGCAGGAAAACTAAATAGTAATGCCGATGCTCTCTCCCGTCCTCCGATTCATGCAATTGACCTATAGATTGATGATATAGATACCATCACCTATGAGACCTTTATGCGTAAAAGATCGAGTCCAACAGTCTACGATACGATAATCACTGAAACAAATCAAAACCTTTTAAAAACACAGTGCAAAGCAATTGCTTATCCAACGTCTGTCGATCTCGATAATTCAAACCCCTATTGCGAAGACATACTTAATCTATTAGAAGACAAAGAATCATTCTTATCATCCGAAAAGGAATTATATACTTTCAAGTCTTCTACGATAAAAGACAAAACGTTTTTTCACATGTTCATAAAAGTCCATCACTTTGATTCCGCTAACTACAAAGATATATTTAAGGTCCTTAAGGACTTAAGAAATAACCTTATAATTTTTCATTCTGAAATAAACGAAATTGCCATCTCTGATTTTTCCAATCCCTTTGATAATTTAAGATTTATTTTAATTTATGATATGATATCTTTTATATTTCATAATACTGGTATCAAGATTAATGTTTATCACAATAAATTGATTTATCCTAATCCAAGTGAAATACCCACCATACTTAAAGATAATCATGATTCACCTATTGGTGGTCATATGGGTTCTTCACGCCTATATAATAAACTAAAAGAATCCTATTACTGGAAAAATATGAAAAACGACATTGAGACATATGTAAAACATTGTCCCAAATGCCAACAAAATAAAGCATTACGCGCTTGCAACAAAGCCCCTATGCAAATCACTTCTACTTCCTCTGAACCTCTCCAAAGAATATCCACCGATATAGTCGGTCCCTTACCTGAATCCGGTCCTGAAAAATATAAATACATCGTTACCTTTCAAGATGACCTAACCAAATATTCAATGGCTTATCCTATTACTAATTCGACAGCTGAAAAGACAGCTGACTGTCTAATTCAATTCATTTGCCACTTCGGAATCTAAAGACCCTTTTATCCGATCAAGGTGTTCATTTCATTGCTGATGTGTATAAACAAATAACATCTTTGTCTAAAATTAAACACCTTTTTTCTACTCCTTACCATCCCCAAACTAATGGTGCTCTCGAAAGAAGCCATGCTACTCTGAAAGAGTACTTGAAATCCTACGTTAATGACAATCATAGTGACTGGCATAAATTCCTTCCAACTGCTATTGTCTCCTATAATACATCAGTACACTCATCCACAAATTTTACTCCCCATGAGTTACTGTTCGGCTGTAAGCCTCATATTCCTAGTTCCCTCTATGATATTGATCCAACAGTAACATATCCTGACTATGTCAAAATGCTAAAACAAAAACTAATTAATACTCGTAACATAGCCAGAGAAAATATACTTCGAAGCAAAGAGAAATCTAAAATCTATTACGACAAAGACACGAGAAATGTCTCTTACAAAGTCGGAGATATGGTTTACTTAAAACAACATCACAGATTACGGAAAGCTCTATCCAGTATATGGAAAGGCCCATACAAGATAATTAAGATTCACAATAACAATAACGTCACTTTACTTATAAATCGTAGACATGTAAGGCATCATTTCGATGAAATCAAATTAGCCAATAACAAACCAGTTTGCTCATCGTCAAATTCAAATACGGCTATGGCTCCCTTAGATATGCCTATTTTAGATTAATTAACTTTTTTAGCGATTTCCTTTATATTTTAGATGTTATATTATTCTTAACTTTTTGTTTACTACATATTTACTATAAGCAACTCATTATATATTATTATAAGTTCTACTATTTCTTCTTTTAACAATACTATTTCCAAATTAAATTCAAATGAAAACATTCTTAATGATAATATTCAAAATCTAGGGAAAATTTTAGACACTGTTTCGACAAATGCCAATAAATTAGAGGTAGTTTCTCATCTATCAATGGTGTTCAGTGCCTTGGAAAGCTCTCTAATGATACTCAATTTTAGTTTACGAGATCTTATTGATGCTATTCTATTTGGGAAACAAAACATAGTTCATCCATCAATACTAAGTCCTATGCAACTATATAACGAATTAAATTCTAAAAACAATGATGTTATTCCAAACCTTCCGTTACACTTAAATCTTGATAATGTTCATAAAATTGTAGATATTTCTGAAATTTCTTCTTTCATTAGCGATAATAAACTAAATTTTGTTATTAAGATTCCTCTAGTTGCATCTTTTGTAGATTATACACTGTATCATATTTATTCGCTACCAACCCCACATGATATCCATAATCCTAACACTTTTGCTTTAATTAATCCATCCGCAAAGTTCTTGGCAATAACACAAGATAAATTATTATATTCCACGCTACAAGACCTAAGTGAGTGCAAAGTGATAAACGGCAATTACTATTTGTGCAAACTAGGAAATATACAATCTAGTGTCGGAAATCCAATTTGTGAAGTGATTATTCTAACCGAACACGTTAAAGGTATCCCAAACTCTTGTAACTATAAGACTATTGTTGGTGAAATAGATATATGGCAAAAACTTAATAATAATATGTGGATATATGTGCAATCAGATGTAACAAAATTGTCTATTAATTGTAATGGTAGTATTAATGATTATGATATAATTGGCACAGGCATTATGAAATTGCCAAAATATTGTAAGGCTTATCATAAGCTATTTCAGTTCATTCCATCCCAGGAGTTTGAAATTAAAGTCTATATTCCACATCCAAATTTTAACATAATAGAAGATGATTGTTGCTCAAAAACAAAGTTGAATCAAACTATACCATATCTGTCTCCTGTTAAATTATCAAATGTAAACTTAGATTATTTGCAATATGCTTCTCATAAATTAAATCAAGCCGATGACGACTTAACCAGGATCAAAACTCAACCATACCATATCAAATATAGCTATTATTTTAGTATAATAACTACTTTGTTATCCGTTTCTGTATTTTCATTTTGTTCATATAAACTTTATAAATGCTTTTGTTGTAACAAGAATAGAAATACTTCATGTTGTGTTAAGATTATCAACAATTGTATAACGAAACCAAAATCAAATGTTCATGCCAGATCGAGTATCGAAATGTCTAATCGAGACTATGATACTGAAAGTACTGATTCAAGTATTACGCCCAAAAGGAATCTTGAATTGTAGTAAATTTTATTTTTTATTTTGCTCTGTCTATTACTATTTTGATGTGTTTAAATTAAGTTATTCTTAATTAAGGTTTATAAATGATTTTCTTTATTGTAATAAGTATTTGCTTACATTTAGTTACTATTTCTAGTTCTGTTGAAATAAAATTTACTAAATCATTGTTTTCTATTTCGTCTATTCAAATGCTATTTTCTATTTCATGTTTTTACTATATCGTTACATTTACCTTATAAGTTTAATAAATCTCAATTGTTATATTTCACTATTTCATTTCGATTTCGTGAATATTTATAATTTTATAATGATAACTAATTCCATTCAAATGTTATTTTCTATAAACTCTTTCCTGTTATTTACTATGTTGTTACATTTACATTCAAAGTTTGATAACTCTTAATTGCTATATTTTACTATTTCATTTCGATTTTGTGATTACTTTGAATTGTATAATAATTAATGATAATTAATCTACGCTGTAATTTTCTATGTCATTATTTTTTTATATTGTTATTTTAACTGTTTCTATTTCTTCTTAATTTGGATCATACTCACATTCTATTTCTATTTTCCGCATGTTCCGTTCTAAAGGGGGGAGGTGTTACATCCCTATTTTCCATGCAATAATGCTGAAGTGCATATAAGCTGGATAGTCAGCAATATATAGGTATAAATACCCGCTGTTTCCCAAATATTCTTCAGTTAGATATTCTCTAGCCTAAACGCTGCCCAGCTACGGACCTGGTTTCTGCCCGCCGGCCTGGACACAGCGAATAGACTAGTGCTATATCCATACTCCGGGTCGCAATAACCCTTCACGAGGGAACCGCGAAAAAGTGTGATCCAAGTTAGAGTGTTTATAGTTAAAGTCCCATTAGTTAGTAATTGTAGAAAGTGAAATAAATAACTTGTGTTCCGAAAAAGTGCTTTTTTTTTATAAGTGCTCGGAGGCGCAACCTAACAGTACGCGTGGTTAGCTTATGGTGCTAGTCGCCTGACAAAATATAATATTCTCAGGCAACTAGCGCCATAACCTAACCACGCGTTAGGTTATGGCGCTAGTCGCTTGAGAAAATAGAACTAAATAAACCGGCTTGACTTAATTGTGCGCTAATCTACTCAACTAAACTTTTTGAGTTCAGATATGTTTAGTAACTAAATTGCTCGACTACAATTTTAGCCTACTCAAAACTAGTTAATATAAAAAAGTCACAAAAAATCGTAAAACTGTAATTATTTGATTAGATAGGTTAATTTAACTTATTATCACAATTACTACAATTGTTAATTACTAAATAAAATAGTTAATGAGAAATATATTTGGTCTAAAACAAAAAAAAAACTTTTACATAAAAACATCAAATTAATTTGAACTAGAAGATAGCATTACTTTAAATTTAAGACGACCTAGTTTCCTTCGCACTCTGAACGAGAAAATACATTTACCGTCATCGTGTTAAGAACATATACGAATACTAAAACGTTTGATATTGGGTTCAGAATGAAAATGGAAATATAAGATACGTGTAGGTGAAATTAAGATTGTCGTTGGAATTGCCAATCTCGTCTTTTATGCGAAGCGTTTCTGATTTTGCATTACAAATTAGTGGTATAAAATAAAGCAGCTCAGTAGAAAAAAAAATTGGTAAAATGCGTGTTGGGCCATGCGCAATGTAGGGTACCGATTTCCGAAGAGCATCACAATAATGTGGACTAAGAAGAAAATTTTCTTTTTTGTAATCATTCTGCTTTTCTTTTAAATCGATTTCTGAGAAGCGACATTTTACCTTTGTACCGCCGCCTGTTCCCGGGCCGGGCAATTCAAAAATGTGATTTTTTCAGTTTTTTGATAAAAACAATATTGCCCGGGAATGGAAAGTCCCCAATTGGCGATAGGCCTAGTACCTATCACGTTAACGGACCAAGTATCTTAAGTTTATTGTGGGTGTACTTCTTGTACCTCTGAAAACCTCTATGGGAAAAGCGTAAAACGTTAAGCACGTTGTCTATGGCTAATTCTTAAACTATAACCCGCAACCGCAAATGGTTTATTCTTCAACCCTCCCCCCCTTTGTAACCCTCCCCCCCTTTGTAACCCCCCCTTTAACCAACGGGGTAAACATTTGACAGATACTACTTTATGGTATAAATGGTAGTCTTGTATAGTTCGCGAACGAACTAGGTCGGAAGAGCGATCTTATGGACGAACTGGACAAACTACACGAACTAATTTGCAGACCCGTCACTCCTTAGTTCGTTCGTTCGACGGCGCTGAGGCGAGAAATCGAGAGCGCGGTGCGGCGCCACGGTATAGTTCACTGTTCATCACTCAACGCGCAATGCGCGTCATATTTTAGTAGTAATTCAAGTAAAGTTAGTTATAGTGCGCACGGAACTAGTTGGCCGCGCCTTACGTATTACGTATTACGTATGGCGCGGCCAACTAGTTCCGCGCGCACTATAGTTTGCGATTTTGCGTGCGAAATTAAGCGGCGCGCGGTGATTTGGTGGCGATACCCATACTATAATTTATTGTTAACAGGTAAATACATTTTATAAATGTTTCTTTGGTTTGTTTATTTGTTTTATTTTATTGGTTGAGTGTAATTCAATTAAATATAGGGTAATTGTGTTATGTTTTAGATTATCATTTAGAACCTACAAAAATGTCATGTTTCTTTGGTTTGTTTATTTGTTTTGTTTCGTTGGTTAAGTGCAATAATTCAATGAAATATAGGGTAATGGTATTTCGTTTTAGATAATAATTTATAACCTACAGCGAACAAGACAACAAGTAGGTCTTTCACAACTTGAAGTAGTGAACAAATGAACTAAAACTACAAAACTAAAACAAAAGCTGAATCGTTTAAGAGCTGCGAACTAAAATGAACTAAAATGCGCAAGACCAATAAACATTATTTTTTAATGAGCGGTACCACCGCCTTACCCATTTCTGACGCAGTGCCGTCAGTAATTGTCTCTGTCGTGTTTTACATGGAAAACAACGTACCTTTAACATCTTTGGTATCTCTACACAGGCGTTGGTTTTCTCTACATATTTGGAGAGCAATGTGCTTTTTTACTATGTAAAAATAATAAAAATTATAAGATCGGAGTTGCTCACTAAATTAAAAAGACGGTAGGCTTTTTTAAAAAATGGGGCCTTTGATAAAAGACAGACCTCATCTTTTTTTAAAGTTAACTTATAAGTAAGGGATTGTAGATTTGAGAATAGGGTTTTAATTCTTACTCGATACATCCACGCATTCCAGCTAAAAAGAGTCTTGATAGACAGACTAACAGGAAAGTTTTTTTCCTTTTGAATTCCAGAACTATTAAAAGGCACCGCTTGTCTTACTTTTTTTTGTCTCAGATACTTATTTAAGTCGAAATTTATAAATTGTCGCCGGTGTTCGAGTGTCGTTCTACTAACGGATCGCCATCACCTATAAACACTAAATTGTTAATACATAATGGTCTGTTACTTTCCTTGTGTTGCCATCCATCATACCATACTTACTATCTAAGCCACATTTATGAGTTGACTACCTCACCCTTCAAAACAGAACACGACAGTGATAACCATTAATGCAATTGTGGCAGGAAAAGGTAAGGTAGTGGTAACAAGCCTGTGTGAGACGTCATGGAATTCTACCAACTGGTAGTCACGATGGACACGTTTGGTCAATCTTTTACCTTATAATGACTGTCCATTTAGTAAACAAACTAAACACTTAATAAAAACCAATTGTTCTGTCATCATATCAGACTAATAGATCTTGAAATAATCCGAAAGAATTAGTGCCAACAAATCCAGTGAGCTGTAAACACACGCGACAAAATACCGGTTTAAATTAGTCAATCGGATGACCGTGCTTCTTTTTCCCGCGCCTCAGATTATTGACCGAGTTAATTTGGCGTAAGAAATCAAAAGTTATTAGTCTAGTGTAGGTAGTCAATGAAACTACCTAATATAATGGCAGAGAGGTTTATAGATGGGGGCCAAGATCAACACGGGGAAAATGTATGCTTCATATTCGAATGGAATAAGCTTTTTATGAAACCAAATATTTTCACATCTACTAAATATGTTTTACCAAAAATAAGTCTGTATTATCTTTGTAAGCCGATTCAATTGGAGGATTATCTTTGTAAGCCGATTCAATAGGTACTTTAATAGAGATGGGAATGTGCTTACATTTTATGAAAATAATAGTGTGGTATGTTATATCTTAATATATAGGTTGATCAGGCAGTTGAAGTTCAAATTTAAAATTAAGATGCCTTATATTAAGGGCTATCTGGAACACTCCCATGAATTTTTTCAAACATTTTTTTCTAATTTTCACGTAACAATGAATTTAGATTTTTTCTCATTCTGCCATCGTAAGAAATAAAATGTATCTAGATATTACGAAACCTAAATGGAATTTATTCATAAGTTCAAATTTACTGTTTAAACTCAGTAATGGTTATGATGTAAAATAAAATTGGAGTGTCTGTTTGTAATATTAAAATAACCGATTTTCACTAAATGCATACGGATGTATACACGGTACATATATCAAAATAACATTTTTTTTAATTTTTGTCTGTCTGTCTGTTTTCCGGCTAATCTCTGAAACGACTTGACCGATTTTGATGCGGCTTCCACAGGCAGAGAGCTGATATAATAAGGAGTAACTTAAGCTACTTTTACTCTAGAAAATGATTTGGGGCTTCGTGAAAAAAAATTCAGATATACTTAGATCTTCCTGGACTTCCACGCGGATGAAGTCGCAAGCATAACTAAAATAAACAAATAAATTAAAATACAGTAATAAATATTATTGCTTCATCAAGGCTTCCATTAGAAGATTTTATTTCGTTTGAAGTTGTAACTAAGTTACAAAGTTATTAAAATCGAGACAAGATTCTAAAGTTTGTTTTAATCTTGATTGGTTTTAGACTTTTATACGTAGTTTTGTTGCCCACTATTTAATTAAAATCAAAAATGAAAATTATTTTATAAATAACATTAGTAAATACCTTATTACTTTTGGTTAGCTCACTAGATAAACCTGTATCGAGGCCACCTTTAGCACAGATTTTGTAATAGTTAATATTATAACTTTAATAGCCAATTGCACTAACACCGTCTTAGCTTAGGACAATCCTAAATTGTATGCTGTCACATTCTTTTCATTTAAGACAAGAAGTGACAGCATACTATGTAGGATTGTCCTAAGCTAAGATAATGCTAGTGCAGTTGGCCATTAGTCCTGTTTACATAGTTGCAATTTAACTGTTAAAAGGCAGCATTTTAGATTTTAGGTAGTTTGATCAAGTTAATATATTTAAATTAAGTTAATATATTACTAGCAAAAAGCAAAGCCTTGTAAGGGCTCGCAAAGTTAACTAACTAGTAGTATTGTTAGGACTTTAATGTATGGACTTTATTTATAATATCTAACCTAAAAAAATCCAGCGTATTTTTACCCTAACATTATATTCGCATCAAAGGCGTCGTCAGACTTTGGTCTAGAAAGACGCAGGAAAATAAAACCAAAATAAAAAAAAAACATATTTCTAAGACTAATTTTTTTAGTACTTACAAGGAAAAATCTTTAAAATTTTCTTGATTTATTAAAAACACGACTTTTATTATCAATGTTATATTAGGGTGCTTTTTTTTCTGCGACTAATTTTTTTTTTTCGCTCCCATCCCGAAATTTTGTTGGAAATACACCCAAAAAAATTCCCTGAAAGTTTGAGCCCTTAATATTCATATTAAGTACTCCTACACAGCGTGTGAAGATTTCCTATTTAAAATATATGAGAACTTTCATTTTTTTTTTTTTTAAATTTCTATAGCTTAGTGGCATTTCATAGCATCGCTTTGACCATGGACAGGTTTTTTTCAGAATTGAATGCTCTACAAAAGTGTCCATTGCGGCCAAGCCGTAATTCGAACGGGCAAGGTAGTACAGGCCTCTAAACTTGATTTTTCCATGAAATTCGCGTTTTTTTGCAGTTATCTCGTAAATATCAAGAGCTAGAGAAAAAATGTACATGACAAACTTGTAGAGCATTCAATTTCCTACAAAAAAGGTCCTAACCACCAAGTCGCTAAAATCAATATTTTCGGAGATATTTAATGATTAATTTTTAGTAATTTCAAATGATTATCGGAAATTGTGTCAAATTATAAAAAATATCTTTTAAAAATATTTTTAAATATCTCCGAAAATATTGATTTTAGCGACTTGGTGGTTAAGACCTTTTTTGTAGAAAATTGAATGCTCTACAAGTTTGTCATGTACATTTTTTCTGTAGCTCTTGTCATTTACGAGATAACTGCAAAAAAACGCGAATTTCATGGAAAAATCAAGTTTAGAGGCCTGTACTACCTCGCCCGTTCGAATTACGGCTTGGCCGCAATGGACACTTTTGTAGAGCATTCAATTCTGAAAAAACCTGTCCATGGTCAAAGCGATGCTATGAAATGCCACTAAGCTATAGAAATTTAAAAAAAAAAATGAAAGTTCTCATATATTTTAAATAGGAAATCTTCACACGCTGTGTAGGAGTACTTAATATGAATATTAAGGGCTCAAACTTTCAGGGAATTTTTTTGGGTGTATTTCCAACAAAATTTCGGGATGGGAGCGAAAAAAAAAAATTAGTCGCAGAAAAAAAAGCACCCTAATGTTATATACACAGAACAAATATATAGGTTATCAATAAAAATTTTACACCATATTTTCTGGTCTACCTATAATATAGTACGGTCTACCTATAATATGTAGCAACTTAAGATCGATCTCGCGCCACCACTTCACTCTTAAAGTCTAATATTGATAGAAATCAATTTTTATATATGGTAGCTTTCTTGTAAAAAATTTTTTCAAGGAAAAATGGGTATTAAAATGAAAGTTGATCTTATGAAAAAAAAACACATTTTTAATATTTCGCTAAGATAATTATTTTTTATTCTAAAATCGGGAAGTTCCTGGTTTCATATCGATTTTCGAAATCAAAAAATGTTTTATTTAATTAACATTCAAAATTTTTAGGATTAATTATTGGACTTACCGCAGGCACGAATTATTGGCGATTGAAACTCAGCGAATTTTTCGAATTTTTCTCTCAGTGAAACCCTCGGGGTTCGATTCCCGAGTCAGACAAATCAAAAATGTGTTCTTTCAATTTTTTAATAAAAAAAAAACGTTGCGCGGTATTGGAATAGTGATAAGCTGGTCACCTATCACGTTGTGGGTCTAAGACGTATCTTCGGCTAATCGTGGATACATGTTGTACTTTTGCCTACCTCTTCGGGGATATAAGCATGAATATACCTTTTTTTAGCTTTTTATCCTCGAGCTAAGATTGAAAATTGACCTCAGCACAACATTAATCAAGTAATACACTTGTACTGTTTCACAATAATCATACTGTGAAAAATCTGTAAACGGCTGACATTGCAGGCCATCCCTGATACTTCCCGCTAAATTAAGGTATTTTAAGCTCAAAAAAGTAAAAACTATAAGCATATATTTCTAAGAAATATTGAAATGTCTCAATTGCTAAGTCACAAAAAACAGCAAGAAAACACTAACGAATAAACCAACGAAACAATCATCCATGTAGTCTATTTTGATAAAAATTGCAGTATATTGATTTTTGAAAAACTGTATATTTTGGAAACGTGATCAAATGATCAAGTTTCACATGGTCAAATTCAAATGGCATTCAACTCAATTTAACTATTGCTTTAGCTAAATAATTGGTAGGTTCAAAAATTTCGAAGCAATGTCAACAAAACACTTTTTTTTTCAAAAACGTTGGTCATTGATAGATCTCAAACGAATTGACCGATTCTGATCCAATTAAATGCACTTGACACAGTTGCTAAAGGAGAAAAGTTGATAAGATTTTGACGTCAATTGGTATATTAGCCTGAAAGTTATTTCTTTTTGAAATAATTTTCAGGTTAATATACCGATTGACTAAGTAAGTTTGCTAAAAACAACGTAATTTTAATATTTGAAAAGCTGTAAATTTGAAAATAAGATTCGATTTTGATTTTTAAAAGAGCATTCGACGTAATTTTTTAGTACTAAAATATTGTGAATACTAAAAAATGATTAGTTGAAATATTTCGAAGTTTTCGTCAACGATTACTTCCACACAGATAACCTGATTTGATGCAGTTTATGCATTAGACGTAATGTTTTTAAGAATAGAGCTGATTAGTTTTTGTACTCAATCGGTACATCTGGAAGTTATATGAAAAAAAATCTGTTTCGCCAAATTTTTTTTGGGATTTTTCAAAATTTTATCAAAATCCCTTGGGCCCATTTGGTTAAAATTTTCAGGAAGTCTAAGCTGAATGGAATCCAAGAGAATACCATCAAGCACGTTTCGATCGGTCTAGCCGTTCATAAGTAATGAGATGTATACATACACACACACACACACACACACACACACACACACACACACACACACACACACACACACACACACACACATACAGACAGACACACTGAAGTCATCGCGAAAATAGTCGAAAAATGTTACTAGGACCCAAAACGTGGACATCTAAAGAAAACTCGATTTTTGAAAATTGGAGTAAAATCAGTAACTTCTTTATCTACATACGTAGCGGGAAGTTAAAAAATATAAGTGTATTAATAGATTAATATTGTATTAAAATGGAGTGAATTAAAATGATTTAAATGAACTAAATCTACCACGCCAAAGCAGCATTTTAACTCGATAGCATTTTAACATTTTAACTCGTTTAATTATAGCATTTTAACTCGTTACTTTTATAATAGATAGCGTTAGTAGTAATAAAATTTTAATACAACATGTATGTTCCTTTTTTTGTGTTTTTTAAAACGGTATTTTAATGGTAGATCATATCTAGACATGAATTTAAACTACCACGTCAAAGCTCAAGCCTCAAAGTGCGATACTTTTTTTGTAAAAGATACCACAAACGTGCATAGAAAATGGCCTAGTGTAGGGCTCGCTTCGCTCGCACTAAAAATCTATTTTTGATTATGAAAATTTCCTCGTGACAGCTCTTAAATGTTTTACTACTTTGTTTTTTCAAAGGGAAGTATTTATTATAAATGTTTGAATCAAAACTTACAACATACAAGGCTGAGTTAACGAGACAATGGGTATCGTTCTTCAATAAAAGAAAAATGCAAATGATATCTATTTAATCTAAGTGATATTAAAAAAAATTTCTTTGTTTATATTGTTCATTTTATTAATGCTTAGATGGTTAAAATTTATTGATTTTTATAATAAGAGATCCAAAAACATGTTACATGTATGCTGCAGATTACGATAAGAATAGATAAAAAAGTATGTAATAATTATTATTTTCCCAAATTCAAGTAAGTATAATCCTTGCAGGATTCATTGAAAAAAATATCCGTGACATAATATATTTACACTAGGGTGGATCGAAAAATTTTTTTTTCTTAGCATGGGGGTAGAATTTGTAGCTTATAAAAAAAGAAAATTTTTCAAAAAAAAAAAAATTTTTTTCGCAACATTTGGAGATAGCCCACTCGTTTTTTAATAAAATAATGGATCAAATGGACTAAAAAATTTTAAAATATTTAAACGATGTTTTAGAATCTGTGGAATGTCTTTTTGAAAGCCAAATGGAAATCAGAAGTCAAAAAAAATTTTTTCCTATTATTTTTGTAACTTAAGCGAAAAATAAAGAATTAAGCAGCCCTTTTATCTGTATTAAAGTAAAAGGTAAGTGAAAAAAAAATCATATACAATTATTTTTTCATGTTTTCCACGATTTTTGACGGAAAAAAAATTTTTTCGCTAGAATAAGTCCATTTGATCCATTAATTTATTAAAAAACGAGTGGGCTATCTCTAAATGTTGCGAAAAAAAATTTTTTTTTTTTGAAAAACATTCTTTTTTTATAAGCTACAAATTCTACCCCCATGCTAAGAAAAAAAATAAAAATTTTTTTTTTCGATCCACCCTAATTTACACATTATTTATAATATTACAATTTACAAGAAAATAACAATTTACTATAAATTATTAGCAATTAACGACATACGTTGGTTTTTTAGTTGAATTTTGTACGAATACCTACTCATCATTCTCATTTAGCGCTACCGAAAAGGCGCGTCACAAGCGTTAAATTTAGAGTCCCTTTTGAACCCCTATTATACAGTAAATTCTTTAACCACATAGCATATGATAAATTTTAAATATTTGCACACTATACTATGGTAGAATATGCTGGTAACTAGTAAAACATGTTTCACAAAAAACATTTTTATATATTTTTAACTGCCAACCCGGATCACTGTTTGCAGCATTGCAGAGCAAGTGCTTATTAAGCTAATATGATTGGAATATTCTTTTGTTGGTTACACGAAATGTTAATCTATCAAATATCAAAACCTTATAATTTTTTATTAAGAATATTATTATTTTTAAGGATATATATATATATATATATATATATATATATATATATATATATATATATATATATATATATATGTATGTATATATATATATATATATATATATATATATATAATTGATTTTATAAAAGCACTTTTAATATGTTTGCACGCTAACTTTTTTCGGGTTTGGCGTAATTTTATCATGTTCATTCATTTGCCTGTCCATGCGAGGCTTAAATAGAAAGGATCATATTGACATGCATATTCATCCATTTTATTACCACAGTGATGATTTTAGACACTTGCCCTTTCACACGTTACCGCTTACGTGTAAACACTCTTACCGCATAAATAATCAATCAAAATTTGAGGCATGCGAGAAAATAATTATGTCACTGGGGTTCTTTTTATTTCCTAGTACGAGTATGATAATAATAATTGCTTCGTTGAGTTTGTTTAATTTTTTTATGTCATAAGATAGCGAACAAGCATATGACTCTCCTGATGGAAAAAGAAACCATCGCCTATAGACACCAAAGATGTTAATAGTGCGTTGTTATCCGTGCGGTGGGATAGTAATTCTACATGTGTAAGTCTATCACCTACCTTACCCTTCGAATCGGAATACGATAATTACAAGCATTGACGCTATTGCGGCAGGAATAAGTAAGTCGTTGCAATACTCTACCACTCTACCACCTATTAGTCACGATGAAAGTGACACGTATAGCCAATCGGTCGCCTCTTACAATTTGCCTAGCAGAACAGGAGTTGTTCTATTCTTCAAAGGAGTCCGGACTAACACGGGGGATTCCTTTCACTGCTTTATTTTCAATGACATTACAGAAGTCACATATAGGTCACATATAAATTTAAAAGAAAACTGATAAGACATCTTTCTAGCTAGGCAGGCTTCACTACTGAATGTATTCTGTAAATATTAGTAGTAGTAGCTGTGTATTAATACGTATTGAAGTATTAAAATATCGTACAATTTTTATTGAAAACCACACAAGTTGAACACAAATTGAACTTGCCAGTTCTTTAAAGCAAGTGATAAATACTAGCATAAAATACAAGGAGCTAATGTGAGCCCGCATATTGTGATACACACTACCACGTATCCCATTTGGTCAGAACATGGGGTATGGGATTCGAATTTTGGATCGGCCAAGAGTTACAGAGGTTTTTCGAGGTTTTTGTCTAAGATGACAATTATAAATAATTATTTAGAATCTAGTGCAAAGACTTCTAACATTATAATAACGTACCAGATAAACGCCACGCTACTTGTGGGCCATGACTAAAGTGGAGTCCATGGGCTGCACTTACTTCAATCCGTTGCGGGCCGCGGTGACGTGTTGCGTGTTTCAGACATTCAAAACTTTAAAAAGAGACTTGAATTGTTTTGCAATATAGTTTTAATCTTAACATAATATATAAACTACTGAACCGATTTAAAAGACATTTTGTCTATGTAAATGATATCTAAAGATAAGATATTTTTATCTTAATTAACCTCCTTTCTTATTTGAACAAAAATTATAAAGATATTTACTAGGTGGTAGAGTTCTGCATTGTCTCGCCCGGGTCTGGTACCACCGCCATACCTATTCCTGCCGCAATAGCGTCAGTGCTTGTCGCTGTCGTGTTCCGGTTTGGAGGGTAAGGTAGCCGGTAAACTTATGCATGTGGCATTAGACCTCGCCACAAGATAGCAACGCACCATTAACATCTTTGGTGTCTATAGGCGATGGTTGACTCTTTCCATCAAGAGACCCATCTGCTTGTTTGCTATCTTATGACATAAAAAAAAAAAAAAATTAATAAAATGATACTTATTTAGATTTAAGTCTTGACATTTTGTCAATTGTTATGTAGACAGCTTTACTAAGTTCGCCATTCCTCGTGACCAAAATTACACGTTTATCCTTAGTTATTTGATATCTAGTAGTAGTTTCCTTCATCTAAGATTTAATCAGAGGAAAGAGTTCTGTTATTCTCTTTGGTTCTATTTGTTGTTATTAACATGTTGCTAATATTACCGTGACAACGAAAACATGCACTTTGAATTTATTCCAAGAAGTGACACAATCCAATAACTACGACTATTTAAGGCGGAATATTTTTTGCTGATAATCTGCCGCTATATAACTATGCTTACCCAATTTTTTCCCCATGTTGGTCCCAAGCTCCTATGAAGGATAGGTTAACTGCCGTTCTGCCGTTCTGTAGGTCGTAAAAGGCGACCGATTGGCTACCGATTTACAAGTCACTACCATCGTGGCTAACTAGGTGATAGAGTTTTGCATTGCCTCGCTCGGGTCTGGTACCACCGCCGTACCTATTTCTGCCGCAATAGTGTCAGTGCTTATCACTGTCGTTTTCCGGTTTGGGGGGTTAGGTAGCCGGTAAACTTATACATGTGGCACTGAACCTCGCCACAAGATAGCAACGCATCATTAACACCTTTGGTGTCTATAGGCGACGGTTGACTCTAAATCAGGAGAACTATCTGCTTGTTTTGCTATCTTATGATATAAAAAAAATGTGTAAACAGTTGACCTTACGGGCCATCCCAAAAACTTTCCACTAAATAAAGGTATTTTAAGCTCAAAAGAGTAAAAAATATAATCAAAGATCTTCAGGTTCTAACATCTATTTTGTTAAAAATGGCAGTAAATTAATTTTCGAAAAGCTGTATATTTTGAAAATAATGATGGCTTTCAACTCAATTTTCGAGGTCTAAAATATTGCTTTACCTAAATAATCGATGGGTTGAAAAATTTCGATTCAATGTCAAAAAACATTTTATTTTTAATTTTCTTCATTAATAAATCCCAAAGAAACTGGCCGATTTTAATTAAATTAACGGTATTTGACAGTTTGTAAAGGAGATAAGCTGATATTTTTTTAAGTCAATCGGTAAATTAACTTGAAAATTATTCAAAAAAAAATAAGAAAATTTGCTAAAAACAACGTAATTTTAATATTTGAAAAGCTTATAAGTTTTGAGAATTGGATTCGATTTTTTATTTCGAAACGGCATCTGACGTAGATTTTTAGTAATAAAATATCGTAAAATACCAAAAAGTTATTGGTTTAAAAATTTCGAAGCTATGTCGAAAAAACACTTTTTTCAAAATTTTTCTTCAACGATTACTCCCAAACGGATAAATCGATTTTAATACAATTTATGTATTAGATGCAGTTTTTTAAGGAATAGAGCTCATAAATATTTTTACTCAATCGGTACATAAATCTGGAAGTTATATTAAAAAAATACTGTTTCACTAAAAAAATTTTTGGTGTTTTTTTTTTCAAAATTTCTCAAAATTTCCTGGACCGAATCGGTTTAAATTTTCAGGAACTCTAAGTTGGGCGGAATCCATTCGAATGCCATCAACCGCGTTGCAATCGGTCGAGCCGTTCAAGAGTTATGAGATGTTTACATACACACATACACACACACATACATACATACATACATACATACATACATACATACATACATACATACATACATACATACATACATACATACATACATACATACATACATACATACATACATACATACATACATACATACATACATACATACATACATACAGACATACTGAGGTCATCGTGAAAATAGTCGGAAAAGGTTCCTAGGACCTCAAAACATCTAGCGAAAATTCGATTTTTGAAAATCAAGGTAAAATCAGTAACTTCATGTACATACGTAGTGGGAAGTTAAAAAACTACAACAGATTATTTGAAAATTATCTTTGTTTTTTTATGATAAATGACTTAAGTGACGGCTGAATAATTTTAACTGCTAAATTACCTAGTGGCAAGATATTTCTTTTTACTAAACAGCCGTGAGTGGCTGACTAGAAACATAAATAGTACTGGACAAATCAGACGAAATGATCTAATCCATCAACCCATAACAAAATAATAATATGTGATGGGTGTTAATCACGTCAATTAACCGCAAGGGACTGGAACATGCTTCCTGAGTCTGTGTTCCCCGATGAGTACAATCTGGGGATCTTCAAGAGAAGAGTGAACAGGTATCTTCTAGGGAAGCGCGTTCCATCTTAGGCCGCATTTTAGCTTACCATCAATCAGACTAGATCGTGATCAAAGGGTAGGGAACTATCGATAATTTAAAAATAAATAGTCAAATATCATTGAATACCAATTTTCATCATAACCAATTGAGATTTCCTTGAGTTACAACAGGATATACAGTCAGACAGACATAAACTATATGACCAATCATTTGAGTAATCACGTTCTATAATGTATAACTACCCATTGTGATCATTATCGATCAAGGCTTCCTATAATGTAATAAGACGTACCAATTACTTATATGGCCTAGTATTTGCGAAAAAAGCTGTTCGCAAAAAATAAAAATTTTCATAAAAACCGGCGAGACGTTCTTGAGTTGCAGCCGGGTATATAGACAGAGAGACAATAATTATTTAGCCTATCATTTGCAGGATTATGTGTTCTCACTGTATACCAATTTTCATTAAGGTTGGTCTAGCCGTTCCAAATTATATCTTGACGTATAGACATACATAAAAAAATATAAAACATTATTTGTGCAATCACGTACTCTCACTCTATAACAATTTCCATAAAGATCAAGCTGCTCTTGAGCTAGGATGAGACATACAGACATTCAAACAAAAATTATATGGTATCTTATTTGCCCGATGGCGCGTTTTCATTATAATAATATCACTGGATAACTTACACGTATTACGGATCAATCCTTGTAATTGAAACCAAATGCCTGTTCCTGTCGGGAAACGAACCCGAGTCCCAAAGCTAGCGTAGTCTGGGTCGCTGACCACTCGATCAACCGGACGGTCCAACGGTTCATTGAGTATGAAATATTGCTCAACCAAAACCATTGCTTACTTTTTTCATCAGAAGGTAAATGGAAAAGTGAACGATGCTTGTTTCCATAATTGCTGGATCTGCATCCATTTACAGAATATACAGAGCTCCACATTTAGAAACTACCTTAAATAAATTGTGTAGTTACGAAAGTTGTTTCGAAAGTCTGGAAAATTAACACGCGTACTCGCTACACGGCTGTCGGCATCCCAAAGAGTTTTGATCGTCGGCGTGCGGGTGGGTGACTTGTAGAGTTTTATTATACTTGACTTGACTTGTAGACTTATAATTTATCAGTAATTACATAGAATTAAATAGGTTTGCTACTGTTATGAATCATTTCCCACCCCTAAACCAATTGTTTAGCTGGCAGTGGGGAGACTCTTGACTGTTATAAAAATAAGCACTTTAAAGCTTAATACTTCACAAATAAGTTCCTTAATCGAAAAACTTTTCACAAACCTGCAATTTTTTTTTAAATTTATCCAACAAACCCCGCAGCAGCTTGCACGAGAAAAAAATTAACATCTCCACTTTACATATAGGGAGGTACCTCAAAAATATTTTTTAAGACTTTATATTTTTTCCCGTCCTTAATATGTATATTTATGTCAAAAAATTATGTTTGTTGCCGTCACTAATATTATATATTGCAGCCAAATTGCAACTTCCTAGTATTAAGAATCTCTGAGCTGGACTGCAGACGGACGGACCCACGGACAAACAAATTATATATCGAAATTATGAGGGTTCCCAGTTTAATTCGAAACCCTAAAAGGTCATTTAGCTGGGGTAATTAATTTGTGGATAAGTCATATTATCAAGCAGAAATTACTGAAATGTAGGTAATATTTACTTGTTGGTGGGAGGTGTAATTACAAGTTTAATTAAATGGAATTTACCGATGTGTAAATAATTGTAATTAACATATTAGGTTGTAAAAGGGAAAACATTAATCTGTAGTGCCAGTAGCCAGTACCGAGTTATTTGCATATTTCCTTTCCGTCAAAGGTTAATAAATAGTTTGGAAAATCCAAAAATGCATGCTTTAAAAAATAGTTTTCGTGATTATCTTTGTACGTGCGGTTATGTTTTTAAGTAAGAAACGCTCGTCTTGATCGAAACCAAAACAGCTGAGAATTCAAATTAAAATAAGTTGACTGCTTCTATATTACGTGTGAAGTTGGCTGTTTGTTGAAAGGTCTGTGCCTCTATCCATACCAATATTATAAATTTAAATTCGAAATTAACTCTGTTCTCTTTCTCTTCTTCACGCCTAAATCACTGAACTGATTCGGATGAAGTTTGGTACAAATATAGTTTGAGGTTTTTATCCCGAAAATTTCACGGGAAAGGGAACTATGCGGGTTATATTTTAGATTTATTTCCACGCGGACGAAGTCGCGGGCACAGCTAGTAGGTTATGAAACAAACATCACAAATTTTATAAATAGCCCCGTGTTGGTCCTGGGCTCTTTTGAAAATAGGCCAACATCCGTTCTACCAGGCAGGTCGTAAAAGGCGACCGATTGGCTATGCGAGTAACTACCATCGTGGCTACTAAATGGTAGAGTTCTGTATTGTCTCGCCCGGGTCTGGTACCACCGCCTTACCTATTACTGCCGCAATAGCGTCAGTGCTTGTCACTGTCGTGTTCCGGTTTGTAGGGTAAGGTGGCCGGTAAACTTATGCATGTGGTATTAGAACTAGCCACAAGATAGCAAGGTACCATTAACACCTTTGGTGTCTATAGGCGATGGTTGACTCTTTCCATCAGGAGACCCATCTGCTTGTTTGCTATCTTATGATAAAAAAACTGCGGAATGTCATTAATCACATTATTTACAAATCACTCGATTTTTTTGTTTCGTATTAATTATAATTAAATGACATTACAGCCTTTTGCTATTTGAAATTGCGCGCTGTAATTCTGGAATCTGGACTAATAAAAATAAATTATTTCGATACGTTAAATTTTGCGGCCGTAATCACGCCAAATCTGTTCTTACAGACATACGGACAGGCTCAACATTATTATTTCAATCAGTTTTTTTTTTACACTAAGTACAACAAAAAATCATTAAAAAAATTCCACTCGACTCTCGTAGTGGCAAATATTAGACATTATATATGACAATTCCGTGTACCGTGTACTCTTAAGGCAAAATTGTATCCTGCTTGCATTTGAATTTAAACTTTAAATTTCTAACTATAAAAACTAATGTTGTATGAATAAGTCTTTGACGTTTATTCTATGATAAAATATCTGCCATGTCAAATTTGTGAACTGACATCTGCTATTGTCGTTTATTTTGCTACAGTCACTTATGTTCCGCGGCAAAAAATCGCTAACAAATCGCTAACACACACGCGGTCCAAACACGTTTGGACCGCGTGTGTGTTAGCGATTTTTAGTGGTATAAAATTGAATTTTGTGTTGTTTTATTGTGGTGCACTTCTCTCATGTACGTACTGTTTTTGTTAGAAAGGCCGTTTAATTGTTCTATTTGAATGATTCATTGTAAAAAATATATCGTGACAGCCAAAAATAAAGTCATTTAGAAATTTATTATTTTTCAAGTGATTTTTGTAATATTTGTTTGTAAATATAAAACTGCTTTGTCGATTACTTTATTTTGATCCCTAATAGACAGAAAATATATCAATTGATACACAGTCCTTACAGAAAGATAAAATATGGCTTAGTTGTAGAAAAAAAAATTTTTTTTTCAACGAGTCGCCTGAGTCACCATTCCCCCCAATAGGCGAGTTATGTGTCCTGGCGCTTAAATTCACCCTTGCGTGTCAAAGCTTCGAGAGGTCAAATAATTAGATGGCTCTTATTAAATAAAAATTAACTTACGTATCTAGACTAAAAACACCAAGACCGTTACCAGTTCATTGTTAATTGCTTAGCAGGGAGGTAAAAACCAATGTACAAATCTACCGGCTATACTATAATCTAAACCGGGACACGACAGTGCACGAAGTACTGAAACTATCATATATCGAACAAACGATGGCTCTTTTAAAAAATCATCTAAAACAACAAAAATGTTAACGATGCGTTGCTTGAGAGCAGTGAGATGTTAATGCCTCCTGCATAATTTTACTGGCTATATTACCCTCTAAACCGGAACACGACAGTTACTATTGTAGCTGAAATATATAAGGAGTAGTAAAATAGCCAGGAGACGATACGGAACTCCTTGTAGTTATAATGATACGTAGGTCACACTATAAGTTTTGCGTAACTTAAAAAAACATGTTATAACCGAAATATTATGTTTATTGCTTTTCAAAATAATCTCTTTTACGTTTTAAACATTTTTTTATGCGATCGAACCATTTTTTAAAACAGGAGGACCACAGATCTGAAGGCATGTTTTCTACGTGATGATTGAACGCTATCACTGCCTCTTCGAAGTAGGTGAAAATAAAACCTCTCATCAAATCTTTGATTTTGGGGAAAATACAGAAATCACAGGATGCTAGGTCGGGGCTATGCGCAGGATGAGTGATGAGATGTACTTTTTCGGAAGCTAAAAATGACTTTGTTTTGTTGGCCGTGTGTGAAGAAGCGTTTTCATGGTGTAGGAGAATGCGGCTTTTTGGGTCGTGTTTCGCGAACTTTTTCTATCACCCTGGGTAAACAAATGGTAAAATACCATACCACTTGGCATTAACACTCTTTTGATCTTCAAGTGGAATTATGCAGATGGGACCTGTAGGTGAGAAAAAAAACGCGATCATTTTTTTACCCACGTTTCTCGCCTGTCTCACTTTTGTTGGCCTGTTCTCATTTTCAAACACCCATTCACAAGTTTGCTGTTTTTTTTCGGGTTCAAAACAATAAATCTAAGCATCATCTCCTGTGACAATGTCATAAACAGCATTAGAATCCGTGGTCGTACTTCAGTAGCATCTGTGAGCACCATTCCACGCGAGCCCGCTTCTACTCCGCTGTCAGTTCATGAGGGAACGACAACAAAGTTTCCGAACATTCAATTCTTCGTGTAAAATTTTCTAAATTTGGCTCATACCAATCCCCAATAGTCCTCGAATTGTCTTATAGGTATTCCGAGGGTTTTTTTCAATCGACTACTTAACAGTAGTAACATTATTTTCGTTGACGGCAGTTGAAGGCCCCCCTTCACGAAATTCGTCATGTAAAGAAACTCGACCTCTCTCAAATTCAGCATACCATCGCCTCACGGTGCTCAAACAAGGTGCTTCTCTCCCAAAAGCATCTTGAAGACGAGCGGCACAGTTTTACGGAGAAAGAGAACTTTTAAAATTATAAAAAATCATCGCTCTAAAATTTTTTCAACTTAATTCCATTTTCGTTGCGTACATAGAACTTTGATGTTTGATAAAAAAACCATTGACAAATCATTTCCCGCTAATTGTTTTTTTATTACTAACAAGGTTGCAACGTTTTGAAAATATAACATTCGAAATTCAAATAGTTCCGATTAGCTAGAAGTGCAAAACTTTTAGTGTGCCCCATGTAGTTACACAATTGGCCCTGGTTCACCTTTTATGAACCTGATAGAAAAAAATGGTTTATTCTTACAAAGGGGCCCAGACCAGCCCGTAATATTCTAGATTATCTGTCGACTGCTAATCATTAAATGAAATTGTCAATTCGTCATAAAAAAAACGTGTTGGCCCGTTTCTGGAATGTTAACTTTCTATACGCAGTTTTGTAAAGTTTATTCAGGAAAGACAAAGGTATGAATTCACTAAATAAACTTATTGGTCGAATTGTATTAAACATAGGGTCCAAGAGGGTTGTCGTTCGAATAAATGTTCATTTTTATTTCATTGTGTTTAAACAGTAGTAGGAGAACAAAACATTCGTTCATTGTTTCGCTTGAAATGTTGACGAACAATGTTATGCGACTCGGAATTCGCTCATTTACGTTAAGGACAACTTTTCCTTGAGTTCTAAGATAAAATACCTAATGAATTTTAAGTGTATACCTACGCTTTCTTGTGTTCTTAGAATTGTAATTGTTCCGTCTCCATTGTTTCTTGTTATTATGTGTCATGAAAAGGTAATATGTATCAGGTGTTAATCAGTATTCTGAAACTTTATCAAACTGTCTTATCTATACAAATAAATAAAACTAGCTGTTGCCCGCGACTTCGTTCGCGCGGACTTCATTTACTCCGCACAGCTCCTCCCCCGTAGGTGATAGTGTGATAATATGTAGCCTATATGTTGACCCGACCTGTTAGTAATATTCATGCAAAATTTGAAGTAAATCCATATAGTACTTTTTGAGTTTACCCCGGACATATATTGATTTTCCTACGATTTTATTATATGTAATAGATTGGAGTGTCTATTTGTAATATTAAAATAACCGCTTTTTTTCTAAATGCATATGGATGTATACACAGTACATATACCAAAATAACATTTTTACAATTTTTGTCTGTCTGTTTGTCTGTCGGTCTGTCAGTTTGTCTATTTGTTCCGGAATCTTTGGAACGGCTGAACTGATTTTGACGGGACTTTCACTGTATAGCTGAAGTAATAATGAGTAACTAAGGCTATTTTTAATTTCGAAATTTTCCAGGCAGACGAAGTCGCGGGCTTAGCTAGTTATAAATAAGAAATAACGAAAATATTAAGGGACTGTTATAAATAAACACGTTTAAACAAGATTTTTTTCTTTAATTTCGTTCTGCTTGCCTTATTCTTCTGGCAAATGACATGAAATCACAACTCAAATTATCGTACGTGCAAGTTTTATTAATGGGCCAGAAGTTAACGCGAATAATTATTTAAACTTTTTTACATTATTTATTTGGCTTTAGTTTAGTCTAGAAGATGGTGTGTCAACACCCTATGTCTCAAGAACATTTTTTTTATATCATAAGATTGCAAACAAGCAG
The DNA here is from genome assembly GCA_036924255.1 of Apodemia mormo. Taxonomy (NCBI): domain Eukaryota; kingdom Metazoa; phylum Arthropoda; class Insecta; order Lepidoptera; family Riodinidae; genus Apodemia; species Apodemia mormo. The sequence continues at coordinate 12,233,545 of JAUPFN010000008.1, forward strand.
ATGGGACTCCTGATGGAAAGAGTCAACCATCGCCTATAGACACCAAAGGTGTTAATGGTGCGTTGCTATCTTGTAGCGAAGTCTAATGCCACATGCATAAGTTTACCAGCTACCTTATCCTCCAAACCCGAACACAACAATGACAAGCACTGACGTTATTGCGGCAGGAATAGGTAAGTCGATGGTACCAAACCCGAGCGAGACAATGCAGAACTCTACCACTTAGTAGCCACGAGTGACTCGTATAGCCAATCCGTCGCCTATTACGACCTGCCTGGCCGAACGGCAGTTGGCCTATTCTTCACAGGAGCCCGGGACCAACACGAGAGAAAAAGTGTTTCAAAAGTTTTTCATGAATCTCACGAGAATAATCTGTTTTGGGAATTAAAGTGGATTATGTTCTATTTCACACTATATATACATGTACTTAATTGTATCTAATTTCGTTAAGCCGGTCTGACGTGGGTGGTTGAGTAAAGTCCCTAATATACCTAAAGATAATGTCGTTCAGTAGAACTTAAAGTCTTAACTTCTTGAACCTATACGGATTGACTGGTTTAAGACTGTAGGTGTTGAGGGATACGATACGAATAGTTGTCATGTATAACCAATAAAAATATAACGAAAAGAGAATATTGCTTAACTACATAGTAACTCTCAATGAAAGAAGCGTTGTAATATTTAAAAGTTATGGTGTCTGCGCAATCGAATCTAGTCACGAGTTCGACAAACCTACTACACCTAGTTGTTACGATACGCACGTATAGCTATAATTTGATTTTTAACTTCTCGCTGCGTATGTAGATAAGGAAGTTACTGATATTGCCCCGATTTTTGAAATCGAGTTATCACCAAATCTCCACGTTTTGAGGTCCTAGAAACTTTTTTTTGGCGATATCTGTCTGTCTAACAGTATGTCTGTATGTTTGTGTGTGTGTGTGTGTGTGTGTTGTGACGGCTGGACTTACTGGGAAATTAGTGCATACTTCCAAACACACAAGTCAATATATGGCCGTGCCAAGGGCTGAGTATGAGAGTAGGTACAATGACATGAGCATTGATAAATCCGGAACAAATCGACCGATTTTGATTGAATTGACGGTATTTAACGCACTTTATGAAGGTAAAAGGCTGATAAGATTTTTAAGTCAATCGATGTATTAGTCTGAAAGTTATTTCAAAATTTTTAAGTAAATTTATTAAAATCAATGTAATTTTAATATTTGAAAAGCTGTAACTTTTGAGAATTTGATTCGATTTTGATTTATGAAACAACATTTGACGTAGTTTTTTAGTACTAAAATATCGTAGAATATCAAAAACTGATTGGTTGGAAAGTTTCAAACTTACGTCAAAAAAACACTTTTCAAAATTTTTCGTCAACGATGCAATTTATGTATTAAATGGAGTTTTTTGAGGAATAGAGTTGAATAGTTTTTGTACTCAATCGGTACATTAATCTGGAAGTTACATTAAAAAAATACTGTTTCGCAAATTTTTTTTTTTGGATTTTTTTAAAATTTATCAAAATCTCATGGGCCGAATCAATTCAAATTTTCAGGATATCCAAGTTAAGCAAAGTTCAATTGAATGCCATTTACCGCGTTTCGATCGGTCAAGCCGTTCAAAAGTTATGAGATGTTTACATACACACATACATATACACACACATACAGACATACTGACGTCATCGTGAAAATAATCGGAAAAGGTTCCTAGGACCTCAAAACGTGGAAATATGGTCAAAACTCGATTTTCGAAAATCGGGGTAATATCAGTAACTTCCTTATCTGCATACGTAGCGGGAAGTTAAATAAGTAAAGAGTTTGTACTTTGGTCCAATAGGGAAAAGATCAACTTCTGATATTACTGGGTATCTCGTAAAAGGCGACAGAAGGCTAACGTTTCAATAACATCGTGACTGGGTTTAGTATCATCACCTTATTGCCTTGCCTCCTGCCGCAATAACGTCGGTGCTTTTCACTTTGTTTCGATTAGAAGACCGATAATGTAGTAGTCCTTATGACAGTGCAAACTGTTCAACACGGATATCATCGCACCATTAACATCTTTGGTATCTATAGGCAATGATTAGATATCTCTTTCCATCAGGAGAACCATCTACTTGTTCGTATTCCTATGAAATAAAATAAGAGACACACACTGATAACCTACTTCGGGAAGATGGTAGAGTTCTAGGTGATAGAGAGCCGGTAAATTTACGCATGACATTTCATTCAACGAACGTGAGGAGAGAAACGTATACTTTTCTTTATATTTTTCATTAATTTTTTTTATATCGTAAGATAGCAAACAAGCAGATGGGTCTCCTGATGGAAAGAGTCAACCATCGCCTATAGACACCAAAGGTGTTAATGGTGCGTTGCTATCTTGTGGCGAGGTCTAATGCCACATGCATAAATTTACCGGCTACCTTACCCTCCAAACCGGAACACGACAGCGACAAGCACTGACGCTATTGCGGCAGGAATAGGCAAGGCAGTGGTACCACACCGAGCGAGACAATGCAGAACTCTACCACCTAGTAGCCACGATGGTAGTGACTCGCATAGCCAATCGGTCGCCTTTTACGACCTGCCTAGCAGAATGGCAGTTGGTCTATTCTTCAAAGGAGCCCGGAATAAACACGGGATTAAATATTTTCATCACAATCTTTTATGATTTAATAGACATTAAATCATCCTTGATGACTTGATTGATTATGACGAAAAATATAAATAAGTATCATACATTATCGTCTGACAATGACCTCTTTCTTTTAGCAATCTCCTCTGTTTGCTATTATCCTATATATTAAACGAGCAAATCTTGTGTATATAATTTCGGAGAAATCAGTTTATGTAACTGATATATAAGATAAAAAATATTTATATGTAACTAATATATAAGATAACAAATATTTATATTATGTTATCTTTTATATCAGTTACAGAAACTGATTTCTCCGAAATGACTCTAATGATTTTGATGAAGTTTTGTATTCAGATAGTATTTTATTACTGAAATTGTTCTAAGTGTCATCTCCTTGATAATCCGTTTTTACATAAAAATTTCATCGGAGCGAAGCTTGGTCACCCATATAGTATTTTGTAAAAAGTACACAGTGACAGATGGTACAGTTACATAAAATTATCGATGGTATAGATGGAAACTCAAGCAATGTTTCAAGAATAATTAATCTTTATTAGTTTTAAGTAAAGTGAACATAAAGGTTGTTCTTCATTCATTATTCATTCATTAATAATTTCCATTATATTCAGAACACAGAAAGCATTATAATGGATTTACATATTTTGATTAATGATGTAACTACTAATAATAATTGAAATGCTGCGACGACAGTTATACTAATAATAGGCACGGTATAAAATTCTAGCACACAAGCATTGTCATATAATATACTAGCTTCACCCGCAACTTCGTTCGAGATTGTCATTCCAGCAGAGTAGTTATTCGTATTTGACCACAGCATTTCTCATATTCAACAATACTTTGGACGGTGAAGCAATCGTTTCAAGAAAGAAACTTTTTTTATATATAGTAGAGGGGGCAAACGAGCAGATGGTGCACCTGATGGTAAGTGATCACCACCGCCCATGGACATCCGCAATACCGGGGGTATTACAACTGCGTTGCCGGCCTTTTAAGAATGAATAAGCTCGTTTCTTGAAGGTCCCTAAGTCGTATCTATTCGGAAACAAACCTGAGGGTAATTGATTCCACAAGGAGTAGTGCGAGGCAAAAAGTGTCGACAAAAGCGCACAGTTGTGGATTTCCAGACATCGAGGTGGTGAGGATAGAACTTTAAATTTTGACGCGATGTCCGGTGGTGGAATTTAGCGACAGGAATTAGTCCGAATAACTCTTCGGAACACTCATACGGTAAAAGATGCAAAGCGAACCTACATCTCTGCATAACGCCAAAGAGTCAAGCCGATTAGAAATAGCCTGATCGTCGACGATTCGAACCGCTCTACCTTGAATTCGATCAAGAGGAAAAAGCTGGCACTGAGGAGCTCCGGACCAGAGATGAGAACAGTACTCCATGTGAGGTCGAATTTGGGCCTTGTAAAGTTGAAGGCGATGAGCTGGCATGAAGTACTGCTTTGCTCTACTGAGTACGCCAAGCTTTTTGGAGGCTAGTTTAGCCTTTCCTTCTAAGTGATCGCGGAACTGAACGTTGTTCGATATGTCGACTCCCAGTATTCCAATACTGGCTGAGGCTGTCAGGTGAGTGTTCTCGAACCAAGGTGATACGACAAAGGGTGTTTTTTTAGCGGTGAACGCACAAAACTGCATCTTTTTGGGGTTAAATGTAACAAGGTTTTGACGACCCCATTCTGAGACATCGGTTAGTCGATTCTCGAGTTCAGATACGAGCTTGTTCCGACCCTCTTCGACGTGTTCCCGAGAAATACCGCTACGACCGGAGTATGTAGCATCACCAGTACTGTCGTCTGCATAGCAATGTATGTTACTAATTCGCAACATATCATTGATATGCAGAAGAAACAGTGTTGGTGATAGCACGCAGCCTTGGGGAACACCAAAATTGACAGGTTTTAGTTCGGAACATGCACCGTCGACTACGACCTTAATGCTCCAATCAGCCAAAAAACTGGTGATCCACTTGCATAATTTTTCGGGAAGCCCATATGAAGGCAGCTTTGAGAGGATCGCTTTATGCCACACCCGATTGAAGGCCTTCCCTATGTCTAAACTAACTGCCAATGCCTCCCCCTTGGACTCAACTGCCTCCGTCCAACGATGCGTCAGGTATACTAGAAGATCACCAGCTGAGCGACCACGACGGGAACCGTACTGACGGTCGCTAATCAGCTGATGCTCTTCTAAATACTTCAGGAGCTGACAGTTTATAAGTGTCTCCATGACTTTGGAGAACAAGGAGGTTATGGCCATTGGCCGATAGTTTGACATGTTCTGGCCGATAGTTTGAGATGTTTCAAACAGTTAATTTTGGCGAAGACAATGTTATTAGAGCTTGTTAAAAATGCTGTTAATGCTGTTTGAACAATAAAAATCGATAAAATCGCGTTCAAAAGTTACAACTTGAAAAATAAAAATGGGTACCTATTTTTGATTTCAACAACCTTAGATATTTTTACTATAACAACTTACAGATTTTTTCGAGGGAAAAAATTGAAAGTATTGGCTTGTACCTTGAGTTCTTAATGGACAACTGAATGATTTTTTAAGTCCATGGTGTATTTTTTATGATTTAATAATATTTAATTTTTGTAGTAGTCTAAATTAAACAACAGGCCTAATAATTGGTCAGTGTGAAATAGTATTTGATTTCAGGAAACGTTATAACAATAAATTTATTATTAAGCCTAAATCTTGACTTGTAAGAGGTCAGAAATATTTTATTTATAACAAATACGGTCTTTTGCAATTTCTGCCAATATTTCGGACAATGTGCGTGTTATCGACATGCATATTAATAAATGTACTTACCCAAAACTTAGAGGAAACAGCTAACGCACTTTGCATACGTTAATTCCGGACGATAACCTTGAACGTGATAACGAATATCATCGTGAAATTAGATCGCAAGTTGACGTGATACCTGTGTCCCCCGTGTCGAGCCTTGTATCGTTAGACGAACTTTTAAACACCGTTAACAGCTTACCATCGAAAAAAGCACCCGGAGAGGATAAAATCTCAAATTATATGATAAAACAAGCGTTTTTAGCGGCCCCGAACTCTATTTTAAAAGCGATAAATCGTTGCATTGATGAAGGTGTTTTTCCCAAAATATGGCGCCAAGGATAGCTGAAAGTTATTCCAAAATCCGGTGACAAGCCTACGGATGACCCTAAATCATACCGTTCACTTTGTTTGGGTCGCAAAATTAGTCTTCAACGTAAAGAAGGTAAAGTTTTTAAAATCATATGAACTTCAAATTATCTTATTTTCTAATAAGATATCGATATGTGAGAAATAAATAATCAAAGAATAATAATAATTTTATTTAGTGTAAATAAAAAAAATAACACCTGGCTTTGTAGTTTGTTATTAATAAAAAACAAAATAGCCTTTGACTAAAAAGCTTATCTTGTTCGTTGAAAAAAATGTAAATCCTTTAATCGTTTAAATAGAGAAATTATAGACTATATTTTTTATTTGTGCATACATTAGGATGTTAGAAGCTTGTAGTATTCTTAAGTGTAAAAAGACGTGCTTGTATGAATATGTCGGTGTCGAGTATTTCAATGAAATGTAATTACTGCTATAAAGCGTGTAGAAACTATTATGTGATAATACCATTATAACTTATTATATTATTGTGATAATAAGGTGGCTCTTTATTTGTAATTCCTTTAATTATTTAAATACAAAAATATTAACTATGTATTTTATTTGTATACAAATGAAAAAATAATAATAGAGACTCTGACATCACTTAAAATGTATATTTATACTAGCTGACGTTGTTTTGCCTTTTTAACTACTCTTATTTTTTTCTATATTTTTTCACCTTTTAAATCATTCCTGGACTTCAACTATTAATTCAAAACCAAAATTATCCAAATCGGTTCAGCCCTTCTCGAGTTTTAGCGAGCCTAACGAACAGCAATTGATTTTTATTTATATAGATGTGGTTGTTGCAATATTGCGATACCCTTTTCCATGTTTGTATGCGCCCTTTTTAAACCATCTATTATTGTGTGAAGTCATAGGTGATATAGCAAACAAGCAGACGGATCTCCTGATGGAAAGAGTCAACCATCGCCAAAGTAAAGTTCTGCCTTGTCTCGCCTGGCTCGGTACCACCACCTTATACCTATTCCTGCCACAATAGCGTCAGTGCATGCCTCTGTTGTGTTCCGATTTGGAGGGTGAGGTAGCCGGTAAACTTATGCATGTCCTCGCCACAAGACAGCAACGCACCCTTAACATCTTTGATGTCTATAGGCGATGATTGACTCTTTCCATTAGGAGACCCATCTGCTTGTTTGATATTTTATGATATAAAAAAACATATATAGGCTGAAGCCCATAAAATATATAATCTATAAATCGATTATGATATAGCGGGAATGTGGACGTTCTAAAAACGTTATTATTAATACATTATTATTTCTGTATTAAATGCCTTAACGATTATTAATATAATTAATCAAAAGTTAAAAATGCTACTTAATTGGGATAAACAAGATTAAAATGCCAGATGAACGCTCAATTTCAAGCCAAAACGTCGCATAAATAATATAATAGCAATATTTTTAGCAGAATTGTCGGCAATCCTGCTATATCATAATCGAATAAAACTGAGATGAATGCTATAATAATAATCTGTATATATTAAACTATATACCAGGATTCACTTAAACCTATACATCGGTTACAGCTTAAAGGACTATCAAATATATACATAAAACAAATACGCAAACAAATGTGCACAATTTTAATAGTCATGGAATTGTGTAACGACGTTTCTCTTTCTTGTTTTAAGGGCAACAATAGTAAACTATATTATATAATATTTTTATACTTATGCAATATACATAACAGGAAAGAAAAACAAAAACAACAATCCAATTATGGAAAATAAATAATATCCTGTGAAGTATAAACCATCTGCCATTCTGACCTGACCATGAGCAATTCGCAAAAGGCGAAACATTAGTTACCATCGTAACTATTAGGGAAAGTTTAGCATTTAGCACGGAATTGGTACCACTGATTTATGTCTTCGTGCCGAAATAACGCCAGTATTTAAAATTGTCGTGCATCAGTTTAAAAGGTAAGGTGGCGATATGGTAACGCCAGGGCATAAGTTTTTATGCGTCTGGTGTTACCATATCGTTATTATTCCTGCCGCAATAGCGCCAGTGCTTGTCACTGTCGTGTTCCGGTTTGAAGGGTAAGGTAGGCGGTAAACTTATGCATGGGACATTAGATCTCGCCACAAGATAGCAACGCACCATTAACATCTTTATTGTCTGTATGCAATGGTTGACTCTTTCCATCAGGAGAACAATCTGCTTGTTTGCTATCTTATATAAAAAAAATATCGTCACACGGAATGATAATGCACCACTAATATCTTTAATATCTAAAAAAAGTTTCTGCTTGCTATTGTGATTCTATATTGTGATACTATGTGATTCTATAAAATAAATAAATACGAGATAAGTACATTCATTTATGATAGTCTTCTTCGACTTGCAAGCTATCGAAAACTTCGTAGTATTAATTGACATCAAGGGGCAAAGGCATTCCTGTTTAACACTGACACAATTAGTATCATGTACCTAATCCATTTGAGGAGTTACAAATTACATTATTTTATATTCTACACTTTCATCGTCGGCACTTAGTGAAACTTCATTTTAATACAACATTTATCAATTAATTCACTTGTACTGTTTCATAATAAGAATTATAATTGATTTCCAGTTAGTAACTGCTAATAACCTGATGATGCTTGTATAAGCGATATCGGTTGGAAATTAATTATAATTGCCTTATTGTGAAACAGTACAAGTGTATTAATTGATAAATTTTGTATTAAACTAGCGATGACTGCGACCGAAAATCGACCATAGACTAAACAATAAAACCTTTTTTTTTTAATTTGACAACATACATTAGAGGTAAAGAAAATAGTTTGCATGTATGTATAATATTTATATGTCACATGAATGTAGTGTATCTAATGTTTATTTTAATTAATTTAATAAATTTTTAATGCATTTTATTCGAAAATATAGTTTCTGCTGTCCACGGCAATGTAAATTTTAATTTACAATCAGTCAGTATTAGAATTTAACGGACATTTTTTAATTGCAAGTTAATTTTAAAAGGATTTTGGTTGGTAAGTCATGAAATTAATCAAACTTGTACGCTTTTTCTTATTTCTAAATCAAGCAAAGATTTTTCTTTGCTGCCATAAAGTTAACACTTTCTTTTATTTATGACAAATCAAACAAATTATAAAAATATCGGATAGGTAAGACGCAAAATTTTAAACAAACCATTGTATAAAATGCAACTCAAATGTTCGACTATTGTAATTTATTACTATAGTCGAAACTTACAACATAAAAGGCTGTATAAACTAGCTACTTTCATAGTCATACTAAAGAAACAAAAAAAACAAGTGTCATCTATTTAAAATGTGAACATATTTTGTAAGTAGTCATAAGTCTTTTAACTTTTAAGTTTATCTATGTTGACGATATATTGCGGCGTGAATTGTTTAAAATAACATGTAATAACTATGAATCGCAAGTAATTTATTAGTCGTTGAAAGAATTTCGTGAATTTTAGCAGTATAAAAAGTGTCCGTGATACAATTTATTCAGAAAAAAAAAAATATATTACAATACGGTCAGCAGTATCATGTATTGCGTTTAGGGCAAATTTGTATGGACCCTCATCATTCTCCTTTCATATTTCATCGTTCGCGGAATTGTGCTTTCTCCTTTTTCCCTTATATATTAATATACCTATAGATTATCTTAATTTAATTATTTCAAAAAATCGAGTATGATCTAAAACTAAAATAATAGTTTTCCCAAAAATTTTAACAGATATTCTTTATTTGTACTATTTGTATCTGGCTGGTTTTGGAACCATTAAATTGAAGATATTTTAAATATAATATAATGTGTAGTGTAATTTTTTCATATTGTAAGATAGAAAACAAGCAGATGGATCTCCTGATGGAAAAAGACAACCATCGCCCATAGACATCCAAAAACTAAAGATGTTAATCGTGCGTTGCTATGATTATGGCGGGGTCGTCTATCTGACCCTCCAAACATGGAATACGACAGAGACACGCGATATATGTATGTGACGATATTGCGGCAGGAATATGCAAGGCGGTGTTACCAGACCCGTGCAAGACAATGCAGGACTTTACCACCTAGTAACAACGATGGAAGTGACATAACTAATCGTTCACCTCTTACGACTATCTGACAGAAGAACAGTAAATGGTATATTCTTTAAAGTGGAGCTGGACCAACACAGGTTATTTTATTACATTCTCTCGCCGGCTTACTCCTATACATTTGTGTGTTTATTTTTGCAACGCATTTTCGTTTCATCGAGTTGTAAATACGATTCTAAGGAAGTTTGGCTTAAGGCGAGGTATTTCGACGCGCGTTAATTCTATAGAAAATGGGCGGCGCGGTATGTTCTGAAACCACTGGGAAACATGTTAATTTTCGGATAAATAAATATAGGACATCAGCTGAAAACTAAAATTTAGCACATTCTTTTTGTATTTACAACTAAATATCATCATATAAAAATCATGTGGAAGATTAGAAATATTATTAACAAATTATTTGTTTTAGAGATTTTTTTAGCCTGTTTTAACTAAATATTTAAAATATTTAACTTACCTACAACATACATGGAGCCGTGAACTTGTGCTGTAAGAAACGACGGGGCATCAGCAGAAACTTCGCATGTGTACCGTCCGTTTGCAACTTGAGTAGCCGATTTTATTGTCAGTTGCTCCGCATCACTCGCCTCACGCTAAACAAACATAAAATTTTTGTTTTAAACGATTTGCTTTCATATATTATGAATATAGAAAATATTATTCTATTGAGTTATTTCCGTGGTTGCATGACTGAAACTCATTTTCTTTTACAACACTGTTAAATTTTAAAATCAAAGCTAATTGCTATGCAGTTATTTTGTCGGCACTGTAAAGACGTATAATTTCAAAAGTAAAGTAAGTTTATTAATTTTTTAAGCAAACTCATGAATTCAAGATTCATTATTATTCATGCTCTGGGACGCGATTTAAAGGAGCTGTTATAAATGCATTTAATAACACCTAATAATCCAAGAGTTGTACCATACTCAGAACATTTATGAAAAAATATTTGACGTTATATTTAAAAAGTAATTAGCCATGTTTCCAATTATGCGATTATAGTTTTTTGTGAATAACAAAATATTTTTCTGGCGTAAAGAAGCCCATGCATTAAATTCGGGTAGATTTATTTTATATCATAAGGTAGCAAACAAACAGAATATGGTTCTCCTGATGAAATGAAACTGCCATCGAATATAGACACCATAGTTGTTAATGGCGCATTGCTATTTGTGGCAGGATAGTAATGTCATATGCATAAGTTTACCAACTACCTTACTTTCCAAACACGCTAGTAACAATCAATTACTGTAGGAATAGGCAAGGAGATGGTATCAAATTTCGCATGAGACGTTGCAGAACCACCTAGTAGTCACGATTGTAGTTACAATTGTGGCTAATCGTATGAATTGTACAAACTGCCTGGCAGAATGACAGATCGTCAATTCTTCAAGGCGGTTACGGCCCAGCATGGGGTCTGATGGAGTGTATTAATACCAACATTCCTCGGATGAGTACGTAAAACCGTCGATCTCGGTTATCACTTGAAGTAAAAGTAATCGATATCAGGTCAGTGAAATGCGGCGATAGGAATCACCACCAAGATGGTGCCAACCGAAATCAGTGAATCATGGCTAACCGGAAAGTCTATACACGTTCAGTTCACTCTGCCTACCGTGAAAAAAAACCGGGATGATGATACTTTAAAAATGCTGCTATAACTGACTTTCAACCTTCTGTATATTTGGAACTTTGTATCACATCATAGTCAAATTTACGTGAAATCAATCAGAAAAAATATTCACTCCCAAATAACCTGAATTATTTAGTTAATAAATAATAATAATAGTGTGGGCAACTCACCACATTCACATTAATATATACAACAAATATATACTTGTGGATCTATATATAGGGTGTTCTATATTACTGAAATTTATATTATAAATATTATATAAGATATTTGTGTATATGGATAAACTACACATATTAAGCAGTGTGGTGCGTTAATATGAATGTGGTGAGTTGCCCACAATAGTTTATTTATTTACTCGTCACAAAGTTAGTACAGTACAATCATCGTGCTAGTTTATTAAAATATTTCTAATTTTTGAGAGTTTGTTGCCTTAAAAAAGGTATTTAATACAAAACCTGTTACACAGGTCACCAACGCTCTCCCTCCGAAAGAAATCATTTTCTTGTATACTATAATACAATTTAGCCTATTGGTGTAAATAAATTAAAAGTAGTACTATATAAGAATTACTCCAAAACTAATATAAAATTAAATTAAACCTATATCATGAATGTATAGATTAGTGTGTATGGTCGTGCATACACTTATATGTATATATGTTTTATTGCTGTATATGGTAATGATAATAAATGTCAAATTTCTGAAGAAATGTATACATAAAAATGCAATAAGTTGAGAAAATACTATAAATTTCCCTAACGAAAATCGGTTGAAAATAAATTCATTGACGATAAAAAAATATTTGGCCTTTTATTCGAACAATCACGTGTTCTCACTGTATATCAATTTTCATAAAGATCAGTCATGCTGTTCTTGAGTCATTGCGATATTTGAAAAGTAGTTAAAAAAATATCATAAAAAAGCAAACAAGCAAATGGCTCTCCTAATAGAAAGAGAATCCATCGCCTATAGACACCAAAGATGTTAATGGTGCGTTGCTATCCGTGAGGTGAGATAGCAATGCCACCTGCACAAGTCTACCGGCTACCCAACCCTCCAAACCGGAACACGACGATGACAAGCATTGACTCTATTGCGGCTGGAATAGGTATGGCGTTGGTACCAGACCCGGGCGAGGCAATGCAAAACTCTACCACCTAGTTAGCCATGATGGTAGTGAGTCGTAAAGCCAATCGGTCGCCTTTTACGACCTACCAGGCAAAATGGCATTTGATTTATTCTTTAACGGAGCGTGGACCAACATGGGGGAGTATTCCCCCATGTGTGTCATAAAACAAAATCACGAAATTGTACAAAAAAATGGAATATACAGACATATCTTCAGATTTATTTAATAGTGTAGATACATACATAGAATTTAATTCTTTATAGACTTACAAAAACTACGTAATTATGAAAAATAATAGAAATATTCCGAAGGCAAAAAAGATCGTATCATCTTCTTAGTGTCGTGTAAAAAAAATGCGATGCTGTGCATTAGCAATTAAAACCAGACGTTGCTTTTAATTAGTGAAACCTCTTTGATCCATTCTTTGACTACAAAGACAGAGGTACTATCTAAAAAGTGATTGACTTTACTTTGATGTGATTGTACTGGCTGTGTCTCATCTATTTATCAAAAGGACTTAAGGTTCTTATTAGCAACATAATTAAATAAACTCTGGAAATTTCATGGATGAGGAATAATGAAAATGATTAAATTCCACAGACTGTATTTACTCCAAACAGATATTGAATTGATTGTGCGTATTACAAAATCGATTTGCAAAAGTTATATAACACCAACGAATATTATTTACCTGCAGTGTAATTAAAAAGCGTTGAAATAAATGAAACTAATATGAAATAGAAACACCCCAAACAAATATTAAGCTTTATGTCATATCAATTAATCTTAATAAGTATCTTCACGCCTGTATCCCCCAAAGGTTAGGCAGAGACACAATGTGATAGTTGGCCAGCCTGTCGCCAACCGGGTACATTTTCTAATCCGGGGCAACGTTATTTTATTAATCTTCATTTTGTTATTTTATTGATGGAGGCTTTACTTTGCGGAACTGTTTCCTGTAATCTCCGCAACCCACTCAAACTTGACAGTAAACAAGCAGATGGCTTTTTTTAATGGAAAGAGCTACCTGCTGTCGCCTATTTGTTAGGATATTTTTAATAACTGTGTGTAAATGCGTATGATTTATTGTGTAAATATATTAACTAATATTTTAATAATAACAGATGTTTAAATTTTAACGGTAAAGCCGTTAAAATTTAAACTAAACCGCGCCAATTATCACCTGTTGGTGGCGTGATTAGAATCCCGCCTTAACCTAACGGTTGGCGAGGGTAAGACATTCATTTTTATCATTCTTCATGTGGCAGTCCACAAAAACGGTTCTATATTTGATACTTGTCGAATAAATAAGTCGTTATGTTGAAACTATCGAAAACTACTTAAATAAGAATTGAGAATAATTGCAAGTAAATGGAGGATAATAAATGATGTAATCAACATTAATGTGTTTTCCTGGACTGACTGTTTATATATTGACACTAAAGATTATAGTGATGCGTTTTTAACTGTATCATAGAGTGCAAATGCTACATGCATAAGTTTATCAGCTACCTTACTCTCCAGCCTAGATAATGACAGTGAAAAAAAATTGACGCCATTGCGGTAGGAATAGGTAAGGTGGTAGAACCAAAAACCCGAACGACACGTTGCGGAACTCTACCACCTAATAGTCACGTTGGCAGCGATAAATATAGCCAACCATCTTTTACGACCTGTGAGCAGAACGGTAGTTGGTTTAGTCTTCAAAGAAGCCCTGTCGAACACGGGGGAGTAATGTAGTACATAGCAGGAATAGGTAAGGCGAAGGTGTCAGACCCGGGCAGACGTCGCCAAATTCTACCAGCTAGTAGTCACGATAATAGTGACACATATAACTAAAGATTTGAAACGTTATATTATCAGTATGTTTGCGCGTTTCATGCTGTTTCGTAATTGGTTCGCCGCGTTTAATGCTGTTTCCTGATTGGTTCGCAAACTAGCGCCAGAAGACAACGGCATAAGATCATATACCATGACGTTAATTCCAACCAAAACCAATCACGAATTAGCAAACATATCAATATTATAATGTTTTAAATCCTTGCATATAACCAATCGTTCGCATTTTATGAGCTGCTCGGAAGAATGGCAGATGACCTTTTCTTCAAACGGGCCCTGAAAAACACAGGGGATATTATTAGCATTAATCATTTATTATTTTTTATGACATATTCGAAGCGTTAACTTATACAGATTGTGTTTTTAAAGTTTCTCAAGAAAAACAAAATATAAATTCTCTTTGATGTTACGTGAAATTGCTTTAAAAATTAGTTGCCGATATGTCTAATGGCAGCAGGATTTTTAGTTTAGTCCTTGGAGACTGTGAAAAAGAACGAATTAAATTCCTTATGTAAATACTTTTAGTTTAACTTTATCAGGAAAGATCCTCCGATAACGACTGAGCCTTTTTTATTTTTATTTTCATTTGAAACTAGCTGTGCCTGTGACTTCGTCCGCGTGGAAAATACTCTAAATTGAAAGTAGCCTAAGACACTCTTTGCACTAAATTTCATTCAAATCGGTTCAGTAGTTAGTTTAGACGTGAAGAAGAGACAAACAGAGAGTAGCATAATAGAAAAATAAAATAAAGCAAAAAGTTGCAGTAAATATCTAAAAAATATTTGGAACACGTGGTTATTTATTTTAAATTAATAGTGAATTTATGGTAGGAAAAGTAGAGTTGGTAGAATCAACTTGGGCAAGTCGTTGTACAGCTCTACCACCTAATATTCATATTAGTAGTTCGCTCGGTTTTTAACAAGTTGCTGGGGACTTCGACAAAGTAACATCGCTTCGAAGCATCGACATAGTAAAATCTTAGTAATACATTTAGACTAGTAACTTCAAACAAAATGTCTTTCATAAACGGTTTGTTTTTTATTACCATCAAGTAATAATGATTGGCGGTATGATCAATGCTCGTCCCTGATTGGGTAAACATCGTATTGTTATATTTAAATCAGTGGTGCGTGAAATTTAAATTAAGAACAATAATTTGACGGCCTGAAAAAGTAGTTAGGGAGGGTAATATGAAAGTTAGCAATGAAAGATGTGACTTAATTTTTTAACCAGTCAATTTTTAATATTTTACATTTTTTTAATATGAACTGCTAAAAATCGAATTCAGTTTTGTAACATATAGCGTTTTAATTATAAAAATTTTGGCATTTACAACAAATTTTATTTATTTAAAGTATTTATTACAAAAAATGTACAAAAGGTGAACGTCTGAAGACATTTTCTACCAATTAACCTCAAAGTTGTAATAATATGTTCTAGATTGAAATATATTTATTGATGGAACCTCTTGAATATAATTTGCGAGCTAATTCCAGAGACTTATTGCTGTAAGCGTAAAACATTCCAAATAACTTTTTGTGCACAACACACTGGCTGGGACCAAAAGGGCATTAGTGTATAAAGAGCGCTGAATACGACCCTGGGTATAAAAGTAATGAAACTGTTCACGTAAATATGATGGAGAGAAAGGTTCATGCAGTATTTAAAAAGCAATTTAATAACATGATCATTCCGACGGTTATGCAAGTCCAGGCATTTTAATTGAGATCGAAACTGACTTACGTGACCAAAACTTAATAAACCTTCTTCATATTTTTAAAATAACTTTAAGACTTCACGTTTTTCAAATCTAATTTTAAGAAACTGGTCAAATAACATAAATTTAATTTACTTGAATCTTTTACTTTGCTTGATTCATTCGGGATTTATTTACGACATTAATTTTTTTGAAAATATTTTTTTTTTCTGACGTTATATTGTTATTTTTCAACTAATCGATTTTGAAGCTAAAACCAAAATTTAAGAGCTCAAATATTGAGTTAAGTGCCATTCAAAGGATCAAAATCGATCATCGTTTTGAAAATACACAACGGTTCAAAAAAAAAAGAAGAAAAAGTTCCTTCATACCCGTATGCCCGAACGTTGAGGTACAAGTACACCCACGATTTGCCGAAGATATTTAGCCTCATAATGTGACAGGTGGCAAGCCTTTCGCCAACCGAGCACTTATCCAATCCCGGGCAATGTTCTTTTTATCAGAAAATTGAAAAAACACATTTTTCGAATTGCTCGACATGAGAATTAAACCTAGTACCTCATGCGGTCAACATCGACACCAGGCTACTAGACTACAGGTGACAACTGTTCAAAAACGAAAATAGTTATATTCTTAATAAATTCTAGAGTTATAAAATCTTTGAGTTTCAAAAATCTATGTTTTATTATATAGCTCCTTTGAGCTTTAAATACCTAGCCTAGCTAACGTATTTTGTCGGAATCTATTTAAAAGACCAATTCGTTTTTAATGTAGCAAAGAGAATGCACAAACATCTTGTACTTCAAAGGGTAAAAAATCAACAATAATTAACTTATTTCATTGAGCATAATACCATTCCTTTAGAGACACAATTATATTAACGCAGCACAATCAAAAATTAAGTCAATTTTGAGCGTTAGGAATGTTCTATACATTGATTTTGCTGCTTCGAAGTAATACGATATCTAATTCCGTCATCGATTCTGAATATAACGATACCGATGACAGATGACCACGTAATTTAGCGCGGCTTATTTCAATCTCATATATTTTAGTCTCTTAACTTTGTTATAGTTTTTATGACGTTACTTCGTCTAAGCCCCCAGATGTTCCTCATTAGGGTCTTGGACTAATACAAAAAATATCAATACTTATTTGTTACAAATACTTGACCCAAAGGGCATAGCCGGATTAATATGGGAATTCTGCCCCCATGGCTTTTTTGACTCATACTTAGGGGGTCGATTTGGTGTCGAATGAAAATAATTCACACCAATTTTTAGCTCTTTAACTCAAACGGTATTCGAGAATTTCAAAAAAACCTGTTTTTTCAAAATTATTTTTATTTTTATAGTAAAATTCGGAATTGATTAATGATGATTTTTTTTCTAATTCTTACGAGTCCAAAACATGAAAAAATCATATGATCATGATTCTCTCATATAATATGATCTTAGAACTACCCTCTTTATGACCAGAATTATCAAACGAAAAAAATTAGGCAAAAAATCGTAAACTTTCAGAATATAGTGTTTAATTAAGGTAAATTATAATACTTCTATTAAGTTAAATAATATTCGTTCAATATTTGACGGAACAACTTATTACTGCGCACTAATAATACAAATTTAGTAACTGAAACTTAAATGCCGTTTTCAAAATTAGATGCTACCTTATTATTTACGAATATAATATCTATTAAATTTCGTTGTGTTTGTACTTTGCAGAAAGAAGAAGATACATAATTTAGGCTGCAAAAAAAAGTTGACGAAAACGGGATATTATCGTCAACATGTAATGCAGTTATGAAATGTAACACACCATTGTTAGGAATATTTAATGTGATTTTTAACGAAAATTAGAATTTCCTGAAAATTATATGGTCACCTGAAAATTTGAAAATCCTGCCGCAGAATTTCACCATCGGACAATGCGACAAAATTCATAATTTTATCCTCACCATCTCAATGTCTGGAAATCCACAACTGTGCGATTCTCATGGCACTTTCCCCGGCACTACTCTTTTGTGGAACTAAATACTGGTAGGGGTTTTTCCAAAACGGATACGATTTAGGGACCTGCAAGGAAAGAGCCCACTCTTTCTTAAAAGACCGGCAACGCAACTGCAAGTCTTCTGACAGTGTAGTTGTCCATGGGCGGCGGTGATAACTTACTATCAGGTGAGCCTCCTGTCCGTTTGCCCCCGTTTTCTATAAAATAAAATCAAATAAACATAACTAAACCTTCGATTAAACGTAGAATAGTATCAGACATGGTTGTTCGTACACCACCTCAGATGTACAGCCTATTTCTAGGGTAGCACGACGAGGCGTTCCACATCTGAAAGTATTTTACCTACTGAGGATGCAAAATTGTTTTTAAATGCCGTTACTGATTATGATGATGACATATCAAGTTTACAGCCTATTTCGGACAGCCTATGCCAGGAAGCAAAAGGATAGATCCACTCCAGATCCGAATAGCCCATACCTACTGTAAAAAAATACTTCCAAACTTATCTGCTAATACTGTTAATGTCACAGCTTTCCAAATTGAAAACCACACAAGCTCTGTATCAGAAAATCAGCTAATGGAAGATGCAAATGAATACTATCCAACCATATCGATCCCAACTGCTGACATTATTTTAGATAGTCCTGGTTCCAGTTTCACTGTTCTATCTCCAAGTTATTTTAATGAATTTCCTGTGGCTGGTAATATAAACGCATATGCGTTAAAAGAAGCAGAACGGGTAAAACACGGACGACAAATATTTCAAAATAGAAAAATTTAAAACATAATGAAAGGAGTTTATTTCAAAATATTTATTTAGTTATGAACCTAAGAGAGTCAAAGCTAAAGGGCAAAACAGGTCTCGAAGCATGCGACCAAACACTTTGCCCAAAAACTTTAAATCTGTCGCACAATGTTTTTAAATTTGCTTTCTATCAGCGTAAAGACTATAAGAATACTATTTAATAATAATTTGTTTTCAGTTATTAATAAGCATCTAATAAATAATTTATACTTATTTTATTGTTTGTTAATTATTAATAAATTTTTGGATTTCAAACGGCTTTTGATTCAGCTGACATTAAAGTTCTTGATCTCTTATAATTTTTAATTTACTATTTGTCATGCCTTGCTTATTTCTAATTTTAAAAAGTAAATAAGTTAATTAAAAAAATTAAAAATACACGCTTTTATGATAGACCGAACTAAAAAAATAAAATTAATTTTGATAATATTAATTTAGTATAATACTATGATAAAAATCCTGTAAAGGGTAACGGGATAAAAATATAAAATTATTGTATTGTCACCGGTCCTCTTACGTAGGCAAAGCTTGAAATAAATGTGTGTGTGGGAAGTGGATCAAATTTAAGCTCAAAGTTTCCATTACATACATACTAACATGTATAAAGCTAATAAAAACGTGATAAAAGGTTAAGAATTCTTTTTAAAAAAGCCTTTAGTGCTCTTAAGACCCTGCATTTTCCGAAGAAAAGGGGCATAATGTCTATGATGTCTAATATAATCTATTATATCCCCGCGAATAAAGATTTAAGGGACAAATTTAGTATAAATATGGGACAGTAAGACTGATAATCAATATTATAATAAACCTAGAAGCCTTTGCATATATATTACATGTTAACATTTTAAATCTGTCAATTATTATTTAAATAAAACACAAAAAACCTTCTCCTGAAAAGTTGGTCATTTGTAATTACGCCTTTATTCGTAGGATACGACGATATATTCTTCCAAATTATTTAAAGTACTACCGGTTTCGCGTATTAACGCATCTTCAGGACTTATAGCTAAACAAGAATGACAATTGACAGTTACATACATTGACAAATAATATTGCTTGTAGTGGGTACATTTATATAAAGAATAACAGACCTAAGATGATACCCAATACGTAAAAATATTTTCCCCCAAAATGGGGAAATATTGATATTATTCAAAAAATTCAAACCGAAAATTCTAATAATTGAAAACAAAAAATAAGTTAATTATACCTACCATATATATATATATATGAATAATTGTCAAGTAATTAAAAATATGTCAAATTATGTAAGATATCAATAACTATTATTTATGGTCCATGTAAAATGTCAAATTATATAAGATATTAAATAATAACGAGAAATAACGTCAGATTAATAATAAATAATTAATAATAATTACGAAATTAAAATAAGATAATTAACTACAACATTAAGCAAAAATATTTAGTAGTGGAGATGTGTTAATATCGGTCCGGTCATTAGGGAGGAATGACTGAATTTTTAAACGGTTTATTTCTAAAGCTTCTAAACCATTGAGTTTTCGGCCCTTATCACATACATGCAAAACGGTTACGTTATCTGGGGTCTCAAATCTGTGACGTTCTTTTATTAAATGTTGTGCAAAGGCCGATTCTCCTTTTTCCAAACGCCAGCTTCTGGTATGTTCTTTAATTCTCGTTTCGAAAGATCTTCCGGTCTGTCCCACGTATGTCGCGTCACAATCCTGGCACTTTAACCTGTACACGCCATTTTTAAGCATACGTGGTATTTTTTGTTTATGATTATATAACAACCTGTGTAGAGATTTTTCGGTATAGAAAGCTGGTTTACTGTCCTTCAATGACCGAACAGTGGCGTGCAATTCCTTTGTTGTATTCAGGTTATGATACCAAGGCTCCAAACAAACGGAAAAAATGGGTTAAAGTACCATATCTAGGTAGAATTTCCTTCTGTTCGGTCATTGAAGGACAGTAAACCAGCTTTCTATACCGAAAAATCTCTACAAACAGAAACTACAGAAATGTTTGCTCCTGTCGAGAATCAAACCCATACCCCATCGATTCATCAGGTTCGCTAACCACTCGACAGAGGTCGGTGGTAGTGGTAGTTGGTTAAATTATAGTTTACATATTATAATTTTTAAATATAGGTAAAACCGTGAGCTAGCATATATAAAATTAAATTACCTAATAATGTATTCTCGATCTGTCAGATAAAATATTAAATAGCCCTACCGCATACTGATACGGACATCACCATAGCAATCAACTATCAAAACACATGTAAGGGCTTAGTCATATAGAACATACAAGCCGCGCGCTCGCTCCGTATATTCATTATATGCTTCATCGTTTGTTTATATTCATACGCATCACTAAATTCCACCTAGATCGTATTTGTACATACAAACTATCGCACACTACGGTGGGGCTCATCAGGGTAGATTTTTATGCAGCGGATCTCAGTGAATGCGATGGCCCGACCCAGCCATCTGTGCCGTGTTGCAAGTGTGCTATGGCAAGTGGAATTGCACGCATATGTTTGGAGTATTAATTTCTAAAATCAGGTAATTACAGACGAAAAACGATTAATAATATTATTTTAGTTTGAGGCTGCAAAGAGCTATATGCATTGCAAGATCCATTTTATGATGATCAAAAAAGGAGAATAAAATGTGTAAAAAAATTTACTTGTCCTTATGTGATTTGATGCAGTCCGCCCCGGCTTGTTGCGTGCCGTCCCTGTGTGCTCGACCCCTAATAATGCATATTGGGTGTTGCGAATGGAGCGCGCGGCTTAGCAGCTTTCTATGACTAGTCCCTTAATCTACATCATGTTAATCTACAATATCGTTCTTTATGCTACTCAAATTCCTTTAACCAAATTTTTCCTAAAGCTACTTTTAATCGAACATCTTAGCAATCAAATATGTGGCTTTCATAATTGTGACTGTAGATTGAATTACAAACGCAAATAAGCAAAAAAGACCCCTGTATTATTCCTGGCTCCGTTTGAAGAATTGATCATATACCTTCCTGGCAGGCAGTTTATACAAGAAGGTCTGGCCAAACATGTCATTCTGTCTTGACTGTAAAATAGTAGGGTCTTGCCACGTCTCGCCTAGGTTTGGTACCGACGCTTTACCTCTTCCTGCTGCAGAAGTGTTGGTGCTTGTCACCGTCATGTACCAGTTTGGGTAAGGTAGCCGGTAAACTCAGACATGAGGCATTTTAACCCTACCACACGGATAGCTTAACATGTTTGGTGTCAACAGGCGACAGATGTCTCTTCTTATTAAGAGAATCATATTCTTGTCTGCTATCCTATAAACTAAAAAATCTGTAAATGGTTGACTCTGCAGACTATCTCTGAAACTTTTTGCTAAATTTAGGTATTTTAAGCTCAAAAGAGTAAAAACTATAAAGCATTTATTATTATAGTTCAAACATCTATTTTGTTAAAAATGGTTGTAGGTGGGTATATTGGTTTTTGAAGAGCTGTATATTTTGGAAACGATGATCGATTTGGATCTTTCGAATGGCATTCAACACAATTTTTGAGATCTAAAATATTACTTAAGCTAAATAATTGATAGGTTAAAAAATTTCGAAGCATTGTCAAAAACCATATTCTTGATAAATCCCAAACAAATTGACCGATTTTGATCCAATTAACGTTATTTGATGCGGTTTTTAAAGAAAAAAAGTGGAAAGATGAAGCTTTTAAAGTCAATTGGTTTATTAGCCTGTAAGTTATTTCAAAAAATAATTGGTTGAAAAATTTCCAAGTTATGTCGAAAAAACTCTATTTTCAAAATTGTTCGTCAACGATTACTCCCAAATGGATAAACCAATTTTGATGCAATTTATGCATTAGACGTTATTTTTGAAGATTAAAGCTGATTAGTTTTTTTACTCAATAGATATATTAATTTGGAAGTTATATTAATTTTATTCATAAAGAAGTTAGAAAAAAATCTTCTTATTTGTTCTAATTTTTTTATGAGTTTCGATTCTGAGGCATTATAATCTTATACGGTCTGCCCCAGGGGTCTTTATCACATTGATTTTGAAATGTGTAATGATCTTAAGTCTATAAAATGTGTTTGCAAATATATCAATAAAGGTAGTAGTCAAGACACGATAGCGGTGAGAAATCGTAATGAATATGACGAAGTCACAAGATACCAGTCTGGCCGTTACATAAGTGCCTCTCCTCCTAATTGGCATAATATTTCTAAGTTTTCCGATACATGAAAGACATCCACCGGTCTTTCACCTCGACGTGCACCTTGAAAACGGACAGCGATATACTTTCTTCTCCTTTAAACCACTAAAAACCATCTCAAAGTCTGTTTTTGCTCATTTGTGGAAACTGCTAAGCAAAGCGGATAGAACTTCCGGTTTTTGTTTGTTGTTCCTGCAATAAAAACAGGGAAACCTTGCAAAATTAACTTCTAGGTGGCGTAGGACAGCGATATACTTTCGATCTGAAAATATGGTAGAAAGATTGGCTACCCCGTGACAAACCACCTTGCATGCATTCTTTTGTCTTTGTGAAAGAAGTCATTTCACGAAGTCTCTTTTGTATAATGTAGTGTAATGTTATTATATTTACAACAAGCAGCAATGTGTTTTTGTTCGTGGGATATGTGAAACTGCTGTGGATGGCAAGCCGGGTATTTTTAAAGGGCATGTATTTAACGCGGCAACAAACTAATCTGATTAAGAGTTTTATAAATAATTAAAATGGGTAGGAAAAATAATAGGTTGGCAGCTACAGTATAGTAGCATTTTAGGCATAAATTAGCAGCTTTATATTAAGTTTTAAGCTTTGTTTCTATTTAAATTGGCACTTGGCAGTGACTTTTTGGTGTAGCAACTGAATTTATTGTTAGCCGACAACTTGACGGCAAATAAAATGTACAAAATAGGCTTTTATAAATTATACAATGAGACCATTTATAAAATTAAATGAGATGAAAAGAAAATATGTACATGGTCATAAAGAACATACTATGTAGGACATTTTATGAGGTCTAAATAAAGCAAATTGTGGTATGTAAACAATATTAATGGTTTATAATATTATTTCTTGGCTTAAATACTTTTTTAAACGATGAAACAGTAAAAGACATAAAAGATGAACAATTATCTTTATTTATTTATGTAACATTATAAACAAAAGTAGTTATATCGGTGTACTAAGTACTGTAATACCT
This sequence comes from Apodemia mormo, assembly GCA_036924255.1. Classification (NCBI taxonomy): domain Eukaryota; kingdom Metazoa; phylum Arthropoda; class Insecta; order Lepidoptera; family Riodinidae; genus Apodemia; species Apodemia mormo. Next base: position 12,257,837 of record JAUPFN010000008.1, read on the forward strand.
TTATGGTAGTACATGCATACTGGCAGCTTCGTCTGCTTTTAAACGTAGAACATTGTTTAGTTTTTCTATGTGATGTATATAAAATATAAGTTATCGAAGTATTCTTGACGGGCTAAGACGTATGCCCAAAAATAAATGAAGTTCAGAAAATATCTGGTATTATTTTAATATAATACTAAAACCGACGGTCTTGGTGTACCTCAAGCAGCCAAGCAAATAAAGTAATCGTCCGGGCATTTGAAGGATTCTACAGTTGGTAGAATCTCCGGGCAGGTTTAGTCGGTAGAGCAGCAAGCTCTACTTTTGGTGCAAGCCCCGAGTGAGCCCTTACATTACTTAAATTAACAATTAAAAAATAAAAATGCTATTGCATTATTAGTATAGGCTTTGATTTGGTAGGGCGCCCGCGCTTTTTTTTAAGTCCAATCGGAATCAATTTTGCCTCTAAAGGTGGAGTGGTTAGTTTCAGCGGAATAGCTAGATATATGTTAATATATGTTTACATGTTTATATTTTAAAGAATTGAGGACAACTGAATGTGCCTTGCTTCCATCCTGTGGTAAGTAATTTGGTTTTCCAAAATGTAAAGTTTTTTCTTTGAACTCATCAAATGCATGCCATGATTCATCATATGTCATACCCGTAGCCTTAACTTCGTCATTAGAAATACTTCGCAATCAGACTTTAGTCTTCTTTAAAGTTCTGTTTCACCCTTAACAATATCCTTCTGTCCATTCTTTTAGTTCAATATTATGAGTTTCTGGGAATGAATTTTCATTGATATTCTTTGACCACTCCGTAACCATATCGCTTGCCACAGTAATGAATCGTGATAGGGGAAAGCGTTCCCGCATCGTATTATGATCTTTAATTGACTTGTTGAATGCTTCCAAAGTATTGTTAGTAGTCGGTGAAGGAATTGCTGCTGCTCCTAAGAACCAGTTAGAATTTTTAATCAGCTGTTCTTGTTCAAAATATTTAATAAATGAAGTCTGCGAAGCATGTTTGACAATAAAAGCTTGCGAAGCAGCATTGAAAATTTCCGGTGACGATGCATCATGTAAAGCATATCCTGCAAAATGTATGTTCTGTTCTTTTATTTTACTGTTATTTTGCTCAACTTTTTTTAAATATTTTTTATGACGTGTGCCCAATACATGCGTATCATGGTATCAAAACCAAAGGCTTTCAAGAAATCATTTTTAATTGCTGAGATCGACGTCAAACAAAGAGTCAATCTTCTCCTTTAAACCACTAAAAACCATCTCAAAGTCTTTTGTTTTTGCTCATTTGTGGAAACTGCTAAGCAAAGCTCATAGAACTTCCGGTTTTTGTTTGTTGTTCCTACAATAAAAATAGGGAAACCTTGCCAAACTAACTTCTAGGTGGCATCAGCGAGTAAAACATCGATAGAGGTTAAAAATTTCAATAGCTTTTTTGTTGTTAAACAAATCTGAAGATAGGTTTCAGTACTTCATAATAAATAGTTCATCCTCGTCTTCGGGAATATTTTCGTGGTCATGTATCCACTTTTCTAATTCGCCTAAGTGAATGGTAGATTGCCCAAATTTAATTCGCCTTCTATCAATTAAATAATTATTGAGTTGCATTTTGTTGGAAACTTAATTCCATTGATCTTTTGAAGAGCAGCTAATATAGCTTTTGGCTTTAAGTGCAGGTCAAATAGTTTGTTAATTTCAATTTTAGTTTGGTCATTAATATCGTAATCATCTCGGGCCCCAGTCATTACGATTATAATCAGCTTCCGTACGATAAAAAAAGCACTCTCGGAGCCACACTCAAATAGCAAGTACAGTTCTGCCGCGCACTGTGGTCCCTTCTTCCCCACTTGAAAATCGCTTTTGTTCTCTGAATCTGTGAAATCGCTTTTGTCTCTCTTTGACCAAGTGTTTTCTGAAGTCACAAAATCTTCTGCCTCTGTCAAGTTAGAAAATTTTCAGTAAAAAATCCAAAGTTTGTTACGTCCTCGTCTACGTTTCGGTTTTGGTTAGTTCGGTTTATTCTCTTATTCCGATTCACTTGAATAATAATCCGGCACTTCATCATCACAATTCATCACACGACTCGGTCCTGCTAACACCAACTGATTTATTTCTGCATTAAACTTGGCTTTGATTGACGAAATACGTAAAAAACTATTTTGGAAAAAGTTTACGTGTGTTTATGCACTTTAATACAAACAATAACAGGCAGTAGCAAGTCCTGTGATGTTCGCCCGCCGCTTGCCATTGGCTGTTAGCGCTCTCCACCTCCCCGCACCGCGGCCTCCGCTATAATTTTATACAACCAACTCATTTATTGCTTTTTCACTACATTACGATTCTACAAACAAAAATGCTGATATAATACTTAATTATTAGACCCGTTTTAAGTTTTACAACTGCTTGCAAATCACTGACCAAAGATGTATTTTTATACGAAAGCCAATAGTTGCTAATAATACAATGTTTGATATCCCACTGTTAATATTCGCTGCCAAGTCATTATTTTTAATACCTCACATATGATTTCATTTTCCCTGTTTAATATATTTAGTACCTTAAAGTAGCAGCCATTATTTAGTTTTTATAGATCTTACGTTTTGAAGCTCATTATATAATTGTTGCTAAAATATTTAATCGTTACCAAAGTTATTTTTTGTAACCAAGTAGTTAGTCGCCTAATAAGTTCTTAGTCGCCTCAAAAATAATTAGCTTTTTAAAGAGCATGAGATTGGACGGGTGTACAAATGATTTTCTCCTACTCACTATATTCAGAGTTTGAACTTTCGTAAACAACAAAAATATCATAACTTATAGACAATCTATCAATTTATCACTACTTCACACTTAACACCCACTGTGTAACGCTACATAGATATCAATTATTATCATTGTATGGAAAACAAACTTAACTACTAAACCAACCAAAGTTAAATGATTTCGACGCTTTACGGAGTTTTTACCGTTTAATCGAGTAACGTTACATCGAGCTTACGCTGTATATAATAATAGTAGTACATGAAAATAAAATTCAAAATTTCATCTTTTTCCATTGTTTCAATTGAATCAGTAGGTACTGGTGCGTGAGCGAAGCCGTAGGCACAGCTAGTTTATTAATATTTCCTGTTTTTAGGGGCTTATTTTAAATAATAAACCACATGCTATTCTGACTGGCAATTCGAAAAACAAACAAATGTCGCTATAATCATGAGTACTAGATAACTAGTAGAGTTCAGCAACCTCTGGCCTGTTTTGTTACCACCGCATTGTTGTTCATGTCAAGTTAATGCTTATTACTGTAGTATTTATTTCAAGGTTTTCTAAATATTATAAGATAGCAAACAAGCAGATGGGTCTCGTGATGGAAAGAGTCAATCATCGCCTATAGATACCAAAGGTGTTAATGGTGTGTTGCTATTGTAACACCTTTATGGTGTTACATACGAACTGGCCATTTTGTCGACTTTCAAATGTAGAACTGTTTAGTATGTAGAGAAAGAATAAATTGTTTTTAGAATAGGAGTATCTTTTAAGATTTGACGTAAGATAGACGTCTCTGAAAATAAACGAAGATATATACGAAAAGTCTAATTTCTTAAAGAATCCCAAAAGGTCCTGCTACTAATTAGTACCTCAAGCAGCCAAGCGAGTACCAAGAAGGTTCCCTGAATAAAAAAGGGATATCGTCGGCAAAGTAACACGTCCGGCACGTAGTACGCTGGAAGGCGTTACACTATCTTGTGGCGAGGTCTTATGCCACATGCATAAATTTATCGGCTACCTTACCCTCCAAACCGGAACACGACAGTGTTAGGCACTGACGGTATTGCGGCAGGAATAGGTAAGGCGATGGTACCAGACCCGGGCGAGGCAATGCAGAACTCTACCACCTAGTAGCCACGATGGTAGTGACTCGATAGCCAATCGGTCGCCTTTTATGACCTGCCTGGTAGAACGGCAGTTGGCCTATTCTTCAAAGGATGCCGGGACCAACACGGCGTTCGAACCTTTAAAAATTTTAATAATTAAAGTCTTTGTGTATGTTTATTAGTTAAGTTTTACAATTTTAGGGACTTCACTATACGAAAATTGTTTCGAGTAGAAATCAATAAAGTGATTTGATTACAAGACCGATCAAATAAATAAAGACGTTGTTCATTTCTTAAATTAGCCATGGTCACGTTACTCGCAACAACGCACGTTGCTTTAAAACTCTTTGGGAAATTTATTAATATTTCCTATCGTTAGGGGCTTATTTTATAATATTTCCTGTGTTGGTTCCGGGCTCCTTTGTAGAATATACCAATTGCCGTTCTGCCAGGCAGGTCGTAAAAGGCGACCGATTGGCTATGCGAGTCTTTACCATCGTGGCCAATAGGTGGTAGAGTTCTGCATTGTCTCGCCCGGGTCCGGTACCACCACCTTACTTATTTTTGCCGCAATAGCGTCAGTGCTTGTCACTGTCATGTTCCGGTTTGGAGAGCAAGGTACCCAGTAAACTTATGTATGTGGCATTAGACCTCGCCACAAGATTAGCACCTTTGGTGTCTATAGGCAATGGTTGTCTCTTTCCATCAGGAGACCCAATTGCTGCTTTGCTATCTTATTATATCGTATTATAAAAAAAAATATTATTATCTAATATTATTGCATTATATATACATTTTCCATTCTGACTGGCAATTCATAAAACAAACCAACATGTCGCTTTAATCGTGAATACTAAATAACTAGTAGAATTTCTCAATTTCTGGCTTGTTCTATTATTGTATTTCATCTGAAGTTAATGCTTGTTATGCCACCCCGTTGGTCGAGTGGTAGCGACCCTGACTACGCAATCAATGGGGCTCGGGTTCGATCTCCGACAGAGGCAGGCCTTTATGTGAGATGAGCATAAATGATTGTATTTCCTACTATTTTTATATATTTGTGTATAAAAATATTGGGAAATACAATCTTTGAGTATTTATATATGTATTTCTATGTATTAATATCGTTGTCTACACCCCTATCACAAGCAAAAATATGCTTACTTTGGGATTAGAACAATTTGTGTAAATTTGTCCAGAGATATTTATTTATTTATTACTGTGTTAATCCAGTTTCAAGGTTAATTTTTTTTAATATCATAAATAGCACACAAGCAGATGTCTCTCCTGATGCAAAGATGTAGCTACCTCCTATGTTTATAGGCGATGGTATTAATGTGTACTATGTTTACTTAAGATTGTAATAGTGTGTACTTATTCGTGTGGCGGGGTTGGGAGGCCACATGCATAAGTTTATCGGCTACCTTACCCTTCAAATCAGAACATGATAGCAACAAGCACCGACGCTGTTGAGGCTGGAATAAGTGAGGTAATATCACCAAACTAGGGTAATACGTTACACAAAGGTAGACCACTTCAACACTAATAGATGCGAAAGAAATATGTCACCGCGCATATGAGTAAAGGCTCCTATCAAAAATGTTATACATATTTAATATTGGTTATATTATATTGTAGAAAAATAAAAAATAAAAAACATGTTATATTGTTTTATTGTACCGAATGAGATGACAAGGTTTAAAAATTGCCCTTGAAATGATTTTATTTCATCGGTAAGCAGGATAATTCTGTATTTATGTGTTCAAGTTACACTGACAAACTACGAAATTGTCTCGAAAGGTGTATCCATTTCATCCATGGGTAGTAAAGACGTTGACTCGTATTATACTTCTCTTGCCTTTTACGAGATGCCTAGCATACAGTTTATAGTAGATTAACTGTCTTTAATTGGACCCGGACAAAAACTAAACACTTTTATTAAGGAGTAAATTATAGGACAAAGAGGTCAAGCCTAAAAAAAGTTTCGGTGTAAAGATAAGAAAGAATATTGCCCATATTCTTTCTTTGGAGGAGTAGAAAGAATAGTAGATAATAGGTTAACAAAAATGTAGATATACAATGCGCAAATAGAAGAATGTAGGTACCGGAGAAGATCAAGACAAACATAGCATGATCAGATTGATCGAGTAATGTCCCAAGGTGTTGTCAAGAGTATTCGTAACCGGCGTGTTTGTATAAAGAGAGTAATCACTGTGGAGGAAACAAGACAAATCTACAAGGATCGTGATGTACGGTACTCAGTTGCGTTATTTCTTTACATAATTGATCAGAGTTAGGTATGTCATGTGCGAATGCCTGCACTTGAATACTTGTTGAAAAAAAAAAATTAAAGTCAATTTGCTTTGTTTATTTGGTAAACACTACAAATATTTCTCTCCGCTATTTTATTATACCGTTAGAATATTTTACAATGCTTGAATGCAATTCATAACAGAACGAAAAATTGTCGAAATAAAACAGCATCGAAGGCTATGCGCTAGTAAATTGCTGTATAAATCAGATGTTTTGAGACAGGAGCGTAAGCATTATTTGGGTACTTGTTTTTCTCTTAAATTTTTATACTATGATACCATTTGAAAATTACTATTCTGGTTTTATTTTAAAATTTTTGCTGCATCTAGTTACATTCAAATCTATCTTATACAGATTAAACTGAATCTCGTACATTTCTTTTTCATCTCTCGTACCTATTTCAATAATCATTACTTCATACTAATACACCCATTACAAAGACACCAACTTGTCTTAAATTAAGTTTTTCCTAAGGGCCTACGAAAAATTCTATAATTTTGAAGTCAGTGAAATTTATTCAGCTAGCCAGTTCATTAAAGACGAACGATTAGGTATACGTGTCCGGATTCTGTTTCACCTCCTTATATCGATTACTGGCGCAACAGCGTTAATACTTGTCACTGTCGTGTTCCAGTTTGTAATGTAAGGTAGCCGTTAAATTTAAGCATGTGGCATACTATCCCGCCATGCTCATCACCAAAGATGTTAATGATGCATTGCTATCCGTATGATAGCAATGCGTCATTAACATCTTTGGTGATTATAGGCATTTCCAAAAGAGCTATCTGCTTGTTTCATTAAGATCCTTATTTTAGGGTTAGATCAATTCGTATAATTTGTTCATTATCAAGTTCCATATCATCCATATCAGGTTAGGTATTTGTTTATTTATAAATTTCTTATGAAACAAAAATGAAAATGAAAAAATGAAAAATATTTATTTGCAAAAATATGGGTGTGATGAAGAATATAGGTGAAACGTAGTTAAGTTTCATGCATGTTATGCTATAAAACCAAATATATCAAGGTTTTTTATTATAAAATAACAAAGAATTAGTATGCTTTCCTGATGGAAAGATACAACCGTCGCCCATAGACACCAAAGATGTTAATGGTGCGCTGCTATCTATGTGTTGGGATGATAATACCACATGCGTAAGTTAACCGACTACCTTAACCTATAAATTGGAAAGTGACAGTGATAAGCATTGACGCTATTGTGGCAGGAATAGGTAAGGCAGAGGCACCAAACCCGGATGAGTTGTGAGTATTGTGTGTACAAAACTCTCAGTTTTGGTATATCATTCACCTTTTACAAATTGCCTGGATATCATAACTGGCCAGAATAACATGTAATATATTCTTTAAGGGGGACTTGGACCAATACAGCAACATCACGTATACCAAAGTTCACCATTAGACGACGAGTAAAAAAAATAATAACTTCGCATTGTTGCCTTTTCCATCATAACTCTAGAAAGTAACAACAAAATATTACTTGGCACTAGATTTAATAGTGACAGATAAACATTTTATTGCGATCCTGCTCTGTATTATGAAATAACTTGTAATACAAGAATATCTTGTATTAAATACATATGCTTATGACATTAGACCTCGTCACAAGATAGCAACGCACCATTAACATATTTGGTGTCTATAGGCGACGATTGACTCTTCCCATCAGGAAACCCATCTGCTTGTTTGCTATCTTATGATATAAAAAATAGCTAGTATTTATACAACAACATAAACCTCGCATTAATTTGTGCCCATTTTGAAAAATAGATTAACCACCTATCAACTTAAAGAATGATAAATGTGTCATATCGTGCGTACTAACAAGGCTATAAAAGTTATTGATGAGATCGGCCTAAAAGGACTACAAGAATATAATGTCAGCCAAAATTATCAATTTATTTATTTATTTAATGCTTTATTGTACACAATTTAAAGAGAAGTAATACATAGAGAATTATTAAAAACAGACTGTAAAATGGGCGAGCTTATCCCCAATAATAGAGATTTCTTCCAGCTGACCCGAATAAGAGTCAACACAATAATTATCGAAATGTTAACATAGTGTACAATAATCATAAAACTAGTTACATATGAATATAAAAGTCTTGACACGTTAAATTTAGCCACATAATATTTCAAAAAGAACAACAAATTATGAACATTTAGTTCATATTAGAATTCAATGGTCATTTTTTATAGTGAATAAATTGTAATAATACTTGAAAGTTATGAAAGTTGAAACTAATCAAACTTATACAATTTTTTCTTATTTCTAAATCAAGCAAAGTTTTTGCTTTTCTGCCATAAAGTTAACACTTAATTTTATTTATGACCAACTAATCAAATTAGAAAAATGTCGGATAGGTAAGACGCGAAATCTTACATAAACTATTGTATAAAATGCAACAAAAATTAAAGTATTACTATAATCTAAACTTACAATATAAAGGCTGTATAAACAAGCTACACTTGTATCATGCTAAAGAAACAAAAAGCAGCAAGTGTCATCTATTCAATCTGGGAACGAGTAACAAATATTTTGCTTTAAAAAAACCTAGCTCACCTTTAGCTTTCAAGTGGTTAAAATCAGCGAAATCAATGTTAAAATCTAATAATCTTCTTGATGAGTGATACAAAAACGTATTATATCTATGTTGACGACATACTGCGACGTGATAGCTTAAAATTTTATGTACTAATAAAATTGTGAATTCAAGTAATATTAATCTTTACATGTTTTTATTTTTTATTTTTAGCATTATAAAAGTGTCCGTGACACAATTTACATTTCAGAAGATATTAATAATAAATTACAATACGATAAGCATCTATCAACATGCGTTGCTTTTAGATCAAATTTGTATGGACCTTCACGATTCTCCTTTCTTTAACATAGATCGGGTATAGATGGGGCATAGATCGGGTATTATACCATTGTTGTATCTATTTTTGTCCTTGTAACTCACTTAAATAACATTTCAAGCTGTACAAAAGCTACATTTTTGTAAGTTATACTCGTGATTCATCTTTTAAGATGGGTAACCTGTTAGAGATATTTATCATATGTTCAATTTACTTGTCATCACTGCACTGAAAATACTAAATGAATTAACAGGTTACTCATCTCTTCCAACGAAGCACTTCGCACTTCGAATAATTATTATAGAACTTTACCTACAGGTAAGTTCAATAAATCATTAATTTTTATATTTAAAGCTGTAAGAAGGCTAATCGTGTCATTATTATTATGACTACTGACTAGGTTGTAAGCTACATGTTGCCGGAGTTTAATAGTACAAGCTTATATTTTCCTGCTGCAATAGGATCGATGCACGTACATGCCGTCTATAAGCTGGGCGGGTAAAGTAGCTGTTACAATTATTCGGCTAGCCGAAACCTCCCAATATTCTTGTATATTTAGAATAAAAAACAATATTTTGAACGGAAATCTTTATTTAAATTTAACGGTATTTAAATTTAACAATATTATTTGTCTATTGCATATGATTATTTCTTTCTAACAGGAGAGTCATGTTTGTTGGATGTCTTGCAATGTAACGAAACCGCAGGATGCAGAGGGAAAGAGTTACAAATTTAAATTTATTATTAATCTACTATTTTATATTATGTTCTGTATGTTAAGCACTTTGGTTTCTACCGACTAAACCAAAAGTTCTCAATTTGTTTGAATCTTTTTTCGTGTATGTTCCTCGATTACTCAACAACGCTTGGACCGATTTGAAAAGTTATTTGTTTTTGTTTGCAATCTCATTCTTATAATTTGATATCATATAAATTTTGATGAAAGACAAAGATACAAGAGTTTGAAAACCCGTTGTTGTATAGTGCGCGCGAAACTAGTTGGCCGCGCCATACGTAATACGTAATACGTAAGGCGCGGCCAACTAGTTCCGTGCGCACTATACTGTTTTTGACATGTTTAATGGTCAAATTGACTTTTCTATTTTTGACAGAGTCTATATGTGAATGTCGTGGCCAGATCTCAGAATTTTCCACATCATGAAATGCTCGATAATTTAACTAAAATAGACTAGATCGTTAAATCATTAACGTTTCACGATTTTGTCATCCACGATTGGGCATATTGTGAAAACTAGATGTCCATAAGATATTTCATTAAAATCCAGTATATATTAGTAACTTGTTTATTGTTTTTGAATACTGTGCACTACAGCCGGGGGAGCCAGCGGACTGTATATCTGGTTCTTCTCTCTTCGATGCCCCACCAGCCGTAGGGCTTTTGGCCGTGAGCCGGGTGTCGCCGGGAAGAATAAAACCACAACTGTTCGTTGCAAAGGTGCTTTATTGTAACGAAATAAGGCAATAAAGCTAGCACCGTTGCAAATATTTAACCTATTTTAAGGAGAGCCACTACTTGCCCTAACACTGCCCTACTCTAAAGCCGGTACCCTATAGATATATACTAAAGCCCAGGAACTTGTCTGGGAAACTTATTGAGTCGTAACGAAATGGTAACTTTATCGGAACTGGAACGGAACGGAACTGATTGTATGGCCGCGCTCTCCGATATTTATAGCGCGCGGCCAGACGGTCGGCGGAAATCTACAAAGACAAACGGCGCCGGGTGTGGCGCCACAATGTCTGGGATTTGTTAAAATCCCACTTTTCGCAATCTAATCTTAATAATTTTATCTTAGGTAGCTTCTCCTACCTTTAATTAACTAGTGTGGCCCTCTAGCGAGTGCAACGGTACTACCTTTTTACAAATATATGCAAAACAAAGTACGTAATGCCCTAAGACCTACCGAAAACGAATTACAATGTGTTATTTCTTATTTATATACAAGGATCAAACATAAATAAACTTATACAATAACAAACAAGAGTGTTATATACATTGTTCGTTCTCACAGGACCTCGGAAACTCTTACAATTACAGAGTTGTACGCCTTTTCAGGTCGTACTATCCTGTTCACTATCTTTATAGTACCGAAAAGTGTCTAAACATATGCCTAAGGCTTATACTTACATTATACATACTATTTACAATCATAAAACATTTGTTTTAATAAATAATTTTGCACTTTTCGGATTTTCGTAATTGCGAGTTCCCGCATATAAATACTATCTCGCAAGAGTCGACTCGTAATGTCGTCGACTGCGTGGAACTCGCTTTATTCGTAATATGCCTAATAGGCAAAGATCATAGCTACATAAAGCTTTATTATTTCTATACAACAAAGCTGTATGTAGGTCTTAGGGCGAATAAAAGGCGAAAACGAACATTATTTATTAGAAAAAAACTTACGAACTAAACGAAACATACATTCTATCCTGCCTTACTATCTATTTACATAATTATTTACAACAAAACGTGTCTGTGCTGCACAAATACGACAGACATTTATAAAAACTAGGAACGCTAGAAAATATTAAAAGTCCCTAAAACGTAATTAAGAGGTCATTACTAAATAACACATGGGACGGGGGAGCCGCCATGTTACACATTAATAAAGTATTTCCAGCGCCTCTATCGGTAGATAATATAACTATTTTACGATAATATTAATTAAGTTTGACCATTTCATGTAGTAGTCGCACGTTTAGTTAAACATTTAGATAAACGATTGCTTATCATTGATCTGATCAAGGAACATCATGATGTGGCCAATTAACAGTGAAACATTTCATGAAGTGCCAACATTTCATGAAATTCTCGAGCATTTCATGATGTGGGTAATTTTGCGATCGGGCCACGACATAACTAATATTTATCTCGCACGTTTCTCAAATATCAAGCTTTTTACTAAGTGGTATAGTTCCGCAACGTCTTGCCTGGGTATTTAATTCCAACGCCTTACTTATTCCTGCCGCAATAGCGTCAATGCTTGACACGCCACAGGAATAGCAATGCACCATTTACATCTTTGATGTCTATAATGGTTTCTCTTTCCATCAGTAGAGTCATCTGTTTGTTTGCTATCTTATGATATTTCCTTTTAAACATTCCTTCAATAAACCATTATCTCCCGAATCACTTTATCTTTACATATAAAAAACATTGATATTTTTTATTTGAACCTAAAGCCTTGCCCAGAGTTACCCTCTGACTCATGGTACAGCACTTAATTATAAGTAAGTAGAACAAATTGTTAGATAGTTTACTACCTACACATGCAATCTTTCAAGTTTATGCACTATATTTCTGGATAATTTGCAAACTAGGTCAATTTTCAAAGCAGAATTTACAACAAGCTTCTTAAATTAACTGTTTGCTATTTTAACTAATGTTACTTTATCAATATAATATATTAATAATTCTCAAGCATCTGCAGGTTGAACGGTAAAATATTGTACATATAGAAGAACACGACCGAATTGTCAATAGTGTCCTTCATGATATATTAATGTTTTTATCGTCTACTTATATAGCCACTAACGATCATGTTCTTTAATATTATGTATTGTTATTAATCAATGTTCCCTTTAAATTAAAAGAGAATATTGCTTAATCATATAATAAGCCACAAAGAAATTTGTGTGTGTAGACTAGTTAGTGCATCTTACAACAACATCTTACGACGACGAATGGTCAGCGTAAGATGTGTTATCTATATAGATATATCTAGAGTCGAGTTTGTTTAAATCGTTGTTTGTAAATAAAGAACTTCTATGTGCCTTGCGCAGGTGTGCCGTGCCTACTAAACATTTTTATTGGAAAATTAGGGCAAAATTTAAATACCATTTTTTTAGATAATCCATATCATAGATTATACGTACTGAAGCAAGGTGTTCAAAGTCCAAAGCCCTCCTTTAGCATCTACAATATTTTTCCAATCAACCTGTATATAAGAAGAAGCCCTTTCAAACGGCTAAATAAAAAGTTGCAGTAAAATATATTTGGTGTTACTGTATTTGGCTAGTTTTGTTACCATTAAATCTATACATAATTTAGACTGGGCCAAAAAAAACGACTATTTTTTTTCTATCGATACTATGAAAATATCATTCATGATGATAAAAAAAAATTATTGTGAAAGTTTGAGTCCTTAATAATAATATTAAGGGGTGTATCGTTACGACTAATGATTTTTCAACAGTAATCGCATTTTTTACTCAAAACTTGTTAATTATCAATCTGAAAAATTTTAGCGATATGGATTCTTATAGGAAATTAAATTTCCTAAAAAAAAGTTATCTTAGTAAATTACCGTAAAACAAGCCGTTTCCTTGTAATCATGCCATAAACAAAGATTTAGTTTTTCAATTTTGCGTTTCGATTTTGGATTTTTGTAGCTACCATAAATATCAATATTTTTACAATTTAAAATACTTATTCTTAAAGGAAATTTAATACTCTAAAAAAAAGGTCTCTTAATATTTTCAATTAAATTCACTCCTTTCAAAGTTATTCGACGTTGAAGTTAAATTCAAAAGTAATTTATCGTTTTTTTCGCGTTACACGTGATTTTTTCCTCTTGATTGAAAAATTTATGACTTTAATATTGAGAATATTTTTTTTTTTTGTTGGAAGACTAAATTTTTTTGTATAAAATCATAATTTATCAATGTATTATTTTGCTTTTTAACGATTAGTTATCGACATAAATTCATTTTCACTGCATTTAACTAACTCTAATAGTAAAATAAATCCGGTCCCGTTATTATAAAATAATAAATAATCCCGTTATTATAAAAAAATAAATAATAATAAAAAATAGCTAGTATTTATACAACAACATAAACCCCGCATTAATTTGTGCCCGTTTTGAAAAATAGATTAACCACCTATCAACTTAAAGAATGATAAATGTGTCATATCGTGCGTACTAACAAGGCTATAAAAGTTATTGATGAGATCGGCCTAAAAGGACTACAAGAATATAATGTCAGCCAAAATTATCAATTTATTTATTTATTTAATGCTTTATTGTACACAATTTAAAGAGAAGTAATACATAGAGACTTATTAAAAACAGACTGTAAAATGGGCGAGCTTATCCCCAATAATAGAGATTTCTTCCAGCTGACCCGAATAAGAGTCAACACAATAATTATCGAAATGTTAACATAGTGTACAATAATCATAAAACTAGTTACATATGAATATAAAAGTCTTGACACGTTAAATTTAGCCACATAATATTTCAAAAAAACAACAAATTATGAACATTTAGTTCATATTATAATTCAATGGCCATTTTTTATAGTGAATAAATTGTAATAATACTTGAAAGTTATGAAAGTTGAAACTAATCAAACTTATACAATTTTTTGTTATTTCTAAATCAAGCAAAGTTTTTGCTTTTCTGCCATAAAGTTAACACTTAATTTTATTTATGACCAACTAATCAAATTAGAAAAATGTCGGATAGGTAAGACGCGAAATCTTACATAAACTATTGTATAAAATGCAACAAAAATTAAAGTATTACTATAATCTAAACTTACAATATAAAGGCTGTATAAACAAGCTACACTTGTATCATGCTAAAGAAACAAAAAGCAGCAAGTGTCATCTATTCAATCTGGGAACGAGTAACAAATATTTTGCTGTAAAAAAACCTAGCTCACCTTTAGCTTTCAAGTGGTTAAAATCAGCGAAATCAATATTAAAATCTAATAATCTTCTTGATGAGTGATACAAAAACGTATTATATCTATGTTGACGACATACTGCGACGTGGTAGCTTAAAATTTTATGTACTAATAAAATTGTGAATTCAAGTAATATTAATCTTTATATGTTTTTATTTTTTTATTTTTAGCATTATAAAAGTGTCCGTGATACAATTTACATTTCAGAAGATATTAATAATAAATTACAATACGATAAGCATCTATCAACATGCGTTGCTTTTAGATCAAATTTGTATGGACCTTCACGATTCTCCTTTCTTTAACATAGATCGGGTATAGTTGGGGCATAGATAGGGGATTATACCATTGTTGGATCTATTTTTGTCTTTGTAACTCACTTAAATAAACATTTCAAGCTGTACAAAAGCTACATTTTTGTTAGTTATACTCGTGATTCATCTTTTAAGATGGGTAACCTGTTAGAGATATTTATCATATGTTCAATTTACTTGTCATCACTGCACTGAAAATACTAAATTAATAATTTTAACAGGTTACTCATCTCTTCCAACGAAGCACTTCGCACTTCGAATAATTATTATAGAACTTTACCTACAGGTAAGTTCAATAAATCATTAATTTTTATATTTAAAGCTGTAAGAAGGCTAATCTTGTCATTATTATTATGACTACTGACTAGGTTGTAAACTACAACATGTTGCCGGAGTTTAATAGTACAAGCTTGTATTTTCCTGCTGCAATAGGATCGATGCACGTACATGCCGTGTATAAGCTGGGCGGGAAAAGTAGCTGTTACAATTATTCGGCTAGCCGAAAACTCCCAATATTCTTGTATATTTAGAATAAAAAACAAAATTTACAAGTTTTATAATGACAATATTTTGAACGGAAATCTTCTATGTAAGTTTCAAAAAACATATGCAATATTAGTATGTAAATTTAACAATATTATTTGTCTATTGAATATGATTATTTCTTTCTAACAGGAGAGTCATGTTTGTTGGATGCCTTGCGATGTAACGAAACCGCAGGATGCAGAGGGAAAGAGTTACAAATTTAAATTTATTATTAATCTACTATTTTATATTATGTTCTGTATGTTAAACACTTTGGTTTCTACCGACTAAACCAAAAGTTCTCAATTTGTTTGAATCTTTTTTCGTGTATGTTCCTCGATTACTCAACGACGCTTGGACCGATTTGAAAAGTTATTTGTTTTTGTTTGCAATCTCGTTCTTATAATTTGATATCATATAAATTTTGATGAAAGACAAAGATACAAGAGTTTGAAAATCCGTTGTTGTACTGTTTTTGACATTTTTAATGGTCAAATTGACTTTTCTATTTTTGACACAGTCTATATGTGAATGTCGTGGCCAGATCTCAGAATTTCCCACATCATGAAATGCTCGATAATTTAACTAAAATAGACTAGATAGTTAAATCATTAACGTTTCACGATTTTATCATCCGCGATTGGCCATATTGTGAAAACTAGATGTCCATAAGATATTTCATTAAAATCCAGTATATATTAGTAACTTGTTTATTGTTTTTGAGTACGACAGACATTTATAAAAACTAGGAACGCTAGAAAATATTAAAAGTCCCTAAAATATAATTAAGAGGTCATTACTAAATAACACATGGGACGGGGGAGCCGCCATGTTACACATTAATAAAGTATTTCCAGCGCCTCTATCGGTAGATAATATAACTATTTTACGATAATATTAATTAAGTTTGACCATTTCACGTAGTAGTCGCACGTTTAGTTAAACATTTAGATAAACGATTGCTTATCATTGATCTGATCAAGGAACATCATGATGTGGCCAATTAACAGTGAAACATTTCATGAAGTGCCAACATTTCATGAAATTCTCGAGCATTTCATGATGTGGGTAATTTTGCGATCGGGCCACGACATAACTAATATTTATCTCGCACGTTTCTCAAATATCAAGCTTTTTACTAAGTGGTATAGTTCCGCAACGTCTTGCCTGGGTATTTAATTCCAACGCCTTACTTATTCCTGCCGCAATAGCGTCAATGCTTGACACGCCACAGGAATAGCAATGCACCATTTACATCTTTGATGTCTATAATGGTTTCTCTTTCCATCAGTAGAGTCATCTGTTTGTTTGCTATCTTATGATATTTCCTTTTAAACATTCCTTCAATAAACCATTATCTCCCGAATCACTTTATCTTTACATATAAAAAACATTGATATTTTTTATTTGAACCTAAAGCCTTGCCCAGAGTTACCCTCTGACTCATGGTACAGCACTTAATTATAAGTAAGTAGAACAAATTGTTAGATAGTTTACTACCTACACATGCAATCTTTCAAGTTTATGCACTATATTTCTGGATAATTTGCAAACTAGGTCAATTTTCAAAGCAGAATTTACAGCAAGCTTCTTAAATTAACTGTTTGCTATTTTAACTAATGTTACTTTATCAATATAATATATTAATAATTCTCAAGCATCTGCAGGTTGAACGGTAAAATATTGTACATATAGAAGAACACGACCGAATTGTCAATAGTGTCCTTCATGATATATTAATGTTTTTATCGTCTACTTATATAGCCACTAACGATCATGTTCTTTAATATTATGTATTGTTATTAATCAATGTTCCCTTTAAATTAAAAGAGAATATTGCTTAATCATATAATAAGCCACAAAGAAATTTGTGTGTGTAGACTAGTTAGTGCATCTTACAACGACATCTTACGACGACGAATGGTCAGCGTAAGATGTGTTATCTATATAGATATGTCTAGAGTCGAGTTTGTTTAAATCGTTGTTTGTAAATAAAGAACTTCTATGTGCCTTGCGCAGGTGTGCCGTGCCTACTAAACATTTTTATTGGAAAATTAGGGCAAAATTTAAATACCATTTTTTTAGATAATCCATATCATAGATTATACGTACTGAAGCAAGGTGTTCAAAGTCCAAAGCCCTCCTTTAGCATCTACAATATTTTTCCAATCAACCTGTATATAAGAAGAAGCCCTTTCAAACGGCTAAATAAAAAGTTGCAGTAAAATATATTTGGTGTTACTGTATTTGGCTAGTTTTGTTACCATTAAATCTATACATAATTTAGACTGGGCCAAAAAAAACGACTATTTTTTTTCTATCGATACTATGAAAATATCATTCATGATGATAAAAAAAAATTATTGTGAAAGTTTGAGTCCTTAATAATAATATTAAGGGGTGTATCGTTACGACTAATGATTTTTCAACAGTAATCGCATTTTTTACTCAAAACTTGTTAATTATCAATCTGAAAAATTTTAGCGATATGGATTCTTATAGGAAATTAAATTTCCTAAAAAAAAGTTATCTTAGTAAATTACCGTAAAACAAGCCGTTTCCTTGTAATCATGCCATAAACAAAGATTTAGTTTTTCAATTTTGCGTTTCGATTTTGGATTTTTGTAGCTACCATAAATATCAATATTTTTACAATTTAAAATACTTATTCTTAAAGGAAATTTAATACTCTAAAAAAAAGGTCTCTTAATATTTTCAATTAAATTCACTCCTTTCAAAGTTATTCGACGTTGAAGTTAAATTCAAAAGTAATTTATCGTTTTTTTCGCGTTACACGTGATTTTTTCCTCTTGATTGAAAAATTTATGACTTTAATATTGAGAATATTTTTTTTTTGTTGGAAGACTAAATTTTTTTGTATAAAATCATAATTTATCAATGTATTATTTTGCTTTTTAACGATTAGTTATCGACATAAATTCATTTTCACTGCATTTAACTAACTCTAATAGTAAAATAAATCCGGTCCCGTTATTATAAAATAATAAATAATCCCGTTATTATAAAAAAATAAATAATAATAAAAAATAGCTAGTATTTATACAACAACATAAACCCCGCATTAATTTGTGCCCGTTTTGAAAAATAGATTAACCACCTATCAACTTAAAGAATGATAAATGTGTCATATCGTGCGTACTAACAAGGCTATAAAAGTTATTGATGAGATCGGCCTAAAAGGACTACAAGAATATAATGTCAGCCAAAATTATCAATTTATTTATTTATTTAATGCTTTATTGTACACAATTTAAAGAGAAGTAATACATAGAGACTTATTAAAAACAGACTGTAAAATGGGCGAGCTTATCCCCAATAATAGAGATTTCTTCCAGCTGACCCGAATAAGAGTCAACACAATAATTATCGAAATGTTAACATAGTGTACAATAATCATAAAACTAGTTACATATGAATATAAAAGTCTTGACACGTTAAATTTAGCCACATAATATTTCAAAAAAACAACAAATTATGAACATTTAGTTCATATTATAATTCAATGGCCATTTTTTATAGTGAATAAATTGTAATAATACTTGAAAGTTATGAAAGTTGAAACTAATCAAACTTATACAATTTTTTGTTATTTCTAAATCAAGCAAAGTTTTTGCTTTTCTGCCATAAAGTTAACACTTAATTTTATTTATGACCAACTAATCAAATTAGAAAAATGTCGGATAGGTAAGACGCGAAATCTTACATAAACTATTGTATAAAATGCAACAAAAATTAAAGTATTACTATAATCTAAACTTACAATATAAAGGCTGTATAAACAAGCTACACTTGTATCATGCTAAAGAAACAAAAAGCAGCAAGTGTCATCTATTCAATCTGGGAACGAGTAACAAATATTTTGCTGTAAAAAAACCTAGCTCACCTTTAGCTTTCAAGTGGTTAAAATCAGCGAAATCAATATTAAAATCTAATAATCTTCTTGATGAGTGATACAAAAACGTATTATATCTATGTTGACGACATACTGCGACGTGGTAGCTTAAAATTTTATGTACTAATAAAATTGTGAATTCAAGTAATATTAATCTTTACATGTTTTTATTTTTTTATTTTTAGCATTATAAAAGTGTCCGTGATACAATTTACATTTCAGAAGATATTAATAATAAATTACAATACGATAAGCATCTATCAACATGCGTTGCTTTTAGATCAAATTTGTATGGACCTTCACGATTCTCCTTTCTTTAACATAGATCGGGTATAGTTGGGGCATAGATCGGGAATTATACCATTGTTGTATCTATTTTTGTCCTTGTAACTCACTTAAATAAACATTTCAAGCTGTACAAAAGCTACATTTTTGTTAGTTATACTCGTGATTCATCTTTTAAGATGGGTAACCTGTTAGAGATATTTATCATATGTTCAATTTACTTGTCATCACTGCACTGAAAATACTAAATTAATAATTTTAACAGGTTACTCATCTCTTCCAACGAAGCACTTCGCACTTCGAATAATTATTATAGAACTTTACCTACAGGTAAGTTCAATAAATCATTAATTTTTATATTTAAAGCTGTAAGAAGGCTAATCTTGTCATTATTATTATGACTACTGACTAGGTTGTAAACTACAACATGTTGCCGGAGTTTAATAGTACAAGCTTGTATTTTCCTGCTGCAATAGGATCGATGCACGTACATGCCGTGTATAAGCTGGGCGGGAAAAGTAGCTGTTACAATTATTCGGCTAGCCGAAAACTCCCAATATTCTTGTATATTTAGAATAAAAAACAAAATTTACAAGTTTTATAATGACAATATTTTGAACGGAAATCTTCTATGTAAGTTTCAAAAAACATATGCAATATTAGTATTTAAATTTAACAATATTATTTGTCTATTGAATATGATTATTTCTTTCTAACAGGAGAGTCATGTTTGTTGGATGCCTTGCAATGTAACGAAACCGCAGGATGCAGAGGGAAAGAGTTACAAATTTAAATTTATTATTAATCTACTATTTTATATTATGTTCTGTATGTTAAACACTTTGGTTTCTACCGACTAAACCAAAAGTTCTCAATTTGTTTGAATCTTTTTTCGTGTATGTTCCTCGATTACTCAACGACGCTTGGACCGATTTGAAAAGTTATTTGTTTTTGTTTGCAATCTCGTTCTTATAATTTGATATCATATAAATTTTGATGAAAGACAAAGATACAAGAGTTTGAAAATCCGTTGTTGTACTGTTTTTGACATTTTTAATGGTCAAATTGACTTTTCTATTTTTGACACAGTCTATATGTGAATGTCGTGGCCAGATCTCAGAATTTCCCACATCATGAAATGCTCGATAATTTAACTAAAATAGACTAGATAGTTAAATCATTAACGTTTCACGATTTTATCATCCGCGATTGGCCATATTGTGAAAACTAGATGTCCATAAGATATTTCATTAAAATCCAGTATATATTAGTAACTTGTTTATTGTTTTTGAGTACGACAGACATTTATAAAAACTAGGAACGCTAGAAAATATTAAAAGTCCCTAAAACATAATTAAGAGGTCATTACTAAATAACACATGGGACGGGGGAGCCGCCATGTTACACATTAATAAAGTATTTCCAGCGCCTCTATCGGTAGATAATATAACTATTTTACGATAATATTAATTAAGTTTGACCATTTCACGTAGTAGTCGCACGTTTAGTTAAACATTTAGATAAACGATTGCTTATCATTGATCTGATCAAGGAACATCATGATGTGGCCAATTAACAGTGAAACATTTCATGAAGTGCCAACATTTCATGAAATTCTCGAGCATTTCATGATGTGGGTAATTTTGCGATCGGGCCACGACATAATTAATATTTATCTCGCACGTTTCTCAAATATCAAGCTTTTTACTAAGTGGTATAGTTCCGCAACGTCTTGCCTGGGTATTTAATTCCAACGCCTTACTTATTCCTGCCGCAATAGCGTCAATGCTTGACACGCCACAGGAATAGCAATGCACCATTTACATCTTTGATGTCTATAATGGTTTCTCTTTCCATCAGTAGAGTCATCTGTTTGTTTGCTATCTTATGATATTTCCTTTTAAACATTCCTTCAATAAACCATTATCTCCCGAATCACTTTATCTTTACATATAAAAAACATTGATATTTTTTATTTGAACCTAAAGCCTTGCCCAGAGTTACCCTCTGACTCATGGTACAGCACTTAATTATAAGTAAGTAGAACAAATTGTTAGATAGTTTACTACCTACACATGCAATCTTTCAAGTTTATGCACTATATTTCTGGATAATTTGCAAACTAGGTCAATTTTCAAAGCAGAATTTACAACAAGCTTCTTAAATTAACTGTTTGCTATTTTAACTAATGTTACTTTATCAATATAATATATTAATAATTCTCAAGCATCTGCAGGTTGAACGGTAAAATATTGTACATATAGAAGAACACGACCGAATTGTCAATAGTGTCCTTCATGATATATTAATGTTTTTATCGTCTACTTATATAGCCACTAACGATCATGTTCTTTAATATTATGTATTGTTATTAATCAATGTTCCCTTTAAATTAAAAGAGAATATTGCTTAATCATATAATAAGCCACAAAGAAATTTGTGTGTGTAGACTAGTTAGTGCATCTTACAACAACATCTTACGACGACGAATGGTCAGCGTAAGATGTGTTATCTATATAGATATATCTAGAGTCGAGTTTGTTTAAATCGTTGTTTGTAAATAAAGAACTTCTATGTGCCTTGCGCAGGTGTGCCGTGCCTACTAAACATTTTTATTGGAAAATTAGGGCAAAATTTAAATACCATTTTTTTAGATAATCCATATCATAGATTATACGTACTGAAGCAAGGTGTTCAAAGTCCAAAGCCCTCCTTTAGCATCTACAATATTTTTCCAATCAACCTGTATATAAGAAGAAGCCCTTTCAAACGGCTAAATAAAAAGTTGCAGTAAAATATATTTGGTGTTACTGTATTTGGCTAGTTTTGTTACCATTAAATCTATACATAATTTAGACTGGGCCAAAAAAAACGACTATTTTTTTTCTATCGATACTATGAAAATATCATTCATGATGATAAAAAAAAATTATTGTGAAAGTTTGAGTCCTTAATAATAATATTAAGGGGTGTATCGTTACGACTAATGATTTTTCAACAGTAATCGCATTTTTTACTCAAAACTTGTTAATTATCAATCTGAAAAATTTTAGCGATATGGATTCTTATAGGAAATTAAATTTCCTAAAAAAAAGTTATCTTAGTAAATTACCGTAAAACAAGCCGTTTCCTTGTAATCATGCCATAAACAAAGATTTAGTTTTTCAATTTTGCGTTTCGATTTTGGATTTTTGTAGCTACCATAAATATCAATATTTTTACAATTTAAAATACTTATTCTTAAAGGAAATTTAATACTCTAAAAAAAAGGTCTCTTAATATTTTCAATTAAATTCACTCCTTTCAAAGTTATTCGACGTTGAAGTTAAATTCAAAAGTAATTTATCGTTTTTTTCGCGTTACACGTGATTTTTTCCTCTTGATTGAAAAATTTATGACTTTAATATTGAGAATATTTTTTTTTTTTGTTGGAAGACTAAATTTTTTTGTATAAAATCATAATTTATCAATGTATTATTTTGCTTTTTAACGATTAGTTATCGACATAAATTCATTTTCACTGCATTTAACTAACTCTAATAGTAAAATAAATCCGGTCCCGTTATTATAAAATAATAAATAATCCCGTTATTATAAAAAAATAAATAATAATAAAAAATAGCTAGTATTTATACAACAACATAAACCCCGCATTAATTTGTGCCCGTTTTGAAAAATAGATTAACCACCTATCAACTTAAAGAATGATAAATGTGTCATATCGTGCGTACTAACAAGGCTATAAAAGTTATTGATGAGATCGGCCTAAAAGGACTACAAGAATATAATGTCAGCCAAAATTATCAATTTATTTATTTATTTAATGCTTTATTGTACACAATTTAAAGAGAAGTAATACATAGAGACTTATTAAAAACAGACTGTAAAATGGGCGAGCTTATCCCCAATAATAGAGATTTCTTCCAGCTGACCCGAATAAGAGTCAACACAATAATTATCGAAATGTTAACATAGTGTACAATAATCATAAAACTAGTTACATATGAATATAAAAGTCTTGACACGTTAAATTTAGCCACATAATATTTCAAAAAAACAACAAATTATGAACATTTAGTTCATATTATAATTCAATGGCCATTTTTTATAGTGAATAAATTGTAATAATACTTGAAAGTTATGAAAGTTGAAACTAATCAAACTTATACAATTTTTTGTTATTTCTAAATCAAGCAAAGTTTTTGCTTTTCTGCCATAAAGTTAACACTTAATTTTATTTATGACCAACTAATCAAATTAGAAAAATGTCGGATAGGTAAGACGCGAAATCTTACATAAACTATTGTATAAAATGCAACAAAAATTAAAGTATTACTATAATCTAAACTTACAATATAAAGGCTGTATAAACAAGCTACACTTGTATCATGCTAAAGAAACAAAAAGCAGCAAGTGTCATCTATTCAATCTGGGAACGAGTAACAAATATTTTGCTGTAAAAAAACCTAGCTCACCTTTAGCTTTCAAGTGGTTAAAATCAGCGAAATCAATATTAAAATCTAATAATCTTCTTGATGAGTGATACAAAAACGTATTATATCTATGTTGACGACATACTGCGACGTGGTAGCTTAAAATTTTATGTACTAATAAAATTGTGAATTCAAGTAATATTAATCTTTACATGTTTTTATTTTTTTATTTTTAGCATTATAAAAGTGTCCGTGATACAATTTACATTTCAGAAGATATTAATAATAAATTACAATACGATAAGCATCTATCAACATGCGTTGCTTTTAGATCAAATTTGTATGGACCTTCACGATTCTCCTTTCTTTAACATAGATCGGGTATAGTTGGGGCATAGATCGGGAATTATACCATTGTTGTATCTATTTTTGTCCTTGTAACTCACTTAAATAAACATTTCAAGCTGTACAAAAGCTACATTTTTGTTAGTTATACTCGTGATTCATCTTTTAAGATGGGTAACCTGTTAGAGATATTTATCATATGTTCAATTTACTTGTCATCACTGCACTGAAAATACTAAATTAATAATTTTAACAGGTTACTCATCTCTTCCAACGAAGCACTTCGCACTTCGAATAATTATTATAGAACTTTACCTACAGGTAAGTTCAATAAATCATTAATTTTTATATTTAAAGCTGTAAGAAGGCTAATCTTGTCATTATTATTATGACTACTGACTAGGTTGTAAACTACAACATGTTGCCGGAGTTTAATAGTACAAGCTTGTATTTTCCTGCTGCAATAGGATCGATGCACGTACATGCCGTGTATAAGCTGGGCGGGAAAAGTAGCTGTTACAATTATTCGGCTAGCCGAAAACTCCCAATATTCTTGTATATTTAGAATAAAAAACAAAATTTACAAGTTTTATAATGACAATATTTTGAACGGAAATCTTCTATGTAAGTTTCAAAAAACATATGCAATATTAGTATTTAAATTTAACAATATTATTTGTCTATTGAATATGATTATTTCTTTCTAACAGGAGAGTCATGTTTGTTGGATGCCTTGCAATGTAACGAAACCGCAGGATGCAGAGGGAAAGAGTTACAAATTTAAATTTATTATTAATCTACTATTTTATATTATGTTCTGTATGTTAAACACTTTGGTTTCTACCGACTAAACCAAAAGTTCTCAATTTGTTTGAATCTTTTTTCGTGTATGTTCCTCGATTACTCAACGACGCTTGGACCGATTTGAAAAGTTATTTGTTTTTGTTTGCAATCTCGTTCTTATAATTTGATATCATATAAATTTTGATGAAAGACAAAGATACAAGAGTTTGAAAATCCGTTGTTGTACTGTTTTTGACATTTTTAATGGTCAAATTGACTTTTCTATTTTTGACACAGTCTATATGTGAATGTCGTGGCCAGATCTCAGAATTTCCCACATCATGAAATGCTCGATAATTTAACTAAAATAGACTAGATAGTTAAATCATTAACGTTTCACGATTTTATCATCCGCGATTGGCCATATTGTGAAAACTAGATGTCCATAAGATATTTCATTAAAATCCAGTATATATTAGTAACTTGTTTATTGTTTTTGAGTACGACAGACATTTATAAAAACTAGGAACGCTAGAAAATATTAAAAGTCCCTAAAACATAATTAAGAGGTCATTACTAAATAACACATGGGACGGGGGAGCCGCCATGTTACACATTAATAAAGTATTTCCAGCGCCTCTATCGGTAGATAATATAACTATTTTACGATAATATTAATTAAGTTTGACCATTTCACGTAGTAGTCGCACGTTTAGTTAAACATTTAGATAAACGATTGCTTATCATTGATCTGATCAAGGAACATCATGATGTGGCCAATT
Source organism: Apodemia mormo (assembly GCA_036924255.1). Taxonomy (NCBI): domain Eukaryota; kingdom Metazoa; phylum Arthropoda; class Insecta; order Lepidoptera; family Riodinidae; genus Apodemia; species Apodemia mormo. The sequence goes on from JAUPFN010000008.1 coordinate 12,284,002, forward strand.
AACAGTGAAACATTTCATGAAGTGCCAACATTTCATGAAATTCTCGAGCATTTCATGATGTGGGTAATTTTGCGATCGGGCCACGACATAACTAATATTTATCTCGCACGTTTCTCAAATATCAAGCTTTTTACTAAGTGGTATAGTTCCGCAACGTCTTGCCTGGGTATTTAATTCCAACGCCTTACTTATTCCTGCCGCAATAGCGTCAATGCTTGACACGCCACAGGAATAGCAATGCACCATTTACATCTTTGATGTCTATAATGGTTTCTCTTTCCATCAGTAGAGTCATCTGTTTGTTTGCTATCTTATGATATTTCCTTTTAAACATTCCTTCAATAAACCATTATCTCCCGAATCACTTTATCTTTACATATAAAAAACATTGATATTTTTTATTTGAACCTAAAGCCTTGCCCAGAGTTACCCTCTGACTCATGGTACAGCACTTAATTATAAGTAAGTAGAACAAATTGTTAGATAGTTTACTACCTACACATGCAATCTTTCAAGTTTATGCACTATATTTCTGGATAATTTGCAAACTAGGTCAATTTTCAAAGCAGAATTTACAGCAAGCTTCTTAAATTAACTGTTTGCTATTTTAACTAATGTTACTTTATCAATATAATATATTAATAATTCTCAAGCATCTGCAGGTTGAACGGTAAAATATTGTACATATAGAAGAACACGACCGAATTGTCAATAGTGTCCTTCATGATATATTAATGTTTTTATCGTCTACTTATATAGCCACTAACGATCATGTTCTTTAATATTATGTATTGTTATTAATCAATGTTCCCTTTAAATTAAAAGAGAATATTGCTTAATCATATAATAAGCCACAAAGAAATTTGTGTGTGTAGACTAGTTAGTGCATCTTACAACGACATCTTACGACGACGAATGGTCAGCGTAAGATGTGTTATCTATATAGATATGTCTAGAGTCGAGTTTGTTTAAATCGTTGTTTGTAAATAAAGAACTTCTATGTGCCTTGCGCAGGTGTGCCGTGCCTACTAAACATTTTTATTGGAAAATTAGGGCAAAATTTAAATACCATTTTTTTAGATAATCCATATCATAGATTATACGTACTGAAGCAAGGTGTTCAAAGTCCAAAGCCCTCCTTTAGCATCTACAATATTTTTCCAATCAACCTGTATATAAGAAGAAGCCCTTTCAAACGGCTAAATAAAAAGTTGCAGTAAAATATATTTGGTGTTACTGTATTTGGCTAGTTTTGTTACCATTAAATCTATACATAATTTAGACTGGGCCAAAAAAAACGACTATTTTTTTTCTATCGATACTATGAAAATATCATTCATGATGATAAAAAAAAATTATTGTGAAAGTTTGAGTCCTTAATAATAATATTAAGGGGTGTATCGTTACGACTAATGATTTTTCAACAGTAATCGCATTTTTTACTCAAAACTTGTTAATTATCAATCTGAAAAATTTTAGCGATATGGATTCTTATAGGAAATTAAATTTCCTAAAAAAAAGTTATCTTAGTAAATTACCGTAAAACAAGCCGTTTCCTTGTAATCATGCCATAAACAAAGATTTAGTTTTTCAATTTTGCGTTTCGATTTTGGATTTTTGTAGCTACCATAAATATCAATATTTTTACAATTTAAAATACTTATTCTTAAAGGAAATTTAATACTCTAAAAAAAAGGTCTCTTAATATTTTCAATTAAATTCACTCCTTTCAAAGTTATTCGACGTTGAAGTTAAATTCAAAAGTAATTTATCGTTTTTTTCGCGTTACACGTGATTTTTTCCTCTTGATTGAAAAATTTATGACTTTAATATTGAGAATATTTTTTTTTTTTGTTGGAAGACTAAATTTTTTTGTATAAAATCATAATTTATCAATGTATTATTTTGCTTTTTAACGATTAGTTATCGACATAAATTCATTTTCACTGCATTTAACTAACTCTAATAGTAAAAAAGTTCGGCTTCTTCATCAAAAGTTATTTATTTGTGTAGGGATATACTTTTTTCTGTAAACTTATACTTTTAAACCTCCGTTTTTAGCCCTCTTTTTGTTTTGTCCTTTTTTATGTCAATACTGTCGCAGCTTAATGTACTCCCCCTCCACCATTACATTTGTAAATGTTCATTAGCTTATGTAATAGTAGCATTTTTGTAAATGTTTATTAGCATTATAAGTAAAAATAAAATGATTTTTTATCTCTTTTATTAATTGTATTTGTTTTGACTTCTTATTCAATTTTTTTTCTGTAAGTAAAGGTATGTCACTAGTCAAATTGATAATTTATAATAACGGGACCGGATTTATTTTACTATTAGAGTTAGTTAAATGCAGTGAAAATGAATTTATGTCGATAACTAATCGTTAAAAAGCAAAATAATACATTGATAAATTATGATTTTATACAAAAAAATTTAGTCTTCCAACAAAAAAAAATTATTCTCAATATTAAAGTCATAAATTTTTCAATCAAGAGGAAAAAATCACGTGTAACGCGAAAAAAACGATAAATTACTTTTGAATTTAACTTCAACGTCGAATAACTTTGAAAGGAGTGAATTTAATTGAAAATGTTAAGAGACCTTTTTTTTAGAGCATTAAATTTCCTTTAAGAATAAGTATTTTAAATTGTAAAAATATTGATATTTATGGTAGCTACAAAAATCCAAAATCGAAACGCAAAATTGAAAAACTAAATCTTTGTTTATGGCATGATTACAAGGAAACGGCTTGTTTTACGGTAATTTACTAAGATAACTTTTTTTTAGGAAATTTAATTTCCTATAAGAATCCATATCGCTAAAATTTTTCAGATTGATAATTAACAAGTTTTGAGTAAAAAATGCGATTACTGTTGAAAAATCATTAGTCGTAACGATACACCCCTTAATATTATTATTAAGGACTCAAACTTTCACAATAATTTTTTTTTATCATCATGAATGATATTTTCATAGTATCGAAAGAAAAAAAAAATAGTCGTTTTTTTTGGCCCAGTCTAAATTACATATAATAAAATCGTAGGAAAGTCAAAACTGTACATTGAATATTTTTTTTAAAGAATACTTGGGGCGTGATCTACAATCGATATCGAAGCCAAAAATATAGTTTTTAGAATTTTTGTCTGTCTGTTTGTCTGTATGTATGTCCGGGGTAAACTTAAAAAGTACTGCATGGATTTATTCAAAATTTTGCATGAATATTACTAATAGGTCGCTTCAACATATGGGTTACATATTATCACGCTATCCCCTACGGGGGAGGAGCAGTGCGGAGTACACGAAGTCCGCGCGGACGAAGTCGCTGACAACAGCTAGTAGATAATATTTTGAAAATAAAAAAACAAAATATTAAAACAGTTTTTCTGTCCGCCAAATGAATGTCTCTAAAGGAAAAATTCGATATACTTTTTATTTTTTATCACAAAAAGAAAAACACGGTCAAATTTGTGAAAAACTTCAGATGAAGAAAATTACTAGATACGAAATATCTAAGGAAAAACCGTGTAATTTCGTCGCGAGTAATGGCGGACATAAGTACAGCTGTCTACTAACAATTGACAAAATGTCAAGACCAAAAAAATTATAAATATCGACATTTTATCGATATCTTTAATATTCTTTAATTCAAATAGGAATGAATAAAATATGGGTAAAAAACAGAACACGAAGACGTTATATCTAAGTATCTAATACATTTTAAACAATACGTACCAGTACAATAATTCATTTGGCGATTTCGTTCTATAATGCGTTCTACATCCTATAATGCTGCAATAAGATATAATCCTTTAATTTTTTACGTTTATATTTACTTATATTATAGAAAAAACTACAATATTTTAATTACAACCGGTAAATATTTATGTGAACAAATATCATTTGACGTTTTATATACATTGCCAGCGTACATAGTAATGGCAAATCGGCAGTAATAGGTGACGTTATTTTCATAAAATAATTTGAAATTGACACTGACAAAAATTTTGTAGCATTGTCTTTTACGAATGTTTGAACTTGTAAACAAAGATAAAGCTATTCTTATATATCCAGCGTCGAATGCATGCTATTTTATAATTTTGATTGCGTAGTCTTTATCTTCTCTTGTCAAAGTGAAAAACAGGTAACTTTCAAAGTCTTAATGCTAACTAAAAACTTTTTTTTTATAGAAGAGAGGGGCAAACGAGCAAGAGGTGCACCTGATGGTAAGTGATCACCGCCGCCCATGGACATCTGCAATACCAGAGGTCTTGCAGTTGCGTTGCCGTCCTTTTAAGAATAAGTAAGCTCTTTTATTGAAGGTCCCTATGTTGTATCCGTTCGGAAATACCCCTGCCGGTAATTGGTTCCACAACAGAGTAGTGCGAGGTAAAAAGTGTCGGGAGAATCGCACAGTTGTGGATTTCCAGACATCGAGATGGTAAGGATGGATCTTCAAATTTTGACGCGATGTCCGATGGTGGAATTCGGCGGCAGGAATTAATCCAAACAACTCGTCGGAACACTCTCCATGATATATACGATAAAAGACACAGAGAGAACCTAGATCTCTGCGCAATGCCAAAGAGTCAAGCTGTTTTGAAATAGCCTGGTCGTCAACGATTCGAACCGCTCTACGCTGAATGCGATCAAGAGGAAGAAGCTGATACTGGGGAGCTCCGGCCCAGAGGTGCGAACAGTACTCTATGTGAGGCCGAACCTGTGGCTTATAAAGTTGAAGGCGATGGACCGGCAAAAAGTACTGTTTCATTCTGCTGAGCACACCGAGCTTTTTGGAGGCTAGTTAAACTTAAATTGGTATAAGCGTTTACAGTCTGAAAATTTTGAGGTCAAAGATGGAGGTCGCTCTAATCAACATGTTACTGACAAAATCAAGATTAAAATCAATATATTAGGAATAAAGCCATAAAAAAGAAGTTAGGGGTTGACAACGAAATAGTTTTGGACCATTTGAAAAATTCTTGGTAAACAAAAAAACTCGATATTTGGTTGCCACACGTAACCACTGTCCGAAACTTAATAAATAATGTACTCATTTACGATTCTCTGTTTAAACTGGATAAAACCGAAATATTGTTGAAAATATTAATCACCAGTGATGAGGAGTGGATTACTTACGACAAAAACATGTTGAAGATGGTTAAAGAGCAGTTAAACAAATAAACAAAGTCTATGGGAGGCGAAATAACTCACGATAACATGATGTTTTATATTTGCTGGGATAGAAAGAGCGTCGATTAGTGTGAGCTTTTACCACCAAGCAAAGCCGGACTTAATCAAAAAAGAATGAAAGTGTGGAAGTAATCAACGGAATTGGTTTGGTTTATCATCACGATAACGCCAGACCACACACCAGACCAGACGGCGGCAAATGTGTAATAATTGTATAATAACGATATATATAATACGCCTGGGTCTGGTACCACCGCCTCACTTATTCCTGCCGAAATAGCTTCAGTGCTTGCCACCGTCGTATTCCGATTTGGAAGGTAAGGTAGCCGATAAACTTATGCATGTGTGTGGTTTTAGGCCTCGCTACAATATAGCAACGCACCATTAACATCTTTGGTGGCTATACGCGATGGTAGACTCTTTCCATCAGGAGACACATCTGCTTTTAAAAAAGAATTGGTTGAGTAGCTTTAAAGTCAATCTCGGGCATGCACTATGACAGAAGTGTATGTATATATAATATGTATAGATAGTATGGATAGCTCGAGTGACAAACATGCACTTTAGTCACATCATTCGGTGTAAAAAAGACAATTTAGGTCACGGCAAAGCATTGCTAAAGTGCAGGTTTGGGGCACTCTGTAACTACAAAATACTATTATAATAATATCATTAAAAAAAATTAAACCGATGAAAAGTTAAGCGTGGTCATATATTAAAATCAGTGAATGAATAATCAATCATCATTTGTTTTGGGTGTCTGTGTGGTTGTGTTTTTTTAATTATATACGACACCTCGGGGAATATTCTATCTAATAAAAGAAGAATTATCAAAATCGTATCACCCTGTAAAAAGTTACGCGTGGTCATACATTAAAATCAGTGAGTGAACAACCAATCATCTTTTGTTTATATACCCCTAATAGTTAGATTTTTAAACTTTGGACCCTGAATATCTTTGTACAACTCCATATTAATTTGGAGTTTTACGAAGATATTGGTAAAACTCCATACCAATTTGTGTTAACAATTGGTAAAACTCTATATTAATTTATGTTAATAGTATGTTACAAACACTTGTAATGTTTTACTTAGATTTAAGTAAGTGTTTGTAACATACTATTAACACAAATTAGATTTTTAAAACAAAATAAACAGGGCCACCCGCGTGGTACACCTATTCCATTCATCAAAATATCAAAATCAAACTACTCTGTAAAAAGTTAAGCGTGGTCTAAAAAAATATACTCGTCCAATTGAGAACCTCCTCCGTTTTATCGTCCGTTTATAAAATAAACACCACAATAAATAAATCATCTGGTGAGACCATTAATAATTGTGGGTCAGCTTAATTAATAAAAAATAATTTCCATTAGAAGGCCGAAGGTTCAATGGTAATCAGTATGATATTGATCTTTCTCGCCATTTGCATGCTATTTAATTCCGCTTTATTACTTGAGCCAAGCTAAAAAGGTCAGAGCTAATGGAATGGTTTCAGGTAGTGAACAAAGTTTCAGATTATGGCACCCTCGCCTGAGGAAATAACCCTTTTCTTTATTTCAATTTCAAAGTGTCTAGAAATAACGGAAAGTATAAATTTCTTATAGATTACTGAAAGTAAGGACACTTTGAGTTATGTATATAATATATTTTGTGCTTTTTGGTTTATTTAACTGGCTCTTTAATTTCAGTGTGTTATTTTTGAAATTAATCTGTTTTATTGACTTTAGATTATGATCTGGGGTTTTGTTGCTGGCCTTGCGGACTAAGGGTTTGATTATCGGACTAAGCAAAACTGTGATTCGACCTTGCCTTGGGTTCGACCCCCGGGTTAGGCTTGGGTATTATTTCGATATATGTGTCCGAAATCCAAAACCTAAGTATCAGCATATCGTTTGGAGCTGATGTGTTACCCCCGTGCCTTGAATGAGCACGTAAAGACTTCAGTCTCAATAATTGCTAGAAATAAGCGATAATCGGTTATAGGCCGTTAAAATACGCCTATGGGCAAGAATCATGATAAACCGAAAAATTCTCTAGACGTTTGCTTCACTCTTTTCAAGAAACCGGCGTAAAGATACACTTTTTATATATAATAAAATAGCAAACAAGCAGATGACTCTTCCAATTAAAGAAAAATAAGATGAAGATAGAGATTGAAATATAGATGGAGCACTGACATAAAATGTCATTCACTATGACACATTATGTCACAGTGGCTCCACTATTTGATTGATGTGTTAGTATTTTGTCTGACGCATCAATCATCTTTATTTAGAGTGTGTGTGCGTGAGCATTTTATTTATTTACATGGCTCAGCTATGTTTTGAGACTTCAATATAATGTTCGAATTACTCTTTTTTTAACCCTCGACGCAAAGCGAGAGGTGTTATAAGTTTCAGGTGTGTATCTGTGTATTTGTGTAGATACACAGATACACACCTGAAACTTATAACATCCCTCATTTTGCGTCAGATACACAGATACACAGATACAGAGATCTCTATCTGTGTATGTGTGTATCTGTGTGTCTGTCCGTGGCATCGTAGCGCCCTGGCGGATGGTCCGATTTGGTTGCGGTTTTTTAATGGAAAGCCCTATTTTGCGAGATGGTTCTTAGCTATGTTTCAATAGAATCTGTTCAGCCATTTCAAGATTAGCTCAAGTTTTTCAAGATAGCTCTTTTCTAATTGATGGAAGAAATTAAACAACTTATAATGGCTTTATGGCTTTATCAATTCTAAATTTTATATTATATAAATTTATTGATATTGCAATTACATGGTAACCTTGACGTGATATTTTGAGATCCTCATTTGAAGATCATCAGCATCTATTTAACTAGCAATTTTCGTATGTAAATAATAGATTTTATAAATATTGCAAGCAACTTTTTAACGAATTTCTGATGTTGTCTGGTCAAAAACTTGGCAAACTTGTGAAAACTCAGTGACGATGCAATACTACGGTACCATCTAACAAAGCTCATGATGTAGTCTGGACGTACAGGATGGAATTCTTTGACGCAGAGTTTAACAAAGTAACCCTGTTTGTACTCATTGTTTTTGTTGCTAAGAGTACTAAGTTTGATTAGTGCTCATGTTGACGAGGATCTGAAGATGGAGCTGAAATTTTTCTCATGATGATAAGGCTCTGAAGATTGAGCCGAAAAAGTGACATTGTAACTCCAAGAATCCAGCTTCAAAATGCAACTACAATGAACTTCCAAACTAAACGAGGTAAAGTTTTTGAATCAGCACTTAATTGTCTTGTATTGGCAAACACCTTTCCCCTTGTTGGTTCCGAGCTCCTTTGAAAAATAGAGCAACTGCCGTTCTGCCAGGCAGGTCGAAAAAGACGACCGATTGGCTATGCGAGTCACTACCACCGTGGCTACTAGGTGGTAGAGTGCTACATTGTCTCGCCCGGGTCCTGTACCACCCGCCTTACCACCACCTATTCCTGCCGGAATAGCGTCAGTGCTTATCGCTGTCATGTTCCGGTTTGGAGGGTAAGGTAGCCGGTAAACTTATGCATGTGGCATTAGACCTCGCTACAAGATAGCAACGCATCATTAACACCTTTGGTGTCTATAGGCGATGGTTGACTCTTTCCATCAGGAGACCCACCTGCTTGTTTGCTATCTTATGATATAAAAAAAAATGCTAGATGATATTTGGGATCTGATGATGGGACAGGAAAGTAACCATGGTAACTTCTAAACTAAATATGATTAGTCTAATTTGGACTTATTTGTTCTGTTTGGACAAACACTCTTGTGCTAGACGATTTTTCGAGTCTCATGATAGAGCTGGGTGTACGTAATGGGAACTTTAGGATAAAATAGAGAAACACCATCGGCTTTAGTGTCATTTAATTTGTTATTATAAGGACTTTGGAGCAAAATGGCTTTCAGTGCCTGATAATAGAGCTCGTAGATGTGCCCGAGAACTCGTCAGCTGAACCAGGTTAACGCATCAAGTGGGGACTCATTTGGTTTGTTTTAGCAAACAATTTCGTGCTGGATGATTTCCAGTATCTGATGATTAAATCGGAAGGTAGTCATGGAAACTTCTAAAGCAAACAAGATAAATTTATCGAGTTTGGGATCCTTTGTTCTGTTTAAATAAACATCCTGGTGCTAAACGATTTCCGGGGTCTTATAAAATAGCTGATGATGGAGGTCAGGTCAGGAGGTCTGGATGGAAACTTTGGAATAAAATGGAGTAAATTTATTCTAATGTATTTGGAGCAGGATGTTTTTCAGTGTCTAATAATAAAGCCGAAATAAGAACTTCTAAGCTAATCAAGATAAACCCATCAAATATGGGCTAATTCGGTTTATCTTGGCAGACACTCAGGTGCTGGATGTTTTCTAATATATTTTTGGAAATCGGAAGTAGAAATTCTTAAAAAAAAACATGTTGCTATCAGCCACATATTTAATTAATTTCACAAAAATAAATATTTAACAAAAATTAATTAACAAGATAAAATCGAAATTTAAAGGAACAGAATCTACCTACAACCTAATGCTATACGCGATAAACAAATACGACCGATGTGCACGCGTCGAACGCTCCGACAAAAGTGAGCGCCCGACGTGTGGACTTCTCGCGCCCCCCAGCAGAGGGAACGGGGAATTGTCTTCGGGGCTAATGGCCCCCTGGACAAGGTATCAATCGCTAGCCCTGTATAGGGCTAGGTCATTGGGTGAGGATAGTATGTTTGCTTCTCCTAAAGTGTGCTGTAGAGTATGGGTGTTCTGTGAATGGGTGGTACACCCCCCCGCCCGCCGCTCCCCCCTCTGTTTCTTCACACCACTAGAGGCGATCGCCCCACCGCGTTAGACCCTTGGGGGAAGCCCGGCAAAGCGACCCGCGACCCCAGTGGCGACTTGGGTAGAGGGGGGGTGGGGGGGGGGTGAGACGATTTATTGGTTTAATATGTCTCGGGGGTATGGCCGCGCGTCAGGAGGGCGCGCGTGCCAGGGGGCTATGTTGTGAATTTCGGGGAGGGAAGAGGAATCGGCTTTGTTGAAAATGTTGGAGGCTAGTCTCTTGATGAAGACCTCCAAGCTTTCTATCTTTAAGTCTCGGCTTATCACTTCGTTTGTGACGAATCTTGGGGCATTTGTGACCCTACGCAGCGCTACGTTCTGCTTCTGTTGTAGGGTTAAGCGGAGGCTTGGAGCTGTGAACTGATACCACGCAGCCGCTGCGTAGGTGAGCCTTGGTCTTACGTATGTTTTGTATAGTCCCAATTTCGTTTTTAGAGGGAGCCTGGAGTTCAAGAGTGGACGGAGTACGGTGAGTACCACCTGGGCCTGGTTGGTCACTGACTTGACGTGGCCTCGCATGGTGAGCGCGTTATCGATATTTACCCCCAGGTACTTGACGGATTTAGTCCATGTGATGTCCTGGCCTTGGAGTTTAAGTGGGGTGAGAGCTTTATTGGTCTTGGGTCGTTTAGGCAAGAGCGCTTGAGTTTTGGTGACGTTCCTAACCAGTCTGGTAATAGGTCCAGGGTTCTCTGCAGTTTGCTGATGGCAAGGGTGGGTGATATTGAAATTGAAATGTACGCTGCGTCGTCGGCAAATAAGGCCAGGGAGCAGCCGTCTCCCACCGGTATATCATTGGTGTAAACCGAGTAAAGGTTTGGGGAAAGACAGCTGCCCTGGGGAACTCCTGCTGTTATGGGTTTGATGGTAGATAGGTGGTTTTCAACTATAACTCTGGAGGTCCTATTTTCAAGGAAAGATGCAATGGTCTTTATTAGTCTTCTGGGGGTAGTGGTGTGTGCTAGTTTGTAGAGAAGGCCCTTGTGCCAGACCCTATCAAAGGCCTTCTCCATGTCCAGTAGAACTGCGACTGCCTGCTCTTTCTTGTTGCGTGCGGAGGCGAACATGTGCAGCACCCGTGCTAGCTGCAGAGTCGTGTTGTGTTCAGCCCTAAAGCCGTATTGCTCGTCTCGAGGTTTTATGTGGGGTTCCAGTTTGTGCAGGAAGAGTTTCTCGAAGACCTAGGATATTGATGGTAGCAGCGTGATAGGGCGGTAACTTTTTGGGTCCAAGATGTTTTTGCCCTGTTTTGGTATCATTATGATATGGCCTGTCTTCCAGACTCTGGGGAACTCACCGGAGCGCAGAATGCCGTTAAAGAGTCTGGTAATCGAAACGATGGTTTTGTAGGGTAAGTATCTCAGAGTTTTATTGGTGATTTTGTCTGCGCCCGGGGCCTTTCTGGGTTTAGTCTGCAAGATCTGTCTCCGTACCATCTGTGGAGAGAAGTACATGGGATCTTCTGCTGGGTCGAGATTTGGTGTAAGGTAGGCTTCGAGAAACTCATCGATCTTCTGGTCGTGGGCGGGGTCGTGGCTGGGTTTGGGCTGAACTGGCGCTCTAGGCGGTTTGCGAAAACTTCAGCTCGATCCTCCGCACGGTATCTGGGAGTGCCGTCTTCGTGGCGAAGTGGTCTCACCGGTTGTGGTGCTTTAGTTAGCTGGCGGCAGAGGCGGTGAAGAGAACCCCAGTCGTCAGCGGCCTCTTGAAGTCGGCTGTCCTAGCTTTCAGTGTTAACCCGTTCTAGGTCGGCTTTAATTTCAGCCGAGAGCCTGTTGAGAGCATTTTTCAGGATGGGACATCGATTGTTCTGCCATTGACGGCGTTGAGCGCCCGACCGCTACCTGCTCCTTTTATAAGCGGTCACAGAGGTAGTTGTGTCGTCGTTGGGGGTAATTGCGTATAATATAATAATGATGGAACTGCAAGATGGCCATCGGAGATTGGGCTGATATAGTTGGCCTTTATTATTAGGAGATTTGCAGGGTTTGATAATGGAAGTAGAAAGTGGCCATAGAACTCCTGCATTAAACCAAAAAAAGCTCATAGAGTTGGTCTCATATGTTATATTTTATTTATGTTATATTTTATACATTCTCTCATATGTTATATTCATTTCATGTTATATTTCTCATATGTTATATTTTATACATTCTAAAGAAAAATAATTTACAGGGTTACATAGTGGAGCTGGAGGCCATAGAAGTTTTGCAACAATACGAGTACAACTCAAATTCATTGAGGCAGAAACCGTGCTAAATTAACCTGATGCTACAAGATACCTTTCGTAGATTATCAGGTCTTTTCACGTTTTGCTTTTAAAATTATGCATATGTTGTAGAATGGCGAACTGAGGATGTGTCGGGGGTTTTTGAAATTTTTAATTTTATCTAGTTGTATTATTAGGTCTAACTTTAAATCAAGCAGTTGATTTACCAGATGTTACGAAATAATCGCAGTCTATATCCATCAAAAATGTAAATGATTCATAATTGTCTACGTAGCAAGAATATAACGCTACTTAACCAGTACTAATTAGAAGCTGTTAAATGATGTAATCTTCAGAAATATCCAGATCAACATGAAGAAACTGATAGATGTTTCGTTTTATTTTACGCTTTAAATTTATTTTCAAACCAATATTAGCTTTTTGAGGCAAATCGCAACTGTAAAAAGACTTATTTTATATTTTTTAATATTAAAGTTTAAACAAATGAATAAAGTTTAAATAAAACAAATAATCAAAATTTGTATTATTAGGCTGTCTATCCTAATAAATTCTTCACTTTTGTACTTTATTATCGTTTCACTTATAACTACATTCATATATTCATACATCACTTGGAAACTCAAGTAAATATATGAAAATGCGAGAAATATTTCTTAGTTTGCAAACTTTCTTAGAAATGTAAAAAGTTTTGGTAATATTACTTCTTATTCCTTGTGTAGGTACATCAACAAAAGAATCGTAACTAAGTTTGTTCGAATCTAGGAATCACGATCATTGTTTTTGTTATAATTCCAGTTAGCTGTTTTACCCTTGAAATAATGATAGATGTTAATAAAATATCTAGTACTAGCTGTTACCGGCAATTTTGTTTGCGAAACCCAAATACTTTAATACTTTTTGCTTAGAAGAGCAAAAATGATGGTTGGAAACCATCTTCACATTAATTAATACCTTTCAATTGAAAATAGTTTGGAGCACATCGGTCAGATGGTTTTAAAGTCTATAACAGAAATAGGTGAAAATATTAATTATAGTTCTACCTATTTCCGAAGATAACTCTAGGCGATATACTAATGTTTTTAATTTTTTTTTTTATTTATTTATTTAATATGATGCACAAACAGTTAGTGACAAAACATTACAAAATATTATAATTACATCAGTGTATATAAACCAATCACTTAACCAAAGTATGTCATACAATTTAGGATAGTAGTGCTCCTCTTTAATTATACTAATTTTTATACTATGAAATTAAAGAAATAAGATAAAATAAAAAAGTAAATTAAGTAATAAAAAAAAATGTAAGCAAAAACAAAACTTGGTTAATTATTCTATGCCATTAGAAACAAAACATTTCTTCACTTGCCTCAAAAAAGTACTTTTATTAGCATTGAAAATGTCTAGGGGTTTAAAAAGTGCGCTTTTATCGTTATATAATCTACACATCCTGATAAGAGGATTGTAGAATGATGTGTTGTTTTTATACACTCCAAGAACGAATGTTTTGGGAAACCGAGTTCCATACCTGGTGTTGAAGTCTATTGACGCTAATAATGATGGCGAGTCAATATAAGAGTGAATAATTTTATGAAGACACATTAAAAGGGATTTGTCACGTCTGGTATGCAGAGAATCAACGCCAAAGTACTGTAAGCGATTGAAGTAATCTCTGAGCATACGAGAGCGACCAGCGCGCCAACTGATCACCTTTAGACAGCGTCGCTGTATACCCTCGATTCGATCAGAGTGGACCTTGTAATGAGGCGACCAAACGACAGCAGCGTATTCAAGAACACTTCTGACGAGACTGAAGAATAAGTGCAGAGTAGTTTGGGGTCTTTGAAACTCTTTGGAGTGGCGCAATACGAAACTTAATATCTGATTTCCTTTATTTATAATGCGATCGTAATGCTCTCTAAATGACAACTGGCTATCAATTAACACTCCTAAGTCATTGACAGTGTTATGTCTAGCGATTGTGTGATTATTGATTTTATAGTCATAATTAATCTTTTTCTTATTTCTGGTAATCGACATGACTTTGCACTTCTGTTCGTTCAGGAGCATCAAGTTTTTCTTACACCAATCAGTGATGCGATCCAGGTCATTTTGCAATGACAAACAATCTCTACTGTCGGATATCGTTCTAAATATCTTAAGGTCATCTGCATAAAAGAGGCATTCATTTGAGATGTGACTAGCAAGATCATTAATAAATATGATGAAGAATAAAGGTCCAAGATGTGACCCTTGTGGTACACCAGAGGGAGCCTCAGCAGGTGAAGACATATATCCCTTTAATGCGACTATCTGATGACGTCTAGTTAAATATGATTTTACCCATCTTAAGAGATCACCATGTATTCCGTATGCAGCTAATTTTAGGCAAAGAATGTTATGATTAACGCGATCGAAGGCTTTGGAAAAATCTGTATAAATGGCATCAACTTGGCGTTTATGCGCAAACGCTCCACAGACATAATTTTTGTATAGCAATAAGTTACTTACAGTGGATCGACCACGAACAAAACCGTGTTGCGATTCACTTATATATGGTTTCACATGATTAAGGATAACGTTGTATACTAATGATTCAAATACTTTAGCCAGACATGAAAGAATACTTATAGGACGATAGTTTTCACATTTAGATTTATCTCCAGTTTTGAATATTGGTACAATATGTGCAGTTTTCCACGTACTTGGAAATATGCCCTCTGAAAGCGATTTATTGAAAATTATAAATAGTGGTGTTGAAAGTTCGTTGGCACACTCTTTCACAAGAAACGGGGGGATTCCATCAGGCCCGGCACCTTTGTTGGGATCAATATTACATAGTTTTGCTAAAATGTCTTTACGTTCAATGTATACCGAGGAAAGCGTACTGTTGTTTAGACTTGAAATATTGTATTGATTTGAGATATTTGTATCGTGAGAGTAAGCCGTAGAAAAAAATTTTGAAAAAAGTTCACAAACAGAAGATCCATATGTTGCCGTTGAGCCATCGTAGGACATTTTCTCAGGGATAGAATTCACTGGTTTTATCTTATTAATGTGTCTCCAGAATGCACGGGGATTATCTATACAAGATTTTTCTACATTTTTTAAGTAAGTATCATAACACTCACTCATTAAATCTTTACTTCTTTTTCTTAGCATTGAAAAAGTGTCATAGTCGCGAGGATTACCATACTTTTTGTACCGATTGTGAAACTTATTTTTTTCTTTAATACATTTTTGCAATGACAGGCTAAACCACGGTGGATAAGATGACCTTTTGTTATTAATGCTAACCACAGGTGTATTTTTTATTATTATAGTATTAAAAGTATCGTAAAATTTTATAACTGCATCTTCCACACTGAGGTGCTCCAATAATCCAAACCAGTTCTTTGTTTCCAACTCGGATTTTATTTTAAGAATGTTACACTTCCTAAAGTTTAATTTTGTACCTGCGCATGTGGATAGCGTTTTATTGTCTAGGGTGTGAATATTTACATCAATGTTAAGAGCAGGATGTTGCTTATCAAGTTTGGAGAGTTCAAAACAACGGGAAACTTTACATGTAGTCGAGGTGCAGAGTACTAAATCAAGCACTCGACCATTATTATTGAAAGTATCATTAAACTGCATTAAATTACATACGGCCATGAAGTCAACAAGGGCAAAAGCTTTGTCATCTAAAATTTTTCCTGGTGTTAATGGGCAATCCAGTGGGTCAGCAGTCCAAGTTATGTGTGGAGTGTTAAAATCCCCAAGAATTAAGAAAACTTGTGAAGAATCACAACTAGTGACATTTTTTATGCAATGATCATAAAAGGCAGATAGTGTAGTAGCATTTAATTCAGGGGGTAGGTAACAAAGGCATAAATTAAGGCAGTAGGCGTTTAAGAACTGGTTTGAATGGATAGTCAACCAAAGGTCTTCGAATTCGCTATCCCATGAATATTGGCGAGTAACATTAAAATCCTTTTTAACAGCGACGAGAACTCCACCACCATCAGCCTTTTGACTGTTACTTGTATAGCGATCCCTGCGATAAACAATGTATCTTTCATCAAATAATTCCTCTGAGTAAACACCAGCATTGAAATTGGTTTCCGTCAAACAAAGTATATCATAATTAGAATTTAATAAAGACAAGTAAAAATCTTTTGTTTTTGTTCTTAAGCCGTTGACATTTTGGTAATAAATAATCATAATGAAAAAGGTAAGAGTTCCAAATATAATAACAATTTAAAATTACTTATGAATTAAATGTAGTCTAGTGTCTATGGTCAGAAGCAAGATTTTCGAGTGTCTTTCTATCTTTTATGCGGATTGCTGCCGATCCCTCATCTTTTCTGATAAAAACTTGACCATACTTAACCCATACAAATTTAAAGGATTTGTCCTTACAAAATTTTCTAGCAGCGGCATGGAGTTGTTTACATTTTGGAGACAAATGTTCTGCAACGTATATCTGAGTTGTTTCCCCATTTAGTCCAATGTGATTTGTGCCTAGCTTGTCATTTGGATTTGCCTTGTTGTAACGATAAGCTGCCGATAAGACAGAGTCGCGAAGTCGAGGTGAAGATAGTGTCACAACAATACTCCGAGGACGCTTCGATGTTTGATCAAATTTAGCCACTCGACGGCAAGCTCGAATGTCATTATCCGCCATAGATACCTTCAGGATTTCACATATTTTTTAAATATAGTAAGGACGTTTTCGTTACGCCTTTCTGGAACGGAGTGTAGTTCAACATTGTGATCTCTTGAAGCTTTTTCAAAAGAATTTAATCGACCCTCTAGTTCTCTAATTTCTGTTTGCATTCTTGTTTGCTCTAACTGCAAGGAGATTACGAGGTCGTTTTTTGACGTTATTGTTTGTTTCAGGTCGTTTTGTTCTGAATTAATGAATTCTATTGTAGTTGAAAAATCCTCTTTGATATTTTTAATTTTTGAGTCTAATTCTGTACGTATCATTTCTTTAATGTCCTTTTTCAAGTCAGACCGTAAAGTATTCATAAAAGAAGAAGAAGGACCAAACTTATCATCCAGCAACTTGCTAATACTTTCAAGCGTTAGTGGTTCACTAGCATCTGCGCATAATTCACCGGGTGCCGGCGGTGGTGAGCGAGATTTTCCTTCCTTTTTACGGTGGTGCCGACTTGGTTCAAGTTCTGATACTGATATTTGGTCATCATCAATAGACATGTTAGTTTCCTCCATTAAAAGATTGAACTGATTGCGTATAGGGGTATTGTCATTCCGACGACGACGATTATTATTGATATTCGTACAATCGTGGCATATCCAACATTTATGTTTAATGGTCTCGTACTCTTTGCGTAGGATGTTAAGACATGAGAAGTGAAACTGGGAGGCACATTTGTTACACTTTAATAGATCTTCCTTAGTAATTTGATCTCTACAAGCCGTACAATACATTTTGGCACTTTATAAATTTTTTAAAAATGTTAAAAAAGTTGAAGATACTTTTTGCGCCCTTTTGAGATTCGAACCTGCGATCACTGGAACAGGGAAGGTGATAGGCGGCGCTTTCCACGATATGCCACAGTTACGATGTTTGAAGCGTCGAATTGCAAGATACCAATGTAATCGCAGATAATAAGCAGCTTATATCTGTTTATTTAGTCAATGAATAATACAAAGTACCCACAACACCAGCACTTAAAAAACAATGTCTTCTTGCATTACGAGCTATTTTAACACTTTATTCCTGGCTAATTTTCAGTTATTTTAGTATTATAATTACACAGCACAGTCCACAAGAGAGTTAATTTCACACTTATTTAAATTTTGATTGAAATTATGCAATAATTGATTTATTATCATTATTTTTACATGGAGCTTATTGTATTAGCGTTAGCACGGTACGAGCGCGCGCGTATCCGTATTTAAAAAAAGATGGCAATAAAACTTGCAAAAACTTTAAACACAACTCATAACTACGTTTTACGCTTCATTTAAATTTTAATACTGATATTGCCTCCTCATGCTTGATTATAGCTTCTTCGGGTCAGTTCGCATACTCCAGACGAGGTTTCGGAGGCGTTATTGAGGAATATTTTTCCATTTTTTTATCAGGGCCTGTTTTGTTTTAAGTCCTTTCATATAAATGATGGTCTGTGGCTTCTGGCCTGGCCTTTCACCAGGAAATAAAATTTGTAAACCGGTTGACTCCCTAAAACTTCCCGCTAAATCGAGATATTTTAAGCTCAAAAAAACAAAAACTATACCTAAGCATAGATTTTTCCAGTGTTCAAAAATTAAAATTAAAATTAAAATTTTTGAAAAACTGACAAGTTGAGACACTTTTGCATTTGCATTTGCAAATAGCTGCAGATTCTATGCTGCAAAGGACACCTACCGCAGAGATCATGATCCTAGATGATTTTAATGTCCATCACACCGACTGGTTCTGCTCACGCACTACCGATCACGCGGGGAGGTCTTTTCGCGATTTTACTTTGGCGTATAGTCTTATGCAATTCGTAACATTACCCACGCGAGTTCCAAATGTGAATGACTTTTGTAGGCTTCCGCCGTGTTTGACATTACAAGCCAGCAGATTGGGACGGGATGCGGTGCTTCTTTGCCTCCTACCGTTGGTGGCGAATGTGTTTCTCGTTGGATGATCCAGATATCGTTAATGACTCTGTCACTGATGTGGTGCTACAGAGTATGGAAATATTCGTTCCGGTCTCTGCGGCTCCTGTCGGTGGCAAGTCCTAGCCTTGGTTTGGTCACCACTGCAAGACGGCTTCGCGCCAAATCAGGAGTGCTACCGGGCCTGAACTGCTGCAATGGCATTATATGATGAAAAAACTAGCGCCTTAAAGATGTCCTTCAAAAGATTCATTGACAAGGCAAAATCAGAGCACATTGGCAGGAATGGTGAGAAATTAGTTTGCCTTCCTTCGGGCACCCGTCAGTTCTGGTCTCTTGCCAAGACTACCTTAGAGAAGTTTTATCAGCCGTCTCTTCCATCCCTGCACAGAGAAGATGATTCTCTGGCTTATACCACAAAGGAAAAGGCTGATCTGCTGGGTTCATTCTTTGCGGCCAACTCAACTCTAGATAACTAAGACAACACATAATCAGTCATCAATGCGTTAAGCACTGTTTTCCATGAACATCTATAAGTCGTCTGGGCCGGATGGCTTATCCCCTATAGTGCTTAAAATGTGTGCTTCGGAGTATTAAAACGTCTGTTCCAGCTCTCTTATTCACTTGGCGTAGTACCGAAATCGTGGTAAACGGCTTTAGTGCAACCTGTACCTAAAAACGGAGATCCTCGAATCCGTCAAACTATCGGTCGATAACCATTACCTCTTTGTATTCCAAAATCATGGCGAAGATAATTAACTGCCAGCTTTTGAAGTGTTTAGAGGAGCACCAGCTGATTAGTGACCGCCAGTACGGTCGATCAGCTGGTGATCTAATATACCTATTACATCGCTAGGTGTAGACAGTTGAGTCCAAGGGGGAGGCATTGACTGTTAGTTTAGAAACAGCGAAAGCCTTCGATAGGGTGTGGCACAGAGCGTTTCTTTCGAAGCTTCCTTCTTATGAGCTTCTCGAGAAATTATGCAAATGGATCACCAGTTATAGTTTATACTTTCCATCGTCTTCACTTGGTGAAACTGCATATAATCTTTGTGTCTGTAAAATGATCAGGTTTTAAAAAAATAATAACATAATAAGGTAAAATGTTTATATAAAAGAAGCCCTGATGATGCTTTAATAGGCGAAACCGATTGGCTGTAAAATTAAGTGATGGTGATGTAAATAAAATTTAAATTGCATTTGTGAAACAGTACAAGTGTTTATATCAAAGAATTAAAGGATCACCAGCCAGCCACCATTTTTGGCTGATCGGAGCATTAAGTTTGTAGTCGACAGTGAGTGCTCTAACCTTAAATTTGTCAATACTGGTGTTCCGCAAGGCAGCGTGCTATCGCCTATACTGTTCATTCTGCATATAAATGACATGTTGCGAATCAGTAACATTCATTGCAATGCAGATGACATAACTTATGATGCTTCGTACTCCGATCATAGCAGTATTTCTCGGGAACTCGTCAATGAGAAACGGAACACGCTAGTGTTTGAAATCGAGACTCAGCTCGACAAAATCTCGGAATGGGTTTAACTCAACTTAGTTTAATTTAACCCTAGGAAGACACAGATGTGTGCGTTCACCGCTAAAAAGTTCTTGCCGTTGAGTTTCATCATCGGAAATCGTGGCAAAACTCCAAGTTCTACCCTCATCACCTGGATGTCTGAAAATCTACAACCGTGTGATTCAATTGGATGTCAATTATGTGTAACATGATTTAACGTGCATACTCGTGTGGTGGGATGTAATGTCAGATCCTTATCCGTTAAATCAAAATACGTCAGTGACAAGCGTTGACTCTATTTTGGAAGGAATAAGTAAAGCGGTGACGCCAAACCCGGACGATACAAAGCAGAACTCTACTACCTAGTAGTCACAATGTTAATAACACGTTTGGTTAACTATTCACCTTGTACGAACTGCTTGACGAAATTTCAGATGGTCTATCTAAATAACTTCTAAAGTAAGGAAAATGCAGTGTCAGGTATCATAATCCACACAAAATTACTATCTTCAAATTAAAACTATTCTTTAAAACAATATCAGACTATAATATTTATTTTAAGAATTAAAACCATCGCTAAGGAAAGTTCTGATCGCTTCCAATGATTAATTTTAATTAAATTTGATCGTAGGATTTGATTGAATATTTCAATCAAGATAAGATGCAAATATTAATTATTACATCTACTTACGAATTCTGTTATACCAAAAATGATTGTAAAATATAGAAATACCCAATTCCACGAAATGGTAGGCTGAATTTCGATTAAAGCACCAGTGATTATTCAATTTGATATACTTAAAAACAGTTTAACGCACCTATTCAATTTCGAGCACTTTTACACTTTTATAGAAAAAACTGAAAAAATCACTAACAATTACCTAACTAGGAATTTTGACAAATATTTCATGCATCTTTACGGAGATCGGTAGATAATGTTAAGTCTAAATTTAACGTTGACACCATTACTAACTTGTTTCCGTTGCAATAGCAGCAATACTTGTCTCTATCGTATTCAGTTTGGAAGGTAATGTAGCCGGTAAACTTTTGCATATGGCATTACCATCCCCCGCCAACAATATTATGAACATTTTTGGTGTCTATGATTTTTCTTTCCTAATAATGTATCCTAATTATGAAAAAATAATTTATATATATCTACGAGTATTACTTTGGGTGCAAATAGAAAAAAAAATTTTATAAATTAGAGTTAAGCACATAACGAACCCGATTCCTACTAAAGTGATTAGTGCGGAGTCCCTGATTCTATCCATTCTCGATTGTGCGGACGTTTATTATGTTTATTTGGCCAACGAACAGCTAAATAATCTATAGCGGCTCCAGAATCAACGTAGGTAATTAGATTCACATTTCGTTTACGGGAGTAGAATCATGTTTCCGAATACAAAATATGATTCAAGTGGCAATCTGTTATATATTTTGCATGTATGGTATATGGTATGGTATCCTCTATTATACGTCATTATTGAACTTTTCGTTTAAATCAATAACTCAATCAGAATTACACAGATTACCGGAAACAAATTCGACTTAATTAACACAGTTTCAGAAATATTTTTTTAGACCGTACACAAAAAAGTTAACCCAGGGAACTATTGAGTTCCCTGACACAGGATATTTTTTAGAATTCACAAGGAAATTGTAATCCAACTACTCACAATCTAGTACTATGTTGTCGCAGAAAAAAGTAAGGATGTTTCAAGTTTTGTATAACAATAATAAATTAGTTTGTTTGATTTTTATTTTACATTTTATTTTAAGGCGAGGCATCGGGACAAACGGGAAAAAACTGGTTTGCTAAATCACGTTTTTTGTATTGTTTGTTAAATAACAATTTTTCAAAAATTACACGATATAACTGCAGATATTATCTAAGGAATGTGCTAACTTAATATATGATAGAATGTACATTACTCGATCATATAAAATTCCGAAAACAGGCTAAAAAAATCGCTAAAACAAATAATTTGTTAATAATATTTCTAATCTTCCACATTTTTTTTTATATGGTGATATTTAGTTTTAAATACAAAAAAGAATGTGCTCAATTTTGGTTTTCAGCTGAAGTCCTGTATTTATCTATCCAAAAATTAGCACGTTTCTCAGCGGTTTCAGAACATACTGCGCCGCCCATTTTCTATAGAATTGACGCGCGTCAAAATACCTCCCCTTAAGCAAATACAATTATTTCACAATAGCAAAGTGTGTAGACTAGTACAAGCCGTGTATAAATTTAATCGACTATGACGGCGGCAGTTTGTAGGAATTGTCCAAACATTTTGTCCAAACTAACAAGTGGATATAAAAACAAGAAAGAGCATCCCTTTCTCATTTTTATAGCAAATAAAAGCTCTCTCATAGCAAACAAACAAATGGTTCTCCTGATGAAAAGTGAAACCGTTACCTATAGACACCAAAGATGCAAATAATGCGTTGCAATCCTGGTAGTGTAATGGCAATGCTACATGCATTAATCTACCGGCTACCTTACCGTCCAAAGTGGACCACGACAATGACAAGCATTGACGCTATTACGTCAGGAATATATAAAACAGTGGTACCAAATACCCGGGCAAGTTGTTACAAAACTCTATCATCTAGTAGTCACGATGATATTGGAACGTAATCGGTAAACTTTTACGACCTGCCTGCTAGAACGGCAGTTGGTCTATTCTTCTAAGAGCATGTACCAACACGGGGGAATATTAGTATAGATATAAATATTTGAGCAATACAAAAGATTCCTTGTATAGGCACAAAAACTTTTTGCCTATCTCTACAAAAATTGCATAACTACTGCTTTTTTTAAAAATTGCATTAGTACTACTAATCATTGATTATGCCGGTGTATGTTACTCTGATCTCAATCAAATTCTTCTAGACAAATTAGATCGAATTCGGAATAACTGTATTAGAATTATCTGCGGCCTGCCCAAGTTCGATGATACCTCACAGTATCGTGCTACTCTTAAGTGGTTACCTATACGTCAACGCAGAGATTCAAGAACGTTATGTACTTTATTTTCTATATAACACGACCCGTCAGTACCTGCGTACCTCAAGTCTCTTTTTGCTTGGCAAAGTGACACTCATAGTCGGAACCTGCGGTCTCAAGAAAATTTGTCCTCGTATGTTCCGTTTTGTAGATTTTCTTTTACAATCTCTTTCTCATCTAGCAGTTCGTTTGTGGAATGCACTTCCTGAGGATATTAGGAAAGTGTGTTGTGTAAGCGAAACCGGTCGAAAATTAAATATAATTATCTTATTGTGAAACAGTACAAGTGTGATCAGCTAGCCAATATTGTGTTAAGTTACCTCAAAATTATCATTTAAGAGACAGTTGAAATTATATTTCGATCTTTCGAGTTAATATAAATATAATGAGTTATAACGTGTTCTTTGCTCACAGTTTTATGATGATTTTAATCGTATGTATTTATAAATATATGTATGAATATAATGTATGTATGTATATATTTATGTATATGTATAATGTATATAGTATATAGGTATGTATATGTATATATGTGTTGTATGTATAATTCTTTAAATTTTTAAGATAGTTTGTTTTTTGTTCTCTTTTAAGATTACTATGTTCTTAAGTAAATTAAGATGCACCACCTCCACTAGTCACGTTTCTGTTTTTGCACGAGGTTGGCTAGGATAGAATGCCTTTGGGCGTTAAGTTTAACCTATAGGTATGCGTTTTTGTTGTCCATGAATATAAATAAATAAATAAATAAAGTAAAAGATTTCCAATACAAATATTTTTGTAACGGTTTAACACAATTAGAAAACTTTAAAACGGAAACAATTGTTTGTGGAGCTAGATGAAATTTTGCTCGTTTCAGTTTGTTGCAAAATTAAAGAACTTCCCAGCTGGTTCTCGCTTTTACCAAACCAGCTAACTAGTTAAATAAATTGAACTTTACAATTCTGTCAAATTGAGCCCGCAATTTTATGCCTCGGAAACTACAGAATGTCAGCCAACATGACCGCCACATTATACTTAGAATGAAATTAATTATAATCTTCTATCTATTGGATTTGATTTAAATTATCCATCTATGTGATTTCTAGCACAAAAAATAAAATACCTATTTTTATTTTACGGAATCTTTTCCTAAATTCAAACTATGGGTTATGGATTATGGCGAGTCTAGACAAGTGGCATAAAAGCCCAAGCGGAGACCGTCAAAAAGGGTGGTGATCCAGAATAAGAATAAAAATTGACTTCATTGCTTATTGGACATTAAGCAAATAATCGATAATCAATCGGTCTGGCGATTGTAACATATTTTTTCAACTTCCCACTACATACGTTGAAATGTTATTAAAATACAACCCTCAGCAGCTCCTGAGTTTTCGAATTATGAAAAAAATCCCGAAAATATCAAAGAACATTTTCCTGATTTGGTAATTATAATATTGAATCCGATACCTCATGATTTGAGTCGAAAAAGCCAATCACTGTATAACCATGCTGTCCTTAATATTTGTATAAGAGAGTTGTTCAATAAATGTGTAATTTTTCACATTTTTTTAACTTACCACTACGTATGTCGATAAGAAAGATTTTCCCGATTTTCGAAAATAGAGTTGTCACTAGATGTCGTCCACGTTTTGAGGTCCTAGAAACCTTTTCCGATTATTTTAACGATGACGTCAGTATGTCTGGATGTATGTATGTGTGTGTGTGTGTGTGTGTGTGTGTGTGTATAAACATCTCATAACTTTTGAACGGCTGGACCGATTGAAACGTGGTTGATAGCATTTGATTGGATTCCGCTCAACTTAGACTTTCTGAAAATTTGAACCAAGTCGACCAGGAGATTTTGAGAAATTTTGAAAAAACACCAAAAAAATTTTTGGCGAAACAGTATTTTTTTAATATAACTTCCAGAATGATGTACCGATTGAGTACAAGAACTAATCAGCTCTATTCCTCAAAAAACTACGTCTGATACATAATTTTCATCAAAATCGGTTTATCCATTTGGGAGTAATCGTTGACGAAAAATTTAAAAAAAATTTTAAAAAAACTTATAGCTTTCCAATTATTAAAATTTTGTTGTTTTTAGCAAACTTACTTAATTTTTTTAAATAACTTTCAAGTTGACTGACCGATTGACTTAAAAATCTTATCAGCCTTTTTTCTTTAAAAACTGCGTCAAATACCATTAATTTAATCAAAATCGGTCAATTTGTTTGGGATTTATCAGTGAAGAAAATTAAAAATAAAATGTTTTTTGACATTGCACCGAAATTTTTCATCCGATCCATTATTTAGCTAAAGCAATATTTTAGATCTCAAAAATTGAGTTAAATGCCAATATCGTTTTCAAAATACACAGCATTTCAAAAATTAATATACTGCCATTTTGAACAAAATAGATGTTTGAACTGAAAAATCTATGCTTATATTTTTTACTATTTTTAGCTTAAAATACCTTAATTTAGTGGGAAGTTCCAGGGATGGCCCGTAGGGTCAACCGTTTCTCCTTTTTTTGTAGAAATTTATTTTTGCCTTTTTCTATTAATGAGTTAGAACAAATCTATTTAAAGTTTAAAAACTTTTGAACTTTAGTTTTTTGTTATACCCTATATATTGAGGGTCTAGTATCAGTTTTGTCAAAAGTAGTAGTGCCAGTCTTAAATGTTTATGTTTTACTGATCAAAATACCTTCACGTAGTAATAGGATGTTTACTATATGAAGGTATTTTGATCAGTAAAACATAAACATTTAAGACTGGCACTACTACTCTTTTTTAATTCTTTTTCTTTCTATGAAATAATTGGGCAAATTACAGATCGCCAGACCAATGGATTATTATTTCGTCTCACGTCAAAAAAACAATAAAATCCCTTTTTTTAATCCTGGATCCTCACCCATTTTGACGGTCCCAACTTGTAATAAAACGCTCGTAGAATAGAATGTTAAATGTATAGATGCTGAGTGTTAACTCCAGTTAGTCAAGGGCAAGGAATTTATTTAATTAAACAGCAACTGATAAAATACATATGAATATTAAATACAAAATACAAAACTGATTACTCTTTGTTATCACATTTCTCAATTTCACAAGCACGAATGTCTCTAGAACATATTTGTCATTATGACATGACATATTGACAAATTGTCAAACCTTTTTATAATGTTTTATTCTAGTTGATTATCGACTTAACTATTACCTTAATCAAATACTTGACTTTAGGGTCTTTAGTCGTTTCGCACCACGAGCGGTTCAGACCGCGGTGTGAATTGCCGAAGAGCTCTTTTGGTAATAGTCGTTTCGCACCGCAGTGATTGAGCAGTGCGAATCGGCCAATCCCTTACTGTACTGGGTTGATTTACACCGCTGTGCAGTATTTTTTTGGATGAATGAATTTGAACAGAAAAGAAATGTAGTTTTATGACAAATTCTTTATAGTACAACCAGGCACAAAATAACAGGATAAACAAAATAATTTATAAGTTACATAACATGTTGTAAGGAACTACGCAAACTTTTAGTAATATTGCACTGTCTTCTGGGTCCAAGGTATACTTAGTCAAGTTTGCAATTTTTATAACAGTTTCCTGTAAGGACTCATTTTGTGATTCTGGTATACCAACGATTTCAAGGTTTGCAGCTTGTACCACTATTCCTGTTTTAAAATGGAGTCCTGAAAATCTAATATTTTATTTTCCATATTTATTATTTCACTGCCGAGTTTTTTTTATTTTCAGTAGGCAACTTACTGATTGGCTGAGGTAGAGCATCTAATGTTTTTTTTGGAGTCATCATACTGATTGCTGATCACTTTAACGGATTCTTCAGTACCAGATAGTTTTTTTATTTATTACGTTAATTGCTGAATTATTTGCATCTTGCATCATCAAAGGAAAATCACACCGAACTACAGTGAGGACTTCATCATATACAAGACTAAAGTTAATATCATCATCCACAGGTTTAATAGATGAGCTAGAAGGTACTGTAATACCTTTATGGTGTTACATATAAACTGGCAGCTTTGTCTGCTTTCAAATGTAGAACTATTTTGTTTAGAAAAAGAAATGTATTAGAATAAGAGTGTTCTTTTTGATTCGGTGGGGAATGGTCGGATCCCCGAGAAATAAACGAAGATACATTATGAGAGTTTATTATAAAAGAATCCTGAAAAATCCTGCCGATCTTCGGATCCTCGAGCAGCCAAGCGAGTCAAAGGAAGATCCCCTAGTAAAAGGGGGTATGATTGGTGGAGTAACACGTCCGGCTGATAGATCGCCGGGCGGGTGTTACAGTACCTTACCAGGGAGAGTCAGCGAGGCAAGGTCTGGCGATGACTTTTTTTCTTTATTTGTGCTTACTGACCTCACAGGTGTGTCTTTATTATTACCCTTTTTCTTTTCCTTAGATGAACACAATGGACATATTCAAGATTTTTTACAGGATAATCTTTTTAACCAACACACGCATGGTGGTAGCCCTGACCGCATTTTTTCCCGTGCATTTTAAAACATTCTGGCAACCGTTACACGCAGCTATTGTACTCGTTTGTGAAAATATACGAACACTTGAACACGACAATAAACTGTTTTGTATATAGTTAGCTTAACCAGTTTAAAATACGATCATCATAATACATTACTATTTTATGAATAAACACTATTTAATAAGTAGAAAAAGGAAAATTCAAACTTAAGAGTAGTGTTGTCAATCACCTACCCAGCAGTGATAGTCTAAGAGCTACTACTATACATATTATATTTGTTTTAACACTTGGCTTAAACAATTGATTACTAAATAATAATGTAAGAAATAACCTGTGATTATCAAGAAATATTTTTAAGTTAAATGATTAATATCGATCAAACTGTGATTTTAAACAATTATAGTCTTACTACAAAAAAGATATACATTAGTCGAGCTGCGAGCATAAATGACACCAATAATATATATTTGTTTTAGCACTTGAGTAAAACAAGGGTGTACCTACTATTATTAGGATTTTTTTACGTTTATCTTTTTTGTCGTTTTTACTCAATCTGTGATTATGTTATGTTTAAATTTTATATTTTTTTTTAAATATGATTATTACGTACAATTTCGCTTTTTTTACTAACCACTTTGCTACTCATCTGTACAAATGGATATTTGGGATCTTTAAATTGATATAAGTAGAAATCAAACCAAGAAAAGAGCATATGATCGTTTCGCCTCATGGTCCGAATCGACCCATTCCAAAAATACCTTGGGCGATTCGCACCGTTCCATCACTGCAGTGCGAAACGACTAATCACTAAGCCAAAAGAACTCTTCGGCAAATCACATCGCGCTCCGAACCGCTCGTGGTGCGAAACTACTAAAGATCCTTAATTTAGGCCAAATGTAATATTAATTTAAAATAGGTTAAATAATGAATAATTCTAAACATTTCATAAGATATAGGTACAAATTATTTTAATAATAAGTAAAAAATAACACATCAGCTTTATTTTGATATAGCAATTTTGAAATTGATGGCCGCATATAGTCATTTTATGTAAGTTTGTGTAAAATATTGACAAGAAAAGCCGTATATTCTTAAAATAGTCTCATATCACTCAATGTGTGGACAGTTTAATATTAAAAAATGTTAAGAAAACAATATTGTGTGCCTTTCCTTACTTTATGTCATATACAAGTTCTAAAAACAGAAGTATTTTTTATATTAATCAGTTTATTTACAATCTGACTTGTCGTCACAGTGACACATTACAATTTTTTGATACTAACAAATTCATTTCTAATTTTGTATTAACAAATAAATCTATGTACTTACACAATAAGTACAAAAGTAAGATAGCTAAATTACTTGCATATAACATTAATATTATTTATGATAGCTGTAGTTTATTTATAAATTGTATGACGGAGACAACAACTTGTGAAGTTAGCAATAAAAATATTTATGCAAGCTTACAAACGATTAATGTAGCGCAAAGTCAGACAAGTTCATTACATTTTCAAGTAACTATTAACAAATTGTTCAATCCTGATTAAAACTAAATAAAATGACAAAGGCGAAATCAAACTTAATTAAGCTTGTTCATCAAAATATACAGGGTTTTGCCGGCAAGGAACTTGCACTAGAACTTTTCCTAGATAAACTAAAAATTGATTTATTTTGTGTAACTGAACATTGGTTGACGGATCAAAGTACTATGTTTTATTTTAATGGTTATACCTTAGCTAGTATTTTTAGAAGAACAACAAGTAAAAGAGGCGGTTCATTAATTTTGTGTAAAAGTAATTTAAAATATAGAGAAAGGAAAGATATTGTTGCCTTTTCTATTGAAAGAAATATTGAGCTGTCATGTATTGAAATGAAATATTATGTTATTGTTTGTGTCTATCGACCCCTTAATGATGAAAATATGAAAGAAAACTTTGATATATTTGAATCCGTGATGGAAGACGTCTTAAAATTGCTTTGTAAAAGCAATAATTTCTTAATAGCGTGCGGAGATTTTAATATTAACATATTGGAAAATAATGCGCTTTCTACTAAACTTGTCACGTTATTTAAATGTTATAACTTATTTTTTACTTTTAATGAACCGACACGTATTACGGCTAGCACAGCGACTTGCATTGACAATATTTTCTGTAATTGTGATTTATCTGATAAGTCTGTTATAAACTGTCTAAGATCGGATCATAGTGGCCAAAGCGTTAGTTTCTCTACTATGAAAGAAAAATGTAACTTAATAATACGGAAAAGAACTATCACTAAATCACGTTTAGACAAATATAAGGAAAACATCACAAATGTTCTTTTAAATTTTAATTTTAGTAGCTGTAATTCTAATTTATTTTATGATATTTTTTTTAATATATTAAATACAGAATATCAAAAAAATTTTAAGCTTCAAACTTTTCCTATCAGGACACAAGCTAAATTTAGTGACTGGGCAACTCTTGGAATTAGAAAAAGTAGGGATACACTATATGAATTATACGCTCAAAAAGCATTTAACCATAACAAGGAGTTTATAATATACGTTAAAAATTATTTCAAACTATTTAAAAAGGTTTGTATTAGAGCAAAAGCTTTACATATAAGTGCGACAGTAAACAACTCAGAAAACAAACAAAAAACAGTATGGAAAATAATTAATAGAGAAATGGGCAAAATAAAAAGCCTAGAATCCAATTACGAAATTCTTACAAATCGTGGTCTTTTAGTGTCAAATGAAGACGTTGCCAATGAATTTGAAGATTTTTTTGCTCAAATTCCAAATAAAATCACCCAAGATTTACATTCAAACCCACGTTTAGCAGAAACTTTTTTAAAAACTAACATGGTGGCTAGTAATTCTACATTCGCATTTAGACATGTAAATTCAAACGAAATCACAAAAGCTTTTAAATCATTGAAGTCAAAAGGCACCGAAGACATTTGGGGAATGTCAGTGAAATTTATTGATTCCATAATAAACATCATAGCACCTTACCTTTGTCAGTTATTTAATAGTTGCAAAGACGAAGGAATTTTTCCCGACGCAATGAAAATCAGTAAAGTCATCCCTCTTTTTAAATCAGGAGATAAAGTCAACCCAAAAAATTATAGACCTGTGTCAATATTACCAGTTTTAAGCAAAATCTTTGAGAAAATAATGTATAACCAGATGGTTACTTATTTTAATTTAAACAAATTATTTTATTGCCGACAATATGGCTTCACTAAAGGGCGATCGACCACTGATGCAGCAGTAAACTTAATAACTCAAGTAACAAATGCGTGGGAAAAAGCTAACAATGCTATTGGTATTTTTCGCGACTTGTCAAAAGCCTTTGACTGCGTGGATCATGAAACTCTGCTGACCAAGTTGAAATACTATGGACTATGTAATAAAGCTCTGCAATTATTAAACTCTTATTTAAATTCAAGAATACAAAAATTTGAAATAAATGGAATCCAATCTAAAGGTGCAGAAATAAAAATGAGTGTACCACAAGGCCCTATTTTAGGACCTTTTCTCTTTTTAGTCTATATTAATGATTTACCATTAACAGTAAAAAACTTGTGTGACATTATTTTATTTGCTGATAATACATCCATAATTTTTAATATAAGTAGGCGTAATCCAAACTTTCAAACAATAAATAATACCCTTTCACACATTCTAAAATAGTTTAGTGCACATAACTTAGCAATAAATCCGAAGAAAACCAAGTGTATTGAATTTGTATTGCCAAATGTGAGACCCACTCAAAATAATAAAATCAAATTAAAATCTGAAGTGCTAGAATTTGTAGACAGTACAGTGTTTCTAGGTCTAACGATAGATTCAAAATTGCAATGGGCTCCTCACATTACAAATTTAACTAAAAGACTTAGTTCAGCCGTCTATGCGGTAAGAAAAATAAGACAAATAACTGATGTACAAACAGCAAGACTTACTTATTTTAGTAATTTTCATAGTATTTTATCATATGGTATTTTATTATGGGGACATGGAGCTGATGTGAAAGCAATATTCATTTTACAAAAAAGAGCTATACGAGCTATTTATAACATAAATAGCAGAGAATCTCTTAGATATCGCTTTAAAGAAATTAATATAATGACATTACCTAGCTTGTACATCTATGAAAATATAATGCATGTTCGCAAAAATGTTCAATTATTTCAAAAGAATAAAGATCGACATGACATAAATACTAGAAACAAGAATAAATTATCAGTACAAAAATTTAGACTAGCCAAATCAACCAAATCTTTTATAGGTGCTTATGTAAATATATATAATAAGATTCCTGTTGAAGTTTTGGAACTGTCAGAAAAAAAAGTTTAAAGTTCATATTAAAAGTGTTCTTTGCAAAAAAGCCTTTTATGATATATTTAACGATACCAATGTTTGGTTAACATAAATCATTGTTATTTTACTATATTATTTGATTGTATGTTTTATATTATTAATAATTTTTGACATTTTTTTTTCGTTTTAGTATTTTAGTAGAATTATAAATCTTTGACATACCATCATTCTTTTAAAATTACGATTGACTTTGTATTTGACATTTTATAGTAATACCATTAGTTGTAGGATTTGTATTTTCTTTCGATTTTTTATGTTTTATTAAGTGTGCAATACACGCTCATGTTTTTTTGAAATTGTGTTGTTGCAGATAGTATGTATAACAAAGCTTCTAAGTATACTTGTATTATATGTTCTTTTAACATTGACATTCAAAAAGTGTATCATGCAATACTTATTTTGAATAAAAACTTATTCTATTCTATTCTGTTCTATTCTATTCTATTCTATTCTATTCTATTCTATTCTATTCTATTCTATTCTATTCTATTCTATTCTATACTACTATTACTTAGATGATCTTCCTTGTCAAAGGTTTGTTAATAACATAGGTAAGTTTTGTAAATGTATGAATGTGACATAAGCGTTTTGCATATGTCAAATTCATATTTTTTTTTCTATTCTACTCACTTCTCTTGAATCATTAAAGTGAGTGTTTAGACCACAGACCGCGTGAATACTAATAGACACGACATTGGGAAGGAAAAGTGTCGCTGCGCATATGAGTAAACGCTCCTTTCACTGTCAAAAATATTATATATTTGTAGATATCTTATATCGTGAAAAAATAGAAATAAACCATATTTTACTGTTTTATCATACCGAATGAGGTGACAAGGTTTAAAAACTACCCTTGAAAATATTTTATATACTCATCATATAATAATCATATAATACGGCTCAAGTTAAACTGGTCATGTAAAACGAAACACGTGGACACTTGTTTATGCGTCTTGCTCTTGGCTAGGTAACCTATATACAGCTATCACATTTTATTCAATACTCGTTTACTATTGCTTCATCGTAATCAAATTGACCGACTCTCCTAGCGACTCCAGCTAATCAGAGCGCAGAAAACGGCGCAGTGTTTTGGCGGAATTTGTTTTCTAACAGGACAAATAACATTACCGCTCTATTCCAATTACACGCTCGATGCCTTAGATCTTGGTCTGTCTGGATATGTATGGCATCTATAGACAAATGGTCCAGATTATCGCAAGAAACAAGCAATAGTCGAAACCCAGTCGGTAAAATGCCACGGTGACAAGGTTTAAAAACTACCCTTGAAAATATTTTAATTCATTGATAAGTATTATAACTCTGTATTTCTGTGTGTAATTGCAAGCTACATCAGTGCTACATCAGCGATTAAATGGACAGGCCTTCAAGACAATTTCTTATTTTGTCAGCAAAATAATAAATTGTCTTGAAAGGCGTATCCATTTAATCCGTGGTTTAGACTCTCTGATTCATTAATAATTTATATTAACATTCGCTGCTATATTAAAGTGAATTTATACTTACATTAAACTAGTAGAAAAAAATCTATAAACGGTTGACCCTGCAGACCATCACTGACACTTCCCGCTAATTTAAGGTATCTTAAACTCAAAGGAGTAAATAGAGTAAATAGAGTCTGCGTAATTTTCATAAAAAGGGGTTCAAAGTTATTTTTTTTTTCACGTATTTAATATTGGAAAGAAGACAAGAAAATATAGACATAATATTTGGTTCTGATATTTTGAATATTCACAAACTTTCAGTAATATAATATATAATTAACTACTACACTCTAAAAAGTAAAAATTATACTGTTATTTTTACAACTTTCTTATATAAGTTTTAATGATAGCATGATAATCTAGTGATTGGCTTTTTTGACTCAAATCATGAGGTCTCGGGTTCAATATTATAATTACCAAGTCAGGAAAATGTTTTTTTGAAATTTTCGGGATTTTCCTCATAATTCGAAAACTCAGGAGCAGCTGAGGGTTGTATTTTAATAACATCATGTCTGACACAAGTACGTAAAGTTATCGGTCCAGATTATCGCAAGAAACAAGCAATAGTCGTAACCCAGTCGGTAAAATGCGATGATTGGGATCACCCACTCCTCGCCAATAAAGGAAAGACTATATCGACCACATGTTAATATGTTCGCGGATCAAGCTGCGCTGACTCTTCTAAACAAAAAGAGAATTCTGCATGTCTATATATCACGGAGTTATTATGCCAGAGCATGATTAAAAAATATATAAATACTAATTACACCGTAAATCCCGCTGCATTATAAAAGTTTTTGTGAAGGGAAAAACTCATTTTTCCGGGATAAAAAGCAGCCTATGAGCTATTCAAGGTCATCATCTAGCTGTGTGCTAAATTTCATCCAAATAATTTTTTCCATGATTGAGTAACAAACATCCATCTATCCAAACATCTAAACTTTTGCATGCATAATATTAATGTATAGATATAGATATTTCAATTAAAATCTATATATTTGATTAAGAATTTTAACACCTATTTTTATATAACGACTCATTATTAAAAAGTTTTACATGTACGAAGTTTTAGACATTACAAATACGATAACAGGCAATTTGTGTATTAAAATCTTCTCGCAAAAATATATTACATTTAATATTATTCCAAATTTCCGCTTAGCGAAATTCCTTTTACATTAAATGAAATTCATGGAATGATTTAATGCTGAAAACTTTGACCTTAAAGTATTTTAATTTAAGTCTGCTTTATCTTTCAAGTTATAAAACAGATGTTCAGCCTATTTTCATATTATAATCCCTTAAGCACCTTTAATATCATCAATCAATCAATCAAATTCATTTATAGAAACTTAGTCTAAGTTTAACATACATAATACTTACTTTTAGGTAAAATAGTTTCAATACATTATGCTATATGTTTCGTACCTATTTATAAAGCATAATAATACATGGCATTTATTAGGGTGGCATGGTACAAATTAGGTACACAAAACACTTATAATTTGTAATGCAACTCAGAACAAATATTCTGTGTAATACAAGTAAAATAGGTATTATAATTTATAAAGTCAGTTGTAAACAATATTTTGCATGCATCTAAACCAATATTTTCCTCACATAATATACTTACTATACTAGATTATAATAAAAAGAAAAATTGGTATTTTAAAATACAAAAAGTGTGTTTCTAACGAATAAGCTCAAAAACTACTGGACCGACCTTAAAAATTCTCTTTACGAGCAGTTTTTCAGAGTGTTTCTCTTTAAAAAACGTAGATACTAAAGTGCAAAATATCACGATACTTTTAGATTTGCCCCTATTTCCCAACATTCCTAATAAAAACTTTGCTAAATGGTAGAGTTCTTCATTAACTTGCCCGGGTCTGGTACCACAGCCTTACCTATTCTTGCTGCAATAGCGTCAGTGCTTGGTCGTGTTTCAGTTTGGAGGATAAGGTAGCCGGTAATCTTATGCATGTGGCATTATACCTAGCTATAAGATAGCAACGCACCATTAACATCTTTGGTGTCAATAGTCAATGGTTGACTCTTTCCATCAGGGGAACCATCTGCTTGTTTTCTATCTTATGATACAAAAAAACGCGCTGGTTACCAAGCTCTTAACACCACATTAAGACAGCATCTAATCTATGTATCTGATAATCGTTTGTTGACTTGATCGTTTTCAGTATCTACATTCTTCATATTCCAATTGTGTTTTTCTAAGATAGTGATATAGAGATAACTTCAGTTTTCTGACACCGATGGATCGAATCCGGAAACTCAAGATATTATGAACTGAAATTTTTCCCCATATTAGTCCGGACCGCCTTTGAAGATTAGACCACCTGCCGCTCTGCCAAACAGTTCGTTAGAGGCGAAAGATTACCTATGTGAACCACTACCATCGTGGGTATTAAATGTTAGAATTCTACATTGCCGCGCCCCGGTCTGGTGCCACCGTTTTATCTATTCTTGCCATAATGAAGTTAGTGCTTTCATGTTCCGGTGTAGAGGATGAGGTAACCGGTAAACTTATCATCATCCGGTTATTAAGACGCTACTACAAGGATAGCAAGGCACCCTTAACAATTTTAGTGTATATAGGGAGTAGTTGTCTCTTTTCGTCAGGAGAACCATCTACCTGTTTGAAATCTTATGGCATAATATTTTGTATGCGGCTTCTTAAATAATGCGGAACTTCTACTGCGTAAATTCAGCCAATATTTATTCGTATTTTAAGTAGTTTGAAACAACATTAGCGGTCTCATATAAAGTTGATGGAGATCGAATGGAGAGTACTAAAATTTCACAGAAATTAGCAATCGATTATAACTTAAACGCAACGAGACTGCTAACAAAACCACTCCCGGGGAGTTGTTCTGTTAGCAGTTTCAGTTCTCCAAACCAACTTTCTCCTATTTTGCGTCATACGAAATTAGGGAACACTCAAAACAACTTTTTCTTATTTTGGGTCATATTAAATTAGGGATTAAAAAATTGTTCATTAAAAGCAAAATTCTTCAACAATTCATATAAAAACAGACGTAGTGTAAGGCCGATTGGATGTGAATAAATATAAACGGGAACGAAATCGCGGCAATAAGAGTTACAATCTGTTATTGTCGCGATTTCGTTCCTGTGACCCAAAAATATCACATCCTTTTGCTTAGTCGGGAAAAGTAGCTTATGTTACTCCAAAATCTTGTTACTTTCAACAGATGAAAGAATTTTTAAAATTGTTTCAGTAGTCTTTGAGTTTACCCACAAACAAACGAACTATCAAAACTTTTTAATATTTTGTAATTATTGCTGTCGGAATTTCGTAAAACTCCATTTGGAACTATGTTAAAATACATTTATATTGCTTCGCTAAGCATGTTTTATTTAGTTTATATCGGTAACCGATATTGCTTTTTACGGGTAACCCCTGAGATGCCGTAAAAAGCGAAATTTGTTGGCCATTTTATGAATCTTATCTTATTCTTATATTCATATAATAAAATCGTAGGAAAGTCAATGTATTTCCGGGGTAAACTCAAAAAGTACTGCATGGATTTACTTCAAATTTTGCAAGAATATTTCTAATAGGTCGGGTCAACATATAGGCTACATATTATCACGCTATCATCTACGGGGGAGGAGCTGTGCCGAGTAAACGAAGTCCGCACGGACAAAGTTGCGGGCAACAGCTAGTAAAGTAAATAAAAAGTGTTTTGTGAAACAAGTACATTTTAAAATATTCAAATCCTTCATTCCAATAATATTAGTGTAGATACGAAATATGCATGAAATATTTTTTTAAGGTAATAAATGACGACATAATTAGACAATAGTCATTCATTAAATTATTTTCCAACCGACTTTCCAAAAATGAAGAGGTCCTAAATTTTTTTTCCA
Source organism: Apodemia mormo (assembly GCA_036924255.1). Taxonomy (NCBI): domain Eukaryota; kingdom Metazoa; phylum Arthropoda; class Insecta; order Lepidoptera; family Riodinidae; genus Apodemia; species Apodemia mormo. The sequence continues at coordinate 12,321,675 of JAUPFN010000008.1, forward strand.
TCAGGAAAACAATCTGTTTGTTAGCTATTTTATAAAAATAAATCCGATCAAAGGCTATTTTAATTTGCGTATAAGTGTTCTGGTGAACGGTCACGTCGTTTGATCGCGTTTTTTTTTGTGTTAGTTACTATTTTTGTAAATAAATAAAAATTTACGGTTTTCGGAATTTTTCCTTAACATATGCTGTAAGAAATTGCTTCTTGCCAAATTTTATAATTTTAGGTCAACGGGAAATAGCCTATAGGTTTGATTCCCTTCAGCATTCAGCCTTGACCAAGGAACTTATATACGATAACTGGAATTATTACGAAACAATATTTAAAAAATAAAAATGTACTTTATTTCGATACTAATAAAGTTGACATTTGTTTCTTACTTAACAGAGGGAAAAAGCGTTCTGAGCAAGACAACGACAAGAGTGGATGTTATCCCTTTCTTGCAATTGCCAGTGTAAATAAAACTATCTGATGGTAGATTTTTATATATTCGGTAATCGTTAAATCCCTTTTATTCATACACGTCGATAAATACAATAGCATAAAATGTATTGTAATTAACACAGTGAGTTCTAAAATGTGCTTCTTTAAATTACTAGCTGTTGCCAGCGACTTCGTCTGCGCGGACTTCGTTTACTCCGCACTACTTCTCCCCCGTAGGTGTTAGCGTGATAATATGTAGCCTATATGTTGACCCGGCCTGTTAGTAATATTCATGCAAAATTTGAAGAAAATCCATGCAGTACTTTTTGAGTTTACCCCGGACATACATACAGACAAACAGACAAAAATTCTAAAAACTATATTTTTGGCTTCGATATCGATTGTAGATCACGCCCCAATTATTCTTTTAAAAAAATATTCAATGTACAGTTTTAACTTTCCTTTTTTTTTCCTACGATTTTATTATATGTATAGATTACGTAATTGCTTATGCAATGCAAAAACTGTTTCTCAAATCAGTAGAATAACTTAGTAGTGATTTGCAAACTACGCATGGCCGCACTTATATATGGCGATTGGCGCTTTATTTATTAGAAAGAGACACACTCCACCCATGTCGTGGTACTCTTCGGATTTTGAAGCGCGTGTGAACTTTCCGGGTAGAATGCAACTTCCTTGGCCTTGACTAAACTGACTCCGTTTGACAACAGACTAAAAATAAAATCTTTTCTTTTAACAAAATAATTTTACCATAAACAAAATCGTATATAAATAATAAATAAATAATAAATATTGAGTTGGATAAATCACATTTTTATTTTATAAAATTACTAATCTAGCCCCAAAGTAAGCAAATTATTTGCCTGTGTTATGGGTGTTAGCCAGCGATACTAATACATAGAAATACATATTATATAATTACTGGTATATATTGAATAAACACCTAAACCCGGAAATACAAACATGTATGCTTATTACACAAATGCTTGTCCCTGTCGGGGAACCCGAGCCCCGTTGACTACAAAGTCAGGGTCGCTAACCACTCGACCAACGGGGCGGTCAATATATGTGCTTATTATAAATTATGATGTGCATCAAATGAGCAGTACTGTGTGTAATATTTATTTTTAACTGGCTGACACGGCCAAAGTTGTTCTGCCAACTTTGTCTATTTTTTGTTTTTTTTTCTACATTTTTTCACCTTTTAATCGTAACCTGAACCTCCATGAATATTTTAAAACCAAAATTAGCCAAATCGGTGTAGCCGTTCTCGAGTTTTAGCAAGACTAACGAACAGCGATTGATTTATATATATATATATATATATATATATATATATATATATATATATATATATATAAATAATGTAATGTATTTCTAATGCATATGAGGTATATTCTTCCACCTGCGTAATTATCATAAAAAGGGGTTCAGTCTTTTTTTTTTCATGTATTTAATATCGGAAAGAAGAAGATAAAAAAATATATACATAATATTTGGTACTGATATTTTAATAATCACAAACTTTCAGTAATATATTATATATTTAACTACTACACGTTAAAAAGTAAAAATTATAGGTACTTTTATTTTTACAACTATCTTATATAAGTGTTAATGAAAGCGTGGTATTCTAGTGATTGGCTTTTTCGACTAAAATCATGAGGTTTCAGGTTCAATATTGTAATTATCATGTCAGGAAAATGATTTTTTTTTTAAATTTTCGGGATTCTTCTCATAATTCGAAAACTCAGGAGCAGCTGAGGCTCGTGTTTTAATAACATCATCTCTGACATAAGTACCTAAAAATTATCGGTCCAAATTATCGCAAGAAACAAGCAATAGTCGTTATCAAGTTGGTAAAATGTGATGACTGGGTTTAGTTGCTCTTCGCTAATGTACTGTTTTTCTGTTCAACATTAATTGCAAACGACTGGAAACAATTTTCTCATAAAAACATCCCAAAGGAATCAACACACGGAGAGTTTATACTGATATAATAAAACGTAACAACGCACGGTACATATCTTGTAAAAACAATATCAGTAAGTTTCAGCGTAACAGCCAGAAGAAAAAAGGTGCCTAGAGACTCTTAATACTTAATGGCAATGTTAGTAACTTGCCTCATTTTTTTTATATATTTTCAATATATAAAAGTATCCAAATTGTACCCACGAAACCAGGAAAGTACAATGAATATCAAAAATGATACGAAAGAAAACACGTATCGGAAAACAAGCATTTTACAAAATGTCACGTACGGTGCTCGTTCCAGTGATATTTCTTCTTCCGTCCACAAACAAACACAGACTACTTTTAAAATTTTCTCTCTTAATAATATTTCGAAGGAGTCAACAAATGGATATATTATACTGGTATCATAAAACATAATATCAACGCACGGTACATATCTTGTGAAAATAATGTCACTACTATGCAGAGTATATATATATATATATATATATATATATATATATATATATATATATATATATATATATATATATATATATATATATATATATATATATATATATATATATATATATATATATATATATATATATATATATATATATATATATATATATATATATATATATATATATATATATATATATATATATATATATATTTATATATATTTATATATATATATATATATATATATATATATATATATATATATATACTAAAAGAAAATTCGTATCTAGAGAGTCTCTAGGTTTTAGTTAAAGCGTAGTACTTAATGACATTATTTGATAGACAATTAAAGATACTTTCCTCATAAAAATAATACTCTATCAATTTTTTTACATATTTGCAACGTGTGAAAGTGTTCAGCCCTACGATTCTCAAAAATAAAACCGTAGTGATATCGTATCGATTTGGTCGTTAAAACAGTTTTGGTATTCTCATTCGTCACTCAAACGTCAAAAACACCGATTTTAAAGTTGCTCAATTGAATTGTCGTTGAAGCGTATTTTAATGTTTAAATTGGCTAATTCTTTTCTACTGTATGTGTAATGATATTGTCATTTTTATTTGACATTTATTTTAAACGGCTAAACGTCAAATTTCTCGATCTAAGTATCGTTGAACATAAATTACATATTTTGACATTTTATATGTTATATAATAAAGAGTCAACCATCTAGTGAAATTGAATCATTACCTATTAGGTACACCTAGTAATATTGAAATAAAACCTTATCGAAGGAAAAAAATCTGTAAACGGTTGACCCTGCAGACCATCTCTGAAACTTCCCGCTAAAGCTCGACAGAGTAAAAATTATAAGTATGGATTTTTTCAGTTTAAACATTTATTTTGTTAAAAATTGCAGTATATTGATTTTTCAAAAGCTGTATATTTTGGAATCGATGATCGATTTTGACCTTTCGAATGCCATTCAATTTAATTTTCCAATCGATTGCCATCAACCGCGTTTCGGATTTCGGATCGGTTCTGCCGTTCAAAAGTTATGATATGTTTACATACACACACATACATACATACAGACATACTGACGTCATCGTAAAAATAGTCGGAAAAAGTTCCTAGGACCTCAAAACGTGGACATCCGATGAAAACTCAATTTTTAAAATTCGGCATAAAATCAGTAACTTCCTTATCTACATACGTAGCGGGAAGTTAAAAAGACGGAATGCCTTGACAGTAATTGATACATCTTCTTGTACATTAGTAATAAGTACATAAAATAAGGGAACAAAAAAGACCAGCCCGCTGAGTTTCTTCCGCCAGACCTTCTCAGTGTGTGGCCGCGTTCCGATCCGGTAGTAATTCTAAACAATCGATACAGTGTTTTAAATGCTATATTAAACAATGATAATTTTTTAAATATTTGCACACCATATAATGGTAGAATATGTTGGTAACTTAATTAATTTTTAACAACTTGTAACACCCATATTCTTGCAAATAAATATTTTCTTTCTTTCTTTCTTTCTTTTTTTCTAAACTTGACCATAAGTAAAATTTTTGCATTAGGGTCATACCAAACTTTAGTAGGCCAAAGCATGTATAGTGCAGTTTCCAAGCCCTACGTGTCAAGAGCTGTAAAACCAGTTAGAAAAATTTTGAATTCTTCAATCTTTCACAAGAACGTGGTGTTTCCAATAGAAAGAGAAACCAGGGATAAAAATAAAATAAAGGTATGTACTTTTTTTATTCATGCATAATGCATATATACGTTATAAGATAGTAAACAAGCAGATGGGCTCTATTTGACAGAATCTCTGATAGAATGACAGGTATATCTTGTGAAGTTTATGTTATTTCATAAACAATTTCTTTTCTTTTGTTCTAGATATGCATATTTTTTCAATAAATCACACTTTTTTCATTTACTTTTAGTTTGATTTAAATTTCTATAAACTTACAATTTACTTAAAAATTTCTGATTTTCATGATTTCTAACTTTGTACTGCCTATTTTAAGTATTTCAACATTCGAATGAACTGGCAGAATATAGAATAAAATAACTAGCAACAAATCGCTATGCGAATGATTAGTTTAGTGTCCATTGAGTTGTAGCTCTATCGAAGCGTTGCTGAGTAAAACATCAACTTTGAATAACTAGCACTTAACTTGGTATAACTCTTCGTTCTCCAGATCGTACATGCACTTAATTGCGACTGCTGTGTCACGTTCCAATGCTTCCGGAATCACCATGTATTGAATTGAAAGGTCCAAAAAAATGGTGATGTAAAATTAGCGGAATTGAAAAAAAAAACACCAAAATTTGTTATTTTTTTGTTGCTAATTAGTTGCTAAAAAATTAATTTTTTCGCTCCAACCGATCGCAAAAACATCGGCAATAACGCTAACTTTACATTCTTAATGTAAAGTTAGCGTTATTGCCGATTTTTAGCGTGGAAATCACTCAATGTGGACTGATCAATCAAGCGAATAGGGGTCAATTTGTTGCTAATTTGTTGCTGAAAGATGCTAAAAAGAAAAAATTTTAAAAATTAAAAATTGATTTTTTTAGGTATGCCAAAATAAATAATATCTACGCCAGCTTAACTCTTGTTAAAAACTTTTTCCGTTGAAAAACCATAGTAAAAATTTGTTGCTCCTTATAGTGCAGCTTATTTTAGCAGAAGGAGTCAGCAACAAAATAAAAACCTTGAGTCACGAGAAGTTGGAGATCGATTTGCAAAAAAACCGGCCACGCTAGCTTTACTGACAATTTTTCCGCGGAAAAACTATAGTAAAAATTTGTTGCTGCTCATACTGCAGCTAGTCTGAGTACACAGGGTCAGCAACAAAATAAAAACCGGGAGTCACGAGAAGTTGGAGATCGATTTGCAAAAAACCAGCCACGCTAGCTTTACTGACAATTTTTCCGCAGAAAAACTATAGTAAAAATTTGTTGCTGCTCATACTGCAGCTATTCTGAGTACACAGGGTCAGCAACAAAATAAAAACCGGAAGTCAAGAAAAGTTGGAGATCGGTTCACAAAAAAACCGGCCACGCTTGCTTAACTAACGATTTTTCCGCGGAAAAACTATAGTAAAAATTTGTTGCTGCTCATACTTACTAAGTATGCTCATACTTACTCATGTTCGTTTACTAAGAATAGCTGCAGTATGAGCAGCAACAAATTTTTACTATAGTTTTTCTGCGGAAAAATCGTCGGTAAAGCTAGCGTGGCCTGTTTTTTTGTGAACCGATCTTCAACTTCTCTTGACTTCCGGTTTTTATTTTGTTGCTGACCCTGTGTACTCAGACTAGCTGCAATATGAGCAGCAACAATTTATACTGTAGTTTTTCTGCGGAAAAATCATCAGTAAAGCTAGCGTGCCCGGTTTTTTGTGAACCGATCTCCAACTTCTCTTGACTTCCGGTTTTTATTTTGTTGCTGATCCTGCTACTAAGAATAGCTGCAGTATGAGCAGCAACAAATTTTTACTATAGTTTTTCTGCAGAAAAATCGTCATTGAAGCTAGGATGCCCAGTTTTTTGTGAACCGATCTCCAACTTCTCTTGACTCCCGTTTTTTTTGTTCCTGACTCTTTCTGCTAAATCAAGCTGTAGTATGAACAGCAACAAATTTTTACTATAGTTTTATCCGCGGAAAAATCGTTAGTTAAGCAAGCGTGGCCGGTTTTTTTGTGAACCGATCCCCAACTTTTCTTGACTTCCGGTTTTTCTTGTTGCTGACCCTGTGTACTCAGAATAGCTGCAGTATGAGCAGCAAAAAATTTTTACTATAGTTTTTCTGCGGAAAAATCGTCAGTAAAGCTAGCGTGCCCGGTTTTTTGTGAACCGATCTCCAACTTCTCTCGACTTCTGGTTTTTATTTTGTTGCTGACCCTGTGTACTCAGACTAGCTGCAGTATGAGCAGCAACAATTTTTTACTGTAGTTTTTCCACGGAAAAATCGTCAGTAAATCTAGCGTGGCCGGTTTTTTTTGCTAACCGATCTCCAACTTCTCTTGACTTCCGGTTTTTATTTTGTTGCTGACTTTGTGTACTCAGAATAGCTGCAATATGAGCAGCAACAAATTTTTAGTGTAGTTTTTCTGCGGAAAAATCGTCAGTAAAGCTAGCGTGGCCGGGTTTTTTTGCTAACCGATCTCCAACTTCTCGTGACTCCCGGTTTTTATTTTGTTGCTGACTCCTTCTGCTAAAATAAGCTGCACTATAAGGAGCAACAAATTTTTACTATAGTTTTTCAACGGAAAACTCAAGAGTTAAGCTGGCGTGAATATTATTTATTTTGGCATACCTAAAAAAATCATTTTTTCATTTTAAATTTTTTTTCTTCTTAGCATCTTTCAGCAACAAATTAGCAATAAATTGTCCCCTATTCGCTTGATCGATCAGTCCACATTCAGTGATTTCCACGCTATCTTAATGTAAAGTTAGCGTTATTGCCTATTTTTTTGCGATCGGTTGGAGCAAAAAAATTATTTTTTTAGCAACTAATGAGCAACAAAAATGCAACAAATTTTGGTGTTTTTTTTTTCAATTCCGCTAATTTTACATCGCCATTTTTTTGGACCTTGAATTGAACGATCATTCAACATCAATTATTTTTTGATTGTTAGTTTTTTAAGAATGGAGGGGCTGATTTTGCTCAGGAAACCAAAGTATAATGAATCTTCATAAAAATGATACGAAAGAAAACACGTATCGGAATATAAACATTTTACAAAATGTCACGTACGGTTATTTTTTCACGGCGCTTTTCCTGCGCTTCCGTTCATAAATAAACACCAACTGCCTGAAAAATTTTCTCTCATAACAACATCCTGAAGAAGTCACACATGTATAGTTTACCATACGTTTTGAAAACAAAATCATTAAATTTAAAAAATGGGTGTCCATATGAAGAAAATACACTATATATTTAAATATATATCATAATTTGAAAGTGATCAAAATACTTTTACTAGTTTTTGAGTGTGTTTGTACAATTTGTTAATATATGTAGCATCAATGCATTGTGCATGATACGTAAAGACAGAAACTAAACATAACAATAGCAAAACCGTAAAACGTATCAAACTGAAAACCATGAGAGTGACCATTATGGTCGCATTATATACACCGGTAAACTTGTCGACTCCCAGTTACCTAGAAAATTGTTGGAATTCTGTAATGGATGTTTTGAATTTGGTTGACGGCTTTGAAAGATATATTTCATATGATGATTTGAACGGATGGGTTGAGACTAAATAGCCTGGTTTCGATGCCGTACTTGGTCTGTATGTTAATAGCAGAGTAAACGACGCTGGTCAGCATATTCTAGATTTATGCCTGGAAATAAATCTTCTTGTAGCTAACACAATATTCCCATACATTTGAATACATGGAGAAGAAATGATCAAAAGAGTATGATAGATCTGATTTTAATTGATAATAGACTCCGTAGTTTTAATCCAAAACCTAGCAAAATAATGTTTTTAATATGACTAATAACTTAACCTTCAGCAACGATCCGTTTGATAAATACCAGATTGTTTCTAGTTCCTTAAAATACGGACCCAACCTTGAACTTTTCTCTGTTTCTTTGTTCATTTAAATAAATTTATAGTGTATTAAATATCTAACCAAGGACCCGAGTAACAAAGAATTTAAAAACTTACATCTACTTCTAATCCTTTAATTGGAAACACTTTTAATGGTGGCACGTCCCGGGGTGAATATCTGCAGAACTCACGGTCACCTCGATACCACTTAACTTGGTATAATTCTTCGTTCTCCAGATCGTACATGCACTTAATTGCGACTGCTGTGCCACGTTCCACTGCTTCCGGAATCACCATGTATACATTTCGGAGACATAACACATCTGAAACAATTTTTTATAATATACATTGTGTAAAATACAATTAAAAGTTAAATTTAAGAAGTGCTTAAAGCATTTTAAAAGGGTTTAGATTAAGATTTTTCTGATAAGAAATAAAATTGCTTACACAAAGATCATTTATTTGCAAGTATTATTTTTTATATAACACTTCATTGTATTCAGAAAATAACACAAAGAACAAAAGCATACTCTATAAGTACAACGGACGACATTGTCTTAAGCTTAAAAGATTTTTTCCAGTTGACTCGTTAATGAACAACGAAAAATGTAAATAAAATGTACGCCTGGTGAATACTGTACAAATAATTTATAATCTATTAATTTTTAATATTGTAAATGCAAAAGTAATCTAATATTGTAAATGCAAAAGTAATCTAATATTGTAAATGCAAAAGTTTGGATGTTTGGATGGATGGATGTTTGTTACTCAATGGAAAAACTACAGAACGGATTTGAATGAAATTAACACACAGGTGATGACCGGGAATAGCACATAGGCTACTTTATGTCCCGGAAAAATTAGGTGATTCGCCAAAAACTTTTATAATGCAACGGGCTGCACGCTGCAGCTACTAATAAATGCGAAAGTGATGTTTGGATGAATGAATGAATGTTTATTAATAATTGCTCAATCACGCAAAAACGAATGAACACATTTGGATAAAATTTAGCTCACATGTAGATGACGACTGACGATGACGACACAGATGATGAATAACACATAGAATACTTTTTATCCTGGAATAATAAATTGTTCCCGTTGAATTGATCAAAATTTTTATTCCGCAGCGGGCTCCAAGGTACAGCTAGTATAAAATATATAGATTCTCCGTGTTGATCCGGTTCACTTTTGGTAGAATATATCAATTACCTTACTCGTGAAAGGTCAGAGAAGGCTAACAAGAATGTAACTACATAGCGACTACTAAGTGATTCAGGCGACAAGCACCGACGCTATTCTTGCCGCAGTAGCGTCAGTGCTTGAAACTGTCGTGTTTCGGATTGGAAGGTAAGATAGCCGATAAAGTTATACATGTAGTATATTCTACACTTTCCATCATCGGCACTTGGTAAAACTCCAGTTAACTAGTCCAGGTACTTGTAAATACCCTGATCGAAATCATAAAAAATCGGAATCGGTTCTAAATAAATTATAATTATGTAATTGCCTTATTGTGTAATAGTACAAGTGTATAAGTGATAAAATATTGCATATTATGCATGTAGGATTCCATATTCAACCCTGCCATCTTTATAGCAATTTACCATTAACATATTTTGTGTTTATGATGAAGAATCATCTGCTTGTTTGCTATGGGTTGCATTATTGGGATTTTAAATGTTTCAGTTGAAATATTTTCTCTATTACTCACTAATATTTATTATTAATAGAACTAAGAAAACTAATCGTGAATTTTCCACTGATTCGTGATTAGGTTCGTTAGCCGCTTGACCAGTGAGGCGGTTGAACCGGTCAAATAAGCTAAAATCATTTGTTTTTGAATGTATTCTAACACTTTGTCGGTGTGATTAGTATCAGAAATTACAGCTTTAGAGTAATAATAAACTGGGAAGTTTAACAATGAATAAACAGACAAACTATTTCTAACTATTGTTGACTACAGCATCCAAAAAGATTTTTTCTCTAGGCACTAACGAAAATGGATTCTAAGATCCTTTTTTTATTTAGAAGAAACTTCAAAAATTTACAAAGAATTTCCAAATCATTTTCATAGTAAATATTTATAAAGAATATGTAACATCTCAAAAATATCAAGCTCACGTAGAAATGGAAAAGTCACATAATAAATTGAATTAGTATGAAAATGTTTGCAAGTTGAGACCAAAACTGATTAAGGTCGTCGACATCGGAGTAGTGTAATTTGGAAATTCGTCGACTTCTAAGTTGCTTGATGCGGTAGCAGCGAACTAAGTGTTAAGATATTCAAATATCCCCTACGTTTTCGTATAATTATGAGATTATTCTTTTCACCGAAGTGTAATAATTTGCAATAATAATAAATATATATATATATTTATTTAGACCAAACATGTTTCCATTGCTAATTGCGTGACAGTTTGTCAGCGGGATTAACGTTTGTTAATACTTAACTATTACTTAGTTCTTTAACAAGTTTATTAATTATACTAATTTATTTATCTGTACTCATTGCACAACTAACCATACAAGCAAAAGCTAGTGTAGTTAATTGTGTAATTGGATGCTTTTGGAGAACTAAAGGTAAGGCAAGGTAAAGTTACTAAATTATATGCGCTTAATAAAATAAAAATGCTATAAGCTGCATCAAATGTTTTTTATTTTTTTATTTTGATGCATTGATATAAAAAACCCAAGATACACAATCAGTGTGTCAAAAACGTCCTCCAAAAATGAGTGCACAATTCTAAATTGTGCACTCATTTCAAATAGAATCGCGTCGGCCGCGTCTCTGTCAATTTTATTTATTTTCGTACATTGCTTTGTAAAAACAACTATAAGTCGTGCACTTAAGGTTGGATATGCAAAGACATATGTTTTTGCCATATCTATAACTACTTAAATAAAACTAGGGACACTTTTGAGTGTCAGTTTTGTTCGGGACTGTGCATCTAGGGTTTTTTATATCAATGTTTTGATGTAACATAAACAATGTTGCCAGGGATTGGAAAAAGTGCTTGGTTGACGATAGGTGGCCATAACTATTACATTGTCGTCAGCTAATCGTGGGTGCACTTGTTGTACTTTTTTCTACCTCTTCGGGGATACGGCTGTGTAGATACTTTCTTTTGTTTTTTTTTTTAATTTATATATATTATTTATACAACATATCAGACGCCTTTCATTTTGGAAAAAGATGACTTTCCGTTGACATTACTGGTATGGTACTATGGTACCTACTATTTGCATGGTCCTAGTAAGGGTTTTGTGACGTGCATTTAGATCCGACTACCTTACTGTTGCCATAAAATACCATATCTATTGTCTATTTGCGAAATCTATATATTTCTATTAGGAGAGCTATTTCATTTATTTGATTTCCTATGTTAAAGTAAAACGTCTAATCCTAATTATGGAATTTCAACATTGATATAAAAAACCCAAGATGCACAGTCCCGAACAAAAGTGACACTCAAAAGTGTCGCTAATTTTATTTAAGTAAGTAGTTAAAAATGCGGCAAAAACATAAGTCTTTGCATATCCAACCTTATGCGCAAGAGTTATAGTCGTTTTTACAAAGCAATGTACAGAAAGAAATGAAATTGACAGTGTCGCGATCGAAGCGATTCTATTTGAAATGAGTACACAATTTAAAATTGTGCGCTCATTTTTGGAGGACGTTTTTAAGACACTGATTGTGTATCTTGGGATTTTTTATATCAATGAATTTCAAGCAGTTTTTCAATAAAAAGGCCGATTTGATTTTGGAATCAACCGGTATATTAATCTGAAACTTAATTTTAAAATCTGAAGTAAGTTTGTTGAAAACAATATTATTTCGATATTTGAACACTTGATTCAATTTTATCTTTCAAATGGTAGATCAAAATACTGTAGGAGGTTCAAACTCCAAGTTATATCTGAAATATACTTTTTCACAATTTTTCGATAACGAATCCAATTTGTGACATTCGCCCAAAGACTTCTGTGTGTTAACGTACTAGACAGCCTTGTCTAGAGCATGCCTGTACGTTACGCCACTTGTATTCCACTTAAGTGCAGTCCGTCGACTACAACTACTTCAGAGCTCATTGAATGAAACACATAAGCGCTATGAAATTTACGGCGGTTACGACTATTTGGTCGCGAATATGTATATACGCTGCAGCGGTGCTTAATTTTGACTTTGGTTAGACGATTTATTATTTTTCAGTGTCATAGTGTGTCTTAACATAATGGAACACGACTTCTACGTAGCATTTATTAGCTTCTCTTGTACGTAGTACATTAAAATCTCTGCGATCGGTGCAAATTTTCAACCAAAAGATCTGATTACATTTTGAAATTAGCTAGTTTATTAGTCTAAAGGTTATTTAAAAAAAATGATAAAAAGCGTTTTGGGCCATGCACAATGTAGGTAGCCTTAATAGGCTACTTCGGATATAATTATAGCTTAAAAACCGAGAAAGGATATAGAATAGTTTTTATCCCGGAAATCTCACGGGAACGGGAACTGTGCGGCTAAAACCCTACGCCTGTCTATCTTTTAAGCCACAGTAATAAGGAGTAACTTAGCCTAATATTATTTTAGAACTTTTCCACGCGATCAAAATCACGGGCACAGCTAATATAAAATACTTAATATGTGTATATGTATGTAATCTATACTAATTAGAGATGGGCAGAAATTCGTTTTACATTCGGTTTAACCGAACTTTGACAACTTGAGGTGAACTTCGACATTCGGCCGAAATTCGGTTTAAATACCGAATATTCGGCAGTAGAAAAAAGTACCTACTTGCACTATTTTGACTGAAATCTACACTAATGTGGCAAATAGGAAAGATTTGTATTTTTATATGTATTGAGTAAACCCAAAAACTATTGGACGGATTCCAGAAATTTCTTTCATAATTAGAAAGATAAACTTATTCCCAAGTAACATAGGTTATATTTTCTTTTAATATATTTTTGAAAAAATTGGAGATCCCTACCTACAGTAGAACAATGTAACCCAACTTATCAAAACTTTGCAAATAATAGCGATTGGAAAGCGTGCCAAAATTGAACTGAATTTCGGCCAATATTCGGCCGAAATTTTTATTTACACCGAATGTTCGGCCGAAGTTCGAATTCAGTTCAAACTAAAGTCGGCCTATCTCTAATACTAATACACTAATATTATAAATGCAAAATTCTCTGTCTATTGCGTTTTCTTGGTTGAACCCATTGAACCGTAAAATCGACTTTGATGAAATTTAGCATGGAGATAGTTAAACACCCGGGGACAAACAAATACCTTCACGCCCGTATCCCCGAAGAAGTAGTTAAAGGTAAAACAAGTGCACCCACGATTAGCCGAAGATAGTCCCACAATGTGATAGGTAGCAAGCCTATCGCCAAAAGGGCACTCTGGGTGAGTGCCATCTCGGGAAATATTGTTTTTATGAGAACACTAAAAAAAGCACATTTTGGATTACCCGATCTGGGAATCGAACCTGAAGTATCATGTGGTCAACACCGACAGCAGACTAATAGACATGAGTCGATAAGATTTTGAATTTTCGAGAAAACCTCGATAACTTCAAAACAAAAACTTCAATAACAATTTTGCCCGATCCGGGCTGGATTCCCAAATCTCATGTGGTCAACACCGATACCTGACCACTCAAACAAAGACTACCTTTCAAAAATCAACAGCTACACACCTACAGCTCCTTAGCTGAAATAAGGGGTCAAAGTTTGTATGAATTAATAAAAGCTTTTGTCCGCGGCTTCGCTCGCATCTGAAGTGAGGGGGTTAGAAAGAGACAAAAACTAACCTACGTCACTCTCGATCTCTTTAACTATCTCCATTTAAAAAATCACGTTAATCCGGCGCTCCGTTTTGCCGTAAAAGACGGACAAACAAACACACACATACACTTTTCCATTAATAATATTAGTATGAATTATATAGATTACGTGTTACTCTATTCGCGGGCGAAGTTGTGGGGGCGAGCTAGTTTACTATTATATTTTGCTGTAATTTCGTCATGCATAACAGGATTAGAGACGGGCAGACAGCCAACCAGAGGTCACTGCTTATAGACATCCGCATTGCTCTAATATGTGCCAAGCTTCAGCAATGTTGGCACAACCGTAAAATCCGCTGCCAATCTCAAAATTGAAAGAATAATAAAACGATTTTTCATACAACTTTTAGCATATTACGTTGAATTGTTGTAGTATTTTTAAATAAGAAAAATATGATTTTATAATCACTGCAATTACAATAGCAGTTGCGAAAAATTAAAAAAAATCTTGATTAGGGTTTTATCAGAGACTTAGTAAAACAGTTTCAGAAATGATCATCCAATTTTATATTTACATTCCCACTCTTTGCTGTCGTTAAAATCTAGCATTGTAGCCTTGATAAGGCTTTTTAAACTATGATTGTGTCTATAATCTGAAGAATCTAAAAATATGTTTAAGAAATAAATAAATACAAGAAATAAATAAATACAAAATAAAAGAAATAAATAAATATTCACGGGACGAATTACACTTTCTGATCTAACCCCAAAGTAAGCAAATTATTTGCTTGTGTTTTGGGTGTTAATTAACGATACTAATACATAGAAATACATATATAAATACTAGAATATATTTAATAAACACCTAAACTCGGAAATACAAACATTAATGCTCATCACACAAATGTTTGTCTCCGTCTGGGATCGAACCCGAGCCCCGTCGATTGCGTAGTCAGGATCGCTAACCACTCGACCAACGGGGCGGTTTAAATGTGTAAAAAAGTACAGGAATTTTGTATATTTTTCAAAAGGACAACTCGACAAACATATCTATACTTCCCGTCCTGGATCAACATAGCGAGAAGTCCTAAAAAAGTTTTGATTTGTAACTAATATCTCAATACAAGTATAAATTGTCGTGTAGTTTGTCCACGATGGTTTCCGAAACTATAATATAATAATAAATATTGTAGATACCTACTGTTTGTTCCAATACAATATACAATCCAATAATATATATATATATATATATATATATATATATATATATATATATATATATATATATATATATACACCCCCCTACCACCTCTCGCAACAACCCCGCTAAAATATTCTAAAATATTCGATACAAATAATTTGTATGGCAAAACAATGTTTGCCGGGTCAGTTAGTATATTGTATAGTAGCATTTTTATATCATTAGATAGCATACAAGCAGATAGATCTTTTGATGGAAAGGGAACATCACATATGGACAATGCCGCATGCATAAGAACTAGTGATCACAACTAGCACCTCAGATGAAGGAAACTACTACTAGATATGAAAAGACTAAGGAAAAGCCGTGTAATTTCGTCCCGAGTAATGGCGAATTCAATAACAGCTGTTTACTGTCTACACAACAATTGATAAATTATATTGCAATTGGGCATGTTACTTTAACAATTAGTTTTTATTTTAAACTAGCGACCTGCCCGCGGTTACACCGGCGTAGCTTTTGTTCCGGTGGGAATATCGGAAAGGTTTATATACTAAAACCTTCCTCAAGAATCAATCTATCTACTAAAAAAACCGCATTTAAATCCGTTGCGTAGTTTTGAAGATTTAAGCATACATAGGGACATAGGGACAGACAAAGAAAGCGACTTTTTTATACTATGTAGTGATTTAAGGTACACATTATAGTAAAATACAAATAAACGCTCAAATCAATTTAATATTTTGTAATCAATGGGTTACTTGTCATTTTACGCACATTGACAGCGTATTTTAGTAATGGCGTATTGGCCGCAAACTGTTTAAAGTGACGTTATTTTCTTAAATGACTTGAAATTAGAGCACTGACAAAATTTTTGTAGCTTTGTCTATTATGAAAATTCGAACTTGTTAGACAGAAATAAAGCCATTTTTATATGTTCAACGTTGGAATGCATGCAATTTTATTGTTTATGAGAATAAATGTCAAGTTCTAACGTTTCTCTTATCAAAGACTAGCACACATCACATTTATTACTACTAGAAATGTGCGGTTGAAATGTGATCATAGACTAAATATCTTATAAGTTTGACAATTGACTTTAGGCGTAAAGAAAATAGTATGCATACGTGTAGTAATGTGTGTAACGTTTATGTTTATAAATTTCATGTATTTCTTATTGATATTATTTAAAAATATTTGATTTGTGCAGTTCTCCGTGATGTAAACTGTATATGTGCCTAAGTTCATACTACACCATTTGCGTAATTATTTTAGAAAGGAGTTCAATGTTTTAATATTACGTATTAATATATTAGGTAGCATTAGCTACTACCTGTCCGCTTCGCTAGGCGTAAAATGTACGAGTAATTTCATCGTCCCTAAAACTACATCGCTTATCATTTGTTTTTTATGCAATTACGTATTCTATATATCAGTTTTCATCACGATCACGAGAGATGGCTCGAGAGCCAATGTTGGGTTATAGTGGAACACTCCAAAAAACACAAAAAATTTACAAATTTAAAATTAAAAACCAATATTTTAACTGTAACCATGTACACTAACAGTAGAAAAAACTTAAGAACTTGATTTATGTTGTTTAAAAATATTTGCTCATGCAATACATAAAAACAAGGCACAAAAACAATCTCGCCCCACAGGAATATCATATCTACAAAATAATCATCTATTACAGATTTAAAAGTAAACAAATTTAAAAATATATATATATATTATGATATACAATAATGTTATATGATCAAGTAATATACAATAATAATAACACCAAGGAATTTTGTGAAAATTAAAAACCAATATTTTAACTGTAACCATGCACAATAACAGTAGAAAAAATAAAACTTAAGAACTAGATGTATGTTGTTAAAAATATTTGCTCATGCAATACATGAAAACAAAGCACAAAAACAATCTGGCCCCGCAGGAATATCGTATCTACAAAATAATCATCTATTTTACGGGATATTGTTTACGCTTTAACGATAAGCTTCCAGAAGTTATGACAGATTTAAAAGTAATCAAATTTTAAAAAAATATTATGATATATAGTAATGTTAAAAGGTTTTATAAACTTTCATCATACGCTTGCAGAAGAATGAACCTAATATTTTTAGAAGCTCCAGTTTACCACATTTCACAGACTTGTCGTTTACTGAATTTGATATTTATTCCGTTATAAATAGTTAAAATTTCGTTTTTCGCACACAGCTCCAAAAAAACCTCATAAAACATGATATGATTCAAACAGGCCAATTGGTTTTAGGTAATTTAAAATACAAAAGAGCTTGAGATTGTCTTTCTAATAATTTGGTACCATTCAAACAAATTTGAACATACAGGTTTACTTTTAAAGGTCTGGTCAAATTTTGAAATTAGAGACTAAAAATTGTATTGAAAGCGCGTTTAATTTATTATTGTAGATTAGTTCGAGATAACATATATAAATATTTATTTTAATACATCCTATTCAATTCTTAAATTGGATGCACCGAGTTTTGTGAATGAAATTCGAAATGCTGGCAGTGTGTCATTTTACATTTGCCCATAATTACGATAATAATAAACTATTTGTAATATTATGTCGATCTAAATACATTTGTCCCGATAACTTTTAATTTGTTTGAAGGAACGAAAACATTTTAGTTCGAGTTTTGTGTTTTTTTTATTTATTATCGATAGGGAAGCGCTTGACCACGATCTCGCCTAATGGTAAGCTAAGATGCGGCCTGAGATGGAACGCGCTTCTCTCGAAGGTACCTGTTCACTCTTTTATGTTTCTTTTTTGCGTAATTGAAATTATATCCATGCGTTTTGTTTTTCATGTTGGATAAAAATTAAATTTTGTTTTTTTTAATTATTTTTTTTTAATTGTATAAATCGAACATATTAACGATTCTGAACTGAAAAGTCCCTGAAAATTTTACCAGACCTTTAAAAGTTACCCTGTATTTAGATACTAGCTGTTCACTCTTTTATGTTTGTTTTTTGCGTAATTGAAATTATATCCATGCGTTTTGTTTTTCATGTTGGGTAAAAATTAAATTTTGTTTTTTTAATTATTTTTTTTTAATTGTATAAATCGAACATATTAACGATTCTGAACTGAAAAGTCCCTGAAAATTTTACCAGACCTTTAAAAGTTACCCTGTATTTAGATACTAGCTGTTGCCAGCGACTTCGTCCGCGCGGACTTCGTTTACTCCGCATTGCTCCTCCCCCGTAGGTAATAGCGTGATAATATGTAGCCTATTTGTTTACCCGACCTATTAGTAATATTCATGTAAAATTTGAAGTAAATCCATGCAGTAATTTTTTGAGTTTACCCCGGACATACATACAGACAAACAGACTAACAGACAAACAGACTAACAGACAAACAGATAAACAGACAAACAGACAAAAATTCTAAAAACAATATTTTTGGCTTCGATATCGATTGTTGATCACGCCCCAAGTATTCTTTTTAAAAAATATTCAATGTACAGTTTTGACTTTCCTACGATTTTATTATATGAACCTATAGATTATGTTAAAAAATAATATGAATAATAAAATACAAGCCTACTAAGTTTCTTCAAAAGAGCTTGTAAAGAATACTTTGAATTTGAAAAATCTTATTTTCTTTTTTTAATTAAGCCTCTTAGTATTTTTCTAATATCAATATTATATAAGCTAAAATAACCATTAATCCGCTTTAATTAATACCTCTTTTAACATAATTAGGTACTCTTCCGTTTGGTTCGTTTATAAGGCCCTCGGTACCTGTAGTAATTTATAATAAGTAATATTTATCGAAGAATGAGATGTTCGGTGCAATTTTATCCTACGTAGTTGTCATCCCCTAAAAATAACAGCTAAATAGTTTGTTATTCGTTGATACTTGATAGTTTGTTATTAGTTCAATATACGAATAGGTATGTATTTTCTCTTCTTGAAATTCTGTAAATGCACTTCTACTGGAAAACCTTTAAAAACAACAAAGAAAAATATCGACACGCAAGGATTCAACCTGCGACCATTTCCCTAAAACCGAGACGCTCTCCCACTGAGCTAGTGTCGACAGGCTCGACGTGGCGAAATTCTTTTTTGCTATATGATCGATTACGTCGATTGTACTGATCGCTAGGTATACATACCTATAACTAGTTAAAGAGTTCATCGTTACAGATGAAATTCTCATTTATAATTTTGATCAGTACTTTCGTATTTCTAATTATTTTTGTGTTGTAGCACTCACCTCGTGCTTGGGAAAACTGGGAAAACTTTAAAAACGACAAAGAAAAATATCGACACGCAGGGATTGAACCTGCGACCATTACCCTAAAAGTATTGTATATCTAGCGATCAGTGCAATCGACGCAATCGATCATATAGCAAAGAAGAATTTCGCCACTTCAAGCCTGATAATAAGAAATACGAATGCACTTGTACTGTTTTAGAAAACCAGTTTCGCTTTTTACGGCATCTTTAGTGCTACGATTGTAATCCTGAAGATGCCGTAGCTCTGAAAAGCTATGATCATAGCCCTAAAGACACCGTAAAAAGCATAAACGGTTGGCGACATAAACAAATTATAGTGTCTTATGAAACAGTAAAAGTTCATTTTAACATAATTACAAAGTGGAGTTTCACCAAGGGCGCACGAGAAAAGGTATAAAATATACCTTTTCTCTTTCCTAATATCAAAAATATAAGGCAAAAATTTAGTTTTTAGAATTTTTGACTGTTTATTTTCTGTTTATCTGTTTATCTGTTTGTCTGTTTGTCTGTATGTATGTCCGGGGTAAACTCAAAAAGTACTGCATAGATTTACTTCAAATTTTGCATGAATATTACTAACAGGTCGGGTCAACATATAGGCTATATATTATCACGCTATCACCTACGGGGGAGAACCTGTGCGCAGTAAACGAAGTCCGCGCGGACGAAGTCGCTGGCAACAACTAGCAATTTAAAGAAGCACATTTTAGAACTCACTGTGTTAATTACATATTTATATATATATATATATATATATATATATATATATATATATATATATATATATATATATATATATACATATATATACTCTACAAACTCCAGAACGGGATCACCTATCCAAACCAAATGTTTAGACTTTGTTCGGACTATTTAGTAGATAGTTAATGTAAAGTTTGCACAAAACCGGTAGAGCGGTTCTTCATTTATCACATTTTTTGTAACAAATGAATTCAATAAATGGCGATACGTAGTGAAGCACGTATAAACCGCTAGTATTGTATAACTTATAGTGCACTTTGTGTTCAAACAGACGCGACGTAGACGTATTTATTAGACAAGTGTATCTTCAAGAAATGACGTCATATAAGTGGAATTAGATTTGATTTGAAAACTAGAGTCGATCTTAATATGCATAAATTACGTGTCACGTTGTTTGCCCGCGATGGACTCCGAAACTACTAAACCAATTTCAATGAACTTTTGTAGATATCTACTGTTTGGTCCAACTTAAGAGATATAATAGTTTTTATCTTAGTTAACCGTCTCCCCTCTCGAGTACCCCACCAAATTATTCAATACAAGTAATTTGTATGGCAAAACAACGTTTGCCGAGTCAGCTAGTATATTATTAAAACAAACATAATTATGCGTGATACAAAAAATATAATTTATGTGGAATAAATTATGTTTTTTATACATGGAATAAATAGATGCAAAAATCCCATCCAATTAGAAGGTTCTAGTAAAAAAAAAACTAGTGAAATCATAATATTAATAAAACGACGCTCATCTGTTTCTTTTATTGTGACGTAATGTTAAATGGGTGCGACAAAACTAGCGCTAATTAATGTGCAGGATAAAACAAGTTTATTAAAAAGAACCCCAAAAGTAATTAAGGTGATATAACTTAGCGATCGGTAATGTAACGTAATATAGATAAAAATACTGGTCACAAGTGCTACATCACGCTACATATTTCACAACATAAAACTACCACTTCAGAATTAGTACAATTACAACACTAATGTTTCAGTGATATTCCTTAGATATTATTTTAATATTTGCATAATGAACTTGAAATGAAGACAAATTAGTTGTTTGATTTCCGTGAAACAGATATTAAAAAAGTTTCGATTTTTATTTTTCTTGAAACCTTTTATAAGATATCGTAAAAGAACCCATTTAGAAACCTTACGACTGATCTGCAAAAAATATGTTTTTTCTTACTTTTAACTTCCTTTACAAAGGGAAAGTTTTTAAAGCCTAGGTTACATTTTTACTGGGTGTCTTAACTAATATTATAAATGTAAAAGTGAGTGTGTTTTTGTTATGCTTTCACAACTTAACCCCTTGAACGATTTTTAAAAATTCTTTCACAACCACAAAGCTACAATATCAGCGAATAACATAGGCTGTTTTTAGAGTTCCGAAGCCAAACTAAGAACACTTAAAGTTTCGCCATGTCCGTCTGTCTGTCCGTCCGTCCATCCACAGTCTAGCTCGGAAATCCTCTGTACTAGAAAGCTGTGATTTGTCGCGAGCATACATATTACTCACTCTAACAAAGTGGTAACATAAAATCATGAAAAATGTTTTTTTTAGAGTAGCTCCTCTATATGTAAAGTGGGGATGTTATTTTTTTCTGGTGTACCTACCCCATAGTGTGGGACATAATTGGAGGGTTTTTTAAAAGTATTGTAGGGTTGTGTTTACAACAATTTTTCGATGAAGGAACTTGTTTATGAAATATTAAGCTTTAACCTACCCTGTTAGCCTCCCTGTTAGCTAAACGGCTGGGTTTAGGGGTGGGCAATAATTCACGGTAGTATTAAATATAATACTACCGCAACTTTTTTAAATGTGACATTTAGCTGATTCTGACTTTTTGACATTTGACATTAGAAAAGGTAGGGCTGCCAGTATAATAAATCCGTAGTTAGGTAAAATTTTATTTATGTAAGAAATAGAGTTTGTCGAGTTGCCATTTTATAAATATTCATGTATTTAGGCCAATTGAAGTGGTGGGAAAATAGTTCCCTGTACTGAAACTGAAAATTTACATTTATAAGAGCTCTACGAAATTAATATAAGCTGTGAATTTATGTTGTTTTTTTTAACAATGAAAAGCATTTAAAATCACACGTTTGAGTGAAATACTGTAATAGCGATTTAAAACAAAACAATGAATGAGAATTGTATATTTAATCGCATTGTATGCCTCAAGCGTATAAATACACAAAATATTTGCCTACCATCAGCACGCAACAAATAAATAAAGAAGACAAAATGATTGTTAAACTCATTGATTATATTAAAACTTGTGAACCATTTAATTAGAATCACATTCCGATAATTTTATTCTTTTTTAGGGTTCCGAAGACAACAAGTCCTTATAGTCCTTATACATATTAGCCACTCCAAAAAACTAACAAAATAAAACCCTCAAATATTATTTGTTTTAGAGTACACGTAAAGTGAACTTGTGTACCTCAAACTGTTTGATATCGTTGGATAGGTATTTAAAAATATTGTAGGCTTATGAAAACAGTTAGCGTGCTTTTGGATGTATGACAAAATTCACCATTAAAATCGGCCGTGAATATAAAGATGATTTGAAATAGATATAAAAATTAATAAATATCACCATACCCATAATAAAGAATAGGCATATGTAATGCTGGTAGCTAAGCAAAAGTACAATAGCGGTTTAAAAACCCAAAAAACAGTCTTTTAAGGTTACAAAAATATGATACCAATAGCACAAAAAACTAGATAAAATATGTACAGTGTGCTGTCGTAATGTATTTTTGATATTTCAATTTAATCGAGTTTGCATATTATATTAGTGTAGCCCCCTAGTATTACATCATCATTTCATATCTTAAGTGACGATCATCACGCTATACAATCTCATTTCAAGATACTTTCTGCTGCGTAACCAAACGTTTTATAAAATTTGATTCCCGTTTTTAAATCTATAAACGGGTCAATAACGCGTACATATATAGAACTTACTTGTAAAGCTCGACGTTTCGGCCAAGTTACATTGACCGTGGTCACGAGCAGACTGGAGCAGCGAGTTTCCTCCGTCGTTCACGTCGGGATCGATTTTTATCTACCCCCTTCTGGTCTTGTTTTTTCGAATTTAGCCTACAGGCTGTAGGCTAAATCGAAAATATTTAATAATAGAAAACCTTTTTTACGCTGAGCTACTGTGTTAAACTCGCAATTGAAAAATCTTTTGTTCGTTAGTGCCACGTCAGTTAAATAGCAAGATGCACAGTAAGCAAGGAGCTTACTTAGAACAATCAAAGCTGTTCATTTAATTCAATAGCTTTACTTTCGTTTTCGATGCAACAGCTAATTGAATTAAATTTTATAATAGCTATGACTTGTCTTTGTACTTATCATATTATTATTATCTTCTTATTATATATAAAATTAAAAAAAGTTTTTTTTATTGAATGAAAGCTACGGTAAACTTTTTACACACCTCAGATATATGAGCTGATCTAAAAGAATTATTACTAATGATAAGTCCTAAAATATATTTTACACTTTTAATTGTCGGCACTTGGTGAAACTCCATTTGAATTTTGTTAATACACTTATACTATTTCACAAATCATTTTAAATTTGAGGTCTCGAGTTCGATTCCCGGGTACGGCACATAAAAAGTGATTTTTCAGTTTTTCTGAGTAATACAAAGTTGGCCGAGGTTGGAAAGTGCCCGGTTGGCGATAAGCTTCCCACCTACCACATTTGTGGGACCAAGTGTCTTCGGCTAATCGTGGGTGCACTCGTTGCACCTCTGCCTATCCCTTCGGGGATATGGGCGTGAAGATACTTTTTTAATATCGCCAACCAGTTTCGGCTTTTACAGCATCTTCAAAGCTACGAGACTTCTATAAATATTTTATAAATACGAGACTTTTCTAAAATATAAGTCCTAAAATTTAAGCTGTCCTGCTTATGAGTAAAAAAATGATATTATTATTGTGAAATAAGTATTATTTAATAGTGTTATCAAAGGAGCTGTCCCTATAGTTGTTGGTCCTACGAATGTAATGTAGAGTAAATTTAATTATGCGTTAACTTTCGACGAAATTCGTTATTACTGTAAATCAATATTTCAGAATATGGAAAAACTTTAAAAACAATAAAGAAAAATATTGACATGCAAGGATTGAACCTGCTTCCGTCTCCCTAAAGCCGGAAGTCCATGAGCCGGGGAGAGTTAGCTTTACGTATGTATACCTAGCGATCAATACAATTGACGTAATCGAACATATAGCAAAGAATAATTTTGCCACGTCGAGCCTGTCGACACTAGCTCAGTGGTATAGCGTCCCGGCTTTAGGGAGACGGTCGCAGGTTCAATCCCTGCGTGTCGATATTTTTCTTCGATGTTTTTAAAGTTTTTCCAGTTTTCCCAAGCACGGGTGAGTGCCATAACACAAAAAGTAATTTCAGAATAAGTCAAACATTGGTCAATTTTTTTTCAAAACTTGACCAGTAAGGAATTGGAATAACGGATGAAAGATTGTATGAAAAATTATACCGACAACTTATTAAGCTACTGGAGGACGAAGTTGGGCGGGTCGACTAATAAATAACAAAACTGACGCTCAAAATGGTCGCTAATTTCTAATAAGTAGTTATAAATATGGCAAAAACTTATGTTTTTGCGTACCTATCCTTTAGTGTAAGATTTATAGTTGATTTCACAAACAAAAAATAATAAAATTGACACAGTATTACGACCGACGCGATTCTATTTGAAATGAGCGCATAATTTAAAAATGTGCGCTTTTTTTTAGAGAACATTTTTTGAATGTGCATCTTGGTTTTTTAGTGACTAGTGGTCACCTGTGGCGGAAATTCGTTTGAGAACTGACATTAGTACGACTAAATAAAAGAAAAAGTTTTCATGTGTGTAGAATATTATCATGTATGTTACATGACTGTAGTGTAATGTGTATTTTATTTAATTTAATGTATTTCTACCGTATGTTACTTAAAAATATTAAGTCCTCCGCAATGTAAACTTTAACCGTGCAAAATTTTAAAACTACACCGCCCTGTAATTATCCAATCCAAAACTCCAATAAAAAGGGGTTCAAAATTTTTCCTTCGCGTATTATTGTATAGATAGATAGATACGTAATATTTAAACTACTCAATCCCCATATTTTTGATGTGAAACATCTATTGGCGCAGGTGTAAACCGGATCGTTGGCGTGCCGACGCGGCATCCGTGGCGACGGGTCGCCACGCTATAATATTATGTACTAAGGTAGGATATACAGCGAAGTATACAGTCCATATTTAGTAGCGTGACGGTGTGGCGACGTGTCGCCATGGCAACCAACTAAGCGACCCCGATGTTTCACATCTGCCAGGCGTCCCGTGAAGGCTCAGTTTTTTATAACAAAAAAAGGTAAGGGCAATTTAGAATCTTAGAGAAGTTTAACGTATGCAAAACTTTATAATATCCCACTTTGCGTTTGAAAAACTGATGTGATGTGTAAAAAAAAATATAAGCTGATTTAAAAAAGAAAGGAGCAAAAATATACTTTCAGTAAATATATGTTTCCCCAGAATAAGTATTTTTTGGCAATGGCAGTAGACACAAACGTTCAGATCACATAGATTAAAAAAATAACACACTGTTCTTAACTCATCTTCAGTCTATTCTCATATAAGCATGATCATACAAAAGGGAAATAAAAAATAATTATATTTTAATCTATTCTACCACGATACACTGAAAATGTAAAAAAACGTAAACGGGTTCATTATACAGACCATCACTAAAACTTTCCGTCAAATTGAAGATTTTAAGGCGAGGTATTTTGCCACACGTCAATTCTAAAGGAAATGGGCGGCGCTGTATTTTCTGAAACCGCTGGGAAACGTGTTAATTTTCGGATAAATAAATATAGGGCTTCAGCTGAAATCAAAATTTAGCACATTCTTTTTTGTATTTAAAACTAAATATCACCATATAAAATCATGTGGAAGATTAGAAATATTGTTAACAAATTATTTGTATTAGAGATTTTTTAGGCTGTTTTCGGAATTTTATGTAATCGAGTAAAGTACATTCTATCATGTAATAACTTAGCACATTCCTTAGATAATATCTTCAGTTATGTCGTGTAATTTTTGTAAAATTGGTATTTAACAATCAATACAAAAAAATGTTATCTAGCAAACCAGTTTTTTCTCGTTTGTCCCGATGCCTCGCCTTAAGCTTAAGCTACGTATAGATGTTTTCAGATTTAAACCGTATCCAGATTTACCCAGTGTTGGTCCCGGGCTCCCTTAAAGAATAGGCTAGCTGCCGTTCTGCCAGGCATGTCGTAAAAGGCGCCCGATTGGCTATATGAGTCACTAACATCGTGGCTACTAGGTGGTAGAATTTCTCTCTCGTCGAAGTCTTGCCCGGGTCAAGTACCACCGCCTTACCTATTTCTGCCGCAATAGCGTCATTGCTTGTTACTGTCGTGTTCCGGTTTGGAGGGTAAGGTAGCCGGTAAACTTATGCATGTTGCATTAGACCTCGCCACAAGATATCAACACACCATTAACACCTTTGGTGTCTATAGGCGATGGTTGACTCTTTCCATCTGGATACCCATCTGCTTGTTTGCTATCTTATAATATAAAAAAAACGAAAAGAACACGGCAAGACTTCATATATCGTTATTTTTAGTTATTAACTTAAAATTTAATATATTTTAATAAAAAAAAATTTAACTTGGGGAATAGTAGCTAAATAAAGTTGGAATTTAGGTGAGGTTAACGTAAACAATCAGTTCTCTCTTTAGTAGTCTGTGGTTAGGTATTTATCTTGTCATTGGGTGTCTTCAGTAGAACTGCTAATCTCAGAAATCTAAGTTAGATTGACAGAATTCTAAGATTTTGCAAAAACACTTCATAGGTACTTAAAAGAACAAAAAATAAATTAGCATTAACTGTTCTTTAATACAAAAACAGGGAGAATTTTTATTTGAAACTTATAATGAATATTACGATATATAAACTAATTACTGTTTTAATAAAAATGTAATTAAAGTTTTATAAAATGGTAACACTTAAATATGATAATAGAATTCAATCAAATTATAGTCTCAATTATTTTTAAATGATTGTTCCTAGCGATATATTTTATTTAATTGACTTAAAAAACGTAGAAAATTATTCTAGTTTATCTAATATTCGTCACTCCAGAAGACACGCAAGGTTTGTACAAAGTTAATGAAAGCTGTATTTTTGAAAACAGTGATCGATTTTGATATTTCAAATGATATTGAACGCAATTTTTGTAATTTAAAATGATGTCTTTACTATTGTAACAGATAGGTTCAATAACGTAAAAAAAAGTTTTTTCTGTATTTGACGCTGTTTTACGCAGAACAGCTGATTGATTAGATTTTTAAATCAACCAGTATATTAGTCTATAAGTTATTTTAAAAAGATGAAATTAGTATTTGTTGTAAATAACATGATTTTAATATTTGAAAAGCTGTAATTTTTGAATACTTACTTCGATTTTTATTTATGAACGACACTAAACTCAGTTTTTAATTCCATAAATATTGTAAAATGTCAAAACTTGATTGGTTGAAAAACCACGAAATTAGGTCAAAAAATATTTTTATCACGATAGCTCCTAAACGGATTAACCGATTTTGATGCAATATATATTTTGACGCAGTTTTTTACGGAAAATAGTAAGTTAGATTATGTAATCTAGTCTAAGTTTGACAGAACCCAATCAAATGCCATTATTCACGTTACGATCGGTTAAACTGTTCAAAATTTATTATATTTCCACTTACGTAAACATACACACACATACAAACATACATACAGACATACTAACGTTATCATGAAAATAGTCGGAAAAGGAACTCAAACGTGAATATCTGATAAAAACTGGATTTCCAAAAACCGGGGCTTAATCAGTGACATCCTTATCTACATATGAAGCGGGAACTTACAAAACTTTGTGTAGCATAGGCATTGAATGTTACAATGCTGTTTAATATATTTCATAAAGCATTCTTCTTTAAGAAGCCAACAGTCATCTATACATACTTATTTCAAATAGACTGTACAGATATCTAAAGTAAAATAATAAAAAATTGCAATGGGATCAGAATTTAAAAAGATGGGAATGAGGAAAGCGATAAAGGAAATGTGTACTGGAAGTTGCGTGCTCCGAGCTAATGATATCCGTTTAAATATATAGGGGATGTTATCGATAGAATACATATTTGAGTCTTTCCTTATTAAAGATATTTTTAGCCCTGCAAAAAGATATAAGGCGCTAGTTGTCGACCGTGGTTGTGTGATAATTCAAAGTGTTTCACAAATACACTAGATGGTAGAGAAATTTCTACAACGTCTTGCTAAAGTTTAGGTATTGCCGCCTATTCTTACCGCGCACACAGCATACACACGAAAAATTTTATTCCGTCTGTCACAAATTTTAATTTCAAAATACCGATTTCCATAATTCTAAATGGTAGAAATTTCCTGACATTAGAAATCCAATTTATAACTCATACTATTTTAATAATTCCAAAATTTTATTATTAAAAACGTTTATAATTACTATTATTAAAATAATTCAACTAACCCAAATGGTTCAATAACACCAAAACTAGTGGAGATCTAGCACTCGGTGGTCGCTGTCACTGCAGCTTTTTTAAATAGGGCAATGGGCCCACCTCTCATTCCCATCACTGTAACTTCTGTAAATCAGAATCAACAGCGGCAACCTTCCTGATAACCACAGAGTTGCCAGCTCAGTGTGCCCTGGGGGAAAAGCTAAGCTGTCTTCGAACCCGCTTCGAATTTAAATAGAAGAGGAGGAGGAGGAGTAGGAAAATGCATCCAGTTTCCTTCCATTTACAGCAGGAGACAGCGTAAAGATAAAGCAAAAAACTGCTAAGAAATGAGACGTTTATAATCAGGTTAAGCCTGATTGCTATTGCACCACGATAATTTAGGTATTTGAGGACCTACAAAAATGGCCTACTTAATACTGCTTCCAGTAGTACCTTCATAGGTACTACTGGAAGCAGTATTAGTAGCGATTTTGTCATCAAATTCGCTTGAGGCACGGAAATTCCTACGTGTTGCTACAAGGTCGAAATAGTAGATTACCCCGGACTATCAAGCATTTGGCTACGTTCATTTTGCCAGAGATTACACTCCCAAAGAATATGATGTGCAGTTTGTTCATATTTATAGTTTATGGTGGAATATTCGCAAAAAGGAGAAGGAACTAATTTGAACGGGAATAATTTAGCTTAAAAATTACCATGACTAGTAAGTAACTGTGCAACACAATAATCTATTTTTATCCACGTTTTACTTAATCGTTCCCGGGCGCAGGGGCAAAAGTTATATAAATGTCCGTCCTTTAGGTGAGCAGCACCAACGCGACTGCCATTTATTTATTAATTCGTTAGTAACAACATCCATCACAGATTTAAAAAGGCGACGTATTTTTGTTTGAGCTTATGGATTGATAAATTCTGGGCTAGTAAAGTTCTGAGAAATATAGTACATTGAAGCCTGACGCTAAGTTTCTAAATCTAATGGAAAGACACCCGATAAAACGGGTAAAGCTTCAGAGCTTACAGTGCGATATGCTTTTCACAGAAATATTAAAGCCAAACGCTGATTTTGAAGTAATTTACGCCGGGTCGCACCGCTTGTAACTTTATCAGCCCATGCTGAACATGCATAAGTAATACAACCTAAATAAGTTGCGTTATAAATTATCTTTAGTGTTAAAGGTTAAACCCCACGTTAAGGTAGATATGCCGACAAAGAGCAAGTAATTCCGCGTAGCTTTTTCACTGATATAATTAATATGATTTATAAAAGCGTGTTACTGCAGCTTGTTTCGCTCAGTTGCCTTCGCGCGGTCATCACTGTTCTAATCTTACCTAACACAAATGGTTCAATATCACCAATAACAGACTGAACCTGGCACTCGATGGCCGCTGCCGTGGCACACTCGCTTCGTTCGCTCGCCTTCAAGCTGTAATTGTCACTGTTCTAACGTAACCTAATCCAAATGAGTCACCAACAATACGGGGTATCTGGCGTTCGACGGTTTGTCTATTTTTATTCGAAGTATTAGTGAATAAAACTGAAAATGAATATATAACTAAAAGAAAATAATAATGTGGGAATATTGTTTGATCATACACCCACGGCTTCGCTCACGCATATTTACTTTAGAACTTATTTATCTTTCTTTATAAAGTTACTTAATTAAACATCTCTACATAGTCCAGCGTGCCGCTAATATTTACATATTATCGTGGTTATTTATAAACGACATTTTTGTTATCTAAATTTAGACATCTATATCTTATCTTATTTAGACATCTATATCGTATCTTAAACTTCCTATAACTTCCAAACTTATTTTACCTAATATCGTAACTAACTATACATTAAACAAAAAATATCTATTGGTAACATACCTATCGAACAAATTAACGTAATTAAAAAAGAAATTTGTAATTAACAGGAAACACTTAACCTAAAACTACCTATGACAAGAATATTAAGTATGTATATACAGAAATATAGCCCAAACTAAATATACCTATGTATTAGGATTGCTATGTAAGAAACACCAACCAAAAAATCTGTAAGCTGGTTGACCCTGCCGGTCATCCCCGAAACTTTCCGCTAAATTACGTATTTCAAGCTTAAAGAAAAAACTATGCCTAAGCATAGAGTTTTGAGTTCGAAATGTTCAAAAATCTAATGTTTATTAACTTCCCGCTACGTATGTAGGTAAGGAAATTCTGATTATGACCCGATTTTCGAAAATCACCAGATCTCCACTTTTTGAGGTCCTAAGAACCTTTCCCGGCTATTATCACGATAACTTCAGTATGTATGTATGTATGTGTGTGTATGTATATATAAACATCTCATAAGTTTTAAACGGCTTTACCAATCGAAACGCGGTTGATGGCATTCAATTGGATTCCGCTCACCTTAGACTTTCCTAAAATTTGAACCAATTCAGTCCAGGAGATTATGAGAAATTTTGAAAAAAATCTCAAAAGTAATATTTTTTGACCTGTACAATATTTTAGTACTTAAAGAACAACGTCAAATACAGTTCCAAAATCAAAATCGAATTAAGTTTTCAAAAGTTTCTGTTTTTAAATATAAAATTTAAAAAAAAAACTTTCAGGGTTAATACGCCCATAGACTTATGAATCTAATCAACTTTTCTCTCTAAAAAACTGCATCAAATACAGGGTCAATTGTCTGGCATATCTTTTAAAAATGACAGTTATTAACTGTTTGAAAAGATGTTTATTTTTTTCGCACAACACCTTATTACTGAAGGCCATGACTTTGATGTTACAAGAGATATAAAAACTATACTCATATGTGATAAAGGGAAGAAACTTGATGCTTTAGAGGCATTCGAAATAAATAGACTTAAACATCAGACCCAACTACTAAATGACCGCAGAGAACTAAACGTATCTCCTTTACTGAATATTTTTAATGATTAATGTATAAGTTACTGCTTTTATTTTTTATTTTTTATTATTAAGTTTTTGTTTTTATTATTGTTATTACTTTATTCTTTATATAATTTGAATTAATAATTACGTATAATTGACATTCAATAATGATAATTTAATACTAGAATTTTGAATAATTATTTTATATTAATCTTATATGGGAAATGTACCACGACATTTAATTATTTTAATTGACATTAGAATCTATATGACATTTTTACATATTAATCAATCCAATTGTACCATTACTTTGCACTATTGACATCGACATACTATTGAAATAATAAATTACCATACACAATTCTCCCTGCCTAAAAGGGTAATTATGATGTGTGGGTAACACCGATATTATGAAATATAATTTTAAATTTAAATGTTCATACTACCTTCAGTATATATTGTTAATTGTCAAATTGTCATTTGTACTAAACAATAATAATTTTTGCCCTGATGATGCGTTAAAACGCAAAACCGGTTGGTTTTAATAAATAAAAAGTCAAGTAAAACAGTACAAGTGCTTTTAATACGATAAAAATATAAGTTTATTTTTTTCGAATAACATTCTACGCAAATTTTGTGCTCTAAATTGTTTTATTAGGTTAAAAATGTCAAAAATTGTCGTCATTGATAAATCCCGAACAAATCAAACGATTTTAATTAGTTATAAGCTATTTGATGCAGTATTTTAAGCAGAACAGCTAATCAGATTTTAAAATAAATCGGTATGTTAGCCTGAAAGTTAGTTTAAAAATACGAAGTAAGTTTCCTGTAAACAGCGTAATTTTAAAATATGAAAAGCTAATTACTTTTGAAAATGTGAATCGGTTTTAATTTTTAAAACGGTATTTGACGTAGTTTTTTTTAGTATTAAAATAATGTAGAAGATCAAAAAATTATTGCTTGAAACATTTTAAAATTTTGTGGAAAAAACACTTGTTTCAAAATTTTTCGTCAACAATAACTCCCGAACGGATAAACTGATTTTGATGCAATTTATGCATGGACGCAGTTTTTTGAAAAAAAAAGTTGATAAGACTGTATACTCAGTTGGTACATAGTAATATTAAAAATGTTCGCCAAAATTTTTTTCAGTTTTTTTTTTCAAAAAATTCTCAATATGCTCGCAGTCGAATCGGTTCAAATTTTCAGGAAGAGTAAGTTAGTAAAATTCAATCGAATGCCATCAACCGCGTTTCGGTAGGTTAAGCCGTTCAAAACTTACGACATGTTTTCATACACATACACACACACACACACATACACACACACACACACATACACACACATACACACACACACACACACACACATATATACATACAGACATATTGACTTCATCATGAATCGTGAAATATGATCTCATAACATATGAAATTTCATGCAAATATGTCTAAGAAATAAAAAGTTTCATACAATTTTTTTTCCTCTTTGAGGTTGAATTTTGAAAAATCGTTCTTTAGTCGATGTCTACGTCATAAAATGAATACGTTTGCGAAATTTCAAGTATTAAGCCCTAAGGGTTCGGCCTGTGAGTTTATATAAACCTTTCATCCCCTATTTTACCCTCTAAGAGGTTGAATTTATGAAAACGCGGAAATACGTACTTATTATTTTTGCCGTAGGTACTCAATTCATACAAAATTTTACGCAAGTATGTCCAATAAATATAAAGGTTTAAAGAAATTTTGCCTCTATTACGCCCCTGGAAGATTTAATTTTAAATAGTCCTTAGTAGATGCGTACGTCACAGGAGGAATATGTGTGCGAAATTTCAAGTTACTTGACCTAAGGGTTTGGATTGTGTGTTTATTTAAATTTTTCATTCCTTATTTTACCCTCTTAGTCGTTGAACTTTGAAAACCGCTGAAATGCATAAGTCATTATTGTTGTTGTACTCAATTTATATGAAATGTCATGTAAATATGTCCAAGAAATGAAAAGATTCAAACAATTTTTTTCTTTCATTTCATCCTTTTCGAGGTTGAATTTTAGGGGTTGAAGGGGGATCCCTACCTCAAAACAGGAGTATGTGTGCAAAATTTCAAGTGGAATGGTTTGGCCTGTGCGGTTATACTTATAAAACTTTCACCCCTATTTTACCCTCTTAGGGACCGAATTTTGAAAAACGCTTGAACACGTAATTCATTATTTTTCTTGTACTTAATTCATACAAAATTTCATACAAACATGTCCAGGGAATAAAATGTTTCATACATATATAACAAAAACCTGGTCTACCTAACCTAAAAATACTACTTTTCCTGCACTGTTTACTATCGTTGGTCATAAAACAAATTCAAATATAATTACATAAATAATTATATTTAAAACGTCTCTTAATTTTTAAGCATACGAAAATATTGTGGGTAACGAATAATGACGCAATAAATATTTATGATCTTCTTTATTCAAAAGCTTGTCTAACTTCAAAACTAATTTTATTATATTTTTCTTTACGTAAGGATGAATCTGTAAAAAATAAAAATATAGATAATACAATTTTCCTTTTCTTTCGTGAATAAAACAACATTTTTCAGATATAAAAGAGAGGTATGATTGAGAAACAACAATAAGCGGAAAATGTTTTGAGAATCTTTAACAAAGTATATTTTTCGTACCTACCGTGTATTACTAAAGATGGGAATGATAAGTCGATATTTATAATACCTACATCGATTTCCAGAACAAAACATCCCTAAAGTGTTAATAAACACTGTATGAAAGTATCAAAATTATTTTATTTATTTTAATCGCATACTAATGTACTTACGGGACAGTCATGTCGAAATCAGCTATAAATCTATATTAGTATTATAAAAGCGAAATTTTGGACGTTTGGATGGGTGGATGTTTGTTACTCAATCACGCAACAAGTACTAAACGGATTTGACCAGTATTTGTCACACAGATAAATGATGTCCTGTAATAGCATATAGGCTAATTTTAATCGCAGAAAAATTAAGTGATCCCGCAGGATTCGTCAAAAACTTTTTATAAAAAGCTGTGGGCTGTACGCTGCAGCTAGTAAAGTATCTTCACGACCGTATCCCCGAAGGGGTAGGCAGAGGTACAACAAGTGCACTCACGATTAGCCGAAGATACTTAGTCCCACAAATGTGATAGGTGGCAAGCCTATCGCCAATCGGGCACTTTCCAATCCCGGGCAACTTTGTGTTTATCAGAAAACTGAAAAAACACTTTAGCTGCAGCTAGTAAATCCATATTATATTAAGTATTAAGAAAATGTTGAAGGGAAATTTGTTTTTTAAGTAGTTTTTCAATTATATGTACATCTTGCTTATATGACATGATTATTTCTGACGTGAACACATACAGCTTTTTACCAAATAGAGCAAGAGCCCGTGAGTGCCAGACCTTCGGATTGTAATAAAAGCTGAAAATGTTTCTATATGTGTCCCTAGTACAGGTAAGAATGATCTCCACCCATGAAGCTGAGGCAGCGGTGGCTTTGGCAGGTAACAGGTAACAAAGGTGTATAAAATTCCATCTCAAATTTATCATAAAATAAAACTAAATTTTTTTATATTTGATTCATAATAATATCAAAACTCGTGTTGCTCATTGCCAGACAGTTAGTATGGTTGCAACCCTCTGCCGGACACCCCTAAACTATCATAATTTATAATTATACTTTCGATATATTATAAAAACTAAATTTTATATATAATTTTTTGGGGGCCTATTAATCTATGTTTACATAATAGCCGGACAGATTCGACGGTTCTATCATCTTGCCAGACGCATTTAAAGTGAGCAGTAGTTCGGAGAGCAAGGAGCGTATACAACAATGACGTGTATATTATTACCACTGGACTTGCTGCTGTCAAAGAATTATAGTGCTAGTGCCTATTTGAATATCGCTATTTTGGCGCTGTAGACCGATGTGTGCGTCCATGGAACTAAAATTAGTGATTACCACATGTCGACGTCGATCGTTTCATATATCGTCTGTCGGCTGTCGTAAAAATTGACCGATTGTCTATTATATTACATATCACTACGAGGTGATGAGTTTCGCAGCGTCTCACTTCAGGTATTTGGTAACATCGCCTTACCTATTCCTACCGCAATAACGTTGATTCCGTCATTATCGTGTTTCAGTTTGAAGGATAAGTACAAGTAGCAACGTGCCGTTAACATCTTTTTTGTCTATAGGCTATTGTTTCTCTATCAGGTGAGACATATGTTAGTTTGCTTATGATATATGTTAAAGAAAAATTGTTAAAATATATTCTCATAATTCGTACAGTAGAGAAAATTGTGCCGGGAAGGGTTACTAGTAATATCATAACACCGATATTTGTTGATATATGTTAAAGAAAAATTGTTAAAATATATTCTCATAATTCGTACAGTAGAGAAAATTGTGCCGGGAAGGGTTACTAGTAATATCATAACACCGATATTTGTTTGTCTTTCCTTCAAGCAATATCGGTTAAACAGATTTAGATGAAATTTGGCATTGAGATAGCTTATATTAAGTTAATTGTAAAAATAATAAAAACACCGATTATTTTATACATTTAATTTTATAATGTATAATTTCTTTGAGAATTTGATTGTGATAGTATACACGAAAGTCCAAGAAATGACTTGTTTATCTTATTTTTGTTAGACAATCTTAGCCTAAGGTTGACCGGAGGTTGCATTAATTTGTTCTTATTTCTTGTAGTGTACTACGATAGCGAAAATACTCCTTTCACGTTTCTTTAAAAAATAAAGTTGTTTACAAATCTCTGTTTAATAAAAATAATACAGACGAGCCCAGCCCCCTTTCACCAGTTACAGAAAGGGAAATTGTTTTTGTTGCTGCGATTATTCTTATATCTGTACGTCTTGTCATAATTTGTTTAATCAAAATTCGATATTTTGACTTTTAAAAGTTTCAATCATGATAGATTCGATTGCAAAATTTAATAAAACATTAACTATCAAAAATATTGTGAACAAGGAGAATCTGTTTTCTTTGGAGTTCAATTAACAGCTTTCATTGATCAAAAATTAAATTTGATTTACTTTAATTCATTGGCTTTACAATTTTAATAGCATTAAAAATAATAAACTTCGTAAAAATGAAAAATAATATAAAATAAATTATTAAAGTTTCGATATGATTGAAGTTCATAGCAACTCTTAAGGCAACGATGAAGCTGACAAACTGGCAAAAGATGGAGCAAACAGAAAACCATTAGGTCCAGAACCGATAGCCGTCATTCCCTATAGCCAACTAACCACATGGCTAACAGAGAAAACACGCCAACAACATGAAGCGTTGTGGATGGCAACAAATGAATGCAGGCAAACAAAAGAAATTGTGCCGGCCCTCTCCGTACACCTGACACAACGCATCATGAAACTCAACAGAAGTGACCTGAGAAAAGTTGTGGGCACTATAACAGGGCACTGCCACCTAAACCGACATCTATTCAACATAGGTGTAACAGACAGCCCTTTATGCCGCGGCTGCATGGAGGAACAAGGAACAACCGCTCACGTTCTCCTTGAGTGCGGGAGCGTGGCCGAACAACGGGCACGCATCCTGAAAAACCCAAAAACTCCAAAAGAAGCTTGTGAAAACATCAGCCGTCTTTTAAGTTTCTGGAAGGTGGTAGGATGTCTGGAATAGGTTTAGCCAGCTACGTACAAAGGTCCAAGTGGCTAAGTGCGGTAACAAAATGGCTTAAAAAAAAAGATTGAAGTTGTATTAGAACAATTTTACTGAGTATTGTTTTAAATATTTGTTATTCAAACTAAAAATTTATTTAGTGAAATTTCTTGATTAAGAAAAAAATAATCTGCACAATTTGAACTTAATAACAGTGGATGCGCAGTGAAGGGCCGCAATAGACCAAGCGCTCTGTCTCACTCGCACTAGTTACTGTATACGCTCCTTGCTCTCCGAACTAGTGCTCACTTTGGATGCGTCTGGCAAGATGATAGAACCGTCGAATCTGTCCGGCTATTATGTAAACATAGATTAATAGGCCCCCAAAAAATTATATATAAAATTTAGTTTTTATAATATAACGAAAGTATAATTATAAATTATGATAGTTTAGGGGTGTCCGGCAGAGGGTTGCAACCATACTAACTGTCTGGCAATGAGCAACACGAGTTTTGATATTATTATGAATCAAATATAAAAAAATTCAGTTTTATTTTATGATAAATTTGAGATGGAATTTTATACACCTTTGTTACCTGTTACCTGCCAAAGCCACCGCTGCCTCAGCTTCATGGGTGGGGATCATTCTTACCTGTACTAGGGACACACATAGAAAAAAATTCAGCTTTTATTAAAAGCCGAAGGTCTGGCACTCACGGGCTCTTGGACCAAAACTCTCTATCTTTCAGCTGATTTAGACGGAGGCTTTTCAGGTGTTTTAAAAAAGCAGTGACAATTTTGACCAATCGTTCGGTTTCTATGAACTGCCGGGCAAAATGGCATATGGTCTATTAAACATTTATTTAGACATGTATTAAATTCGAAGAGAATTGTGTAGTAACCCTACTTCACTAACGGTCCTTATCAAAATCGCAGTTGATAATATATTGCTATGCGTTTGCACGCCACCTAACCAGTGAACTTTACTCTCTACATGTCAAGGTTAAGACTTTTTTGAGCTTTTCAACTCTATTTATCGTATTTATATTTCAATAATACAAAGATACACACATTTAATAATACACAGATATAAACAATAACCCTTTATTCTAAACACATATATAGTCTGAGAGCTACTGAACCCTTCGACTAACCCACTTCGCTGCCCTTCATGCATTTTAATTACAATCAGATAAAAACTCTACATTAAAATAAATGCATAAGCACACCTACCAACTCGAAAAGAGATTGCCACCGCATCGCTTTAGCCTCGCTGTCAACTCAGCTAGTCGGCGATGCGCTTACGGCAAGTCAAAGTAGTACTTACATATTAGACAGGAGTATCAGATATTGTACAGTAGTAAACTTGCCATTTATAATTTATGTATCCGTCCTCATATAACCTACGCTTGGTTTCAGTTGCTGAGCAGTAGCCATAAAAAGAATATCAAAGCCCAGCAAAACAAATGCCTGAGGAAGATTGTAGATGCCGCACGAGATGTGAAAAACGCGACAATTCTGAGGGATCGAAGGATTTATTTCTAGAATTGCTAAGAACACATACAAAAAAACCAATGTGTCCAGCTTTAAGCACATCAGAGACCTAGCGCCATGGATAGCCACTATAGCAGATAAGAAGTCATATTTTGCCCCGAATCCATCTCCTCACTTCCCAAAAGGATTGTGAGAAGACCTAATACGTTGTACAGCGGCGTGCACAGGATTATGATACTGAGTATGCGGCGGAGTACTCGGCCACAAAAACTTTTTCTTTTATAGATTTCAGCGGCGTGCACATGATTATGACACATTTTATTCATTTACTTATTATTAATTAAAATCATCTAAAACGTACAAACGTTTTATTAAAATATCTGTGAATGGCAAGTAAAGCACTGCTTTTCTGCCTATAAGGAGCGCACGCGCCTGACGTTGTACAGTAGTTACTAGTGATGTACTGTAAGCTCAGGTACAGCGGACCGAAAACGTCGAGACGAGACGTCAAGCCATAAGCGAATTTGTCCTAAGGCAAGACGACGACGTTATGATTCCAATTTGTGTGCATTGCAGTAGGCGGATACAAATAATACTGAACGGCTCGAGTTGATACGGTGACGTTCCCTTTCCGAGTTAATATGTCTACTGTGACCCATATTTTTACAGGAACCTGTTAAGCAGTTCCATTAGTCATCGTCCGTTAACACATTACCTTTACCATAGAGACATTATGGTAACTTAAATATTGCTATAACCTAGAAGATTTATGCGAATATCATTCACTAGCTGTGCCCGCGACTTCATCCACGTCAAACATTTTCTAAAATTAGAGTATCTTAAGTTACCGTGATTTGAGAGATAGACAGTCCCAAGGTTTTTCCCTCATAGTTCCCGTTCCCGCAAAGTTTGATGGTTTTTCTCATGGATTACGTTATTGAAATTGAATAAAATTAAAAAATCATTGAAATCGATTCACATTTACTATTTGTTTTCAGTAAGCATTTATACAATTAAAAGTACCCGCCCCGTTAACCGCCCCGTTGGTCGTGTGGTTAGCGACCCTGACAACGCAATCAACGGGGCTCGGGTTCGATCCCCGACGGGGCCAAGCATTTGTGTGATGAGCATAAATGTTTGTATTTCCGGGTTTGGGTGTTTATTATATATATTCTAGTATTTATATATGTATTTCTATGTATTAGTATCGTTGACTAACACCCATAACACAAGCAAATACTTTGCTTACTTTGGGGTTAGATCAGTAAGTGTAATTTGTCCCGTGAATATTTATTTATTTATTTATATATTAGTATCGTTGACTAACACCCACAACACAAGCAAATAATTTGCTTACTTTGGGGTTAGATCAGTAAGTGTAATTTGTCCCATAGTGTAGGTATTTATTTATATTTACCCCAGTGAATTTACTGTTTCTTTTATTTTTGAAGGTAGAAAGAAGACCTTCTCATACTCTTCTTATTGGAAGATATTTAAAAAAAACTTGTTTTGGCCCCTACCTAGCCTTGGATAGGCTTCCTGCTAGGTTAGCACGCGCTAACGTGGGATTCACCCACTTATTTCGCTAGCTGCTATTAAAAGATAAAAAAACATTAAAAATAATTCCACTACGTGTCGCCCGGGTTTGGTATCAGCACTTTATTTTTTTCCGCAAATCATTGACAAAACATAAACATTGATAACACGGCATTTTTCTATTTTCAATCGAAGAAAAAATCAGTTTGACATGTATGTGTGTAATATTGTTGGCATTGGATATTATTTTGAGTATGACAATCTACTAAAGCATTCAAGTACCTGTATTAAATTTCGTAAGTGCGTGTATGTTTGTGTTTGTATATTTGTATGTTTGTCCATGAATTTCTTCGGAACTAAAAAATTTCTTTTGGATTTAAATCGGGTATTTCCTTCGGGAACAGTCCAAGTTTCATTAAAATCAGTTATTAGTTCAGTAGTTATTGATATAATAAGTATTTGAAGTCGGTTTAAATGTTTAAATTACTATTATTATTACATAAATTTCTATGTTACGTAATGAAAATAGAGATGAAGGTAGGTACGTTAAAGTTTAAATCATGACGCACGGCTTCGTATTTACTCATGTGGCTTCGTTTTGTCTCTCCGTCCATGTGAACTGACCCTTAACCTGTAGATCTCGATTTAATTGCAATTGGCAAGCAATAATAGTTAATTAACAGCTGCAGCGATACGTATCATCGCCCGTTTCACCATTTGACGAACTGGTGAAACGTAGTAAATTAAACTGTAAGTGAAATTCTATGAACTGTAATATTATATAATTATATACGGTTACACTGACGTTAACTTGGTGTAGGTTTTGACCAGTTTCAGACCTATTTGAGGTCCTTCATCAGGGAGATACGTATTGTCGCCCATTTCACCATCTGACGAACTAGTGAAACGCGGTAAATTAAACTGCAAGTGAAATTCAATGTACTGTAATATTAAATAATCAAAAACGGCCACACTGTTTTAACTTTTTCCCCGTGTTGGTTCCGGGCTTCTTTGAAGAATAGTCCAACTGCCGTTCTGCCAGGCAGGTCGTAAAAAGCGACCGATTGGCTATGCGAGCCACTATATCGTGGCTACTAGGTGGTATAGTTCTGCATTGTCTCACCTGGGTCTGGTACCACCGCCTTACCTATTCCTACCACAATAGTATCAGTGCTTGTTAAGGTAGCCGGTAAACTTATTCACGTTGCATTAGTCCTCGCCACAAGATAGCAACGCACCATTAACATCTTTGGTGCCTATAAGCGATGGTTGTCTCCTTTTATCAGGAGACCCATCTGCTTTTTTGCTATCTTATGATATAAAAAAACAAGATTTGCTTATTGACCACTGTAATCCTGATAATATATTTTTAACAAAAAACTAAACCGACGAGAAGTCATACATTAAAATCAATGAGTGAATAATCAATCATCCTTTTTTTAGTATCCTTATGTAAAATTTTTTTTAAATATTTAGGTCAACCCTTGGGGTTTATTATATCTAATAACAGAATAATTATCAAAACTCTGTAAAAGTTATGCTCGGACCTATACGCACCTAACCCTAGTCATACATTAAAATCAAAAAGTGAACAAACAATAATCCCTTGTTTACGACCCTTACGTTTTGAATTAAAAAAACAGACTACACTCGTGGTATACCAATTTCAATGAAAAAAGAATTATCAAAATTGGATTACTCAGTAAAAAGTTTATGTGTGGTCTAACATAAAAAATACAAGTCGAATTGAGAAGCTCCCCCGTTTTTTCGTCGGTTGAAAATCTAGTAGCTAATAACCACCTCTTTCATTGCCTATCATTTGCAAAATCATGTATTATCACCCTATTCCAAACTCACAACAAAATTAATAATTATAAATAAACCGAATATGTACTAAAAGCTAGGGGGATCTCTAGCTTTTTGTAAATATTCTGTTTATTATTATTTTATAGTTGGTGTGATTTATATGAGATTTTAAGCTGGGAGGGTCTCTAGTTTTTTCTTTTTATTTGGTTTATTTTATTTTTTTTCTTCTTTTTATTTGGTTTATGATTTATAGTTGGTATGATTTATAGCTGATTTTAAGTATTCGATTTATGATTTATATTTGGTATGGTTTATAGGTGATTTTAAGCTATTCTATTATTAATATAGGTTATTCATACTATTTGGTCTATTTTGTACTCAATCGGGACGTTGATCTCGAAGTTATATTAATTCATTTTTTTGAGGTTTTTTCAAAATATCCCAAAATCTTCAAGACCAAATTGGTTCAAATGTTCAGAAAGTTGAAGTTGAGCAGAATTCAATCGAATGCCATATTCGCGTTTCGATCGGTCAAGCCGTTCAAAAGTTATGAGATGTTAACACACATACACACATAGTCATCGTGAAAAATAGTCAGAAAAGAATCCTAGGACGTCAAAACGTGGAGATCTGGGAAAAACTCGATTTTCGAAAACCGGGACAAAATAAATAAATATAAATAAATATTCGAGGGACAAATTACACTTACTGATCTAACCCCAAAGTAAGCAAATATTTGCTTGTGTTATGGGTGTTAGTCAACGATACTAATACATAGAAATACATATATAAATACCAGAATATATATAAGAAACACCCAAACCCGGAAATACAATCATTTATGCTCATCACACATCCCCGTCGGGGATCGAACCCGAACCGCGTTGATTGCGTAGTCAGGGTCGCTAAGCACTCGACCAACGGGGCGGTAAATCAGTAACTTATACATAGCGGAAAGTTAAAAAGAGTTAATATTGTTCTGATTATTTGAATCCAAATAAATAGTTATATTTGGTACACAAAGTTTCAACTGAAAGTTATACAGTTATAAACTTATACAGTACAATATTTTAAACATAAATAGAAATCCTGACATTTTGAATGGTACTCACCTTTTTAACTTTCCAACGCTATTTTAAGGGATTTAAATTTATCCCAGCGTCAACTTTTTCCTTAATTAACATTTTAAATACGTCACTCAATATTAATGTTTGAATACCAGTTATAAATTTTGGCCTGACTTTCAGACTAGCGGCTGGCCTATTTTTAATTTCTTGTTTACTGAGTAGTAGTAAATAATAGTACACAAACTATTTTATTTCTCACTAGCGCCGGGCGCCGGCTTCGTACGGGTCAATGTGATTTGGCGGCGGCTTAGTGTGGAGTGATTATTTTTTTCTACGGTTGAGTCGATATATATTAATGCGTGAAACAAAGAAAATTGTACCTCTTTTTACGACACTTACGCGAACGCATAAGTATGAAATTTGGAACAGTTAAAATTTACATAAGATATACAAACTTCCACATAGAGTGCAGGAAGCTAATATTTTTTATATAATATACATAAAAAAAACATATTAAATTAATAAAGTAATGTTATTTGTCTGAGGCTTAAAATTAATTTATTAACGTTACATATACGTGTTTAGTTCATCAACTTATATAATATGTATATCAAATTTCAACTTAATCGTTCGACTAAAAAAATAGATTTGCAGTAAATTAGCTGTGATTAGCAGACGGACAAAGAAACAAAGAGACACGAGAGATTCTATAATGGTTTTTTTATTTTGAAGTTTGAAACTC
Organism: Apodemia mormo; assembly: GCA_036924255.1. Classification (NCBI taxonomy): domain Eukaryota; kingdom Metazoa; phylum Arthropoda; class Insecta; order Lepidoptera; family Riodinidae; genus Apodemia; species Apodemia mormo. The sequence continues at coordinate 12,365,973 of JAUPFN010000008.1, forward strand.
TAAAAAATGCACAATTACATGCGGCCATGTTGTTGAGAGGTTTGCAATAGAGACCACGTGCGTCACGTTATAGACAAAATATACCAACGTAGTATATATCATATACCAAATTAGTATTAGTGGTCTCATATTTATTTTGTTAGTAATTTTAAAAAAAATCTAAGAAAAAATTTAAAACAAACTATTTTTGCTGGATCGTACTTCAATTGTAAGATTGTCATTGAGAAGCAATTGAAATAAATGTCAAACAAACTTCAAATAACGAGCAGACTATCGTTTAGTACGCGATCGAGGGACAATTCTAACACGATTGAAGAGTAAACTTAATTGGCGATTAAATCATAACTGGATGATGAGTCAATGAAACACAATTAGTCTTAAATAATTAACAGAATACGAAATGTGTCGAACTATTCTAACACGATACAAACAACTCAATGGAATGACTCAATGAAGCCAATTGTAAATTAGCAGACTTGGGCCCCGTAGAGTCGTTACTTACACCGTAGGCTGCTTTGTTTTTATCAAAGTGTCACTAAGCAGATGAAAGTTTATTTATTTTTTTAATTTATAAATATAATAAAATATGGATTCTATGTTGTTCGGTAATAATAATTCTAAACTATTATTGTTGTAATCCCCAGCTACAAATCTAAGTTTTAAACCAATATTTCAAACAGGATTTCTCCTGTTTCTCAGATAAATCGGTTATCCAATACCTTCGGTAATCCTTTCAGCTTACCGCAAGAAATCTTTTATTATTTTGAAGAATATTAGGATTTCTACTTAAGCACAAGCGTACTCCTACGTTATTCGTGTACTATTAGTTTTATTAATAATCGTAGATTCGAATAATGTTAAATATTCAGTTAATAAAATTATAATTAATTAATAAAAATTGATATATGCTAAGATGACATAATAATAATAACTAGCGATCGCCTTTTGGTTGAAGTTCGACCATTTCTCTTTGACTTCGTTTGACCAAAGACTAAACAATAAAATGTTCTATAAGTTTGAAAACTGGCTTTAGCAGTAAAGAAAATATTAGACATAGTGTGTATAATATCATCTATGTCACATGAACTTAGTGTGTGTAACGTTTATTTTTATTAATATCACATATCTTTAGTGCATATTATCAAAAAAAAACTGTTTTTATAGTACATGGGGCACACTAAAAGTTTTGCACTTCTAGCTAATCGGAACTATTTGAATTTCGAATGTTATATTTTTAAAACGTTGCAAACTTCTTAGAAATAAAAAAAACAATTGGCGGGAAATGATTTGTCAATTGTTTTTTATCACACATCAAAGTTCTACGTACGAAACGAAAATGGAATTAAGTCGAAAAGATTTGAGAGCGATGATTTTTTATGATTTTAAAAGTTCTCTTTCTCCGCAAGACTGTGCCGCTCGTCTTCAAAATGCTTTTGGGAGAGAAGCACCTTGTTTGAGCACCGTGAGACGATGGTTTGCTGAATTTGAGAGAGGTCGAGTTTCTTTACATGACGAATTTGAAGGGCGGCCTTCAACTGCCGTCAACGAAAATAATGTGCCTACTGTTAAGCGATTAATTGAAGAAAACCCCAGGATTACCTATGAGAAAATTTGAGGACTATTGGGGATTGGTATGAGCCAAATTCAGAAAATTTTACACGAAGAATTGAAAGTTCGGAAACTTTGTTGTCGTTGGATCCCTCATGAACTGATAGCGGAGCAGAAGCGGGCTCGCATGGAATGGTGCTCACAGATGCTACTGAAGTACGACCACGGACATTTTAATGCTGTTTATGACATTGTCACAGGAGAAGAAACGTGGATTTATTGCTTTGAACCCGAAAAAAAACAGCAAACTTGTGAATGGGTGTTTGAAAATGAGAACAGGCCAACAAAAGTGAGACAGTGTCCCATCTGTACAATTCCACTTGAAGATCAAAAGAGTGTTAATTCCGAGTGGTATTCTACCATTTGTTTACCCAGGGTGTTAGAAACAGTTCGCGAAAGACGACCCAAAAGCCGCCTTCTCCTACACCATGATAACGCTTCTTAACACACGGCCAAAAAAACAAAGTCATTTTTAGCTTCCGAAAAAGTACATCACGTCATTCATCCTGTGCATAGCCCCGACCTAGCACCCTGTGATTTCTGTATTTTCCCCAAAATCAAAGATTTGATGAGAGGTTTTACCAACTCCGAAGAAGCAGTGACAGCGTTCAATCAGCACGTAGAAAACATGCCTTCAGATCTGTGGTCCTTCTGTTATAAAAAATGGTTCGATCGCATGAAAAAATGTTTAAAATGTAAAGGAGATTATTTTAAAAAGCAATAAACATAATATTTTGGTTATAACATGTTGTTTTTTTAAGTTACGCAAAACTTATAGTGTGACCTACGTATGCAAACAAGCTGATGGATCTCCTGAGAGAAAGAATCAATCATCGCCTATAGACACCAAAGATGTTAATGGTGCGTTGCTATATTATTACGGCTACCTTACTCTTCAAACCGGAACACGACAGTGACCAGCACTGACGCCATTGCGGCAGGAATTGGTAAGGCGGTGGTGCTTGACCCGGGCGAGACAATGCAGAACTCTACCACCTAGTAGCCACGATGTTAGTGACTCGTATAGCTATATAACAGATATATCTATCTGTGCTAAATGTAAGGTGTTAAATTACTATAGACGACAATTTAATCACCCTGATCCTGATGATATCTAATAAATCAGGAGGGTAATATACTCATACATTACTCTCCTGAAAGTAATCAGCTATTTTGATATTATCAAGTCAATTCTCCTGCTGGGTATTCTAAATTAATTTCATGTCGCATTTTTGTAAAATTCGATGTCACTTAGATATGTTGTTAAAAAGAAAACTTTAAAAAGTTTGTACAAAAAGCATTAACGACCCAAATGTGAAGCCTGTTAAAATAAAAACATTACTAAAGTTATTTACAATAAAAATATCCCAAGAAAGTAGTCCTTTAAATCCAAATTTGAATTGTTTTGGTAGGTAGGTAAAGTTTTAGTTTTAGGTGTAGGTAGGTAAAGTATTCGATCTTCCTTTTTTTATGGTGAGGCTCTCATAAAAATTCCGGAATATATATCAATTTCGGATTCAAGACCCTTAAATTCGAATTCGAGATAAGTTCCGAAACTTAGAAAAGGGTTTTCGGACTAAAATCAAATTCTTTCAAAATTACAAACATGAGTAGACAAAAGAACTTTGCATTGTACTCGTAGTTTGACCCAGTCGCATTTCAACAGAATGCTATATTAAATTCTTATAAACGACATTTGAATTTTAAATTTGTTTGATTGTATGTTTACAGTTTTAGTATGAGCTTCTCTCTAAGATTTCAAAAACTTAAAGGAAAGTTTATAAAGTTTTTCCTAGAATTTTTTAAGAATATTTTTTTTTATATATCATAAGATAGCAAACAAGCAGATGGGTCTCCTGATGGAAAGAGTCAACCATCGCCTATAAGCACCAAAGATGTTAATGGTGCGTTGCTATCTTGTGGCGAGGTCTAATGCCACATGCATAAGTTTACCGGCTACCTTACCCTCCAAACCAGAACGCGACAACGACAAGCACTGACGCTATTGCGGCAGGAATAGGTAAGGCGGTGGTACCTGACCCGGGCGAGACAATGCGGAACTCTACCACCTAGTAGCCACGATGGTAGTGACTCGATAGCCAATCGGTCACCTTTTACGACCTGCCTGGCAGAACGGCAGTTGGCCTATTCTACAAAGGAGGCCGGGACCAACACGGCGGAAATGTACCGAACACTTTGCTGTTCAGGGTTTTGTACACAAAGTAAAACGAGACCCTATTACTTAAATTCCACTGTTCCTCCGTCTGTCTACCAAACCGAAACACGACAATGACCAGCATTGACGCTATTGCGGTAGGAATAGGTAAGGCGATGGTACCAGATCTTGATGAGACAATGCAGAACTCTACCACCTAGTAGCCACGATGGTAGTGACTCGAATAGCCCATCGTTTGCCTCTACGAACAGTCTGGCAGAACCGTTGGCGGTCTACTCTTTAAAGAGAGCCCGTACTAACTCAGGGTATTATATTATTCATATCTTTAAAAAATCTTATGTTTATTTATTTAACACTTTATTGTACACATAAAATTAATAAAAAAGAAAATAACAGGTAAAAAAGTACAAAGGCGAGCTTATCACTAAAAAGAGATGTCTTACAGCTAACCCAAGACAGAGAAAATTCAATACATTGAAAAATAATGTGGACACACAGTGTACAATAATAATTAACTCTTAATTAAATATAAATATCAAGTGCTAGGTGTAACAGATGCTAAAATATATCATTAGGTTTTTAAAGGAAAGAACTTTAATTATTTTGATCAAGGGATAAATAGTATAATTTTAATTGCTTTTTAAAAGTGCACAGAGAAGAGCTATTGCGGATGTGATATGGAAGTGAGTTCCAAAGTCTTATTGCAGATACTGTGAGTGAGAAAAGAAACTAGAATTGTGTGAAGGCATACGTAATAGAGCAGAAACCGAGAGACGACGTGAAGAGCCAGGTGGATGAAGAAATTGGAAATCTTCTTTTAAATAGTTCGGTGTTGAAGGTTTGTAAATAATGTTATAAAGGAGACAGAGTATATGTGTGTCCCTTCGCAGACGTATGGGGAACCATTTTAATTGGGTTCTATATTGAGACATCCGGTCATATTTCCGCAGGCCAAAAATATATCGAATACATAGATTTTGTATTCGCTCCAACTTATTTAATAATTCCTCAGTGATATCAGGATAGCATGAGTCTGCATAGTCTATAAGCGGAAGTATAAGAGAAACCATAAGAGATATTTTAGTATGTAAGGGTAAAAAATTTTGAAAAGATTTAAGAGAATGAAGTGCACGATGAACTTTCTTACTAATACTGCTAACGTGAGATTCCCAAGAAAAATCAGCGCTAAAGACCAGACCCAAATTCTTTACTGTGTGTGAAAGCGAAATTGGAGTGTTATTATACGAAATAGATGGTACATTGGTTAAACAACTACGCATATAACGACTTCCAATAATCATTGCCTGAGATTTGGAAGGATTGACCATGAGACCAAAGGACTGTGCCCAGGTATGATTTTTTTGCAGATCTGAATTAATTTCATTTGCGGTATTTGCTACATCAGCAACAGTATAATGGCGATAAAGCTGAAGATCATCAGCATAAAGATGAAATTTAGATGGGATTACTGTAGTGACAGTATTAATAAAGAAAGAAAAGAGAAGGGGGATAGAATCCCACCCTGAAACACCCCTGCTAATAGATTATTCCAATCAGAACGTAAGTCATTATAGCAAGTCCTCTGAGAACGACCAGAAAGGTAGGATCTAAACGAATCTAGTGAACCAATGTTTAAAGATCTTAGTATTTCCAAAAGGATATTTTATAAATTTAGTCTATCTTAGGTCAACTTGCGCACCAATAGTAAAGCGAGATGAACCTAATATTTCGAGTTAGTTATTTCGAAAGCCAATTGAAATTATTAGCTCTTTGTATTCGCTGAATGATTTGCGTTTCAGCAAACTAATGGGCCACACACATCACAACAGCGCAAATATTACAAGCGCAAAAACTGGTACCACCGCCTTACCTATTCCTGCAGTAATAGCGTCAGTGTTTGTCGCTGTCGTGTTCCGGTTTAGAGGGTAAGGTAGCCGGTAAGCTTATGCATGTGGCACAAGACCTCGCCACAAGATAGCAACGCACCATTAACACCTTTGGTGTCTTTAGGCGATGGTTGACTCTTTCCATCAGGAGACCCATCTGCTTGTTTGCTATCTTATACTATAAAAAAATACAACTTTGACTGTTCTTTAATTGGAAATAAATTAATGGGTTTGAAGAAATGCGTGTACAAATATTCATCAATAAAATGTTGTATATTTGTTTGTAAACCCATACATATTACAAATACACAAATATCGTGCAGTTCCAATAATATTACGTGCCGATTCGATAACCTTTTTTTAAAATCGCTTAAAAATACACAGCTGCTTAAAATGCAGAATTATTCGTCGGAAAGATTTGTGTTCTTAGTAATACGTGCAGACCTAAACTTATTGCGGTACTCGCGTAAATTCTATTTCGTTTAAGCGAGATTGTGAAACAGAAAAATTACAGTAGGTACAATCGATTCATTTCACTTCGCGGAAACATTTTTGAGATACAGCGAATATTTGCGCTATCGTGATGTGTGTCTATAAATTAGAACAATTCACGTAATTAAATTATTTTGAAGGAAGTTATTTAATTAACATTATGGACATATGGACAGATATTAAAAATTCGTGTAATCTGTCCAGAGATATTTATAAAGATTATTATGGTTATGATATAAATACAATTTTTTTTTTTATAATTCAGGTCAGCGCGTACCTTTTTATACTCTTGGAGTATCTTCACGCCCGTATCACCGAAAGGGTAGGCAGAGGTACAACAAGTGCACCCACGATTAGCCGAAGTTACTTGGTCCCACAATGTGATAGGTGGCTAGCCTATCGCCAACCGAGCTCTTTCCAATCCCGGGCAATGTTGTTTTATCAGAAAACTGAAAAAAACACATTTTTAAATTGCCCAATCCAGGATCGAACCCGGGACCTCATGTGGTCAACTCCGACACCGGACCACTAGACCACAGAGGCGTCTTTATACTCTTGGATATTTTTTTTATTATACGACATCAAATAAACACCAAAGTTATTAATGATTCGTTGCTATCCGAGTAGCGGGATGATGATGCTCTGTGCTGTATGTGTTTACTGGCTTACCCTGCGGCGTATAGAGTGAGGTACTCTGCGAACTGGAACACAAAAGTGACCAGCACCGATGCTATTACGGCAGGAATAAGTAAGGTGGTTGCAACAAAACCCGGGCGATACTTTTCAGACTCGTGATAGTCACGATGGTAGTGACATATAATAGCCAAATACTTGCCTCTTACGGACTGCCTGGCAGGATAGCAAACGGTCTATTTTTCAAAGGGAGCCCAGACCAATGCGGGGGTAATTAAATTGAATTTAATCTTATGTAAATCGCCTTATGCACGTAAAGTCAAAAATATTATGTAATGCAACTGTGAAATACTTAAATAAATAATATTTAAAAAAAAACTTTTATGCCTGTATTTACTTATTAATCTATCAAGCAAGTAAAGCCACAAATTAAACTAGTAATTATGGAAATAAGCATTTCAACGCCATAAAAGTGCGTTTTGTATTTTCCAATCAACAATATTTCTGTAGAATCGTATTATGTCAATGGCATTATTCAGATTATATTTCGCTATAACTTTTAATGAAATTTGAAAGCAAACTATATAATGGTAATAATAATAAAGCCTTTATTTTCTGATTTGGTTCTGGTGCAGTTTAAATTAATACAAAACATCTTCCCGCCTGTATCCTCAATGGGCAGAATTACAACAAGTGCACCCACGATTAGCCGAAGATCCTTTAGTCCCACAATATGATAGGTGGCAAGCCTATCGTCAACCGGATACTTATTTAATCCTGAGCAACTTTGTTTTATCAGAAAACAAAAAAAACACAATACAAATTTTTATATAAAAACACTTGTGCTGTTTTACAATTATTGCGAAAACACTTGTACTATAAGTGTTTTTATATAGAATCAATATTCTAGTAAAAATAGAGTTTCACCCAATGCCGATGACACAGAGTATATAATATATAAATAAACACATTTTTGATATGCTCAAACGTGAATCAAACCCAGGACCTCATGTGGTCAACACCGACATCGGAGCACTAGACCATAGAGGCACACAATACTAAGAGTCTAACAAAGTCAATGTTACATATACAAGTAATATTCGACGCGATATCTCGGACTGGTGCGGAACAAACTGTCCCGAACCATTCCGAGATATCGCGTCCGTGAGAAGTGTCTATGTGTGCGTTGCTCGAATATCACATGTATGTAGATTGACTACTGTTAGTCTCCAGTATACTGTGATAAAGGCGATAAGTGCAATTTTTAACAAATTTTTATTTGAGATCTCGCAATTCGGTATGCCGTACAGTGTGGCATAACCCTCTGCCAACTCTCTCAATTCTTATACCTTCTTTAACCCTATTTCAGAATATATGTTGATTGGGCAGATGTCATTTTCCATCTTGTTTAAGGGCAACTTGAACCTTTTTTGAAAGAACAACAAAAAAAAATTAAAATTTTGAAAATTTAAAATTTTGAAAAAACACCAAAAAAAATTTTTGACAAAACAGTATTTTTTAATATAACTTCCAGAAGAATGTACCGATTGAGTACAAAAACTAATAAGCTCTTTTCCTCAAAATACTACGTCTAATGCATAAATTTCATCAATCGTGTTGGTTTCTTTGAAGAATAGGCAGGTCGTAAAAGGCGACCGATTGGCTATGCGAGTCACTACCATCGTAGCTACTAGGTGGTAGAGTTCTGCATTGTCTCGCCCGGGTCATGTACCATCGCCTTACCTATTCCTGCCGCAATAGCGTCAGTGCTTGTCGCTGTCGTGTTCCGGTTTGGAGGGTAAGGTAGCCGGTAAACTTATGCATGTGGCATTAGACCTCGCCACAAGATAGCAACGAACCATTAACATCTTTGGTGTCTATAGGCGATGGTTGACTCTTTCCACCAGACCCATTTGCTTGTTTGCTATCTTATGATATAAAAAAACCCGTTTGGAATCGTTGACGAAAATTTTTATAAAAATAAATAAAAAGTGTTTTTAGACATCGAAATTTTTCAACCAATCATTTTTTGGTATTCTGCGATATTTTTGTACTAAAAAACTACGTCGAATGCCATTTCAAAAATCAAAATCGAATCTAAATTTGAAAAATTACAGCTTTCTAAATATTAAAATTACCTTCATTTAGCGGGAAGTTTCAGGGGTGGTCTGTAGGGTCAATCATTTACACATTTTTTAAATTTGATTCCTAGCATGTTTTTCTCTGCCAAATTACAAATTTTTATATAAGGATACATTATATAAATTTCATTACATTACTCACAGTCTTCTGTTTTTAATTCGCGGCAAGGGCTTTTGTATTTTTGTGGATTTTTATAATTTGTGAGCAGAGGGCGGCATAAAAACAGACGGGCAAAACCTGTTCCTAATTACAAAGCACTTCTACCTTATATTTTAAAGACCATTGTATTTTTAAGAGAACTCTGTCATTTTAAGCACCAAATTCATTTGTTTCTCGGTTGATAATAGCTGATGGAACCGACACGCTATTGACTGACTGATTATTTTTGTGTTATAGCACTCACCCGTGCTTGGGAAAAAATCGACGTAATCGATCATGTAGCAAAAAAGAATTTCACCACGTCAAACCTGTCGACACTAGCTCATTGGAAGAGCGTCCCGGCTTTAGGGAAATGGTCGCAGGTTTAATCCCTGCGTGTCGATATTTTTCTTTGTGGTTTTTAAAGTTTTGACTGACTGATGTTATACAGAATAGTAACATTATTTTGCTGTCAAATAATACCACGATAAACGATTCGAAATGCAGTGCGTTGCATAATAAACACCTTTTATATAAATTTATTTTTTGTTGTCATAGGAAAAACAAAAGTAATAACAAAGTATATTCACGCGCGTATCCTCGAAGGGGTAGGCAGAGGTACAACCAGTGAACTCACGATTAGCCAAACAACAACAACACATCTTCACACCAAATCCCTTACGGGGAAGGCAGAGGGAATTGAGTGCCATATGTCACGGTCCAGACTGACTTTTGACCTTGCGATTAGCCGAAGATACTTATGGCTAATTGCACTAACTTGTCCTAACTTAGGACAGTCTTTAGTGACATGCTGTCGCATTCTTTTTATTTCAGACAAGACGTGACAGCATACTATTTAGAATAGAATTGCCTCAAAAGGCGTATCAATTTAATCCATGGAATAGATGGACGAATGGACATGACAAAACTATATACCTAGGTTCCTTGTTGACTACGAAACTTTCAAAAATATCTGCTAAAATGAGAAAATCTTCATTTTAAACCGATATCCCAAAAAGTTTTTTCAATTCGCTTGTATGTTTTTAATGTTTGTTACCTCAAAACTCAGGCATTTATAAAACGATTTTGAAAATTCCTTTTGTTTTACTTCTTTCCGTATGGTCTCATTATAATTTGGTGCTGCAATTTTACTGGGCTTAAAAATTATTAGGAAGTCAATTGAAAATAAACCTTAATTTATCAGCTATCGGCAGAATGAAACGATACGACTTAGGGACCTTCAAGAAAAGAGCCTACTTATTCTTAAAAGGCCGGCAATGCAACTACAAGACCCCTAGTAGTTGTCTATGCGCGGGCGATGGTAATTACTTCATCAGCTTCCTGTCTTGAGCCTCCAGTCCGTTTGCCTCCTCTTCTATAAAAAAAGTTGCCCTATACCTAATATGTAACGAAAGTTAACAGATTCTCCTCATAATGTGGGAAAATAATGAGAATCGTAATCTGTATTCCACGTGATACCGGGAAACATTAATTAGCGTGACGTGATTTTAAGCATGACGTTAACAAGCTAGCAACTGAGAGCACTCGCAGTTGTAATTAACATGTTAATATGCTTATTATTTTCCGACCTTTATAATATCGAAATATCGAATCCTAATTTGTTATTAATATAAATTCTCGTAGGTGGTTTTAATACTAATACTAGCTGACCAATGCAACTTCGCGAGAATATTAATAATATGTCGTCGATGTAGTTTTTCATACAAATTTTCTGTTTCACTCCCTTTGGAGTTGATTTTTTTTTAATTAGCTTATATTTGACTCCGGATCTTCGGATATCTCCATACTAAATTTCATCAATATCAGTTCAGCGGATTAGCCATGAAAGCGTAACAGACAGAGAGACTTTCGCATTTCTTATATTAACAATCAGTTACCCACGACTTCGTTTGCGTGACCGAAAATCATTACTTCTTGTTGTTCAGTCGGGTAATAAAGAATCCTTTGTCCCTTTTAAATAACGTAGCTTTCTAAAGGTAAAAGAATTTTTAAAATTAGTCGAGTACTTTTTGAATTTTTAAAGAGCTTACTTATTATTAAAAGGCCGGTAACGCAACTAAGACCTCTGATATTATGAATGTTCAGGACGGCGATGATCACTTACTATCAAGTGCACCCCCTGCTTGTTTGCCCCCACTACAAACAAATAAACAAACAAAATATCAAATCTTTCCTTTCAATAATATTAGTTTTTTTGTATGTCATAAGATAGCAAACAAGCAGATGGAAAGAGTCAACCATCGCCTATAGACCCCAAAGATGTTTGTGGTGCGTTGCTATCTTGTGGTGAGGTCTAATGCCACATGCATAAGTTTACCGGCTACCTTACCCTCAAAACCGGAACACGACAGTGACCACCACTGACGCTGTTGCGGCAGGACAAGGTGGTACCAGATCCGGTCGAGCCGATTCAGAACTCTACCACCTAGTAAATGTTAGATATGGACTACAAGAAAATATTTTAATGTCACCTGCACTAATTTTATGGAGAAATAATTTAATTGTTGGCAAGTTTGTCATCAATAAACTCAAAAACTACATTATCGATTTTAAAAAATATTTCATGTGAAAAAAGCAAAATTATTCCATAACATACCGGAGTGAGGCTGTTTTACTCTACTTCGTAAAAAGAAGTAATGTTTTGGGTTAGGCGAAAGAAGTCAATAAGACGTAACGATTGTAAACTTTTTGATGGGCAACAGCTAATAATGTTTAAAATCTAAAATTACAGCAATATTAAATTTTAAAACAATAATATCATCACCGAACCCACCCCATATCACCGAAGAAAAAAGCAGTGCAACTAGTATTTTGTTTACATAAAATAGCAAACAAGCAGTCGGCTCTTCTGAAGGAAAGTGACAACCACCGGCGGTAGACACCAAAGATGTAAATGGTCCATGGTACATGATAGTGCACCTACCTAGCTCCGGTAGCACCTACGCCATCGCAGGAAGAATAGGTAAGACAATGATACTAAAACCCGGGCTAGAGTTGCTAACTTCACCACCTAGTACCACTAACCACTAACATTTTTATCGCGTTTCACAAGATTTCTAGTAGTAAAGTAATTGATCTATTCTTCGAAAGGGCTCCGGATCTAGACGAGGAAGTACCATGATGTAAAAAAATACCAAGAATTCGACAAATTAGGTACATATCTAGTCTCGAGTAAACCCGGAGGATAAACTCAATATTATAACTACAAAATAAACCCGGAATAAAAAACAAACTCGGGACTTTATATGTTTATACTGAAAGCGTTCTTTTTTAAGGCGAATTAAAAATGCTACTCAGAAAATAATTTATTTTACTTAAAAAATATTTAATTTCACCTGTGGAGAGATTTTACATTGTTTCTTATTTGGGCCTTCTAGGCCCAAAAGGACGAGGGTCACAATTCGTCTGTATGTTTTTTTAACGTTTGTTACCTCAGAACTCGGCCATTTATAAACTTATTTTAAAATTATTTTTTTGTTTGAGTTATTTTTACACCAAATTAAAATGGGACTACATGGTAAATATACGGTATATTTACCATGTAGTCCCATTTTAATTTAGTGAAGATCTGATACAGGGTTCCGAAGATATAGTAAATAAGAAGTCAGTTGCTGCAGTTAAACTGCGCTAAAAATTATCTTTAAGTAATATAAACGACATTTAATATTAAAAATTAAAACACCTATAGCCTGGGCCTCATTTACAAAAAAAAAACTTTTTGTTTATTTATTTTATCAGTAACTTTTTATTTTACAAAATCTAAAAAATAGGGGATTAGGTATCAACCGCAAGAATACGTTTTTTGGGACGCACCACAAGCAACAAGCAAAAAATAAATTGATATACAATTATACAAACAAAAAAGAAACAGCTACAAATAAAATCAATTAGAATAGGTGATATGTTTTAATGGATATGCTAGTTGGATTAAAGCTAAATTCCTGTATTGCGGATAATGATACATCATTAACATATTTGGCAACTATATGCCATAATCAGCGCTATTACATAAAAATGGCGTTGTATGCTTCATATTATCCCCATAATAGGTTCACATAAAAACCACAAAGTAGTCCAGTATTCGAATGGCGGTAACATAAATAAACAGCGGAAATAAAGGAATAAAATGTAATTTACTCTCGAATAGAATCTTATTTGCTTTTGACTGAAGCGAAGGTTCGACCAAATCATTTAGATTGCTGTAATGAAACCGGGATTTCAAAACTACGACTAACACATGCACGGAGCTCAATGGAGGAGTGAATACTGAATAATGTAAATCGTGGTAAATCACAAACGGTAATGAGAGGAGCCCAAATTAGCATTATAAAATACGTGGGCTGACAGGCATGTGAATGAGCTAATGGAAATGCTTGTAATCAATACGCTATTATATAATAAGCTTTAAACTACTACACATTACATCAATACTATAATAATCTATACCAAAAATGTAAGTTGAATAAGAATATGACTGAGAATTGTTTATCACACAAGACTGTACATATGCAGCAAATAGCAATAAAAACAAACATACAAATAAGATAAAAAGCAACAAATACAAAAAATACGAATAAAAAAGCTTATTAACGAATGGTAATAACAATATGTAAATCACAAATACGTACTTCTACAAAAAAGTACCATAGGAACTAATATGTATAGAAGTGTGATAATGTATAACAGTATGAATATAAAAAAGTAAGCTACTCAGCAAATATGTAAGGTGATAAAGTGAAGTTTGTGAGTTTGTTTGTAGGGGGTAACCCAGGGTCGGACTGACCAGAAAGGCCTAAATGGCTTTTCCCAAAGCTTGGGACATGAGACTAGATAATAGCAGATAAATGACTATTTTCATGTTTTCTAATTTCTCGTTTGCGCAAACCAGGCCCGCTAAGGCCCGAGCTAACTGCAACCCGGTTGGTAAACGCCACCTCGATTATGTTAGTGTCAGTTCAATGCTGAAATAACTTCTGAAACTATTGAGTCGATTTTAAAAATTCTTTCACAACCAGAAAGCTGTGATATTTCTGATAAATCTAAGTTATATTTATCCCAATGCTTCTGAAAGATTGGGACATACGCGAGTTATATCGCGGGAAGTAATATTAAAAAGAGAATTTTTTTGTGATTTTAGGGCTTCATTGTGTTGTTGACACAATGAAGCCCTTGTAGTTTCCTTCATCTCTATCCATTCGTTTGTATGTCGGTAGTTTAGCTCAAAGACTCTTAATATTAGGACACTGTGTTTTAGCATGAATATAATATAGTAACGTCAAGCAAATCGTTTATTTTATTATTGCAAATATTTTTAGCGTACCTCTTCTACAGGTAAAATATCAATGTTTTTTTTTATTTCTTGCGTACCCCATGGTGTAGGGTGTCGTTGGATAAGTCTTTATTACAATTGCAAATTTGTAAAATTAATTTTTTGATTAAGAGATCTATTTGTAAAATATTTAGCTTCACATTGCTATTTTTTTAATTCAATTGTCCCCATCTGGCAGATAGAAGGTAGCAGTATTTATAACTAAGTTAAAAGGAAAACTTCACAACTAAGTAGGCTTAACAAGCTTATGCGTAATAGCCGACAAACTTATATAATGTATTTGGCGAAGTAAAAGCGGATATATCAGTAATTGGGGTGTAAAGCTTCAATGATCATTTAATAAATAATGTTAAAAGACCTTTTATACATCAGAGAATAACGAACAAGTAGATGGCTCCCTGATGTAAAAAGAAACCATCGCCTATAGAAACTAAAAATGTTAATGGTACGATGCTATGGCGACATGCATAAATTTATCAGCTACCTTACCCTTCAAATCAAAACACAGTAGTGACAAGCACTAGCGCAATTGCAGCAGTAATAGGTACAAGGTATTGTCAAGTTATCAAAACCGTCTGACCTCTACCTACTCAGTAGTAGAAATAAGTTTGTAGGTACTTCTTAATACAGGGTGGTCTCCAACATCTTATATATGTTTGGTACCACCACCATATCTTTTTCTGATAAAATAGCGTCAGTGTTTATATCTTTTCGTCATGTTCTGTTCGTATACGTATACGTATTTGTGGCGTTATTTACATTTTATATTAATGATGTGGCTTCATGTCTGATGCTATTACAGATACTAATACTAAAACAGCAAGAATAGGTAAAGCGGTGGTAAAAAACTCGAACTAAAACCAGCCAGCCTCTATCATAAGTCCAAGACCCGTAATCTCATTGCATCGCCGGCCTCCAAGTGCTCTTCGATTCCTGAAATTCTCTTTATTTTTATTTTTGTTTCCTCGCATCAAATATTCTAGTCAAATTTAAATATTTTTTTACATGCAGCGCTGTGTTTTTTATTTTTAAAGAACTCACGACACCACTAGTCTTTTAATAACTGCGAGACGTATAGCAGGTGGTCTATTCTTAACAGGGTTTCCTTAACAATACGAGATGTATGTATTTAAAATACAGTATAGCAAATGACAAATGTTTTCCCAACTCGCGTCAACTGTAACAAGTACCAAGTTTGCTAATGGTACTTGTCATGGTACTTGTATTTCAAAGGGTCACCTCATTAAAAAGGAGAGAAATATGTTTGGAACTTCTGAAAGTATATTATGCGTTTTTGTGAGATGCTAAATTTAATATGAGAGATATGTTACATTTTAGTCTCAAATAAAAGAAAATAAAGATGGAGCCTGGCCATAAAATGTCATAGTAACTACGTCAATATTTGATACATGTGTGAGTTTACCATATGACGCATCAAACAGAAATCCGCTTGGTTTAAAATGTAAATGTGCATGTCCTATAAAAGTCTGTCCACCTGCCTGTCTGTCTGTTTGCTATTTGATACGTTTTTATGGCTAAACCACTGAACGGACTCTAATGAAATCTGGTCAAGAGATAGTCAAAGACCAGAGCTCAGACATAGTCTGCATTTGTTTCAAAGCAACCCCTTAGGATCTAAAATAGCGAACAACAGTTTGTATGAAACATTATATTGATGACATTTTACTCTACGCGCGGGCCAAACTACGATGCGACATGCATACGTTTACCGGCTACCTTGCGCTTCAAACCGAAACACGGCACTGGTAACCACTTACGCTATTGCGGCAGGTATAGATAAAATGGTAGTGCCGAACCCAGCCGAGACGTTGTGTCAACTCTACCACCTAGTCATGATGGTAATTACACAGATAGTCATTTGATATCTTTACCATATGAAATAATATATATCGTCACGCTGGTCCTTTGCGAATAGGCAGGACGAACTGAACGTCAGCAAACGTTCCAGTTTATGAAAATTATAGGACAAGATGGCTGGCGTTACGCGACGCCGAATTTTATAGTCCTTATAATGATTATCGCTTATTTCTCGTCAACTTGACGTACTCAATTGAAACACAGAAATATCCACACACCACCACCAGGTTTCGAGCAATTACTGAGAATTATATGTTCGTGATAAATTCCGAAAAAATTCAATATCAATTTTGTTGACCCGAACCTGAAACTTCATGATCTTTCCAAAATAGGTTAACTACCAACGATCATATTACCACGGAAACAGGCGCATGTACAATGGCTCTAACCTAAAAGTGTTCAATTGTTAGGGATCTCAGTACTTCCAATATGACTTAAGCAAACCAAGTTATGCACAATGAGTACTAAACTCTTTAATACGACCAAACTTTTATATTAACATCATTTAAGATTATAATAACATCAAACAAGCGTGATTAAATTTACATTCAGCGGCATCTATCGAAATCCCAAATAAATAATTTATTGAAAAATTAATAAGACAGTAACGATCTGTCATTCGTAACAGTAACCATTAGCAACCAATTTAATCATAACGAGGCCTTCAACAAGTTGTTTGGGCATTTGGTAATATGGTATATAATAGCAGTTTTAACTTACTCCTCGTAGAAAATGTTACTACTCGTAACGTTCATTAACAAATCAAGTCGTTTTATTTAGGAACTGGTCATAAGAGAATTTTCATTTTCTAATAACGATTAATATAACGAAATCCAGCTTTTAGAAGAAACACATGCACTATATTTAGCAGTGAATATTTTATATTGAAAATTGCTATAAATCGCAAAGCGTAACGCGAGAAGCGAAAATTGGCGTTATGAAACAAGCAGCGCGGCGAATGAACTAACTAATGAAGTTGCCGTAATCAACATATTTGTATACATTTTCCCATCTCTGGATTCAAAGGGTCTTAATAAACGAGTTTTATTCTGACTGTAAGTCAATGCCAACTCTATCTACCTTTTGATAGATTCGACAAAATCAGTGTTAATTTACACCCATAAAAAACAGTCTAATTAAAAAAAATCAAGGGCCCGTTATATAAAGTTTTATTATACTATCAATAAAAAAATTAGAAAATGTTTTTTTTAGTTAAACGATTATTAATAGCAGCCGATGGTAAAAAAATATGTGTTTCTACTGTACTTATACCAATTTTCGAATGCAATGCTCGAATTATAACGGGACATTCAGAACTACGAACAATTCCAAAATTGCAAATTTGAGTTCATAGACAGACACTCCAAATTTATATGATAGTACAAAAGGGATCCACTTGTTAACCTTGTAGGGTGAACACATTGAACTAAGCAACTTTAGATACATCCATAGACTGGTAGTCGTTGAAATTAATGCGCTATATTTCACATAATTTGCAAAGTAGGTCACTTCTCACGATGGAATTTGCACCATACTTTTTAGTTAAGTTTGTTATTGTTTTCACATACGTAACTTATCTAGTAAACCTGAGTATACAGGTTTATTAGTAAAATACTATATACAACCTGTCACTAATTATATGTAAAAGCGAGTAGTTGATTAAGAAACAGCCACTGAATCCATTGGAAACATTTTTAACATAATATGTTATATTTTTTTATAAATCTATAATTAAAAATAAAAATAATAGAAATCTTACATAAAAAGTTGACATAAAGAAAAAATAAGTTTAAGTCAACGTAAGGCCTAAATATTAAAATCTTTAAATTTTCATACATTTATTAATTAAACATATATCTAAGAAAAACATACTTTCACCCATACTCAGGATAAATGAATTAATAAAAAAAGTCGTGTTGCACTCGGAGACTGCCGCGGTAAAGCTATTGCATAGCATTTTTTATCAACTTATGCAATTACAATTATATATTTATTTTATTTGTGCAGTATTTTTTTTCTTTGTTTATTCATATTTAAAAAAACTTTGTACACAAATATACGAATACAGATATTCACTGTTGTACGTAGATGATAAATACCTATACACCTATATACTTTCTCACACACAGCTGAGCACGGTAGTTTTCCAATACAACCAATGCCACCTAAAGGCGGGTTGCTGAACTAAAGAGACAAGCGTGATATTTCAAAAAGTCATTAAAAGTTCTGGTATTTATCGATAGATGGAAAAACTAAAAAGTATCACCGCTGTGCCGGTCGGAGTGGGGGGTGTTAGGTTTTTTCTTTACGAAATTTCTGGATTCGGTCTCCACGCTTAAGGCCCGCGATAGAAGCTATGCAATAGCTTAAAAACGCGTTTAGAGCGCGGACCCGATGTCATTAGTAAGTCAATCTTGTCAATTGACAAGATTGATTTGTTAGTAAGTCAATCTTGTCAATTGGTAAAATTCCATTATTATTAATTGAAACTACTTTATACTTCACGCCCATATCCCCGAAGGGGTAGGCAGAGGTACCACAAATGCACCCGTGATTAGCCGAAGATACTTAGTCCCACAATGTGATAAGTGGCAAGCCTATCGTCAACCGGGCACTTTCCGATTCCGGGCAACTTTGTGTTTCTCAGAAAACTGAAAAAACACTTTTTTATGTGCCCGACTTGGGAATCGAAGCCGGGACCTCATCTGGTCAACGCCAACGCTGGAGCGCTAGACCATAGAGGCGACTACTTTATACGAGTACTTTTATTTCATACAAGTGTGTTATAAACTAGATTCAACTTATCATAACTGTTTATTTGACCATCAATCAAATGTTGGCCTTTCCTTATTTTGTAACACGTAATTAACGATATTTATTTTATATTAAACGATATATTTTTTTTTTAAATATAACTGTTTGTCATACTTTTTTTAAATTAAGAATGTACTCACACATGTATACTTTTTTGTTAATTAAGAATGTACACGCACGTGTATATATGTAATAATGTCTTGCACATGCTGTAAGCTCGTTCGCTGTCATATAAATAGGGGATACTGAAAACCAGTGTTAAGGTTCAACAAGCCTCAACAAATACTGAGTTTTTTATTCCCTTTTAATGGACTCAAATTACCACTCACTATTACTATCACCTTTTAATCTTTCTTTTAGATATAAGTAAGTTTTTTAGCATAAGCTTCGATTTGTTTCTTTTTTGTTTTTTATGGTAAATGTCCATAAAAAAATAATTTCTCACTCTCACTCTTTGTGTTCAGCTAAGCGTTTGGTTTTGGAGGTGGGTAAATTCACTTTAATAGTAAATATAATGAAGTTGAAACGAAAACTATCACGGCTTAGAAGGCTTTACAAGTTTTGGAGCAATAGTCGACCAAGTTATTAAATATACTTGACGAAGTTTTTACACGCAGTGAACCTGTGAGAAGTATATATCCGACATTGACGTTAAATAGGTTAAATGTTCAATAGTTTGTTTTCACACCTTTTTAATTTTGCTCATTGGTGAATTTCTTATAGTCACTTTCACTCTCACTCTCACTCTCACTCTCGCTCTCGCTCTCGATCTCGCTCTCGCTCTCGCTCTCGCTCTCGCTCTCGCTCTCGCTCTCGCTCTCGCTCTCGCTCTCGCTCTCGCTCTCGCTCTCGCTCTCGCTCTCGCTCTCGCTCTCGCTCTCGCTCTCGCTCTCGCTCTCGCTCACTCGCTCGCTCGCTCGCATTCATGGTGGTGATCAAGAAAGATCTAAGATAAAAAATAGAGTCCAAATTCTTAAAGAAAGAGTTTCCTCTGTGTTGGACTGGGCTCCTATAAAGAATAGACCAACTACTGTTCTGCCAGGCTATAGTAAAAGGCGACCAATTGGCTATACGTAACCTTATCAGTGTGACTACTAGGTGGTAGAGTTCCGCAACGTCTTAACCGGGTATTTGGTACCACCGTCTTGCCTATTCCTGCCGCAATAGCGTCAATGCTTGTCATTGTCGTGTTGCAGTTTGGATAGTAAGATAGTCGGTAAACTTATAAATGTGGCATTGCCATCCGACACATGGATAGCATCTTGGCATCTATAGGCCATGGTTGCCCTTTCCATCGGGAGAGCCATCTGCTTATTTGTTATCTCATGGTATAAAAAAACAAGATTTTTATACTGTGCGTTTATTAAAAGACAAAGTTTAAATTTATAGAGTGAGAAGCTGCTCGCTGTTTCATAATAATCGTTCGGGGTATTCGTATAATTACGTCAGCCGGAACGTATAATTCATCGCTGTTGAATAGCAACTATTCTAATTGAATTTTATTAGCTGTTCCGTATTAAACAATTAACGCTAATGACATAAAACTAACGAAAACTCTTTCGCCTTTGGGCCAATGTTCTGAAACGCTGCGCAAATGATTTCAGGTATTACAGAAATAAAAGGACAGTACGATAAGCAAGCTAAAATAATTATGAGATATGATTATTAAATAAATTTCAGTTAATAAGTAAGTATTGTCACGCCCGGTTCCCTTTCGGGGTAGGTAGAGTAAACCGAACGTCTATAGAGTTTCCAGTTCACCACGATTCATCGGTTTTGTCGGTTGATGAGATAATTGGTGATCCTCATCGCCGTATTTACCGACATGTTAACGATTAGCGACTATTTCTAGCGATGATTGGGACCGACAGCTTTACGAGGCATGGGAGTGGTAATACAACACTTCACCAGACTCCGAGGTGCTACTGAGATTTTAGATTTTCGAGAAATACCTCGAAAAACGTCAATAACAATAAAAAGATCGCCCCGTTGGTCGAGTGGTGAGCGACCCTGATAACGCAATAAACGGGGTTCGGGGTCGATCTCCGACGGGGACAAACATTTGTGTGATGAGCATAAATGCTCATATTTCCGGGTTTGGGTGTTTATCTATACTTCTATACTAATATTATAAAAATTGTAGAGTTTCTACATTAATAATTATTGTAAATACCCTGAGGATGCTTGTGTAAGCGAAACCGGTCGGAAATTAAATATAATTATCTTATTGTGAAACAGTACAAGTGTTATATGCTAGCAAATATTGTGTTGTGTATTGTAGAGTTTGTTTGTTTGTTTGTTTGGTTGTACGCGGTAATCTCGAAAAGTGCTGAACTAATTTGAATAATTCTTTTAGAGTTGGATTGCCTGTTTATCGAATAAGGTAATAGGCTATATAACATCTTGCTATGACCAGTAATAAGACCAGTAACAGAAACAAAGTCCGCGCGGACGAAGTCGCGGGCAATAGCTAGTTAAATATATTCCAATATTTATATATGTATGTATCTCTATGTATTAGTATCGTTGACTAACACCATGACACAAGTAAATAATTTGCTTACTTTAGGGTTAGATCAGTAAGTGTAATTTGTCCCGTGAATAACACTAACCCTAGACTACGAAATAGTCTATATATCAGTTAATATTGTCAATAACTTATATAAATACGTGAACCAAAAACTTTATCCCCCTTTTTACGTCACACAAACGGTGGAGTATAAAATTTGCCACAGTTAAAGTTTACATTGCGGAGGACTGCAGAAAGCTAATATTTTTATATGATAAATATGCATTAGAAATACAGTAACGTAATAAAAATAAACATATCTTTTTATGTCGTAAGATGGGCAAACAAGCAGATGGGTCTCCTGATGGAAAGAGTCAACCATCGCGTATGGACACCAAAGATGTTAATAGTGCATTGCTATCTTGTGGCGAGGTCTAATGTCATACGCATAAGTTTACCGGCTATCATTCCCTCCAAACCGGAACATGACAGTGACAAGCACTGACGCTATTGCGGCCGGAATAGTTAAGACGGTGGTACCAGACCTGGGCGAGATAATGCAGAACTGTACTACCTAGTAAATTAGTACATTACACACACTACATCCATTTGACACACAGTAAAACTAACGCAGTAAAATAAACATACACGAAATAAAGAAAACATGTAATAAGTAGGCGTGCCGCATGCACCACTATTATGCGCTGTTACTCTAAATTGCCTTCAGTGATATTTAGCACTAGCTGTTGCCCGCGACTTCGTCCGCGCGGACTTCGTTTACTCCGCACAGCTCCTCCTCCGTAAGTGATAGCGTGTTAATATGTAGCCTATATGTTGACCCGACCTGTTAGTAATATTCATGGAATATTCAAATTTGAAGTAAATCCATGCAGTACTTTTTGAATTTACCCCGGACATACATACAGACAAACAAACAAAAATACTAAAAACTATATTTTTGGCTTCGATATCGATTGTAGGTCACGCCCCAAGTATTCTTTTTAAAAAATATTCAACTTTTGACTTTCCTACGATTTTATTATATGTATATATATCGCTAGGAGGTAGTCGTCGTGTGAAAGTTACATTCACTCACACAATTATGCCGTATCGCCGCCTTAAATTCAAAAATGATAGTAGAAGACAGACGCTTAAAATTGAGGTATTTCATATCATCGGTAACTACAATTTTCATTTTATTTTAATAAAATTCCTAATTTAATATAATCTCTCATTAAATAATAGAAAGTCAAGGTAAAATCACCCGTATATCTTACGTACAAAGTTCATTTTAGGTTGACCTAATCAACTATCATTACGTATATCGTTCTGGAAAGTTCGCCACTCAAGTAGTGATGTGGTAAATTATACATAGACAATATATTTGATCGATGTGATGTTAACCAGTCCATAAAAAGTCCTTGTTTTCATTATTTTGTGTAAACATACGTCATATATACTACCTATTATGATTATAGCTGAAATCTGTAGTTAATCTTTTAGTTAATTAAAAATTAATAATAACAATTTTTTAAAAATCAAATGGATGTTCCACGACGCTTCGAAAGTAGATTTAAGTATAATTTAGAATTGCCACAATCAAAATTAAGAATGCATAGTTCCGGACCAAATATAATGTGTGTGAAAATATATAACAAATTACCAGATAAAATTAAATCGGAAGAAAATGACCGTATATTTATAAAACTTGTGAAAAATCTCCTGATAGAAAAATTTTACTACACCGTTAACGACTTCCTTAATGACAATCACATAAATCTTTCATGAAATGGATCGGTCCAGTCCTACATTGCAATACCCTAATAGGGTGTATACTGTATATGTTCACTATCTACTAATTATTATTGTAATACCTAAAATTGTTTGTAACATATAATGCAATAAATGATAAAATTAAAAAAAAATTTAAAAAAATCTTAAAAGAGATTTTATTGTTTACTAGCTGAGCGTGCATCCCGCTGCATTACAAAAGTTTTTGGTGAATCCCGCGGGATTACCTACTGTTTTCCGGGATAAAAAGTAGCTTATGTGCTATTTCAGGTCTAAATCTATATGTATGCCAAATTTCATTGAAATCCGTTCAGTAGTTTTGCGTGACTGAGTAACAAACCTCCATCCATCCAAACATCCATTCATCTAAACATCCAAATATTCGCATTTATAATATTAATATTGTTATAGATAATATAGATTCTTTGTTCAGATGAAGTCGTTAAAATTTTGCCCAAATTTTGACAACAGGACACTTGTTACAAGATATTTGTGAGTTTATTTTAAGCCTTTCACGCACTGGGGACACACTTGTCCCCGCATACGTGGGTTATTCCATGCAGTTTTGCATGAAATAACCCACGTATGTCCCGATCCCGTAGAAAAATTGGGATAGTATGTAAATCCCCCATATTAAAGAAGTATAGTCTAACTGCCGTTCAGCCTGACAGGTAGGAAAAGGCAACCGATTGGCTATCCGAGTCACTACAATCGTGGCTACTAGGTGGTAGAGATTTGCATTGTCTCGCCTGGGTCTGGTATCACCGCCTTACCTATTTCAGCCGCAATAGCCTCAGTGTTTGTCACTGTCGTGTTCTGGTTTGGAGGGTAAAGTAGCCGGTAAACTTATGCATTTGATATTAGACTTCGCCACAAGATAGCAATGTCTATAGGCGATGGTTGACTCCACCAGCAGACCCATCTGCTTGTTTGCTATCTTATGATATAAAAGACGTCACTGTAGAATAGTATACTTTTCTACTTGTAAAAGCATTTTCTAAATTAGTTCAGTAGTTCGAAAGTCCTACAAAGTCCTAGTCCTACAAAGTCATAGTCCTACAAAAAAACATCCCATTAATAAAATAATCGTCTTTTAAAAATATTAAATGCGTTAAAACGAGTGTTTTTTATTGAGATTGAATCTTTTTATTATTCTAACTGCAATGTGAATATTTCAAAGACATTTTATGTTAGAACGTTGCTTGATATTAGTTAGGTGAGAGTAGAACATTATCTCAACCGCTTTGCGTTGAGGCGTGCAATGTTTATTAAGTAAATAAGAGTAATTATTAACAACATTAATTATTTATTTCTTATTTATTACTAGCTGTACCCGCGACTTCGTTCGTTCGTAAATTTCTCAAAATAAAACCCGCATAGTTCTCTTGGATTTTTCGCGATGAAAACTACCCTGTGTCCTTTCTCGGGTTTCAAACTTCGACCGCTCCGTTGGTCGATTGGTTAGTGACCCTGACTACGCAATCGACGGGGCTCGGGTTCGATCCCAGATGGGCCAAACATTTGTGTAATGAGCAAAAATATTTGTATTTCCAGGTTTGGGTGTTTATTAAATATATTCCAGTAGGTATTTATATATGTATTTATATGTATTAGTATCGTTGACTAACCCCTATAACACAAGCAAATAATTTGCTTACTTTGGGCTAGACCAGTAAGTGTGATTTGTCACGTAAATATTTATTATTATTATTATTATTATATTGATTAAACAATATCTGTACCAAATTTCATCCAAATGGATTCATTGATTTAGGCGTAAAGAAGAGACAGACAGACAGACAGAGTTACTTTCGCGTTATAATATTAGTATGGATATCATACGTGTACTTTAGTTATTACAAATTATTATTTATTCGGTAAATAAAAATAAGCGTATTATTTTATCACTACATGTTGTGCAAATATATATGATAAAAGGCGTGGGTTTTTATCATCATGACCATGATATTGAGTTTGTTATGACTCGCTGGGGAGGATATCAAAAGTCACATATATTTGCGCTGCCTTGACTTCAGTATTTGTTACCATTTTATTTTAACTAGAGCTTGAAACTTATGCTTCAAGTTTTAAATCCCGTTTGAAGATAATGATGTAACAAATAAATATTCTTTGGTGACAGCTTTCCAAACCTAGAATATTTAAACTCCCAGGCTTTTCTGTGTAGGAGATGAAAATGACAAGAATGGATAGACGAGAAAACGCATTAATAAAAACGCAAAGATACCTTGTACATATATTACGTAGGTCACACTATAAGTTTTGCGTAACTTAATAAAAAACAACATGTTATAACCAAAATATTATGTTTATTGCTTTTCAAAATAATCTCCTTTACATTTTAAACATTTTTTCATGCGATCGAACCATTTTTTAAAACAGGAGGACCACAGGTCTGAAGGCATATTTTCTACTAATTAAACGCTATCACTGCCTCTTCGGAGTTGGTAAAAGTAAAACCTCTCATCAAATCTTTGATTTTGGGAAAAATACAGAAATCACAATGTGCTAGGTTGGGACTATGCGCAGGATGAGTGACGAGATATACTTTTTCGGAAGCTAAAAATGACTTTGTTTTGTTGGCCGTGTGTGAAGAAGCGTTATCATGGTGAAGGAGAATGCGGCTATTGGGTCGTCTGTCGCGAACTTTTTCTAACACCCTGGGTAAACAAATGGTGGAATACCACTTGGCATCAACACTCTTTTGATTTTCAAGTGAAATTGTACAGATCATTTTTTTACCAACGTTTCTCGCCTGTCTCACTTTTGTTGGCCTGTTCTCATTTTCAAATACAAGATTGCTGTTGTTTTTCGGGTTCAAAACAATAAATCCACGTTTCATCTCCTGTGACAATATCATAAACAGCATTAGAATGTCCGGGGTCGTACTTCAGTAGCATCTGTGAGCGCCATCCCAAGCAAGCCCGCTTCTGCTCCGCTGTCAGTTCATGAGGAGTCCAACGACAACAAAGTTTCCGAACTTTCAATTCTTCGTGTAAAATTTTCTGAATTTGGCTCATACCAATCCCCAATAGTCCTCGAATTGTCTCATTGGTAATCCGGGGGGTTTCTTCGATTAACCGCTTAATAGTTTTATTTTTTCGTTCATTATTTTCGTTGACGGTAGTTGAAGGCCGCCCTTCACGAAATTCGTCATGTAAAGCAACTCGATCTCTCTCAAATTCAGCAAACCATCGCCTCACGGTGCTCAAACAAGGTGCTTTTCTCCCAAAAGCATTTTGAAGACGAGCGACACAGTCTTGCGGAGAAAGAGCGTAAAAAATCATCGCTATTAAATCTTTTCGACTTAATTCCATTTTCGTTGCGTACGTAGAATTTTTTTTTTTTTTTTATATCATAAGATAGCAAACAAGCAGATGGGTCTCCTGATGGAAAGAGTCAACCATCGCCTATAGACACCAAAGATGTTAATTTAATTTAACGTTTGTTTGTTTGTTTAAGGTATTTGTTTGTCAATAGGAGTAGCTATCTCTTTCTTTTATTTCTAGATAATTAGCGCGCGCGCGCTCCAACTCTACACGCTTCTAGATTATTCGTAACAATATTAAATCATTTATTTCTCTCCGTATTCATTCTCTTCTATCCTCTTCTCGAGCGGGTGAAGATCATTATCTACACCCATGTACATATGGTAATAATGTGTATAGGCATAAAGTATATTGGCATATAATATATACTATATTGGTATATATGTTATGCCAATATACTTTAGACTTTAGAAGAAACATGATTGGTGAAGGAAAATACAATTTTCCGTAGTAATAATCAATTAAAAAAGCATCAGTAAACGGATACATTCGCGGCACTATAACTTACGTTGAATACTTCAAAATCCTCAATTATTATCTTTAATGTACTTCAGTATACTTTATTATACGTCATTATGTATTTATCAATTTAATTTATGTTAATTTAACGTAGAATTTTGATATGTGATAAAAAAAACAATTGACAAATCATTTCCCGCCAATTGTTTTCTTTTATTACTATGAAGCTTGCAACGTTTTAAAAATATAACATTCGAAATTCAAATAGTTCCGATTAGCTAGAAGTGCAAAACTTTTAGTGTGTCCCATGCACGAGTATTTTCTATACCTGAATGCAAAGAAAACTAAAGTTCAAGCATTTGAAAAGCAAGCAACCAGAACAGATGTAAGAGTTGTGGTTGATAATGTAGTGCTGGAATAACTGGATAAGTTTGGATATCTTGGATTTGCTTTTAGCAAGGATGGTAGGTACAACGCAGATGTCGAAAGAAGAGTTTGTGAAAGGAACGATGTAAATGGAACGTTAAGAAAATTATGTAAAAACACAGTATTAAGTCAGGGTGCCCATCTTGCCCACTTATGTGCTTATCCCACCGCTTATGTATGGAAATAAGAGTTGAGTATTGCAGAATGAGCATGAAAGTAGAATCAACGCGGTCGAGATGAGATCTTCAATGAGATTCAAGTCAGAGAGAGGTTAAAGGCCTTAAAGAAAATGTCGGTATAAAAATGAGAAAGGGCATGCTCTGTTAGTTTGGACATGTACAAAGAATGGTAGATAAAATGTTAACAAAACAGATAAACAATGCGAATGTGGGAGGATGTGAGTACTGGAGAAAACCAAGACTGACATGCCATGATCAGATTGATAGAATGCTGTCCGAATGTGGTGTCAATAGTATTCGCAACTGACGTGTTCGTATAAAGAGAATAACGAATTTGGATTCAGTAAAATCAATCTGCAAGGATCACGAGATATGGCACTGGGTTCTCTCTATCTACACTACTTCTTACTACTTTTTTTCTACTTTTTTACTACTTTCTTTCTTTCTTTCTTTACATCATAAAGAAACTGACGTAAAGATATGTTAGGTAACGTTATGTTTTCATTCTCTCACAATGCTTATATCCACAATTATAAAATCTTTTTCCTTTTCATATGTATACGATGAAGTAAGCAACGAGGCTCTGTTTTGCAATTTGAAATAAAAATTATGCTAAAACTAGCTGCAGCGTTAGTGAATCTGTTTTCTTATGAAAAAAAAATAATACTTTCTAGTGCTATTTTTTCATAAGAAAACAGATAACATCTAATAAATTGCCAAATCAAGTGATTATAATTAATTAGTTACCTCACACACAAAACAATAAAGCTGAAGTAAGCTGAACAACTATTGCGATAATATTAATCATTTATTCTAAGAGGGTATCATGATATTCCCTTTAAATTGATTACATAATTACTATTCAGATTGAATTTCCATTCAGAATTTATATAATTGATATTGGCTTGCCAAGGCAGTGCTTCTAAACTATTTTATAAACTACTAGCTGTACCCGCGACTTCGTTCGCGTAGAAAAACTTCTAAAATAATATTTGCATAGTTCCCGTTCCCCTGAGATTTTCGGGATAAAAACTATCCTATGTCCTTTCTTGGGTCTTAAACTTTGTACCAAATCTGTACCAAATTTCTTCTAAATCGGTGCAGTGGTTTAGGCGTGAAGAAGAGACAGACAGACAGACAGATAGACATGGTTAGTTTCGCATTTATAATATTAGTATGGATTAAATAATTTAAATGAACACAAAACTCAGCATTAACTATAAGATATTTTAGCTCGTGTTGGTACGAGCCCCTTATAACTATTTACCATGTGCCATCTGCTTGGTAAATCATAAAAGGCAAGCCATTGGCTATACGTGTCACTGCTATCGTGAGGACTGGGTGATAGAGGCCTGCTACGTCTCGCCCGGATCTGGTACTACGGCCTTATCTATTCCTGCCATAATAAATGTTTGTCACTGTTATATTCCGATTTAGATGTAAGGTAGCCAATAAACTTATGCATGTGCCATTAATACTCCGCCAAATGAACAGCAACGAACCATAACATCTTCAGTATCTATAGGCGAAGGTTATTAAATCTATCCGTCAGAAAAACTATATGTTTGTTTGCTATCTAATGAAAAAAGACATGAGACTCCAAGTTGCTACAAACTTTAAACTTTTGGGATAAAATCTCGAAAAAACTTAATTACACTTTTACTCAACTAAGGATTGAATGCGGAACTTCATTATTTGAACCGAGTAGCAGTAGTCCACGCGGTAGTCACAGACACTAAATACTCTAATTATCACTTATTTATAAACTAATTCACACATTTTGCTATTTTTATAAAATTTGAAAAATATATATTAACAAGGAAGTTACATGCTACCTAGAATGTTCACATGCGCTTCAAAATCGTTCCGAAGAGTACAACGACATTAGTGGAGTATGTCTCTTTCTGCTATATAAAGCGCTATATATAAGTGCGGCTGGGCGTAGTTTGCAAATTATTACTAATTCTAGTAATTTTAAAAACAGTTTTTGCATTGCAAAAATTATTATGTAATAAATAAAATAAGCACATTTTAGAACTCAATATGTTAATTACAATACATTTTAAAGTAATGTATCTATAACGTGTATGAATAAAAGAGATTTAACGCTTACCGAATATAATAAATCTACCATCCGATAGTTGCATTTACACTGGTAACTGCAAGAAAACGACAACATCCACCGCTGTCGTTGTTGTTACTCGGAACATTTTTCACTCTATTAAGTAAGAAACAAATGTCAACTTACTTAACTAAATTTTCTTTATTTCGTTAATATTAGTAATGAAATAAAGAACATTTTTATTTTTTAAATATTGCTTCGTAATAATTCCAGTTCTCGTATATAGGCTCCTTAATCAGTAGATATTTGGTCCTTCTATAAAAAAAGTGTTGGTACAGATAATAAGAACACCGTTGGACAAATTACTTGAATTGGTCTAACCTTTATTATTAGAATATAATTGATCTAACCCCAAAGTAAGGAAATCTATTTGCCTGTGTTATGGGTGTTAGTCAACGATACTAATATATAGAAATGTGTACATAAATACTTACATACATAATAAACAATGTAACCTAGAAATATAAACATTTATACTCATCACAAAAATGTGTGTCCGTGTCGGAAATCGAACCCCATTGCCATCGATTCATGATTAAGTTTACTAACCACTTGATCTATGGGGCAGTCAAATGCGTTGCGTAGTAAAAATATGTAAACAGGTTGACCCTGCAGGTCATTCCGGAAACTGCCCACTGAATTGAGATATTTTAAGCTAAAAGCAGTAAAAACTATAAGTATAGATTTTTCAGTTCAAATATCTAGTTTGTTAAATATGAGAGCATACTGATAGTTGAAAAGCCGTATATTTTGGAAACGATAATCAATTTTGAATATTTAAATGACATCTAACGCAATTTTTGATATTTAAAATGTTGTTTTAGATACACAATCGATAGTTTGAAAAATGTCTAAGTAATGTAAAAAAATGTCATATCAATGAATAAATTATTTATCAAGGACCTAAATAAAAGAATCAACTTTGATCCATTTTACGCTAGTTGAAGGAGGTTTTTAAAACCTAATTAGATTTTGAAATCGGTATATTAGCCTAAAAGTTATTTTAAAAATACTTAGCTCGATTTTTTTAAACCATCATAATTTTAATATTTGAAAAGCTGTACAATTTGGAAACATGATTTGATTTTAGTTTTTGAAATAGCATTAGGCGCAGTTTTACAAGATCTAAAATATTGAAGAAGGGCAACAAAATTGTTGGTTGAAAAATGTCGAAGTTATATAAAAAAAAACTCGTTGATAACTCCCTAACGAAGGAACCAATTTTGATGCAATTTCCGCCATAAATCGCAGGTTTTTGAAGAATAGAGCTGAATAGATAAGATTTATAAATAGTTCAGATTTTCAGGAAGTCTTACTTCGGTGGAATTCAATAGAATAAATGAAAATCAATCACGTTTCGTTCGGTCTAGCCGTTCAAAAGTTATGAGATGTTTATATACATACATACACACAAACATACATACAGACACACTGACGTCATCGTAAAAATAGTCGAAAAATGTTCCTAGGAAATCAAAACTTGGAGATCTGGTAAAAACTCGATTTTCGAAAATCAGGGCAAAATCAGTAACTTCCTTATCTACATAAGTAGCGAAAAATTTAATGGTATTCTTTTATACTTAGTTTTCTATTGGTTAAAACGATAACTTAACTGAAGTATCAGTTATCTTTACGCCATATATTTTCTGATATCAAATTAAATACATAGTTCTATCAGTGAATTGAATTGGCCATTATATTTAATGAATTAAAACAATCATAATATTTTGATTGTATCAAAAATGGATTTATCGTTACTCATCAACAACACAACAAATATCAGTTCTGGCCATTATACATTGAGTGATTTAATTTATTCATATTTGGATTAAAATCATTTATCATTTAGTGTCAACGCACTACACAAATATTATTAATTAGATATTTAGTTCCACTAGCACCAAATAATTTAAATACTTTTTAAATGACTTTTACTAAGTTTAAATACATTTAAAAAGGATTTAAATTGTATAGTATAAGGGGATCTTTTTTATTCCAAGTGATAATTAATCACAAATAAACAATTCCTTTAAAAGCAATGTTAAAGTAAACAATTAATAATTGCCATAAATAATTTTAAAAAGTTTCTTTTTAAAATTAATAAATGAAAACCCATCATTAAGTTAATATACACTACAATACAATTTAATTAACTTCTAACATTTTGCGATAAAAATATATTTTCTACAAA
The DNA here is from genome assembly GCA_036924255.1 of Apodemia mormo. Classification (NCBI taxonomy): domain Eukaryota; kingdom Metazoa; phylum Arthropoda; class Insecta; order Lepidoptera; family Riodinidae; genus Apodemia; species Apodemia mormo. Next base: position 12,398,114 of record JAUPFN010000008.1, read on the forward strand.
AGCACACGTAATACTTAATTTAAAGTTATGTATTTACCTTGGTATGAAAGAAGAAATAGTATGATCCTCAATGTAGTAAAAAAAATCATTTTCCATAAAATTTACATTGATAGTTTAAAGCACAAATCAAACAAAGTACAAACACAGTAACACATTAATATTTTAGGAATGTTTCGTTTCGACCGGAGTTTGTAGTGCGCTCTACGGCGTAGCAGACAACCGTAAACGAACGAGCTACGAACAGACTGGCAAATGGCGTTGCGCGCGACTCGGGCAAGCCACGCGCTATGCCACTTGCTTTACGCACTAAATACGTATGATTGAAATACTACAATTAGAGAATTAAGAACATCGAATGCTTATTATTGACTATATCAGAAAACGAGTTATAAATTTATTTAATTTATTATCACACTCCGTGTAATTAATTATATATTTTATTTAGATTATTGTAGCTTCACGAATTTAAAATAAATTAATTAATTGACTTAATTAATCTTTATATACGAAGGTTATAATAATTGAAAGACTCAATGTTCAAAAAGTTAGCCTGTTCAACTCAAATCATAAAGTACCAGATTCAGGTTAAGAAAATAGTGTAACTTTCTTTAATAACGGAAATGTATCGGTAAAACCTTGTCTAGTAGTGAAATATTAACACCCCTTTTTTAATGCTACTTAAGATATAATACGCACAAATAGTCGGTTTCTACTGATTTAATCTGTTGCCGAGTATTCCAATTTATACAGTATCACTTTAGCCTACTTAATGTTAATGATGGATATATCCGCACCACAGATTCACCGCCTATAAAAACTTCTCCAAGTATATTTTATCAGTTGGTTGACTATTACTACAAAAACTTGTAAAACCGTAGTAGTTTTCCTTTTATTCTCAAAAGGTACGTACCCTAAAAAATATTTATCAAGATTTTATGTTACCACTCTGTCGCCTTATCTAATACGTATATTTATGCCAAAGTACAGTTTTCTAGTACTAAGGCTCTCTGAGATAGACTACGGACGGACGGATGGATATAGAGAGACTATAAGGGTTCTAGATTACTTCGGAACCCTAAAAAAATAGCTTATTGACATTTTGATTATTTTGCGCTATCAGCAAAATAAACTTTAATTAAATTGATAGTAAATTCAAAATAGCCGGTATTGAGCGTTCTTTGATACAAGTAGGTCATGTGCACCTTTTATGCTATTTAGGAATGTTTTCTAGTTCGTTACATTTCGAACGCTGTTTTTTAAAAGTGGCTTTAAGTGAAATCAGATTTCTATCTTGTTATAAGAAACACTCTTTGAATTGGCCGTCAAATAACAAGCCGTTGTAGCTAATAACAATAGTTTAATGGTCCATATTCTGCTCCTTTTCCGTATTCTCCATATGCCATGATTATGTGTCCACACACAGTTCACGTTTAGCGTCGGTTATTTGTCTGTTGCCGGACAGCGAGTGATACCACTTTTTCACTGAGCTGTACGGTGCTTTCATGCGCAACGTACAAAACTACGATACCAAATTTATCTAGTACCAATGGGTGAAATAGACACTATGGGTAATACTAAAACCTGAGAAGAATATAGCTTCCACGACACTTCAGTGTTCCGTTTGCCGCACCGCTGTCAACACATCCAAAAGTCGTGTACATTCCGTAAAGAATGTCTCAAAGATATACAAATATGAGTTAATAATGTGTGCACACAACAACAAACGCAACAAACAAGCTGACAGATCTCCAAACGGAAAGAGAAATCATCGCCTATAAACACCAATATTCCTGCCGCAATAGCGTAAGAGCAAGTCACTGTCGTGTTCCGGTTTGGAGAGTAAGGTAGCCGGTAAGCTTATGCATGTGGCATTAGACCTCACCACAAGATAGCAACGCACCATTAACATCTTTGGTGTCTATAGACGATGTTTGACTCTTTCCATCAGGAGACCCATCCGCTTGTTTGCTATCTTATACTATTAAAAAAAATAACAAATATGTTAGTATCCGTGAAGCGGGATAGCAATGGCACGTGCATAAGTTAACCGGCTACTTTACCCTACAAAATGGAACACAGTAATGACAGGCACACGCTATTTCGGTAGCACCTCACCTCTTCCGGATCTGATACCACCTTACCTGACCCAGGCGAGACATTGTAGAACTCTACAATCTAGTTATTTCGATGATAGTGATACGTATGGTCAATCGTTCAATTTTCATGAACTGTCTGGCAGAAAGACCTCTGTTCTTCAAAGGCATTTCAGACCAGGAACACAACACAAGAAGGAACATTCATACACATTATTAACACGCGTACACCGTTTTTTTACGAGTACAAAATAGGCTTGACAAAGTTCGATAATTGATACATATTAGCGTTTCGAAATCATATCATTGGAATTTATATAAAGGCGTATAGAAATTTGAGGTTTGTTTGACGCTGTCACGGGATTCACAAACATAACGGTTATCAAAGCTTTGTATGACGCCTTATTTAGAAGTCACTTTGAATATTGTTCCGCAGTGTGGTCTCCTTATGAACATAAGCGTTATGTTAGAGCACGTCTTGAATAAATTTTTAACATAAGCAAGTTGACTGGTAAAAGATTGTACACACTGACGCTGCCATCCCGACACATGTGGCAATACCATCCAGCTGCACGAATAGCAACGCACCATTAACATCTTTGGTGTTTATAGGCGATGGTTTCTGTTTCCATTAGGAGAGCAATCTGCTTGTTTGTTATCCTATGATATAAAAAATTATAAAAAAGTAAAGGATTTCCCCGTGTTGGTCCCGGGCTCTTTGAAGAATAGGCCAACTGACGTTCTGCCAGGCAGGTCGTAATGAGCAACCGATTGGCTATACGAGTCAATACCATCGTGGCTACTACGTAGAGTTCTGCATTGTCTCGCCCGGGTCTGGTACCACGGCCTTACCTATTCCTGCCGCAATAGCATCAGTGCTTGTCACTGTCGTGTTCCAGTTTGGAGGGTAAGGTAGCCGGTGAACTTATGCATGTGGCATTAGACCTCGCCACAAGATAGCAACGCACCGTTAAAACCTTTGGTGTCTACAGGCGATGGTTGACTCATTCCATCAGGAGACCCATCTGCTTGTTTGCTATCTTATGTCATAAAAAAATGGATGGTGTTCAGTCCTCGATTCTGATATCGATAATGTGAAAAATAGGAACTTAAATTCTGACCTAATTATCAATTAAAAATATTAAGTGCAGCCACCCGCACATATATATCGAAGTTCATTGTTTACGAACAGTGATATGCTGCTGCAGCATACACATGCTGCAACAGCATATCACTGTTTGTGAACAATAGTCAATAGTCAATGTGTTCGCTTATCGCCCACAAGGTGTGAACGTTTTTTTTAAATTACTGCAAATATTTCGTTGATGTTAACTATGAAGTTATGTGATATCCTCTTTTTAACTTCCCGCTACGTAGTACGTAATGTATGTACGTAGATAGAAAGTTACTGAATTTGCCCTGATTTTCGCAAATCAAGTTTTCACCGGATCTCCACGTTTTGAGGTCCTAGGAATCTTTTCCGACCATTTTCACCTTGACGTCAGTATATCTGTATGTATGTATGTGTGTGTGTGCGTGTGTATGTGTGTATATAAACATCTCATAACTTTTGAACGGCTGGACCGATCGAAACACGGTTGTTGGCATTCAATTGGATTCTGTTCAACTTAGATTTCCTAAAATTTGAACCAAGTCGGTTTAGGAGATTTTGAGAAATTTTGAAAAAACCCCAAAAATAATTTTGGCGAAACAGTATTTTTTTGACATAACTTCCAGATTAATGCACCGATTGAGTACAAAAACTAATCAGCTCTATTTCTCAAAAAACTACATCTAGTATAAATTGCATCAATATTGGTTTATCCGTTTGGGAGAAATCGTTGACGAAAAATTAAAAAAAAAAGTGTTTTTCGGCCAAAATTTTCAACCAATCATTTTTTAGTATTCTACAATATTTTAGTAATAAAAAAACTACGTCAGATGGCATTTCAAGAATCAAAATCGAATCTAATTTACAAAAGTTACAGCTTTTCAAATATTAAAATTACGTCATTTTTAGCATATTTACTTCACATTTTTAAAATATTTTTTAGGATAATAGACCGATGGACTTAAAAATCTTACCAGCTTTTCTCCTTTAAAAACTGCGTTGAATAACGTTAATTGGATCAAAATCAGTAATTTGTTTAGGATTTATTCTTGATGAAAATATTTGAAAAAAATGTTTTTTGACAATGCTACGAAATTTCTCAACCTATCGATTAATTAGCTAAAGCAATATTTCAGGTCTCAAAAAGTGAGTTGAATGTGATTCGAACGATTAAATTCAATCAACGTTTCCAAAATATACAACTTTACAAAAATCAATATACTGCCATTTTAACAAAATAGATGTTTGACCATAAAAAAGCTAGTTTTTAAATCCATTCCAGTATTTATATATGTATTTCTATGTATTAGTATCGTTGAGTAACACCCATAACACAAGCAAATTATTTGCTTACTTTAGGGTTAGATCAGTCAGGGTAATTGTCCCGTGAATATTTATTATTATTTGTTATTTATTAATCATCAGGAAATGTATCTGCTTATATGTTACCTTATGAAAAAAATATATTTTTCAACTTAATGTTTTTCATTTCATTATATAATGATATTTTTATACGCAGTTTATTTTAAAACAAGTGTCTTCTTAATGGCTACCAAACAAAGTCAACATTTGCTTGAATGACATCATAATTTCAAGTTACTATTAATATTATCTAATAGTAGTTTTATTTAATATATGATCATTAATAAAACCGTAAACGTATTATACCAACGTATACCAAGGACATTAACGACGTAATAGAATTAATTAAAAAGCCCCTCAGAGACTATTTATTTTTCTAGGGAAAATTCCCCACATCTCCCTAGCTCATAAGCTTTATTTCAGAATTATGTTGGTCTGAACTCGCTTTGAAGAATAGACTCTCTGGTATTTGATACCGCTGCCTAACCGATTCCTGCCATAATAACGCCAATGATTGTTATTGTAATGTAATATTTTATCACTTATACACTTACACTGTTTCAAAATTAGGCAATTATAATTTATTTCCAACCAGTTTTGCTTACAAAAGCATCATTAGAGTATTTACAATTACAAACTCAACTTGTTGTTGTCGCGTTCCCCTTTGAAGAGTAAGGTAGCCAGTAGACATATGCATGTGGCATTGTCATCCCGTATCACGAAAAGCAACGCATATTTGGCATATTTGTTGTTTACATGAGATGGTTTCGCTTTTCATCAGGAACATGCGAGCAGTAATATAACTCCGCCACACGGATGACGATACCTTTTTAAACGTTTATAAATCAAACAAACATTTTGCTTACTTAATGGAACGAGATAATCATCGTTAAGTGGTGCTTTACATAGATAGCAGAAAAGATCCAATGCTTCAGTTAAACCCTCATAACAGATAGCAGGGGAGCCCAAGATGGTAAATGGGTAGTTACTCGAGCGTCAAAGAGACCTATTGGATTTCGTAGACTAAATTATAGGAAAAATAAAAGATTGTATAATGTTTTTCATTTCAATGGTGGGGAAAAAATCTACAGATAAAAAAAATATTTTAAAAAAGCAGTGACATGGAAACACTGAAGTGCGTTAGATTAGGATGTAATGAGTTGATTGCCAGCTAAAATTTAGAAAATCTGACGATTCAATTGTAGTGCAAGGGAGTGGAAGGGTCATAAACTTGCAAAGAAAATGTTATCTTGAAATTCTCGAGCGCGAGAGTCTGAATTTTCTTTTATTATGGAGAAAATGATGTAAGAATTAAGAAAAAAACATGATCAGACAATCCATTTGTTCCACATGCCGAAGTTATCTTAATTTTGATTTTTTTTCTGCCATAGTTACCCCCCTCTATAGAAAGGGCTTATATTTGGTGGAGATCCTTAACAGTATGTGAAGTACCCATTCCTATGTTAAACTGACGCGCTCGAGTAAATACCAAAATCCCCTCTTGGGCTCCCCTACTAAGAACACGTCAATGACAAGTTAACACAGCAAGGGTAAAACAAAGCAGATATGACATTGTGACAACTCCTTGGAGCAAGGTAGGTAAATAAAGACGTAACTGGCCGGACCGTCTACAGTCAAAACTTCTATGTCGTAGCTAGTCTTCATTTTGATAGATATCATAATATAAAAACCAGTCAAGTGAGTGTTGGATTTGCGCAACGAGGGTTCCATTAAAAATTATAAGTAAAAGGATTGTATAATACTCTAATTAAAACACAAACTAGGTCAAAATTCAACAAACGACCTACCGATCGCTAATAATGTCATAATATTTAATTTGCTGTTTTGCTACATAAATATATATAACTAGCTGACCCGGCAAATGTTGTTCTGCCTTTTTAACTACTCTTATTTTTGTTTCTATATTTACTCACCTTTTAAACCTCCCTGGACTTCAACAGTTAATTCAAAACCAAAATTAGCCAAATCGGTTAACTGTTCTCGAGTTTTAGCGAGTGTAAAGAACAGCAATTAATTTTTATATATATAGAAGATAAACTACATATTTATGGTTTTCAGTTTTTTTTTTCTTTTACATGAGCTGTAAGAAAGCTGCTATTTTGGCTAGTAGAGTTCTGCATTATCTCGCCCGGGTCTGGTACCAACGCCTTATCTATTCCTGCCGCAATAGCGTCAGTGCTTGCGACTGTTGTAACACAAGCAAATAATTTGCTTCCTTTAGGGTTAAATTAGTAAGTGTTATTTGTCCCGTGAATATTTATTTATTTATTTATTATTATTTGTTTATTGTCATTGCCATGTTTGATCGCTTAATCTCAAATTACTTAAACTTAGTTGTTTAAGTTTAATTTTTACACAACTGATGTGAACTCGAGTGTCCATACTAATATTAATATTATACAAATGAAAATCTGTCTGTCTCTCTGTTAGCCGCTAAATTCATTTTGATGAAATTTGGCAGGGAGATAGTTAAAATTTCGGACATGGGCTAAGTTTCGTTTCAAAAATGTAAAAAAGCCATATGGGGCTGAAATAGGGGATGAAAGTTTACATGAAAAACTATATCAATGACACGTTAACATACTTACAGGCAGAACTCCATGAGTCTGCTAGTAATTTAATATTTGCCAACTGTACGAGACACATATTTTTTTTTATATCATAAGATAGCAAACAAGCAGGTGAGTCTCCTGATGGAAAGAGTCAACCATCGCCTCTAGACACCAAATATGTTAATGATGCGTTGGTATCTTGTGGCGAGGTCTAATGCCACATGCATAAGTTTACGGGCTACCTTACCCTCCAAACCGGAACACGACAGTGACTAGCACTGACGCTATTGCGGCAAGAATAGGTAAGGCGGTGATACCAGACCCGGGCGCGACAATACAGAACTCTACCACCTAGTAAATACCATTAGCCAACGATTATCTGTGGATCGAGAACCAATTAGTTCTAAACTGAACTGAACATATTATTAACTATCCCCGGCTTCTACACCAGTACCACTTGTTTATCAACTTTTGAAGTTATTTCGACAGGGTTTGTTTCACTAATTGTGAGAACGAACCACATTTCTTATTTTCATTGTTAAACTTATCCAATTTTAATTTATATTTAATGTTTTTATGGAGGCCTTTAACACCTCTACCTTTAATGTACGCTCATAAAAACAGATGTAGATGTCGTCTTTATAGTTTTTTTATTTAAAAAAATATTTGATTTTTGAAAAGAAAATTAACCTGCGTTGGACACCACATCTTCAACTATTATCATGTCAAATTTTATAGAAATCGGTTCAGCGCCTTAGCTGTGAAAATGGAATAAACAGACAGACAGACAGACATAATTTATAACAATAGCTGCAGCGTGCAGCCCGCTTCATTATAAAATTTTTTGTGATCACCTAAATTTGCTGGGATAAAAAGTAAACTATGTGCTATTTCAGGTCATTATCTACCTGTGTGCCAAATTTTATTCAAATCCGTTCAGTAGTTTTTGCGTAATTGAGTAACAAACATCCATCCATTTTCCGAGGCAAAGTGACATAGCAACTCTGAACCTGGTCATACCGTGTCGAAATCTTCATGTCACAAATGAGTAGGTAAAACTATTGAAGGGGTTAAACAAAGTAACATCGCTTCGTAGGGTATTTTATATCAATGTTCGTAGTGAAACGATATTTAAATTCGTCTTCGTCTCTGAGATAACGATAATAATTTCCTAGCCATTATAACTTCGCGGTCATTGTGTCGAATTTTTTTTTTTTAAGAATAAGGCTGACAGCTTAAAATTTTGTAGCCATTATAACTTCGCGGTCGTTGAGTCGAATTATTGTTATTTTTTTTTGTTAAGAAAAAGAAATAAATTCAACGTGGCTGAAAAGTAAAACATGAACAATGAAATTATAAATTCAAACAATTCGATTTTGTGTTTCTTACGGCTACTAGGTGTAGTTAGATAGAGACAGAAGGTAAAAAAAAACATGAAGCTGTATTATACTTCATGGAAAAAAGGACTTGGTAAGATTTGCTCATTCTAAATTTTTCACGGTAAGTAAGTCGTGTAACACTGACATTATCATTTAAAGTGTGCCTCGGAGATCCTTTTTTGGGGACCAATATTCGATATGTATTCCTGACACTTGATACTGTGAACATTGGGAATATATTCATGTATATGAATAATTCATTTATTTAGCGCGCATACATACATAATGAAAAATAAGTTTATTTATTTATTTAATACTTTATTGTACACTTAAGGAAAAATAAATACGAAAAAGTATAACAAAAATTGCACAAAGGGTGAGCTTGTCTCTATTGGCGGAGATTTCTTCCAGCTAACCCATTCTCGTCTCGCGAGTCGAGACGAGCAGAGCGTCAATACTAAAAGCATTGACACTATTGCGGCAGGAATAGGTAAGGCGGTAATTGCGGCAGGAATTGGTACCTATAGTCACGATGGCAGTGACACATATAACCAATCGGCCTTTTACGACCTGCTTGGCAGAACGGCAGTTAGTCTATTCTTCGAAGGAGCCCAGACTAATAGGACGGAAAGTACAGTGAATTCAGTTATCTAAAGGAAAATAAAGATGTTATAGTGATGCCATTAATATTTGATACATGTCTGAGTTTATTATACGTCGCCTCGATATTATGCACTGACAGGGATTAGCTTGGTTTGAAGTGTAAGAGTGTGCGTGAGCATTGGATTTATTTATACGGTTCAGCTTAATTTGGAGACTTCATAAAATATATCTGTTACCTGTGTGTTTAAATACGTCTATGCTTAAATAAGTTGTCAAAAAGCAGAGCAAAAAAATCCGCTATCACCAAAGTGTATATACAAAATATGTTAGTTGGTCTTTTTTGTAAAAAAATGCCCTGGATTCTTGTTTTTGTGAAAAAGAAACCATCTTTTAAAACAAAAATGCTTACAGTTATAAAAATTCAAAAAAACAAGACCATAAGGGAATACATGAAAATAGATCAAAACGTTATCCTTCGTCGATAACGTATAACTCGCTGCTTTAGCCCACTCGTAACTACAGTCTATGTAACTTGGCCGATACGTCGAGCTTTGTAAGTTCTATAGATATACGCGTTTTTGACCCGTTTATATTTTAAAAAGTCTATCATCAGTACTAAGTGGAACTCCGGAATATTATCTTAAAGTGCATTTTCACTTTTACTTCATTTTACAACAGTGTGTTGATCCGGGCCCTTTTTGAAGCATTCTTACTGCTAGGCTAGGAGCAAAGGCTAACCTGTCCTTAACATCGTGACTAAATAAGTGGTAGAGTATCGCTACTTCCTGACCGGGTTTCAGTGACACTGGCATATTCCTGCTGCAATAGCATCGGTATTTGTCGCTATAGTGTTCCAATTTGGAGGGTAAACTTATGAACTTAGCAATCCAACTCCATTTCATGGATAACAATGCAGATGTCTACAGGCGGTGGTTGTGTGTATCAGAAGAAACATCATGTTAGCAAATGCGCGTAATAACAAGTACTAGCCGGCCAGGTGTGGCGCATCTGTGTGATTTATACACCTGTTATTGTGAGACAATAATAATAATAATAATAATAACACACATACATATCCCTTCAGAAATCAGTCATCATCGATACCTGCTCAATACTCCGGCGACTCCTCACATCCACAACACAAACACCTGCTACTTTACATGACGAACCGACCCACTTGGCTTAGCCCGTGATAGGTTCGCACAACCAGCATCACGCTGAGATATTAAGGAATAATAATAATAATAATAATATTTATTGGCAACAACACATTTGACAATATTGACATATTAAAACTATGTAATAAAGTATTCTTAACTTATATGAGTCGTTAGCATCTGTACTAGAATATAAAATCTGTATTACAGATGCCAGCGCCTTCCCATTTATTTGGTTCACATATGTATACAATGACGTGATTATTATTAATAATGGACAAATATGAAAAAATAGGCTGTGATAAGACGTTCATGATTCATTGTAATTGTATCGTTTCTGGAGGGCGCTACACTACCTGAAAATTAAACTGTGCGTTTAAAAATTATTCAAATGTTTTATTCGGCCAAATTGCTTCTTGGTAATTATCAGCTTGTTTGCTATCCTATGGTATAAAAAGTAATGAATTATGTGGGATGGAAATAATATTCATGGATGCACTTAAAAATTTATTTTCAAAAAACATTTTTTGTAAGTAAGACCTCACACCTTCCAACAAGTCAGCTTCCACCATAATGTGATTTTTAAACTCGCTAACCAATCACAGTGTTGCATCTCATGCATCTTCAATACGTTTCTTTTTATGCAGTTACACTATAAAAATCCTACTATTGTGTATTACACATTTGTTCTATATTACAATATACAGAACAATCTACACTACATTTTAATAGTTCACTATACTTGCTTATATATCACATGTCGATAGGCACATCAAGCAAACATGGAAACCATTATCGGTATTCGTCATAAGCGGTATCGTATTTAAACAGCCGCAATCACTCAAAATAAGCTTATAATTTAAAATCCATTAAGTATTACTATGTTATCATGTTATCCAAATACAGCTGACCTCTTTTGTATTTTAGTTTATTACATGATTCAACGCTTGTAAAACACCGTACGGTCTCAGATCATTTTACTGTATATCATAAGATAGCAAATAAAAAAAGGGCACTCCTGATAGAAAGACAAACTGGTAAGACAAGCCTATAGACATCAAAGATTTTATTCATGCGGTGCTATTCATGTGGCAGGATAACAATGTGACTTTTCCCTCTAAATGAGAACACGACAATGACAAGCACTAACGCTATTACGACAGGAATAGTTAAAGCGGAGTTACCAAACACCCGATGGAGACGTTACGGAACTCTACAACCTAGTAGTCACGATAGTAGTGACACGTATAGCCATTACCATCATGATCTTACGTATAGGTCACCTTTTACGACCTGCTTGGCAGAACGGCAGATGGTTTATTCTTCAAAGGAGCTCGGACTAACAAAAATAATTAAGGACGCGTATTCGTTTCGTAACGAAAACTTCATGTCTTCAATTTTTTTTCAGAGCAATATCGTATTAATATGAGCATATTATTCGACGGATATTACAGTTTTTGCAAAATTAGCAAGTTTGCAAGTTGATAAATATCCGAAAACACTGGTACAGCTCACAAAGTATAGGCAAGGTGGTTTAACATCTCCCACACTGTTTAACCTGTACATGAACAAGCTAATTAATGAACTCAGCGAGATGGAAGTTGGCTGCTCAATTGATGGCAAAATTATAAATAACCTGAGTTATACGGATGATATTGTCTTGCTGAGTCCATCAGTAAGCGCACTTAGGAATCTACTAAACATATGTGAGTCCTACGCTGCTTCGCATGGGCTCACATATAATACAAAAAAGAGTGAGCTGCTAATGTTCAAATATACACTTACATTTGAACATTAGCAGCTCACTCTTTTTTGAGGCAGCACACCCAGTGGATGATGTTCCATTGGTGTATCTAAATGAAGTTGCTCTAAAGAGGGTTAGAAAGTTTAAATATTTGGAACATATTGTGACAGAAGACAACAAATGTGAAGGATATAGAGAGGGAGCGCAGAGCATTGGCGGTCCATTGCAATATGGTGGCCCGCGGGTTTGGTAGATGTACCAAAAATGTAAAACTTACTATTTTTAAAGCATGTTGTCAAACTTTTTACACCTGCAGCCTGTGAGTCAAGTATACGAGGAGGGTCTACAATAATTTACTTGAACAATATAATAATGGCTTCAGATTGCTAATGGGATTACCGTGTTTTTGTAATGCATAACAGATGTTCGTCGATGCTCGTATGGATGATTTTTATACTGTCATGAGGAAGACAACGGTAACAATGATGAACAGATTACGTGGGACCATCAATAGCATTCTTAAAACATTAAGTGTTAAAGCGGAAAATCCATTATTTCAAAAGTGGATGAAAATGCATATGATGGGTGTATCGTAGAGGGAATTTATATGGTACTAGCTGTTGCCCGCGACTTCGTTCGCGCGGACTTCGTTTACTCTGCACAGCTCCTCCCCCGTAGGTGATAGCGTAATAATATGTAGCCTATATGTTGACCTGACCTGTTAGTAATATTCATGTAAAATTTGAAGTAATCCATGCTGTACTTTTTGATTTTACCCCGGACATACATTGACTTCCCTACGATTTTATGATATGTATAGATTTCACATAAATTGTGTGTCTACAGGATTACTTTTAAAGGTTCGGTCAAATTTTCAGAGGCTGTTCAGAATCGATAATGTGTTCGATTTATGTAATAAAAAAAATATTTAAAAAAATTCAAAATTTCATTTTTATCCGACACAAAAAACAAAACGCAAAAATTTAATTTCAATTACGCAAAATTCGAACCAAAATATTTTAGTGCCTTCAACCAAATTAAAAGTAATCAGGAAAAATGTACTTAGAGCGACAGATTACATAATAGTTACTGTCGTAATTATACTTAGATGTAAAATGACACACTGCCAGCTTTACAGAGTTCATTCATAAGACGCGGTGCATGCAATTCATAAATTTAGATATTTATGTATTAGCATATATGGAAAAGTGTATGTGCATGTGTATATGTATACATATATATTTATATATGTACACGTATACATATATATTTGTATGATATGACATACTATAGAAATTATTAAAACTTCTGCGAGTAGAATTAAATTATTTCAAATTATTATTACTAACAAAACTATGGATGTTTATCTGAAAATAAAGAGTATTATTATTGTTATTATTAAGGCATGCGCTTACCACCTTTAAAGTAAGTACGCATCAGAAAATATTTTTTTAATATATTAAATAAAAATTAAAAACAATTAAACATGTGACGTATTTTTAATATTTAAAAAATTTTGCCCTGTTACAAAAGAATGTTACCCCGCATTTACACATGCGTTTTCGCTATTCGCCTCGTCACTGGACGAAACATTCGTATTGAGTGCCGTCGCAAACTGGCTGTTCAGTAAGTATCAGCTTATACCTACCTACCTTTAATTTTAATGAACTCCGATGATTATTCAAGCAATTTTTAAGATCCATGGCCAATTGATGGTGATCATTTAATAATATCTGACTCATTGGCAGTAGTTTACATTGACAACAGACCTATTAGTAATAGAGAAATAGTATTTGTTTCTAGTGCACGTTCTAATTGTAATTTTATTTTTATTAAGCCTAATATATTGTCCTTGTAGGAGGTCAGAAACATTTTACTTATAAGAAATAGTAAAAAAATATTTTTCGATTTTTTTTTGCCTTTTCAAAACCCAAACACGATAGAACCATGCAAAGAAGCTATTTCGAAGAAAAATTGACTTTCTTCATTTCTCGAATAGTAATTGTCGTGCTAATGTCAGTTCTCTTTTACGTCTCTCTTCAAATTTTTTTTCTCCGATTCCTTTTCTGTTCATGCAGTCAGTGTATGTGTTGAAATTGTGTAATGAATATAATCTGTTGACACATTCAGCAGACCGTTATCTGTATTAATAAACTGACAACGTAAAGTCAGTTTTCAGTAAGTGAATGTAAAAGTCACAGCTGGCCGCCAGACGGATCTGAGACCTCATAATAAAGCATAATATTATATACTAGTCTATGTTGTATAAGCGGCTGTTCAACTAGTAAGGTCAGTAATATGTATTATTCTTGAGTGATAAAATATATATAGTGAAATAAATGTAATCATGGCTATTTGAAATAATCTTTTACTTATTTAACTCCCTTCTGTGATAGTATCATTACAATTGAATGATTATTATCTGACGCGAAAGTAGTTTAAATTAGTAGGTTATAATCGTTATTTGTGTATTAATTTTTATTTTATTATATTATCTGTTATTGTGGAAGTATTTTTTCTCTCTTCTCTTTAGTTTATTTTTTTAACTCTAAGGCCTATGTTGTTTATGTTGTGCACAAGTGTCTATATTTATTTAAGTACTATTTTCTTCAAACGGGTTAGGTGGAAGAGGTCTCAATAGGAGATCGTCTCACCTTTTGTTTTAATATGTATTATTTTATGTTTACTGTAACTGTTTTTATGTACAATAAATTGTTTAATAAAAAAGGCGGCGGTGCTTAAACTGAACAAAATGTTGCAGAAATCTAACACCTAGTGTAGTCATGATAATAGTGGCATATTTGGCTAATGGTTAGTTATTACGAAATGCCTGGCAAAAAGGCAGATTTTTTGTTCTTGATCTATGAAAAAGGACTCAAACCAATATTAGATTATACATGGTAACAGAGATGCAATTTATTATACTCAAATATAATTGTCCTTGAAGCAGGCCTAATATCCAAATTTTATCAATGTATTGTTAAATTGTTCGAAGACATTAATTCAAATACACACTATTTAGCATATAATTTTAATATGTTTTAAGGTTTTTCTAGTTTCCCAAGCACGGGGTGAGTGCTATAACACAAAAATAATTAGAAATACAAAAGTACTGATCAAATTTATAAATGTGAATTTCATCTGTAACGAACAAATGAACTCATTTAACTAGTTATACGTATGTATAGCTAGCGATCAGTACAATCGACGTAATCGATCATAAAGCAAAGAAAAATTTTGCCGCCTCGAGTCTGTCGACAATAGTTCAGTGGAAGAGCGCCCCGGCTTTAGGGAGATGGTCGCAGGTTCGAATCCCGCGTGTCGATATTTTTCTTTGTTGTTTTTAAGGTTTTTCTAGCATATAATTTGCCGAAAAATTTGTCTAAAATCATATAACGGCACCTGTATTAAGTAAGTTCTACGAAAATAAAAATAACTTTGTAAAAAATCAACTCGAGTTTAAAAAACACAAGAATAAGTTTAACTTCAGTAATCCTTAATATAACAATTTGTAGAAGGTTCCTTAGGGCCCCGTACAATCTAGTACAGACTTTTATTGTTCTCTAGAGAACGGTATGATATATGCAAATATTATAAGACTCCCTGAAGAACTAAGGAAGTACATTTGAATTTTACACGACATTTCTTGACAATACTTTTAAGTGCCTTTATATTAAAAATATCCCGAGAATCACTTGCTCGTAGATAGTATTAATTAGTTGTTATGTATTTAATAACGTATATTGTTTACTAGCTGTTGCCTGCGACTTCGTCCACGCGGACTACGTTTACTCCGCACAGCTCCTCCCTCGTAGGTGATAGCGTGATAATATGTAGCCTATATGTTGACTCGACCTATTAGTAATATTCATTCAAAATTTGAAGTAAATGCATGCAGTATTTTTGAGTTTACCCCGGACATGCATACAGACAAACAGACAAACAGAAAAAAAATCTAAAAAACTATATTTTTGGCTTCGATATCGATTGTAGATCACGCCCCAAGTATTCTTTTAAAAAAATATTCAATGTGCAGTTTTGACTTTTCTACGATTTTATTATATGTAAATAGATAAATGAGTAGTAATAAAAATACTTTCACTATTTCAAAAGCGTTTTTACTTAAATCTATATATTAATAAGTGACACGAAAACATTAGTTAGTTGCCTTAGCGGGCACGAAAGAGTCTGAAAGTCGGATATTTTGATCTATATTATGCATGTGTAGGCAATGCTCTACTCTCATTCACCATAATCAAACAACTCTCTGAAGTAAAAATGTCTCTATTTTTTGGATAATACAAATACACGTATATAAAGAAGAAATCTCTTAATTTATTTGATATTTTTAAGTTATATTTTTTATATTATATAGATTTTATAGAGATTTTTGAACTCTTCAAAGTTCAAAAATCTTCAAGTTTGCAAAAATGATACTTAGTAATTTAAAATTCGAAAACATGTATATTTTTTCAAAATGATGATCAATTTTGATTTTTCAAATGGAGTTCAATGCAATTTGAGGTCTAAATTGTTTTATCGGCTACTAAATCGATAGGTCAAAAAAATTTCGAAGTATAATAAAAAACACCTATTTAAAAAAAAAATGTTATTGATAAATCCTGAACGAATCAACCGATTTTAAATTTGTCGTAATTTCTTAATGAAAAGAGCTGACCAGATATTTAAATATATCAGTTTGTCAACCTGAAAGTGATTTCATTTGGTTCTATTTGGTTCTATTTTAATTTTTGAAACGGTATTTGACGTAAATTTTTAGTACTAAATTTTAGTAATATTTATTGTAGAAGATCAAAAGATTGTTGGTTGGAAAATTTCGAAGTTATGTTGAAAAAACACTTTTTTCAAAATTTTTCGTTAACGATGATAGTTCAGGAGAACTCATTGACGAAAAAATTTTTAAAAAAGTGTATTTTCGAAATAACTTCGAAATTTTTTAATCAATCATTTCAATCTAAAATTCTACTAGTCTTTTATAGATATTTAAGAAGGCTATATTAAAATTCACACATATATACGTGGATTGTTCCACATTTCAACTATGTATTACGGTGGATTTTCAACCACCGGGCGATCACAAATATTCGTTAAATATCCCCGTTTTGGTCTGCACCCCTTTTGAAGAATAGGTCATCTGTCAGGCATTTCATAAGACATGATCGATTTGCCAATTATGTCAAGATGACTAAGTGGTAGAGTTCCGCAACGTCTCCTTGGATTTTGTACAACCTACTTATACATTTCCTCGCTGCATTAATGTTTGACATTAGCGAATTTCGATTTGGAGGGTAAGGGATCCGGCAAATTTATGCAACTGACCCCATATCTCCGCCAAATGGACGGCAATGCACCATTGATATCTTTGGTGTCTAAAGGCGATGGTTATTTATTTCGTTTAAGAAAACCCTTATATATATACTTGCATATCTCTACTAATATTTTTAATGTTAAAATCTATCTGTCTGTTACACTTTCACGGCTAAGTAACTCATCCAATTTTGAAACTGAAGGAGCTGAAACAGGTGTTGAAAAATTTGTACAAAAGTTATATCTATATAAATAAAAGTGGATCGCCACATGTGTTACTAAGCGCAGAACTCCAGAACGGCTGGACCAATTCAGCCAGTTTTTTTTTAAATATTTGCTGAAGAAAGTTAGTAGTAACTTTTGATAATTAGATTCGAGTTTGATTTTTGAAACGGCATACGACGTAGTTTTTTTAGTACTAAAATATCGTAGCATACCAAAAAATTATTGGTTGAAAAATTTCAAAGTTATGTCGAAAAAACACTTTTTTCAAAATTTTTCGTCAACGATTTCTCCTAAACGGATAAACCTAAAAACTCCTGGACCAAATCGGTTCAAATTTTCAGGAAGTCTAAGTTGAGCGGAATGCAATCGAATGCCATCAACCCCGTTTCGATCGGTCCAGCCGTTCAAAAGTTATGAAATGTTTACATACACATATAAACACACAGACATACATACAGACATATTGACGTCATCGTGAAAATAGTCGGAAAAGGTTCCCAGGACCTCAAAACGTGGACATCTGGTGAAAACTGGATTTTCGAAAATCGGGATAAAATCAGTAACTTCCTTATCTACATACGTAGTGGGAAGTTAATAAATGACGGCATTCTGTAGTTCATTAAAGGAGAGTGATTTAGGCCGGCTAAATGGACTACAAGAATATACCGTCAGCCGAAACTATTAAATTAATTTTATTCACAATATTAGATTTCAACGAACACTTTTTAATAGCAAATTAATTTTAAAAGGATTTTAGTCGAAAAGTCATGGAACTAATCAAACTGATACGCTTTTTCTTATTTCTAATTCAAGCAAAGATTTTTCTATTCTGCCATAAAGTTAACACTTTCTTTTATTCCTGACCAACCAAATAAATTATAAAAATGTTGGATAAATAAGACGCAACATTTTAAACAAACAATTGTATAAAATGCAACAAAAATGATAATATTTATTATTATAATCGAAATCTACAACATAGAAGGCCGTATAAATAAGTACTCTTAGTATCGTCCGAAAGAAACAAAAAAGACAAGTCTCATCTATTTACACTGTGAGCGAGTAATAAACATTTTATGTAAACAAAAGTTTTATCGTTTTTTAACATAAATCAAATAATCATTATGATAAGTAATACAAAAATGGATTATATTTGTTTTGACGATATATTGCGATGTGAGTGGCTTAAAATGGAATGAAACAATTGTAAAATCAAGTAATATTAATCTTTGAAGGAGTTTCGTGAATTTTGGTATTATAAAAAGTGTCCGTGATACAATTTACATTTCAGGAGAAATTAATAATGTATTACAATACGGTAAGCGGCCATCATCATGTGTTACGTTTTAGACCAAATTTGTACGGGGCCTCATCAATCTCCTTTATCTGGCGCCTACTCTAGAAATAAACACTTGAGACTTATGAAAAATAAAATGTTTCAATCACTGGACCAAGTCACAAACAAAGACCACGTTTAAAGATAGTGCAAAATGAATCAGCAAAAGTGTCGCGTCAATATCGTAGGCGCCAGACAGTCTCCAATTCGCATATAAAATTGGCTATCTTTCAATAAAATGTGGGTTTTCGGGCTTCAATGTATAATTAAAATATATTTTTGTTCAACTTTGCTATTTTATTTGACGTCATTTCTCTTCATATCGCAGTAAATTTATCGCATAAATGATTTTTTTTTTTATTTCATAAGATAGCAAACAAGCAGATGGGTCTCCTGATGGAAAGAGTCAACCATCGCCTATAGACACCAAAGATGTTAATGATTCGTTGCTATCTTGTGGCGAGGTCTAATGCCACATGCATAGGTTTACCGGCTACATTACCCTCCAAACCGGAACACGACAGTGACCAGCACTGACGCTATTGCGCAGGAATAGATAAGGCGGTGGTACTAGACCCGGTCGAACCGATGCAGAACTCTACCACCTAGTAGTCACGACGGTAATGACGCGAATAGCTACTCAGTCTCCTTTTACAATCTGCCTGGCAGAACGGCAGTTGGCCTATTCTTCAAAGGAGCCGGGGACCAACACGGGGAAAAATATTAAGGACATACGTATATTCATCAAATACAAATCTAATTTGTCTCAGACAGCATGTTTGCTACCTTAGATTGGTTCTATGATGTTAACAGATTCTTTTAACCTATGTAGTTAGTTTATTCAAAACTTTTGAACATTCTTATAGTTACGTAGTCTAGTAGAAGATAGTTTATCTGAACTACCTATTTCAAAAACACGAGGCCTAGATTTCAAGTGCAATCTTTCAAAGAGTAAATAACATCACTGTTTCAATTTAGCAGTGGCGCTTGAAGTGTCTGGTGTTTGCGGATCGAAAAAAAGGCTCCTGTCGCTTTTGCGGTTGTCAAATTTATGATGAACTAGCGATCGCCTTTTAATCAAAATTCGTCCATAGGGCGTAGACTAAACAAAATCTCTTCAAAGTTGGACAAAATACTTTATCCATAAACAAAAAGTATACATGTGTATATATTATGATGTATATCAAATGAATGGCAGTCGGCAGTGTGTTTAATGTTTATTTTTATTAATTTAATCTTAGATGAAGAAAACTACTACATATGAAATAACTAAGAAAAAACCTTGTAATTTTGTCGCGAATAATGGCGGAAGTATAGCTTTTTACTAAAAATTGACAAAAAGTTAAGGCTTAAATCTGAAAAATATCGACATTTTATCATTGCATTTTATCGATAAGTTTAATATTGTTTAATTCAAATAGGATAAAACACTGGTTAAAAACAGAACACGGAGACGATATTTAAGTATCAAATACATTTAAACAATACTTATCGGTTGACGGAATGATTCATTTGGCGATTTCGTTCTATCACTCGTTCTATATCCTATAATGCTGCAATTGAACATCATAATTTAAAATTTTTTCACATTTATATTTAAGGTAGATACCACAATTGTCGAAAACTACAATAATTCAATTAAAATCAGTAAATATTTATGTGAACAAACAGTAATGGCAAATCGGCTGCAAGCTGTTAAAGGTGACGTTATTTTCATAGATGATTTGAAATTAGAACACTGACAAAATTTTTGTAGCTTTGTCTATTATGAAAGTTCGAACTTGTTAAACAGAGATAAAGCTATTTTTATGTATTCAGCGTTGGAATGCATGTTATTTCATCATTTTAATTACGTATCGAAATTAATGCCAAGTCCTTATCTTCTCTTGTCAAAGAATTTAATGAAGCATCATTAGCTTCATGCAGTCCGTCACCGCGTAAACTTAGAATGTGCCATTTTTCATACTCAGTTTACGTAAGTTTCGTAAGAAAGGGTACAAAGTTTTCACTTATTTTATTAATACGTAGATACTTTGATTGAATCATATTTTTAAAATACGTATATATAATGTATTATTTTATACAATATATTCATGTTTATACTACTATCAATATACTAAAGCCAAGTGCCTTTTTTCATACTCAGTTTACGTAAGTTTCATAAGAAAGGGTACAAAGTTTTCAGTTCTTTTATTAATACGCAGATACTTTGATAGAATCATATTTTTAAAATACGAGGATTAATAATATTTATACTTTGTCATTAAAGAGTCATCGTATGCACTTAGATATATTAAATCTTCTTCACCAATAAAACAGCTATTGCCCGTGGTTTTACTAACGCTAAATTCAATACTAACTTGCTTGCGTTGCTATCTTGTGGCAAGCTCTAATGCCACAAGATAAATTTACCGGCTACTTTACCCCCCTCCAAACCGGAACACGACAATGACGAGCACTGACGCTATTGCGGCAGGAGGCGGTGGTACCAGATCCGGGCGAGACAATGCAGAGCTTTACCACCTAGTTGCCACGATAGCCAATCAGTCGCCTTTTATGACCTGTCTGGCAGAACAGCAGTTGGTCTATTCTACAAAGGAGCCCCGAACCAAGAACTAAGAAATTGCTTATTTAGATTTTAATTTTTAAGTTGATAATTTAACTTAATAAAAATAAGAAATCTTTATGAATAAAAACAAACATAAAATAAAAATGAAAAAAGGGCAAACAAGCGGGAGGCTTACCTATTGGTAAGTGATTACCACCGCCCATGCAAATCATAAAACCTTCAGTCATTTAACAAACTTTCCACCTCGCTGTCTTTGATGGCTGATTTCAGCGAAAAATAGTATAGTATCAAAGATAAAAACCTTGTTAGTACTTAATGCACCCAGGTGAATTAAGTCTACCCGATCGAGCGTTTGACGTAATTAATTCACCCAGGTGCATAAAGTATACCGTGCGTAGCACTTAATTCACCCAGGTGATTTGCCCCAGGTGAATTAAGTCTACCGCTCCATAATTTGCTACGTGTTTAAAAATTGATTCAATAAAATGTATCGCTAGGAACATACATATAAAAATATTGAGAATTTAATTTGATTGACTTCTATCATCATATTTAAGTGTTACCATTGTAAACAATTTAATTACATTTGCATTAAAACAGCTATAATAATTTTCATTATAAGTATCAAATAAAAATTCTTCCTGGTTTTTTACTAAAGAATAATTTAAAGTTAATTTCTTTTTTGTTATTTAGACACCGAGCAGTAGGGCTCGCGCACAGAAGAGCACACGCACAGTAGACACGCGCACAGTAGGTAGTCGCACAGTAGGCACGTGCAGCAGGCACGCGCAGTGATACGTGCGATAAGCGCGCGCTGAGACCGGCTTGATAGTACTGGCTCAAATCGGCAGAGGAGGTTCTGGAGACTTAGCTCTACGTCTTCTTTTATTTATGAATTGCTGACGATGACAGACTCTCGATGATTCTGTCTGGGTATTTATAGGCCCGTGGATGGAACAACTTCCAATCTTGAACATGTTCCAATGTTATTTTTTATACTCACTTTAAAAACAAATTTTAAAATTTTAAGAAACAATGTTGTCTTCAAACATATACATGTAACAGAAAAATTATGAAAATATTAACAATTTAGATGAAATTTACAAATTTACAAAAAAGAAAGAGAATACACGATAAAAGTATAACATTTAAGTAACTTTACAACTCTCTAAGACAAAGGGAAAACATAGAAGTAAGGAATTATTACATTATATAAAGAAGAAATTCCGCAAATTTCAAAGCGATTTGCAAATTAAATCCCAAATTGACCCTGTTTTCAGATCTTATAGGACTCAATTGGCAGCGTATAAAAATGTCTGTTCCATTATAACAAGTTATCATGATAGACCGACGATGGAATTGTTATTACTCCAATATGCACAAGGGATGGAGAATATAATGAGAAAAGACAAAATTAATTATATTTGAACCTTAAGTTAATCTTCCTATATTTGACGACATCTGTGCGTTGAATTAATTTCGCCTTTTCTTTTTGTGGGACGAAATTGCTTTTGTTTAGCTACGACAAAGTAAATCAATTAGATATTAGAGTATTTATTTTATATAGTTTTTAATCTGCCATTTTGACAGTTAGTAAAAGGCAATCAATAGGCTTGTATTATAGGCAACAATCAAATAAAAAGAACAGAGACAGGTTTAGTTTTGTACAGCCTTTGTGTGTCTTTCGGAATGACGAATATTAGATAAAATAGAATAATTTTGGGGCGGTAGACTTAATTCACCTATGGCAAATCACCTGGGTAGACTTTATGCACCTGGGTGAATTAATCACAGCTCTCCATTACGTTAAACTCTCGATCGTGTAGACTTAATTCACCTGGGTGCATTAAGTACCAACAAAGTTTCTAGACTTTATGCACCTGGGTTAAGAAGGCACAGCTCTCAACGCTGTGTCTACTTTTTCGTTTTTTTTCTACATTTTTTTCACATTTTAAACCTAACCTAAACCTTCACGAATATTTTAAAACCAAAATTAGCCAAATCGGTCCAGCCGTTCTCGAGTTTTAGCAAGTCTAACGAACAACAGATTTTTTTATATATAGATGTAAGATATGTAGATACCAGTGTACATCTGAATGGAATCGAACTAAATCTGTTAGATTCCACTGTGTTTTCAGGTATAACTTTAGATAAAAAAGTACAATCGAGATCATACATTAATAATTTAGCAAATAGACTCAGTTCAGCAGCTTATGCAGTTAAAAAATGAGATAGTTAATCCAGGTCGATACTGCTAGAATTGTGTACTTTAGTTACTTCCACAGCATACGGAAATCTCTTGGGAAATTCGGCTGCAATAAATACTATATTTGTATTGCAGAAAAGAGTTATAAGAACAATTTACTATCTTAGCCCGAGGGTTTTCCTGAGAGAAAAATTCAAAGAAACCAATATTCTTAATGAAGTATCCCAATATATATTTGAACATTTAATGAATGTTCGTAAAAATATTTGCTCGTTTAAGAAAAATGTTGATGTACGATTACACTCAGTAAATATAAGGTACGATTACACTCAGTAAAATATAAGTAATATATATAATAAAAACATAAACAATCTTGTTGTTCATGCATCCCATCTCCATAGAATGTTACTTTTTGGCGGGGCAACGTATACGCTTTTACAATAAACTTCCCGATGCTATGATAGATTTACCAATAAACAAATTTAATAAATGTATTAAAATAAAACTGTGTAAAAAAGGGTACTATAAAATCTCAAATTATTTATCAGACAAACAAGCCTGGGATTAATTGCGCCTTATACCAGCATTTTATATTTTTTGTAATATGCAATATTTTTTTTGTAATATAATAACGCATAATAATAGTCGCAATAAACAATCCCGCTGAGTTTCTTCCGCCGAATCTTCTCAGTGTGTGACCGCGTCCCGATCCTGTAGTAATTTTTAAAATGTTGACCCTTCAAAAATGCCTGTAAAGGTTTATCTAAACAAAACATTTTTTGATTTTGATTTTTTGATTCTTCTGATAGAAAGAGACAACATTGCCTAGACACTAAAGATGTTAATTGTACGCTGCTCTCTGTGTGGTGGGATGGCAATGGTATACGCATAAGTTTACCGGCTACCTTACCCTCTAAATCGGAACACGACAATGACAACAATTACAAACTGACGCCATAGCAGCCGAAATACGTAAGGCGGTGGTACCATATACCCGGCGAGACGTTGCGGAGCTCTACTGCTTTGTATTGACGATAGTAGTGACATGTATATATAGCCAAATGTTCGCTTTTTACCTAGCATAATGGTAGACAGTCTATTATTTACGGGGGTCGCTGTACCTAAGTACATTAAAAAAAATTAATTATTGAAAAGGCAATATCAATTTGTATACGCTGTTATTACTTTCTCAATTCACTCACAATCTTACACAGGTGTGTAATAAAATTGAGAAAGTATGTTATTGAATTGCATTAATAATGAAGTTTTCTCAGATGCCAACAAATGAAAGTATGTACTTTAATCTACTTAAAATAGATAGCCCTGCCTTTTCATACTATCATGGATATTTTTATTTACAAATCAATACTAATACATACTAATATAATAAGTGCGAAAGTCTATCTGCCTACATGTCTGTGTTTATCCGTTGTCTGTTTGTCTGTCTGTATTTTTATTAAACTTTCACAGCCTTTACCTTTATAAGCGCACTAAAAATTCAATTGTTTTTTTCTTTTTTGAGCTGTAGATTTTTGCAAAAAAAGCATGAACCTATTAAATATTTTTACTTCCGATTGCAACTAATGAATTAATACAAACATGTATTACTTCAAAGTGGTAATTTAAAGGATATCAGAAAGAGCACGAACATGGGATTAACGCGTTGAAAAGAAAAAATAAAGCCACATGATGTAATCGCCGACAATCACGTTCGTGAGTGAATTAATATAGAGTTGTAGGAAAATTGTTGATGTAAAAAGTGAAAAGAATTTCATTATTAACCCACCAATACTCTTTTGTTATTTTTTATATCATAAGATAGCAATCAGGCAGATGGCTCTTCTGATGGAAATAGAAAATCATCGCCTATTGACACTAAAGATGTTAATAGTGCGTTGCTATCTTGTGGCGAGGTCTAATGCCACATGTATAAGTTTACCAGCTACCATACCCTCCAAACCGGATGTTAATGGTGCGTTGCTATCCGTGTGACAAGATGGCAAAGCCATATTCATAACTCTACCGACTATTTTACTCTCCAAGCCGGTACAAGATAATAAGCATTGACCGGACCATTTTGAACCGGTGTGAGGGATGCACTGTGCCGCGCTCCCGGCTGCATGAGTACCACCATCTTGCCTATTTCTCTCGTGAAACAGAATTGCTGTGTTTTGGAGAGAAGGGCAAGAGAGGTGTGTAATTACTAGCACCGAGACTTAACATCTTATGTCTCAAGATAGGCAACACATAAACGAGTTACATGGGCCAACTCCAGGTAAACTAGTTTTTATGTTCATTGGCGACGTCGACCACTTACCATCAGGCAGAACGGTAGTTGTTCTGTTCTTCAAAGGGAGCCCGGATCAACACCACCGCAATCACCGCATAGGCCAAACCCTTAAGGCTATAAACTTGTCTTATGATGTAGGCATCCACTAAGGAAGGATTTTTCAAAATTCAACCTCGAAAGGGGTGAAATATCGGATAAAAGTTTGTATGAAACTTTTTATTCCTTGGACATATTTGCATGAAATTTCATATGAATTAAGTACAAAAAAATAATGAATTACATGTTTAAGCATTTTTCAAAATTCGATCCCTAAGGGAGTAAAATAAGGAAAGTAGCCTATAAAGAAAAGCTAAATAAGTTCTAAAGTAAATATGCGCGAGCGAAGCCGCGCATATTTACTTTTACCACAGCTGTTACCACAGCTAGTTTACAATCAAGTAAATCTTACTCATATCCAAACAGCTTCGCTAACACAAGCACTTGACCCGTTTGTAAAATGATTAAAAACCATGACTACGCAATCGATGAGATTTGGATTCAATTGCCGAAAGGAACGAACATTTGTGTAATGGCTCATTACATATCAATGTTCATATTTCTGGATTTGGATGTATATTAAATATACACAGTATTGATAACTGTATTTCCGTGTAATACTATCGTTGACTAACAACATATCACAAGCAAACAACTTTATTTATATTTATTATATTTTATTAATAAAGCAAAAGGAGATATTATGCAGCTCACACAATTGTAACTTTCGGTGAAACAAACGCAAATTGAACAACTATTCAATTTGCACGTACTTTCTTCATAAAAACAGACAAACTTTGAAGAGTAGGTGCTATCCAAAAATGTTTTTACTTAAGGAGATGGTAAAGAAATTTGTTACATACCGCATTGGCACTTAATTTTAGTGTTGTTTCCAAGATACCCATAGGCGGTAGTAACTATTTAAAACCAATTGCCTCACTGTTCCTATGCCCTTTTATACTGTGACGACATTATAAAGTATAACAATAAAAGCTTTGAGAAGGCTGATGCGCTCGAGAAGAGGAAAGAAGCTTCAAGAAGGCTGATGCGGTAATAGCGTCAGATACCTTAATACGCCGAGCGGCTCCATCTGTTCTGCGACTTGGCGCAACCTAGGTCGTAGTCTCTGGCCTCGATTTTCCCTCTTTTTCTTTTTTCATGCGCAAGCCTCCGCAAGTCGATACCTAATTGCCTTTTTAGGTGTGGTTGGGGATGAAAGGTCATCAAGTCATCAAGAGTAGTAACTTTTGCCACCCCAACTCCTCCAGGAAGCCCAGCAACTCTTCGCTATGGAGTAAGCCTCAGGCATTGACCTCGGGAATCCGTGACGCTTGTCCCAATAGTTGGCTACACAAAACTTATAAGCGGCCTTGTAACTTCTGTGTAGAGCCATGGCATGATTTTTGGTGAAAGACTGCATTTCTTATCAATCATGTTACGGCGTTACTTGAGGAAGATACTTTCTTTGTTCAGTGTATGTTTTGTGTGTTTGGTCCAATTTAGTTTGCAGTGCAGTATGACGGGTTAATAGTTGAAATTCAGTATTTGCTAATTTGGGCAGTGTATGTAATAATAATAGTCACCAACAAACACACCTTGCTTTTTTGGTGACCATAAAAAACAGTATTGTTCGTGATGAATGTAAGTTCACATAATCTGCGCCACTTTTCTGTAATGCGAAGTGCATTTTATGTAAAATTACATAACAGATCGTATCAGCAAATTCACCTGTGGTTAATACTGTGAAATCATCAGCGTAACCTATTCACCCCGCGTTGATCCGGACTCCTTTGAAGAATAGATCATCTGCCCTTCTACCAGGCAGTTCGTAAGGCAAATGATTTGCTATGCGAGTCACTACTATTGTTGCTAATAGGTAGTAGAGTTCTGTATTGTCTCACCCGGGTCTGGTACCACCGCCTTACTTATTCCTGCCGCAATAGCGTCAGTGCTTGTCAAAGTCGTGTTCCGGTATAAAGGGTGAGGTAGCCAGTAAACTTAGGCAAGTGATATTAACACCTCGCTACACGTATAGCAACTCACCATTTACACATTTGGTGTCTATAGGCGATGGCTTCTCTTTCCATCAAGAGACCCATATGCTTATTTGCTATCTAATGATATAAAAAATGGAAATAATTTTCCATAAGTATTTTAACAAAAGTATTAATAACAAGGTTACAAATAAGCGGTAACAATACACCACCAGCTACGCCTAACGATGGTTTTTGAATACCTAATTTGCCAAAACTTGCCCTCAGATCCATTATTAAAATGGACGTGATAGCTGAGTGGGTAAGCAGTATCATAACAGCTTAAGAATATGTTGGTCAAAGATTTTCCCTGATGCTGTTGTACCTTTACCGTCGCGTGTATGACTTGAATCTTATACAATTCAGTAGCAGTATTACTTTGCAATAGCATCAGTGCTTCTCTCTCTTTCTCTCTTTCTCGCTCTCTCTCTCTCTCTCTCTCTCTCTCTCTCTCTCTCTCTCTCTCTCTCTGCCTGCCTAACATGGTTTACGATTTCAATTAAAACCGTTAAAATACAGATTTCTCGTATTCGGATTCTATTGCATCTATCAATAACTAAAATTCAGTAGATATAGACTTGATACAGACGGACGGACAAACGAAAGTGCAATGAAGCCTCAGTAACAGAATCCTGATCTTTTGGATACTAAATCCTAAGTAGTAATCATTACATAGTATAAAACAAAGTCGCTTTGTCTGTCTGTCCCTATGTCCTTATGTCCCTATGTATGCTTAAATCTTTAAAACTACGCAACGGATTTTGATGCGGTTTTTTTAATAGATAGATTGATTTTTGAGGAAGGTTTAAGTGTATAAACCTTTCCGATATTCCCACGGGAACAAAAGCTGCGCGGGTGAAACCGCGGGCAGGTCGCTAGTATAATAATATAACAAACATATTGCCATTAAATATAATGAAGATTTACCAACAATACATTATAACCGATATGTTCAAAAATACAAGATAATATGAGAACAACATCCCATCGATCATTGACTCGCTGAAGAAGATAGATCCTCGTGTTCCCCAAACCACGTCTCTCGTATTCATAATCAATCATATTACAGAGCTAAATATGTCTTGTGGTCGTAAAGAGACTTACTTTTGTTACTATTTACAAATTAATTTATTTGTTTAGGCCTCATAAATCCCCTTAATTGCCCATTCAGTAGGTTTAATAGCTTGGTTTTGTACTAATTTTACAATATATTTAATTATTAGTTGTATTCGTATATCTTATAATAATGCAATGACCCCGTTGGTCCAGTGATCACCCTAATATCGTTAAGATAGGACTTTGGTTTGGATTTCCATAGGGACAAGATTTTGTATGAGTAACCTTTTTCTTTTTAAAAATTAAAAAATACTTGGCTATTCATCAGCAAATTTTGGAATTAGATAAACAAGACTCCAAGCAGGAGTGAGTGCTGAAACACATACAATCTATGTCAAACTTCAAAAACTTAATAAAACTCCTCTCGTGTCAAAGTTTTTACTTTCTTAAGTTTTTAGATAAATACATGTTGTTTATTCAGCAATATATATTGATGGACACGCTGAATCCTTAACAAAGAATTCAAAATTAACCGTCATTACGACTATAGTAGACTTTACAGCGTTTGAAAAGTAGGTGATTCACTTTGGTGCGCGTTCAAATTAATTAAGTCATAGTGCATCATTTATGGGCATCCATAGGCATATTGCGGACGCTCATAGGCTACAGTTAACTGTAAATTATGGTAAACGGTAAGTGTATGTGTGCATACATAAGGACTTAAAATCTTTATCTCCAAAAAGTTTTATCTCCATTTTTACATTGTTATGTGGGAAAATTCTAAAAATGATGAAACACTTGTTTATTTATTATCATTGGACAGTTTTTATACCATATTTCAAGTAAATCAACTAAGGTTATTTGGTGTCTTATGTCACCTAGTACACACGATTGTCTAAACGTGAGCACTATGTGGTAGAGTTATGCAATCTCTTGCCCGAGTTTTAACCGATTGAGCCATTCCTGTTGCGATAGCGTTATTGGTTGTCACTCTCGTGTTTTAGTTTTAAGGGTAAAATAGCTAGTAAATTTTAGAATATAAATTTATGCTTGTGAGATTACCATCCCATCACATGAAGAGAAATTTACCATTAACATATTTGGTGTCTATAGTATTGGTTATGGTATATCTTTTCATCAGGAAAGCTATCTGCGTGTTAGTATTCTATCATATAAAAAGTAAGCTTTTCAGACAGACAGACCGTTATTCAAATATACATCAACTAATTAATTAGTATTTAGAAAATGGTCATACGAAATGTCAGCTAGGGCATTACGCTGTATCTAAACACGTTATTCTATGCTGCCCACAGGGATCAATAATTTCACTATATCTATGGAACTTAGGATTTGACGATTTATTCACATTAGGAAGGATGCTCGCTTATAGGTCATGCAGACGACGTTGCTTTAATAATACAAGCTAACACACGAGCACAGATAGAGTCGCTGGCTTATACTTAAGGGCTTGAGAAATTATTAAAGCTTTGCGCCCCATGAAACGTTTTACTTTCTATTAAAAAGCTCGCTCCTATCGTCGCCTAGTATAAAAATAAATAATAGCACTATAAAGAGAAAAGAATCCGTAATATATTTCGGTTCGGTCTTAGAGAAAATTTCACTTTTGTATCCTTGTCAGCATATCTACTTCGACATGGGGTTTACGTTTAACACTTTAAAGATAATTTATAACGGAACATATTTAGGTTGTATTTATTATGCTTGCTCAGCGTGTAACGATAAAGTTACAAGTAAAGCGATCCGGCGCAAACTAATTCAAAATCAGCGTCTAACATTAATATTTCTATGCAAAGCATATCGCACTGCAAGCTCCGAAGTTTTACCCATTTTATCAGGCGTCTTACCATTAGATTTGGAAATTCAGTGACGGGCTTCAATGCACTAGAATTTTAGGAATTTTACCACCCAGAATTTATTACTCCGCAAGCTCAAATAAAAATAAATCACCTTTTTAATACCACAATCGATGTTACTAGTGAATTAATTGCTAAATGACAGTTGCGTTGTTGTTGTTCAACTAAAGGCGGCATTTGTATAAATTTTTCCCATTTGTAGATAGAAATAGACCATTGTGTTGCGCAGTTTCTCACTAACCATGGTAATTTTAAAGTTATTTTTTTCTCGTTTAAATTAGTTCCTTCTCCTTTTTCAAGTGTTCAAGTGTTCTCCTTTTTCAAGTTAATGTAGAGACATTAAATTGTAAATGTGAACAAAGCGAACATCACATTCTTTGGGAAGGACACCCTGAGCTCGCAACTCAGTAGTTATCAGGATGGTTGCTGCTATTGATTCTGGTTTACAGAAGTTAAAGTGTTGGGAACGACGTAAGTTGGTTGTAAGAATTAAACCTATAGCTTATTTGCTATTCTAATCCATTTCCAATAAGATTATAATAATCGGTATGTATGTGCTATTAGAGTATAGTGCGTAACATATTATATTATAATAGTCTGTATCTATACTAATCTATACTAATGTTATAAAGATGTTATATTTGTAAGTTTGTGATTTCATTTCTTAAATTTAATCACTGGAATTACGGAACCGATTTTAAAAAATCTTTCACTAATAAAAACCTTCTACATTCCTAGAGTTGACATAACCTACATTTTTATTTAAAATTTTCCACGAGATCGGGACCTTCGCAAATTATACCGTCTACGGTATTAAAATATCGTTATCTATAACGGCTAGTATTTTAATAAATAGGCACAAAATGCGTATTATAAAAGTTATGTTTGTAAATCCCATTGGTATTAACATAAAATGATCAAAAGAAACGTACATTAAGGAAGTAAATTACTTCACTCGTCATTTCATTCAAAATAAAATAGGAAAAATATGCTAATCATCTTCCATCAGAACAGTGGGGCAATGGCCTCGCAAAATATTGCTATCATTAATTCATACTATAACGACCCAGTTATCTTCGAACCCGCGAACCGTAGAGACGGCTCAATTCATGTTTTATGCTGTGTCATAACAGTTCATTCAAAAATTCGCTGTATTTTATAATAGTACTGAATTTTACTTGCAACTTTATCGACGAGAAAAAACTTCTTTGTATAAACTCTAAATCTGTTTTATCATGCTTTTAGATGTTAATAAAAGTTTGTTAATAAAGAAGGTTCAGTTCTCCTTTTATACAAGACACATTAACTTTTGATTAATACCGGTCGTCTCTCTCCAAATTATGGTTTAAATATCTTTCGATGGGGAATGACTTTCAAAAATTAAAAAAAAAATGTAGTAAATAATATGGCAAGTACAAAATTTTTATGTATAAATAGTTATAAAAAATTTTGGAGATATTTTACGATACACGGTGGCAGCGATGTTCCTTCCACTTTATCTGACGAAAACAAAAAAAAAGCATAGTATGCGTACTCAACGAACGTCTCACTTCGTAACCGAAACATCCTCAGAGACAGTGAAGATCATTTTGCCCCACTGCTATTGTGGCACAAGTTGATTGGTGAAAGATTGTTCATCTATATCTATACATATAATAAAATCGTAGGAAAGTCAAAACTGTACATTAAATATTTTTTTAAAGAATATTTGGGGCGTGATCTACAATCGATATCGAAGCCAAAAATATAGTTTTTAGAATTTTTGTCTGTTTGCCTGTTTGTCTGTTTGTTTGTTTGTCAGTTTGTCTATTTATCTATTTGCCTGTTTGTCTGTATGTATGTCCGGGGTCCAAAAAGTACTGCATGGATTTACTTCAAATTTTACATGAATACTAGCTGACCCGGCAAACGTTGTTTTGCCATATAAATTATTTAATTAAAAAATAAGGGTTGGTGATAGAAGGGTAAAAATTAAGAGTTGTATGTATTTTTCAATGCCAAATCATAAAGAAGTAAAAATAAAAAATTTTGTCCATAAAATAAAAAAAAGATTTTAGCGGTGGACAACCCTTAACAACTAGGGGGATGAAAATAGATGTTGGCCGATTCTCTGACTCACTGAATATGCATACGAAATTTCATCAAAATCGGTCAAGCCGTTTCGGAGGAGTACGGTGACTAACATTGTGACACGGGAATTTTATATATAAGAAGATTACTAACAGGTCGGGTCAACATATAGGCTACATATTATCACGCTATCACCTAGCGGGGATGGGGATGCGGAATAAACAGAGACCGCGCGGACGAAGTCGCTGGCAACAGCTAGTACTGAATAAGAGTGTTCAGAACTCGATTCTAATATCGAATATTTTAAAAAATAGGTCCTTAAATTTTGAGTTAATTGTTCAATAGAAAATTAAGTGCGGGCACCTATACGTAGATATCGAAGTTTACTGTTTATAAACAGTGATTTGCAACCGCAGCACGTGTAAGTGAAGACTCATACACATCGCACTTATCCATACCGTGATCATTCTTTTTGAAGATTAGTACACTCTTTCGAGGTTTACTACGAAGTTAAGCAATATTCTCTTTTTATTATATTTTTATTGATTGCATGTGACTATTAACTACCATGTCCTACAATACGTACATTCGTTTACCAATTAACCTGTATATGACTTCAATTTGTTACACAATTTCTCTTGTTTCAGTCGCATTGGAGAAATCACACATAAGATTACTTTCGTTGTTACTAGGTGGTAGAGTTTTGCATTGTCTCGCCCGGGTCTGATACCACCGCCTTACCTATTCCTGCTGCAATAGCGTCAGTGATTGTCACTGGCGTGTTAGGATAAGATAGCCGGTAAACTTATGCATGTGGCATTAGACCTCGCTACGAGATAGCAATGCACCATTAACATCTTTGGTGTTTATTTTAATTTAACATCTTTCTATAGACTAATACTAATAGACTATAGACTAATATTACTCAAACTAAAACTGTCATAATAACAGTAAATTCAAGACGCCACCAGTCTGATTTTATTACAGAAACTTTTAATCGGGACTTTACGGACGTGCTTTTTAGGGTTCCGTTTGAAGAGTGACAAACGGAACCCTTTTTTATGCTTTGACTGTCTGTTTTTTTTTCGTCGGAAATTTGTCGATAACTGAGATATTCAGACAATGCGTTTTACTGTGGTATTACAACAAATGATAAAAAAACTGAAACATGCCTGAACAGGAACATGCTTCCTGAGTTTGTGTTCCCCGACGAGTACAAACTGGGGATCTTCAAGAGAAGAGTGAACAGTACCAGATAGCTTACCACCAGGCGGGATCGTAGTCAAGTGCTTCCCTATCGATAATTAAAAAAAAAAAGTTAGATCTCAAAATAAAAATAAAAAATACCCACGCAAATATTCTTAGTAACGATCGGTGGTACGAAATCCCATGTGTTTCATGTCTGATTGGTGCAACTGGACTGAAACGTAAAAAAATATAATGGCATTCAACGGGTTATTATTTATAGCTATTTTTTACGTCCTGAGTAAATATTTGTCAGGAAAGAAATTGATTGAGTGCTACGTAGTCTAGGGATTAAACAATTCGGTTCAGATCATGAGATCCCGGGTGTGATCCCCGGGTCGAACAAAAGTGCTACTGAGATTTTTTCGGGGTATTTCTTGAAATCTAAAATCTCAGTAGCTGCTCAAAGTCTGGCGGAGTGGTGTGTTACCACTCATGTGCCTCGGATGAGCAAAAGAAGTCGTCTCGTTTATCACTAGAAATAGTTGATAATCGTTAACATGTCCGTAAAATGTGGCGATGAGGATAATCACTTATCTCGCCAACCGACAAACCAACGAATCGTGGTGAACTGGAAAGTCTACAGACGTTCAGTTAGCTCCACCTACCCCGCAAGGGAACCGGGCGTGATGATACTTGCAAAAGAAATATTATTCTTATTAGATTTAACCCGTTTATCATCCCTTTTTAACCATTAAATTTTATGATCAGGTTTTGTCATTTAACAAGGCTCAATTTTCTTTTTATACTGTCTCTTGACAGTAAAGTTAAAAAGCCAGAACTTTTAT
Organism: Apodemia mormo; assembly: GCA_036924255.1. NCBI lineage: Eukaryota > Metazoa > Arthropoda > Insecta > Lepidoptera > Riodinidae > Apodemia > Apodemia mormo. The sequence continues at coordinate 12,433,192 of JAUPFN010000008.1, forward strand.
CTTGGCAATAATTTTTACTTGTAAATTTAGCGACGAAGAAATAAATGTTTAATTTAGGTATATTTTTGGAGCTTTTTATCTTTAAAATGTAAATATTTTAATAGTTAATTTTTATCAACAAAATTTTATTATTACTCACAGTTCGATTATTATTGAATGCTGTTTCGTAACTGATCATTAAAAAGCCATATTTTTATAGCAAATTGTATGGTACTTTCACTTTAAAAAAAAAGTATCTTCACGCCCGTATCCCCGAAGGGGTAGGCACAGGTACAACAAGTGCACCCACGATTAGCCGAAGATACTTGGTCCCACAAATGTGATAGGTGGCAAGCCTATCGCCAACCGGGCACTTTCCAATCACGGGCAACTTTGTGTTTATCAGAAAACTGAAAAAAAATATTTTTTTAAGTGGCCGACCCGGGAATCGAACTCGGGACTTCATGTGGTCGACGCCAACGCTGGACCACTAGACCACAGAGGCGATATTCTTTTCACTTTAATTACTGATAAACATATTTCTGGATAAATTGTCAACATCAAATTCATAATTAATTTATTCTCAACCTTTACAAAATTAAATGAGGAGTTGTCATTTTTTAACACTCGTTATATTTGTCGAATGACATCTGAGCTAACATCGACCACGCATACATACGTATTGGAGAGGGCAGGATCGAAGTAAGGGCTGGGGGAGGAGTTCACTTTCTTTATGCCAACAAAAAATATACAACCGTGATTTATGATTACTTTGTAATATTTTAGACGGGTATTTTTTTTATTGGGCATTTTATGTATGGTATACAGAATGGGCAGAAAATCGTGGATCAAACGAAACATAGGGACAGTTGGGATTATTATAGGCAAGTAAATTTAATACAAGTTTACTTTTTGGTAGTACATTTTTTTACAGTAAGGTTCTAAAGTTACAAATAATTTTTAATGAGACTTAAAAGTAATTGAACAAGATGCAATTCTCATAAATCATAGTACCCACTATCATAAAAGCACTTTGGTAGTGTTGATACATTCCCTAGAAGCAACTAAACACCATTTTTTGTTGTCGTCAAAAACACTAAAATAATCGTAACTTCTAAGATCAAGATTGATCTCTGCCGTAGAGATATTTTTATTGCGAATAATCGCAACTATCACCCTGTTTCGTTTGATCCACGATTTTTTGCTTACCTGTATATACGTAGATCATTCAATAAGTTTCAGGATGTTCGAAATTATAAAACGGTATGCACATGTTTATGAAAAGCAAATTTATTAAAAAATAGAACATAAGTACCCAGTTAGTTGTGTTTGAAAATAAATAATATTCTAGTCACTTTACTACTGTTCCCATGTTTTTTCTTTGAAATAATGGAACACATTTATGCAATGATATTTTACGATTTTTAATTTGGTTTAATCGGATAACTAAGTTTACAACAATCACAATCAGTATTAGGAGACTGCGTCATCCCGAACGCAGTTTTTAGATTGTTCAGTGAATGTAAAAGGCATAAAATTTACCACGTAAATGACCTAAAAGTGCTTGCCCGCAAACAACAGCAACTGCAGAAAACGTGTGCGCTACTGAAATGTACTAGACATCGAGAATATCCTACGCATTAGATCGGGGAGGGTTAATATCATTCTTTAGTCACATTTTGGAGTGAGGAAGATCTGATACTGTTGGTTTCCGCGTCCTCCGAAACTAGAAAATAGGCTCGTGTGGATTAGTATCTTAAAATGTGTCAACGACTTAAAAACGGAAAATCGAGACGTGTTTCTGAAATGATCACAGGTGACGACACCTAGATCTATCAATATGATCTACAGAGTAAAATACGATCGTCAGTTTGAATCTTCTCACAGGGAAAGTTTCCGACAAACTCCAAAAAACTAAGTAACGTTGACAAAACAATTGTGGCTAGTTTTTTCTCGGAGCTGACTTCTGTCGACATCCATACTGGAAAATTATTGTCTATTAAGTCAGATTGGTGCACTACAATAGCATTGTCGAAAGTTTTGCAAGCAGGGCGAGAGAAGAGACCATATACTGAACTTCAGGGAATCATAGTCCATTACAATAAAGTCTCTTAACATATGTCCCTCAGAACAAAGGCGTTTAATGATGATTCTAGTATCTGGTAATCTCACTCACCCTACGGCCCCAACTTAGGTCCCTATGAATTGTTTTTGTTCCTGACAGTAAAAGAAAAGTCAGGATGTGATTTTTCGAGAGCTGAAGAATCTGTGATTGCCTAAGAAGCAGCAATTTCTGATCTATCGGATCAAGACTGGATATTTGTTTTTTTTTATAGAAAAGGGGGCAAACGGACAGGAGGCTCACCTGATGGTAAGTGATCACCGCCGCCCATGGACAACCACATTATCAGAAGATTTGCAGTTGCGTCGCCGGCCTTCTAAGAAAGAGTAGGCTTTTTTCTTGAGATCTCCAAGTCGTCTCCGCTTGAAAAAATCCCTGCCGGTAATTAGTTCCACTGAGGAATAGTGCGAGGAAAAAAGTGCCTCGAGAATTGCACAGTTGTGGATTTCCAGACATCGAGATGGTGAGGATGAAATTTTGAATTGTGCCGCGATGTCCGATGGTAAAGTTCTGTGACAGGAATTAATCCAAACAGTTCCTCGGAACACTCCTCATGATAGATCCGATAGAAGATGCAGAGCGAAGCCAAATTTCTACGTAATGCCAAAGAATCAAGCCGATCAGAAATAGTCCTGTTATTGACGATTCGAGTCGCTCTACGTTGAATGCGATCGAAAGAAAGGAGCTGGTATTGAGGAGCCTCCGCCCACAAGTGAGAGTAATACTTCTTAAGAGGCCGGATTTGCGCCTTATAACGTTGTAAGCGTCAAGACGTGAAGTACTGCCTAGCCCTGCTGAGAACACCCAGCTTTTTTGAGGCTAATTTGGCCTTGCCTTTCAAGTGACCGTGGAACTAAACGTTGTTTGATATGTCAACTCCAAGACCAAACGTTGCTCGATAAGTCACTCAACTCCAACTGTTAGGGAAGTAGTTTTGGAGCGAGAAGATACGACAAAGGGAGCTTTCTTTTTTGTTAAAGGGAAGTTTGTGGAAGGGAGGGAGAAGGGAAAGGGAGAGGGAAAACGCGTAAACTTGTGTCTTCTTGGGGTTAAAGTGGACTAAGTTTAGTCGACCCCACTTTGAGGCTGAGGTGAGAGGAGACAGTTGTTCTTTGATTTCCGACACAAGTTTGTTCCGGCACTCGTTGACGTGTTGATGAGAAACTCCACTGTGGTCGGAGTACAAAGCGTCACCCGTACTATCGTCGGCATAACAATGAATGTTGCTTGATTGCAACATATCATTAATATGTAGAAGAAACAGTGTAGGTGATAGCACACTGCCCTGAGGAACACCAGCATTGACGGGTTTAAGTTCAGAGGATGCGTCATCAACAACGACCTTAATGCTCCGATCTACCAAAAGCTGGTGATCCAATTGCAGAGTTTCACAGGAAGCCCATAAAAAGGGAGCTTGGAGAGAAGTGCTTTGGGCCATACCCAATCAAAGGCCTTCGCTATGTCCAAACTAACTGCCAAAGCCCCTTGTTCTCCACAGCTTCCGCCCATCGGTGTGTTAGGTAAACTAAAAGATCACCAGCTAATCGACCGCGATGAAAACCATGCTGACGATCACTAATCAGCTGGTGCTCTTCTAAATACCCCAAAAGCTGGCTGTTAATAATGGATTCCATTATTTTTGAGAACAAAGGAGTTATTGCTATAGGCCGATAGTTGGACGGATCTGAGCAATCGCCTTTCTTAGGGATTGGGTGCACTAAAGCTGTCTTCCAAGGTTTTGGGACAACGCCAGTTATGTATGAGAGCCAGAAAAGATGCGTCAAGTCGGGAGCACAGATCTTGAGCACGATTGGTGAGCAAAGTTGGCTTAGACGAATAGATATTTTTATAAAAAATTACTATAACAGTAGTTTTTTATAATCTTAAACCTATTGAGTGACCCACGTAATACAGCGAGCTACAAAATAACAATTTTTAATATACTCTTAGGTATTTTACCCTTTATTCATAAGCGTAGCTTAAACTTCCTGAATATGATGTATATAATTTGTGTCTCGAATAAAGATGCGCTGCTGAACTATTTTGAGATCAGTCTCGGTTAAATTAGGGGGTGCGAGCAGCGCTGCCTTTACAGAACATAAACTATTTCAACGTAAACCAGTTGCCGTAGTGCTACCATAAATACGGTTAGTCTTATACGGTAATAAGGAGTCTTATACGGATTTACACCGTATAAGACTGAGTTTCTTATGATGTATACTATACCATCTATTTCGTAAACAGGTAGTAGAGAATGAGAGGAGAAAAAACGTGTCACGAATTTCTTGACTTTTTGGTATTCTTCATTTCCTGGAATTTCTGGAGTGTCCAGAAATTGGGCTTCAGAAACGAGAATCTTCGACTTCCGAAACTAATTTTAAAATAAACTTAGGAAGGAAGGGAAATAATGCAAGATATCAATAGATTACACACATATACACGCACTCGCAAACACACGCACAAGAAACTGTGTAAGATCTTTAAAAAAATAGTAAGATCTGCTTAAAGTTTTTTTATAGAAAATAAGGTTTTTATAAAAGTTTAGCGTGTTTTAATCCAATTGCCTGATCCAGTCAGAACCCAGGACTATATATACATCTAATTAACGAATGCACGTATGCAAAGCATTAAAATATTATCACACTTTTTTCTCTAGCAGATCAAAAAGATATATACAATGACATTTTTTTGCGGTCAAAATTGTTGTTGATCCCTTCCACCACTTTTACCATTTGACAATCGCATGCCAAGCACTTTTTATATCATCATAAGATAGCAAACAAGCACGTACCTTTTTTGGTGAAAAGAGACAAACATGTTAATGGTGGGTTGCTATTCGTGTAGTGAGATGAGAGATGGTAATACCACATGCATAAGTTTACCGGTTACATAGCCCTCCAGACCGGAACATGGTAGTGACAAGCATTACATACGGAACAAATAGGTAAGGCGGTGGTATCAAAACCCTGGCTAAACTCTATCAACTAGTAATCACGAAGGTAGCATCATGTTGCCAAACGTTCTTATTTTACGAAGTGCCTAACAGAATGGCAGATGGTCTAATTTTCAAAAGTAATCCGGGCTAATACGGAAATTTATAGTAACCGTTCTTTTAACATTGTTTAGAAACACAAAAACCTCGAATTAAAAAAAATACATAATATAAATAAACAAATATGGCTGGAAAAATTAAACAGAATGATCTAGCCTCAAAATAAGCTTATTATTTACTTATAATATGGGTGTTAGTCAACGATAATAATACATAGAAACACATATACAAATACTTAAATATATGTTACATCCAAATCCAGAAATACAAACATTTGTTTTCACACAATTGCGTAGTCATAGTCGTAGTGATACTACGAATTGAGCAGCAGGAAGCGATATTATGTCTACATTATGTCTATAATCTATATAAATAAAAATTCCAATAAATCCCACAAATCTCTAACACCAAAAAGCATGTTGTTTTAATTTAATTAGCTTACGTAAATCTTGTTAACAGTTGTAATACGTAAGAAGGTCCCGCTATAAATCTAACCAACATTACAAATTCTTAGAATGGTAATCCTTTACTCTAAACACTAACTCCCGTATTCGGGTCTTACGTTTGTTTCTATACATAAGTAAATATAACATTTCTTATTTATATTGCATAATAGTAGTATTGAAGTAAGAGAGGTTAGGCCTGAAAGAAAATTTCGGTGTAACGATGAGAAAGGATATGCTCCGTTGGTTTGGACACGTAGAAAGAATGGTAGATGAAAGGTTACAAAATAAGTTTACAATGCAAATGTGGAAGAAGACTAAGTCTGATATACCATGATCAGTAATCGGGTATTATTCAGAGCTTTCGTAGCCAACGTGTTAGTATGAAAAGTAATGAATGTGGATGAAGCTAGAAAGATCTCTAAGGATCGTGATATATTGAACCCGGTTGTTACTGTCTACGCCGTAAGGGATCTCGTGTGAAAATATGTAATGTAGTAAGTTGTACAAATCTGTGCCATGAGTGTCTGTGTACCCAATTTCATTTAAATCTAAATTCATTCTGGGGTAAGGTGGAGAATCGTACACACAACTTTTGTCGTTTATAAAATTATTCAATCTGAGTTGCACTGTTAATAACACAATACACATAGTACTGAGTGTTAATACTAACCATGTAGAATGATGTACGTACAGAAGATAAAAACTGGTGTACGAAGATCAAGTTAGTCAAGTATTGAAATATTAAAAAACTAGAATTGTCTTATTAACACCCAGGGTGAACCCCCTTTTGCTTTATTTGAGACTGTAACCAAAAGGAGTTGTCAAGTTTAACTGGATTGTTGATTCGTTTGTAAGAAACCGTCGATTTGTGACCAGGAATTAAGAATCCCGGTCTCAGTTGTGTAGTAACAATTCTTATTTAAAGGGGTATTTAAAGGTTAATTATTTTTTTTGCTTTTTTCAAAATCAACGGAAAGTTGAATCGATTGAAAAATGTTTAGTGTCCTAGATGATTATAAAGTTTTCAAAAATTAATGCAAAATGATTTTAGAAATAGACACATATGAACAATGGACCATCTGATGACAATCAGTTACTATTTGGTACACAATTACTATTGCCTATGGACATCAGCAACAAAAGGAGCCATCTGAGCCTTTCAATGTTGATGATTGCGTCATTTTGGGAGTAAAAGGCTGTTTGAAGTCCGATTTTAGGATTTTCATCGCGCCGTAGTATAGAAAGTCATGACCTCAAAATAAATGTTCACTTGACCGTTTTTTTTTAATTTAAATAAAATTCGAAGCCATAATTAGTTCTCGAGTACAAAATATTTGATAATTACGGATAAAAATTCGGTGAATTTAAAAATTTTATGAATTTTATTTTTATACTTTTACACAATGAATATTGAGTATTTTTCAAAATCTGTAGCGGAATGATTTTTTTTACATTGATCACATATTTTCCTCGAAGTTAAAAGTATATTCTCTACAAAATATTGTTTTCGTTGTAATTATTGTTATTTCTAATTTCTAAAAATGAAAATTTGAAAGAATTAAGTATAAGCTAGCGGCGACAATTGGAATCACAATAATGTTGCTGTGTCGTGGGAAAATTGTGAATTATTGATACTAAATTAATTAAATCTTGCTTTTTGAATAGAACTAATAGCTAATAAATTACCAACAATGTTTTTACAAAAAATCAGCCAAGTGCGTGTCGGATTCGCGTCATATTATATCAGAGCAAAAAAATACGAAAAAAACATGCTTATTGTACCCTCGTACAATAAACATGTTTTTTTGTATTTTTTTGCTCTGATATAATATGACCTTACAAAAAACCAGCCAAGTGCGAGTCGGATTCGCGTCATATTATATCAGAGCAAAAAAATACAAAAAAAACATGTTTATTGTACGAGGGTGGCTTAATATTTTCATTTTTTTATTTTTGTTTGTTGTTAAAGCGGCAACGGAAACACATAATTTGTGAAAATTTCAGCTTTCTACAGTGACAGATAGACAGACAAACAGCGGAGGCTTAGTAATGGGGTTCCATTTTACCTTTTAGGTACAGAACTCTAAATAACTAAAATTTTATAATTTTATGATTGAGGGACCAAAATTTTTTTTGATGATTTAAAATAATACATTGATGATATCAAATAATCATAGTACCAAAACGACCATCAAACGATTGAAATAGAAAAAAATTGATAATACCAATATATGAGGGGCTAAATAAGTTAGTTTACATACTTGTATAGAATTCAATACTCCATAGACATGCTAGCATAATGGAAAAATTATAAATTTTAATTTAAACACGTTGTAAGAAAATAAGCATATTATATTTGAATATTAAATTGAATTTATTAGGTAGTGGATTTCTGCTTTGCTTTACCGGGCATCAATATAATTATCTTATCTCCTCCTGCCGCTATCAATAAAGTGCTTTTATTGAGTTGTGAACATATAGAATGAATTATTATGGATTAATCGGGTTTTACCGCAATTAATTATTAAATTAATTTCCCAATATTTCAACGCTTATACAAACACAATAACCACGGGGGAACTGTTGCAGGTAATTAATATATAATAAGCAGCCAAACCTGCATATTTTCTTTCTTGTTATTTTACTCGTACTCGGGAACTCGCACAAAAGCCACCTCGACAGTACACACTTACCACTACTACTATTTACTACGTTTATTTAATCACTAGCTGTTGCCTACGACTTCGTCCGCGCGGACTTTGTTTACTCCGCACTGCTCCTCCCCTGTAGGTGATAGCGTGATAAAATGTGCCTATATGTTTACCCGACCTGTTAGTAATATTCATGCAAAATTTGAAGTAAATCCGTGCAATACTTTTTGAGTTTACCCCGAACATTCATACAGACAAACAGACAAACAGACAAACGGACAAACGGACAAACGGACAAACGGACAAACGGACAAACGGACAAACGGACAAACGGACAAACGGACAAACGGACAAACGGACAAACGGAGAAACGGAGAAACGGAGAAACGGACAAACGGACAAACGGACAAACGGACAAACGGACAAACGGACAAACGGACAAACGGACAAACGGACAAACGGACAAACGGACAAACGGACAAACGTACAAACGGACAAACGGACAAACAGACAAACAGACAAACAGACAAACAGACAAACAGACACACAGACAAACAGATAAACAGACACACAGACAAACAGACAAACAGATAAACAGACACACAGACAAACAGACAAACAGATAAACAGACAAACAGACAAACAGACAAAAAACAGACAAACAGACAAAAAACAGACAAACAGACAAAAATTCTAAAAACTATATTTTTTGCTTCGATATCGATTGTAGATCACGCCCCAAGTATTCTTTTAAATAAATATTAAATGTACAGTTTTAACTTTCCTACGATTTTATTATATGTATAGATATCGATTGTCTTTTCTATGGCTGTTTAGTGGATTGCATGAACCCGAAAATTATAAACCCGTCTTTCTGATTGAAATCCTGATATATTTAAAATTTTATGTAAGTAGAATGAAATATGTTGTTCCGTGCTATCCTATTGCACATATGGTTGCGAAGTCAAACTTGCGTTGGAACATAAAAAATGTAAACGTTTTTGACTATTTTTAGTCTTTTCGTTTATGCTTCTGATACAATTGGGTGTGATGGAGCAGGGAGGGAAAATGAAAGAAGACTCCAGAGGCACAATGGACATGAATCCTATTGTACCCTTGGAGTCTTCTTTCATTTCTAGGCCTTTGTTGAATTAATTATTATATTTGTTGCACTGTTTTCTTTAATTCAGTAACTTTACAGTTGAAAATCCGAGATTTTTTTTAAATCAAATTATCTTATTTTCTTCTTTGAGATTAAAATTTCCTTATTATAACGCTTAAGTCTATAAAACACGTTATTATGATAGTATATAAATCAAAGCTATTAATTCAACTTAACATCATAGACAATAATTATTCCCTATACGATAATTAGATAAAGAAAGTCTCGTTGAATCAAGTTACTATAACTTCCTTACAGCTGGCATTAACTACGACTTCAAGAGAATATAATACTCCCCAGGGATAAATGTTAGCACAATGTGAAATTGTTGTTTAGCATAAAGTAAATGAAGTTATTTAAGGAAGCTAAAAATGTTAGATATATATTTCATACTAGCTGACCCGCGCAGCTTCGCTCGCGAGTATATTAATAAGTCGTCCAAATAGCTTTTCTCTTTTCTTAGATCTTCAACTATATCCATGCCAAATTTCATGAAAATAGGTCCAGCGGTTTAGCCGTGAAAGCGTAACAGATAGACAGACAGGCAGACAAACTTTCGCATATATAATATTAGTATTACAAGTATTACATATTTGAATTGATTAGGTGGTGGAGTTCTATCTCTTATTCAGTACAGATACAGCTGCCTTTACTACTTCAGACGCTAAACTTACAATCGCTAAAATTACGATCAGACATCAGGATTGTGAACAAATAAAATAAGATATTGTACAGTGCTGTCCGATTCTGCTAAACATACTATAGTTGCAACTTGCAAAGTAAGATGTGCTTCGATTACATATTTTCAGTGTATTTGTTTATGTTACTCGAGAGTACTAAAACGGTTGAGTGTGGTAGACGAAGGAGAATCATAGTGCCTCTTATGAACTTCTTTTTTATTCAAACCTTCGGAGAATATGAAAGTAACTTATAAAATCAATTATTGATAAATAAAAATTTGAGTAGTAACACAAAGGATCCACGAAAAGTTGCAATTTAAATTACCTGATTTCTTCTTTGAGTTAAGATTTTCCTCAACATAATGCATGAATGTGTAAAGTATAGTAATAGAATTTGTTAGTGTATCAAGTACTTAATCTAACTTAACGCCATATACGATAATTATTCCCTATACAATAATTAAGTAAAGAAAGTCTCGTCGAATCAAGTTACAAAAACTTCCTTACAGCTGGCATTAACTACGACTTCTAGAGAATGTAATACTCCCTAGCGATTAATGTTTGCACGATGTGAAAATGTTGTTTATTGTAAAAGTAAATTAATGTATATTATTTTATAAGGATAGTGGGAATGCCAGCTTTTAATATTTGAATAACTACTAAATGATATTTACTAAATTGTAATATTTGAATACTAAAACATATTTACTAAAATACTACTGTATCTCGCCTGGGAGTTTGTACCCAGGCATTGTACCCAGATACAGTAGTATAGTCTTCTCCATTCTCGATTCCCAGGCAAATAATATTTATCACTAGCTGCGCCCGCGACTATGTCTGCGTGGGATTTAAAAAAAGTAGCCTAAGTTACTCCTTATTACATCAGTTATCTGCCAGTGAAAGTCCCGTCAAAATCGGTCCACCCGTTCTAGAGATTAGCCAGAACAACCAGACAGACAGACAAAAATCGTAAAGTGTTATTTTGACATGTGTACCGTGTATACATCCATATGTATTTAGTTAAAATCGGTTATTTTAATATAACAAACAGACACTCCAATTTTATTTATTTGTATAGATAATTAAGGTATATTTAATGTAATGCTGTACGATTCTTTAAAGTTCACTTCGCTTGCTTGCTTGAAGTAAGACGTACGGTGTCTCACACTTAATAAACGACTCATTATTAACATCTTATTAGTCCCCTCAATAATCTGATGATACAAGCTTTTGTAACATTCAGACACATGAGGTCCGGAGTTTGAATCCCGGGTCGAGCTATTGCTTCTAAATATTTTTTGGGTGGTGGGTCACCTGTCACATTATTAGACTTAATAATCTACATTATTAGACTTAATAATAAGACTAATCGTGCTTGCAATAAATATACACCACACCACATTGCAGTTAAGGGTGAGATATTTATTCTTTCATTAACATCTTTGGTGTCTACAAGTTATGTTTCTCATTTTCCATAAGGAACACCTTGAAAGGTGACATTAATAACATTTGTCATTACTTGCGAACTGTTTTATCTGATTGTCGCGATGCCACCGAAAAGAATAACAGCAGTTTAAAAAAATGGATAAAACTCACCGACGATATGGCTGGCAAAGAAGGCCCTAGTGGCGCAATTATCCACACTTTCACCCACGTCAGCAACACACAATTTACACACTCAACGCACGTTTCATTTCTAAACTGAAGCATCTTCAAGAGAAACGAACAGTATCTCAATCGATACGAGGTTTTGACACTCTTTTGTATACAGTATTCCAAACGAGTGGTATAACTAATCGCTATAATATAATATAATAAGGGTGAGTTTGTTATTTCTTCTCCTCGTTTAAAAATACAAACAAATAATTTTAAACCAACTTATAGTTTAAAAAACAGTCTTCAAGTAGTTAATGCTATCAAGGACATAGTTCTTCCTCACTGTGCTAGGTTATTATTGTTATTGGATGTAGAATTTTTTTTATAAATGTGTTTTTCGACGAATGTATAAATTTAATGTCATAAATACAAGAAAGACAACGTTCCAAGGAAAATAAAATGAAGTGGTAGAAATGACTAGAACACGTAGGAATCTACATAGGTATTTTTTATTGATGTTGGTCAGGGCTCCCTTTTAAAAATAGAATATCTGCCGTTCTGCCAGGTAGTTCATAAGAGGCGAACGATAGTTCATGCGAATCACTGCTACCGTGTCTACTAGGTGGTATTTTGTTTCGTCCGGGTCCGACACCACCGCCTTACCTATTCCTGCCGCAATAGCGTCAGTGCTTTTCATTGTCGTGTTCCGGTTTGAAGGGTAAGGTAGCTGGTAAACTTGTGCATCTGGGATTAAGACCTTGCCACAAGGATAGCAACTTACCATTAATATCTTTGGTATCTATAGATGAAAATATTTTTTTAAATCCGTCCAATAGTATTTTTGTTTATTCAATACAAACAAACAAATCTTACCTCTACAGATATGAATAAACAGAGTTGGAGCACATTAATGTTACTGTATAATACAGTTCTTGATATTTCGTCTAAAAAATTTGAAATATCAAAATAAACTGGCCATTAAATATTCGATATACGAATGAATTATAATTAACAAATTATCAATTTGGCCAATAGTATTTTTGTTTATTCAATACAAACAAACAAATCTTAGCTCTACAGATATGAATAAACGGAGTTGGAGCACATTTATGTTACTGTATAACACAGTTCTTGATATTTCGTCTAAAAAAAATTAAATATCAAAATAAACTGGCTATTAAATATTCGATATACGAATTAATTATAATTAACAAATTATCAATTTGCCCAAACCAAGGTGTCAGATTATCCAAGCACTGATAAATCATAATTGATATAATAATTAATTATTTATCTCAAATAACCCCTGCTGGTATCAATGCCAATATGGCGTAAATTATCCGCATAATACGTAGTTTGTTATTTGTGGACAATTAAAGTAATTGCAGCCGGAATAGCCATTTGTCAGGCTTTTGTGTATGCGACAGGTACAATTTATGAGATTCTACTATTTTCATTATTTTTTTCACCGTCTCAACAAGAAAAGGTTATTAATCGATGAAGCTTTTTACCAAGATTTTATTTTTAACCTCCGACGCAAAAGGAGTTGTTAAAAGTTTACCCACTATTTTTTAAAAATTAAAATTAAAATTATTTATTCAGTATCATATGTTTACAAAAATTTGAGTGATAAATGGAGTCTCCTTTTAAATACACAAGCACTTGTGTTAGGAGACACCGCTCTTTCTTAACAATAATCCTTTGATACTTTTTAAACATAATAGGTACTAAATAAGGCAAGTGATACACTTAGAAGTAAAATATATGTGATTAGCAAATATTTTTAAGGAGAAAAAAAAAAAAAAAAATAAATGTGCAAGTACATCTAAACGTGTATGTATATGTTTAAAATAAACTCGTACTGGACGATCCGCCAGCTTTGAATAAGACTGATTTAGCTAATTCAAACATAAAGTGAGCTGATGCTTCCGACGGTTGGTTTGGTACGGATGGATATAATCTCTTGCCTTTGTATCTGAAAAGCAAACACATTAATTTTATACAATAAAATAATAATAAAGTTTAACCGCGGTAAAACTCAAACAATCGAATTCCTTTCCCATCCATGTTTTTCGAAATCTAGGATTCAATTTTCAACAACTTTTGACGGAAACTGGTTACTAGTTTATCGTGCACTTACTTAACACTTTAAAATTGCTGTACGTCATAGATCTCATTATCAAGACTAGACTACTTTCGATCATGCTTAGGTTTTGATTTCGTTGGGGAACCTAACAATTTGTCCCACAAGAGAAATTGTCGTAATATAAAAACATATATTTCAACATTTAACATAAAACTAAATATAGCGATTGATTGAATTTTCTCACACTAAATTAAACTAGCTGCTTTTTGAGATACCACATGCCTTTTTACTGATACCGCAGCATAATGGTTTTGCCTACTTGTTAAGCCTTTTACATAAAAACACTTTTCTAAATATTCCGTCAACGAAAACTCCCGGATGAACCGATGTTGATGCAATTTATACATTGGACGCAGTTTTTTTGAGACGAAGGGCTGATTAGATCTTGTACTCGTTCGGTACATAAATCTGGAACTTATATTAAAAAAAAATCTCAAACTCACAATTAGTTCAAATTTGCACGAAATCCAAGCTGAGTGGAATCCAATTGAATGCCATCAACGGCGTTTCGATCGGTCAAGCCGTTCCAAAGTTATGAGATGTTTACATACATACATAGTAGGTATATACATACAAACATGTCGTCAGTATGTCTATGACAGTAATGACGTGACTATCGTGAAAATAGTCTGAAAAGGTTACCAGGACCTCAAAACGTGGAGATCTGGTGAAAACTCGATTTTCGAAAACCGGGGCAAAATTAGTAACTTCCTTATCTACATACATAGCAGGAAGTTAAAAATATTACATTCATCCATAAAATATACTTCGAAAAACATATTCCCTTGCTGCAGTCGGGTAACAAAAAGAGATAAACATAATTTATCTTTAGGTTTTCGTCTTAATAATGTGGGTGCAGTGTGGTGAATGAGAGAAGACCATTGTGCAACTATTTATTCTTTAATTTCCAGAATTTTTCGTAATTTCTCTATTTGTCCCTCTGTAATCTTTTTGAAATAATTTTAAGCAATTGATCTGTATCTATTACCGCTTCTGCGAAACTTGACTTTAAGGTAAAAAGATAAACTACGACTTAGTTTCTTTTTTTAATGACACAGAGTAATCTAGCAAAGGCTCATAAACATATAGATTTGTTAAATTTGTCAAGTAAGTAATTATATTAAAGTGGAAAAGGTCAAGACGCTCATAAATTTGGAAGAAAAATTAATATATTTTAATATCGAATTCCGTCTGGAATAAAACCATAGGCATTTAACACAGATACCAGGAATGCTCTTCACGTAAGTACGTCGAAGAACTCTGAGGGGAATTTCATTAAATTCAGTTGGCGCTTATTGATATGGAAGCCAAGCGTTCGAAGCTGGGTCGCACTTTATTAAGACATCATATAAATGTACGTGTTATTATGACGTACGAGACTATAAAGGACTTAAGCTTAAAAATTACGAGAAATATTGATAACATTTTTTCACGACATAAAATCGTAATAAGGCTGTACAACATTGAACTGGTATTTCAAAAGGCCGAATAAAATTATAATATTAAGAATAACGGTAGTAAAATTTTTATTATTAATTAGAACCTTTTTATGCGACTAGCCTCTTTTATTTTCAGCTCAAGTTTAGATTATGACATAATTATTAATACTAGCGACCGCCCCGAGATCGAAATTAAACTAAACAAATAAATCTCTTTTAAGTTTGATAACAGAATTCAGCCGTAAAGAAAGTAGTATAAACTACAGAAAACATATCCTTGGTATATACTACATACCAATGTGTGTATACCATCATGTATGTCAGATGAGTTTACCGTGTGTAATTAATTAATTATTTTTGTTTTATAGCACTCACCCCGTGCTTGGGAGATCTTGAAAAACTTTAAAAACAACAAAGAAAAATATCGACACGCAGGGATTGAACCTCCAACCGTCTCCCTAAAGCCGAGACGCTCTACCACTGAGCTAGTGTCGACAGTTTCGACGTGGCGAAATTCTTCTTTACTATATGATCATAGAGATCATAGATATATGATATAACTAGTTAAATTGGTTAATCTGTAACGATGAACTCATTTAACTTGCTATACGTATGTATACCTAGCGATCAGTACAATCGACGTAATCGATCACATAGTAAAGAAGAATTTCGCCACGTCGAGCTTGTCGACACTAGCTCAGTGGTAGAGCGTCCTGGCTTTAGGAAGACGGTCGCAGGTTCAATACCTGGGTGTCGATATTTTTCTTTGTTGTTTTTAAAATTTTTCAAGCGTCTGTAATGTTTATTTTTATTTATTTAATGTGCTTTTCTTATTTAAAAATATCAGGTTTCTGCAGCCCCCCGCTATGTATGTAACTGTACCAAATTTCTTACTCCATAACCTCACTCCTACCACATACTACCATTTCACACTTCACCGTCAACTTAATTTCCTTTGCGTATATCTATCTAATTAATACATGAAGAAAAAACTTTGTACCCCTTTTTAAGTCAATGCCGTGAACGGTGGAGTATGAAAGTTAAAATTTACATTGCGGAAGACTGCGTAAACCCACAGACCACATGAATACTAATAGATACGCCATTCGGAAGGAAACATGTATGAGCAAACGTTCCTAGGACTGTGAAAAGTGTCATACATTTGTAGATACATTGTATCGTGTACAATAGAAATAAGCCATGTTATACTGTTTTATCGCACCGAATGAGATGGCAAAGTTTAAAAATTAAACTTGGAGTAATTTTAATTCGTGGGCAAGTAGTATAACTCTGTATTTATGTGTGTAAATGCAAGCTACACTGACAAACCAAGCAGATGGGTCTCCTGATGGAAAGAGTCAACCATCCCCTATGACCAAAGATATTAATACCAAAGATGTTAATGGTGCGTTAATTTTATGGCGAGGTCTAATGCCACATGCATAAGTTTACCGGCTACCTTCCCCTCAAAACCGGAACACGACATTGACAAGTACTGACTCTGACGTTATTGCGGCAGGAATAAGTAAGGCGGTGGTACCAGACCCGCGCGAGACAATACAGAACTCTACCACCTAGTAGCCACGATGGTAGTGACTCGTATAGCCAATCGGTCGCCTTTTACGACCTGCCTGGCAGAACGGTACTTGGCCTATTCTTCAAATGAGCCCGGGACCAAAACGGTATCCATTTAATTCGTGCATAACTCTAATATCTATACATATAATAAAATCGTAGGAAAGTCAAAACTGTACATTGAATATTTTTTTAAAAGAATATTTGGGGCGTGATCTACAATCGATATCGAAGCCAAAAATATAGTTTTTAGAATTTTTGTCTGTTTGTCTGTTTGTCTGTATGTATGTCCGAGGTAAACTCAAAAAGTACTACATGGATTTACTTCAAATTTTGCATGAATATTACTAACAGGTCGGGACAACATATAAGTACTTTACTATTATATATTCTGTCATATAGGCTACATATTATCACGCTATCATCTACGGGGGAGGAGCTGTGCGGAGTAAACGAAGTCGGCGCGGACGAAGTTGCGGGCAACAGCTTGTTTTTTAATAACAAGCATTGGAAATACGTTGAATTATTTAAAATAACCTTTACTCACACTACAATCGTATGACACACGTGATACACACATGTATATATACTATTTTCTTTACAGCTAAAGTCAGTTGTCAAACCTAAAAAAGATTTTATTATTTAGTCTATGATCGAATTTTCCCTGTTAGTTTAGATCTGTATTGTGTAATATTAGAAATTATTTAGACGTATTATAGGAAAACGTATTTTATTAAAATTTAATTTTAATAAACAAGTATTAATTTTTAAATTAAGTGTTAGCTTTTATTAAAATAAGTATTAAAGTATCATCGCGCTCGGTTCCCTTAGCGAGATAGGCAGAGTAAACCGACCGTCCATAGACTTTCCGGCTCACCACGATTCACCGGTTTGTCGGTTGGCGAGATGAGTGGTGATCCTTATCGCCGTATTTTACCGAACTGATAACAATTATCGACTATTTCTAGCCTCTGAAGTTTCAGCCCGGAAAAATATTACCGCTCTGTGTTTTACAACTTTCGGTCGGCACCGACGCGGCAAGATGTGACCGCACCAATTTTCTGTATTTACCTACGAAGACGGCTGTATTCATTTTTTTAAATAAATAATCACTAACACTCACTAACTTTACCCGACTCGGGAGTCAAACTCGAGGGCAAATAATTCGATCAGAACAGGCTAACCACTAGATTGACGAGAAAGTTCTATGAAGTGATGAGACGAACATGTTTATGGCAAAATAAAGACTTACGTTTTCCTTTATTTTTATGATCTTAGTGTGTCTGTGTATATACATATAGAGTAGGCGAGCAACGCAGAAAGTCTTCCCATTAGAAAGGCAAATAAAATGAAAATTGGTACTCGTTTTTCTATCTTATCTATGTAAACACCAAATGTATGTTTTTTTTCTTTCTATCAACGGGACATTCTTAGATACATACGCACTTATAGCTCGCCTACTCTGCAGATCCTTTCACTATGGTTTGTGTACGAAATAAATTAAATGAAGCGTGACATTCCATCTGACATTTACTTTATTACAAACGTATACATTTCTCAAAGGAAAATGTTTCAGTAGCTCTTTCGCCCAATACAAACATGTGAAAATTTAATTTTACTGTGTTGCGAGATATTTCAACTTTGATGTTCCCGAAAAACGATATTCTGCAAATACAGTACTTCCTTAGGCTTCATTCTGACAGAGTACGAAACATGTAATTGATAGGGACTCTTTTTAGGACTGTACAGATTAAATATAACATTATATTGGCTTCCTGGCCTTGTTAATGTTTGAATATAGAATTTAAAATAAGGAATTTGAGTTATTCTCCATCTTTGACCGCTTCATTGGCATAATAGACAAATATTTAGCTCATTCTCGGTTCATATTCGAGTCTGACGTCAACATTTTGTTGAATTTCAATGTAAAACATCTAAATGGGTCAGAATGGCCTTTGGCCTGGTGAGACGTATCGCCACGCACATATAGCTGCGTCTCGTAATAATTAATCTATCAATAATTCAATATAATAAATAATATATTAATTTGTTTTCGCGCCATCTTTCCTACGAATATATCTTGTAGTAGTGGAACTTAAGAGGGGATTTTGGGATTTACTCAAGCACATAAGATTAACATAACATAATAAAAACTTCGCACACTGTTGAGGCTTTTCAAATACAACTCCTTTATCAATATAAAGGGCTTGCATTTAGTGTCCTACGTTGGATTTCCGACACGTTGTGCCGGATCGAAGGTAGTAAAAAATCAGACATGCGAGAGAGAGAGACAGGAAGGAAGTAGACCACTTTTTTGCAATGCGACCAACTTCTTGCGCTACACTTATAACGTCAAATTTTCTATCTCGCAATCAACTAACAATTCCTTAATCTAACGGGATCAGTGTTTCCACAACACTGTTTTTTTCCTCATCGTTGAAATTTAAAACATTATATAACCTTATACCTGTAGCGTGCAGCCAGCATGCAGCGCGGGAACAACTAATTTTTCCGGCCAAGTGGGTGTAAACCTGGGTGTAAAAATTCATCCGAATCCGGTCAGTAGTGTAAATCCAATAGGTCCTCACGACGCTCGAGTAAATCCTCTTTAAGCATCTTGGACTCCCCTACAGCTATTATACTACAAAAGTCGAACTATAGACAGATATATCGTAAGGTATCGATGCCCTTAATTTTTCTTTTAAACATACATGGTTTTTTTACCAATAATTTAGTTTAACTATAGATATTTTATATTGTTATAACTTCAATCTATACATATAATAAAATCGTAAGAAAGTCAATGTATGTCCGAGGTAAACTTAAAAAGTAATGCATGGATTTACTTCAAATTTTGTATGAATATTACTAACAGGTCGGGTCTACATATAGGCTACATATTATCACGCTATCACCTACAGGGGAGGAGCAGTGCGGAGTGTACGAAGTCAGCGCGGATGAAGTCGCAGGCAACAGCTATTTATTTAAAGGGCAATGGGCCCACCTCTCGTTCCCACCACTGTAACTTCTGTAAACCAGAATCAACAGCGGCAACCTTCCTGATAACCTCTGAGTTGCGAGCTCAGGGTGCCCTGGGGGAAAAGCTAAGCTGTCTTGGAACCCGCATCGAATTTAATCAGAAGAGTATAGGAGGAGTAGGAAAATACATCCAGTTTCCCTCCCTTTACAGCAGGAGACAGCGTAAGATAAAGCAAAAACTGCTAAGAAATGAGACGTTTACAATCAGGTTAAGCCTGATTGCTATTGCACCACGGTAGTTTAGGTATTTGAGGACCTACGAAAAAGGCCTACTTAATTCTGCTTCCAGTAGTATGTATGACAAAATCGCTTGAAGGCACGAAAATTCCCACGTGTTGCTACAAGGTCGGAGTAGTAGATTACCCCGGATATACATCGTATACTATCAAGCATTTTTCTACGTTCATTTTGCCAGAGATTACACTCCCAAAGAATATGATGTGCAGTTTGTTCATATTTACAGTTTATGGTGGAACATTCGCAAAATGGAGAAGGAACTAATTTGAACGAGAATAATTTAGCTTTAAAATTACCATGACTAGTAAGGAACTGTGCAACACAATGATCTATTTCTATCCACGTTTTACTTAATCGTTCCCGGACGCAGGGGAAAAAGTTATATAAATGCCGTCCTTTAGGTGAGCAGCACCAACGCGACTGCCATTCATTTATTAATTCATTAGTAACATCCATCACGGGATTAAAGAGGCGACGTTTTTTTGTTTGAGCTTGCGGATTAATAAATTCTGGGCTAGTAAAGTTTTTAGAATTATAGTACATTGAGGACCGACGCTGAATTTCTAAATCTAATGGAAATACACCTGATAAAACGGGTAAAGCTTCAGAGCTTACAGTGCGATATGCTTTACACAAAAATATTAAAGCCAAACGCTGATTTTGAAGTAATTTACGCCGCTTGTAACTTTATCAGCCCATGCTGAACATGCATAAGTAATACAACCTAAATAAGTTGCGTTATAAATTATCTTTAAAGTGTTAAAGGTTAAACCCCACGTTGAGGTAGATATGCCGGCAAAGGACAAGTAATTCTGTTTAGCTTTTTCACTGATATAGTTAATATGATTTATAAAAGTATAATTTTTCTCTAAAACTAAACCTAAATATGTTACGGACTCCTTTCTCTTTACTGTGCTATTATTTAATTTTATGCTAGGAGACGATAGAAGCGAACCTTTTAGTATTAAGTAGAACGTTTTATGAGGCGCAAATTTTAAATGATTTCTGAATCCCCAGTTGGATATTAAATTAAGACTAGTATAAGCCAGTGACTCTATCTGTGCTCGTGTGTTTGCTTGTATTATTAAAGCAACGTCGTCCGCATAACCTATAAGTGAGCATCCTTTAGGCAAGGCTAGTGAAAATAAATCATCAAATCCTAAGTTCCATAGATATGGCGAAAGTACTGATCCCTGTGGGCAGCCCAGAGTAAGGCGTTTAGATGCAGCGTAATGCCCTAGCTGTAATTTCAAGTGACCGTTTTCTAAATACGATTTAATTAGTTGATATATATTAGAATAGCATCCCCTTATTTTTAGTTTTAATAATAACATCGGCCACCACGCGTTATCAAAAGCACCTGAAATATCCAAAAAGATACCCACAACATAATTATTTCGTGATAGTTCTACCGTTTTTCTCATGGTTAGCACTGCATCTACAGTGGATTTTCCGGCGGTAAATCCAAATTGTTGTTTATTGAATGTTCAGGCAACAGCTAGTATTAAATATTATTATTAGAATTATGTTCGATTCGAAAATGTCATTATTAAAATAGTTTAGATTTTTCACACATCTGCTAGCCGTCCCACGAAGGCTCACTTTTTGTATCTAAAAAAATTGCAGTAGTAGCACGATGATACTGCAATTTTTTGGTAGTATATGTACCTCCAAAAATCACACAAAACTGTTAATCTCGGTAATTGCAAAAAATTGGAACATCCAAAAAAGCATAACGGTCGCTTAATTTAAATAATTACTAGCTGTTGCCAGAGATTTCGTCCGCGTGGAGTTCGTTTACTCCACACTGCCCCTCCCCCGTAGGTGATAGCGTGATAATATGTAACCTATATGTTGACCCGACCTATAAGTAATATTCATACAATATTTGAAGTAAATCCATGCAGTACTTTTTGAGTTTACCCCGGACATACGTACAGACAAACAGACAAAAATTCTAAAAACTATATTTTTGGCATCGATATCGATTGTAGATCATGCCCCAAGTATTCTTTTAAAAAAATATTCAATGTACAATTTTGACTTTCCTACGATTTTATTATATGTCTATACATATAATAAAATCGTAGGAAAGTCAAAACTGTACATTGAATATTTTTTTTAATTAAACGACACCAAATTACTACATAGTATACAAAGTCGCTTTCCGCTGTCTGTCCCTATATATGCTTAGATCTTTAAAACTACGCAACGAATTTTGATGCGATTTTTGTATTAGATAGAGTTATTCAAGAGGAATGTTTATATGTAAAATAACATCCATTATAAAGGCTGTCCCAAAATTCAACGTCAAGCGGGCACCAGCCAATTAATATGCCCGTCCAATATAAAAATATTGAGTTTTTTTTCAAAATTATTGCGATGGCAATCAGAAATATAGTACAGGTTGTCTGTATAGTACAGTAAATTTCCGACAATTTAAAAAAAGTATTGATAACTTTTAAAAAAAATGAGATTTTTTCTTTTTTTGCCTACCTAGGGATACCTATGCGCATCCTCTGGTGCCCGCTTGTCGTTGAATTTTGGGACAGCCTGTATATTAAAGAAATAGTGCAAAAATATATTTAGCAAAACAACATTTGCCAGGTCAACTAGTTAGATAATAATTTTCTAAAAAAAATACAGACATCCGGACGTCCAAGATTTTTTTAAATCAGTTTTTTATATATTATTATGCTTGACAAATATTTTTTAAAGTATTAAATGTGTTTTTAAAAAGATTTTATACCCAGAAATATAAACATCTATGCTCATGACATAAATGTTTGACCCCGTTGGGAATCGATCCTGAGTACCATTTTTTTAAATCATTAGATAGTCAACAGATGGCTCTCTAGATGAAAAGAAAAACCATCGGCTGTAAACACCAAAGATGTTGATTGTGCGTTGCTATTTGTGTAGCGGGATAGCAATGCCACACGTACATGTCTACCGGCTACCATACCCTTCAGACCAGAACACGACAATGACAAGCACTGACGCTAATGCGACAGGAATAGGTAAGGCGGTGGTACCATAAACCCAGGCGACCCGCTGCAGAAAATTTACTCCATTTTATTCCAAAGTTCCTATGACCTGCATCCAGCTCTATTATAAAAGCCAGGAAATCGTCAAGCATCAGGATGTTTGTTAAAACAGAACAAAGGATACCATACTCTATAAGTTTATCTTGTTTAGTTTAGAAGTTCCCATGATTATCTTCCAATGCCATTATCAGATTCTATAAATCCTCCAGCACCAAATTGTTGCTAAAACAAACCGAATTAGTTCCCACTCGATGGATTAACCTGGTTTAACTAAGGAGTTCTCAGATACTTCTTCTAGCTCTACCATCAAGCACTGGAAGCCATCCTGCTCTAAAGTCAAAATAAAGAATCGAATGACCACAAAGTCGATGGTGTTACTCTATTTTATTCCAACGTTCCCATAACCTCCTTCAAGGTCTATCATGAGACCCTGGAAATCGTCTAGCACTAGTGTTTGTCCAAACCACAGATTAAATAGATACGCCTTTTAAGACAACTTCCTAGTTTGCCAGTGTAGCTGCAATTAAATACAGAAATACAGAGTTATACTACTTACCAATGAAATAAAATAATATCAAAGGTAATTTTTAAACTTTGTCATGTGGGTAAATGGGTACGATAAAACAGTGTAACATAAATAGTTTCTATTTTTTTACAATATAATTTTTAACCTACCATTTGTAGGTTATATAATTTAGTATATATAGTAGGGTATAAAATTTTTGACAGTAATAGGAGCGTTTGCTCATATACGTGGTGACACGTTTCCTTCCCATTGGCGTGTCCATTAGTATACATGTGGTCTGTGGTCTAAACAGAAGAAATGAGTTCAATTTCGATTGGTTAATTATTTAGTTTAAGAGCCCTCATAGTCACCTTCCAGTTCCATCATCAGATCCTGAAAATCATCCAGCATCAAGGTGTTTGCCAATACAAGATAACTAAGTGCTAATTCATAAAAATTACCTCGTTTAGTTTAGAAGTTCACTGTCTTTGCATTTTGCATCTGGATTCTAGAAGTTTCAACTTCAAGTTTTCGGCTCAATCTTCAGAACCTTATCAATATGAGAAAGAACTTAACAAAAGAAACGACTCCAAACTACTATATTAGCACTTTCTAACTGTGGGTTACAATGGCGCTCTTACGGCTCCATCTTCAGATCTTAGACATTATGTTTTCCATTACATAATATAATGTCTAAGATCTGAAGACACATCAAAAACCAACCAGTGTAAACTTGTCTATCATCTCTTTCTACATTCTACACTTGAATTTGGGTAGGTCTCTTTCAGCTTCATCTTCAGATTATCGTCATCATGAGCACTAATCAAACTTAGTAAGTACTTATAGCAACAAAACCAATGAGCCCAAACAAAGCTGTCTCATCAAAACTCTGCATCAGAGTTCCAGTTCCTATGTTCAGGCTTCACCTTGAAATTAGTTGGATGATACCATTGTATTTCATTGTCACTGAGGTTACACAAATCTGACAAGTTTTAGTAAGAACGGATATCAGGAAGTCGTTAAAAAGTGCAATGTTTAGAAAATCTGTAATTTACATAAGAAAACTGCCAGTTAAATAGATGCTGATGATCTTCAAGTGAGGATCTTGCAGTATAAGGTCAAGGTAATTTTGTAATTGCAATATCAATAAAGTAACAGTAAACGGTCAAGGTAATTTTGTAATTGCAATATCAATAAACATGCAAAAATTAGTATCGAAAAAGCCTTTACAAGTTGCTTTATTTCTTTCAACAATTTGAAAAGAGCTGGTGATTTTGAAACGGCTGAACAAATTCTATTGAATCATAGCTAAGAACCATCACGCAAAAAAGGGCTTTTAAATAAAAAAAACCGCAACCAAATCGGACGATCCGCCTGGGCGCTACAATGCCATGAACAGACACACAGATACATATATACACTGATTCACAGTTAAGACTTATTACCACCCATCGTTTTTGCGTTGGGAGTTAATGACATTATTTTATTGTGAATCATTGTTCACAAACTTTTTCAATGTAATTTCTGAAGTCGCAAGTAAATCTTAAGGAGAATTTAATATGTATGGCATATTAAATTCTCCTTCTTCTCCATCTACTATTTAAGCAAAGGTGATATCTCTTATATCCCCTTTACTCAAATAGTAAATTATGATACGATACTTAAATAATTTAACTGTTCAGATTAAAATTCCATTCCCATAATAGAATCTATATGGATTTAACAAACTAGGTGATAAAAGATACAGATTAATGTTAGCGCAGATTGAAAACCGTCTGCGTATCGTCGGCCTCAGTTCAACTCACCCCTGTTTGCTCCGGGCGACGACCTATTCAGCCAGAACAAACAATACCAAACAAATATGAGATGTAAGCATTTCTAGCGCTAGATCTACGAATGAAGGTATTAAAAGCCGTTTAATATGAACGCTATTTTCAACCGGACTTGTGTGGAGATTTGCTTTGCATATAGAATGCAGGATTTATTTTTAAGTCAGTGCGTTGATTTTCAACTATCAACGAAATATAAATCAGAGATCAAATTAAATAAAAGAAATATTTGAACTTTCCCACAATATGAAGTATAATTAAGGGATCAAATCTATATTATTACATATAATAAAATCGTAGGAAAGTCAATGTATGTCCGGGGTAAACTCAAAAAGTACTGCATGGATTTACTTCAAATTTTGCATGAATATTACTAACAGGTCAGGTCAACATATAGGCTACATATTATCACGCTATCACCCACGGGGGAGGAGTTGTGCGGAATAAACGAAGTCCACGCGGACGAAGTCGCAGGCAACAGCTAGTAAAACATAAAATATTTGAACAAATTTCTCGAAGTATGAAATATAAAGGTCAAAGGAAAAATAAAATGTATTTCAACAAATTTCATGGGAAAAGAAAAATAAAACAAAGATCATAATATTTAACAAGGAGTAATAAAACTAAATAAATCGATTATACGATATCTACTTATCAAAATAAATGTTTAAAGATAATAATTTTTTAAAAATGCTTAGAATGCGAAATCGGTTAGCTAAATAAACAGGTTTTCTTTTATTTATCGTAAGCAGATAGCTCTCCTGGTGGCAAAAGACAATGATCGCCTTTAGACAACAAAATGTTGGTATTGGAGTTTCTAGCATAATAAGCAATAGCACACGCATAACTTTATTCATACACGTCATGACCAAAGCCGAAAAAGCTTAATATTACGTAAACAAGCCAGTCGCTTAATCTATATTAATATTATAAACGCGAAAGTTTGAATATTTGGATGTTTGGATAGATGGATGTTTGGATGGATGGATGTTTGTTATTCAATAATTCATAATCACTGTATTATAAAAGTTTTTGGCGAATCCCGCGGGTTCACCTAATTTTTCCGGGATAAAAAGTAACCTATGTGCTATTTCAGGTTATCATCTACTTGTGTGCCGAATTTCATTCAAATCCGTTCAGTAGTTTTTGCATGATTGCGTAACAAACATGCATTCAAACATCCATTCATCCAAACATCACAACTTTCGCATTTATAATATTAATATAGAATATTAAATTAAAATATTATGTTGAAATATACGTATTTAAAAACTAACTATGTAACAATATGAAAAATACCCTGTATCTGTAATAGACCGGGATCCCAGGAACAAACTTCTTTTTGATTACTAACAAGCTGAATTTTTGTGAACAGTTTCATTTTGATGACACAACCATCTTTTCTATCTTCGAAAAATCTCGAATCGGGTTACAAATAAAGATAGATAAAAAAGAAAACTTTAGAGTGTTGGACTAAGAAAAGTTTCTGCTTTACGTGTAGGACAATGTTACCCTTGAATAACAATTATAATTAACAAGCTGTTGTGAGAAAATTAGGTTGTTATTAAATTGATTAATATCAATTTAAACATCTCATAATTC
The DNA here is from genome assembly GCA_036924255.1 of Apodemia mormo. Classification (NCBI taxonomy): domain Eukaryota; kingdom Metazoa; phylum Arthropoda; class Insecta; order Lepidoptera; family Riodinidae; genus Apodemia; species Apodemia mormo. Next base: position 12,460,299 of record JAUPFN010000008.1, read on the forward strand.
CGAAATGTTAGAGTGGCGGAATCACCAGAAAAACATTTCATAATATAAATCAAGCGATTAAAGTCAAAAAATAATTATTGTTATTAAGAAATATTTTTCCTTCACCTAATCAAAATTTTCAAAGCCCCCATAACTTTATTATCTACCCAATTTGAGATTTTTCGAAGACAGAAAAGATGGTGGTCTCGTCAAAACGAAGCTGTTCACAAAAATTCAGCTTGTTAGTAATCAAAAAAATGTTTGTTCCTGGGATCCAGGTCTATAGTTAGTCCTGTAAAAAGTAGTCTGTTGATGTGGAGAAAGAATAAATAAGAGCTGCTCTTTCCCGGCAAAAATTTACTTAACGCCAGCCTGTTGTACTTTGTAAATTAATTTGAATAAATTTTTAATTTGAATGATAAAAAAACGATATTGAATTTTTTCAAGAATATATCCAACTAATATTATAAATGTGAAAGTTTGTGAGTATGTATGTATGGATGTTTGTATGGATGTACAATACGCTGTCAATGTACGTAAAATGTCAAATAGCCCTTTGTTTACAAAATATTAAATTGATTTGAGAGTTTGTTTGTATTTTCATATAATTTTTGTGTGTACTTTTTATCCTATTTTATTTTAATATTATAAATGCGAAAGTTTGTGAGTATGTATGTATGGATTCACGGATTTTCATGAAATTTGACATGGAAATAGTTGAAGATCCGGGGTCAAATATAGGCTATTTTTTCAAATATCAGTCCCTGAAGGGCTGAAATAGGGGATGAAAATTGTATTAAAAACTATTTCGACAATCTGTAAGCTACAGACTTTTCAATTTCAGCTATTTATCGCTTATCATACAATTAATAAATAGACGAAGAAAACTAGTTATTTTGCAAATTTCCGCAAAATTTTGCAAAGTTCGCGGAAATTTGCAAAATAACTAATTTTCTTCGTCTGAACAATGGATTTCCGCAGAGTAACGCCTGAACCTATAAAATTAATAAATACGTACTAAGACTTTCCCGTTAGTCGAGTAGTCAGCGAACTTAACTAAACAATCAATGTAGCCCGGGTTCGATTCCCGACAGAAACATGCATTTGTGTGACGATTATAGATGTTTGTATTTCTGGGTTTCAGTGTTTATTAAATATGTTTCAGTATTTATATAAGGATGTATATCTATGTATTATTATCATTGACTAACACCCATATCACAAGCAAATAATTTGGGGTTATAAATTTAAAAAAAAAAAATAATAATAAACTATATCTTACAATTTTCAAACTATTTATTTATTTAAAAAAGTTTTGATATCAATTCCACAATACCATCATCATGATCATGAAGCTGTATTATATCTGGAGGCAGCACTTCCATGGGCGTACCCAGGTGCTGGGCCAGGGGGGGGGGGGGGGGGGGGACCGTAACATTTTAAGACTACTTTTATCTTAATACCTACAACAGTAGATAGCTATTAGAGAGGTAAATGGGTTCCAGAGGGGGGCAGTTGCACCTCCCTGCCCCCCCCCCTAATACCTACTTGAACCCAAATGTTAAATACTGCTGTCATCTTCTGAGGTCTTACCCTCTCTTTCTAACACAGCTATATAAAAAGAGATGGAGAGACCTCAGAGACAGAGATATAACTTACCTAAATATTTGTTTTTAATTGATTAACACGAGTGCTAGCTCCATCTATGAAATTTATGTGAAGTTTTGACTATAAAACAATTATCAGGACCGATAAGAATAATATTTGAAGAGAAGAAGAATGTCAGAGAAAAAGCTGAAATGGTAACCCAAACCATAGTGAGACTAAATGATATTTGATTCCGATTTTTTGGACTATATTACACAGAACGACGGACCACAGAAGAATAATTAGTATCAGTATTATTTACATAGGTAATTTTATTTCTATAGAAAGTTTATGATTTTGTTTTTGATTATGCCATATTTATTTCATTATATAAGCTATTCTTTTATTTTCTGTACACATAGTTTCGAATTCCGATGTACACATCTATCAGGCGGCCCACTACAATGGATGAATATTCTATATGAATGAAAGTGAATATTTTTATTGGAGTACAAACGAATAAAAACTGTAAAAGGACGACAAACTGTTTTCTATCTAACCACGATATCCAATCAATTTTTTTCGCTCTCATCTGACCTATTTCATGCAACGTTATTTTTTTGGTACCTAAATTGTTGGCATTGGATGGTAATAAACCAGACATGAGAAATTACGTTACTTTTCATTCGCCGTGACTGTCATTCCAGTGACAAGAAAGTAACGTTAAAAAATAATTGTGACTTTGTTACGTCAGTCACGCTCAGCACAATACATATTACCTAGGTTAAAAATCCTTTCGTTAGGTAAGGTTGTTATCGATATCGTCAAAGTTATCACTCCTATCACAATTAGGCACACAATTCAGAAGTCACACTTGTCTTCCAAGTTACGAAATTCCATTTAGCCGTATTTTTAACAGACTTTAAAAAAGGAGGAGGTTCTCATTTTCTCAAATCGTCTGATTCTTTTTTTAATTTTTAATCCATACTTTCATACTAATATTATAAATGCGAAAGTAACTCTGTCTGTCTGTCTGTCTGTTACGCTTTCACGGCCAAACCACTGTACCGATTTGGATAAAATTTTGTACAAATATAGTTTGAGACCCAAAAAATGACATAGGATAGTTCTTATCTCGGAAATCCCACGGGAACGGGAACTATGCGGGTTTCAATTTTAGAATTTTTCCCACGCGAACGAAGTCGAGGGCACAGCTAGTTTTATATATTTTGCAATTAAACAAAAGAGAGCGTTGATTCAAAATAACCTTCATACTTTTACAGGCTTAAGACTGTCGCATTTAAACCAATATTGATATCAATAATTTAAAATACATACCTACCTACCTACTGTAGCGAGCGAGTGAGTGACGTCAAACGTGACGCGTCGCTATCACCATAAAGCATAATATACACTACTCTTTGGCTATCACTACGACTAGATTTTACCAGCGTCGGGACGTGACGACCCCATCGCCCGCCGGTGGGATAATCTTCCTTTTTGAAATTTTTCCACCGGTGCAGTCAGTCAAAAAAGTGGTAGTGCCATGTTTAGCTGAATGGGTCGGCACGACCGGGGCGATACCACTACCTCACTTAAAACCGACGTAAAGTAACAGCTTTGCTGTTGCGTTTTGTTTCGTCTGTGAGGTTCCCGGAGGTCCTTTTTCCCCTCCCCCTAACACTATGGAAGCGCAATTTGTAGGTTTATAAATTATCTTTGGTAATAGTTTACTCCAGGGGGGTACCACTAGCGTCAGCGGTGGAGAATCCCCCTCTGGACATCCATGTTCAGGGGTTTTTAATCAAACTAATCATGGATGCCCAGGCTGCCCTGCGTGCTCTGGGAGGGGAGGGGGGGGGGGCAATTGCGCTTTCAACTTCGCTGCTCGGGGCAAACTAAACAGAAATCGAAAGGCACCCCCTACCACACTCCACGAGGACTATACTATTATTAGGGGTCTTCACTCAAACCTAAATGCCGTCTACTATCACCTTGAGATGGCAAACCCGGCTTTGTTCTTTTTAACTGAGACGCAGATATCTTGTCAGGCTGATACCTCATATCTTTCCTACCCGGGGTACAAATTCGAGCATTCATTTTTACCCCGGGCGGGAGTTTGTGCTTACGTCTGAGAGGATATCTGTTCTCGACGTCTCAGCTGCCTTGAAGTATATGAGGACCTATCCATTCTCTCGCTGCGTGTAGACTACGACAACCATCTCCGCATCTATGCGTGCCTCTACAGGTCACATAGCGGAAATGCTGAAGTCGACAGGCTCGTTGAGCACCTTCAAATGGCTGTAGATTCCGTATTACAACAGACCCCCTCCGCTGAGATCGTGATCTTAGACGATTTTAATGCCCACCACGCCGAATGGCTGTGTTCACGCACTACCGATCATGCGGGGAGGTCTGTTTACGATTTTGCCTTGGCGTATGGTCTAACACAATCGGTAACTTTGCCTACGCGAGTTCCCGATGTGGACGATCATACGCCTTCACTGCTGGACCTTTTGCTGACCTCTCATCCGAACCATTTTCAGGTATCTGTGGACGTCCCTCTTGGTACGTCAGAAAATGCCTGATCCGGAATAAAGTGCAAGTTACGCACCTATCACGACCTCCTTTTGCAGGCTGTCGTGGCGTTTGGCACTATAGGTCAGAAGTTTGGGACGGGATGCGGTTTTTTTTTGCGTCCTACCCATGGGGGCGGATGTGCTTCTCACTGGATGATCCGAGTGTCATCGCTGACTCTATCGCTGATGTGGTACTGCAGGGCATGGAACTTTTCATTCCATTTTCTGCGGTATCAGTTGGTGGTAAGTCTCAGCCTTGGTTTGGTCGCTCCTGCAAGACGGCTTCACGACAAAAGCAGGAATGCTTCTGGGATTTGGCTGCAGCGTCGACATCTCGTGATGAAAAAAACAGCGCGTTACTTAAGGAGTACTATGCCGCCTCGAGGTTCTTAAAAAGAGCTATCGCTAAGGCAAAATTTGAATACATTGGCAGAATTGGTGAGGAACTAGTTGGCCTTCCTTTGGGAACTCGTGCGTTCTGGTCTCTTGCCAAGGTTGTCTTGGTGAATTTCTCACATTCCTCTCTTCCATCTTTACACGGAGACGATGACTCTCTAGCCCATACCGCAAAGGAGAAGGCCGATCTTCTGGGCTCGTTCTTTGTGGCCAACTCGTCTCTAGACGACCAAGAAAATGCACCGCCTACAATCCCGCAGTGCTATAGTTCTGTGACGGATTTAAAATTCCTGCAGTCTTCCGTACGTAAAGCACTGTTTTCTTTGGACGTCCATAAGTCGAGTGGGCCGGATGGCATCCCTCCGATTGTACTTAAAGCGTGTGCTCCAGAGCTGGCGCCGATATTAACACGCCTATTCTAGCTCTTCTACTTACTCGGTGTAGTACTGATTTCATGGAAGACAGCTCTAGTGCATCCCATCTCTAAAAAAGGAGATCGCTCTAATCCATCTAACTATCGGCCGATAGCCATAACCTCCTTGTTCTCCAAAATTATGGACACAATCATCAGCTCTCAGCTCCGCAAGTATTTAGAAGAGCACCAGCTGATTAGCGACCGCCAGTACGGTTTCCGTCGCGGTCGCTCAGCTGGTGATCTTCTAGTATATTTAACGCATCGGTGGGCGGAAGCAGTTGAGTCGAAGGTAGAGGCATTGGCAGTTAGTTTGGACATAGCTAAGGCCTTTGATCGGGTATGGCACAAAGCGCTTCTGGCGAAGCTGCCTTCCTATGGGCTTTCCGAGAAATTATGCAAGTGGATTTTTAGTTTTTTGGCTGATCGGAGTATCAAGGTCGCAGTTGACGGTGCGTGCTCTGACCTTAAATCTATCAATGCTAATGTTCCACAAGGCTGCGTGCTATCACCGACACTGTTCCTTCTGCATATCAATAATATGATGCGAATTCGCAACATACATTACTATGCAGATGACAGTACTTGTGATGCTACATACTCCGGCCGTAGCGGTATTTCTCGGGAACACGTCGAAGAGTGCCGAAACAAGCTTGTGTTCGAAGTTGAGAATCGACTAACCGATTTCTCGGAATGGGGTCGTCAAAAACTGGTCACTTTTAACCCCAAGAAGACACAGCTTTGCGTGTTTTATAAACAAACGATGGTTCGCCTTATTGACAGAGACAACCACCGTCTATAGACACCAAAAATGCTACTAATGCGTTGTTATTCTTGTGGCAAAGTTTTAGTGCCACATGCATAAGCTTTCCGGCTATCTTACCCTTCAAATCGAAACATGACGGAATGCGCTGCGGAATTGCACATTTTGCTTATATGGTGGACGTTCCACGTACCCGGATAAAGCGGTTCGACTCGACATTCTTGATCCGAACCACAAAGGACTGGAATATGCTTCCTGAGTTTATGTTCCCGACGGGTACAACCTGGGGATCTTCAAGAGAAGAGAGAACAGGTACATTCTAGTGAAGCGCGTTCTATTTTAGGCCGCATCTTAGCTTACCATCAGGCAAGATCGTGGTCAAGCGCTTCTCTATCGATAATAAAAAAAATACATTAACAAGCACTGTCGCTTATGCGGAAGGAATGAGTAAGGTAGTACCAGACCCGGGCGAGACAATGCTGAACGCTAACACCAATCAGACAGAATGGTAGTGACTCGCATGGACAATCATTCGCTTCGTATGTACTGCCTGGGAGAAGAGTCAGGTAGTCTATTCTTCAAAGGAGACCTCGACCAACTCGGGGTCAACTTCTTATCTAATCCTTTCGTAACCTCAGTGCTTATCGCTGTCAGGTTTTATTGGTATTTCATTGGTGTTCATGTGAATTATATCCCTTCGACCTGGAATGGAATCCATCCACATGGATATCTTTAATGTCTATAGACAATGGTTATCTCTTTCCATCATAACAGCCATCTGCTTATTTGATATCCTATAACTTAAACAATTTCCTTATTCATATTTTTCATATAATGTATTACATATTTCATAAAGCGCCGAAAGCTGCGTCCAAACCGTCACATTTCCTGGTCTTCATGGACATAATAGGCTATATCCGAACAATTTACCATTTCGTTTGAAATGGGATCTATAAATAAAATCAGTGGCGACATCTACAGTAGGATACGAGGTTTAGTCGCTTTGTAATAAAAGAATAGCTCAGCTATATTAATGCTACAGATTCGTAGTGAGCTCTAAAAATTTTTATTTTTATCGAAAATAAATTGTTGTCGCCTCTATGGTCTAGTGGTCCGATGTCGGAGTTGATTACATGAGGTCCTGGGTTCGATTCCCGGTTCGGACAATACAAAAATGGGGTTTATTAGTTTTCTGACAAAAATAACGTTGCCTGTGATTGGAAAAAGTGCCCGGTTGGCGATAGGCTGGCCACCTATCACATTTGTAGGACCAAGTATCTTCGGCTAATCGTGGGTGCACTGGTTGTACCTCTGCCTACCGCTTCGGGGATACGGGCGTGAAGATACTTACCAAATTGTTAAAGTGTGTCCGAGGTTATCATTTTCATACCATATATATTTTGATATTTTCCCCGTGTTGGTCCCAGGCTCCTCTAAAGAATAGGCCAACTGTCGTTCTGCCAGACAGGTCGTAAAAGGCGACCGATTGCTATACGAGTCACTACCATCGTGATTACTAGGTGGTAGAGTTCTTCATTGTCTCGCCTGGGTCTGGTACCACCGCCTTATCTATTCCTGCCGTAATAGTGTCAGTGCTTGTCACTGTCGTGTTCCGATTTGAAGGGTAAGGTAGCCGGTAAACTTATGTATGTGGCATTACACCTCGCCACAAGAGAGCGCAACGCACCATTAACATGTTTGTTGTGTATAGGTCTAAAAACTAAAATTTATTATATATATTATATAATATATATGAAAATAGATATTATATATATATATATATATATATATATATATATATATATATATATATATATATATATATATATATATATAATATAATATAATATCATTATATAAAAATATATATTATATAATATAAATATCATTTTTATATAATATATTTTATATAAATATCATTTTTATATATATAATATAATATCATTTTTAGTTTATAATGCTTCTTTAAAATATTTTTTGAAATATCGGTAATCCTCTCCCCTAAAATACCCTCCAAATCGGAACTCGACAATGACAAGCACTGGTGCTATTGCGATAGGAACAGGTTAGGTGGTGGTATCAAACCCGGGCGAGGATGCGGACCTCTACCACCTATTAGTCACGACGGAGGTGACACGAAGAGCCAATTGTTTGCCTATTATAAACTACCTGGCAGAATAGCCGGTGGTCTATTTTCAAAGGCGGTCCAGAATAAGACGCGGAAAGCATAGTAATTTACAAAAATATGGTAACGTGCCTGTCAAGCTACGCGTAATGTAGGATTCCAAATTTACCCATCGCAATAATGCGAACTAAGAAGATGGCTTTTAGTGTTTCATATTATGAACATTTAACCTATTTACCGTCAATGATAGATATATGCGCACTAGAAGTTCACCGTCTATCAAAACTTTCTTAAGTACATTTCAGAAGTTAGTCGACTATTATTCAAAAACTTGTGAAGCTTATTAAGCCGTGATAGTTTTTCTTTTAACTTCATCATATTCATTACTACCGTGAACTCTTTTTCGACTCCCAAAAGCAACGTTTTAGCTGGCACAGGGTGGGAAACTTGACTATAACAAAAATTAGCACTTTGAAACTTAATATTTCACAAACGAGTCCCTTAATCGTGTTTTCACAAAACCTACAATATTCTTAAAACCCTATATAACGACATCTTACACATTTTACATGTAGAGGAGCTATTCTAAAAAAATTTTTTCAAAATTTTATTTTAACACTTTGTCGCCGTGACTAATATGTATATTCACGTCAAATTACAGCTTTCTAGTACTCTAATAAGTAAGGATCTCTTGTAAGGATCTTTGAACTCGAGCGAGGACGGAGGGACGGACGGACGAACATGACGAAACTATAAGAGTTCCTAGTTTACTTCGAAACTCTAAAAAGCGATTAGATTTTTTATTACATCAAAGTTAATACTAAAAAAAAATTTAGTATTGTGGTTTAATTTTGTCAAAGGAAAGCTGAAACCAATTTTAAGCTGTTTTAATAATGAGAGAAATCCTCGCGTGTATGATATACTCATCAGTAAAGTTCAGCTTTTAAGACGACATGCCTACGCACAATGTAAACAGTCTCTCGTTAATGAGCATTTTCTTCGGCTTTTCATCTTTCTAATACTTTAAGTTATTATTTAAGAGATACGAGTTGGCAAGCGGCTTAGAAATACACTGGATAAAAGACCGGGAAAGTGATTACATGGAAGTATTTTCTTTCGATCTTGTCAAGTCTAAATATATTTTTATGGCAACATTTTTATATTTTTAAGAAAAGAATATCTACAGTGATACAAAAATGACATATTATATAGTTGGAATAGGCAAGCCACAAGCATGTATGTAATAATGAAAATAAATCTTTATTTGCATGAAACAAAAATAGGGGTACAAAAAGATCTTAATTAACTAAAGAATAACATTACTTCCAAGTAGGAAGTAATGTTATTTTTTAATTTAAAAATAATTGGAATGCAATTTTCGTGTTTTGTTATGTAATATCAATATTTTTATAAAATGCTATTGACAGTTATACAATTTATTAAATTAAAATTTTCTCAATACATAAAATAAAGTGGGGCAATGTTATTTGATTCTCTAAAATTTAATTGATCTGCTATTAATGAGCATTTAAGGGTCATTCTTCGGAGTACAATTTTTGAGCGTAACAGACTCGAGCCTGCGACCATCTCCGTCAAGCCGGGAGCTAGTGTCGACGAGCTCGACGTGGCGAAATTCTTCTTTGTTATATGATCATTACGTCGATTGTACTGATCGCTAGATATACATACGTATAACTAGTTAGATGAGTTCATCGTTGCAGATGAAATTCACATTCATATTTTTTTTATCAGTACTTTCGTGATTTCTAGTTATTTTTGTTTTCATAGCACTCACCCCGTGCTTAGGAAACTTGAAAAATTTTAAAAACAACAAAGAAAAATGTCGTCACGCGAGACTCGAACCCGCGACCATCTCCCTCATGCCGGGACGCACTGCCACTGAGCTAGTGTCGACAGGTTCGACGTGTATAATGGGTTATAAATTATAATAGAGATCATGGTAATGAGTATGTAGTTATTCAGTATGTTTTTAATTTCACCTTTATGTAGTGGTTTAACTATAAGTATATATCTTAAGTTCATTGGGATAAATACCTAGCTCAAATGACATATTTATTAGTTATTATGTTTAATATGTAAGGTGGTACGTCTTTGAAAATAGATGTTAATATCCCATCACATCCTGTAGTATTTGTATTTTTGAGAGGAAGAAAAATTTTATATATTTCCATTTATTTGCACGGAGCTAAAAACAAACTCTGACATCGATTTGCAACAAAGCTGAAAGTACAGTTATTATTTCTATTTGATTCATTTTTGCCAAGCTGCTATAAAATCTATTGAAATTCTCGATTGAAACTGAGGGTCACCAATAATTTTGTTTTCCACACAAATATAAAAATATGATTAAATAATGAAATAAAGTTAAAAAATTATGATTTATATTTACTTATGTTTTTATGTCACTTTGATCAAATGTTCAGTTTGAGTGTTTTCGTATTTTTAAAGTATCTTCAAGACTTAAATATTGTTTTAATAAGGTAGACTTAAATATCACTCATCTGTATTACCATGGTTATCAAATAAAAACGCTTAGATAGGTATAGCAAATTTTATTTGAGTTAAGCTTGCTTATAAAAGTGGCAATCTGAAAGGCAATTTTCGCTTGGTGCTTTAGTATTTCCATAAATTGCCGTGCATTTTCCATAATACCGTTAGTATTAGAAAATATTTACCTATCTTACGTAAATTCAGCAAAAAATTACTTTCGCCTGTTAAAATATACTTACATTATTATTAAATTACCCTTAATTTAATAATGTAAGTATCTTTTAACAGCTTCTTTCATTTGACTCTTCCAAATAAATGAAACATTAGTAAGTGACAACTTCGCCCGCCAGTATATGAAAATTTGATTTATAAACTAGCTGTTCGACGGGGCTCCACTTGGATGATGTTTTTCACATGAAATTGGATTATTACGGAAATGACACTTTTTTTATATCATAAGATAGCAAACAAGCAGATGGGTCTCCTGATGGAAAGAGTCAACCATCGCCTATAGACACCTAATGTGTGAATGGTGCGTTGCTATCTTGTAGCGAGGTCTAATGCCACATGCATAAGTTAACCGGCTACCTTACTTTATTATTTCGAACAGGCAATTATTTTTCTTCTGAATAACCTCTAAGAAGCGTCGCACAAAATAGCAAACGCGATATTTAATCGAATATGCGTTCAATTGAATACATTCAGCCCTGAGTAAGCTTCAAAGAACGAACTGTCGAAATAGGTCAGGAAGTAACCAACATGGATTGTCATGTGAGCTCAGTCTATATAGCTAGTTAATTTTCTCGAAAGTTATTCTTGTAACTGGTTTCATCTTGTAGCAAAGGGTCTCGGTCAATATCTAAAGAGGCTCTGATTAAATAACTGGGTTAAGGACCAACTATATAGTGCGTCCGATGGTTAATGGAGTTGTTTGGTAGCTTAACACAAACACATTTGTAGATATAGATATATTTTTTGCGACCAAAAGAATTAATCTTAAATGAAATTACCAATATTACAATGGCAACACCAAATGAGAGCAAAAAGAGTCAACAGACACAAAGGCGACTAATCTATCATGGGCTTTGTGGCTTGTAACTCGACGTGGTGTTGCCCAGATTAAACTATTCGCTAATTTGTAGCGAAATTAAAAACCAGCATTTTAAATCTTTTTATGAATATATGTTTTTATAATGATGTCATCGACCACATTGTTAAAAACGAAGGCCATTGGCCAGAAGCATCACGATGTTATCCCTGTCAGTCCACTGTACTGCCATTCGGATCCGAAAATGTACCAAAGTGTGAATGATTAGAGCATCCGCTGGAGCCGACGCGTACCGATTTGCGTCAGTACGAAAATGGAAAAATAGTAGATGTGGAGATGGGGACACCTCCCATCACGCCAGACCCGAACAGGCGAGTCGTAGTGTGGAGTGCCAAATAGGTACGTGGAATGTGAGTGGTAGGTTGGACATAAGATGAATTTAGTATACAATGTAGTCAAGATCCTATGTTCACGGCGTTGAGCAATTGTCAGCCACTGAAGCTGATTACGGTAAAAAGAAATACAGTCAGACTTACGTAAACAAAATATAAAGCGAATTGACTGATTCGAAGTAGCCTCTCATATTTTTAAATGTTGGTAGAAATATTTGTGAAACAAACATCACCATAGTTTATAATAGGTAATATGAGTTTGAACTAGTAAAACTTCAGTCTTATAAGGTAAAAAATGCAGATGTACTTTCAGGCTCCACTACATTTGAGCTATAAAAACAGGTCACAGCTATGAAATTGTGCGTGCGTGCGTGCGTGCTTGCGTGCGTGTGTGCGTGCGAGCGCGCATGTGCATGTGCATGTGCGTGTGGTACACAGATAGATCTCGAATCAAGAAGATGTACTGTCAATATATTTTATTGCACTATGCATACATTTTTCATGTTTAATTTGTTTTACACGGATTTAAACTTTTTCAATTTCCTCTTCAGTTCAAGCTTAATAAAACATATTTAGTATAAAAAATATTCTACAATACTTAAGTCCTCTTCAAAGTTAAAAAACCTTCAGTGTCGAAATTCTGACATCGATAGCCCAGATAATCTTTGGATTAGCAAGATACTAAGGGTAATTTGAAAACTTTTTCATGATTGGCGGTCTTGTTACTAAACAAGGATTACAGTTTTATCCGTTTTTATCCAAGTTTTATGTTAAGAATAGACCATCTAAATTCCTACCAAGCAGAAATTCTACATGTTGCTATTATCGTGACTACTTAGTTGTAAAGTCCTTACTCCACAAACGTCTCTTCTGAATATTGTTGTCATCACCTTACCCATTTCTATCGCAATAGCATTTGACGTGGCCTTATCTTTTCATGCTAAATAGCACGTATGATCGTCGTATACCTACTGGTTCGTGATATAAAGGTAGGCGGAAAACTAATGCATTAACTTATAGATCTTCGATGACGACAGTTATCTTCTCCCATCAAGAAAATCTTTTTATTCTTCTTCTTTCGTTTGTTTTTTTTACAAAAAATACTAGTATTAATCTATATCAATATAACAAAGAGGTAAAAATTGTCATCTTGTGAATTTATTAATAGTAATCTCTGAAATTATTGAACCGATTTTAAAAGTACTTTCATCGAAATACACGTACATTATTCTTATGTGACATAGACTACATTTTATCTCAATTTCCCAGCAGTATCAGGACGTATGCGGACTATGTCACGGAAAACGACTAAAAAGAAATAATTTAAGCCTGCACTGAGCTAATTTCGAAATAAATGCGTTCGGTGGATATCTTGTTATATCACTAATATGAAAGACTTAGCTATACAATTCATAAGTAAAATACTAAAGGATTCACTCGATAAAACGTACAACATAGAAACATCCGTAGTTTGCTCGATAGAAAAAAAAACTCAAAGTCTCTGAACAAAAAGGAAAACACTTGGTTTTTTTTTATATCATAAGATAGCAAACAAACAGATGGGTCTCCTGATAGGAAGAGTCAACCATCGCCTATAGACACCAAAGGTGTTAATAGTGCGTTGCTATCTTGTGGCGAGGTCTTATGCCACATGCATAAGTTTACCGGTTATCTTACCCTCCAAACCAAAACACGATAGTGATAAACACTGACGCTATTGCGGCAGGAATAGGTAAGGCGGTGATACCAGACCCGGGCGAGACAATGCAGAACTCTACCACCTAGTAGCCACGATGTTAGTGACTCATATAGCCAATTGGTCGCCTTTTACGACCTGCCTGGCAGAACGGCAGTTGGTCTATTCTTCAAAGGAGCCCGTAACCAACACGGGGAAAAATATGGCCTAAATACTTAACGGAACTTTTTAAATTGATAAATCGACGCAATTAGATTATCGCTACGTTTAGTTCCTTAGAAGAATTTTTCTTGGGCAAAAAGGCCGTCATTAACGAATTTGTCTCCATATTTCTTGCCTTTCTCTTAGGCATTTCACTATAAATATAATAATAATAATAATAATTCTTTATTTATTGCTCACGAGGAAAATATACAGAGGAAAGTATGACAGTTATTTAGTTATTTAATAAAATTTAATATAAATCGATAAAGCCTTTTCACCATCCCGTTTTACTGTAAAGATTGACTATAAAGACTGGAGAGATGGCAGCCATACTTGGACGTGGTGTGGCCGGTGGCGTAGCAAGCTGTCCTATATAAAAATGCATAAAATGAAAAATACCGATTCGTTCGGTGCCCTCTTAACCATCCCGTTGGTCGATTGGTCAGCGAACCTAACTGCGAATAGATGGGCTCGGGTTCGATTCCCGACAAGGACAAACATTTGTGTGATGCGCATAGATGTTTTCTTTTCTGAGTTTGGGTGTTTATCATGTAATTTACAGTATTTATACATGTATTTCTATGTATTAATATCGTTGACAGACACCCATAACATAAGCACGTAAATTGCTTACTTTGAGGTTAAATCAATAGGTGTAATTTGTCCATTGATATATATTTATTATTTTATTTATTTATAATATGTAGACATTCTACTTTATCATCTCAGACCTCAGTAGGTACATGCTGGTTTTGTTTCACAGATGTTTGGGTAAAACTAGTTTAAATTGACTTTGAATATTTATTTTATTTACCGCGAACCATCACACTGTTTGTCGTGAATGGCTTCTTTTGGCGTGACTATCAAATTTTTTGAGTTTGTTGAGTGGTTGGCGATCCTGACTACGAATCAATGAGGCTTAGGTTCGACTTTCGACAGAAGCAGGTATTTGTGTGTTGAGCCTAGATATTTAAATCTGAAGTAAATCACAATATTTTGATTTTTGAAAATTGTATATTTTGAAAACTACAATCGATTTTAATCTTTTTAATGACATTCAACGCAATTTGCGGGTTCTAAAATGCTGTCTCTACATATTCGATAGGTTGAAAATATCGAAGTAATGCTAAAACAGTTTTTTTTAATTTTCGCCAATGATATATCCCAATTAAATCTAACGATTTTGATTAATGGTTTGGTGAATTGACCGGTTAATAATACAATAAAATTCTAATTAATACTAACTGTGGTATCTTTTTTAATTATTTATGTTTATAAAATGGTATTTTTATGACAGATAACTCATCTAGACGTGAATTTAAATTATTATGCTTAAGCCTTTCAGTGTTATTCATAAAAATCCTTATTGGAGGTGTGAAAGCTACAAGAACTAAAACCAGCCTATTAAACGTTCTATAAAATACTTCATTCATAAACGTTCCATAAGCCTCTTATAACTATTTGACTGTTATAAGAGGATTGCTAATGTCACTGTGTGTAACCATACTTTACTGTGATTTAGCGGATTTCAACTACAAATCAAAGAGAAATGTTGGAAGATTAGTAAAAAATGCCATTCAATCTGTCATCTGTTAGTGAATTGTAAACACGATATCCTTAAGTTTTTGTTTAATATTAAATAATATATAAATACAATCATATAATGGAGGTAAATAATCTAGACCAGGATCCCAGGAACAAACTTTTTTTTTGATTAATAACGAGCTGAATTTTTGTGAACAGCTTCGTTTTGACGAGACAACCATCTTTTCTGTCTTTGAAAAATCTCAAATTGGGTACTTAGATAATAAAGTTATGGGGCTTTGAAAATTTTGATTCGGTGAAGGAAAAATATTAATTAATAACAATAATTATTTTTTGACTTTAATCGCTTGAATATATTATGAAAGACACGATTAAACTTTTGTCCTACACATTCGATAGCTTTTCTGGTGAGTCCGCCACTCTAAAGTTTCGGAATTATGAGATGTTTAAATTGATATTAATCAATTTAATAACAACCTAATTTTCTCACAACAGCTTGTTAATTATTATTGTTATTCAAGGGTAACATTATCCTACACGTAAAGCAGAAACTTTTCTTAGTTCAACACTCTCTTTTTATCTATCTTTATTAGTTACCCGATTCGAGATTTTTCGAAAATAGACAAGATAGTTGTCTCGTCAAAAAGAAGCTGTTAACAGACATTCAGCTTGTTATTAATCAAAAAAAAGTTTGTTCCTGGGATCCCGGTCTAAACCAAAAAGCGTCAAAAACTTGCTAGAAGACTTTGTCATAATATTTTTGCCGGCAGACGTTATTTTTGCTTCCTTAACAAATAATGTTTTTTCCTACATTCAATTATTACAACTATTTTCTTGGTAAAACAAAATTTATCATTATAAATACTAAGTCATAAGTGATTCATATGATAATGAGTTCAAGACGCGAGGTTGTACGCTACGCACCAAGTAGCCTGGTTATCAATGTACTTAGGTCACACTATAAGTTTTGCGTAACTTAAAAAAACAACATGTTATAACCAAAATGTTATGTTTATTGCCTTTCAAAATAATCTCCTTTTCATTTCAAATATTTTTCATGCAATCGAACCATTTTTTAAAACAGGAGTACCACAGATCTGAATGCATGTTTTCTACGTGCTGGTTGAACGCTATCACTGCTTCTTCAGAGTTGGTAAACATAAAACCTCTCATCAAATCTTTGATTTTGGGGAAAATACAGAAATCACAGGATACTAGGTCGGGGCAATACGCAGGATGAGTGACGAGATGTACTTTTTCGGAAACTAAAAATGACTTTGTTTTGTTGGCCGTGTGTGAAGAAGCGTTATCATAGTTAGGAGAATGCTGCTTTTGGGTCGTCTTTCGCGAACTTTTTCTAACACCTAGGTAAACAAATAGTAGAATACCACTCGGCATTAACACTCTTTTGAGTGGAATTGTATAGATGGGACCCGTAGCTGAGAAAAAAACGCTATCATTTTTTAACCAACGTTCCTCGCCTGTCTCACTATTTGTTGGCCTGTTCTCATTTTCAAACACCCATTCACAAAATTGCTGTTTTTTCGGGTTCAAAACAATAAATCCACGTTTTGTCCCCTGAGACACTATCATAAACAGCACTAAAATGTCCGTGGTCGTACTTCAGTAGCATCTGTGAGCACCATTCCACGCGAGCTCATGAGGGATCCAACGACAACAAAATTTCCCAACTTTCAATTCTTCGTGTAAAATTTTCTGAATTTGGCTCATACCAATCCCCAATAGTCCTCGAATTGTCTCATAGGTAATCCCCCCCGGATTACTTAGTTTTCTTCAATTAGCCGCTTAACAGTAGCCACATTATTTTCGTTGACAGCAGTTGAAGGCCGCCCTTCATAAAATTCGTCATATAAAGAAACTCGACCTCTCTCAAATTTAGCAAACCATCGCCTCACGGTGATCAAACAAGGTGCTTCTCTCCTAAAAGCATTTTGAAGACGAGCGGCACAGTCTTGCGGAGAAAGAGAACTTTTAAAATCATAAAAAATCATCGCTCTAAAATCTTTTCGATTTAATTTCGTTTTCGTTGCATACGTAGAACTTTGATGTGTCATAAAAAACAATTGACAAATCATTTCCCGCCAACTGTTTTTTTTTTATTACTAAGAAGGTTGCAACGTTTTAAAAATATAATATTCGAAATCCAAATAGTTCTGATTAGCTAGAAGTGCAAAACTTTTAGTGTGCCCCATGTATGTGACAAAGTATGAAGTTCTACAAATCAAAGCAATAAAAATATTTTTAAAAATATTGTTTTTGTTTTATTTTTATTATATATCATAAACTAATCTATGAACATGTATTGCTCTTATATCATCTATCTTATATGTAAAAGAAAAAAAAATCTATTTAACTATTTGCTAAAAATAATTTAATAAGGAGTTCAGGCGGTTGTTGTAAAATACACTAATGTATTAAAATTTAGAAAAAAATAGAAAATATCTCAATCTGTACATTGTTGACCCCCAACGCTTAAAAGGAGTGTTATAAAGTTTATCATATCTAACATATATAGTCAAAGTGTGTCTGTTTGTCTCTGATGCCGCAGCTCTTAAACAGGTGAACTGATTTCGGTGGATTTTATAAAGCTAGTTATCTCAAAAGAGTAAAAAGTATAAGCATAGAGTTTTTCAATACCTACAAACAGCTATTTTGTTAAAAATGGCAGTATATTGATTTTTGAAAAGCTTTATATTTTGGAAACGATGATGGATTTTGATCTTTCGAATGGTATTCAACTCAATTCTTGAGATATAAAATATTGCTTTAGTTAAAAAAAAACCGACCGACAAATTTACCAACTTTGATCCAAATAACGGTATTTGACGCATTTTTTAATGAGCAAAAGCTGATAAGATTTTTAAATCAATCGGCGTATTGAAATTTATTTCAAAAATATTAAGTAAGTTTACTAAAAACGTAATTTTCATAATTGGAAAGGTGTAACTTAGAAAATTAGATTCGATTTTGGTTTTTGAAATGGCATTCGACGCAGTTCCTTTTAGTATTATAATATCGTAGAATACCAAAAAATGATTGGTTGAAAAATTTCGAAGTTATGTCGAAAAACACTTTTTTCAAAATTTTTCAACGTTACTCCCAAACGGATTAACGGATTTTAATGAAATTTATGCATTAGACGTAGTTTTTTGAGGAAAAGAGCTGATTAGCTTTGGACGCAATCGGAATATTAATCTGGAAGTTACACTGTTTCGCCAAAAGTATTTGGTTTTTTTCAAACTTTCTCAAAACTTCCTGAGCCCACTTGGCTCCAATTTTTAGGAAGTCTAAGTTGTGCGAAATCCAATCGAATGCCATCAACCGCGTTTCGATCGGTCCATCTGTTCAAAAGTCATGAAATGTTTACACATACACACACATACATACATACGGACATACTGAAGTCATCATGAAATTAGTCGAAAAAGGTACCTAGAACCTCAAAACGTGGAGATCTGGTGAAAAGTTGATTTTCGAAAATCGGGGCAAAATCAATAATTTCCTTTTGTTGTTTTATATCATAAGATAGCAAACAAGCAGATAAGTCTCCTGATAGAAAGAGTCAACCATCGACTAAAGACACCAAAGATGTTAATGATGCGTTGCTATCTTGTGGCAAGGTCTTATGCCACATGCATAAGTTTACCGGCTACCTTACCCTCCAAATTGGAACAAGACAGCGACAAGCAATAATGTTATTGCGGCAGGAATAGGTAAGGCGGTAGTACTAAACCCAGGCGAGACAATGCAGAACCCTACCACCTAGTAGCCACGATGGTAGTGACCAGTCGCCTTTTACGACCTGCCTGGCAAAACGGCAGTTGATCTGTTCTCTAAAGGAGCCCAGAACCAACATAGGGACATAGTATCATCACGCCCGGTTCCCTTGCGGGTAGGCAGAGTAAACCGAACGTCTATAGACTATCCGGTTCGCAGCGAACTACTGGTACTGTGTCCAACTGCCTGAATATGTAAGTGCAATCGCCAGTCTACTACAAGAACTACCACTACATGCATTAATGATGTGTTCCCGGACTACAATGGTTTTAAAATATCGTATTAGTAAGCTGATTGGATTGGTATAGCTCATACCTAGCTATTAATGATATTGCCGCAAATTTTGCTATCGTTCGGCTGATCCCCTAAATATACCAACATATTTTTTACATGTTAAGGTGAGAAGAAGGTAGTCAATTTACGGAATCGAATATGTGAATTGATTATAATAAATTTCCTTTAATTGAAAGGCCCCAACCGGATTGGACCAATCCGGTTGGGGCCTTTCAATTAATTTGATTGAGTTTTGATGGTGGAATTCATAGTAAAAACTATCAAATCCTTGCATACCATGTGCGTGATGAATGACTCAACAGTAAAGTAATCGATTTTGATGAATGCTTTTGTGTAACACAAATTTAGTCAAGATCTGATGATGAGTTCCATGACAAAGTATTAAAATTCTTCAATTCTTGGGAGCACATGAATGATATTCGGGCAAATCTTCTAGGTTATCGCGATATTTGAGTTACATTATGTCGTCGCCATGTTAGTGGAACTCGCCTTTGACCAACGGGGCGCCTTAAGGGCTTACTGCAGGGAAGGTGTATTCTGTAGTGGGATTTCTAACTGGTTGTAATCAAATTGTTTGGCAAGAAGGCAGATGGTCTTGCCTTCAAAAGGTGTCCGGACTTACATGGAATGAAAGTTATTCAGATGTAGATTGTGGAACTAAGCAATCATATTTACATACGTAATCGTCTCGGGTTGATGGCAACTGAAATTTGACCCTAAAACAGATTTATAACGCCGGTAAAGTAGCCTGTTGCCTATATTAGCTTATAAGCCTTCTATAACGCCATTTTAATGCTAAAGTAGGTTTATGAATAGAAAAATTTGACAATCTTTAATAAGCCCTTTATAAGTCTATTAAAGAGGATTGAAGTTTTATATGAATAACACTGTAAATCTACAGGTTTGATAATTTTTCAATAAAGTAATATTACTTTACTGAAAAATTATCAAATCTGTAACTAAAAGGCTACTTCTTAACTGAACGTGTAAAAGGAAGTAAGAACGGCTAGTTTAATAAAGGACTGGTAGAGTAACAACACTACCATTTTAATTCAACTATAATCAACGCGTAAGAAAGCTGTTATTCGTCAAAGTCTTAATTTAATTTTTGCAGTTGTATGCCGTATTTTCCTTGCATCTATTAAGTTGTAAAGCGCTGCAGCGCTGGTATGTGCAATTCAATTCAGGGTAACTGGCGGTACTGGCGCCACCCTGTCGGCCGCGTCGCGATCTTGTCGCTGGCACAGATCTACTAAAAATAAATTGACCATGCGTTATGCTTTTAGTAAGATTTTTGATTAAATTATTTTAAGGATACCATTGCTCATAATATTAATATTAAAAATATATAAAGCTTTTTCGAAGTGTCTCTGTTGGCTGCAATACAGTCCTTTAAACATTGATACAGTTATCGATAGAAGCACTCACTTTTTTCATGTGAAAATACATCACTATCAATCGTATGAATTGAGGGTCTCCAAATTATCATGACAGAGCAAACCATTCTCTCTAAAACTGACCGTAAGTCATAATCCAGCGGATTAAAGTCTGGACTAGATGACAGTCAGTCTTTCGTACCTTCGGAGACGTCGGAACGTTGGTTACTAGCCAAGATTGGATGGATCGAGCTTGATGACTCGGTGCTGAATCTTGCTGATAGGATCATTCATAGTTATTGAATATGGTGTTGTAAAGGGGCTTAACTACATTCTCAATAATAGTGTCTTAATACACTTGTGCCGAAGTTTTGATACTTTTTATACAAAAATATGTCTCAGTCACACCTTCATAGCTATAAATATATATTTAAATATATAAAAACCTTTTTTATATACTTTAATATATAATAATTATTATATTTTTTATTATTTTGAAGTTAGTTCAGCAATATTAAAGATACTATGGCAAGCGGTGTCTTATACTATTTCCATTTCTTTTTTTTTCTCGATGACAGATCGACGCCCATGTAATTTTGTGTTATTTACATTAAAATGTCTCACAAATAATATTATACTTCATGGACGGATAGTAATGTACTATGATTACTATAGGAGCTATATCGATAAACGTAACACAATAACAGACCTGTTTTTTTTTTACAAAATGTAAGAAACCAAACTACTGCCAGATACTTTTGTACAAATTTATGAACTATAATATTATATTATATAAATGTATAATATAATATTTCATTACAAGATGTTACACGTATTCTTGATTGATAATGCTTACTTCTTTAAAATTTTCGGAGCTGTTGTAAAATAAGTAGGTATAGTTAGGTAGTCGACAATGAAACGAAATAATTATAACGAAAGGTAATCTTTATTTATTTATTTTAACCAAAATCTGATGAATCGTCGCTGTCACTCGATGAGCTCTCCCCAACGTATACCTATATAAATTCAATTAAATCCTTTGATTTGCTGATTCAAAACAAACCAATAAATATAATCAATAAAATTAAAGTGAAAAGAAAATGAATTATCAGCTTCACAAAATACAAAAACGAATATTGACTTTAGAGAAGGCCGTAAACTGTTGAAGACTATCACATTACACCCTAATATATTTTTCAGCAACTTAGTATATAAATCGTTTGCAAATGTACTTAATTCAATTCCGGAAATCTGACTGTGATTTTATTAAGCACTTTATCTATTTGATCTTATCGCTGTTACAAATCTACTAAATCAGATTAACAAAGATTATATTTGTAGTGAGACTTTACTTTTATCCAATTATTATTTTAGGGTGCAATCATCCTTCAAAACAGATGTATTTATTTATAAAACATTATTGGACGTTAATATTAAATACTTACTATCTGTTACTAATGGATTTGAATTTGATTTTATCCCCTTGATGAATTAATTTACTAAAATTGTTTATGGACCTTATTTTTCTCTCCTGACTTTAGTGATGTCTACTATGTGCTCAGTAGGGTTTCATCTACAAGCCTCAAGTTCCATCCGAATTATATACAATGCTATCGTATTAATTTTCCTATTGCTTTGACAATAGTTTTAAATTCATTCATTATTTTTTATTGACCTTGAATAATTTGAATTCTACAAGTACTTATTTCTTTTTAATAAATGAAATGTACAATCAAAGTTGAAATCAAAAAATATTTTATTAAAGTAAATCTTTACAGACATTTTTGACGAATCGACATTCAAAAAAATACTACTACCAGATCGGAACGCGGCCACACAATGACAATAAGAATCATTCAAAAGTAATGTACTAGTGCTAAAACGGCTAGTTTTTTACTCGGATAAGGAATATCTAAATATGAAAGTTCAAAAACTATCATCCACTTTTTACCAGTGCTTTTGTTAACTTTTTTAACACAAAAAACTTGTTACAGTGACAGAAATATAACAGTAAGATAAATGAGACCGCAAACTTTTTTGTAGTATAAATATCTCTAAAAGTGCGATAAATTATTTTGTCCTAACCATAATAGCTTAAGTATACAACGCCCGTGATATATAATTTATTTTAAGATATTATTTTTAACCTGGATTACACTATTAGAGTTTAGTTAAAATATAGTCTGTTTTATTCAGGGAAAATTTCAAACATTCTTTTACCAGTAGAACTGACAGAAAATTTTTGAATATATTCATACATAAAAAAATGCAAAGATGAAAGATATAAATTCTTTAGGACATGACCTATGGACGTCCAAGGAAATGAGTGAGTTTCATCCAGTACATACTTAACACAATTACACTTGAGAATACCTCGATCGTTTTATTCTTAATATTATTTTGTAATTTTTACAGCGTAAGTTTTTGTACTAAGTATTTGTTTTTAATTATTTCTGCCGCTCATATTTTGTAATATTATGTTGAATTTATGTTGATATTTTGTTAATTAATGTATGTACTTAAATATTTATTAATGGTACTGACTTAATACTAAAAATAATTTACTTTTCCTTTTGCCTAAAGAAGTTGAACACGTTAATTCTAATCCATTTCTGTATAATATTTGTTTAAAACATTTTATCGTTTTATATCGATAAATCTATTTCAAGTTTTTATAAGAATAGATCGTCGTACCCTATTGCTCACCTTAATACGAAACGTGAGTAGTGCTTTATTTAATATTTTTAAAATATACTTACTGTATTTAGTGTAACAAAGCAGATTGAAAAAAATCCTGCTTCGATGTATATGTGCGAATCTGGCTCGATTACGGCCGTAAAATGTAACATATCTAGTTTTTTATCAGGTTTGGAATTACAGTGCATAGTTTCCTGTTACAAATGACTGTAATTTTGTGTCATTTTAACATTGGTTGATCAATTTTGATCAACGTCTATTAGAACGACACTCAATTGACTTTATACAATGACAACCTTTACTAGACTAATAATATTTGATTTCTTGCACCAAATTAATTCTGTCAATAACCTGAGACGTAGGTAAAAAGAACACGATGCTCAGATTGGCTAATTCAAAATCGGTATTTCGATACCTCCCTGGATTGGTCGGTACCAATTCTTTCAAATTATAAGATCTATTTGTCTGACGTGCTGACAGAACAATTTGCCCGTTATGAAGTCTTAGAGGCTTAAGTCTTTCAACAATACCCAACCACATACTTAATATATATGCAGCTATTTTATTTTTTCAATTTACATTCTTAGCTTTAGTTTTAACATGGACAGTTAGACCGTATCGTACTAAAAAAAATAATTTTACATATTAAATTAATTAAAAAAAATTAAGGTGGGCACATTTGGTTTTTCTAAGCTATTTTAAATTCAAAGCAATAGCAAACTCCTTTGCATAAAAACTGTAGATAAAATAAAACAATTAATGAGTTTAATAAGCAAATAGATACAGGTACAAAAGAATAAATATTATGATATTATGAGATTAAAGGATATCCGCAGGCTATTTTCAGCAACTCCATCATTTTTTATATATTATATATTATAAAAAAGATACTTATTTGTTGTATATATATTGTAGTCCAATTAAAATATTATTCCTTTCATTAAATATGTCACCCTATCCTTAGCGTACTGACCGCCCTTTCAAACTGGGGAATCCGACAGCAACGGTTTATTGTTCGCGGTAATGAACTAAAATGAGGAAACGTCTAGAAAATATCTGAAATGCCTTATTCAATATTCTAAATAAATAACAGCAATATAAGAAATATTTATATTCAAGAAAACAAAGTTATATAACATTCATAGGTCAAAGAATACTGTAATGAATGAACCTATAAATACTGAATACATACGTATACATACATACATACGTAATAAGTACATAATGGTGAAAAAATGCAGTATTATTAGTGGATTAACTTAGTTAAATTACCCATAATACAATTTTATTTGAATCATTATTCAATCTTGACATTTCAATTTTTGACATTTCAAAACAGTCAAAAATAAAGTTTTAGGTACTTTGAACTATAGAAACACGTGTCGACTTGGATCTAAATTTGTTACCAAATTTAAAGTATGGAGCGTTCGAATTCGCGTATCGGTGTACTTTGTATTGATTATTTATTTTATTAAAATGCATTATTTTCATTCTGTGCATACGTTGGTGGAATTACGAAGTTCTAAAAATGGGATAATTTAAATAAGAAAGCCAATTATCAAATTTCTAGTACCCTACAATGAGCAAATACTGGCAATGTTTTCTATAACATTCGTGGAGAGAATTTAAGTGTCACTGAAAGCGAAAATTAGGCATTCGTGACTATATTATTTATTAAGAAAAGACACGTAGGTATTCCGACAAGATCAACGTAGCTGTGTTTAGCGATTAGTTACTGTATACCAAATTTGGAGAGATTTACAAAAAAATACAAAACACAAGACTTGTTTGAGCAGCGTCGACTAGAGTTTGTTGTAAGCTTAAATTAATTGTTGTAATCTTAAATGAGGACAAGATCTTGGTGGAGCCCCAAAGAGAGCCAAGCTGACCTCGTGATGTTGTTCGTTCCAACAGAGATGACAAAAAATTTAGGGAAAAACATACGCGCCTTTGAAATGTTGAAAAACAAAACCGAAGTGTATTTCCTACCTTTTTCAACATCATTATATAAACCTAGTTTTGGTTCAATAAAATATGTCTTTTGATTCTCAATCAACGGATTTATAAGTAAAATTAATGACCCTAACTAAGAGCAAACAGTTTCATCATATTAATAAAACTGTTTTGAGAAAATATTTTGTCATTCTATTTTAGCGGCAGCTTAATACAAGAAATGAGGTTATATGTTTGTTATTGAAGCTATCGAGTCACCAGCAAGTAACATAGGTACCTACAAATTTTCTTTAAAGATTTCTACGGAAAAGAAAATTATCATTAAAAGACATGTTTGAAGCCAAAATCAGCTAAATCACAACAAACCCTGATATTCCATTGTTCAAAAATTCGAGTAAACTAGAAATATGTCGATCTTGAGAGTATACAGAGCTGTAATGAAAACTATATTGTTTTATTGTTTGTTATCTTGTATAACTGACCGAATTGTGACATCATACGTCAAACCTTAACTGTAATTCATGTGAGCAGTAAAAGCATCTTATTAATATTTGTATTCTCTGAATAGAAAATATAGAAATAGAATAAACAAATAACTTTCAACATTTAATATGTTCAATGTTAAAAAGTTTATGGGTTATATACCTGGGGACCATATATACCTGGGGACTTAAGAGACAGTAACATAGCTCATTAGTGAAAACTGTAAAAACTTAGGCTAAGTATTTGGAAAATAAATTAAATAAAAAAAAACAATATATTTCACATTGGCTAAATACAAAAAAAAATACAAATGTTTATTTTCTCAACTTATTTTACACTGATTATATAATATAGTTACGAATAATCTAGAAGCGTGTAGAGTTGGAGCGCGCGCGCGCTAACTTTCTAGAAATAAAGGAAAGAGATAGCTACTCCTATTGACTAACAAATAGTTGACCTGGGCTATGCCATAATGGACTCTGTGGGATATGGCATAAGGTTGAAAGTAGCGTGTACTAGGATTTATGACTCATAACATGTTTACGATAAGAAGTGATCCATTGTTTCCCGATACATTTAGATTTTTCTGGATTCAGCTAGGACTTTCCCCTGCCTATAAATACAGAGATGTTGACAAACACAAGGAGTTTTTATCAAGCGATTGAGAGCGATACATCAAGTGAACAGTGCGAAGTGAGAAGTGTTTTATTGTGTAGTGTTCTAAGTTCAGTGATAGTACAGCAAGTGACTATTGTGTAAAGTGTATTTTAGTATTACGTTGTGTTGTGTTTTGTAAATACACGGATTTAATATAAGTGGTGTTTTCTTACAATAACGAACCCGAGTACGTAACAACTGGTGTCGGAAGTGAAATTGAGAAATGCCACTGATTCCGAAGGAAGGTGTTACCACCAGGTCTCAGGCGAAGACACAGAGGGTGTCAGAGGACACTGAGATGCGTGCAGGTGAGGAACCCGTAAGTGTTGCCAGCACATCGTTAGCATCGAGCTCAGCCAATGTTGATCTTTCTGTCTTACTGGCAGCTATTCAGCAACAGCGACAGGAACAGCAACAGCAACAACAAAAACTGCAAGAACAACTTCAACAACAACAGCAACTACAGGAACAGCAACAACAAACACTACGTGAACAACTTCAACAACAACAGCAACTACAGGAACAGCAACAACAAACACTGCGTGAACAACTTGAGCAACAACAGCAGCTACGGGAACAGATCAAGGAACATTTATCTGGATTTGATGATAAATTGACGGTTATCCTGGCGCAACAAGACCAGCTTAAAAGCGACGTGGGCCTCGTCAAGCGCGATGAGAAGGGTGTTGAGAAGAGGGTTGACCAGTTGGAGGCGAACTGCGATAAAATATGTGTGAATATGGACCACTTGAGAAAGAATTTATGAAAATGAAGATCACTGGTGTTAAATCAGGTGTTGCCATTAATAGTTGTTCTCACCAGGTAGGTCCTCGGGTAAAGGTACCCACTTATGACGGTCTTACGTCATGGAGTGCGTACCGCACTCAGTTTGAAATAGCAGCGAAGGCCAGTGGTTGGACAGATGAACATTGCCTAACAGCTTTGAGCACGGCGTTACGGGGACAGGCGCTCTCTGTGTTGGATGCAATGCCTAAAGAGTATCAGTTCGCTGATTTGATGGAGGCATTGGAAGCTCGCTACGGTGAGCGTCACTTGGAGCATGTGTTCCGTGCCCAATTAAAGGACCGTGTACAGAGGAGCGGCGAGGGACTTCAACAATGGGCCGTGGAAATTGAGAAGCTTTTAAGGAAGGCGTATCCTTCAGCCGACGCTAACACAGTTAATAACACCATCGTCCAGGCGTTTATTGATGGAATTAGAGACCTGGAAGTGCGTGCTGCTGTTCGCCTTCAGCACCACGTGACAATGAAGGAGGCTTTGGCTCATGCGCTGGAGGTTGAAGCTGTTCGCCACAAACCTCGAGCACATAAGGTACGCGAGGTTACAGAAGTTGTGGCTCAATCAAAGGAAGTGGAACCTAGAAGATTGGGCCCCATGTGCTATGCCTGCGGTAAACATGGGCACATCCGGATTAACTGTCCCGGCAAGTCTACAAGAGCAATGAATTGGCAACGGCAAGAGGCAGGAACCTCAGTAGCTGAAGAGAACAGGCAGGTCAACAACCAGCCTGTTAATCCAGCCCAGGGAAACGAGTAACAGCCAGGATCAAGGGGCGGGTGCTGGCTGATCGAAAAACAGCCCCAAAAGTTGTCATATCCCAGGTGTGCGACGGCAACAGTTTATCCATTAAGGGACTGATTAATGGCAAGAACTGCAGCTTAACGCTGGACACTGGAGCTACGCGAACTGTGGTGCGACCAGAAATAGCTGACAATGGCAACCTGAGATTGAGGAATTTTGGGAAAAGCAAGCTTCTGTCTGTCACAGGTCAACCAATACCCGTCTTCGGTAAAGCATCTGTAGTGATGCAAATAGGCGACGAGTATTACACTCACAACGTCGTAGTGGCCGATATTATGGATGACTGTGTACTTGGTTTAGACTTCATGAAGAAGAATGCCTGCAAGATTGATTGCAAGACAGGAGTTTTCATATGTGGGCTAGTAGAAATTTTCATGGATGGGGGATCAAAAGGAAAGGTAACAGTGGCTAGAAGAACCATCTTACCTTCAAGATCGAAGACATTGGTACGCGTGAACTTACCAGCCAGTTACAAAGGCCGGAGTAATAGGAGTGTGTTAATTGAGGACAATGGAGCAATTCCACATTGTATTACGGGCCGAAGTTTAGTATGTGACAAGGGCTTGGCAGCGGTGCAGATAGTCAACCTGAGTGACAGTGATGTAGTGCTTAAAGCAGGCGATGTTGTAGGACAAAGTGAAGAAGTTATGACGTTAAGGAAACTGACATTGACAGGAAGTACAGCATCAAGAGACGTACCACAGGAACTCAAGGATTTGGTGAACAAGTGCAGCTATCTTACCACGTCACAACGGCAGCAGGCTAAGGATCTACTTTCACGTTATGTCAACATTTTTTCTAAGACTGATAGAGATATAGGCAGAACGTCTGTAGTCAAACATAAGATTGACACTGGAAATGCGCAGCCTATAAAGCAGAAACCTAGACGTGTCCCTATAGCCAAAGAGAAGGAGGTACAGGAGATGATAGATGAAATGAGAAGAAGCGGAGTTATAGAGCAATCTTCTAGTCCATGGTGCTCTCCTGTAGTGTTGGTTAAGAAGAAAGATGGGTCTACACGTTTCTGCATCGACTATCGTCGGCTCAATGAAGTCACCAAAAAGGACAGTTACCCACTACCTCGGATAGATGACACTTTGGACACTCTGGCAGGCATGTCTTGGTTCTCAACTTTAGATTTAAAATCTGGGTACTGGTAGGTTGAACTTAGCCCTAATGACAAAGAGAAGACAGCATTCTCCACAGGACAAGGATTATGGCAATTTAAAATAATTCCGTTTGGATTATGCAATGCGCCGGCGACTTTTGAAAGATTAATGGAATGTGTCCTAGCAGGACTTGTAGGCGATGCCTGCTTAGTGTATTTAGATGACGTAATAGTCGTAGGAAAAGATTTTAAGCATCATCTGTACCAACTGGAAAGGATTTTTAATAAAATACAAGCTGCAGGGCTGAAGTTGAACCCAAAGAAGTGTCACTTATTTCGAAAGGAAGTCAACTATCTGGGTCACGTGATATCACAAAACGGCGTACAGATAGATCCTGAAAAGGTTAGTGCAGTACAGAAGTGGCCAACACCCAGAGACAAGACCAAAGTTCGCGCATTTCTAGGACTATGCTCTTACTACAGACGTTTTGTGAAGGGATTTGCTGAAATAGCAAAACCGCTGCATAGACTCACTGAAGAAAAGAAGAGTTTCGATTGGAATGACATGTGTCAACAAGCTTTCGATGAACTTAAGAAGCGGTTGTGTGAGTCACCAATTTTGGGCTATCCTGATCGGAAAGGGCAGTTCATCGTAGACACGGATGCAAGTAACACTGCCATTGGTGGTATCTTATCACAGAAGCAAGGTGATCAAGAAGTTGTGATAGCCTACTTCAGCAAATCATTGTCGCGGCAGGAACGAAACTATTGTGTTACAAGAAGATAACTATTGGCAGTAGTGAAGACTCTTCGACACTTCAAGAAGTATCTGATTGGGCGACCCTTCAAGCTGCGTACCGACCATGCTGCTTTGAAGTGGTTGCTACAATTCAAAGACCTGGAAGGCCAAGTAGCTCGCTGGATTGAGCAATTGCAAGAGTTTGACTTTAACATAGAACATCGCAGTGGAAGGTCTCACTCGAATGCAGATGCATTATCACGACGACCTTGTGCGGAAGATTGTAAACATTGTGTAAGGATGGAGACGAAGGAAAGGGTTCAAGTACTGCGAGCTAAGCCTACGGATGACACGTGGGAAACTGAT
Organism: Apodemia mormo; assembly: GCA_036924255.1. Classification (NCBI taxonomy): domain Eukaryota; kingdom Metazoa; phylum Arthropoda; class Insecta; order Lepidoptera; family Riodinidae; genus Apodemia; species Apodemia mormo. Next base: position 12,490,609 of record JAUPFN010000008.1, read on the forward strand.
GAGATGCGTGAGGCCCAGTACGAAGATAGAGATTTGCGGCCTCTAATAGATTGGAAGAAGCAAGACACGGGAAAGCCCGAATGGCAGGAGCTGGCTCCCTTCAGCGCCATTACGAAAAGTTATTGGGCGCAGTGGGAAAGCCTTGTGTTGCAAAACGGCTTACTGTAGCGCAAATGGGAAAAACCTTCAGGAAGAGAACATCATCTACAGTTGGTCGTGCCAAGAAAACTTATCAAGGACGTACTACGTGAGTTGCATGATGGGGTTTCTGGGGGACATCTTGGAGTACGACGAACATTGGTAAAGGTATGAGAGCGTTTTTACTGGTTGAATTGCCGAGAAGATGTCGAGAATTGGTGCAGAAAATGTACGTCATGCTCAGCAGTGAAAGGTCCGCAGGTTAGAAGCCGAGGCAACCTTAGACTATACAACGTGGGAGCCCCCTGGGAAAGGATAGCGATTGACGTGGCTGGGCCATTTCCTAAGACAGATAACGGAAATAAGTATTTTATGGTCGTGATGGATTACTTCACGAAATGGCCGGAGGTGTTCGCAATCCCTAATCAGGAAGCCACGACGATTGCTGAGAAATTAGTCAATGAGGTGATATGCAGATTTGGCGTTCCGCTGGAGATTCATTCAGACCAAGGCAGAAACTTTGAATCTAATGTATTCCAAGAAATGTGTAAATTATTAGGAGTGTACAAAACAAGAACTACACCTTATCACCCGCAATCTGATGGAATGGTCGAAAGATTTAACCAAACTTTGGAAAGACACTTAGCCAAGCTGGTAGAAGATCACCAAAAGGACTGGGATAAATACATACCTCTGTTCTTACTGGCTTACCGAACAGTGGAACACGAAAGCATAAAAGTGACGCCAGCCTATGCCAACTTCGGCAGACAGTTACGTATACCAGCAGACTTAATGACTGGAGGCCCGCCACCGAATGCAGAGACCCAATTAAGTATACCGGAACATGTTGAAGACATTCGTGAGAGGTTACGCGATATACACTCGTTAATAAGTGAAAACGCATTGGAATCAAGTCAGCGGATGAAGACCAGATACGACCGAAACGCCAATCATCGAGGTTTTCAGGAAGGATCTCTTGTTTGGCTACATAATCCGGTTCGACGAAAAGGAAAATCACCTAAGTTACAGCGACGTTGGGATGGGCCATACAAAATAATCACACGGATCAATGACGTAACCTACCGAGTGCAGAAGCAACCAAGAGGGACCATGAAGATTGTTCATGTTGATCGATTAGCCATCTATAATCGAAGTAATGATGTTCGGGACGAACATAACTAAGAGGGGGGTAGTGAGTGTTACGAATAATCTAGAAGCGTGTAGAGTTGGAGCGCGCGCGCGCTAACTTTCTAGAAATAAAGGAAAGAGATAGCTACTCCTATTGACTAATAAATAGTTGACCTGGGCTATGCCATAATGGACTCTGTGGGATATGGCATAAGGTTAAAAGTAACGTGTACTAGGATTTATGACTCATAACATGTTTACGATAAGAAGTGATTCATTGTTTCCCGATACATTTAGATTTTTCTGGATCCAGCTAGGACTTTCCCCTGCCTATAAATACAGAGATGTTGACAAACACAAGGAGTTTTTATCAAGCGATCGAGAGCGATACATCAAGTGAACAGTGCGAAGTGAGAAGTGTTTTATTGTGTAGTGTTCTAAGTTCAGTGATAGTACAGCAAGTGACTATTGTGTAAAGTGTATTTTAGTATTACGTTGTGTTGTGTTGTGTAAATACACGGATTTAATATAAGTGGTGTTTTCTTACAATTGCGAACCCGAGTACGTAACAATATTATATTGTCCGGCGCATCCTTTTAAGCAGAGATGCTTGTGTCAGGATGCACCGCTCTTCCAGAACATCATTAGCAATTGTGTAAATTAAGTAGTATACATGCCTATTGCGTGTGTGTATTTATGTATGTGTATGAGTATGTACGTGTATGAGTATGTACGCGTGTATGAGTATGTTATGTCAGCACGGGTAATCGTAAATAAATGTGTTACATTAATCTTAGCACTAGCAGTTTCTAACAGTTAGATACATCAGTTAATAGAGTTTTATTATATTATCTTGCTAAAAATAATTGATTCAACGTCGTCATAAGACAGTGACTTAAGCCAGCCCACTAAAACTTCTTTAAAGTTGTAAATGGTAAGTTTATTAAGGCGAGGCATCGCGACAAACGGGAAAAAACTGGTTTGCTAAATCACGTTTTTTTTGTATTGATTGTTAATTAACAATTTTACAAAAATTACACGATATACCTGAAGATATTATCTAAAGAATGTGCTAACTCATTACATGATAGAATGTACTTTACTCGATCTTATAAAATTCAGAAAACTGGCTAAAAAAATCTCTAAAACAAATAATTTGTTAATAATGTTTCTAATCTTCCACATGATTTTTATATGGTGATATTTAATTGTAAATACAAAAAAGAATGTGCTACATTTCAGTTTTCAGCTGATGTCCTATATTTATTTATCCGAAAATTAACACGTTTCCCAGCGGTTTAGAACATACCGTGCCACCCATTTTCTATAGAATTGACGCGCGTCGAAATACCTCGTCTTAAAGAAATTTAAAAAATATTTATAATTTGTTCTCAAAACGTCCATAATTGGTGTGTTTATGGTATGTATTCAATAAAATGCCAAACCTAAAAGCAGAAACATCTATGCTCATCACACACCCGCTTTTCCATGTCCGGAATCAAGACCGACCCAACCCCATGTTATTCCGGGCCCCTCTGAGGAATAGACCATCTACCATTCTGCCAGGTAGTTCGTAAAAGGCAAACAATTGGCCAAACTTGTCACTTTCATCATAACCATTAAATGGTAGAGTTCTGCAACGGCTCACCTGGGTGTTATACCCCCGATTTACCTATTCCAGTCGCATTAGCGTCAGTTTTCGTTACTTACGTGTTCCGGTTTCAAGGGTAAGCTAGCCGGAAGGGTAAACTTATGCATATGGTATTACCAACCCGCCACATGGATAGAAACGCACCATTAACATCTTAGGTATCTATAGACGATTTTTTCTCTTTATACAGGCGAGCCATCAGCTTGTCTGTTATCCTTTGCGAACTATTTGATCAACGGGGCGTTTGAAGTACAAAATACATACATTGAGATCCTTAGTACTAAAAATTCAAATAATCGACTTCCAATGTCCTGTATCTCTTGAACTTTGTATCACATCCTTACTAAACTGATATGGTACTAAACTGGAAGTATAACATATCAAACAAAAAATATATTTTTTTAGTTCTGAAGGACCAAAATATACAATATACAGCCTAATTGAGAAACTGGTCCTTTTTACCCGATTGCAGGAGGGTAATGTGTTTATCAATCTATGTATGTACGTATGTATGTGTGTATGTATGTGTGTATGTTTGTTTCTATGTGGCATTCTAGGGGCCAAACGCGTAGGATATTTTTGATGATTCTTACGTCAATCGATCCGTCTTAGTTAACCTTGCGAGTGTCTGTAAGTAATTCATGAATTTTATACATTATAGAACGATTAACAATCGGGGCCCTTTGTAAATATTTAATAGCTAAAACCTGAATGGACCCTGACAGTTAATCGTTCTGTGATGCATTAACATTCATGAATTGTTTTATACAAAATCGAATATACAAGAATTTCAACGGTGTAGTTATTCATTATTAATTAACATGATTCTAAAATACTGGGCTTGTTTCTTTCTTTTTAGTTTTTAAATAAATCTTTTTTCAAGATTAAATTGTGGCGCCGCTGGTCCGTACCGCTACAAAATGCAGTCGAGTTTTTTCAAAAATTTTGTTTTTGTGGAAAATAGGTTGAAAATATCAATTTAGAGTATCAGTAGCACCTTAACAATATTTGAATTCAAAAATGTTAAATTCTTTGATCCAAAATCGCAATAAATTTTCGAACCAGTAATTTCGATATATAGAAATAATGTAATATAGAAATAATAAGCCTGTGAATATTTCAGTATTCACAGGCTTTTAAGCTTTCTAAGTCTTTTAACGTAAAAATGCTGTTAGCAGATGTTAATGTATTTTTGACTTGGTCGCTAAACTTTCTTGTTGGGTCCTGTTTCAACATCTTAAAACTTCCTGTTTCTATGATTTCCAAGTGGTCCGTATTTTCAATACCTAGAGGCTTTTTTCTAGAAGTGGGGGCAAACGTGCAGGAGGCTCACCTGGTATTAAGCGATTAACGCCGTCCATAGACAACTACACTACCAGGGTAATAGGGTAGTACACTACCTCTTGCAATTGCGTTGCCGGCCTTGCAAGAATGAGTAAGCTCTTTTCTTAAAGATCCTTAAGTCGTGTCCATTTGGGAAAATCTCTACCGATAACTGGTTCCACATAGTAGTGCGGGGCAAAAATGCCTCGAGAATTACACGGTTGTTTATTTCCAGACATTGAGATGGTGAGGAAGAAACTTTGAATTTTGTCCCGTTGTCTGATGGTGAAATTTGTTGGCAGGGATTAATCCAAACAGTTCCTCGGAACATTCCCCGTGATAGAGGCGATAAAAGTCCTTTTCTAGGCTAGACGTAACCACACAGGAGGGTGGCCAGATACTCCGTATTTTACGGAGACTACAATAAAATAATTCGGCTTTAATTTTCTCCCGTAAAAAAATCTAAGACCCGTATTTTGATCCTAGTTACCCCAAACCATTAAGATATGGCAGATAAAAACTCTACCCCAAAGCCCATGTAGCCCAAGTATTAGGTACTCCATGGAAAATTTACATTTAGGGTCACTTTTTCAGAGGACGCAATTTTGTTTTTTGGATGGGCTGGTCGGGTTAATATAAGCTCAAGCTTAAATTTGTGGGGTCGCCAATGTTGTCCTCCGGCCACCAGCTTGAAAAAAGGGTGCAAAGGGTTTTCGTGCTGTATCTCATGAACTAGAAACCCAACAAAAAAATTTAGAACACTTTATTTATAGCAAATTAAATTGTCTACAACTTTATCCCTAATAAAATATTTAGCAAAATTTTCAAAAACAAAATATGCTTTGCTTATTTTTCTTGTATTGTCGATAGGGAAGCGCTTGACCACGATTTAATAAACGGATTTTACACGGTTTAATAAATGGATGAGACTCACCGATGGTTCCGATCAAACGAAGTCCCCCAGCGGCACACTTATCCGCCCACATCCACCACACTTTTACAACCACGACCACGCCGGCACCAATCACAAAAGCACACAATTCATGTACGTACTCAACGCACGTTTCGCTTCGAAACCGAAGCACCTCACTCTACGCGAGTTTAAGTAATACTGGTACCATTTTAATTTGATGAAGATCTGACGCAAGGTTCCGGAGATACAGGCAATGAGAAGACGGTTGCTGCAGTTTAACTGCGTTAAAAAATATTAAGTATATCCAATTACACAATGCAAAGGAAGAATATGTAATATTTTAGTCGGGTTTTAATATTTTAGATTTACAGCCTATTTGTAGAAATAGCCTTATAAATAGAATTACCTACCTACCTACATATACCTACTATAAGTTCATTGACACATAGCAACCCCAACTTCTAACTCACTCTTACGTAAAGCACAAGTGTCAACAAGGATTAAATTTACAAATTACTCTTATTGCTATTAAATATTTATAATACTCTCCTACCTATAAAACTTTGGCCATATTCCACAAAGGATCAAAATTACAAAATACAGAGACGTAATAAACCTTACCTACTTTGTCTGACAACACCACAAAACTTATCTCATTAAAACTACTTAAATGGAATGGGTCAAACTTATTACCTGCCTCCGTGTTATCTTGTATTGGTACGATTTATTTACAACTCAATAATTCACAGATGAGCAGCAGCAGCTAGTTGTATTATAATACTAGTCTGTGATTTTATTACCTATGATTTTTGATTATTCACACGTCTATTGTTTCTGAAACTAATATCGCAATGTAGGTGTACCCTCGTCACTTTTTCAAGGTAGCGGTGAACCTCTAATGAAACAAGTTGTAGATAAACAAAAATGTATTTAAATGATAAAGAAAGACAGATGCAAAAGAAAAATCCTATAGAATTATTCAATTACTAGCTGTTGCCCGCAACTTCGTCTGCGCGGACTTCGTTTACTCCGCACAGCTCCTCCTCCGTAGGTGGTAGCGTGATAGTATGTAGCCTATATGTTGACCCGACCTGTTAGTAATATTCATGCAAAATTTGAAGTAAATCCATACAGTACTTTTTGAGTTTACCCCGGACATACTTACAGACAAACAAACGAAAATTCTAAAAACTATATTTTTGGCTTCGATATCGATTGTAGGTCACACCCCAATCATTCTTTTAAAAAAATATTCAATGTACAGTTTTGACTGTCCTACGATTTTATTATATGTACAGATTTGAGGACTGAGGTTATTTTAGGCGCAAATTGAGCCAATTTTATGAGCTACTACCTGTGCCCGCAACTTCATCCGCGTGGAAAATTTTCTGAAATAAACGTAACTTAAGTTACTCCTTATTAGGTACCGTGGTGTAAAAAATAGAGTCCTGTGGTTTTATTCGCATAGTACCCGTTCCCGTGAGATTTCTAGGATCAAAATTATCCTATGTGCTTTCTCGGGTCTCAAACTTTCTTTGTACCAAATTTCATTCAAATCGGTTCAGTAGTTTAGGCGTGAAGAATAGACAGACAAAGAGACAGAATTACTTTCGCATTTATATGAATTTCTTTGGATATGAATATTAATATGGATTTACTCGTAACTCCAAGTACATACATATTTAGCATATAATTAATTGATTCGTTACACAATCGCGTGCAATGATTTAATTTTGATTTTTCAACTCTTCAGTAAACTAAGCAACAACTGTTATGTACATTATGTCGCATATCTTCTATAATTTTCTGACGCCTACCGAGTGTGGTTTCTTTTTTTGTTTGCGAGGTTTCTCAAAATGTTGAGAAACCCATGATAGTGTTGAGATGGCTGCTAGAGTTATGTATATTTTTTATGGAAGAGGGGGCAAACGAGCAGGAGGTGCACCTGATGTTAAGTGATCATCGCCGCCCATGGACATCCGCAATACCAGAGGTCTAGAAGTTGCGTAGCCGCCCTTTTAAAAATGAGTAAACTCTTTTCTTAAAGGTCCCCTTGTCATATCTGTTCGGAAAAACCCCTGCCGGTAACTGATTCCACAAAAGAGTGATTCGAAGCAAAAAGTGCCGGGAGAACCGCACGGTTGTAGATTTCCAGACATCGAGATGGTAAGGGTGGAACTTCAAATTTTAACGCGATGTCCGATGATGGAATTTAGCAGCATGAATTAATCCAAACAACTCGTCGGAACACTCTCCATGATAGATACGATAAAAAACGCACAGCGAGCTTACATCCCTGCGTAATGCCAAGGAATCAAGCCGTTTCGAAATAGCCTGATCGTCAATGATTCGAACCCCTCTACGTTGATTGCGATCAAGTGGAAGAAGCTGGTACTGGGGAGCTCTGACCCAGAGATCTCCATGTGAGGCCGAATTTACGCCTTATAAAGTTGGAGTCGATGGGCTGGCAAGAAGTACCGCTTCACTCTGCTGAGCACACCGAGCTTTTTGGAGGCTAGTTTTGCCTTACCTTCCAGATGACCGCGAAACTGAACGGTATTCAATATGTCGACTTCCAGGATTCCGACACTGGCTGAGGCTATCCGGAGAGTATTCTTAAATCGAAGTGATACGACAAGGGGTGTCTTTTTTGTGGTGAAGGCGCAAAGCTGTGTCTTCTTGGGGTTAAATGTGACCAAGTTTTGATGACCCCATTCCGAGACATCAGTAGGTCGATTCTCGACTTCATACACAAGCTTCTTTCGGCTCTCTTCGACGTGTTCCCGAGAAATACTGCTGTGGCTAGAGTATGTAGCATCACTAGTACTATAATCACCATAGCAATGTATGTTACTAATTCGCAACAAATCATTGATATGCAGAAGAAAAAGTGTCGGTGATAGCATGCAGCCTCGGGGAACACCAGCATTGACGAGTTAAAGCTCGGAGCATGCACCGTCGACAAACGACCTTGATGCTCCGATCGGCCAAAAAACTGGTTATCCACTTGCACAATTTCTTAGGACGCCGGTAGGAAGGCAGCTTTGCGAGAAGCGCTTTGTGCCATACCCTTAGCTATGTCCAAACTAACTGCCAATACCTCCCCCTTGGACTCAACTGCTTCCGCCCACCGATGTGTCAAATATACCAGCAGATCACCAACTGAGCGGCCACGACGGAAACCGTATTAACGGTCACTAATCAGCTGGTGCTCTTCTAAACACTTCAGGAGCTCACAGTTGATGATGGTTTCCATAATTTTGGAGAACAAGGAGGTTATGGCTATGGACCGGTACCTGGACGGATTAAAGCTATCTCCTTTTTTGGGAATGGGTTGCACTAAAGCTGTCTTCCACGCTTTTGGTACCACGCCGAGTGAGTAGGAGAGTCGAAACAGGTGCGTTAATACTGGTGCCAACTCTGGAGCATACACTTTAAGCACAACAGAAGGAATGCCATCCGGCCCACTGGACTTGTGGACGTCTAAAGAAAATAGTGCTTTACGTACAGAAGACTGCAAGAATCTTAATTCCGGCATAGAACTATTGCACCGCGGGATGGTAGGCGGTGCATTCCCTTGGTCGTCCAGAGTCGAGTTGGCCGCAAAGAACGACCCCAGATGATTGGCCTTCTCCTTTGCGGTATTGCGACCAGAGAGTTATCGTCTCCGTGCAAAGATGGAAGAGAGGGCTGTGAGAAATTCCCTATGATAGCCTTGGTCTCGCCAAGGCTGTTGTAAAGAGGGCGCGATAAATCACGCTCTCACTTATCCCGCTCAGATACCATCGGTATCTTATCGTTACAATTGTTATCAGATTTTATCACGCAGCTTACACGTGAATCTCTACTATATAAGATTAATTTAAAACCAGTTGAATTACAGTTCAATAAACACATTTATCAACCGATGTGTTACTGTCATTTAACGGTCGTAATATTGGTGACCACCGACCAGTGAACACGCAAAAAGGAAAATGAACATCCCAGCGCTAACTTCACGCAAAAGCCCTTCGGCAACAGCAGGTTCGGCAACATCCATGGAAATCGCAGCGATATCCACGGCAACAAGAATACCGGATTTTTGGAGGAATTATCCGCGCCTATGGTTCGCTCAGGCAGAAGCCATCATTCTCTTTCATTAACCTAGGTAAAATTACCGATAAGATTTACGACAACAACAGGCTATACGAGATCGCGAACATTTTAAAACAAAAATACAGAATGTAGCACAATGACTGAAATATCTGCGCAATTAGCAAAAATGCAAATTAGAAAAAGAAACGCGGCAAATTTTATGCTAACTACTGGCCTAAACAATGTAGGTCAGAAATGCCATATCAGCAAGGTTATTCTAATAATAACTTATGTTATTATTACAACAAAGTTAAAGGTCAGGCCTTGAAGTGCGTCTAACCCTGTTCCTGGAAGAAATCGGGAAACGACAATTATCGCAACCAAAGACGGTAATCTACGCTACGCCCACCTTACCGTAACCGACGTCACAGCACGCTACAACCTGCTGACCATCAGCACCTCCTGATACCCCTTCTGCTTCCAACAGCATCAGCCAGCTTCACAAGCTACGCCTCATCTACGCTTCCCGGAATCTACTTCGAACCGCCAACGTTCACTGGATCTCCATGCAGCTACTCTATTCCGCTCGTTCCGACTCTTTATGAACCACAGCGGAGCGCACTCGTTCCGAGTCAACGAGGACCGCGCATATTCTGCTCTTCCCGACTCACTGAGGACCGCACATATTCCGCTCGTTCCGAGTCACTGCGAACCACAGCGGAGCGCACTCGTCCCGACTCACCGAGGACCGCGCATATTCTGCTCGTCCTTACTCACCGAGGGCCGCAGATATTCTGCTCGTCTCGACACACCACAGACTTGAGCACTCAAGGCACACACGCTTCACTGGCACAACCAGATGCATCAGATGTACCACCTTCTTCGAAGGGCGGAGTGATGTAACGAGGGCGCGATAAATCACGCTCTCACTTATCGCACTCAGATACCATCGGTTATCTTATCGTTACAATTGTTATCAGATTTTATCATGCAGGTTACACGTGAATTACAGTTCAATAAACACATTTATCAACCGATATGTTACTGTCATATAGTCGTCGTAATAGCTGTCATAGGGAATTTCTTACAGACCAGAACGCACGAGTTCCGAAGGAAAGCGAACTAATTTCTCACTAATTTTGCCAATGTGTTCCAACTTTGCCTTGACGATAGCTCTTTTGAAGAACCTTGAGGTAGAATTGTACCACGTTCGTAACACGCTGGTTTTACATTACGAGATGCCGACGCAGCAGCCCAAGCCCGGTAGCACTCCTGCTTCCGGCGTGAAGCCGTTTTTCAAGAGCGACCAAACCAAAACTTACCACCAACTGGCACCACAGAAAATGGAATGTAAAGTTCCATGCCCTGCAGCACCACATCAGCGATAGAGTCAGCAACGACACTTGGATCATCCAGCTTGAAGCACATCCGCCGCCATGGGTAGGATGCAAAAAAAGACCGCATCCCGTCCCAATCTGCTGACCTATAGTCCCAAACGTGACGACAGCCTGCAAGAGAGACTTTCAATTTGGAGACGCTGCACTTTGCTTCGGATCAGACAGTGATCTGACGTACCAAGTGGGATGTCCACAAATGCCTGGTAATCATCCAGATGAGAGGTCAACAGTATAGGCGTATGGTCATCCACATCAGGAACACACGTAGGTGAAGTTACCAAATGTGTTAGACCACACGCCAAGACAAAATCGTGAACCGATCTCCCCGCATGATCGGTAGTACGTGAACATAGCCATTCGGCATGATGGACATTAAAATCGAATAAGATCACGATCTCAGCGGAGGGGGTCTGTTGTAACACAGAATCTACAGTATGCGCTCAACAAGCCTATTGACTTCAAAATTTCCGCTATGGGACCTGTAAAGGCACGCGTAGATGCGGGGATAGTCATCGCAGTCTGTGGTCCCCCCCCCCCAGAATACCAGAATACGCGGGGCAGCCTGAGCAATCGTGGTCTGGCTGCTTAAGAAATCCAGAATTAAGGATGCCCAGAGGGGGATTCTCCACCGCTAGTGCAAGTGGTACCCTCCTGGGGTAAAATGCCTGTAAATCGCGCTTTCATTTCTGCTCCCCCCAGCATTAGCCCTCCGGGACTCTCACAAACCGAACGAAACACAACAACAAAGCTGTTGCTTCACGTCGGTATTGAGTGAGAGAATGATATTGTGGTGATACTCCGATCTCACTTACTACTCCGATTTCACTCTCTCGTCTTTGCTGCGTTTATTTCTTTAATTGAGGTACGCGGAATCGATTAACTAATTACTTTGAATAAAAATCAACATTACTATCAATCTTCAATTTATTTGGGCATGCGTCTTAGCCCACAGAAAAACAAACTACCCTTCCATTTCAAATCATAGAAAAAGACTATACAATTCTACGGTTCTACATTTAAACTATTTAAAAGCGGACAAGGCTGCTAGCATTCTTTCACTCACACACGGCCTCATCATTAGATACGCGTAGCTGCGTGGATGATCGTCGCAAGCTACGCATAACCAGAGGATGGATAGGTCCTGACCTTTAAGTCTGCCGAGGCACCGGTAACAGATATCTTCTCTGACGTATGCGCACACACCAGCTCGCTGTACAAAGGAATGTTCCAGTTTGTACCCCGGGTAGAAGAGGTAGGAAGTATCAGCCGGACAAAATATCTGTGTCTCGGTCAAGAAGAGCAAAGCTGACTTCGCTGTCTCGAGATGATAGTGGATGGCGTTCAGGTTGGAATGAAGCCCCCTGATATTACAGAAATCCACAGTAAGCGTGTTAGGGGGTGCCATGGCCTTCTTGCTCTGTTTGTCCCGGACAGATTGTGCAAATATTTAAAAGTTGTGACATTCTATGTGGATGTTCTGGATATGGTTGATGACAATGAAAGAGTCATTTTGTGTGGTGATTTGAATGGATGGGTCGGGACTAAGCGGCCTGGTTTCGATGCCGTATTTGGTCCGTATGGTGACAGTAGAGTGAACGACGCCGGTAAGCACATTGTGGATTTATGCATGGAAAGGAATCTTCTTGTGGCTAACACAATATTCCCTCATAAGGACATACATTTGTATACATGGAGAAGGAATGACCAAAAGAGTGTGATAGATCTGATTTTGATTGATAGTAGACTCCGCAGTTATTTAATGGATACGCGCGCCTACAGAGGTCCCAATCTGGAAACGGACCACTATTTGGTAATAAGCAGATATAGGGGTCTGTTTAAGAAGTGGCGACATTGGCGACAGCGTGTTCCATTCGGAGAGCTTGAAAGGTTAAAGAGCGAAAAGTTGCAAGACCCGGGTATAAGGAATATGTATGAGATTCAGGTTCGAGATAGGTTGGCGAAAGTGATCCTACCGGACTTGGATGTAGTCGTCTACGAACGTTGGAAAGTTTTGAAAGATAGTATGATAGTAGCCGCGAAAGAAGTATGTGGTAATGCAAAACTGTGCAAGTCAGTGGAAGGAGATGCATGGTGGGATGATGAAATGAAAGCTGCGATTGAGAGAAAGAAGAAAGCATGGCTAGACTATGTATCATGTTTGCAAGCGAATGATGGTATGAAAGACAAGAAGAAAGAATTGTATCGTTGTTGTAAGAATGCCACCAAAACCTTAGTGAAAGAAAAGCGTGAAAGAGAATGTTTGAAAGCGGAAGAGAGACTGGCGAGCAACTTTGAGGCAAACACCAAACTTTTTTGGAGGGAGATGAAGAAGTCTAGGAGTTGTTCGGCAGCCTCCAGAATGAATAGGATTAAATCTAAGGATGGTGACATTCTTACAAGCACAGAAAGCGTGTTAAAACGATGGAGTGAATATTTTGGAGATATGTATGATGCTGTTCAGGACGCTGCCTCCGTCTCTGATTCAGTAAGTGACTCAGAGACGGTGGATGCGAGCCAGGACATTACTATGCAAGAGATCGTATGGGCGATAAGAAGTATGAAAAACGGAAAGGCTGCGGGAATGGATAAGGTGACTGCTGAGATGATCAAATACGGTGGTCCTACCGTCTGGGACTCTTTTTGGGTCCTCTGCAATACATGTTGGAGGACCGGTAGAGTACCCGAAGACTGGCGGCGCGCGGTCATCGTGCCCTTGTATAAAGGCAAGGGCTCACGTATAGACTGCAATAGCTATAGGGCCATCAGTTTGATCAGCTTAGCATCGAAGGTGTATGGTAAGATCATTGAAAGGAGAATGCAAGGGAAGTCCGAGGGAATGTTGTGGGAGGCACAAGGGGGTTTCAGATCTGGAAGAGGATGTATGGATCAAGTTTTCTCACTCCGCAACATCGTAGAGAAGCATCTGGCTGTCGGCCAGAAGGTTTTCTGCGGTTTTGTGGATTTGGAGAAAGCGTTTGATAGAGTTGTGCGAAAGAAACTTTGGGACATTTTACCCAGTTATGGGATAGATGGGCGTCTGCTGCGTGCTTTGCAATCCATGTACTGGGATTGCAAAGCATGTGTGCGGGTGGACGGCAACATATCGCCCTGGTTCGATGTCAATATCGGCGTCAAGCAGGGTTGTGTGTTGTCAGCTCGTCTGTTTATTCTATATCTGGATAAGTGTCTCCAAAGATTGAGGTCATTGAATGTGGGAATGCGCATGAGTGATCTAGTGGTGAACTGCCTGCTTTATGCAGATGACGCTGTACTTTTAGACTCAACTCCATCTGAGCTGTGTGACCAGTGTTTGTCACAGTTATGAATGAGGATTGTAAGAGTATGGGCTTACATTTGAATGCGAAGAAAACTAAAGTTTTGGTATTTGAAAGAGAAGCAACCAGAACGGATGTAAGAGTTGTGGTCGATGATGTAGTGCTGGAACAAGTGGATGAGTTTGTATGTCTTGGATGTGCTTTTAGCAGGGATGGAAGGTACACCGCTGATGTTGAAAGAAGAGTGTGTGCAGGGAACAGAGTGAATGGAGCGTTAGGGAGATTACTTAATAGCACAATTTTAAGTCAGGGTGCCCGTCTAGCACTGCATAATCATGTGCTTATCCCAACGCTATTGTATGAAAGTGAGAGTTGGGTATGTCAGAAAGGGCATGAAAGTAGAATCAACGCGGTCGAGATGAGGTCGCTAAGAAAAATATGTGGTGTGACACTCGCGGACCGGGTCCGTAATGTCGAAGTGAGAGAGAGGTTAGGTTTGAAAGAAAGTGTCGGTGTAAAGATGAGAAAGGGCATGCTCCGTTGGTTCGGACATGTAGAAAGAATGGTAGATGAAAGGTTAACAAAACAGATATACAACGCGAATGTGGAAGGATGTAGGTACCGGGGAAGACCAAGACTGACATACCACGATCAGATTGATCGAGTACTGTCCAAAGGTGGTGTCAAGAGTCTTCGCAACCGGCGTGTGTGTATGAAGAGAGTGATGAATGTGGAAGAAGCGAGACAAGCCTGCAAGGATCGTGATGTATGGCACTCGGTTCTCTCTGTCTACCCCGTAAGGGATCTGGCGTGAAGATATGTATGTATGTATATTTTTATAGTTTTGGAAAACAACAAAAAACTTGTTATTAAATTAAAAATTAATAATAAATTAACAAATAGTATATTTGTTAAATTAATAGCAAATAATAAATTAACTAATTGTCTATTTACTATTTAGTTAATTTAATAACACGTTTTTTGTTGTTTCCCAAAACCTTACAAATATCACATATGGGACTTGTCAGGCACAATATGTTTTTTCTATTAGTAAATCAAGTAACTTTTTGCAAAATTTATTTAAAGGTAAATGATTTAAGATTATCAGGAATATGATTGAATATATTAACTGCCATACAGTATGCACTTTTTGCATAATCATTGAGTTTTTGGTAAGGCACATGTAGCTTTCTACTATTTCTAAAGTACCTATGTGTTTTTTCTATCTCTAATTGTCATAGCCTATAGAAAAAATGTTAGAATCATACAATGGCGCCTTGTCATACAAAGTAAAAGGTGGCATTAGAATATGTCTTGGATCTATAGTGTCCCTGGGCCAGGAAAAATTTATATTAAGAATTCTGTCAGTCTCACTTAGATTTCTGAGTTAAGCAGTTGTACTGAATATACCCATAGTCTACAGTAGACATGAGCAAAATCGTTACTTTTCATTCGCCGTGACTGTCGTTTCAGTGACAAGAAAGTAACGTTAAAAAATAAATCGTGATTTTGTCACGTCGGTCACGCTCAGCACAATACATAATTTACCTAGGTTAAAAAATCCTTTCATTAGGGTTATCGATATCGTCACAGTTATCACTCCGACCACAATTAGGAACACGATTCAAAAGTCACACTTGTCTTCCAACTTACGAAATTTCATTTAGCCGTATTTTTAACAGACTTTAAAAAAAGGAGGAGGTTTTCATTTTCTCAAAGTTTTGAGTACACTACTAGCGAATTATTCACATTTAGCTAATAATAAATTATTCGGACCGGATACGTTGAAATTTGATGGAACTAAATGGGTGTTAATAATCCTCTAGTACTGTGTTCAAAAGTACCTACAACGACATATCTGATTTCAATTTTCAACTTGTGTGAAATCGAAATTCAAGAGTAAACCTACTGTAGCGAGCGAGCGAGTCACGTCAAACGTGACGCGTCGCCAAAGAATATAAACTCTCTACGAGAGGTCTGAGTACAGAGGGGAAAAACGTTCTGAGCAAGACAACGACAAGAGTGGATGTTGTCCCTTTCTTGCAATTGCCAGTGTAAATAAAACTATCTGATTGTAGATTTTTATATATTCGGTACCTAATCGTTAAATCCCTTTTATTCATACGTATCGATAAATACATTAGCATAAAATGTATTGTAATTAACATAGTGAGTTCTAAAATGTACTTATTTTAATTATTACGTAATTACTTATGCAATGTAAAAACTGTTTCCCAAATTAGTAGAATTACTTAGTAGTAATTTGCAAACTACACATGGCTGCACTTATATATGGCGATTGGCGCTTTATTTAAGTAGAAAGAGACACTCCACCCATGTCGTGGTACTCTTCGGAACGATTTTGAAGCGCTTGTCATTCCGGGTAGATGTAACTTCCTTGGTTAGCAGTTCTGAAGACACCCAATGAAATGTCAAAGTCAAGGGCTGTCAAGTACTCAAGTGTCAAATGAAATATGAATCACGGGCTCATCGCTTCATACAATCCTAGTTTGTATAGAAAAATATTTATATACTGTAATTTCATCTTTTGCCAATAGATGGCACTTCATTCAACTGTAAATTTATTTGAGCTGTTATTTTTACTTTAAAATAAATTATATGTTACTTTAAATTTAAAATAGTATTTTGCCACTAAAATTTAATAAAATAAAATAAACATCTCACATATTTTTAATAATAGAAAGGCAACACTCGATTTACCACAATACAGCTATACGTTTCATTCTACGCTTTGAAGATAATAATCTCCTAAAAGCAATATAAAAAATAATGTTTATGTATAAAGTTTCTAACTTAAAATATATCTGGTTTACAGAAGTTACAAGTTAAAATATATCTATTTAACAAATAAGTTAATAATATTGCAAGTGTATGGAAAAATAATTAAAATTTACAAAAGAAATTAATATTTAATATTGTGATTCCGAAAACAACGATATGCTAGGAACGGAACGACTAATGTTATTATTCGAGTCAAATATGGCCGATTTGTTATTTTTTGTGTTTGTGAAGAGTGCGTTTCGGATTGTATCAAATTAATAGTGATTCTATTTTGCGACCTGACTACGTTTTATGGATTGCTATCTACTCGGTTAAACTGTGTTTTATCCTGGATCTTAAAAAAGCTTTATTTATCCTGTATACCATAGCTACCCTTATTGGACTCCGATTTTCTATAGTGACTTTAGAAAAAAAGTGCTGTGTTCATCTAACCTTCATGCAATAATAAAGATAATTACAAAATAAAGTTTGACGAATTTACTACTTGTTTTATTTTACAAAATTTAAATTTAAAATAAAAAAAGATACAAGAGGGCTGTATGTACTATATATCGTGAGTATAGTTCTGTCTTTACCCACGAGATGGCGCC
Source organism: Apodemia mormo (assembly GCA_036924255.1). NCBI lineage: Eukaryota > Metazoa > Arthropoda > Insecta > Lepidoptera > Riodinidae > Apodemia > Apodemia mormo. Next base: position 12,507,900 of record JAUPFN010000008.1, read on the forward strand.
TTTAAACGAGATCAGCTGAGGTCTCTATAGCCTATTTATAAAGTTGACTGTGATATGAATCCCTAACCTAAAAAATTTGAAAAAGCGCGGGAAACATAAAATTTGGCGGACGTCATTTTTGGTTCTGCGACTTTTTATATTATTATTTAGCGAAACAGAGGATCGATATTAGTTTTATTTGTGTAAATATTTAATTTTATGTAAATATCATTAGTTTTACTATCAGTTTAAAGTAGGTAAGTCTCCTTTTCACTTTTTAAAATGAATAAACCCCCTGACGATCCTGGAGGTGGACCTCTCCAGGTAGCGCACTATGTTACTATAGATGAGAGTAGTGTCGATACAGATACTTCGCTTTCTTCAACTCAAACAACTAACAGGAAAAGATCTCATACATCTAATAAAATATGCAAACACTGCAATAAACGGCGTAAAAAGCGCAACAATGAATTGAAATCTACTGACTGTCAGTGCTCTCACTCTGTTTCTGAAATCTCAGATATAAATAATGCTTCGGGCGCCTCATTTATTACTGGTGATAATAATGTAAATGATAATGTTACAATGAAAGATTTGTCAAACCCCCTAACAAATAGTAAGGAACCCCAAAAACCTAAAGATTATATTAACTACCGCACACAGTATGAATCTACAGACCTTGGACCTTACGTTATTCATGTCCAAAGAGTTATTACATCTCCGACTGATAATGTTACTCTACATCCAGTCTCGTTTGGGCGATTCCTTAAAAATAATACTTTTAAAAATATAATTGATGGTAGCCTCAAGAAAATTGGACGCAACCGATTATCTCTATCATTTTCGGACCACAATGACGCAAACCACTTTATTAATGACCCTAATCTCTCAAATAAAAACTTCAAAGCTTTTATCCCATCATTTAACGTTTCACGAGTAGGCGTAATTAGAGGTGTTCCCTCAGACTGGTCACCTGAGGAAATTGCTAATAATGTTAAGGTTCCCATTGGTTGTGGAAAAATAATAAAGGTTAGAAGAATAAACCGTAAAATAACTATTAATGATAACACTACCTGGAAACCAACAGAGACAGTTGTCGTAACTTTTGATGGACAGACTTTACCGAAACGTGTCTACGTTTGTTATAATGCTCTCCCAGTAGATTTATACATTTACCCTACTATACAATGCTATAAATGCTGTAGGTACGGTCATACTAAAATAACTTGCAGATCCAACCCAAGATGCTTTAAATGTGGAAAGGATCATTGTGGAGACTCTTGTACTAGCGAGGCTGATTTCAATGCTAATTGTTGTTTATGTAAGGGATCTCACTTTGCCACTAGCAAATCATGCCCAGAACATTTAAGACAAAAAAACATTAAAATGTTTATGGCTCAAAACTGTGTCTCTTATGCCGAGGCATCAAAAAATTATCCCCCGGTCTCCAAATCATATGCTGATGCCATCTCAACACCTATTAAAACTGCTCTTCATCCACTTTTGAAAAAAAACTTAGATTTGCAAGAACAATCCCATAGGTCATACAAAAAAACAATATTTCAGAAACCTAAACCCCATACAAAAGTCAGTAAGAGTTATGACTATGATTTCCAAAATTCAGTTATTAATGAATATAATTCCACTAATTCTAGAGAAAATGGTACTTTGTTGACAAAAAATAATAACAATAATCAAGAATCAGCCTCAATAGGCATGATTATATCTTTTATTAAATTTTTATCTCAGTCCGAAGTAATAACACCGTCCAACGCTGCTTTTATGACAGAAAGTTTAATTAATTATTCTAAATTTAATGGTGATCATGGACAGTCAAGCCAAAATTCTTCAATGGAACTCGCAGAGCATCACCAACAAGAAAAGTGAATTAATTCACTTATTAAATAAATATGAGCCATTTTTAGTGGCTCTTTCAGAAACTTGGTTAAGACCAAGTTGTACTTTTAAATTCTCTGGATACACTAGTATCCGAGAAGATAGATCTGATGGTTATGGAGGTGTAGCCATCATGATCAAAAAAGGATATAATTTTTCCATTGTTAATCTTCCTGTACATACTGTAAATATGTCTATATTAGCTGTTAATGTAAATAATATTTGTTTCGTGTCACTTTATATTCCACATCCAAATTTGAATATTTTGACAGAACTTAATAACCTATTAGCCATACTACCTAAACCCTTTATTGTGTTAGGTGATTTTAATTCTCATCATCAAGCCTGGGGTTGTTCCTCCAGTAATTATTATGGTGAAGAACTTTTGAAAGTCATTGAAGAATTAAATTTATGTATTTTAAACAACGGTTCTCCCACTCGTCGCACAAAACCCTCCGAAGGCAAAAGCGCTATAGACCTGTCCATTTGCAGTCCCAATTTAGCACCTTCTTTGACATGGCACACACTCCCATTTACGTTTGGAAGTGATCACTTCCCCATAATAATAAATTTCCCTTCTGCATATCATAAAACTTCACCTAAATCTACATCATATTTCAAATATAATTTGCATAACCCGGATTGGCACAAGTTTAATAATTTGATGGAAGTTGGTGTTAATGTTTTGCCTAACATTTCCTCATATAATGACTCTTCTTGTGCAGAAGCCTTTACTCAATTAATTATAAAATCAGCTGAAAACACTTTTCCCATTAAAAAACAATTAACTAAGAAAATAAATACGCCACCTTGGTGGGACAAAGAGTGCACAGACGCTATTAAGGAAAGGAAAGCTGCTGAAAAATTTTATTGTAAATAATATTATAAAAACTACTCGTCGATTATTAAAAAAGAAAAAAGCTGAAGGTTGGAAGAAATTCTGCTCTTCCTTATCACCCCAAACAAAACCTTCAAGTGTATGGTTAAACATAAGAAAATTTAGATCTGCATATAAGGTTTCTAATAATAATGAAATGTGTCCATTGTTAATAAATCAGCTGATAGATCATCTTGCTCCACCTACAGTACCAGAATGTATCCTTTCTCTTCCTTCTACTTCTTCTTCAGACAATTTTTCCCCTTTTACGTTATTTGAGCTTAAAGGTATCCTTCAAAATGTTAAAGACTCTACTCCTGGATGGGATAATATTAACTACTCATTTTTAAATAACATGACTGATAAATCTCTATCATACTTATTAAAGGTTATGAACTCCCTTGTTTCTACAGGTAATATACCTCAGACATGGAAGTCACATTCTGTTATCCCTATCCTTAAACCTGATAAAAACCCTTCTGACCCTTTTTCATACAGACCCATTGTGCTTTCATCAGTTATGTTGAAAATTCTAGAGCACCTTGTCAAACTTCGCTTAGAATGGTTTATTGAAAGCAGAAATTTATTAAGTCAAAGTCAGTATGGTTTTAGGAGAGGAAAGAGCACCATAGATAATATTAGCTTACTTATAACTGATATTAGATTAGCTTTTACTCATAACAAATCTGTTTTAGCAGCTTTTTTAGATATATCCTCAGCATATGATAATGTAATTCTATCAATTCTGAAAAATAAGCTAGTGAAATTAAACATACCATTTTATTTAATTAATGTTATTATGAATATTGTATACAATAGAACTATTAATTTAGCAAATGACCCTAATAATTTAAAAAGACAACAATATAAAGGTCTTCCACAAGGTTCTGTTTTAAGTCCAATCCTTTACAACATATACTCATATGATATAGAAACTGTAGCAACTAGCAATGTAAACGTTCTTCAGTATGCTGATGACCTCCTTTTATACTCAACTGACAAATCTATACAGATGGCTTGTGATAATCTTTCCATGTCTATTCTATCCCTACAGACTTGGCTTAATAACAATGGTCTTGATATTTCTGTTTCTAAAAGTTCCATAGTTTTATTTTCTCGCACAAAATTTCCACCCCCTATAAATATTACTTACAAAAATAGTTCAATTCCTGTTAAATCGAAAACAAAATTCTTAGGTATAATACTAGATAATAAACTCCAAGGACTAGATCATTGTGAGTATATAGCAGCAAAGTGTGAACGTAATATCAATTTAATGAGATGTGTTTCTGGGGTTTGGTGGGGTGCACACCCATCTACATTAAAACTTATGTATAATGCATTAATAAGAAGTTTATTGGATTATGGAATGTTTTTACTAGAACCATGTAGTAAGATTGGTCTAAAGAAAATTGACTCTGTTCAAATTAAAGCATTACGAATTGTTCTAGGAGCAATGAAATCCAGCCCTGTTTCTGCCCTACAAGTAGAATGTGCTGAACCTCCATTACATTTACGACGTAAATATCTATCTGACAGGTTTTTCCTTCGCACTTTGGAATCACAAAATCACCCTCTGCTTACAAAGCTCTCTAGTCTTAGTGATTTAATGTCAGATAAGTATTGGAAACACAAAACAATCCCAGCCCTTGTATACAGCTATATGAAATATCACAGCCTTAAGCCTTTTACTTTTACATCCCCTATAAATCCCTTATATAAACACAATTATGAATCATTAACTCTGCAGCCTATTGTAGTAAATTTAGGTATAGATAAACAATCTTTGTATGCCAATCAATATTTTAACAATATTATCAATGAAAAATGGGAAGATTTTCATTTGATTTTTACTGATGCATCCAAAAATAATAGTAATGTTGGAATAGGTGTATACCATAAACAGTACAATATTGTTCAAAAAATCAAATTTCCACCGGAAGCATCTGTATTTACAGGTGAATGTTATGGACTTTATAAAGCTGTAGAGTACATACACATTATGAAACTACCCAAGTGTATGATTCTGACTGATTCACTGAGTGCTCTACATTGTTTGCAAAAGTTCCCTTTAAAATCCAAATTTATTCCTCCTATTATTTTAGACTTAAGAAATCTTTTATACAAATGTACTTTTAAATATAATCATATTATTTACTTTGCCTGGGTTCCAAGCCATTGTAATATCACTGGAAATGAGCGAGCTGATCGGTGTGCTAAAGAGGCAGTTCAGTGTGGTGATTTATACCCCTACATTAATTATTGCCATGATCTAGCTGCTCTCCCTAAACTCCATCTTAAGCAGTCATGGCAAAGTGTCTGGGATAGTGGTACATTGGTGAAAGGCAAAACCTATTCCCAATTACAACCATTGATACCTTCTAAACCTTGGTTTTCTGTAGTGAAATTAAATAAGTTGTCAACATCTGTTATCACCAGAATGAGGCTTGGTCACACTAATTCACCTGAACACCTCTTCAAGCTACACATCAAAGATAGCAATGTTTGTGAGTGTGGCACTGATATTGGAGATCTCAATCATATATTTTTTGCTTGTCCTAAATACAATCATTCATCATTATATAACAATCTATATTCTAATGACATTCCTTTACCTACATCCATTCTAACCCTGTTATTAAATCCTTGTATGTATAATATTCTTTCATTATTCATTCAAGAAAATAATATTAATATTTAAGCGTAGTTAGATACATTTAGTATCTAATACCAAATTAATATTAACCCACTTGTAAATATTATACAAATAACTAAGTATTATCTCTGTATATATTTATTTAAATATTATTGTTGTAAATAATTTATAATTTTAGTATCTATGTTATTTTGATTACTTTCTGATCCTCTATTTTCCTGTCAATCCAAATTCCAAATCCTAGTTTATTGTCTAAAATATGTTTCCTCGTTTTACTTGATCATGGCAGTTGCTTAACGCCCATGCCAAAAAGAAAAAAAAAAAAAAAAAACCTAAAAAATTTAAATCAATCAGACGTTACGTTAGTTTTTATACTTTGTAAAAGAGTTTAATATTACAAATTTAGTACTTCGTCTCTGTGTATGTTATACTTAAATCGATGTAAAATAAAAAGTTATTGTGTGGTTTACGAAGTCTGTGATATACCTATTTGTACCTGCTATAAGTGTAAACCGTTCACAACTTTACGGAGGTTTTTTTAGTATATGTATTTTCAAATTTATTTTCTACGAATTTTAAATTTTAAAATTACGTAGAAGAGAAACGTTTAAGCATGGAAAACGACAAATACACAGAAATAACTTCTCAATTAGATGCCAGACAAATATTAAGATATCTTAATAGTTTGGGAATACATAATATAAGCGGAGAAGTGTTAAAGTACTTTATTACAGGTAAATAAAATTGTTCAAATTGAACGTAATCAGGCTAGTTTATGTAAAAACTCCAAACTAAATTCTGCGCGGGTGTGCAGGGTTTTCCTACACACTAAACAGTGGCTCCACTACATTTACATTTCCCACGACGCTGTAATTATCTCTTACAGGATAAACAGAGAAGACCAAATATCATACATCACGATCTCTGAGAATTTGTCTTACTTCCTGATGTTGGTGACTTTCCTTACATACATGCTGTGTATGAATCCAACTTACCTATTTTTGCTTCCTTAGCAACATGATTTTTTTACTATCATCTTCTAGTTAAAGAGTAGCAACAGCAACAACACACCAATAACTTCTTTGTTATTGCTTTATATATAAAAAATCGTAACCAAAACCAAGGAAGCTGCTTATTTATTTGAAATAATTTAATTTAAAAGGGATAGTGATAAGTTGGCACAATGCATTTCGACCATTAATTCACAGATAAGTTACCACTAAAATTGGAATATCTTTAACTTATTATTTTTGTGTTATAACACCCACCCCGTGCTTGGGAAATTGGAAAAACCTTAAAACAACAAAGAAAAACATCGACACGTGGGATTTGAACCTGCGACCATCTCCCTAAAGCCCTTCATATCCCGCATGTCGATGTTTTTCTTTGTTGTTTTTAAGGTTTTTCCAGTTTCCTAAGCACGAGGTGAGTGCTATAACACAAAAATAATTAGAAATACGAAAGCACTGATCAAAATTATAAATGTGAATTTCATCTGTAACAATGAACTCATTTAACTAGTTATACATATGTACAGCTGGCGATCAGTACAATCGACATAATCGATCATATAGCAAAGAAGATTTTCGCTGCCTCGAGCCTGTCGACACTAGCTCAGATGGTTGCAGGTTCAAATCCCGTGTGTCGATGTTTTTCTTTGTTGTTGTTAAGATCTTTAACTTAGACCAGACACTGATTATTACATTAAATAGTTTGATTATATATAGGTAAATAAATAAATACTGCTGAATAAAGTATACAAATTGGTAAAAGTGGCTTGTGTACCTTACAATTTATCACAATTATTTTAGATTTTACACTTTCAATTGTTGGCACAGTGCAATTCCATCATTATTAGTTAAAACTAGGTTATGATCACTTTTATTTGCAGTGAAATTAAAATACAAGTGATCATAACCTAGTTTTCACTAATAACAATAATTAGTTTTTCAATACTAGTATTTTGAATGAGCTCTCTGATTTTCTTGCCTGTATAAATTTCTGCTAATAAAGTATTTTCTTGCATTTAGAGCTTACAGTAGCTTTAGAATATTTTAACTAAATACTTGACGCAAAGTTTTCCGCATAAGATACTACTAGGAAAATGTGCTTGTTTATATAAGCACCTTCACACCCATATCCCCGAAGAAGTAGGCAGAGGCAAAACACACCCATGATAATCCAACAGTATTAAGTCCCTTAGTGTGATGATGGCCACCTCCATCATTCAAATCTCAGAAAAATAATATCAGTGGACAAATTACACTAATGATCTAACCCCGAAACAAGCAAATTATTTGCTTATGATATAGAAGTTAGTCAATAATCTTAATATATATAAGTTACATTTAGGGCAATTCAAGTATTACATAAGCACTAAAGGGGGGACGGGGGGTCTTCCCTTTGCTTATTTTTGATGACAAGGGGGATGGGGGGGTTATAGATGGTGATTACTTCAGCAGAATTCATTTTTTTACTTTCCGAGTTTTTTATATATTTACTGCTTGCTACATTAAATGTTTACATTAAACTCTTTTATCTTTCCTACTGCTACTAATTAAAATGCCACTCATGAATCAATCACACATCTGAGGAACAGATTTAAAAATTAATTTACAAATACCCTGAGGATGCTTGTGTAAGCGAAACCGGTCGGAAATAAAATATAATTATCGTATTGTGAAACAGTACAAGTGTTATCAGTTAATAAATATTGTATTTAAATTTACAAATGTTAACATAAGCAAGGGGGGAAGGGGGCAAGTGATTTGCTTACTTTTGCTGCCATGGGGGAGGGTGGAGTCAATAATTGTAAAAAATCTGCATACGTAATACTTGATCGACCCCTTTGTCCACGATGAACTCCTTAACCACTGATCGATTTCAATGCAATTTTGTTGATTTTACTGTTTGTTCCAACTTAAAAGATAGGATGGTTTTCATCTCAAATATTCCCCTCCCCCCTCCCCCTCCTTCTCATATACCCAACCGAAATATTCAATACAAGTAATTTGTATGGCAAAACAATGTTTGCCGGATCAGCTAGTATTATATATTTTATTGACTAACTTCTATATACAGTGTAAGGGATGGTTTACTGAAAATCGAAACCATAGATTTGGACCATGACTCTAAGATGAACTGTTCGAAATTGGTCTGATTTTTTTTTTTTTGACTTGTATAATTTAATTTATTCTAATACTTTAAATGCTTTTTTCTAAAAAAACAGTAAAATTTAATGAAATACACAAAATAAGTAATGTATTATATGCACCACATTCCACGTCAAATAAATGGTTGGTTCATTGGTTATGTGGTTGTAAAGATTCGGGGCAATTGACCCTTGTCATTGCATGATGTGAAAATAAGATAAATCATAAAATGTGAATTTTGCATTTCCCACCAAAAAGGAAATGCCATCGGTAGACTATCCCTTACATCCTGTCTATCAATCTATCAAAGCGGGCTATACTGCACTTAGCCATACTACAGGCCATTGTGCGTCTTTCCTATAGTGACTAATCCTGCCAACCCACCTCCCTCCAGAAGTTCAGGACAGTATGGGGTTGCTCAAACATCTCCACATATATCGTCCAGTCCTTCAGTAACTGAGCCCTTAGGTAATTTAGCTCCACCCACTTCAGCAGCACGTGGTGTGGTTTTTCGTCACTGTTCAAGCATGCTCTACATAACGGACTATCTGTTAAGTCCATTGTATGCTTGTGTTTATTCATTGGACAGTGTCCCATTATCAGACCACATACTCTGGGTGCTTTTTGTAAAAGTGCAAAGTTGAGGTAGCTAACCCTTGAATAATGGGATGGTCGACCAATAAGAGATGGCATTCCCTGGAATGCCTGTCAGTTGAACAAAAGTAATCTAGTTGAATTGCCAAAAGTTATTATCATTGCAATTTGTAATTCTTAGTTGGTGAATAGAGTGAACTCTATACATTATAATAATAATATTTCATCATTAATTTCATATATTATTTTCAGATTTAAAGAAACTTATTAAGTATGATCTAATGCACAAAAATGAGCAAATAAATGACCAAAGTACGGAAGATATTCTTATTGGCCCTGAGAGATTACATAGTGCCAGTACTTTTTCATCGAGAAGCAGATCTAAATGTCAAAAGCCTGGCCAATTGATTTGCAATAGAGAAAACAATTATAGACCAAGGCCTCTGAGTGTGAGAAATATTCACTCGGCTCCTAACTTAGGAGAGCAAAAGATCAATGAGAATATACCAAAACGAGCATGTTCCTGTGCTAGAATTGAAAAGAAATCTGACACACCAAGAGAATTACCCAAGTCTTCAACTGCTGCAAATAGTAATAGTAAATATTCTTTATATGAATATTAAATTTCAACAATTGAATTTAACTGACAAATATCTCAAAAACTTCTGAACCGATTTTTAATGAAACTTAGACTGTTTCCTTAGTTGAAATATACCTGATTTAATACAAAAAGAATGATTTCGATGTGTAATACGATTTTTGGATGTGCTTTTAGCAGGGATGGAAGGTACACCGCTGATGTTGAAAGAAGAGTGTGTTCAGGGAACAGAGTGAAGGGAGCGTTAGAGAGATTACTTAATAGCACAATTTTAAGTCAGGGTGCCCATCTAGCCCTGCATAATCATGTGCTTATCCCAATGCTATTGTATGGAAGTGAGAGTTGGTTATGTCAGAAAGGGTATGAAAGTAGAATCAACGCGGTCGAGATGAGGTCGCTAAGAAAAATATGTGGTGTGACAGTCGCGGACCGGGTTCATAATGTCAAAGTCAGAGAGGTTAGGTTTGAAAGAAAGTGTCGGTGTAAAGATGAGAAAGGGCATGCTCCGTTGGTTCGGACATGTAGAAAGAATGGTAGATGAAAGGTTAACAAAACAGATATACAATGCGAATGTGGAAGGATGTAGGTACCGGGGAAGACCAAGACTGACATACCACAATCAGATTGATCGAGTACTGTCCAAAGGTGGTGTCAAGAGTCTTCGCAACCGGCGTGTGTGTATGAAGAGAGTGATGAATGTGGAGGAAGCGAGACAAGCCTGCAAGAATCGTGATGTATGGCACTCGGTTCTCTCTGCCTACCCCGTAAGGGATCTGACATGAAGATATGTCATGATTTCGATATAGGTTTGAGTTCTCGCAAAATTCATAGACAAACACACATATACTTACAATATTTAGTATACATGCTTGTATGCCAAAATGGATCATCATACTTAAATATTATCCAATTCTAACAATATTACATACATTTCAAACTGATAACCTCCTTTTTAAATGGCTTTTTTATCAGTTGAAAATTACATAGTGCATATTAATGTTAAATTGATCTATATATAAACATTAGTACCTTAACACTATGATAAGCTTATCATTGAGCCTGTAATGTTTATTTTTAAATATTTTGTAAACACTATTATTGATCCACTAAGTGTAAAAATCTATTGATCGTACTACTTGGTTTCTACCTTGAACAACCTTCATATTTTAAAAATATTGCAGTTAAAAAAGCATTAAAACATTAACAGCAAACACACAAAAATTATGTCATAATGAAAAGTTCATTAGTCACTTGTTTGATATTTAAATTTCAGTTATAAAAGTACCAAAACCACCTGTAAAGAAGAAATGTGACCCAGTTTCCTTGTATCATTATTATACTTCTATGTGGGCAAAATACAAACCCAATGTCCCAGGTGAGAATGACTGGGCGGATTTAAGATGGCACATTAGACAAAAGATGGCAGGGAGTATTCCTTCACAAACTTCAAATAAGGTGTGTAATTTTGTAACTAAAGAAATACATTCTCATATAGATATTGTTTTTTAAGTATTTTCCTCCATGTTGGTTCGGACCCCTTTGAAAAATAGACCTTCTGCCAGGACTGTTTGTAAAAGGTGAACTAACCGTTCTTGCCGTAACCGTCAGTGTGTGTCATGTCAGAGAGAGACGCTTGTCTTTCCATCAGGAGAGCCATCTGCTTGTTTACTATCTAATGATACAAAAAAAAGTAGGAAACAATCTTGTTCAAAACGTTAAGTATTTTGAGCATACTCATGGTGCAAACAGACATCTGGCCATTCACAATTATTTTTTTAATTATGTATCTTCACGCCCGTATAGCCCATAGGGAAGGGCAGAAGTGCAACCAATGCACCCACGAATATCCGAAGATACTTAGTTCCACAATGTTTTAGGTGACAAGCCTAGGGCTAACTGGGTACTTATCCAATCCCGAACAACATTGTTTTTGTCGGAAAACTGAAAAAACATATTTTTGATTTGCCCAACCTGGGAAAGGATTCCAGTTTTTTAAATCACTTGTTTTGTATATTATACTTAGCAAAAATTTTTGAAAAGTATTAAATGTGTTTATAAAAATGTTATTCTTTGTATAGTATCTTCACGCCCATATCCCTGAAAAGGTAGGCAGAGGTACAACCAGTGCACTCACATTTAACGGAACATACTTAGCCTTACAATATGATATTGCCACCTATCATAGCCTATCGCCACACTTATCCAATTCCAGGCTACGTTGTCTTTATCAGAAAACTGAAAAAAAACACATTTTTAAGTGTCCAACCCGGGACCTCATATAGTCATCACCAACATCAGACCACTAGACCACATAGGCGATAGTATATATAAATACAAATTCTATAGCTACAAGTCCAGAAAAGTGCTTGAACTTGACATGTTGAAAGTAGAGCACTCTTAACATTCTGCTTATGAAGCATGCAGTTATTAAATCATAAGACTATAAAGTTTCATTATCTGAGGGACACAAAAATATTATAGGAAATTTGAGTCACCTGATATAGAAAACTGCCTTTTAAAATGGTTCAAATGGATGTTAAGATAATATTCAATAAAATTTACGAATTATAAGTGTGTATAAAGTGTAAAAAAAGCAGATAAATATAACATTTCTTAAATAATTATTTTTCTTTTTAAGAGTAATATTTGTCATGTACATAATACAGACATTTATTTATTCACTCCAGATTAGCTGTATCATTTATTTAACCTCTGTGATCTATAATGTCTTTTTCTGCACATCTATAAGCTAGAAACTCGGATTAGTGAGAAACCTTTATAAGCAGAAAAAAGATTGTGGTACCTTGAACTATCAATTATCCAGGTTTGACTCTACGCCACTATTGGGAGTCACAACATAAATTAAAAAAATTATAAACGAATACTCAGACAGATCCTCATAGATGGCTCCGTTTCTTGTGCGACATACCTTAGATAGTTTTGCTCACACTAAAACGGTTTGTTGAGTTTTCTTAAGGTTTAAGCTCACCCTGCATAAAGAAATGCTATGCGTTATTACTTTATTCAATTGTCAGATTGCTATTATTAAATCACATATGTTGCACAGTTTCATGTGGAATCATAAAGTTAGAATAGATCCAAGTAGTGTTACTACATACTGGCAGTACTTACAAATTTTATTTTAAAAATTTGTTTGTTTGAAAACCATTACACAAAACAGGTCACTTGTATAATATTCAAAATATGTCTTACGTGTCTTACAAAATATATCTAGGCGGATTAAGTATACAATATGTAGTGTGGTTTTACCCCATCCTCCCCTCCTAATAGCCTGCCCAAATACTTGTCAAATACCTGTCAAAATCAATCAGAAAACTAAACAAAAATTTCAAATGTATTGTTTTCTTTTTATTTCAGATTATTGAACACAATAAGGAAAATGTTAAAAATAAAAACTCTTGACAATTACTTCATTGTAGCACTTTAATCTATACATTACTATAAATTTGTTATTTACTTAATTTAATAAATTGACTGGAGTTTATCCATTAATCATACTTGGTTTAATTTATATTTGGCCTGTTGTTGCATCGTGTTAGAATGAAGATGATGAAGAATCTTTTCCTCAATTTTTTCTGCTGCAGCTTGTGTTAACACAAGGGTATCATGTTTCAACATGGAATATACATTGAGTCCATATACAGGCATTATATTCACATGCTGTAGCTGATCAGTAGCCACTGATATATTCCTGGGTGCTATATCAGTACTGCAAAAAAAAACTCAATTATTGTTTGTTTATAAAGATGACTGAATGAAAACTACTGGTGGATTAGTTAGATTAATAAAAATTCATATTTATACACTTTACATTTGGTGTAAGGTACCTATTTTTTAAAACACATTTATCTTGGTCTGACAACACTATTTGTATATGGATGAATTATAGAATTTTGCAGCGACATATACAACAAGGCTCCCTAGCTTTGCTTCGCTATTTTGTGCATTTGAATAAATTTAAATATCTTTATCATTGATATAAAAACCCAAATGCACAATCAGTGTCTCAAAAATGTCCCCTAAAAATGAGCAAATAATTTTAAATTGTGCCCTCATTTCAATTACAATTGCTTTGATTGTGACACTCATTTTTATTATATTTTGTACATTGCTTTTTAAAATCAACTATAAATATTGCGCTTAAGGTCGAATAAGTTTTTGCCAAATCTATAACTACTTATGTGAATTTTGCATCAGATTTGAGTGTCAGTTTTGTTCGGGACTGTCCATCTTGGTTTTTTTATATCAATGATCTTTATTAATATTCTGAAACTAAAGAATGTTTTTATTTGTTGCATTCACCACTTATCCCTAAAACTATGAGTCGGATTTGAAAAAAATCTTTTTGTACATAATAGCCATATTTAAGAGAAAGGCTATAGGCTACTTTTTACCCAACTCAACAAAAAGAAGTAATGATTTTGGTTCACATTAACAGTCACAGATAACACACGTCCATACTAATATTGTAAATGCAAAAGTAAATTTTTTGTCTGTCTCTTCATGCCTAAACTACTGAACCGATTTATAAAATTTGATACAAAGTTATTTTGAGACCCGAGCAAGGACATAGGATATATTTTATCCCGAAAATCCCATAGGAACAGGAACTATGCAGATAAAACCCAGGGACTTTTATTTTAGATTTTTTTTCACATGGATGAAGTCATGGGCACAGCTAGTCTTTTACAAGTGCAAGGAGTCTTGTAAATTTAAAATCTCTGTAACAAGTGCAAGAATGAACTCTTTGGAAATTCATTTTTTAAATATTTAAGAAAAATCTGATTAGATGGGTAAGGGGCACCTAAGCATTACTTTTGTTATAATTAAAATTCACAACATATTGCTTACTTTATTTCTTAAAAATCACAAGTAGTTATTGAAAACAAAAAATATAAAATAAATGTTTATTTTTCAATAACAAAACTAATTGAATTATTAGATACATATATCCTATCTGTAGGACAAGAAACTTGTGAACCAAAAACATATATGGGCACTACACAAAGGTTTATTTTGAGCACAAATTTTTAGTTTTTTGTAATATCTAGGCTTTTGGTAAGAAAAGTCTTTTGCTTATAATATTTTTAACTCCGCAACAGCTAAATTAACAGATACCCTACTGAGGGATCATAACAAAGTCAATAAAGATTTTCACAAAAAAATTATAATTTCAAGAAAATGTAAAATACAAATAAAGTTTAAATTGAAAATGTGTATTATTCAGTGAATAGCTAGAAGTCTGCTCACTAAACCTGGGCAAAGTCAGTTACTTTTCAGAATTAGTTCACCAACTCTTGCTCAGTAAAGTGAAATTCATCTAAATCTCTATGCAGTTCACTTTACCGCAGTGACTCAATACGAGATTAGATTCATGAAACTGATTTATAACATTTTCATACAGTTCATGAATGAATCAGAGTGAAATTTGTAAGATATTAGAGTTATGATTGAAAATGTAATGTGAATATTATGAATGTGGCATTGGTTTATAGTACATACCTAATTATTGCACTCAGAGTTCATGAGTTTGGATAGTTTCCATTAAAATTACCTTCATGAATAATGTAAGAAATGTAAAATCAATTTGTTGTAAAAAATATAAAGTGCCTGGAGCTAATGAGATAGGTGAATTATATTATCTGGGTATAATAAGGTGTAATAGAGTAAAGGTGTACATTGCACACCCTTAATAAACATTTTCTTATAATCTTTTTATAAAAAATAAACTCACCATCATAAATAAGCAACACCTAAGTAATTTTAAACTTATAATTAAGACAGATACTTACTCATCTACTAAAAGAACTGAAGGTCCCCAATTTCTTTGTTCAATTAATTCAATTAGATAATTAACATTATCAGTGGGCAATTCTAAGTCTTTAACTACATGTAAATCATCTTGTGCAAGCTTTGTGGATAAAGTTGATGTTAATCCATGTAACCTCACATGAAATGGAAGCATGAAGAAATGAGTGGTGCCAGAACGGGGCCCGTGAATAACACCACCTCCTTTAAATAGAGGTGATCTGATTGAGCCGTGACGTGCGCGTCCTTGTCCTTTTTGTGGCCATGGTTTTCTGCCACCGCCACGTACCTCAGCTCTAGTTTTCGTATGGGCCCAAGAAACCCATCGGTATTTTTTTTGCCAAACAACATTTCTATGGATTATATCAATACGTGGTACAGCAGCATATACCATAGGGTGGAGTTCAAACAAACCAAGTTTCTTTTCCTGAACTGTGTCTAAATTTTCTATCCATACTTCTCGGGGTTTAGTGTACTGTGGTGGATACAACCAATCTTTTTTCGTAACACTGAGAGCATCATTCGAATTTTCTGTCACAGCAGAGGCTACGGAAAATGATTTAACTTGTGGAATTATTGAAATTTGCAATCTTTTTATTGCATTTATTAATAGGGCACTCATTTTATATACTTATTACCACTAATTACTAAAATATTTTAAGTTTCCACTTTCCACGGCAAAACGTCATTTTAGACAGCTCTAGATAGTGATGTCAACTCGATTTACTAACTCGAGTTGTGCTTAAATCGAGTTGACTCGGGTTAGATTCTCCTTAACTGGAGTTAGAGTTGCAAACAAGGAACTTATATACGATAACTGGAATTGTTACGAAGCAATATTTGAAAAATAAAAATGTATTTTATTTCGTTACTCATACAGTTGACATTTGTTTCTTACTTAACAGAGGGGAAAAACGTTCTGAGCAAGACAACGACAACAGTGGATGCTGTCCCTTTCTTGCAATTGCCAGTGTGAATAAAACTATCTGTTGGTAGCTTTTTATATATTCGGCAATCGTTAAATCCCTTTTATTCATACACGTTGATAAAAACATTAGCATAAAATGTATTGTAATTAACACAGTGAGTTCTAAAATGTGCTTATTTTAATTATTACGTAATTACTTATGCAATGAAAAAACTGTTTCTAAAATTAGTAGAATTACTTAGTAGTAATTTGCAAACTACGCATGGCCGCATTTATATATGGCGATTGGCGCTTTATTTAGTAGAAAGAGACACACTCCACCTATGTCGTGATACTCTTCGTGACGATTTTGAAGCGCGCGTGAAAATTCCGGGTAGAATGTAACTTCCTTGGTTGCAAATTCTAAACTATCGCCGTGCGCGAGCAACCGAGGAAAGCAAGTGATTGTTCGTAAGTGCGATTTGTTGATCATGTATGGCGGCCCATAGACCTACAATAACATTGCACAATATTTTTATTGTGCATTATTATTGAATATTCCCTGTGATTCCAAATGTTCAATAAATTTAGTCAATAAAATAGAGAAACCAGTCTAAATCAATATTTTAGTGCGAGCAACATGTTTGACGACGAAGTTTTGACTTTGGTTTTAGAGTTTTAATAGCCAGAGAGTGGACGAGTAAATTGTAAAAAATGTTAAGATTCATTCCAATGTATGGGAAATACGATCACGTTAATTATATTAAAAAGAAACATCCAAATGTTAATTACTGTTGGAAAAAATAATATTCAAACTTGGCCGTCATTAGCGAATGGAAATAATATTTCCGTTGAACCATCTACATCGGAGGGTCCTTTTTTAAACAATGAGGCAAACTCTGTCGTGCTTGACCGCTAAACATAGAAGCTTATTCTAAAAAGTTATAAAACATAAACATAAAAACAGAAGTTTATAAGAAATACTAAAAACCACTTTTTACCACCTACTCAGTGTAGTAATGATAATTGTCACAACATAATTAGGTGAAATAACAATTTATATAAAAAAAACATTCACAAACAATTATCCTATTCAAAGCCTCGTCCTGCTAACTCGAGTTCAACTCGAGTTAAGTGAATTTTAACTCGAGTCGTGTTTATTCCGAGTTGGCACATCATTAGCTGTAGGCACATCCATGAAGGCATGAACCACGAAATTAAATCAAGGAACTTACATACGATAACTGGAATTACTACGAAACAATATTTGAAAAATAAAAATGTACTTTATTTCGTTACGTATAAAGTTGACATTTGTTTGTGATTAAAAAAGTGTTTGTATTTCCGATAGGTATATTTGTCTTGTCAAATCTTTTCAGTTTTTACAATTTACACGTCCACTCTCTGCCTATTGAAACTCGTTCTAAACGTGATTTATTTTAAGGTCCCAGTGTTTTTAAATATCCTAATTAAGAACTGTTATAAACTACCAAAAAGCAGAGCTTTGTAAGGGCTCGCAAAGTTATACTACCTAGTAACATTGTTAGGAAAGTATTTTTATGAAAATTACATGTTTTAATGTTTATAATGATCTAACCTAAAAAACTCCAGCGTATTTTTCCCAAACAGTTTCCATTCCCATCAAACATTTCCACCAAAGGCGTCGTTTGGCTTTGATCTAGGAGAGCGCAGGAAAATAAAACCAAAATAAAAAAACACGTTTCTATGACTACATTTTTAGTACTTACAAGAAAAATTCTTTAAAATTTTCTTGATTAATTAAAAACACGATTTTAATTATTATCAATGTTATCAACACTGAACAAGTATCAAGGTTATATACTAAAATTTTACACCATATTTTCTGGTCTACCTATAATATAGTACGGTCTACCTATAATATGTAGCAACTCAAGATCCATCTCGCGTCACCACTTCGCTCCTAAAGCCTAATATTGATAGAAATCAATTTTTATTTATGGTAGCTTTCTTGTAAAAGAATTTTCAAGGAAAAATGGGTATTGAAAATGAAAGTGATCTTATAAAGAAAAACACATTTTTTACATTTCGCTAAGATTACTGAAAAAGAAGATTCCTGGCTTTACTTCAATTTTCGAAATCAAAAATTTTTTTTATTTAATTAACCTCAATATTTTTAGGATTAAAATTGGACTTACCGCAGGCACAAATAATTGGCCGTAGAAACTGAGCGAATAAATTTTTCGAATTTTTCTCTCAGAGAAACTCTCGAGATTCGATTCCCGAGTCAGACAAATCAAAAATGCGTTTTTTCAATTTTCTAATAAAAACAACGCTGCCCGGGATTGGAAAAGTGCCCGGTCGGTGATAGGCTGGTCTCACGTTGTGGGACTAAGACGTATCTTCGGCTAATCGAGGATGCACACGTCGTACCTCTGCCTACCTCTTTGGGGATACGGGCATGAATATACCTTTTTTTAGCTTTTGCCCCTCGGGCTAAGAGTGGAAATTGATCTCAATACAATATTAATCAATTAATACACTTTTACTGTTTCACAATAATTATATTGTGAAAAATCTGTAAACGGTTCACCTTGCAGTCCAATCCTGAAACTTTCCCCTAAATTAAGGTATTATATAAACATATAATGATCTAACCTAAAAAACTCCAGCGTATTTTTCCCAAACAGTTTCCATTCCCATCAAACATTTCCACCAAAGGCGTCGTTTGGCTTTGATCTAGGAGAGCGCAGGAAAATAAAACCAAAATAAAAAAACACGTTTCTATGACTACATTTTTAGTACTTACAAGAAAAATTCTTTAAAATTTTCTTGATTAATTAAAAACACGATTTTAATTATTATCAATGTTATCAACACTGAACAAGTATCAAGGTTATATACTAAAATTTTACACCATATTTTCTGGTCTACCTATAATATAGTACGGTCTACCTATAATATGTAGCAACTCAAGATCCATCTCGCGTCACCACTTCGCTCCTAAAGCCTAATATTGATAGAAATCAATTTTTATTTATGGTAGCTTTCTTGTAAAAGAATTTTCAAGGAAAAATGGGTATTGAAAATGAAAGTGATCTTATAAAGAAAAACACATTTTTTACATTTCGCTAAGATTACTGAAAAAGAAGATTCCTGGCTTTACTTCAATTTTCGAAATCAAAAATTTTTTTTATTTAATTAACCTCAATATTTTTAGGATTAAAATTGGACTTACCGCAGGCACAAATAATTGGCCGTAGAAACTGAGCGAATAAATTTTTCGAATTTTTCTCTCAGAGAAACTCTCGAGATTCGATTCCCGAGTCAGACAAATCAAAAATGCGTTTTTTCAATTTTCTAATAAAAACAACGCTGCCCGGGATTGGAAAAGTGCCCGGTCGGTGATAGGCTGGTCTCACGTTGTGGGACTAAGACGTATCTTCGGCTAATCGAGGATGCACACGTCGTACCTCTGCCTACCTCTTTGGGGATACGGGCATGAATATACCTTTTTTTAGCTTTTGCCCCTCGGGCTAAGAGTGGAAATTGATCTCAATACAATATTAATCAATTAATACACTTTTACTGTTTCACAATAATTATATTGTGAAAAATCTGTAAACGGTTCACCTTGCAGTCCAATCCTGAAACTTTCCCCTAAATTAAGGTATTTTAAGCTCGAAAGAGTAAAAACTATAAGCATAGATTTTTCAGTTCTAAGAAATATTGAAATGTCTCAATTGCTAAGTCACAAAAAACAGCAAGAAAACACGAATGAAGCAACGAAATAATTACACATGCATTCTATTTTGATAAAAATGCCAGTATATGGATTTTTGAAAAACTGTATATTTTGGAAACGATAATCAAATTGATCAAATTTCAAATGGTCAAATTCAAATGGCATTCAACTCAATTTAACTATTACTTTAGCTAAATAATCTGTAGGTTAAAAAATTTCGAAGCAACGTGAAAAACATTTTTTTTCAAAAATTGACCATTTTTATACAATTACCGGTACTTGACGCAGTATTTAAAGGAGAAAAACTGATAAGATTTAAGTAAGTTTGCTAAAAACAACGTAATTTTAGTATTTGAAAAGCAGTAACATTTGAAAATAAGATTCAATTTTGATTTTTAAAACGGCATTCAACGTCTTTTTTTAGTACTAATCGTAGAATACTAAAATATGATTGGTTGAAATATTTCGAAGTTATGTCGAAAAAACACATTCAAAACGACTCAACGATTACTTCCAAACATATAAACCGATTTGATGCAATTTATGCATTAGACGTAATTTTTTTAAGAATAAAGTTTTTGTACTCGATCAGTACATTAACCTGGAAGTTATATTAAAAAAAATCTGTTTCGCCAAATTTTTTTTGGGTTTTTTAAAAATTTCTCAAAATCCCTTAGGCCCATTTGATTCAAATTTTCAGAAAGTCTAATTCGAGTGGAATCCAATCGAATGCCATCAACCGCGTTTCGATAGGTTCAGCCGTTCAAAAGTTATGTGATGTTTACATACATACATACACATACAGACACACTGACGTCATCGCGAAAATAGTCGAAAAAGGTTCCTAGGACCTCAAAACGTGCACATCTGGTGAAAACTCGATTTTTGAAAATCGCAGCAAAATAAGTAACTTCCTTATCTACATACGTAGCGGGAAGTTAAAAAGTACAAGTGTATTAATAGATTAATATAGTATCAAAATGGAGTGAATGAAAATGCATTAATCGAATTAAATCTACCACGCCAAAGTAGCATTTTAACTCGTTAGTTTCATAATAGATGGCATTAGTAGTAATAAAATTCTAATACAACATGTATATTATATTTTTTAAATGTTTATAAAATTGTATTTTAATGGTAGATCATATCTAGACATGAATTCAAACTATCACGTCAAAGCTCAAACCTAAAAGTGCGATACTTTTTCAGTAAAACGGTATCACAGAAGTGCATAGAAAGAATCCTAGTGTAGGGCGAGCGAAGCGAGCCCTAATAAATTATACTTTATTTAAATTCTATTCAATCTGCTACGTATTGTCTTTACGTATGTGAAAAGTAAATAAATAAATACGGTCTTACACGATCAACAAATTGCACCAACGTACAATCGCTTGCTTTCCTCGTTCGTTCGTGCACAGTGAAGGTTCAAAGTTTGTATCTCTAACTCGAGTTAAGGAGAATCTAACTTGAGTCAAGTAGATTCAAGCACAACTCGAGTTAACTCGAGTTGACCCATCACTAAAGAAATTACTTTTTGGTTGTGTGCATGAAGCAGTAATATATCTAATACAAGGAAGTTACATTCTACCCGGAATGTTCACACGCGCTTCAAACAATGACGTGTATAATATTATCACTGGACAGGTTATCCCGTACAAATGACAGCAAATTTTTATGTCATTTTGAAACTCTAGATAATGACCCTTTTTTTTGGCAGAGACACGTGCCCGCGTTAGCTATATAGTTTCAATTTCTTTTTATTAAATAATTTGCGGAGTCGTAGTTAGGTGTGATTTGTGTTGTTTTTGGCTCTGGTTTATGTAAGTATTATTTTCTAACTGACATATAAGTGTTGTGAGCAAGTACAATGAGAGAGGATGACGATCCCCCTGACGGGGGAGGCGTCTTACCATCTGATCCCGTTCCCCTCATGCTGCTAAAAGACATTTAGAGTCTGATTATTCCGAAACCTTTAAACGTAACAAAATTGTTGCAAACGAAAATGTGTACATTTCTCCGGAATTTGATAATTTAAATCTACGCCTGCAGTACTCCACCGATGATATGGGACCTTTCATAGTCCACATTCGCAAATCTGAAAATGACCCCTCGAGCGGCTTTAGTCTAAACGTTTTAAAGGTTGCCCAAATATTATTTAAATCAAAAGTCAGTGGCATTAAAGAAGGTTGCTTTAAGTCAGCGGGTCGTAACCGTATCGCGGTTGAATTTAAGTCTGCAGATGCGGCCAACTCTTTTGTTAGTTCGCAAATAACATCTCCCCACAATCTTGTAGCATCCATCCCCCAGTTCCAAGTGTCTCGAATGGGCGTCGTAAAAGATATCCCCACAGAATGGTCTTTAGAAGATATGGTCCAAGGCATTTTACTTCCCTCTAATTCTCTGTGTGGCCCAATCATTAAAGCCAGACGCATCTGCCGAAAGGTTATTAGCCAAGACAAAACAGAATGGGTTCCCACCAAAACTGTTGTTATCACTTTCAAAGGTCAAATCCTTCCAGATAGGATCTTTTGTTTTAACTCTTCCCTACCAGTAACAACTTATCTTCTCCCTACAATCCAATGCAAAAAAAAGCTGCCGATTTGGTCATATTTCCTCACAGTGCAGGTCAAAGCCTCGCTGCTTTGCTTGCGCTCAGCAGCATTGTGGTGAATTGTGCGTCATCCCAGATAATGAAATATCATGTCTGTTTTGTTCTGGCAAGCATAAAGCCATTGATAGCAAATGCCCAGAACACTTCCGGCAAAAATCAATTAAACTGGTAATGTCGGAAGAAAACATTAGTTATCAGGAAGCAGCATCACGGTTCCGCCCCACCCGCCTCTCTTATGCAAACTCCTCTCAATTTAATACAAACTTTAATAGACCCCCCTCTATTTCTTCTCCCCCTCTGCCCTCTCAACTGCCCCCCCTTTCCTCATCAACATCTACGTCATATAGGAAAACTGTTACACTATCTCCTAGAACTCACGCCCCTTTAAACAAATCATTCGACAAGCAAGCTCACGCTGAGATTACTCAAACCCCTAGCACATCTCAACCTAATGGATGTGCCCTTTCATTAGGCCAATTACTCTATGCATCTGGTGAAGACAACTTCATTGAGTTAATACTAAAAACCCTGATTAATGTTGTTCTAAAATTTAATGACCCACTACCGAACAATGTCCGCACTTTACTACAAACTCTTAATTCCATTGTTAATAATAATGGCAGTGAATCTCCTTCAGTGGAATACTAAAAGCATTAGACACAAAAAACATGAAATCACACACCTAATCAACAAATACAACCCTGTCATTTTTGCCATTGCGGAGACTTGGTTGAGGCCGCACCACTAATTTCAGGTGCCTGGCTATGCCTGTTTCCGCGATGACAGAAATGATGGATACGCAGGCTGTACACTTCTCGTAGACACCTGTGTTGTCTATAGTTATATCCCCATCCCACAGCATGACCCTGGGATTAATATTGTTGCTATATATGTCCTAAATATCACTTTTGTTTCAGTATACATTCCTCACCCTTCGATAGCTTTAATCTCTGAACTAAATAGTATTTTATCTAACCTATCTCCCCCATTAATAATTCTAGGCGATTCCAATTGTAAACACACCATGTGGGGCTCACATACATGCGATGTGCCCTCTACTGCCCTTTTGTCCCTTATAGATGATATAAATATTTGTGTATTAAATGATGGATCTCCAACTCGGAGAGTATCTCCTAACCAAAATGTTAGTGCGGTTGACCTTACACTAGCCTCCCCTAATATTATGACAACAGCTTCATGGAGAGTTCTGCCAATATCACTAGGTAGCGACCATTTCCCTATTCTTACCTCTATCCCTAAACAATTCTCCCCTCCACCTACAACACCTCCTATTTTAAAGTTCAGATTATCAGATGCAGACTGGAACCTTTTCAGTAATACTCTTGATGAAAAATTAAGTCTCCTACCTGAAACTGACTCATCCAATGTGTTAGAGACATATTGAACCTTTGTAGACTGCATTCTATCTGCAGCGGATGAGTGCATCCCCCTCAAAAATGCTGCAACTAGTAAGCGGCCTTCTCCGCCTTGGTGGCACTCAGAGTGCACTAGATGTGTTCGTGATCGAAACCTATTAGAAAATACCTTCTCCCTTAATCCTACCATGTCTAACTACTTAAATTTTAAGAAGTCTTCAGCATACTGCAAACGGATTTCAGCCAAGAAAAAAGTTTTGGGATGGCATAAATTCTGTGAGTCCCTGTCACCTCGCTTTCCTTCTCGTCTAGTCTGGAAAAAAATCAAAATCTTTAGGCGCAGTTGTAATAATACCTCTCCTCTTTCAAACGATCCCACTGCATGGCTGTCAAAATTTATAGATAAACTTGCTCCCCCCTTTGTTCCATCCGTAGCTTGTCTTCCAACACCTACAATACCTTCTCTTCTTAATTCCAATGACAGATTTAATGCTCCCTTCTCCTTTGCCGAGTTAGGATGCGTCCTGAGCCACCTTCATGATTCAACTCCTAGTATTGATGGTATTCCATACTCCTTCATAACAAAGTCCTCAAATCTAACAAAATCTCGTCTTCTGGAAATAATTAATAAAATCTTCTTGACTGGGGAGGTTCTTCCTTCATGGAAAACACAAATTATTATCCCTGTACTAAAAACTGGTAAGGACCCAGAAGAATGTACTTCTTATAGACCTATCGCTCTATCATCTGTTATGTGTAAAATAATCTGTTATGTGCAATGCTCGGTCTTTACTGGGGAGGCCATAGCCTTGTTGGAAGCTGTAAGTTATGTACACTCTCATCAACTAAACAAATCCCTAATCTTAACTGACTCCCTCAGCGTCTTGCAGGACCTACTCAAACACCCTCTTCGTTCCAAAAATAATTTCCCTTTAACCTTGAAAATTAAAGACAAACTCTATGAATGCCATAAATCAGGTATTAACGTCACTCTAGCTTGGATCCCAAGCCACAGTGGGATCTCTGGTAATGAGGCTGTGGACTCATGCGCCAGACAGGCTGTCTTTAATGGTTGCCTGACATATAACAAGTGTTTTTCCCGAGACCTTCACTCTTTAACTAAACCCCAGCTAATTAACTCATGGAACCAACTATGGCAACAGTCTAGAAAGGTTAAAGGAATTCATTATGGTAATCTACAACCCTATATTCCTTCATCTCCATGGTTTTTCAAGCACCGAAATCTCTCTAAAATAAATACATCTACAATAATTAGGATGCGACTCGGACATGTTTGTACCCCTGTATTTTTAGCTAAATTGAGAATCAGAGATCACTCAATTTGCGAATGTGGCCTGGGAGAGGGTTCTATGGATCATATTTTCTTTGATTGCCCCAAAATACTAGTCCCCCTATATGACATTCTACCAAAAGAAATAAGCCGTCCAATTAACATTAATTTCTTGCTCACTTTAGTCCATTCCCCCTTTGTTGTAATTCTTGATAAATTTATAACCATTAATAACACCCACTTATGAATTCACTATGTTTGTCCTACAATATAATAAAAACTTAACAGTTCATACAGATAAATCTCAACCATAACTAATGTTGTGGCATTATTAACTGTTGCATGTCTTTCTTATTCAATGTGAGAATATATATACATATATAAGTATTTAACTAACATTTTGTGTTGTGAATTGTCCCCTAACCCTGTACTTGTCCTTTATTTCAGACTCTGCAAAAGTCTCACTGCACCACCTCTATATTACTGGAACCTATAAGCCGTGCCAAAGCCTAAATAAATTCACTAGTCATTGGCAAAATCATCACCATTCTGATGGAGCCATACAACAAAAAAGATTGATTGATTGAAACGCTACACACGAGGATCTCGGGAACTAATTTTGACGTATGCTGTATATCAAAGAGTATAATATACAAAACTATCAGGTTAATAAATGAATTTAGGAATTATTAATTATTAACAGTAAGAATATTGTGTTTGTAACCTATGTAACGCTAGCACCTCATCTAAAACTGTCCAAAATTATGATAACCGTAATCGATAGTTAAGGACCATTATTTTTTTGTTTAATCCCCTTTACGTTAAGTGAACATTCTATCCATGAATTAAATTGCATGGATAGAATGTTCACTTTAAATAGCTAGTGTAAGCTATTTTTTTTTGACACAATTTAAAAAATCAATTATGGGTTTTAAATTAAATTAACACTCGCACACTCCCTGACGATGTTTTATGCGCAAGTAGGAAGTAGGAGCATCTATGTGTGTCTTCTAATTATGTGAGTGTGTATAGTAAAAATGGCACGAATAGTGATTTTACTGAATACCGAATATCCCGCCTCTTATCCAAAGCCCCGAATATTCCGCCTCCGATATTTAATATGATATTTTAACCAATTTATTATTAGGTTTCCGAACAAATCGTATGACAACGCCACATCGAAGACATAGAGAACTAGCATTATGTCAGGTAGACTTCACATATACGCCTTAGTCTTACGTAATACATGAGATGAGACTACTACCATTTGGTGCTCGGTACATTTATTGTAATTGTATGCTTTAATAAACTTATATTCAGAAAATATTGGCCTATTTATCTGTATATTACAGTGCACAAACATAACATTTATATAAAACCTTAACAAATTATACACTTAAACCTTCTTCGTGAAATTTTCTGTCTATAATTGTTGGAAGCTGCGTGAAAATCCGTTGAAGAGATCAAAAAATACTCTTAATAAACTATAAAACACAATGTTTTTTCTTATTTAGATAGCCATTCAAACGGATTGATTGATTGATTCTATGCTTTAAATCGATTGTTTTACATTTATAGACGCGCTCTGTAGAATAAATAAAAACCTTATCAATGTTTAATGATTTGTGAAATAGTCACAAAAACAATCAGATACAAAAACACAAAAATTAATTTATTTAAATACCAAATCTTTTAAATGTTAACCTTTTATTTTTACAATAAGTGAGTCAATTATAAAACAATATTTTACTTGATTTGGTGTTTGTGAATTTACAAGTATAAAGTCGAATAAATTAAAATTCATAGTTAAAGTATAGTCATACCAAATATGTTTTTAATTTTATAGACGTGCCAACGACTCGAGTTAAAATTCGCTTAACTCGAGTTGAACTCGCGTTACCGATTAGTTACTCGAGTTAGCAGAACGAGGCTTTGAATAGGATAATTGTTTGTGACTGCTTAAGTTTTTTTAATAATTGTTGATTCATCTAATTATGTTGTGACTTGTGATAATTATCGTTACTACACTAAGTAGGTGGTAAAAAGTTGTTTTTAGTAATTGTTATAAACTTCTGTATTTATATTTATGTCTTATAGCTTTTTAAAATAAGTGCCTATGTTTAGCGGCCAAGCGTAACAGAGTTTGCTTAAATATTTTTTTTTTGAAAAAGCTAATTCATGTAGATGGTATAAAAATATTATTTACATTCCCTAATGAGGGCCAAGTTAAATATTATTTTTTCCAACAATAACTTTGGATATTTCTTCTTAATGTGATTAAAATTTAAAAAACGTGGTCGCATTTACCATATCTTTGAACAAATCTTAACATTTTTTACAATTAACACGTCCACTCTTTGGCCATTTAAAACTCGTTCTAAACGTGATTTCTTTTAAAGGTCCAGTGTTTGTAAATATCGTAATTAATAACTGTTACTAATAAATAAATTATACTCTTATTTAAATTCTATCTCAATTTTACTGCGTGTTGTCTTTAAACAAATGAATAAATGAAATAAATAAATATTAAATAAATCACGAAATAAAGAAAACTATTTCGTGAAATAAATGAATACGGTCTTACGTATGATCAACAAATCGATACACAAAAACGTACAATCGTTTGCTTTCCTCGTTCGTTCACACACAGCGAAAGCTCAGAGTTTGTAACTCTAACTCGAGTTAAGGAGAATCCAATCCGAGTCAACCCGAGATTTAAGCACAACTCGAGTTAACTCGAGTTAGATATATCCAGTTAATCCATCACTATTCAATAGTTTGCCTTGGCCAATCGCCTCCCGCTGAGGCGGTCATTACGTACTACGTAGTAATTATATACTGTTTGTTATGTTAGGTGATCATCGGCCATTGCTCTAGGCTCTCGGTCTTCGTGTTTCGGACATTAGCTCTCTGGCTCTCATTGGCCATTCAGGAAAATAAATCCTACATTTTTTGTGAATCAACCTATAACATTTATTAAAGTACGTATCATACACAATAAATTGCTTTATTTACAATAATTACCGCATTTCATTCATTATTACAAAGTCATTATTTTAATACTATGTATTAGTGTAAACTAGAAAATGTAAATGTCAAATGATAAAAACCTAAGAACCTAACCTAACACTATAATAATAAACTGACTTTGGAACACCATAATTAGTAAGTACCTATTACCAAATTGGTAGTGATGGTAGTACCAATAATGTGAAATCGGTTCTTTATGAAAATTGTACGCTGGAACTTTAATCAAAGCAGGGAAACTCATTTGAATAGTTTATAATATTACTTGGAACATTTGGATCGAGATTCTATACAAAGCTTAGATCAAGGAAACTACAGTCACAATACTTAATATGCTACTTATAATGGTTATTAGGGAAAGGTCTCTTGTTAAATGTTTGAAAGAACACGCTGCCGCTACAAAAAGTTAAGTATCTAAATAAGATGTGCTCTCCCATTTCTGCGACAAGATAATTATATACACCTTGTTTTGCCATAATTTTATTACAAAGAAAAAAACATTTATTTTCTATTACATGCAACATTTATTATTATTAAAGTGTGTTGATTACATAAAACTATTAAAATATATAAATCTTATTTGAAGTGGTCTCCATTGCCTTCAATCCAGTCCTTTTAAGGCCAGTTATCAATAGAAGCACGCACTCTTTCCCTGGGAAAATTCTTCACTGGATTGTTTTAGGAACTTAAAATTATCATGGCATTTAGAGCAAGCCACACTCTCTAAAACTGATCATAAATCATAATCCAGCGGATTAAGATTGGGACTAGATGACGACCAGTCTTCAACTCTGATAAAGTCCGGAACGTTTGTTTCTTACCAAGATTAGATGGATGGAGCTTTATGATCTGGCGCCGAATCTTGCTGAAAGGACCATTCTTGGTTATTGAACATAGTGTTGTTAAGGGGCTTAACTACCTTCTCAAGTATCAATATGATACACTTTTGTCGATGTTTTGAAACCTTTCTCACAAAAATATGGCTCAGCCACTGCTTCATAACTTACACCCCACCACAGCACCCCACCACAGTACCCCACCAAACTATCACTGAAGTCGGATAGTGCCTACGTTGTAGGCTAAGGCTAATTCCTTCTTTAGAGCTTTAAGCACAAATAAAGTCATTTTGTTTGTTAAAATATTGTTCAATTGTAAAAAAATTCTTATCCGTAAACAAAAATTTTCTGTAGGTCCCCTTTGCGTACTGCTTATGTAGTTGTTTTTATTTTACCACCATATTCTTTTTTAAATTATCAGTTAAGGAATAACCAATGCGTCTCTTATAGATATAGGCTGCAAGTCCAAAGTAATCTTTTAAAATACGCGACATAGTTCTAGGTGCTATCTTCATCTCTTTTTGGAAAGGATTTCTTCGAATTCTTTTTCTTTCTGCTTTGATCGCCTTTTTCACACGAACACTACGTGGACGGCCAGATCTCTTTCTGTTTCAAACAGAAGAGGTTTCATTGTACTTATCAATAGTACATAACATTTGACTAATATCAAGCGTATAGAGTTTTATAAATTGTAATTGGTTCCATACCTACTTTGTGGAATGCAATCATTTTAATATCACAAAATATTTACAATTGGCGCGAAAATCAGAAAACACAATGGACAATCATATAAAAATGACATATTCCAAATTCAAATGTAATATTTTGTTTATTTTTAACTGTAACAATTGTAGCAGTTCAAACAATATACAAACGCTACTGGCCCGCTAGTCCCATCACACTATGACCCTTCAGCGGTACGGACCATGAAGCTGTATTATATCTGGAGGCAGCACTTCTAATACCTACTATGCGTTCCAAATAAGAATAGGACGGTCAGGATGACATATTGCTTCGCATTTTGCAAAAACTTCGTAAATGATGAGTAAGGTGTGTGCAAAAAAATCTAACAAAGAAATACTTTAAAAAAATAATTTCATTCTGTTTGGTATATTTTTTATTTAGGTTCCCCTCAGATTATGTAGCCATGTATTAAAATAAGGTGTAAAATAACTAACACGACTTTTATATATACGTATATTTAGATGAACGGCTAGACTAATATATTTTACTGATTTCTAATGATGAATATTATATTTTAATACTTCTTAGCCCATTCTGGACAAAGACAACCCAAACCCACAAAAATCGCAACAAAATTGGCCCCGTCATTTTTGACTTGTAAGTGGTGTAAATGACACGACATCTTTATATAATTTATAGATGAACAGCTAGACTGATGGTTTTTAGTATTTTTTTATTGATGAAAATACGAAAACTAAAAATACGAAAACGATATTTGTTTTTCAATAAATCAGCAATATTTTTTGAACAAATATTTTTTTGCCGACATTACTAATTTCACACTTGTGGTATGAAGTTGATGACAAGCGCGATCCTATTCTTAGTTGGAACGTATAGTACTTGAAACACAACTTTGAATACTGCTGTCATCTTCTGAGGTCTTACCCTTTCTTTCTGAAACAGCTGTATAAAACGAGAAGGGGAGACCTCATAGAAAGAGATATCAAGTAGGTTTATGTTTCAAGTAATTAATATCCGAGTGCTTGCTCCACTTTTACCTAATACTTCATGGTACGGACCAGCAGCGGCGCCACACAGTATTGGCCAGACATTTTATATAACACAGTCGTTTATATATTATCTATGGTTGCAGGCTTATTAAAAAATTACCTACTTAGAGTTATTATGGTATGTACAGGGATATTTTGTCTCGATTATAGAGTACCTATAATATATAAATCAGAACTTGTGAACGCGTAGCCATCCACGTAAATTTCTAAAATGCATTTAGGTTTATTTCCTATTGTTGGTCTAGGCCCAGTTTGAAAAATAGATCGTTTGCCATTCTGCCAGGTAGTTCGTAAAAGGCAAACGATTGGTTATGCGACTCATTACTGTTATGTTCCAGTTTGATAAACGTATTCATATGGAATTAAACCCGGCAATAAAGATAGCAACGCATCATTAACATCTTTGGTGTCTAAAGGTGATGGTTATTTCTTTCCTTCGGGAGAGCCATCTGCTTATTTGCTATCTTATGATATAAAAAACTCTATCTTTCTGTCTAAAAGTGTTAATGTTTGTTATTGTCATGTTTGGAAGACAGGTTTGAGGGTAAGTTAGCTGAATCAGTACCGAATCGTCTATCGACGACGTTTAGTTCACTTTGCGAAGTTCGCAAGCGAACCGGCGAGATGATATATATTTATTTCTTCTTCCTTCTGATCTTATTTATCTCGTAACACGTCAAAATCATGAGGACGTTACTGATGAAGGATAACCTATCTCATCGGTTCGCTATAGCTATCATCATCTAGTAACAAAAATCCTTACAACTCGAAAATATAATATATAATAAATTATATATTACCAGCTGACCCGGCAAACGTTGTTTTGCTATATAAATATCTATACATATAATAAAATCGTAGGAAAGTCAAAATTGTACATTGAATATTTTTTTAAAAGAATACTTGGGTCGTGATCTACAATCGATATCGAAGCCAAAAATATAGTTTTTAAAATTTTTGTCTGTTTGTCTGTATTTATGTCCGGGGTAAACTCAAAAAGTACTGCATGGATTTACTTCAAATTTTGCATGAATATTACTAACAGGTCGGGTCAACATATTATAGGCTACATATTATCACGCTATCACCTACGGGGAGGAGCTGTGCGGAGTAAACAAAGTCCGCGCGGACGAAGTCTCTGGCAACAGCTAGTTATACATATAAACCTACCTCTTGAATCACTCTATCTATTTAAAAAACTGCATCAAAATCCGTTGCGTAGTTTTAAAGATCTAAGCATACATATGGATTAGGGACAGACAGCGAAAAGCGACTTTGTTTTATGCTATGTAATGATTTAAGTAGGTCAACAATTATTTAAAAGTATCTTCACGCCCTTATCTCTGAAGAGGCAGGCAGAACAAGTGTACCCACGAGTCACGACTAGCCGAAGATACTAAGTCTCACAATGTGATAGGTGGCGAGCCTATCGCCAACCAGGCACTTTTTTCAATCCCGGGCAACGTTGTTTTTATCAAAAAACTGAAAAAACACATTAATGAATTGCCCGACCCGGGACCTCGTGATATCAACTCCGATACCGGGCAAGTAGACCACAGAGGTGACCACGGAGAGATGACGCTAGACCACAGAGGCGTTTTTTAACGTCAAAAAAAAATTTAAAAAATTAAAAATTAATTACTTAATATCTATATGACTGGTAAAAGACTGCACATACAGAAGGGTGTACAATAATCGATTCGGATACTGAATATGTAAGAAAATATGCTCTCAATTTAATTTGGAGCTCACTTTATGATTAGTACAGACACCCGCGCATTCATATCGCAGTTTATATCGCAATCTGTAAGTATCCAATACATGTTTATTTTCTCAAAAGAGCCACCGTAAGTTGTATTGTTAGATGGCGCTGGGGTCACGCACCCAGCGAATAAGTGACGCTGCTTTTCGATTGCTATCGAGATATTCAAATAAAGAATCCCAGAAAATTATCCAATAGTCATTAGATAATTTACCAAGAAAAAGTTGTACAAGATAAATTAATGGATTTTTTAGGATCCCAATATCTCAAAAATGTTTTAAAAACATTGAAAATGTTATAAATTAACACGTTTTAAACATAACTTTGTTCTTTATAGACAAAACATCAGAGAATTATTGTGTTCACAATTTCGTATACCAAATATATAATTTAACCTTCGAAGAAATTTATTTTGAATTGCTTCTATTTGATTCTTATATACCATACTTCTGACTAACGAGTCGCGTTGCAGATTTGCCGCCACCACGGATTAAACTGGATACGCCCTTCAAAGCAATTTCTTAGGTTGTCAACGTCGCTAACATTTACACAGACAATTGACAAATACTTACAGAGTTATAATACTGTAGCAATACTCCGATCGCCAGGGGGTTTCTCACTTAGCAGCTTCAACTTCTTTTGTTGAGAGAGATACACAGGATCGATTTATATAACTACTTTTAAATGGAAATCAATCTTTGGACTTTACTTCGTTTTATTGGGCATTACGCCCGAGCCCCTTAAAAAACAAAATTACAATCGTAGAAAAATATCAAAATGAATACACATTCTACTATATTTTTATAAACATTTTAAAATGGAACAAGTGGCCAGCACTTATTATACTTGTAACACAAAGAAGGTGTTACATCAGCTACCCCCCAAGGTAGGAGCAGCCGAGGCTTATTGGTTGAACCCCGTCACATTACATGAAACAAACACAAATATTAGTATTTTTTAAAAAAGTCCAAACTAAAATAATGATTTAATATGTAACAATTATTTACTACAATGAATGACTAACTATTCTCTCATTCATACATAAAAACTTCCAACCTTTAATGCTAAACCCTAAACACATATTTTATGTTACATCTATATAAGATCCTTTGTGTAATTTATATAACTTTACATCTATATTATTCACACGTCTCGGCGTATGAAACATCCATAATTGCTTCTGCAAGCAATTTTTCATAATTACCCCCTTTTTAAAACCTTTTTGATTTTGGTAACAACTGATCACTCTTCTCAGTGTGTAGTCACTTTCCGATTTGTTATATTTCCTCGATTTGAAATTTCCTGAGAGCTTCAGCTAGTGTTGTAATACTTGGAGTCGACGTATTGACTGACGTTTCCGCAGCCACTTGGAAACCCAGACTGAATTGGCCTCTAAAATCTGGGTGTTCTCAGCAGTGCCAAACAGTACCTACTTCGCATCGGCCCATCGCTTACAACTTTATAAAGCGTAAATCGAGCCTAACATGGAGAAGCTCTCTTTTATGGACAGAGTCCTCCTTCGTTTTCATCGATTCAACATAGAGTGGCTCGAATCGTCGGTGACAGGACTAATTCTAATCAGTTTGATTTTTTGCCGTTACGTAAATATGTTGCATCAATATGTATGTTCTTTTGGATCTATCAAGGGGAGTTTTCCAAGGAAATTTTTGGATTCATTTCTGTCGCCGAATTTCACCATCAGACATGGCACAAAACTTCAAATAATCCACACTTGATATCCACACTTGACTGTGCAATTCTCGAGGCACTTCTTCCCCTGCACAGCTCCTTTGTGGAACCAGTTATCGGCAGGAGTTTTTCTAAACGGATACGATTTAGGGACATTCAAGAAAAATGCTTACTCATTTTTAAAATAACGGCAACTGAACTGCAAGAGCTTGCAAGAACTGCAAGGCAGTGTAGTTGTCCAATAAATAATATGGTTGGGCGGCGGTGATCTTCATCAGGTGGGATTCTTGTTAGTTTGCTCCTCTTCTATTATAAAAAAGGATATTTTAGGCACGTCGTTATTTCAGAACTACCTAGTTTCCCATTCAGCTTCATTCGTAAAAGTGTACACATATACTGTACAGCTCTGCTTCGTCTCTAGTCCACTGGATGTCCGGGCTCCCTTTGAAAAGCAGACCATTTGCTATTCTGCCAGGCAGTGTGTAAAAGGCGCACGATTGGCTATCGTGTCACTACCATTTTGACTACTATGTGGTAGAGCTCAGCAACGTCTCGCCCGGGTACGCGGTACCACCGTCTTACCTATTCCTGTCGCAACAGCGTCAATGCTTGTCATTTTTGTATTTCAGGAGAGCCATTTGCTTGTTTGCTATCTTATAATATAAAAAAAACCTTACGACAGCGTAATACTACTAGATTGTAAGTTGAGGGATTACAATTTAATTGACTGACCCGGCATTACTACTTTGTTATTGATTGAATCACAACGCATTTCTTTGTAACGCAACGTTTAGTATACCGACGTAATGTATAGTACACCAAATGCGAGTCGGACTCGCGCACGAAGGGTTCCGTACTATCTCAATTCGAGTTTCTACCTGTTTATTAAGATCGAGTAAAAAATGTGTAAACGGTTGACCCTACGGGCCATCCCTGAAACTTCCCACTAAATTAAAGTATTTTAAACTCAAAAGAGTAAAAAATATAAGCATAGATTTTCAGTTCAAACATCTATTTTGTTAAAAATTGCAGTATATTAATTTTTGAAAAAAGTATATTATATTTTGAAAACAATGATGGCATTAAACTCAATTTTTGAGATTTTAAATATTGCTTTAGCTAAATAATCGATAGGTTGAAAAATTTCGAAGCAGTGTCAAAAAACATTTTTTTTAATTTTCGACATTGATAAATCCCAAACAAATTGACTGAATTTGATTAAATTAATGGTACTTGGCGCAGTTTTTAAAGGATAAAAGCTGATAAGATTTTTAAGCCAATAATGATTGGTTGAAAAATCTCGAGCGAAAATGAGGTTTGTTGTATGGGAGCCAATATAAATATTTCTTATAGTTTAATTTAATTTAATTTGGCTACTAGGTGGTAGAGTTTTGCATTGTTTGGCCCGAGTCCGGTACCACCGCCTTAGCTATTCCTGCCACAATAGCGTCAGTGCTTGTCACTGTCGTGTTCCGGTTTGGAGGGTAAGGTAGCAGGAAAACTTATGCAAGTAGCATGAGAACTCGCCACATGATAGCAATGCACCATTAACATATTTGGTGTCTATAGGCAATGGTTGACTCTTTCCATCAGGAGACATATCTGCTTGTTTGCTATATTATGATATAAAAAAACATGAATATATGTGAATATTTCAAATGCCTACCAGTTGTCGTTAAAATTGCTTGGGAATTTGTTGTATGGGACTTGGGAGCCCCCTCAAATATTGATTTTATTCTGTTTTTAGTATTTGTTGCTATAGTGACAACAGAAATACATTAGACTTATGGTGTATTTCTGTTGTCACTATAGCAATTCATGAGATACAGCCTTGTGACAGACGGACAGACAGACAGACGAATGGACAGCGGAATCTTAGTAGTATTAGGGTCCCGTGTTACCCTTTTGATACGGAACCCTAATAACATCAACCTCTGATTTACTATAGTACATACAATGTAAATTTAAACTACATCGCATTCAAATTATTTACTCCCCCTATCTTCACCAGTTATCACTTATCATTAGTCATTACATTCTATAAACAGCGCCGCAGTTTCTTGCCGACGATTGAACGATCCTGCCGCAGCGATGTCGGAGTACCGGAAAAATCCAGCTGTTGCGAATTTCATCGAATATTTGCAGATACCGAGTGTCCAACCTGATGTTAATTATGGTGAGTAAGTTTTACATATTTTTTAGATAGATTCACATAGAAAGAATGTTTATTGACAAGATATTGCATGTTAATGTAATGCGCCAAAATATCCTACCATAATATGGTATACAAACATTTTAATTCAAATACAATATTTGCAAAATATTTACCAGGCATATTTAAAAACAAAGTTAAATTCAGATTGGATTTTAGGTGTATACTTTATTTCTATTAGTATATTATAGACTTTACTGTTGCGTTTGCCACAAAAATGAGACAAAAATATCAGAATTTTTAATAGAAGAATTTTTTGGTACCGTTTGTAAGGGATACAAGTTGTGTTGGTCCGCGGGCTCCACACACCATCTGCTTTCTGCCATAGATAACAGTCTTTCTGCCAAGCAGGTCGTTATTAACGACCTACCTGGCTCACGACCGGTTTCCAAAACACAAATTAATTTTAACAAGCATCTTATCTGTATTTAACTTAATTTTTACAAGCAAATGTTAAACACAGATTAATTGTTTGTTAAAATTAAATTACTTTTTGGAAACCGGCCGTTATAACACATTTAACCAATCGGTCGTCATTTACGACTCGTAATGTATCACTATCATCGGACTACTAGGTGAAAGAATTCTGCAACGTCTCACCCAGGTGTATGGTATCACCGTGGGTATCACTGCTTGTTCTTCAATAACTCAACTCAATTTCATATCTTCCGAATGAAAAAAAATGTACCTAAACAAGTCATAGTACACGCTATTTTGCCCTATGTAATAAGGTCCAGTATTCCAGCTGTCTGGGAAATGGCATTTATAGTTTATCGATAGCAACTGTCTCTTTTTTATTTCTAGATTTTTCCCAGTGCTTTCACTCTTCACTTTACTAGAATATTTGCAACAATATTAACACATACCAGACTCCCAGCAGCTACTGAAGTTTCCTCGTAAAAAACCATAATAACATTTTTTGCCGCACCCAGACCGAATTCACTTTGGTCTGAATTAAATATGCTAACCACCGGGCCACAAAACAACCATTTATTTTAACTTGTTCACCATAATAATGAGTACATATCTAAATATTAATATATATAAAGTGCTTCGCACGACCTACTTGACTGTCAACGACCTGACGCCATGCCATACTCATCATTAAAGATATACAAAAATAGTTACGTTTATACACCTGATAATACTTCAAGGATACCCAACCTTTTAATATCTATGAAATAAATTGAAGATACGTAAATGTCTTACTACTGAAGCTTTTGTTATAGTTCGGTCATTGGATAGTTTTACTTGGAAATTTTCCGGGAGTTTTGCAAATTGATATATTTATAGATTGTTGTATGCTCTTTCCGAATTTCAACTTTGCGAGCTCGTATCTTTGTCGCTCTTACTACCATGT
Organism: Apodemia mormo; assembly: GCA_036924255.1. NCBI lineage: Eukaryota > Metazoa > Arthropoda > Insecta > Lepidoptera > Riodinidae > Apodemia > Apodemia mormo. The sequence continues at coordinate 12,546,030 of JAUPFN010000008.1, forward strand.
TGGAAAATGGCGCTTATTTTTGACGCCTTATATCGGGTGCTTTCTCGAGAGTATCTCCATTCCTACTCATTTTATGATAAAAACACCACAACTTTAGAAAATTTACTACAATTGATGTCTTAACAATTTTTTGTAAAATTAATAGTTACGAAGTACGAGCGCCGCAAAGTGTTAAATAAATGATCTCGAGTGATAATCGCGTATACGTATGAACACAGCCCAAAGAAATTGCATTCTGAGATCTTAGACCAAATAGTATATAGACAAGCCGCCTCGAACGTTTTAGTGTGCATTACTGCAGCATTTTTTTTAATTGAGTTATCGAATTCTAATGATTGTTAGTGCCTTATCTCGTTTCGACGTTAATCCATACGAATATTATAAATGCGAAAATAACTCTGTCTGTCTCTTCTTCACGCCTAAACTGAATCTTACCCGAAAGATTGTATAAGTGGATCGCCAGTTTTTTTTTTTGTACGGACGTAGCGTCAAGGTTGTTATCGACGGCATGTGTTCCGACGAGAAAGCCATCGATGCTGGCGTCCCACAAGGCTCAGTATTATCTCCAACACTGTTTCTTCAGCATATTCTGATATGACGAAATTAGGCAGCATTCATTGCTATGCAGATGACAGCACCATTGACGCCTTGTACAAAGGAAAGTCAAAGCTTCCTAAAGCTCGGGTGGAAGATTACAAGAATAGGCTTGTGTCTGAGGTAGAGGGCACCTTGGAGTAAATTTCGGAATGTAGTAAGGTGAACCTTGTGGAGTTTAATTTATTAAAGACACAAGTTTGCGCATTCAGTACTAAAAAAACCCCTTTGATTTGGCTTCCCGGTTTCAGAACACCTCCCTAACTGTTGTCCAGGGCATTCGAATTCTTGGAGCAAAAATTTCCGCAGATGTTCAGTTTTGTAGTCATCTGAAAGATAAAGCTAAATTAGCGTTCAAAAAACTCGGGGTGATTAACCGGGTGAAATATTACTTCACACCTGGTCAGACTTTTACTTTATAAAGCTCAGATCCATCCCCATATGGAGTACTGTTCATACTTATGGGCTGGTGCACCCAATTATAAAATTCTTCCATTTGACCGCATTCAGAGACGTGCTTCCCCCATTATACACGATTCCCATCTAAACAAACTTCTGATGCCTCTCGATTTGAGAAGAAATATTGGAGCTCTACCGACTTTATAATGGGGAGTGTTCTGAGGAACTGTTTAGTTTGATACCAGCAACTTCTTACCACTGCTACAACACTCGCCAAGGCCGGAACCTCCATCCAATACTATCTTTACTCATGGTGTTCATCAACAGTACGGTTTAGTCGGAACTTTTTAGTTCGTACCGCCAAATTATAGAATGAACTCCCTAAGTCTGTATTTCCCGAAAATATGATATTTTGAATCTTTTAAGGCAAAGTACTGAATTTCTTAAGAGTTGGCAGCGCATCTCCCCCTATGCTGTGGATGTTCATGGGCATCGATGACCGCTTTAGGCGGCCCATTTGCTAGCCGCCATTAGGCGGCCCGTTTGCTGGTCTGCCAGCTCATCATATAAAAAAACACTGAGCCGATTTGAATGAAATTTAGTACAAGGATAGTTTGACGGATCTCAAACTAAACGAAAAGGACGTAGGCTAGTTTTTTTATACCGTGAATCCCACGGGAACGGATATTATACAGTAAAACCCCAGATCTTTTATTTTAGGTTTTTTACGCGGTCGAAGTTCCGGGCGCAGCTAGTAAAATATATGTGGGTATAAAGTAGGCATGGAAATTATTGTTAAATTAGATTAAATGTTATGTTGTTAAAGTTAATCAATATTTAACAGTTATTTATCTATGTTATATTATATCAGTAGCCTATATATAATAAGTACCTATTAGAAGCGGTAAAAACACGGAGCTACCAAAAAAAAAGGTCCTCTAGAATAGTATTAATAACTTTTAACGGTTACTATTATCACGGTCTCTCGAAATGTTTTTAATAACAGTATTATCATAAATCAAGTTAGCGAGCAAAAAAACGCTCTCTCAAATATTTTTAATAACATTATTATCATATATCAAGTTATTGGTAATTTTAGTGATGCATAAAAATTACTTTTAACAGTATTTGCTAATATAAATCACAGTTGTTATTTGTTAAAAAAATTTAGAACGAAATTTAATATGTTAACTGTTAAATGATCCATGCCTAGTATAAACATTTTTTAATTATCCACGAAAAACAAAATTTGCTGGGGTAACATTTAGAAAACAAGCTGAGCCGTGTCAATAAAAAATATAACGCACACACCACTTCAGAACAACATGAACTCTGTCAGTGCATATCGAATCGAGACGTCGCACAGTCAGCGAAACGTACAGTAAACTCACACATGTATTAAATAGTGATGTCCTTGTGACATAATACGACAGTACCCAATCTTTAGTTTATTTTTTCCGAGTCCAAGATATGAGTAAATTAGTTTGTACAAACGTTATTAGTACTTACACAGATGAAACCGCGAGCGTTAACTAGATACCTATGTTGGTATCAAATGTCGTCATGTACCCTAATCCATGCGAAGCGAGGATTTCAATTACCTAGTAGCTATTCCTGATTATCTCTTTCGAGCTATCCGCTTGTTTGTTATCCTATTGTATAAAAATTGCAATTTCCATGGCAATTTTGAAATCGCTTTATTAAATAAATTACACAAACATTTCAAAAGATTATGCAAATTTAAAGAACATATAAAAATTTGACATGCAGTAGATCTATACCTTTCCTAAATAAAATAAAGAACATTTGCGGTCCATAGAAATTACATTATAGACCACGGAAATTACTTAGCAGGCAAAATTTTGCTAAATACCGTATCAGATATGAAAATAAGATTAGATAAAATTTATTTAGACTACTATGAACGGCTATAATATGCATTAAAACGATATTAGCCCAAATTTTTCAGTAACTACTTTTTTTTAAATTTCTCCTCTCCCCTAAACTTAGCGTTTAACATGTTGTTCTTACTGGAAATAATTGTGTATACATATAATTTCCAATATTACGAGTATTATGAAAACTTTAAACGTGAACTGACGTAATACTTGTGTTTAAATTAGTAACGTGTTTAAAAGTTAACTTAAAACTTTAAAATTTTTGAAAATTGTTTTTTATTTCAATTTTGTTGATTGAACACGCTTTTATTTAGGGTTACGAAGTAAACTAGGAACCCTCATAGTTTCACTATGTCCATTCGTCCGTCCGTCTGCCCGTCGTCCGTCCATCCGCAGTCTAACTCAGAGACTAATTAGTACTAGAGAGAGAGATTAATTAGTACTAGAAAGCTGGAATTTGATTTGAATATGCATATTAGTCACGTCAACAAAGTGGTAACTTATTATTGAAAAATATTTTTTGGGTTAGGTTATAGGTAGCTCCTGTTCTTGCAAAGTAGGAAAGTTATTTTTTTTGTAGTGCACCCCAGAATATGGGGTATCATTGGATAGGTTTTTAAAAAATATTGTAAGTTTTTGATAACATTTTTTCGATTAAGGGACTCGTTTGCGTAATATTAAGCTTTAAAATGATACTTTTTGTTAATCAAGTATCCCCCCCTCTACCAGCTAAACGGTTGGTTTTGGTTGAAAAAAAATATCCTCATCGCAGCTTTTACCGACATGTTAGCAAATATCGACTATTCCTAACGATTTAGTTAATATAAATACTACAAGAATATTTTTTATATTTGATTTTGAAATTGAAATTACCAGAAATATACATTATAAAAATTATTCAAATCTTTCGGTTCTACATTTACATAACATCTCCTACTTGACAACTTTTTCAGGCCGTCAAACTTCCCACTAAGTTGTACGTTGTTACTACGTGCCTTACATCAGGCGTTGAAAATTCAATACATTTGGTTTGTATACATATTGTTACGTGCTTCGGGTTCGTAATTGTAAGACAACACCACTTATATTAAATCCGTGTATTTACAACACAAGTACACAAACAACAAAATGTAATACGTAAATACACTATACACACTGGTCACCTCGCACTAGCACTAAACTTGTATACAATAGAACACTCGCTTCGCACTGGGTCGTTTCAAGTATCGCTCTCGATTGCTTTATAAAAAAAACTGCCTTCTATTTGTCAACACTTCCCTATTTATACTTGAGGTAAGTTCGACAACAATCGCGAATGTTCGGCAATCATCTCGTAAACAATAACAATAGACAACTTATGATAAACAAGTCCTAAAACACGCTATTTTCAACCTTATGTCCTATACTACAAAGTCCATTATGGCATAGCTTCGGGTAACGGTCACCTATTTGTTTATCAATAGGAGTAGCTATCTCTTTCTTTTATTTTTGATCTCACTAGCATTCAAACTCTTCACGTTTCTAGATTATTCGTAACACTACCCCCCTTCTTCTTTTACTTCAAACTATAAAAATTCAACAATAATTAACTTTGTTGGTCGAGCATAATGCCGTTCATTTAATTGGGCATCAATAATACAATTATTGTATTATTAAGGCACTTATTAAAATGAAGTCATTTTCTAGCACTAGGAATGCTTCTATATTTTGAGTTCGCTGCGCACGTCTCAAATGGTGTCACTGTAATATAATAATATATGGCATAGCATAATATGTGCTCCATATTTATCTTTTATCTGAATATAAATATTTGAGATTTGAGAAATTGTAGGTAGATCTGACATTGAACTAACACAATTTATTTTATTTCAGTCTTATCTATACTTACTGTTTTATCACATTGGTGATATTGACATGTCTGATTTGAACATTAACTACACACTTGTATATAGCGACGTGCACAGGTTTATGACACTGAGTCCGCGACTTCGTCCGCGTGGAAAATTTTCCAAAAAAAGTACCCTAAGTTACGTCCTGTTACATCAGCTATCTGCCAGTGAAAGTCCCGTCAAAATCGGTCCAGACGTTCCGGAGATTAGCCGGAACAAACAGACAGACAGACATTATTAATCGACATATCGCCAATCGGACACTTATCCAATCCCGTGAAACATTGTTTTTAGCAGGAAACTAAAAAGAACACATTTGAATTGCCTGGAATCGAAACCGAGACCCCATATAGTCACCGGACTACCTACGAAAAATTTAATTATCGAAAATCCTTAATAAATTCTAGACGAATTATCTACCCTATTTACACAATTTCTTTTGCCATATTCATTTTAGACCTAAAAACTTATATCAAATGATACTATAAACAGCAAATTATTTACACAAACAAAAAATCATGTTTTTAACTTCATGTGTAATATTTGGTAGCGTATATTTATTTACCTTGCAAAAATTAAGTTACTTCATTATGCTGATTCAAAATATAATAGTGTTACGAATAATCTAGAAGCGTGTAGAGTTGGAGCACGCGCGCGCTAACTATCTAGAAATATAGGAAAGAGATAGCTACTCCTGTTGACTAACAAATAGTTGACCTGGGCTATGCCATAATGGACTTTGAAATAAGGTAGAAAGTAGCGTGTACTAGGAGTTATGACTCATAACATGTTTACGATAACAAGTGATTCATTGTTTCCCGATACATTTAGATTTTTCTGGATCCAGCTAGGACTTTACCCTGCCTATAAATACAGAGGTGTTGACAAACACAAAGTAGTTTTCATCAAGCGATCGAGAGCGATACATCAAGTGACCAGTGCGAAGCGAGAAGTGTTTTATTGTGTAGAGTTCTAAGTTCAGTGATAGTATAGCGAGTGACTAGGGTGTAAAGTGTATTTGTATTACGTTGTAAGTGTAGTGTAAAGTGTAAAGTGTATTACGTTGTGTTGTGTTGTGTAAATACACGGATTTAATATAAGTGGTGTTTTCTGACAATTACGAACCCGAGTACTTAACAATAGAAAACTATTATATAAGTAAATCGAGCTTAAACAGCCACCTTACACCATATTCTTGCCTTGATCACAGAAAATATCGACTCGTACTGGTTATGATCTCTGTACCTAGGTTCGCCCGAGTAAATACGAAAGCAAATTGTTGATGACGTAAAGTGCGTTCTAAATAAGTATGAAATAATAATAAAATCTAAGTTCAAAATAAATAACCCATTTACAAACAAACCAAAAATAATTGTGCCACGGCAGTTTGTTAATGGCGGCGGTGAATATCATGCACATTACAAACCAGCTGTGCCTGCGACTTCGTCCGCGTGGAAAAATTTCTATGATAAAAATACAGGGGCTTTACCCACATAGTTCCCGTTCCCGTAGAATTTCTAGGATCAAAACTATCCTGTGTCCATTCCCGGGTCTCAATCTATCTCTGACGAAATTTCATCAAAATCGATTCAGTGGTTTAAGCGTAAAGTAGACACGGACAGTTACTTTCGCATTTATAATAGTATGGATTAACGACATTTTATCATCGGCGTAAGGCATTTTCTAAAACGGAAAATCTTTATCTTTGCAATCTGACGATGCAATTTGTATATGAGCAAATTATAGAATTTGACTGCGACATCCACATAAGATGCACGTAAGAGAATAAAAACAAATACTTACCTCCATGTAACAACTGGTAGCTTAAAAACGATAATTCACTATTTAATGACGAGTTTAAACAGCCGTCCACTGTACGTGTGTGAAAACTGTGTTAAATTTTCATTGCCTAATGTAAGGCATGTAGATACCAGCGTACAACTGGATGGAAACAACCTGGATCTGGTAGATTCCACTGTGTTTTTAGGTATTACTTTAGATAAGAATTACAATGGGGACCGCACATTAATAACTTAGCAAATAGACTTAGTTCAGCAGCTTATGCAGTTAAAAAAATGAGACAGTTAACTGATGTCGACACAGCAAGAATTGTATACTTTAGTTACTTCCACAGCATTATGTCATATGGAATTCTTCTGTGGGGAAATTCTGCTGAAATAAATACTATATTTGTATTGCAGAAAAGAGCTATTAGGGCAATTTACAATCTTAGCCCGAGGGTTTCCCTGAGAGAAAAATTCAAAGAAATCAATATTCTAACTGTTATATCCCAATATATATTTGAGAACTTGATGTACATTCGTAAAAATATTTGCTTTTTTTTAAAAAATGGTGACGTACACTCACTTAATACAAGGAACAAAAACAATCTTGTTGTGCATGCGTCTCGTCTCCACAGAATAAGTAACTCTTTTATGGGGCAATGCATACGCTTTTACAATAAACTTCCCGAAACTATAAGAGATCTACCAGTCAATAAATTGAAAAAATGTGTTAAAAAAAAACTGTGTAAAAAAGGATATATAAAATCTCCGATTATTTAGAAGACAAAAAAGCCTGGGATTAATTGCTCCTCATACCGATCTCATATATATTTTTTGTAATATTGTGATAATGTAAAAAAATCAATGATATGTAAAAAAGACAGGCCCGCTGAGTTTCTTCCGCCGGATCATCTCAGTGTGTGGCCACGTTTCCGATCCGGTAGTAGTTTAAAAAAAAATAATGTTGACGTGTCAAAATAACTTGTAAAAAGTTTTACTGAATAGAGTATTTCTGATTTCCCACAATGTGATAAGTGGCCAGCCTATCGCCAACCGGGCACTTATCCAATCCCGGGCAACGTTGTTTTTATCAGAAAACTGAAAAAACACGTTTTTGATTTGCCCAACCCGGCAATCGAACCCGGGATCTCATTTTCCGGGTCCTGGGTCGACATCGACATCGGACCACTACACCACTTATGCGATTATGGAAAGCAATTAGGTACCTACCACCATTTTGAACCTTCTGAATATTTTAATACATTTATATTTATAGGTAAAATAGACGTAGGTACATAGTAAATATTATATTATGTTTGTATGTAAGATAAATAAATCTTAATTCCCAAGTTAAGAAAGACAATTTCAAACAAAAGGAGTAAGTACATAATTATATTTGAACTAAATTTCGTAAAGTTTACGTACCTTTGGCTCTTAACTTAAGAACAAATTTACGCATTAACTTGAGGGAGAACAAACACCAGAATTAATATTCTAAAAGATGTTAATTACTTCGTCATTTCGGCAATTATTCTGTACTTTTGAGAAGACATTAGAAATTTTGTCTGGCTATGTGTCAATCTATGTTTGTCTGACTATATGTTGTCATATGTTTACAATGATATAGTATTTTTCACCTCAAAGTATGTTTAGGTGCACAATATAGAGTAATTGTATTGTAGAGACTTTTAGATTTATTCTATACTAGCGACCTGCCCACGGTTTCACCCGCGCAGCTTTTGTTCCCGTGGGAATATCGGAAAGGTTTATATACTTAAACCTTCCTCAAGAATCAATCTATCAATAAAAAAAAACCGCATCAAAATCCGTTGCGTAGTTTTAAAGATTTAAGCATACATAGGGACATAAGGACATAGGGGCAGACAGAGAAAGCGTCTTTGTTTTATACTATGTAATGACTAGCGACCTGCCCGCGGTTTCACCCGCGTAGCTTTTGTTCCCGTGGCAATATCGAAAAGGTTTATACACTAAAACCTTCATCAAGAATCAATGTATCTATTAAAAAAACCGCATCATAATCCGTTGCGTAGTTTTAAAGATTTAAGCATACATAGGAACATAGGGACAGACAGAGAAAGCGACTTTGTTTTATACTATGTAATGACGATAATTGTCAAAACGTACTCTATGAATAAAAATAACGAATACAAAGTATCGAATAGGTACAATAGTAATGGTAGCGCAAGGAAAAGTACTCGATACCACAAAGTATCGATACTTTTTTCGTGACCCTACCTACAGATGATGCAGCGTGACTATGTTTGCATTAAAAACAACTCGCACCTAACTAATAAAGGTTAATTTTTCTATCGCAATGGCCTTAGCATCAAGAATTACGAGACAGGATATGTCACTGATGTAGGTATGTCAGTATATAGGGGCTAGTAAATTGACACAATATGCCCAATAAACTACAATTGAATAATACCTTTTACGCAATTTTCGACGTTATAGATACTTCCATTGTTTTGAGGTCGTTGGAATACCAGAAAGGTTACCTAATTATCTATACATATAATAAAATCGTAGGAAAGTCAAAACTGTACATTGAATATTTTTTAAAAGAATACTTGGGGCGTGATCTCCAATCGATATCGAAGCCAAAAATATAGTTTTTAGAACTTTTGTCTGTTTATCTGTTTGTCTGTTTGTCTGTCTTTAAAAACTTTGAAATTTTGTATATTGTTATTGTGACCCTTTCGCTTCAAAAGGTTGCCGACCCTGGTCTAGTGGTTGCTCGGCGGTTGTCTTGTTCAGTTCAAGGGCGGATCCAGCCTTCAGGTCAGAACCCTGCTGGGGGGGGTCATGACCGCCATGACACCCCCCCCCCCTTGATCTGCCATTGGTTCAGCTTAGGCCATGTGTGTCCGGGTTTAATTACTGGGTTGAGCAAAATGTTACAGGGTTTTTACTATAACAAAAATATACATATACTAGCAGCTTGGAGTTTAGTTGTGATGGGATACTTTAGAAAAACATTTAAAGATTGTGGTACTGGCTGCCACAAGGAGCAATACGTGTTAAAGTTTCGCAAATGTAACACCATCCATTTTATCATCTGGATTTGATTAATTTGAATGGTATATTGACTTTCATGTCACTCTGCTTGTCCTGCAAGAGTTCCGGCGTCATAGCATTTTTTATATTATAAGATGGCAAACAAGCAGATGGGTCTCCTGATGGAAAGAGTCAACCATCGCCTATAGACACCAAAGATATTAATGGTGCGTTGTTATTCATGTAGCAGGGTTAGAATATCACATGCATATGTTTATCGGCTACCTTGGCTTCAAAACCGAATCACGACAGTAAAAAACACCAACGCTATTGTGGCAGGAATACGTAAGGCGTACCAAAACCGGGTTGAGATGTTGGGAGGCAAAAAACCTTATCTTGTGGCGAGGTGTAATGCCACATGCACAAGTTTAGCGGCACATCACAACTAAACTCCAAGCTGCTAGTATATGTATATTTTTGTTATAGTAAAAACCCTGTAACATTTTGCTCAACCCAGTAATTAAGCCCGGACACACATGGCCTAAGCTGAACCAAGGGCAGATCAAGGGGGGGGGTCATGGCGGTCAATACCCCCCCCCCCAAGCAGGGTTCTGACCTGAAGGCTGGATCCGCCCTTGAACTGAACAAGACAACCGCCGAGCAACCACTAGACCAGGGTCGGCAACCTTTTGAATCGAAAGGGTCACAATAACAATTTACAAAATTTCAAAGTTTTTAAAGAGCCACAAAATGATTTCTTGCCAACAAAACTAGTTTTGTAAAATATATATATATATATATATATACATATATACATATATATATATATATATATATATATATATATATATATATATATATATATATATATATATATACATATATACATATATATATATATATATATATATATATATATATATATATATATATATATATATATATATATATATATATATAAGTAGTGTTTTTCTACAAGTGAGATAATAGACATATGGTATTATTAGATAATCACTTATAATTTAACTCAAAAATTAAAACAATTAAGCATTTACTTACAACACTAACTTGTACTTCAAAAACAAACTATTGAGCAAACAAATTCAATAGGAACGATGGCTTTGCATAGTTATTCAAGCAGAAAATTTTTGAAAGTTTTTACAGATAATAATTTTTTTTACAAATAAATAATATTTGCGTAAGGAAAGAGTGATTCACACCCAAGAGCCGCATGTGGCTCGCAAGCCACAGGTTGCCAACCCCTCCACTAGACCAACGAAGCAGAGAACATGTTTCAATAAAACATGTCTCTCTCTCTCTCTCCCTCTCTCTCTCTCTCTGTGTGTGTGTGTGTATTATTTTCGGTTTTTTTACGAATAAGTTCTTTTCAGATGAATGTGTTAATTACCTGAAGAAACAAGCTCAACAATTAGATCTAGGGTTTAAGATCTACGAACTGGTGCCTTCGAAACCCATAGTGGTGCTGACGTGGATTGGACAAGAACCTTCGCTTCCAGCCATTTTGTTAAACTCACACATGGATGTTGTTCCTGTATTTGAAGTAAGTTTTAACACTTTTTTGCACGCCTCATCATTTTTGAATAAACCGTATTAATCGTATTCATATTTCACTAATAGAATACCTAATATAAGTACACGGATGAAAAGAATAGCCCTTTTATAAAAACATTTAGGTAAACATTTAGGTAATACTTTTAAAACATATTTGTCAAGTATAACATATAAACAAACTGACTTAAAAAAATTTGAACGAGAAATACTTCAGCGATGAAAATTTTTCATCGCTTAACCAATTGGCCGGAATGCAGCAGTATGGAGAAATTCAGAACGAAACACTAATTATTATAGTAGAATTACAATTATAATATAAAAATATTCGTTCAAAAATATCCCATTAAATTTATGAATTGGATACACTGAGTCGTGTGAATCGGCCGCCGCCCGGGCGGTGTGTGCAGAATACGGGGGACACTACACGAGCCACGCTCGACATTAGTTGCGTGATTGAAGTTATATCCATACGTTATGTTTTCTGTGTCGGATAAAAATGAAATATTGACTTTTTTAAATTATTTTATCGAACATGATATTATCGATTCTCAACAACCTCTGAAAATTTGGCCGGACTTTCAAAAGTAACCCTGTATATTAAAAAGTTAAAGTTGAAAAGTATGTATTTGCTAATATTAAAAACACATCCCTGCAGCATCTGCTCTTACGGAAAGAATTTTATCCTCTACGAAAATGAGGAGAAGAAAGAAATAGAGCATTTATTAATTTAATTGTTAAAAAAGGTATTTTTACTCCCGTTTTCCCACTGTTCGGGATTGGATAAGGGCCAGGTTGGCGATAGGCTTGCCATCTATCACATTGTGGGATCAAGTATCTTCGGCTAATCGTGGGTGAACTTGTTGTACCTCTGCCTACCTCTTCGGGGATAAGGGCGTGAAGATTCTATTTTTTCTTCTTTTCTTTCTTTTTTCTTAAGCCTAAGACGTATTCTTTTCACTATTCCCCTGTACATGTTTTCAGTTATCCTGTTTTATAATTTTGTATCTTTTGATTTACTTTTAGATTAATTATTGTGCACAATGTCTGCTGCTTCTTCTTAATAGCTTCATAAGCTGGGTGGCTGGAAGAAATATTTGTACTTTAGAGGAAAGCCTTTTGTACGCTTTTCTTTTGTTAATGTTATTGTTATATTTACTGTTGTCTACCATAAAATATTAAATAAATAAATCCAAATTTATTATGGAATCGAATCCACGAACAATAGCTTGTAATCTTTACAACGTTGAAAATATAAGAGCGTAGAGCTTGCCTTTGTAAATATTAAAGGTTGTGGAGCTAAGTCTTTGTAAATATTAAACAATATTTTAATACTCAAGTTTCCTTTGAACTAGCCAGGATTGATTTCAGTTTAATTTCCGTTTTGTTGCGCTGTTACGTATTTCCGTTATATATTTCCCTTTAATAAAAGTTTAGAAGGATATTTAAGCTTTTAATTTTCATACGCCTTAATTCGATCATCTTTTTGGTGTATGGTTAAATAAAACAGGTCTTATCTATAATCATATTATAAATGCGAAAGTCAGCCTGTCTGTCTGTCACGCTTTCACGGTTAAATTGCTGCACCAATTTTGAATGGAATTTGGCAAAAAATGCAATAAGCAGTCAGAGCCAGAATTACATATATGTTTATCACACAAATGTTTGTCCCTGTTGGTATAAAAGTTACTATTTTTTTTATATATAGAAGAGGGGGTAAACGAGCATGAGGTGCACCTGATGGTAAGTGATCACCGCCGCCCATGGATATCTGCTATACCAGAGATCTTACAATTGCGTTGCCGGCCTTTTAAGAATGAGTAAGCTCTTTTCTTGAAGGTCCCTATGTCGTAACCGTTCGGAAATACCCCTGCCGGTAATTGATTCCACAACAAAGTAGTGCGAGGCAAAAAATGTGGGGAGAATCGCATAGTTGTGTATTTCCAGACATCGAGATGGTGAGGATGGAACTACAAATTTGTATGCGATGTCCGATGGTGGAATTTTAATCCAAACAACTACATTAATATTATAAATATCAATATTAATATTATAAATGCGAAAGTTTGGACGTTTAGATGGATGGATGGATTTCTGTTACTCAATCACGCAAAAACTACTGAGCGGATTTAGATGAAATTGGCACACAGATAGCATATTCGCTACTTTCATCCCGAAAAAATGAGCTGTTCCCGCGGGGTTCACTAAAAAGCTTTACTGCACGCTATAGCTAGTAATATTATAACCTGTGCTTCTAACGATACAACTAGGGTTGCTACTATACTATATCTACTTATTATCGCACTATATTTTAGTCAATTGTAAAATATTTTAAAATACAGTATATATTAAGTACCTACATAAGTTTTTGTAACTAAATCGGGAAACTTTCGGAAAAAACTGCGAGACTTGTTTCCTGAACGACTTATTAGTCCGGGAGGAATCGGCGCATGAGTACCGAAAACTATTCCACCTCAATTTTTTTATGCGATCCTCTTCAAATTGCCCTACTGATGATATAAATGCATGTTGCCATGGGGCAACCCGGTGCCATATTGTTTAAACCGAAATTTTTTTAACAATTGCAAGGAATTGTTATTTTTCAACCGGACAATTTTTTTTTTATATTCTTTATTGAAATACCAATAAAAAAGGTCCTATGACTTTTCACGATAAAGTTAATATTTTTAAAGATATGAATTTTTAAAGGTTCGAAAAATCTCAAATTTGGGTACTTTCGACCCATGAAAAATATATTAAAAAAAAAACTAAATGTTTAAGTTATATTTTTTTTTAATTCTCTATACAGTAGTTAATAATATTGTTAATAGAGATTTAAAAAAATGTCAGTGTTTATATCTTTTTTTTAATTGTTAATTTCGCGCGCTCACAAGTATGCGTCGCTTACTGGACTTCCTGAAGATTTTCATTTTATTTGTGTAGTTGTATTTCTCTTTTTCGTCGATAAGTTGCACGTTGTAGTTATATATATATATATATATATATATATATATATATATATATATATATATATATATATATATATATATATATATATATATATATATATATATATATATATATATGTATCAGGCTTCACTACATCGTTTTCATTTTCACAAAAAATACATGATGGGATATCATCAGAATATTTTCTTTTCTTGGGAACAACTAAAAACGACATGACACTTACATTTATTGTAACGAAAAATCACAAAAACTAAAAATATATCCATCTAATAATGTTAATAATACACAAAATCACTGAAATGGGTGCAACAACGTTTAACAATATTAAATCTTGAACGAAATAAAAAATACTGAAAAACTGTAAAATGATGAGTAAAAAACAAAGAATGATCAGTTGAGAATCAACATGCACTAACTTGTATTTTTATTTTAAATGTTATATATAATCAATAATTTTGTCACAAGAACAAATAAAGATCTTAAGATTTTATACAAAGAGGTTCAGTGATTTCATGTATTATTAACATTATTAGATGGATATATTTTTAGTTTTTGTGATTTTTCGTTACAATAAATGGGAGTTTCATGTCGTTTTTAGTTGTTCCCAAGAAAAGAAAATATTCTGATGATATCCTACCATGTATTTTTTGTGAAAATGAAACCGATGTAGTGAAAAAACTGAAGCCTGATACATATATAACTGTACAACGTGCAACTTATCGACGAAAAGATGAGGTTGCTATCCGATTTGAAAATTTGTTTAATTCTTCTCTTGACAAACAAACATTTTTGTGGCACAGAACATGTTATGCAAATTACACCAGTGAAGAAAAAATTAGGCGAAGATAAATACAACTACACAAACAAAATGAAAATCTTCAGGAAGTCCAGTAAGCGACGCACACTTGTGAGCGCGCGAAATTAACAATTAAAAAAAAGATATAAACACTCACATTTTTTTAAATCTCTATTAACAATATTATTAACTACTGTATAGAGAATTAAAAAAAATATAACTTAAACATTATGTTTTTTTTTAAATATATTTTTCATGGGTCGAAAGTACCCAAATTTGAGATTTTTCGAACCTTTAAAAATTCATATCTTTAAAAATATTAACTTTATCGTGAAAAGTCATAGGACCTTTTTTATTGGTATTTCAATAAAGAATATAAAAAAAAATTGTCCGGTTGAAAAATAACAATTCCTTGCAATTGTTAAAAAAATTTCGGTTTAAACAATATGGCACCGGGTTGCCCCATGGCAACATGCATTTATATCATCAGTAGGGCAATTTGAAGAGGATCGCATAAAAAATTGAGGTGGAATAGTTTTCGGTACTCATGCGCCGATTCCTCCCGGACTATATCTATACATATAATAAAATCGTATGAAAGTCAAAACTGTACATTGAATATTTTTTTAAAAGAATACTTGGGGCGTGATCTATAATCGATATCGAAGCCAAAAATATAGTTTTTAGAATTTTTGTCTGTTTGTCTGTTTGTTTGTTTGTCTGTTTGTCTGTTTGTCTGTTTGTCCGTTTGTCCGTTGGTCCGTTTGTCCGTTTGTCCGTTTGTCCGTTTGTCCGTTTGTCCGTTTGTCCGTTTGTCCGTTTGTCCGTTTGTCCGTTTGTCCGTTTGTCCGTTTGTCCGTTTGTCCGTTTGTCCGTTTGTCCGTTTGTCCGTTTGTCCGTTTGTCCGTTTGTCCGTTTGTCCGTTTGTCCGTTTGTCCGTTTGTCCGTTTGTCCGTTTGTCCGTTTGTCCGTTTGTCCGTTTGTCCGTTTGTCCGTTTGTCCGTTTGTCCGTTTGTCCGTTTGTCTGTTTGTCTGTTTGTCTGTTTGTCTGTTTGTCTGTTTGTCTGTATGTATGTCCGGGGTAAACTCAAAAAGTACTGCATGGGTTTACTTCAAATTTTGCATGAGTATTACTAACATATAGGCTATTATCACGCTATCACCTATGGGGGAGGAGCAGTGCGGAGTAAACGAAGTCCGCGTGGACAAAGTCACAGGCAACAGCAGTTTTCTGGGATAAAAACTAGCATATGTGTTATTCCAGGTCATCTACCTGTGTGTCAAATTTCAATGAAATCCGTTCAGTAGTTTTTGTTCAGTAGTTGTTGTTGTAACAAACATCCATCCATCCAATCATCCAAACGTTCGCATTTATAATAATAATATAGATTTCGTATAATGCGAAACCCGACAAGTGCAAGATGGATTCGCCAAAAACTTTTATAAAATAACGGGCTGCATGCTGCAGTTAGTACTAAATATTTACACATAGGTAATATACTGGAATCTGTGAATAGTTTGCATCAAACAGATGCATCTTCTGAAGTAAAGAGACTATCATCACCTAGACACTAAAGATGGTAATGGTGGGAATGTTGAATGTGGGAATACAGATAGGCTATCTAATGGTAAACAGCTGCATGCTTGACGCAGACAAAGCTGTGTATTTTTAGTTCAAGTCCACGTGGAGCTCCAAATACTAATTAGGATTATGGCAGACGATTGGGAAAATATGGGCTTACTGTTGAATGGGGCAAAAAAGTAATAATAAGGAGCGGAAGAGTCGTGTTCGATGGTGTGGTGTTGCGACAAGTGGATGTATTTGGATATGTTTGTGTTAAAAATGGAAGATACACTGCCAATGAATAGAAAAGCGTGTGAGAGGAACAGAGTCAATAAAGCGTAATTAATTTTATTTAAAGTATCTTCACGCCCATATCCCCGAAGGGGTAGGTAAGATACTGGTGATAGACAGGACAGACAGAAAAGGCTTAGTAATAGGGTTTCGTTTCATCTTTTAAGCACGGAACCCTAAAAAATGGTGTGAAACTGAAATAAAACAAGGTCATTGGGGAAGAAAATCTTGTTTTGCAGTATTTTGGAAAGAAATATAATATATACTAATTGAATTTGAAAAATTAAAACGACTCCAAATATTTGGCAATTATTCCTATATCTCAAAAACTACTAAACCGATTATTATGAAACTTGGACTGTAGGGATTGTAGTTGGAATATACATAATTTAATACAAAAGAGTGATTTCGATATGGTTTTTTAGTTTCTGAGAAGTTAGTGGACAAATATATGGACATACGGACACACGGAAACACTGACACACGCACATGAGGTTACACGGACACATGGACACGCGGACATGTGATATGTGGCAAGTGATAGGTGGCAAGCCTATCACCAACCGGGCACTTTCCAATCCCGGACAACTTTGTGTTTCTCAGAAAACTAAAAAAAAAACACTTTTTTTATGTGCCCGGTATGTTTGTATGTTGTCTGTCCTCATGTCCGCGTGTCCATGTGTGTCAGTGTTTCCGTGTGTCCGTGTATCCATATGTCCATACATTTGTCCACTAATTTCTCAGAAACTAAAAACCATATCGAAATAACTCTTTTAGTATTAAATTATGTATATTCCAACTACAATCCCTACAGTCCAAGTTTCATAATAATCGGTTTAGTAGTTTTTGAGATATAGGAATAGTTGCCAAATATTTGGAGTCGTTTTAATTTTTCAAATTCAATTAGTATATATTATATTTCTTTCCGAATTACTGCAAAACAAGATTTTCTTCCCCAATGACCTTGTTTTATTTCAGTTTCATACCATTTTTTAGGGTTCCGTACTTAAAAGATGAAACGAAACCCTATTACTAAGCCTTTTCTGTCTGTCCTGTCTATCACCAGGCTGTATCTCATAAACCGTGATAGAAAATTGAAATTTTCACAAATTAAGTATGTATTTCCGTTGCCGCTATAACAACAAATCCTAAAAATTAAAAAAATATGATGGTACGGAACACTACGTACGCGAGTACTTTTCCGGCATTTGGCCGGTTTTTTCAATTGTAACTTTTTCTGGAAGAAAGTGATGTCAATCAAGATGTATAAAATATTTCACTTAGTATGATTCTGAATTTTCGTGAATATTTTCGAAATACACTTTTTAACCTTCCGCTACGTATAAGGAAGTTACTGATTTTGCCCCAATTTTCAAAAATCGAGTTTTCACCAGATCTCCGCGTTTCGAGGTCCTAGGAACCTTTTTTATATCCTAAGAAGATAGCAAACAAGCAGATGGGTCTCCTGATGGTAAGAGTCAGCCATCGCCTATAGACACCAAAGATGATAATGGTGCGTTGCTATCTTGTGACGAGGTCTAATGCCACATGCATAAGTTTACCGGTTACCTTGCCCTCCAAACCGGAACACGACAGTGACAAGCACTGACGCTATTGCGGCAGGAATAGGTAAGACGGTGGTACCAGACCCGGGCGAGACAATGCAAAACTCTACCACTTAGTAGTCACGATGGTAGTGACTTGCATAGCCAAACCTTTTCTGATTATTTTCACGATGTCGTCAGTATGTCTGTATGTATGTATGTGTGTGCGTCTGTGTGTATGAAAGAAAGAAAGAAAGAAAATATTTATTTGCAAGAATATGGGTGTTACAAGTTGTTAAAAATAAATTAAGTTACCAACATATTCTACCATTATACGGTGTGCAAATATTAAAAAAAAAATATCTTTATATAATATTACATTTAAAACATTCTTTCGATTATTTAGAATTACTACCGGATCGGAACGCGGCCACACACTGAGAAGATCCGGTGGAAGAAACTCAGTGGGCTGGTCTTTTTTCTCTATTTTATATACTTGTTATAAACGTACAATGATGATTTCATATTACAAAAGTTATTTTTATAATTACAAGTTTCATATTTTGTGCAATTAATTTTTTTATAATTTACAAAATGTTCACTATTTACAAAATTTTACTAGGTACATTGAAAGTTTTTAAGGACAATTCAACAAACTTATATTTCTATCCATTAATATTTAATTTTATCGGCTAAAATTTCTTTAATGTCATAATAAGTTTTATCTAACAGCAAATCAAACAACTTTTTGCGAAATTTATTTATAGGTAATGATTTAAGACTATCAGGAATATGATTGTATATAATAATAGACATACAATACACATTTTTTGTAAAAATATTTAATTTTTGATTAGGCACATATAATTTTTTACTATTCCTAAAATATGAGTAACCAGTGACTTCAGCATTTGTTTTAAATAACTTTTGGTGCTTTTTTACAAATACGCATACCTCTAAAATATACAAAGATGGTAAGGGAAGTACCTTAAGAGACTTGAAAAGTGGTTTACAGGAATGTAACTGATTAACACCACATATTGCTCGAATATATTTCTTTTGGACTCTAAAAATTCGTACCAATTCAACAGAATTTCCCCAAATAGGAATTCCATATTGTAAATTAGAAGATACATATCCATGATATGCTAATAGGGAGGCTTTTACATTTCCTACTTCTCTTAGTCTTCAATCTTATTACATAGAGACAGACAAATCTATCAATCTTATTACATAGAGATTCAATGTGTGCTTTCCAATTACAATATTTGTCAATAATTATTCCTAAAAAGTTTGTATAATCTACATCATCTATATTTACTTTATTTAAAAATACATTTGTGTTTTTAGTAATATTACTGTGGTAGTTCTGAAATTCAACTAATTTTGTTTTAGTTACATTAACTTTTAAATTATTATTAATTAACCAGTCTGAAACTTGAAGTAAGGTTTCAGTTGTTTCGTTTACCAAGTCTTTTTTATTTTTACATTTAATAAGTAGGGTAGTGTCATCAGCAAATAAAAAGCAATCATGTTGTGTACTATCAGGAAGATCATTGATATAAATTAAAAATAGCAAGGGTCCTAAAACACTGCCCTGTGGTACACCACAGTTGTTAACACGGTAGTTTGAAGTAAATATTTTTTTACGGTTTCCGCATATTTTAGATATTTCGACGCATTGTTTCCTATTTTCTAAGTAACTCTTTATCCAATCTAAAGCCTTCCCTCTAATACCATATTTTTCAAGTTTTGATAGTAAAATATTGTGTGAAACAAAATCAAATGCCTTACTCAATACTCATATCCAAAAATACACAAAGTGGATACATTTTCTTATTGAGACATTCAGTTATGCTCTTCACTAAATCAAAACATGCTAATGTAGTAGACCTACCTTTCCTAAATCCATATTGATTATTTTTTAGTAGGCCAAAATCAAGTAAATAATTATAGAGCTTCTCATACATAATTTTTTCAAATATATATTTTTATATTCAAATATAACAGAACTTTTGAACGGCTTAACCAATCGAAACGCGGTTGATAACATTCGATTGGATTCTGCTCTTTAACCAATGCGGTCCTGGAAATTTTGAAAACCTTTGAAATATCCTCAAAAAAAATTTGGTCAAACAGTATTTTTTAATATAATTTCCAGCTTAATGTACCGATTGAGTACAAAATCTAATCATCCCTATTTCTCAAAAAACGATGTCTGACGCATAAATTGCGCCAAAATCGGTTTATCCGTTCGGGACTAATCGTTAACGAAAAATGTTGGAAAAGTATTTTTTCGACATAAATTTGAAATATTTCAACTACTTAATTATTTTTTAATATTCAACGGTATTTTAGTACTAAAAAAACTGCGTCGAATGACGTTTCAAAAATCAAAATCGAATGTTATTTTCAAAAGTTACCGCTTTTCAAATATTAAAATTACGCTTTTTTTTTAGCAAACCCACTTAATATTTTTGAAATAACTTTCAGGCTAATACAACGATTGACTTAAAAATCTTGTCAACTAGTTTCCTTAAAAATTGCGTCAAGTACCGTTAATTAGATCAAAATTTGAAATTGTTTGATTTGTTTTGGATTTATCAATGACGAAATTTAAATAAAAAAATTTAACATAGTTTTGAAATTTTTCAACCTATCCATTGTGTAGTGAAAACAATATTTAGATTTCAAATATCAATATACCTACTGCCATTTTTAACAAAATAGATGTTTGGACTGAAAAAAGTGTATGCTTGTAGTTTTTACTTCTTTGAGATTAAAATACCTCAATTTAGCGGGGAGTTTCAGGGATGGCCTGCAGGGTCAACCATTTACAGATTTTTTTAAGCAACTAGTTTTTACCCGCGGCTTCGCTCGCGTTAAATTCATTTTAGGGAAGTGGGGGGTTAGAAAGAGACAAAAAGTAGCCCACTCTCCATCCCTTCAACTATCTCTACTTAAAAAATCACGCTACGTTTTGCTGTGAAAAATGGACAACAAACACACTTTTTTTTATAGAAGAGGGGGTAAACGAGCAAGAGGCGCACCTGATGGTAAGTGATCACCGCCGCCCATGGACATCTGCAATACCAGAGGTCTTGCAGTTGCGTTGCCTGCCTTTTAAGAATGAGTAAGCTCTTTTCTTGAAGGTCCCTATGTCGTATCCATTCGGAAATACCCCTGCCGGTAATTGGTTCCACAACAGAGTAGTGCGAGGTAAAAAGTGTCGGGAGAAACGCACAGTTGTGGATTTCCAGACATCGAGATGGTGAGGATGGAACTTCAAATTTTGACGCGATGTCCGATGGTGGAATTCGGCGGCAGGAATTAATCCAAACAACTCGTCGGAACACTCTCCATGATATATACGATAAAAGACACAGAGAGAACCTACATCTCTGCGCAATGCCAAAGAGTCAAGCTGTTTCGAAATAGCCTGGTTGTCAACGATTCGAACCGCTCTACGCTGAATGCGATCAAGAGGAAGAAGCTGGTACTGGGAAGCTCCGGCCCAGACATGCGAACAGTACTCTATGTGAGGCCGAACCTGTGCCTTATAAAGTTGAAGGCGATGGACCGGCAAAAAGTACTGTTTCGCTCTGCTGAGCACACCGAGCTTTTTGGAGGCTAGTTTAGCCTTGCCTTCCAAATGACCGCGAAACTGAACGTAATTCGATATGTCAACTCCTAGGATTCCGACACTAGCACTTCCGACACTTTCGCATTTATAATATTGGTATGGATGCTCTTTTAATAGTTCCACAATGTTTGAATAAATATTGGCCATATAATTGTATGCTTTTTATTTTATAGGCCTAAATCTACATGAATAATAATCAGTTCGGCCTAGGCCAAACTAGTTTTTCCTGTAGGATTTAGGCTAAACTAGATTGTCCAAGGCTATACTAATATATCCTGAGACGCTTAGGATGAACCAGTTTGGCCTAGGACAAACTAGTTTGGCCTGAAATCTGGTTTGGCCAGTAATATATGACAACCACGTGATATCATTCAAGAAGCCCACGCCATAACAGTCCAAAGCGTTTTCGCAGTAAATTAAAATTTCCAGACGCGAAATTTTTATTACTAATGTACGATATATAAGATAAAGTATTAAACATTTTTTCAAATTTAGTCAACTAGCCTATTTTCTGCTTATACCTATATGTTATATTATAACATAGGTAGGTAACAACAGAGAACGTACCTACCCATATTACGTGACCTATTTATTAATATTTTTCGACCCCTCCCTCCCCTTGGTGACCACCGTTGTATATACTAAGACCCCCTCCCCTCAAGTTGTTACGTAGTATTAGAAAATATGATTTTTAATCATTTTGCACGCAGAAAGTGAAAAAAATAAAAATAATTTGGCTCTTATCTATCTTTATTAATACGGCGTTTATTGCACGAAACTGACATTTATTGCTAAAAAATGTGTGACAAGAAGTGTCTGTTTTCGATCAGCTGACGTCTTGACATATGTGCGTCAGCGCTACCAACTGTAAGTTTAGAAAGCACTAACACTTCGCGCATTATTCAAATATAAGTCGAAAAAGCGAGAGACTTTTCTCGGCAAAATCAGACTACTGACAAAAATCTAATATTAAAATCAAAATCAAAATATTCGTTTAAAACTGTCCCACTAAATTCATGAATTGCATGCATCGAGTCTTGTTAACGAATTATAAAGCTGGCAGTGTGTTATTTTACATTTACCTATAATTAAGATAGTAAATATTACGTAATCTGCTGCTATAAGTACATTTTTCCTGATTACTTTTAATTTGTTCGAAAGCACTAAAACATTTTGCGTAATTGAAATTATATCCCTGCGTTTTGTTTTTTGTGTCAGATGAAAAATGAAATTTTGAATTTTTTTAAATTTTTAGTTTATTACATAAATCGAACATATTATCGATTCTAAACAGCCTCTGGAAATTTGGCCGGATTTTAAAAATAACCCTGTATAATTATTGAATCTAAATAAAATTATTATATCCACGAGGCATTAACGACTTTTGTCATTGGTATCTATCGACGATGATAATCGCTTTCCATTGGCAGAATCATCTTGATCGCCCCGTTGGTCGAGTGGTTAGCGCACCTGACTATGCATCACGTTTATGTGATAAACATAAATGTTTGTATCTTATTTTTGAATTCATCAATCCGCAAGCTCAAACAAAAATACGTCGCCTTTGTAATCCCCTGCTGGATTACTAATGAATTAATAAATGAATGGAGGTCGCGTTGGTGCTGCTCAACCAAAGGACGACATTTATATCACTTTTACCCCTGCGTCCGTGAACGATTAAGTAGTATCGTTGACTGCCACCCATACTAGAAACAAATATATCGCAAACTTTGGAGTTAGATCAATTCGTGTAATTTGTCCAGTTATATTATATTTTTATTATATAATATATTATATTATCTGCTTATTTTATAGCAAATATGATTAAAAAAAACATGGTGCTAAGTATCGTCATCCACCTTCCTAGTCCAAAAGTTGGTAAATTGTATATCTGATTATCTCATAACGTTTGTTTTACTCTGCTGTTTGAAAACCGGATTGAAGATTTTTTGTGTGTTTTTATAGAACAGTTGGACTTATCCTCCATTCAGTGGACACATAGATGAGGATGGCAAGATTTTTGCCCGAGGCTCCCAGGACATGAAGTGCGTTGGTATTCAGTACATAGAAGCTGTCCGTAAGTTAAAAGCATCCGGAATCAAGCTAAAAAGAACCTTGCATCTTAGCTTTGTACCAGGTAATATTGATATGTTATTTATTTCTTTATACAGGGATACTTTAAAAGGTCCGGCCAATTTTTAAATCTATTCCTTTCTAACACCAAAAACTAATACCAATGGTATTTGTTTATTGTCACAATACATTTTCTAACGAATACCTAAATTTTGAATATTTAAATCAAGTACAAAATCTATTCCCAACGAATACCAAAACTTTTACGAACACATACATACCAAAACGAATACAAAAAATTCGCGTTTTAATAATTTAATATTATGATCTTAATACAATCCTAAACCTTCAGTTCACTTCATTTCAGCATTTTTATTTAAAAATTGGTTAAGTTAACTTGAGCTAAAGTTAGATAATAAAAAATGATTATCGAAATTTTTTTACTACCATAAAATGTTTGTTCTTTTAAGAGTTCCATGCCTAAAAGGTAAACGGGACCCTATTACTAATACATTTCGTAAAAACACATTTAAAAATATTTTTATTACTGATTATATCTCATACCATTTGATTTGTTTTGGGATTCGTTTATGAGTAGTATTCGTTCGGAATAAAAAAAATTAATGATATTAAACTAATATCATTGGTATTAGTTTTTGATATTAGAAAGGAATACATCAATTTTAAAGTGCGTTTTAATTATTATTGTAAAATTATTACAAGATAATATAAAAATGATCCTTTACAAATATGCAACTAAATTACGATAGTAATTATTGCGTAATCCGTCGTTTTAAGTACATTTTCCCGATCACTTTTGATTTGGTCGAAGGCTCCAAAATATGTTAGTTCGAATATTGTATAATTGAAGTTGTATCCATGCGTTTTGTTTTTTGGGTCGGATAAAAACGAGAAAATATTTTAAGAAAATTAAAAATTTTTCTTAAATTATATTTTTATTACATAAATCCAACATATTATCGATTCTCAACAGTCTCTGCTTACCTATAGATTATTAGCCGTTTCCAGCCAATTATTTTGCATAGGTCCTGAACCGCGGGAAAATTGGGATAAAATTTAGTTTGTGTCACTCAGGACATGTGATATCTCATATTATCGTGTTCTACTCGAAATCGTTTCAGTATTTCCAGAAACTACATCCTACAAACAACTTCATTCGCGTAACCAAAAATCAACTTCCCTTTGTTGAATCGAATAAAAAACTCTGGATACTGTAGGTACTTTCACTATCACCTCTGGATAATGTAGCTTTCCAAATTGATTCTTCAATATAAACACTTGTACTGTTTCACAAAATATGTAATTTAAATTTTATTTATAACACAATTACTTAATTTTACAGCCAGCCGGTTTCGCCTATTAAAGCATCATCGGGGCTTCTTTCACATAAACATTTTACCTTATTATGTTATTATTTTAAAACCTAAACATTTTACAGACACAAAGACTATAATACAAGTAAAAGTGTGTCTGTAAGATGTGTCCGCATACATATGTTTAGTTAATTTCATGTATAAACCGTATTTTGATATTAACCTAGTATATCGACGTATGCTATTTTATTTTGTTCCATGATAAAAAAAAATAACATGTAACGATGACATTTAATTTTTATGAAGGGGTGTCAAAGGTTCATAATCTTTGGGCAAATGAAAAAGAATTGCATGAAATTAAAGAATTTGAGGGACAAATGTTAATGAATTAAGAATTTGAGAAGAAAAGAATTTAAAGAATGTTACAATATTTTTTTTTTGTTTTGTCACGAACGGCACACATATCATCAGCAGGCCGCACAAATATAACATGCGGGCCGCGGTTTGATGCGTAGTGGTATTATGACATGATTATGACTAGTCGTGGGCGTTTAAACGATATAGGCTTAAAAAATTAGGCTTTTCAAAATAAGCCTATAAGCGCGCTTACGGATTTAAGCTGTTTTCGTTTAAACGTTGATGTTTAAGATACAAAAATTTAAATACCATATTAGCATGATTGACGAAAAGTAACCTTATTTCAATAACGTTAAAAATCAAAATAAAATAGAATAAAGAACCTTATTTCTATACTCAATATAATTTTTCATTTTATTGGATTAACAACCTTATTACTATGCCTATAAGAAACGATAACAATTTGGATTGGTTATCGTATTAAGCGGCTAATTATTTTCTACTTATTTACGCAATATTTGTGTCGGACTGACAACGCTCCGTTTTTGGTTGGTTAGTGCTTTTTACAACGAATTGACAACTTACGTTTTTTCAAGTTCCAGACTCCAGTACGCTTTTCGTTGTTAAAGAAATTGGACGCGCTCATCAATTGTTTATTTTATTTTATTGTTTGTTTTATTTTACTTAGCGCGCGTAAGAACATGACTCGAATCCCTTTACAAATTTCCAAAGTAATTTTGTTTATATTAATTATTGAAATTACGTGATGGATAAAAAAGTATATATTGTGTTACTATTCATTTCAGACAGTCCTAAGTCTGAAAAGTACGAAGGGAAGTTGATTGATTGAGAAAGTACCTTATATATAAAATTCTGGTGTTACAATATTATTTACAATACTCCTCCGAAACGGCTTTACCGATTTTCATGAAATTTTATATGCTTATTCAGTAGGACTGAAAATCGGCTACTGTTTTTATACCCCTAAGTGATAAGGGTTGTTCACCCCTAACATTATTTTTTTATTTTTAAGACAATTTTTTTTATTTTTATTGGAACGAAGTTCCTTATCGCGCGCTGTGTAAGGAGGCTAAACGGAAAAAATTCTTACGAAAAGTTGTCACGACACTTTTTGCTATAGTAAAATATTGTAAGCACAGAAATATCCAGCCACTTCCCTTTAGCTCGTGCATTGAAAGTGAAAGAGTCTATCTACTATTTGATTGAGTTTACTTTTTTTTCTAGTGCCAAATGGTCGACATTTATACAGAATTTCAGCCGAATGTCGATTTTCGACCAAAAGTTGAATTTCGACGGACAGTCGAATTTTGAACGAGTGTCGAAATTCGACCGAGTGTCGAATTTCATTCGGTTGCCGAGTTTCAACCGCCGGTCGAATTTCGACCGGGTACCAAAATTCGACCGCGGGTCGAAATTCGACCGGGTACCAAAATTCGACCGCGGGTCGAAATTCGACCGGGTGCCGAAATTCGACCGTGGGTCGAAATTCGATCGGGTTCCGAAACTCCAATGGGTGCCGAAATTCGATCGTGGGTCGAAATTCGACCAGGTGCCGAAATTCGACCGGGTGCCGAAATTCGACCGTGGGTCGAAATTCGACCGGGTCGAATTTCGACCCACGGTTGACGTGGGTCGAAACTCGACCAGGTGCCGAAATTCAACCATGGGTCGAAATTCGACCGGGTGCCGAAATTCGACCGGGTTCCCAAATTCGACCGAGTGCCGAAAAGCTAGTAATAAGTAATAACGCTAACAAAACCACAAAACATTGAACGCTTTTTTCAGCTCTCGGCTTTATCGGTCGCTACTAATTCACTTAAATCTTCGTTTTATAATTGACCTTCTCAACGATCAACAACTTTTGTTTAAAAAAGCGTTTAAACGAAAACCGCTTTTTTAAGCACGCTTAAAAGTATAAGCAAAACGTTTAAACGTGTTAATAATTAAAAGCCGTTTATCACATCTCTAATTATGACGTAAAAATTTGTCGCGATGTAGTTTGTGACATCATGCTAGCGCGATACTTCGCCGTAGGCCGCCGTAGGCCTTGAATTCATTGCGCGGCGTAAAATTTTGAAAAAAATTATAAAACGCAAATTTTGCATTTTCCACAAAAAAAAGCGCCATCATGACTAGAGCGTTAAATTTAAATGTTTCTTGTGTGCTTATTTTTCGGTTCACTGTCCTTTACACGCCTTATAAATACTCAAATAAATTTAATAAACACCAAATCCCAGAACATGTACGTTCATCATACAAATGTTTCTCATCCCTATTGGGAATCAAACCCAGGCCCCATCGATCGCGTAATCAGGGTCGCAAACTAACGAGGTGGATTAATAGATAATCTATATTAATATTATAAACGTGAAAGTTTGGATGTATGGATGTTTGTTACTCAATCACACAAAAACTACTGATCGGATTTGAATGAAATTTTAAATATAGGTAGATGGTGATCTGAACTAGCACAAAGGCTACTTCAGATTTTTATCCCGGAAAAATTAGTTGTTCCTGTGGCATTCACCAAAAACTTTTCAGCTAGTAATTATTAACTTTTAAATTCACAGACGAGGAGATCGGCGGTCACGATGGAATGAAAAAGTTTGTTTTAACGGACAGCTTCAAAGCTTTGAACATCGGATTCGCTTTGGACGAAGGAATGGCTAATCCTGGCGAAGAATTCATTATATTTAACGGAGAGAGGAGCATTTGGCGTGAGTTTATTTCTTCATTATATTAATTACTAGCTGTTGCCAGCGACTTCGTCCGCGCGGACTTCGTTTACTCCGCTACTCCCCCGTAGGCGATAGCGTGATAATATGTAGCCTATATGTTGACCCAATCTGTTAGTAATATTTATGCAAAATTGAAGTAAATCCATGCAGTACTTTTTGAGTTTACCCCGGACATACATACAGACAAACAGACATACAGACAGACAGACAAAAATTCTAAAAACTATATTTTTGGCTTCTATATCGATTGTAGAGCACGCCTCTAGTATTCTTTTAAAAAATATTCAATGTACAGTTTTGACTTTCCTACGATTTTATTATATGTATAGATTAGGTATGTACAGGTTGACTGGAAAAAATTACACATAGGTACTGAGGATGTTCAGTACTCGATTTTGATACCGAATATACAAAAAACTAGGTACTTAAATTTTGCCTTATTATCCAATAAAAATGTTTAGTTTGGACACCCCCGTACGGTGTATAAAAATTAATTTTTATACAAACAGCGATTTACTAAACTCGCGACTAGACTTGTTAGTACAACATGCGGTAACCATATATTTGAATAATACTCGTACTACTTATACTAATTCTGTTAGGGTTTACTATGTGGTTAAGCAATATTCTCATTTTATTGTATTTTTATTGTTTACTTATGACCATTAACTATCATGTCCTTCAATATAATACCAGTCAATCTGTATGCATAATGTGACCATATGTTCCGTTTAGAACGGGACCGTCCCTTTTTTGGTTGTGCGTTCCAGTGTCCCCAAAAAAGCTTCTCGACGCAAAATTAACCCTTTTCCTAAAACCACGCGAAATTTGGCTGGCTGGCTGGCTCTTGGACGATCGTCGATCAACGATATTTGAAATCATCGCTAAAAGTTTAAGCATAAAAATGATTAATAATGTATGATTTTTTAAAATAAATATTTTCTTGATAAATAAAAAAAATGTTTTTTTTTTAAATGTAATTGAACCCGAACTTATTGTGGTCAATATCTACACCGAACTACCAGACCACAGAGATGATTAAGAGACAAAAATTTTAACTTAGGAGTAAAAGATTGAAATATCTATTTGTTTGTTTGTTTTAGAAATACACATAACATGCAGGGGGCAGCCAGGCCACGGTTCATTGTTGATTCCAAATACTGCTGGTGAAAAGGTATGCTGATTTTATATGTATTCTCCGCAGTTTATTTGTAAAACCAGTCAAGTGCGAGTTGGAGCGCACGAAGGGTTCCGTATCATTCATACTAATATTGTATTTGCGAAAGTAACTGACTGTCTGTCTGTTGTTCACGCCTAAACCACTGAAACGATTTGAATTAAATTAGATACAATTAAAGTTTAAGACCCGAGAAAGGACATAGAATCGTTTTTAGCTGGAAATCCCACGGGAACGGGAACTATGCGGGAAAAACCCCGGGACTATCTATCTCTTAAACCACGGTAATAAATAGTAATTTAGGTACTTGTATTTTAGAAATTTTTCTACGCGGACGAAGTCACGGGCACAGTTAGTTATCTATAAGAATACGGGAAAAATCATGTTTGTTGTATGGGAGCCCTAATTTAGGCTACCTACTTGTATTTTAGAGTTTTTTCTACGCGGACGAAGTCACGGGCCCAGTTAGTTATCTATAAGAATACGGAAAAATCATGTTTGTTGTATGGGAGCCCTAATTTAGGCTACCTACTTGTATTTTAGAAATTTTCTACGCGGACGAAGTCACAGGCACGGTTAGTTATCTATAAGAATACGGGAAAAATCATGCTTGTTGTATGGGAGCCCTAATTTAGGCTACCTACTTGTATTTTAGAAATTTTCTACGCGTACGAAGTCACGGGCCCAGTTAGTTATCTATAAGAATACGGAAAAATCATGTTTGTTGTATGGGAGCCCTAATTTAGGCTACCTACTTGTATTTTAGAAATTTTCTACGCGGACGAAGTCACAGGCACAGTTAGTTATCTATAAGAATACGGAAAAAATCATGTTTGTTGTATGGAACTTGAATATTTTATTCTGCTTTTAATACTTGTTCTTATAATAGAAATGCATCATCTGTCAAAAAACTGTCTAACTTTCACGTTTCATGAGATACAGTCTAGTGACAGACGGACAGATAGATAGATAAACAGACAGACAGAGAGACTGACGGACGGACAGCGGGCTCAGAGTAATAAGGTCCCGTTTTAGCTTTTGGGTACGGAACCCTTCAAATGAGAATAAAAAAAATTTTTTTACAGCGACAACAATACAAAATATACGTAAACCTCCCTCCAAAATTTTACATTTTTCTCGTCTGCCTTGAAAATAAATAGTTAATAAAAATCCATATACTAATATAATAATGCAAAAGTAACTCTGCCTGTCTGTCTTTTCTTCATGCCTAAACGACTGAACCGATATGGATGAAATTTAGTACAAATATAGTGTGACCCGAGAAAGGCCACAGGATAGTTTTTATCTCGAAAATCCCACGGGAACGGGAACTATGTGGGTTTTATTTTATTTTTTTCCACGCGGACGAAATTGCGAGCATTGCTAGTTCGTATAAATATTTTGTTGCTAGTAACTGTTCTTAAAGACTCCTGAGACGCATGGAGATCGTGGAAAGAAAATAAATTGTCACAGAGGTCGAGGGAAGTAAAGCATAAAACTCTTTTTAACTTCCCACTACGTATGTTGATAAGGATTTATTGATTTAACCCCGATTTTCGAAAATCGAGTTTTCACCAGATGTCCACGTTTTGAGGTCCTAGGAACCTTTTCCGACTATTTTCACGATGAGGTCAGTATGTCTGTATGTGTGTGTGTGTGTGTGTGTGTGTGTAAACATCTTATAACTTTTGAACGACTGACCGATCGAAACGCGGTTAACAGCATTCGATTGGATTTTTATATTTTGTCTGCAATGCAAGTTTTTCAGTTTTTTCCAGTTTTTACACATTTATACATATACATTGTTACTTATTGTACTTTACATATTACTATCTTTCTATACTGTCTATTTATTCTAATAATTTTCTATTTACAGTTTGCTGGCTTACTAAATGCTATTCTTTGATATACCTAATATATATTGACAACATTACTTAATTTCTATTTATTTCTATTTACATACCTATTTGTTTCTTTTAATTACTATTCGAGCTAACTTTGAACTGTATTTAATAAATTTATTTCTAATTGTTTTATTGCTGATTAGACTGCTATTTCGTATGGACAAGTTTTCGTTTATTTGCTGAGTGACCTCATATCTTTCTCTGCCGTAAGCGATGCATTCATATTGTTACTTATTCAACACTATATATAATGGTTAATCTGACTTACAACAAAACAATACTCAAACTTTGATCACACTTCTCGGTACCCTGATACAGTGGCGTAGCTAGGCGTGGGCGAAGTGGGCCTTCGCCCTCGGCCTCGCACCTAAAGGGGCCTCGCACTACCTGATTTAATATCTTTGTTTATTTTTAAATTAAATAAAAGCCTGAAAAATATTGGGCTCACTCTTCTGTATCTGAAACACATACAAAACAACTCGTAGACCCTAAGTTAACGCATTATAAAGACACGATAGTTTTTCGCTTATTTCAAACTTGGCGCGTGTTTTTGGGTAGCTTTTGGGAACGAACGGAAAGGGGCCTCGCCGATGCGACTTTGCCCACATATATATTAGTCCACGCTACGCCACTGCCCTGATAAAGGGCGGTTTTGACTTTTAACCTTGTTGAAGGTCAGCCCGCGTCAGGTCAGCAATTAGACTAGTGTTGGTCTGGGACCCTGTTGAAGAATAGACTATCTGTCGTTCTGCCAGGCAGTTCGTAAAAGATGAACGATTGCCACCCGGGTCTATCACCGCGGTACAAACACGCCATCTTTTACTGTCTCAATAGTGTCAGTGCTTGTCACTGTCGTGTTCCGGTTTGGAAGGTAAGATAACCGGTAAACTTGTGCGTGTGGCATTAAGACCCCGCTTCAAGGATAACAACGCACCATGAACATATTTAGTAGACACAATAGGCGATGGTTGTCTCTTTCCATCAGGAGAGCCAGATGGCAGCAGATGCTTGTTTGTTATCTTATGATATAAAAAATTGAAGGCTATCACTTGATTTAAGTCATAATCGAGACCGAGAGCTTTACGTGCTCATAGACACGTGAGACATGCAAGTGTTAAAATAGCACTTCGAGACTACGAACTACTATTTCTATTTTCGAGGAGACTCTTAAACAACTTCAATAACACTTTTGGCCGTCCTAAATTTCGAGCCGTCTAGACGTCTTTAATTCGATCCCTGGGACCACTCATGATCTGAGTTGGATTTTACCCCGTGTTGATCCAGAATCTTTTTTAAGAATAAAACCAACTGCCTTACTGCTAAGCGTCTCGTTAAATTAAAGTGTAAGCCAATGTCTATTCTGCTACCATTTCCAAGTCCCTTAATGACATCGTACAGCTAAATTATATAGTTGAGCACTTTGACGGATGGAGAAGACCGTAGGGATATACTTTCAAGACACTCGTCAGACCATTCCTCTATATGCTGCCCCCTTTTGATTTCATAGAGGCTATTTTGCTCATGAGCAAAGAATGAAAAAAATGAAGATCTAACGGCAATATGCAGGCTCATAATGTGCTTGAGTTAAGTGAGACAGTTTTATGCGTCTTGCAAATCTTAGAGG
The DNA here is from genome assembly GCA_036924255.1 of Apodemia mormo. NCBI lineage: Eukaryota > Metazoa > Arthropoda > Insecta > Lepidoptera > Riodinidae > Apodemia > Apodemia mormo. Next base: position 12,579,217 of record JAUPFN010000008.1, read on the forward strand.
TGAATAGTCTTTGGTCTAATCTAGGAATAGTTTTGCCTGGGTTTTGGTATCACTGCCTTATCTATTTCTGCCACAATAGCGTCAGTGCATGTTACTGTCGTGTTCCGGTTTGGAGGGTAAGGTAGCCGGTAAACACATGCATATGGCATTTCATCCCTGACATACGGATAGCAACGCACCATTAATACAGTGTTACTTTTAAAGATCCAGCCAAGTTTTCAGAGGCTGTTTAGAATCGATATGTTCGTTCGATTAAGGTATGTGATAAAAAAAAAATTCGAAAATTCAAAATAATAATTTTATCCGACTGTAATAACGAAACTCATGGAAATAATTTCAATTACGCAAAATTTGAACTAAAATATTTTAGTGCCTTGAAACAAAATAAAAGTGACCGGGTCCGTAGGCTGATATATGTACCCCATGGCTATATATATCGGCCTACGGCGAAGGTTCGCGCTAGCACGATGTTGTCACGAACTACATCGCGACAACTGTTTACGTCATAATGACGTATTATCATTGCTCATCAAACCGCGGCCGGCAAGTAATTTGTGCGACCTGCTGATGATATTTGTGTGGCTCACTACAAAATAAACGTGAATATTGTAACATTCCTTAAAATCTTTTCTTCTCAAAATCTTAGTTCATGAACATTCTTTAATTTTATGCTATTGTGTACTATATTTTATTTTCCCAAAGATTACGAACTTATGATACAACTTCATAAACATGAAAGTTCATATCTTTGTATGGTATTTTCATGGAACAAAATAAAATAAGATACGTCGATACAGTAGATCAATATGAAAATACGGCTTACACATGAAATTAGCCAAACATATATATGTGGATAAATTATAGTTTGTTACTATTATTATTGCTTATCGTAATTATATTATAGTTTCTTTGTCGTGAGTCGCACAAATATCACCTGCGGATCGCAGTTTGACGCTCACTACAGTGACGCGTGAAGGCCCTTCGCGATGCAGTTGCGCTATAGGCCGATTCATCGTGTTAGTGCGAATTTTCGCCGTAGCCCGATATGTATAGCCACGCCATTAGACTAGAGTTCATTCACAAGACTGATGGCCGGTTTCCGAAACGCAAATTAATTTTAACAAGCAATTAATGTGTGATTAACAGATAATTTGCTTGTAAAAAGTAAAAAGATTAATTGCTTGTTAAAATTAATTTGCGTTTCGGAAACCGGCCGTCAATGCATCCGATTCATGATTTTAGTAGGATATTTTTAAACGAGTATTTTTATATTATCTAGTAATAATTTTACTATAATAATTAAAACGCACTTTCAAATCAATATTTAATTCGTAATTTTAAAATTTTGCCGGACCTTTAAAAGTAACTCTGTATTTTTTTATATCATAAGATAGCAAACAAGCAGATGGGTCTCCTGATGGAAAGAGTCAACCATCGCCTATAGACACCAAAGATGTTAATGGTGCGTTGCTATCTTGTGTCGAGGTCTAGTGCCACATGCACAAGTTTACCTGTTACCTTACCCTCCAAACCGGAACACGACAGTAACAAGCACTGACACCATTTCGGCAGGAATAGGTAAGGCGGTGGTATCAGACCCGGGCGATACAATGCAAAACTCTACCACCGAGTAGCCACGATGATAGTGACTCGTATAGACAATCGGTCGCCTTTTAAGACCTGCCTGGCAGAACGGCAGTTGGCCTATTCTTCAAAGGAGCCCGGGAAATATATATGAGTAAATATTAAACCCTGTATATAAAAATATTATTTGGTGTCTAAAGCCTATGATTGATTGTTTCTATCAGACGAGCTATCAGTTTGTTTGCTAAGCAATGATATAAAAAATGGATAGGCTAACCACGACGCAGTCAACTGTATAATTTTGATTTTTATGTCTGTTTTAGTTAACCTACATCATAAACAAGTTTATGAATCTTAGGGAAAAGGAGAAGAAAGTTTTGGAGGGCAACCCGAAGTTCACCATCGGAGATGTCACGACGATTAATATGACGCAAGTTTTCGTAAGTAAACATTTTCTTAGTTATTCGAAGTTATAAAATATGATCCATTTATGCGTAATACTCAAATTTTTAACAGTAACTAAATCTTTTAAAATGTAACCCCATTATCCCACGTTTGGTGGATAGGAGCGTCATGGTAAAAAGTGTCCGACTAACACCAAGGTACGTTACAGCTATGTAGTTTAATGCGGTTATATATTAGAAATAGAGATACGTAAGAGAGAGAGAGAGAGAGAGGACGATGTATGTATTTAGCAAGCAGTGCGCGTGACAAAAAAATATTAACCATTAGGTACTTTATCGTGCTTGTTAACAATACATAATACTAACGAAAAAAGTAACTGATATATTTAGAAAAATAAGGAGTTTAAAATGGATATAGGTGGACCATGCATGTAAAATGATATATGATATATAGGCCAGAAAACTTTTAGAATAGGTGCCTAGAGATGGATAAAGAATAAGACCAAGAGAAGATGGAAAAATAGATTATCAAACTGGAGAACACAAGCAAGTGATAAACACAAATGGTGGGAAATATGCGAGGGCTACGCTTCAGAGGCGTTTCATTACTACATAGTATAAAACAAAGTCGACCTTCGCCTCTGTCTCTCTGTTTCAAGCTTTCTTCTTTTATATCCCGCAACGGATTTTAATGCAGCTTACACTGTCGCTTAGACAATTTATTCTTGAAGGTTTATACATACAAAACATTGTAGTTAAATATTTGTATAGTGGAGAAAATTCCAAATTTTCTGATGAAGCCGTCAAATAAATTATATTTTCGAGCAACACTTTTTAATAAACACCATTTATAAAATGTTTAATGATGTTTCATCATCTCTGAAAATAGTTTAAAAACAAAGGTGATGAAACATTCTTTATTAAGCATGTTGCAGTGCTCCCCAAAACGAGTGCAGAGCAAGACGAAACATTTATTAATTATTTTTTAGTTTATAACATAGAGAATGGGAATTTTATATTTAATGTTTATAAGCAAAAATCGGCAGGTGTAGACGTGTGTTGCGCGTGTTTATATACATGGAAGTAGTTCTACAGCTAGGTTTCGATGCTAATAGAGCTTCTTCAAGTACCGAGATATTTTGGAATTCATCAAATAAATATTACAAAGATAATTTTTTAAAAAATGATGCTTGAGCCGAAATATTATATGGCCGGATAACTTTGGTTAGACGTACTGAACGCTGTGTTGAAATATGATCACCTAAATTGGATAGTTTCCATCGTCGGCACTCGGTGAAACTGCATTTTAAATTATGTATTACAAAATATGTGTAAAACATTCCTGATGATGCGTTAATAAGCGAAACCGGTTGGATGTGAATATTAAAAAATTAAAAAAATATACGTGAACTGGAAGTACAAGTGAGTTTATTTGTAATACATATATGATCACCTATTTGGAAGGACATGGTACTCGTAATAAACACGTGACAAAAACAACACGAGCTGGGTATTTTAATCATAAATGATTCATGACTTCAATCATCAATGACTTCAATCGAATTATAAAATACAATAAAATTCGAGTAATGTGATGTGGGTTTACTACGTTAGTTTTACGTATTATAAAAAAATGATTTTCTGTCTTCGCTGTGCCTCCGCCAGCCGTACCTATGTTAAAAAGAATAGCGCAACCATATACATAAATTACAAATAAATAATTAGGTACACATAAAAACTTATCTATACATACCCTTGTGGAAAAAAAATCTCGGATAAAAGTAGGTAAATAACTTACAAAGTGAAAGTAACAGTTTATGAATGTTTATTTTTATTTAAAAAGTCGAAAAAAGTCTTACAAAGTCGGAAAAACTCGGAGTAATTCCAAAATTTCGGACTCTTCCAGAAGAGTTATTCAGTGTTAATAAATCTTGCAACGTTTATGGGTACTAAAAGAAATATATTAAAAGTTATTAATACTACGAAAGTGTAATAAAGGGGAAAAAAATATAACTAATACTTACCCGGTTTTCCGTTTAAGAATTTGAAACTTTCTTCTTTGTTTAAAAAAAGGTTACCGTTACTGTCGATCAATATTATAAACTTTGTTTCTTCAATTTTTGATAATTATTATTAAAATCTATTATATCACAACGTTATTTGCCAATTTTTATTTTATTGTACTTTTATTACATAAATATATTTATAAATTAAGTAAAAATTAAAACAGATGATCTAATTAGCTTTTGACAGGTTGAGTCAGTGTTGCCAGAGAAAAAGTCAATCTTTCGTCCTTAAAGCCTCCTCTACACTACTCGCGAAGTTCCTCGGCGAAGTACTCGGCCGAAGTTGACTGAAGTCCGCGGTGCTACACTACACACTCGTTCAACTTCGCGAGGAGCGCATTCGTGTAGCGTTACCGGTACCCTGCGGACGTTTATTATAATGGACGCTCAAGTAGCAGCTGCCGTAGCAATGTGCTCTCTAGCGTATTATAACTACGTGCATACTTATCTCACGAAGAAGACTAAAAAGAAAAGAAGAAAAAGAAGATGGTGGATGATCGCAATGCATCGGAACAGAACTAGGTAGGTAATATTTATTTAAATAATTAGGATTTCTAATAAGTTAAAGTACATTACATGGCAAGTTAATTAACTGTATTTTTTTTTACAGACGTACTATGGAACAACAATTTCTTGAACTCATACAAGAACCATCAGGAGAATTTGAAAATTTCCACCGAATGTCATTGGACGATTTTAATTTATTACTTTCTAAAGTCGAACCCTTAATCGCTAAACGAGACACTCATTTAAGAGAAGCTATACCTGCTAAGATTCGATTATCAATCACCTTGAGGTTTTTGGCAAGTGGTGACAGCTATAGATCTATGCACTATTTATTTAAAATTTCAAGCCAGTTGATTTCAAAAATTGTAGTCGAAGTCTGTGAAGCTTTGAACGAGGAACTCAAGGATGAAATAAAGGTAAAATTTTAATATTTATGACATATATTTATTAAAAGTTTAGGTATGTACAATTACAAAAATATCAGTGAGAATAAGAATAAGAATAATTTCATACATTACGAGTCATTATATGCCTGATATATTAAATCACTCTGATGTGTATTATCTTCTGGACAATCAGATTGAGTTTGGGTCTCTGGTATATGCAAAATATATTGAACATCGTTAGATTGATCTGATTGAGGCTGCTTATAGCGTTGATAAACTGATTGACTTTGGGTGTCTGGTGCAATAATTTCATCACTTATAACACGTATCTTTGAAGAGCGTTGATGAGCAGTAATTTCGCTTGGTTGTTGGAAGTATGTCGGTTGACATTCACTGGACTCATTAGATAATGTTATATATGTATCAGGTGGCTCTGAAAACGATGAGTGTGATCTAGGAGATAATGTTGTAACATTATAATGAACTGCATTATTCGCAGATAAAGGACGCTTTCTAGAAGATAGTGATGTAGTTAACGGACTATAATATGGCGTAGACTTAGGTGTAGAAGTACGAAACGATTCACCTGATGGAGATCTTTCAAAACGTGATTTCCGAAATAGAGCATGTATATCGAACATTATATCGTCCCTTTCATGTTCAGGTAACCTCTTCAGTTTTATGGCAATTAGTTTGCCGAATACGTCGCACTCGTCCTCAACTGCGCTGCTATCCTTTGAAGGATTATTTATCACTTTATTTAAGTTATTGAAGGCTTCTGTCATCTGCCTACTGGCAACTTGCAATTCCGGTGGGTTGTCACGCCGTCGGATGGTGTGTCTATTTTTTGGGGGCTCTGGTTCTTTTGGAGTTGGAGAAGCAATTGGTACATCCTCTGAAGCGTTGGTTGATTCTTCCTGAATCGAATCAGTTCCATGATCCTGAAATAAAAATAGCAAAGGTTTAAATGTATATATCACGACCTATTTAATAATAAATCTTTATTTAATCCAATCCAAATTTGTGAGTGTATATGGGTTCTGTATACTATATGCATTTGAGTGCGCGTATATGCAGGAGTACTGTATGTGTATGTAGGAGTGTGAGTGTATGTCTCTGTATTTTATGAAAAATACATGAGTGCTACAATTAATCGGCTTTTTAATTATTTATATACAATTTGAGTGTCAGCTTTTAATGAAATTGACCGTGTCTTTTTACATATTATTTGATGATAATATTTTTTATATAATATACTTTTTATTTACAGATGCCGTGCAATGAGCAGCAGTGGTTGGAAGTTGAAAACGGATTCAAGGAGAATTTTCCACATGCCCTTGGCGCAATGGATGGAAAGCATATTGTTATACAATGTCCGGTTAACTCTGGTTCTGAGTACTTTAATTATAAAAAGACGTTTAGTTTAGTACTTTTAGCTTTAGTCGACAGTAACTATAACATTATGTATGCTGACATTGGTAGTCAAGGTAAGATCAGTGATGGAGGTGTACTTAAAAATTCTTCGTTATGGCAAAAAATTGCATCTAACGGGCTTAATCTTCCTAAGCCAAGTCCATTATCCGGAACGGATCATGTTGAAATTCCCTACGTTTTTTTGACAGATGGAGCATTTGCTTTACATAATAATATAATGAAACCATATCCTGGCAACCATGATATCAATTCACCGAAAAGGATTTTCAATATGCGCTTGTCAAAATCTCGAGTAGTAGTTGAGAATGTGTTTGGTATTTTAGCATCCAGGTTTAGAATATTCAGAAAGCCAATTGATTTGGATATTCATAATATCCCAATTATTACAATGACATGTCTCTTATTGCATAACTTTCTCAGAAAAGTAATAAATCATCCCTTATATATATGCCTCCTGGTACTGTAGATATGTATGATGATAATGGAGTTTTAATTCAACCCGGGTCTTGGCGGGCAGACTTTGATAATAACTGTGCTTTGAGAGATATTACACAAGTACCACGCAGATCACCATTATCTGCCGTTCAGATAAGGGATTACTTTACAAATTATTTTCAATGTTTATAAATAAACACAACGAATGTAAGGTCATTTCGCCTGTTCGTTACCACATTAACTACATACTTTTTATATTAAAACTAATGCAGAGACATTATTATGTTCTCCTTAAAGCAAGCAACTGCACTAAATGGACGCAAACTGGCGAATCGACCTTACTGTAATCTGTACTTTAGTAATAATAAAACAAGTTATTGATAATAAAAAACTTACCGTGGTTATTGTTTGTTTACATTTATACACGGACCCCAAAAAGCTGTTCATGAAATCAAAGGCGAACCAAACTGGACGATAAACATCATCTGCGCCGGCACCACTTTTTAAGGAAGCTTCCATTTTTCTGTAGTAGCCCCTGTATGTCGCAAAAAGTGAATCCTTTTTTTTCTTCAATTCTTCAACTGGTATTTCCAAAACGTCCCGAATACGCACCCAAGCATCATTTACTTTTTTCTTGTCCTTATGACCTTTCCCACTGGGGTCCCAAATAAAAGGCTCTGCTTGAAGTGTTTCAAGGAACAACATAGTTTGCTCCTGTGACCACTGTATGCCGCTCATAATAGAGTCTCACACGCACATCAACGAAAAAATCTATTAAACACACGTGCGTTCACAACGGCGTCTTGACGCGTACTGAAGTCGGCCGAGTAGTGTATAGAGGTACTAAGAGCATGTGTCAGAGGCCTAGTAGCATATCAAAGCAGTCAAGAATAACGACGTTAATAAGTCGGCGATTGCTAAACATCTACAGCTGTAGTCGGGCCGTAATCACTGGATGGAATTTCATAGGCCACGCGTATTTTCGACAGAACGCCATATTACATTCCACGGCTAGTGAAAGAAGCCATTGAAATCAAAAAACATCCAAATTTCAACCGGGAAGACGCACGTAGTACGTCCTTGATAAGTTTTCTTGGCACGTATTGATTTTTGAAAAGCTGTATATTTTGGAAACGATGATCGATTTGATCTTTCAAATGGCATTCAACTCAATTTAAATATTGCTTTAGCTAAAAAATCGGTAGGTTCAAAAATTTCGAAGCAATGTCAAAAAAACATTTTCGTCTATGATAGATCCCAAACAAATTTACCGATTTTTATCCAATTAACGGTACTTGGCGCAGTTTTTAAAGGAGAAACGATGATAAGATTTTGAAGTCAATCGGTATATTAGCCTGAAAGTTATTTCCAAAATATTAAGTAACTTTGCTAAAGAAAACGTAATTTTAATATTTGAAAAGTTGTAACCTTTGAAAATAAGGTTCGGTTTTGATTTTTAAAAGGGCATTCGACGTAATTTTTATAGTATTAAAATATCGTAGAATACCAAAAAATAATTGGTTGAAATATTTCGAAGTTATGTCGAAAAAACACTTTTTTCAAAATTTTCGTCAACGATTACTTCCAAACGAATAAACTGATTTTGAGGCAATTTATGCATTAGATGTATTTTTTTGAGGAATAGTTTTTGTACTCAATCGGTACATTAATCTGGAAGTTATTAAAAAAAAAATTGTTTCGTCACAATTTGTTTAGGGTATTTTCAAAATTTCTCAAAATCTCTTAGGCCCATTTGGTACAAAATTTCAGGAAGTATAAGTTGAGCGGAATCCAATCGAATGCCACCAACCGCGTTTCAATCGGTCCAGGCGTTCAAAACTTATGAGTTGTTGACACACACACACACACTCACACACACACACTCACACACACACATACATACAGACATACTGACGTCATCGCGAAAATAGTCGAAAATGGTTCCTAAGCCCACAAAACGCGGACATATGGTGAAAACTCCATTTTTGAAAATCGGAGCAAAATCAGTAACCTTCCTATCTACATACGTAGTGGGAAGTTAAAAAGTACAAGTGTTTTAATAGATTAATATTGTATTAAACTGGAGTGAATGAAAATGAATTAAACAAAATAAAACTACCACGCCAAAGCTTAAACCTAAAAGTGCGATATTTTTTTAGTAAAATGTACCACTAAAGGGCACAGATCGTCGCCTAGTGTAGCTTTGTAGCATTTTTACTCGTTATTTGACCCTCCCGTTGGTCGAGTGGTTAGCGACCCTGACTACGCAATCAACGGGGCTCGGGTTCGATCCCCGACGGGGACAAGCATTTGTGTGATGAGCGTAAATGTTTGTATTTCTGGGTTTAGGTGTTTATTATATATATTCTGGTATTTATATATTATGTATTTCTATGTATTAGTATCGTTGACTAACACCCATAACACAAGCAAATATTTGCTTACTTTGGGGTTAGATCAGTAAGTGTAGTTTGTCCCGTGAATATTTATTTATTATTATTATTTATTTATTTTTATAATAGATGGCGTTAGCAGTAATAAAATTCTAATACAAAATTTATTTTCTATTTTTTTAATGTTTATGAAATAGCATTTTAATGGTAGATAATATATCTAGACATGAATTTAAACCACCACGTCAAAGCCCAAACCTTAAAGTGGGATACTTTTTCAGGAAAATGTACCACAAAAGTGCATAGAAAGTCGCCTAGTGTAGGGCTCGCTTCGCTCGCCATAATTATACTGGCTGTTGCCCAAGACTTCGTCCGCGCGGACTTCGTTTACTCCGCACAGCACCTCCCCCGTAGGTGACAGCTTGATAATATGTAGCCTATATGTTGACCCGACCTGTTAGTAATAGTCATGCAAAATTTGAAATAAATCCATGTAGTACTTTTTGAGTTTACCCCGGACATAGGAGTAATGTAGAGGAGGCTTTAAGGACGAAAGTGACTTTTTCTCTGGCAACACTGACTCAACCTGTCAAAAGCTAATTAGATCATCTGTTTTAATTTTTACTTAATTTATAAATATATTTATGTAATAAAAGTACAATAAAATAAAAATTGGCAAATAACGTTGTGATATAATAGATTTTAATAATAATTATCAAAAATTGAAGAAACAAAGTTTATAATATTGATCGACAGTAACGGTAACCTTTTTTTAAACAAAGAAGAAAGTTTCAAATTCTTAAACGGAAAACCGGGTAAGTATTAGTTATATTTTTTTCCCCTTTATTACACTTTCGTAGTATTAATAACTTTTAATATATTTCTTTTAGTACCCATAAACGTTGCAAGATTTATTAACACTGAATAACTCTTCTGGAAGAGTCCGAAATTTTGGAATTACTCCGAGTTTTTCCGACTTTGTAAGACTTTTTTCGACTTTTTAAATAAAAATAAACATTCATAAACTGTTACTTTCACTTTGTAAGTTATTTACCTACTTTTATCCGAGAAATTTTTCCACAAGGGTATAATAAAATCGTAGGGAAGTCAAAACTGTACATTGAATATATTTTAAAAGAGTACTTGGGACGTGATATCGAAGCCAAAAATATAGTTTTTAGAATTTTGTCTGTTTATCTGTTTGTATGTATGTATGTCCGGGGTAAACTCAAAAAGTACTGCATGGATTTACTTCAAATTTTGCATGAGTATTACTAACAGGTCGGGTCAACATATAGGCTACGTATTATCACGCTATCACCTACAGGAGAGGAGCTGTGCGGTGTAAACGAAGTTCGCGCGGACGAAGTTGCGGGCAACAGCTAGTACATAAATAATCTGTGAGCGCAACCATCAAGTCTACGTACCCCCACTACTGTTGTTGCAAGACAAAGTTGCAAGCTGTATAATTTATACAGGTACAAAACACATTTATGCCACAAAACAAATAGATACAGAAGTCAAACTTATGTAGGTATGTACTTCACTTTTCATACCTACGCTCGGCGGTCGTGCTAGGGTTATCAACTTTGGCTTATGCACAAAAAAACTCGTAGTAGCACTTGTATCTAGGTGTTAGATTTATTGTTGAAAATGAAACAGGAAGAACTTAAATACAAACCAATAATAAATAAAAAAAATTAATGCTATTTTTCTATTACAATTTTTCTGCGCAAAAAAGTTCACTGACGCGTATCTCAAGCGGAGTGGCATTCGGGCTTGCATTATTCCCAACCATTCCCAGATATCGCGCCCGTGAGAGGTGTCTATGTGTGCGTTGCCCTCGAGCGCCCTTTGTATGTAGATTGACTTCTGTATCTATTTGTTTTGTGTTTATACCAGCAGGCTTACTCTTGAAAATAATATAAATCTTAAACCAATATTGATAAAAACAATAAGTTTCGAATATCGTCAAAAAACGGTACTCTTGAAACCAATATTGCCCACATTGATTCAGTATAGTAACGACCTAATTCTTTGAGTATATACCTAATTATTGGAAATAGATGTCATCGTTACACGTCAAGCTAGTGTTACAAGTAGAAATTTTAAGTACCGTTTTAAACAAAATAACGAATAAAAGCAATAATGAGTAGTTCCAAAAAATTTAGAAATCCGTGTGGCGCTGTCGCGCAATCCAATAATTAAATATACTGGTCCAGAGTACGAAATACTTCAAAATTCATTAAATATTCATTTAAAATTGAAATCGGTTTTCAAGAGTAGCCTTACTGGACAGAGTTGAGGGATTAACCAATTTTACCATCCATTTAACAATGATTTCGCGGGAAATTGAAATTGTTTATTTTTCCATGCTGGACACTACTTTCTGAAGCAGTAGTAAGTTATTTTAATTTTCTTAATTTTCATATCTTACATAAGAAAATATCGCCTCTGTGATCTAGTAGTCCGGTGTCGGTGTTGACTATATGTGGTCCCAGGTTCAATTCCTGGGTCGGGCAAAATTTAGAAATGTGGTTTTTCAGTTTTCGGATAAAAAAATTGCCCGATATTGGATAAATACCCGGACGGCAATAGGTTGTTTTTTTTATATCATAAGATAGCAAACAAGCAGATGATGGGTCTCCTAATGGAAAGAGTCAACCATCGCCTAAAGACACCAAAGGTGTTAATGGTGCGTTGCTATGGTCGAATGCCACATGCATAAGTTTACCGACTACTTTACCCACCAAACCGGATCACGACAGCGACAAGTACTCTTGTGAGTACTTGTGAGTACATGCATAAGTTTACCGACTACTTTACCCACCAAACCGGAACACGATATTGACAAGTACTGACGCTATAGCGGCAGGAATAGGTAAGGCGGTGATACCAGACTGGGCGAGACAATTCAGAACTCTACCACGTAGTAGCCACGACGGTAGTGACTCGCGTAGCCAATCGGTCGCCTTTTACGACCTGCCTGACAGAACGGCCGTTGACTTATTCTTCAAAAAAGCCCGGAACCAACACGGGGAAAAAGCTACCTATTACGTTATGTGAAACTCAGTCTCTTCGGCAAATCTTGGGTGCACTTATTGCGTACCTCTACCTATCTTTTCGGAGATATGGACGTGAAGATACTTTTAATAACAATAACTTATAACAAATATTAGATCCTTCTATTGTTTGATTGACGTAGCAAGCAAACAAGTGTCGAAACGCCCATTCGCAATGGATAACTGCAAACAAGTCAAATAACATGTTTTTATACTGACGCAGACGATGCTCCGTGGATCAGCTAGTTATATAATATCTCATTAAAACACAAATGTGAAATGACAGCCAAATTCAATATGTATGAACATAAGTCTTTGTCGACTTCACAAACAAAAGATTTGAGATCTATTTTGGTGCCAAGTGTTGTAAAGAAAATCCTAAAATTTTAGTTACACGAACTAAACTGCAACAACTGACTTCCAACCTGTGACTTCAAATCTCTGGTATCCTGAATCAGATTTTCACCGAATTGATATGGGAACAAATCCGGTATATACTGTCTTAAACAAAAAAAAAATACAAATCGGTTCACATATGACGTAGTTATGGCCTACATAAAATAAACATATAAACATCTGAATTGAGAACTTCTTCCTTTTTGGGAAGTCGACTGAAAAAAGTCAAAACTCAAAAAAAGAGAAAAAAATGTTGATGCTGGTAACCCTTAAATCAAAAATTGACAGGTGGCAACCCTACGTATACAGGTACATGAAATGAAAAACAGGCATCTTGTGTTTGGTTTAGAAGTCTATTACAAGTTGGGTAGGTATATTTTTTCTTATTATGCTATTTAGCGTGGGTAATGCGTGGGTCGTTTTGATTGTTTGGCGAATGATGTGCGTAGGTTTGAAAAAAAGTTTTTTAATTTATACTTACTTCTTTTGACGCGTTAGGAAACTAAAAGTAAAACGTAAAAAATAAATCTTACGTTGCACACACACAATGACATGAAATATACAGTATGCAATTAATCATTAATCGCCTTTTAATGTGAAATGCTATCTAAGCGCGCGCACAGTGATACAAAATTCTCAATATTTCGTATCACTGTGCAATTTCGCATGACGCAAAAACACAGCCCCCCAATTCACATAATTATTGAGTCAATGCGCTTAGGGCTCTCACATATATAAACACGATAGCACGTCGAGACTTGCTATGACGCGGCATTCGACTTCGACTCGATTTATTAGGCCCCTGAATTATCGATAAATCTTTGTTTACTTTGATTTATAGCTATTTTTATTATTTTTTAGAATATTTATTCCAGTGTTTCTATAAACACAACATACTGATTTATTTTATATCATTTTTTTCCACCAAAGTAGTGTTACTTTTTACGTATGTACATGAGAACCTTCACACATAAGAATCTTCATGTCTTTTTGTTACAATTTAAGGGAGGCATCCAGTCGAACGTGGTGCCAGAGAAATTGACTGTTGTATTCGACTGTCGTCTGGCGGTAGACGTGGACCACGTCCAATTCGAAAATACGGTACGTAAAATATTACTACTTTTGAGGAGTCCATATCTATGTACATTTCTACACTAATAGGTACAATATCTAGAAGAAAAATTTTGTTGTAGGTTTGTATTAAACTGAAAACCTCTCGACTTATCTTGAAAATAATTTTACTGTAAAAAAGCTGGACTAGGCTACCTTTTTACCCGATTGAGTAAAACAAAGTAATATTTTTTTATCAATAATAATCTCAACTATGGATCAAGCAGTGTCTACGCTCAATAAATAATAATATAATCTCATTGATATAAAAAAACCCTCTTTATTTTTTCTATTACTCTCCTATGTCTTAATTTTTTTTATATTATAATATAGCAAACAATCCCATGGTTCTCTTGATGGGAAGACAGAGAGCTATCAGTTATAGGCATCAGAGATATTAATGTTGTGTTGTAAACCATTGTGGGATAGAATGCTAAATAAGTCAGTCGGCTACTTTACTCTCCAAACAGAATACCATAGTAACAAGAATTTATAAGATGCCTAACAGTAAGACGATTCATTATCTGGCCTTTTATAAGATGCCTAACAGAAAGGTAGTTCATTATCTCGCCTATTATAAGATGCCTAACAGTGTAAGGTAGTAACCATGTTATGCATGTCTCCCGTTACGATACATAGCCTGCGCAACAGTAAGACAGTTCATTATCTTGCCTTTTATAAGATGCCTAAAAGTAAGGCAGTTCATCTATTATTCGAAAGGGGTGCGGATCAACACATGTATTTATCTATATAAATAAATAAAATTGGAGACTACTCCAGACTACTGTCTGTTTGTAATATTAAAATAACCGTTTATTTACTATTCAATTTGTTTGCAAATGCAAACAAATTGCAGTGCAAATACTATTCAATTGAATAGTAAATGCATATGGATGTTATACGCGGAACCAAAATTATATTTTTTATAATTTTTGTGTCTGTTTCTGTGTCCCGCGCAATCTCTGAAACGGCTGGACCAATTTTGACGGGGCTTTCACTGGCAGATAGTCGATGTTATAAGGAGTTACTTAGGCTAGTTTTATTTTAGAAAAGTTTCCACGCGGACAGTCTGTCTTAGTAGTAAAGCTAGTACTAAATATATTTTATCCCTGTTTTACAGATACAGCAGTGGTGCAAAGAAGCAGGAGAAGGGGTTACGTATGAGTTCGAGCAGAAGAATCCTCCAGTGGCTTGCACTAAAACTGATGAAACAAACCCGTACTGGGTGGCGTTTAAAGCAGCTGCAGATAAGATGTAATTTCTATAATTCTTTGATGCGCCTTGTAGTCTGGTGATTGTTCTGCTCAACTCAGATCATGAGGACCCAGTTTATTTAGCCGGTGAGCCACTAAACGGGAAGTGACGTGGGGGACGCCTACATTGTGCACTAATCCAGTGGCGTAGCTACCTTGAGTGGCACCCGGTGCGGAAGTTGGTGGTGACACCCCATCGAAAGCAAAAAGCAATAAATTTTATATGATAAAGGTCATGGATCATTTATTATAAGACAGAAAAGGAATTGTTATACAATAAAAATATCTTCTTTCTAGCTTTTACAGCTGCAAAGTCAGCAATAACTTCATGGATTTTTTTTGTACATTGTTCTTAAAGTTGAGAGACCGGGTAGGTGTCACCTCAAAAAAGATGACACCCGGTTGTTACCGTCTCCAATCCATATATGTATAGGTACATTTTTGTTACAATGGAACGATATTGTTGATAGGGATAGACAATTGGATGCAAAGGGTGGTTCAATAAAAATATATATTTTCCTGATCAATCATGAGGTTTGCCCTAAGAAACCGTTTTAAACAACGTTTCTGTCTTAATATTTCAGGAATTTAAAATTGGAATTACGAATCTTTCCCGGTGGCACAGACAGCAGATATGTCCGTCGAGTTGGAATACCGGCCATCGGATTTTCCCCCATGAACCATACTCCGGTCCTGCTACATGATCACGACGAGTTCTTAAAAGCGGATATATTTTTGAAGGGCATTGATATTTATGAAAAGTTAATACCGGCCGTTGCCAATGTATAAATGTTAAATTATGACTATTCGTCTTGTTAATTTATAAAAAAAGGTAAAAATAGCTATGACGACTAGATTTATGACAGTCGAATATTTTATTTGTTAAAAAAATCAGCAATATATTACACAAATAATATGTTTTATTCAAGGATATTGTAGAATTATCGATTTTGGCCATCTTAGTACCGTTTTTGACCACATGTATCTAATTTGATTCAATGTAAAAAAAAAAATATTTCTCTCAAATTTTCAAACTTTCGCACTAAATTAATCAAAGTTATATTGAAAGGTACATAATTATTTTTATAAATATTTGTCTTTAAATTGTCGCAAATGGTACAAAGGCTAGAACCGGTACTTCTGCCTAGGCATTTCCATGTTGAAATATATTTTAAAATAGATTTTATATAATATAATAAAAATAAATATTATTTGGTGATGACTTACTGGTGACGCAGAGTGAACCAAGCATCAACGCTCAGATTCACAACTTAGATACAAATAATGTACCTGTATATTACTATTTCCAATAAAAATTAAAATATAATGTTAGGACAATGTGCTGAATTTCTTCCGTATCTTTTCTATCTGTTGAATTAAATACCTTTTAGGTAGGTAAAATTGCATTTCTTGATATTTTTGAGGATTTAATTTGATAAAAAAATCCGAATCTTCAGTCTGATTTATTAAAACATGAATTAAATTGTGAATAAAACTATGTTATTTTGCAGTTTTCCGTATAACTAGTTTTCTTCGTCTGAACAATGGATTTTCGCACAGTAACGCCTGAATCTATAAAATAAATTATGAATTATTATTAACTGACGAAAATACTTTTGAATTATAAATAGACTATTTTGGCTATCGATAATCATAAAAAATAGTGAATATTATTAGAAGTACTACCCACAATCCTGCATTTGCTATTTTTTCTTATAAAATAACATGACGAAAAATATATATTCAATATAAGTAAGCATCTTTATATAATTCTATGTTACATTTTATTTAGGTACCTACATCTGATATTGTACTGTGTTAAAGATGATATATTTTACTACTGATATTTAGTGTTGATTATAAAACATATTCATACATATGGAGTTTTTTATTCCTATCCTTTTAAAACTAATCGAAAATCTCGAGCATCTCGTCAATCAAAGCGTTTATTTCTGGATAATTTTCACTTGCTCAGAAGCGAAAATGCAACCGGTTCCTTCCAATTGTGTATAATATCTACCCCGAATCATTATCACAATTACATGTTTAGTCGTTTAACGCATATCTATACATATAATAAAATCGTAGGAAAGTCAAAACTGTAAATTGAATATTTTTTTAAAAGAATACTTAGGGCGTGATCAATAATTGATATCGAATCCAAAACTATAGTTTTTAGAATTTTTGTCCGTTTGTCTGTATGTATGTCCTCAAACTCAAAAAGTACTGCATGGATTTACTTCAAATTTTGCATGAATATTAGAATATTACTAATAGGTCGGGTCAACATATAGGCTACATATTATCACCTACGGGGGAGGTGCAGTGCGGAGTAAACGAAGTCCGCGCGGACGAAGTCGTGGCAACAGCTAGTTTTAGTTATGTTCCGAGACGTTGCGTTTAGTTCGTCCCGTCTGCGTCACTAGATATACCTCAAAGAAATAATGCTATAAGTGACAGTGTTATTATTAAACGACAGTTTTATTATAGGTACCTATGTAATATATCGGTAATATTTAGCTACAAAAAAAATCATTTTTAAAAGTTGTCAGTTCAATTTCTGTTACCCACAAAAATGCCTTAGTAGTTGTTCCTCTAAGTAAACAATTTTTTTTTAAGTAGAATGACAAAATACGCTATTATAGTGTACTTAATTGCCTTCAGAAAGTATTAAGTATATTTATTTAAAATAAAATACAATACCTTATTGTAAAGTACGGGTGGCATCCCTAAACTGTGTCCGCTAGTTGAGCTGGCTCAAAAATGCGTGTAGCAGTGAACCTTGGATTCTAGTCTTGTTATCATGTGCTTTAGTCACAGTTTTCCGCGTGACCTAAATAGTCTTTTTTAACTTCCCGCTACCTATGAAAAGTGAGTTTTCACCGGATCTCCACGTTTTGAGATCCTAGGAACCATTTCCAACTATTTTCACGATGACGTCAGCATGTCTATGCTGTAACGGGTACGATTATCCGTTACATTCCGATTTCCGGTTACGATTATCAATCCCAGTAGGACAACACTAGTAGTGATGCGCTGGCGTCGGCATTATATAAAAAAAAATATGACACGCACCTTTCGAAAGAGTTTAACGTCGCTGAGAAAAATAAAAACTATGTTAAGCTAGTCTCAGGTATAAGTATAGTTGTCGCCAACTGGTAGAAACTCAAATATAAAAATCTCTACGAAGTAGCATTGCTGTAACGGGTACGATTATCCGTTACATTCCGATTTCCGGTTACGATTATCAATCCCAATGGGACAATACTAGTAGTGATGCGCCGGCGTCAAAATTGCTTCCTCCCCCGCTGAAGGGTATATAAGCGAACCGCGCCGTCCACACGCCCTTTTTCTTATTCGTAATCTGGGGACCTTCGGCTTGCTCGCTGGTTGACTGGTTTGTTCGAAGCCGGTGGCGTTCTTCCATCTTTCTACTCCGCGTGGCGAATGTGACTTCGGCTTTCATCGTTGTGCTGCAGCCAGACACGCCGACTAAGAGAACCACCAATTCCACGAGCCTCAGCTAATCTCAAGACGTCTCTCATCACGCCGTTGGCACTCTATTCCCCCCACTCATTTTTTTTAATTGGAAGACTTCGAGATCTTTTTCACAAGCAAAAAAATATTATTATTAACTCGGGATTAATTTATTTTTTATGCAGAATAGAAATTATACAATTACGCTTTTACAAAGTAACATCTTTTTTTATTTCTAAAATCCCTCGGGACCCACTACAATGTGTGTATATAAACATCTCATAACTTTCGAAAGGGCTTGACAGATCGAAACGCGGTTGATGGCATTCGATCGGATATCGCTCAACTTAGACTTCCTAAAAATTTGAACCAATTCAGCTCAGGAGATTATGAGAAATTTTGAAAACAATCCCAAAAAAAATTTGGCGAAACAGTTTTTTTTATTTTTTAGGCCGTCCAGCCTTCAATTTCGAATTAATTGCAAAAAAACTCCAAAAAATAGCGAAATTTCCATGTTTTAGCAAGATGTTTTGCAAATTTACTCAAATTTAATTGAAGGCTGGACGGCCTAAACTGACTTGAAATTCGTATTTAGCAGGTCGAAAAACTTGCCCGTAGATAGGTGGCGCCCGGTGTACAGACAGTTTTTTTTGTGCCGGTGTAATTTGTCATAGCATTTTCAACCTTATGGTTAACGCTGGCAAAGCTTCTTACTGAATTGTGGATTATTAGCGTGTTTTGCCTCCGTCGGCGGGAACAATGCCGATGAAACCTATTGTATTCCAATTACTGACTACTAGTGTAAGTCTACTGCGCAGTCCCATAATCTCAGAGAGTTTTCCGAATTACATTTATATTAAAGAAAAATAAAAACGAATTGAATAGTAAAAAGTTCGTTTTTATTAAATACTCATAAAAATCATTTTTCATATTGCTGGCTGACTATTTGTCACCTGAAGAATACATTATTGTTTCTACGGATAGTACAAAATTAGTCTAAATTAATATAGAGGAATGTCAATTTTATTGATAGAAATTCTAAGAGATTATATAAGTCTAATTACATATTATGATGAATTTATTAGGATCTTATTGATACGGCAACATACGGTTACGATTACATCTAAGTTATTAGTCTAAGCATTTCAGTTTCATCATGGTAACTTAGATATACTTTTCGGTGGTAATAATACACGACGATTCGTTTGCTTTGAAGAGTATTGTTTCAGTTTTGTCGCTGGCTCTTCGTGTCGAAGTGTAGTATCGCCGAAAATTTTACATGTCATTCTCACAAGTAAACACTCAAATTCTTTACTTTTGACTGGTGTAATCGGATTTTAGCATATTTGAGATAGACGATCTGCATTCGAAATGTACGCGCTGTAAAGTTGTTCCTTGGATGCCGATACTGTATAGCCCAATTCACGTAACAAAATGTCAATTGAGTCAAAGTGCTTAGTGATCTTATAAACGTAAACAAGATACAACGTTGCGTCGTGCTACAACGCTCATAACATGTAATAAAATGTGTAAGAGCCCTAAACGCTTCCACTCGACTGATGTTTTGTTACGTGAATCGAGCCCCTGTTATCAATTCGAAATAGGTTACCATTGCACATCATGCATTCATGACATCGTACGTCGAATGTATTCAAACTGCACCAAAGAGGCAAATTTGAGGTGGCGTGCAGTTCCAATGCCAACCGATTTCTACCTCCTAAAACAATTTGTGTTAAAATGTTATATGTAACTGTAAAGTAAGTAACAAAAATCAGATCGATACAATTAGCGAAAAAAAAATGATTTTATTTATAAAAATAAAAATATGGTATTTTGAAATGTTCATATTTATCCTCTAATTTCCCTAAAATTTAGCAAAAATATTAAAGTGTCTGCAGCAAAGCGACTTTGCGCCGCCTTTTTACTGAAACTAGACGTGTCAAATTCAGTGTTACCACCATTAACCACAAATAATGACATATGATTTTATTAAGGTACTAAATAATGCATTATCTAATGATCGGGCAGGTTTTTTATTAATGTATATTTGAAATTATTTTTTTGGAAATCTAAAGATTAATAAAACGTTGCAAAATATGGTGTAGATGCCAGAGGAGACCAAGTTTAACGTACCGTAACTATATTTGCCATGTTGTCAAGATATGGAGTATTTTTTAAGCCACGTGAGTATAGTGTTAATTTTTTTGATGACAGGATTTTTGACAAGAATATGAAAAAGTAAGGTAAGTCTGTAAGGGTTACAAAATTTGGCACAGTTTTCTCTTTTTCTAAAGGTTTAAGGTCTTTTTCATAACAACTTTATGAAAGTAACAAATATAGTAATGACGATAAAAACAAAGGCACTCCACATCAAAGTAAAAAAGAAGCAACGTTATTTTTATCTCTTGGCTCAAGTTACAAAATAGTGCACATGTAGTAAAAATAACGCTTTTCTTTTGTTGGTTTTCTTTTCGCTAAATCATTACAAATAAATAACCAATGCGTTTATTTCTTGAGATGTTACTTTCTTATTTGCAATTCATTATTTTTTATATTCAAGCCGTATTTAATTAACAGCTGTTTATAGTATGGCTAAAATAAATTATATATTTGGCAAGACACGAAAGGCGTTAATTAGAAATTACTTTCAATAATATAAATCAAAATAAAAATTATTTTTCTTCGATAAATTATAATACAAATGTATTTTACTTTCATATCATCTATATTAAGGGAGTATTAAAACGATTTCACGGGTCGGACATTAAAAAAATATTTTTGAGTTTTTTTCTTTTTACAAAGTCTTAATGCTACTCTGGAGCCAGAAAGTATGTGGTGTACAATTATTATAAGTAACAAGTTATATTAATAAAGTTTGACAAATTCGGTGACGGAACATCTCGGAAGACTCATCTCACAAAACAAACAAATGAACCTGAATCAGGGACAGGCAACCTTTTGAGTCGGAAGAGCCAAAAATTACAATTTACAAAATTTCAAAGTAAAAACTTTGAAAACAGCCACACAAAAAATTCTTGCCTACAATAAACAGTGCTTCCAGAAATAAAGTTTTTATATAACAAAATACCTTGCATCGAAAGCGAATTAAAGCCTTGTCATTCGAGAGCTTCCGATGGACTGACGACAGTGACGACGCGTGTCACAGGGGGAGGAGGAAAGTAAAGTGGATTTTTTATATAAAATCAATAATATTTGTGTATGGAACTAAAGAGCCGCAGCTCATGTGGCTCCCAAGCCGCAGGTTGCCGACCGCTGACCTATATAAACAATAATGCCCAACCTCGTTTAGCCCAAAATGACCACCTAACAAGGAGCCGGCTTTTTAGTGATGCCTAGTAGGTATATATCTGTTCCATAAAAAAAAATACATAAAACAATCTCTAACCGTTTGTTTCGAGAATTTCCTTACCAATCGCGCAACTCGCACCGCGTCGTAACCTAGACCCGCTTAGTACCGATAGTTTTGCCATCAGTACTAATAATTGTTGTCACTGTGACGTCATTTTATAACAGTCAGCGAGGGAATTTTCGAAACAAACGGCTAGTAGACATAGTACCTGATTTTTAGAAAATTAGCTACGTATGGGCCAGTTAGTTTTGGTTTTGAGCGTCAACATATTTTGTAGTCACAGTAAGTACACATAATACTGTGACGTCATTTTATAACGGTCAGCGAGGGTATTCTCGAAACAAACGGCTAGTAGACATGGATGTTTTTAAAAAATTAGCTAGGTATAGGCAAGATAGTTTTGGTTACGAGCGTCAACATATTTTGTTACCGCAGTAATTATACATAATACGTAAATACATAGAATAAAAGTAAAATAAAAAACCATTGGCAAGTAATAAATTTACATAGAATTTTGGTATTAACATTAGTAATAACTAAAAAATGAGTTACATCAAAAGTATACGAGGTATTACAGATGCAAACAAATGCCGAATAAAACCAATAAGTAAGAAATCGATATTTCTTATTTATTGGACCGAGTCTTATCAACGTACACAATGCAGACACGACGAGCTAAGCCGACTACTACGGCGACTCATACTTTAGCCGAGCAAACGCGCTGCATTATCATTAATTATTGGAGTTTACTCCTTAAGAATCGGTTTTTTGATATAAGGCGCCCGGTATGAGAAAAATGTGAGGAGTAAAATCTACTGAACGAATGACCTCGTTACGTTTTTGGTGCGCAACCTATCGTGCGCAACTTTCTAATTTGGTGTGAGCAGGGCAGCTAGATCGTGCGTTTTTCTTGCGTCTGTTTTGACAATCGTACTTAAGGAGTAAACTCCAGTCGTGCGTCGGAGCTGACACACACACACAATTTTTTTTTAAATATTTTCATATAATTTAAAAAACTGCGCACTTGCGTAATTGTAACTTATTTCTGTCATATTACAATGACATTATAAAACATTTAAACGATATAACAGCAATTTCAGCACTGCGATAAGTACACAAAGATAAATTAATCGCTTTCGGATTAAAAAAAACTCAAATATAACTGCGGGTGAATCCTTACAAATAAAGTTTTATAGTACACGAAATGAACACAATATCCCTACTACAGAAAATCATACAATAATAGTAACACAGCTACACAGAAATATTCAAATTCAACGCATTCACATTAGCATACTAATTCCAGATACTCAAACATGTTTAAAGTTTGAGGTTGTTTACAAAAAAATCTGTTTAAACATGTATGGCATATTTTATTTACTAGATATGCCCGCGACTTCGCTCGCGTGAAATATTTCTAAAGGTCCTTGGGTTTTACCCGCATAGTTCCCGTTCCCGTGGGATTTCCAGAATAAAAACTATCCCGTCTTTATCGGGATTCAGTACGGTTCAGCGGTGTAGGCGTAAAGAAGAGACAAACCGACAGACAGACAGAGACTTTCGGCTAGTAGCTAAGCTCGTCTAAACTGGAATGTCGCGCCTCACTGCTTCATTTAAACACACAAACAAATTAACAATATAGACGCAATACATATACAAATGACAATCCATACAGATTGTCATTATTAATTTTAGCACTTATACATTTCAATCAACTAATTAAGTAGCAGAGCGCATCATTTCAGCCTAGACAATCTTTACCTTTGTATAGGCAAGTACAGCATAATTGAAAAACATGGCAGCTATCCCGATCTATCATTCCACCGTAAATGAACACGACAATAACTAGTTTTATTCGCACATAGCTTACAAAGTTGATAAAACATATATTTTGATGGCCTACCTATTTGGTCTCCTCGCAAAACCTCTAGAACAGCCTAGGGCCTACCGGGGAGCTAAAAACAATATTCGCACTCACTATTACCGTGTTAGTAAAACTTGTTCGGTTATATGTATTTCGCCTATAAATAATTTAAAAATACATCGATTACGTAATTTGTACGTCATTTAAGCCAAATATTATATAATGAAGAATATTATTGGTTAATATAAAACTAATACATGAATAAGATGTAAAGTGTTAAAAATTTGGACATAACTGGTGTTAACGTTTAACTTCAATCATTCTATAATAAACACATTCATTTCTTAACATTAATAATGAATTATCGTGTACTTTCAATGCGCTAAAGGATTATATAATTCATTGATATTTACGAATCATTGTTCGTAGATCATGTGCATATTATCAAAAATTGAAGCGATAATTGAAGTCAGCAGTAAATAGCTGCCTCTATGAATTAGACCAAATTTGAAATCGATTACTGAGCATAATGAAATGAATCACTAGTGCATTTACTTACACTAGTAATAGTATGAACTGCGTGCTTAGATAGATAGATATATTAGATAGACATTAATTTTTGCTGTGTTACAAGCTAAACGTATACTTGAGCATGTAATATCCACATTCATGCATTAAGTATATGTACTTTAAAAGAGCGACTGATGTCTAGTCAAGAACAATGAATTACATTATCTCTTTAGCGTGACTTAGTGTTAATGGAGAAAAACAATATATGTATATAAATAATTAACACTTAATTGTGATTAAATTCATTACATTAAAAACAATTTTCATAACTTTAATATACAACTGCGGGCCTACCATGATACCTTGTAGTAGTTATTTCAATGTAAATTTGATTTTGAACCTTATTGCAAGTTGATAAAGTCAAAATCAAAGTAAAATTGAAATTTTCACGCGTTATAGCGTTCGTTATATCTAATCTTGATTTGATAGGCTCGGTTTGTTCTTTGCTAAATTGCGCAACAAAAACAGGTTGTGATGAAGTCTGTAGCTGGTGAACACATATCAGCCACAAGTGTTTTTCCGACATTTTTGTCAAAAATACATTTAAACTTAAAATAGTGGACATTAAATTAAACGGTAAAGATATGGCTTAGGATCAGTGTCCTCATTAGATTTTAGATAAAAGTGGATATGCATAGTTTTTTTAGCTCTAACTAACGATATTCCTATAGTCATAATATTTCCAATACCTTTTATTCAATCAGTCAATTAATACTTTTTATATTCATAGACAAGGGGGCAAATGGTCAGGAGTTACTCCTGATACTAAGTTATCTCTTCTGCCTATGGTATTCTTACCATCAGACGTTTCGAGGTTCTGTTTCCGGCCTTTTTACAAATTAAGTAACCACTCTGTCTACCCTACAAAAAAGCCAACGTGATGCTATTTATTATGACTACACTAATATCGTGGAGCAAGAGGACATTTATAAATTCAAAAGATGAAAGATAGGTCCGTATTCAATATATTACCTTATTACCTTTATTGAAATTCTAACATATTTGTGGTTACACATCATCTACCGATATTAAAGCAAAACTATTCTACATTCTGGGAATGTATGAGTTAAAAATCTACAACTAGTTTATATACAACAAATAAATTATAAAAAATATATTATAATTTAATAAAAACAATAGCCTAAGAGCTGGCAACTGTTTGTGTTACAAGAAAATATCCAAAAACTCGATGAGGCGTTAACTATAGGACAACGCATAAAATATTTATTAAAGCTTGTTTTGCGCTGTTGACCTAATGCAAATGAGTTGAGATTCTGAGTGAGATGTAGAAAACGATTTTTCTAAGAGAGAATTCCGAAGTCCAATAAACAAGCAAATCCAATTTTCAATTAACCTTTAATTAATACACAATTTTAAAGCCAATCATCGATTACTTTCAATAGAGTTAGAGTTGCGATATCTTTTTGTCAGGAATAAATACGTGCAACATATAATTAAAAATATAGAATGAAGTACACATTTATTGAATTAACTAAGACCAATTTTTCGTTTGATCTATCGCATAGTTTCGCGATGTTTTATTATGTCATCTTAAATGATCTAGAATTTCACACCATAGATAAAAAGCAAAAACGAACTTATATGACAGCTTCGATGATCGGGAGATTGCAAACCCAAGAGTTTGAGTTTAGGACATAGACAAGCATTATGATAAAAAACACCTGTATTTCTGGTTTTTGTTTGTGTCTTAAATATATTATTGTATTCATATTTGTACTTCTATTAACATTGTGGATAACTACCCATAATACTTCAGATAAACTTACAATGTGGTTCAGAATAACTTATTAACTACATATTTAGATTTTTCATTTAAATTAATACATTACATGTAGAGTTTCTTGGATTTCATAAATTCAATTCAAAATACCTTCCACAAAAACAGTTACTAGCTCTCCGACCGAAACACTAGCCACTACTGCTTAAAACTTAAATAATCTAAGAGATTCGTTCTTTGGAAGAATTATTCAGCGTAAAAATGTAAATTTTATAAAATAAATTGCAAATTATTATGATCATAATTAGGAAAATAATATTTGCGCTAAGTCATTCGCTACAATTTTAACAAGGCCGCATCGCACTTTTCTAGATAGACACTTAGGCGTCCTAATTGGTATAAAATATTATGCAAAGCATTCATTTCCCATGATATCGTAATTGATATGTTTTCAAGATACATTTATAATGCAGAAGCGGTGCATTATGTTATGAATTAAAGCGGCGGCTTTACTAGTTATAACAAAATATAAATTTGAAAGCAATGATCCATTCGTGGTTTTGACTTAGATATTACTTTTCAAAACAGTATAATATACACTTTTAAGCTTTCGGGGCTTTGTATATTTAATCATATTAATATAAGATGTGCCAGAGCTTGACTATATGTTTCTTACTTTTTAGAATTCCGTGCCCAAAGGGTACAAACGGAACCCTATTACTAAGATTCCGCTGTCTGTTCGTCTGTCACTGCTATATCTCATGAACCGTGATTGCTAGACAGTTGAAATTTTTAAAAGATGACGTATTTCTGTTGCCGCCATAACAACAAATATTATGCTAAAAACAGAATAAAATAAATTTATAAGGAAGACTTCCATAAACGTGATTTTTTGTCGGTTTTTATACATATTGGTACGGAACCTTTTCGTATGCGAGTCCGATTCGAATTTGGCCGATTATGTACATATATCGTGATATAACAAACAAGCAGATGCCTCTCCAGATAGAAAGAGAAACCATCGCCTATACTATTTCATATCATATCACCTAGTGTTTCACGACTCAATGGAATATACATAATTAAATGAAATTTGGTACGTACACAAAAGCTTATTTTATGTTACAAAACAAGCCTTCCTAATTTCCTTTTCAATGAATTGATAAGACATGTTACTTCCTTTAGGCCACTCAACACTGGCAGAGTTAACTGATAATTGCCATTCGCACAAACAAGAAGTACGTTTATTTCAATAAGCACTTACTTTAACAGATTTATTATTTAAAGTTTCACATCTATACATCTTTTATATGTCTTTATATTTAACAATATCTCTTCGACTAGTTTACGAGTTTTAAAATAACTTGTTTTGGACGAACGATTTTGTGGGCCACGAACACCGACGGGTCTTTCGAATAAGACCGTTTTTCCCGTGCTGGTCCCGGGCTCCTTTGAAGAAAATAGGCCAACGGGCAGTTCGTAAAAGGTGACCGATTGGCTTTACGAGTCACTATCATCGTGTGGTTACTAGGTGGTAGAGTTCTGCATTGTCTCGCCCGGGTATGGTACCACCGCCTTACCTATTCCTGCCGCAATAGCGTCAGTGCTTGTCGCTGTCGTGTTCCGGTTTGGAGGGTAAGGTAGTCGATAAACTTATGCATGTGGCATTAACATCCCGCCACAGGAATATCAACACACCATTAATATATTTGGTGTCTACAGGCTATGATTCTCTCTTTTCATCACGGCAATCATCTGTTTGTTTATTAACTTATAATACAATAAATAATAAATGAAGTAAGTAGTCCCGGAAAGAACTTATTTTTAAAGCCTAGTAATTGTTATAAAAAACCAGCGAAAGCTTAAAAATGTATATCAATTAACACTGTGTTGTTTTGAGTGATTATGTACCAATTAGGAGCAAGCCTTTCAAGCAACATTGAGACACCCTTAAAGTATGATAAATGGAAGAATATTTCAACAATCAAAAATTATTATTCTCTTACCAACATTCTAACAATTTTGCCCATCTTATGGTTTCCATAAAAAAGAAAACCTACAACGAATTGACCATTTTATATTAGTATTTTAGACATATAAATGTTTTGATACAAATCTGATAATTCTTTTGTCGTAATTATAACAAAAAAAAATAGGTAATTAGCGACATACCACAAATGCAATGGGTAGAATCACCACATATCTCGGAATTGAACCCGATGTATGAATCAATCATAATAAACAGAAGTATATAACAATCTTTGTTTCATATACATCACAAGAGACACAAGGGACCTGATTCATATAAAAAATCGTCAATCGAGTTTAAACATTTAGGGATCTCACACATTTTCTTATGATAATACATAAGAAAATGTGTAAGAACCCTAAATGTTCTTTAGTCGATTGTCGTAGTAGGATGCAACGTTCTATTGGGTTTACTTGTGTAAAAGCCTTAAGTGTTTCGACTCGATTGACATTTCGTTACGTAAATTACATGAAAACACCTCGGTAGTACATGAAAACATAGCAATTATTACTTTTTAGGGTTCCGCACCTAAAAGGTAAAAACGTGACCCTATTACTAAGCCTCCGCTGTCTTTCTATCCGTCTGTCTGTCACCAGGCTGTATCTCATAAACTGTGATAGCTAGAAAGCTGAAATTTCTACAAATTATGTATTCCCGTTCCCGCTATAACAACAAATACTAAAAATAAAAAATGAAAATAAAATAAAATGCGTGTATGAAGAGAATGACAAATGTGGAGGAAGCGAGACAAGCCTGCAATGATCGTGATGTATGGCACTCGGTTCTCTCTGCCTACCCCGTAAGAGATCTGGCGTGAAGATATGTATGTAAAAAATGAAAATATTAAGGGGATCCCCATACAACAAACGTAATTTTTTGCCGTTTTTCATATATGATGATACGGAATCCTTTGAGCGCGAATGCGAATCGCACTTGGCCAGTTTTTTATGCATAAAGCATGTACCTCTATCTCTACAGGTAAATAAATTTGATATTTATCAGATTTGTATCAAAAATTTCATCTTATCCCGAACCATGAATGTCTTATATATTAAACATCGTTGAAAATATCGTTTATATTACAACGCTTCGTGGAAGCTAGCGAGTTAGGTTATAGTGGGTTGGTTGCAGCTTCGTTCGGCAACGAGTGAACACGAGCTGACAGCAAGTTGTGGAGAATGAACACCGCAGGCTTTGGACTGCCTTCCATATCTAGTTCCTGAAATGTTGGATTATGACCATTATTGACATGTCAGATATAATAAGTATAGACACTATTTTGATAAATTTCATAAATTTTTGATTGGTCGGTCTGCCATCTCTTTTATTACTAATTATAGTGAGAAGTGTGTAATGGTGAAAAGTTTTTATTTTTATAAATATTTGAACAACAACATATTTTCAGGCCAAATTCTCCCCCTACCAACCCCGTACCCCGTAAGGGTTAGGCAGAGTAGACAGTGGTCCCGGGTACAAACATTTTTTTGGTTAATAACAAGCTAAATTTTGACGAGACACCTATCTTTTTTATATCATAAGATAGCAAACAAGCAGATGGATCTCCTGATGGAAAGAGCTAACCATCGCCCATAGACATCAAAGATGTTAACGGTGCGTTGCTATCTTGTGGCGAGGTCTAATGCCACATGCATAAGTTTATCGGCTACCTTACCCTCCAAACCGGAACACGACAGCGACTAGCACTGACGCTATTGCGGCAGGAATAGATAAGGCGGTGGTACCAGACCCGGTCGAGCCAATGTAGAACTCTGCCACCTAGTGGTAGAGTTCTGCATTTCTTTTGCATCTTTTCTATCATCGAAAAATCTTGAATATGGTAACTTATATAGATATATAAAAAAGAAAACTTTAGAGTGTCGGACTAAGAAAAGTTTCCACTTTACGTGTAGGGCAAAGTAACCCTTGAATTATTATAACAATAATTGAAAATCTGTTGTGAAAAAGTTAGCATGTTGATAAATTGATTATTATCAATATAAAAATCTCATAATTTCGAACCTTTAGAGTGGGGACTCGTCAGAAAAACCATCGAATGTCGAGGACAAGTTTTTTCGTTTTTTTCATAAAATAATCACGCAATTAAAGTAAAAAAGTATTGTTAATAATTAATATTTTTCTTATCTAATTAAAATGTTCGAAGCCCCCGAACATTATTAGTTGCCCGATTCGAGATTTTTCGGAAATAGAAAAGATGGGCGTCTCGTCAAAACACCCTAATGGTCTAGAGAGAATTGCAGATTTCAAAGAAAAACGGTACAATGATTCCCCATTTACGATTCCCACCCTCACAGCAATCTTAGGTTACTGGAGCGGGCCGCTCCAGGGATGCAAACGGTACATCAATTTTTTCAAACATTGATATATCGTTCAAAATCATCGATGTTTTAACATCGATTTTGAAATCCCAAAAATCGACGATATATCATTCCTCATTAGCGAAGTTTTATGACCGATGTTTTATCATAGTACCATCTTCTCCTCGCTCTAAATTCCCCAACAAAATATTCAATACAAGTAATTTGTGTGGCAAAACATCGACCATAATAGACATCGATGTATTGTTCATAAACTCCGACGTTTTTAACATCGATGTTTTACTCTAGTTAAACATCGATGTCCTGATATCGATGTTTTTATGAGCGATGTTGTATCCCTAGGAGCGGCCTCTGATATCTAATACAGGGATTTTTTGCAGCCCAGTACCGACTACGCAATCAATGGCTCTCTTAAATATGATATGATGATGAGATTACATGTTTGTTTTAGGTTTTGGGTATATATTTTACTATTTATATATTATGTACTAGCTGACCCTACAAACGTTGTTTTGCCATACATATTAAGAATCCATAGCGGACAAACAACGTGACATATTATTTATATAAGTATACAGGATTGTCCTTCCAGGCAGCCGAAAGATCATTGAAATTTACACGGTGATTAAGTATTTTTAAATGTTCTAATTTTCCGCGCAATTTTCTTAACAATTTTCTTTTATAAGAACCTTCTCCTGACAATTACAAACACAACCAACAAGTGGTCCAACCACTCACGCGTGATGGCGTGACCACGGAAAATAGAGATTGATTTTTATATATATAGATTTCTATGTATAAGTATCGTTGACTTACACCCATATCGCATGCAAATAATTTGCTTACTTTGGGTATAGATTAATTCTTATAATTTAGCCAGAGATAATATTTTGTTTTTTCAATAAACCGATTTTCGTCATCGCCTAAAAAACAATGTTATTGAAGTTAGTGAACGCGTCGAACATTTCATTTACGCAATTTAATTAATTGAATTTAATTAATTGAATTTTATACGGATGCGATTTCATTCAGATGCATAATACGCTGCAACGTGAATCTAGACACATTTCGCGGAGATGCACGTTTACGAGTCGACAGTCTTGGATGCACACGAAAAGATTTCCGAACTTTCTGAGAGGCTTCATCGATGCGTTTCGCTCTTTTGCGTCGAGCCCGTTCTTTCAAATCTCTTAATCCACTGGTTAATTAAATGTATACTCAGACACTCGCAATTCGACGCAATAGTGATTGTACGTCGCAATTCGAATATAAGACGAAGAAGGTGCCAAATAGTCACATAAGATTAAATGTTCTGGTAATAAACCAGAACATTTAATCTTATGTGACTTGCACAAATGCAGAACCGAGACTCATGGTTACTAAAACTGTAATGGCCGTGCTATGCACCGATATCCACTTCGCATCCATACCTTTTTCCGTTTGTAACGGGCACGATAGAACACGTTCGTGCTCAGATATGTTATATAAGGTTAAGGAAAATTCCAGTAAATTACAGTTTAATAAACACATTTATTAACTGATGTGTGACTGTCATTTAATCGACGTAATATCAGCGCGGTTTTAAAAGTGGATTTCTTTCTGTCACGACCACCAGCCTATATGTTTTGTCCTTTTCTAAATATCTCAACATTCAAGCACCAAAATTTGATCATCATTCTATGGTGCTCCTAGACTTGATCTCCGCTACTACGGCAGATAATTAATACAGTTGTATTAAACCAGGAATCGTTGTAGAACTCTACCACTTATACTTTCTCCATTTTATTAATGGTTTTCGACAGTTCACGTTTCGCATTGTTAAGTTAAAATTTCACACAAATAATATCATACTTCATAAACAATGGAATGTTTAAAATAATCGGTAGAAATAAAAGTTCACATGTAAATCTGGAGAAATATGTTAACAACCTCCTATTAAATGGAAATAAAACCAAGTGTATTAGATTCTCAACGCCTAATGTAAGGCATATAGATACCAATGTACAACTTAACGGGGACAAATTGGATCTTGTGGACTCTACTGTCTTTTTAGGGATTACGATAGATAAAAAACTACAGTGGGGACCACATATCGACAAATTAACGAGTAGACTGAGTTCAGCGGCATTTGCAGTTAAAAAAATGAGACAGATTAGTGACGTAGACACTGCGAAAATTGTGTATTTTAGTTATTTTCATAGTATTATGTCTTATGGGATTCTACTATGGGGAAATTCCACTGATATAAATACAATCTTTGTTTTACAAAAAAGAGCTGTAAGAGCTATTTACAATCTCAGTCCACGAGTTTCCCTAAAAGAAAAATTTAAAGAAATTAATATTTTAACCGTACCATCACAGTTTATATTTGAAAACTTGATGTATATTCGTAAAAATATTTCTTCATTTAAGAAAAATAGTGATGTACATAATGTAAACACAAGGAACAAAAACAATCTTGCTCTGCATGTATCACGTCTCCACAGAATAAGTAACTCTTTTATGGGGCAATCTATACGCTTTTACAATAAACTTCCAAATGCTATTAAAGATCTACCAATACACAAATTTAAAAAATGTATCAAATCGAAACTTTGTAAAAAAGGTTACTATAAAATATCTGAATATTTGGATGATAATAAGGCATGGGATTAATTGCTCCTCATAGCAGTCTCATAATAATTATAATATATTATTCATAAATACATTGTAATTGTAATTGTAATAACATTGTTTAAAAAAAATGTATATGCACAAAAAAAGACAAGCCCGCTGAGTTTCTTCCGCCGGATCTTCTCAGTGTGTGGCCGCGTTTCCGATCCGGTAGTAACTCAAAAAATGTTGACTCGTCAAAAGTGCCTGTAAAGGATAATTTGAATAAAAATGTTTTGACTTTGACTTTGACTTATGTTATTAAAATGTAACGCGTCATACAGAATTACGAGCTGTCAAAAAACTATCAATAGAATGGACAAAGTATAGTAGACGAGATGGCAGTAACACGTATATCCAATCTTTCGCCTTAGGCCTATTCTTCAAAAGCAAGCCGGATAAACACACAATGAGAAATTGTACATAATACGTGAGTGAGTGCGTGTAATTTAACTATCGCGCATGTTGTTTGTGTATGTGTGTGTGTGTGTGTGTGTGTGTGTTTGTGTGTGTGCGTATTTACATGCGTATGTGTATGTTATGTGTGTGTATGCGTGCGTTTGTGTGTGTGTGTGTGTGTGTGTGTGTGTCTGTGTGTGTGTGTTTGTGCGTGTGCGTATGTACGTGCGTGTGTGTATGTGTATGTGCGTGTATGTCTGCGTGTGTGTGTGTGTGTGCGTGTATAGTGTATACTGACGAGCGTGTCGTCGTCGGCGAAGTGCAGCAGCAGGCTGGCGCGGTCGTCGTCGGCGGAGGCGCGCAGCGCGTGCAGCGGGCGGCGGTAGAGCGCGCGCGCGCCGCCGCGGCCCAGCGAGCCGGCCGCCTCCCACACGCACACGCCGCCCGCGCCCAGCGCCAGCCGCGCCGCCGCGCCGCGGTACCGGCACCGGAACGTGAACTCCGCCGCCGCCGACACCGCCAGGTGCGCGCCGTCCACCTGCACGCACCGCAACACATTCCATAACCAGCCTTCTTTTTTTCTTTCATTTTTTCTTTTATAAATAAATAAATAATAAATAAATATTCTGTAACTAACACGATACAACACGCTCGAGTTCAGATATGTTATCACACCACATTCTATCACGCAGCATGCACGTGAATTGTTAGTATATAAGGTTAAGGAAAATCCCAGTAAAATTACAGTTTAATAAACCCATTTAGTAACCGATGGGTGACTGTCATTTAATCAACGTAATTATATTGATATAACGTAAAAATATTCTTTGACAAATAACACGAACTGATTTTTAACTAACCCCAAAGGAAGCAAATTATTTGCTTGTAATATGGATGTTGACCGCCCCGTTTGTCGAGATGTTAGCGACCCTGACTAACAATCAATGGGGCCCGGGTTCGATTCCCGGCAGGAACAGGCATTTGTGTGATGAGCACAGATGTTTGTATTTCTGGGTTTGGATGTTTATTAAATATATTAAAGTATTTATATTATTTCTATGTATAGTATCGTTGACTGACACCCATACTACAAACATATAATTTGCTTACTTTGGGGTCAGATCAATTTATGTAATTTGTCCAGTGATGTTTATTATTTATGTTAGTTGACAATATCAATTCATATAAATACATACATAAATAATGAAATATATATAATAAACTCCCAAATCAAGAGCTACCAACGTCTATACTCATCACACAAATGTTTGTCCCTGTCGGGAATCAAACCCGACCCCCGTCGATTGTGTAGTCATAGTCACTAACCACTCAACCAACGGGACGGTATTTTTATATTATAGATAGCAAACAAGCAGTAGGAACGAAAGATGAGCCAATTGTCCTAGTATAAACAAGCAGATGGCTATCCTGTTGGAAAGAAAACATCGTCGGCACTAAAGATTTTAATGGTGCACTATTATCCGTGTGAAGCCATGGTAATGCTATGTGCATAAGTCTACCTTATCCTCCAAATTAGAAGTACTGAAACACAGAAAAGTTATTGCGGTAGGAATAGGTGAAGCGGTGATACCAAACAAGCGGCGAGACGTTTTGGAACACTACAAGTGCTACCTAGTAGTCACGATGGTGGTGAAGAGAATAGCCAATCATTCGCGTTTTATGAAATGCCTAGACAAATCAAAGGGGTCCTTTGAATAAAAAATTGTGTTCAAATTTAAAAGGGGACTCAAACCAACACGAGAGAAACAAATGTGTGAGTGGGTACTATGAATGTTCCAGCGGTGACGAAGAGACCGTGCAGCGGGTCGTATACATGTGTGTGTATGTGTGTACGTGATTGCGTGTATGTGTGTGTGCGTGTGCGTGTGTGTGTGTGTGCATATGCTTGTGTGCGCGCGCGTGTATGTGTGTGTGTGTGTGTGTGTGTGCATATGCTTGAGTGCGCGCGCGTGTATGTGTGTGTGTGTGTGTGTGTGCATATGCTTGTGTGCGCGCGCGTGCATGTGTGTGTGTGCATGTGCGTGTGTGCGCGCGCGTGTGTGTATGCGCGTGTGTATGCACTCACGAGCGCGCCGGCGGCGGCGGCCAGGTCGTGCGGCGAGTCGGCGCGCAGCGCGCGCACGCAGAGGCCGGCGGGGGTGCCGGCGCGCACGCCCAGCGCGGCCGCGCCGCCGCCGCGCCGCCACCACGCCAGCCGCGTCGCCGCCAGGCTGAAGCACTCCGCCGCCGCCATCCACGCCTCGGCCGACCACGGCGCCGCCTCGTACAGCCTGCCGATACCCGACACACACCCGTACTACTAGTGACATACCTGCTCGGTACCAGCTTAGTGACAGGACCAACTTATGTCAGGATGACGGTCTTTGAGGTGACAACACCATTCTGGAGGTTGATGGTGTCATACAAGAATGGTGTATGTGTTACCGCACAGTAAGAGAGTCAATTACTTACGAATTTATCTAGGTTACGTAGAAACAATATATTTAGCTAAACACACGCACACATTGTTGCTGTTGCACTTTTATTTGTTCATCACCTTTTGTAATAACTCAGTGTTAGAAAGAATTTCATTGGGGTTTTCTCGTACACTGACTCTCCTTCTCATATCTCCGGCACTCATCTCAAGCTGTATACAGATAATAGATGGAGGAGGAAAGATTTTCCCTGCCAGGCAAGATGTACTGCCTGGGAACCAAAGTCTATCTAAAAAGTATTGAAACTTGTATATTCCTTTACAAGACAAATTTGGGATTTTACTTTGAATGTTTTATTTTTTTATTATTTTTTCTCGTAGCGTTATCGTAGATTTACTCGACCGCTGTAAGGTATGACCAAGGAACTTATATACGATAACTGGAATTGTTACGAAGCAATATTTGAAAAATAAAAATGTACTTTATTTCGTAACAAATAAAGTTGACATTTGTTTCTTACATAACAGAGGGGGAAAAGGTTCTGAGCAAGACAACGACATGAGTGGATGTTGTCCATTTCTTGCAATTGCCAGTGTAAATAAAACTTTCGGATGGTAGATTTTTATATATGCGTTAATCGTTAAATCCCTTTTATTCATACACGTCGATAAATAAATTAGCGTAAAATATATTGTAATTAACATAGTGAGTTCTAAAATGTGCTTATTTTAATTATTACGTAATTACTTACGCAATGCAAAAACTGTTTCTCAAATTAGTAGAATTACTTAGTAGTAATTTGCAAACTACGCATGGCCACACTTATATATAGCAATTGGCGCTTTATTTAGTAGAAAGAGACACACTCCACTCATGTCGTGGTACTCTTCGGAACTATTTTGAAGCGCGTGTAAGCATTCCGGGTAGAATATAACTTCCTTGGGTATGACACAATATACATTATACATAATTTTGTTCTACAACAGTTTGCCTGGATCTGGTGTCACAGCCTTACCTATTCCCGCCAGAAGTGTCAATGCTTGTCACGACCGTTTTTCGGTGCAGAGGGTAAGCTAGCTGGTAAACCTATGCACGTTGTATTACAAATCCGCCATACGTAGCGCATAACATAACATAGCAACGTACCATTAACATTTTTGGTGTCTATATGCGATGGTTCCTCTTTCCATCAGTAGACCCATCTGCTTGTTTATTATCCCATGATATAAAAATGCAAAAAAGAAGAATAATCCCGTCCATAGACAAAATATAAAACTTTTCGCCGTGTTGGTCCCGGCCTCCTTTGTAGAATAGGCCAACTGCCGTTCTACCAGGCAGGTCGTAAAAGGCGACCGATTGGCTATCGAGTCAGTACCATCGTGGCTACTAGGTGGTAGATTTCTGCATTGTCTCGCCCGGGTCTGGTACCACCGCCTTACCTATTCCTGCCGCAATAGCGTCAGTGCTTGTCGCTGCCGTGTTCCGGTTTGGAGGGTAAGGTAGCCAGTAAACTTATGCATGTGGCATTAGACCTCGCCACAAGATAGCAACGCGCCATTAACATCTTTGGTGTCTATAGGCGATGGTTGACTCTTTCCATCAGGAGACCCATCTGCTTGTTTGCTATCTTATGATATAAAAAAAAAAACTAATTTTGTCCTAGATTCTTTTTCTAAAATCATATAAGCAGCAGAGAAATACAAAAAATAAGTCAACTGTGCGCGTCAATTACAGAAAAATAATTAGCTACAAATACATAATGTGCATGCATCAGTAAAAGGAAACATGAATACCAAATGAATGTATGACATGACATCTTTAAGTTATTACGTGCTTACGGCTCGCCTATTCTGCCTAGTATTATCACTATAAACACACCATTTACCATGGTGCTTGTTATCCGAACAACTTATATAAATTTTTTATTTTATATCATAGGCGGACTGCCTATGATATGCTATCAAATAATAATCAGATCACTACGTACATAAGAAAAAGAATAATTGTTAGGTATTAACTGTCATAAAACCATGATGCAAGTAAAACATTTTTCAATTTGTAGGCATTTAACTAAACATTTTTGTAAAACAAATTAAGGGTATTAAAATTGCATTTTTAAGCTTAAATTAATTATTGAAAAATGGTAATAATAATGGGAAATCAATAGTAGGCAAAATATTTATAAAATTTAATTTCAATTCGCGTATTAAGGTACGGAATACATAATAAAACAATACAAGCTATGGACGCCGCCATATTGAACTTAGCCAAGATCTGCCATACGCCTTACATTTTATCCCTACTCCGCGGCCAGCTGTAATGAGATATGCAATAGATGAACAAAAAAATTTGGGGCGATATAAAAAAGTTTCATTTTTAAATAAAAATGTTATGGGTGCGTTACTATTAGTGTGGCAAGGTGGTAATGCCACCTGCATGACTTTACTGGCAATCTTATTTATTTATTTATTTATATTCATGCACAACAAAAACGTACATAGGTTAAACTTAACGCCTAAGGGCATTCTATCCTAGCCAACCTCGTTCAAAACAGAAACATTACTTATGGAGGGGGTGCATCTAAATTTACTTAAAGACAAAGTAATCTTAACTTGTATAAACAAATCAGAGGAGATCAAAATAACAAACTAACTTAAAAATTTTAAGAATTACACATACAACACATATATACATAATACATACATACATAATACATACATACATAATACATATATACATAAAATATAGATAAATAACACTTACATATACATATCTATATACTAAACACATATACATAAATATATACATACATACATTATGTTCATACATATATTTATAAATACAAATGATTAAAATCAACATACAACTATGAGCAAAAAACAAGTTATCACTCATTATATTCATATTAACTTGAAAGATCGAAATATAATTTTAACTGTCTCTTAAATGCTAATTTTGATGTAACTTTCCTAATATCCTCAGGAAGTGCATTCCACAAACGAACAGCTCGATGGGAAAAAGATTGTAAAAGAAAATCTGTTCGGCAAAACGGAACATTCAAGGACAAATTTTCTTGAGACCGCAGGTTCCGACTATGTGTATCACTCTGCCAAGCAAAAAGAGACTTGAGGTACGCAGGAACAGACGGATCGTGTAATATAGAAAATAATGTACATAACATTCTAAAATCTCTGCGTTGACGTATAGGTAACCACTTAAGAGTAGCACGATACTGTGAGACATGATCGAACTTGCGCAGGCCATAGATAAATCTAATACAGTTATTCAGAAGTCGATCCAATTTGTCAAGAAGAATTTGGCTGAGATCAGAGTAACACACATCGGCATAATCAATGATTGGCAGTACCAATGTCTGAACCAATGCAATTTTTGTAGAAATAGGCAAAAAGTTTTTGTGCCTATACAAGGTTCTCAGTGTGTGGTTAACCTTCTGACAGACTCCTGTAATGTGTGGAACCCAGGTCAATGCGCTATCTATAGTTAATCCCAGGTCTTTGACATGTGGGCTGAGAGGTATAGATGTATTATTAAACATGATAGGAGGTAAAAGATTGAGATCCACTTGTGCAACCCGCCGAGTGCTGCCTATTAAAATAGCCTGACACTTAGTCGTATTGACAGTAATCCCAAAATTACGAGACCAGTTCAATATATGCAGTAAATCCTCATTTATTCTATCTATAGCAAAATTTAGATCTGTTACTTTGGCGGTAGTATAAAGTTGCAAGTCATCTGCATACAGGTGGTAAGGGCATTTTAAAGAAATAGTGACAGCATTAATAAACAGTGAAAATAATAAAGGAGAAAGTATACCGCCTTGAGGTACACCAGCAAACAGATCACACCAGTCAGAAATGTTACCAGTACGTACTGCCTGCTGACGACCCCGAAGATAAGAAGAAAACCAATCCCTCACATTTGAAGAAAAACCAGCAAGCTTCAGTAGCGCAAGTAGAATCTCATGGTCAACAGCGTTAAAAGCATTGGAAAAATCTATTAAGACTAACACCGTAACCTGAGACTCATCCATTGCCACTTTGCAGTCATTGATGATCTTTAGTAGAGCCGTAGTGGTACTATGACCAGGTCTAAAACCAGACTGATAATCACTCAATAAATTATGGTCTAACACAAATTTTGACATTTGCTTATGAACTGCCGCTTCAAGAATTTTTGATAGGAATGGTAGGATAGAGATTGGCCGGAATTGATTGGGAGAATTAGGGCTAGACACTTTGGCAAGCGGAAGGACATAGGCTTTACGCCAGGCAGAGGGAAAGACGCCAGATGATAAAGAAAAATTCATTAAGTGGGTCAAAGCAGGTAAAATGCACTTTATAATCGGAAATATCATCTCTCTTCCTACTCCATCGAAACCAACGGCTTTAGACCTGATCGACATAATAATCTTGCTGGTTTCCTCACATGTAACAGGAGAAAAACTAAATTGTTCGGAAGAAGTGCTGTGTTTGGAATTAAGATAGGAGATCGTCTCGGATTTAAGGGACTGACTGACTGTAATTGTCGTCGCAAAATGTGTATTAAGATCGTCAAGGGAGATGTGAGAGGGAAGTTCAACGGGTCCAGTACAACAAATTTTTTGAGAGTTAAGAAATTTCCAAACATTAGCCGGTGACGTGTTTATCAGATTGCTATGGAAATAATGGCGTTTTGCAGCCCTTACCAACTGGTTGCAGCGGTTTCTAACGTTCTTGTAATAAAGCCAGTTCTCGTCACATCTACGTTTTTAAATTTACGAAAAGCACGATCCCTTCGGTTCATAGCTTGGCGCACCTCAGATGTTATCCAGGGCGCAGGAGGTCGCTTAATTCTAACTGTATGTAGTGGAGCATGCTTTTCGTATAGTTTGTGAATGTGATTGTTGAAAACATCCACCATGTTATTAATATCAGTACATTGATAAAGATCACTCCAATCAATTACAGAAGCATCGAGTTGCAATTTATTATGGTCAATTCTTGCAAAATTCCGAATTTTTAACAATTGTGACGGTGATTTTGGTGGCTTTAATTTATACGAAACATGGATCAAATCGTGACGAGAAAACCTAGGAGCAGATATCTGACCATGACAAGCCACGTATTCCGGGGAGGATACTAGAATAAGATCAATCCATGAATCAGATGATGTTATATTATGGTGTGTGGGACTTAGTGGCAAAACAGAAAAATTTGCTGAATCCATAACAGTTTTAAAAGATTGAGATTTCTGCGAGTTTTTAAGTAAGTCAGTGTTAAAATCCCCCATGATTATTTGATGAGTGTACTCCAGACTGTAAGCAAAGAGAAGGGACTCAAGTTCACTTATATACGAAATATTTGGAGGACTGTATACAGTTCCTAAGAGTGCTTTAGCTCCACCAACACATATTTCCAGTAACAAATACTCCATGGATTCAGAATATTGGGAGGGGGATTGTGCTACAACTTTGTATCTAATATCACTACGAAGGTAAATAGCTACACCTCCCCCACCCTTACCCACCCGATCATTTCTTATGAGAATGAATCCAGGCAAGCTACAAAGAAAGGAAGAATATGACGGTTTGAGCCAGCTTTCAGATACTAAAATAGCGTGTATACCAGACGAAGCAAATGTGTCATGAATTTCAAAAAAATGACTTGGAATACTTTGAGCATTAATATGGCATACGTTTAAACACTTTTTGTACTGCTGCGAAATATTATAAATATATTCTTGTAAGGTGGGTTCAGAATTAGAATGACAATCAGAAAATGAAGAATCGTCCGTGTCAACCGCTGAGTAAAATGATTCCTCGTTTGAACTCATAGCAAAAAAAGTATAATATATTTAAAAAAAATATATAAAAATATATATAAAAAAAAAATCAAATAAGTATATAACAAAAATAGTTAACAAACAAATAAGTATAACTAAATTAATAAGCATAAGAATAATTAACAGTCACAATACACTTTCCTAAACCTGGAGATCTGCCAAGTATGAAATTAATCATATTATAGACAAATATCATGTGAATTACATTAAATTAAATCAGCCACAAAACAACAACCACATTTTCTTAACTACAAAGGAAATGTATGTATATTATAATATATAATATCTAGAAACATAAAAAGTAATAAAAGAAAATAATTAAGATTACATTTTAAACGGGAAAATTGAAATTTTTACTGGCTAAAAACATACAGTTAATAATACATCGATATCTGATAAGGCCGCATGGCCATTGGTGTTTGCCAGTCACTGGGGAGTTAAAGAAAAACATTATATTAGACAATTACGTAGGTAACCAAAGCAATAATATCTGCTGCAAATTACATAGATCAACAGATAAAAATTGGGTACAAGTACACAACTTGGACGTTGTGTACTTGTACGCAAAAATTAAGCCAACACATCCGTGGAGTTATGTCGAATCAACTTACGACATTGCCGTTTTACTACGTGCTAATTAAAAAAAAAAAAAAACAATTTCTTGACAACTGTCAGTTGACTTATCAATAATTGTCACTTGTCATTTGTCAGTGTTGAGTATCAAGTATTGTATACTCTTTGGAATAAATTTATATTTTATATTGTTATGTTAGTGAGTAGGTACCTGGAGTAAGAGGGTAACAAAAAGAATGACAAGTCATTGTACATTGATCACGAATGTGGCGACTGCAGTGAATCACTCAATAACTATATACACATAACTACTTC
This sequence comes from Apodemia mormo, assembly GCA_036924255.1. NCBI lineage: Eukaryota > Metazoa > Arthropoda > Insecta > Lepidoptera > Riodinidae > Apodemia > Apodemia mormo. The sequence goes on from JAUPFN010000008.1 coordinate 12,621,846, forward strand.
CTATTCGTTCGCTTGGACCTTGTTTGCACATTGGGAATTGTAGAATGAAGATCAACAGCGATCTCAGCGGTATTAACAGATGCAACATTTTCTACTGCTCCACTCGAAGAAAATGTAGACACAAGTTTGAGTAGATCTTCTTTATGCAGTATCTTTTGACGGTTTCCATTAGGCAACTTGACGACAACAACACCGTTTAATGTCCAGACGTTCCTCATTTTAAAATGCTTGCGTGCCTCCAAAAAGAGAGCCTTACGATCTTTGCTTAAAAATTCCGCAAGTACATACTGAGTACCCTTAAGTTGTGTTTTCCTTTTCCAAACTTCTGCCCGCTGGGTTTGAGCCAAGAAACGGATTAAAATAGGCCTGGGTTTATCAGAAGAACTTTTGCCTAATCGATGTATACGACCAAAAGATGATGGTGTTATTGAATCCAAATGCAGGTTTTTACCTAAGATATCCGACACCAGCACAGGAATGTTCTCATTGGGAGTTTCAATCACCCCATTTAAAATTAAATATTTATTACGGTGACGCATCTCCATATTTTCGACCTGGACACTCAGGGAAGAGATTTTTTGCTTTAAAAGCTGAAAAACATCTTGCACGTATATACGAAATTCGGAAAAATCCGTAGCAAGGCTTTGTAAGTCACTAGCTTGCATGCTAGCCCTGTTTAGTTTGGTGTCAATGTCGGTCATCTTCTGCATCAGCTTAGCCTCAAAAGAGTTCTGTGTGTCACTAACATCTCCAACAGTGGCCATTGTGAAGTGAAAATTAACAAATGAGAAGTTTGATTACTGGCAGATTACTCCACACAAATTGTCACTGCATTAAGTACTAAAATTTATATTGTATATGTAAGTACACTTAATTAACTATTAAAAAAATACTTTTTCACTTGAAATACAACGATTTATAATTATTAATGAAATTAAATTAAAGGAGAAGCTTTTACCGTTTCTAACACCTACCCACACCTCACACATCTTACCCTCCAAATAAAAGCTAACATTGACAAGCATTGACGCTGTTGTGACAGGAATAAATATAGTGGTTTTTCCAAACCAGGACGTAACGTTGCAGAGCTCTACTGCCTATATATATCTAGTAGTGAACGCAATAGTGACCCGTTTGATCAATCATTCGCATATGTGTTAAATCCACAAACCTGAGCTCTCGATCTGTAATAGCTACAAACGTTGGTTGCCACCCCTCCGCTTCATCTGAATCATCAGATCCTCCAGATGCCCCAATCTAAAACAATATAAATATGACTTTATTTTATTAATAAAAGTGATTTCAAAAATTAAACCAACTTAAATTATCTATCTAAAGTTTTCTGTAGAAAAATATTCAATAGCAGCTTGGGGATGGTGATGGGACCACCACCATTTTCATGGTTCATATGACCACGTGAAACTGTTCCAAGAGCTAGTCGTTCTAAGTCCGTAGAATAAAGCTAAGAGGATAACCAGATATGGCCCATCTCATTGACTAACAAACTGGTAAGCCTTGGTTTGAGTCTTAACATTTTTTTTTCAAGGTAAGCCTTGGTTTGAGTCTTAACATTTATTGGCTTTCAGTTTACATACTTATCACGCAAGTGAACTGACAATAATTTATTGTAAAATAAAATGTTTGTCAAGTTCAGTTTACTTTGACTACTCCGCAAGGTTATTAGCGTGATGTTATTTTATTTTATTTTTTTGTTAATTGTTACATAAAAAAATATATAAAAAAAAAACATGTTGGATCTTACATGATCCTGTGGTGGTCGTCTCGCAAGCCAGCCAGCGTATCTAACATCGCCAACTAAAGGTCGTAAACGAGGCCGAGCTCTTGCTAAAGCTGCCCTAGCAGCTCGTCGCGCAGCTGCGTGTAATGCTCGATGCCAGCCCGCCGCTGAAGTACTACAAGGAGCTCGGAGAGCAAGCGCGTGAACACCATCAGGAGAATATATTTCGATTGTACGTTCTTCTGTAATGCCAAATACAATATTATTATTATGAGAAAGCTTCATCAGACGTGCTGAAATAATTGCAAATAAACAATTAATAAAATGAATTTACAATTTCTTATATACGTTTATCTTGCCATCTGCAAGTCCTTGATTACCTATTGCATTGGTGTGTGAGGTGGTGTGGCTAAAAAGTTAAACCTTATTCTTGAAAGAGCGCAACGTGCCTTCTTAAAAGCCATGTTTCATAAACCCTTTTGGTTTTCCACAGATGCTCTTTACGGGGAAATCGAGGTTTTGAGGCTTCGGCAACTGTTCATATTAGGCACAGTATAAAACTCACTAAAATAATTGTTAATTTAAATTTTTAATTTTTGATCTAAGTACAAGTTATTAGTCATAAGATATGTTGTTTCTGTTAATTCATATTTTACTATTAATAATGGTTTCTCAAGATACAGGCTCTGCCTAGTTTGAGAGACCCTGGTAATTCTCAATAACAGTGTTTTAGTCATTGATATAAAAAGGGAAGATATGTTACGTTCTAACATCGCAATTGCTAAACCTAAGCTCGGTCAGTCGAACGCAAAGTAATGCGACGAATGTAGCAGACTACGTTTCTCTCGCTTACTTTTGTATTGTACTATCTCACTCTCACAAACATGGCGAACTAAACAATAATTTAATCTTATTTTCAAACAAATTTCAAACAAATGTTTTAGCCGTATTTACGAATGGAAAGTAATCCCATGTGTCTTATTTTTTTCCTTGTGTGATTATAACACTGGCTAAATATACAAGAAGGTATTTTAATGCGTGTTTAATGGTAAAAACAGTCGTAAAATTTAAGTGTATAACATGAGGTCCCGCGCGTGATTGATTGACCAATTGTCACTGTGTACACGGACCTAGTTTTGTAGGGCCAGGCGCTGTGACTAGGTAACGTATCTTCCCTTTTTATATCAATGGTTTTAGTTAATTTCATATATGTTATGTATTTCTGATAAATTTGCTTGTAATTCGAATATTGAAATAAATTATTATTATTATTATTCCTTTTATTATACATTTACTAACTGGTACGGCAAACGTTGTTCTGCCTTTTAAACTACTCTTATTTTTTTTCTATATTTTATCATCTTTTGAACCTTCCCTGGACTTCAACAATTAATCCAAAACCAAAATTAGCCAAATCGGTTCAACAATTCTCGAGCTTTAGCAAGACTAACAAACAGCAGCATATATATATATTTAGATAATTATAACATTTAAAACAATACAATATTATAAAAACAAATATATAAAAATAGATTTTCCGCCGACGGGAGCCTTGCAGCTAAACTGCCGGTGGTCAGGGCGACAGAGAAAGAAATCTCCTCACAATACGTGCCGTTCCTAACACTGCCGCCTTCTGTATCTTATTATTATTATCATTAATAATGTGAATGTAGAAGGATGAAGGTGCCAGGAAGAACAAGATTTATTTTTAACATACATTGATCAAATTGGTCTGATGCTATCCAAAGGTGGTGTCAAGTCTGCGAAACTGGCTAGTACACGTGGAGAGAAATATAACTATGGAGGAAACAAGGTACGTATGTATGGCACTCAGTTTTTTCTGCCTATCTAATAAGGAATGGCGTGAAGAAGTGTCTCTGCGTGAAATCATGTCTCCACATTTTTCTTTACAGTATAATGACTGCAAACTGGTAATTAAATAATTGCGTGACCTAAAAAATTCGCAAAAAACGGCTTCACAGCTATGTCGTCCTTACAGTAACCCATGATGTTATAATAAGTCTAATAAAAAGTTCTCAGTTTTTCAGTGTTTTTAACTGTCTAAAATATTTTCTACAAATAATGACTGAAATCAATATCATCATTTACCTGGATCATGATGTCGTAAGTTTTTTGCCACACATGCCATTAGAAGTGGTACATATCTTGTGTCTGCACGTCGTCGGCGAGGAGATGGTGGAGACGGTGGTGCCTCTACCATATAACCACGTTGTAATTCCCATCCAACTTCACTAATAATTGAGGCTTTTCGAAAGTATGGTGTCACCTCTCGTAGATATTTAACTAAAAATTAATGAATGAATATTGATTAACACATTTAAAAAAGAGAATTTTATATGAAGTACATAAATAATTATTATTGAATTTGGAGAAATTATTTCAACATGGCAACAAATTTAGGAGTGTGTGTGTGTCTAAATGTGCCTTGCCTATTCCGAGCTGTAATTGCCTAGCTTACCAATGCAACCTGCATTGGTAAGCTTCCAGTCCAGTTACAGTCCAAAACTTAATTTACACTAAAGATTAAAATCTGAAAGTTGTCTTAAGATCCATTCATCTTCTTGCCATCCTTATCCTATTCATATTTATACTTCCTCAACATTACCTCAACACTATTGTAAGGAGATAAGAGCTGAGTTTGTCAAAATGGAAAGAGAGGTTAGGAAAAGATACAGTATTGTTACGTACTTCGGGTTCGTAATTGTAAAAAAACACCACTTATATTAAATCCGTGTATTTACAACACAAATACACAGAAGACAAGACAATACAATGTAATACTAAATACTCTGATTAACACTAGTCACTCATTGTACTAACACTAAACTTAGAACACTACACAATAAAACACCTCTCGCTTCACACGGGACGCTTCAAGTATCGCTCTCGATCGCTTTATAAAAACTGCCTTGTATTTGTAAACACATATTTATTTATACCCGAGATAAAGTTCGACAACAATCGCGAATGTTCGTCAATAATCTCGTACACAATAACAATTATTGTACACAACTTATGATAAACAAGTTATGATTCATAAGTCCTAGTACCAGTTATTTTCAACCTTATGCCCTATACCACAAAGTCCATTATGATAGCTTAGGACAACTATTTGTTTGTCAATCTCTTCCTTTTATTTCTAGATCTCTCCAGCGTTCCAACTCTACACGTTTCTAGATTATTCGTAACAGTATTATTGTAAAAATGAGAAAGTGCAGATTAAGATTAAAGATTAACAAAACACATAAACTATGTAAATGGATCTTACATATTTTTTCCATTATCCATTTACATATTTTTTACCTATGTACAGAAGGAAATCAAGACTTATATAGGTGATCAAATTGGTCTGGTACCGTCCGAAAGCTGATCATTTCAAATTTGTTTAGAGGTATCTGAATGTGATATAAAGTTTCAAGAACTGATGTATTTGTTTAAAAGTGTTATAAAATATGTATAAGATATAAGGTAAATCTGTGTAGACTGAGATGTAAGGCACTCAGTTCTCTCTGCGTACCTTGTAAAAGATTCGGCATCAAAATATTACATAAGGAATTCCTCTAGGTACACTTGTCAGATACCAGATAGGGATATACACAGATGGCTATGCCTAGCACAACAGATGGTCCATTCTTCAAAGTGAGCCTGGATCAACATGGAGGAATATTATGGTTCAACATAACTAACAGAAACAATGGCATTGTTTATAGTGATAGCTCAATATATAAGTAACATGTTTAGTTTATGTTTAGTTAACAACATTGAGTCAACAGACTAGAGACCAAATAAAAGACCAATTGTTCTGTCAAAACATTAGACTATTAGATCTTGTTATCGTATTAGATCGATAGATCTTAATATCGTATCATAGTAGTCACTGTCAAAATGCAAGAATTACTGTGTTCCTTTTCTCCACGCCTCATATTATTCACAGAATTAATTTGGTGCAAGAAATCAAACATTATTAGTTTAGTGTGGGGTGTCAATGGTTAACAATAATATTTATTTTATATTTAAATTTTTGAAAACACAGTCACACAATGCCACATTTTGTTGGCTCTCTCCCCTTAATGGCATTTAAGATATCAGTGACTTGGAGACAAGAGAACACTTATGGAGATAATTGAAGAACCCGGAAGTCTCATGGACTTCTGGAGTGTCGTCGTCGTCCCCCCCCCTTGTGGCAAAATTTAGTATGCCTGTCATATATATAAATAGATCAATATTTCATCATTAACTTTTTACCTCGCACTACTCTGTTGTGGAACCAATTACAGGCAGGGGCATTTCCGAACGGATACGACATAGGGACCTTCAAGAAAAGAGCTTACTCATTCTTAAAAGGCCGGCAACGCAACTGCAAGACCTCTGGTATTGCAGATGTCCATGGGCGGCGGTGATCACTTACCATTAGGTGCACCTCTTGCTCGTTTGCCCCCTCTTCTATAAAAAAAAAAATAGTTTAACTTTATCATATAGAAATAAAGAAGTTTCAACATGTGTGTAAAATTGACTTTTGAAACACCTAAAACGAGTATTAAAACCACAATTAACATTTATTAGTCACATACTTAAGATCTCGAAGGTTAATAGAACCTAATTTACGGGTCAAATCTATTATTTTTGTTACGAAGTAGGGCTGTATACTTAGCACTGGTTATTATGATAGAGAAGTTGGGATGGCAAGAGTAGGACCATACTTAACGACATGCAAAAAAGGCACTTAAGTCATTTAGTTTTATGAAGAATTTTCATATATAATCTGCTATTACATTAGGTAGAAAATCATAAAGTTTTTAAAAAACAGTGATTCTAATTAAGACATTACTTAATATTAGGGTGGATCGAAAAAAAAATTTTTTATTTTTTTTCTTAGCATGGGGGTAGAATTTGTAGCTTATAAAAAAAGAATGTTTTTCAAAAAAAAAAAAAATTTTTTCGCAACATTTAGAGATAGCCCACTCGTTTTTTAATAAATTAATGGATCAAATGGACTTATTCTAGCGAAAAAATTTTTTTTCCGTCAAAAATCGTGGAAAACATGAAAAAATAATTGCATATGATTTTTTTTTCACTTACCTTTTACTTTAATACAGATAAAAGGGCTGCTTAATTCTTTATTTTTCGCTTAAGTTACAAAAATAATAGGAAAAAATTTTTTTTGACTTCTGATTTCCATTTGGCTTTCAAAAAGACATTCCTCAGATTCTAAAACATCGTTTAAATATTTTAAAATTTTTTAGTCCATTTGATCCATTATTTTATTAAAAAACGAGTGGGCTATCTCCAAATGTTGCGAAAAAAATTTCTTTTTTTTTTGAAAAATTTTCTTTTTTTATAAGCTACAAATTCTACCCCCATGCTAAGAAAAAAAAATTTTTCGATCCACCCTACTTAATATAAAGTAAATATGGAGATGAACTAAAATACATTTAATATAAAGTAAATATTCAGATGAACTAAAATACATCAACAGGATTTTAGTAATATAGATTTCAACAGGACCTTCTAAATAACAGATCTTCGGGTCCCCATAATTCATTGGTTTCTCGGTTAGCAAAACGGGTAAACCCCCATTGCAGCATTTTCTGATCCTTAATGACAAATGCTTATTTTCAATAGTAACAAGAGTTTTCAAAGAAGGCCTAGAAAAATAATGTCTGCAAAAAATTGCTATAAAAGAAATTACTGGAAAAGTTTAAGTTGCTAATGTTAAAAGACCAAATACCAAGGGGAAATGTCATTGTGGTATAAAATTGTGTAGAATAAGTTTGATTGTTTTAACTCACTAGATGGTATATTATACACAATCCGAATTTGATCATATTATGAAGTAGACACAAAAAAACTATAAGAAATGGCCTTCTCCTAATAGAATATTACGAGAAGCCATCTCATTATATAAGTTTGCTATCACATCTTTAATACCATATGAGAAAAACTGGAACAATTGAAATTGCTGATATTAGAGGACAAAAGGTACAGAGGCAATGTCACTTAGGTCAAAATTAAGTATTATATATATATATGCTCACTAGATGGTATATTATATAAAGCATAGATATACACAATCCCAGTTTGGTCATCTATACATATAATAAAATCGTAGGAAAGTCAAAACTGTACATTGAATATTTTTTTAAAAGAATACCTGGGGCATGATCTACAATCGATATCGAAGCCAAAAATACAGTTTTTAGAATTTTTGTCTGCTTGGCTGTTTATCTGTTTGTCTGCATGTATGTCCAAAGTAAACTCAAAAAGTACTGCATGGATTTTCTTCAAATTTTGCATGAATATTACTAACAGGTCAGGTCAACATATAGGCTACATATTATCAGGCTATCACCTACGGGGGAGGAGCTGTGCGGAGTAAACGAAGTCCGCGCGGACGAAGTCGCTGGCAACAGCTAGTATGAAATAGACACATTGACAGCTATAAACTTACAAGAAGACCAACTCACATGGAAGTTGACTACCACAACCTTAGCATTTGTAATTTGAACACATAAAATGGACTACCACAAAATATTATTGATACAACCTCAATCAGGTTGTCAGATAACAGCACCCTATTAGTTGAGTAACTAACTCACCTGACTATGCATCAATGGGGCTCAGATTTGATTTCTGACAGGGAAAAACCTTTATGTGATGAGCATAGATATTTGTATTTCTGGGTTTGGGATTTTATTAAATCTACTTAAGTATTATATTATATTTCTATGTATTAGTATCATTGACTGACACCCATACTACAGGCAAATAAAATTGCTTTCTTTGGGGTTAGATCAATTCGTTTATTTATTGTTCATTAATTACCATTCAACCATGTTTGGATCCACCCTTACTTTAACCAATGAAGTCAAATATCTGGGAGTGACAAGATAACCAACTAAATTGGAGAAAACACCTTGACAAGAAGTTAACCTCAACCTGCATAGCCCTAGCACAATACAGGAAACTATTGGGTAAAAAATGGGGTCTAGTGGTCCAGCGTTGGCGTTGACCACATGAGGTCCCGGGTTCGATTCCCGGGTCGGGCACTTTAAAAAAAGTGTTTTTTCAGTTTTCTGAGAAACACAAAGTTGCCCGGGATTGGAAAGTGCCCGGTTGGCGATAGGCTTGCCACCTATCACATTTGTGGGACCAAGTATCTTCGGCTAATCGTGGGTGCACTTGTTGTACCTCTGCCTACCCCTTCGGGGATATGGGCGTGAAGATACTTTTTTTTTTAAAAAATGGGGATTGAAATTAACCCCACATAACTGTAATTAGAAGTACAGTTGCATAAGGTTCCTTAGTGTGGTGGTCCAGAACCAAATTAAGCACAGTGCAAAGAAAACATGAAATTCCAAAGGAAAGGATGCTTAGCAATCACTGGAAGCATGAGTACCAAGCGATTACAATAATGGAGGTTGTTTTAGGAATTGCCCCACTGCACTTGTACATACAACAAGAAGCAGCATTATCTTGTCTATGATTAAGGCTATCTAGAAAAATAAGAGGTTAAAGTTTGGGTTGACTGGTAGAGAATGCCATGTAGCATTATGTCCATCTATGTACTCAATTGTGCATAAATTTTTAAATAAATAAATGATTCTTCCCATATGACCATATTGGACAAAATTGAAAAATTAAAACCTTTAATAGTAGCACCGTGTAACAGGGTGCCAAAGAAACCCTTACTAGACAACAGATATAAAATTACAATTACAGAAGAAGAGAATGACACATCAGGTATAAAAGAATTATGTATATACTCAGACCGCTCTTAAACTAAAATGGGGATGGATGCTAGCGCCCACTGCTCCAAACTAAACATTAATATAAAAACAAACCTGGGCAAATACATGTTGTATTTTTTTTCCATTTTCCAAGCAGAATGCTTAGGACTAACCATAGCTGTGTAGGCTCACATGAACAGGGAAGTAATTGATATGTATCTAAGATTTCTGACACCAAGTGGTGTTAAAATCACTCGATTTCAATTATTTAAGCAACAGCCTAGTAAAAGAATGCTTTAACAACTAGGGACATCATGAAAAGTCATTGTGCAATGGATTCAAGGACACAGTGGCTCGTTAGGGAACCATATTATAGATGAATTAGCAAAAAAAGGCATCAAAGATGGTAGTTATAAGTCTGGAACCTGAAACTGGTAATAAATCTACTCTTTAACCTGCTAAAAACTAAGATAAAAGAAATCACCAAGATAAAATACAAAAAAACACTGGGAAATGCTGACTGGTGTAGACAAACTAAACAAGTATATCCTTAACTAAATCCTAAACTGACTACAAAACTGCTTAAACTACCAAGGGTAGAATTAAAAAAAAATATTTGGTCTGAAAACAGGGCATTGCCCAATGAATAAACACATGCACACCATGGGGCTAAGTGATAGTACCATATGTAGGGTGTGCCGAAACCTTGAAGAAACTCCACACCGTGTCCTTCTTGAGTGCGAGGAATTGAAGCACCTAAGGGTCCAGTTCTTCAAAGGAGGTAGCACATAAAGGGAGCTGTTTAAGCATTCCTTCCTAGGTGCTGGGTCTTTGAAATGGGTTGGGCTGGCAGGAATTGCAACTATACCTTTATGCACAATGGCCCGTAGTGTGGCTAAGTGCCATGTAGCCTGCTTTGAAAGATAGATAGATAGAATGTAGCACATTAGAAAAATATAGTTTATAGTCTATAACTTACAATCATAAAATAGTTTATTTGAACAATACTAGCCACGTCTAATATTTATTATCATGCCAAATTACAGCTTTCTAGTATTAAGGGTCTCTGCACTATCATGCAGATGGACGGACGGAAGGACAAAGTGAAACTAGAAAGTGAAGTGAAACTAAAAGTTATGAAAATAAAAAATGTTTTATGAATTTATGAAAAAATATTTTATAAAAGAATTTTTATGATTTTCTACAATATGGTTATATATATTTATATATATGAAGTGCCATATTTCTTGAGAATGATTTTATTAATATTTAAAATATGACAATGATTATGATTTTAATTTAGACGAAATATACTTATTAATAACATCACATAAAAAATTGTGCAAAATAATTTAAGATTGATATTTGAAGTTTTTTGAGGTTAGGTTAGGCTAGTTTTTAGCCTATAACTTTTTATAAACATTTCCGTAGGGAGGAGAGTTTTACTGGAGGGCAGTATAACCTGAACCCTCCCACTACTCCTCCCTCAACCCCAAATTCGAATGTCTCATTTCTAATGCAATCCCCTTCAGAACCCTAAAAAATGGGTCATAATAAGCAACATGTCATTGTAAGCAGTCATTATATCTGACTTTTTAAAAAGAGATTTATATGAAAACCAAACTTTGTTGTGTAATTACTTACTTTGGGGTTAAATCAATTTATGTAATTTGTCCAACATTTATTTATTCATTAATACATTCAAGCAATAATAATAGGAAATGGGAACTGGGACACTAGCACATAGATATGAATGTAACAGCCAAAGCTGCTAACATATTAATAACAAAAATAAATTACTAACTACTAGGGATCTTTTTATTCTTCTCTACTTCAGTTTAGAGACCCGGCTAATATCAAAAAGAGACCTACCTTCCAACTGTACCATTTTTCCTGCCTTTTTCAAAGCTTTCACAGCTTCTTCATGTGTAGCATCTTTCAAATCTTCACCATTGACTGAAAGAATGGCATCACCCACATATAATTGTTCTGTAAGATCTGCAGCCATTCCCTTAAATATTTTAGATATAAGTATAGGCATATTGTTTTCAATTCCACCTTTGATTGATATTCCCAAACCATTATTGTCTGATTTAACAACTTGTACTAATCGTTTTTGGTTTGCAATAGCTTCAGGGACTTCCGTAAAATCGCTATTAGGTGTTTCAACATTGTTGTTGTTTAGAGTTCCATTTAATGTAGTCGTTGCATCGTAACCATCGTCTAAGCAAACACTCAGGTAATCGTCTTCCAAAGAACAATGAACCCGATACCAAACTCCACGAACAAGAGTTTCTAATAAACCAGATCTAGTACAAGTTGCATTAGGGCTCTCACTGCCACCACTAGAGGCCCCGTTTTCGACCATAATTTAAGAGATTCTAAATATTATGATTGCGATTCTGGTTGAAATGTATGATGTCTAATTTTGAAGACAAATCAGAAACAAAACCTTTAAATATTTAACATTACTAGAAATTGTACATTGTAAAACATATAAGACACGTTCATTTTAAAAAACTGTGTAAAGTTTCATGATTTTCTTAATAAATAAAATTTCATTGCACAATCAATACTATTATTTACAGGTCAGACTTTTTTAATATGACCACAGACTACACACTATATTAAACTAACTATATAATATTATGGAATGGAATATGACAATGTGTAAAGACTCCGTTAGGAGTATATTGTTCTGTGGTAAAGACAACAGATTAAAGGTGTCATTAGAGGAAAGCTTTTACTGTCAGTTTTGCCCAAGAAAGTTACATTCGGCTTCCCAACCCAGTCATTATCTGGAGCAACAGGCAGAACTATCAGATCGTATTAAAGAAATTACTATGTCATACACAGTCAGTCGCATCTACGTCATTTAGAAGTCGCCTCCACGTTCCGAAATCGCTGCTGCATCAATGCTTGTATCTCTAAGTACTCTGTGGTTACATTCTACCCGGAATGCTTACACGCGCTTCAAAGTCGTTCCGAAGAGTACCACGACATAAGTGGAGTGTGTCTCTTTCTACCAAGGAAGTTATATTCTACCCGGAATGCTTACACGCGCTTTAAAATCTTTCCGAAGAATACCACGACATGGGTGGAGTGTGTCTCTTTCTACTAAATAAAGCGCCAATCGTCATTATAAGTGTGGCCATGCATAGTTTGCAAATTACTACTAAGTAATTCTACTAATTTGCGAAACAGTTTTTGCATTGCACGTAATAATTAAAATAAGCACATTTTAGAACTCACTATGTTAATTACAATACATTTTATGCTAATGTATCTATCGACGTGTATGAGTAAAAGGGATTTAACGATTAAGGAATATATAATAATCTACCATCCGAAAGTTTTATTTACACTGGCAATTGCAAGAAAGGGACAACATCCACTCATGTCGGTGTCTTGCTCAGAACGTTTTTCCTCTCTGTTAAGTAAGAAACAAATGTCAACTTTATGAGTAACGAAATAAAGTACATTTTTATTTTTCAAATATTGCTTCGTAGTAATTCCAGTTATCGTATATAAGTTCCTTACTTTCTACTAAATAAAGCGCCAATCGCCATATATAAGTGTGGCCATGCATATTTTGCAAATTACTACTAAGTAATTCTACTAATTTGAGAAACAGTTTTTGCATTGCATAAGTAATTACGTAATAATTAAAATAAGCACATTTTAAAACTCACTATGTGAATTACAACCCGCCGCAAGTCACAACAATATATTAATCTGTGGTATTTGGTAAAGACGGACGATTGTTACTGATTCCAGTAATCGAATAATTTGATACTACTAATATTAATAGTCGAGTACAAAAACAATCGATCGCTAGTTTGCAAATTCGAATAAAACCGCTAGTTCATTCATTCGCTTACCCATACAAAAATGATCTGTTTTGTCTTGCAATAAAGTCTATTTTTAATTGATGTTCGTAGTAATAATTTTATTACTAGCTAATAACTACAAATTTACGGACCGCTAGTTAGTCCATTGTTTGCCATACCAAATTGAACGTTTTTCCCGTACTACAAAGATTATTTTTAGTTGATAGCAATTTAGTTAACTTATTTTCGAGTACTTTCAAAAATGTTGTTTCCGATTCCACGAATCGCGCACACACACAGCTATTTATAGTATAGGTACCTGCATTGTTAAAAAAATGTAATATTTTTAATACATGTTCTTTCTTTAAACAAATTTATTTTTTCTTTATGTTAAAAATTTACCGCAACCTTCTTATGCACGTAACGCGTCAAAAAATGGCGGGGACTGAAATGAAGCTAGCGCCATGATTGTTTATATATTTTCCTTCAAACTTCCATATTTCCGTTTAATTTATTAGTCGCACAAGTTAGATAAAATTAGCTTTGCAATCGAAATAGGTTCTTAATCACTGGCAATATAAACTACAAATTAATATTCAAATGCAAATTAGAATGTTTGTTAATTTCGATGGTTTGATGATTCAATTTGCTACACGAAACTGGATATTATTTTTCAAAACATAGCGTTTACTTTTAGATGACGCTACGGATGTTCGAATATATAAACTAGTAAATTATTGATATTCGAATGCATACTAGTAATGTTTGTTAATTTGCCACATGAAACTGAATATTATGAGTCAGCATATAGAGTTTACTTTTATATGAGGTTACGGATATTCGAATACATAACTAGTAGTAATGAAAATTGAATCGAAAGGAATGAGATGAAGCAATACATAAGTATTTGCTTCTCGCTTTTTCTTCAAATTCGAATGAGTTGTAAGGTAATTTGAGAAAAAACGGCGGGAAACTTCGAAAAGCGCGGTTGTTTTCTCCTGGCGAAAATTAAATTTTATAGTTATTTATTCAGTGGAGTTGGTTTTTTTTCTCGTAAATATTGTATTTTTAATTTACCTTTGTAATATAAATTATTATTTTTAGCTGCATATATATATTATAGGGTAAGCTCTTATCTTTTTTATTTGACTTAAATATGAATGAACCCCCTGATCCAGGGGGCACAGCCCCTTTCCCTACTAATTTTGTAACAATAGAATGCGACGAGTCAGGTATGGATACAGATCAATCCGTGAATTCTATAAATAAATCTAGGAAACGCAACCATTCCCACAAAATTTGCAAACACTGTAATAAAAAGAAGAGAAAACACATTGGCAGTCAAAAAGATATTGGCTGTTCATGTCGGGATGAAATTGCTGTTATAGATTCAGAGATTACATCACCTTCCATTCCTCACACAGAAATACCAATAACTAACAGTCTATCACAACAAAACCAAATGAGCCGGAGAATGTATAATCATTTAGATGCATCACCATATACTATACACATACAAAGGCTACAAACAACTCAAAATGATGGTACAACTCTTCATCCAATGACTGTTGGCAGGATGTTAAAGCAAAATAAAATTAATAATATTACCAATGGTAGCTTAAAGAGAATAGGGAGAAATAGAATTGCATTATCATTTAATTCATATCAAAGTGCTAATGAATTTCTTAGTAATAAAATATTAAGTGACTACAATTTAAAAGCTTTTATACCTTCTTTCACTATTACTCGAGTTGGTATAGTGAGAGGTATACCAACAGAGTGGACGCCGGAAGAAATAATGGAAAATATTTCTACACCAATTGGATGTGGCAATATAATAAAAGTTAGACGTATAAATTACAAAGTCATGGTTGAAGGAGTACCCGTATGGAAACCTACCCAATCTGTCGTTATTCATTTTGATGGCCAGATTTTACCCAAACGCATATTTATTTGCTTCAATTCCCTACCAGTTGATTTATACATATTCCCAACTATACAATGTTATAACTGTTGTCGCTATGGTCATACTAAAATGCAATGCAGGTCAAAGCCTAGATGTTATAGATGTGGTCAGGAACACAGTGGTGAGTCATGTAAAGTAGATGATGATTGCGTACAATGTTGTTTGTGCTCAGGCTCACATATTGCAACCAACAAGACATGTCCTGAGTTCAAGCGTCAGAAAGATATTAAAGTTTACATGGCTCAAAACTGCGTCTCCTATTCTGAAGCATCTAAGTTACATCCGCCAGTCTCCAAATCATATGCAGATGTATTATTAACTTCAAAACCTACACACTCCGATAATGGCAATCTATCCATACCATCCAATAGCACTTCATATAAAAAAACAGTATTTCTCAAACCTCGAACTCCAACAAAAACAAGTAGAGGATATGACAAAACAGATCATAATAAAATACTTAGTGAGTTTTCAATACCTACTCCTTCTGATGGCTGCGCTCTACTACATAGGAATGGAAAAAATAACACAAATGAATTACAAAATCCTTTAATTTCAGAAACCATAGAATTGTTACAAATTTTAGCTCGTTCTAGTCCTTATTTACCGTCCAACGCTGCCCCGTTAATTGAAATATTATCAAAATCAATACCCATTAACAATGGATACACACAAACACAACATAATACAGTGGAATTGCCGTAGCGCAATAAGTAATAAAAATGATTTAATGTATTTAATTAATAACCACAATCCTTATTTAGTTTGTCTATCTGAAACTTGGTTAAAACCAAGTTTTAGTTTTAGATTTAAAGGTTATAACACGGTCAGACAAGATCGTTTTGATGGATATGGCGGTGTTGCAATACTCATAAGGAAAAATATTCCTTATGTAGTAGTACCGATCTCTATCCCTGTAAATAATGATAATTTTTCTATAGTAGCTGTAAGTGTAAATAATATCTGTTATATATCTGTATATATTCCTCATCCCTCATCAACCATTTTAAATAAAATGAATACTATAATAAGTACCATGCCAAAACCTTTGGTTTTATTGGGAGATTTTAATTGCCACCATGAATCCTGGGGTAGCCACAGAACGAATAGTTATGGTGAACAACTATTAGACATCATTGACTTAAACAACTTGTGCATATTAAATTCTGGTTTACCAACACGCCGTACTCACCCATCGGAAGGTGATAGTGTAGTAGATTTGTTTATCTGCTCTCCTAACCTAGCACCGATATTTACATGGTCAGTGTTACCTTCTACACACGGAAGCGATCACTTTCCTATAGTTATTTCATCTTTCACTTCAAACCACCCCGTCTCCACAAAAAACCATAATCACAAGAAATTCAAACTTAAATACGTAACTGACGAAATGTGGCAAAATTTCAGTAAGAAAATAGACGAAAATATATGTAATTTACCCCCCACTCAAGATATTAACGTTCAGTCAGATATGTTGACTGAAATTATAATTAACACAGCTAACTCGATGTTCCCTACTGTGTGCAGATCTACACATATTCCTTGTCCTCCTTGGTGGGATAGTGAATGTAAAGAAGCACTAAAGAACAGGAAATGTGCTGAAAAGACTTATCGCTATAATATGTCTGAGGAAAATTACGATAATCTAATAGATATAATGAAAAATTCAAAAAAACTATTTAAAAAAAAGAAAAGAGAAAGTTGGCAGAAGTTCTGTCACTCGATATCTCCAAACACTGCTCCATCTGAAGTTTGGTTAAACATCAAAAAGTTCCGATCAGCTTTTAATGACTCTCCATCATCTTTCATTAACCCCACAGTAGTTGACAATTTTCTTAATTATATAGCTCCTTTAACTGTCAATGAAAATATTAATATACAGGAAAATGACGACAAGACAACTTCAGATTTATCTTCACCATTTTCCTTAGATGAATTAAAAAATATATTAAATAACACTAAAGACACTGCTGCAGGTAATGATGGAATTGTTTATTCATTTATAAGCCACTTGGGAAATAGTTCTTTGTCATATTATTTAAATATCATAAATTCTATGATAGATTCTGGAAAAATACCACCATCTTGGAAAACGCAAATAATATTACCAATCTTAAAACCAAACAAAGATCCTTTTGAAGCATCATCCTATCGCCCTATCGCCTTATCATCTGTTCTGATCAAAATAATTGAACATCTCATTAAAAATCGTCTAGAGTGGTATTTAGAAAGTAATAAATTTTTGGCCAATAGTCAGTACGGTTTTAGGAAAGGTAAGAGTACGACAGATAATCTAAGTCTTCTAACTACAGATATTAGAATATCTTTTACATTAAATAAATCATTACTATCAGTTTTTCTTGATTTAACTTCAGCATACGATAGCGTCTTACTTCCAGTGTTACAAGAAAAGCTATCTAAATTAAAAATCCCAAGCAAATATATTAAATTCATCATAAACTCATTATATAATAGACCAATCAATCTTATAGTCGATGATGTAGTACATACACGACTGCTATCTAAAGGATTACCACAGGGATCCGTGCTAAGTCCCCTTCTATACAATGTTTACACCCATGACATTGAACATTTTCTAGACAGTAATGTAAATATTTTACAATATGCCGATGACCTTGTATTATACACAATTGACCAAAACATTGATTGTGCTAGTATGCTAATGAATTCAACCCTGAATAAATTACAGAAATGGCTAGACATAAATGGGCTTCAAATTTCTCCATCTAAAAGTACTACCGTACTATTTACAAGACAACGATCTCCACCCAGACCATCAATACTTTTTGGCAATAAACTTATACCTTATAAAGATGACACGAAATTCCTAGGTGTATTAGTTGATTCAAAACTCTCTGGAATCTTACATTGCAACTACATAGCTAATAAATGTGAAAAACTAATAAACATAATAAGATGCTTAGCAGGTATATGGTGGGGCGCTCATCCTTTTTATCTAAAACTTATTTATAATGCAATTATAAGAAGCATTCTTGATTATGGATCATTCACGCTCGAACCTTGTAATAAATCTGGCCTTAAAAAACTTGACAAAATACAGTCAAAATGTTTGAGAATTATATGTGGCGCGATGAAATCTAGCCCAATCAATGCGTTACAAATTGAGTGTGTTGATCCACCCTTACATTTAAGACGCCAATTTATTGCTGATCAATACTTTTTTCGCTGTGTGCAATTCTTAAATCATCCTCTTATGGAAAAACTAAAATTTTTATCCGAGCTTATTGACATCTCCCCATACTGGACACATAAACCTATCCCATGCCTCGTAATTAGCTATAGAAAATATTTATCACTCTCAGCTCCTATTTTTCGTTCATCTGTTCTACCCATATTCACTTGCAACTATGAAGCACTTATTACAAAAACGCAAATTATTTTTAATCTAGGTATTCAAAAACGTGATCAAAATGCAAATGTTCTTTTCAACTCCATTATTAATGAAAATTTTTCAAATTTCCACCTTATTTTTTGTGATGCATCCAAACATAACAACAATAACCATGTTGGTGTAGGTATTTTCCATTTACAATACAAAATCACACAAAAAGTAAAACTTCCACCTGAAACTTCCATATTTTCGGGGGAATGCCTTGGAGTATTTAAAGCTGTAGAATATGTATTACTATTTAAACTGTCGAAAGCAATAATATTCACAGATTCACTAAGCACTTTACAAGCACTTGACAACTCATCACTCAAAAAAATGCAACACCTGCTGAATTATGATATTAAGAAGTTGCTAAGCAGGTGTCGTGAAAGACAATATGACGTATATTTATGCTGGATACCAGGTCATAGTGGTATTTATGGCAATTGTAAGGCTGACGAACTTGCAAATGATGCAATTCTAAATGGCGACGTTTTTCCTTACTTGATTTACAGCCCCGATTTAAAATCATTTTCAAGACAATCACTCTTTGCATCCTGGCAAGAGACATGGAATCACAATAGCAAACAAAAGGGCTCTTATTACTTTAATATTCAACCAACAATACCACAAAAACCTTGGTTTTTTACTATAAAATTTGATAGAAAAAGTTCTAGTATAATAACAAGACTAGGACACACAAGTACTCCTTATCATCTCGCTAAATTGAAAATTTTAGAACATCCAAATTGCGCATGTGGAGAGGATGTGGCGGATGCTAACCACATTTTCTTCTCATGCACTAAATTTGATCATTCCTCATTATTTCAATCTATAATTGCATTAAAAATTCCGCTGCCTGTATCTATACCTTCTCTTTTATTTTATAAAAGTTATAAAATTTACAAACTACTATCTATCTTTGTTTTAAATAATAATATATCAATCTAATTGTTACAGTAATATAGTGTATATATTATTTAAAAATTGTATATAATTAATTTGATTTTAATATATATTTGTTAATATTGATCTAACTTTACTGAATAGTATAAAAAAAAATTCGTGTTTAGGTTTTTCTTACTTACAAAAAGTTTTCCCGGTCTGTTTTGTCGTTGGCATTGATGTTCACAAACGTTTGCCATTAACAAAGAAAAAAAAAAAGGTAATTTGAATGACGTCCACAATCGAATTATTCGAATAATGTCATTCACAATCGCCCGTCTTTATTATTTGGTATTGTGTTTTTTTTTTTTTTTTTTTTTTTTTTTTTGGCATGGGCGTTAACAACTGCCATTCGTCAAGTTTAAAGGTATTGTGTTGTCCACAGAACAATATAACTAACGGAAGTGTTGCACGGGCTCATCGCTTCATACAATCCTAGTTTGTATAGAAAAATAATTATATGGTATAGTTTCGTCTTTTGCCAATAGATGGCACTTCATTCAACTGTAAATTTATTTGAGCTGTTATTTTTACGTTAAAATAAATTATATGTTACTTAAGTTTAAATAATAGTATTTTGCCACTAAATTAAATAAAATAAAATAAACATCTCACATATTACTTAATAATAGAAAGGCAACCCTCGATTAACCACAATACAGTTACGTTTCATTCTACGCTTTGAAGATAATAATCTACTGAAAGCAATATCAAAAATAATGTTTATGTATAAAATTTCTAACTTAAAATATATCTATTTAACAAATAAGTTAATAATAGTACAAGTATATGGAAAAATAATTAAAATTTACAAAAGAAATTAATATTTAATATTGTTATTCCCGAAACAACGATATGCTAGGAACGGAACGACTAATGTTATTGTTCGAGTCAAACATGGCCGATTGACAGAGGAAAAGCGCGGGAAACATAAAATTTGGCGGACGTCATTTTTGGTTCTGCGACTTTTTAAATTATTATTTAGCGAAACAGAGGATCGATATTAGTTTTATTTGTGTAAATATTTAATTTTATGTAAATATCATTGTAGTTTTACTATCAGTTTAAAGTAGGTAAGTCTCCTTTTCACTTTTTAAAATGAACAAACCCCCTGACGATCCTGGAGGTGGACCTCTCCAGGTAGCGCACTATGTGACTATAGACGATAGTAGTGTCGATACAGATACTTCGCTTTCTTCAACTCAAACTACTAACAGGAAAAGATCTCATACATCTAATAAAATATGCAAACACTGCAATAAACGGCGCAAAAAGCGCAACAATGAATTGAAATCTACTGACTGTCAGTGCTCTCACTCTGTTTCTGAAATCTCAGAGATAAATAATGCTTCGGGTGCCTCATTTATTACTGGTGATAATAATGTAAATGACAATGTTACAATGAAAGATTTGTCAAACCCCCTAATAGATAGTAAGGAACCCCAAAAACCTAAAGATTATATTAACTACCGCACACAGTATGAATGTACAGACCTTGGACCTTACGTTATTCATGTCCAAAGAGTTATTACATCTCCGACTGATAATGTTACTCTACATCCAGTCTCGTTTGGGCGATTCCTTAAAAATAATACTTTCAAAAATATAATTGATGGTAGCCTCAAGAAAATTGGACGCAACCGATTATCTCTATCATTTTCGGACCACAATGACGCTAACCACTTTATTAATGACCCTAATCTCTCAAATAAAAACTTCAAAGCTTTTATCCCATCATTTAATGTTTCACGAGTAGGCGTAATTAGAGGTGTTCCCTCAGACTGGTCACCTGAGGAAATTGCTAATAATGTTAAGGTTCCCATTGGTTGTGGGAAAATAATAAAGGTTAGAAGAATAAACCGTAAAATAACTATTAATGATAACACTACCTGGAAAGCAACAGAAACAGTTGTCGTAACTTTTGATGGACAGACTTTACCGAAACGTGTCTACGTTTGTTATAATGCCCTCCCAGTAGATTTATACATTTACCCTACTATACAATGCTATAAATGCTGTAGGTACGGTCATACTAAAATAACTTGCAGATCCAACCCAAGATGCTTTAAATGTGGAAAGGATCATTGTGGAGACTCTTGTACCAGCGAGGCTGATTTCAATGTTAATTGTTGTTTATGTAAGGGATCTCACTTTGCCACTAGCAAATCATGCCCAGAACATTTAAGACAAAAAAACATTAAAATGTTTATGGCTCAAAACTGTGTCTTTTATGCCGAGGCATCAAAAAACTATCCCCCAGTCTCCAAATCATATGCTGATGCCATCTCAACACCTATTAAAACTGCTCTTCATCCACTTTTGAAAAAAAACTTAGATTCGCAAGAACACTCCCATAGATCATACAAAAAAACAATATTTCAGAAACCTAAACCCCATACAAAAGTCAGTAAGAGTTATGACTATGATTTCCAAAATTCAGTTATTAATGAATATAACTCCACTAATTCTAGAGAAAATGGTACTTTGTTGACAAAAAATGATAACAATAGTCAAGAATCAGCCTCAATAGGCATGATTATATCTTTTATTAAATTCTTATCTCAGTCCGAAGTAATAACACCGTCCAACGCTGCTTTAATGACAGAAAGTTTAATTAATTATTCTAAATTTAATGGTGATCATGGACAGTCAAGCCAAAATTCTTCAATGGAACTCGCAGAGCATCACCAACAAGAAAAGTGAATTAATTCACTTATTAAATAAATATGAGCCTTTTTTAGTGGCTCTTTCAGAAACTTGGTTAAGACCAAGTTGTACTTTTAAATTCTCTGGATACACTAGTGTCCGAGAAGATAGATCTGATGGTTATGGAGGTGTAGCCATCATGATCAAAAAAGGATATAATTTTTCCATTGTTAATCTTCCTGTACATAGTGTAAATATGTCTATATTAGCTGTTAATGTAAATAATATTTGTTTTGTGTCACTTTATATTCCACATCCAAATTTGAATATTTTGACAGAACTTAATAACATATTAGCCATACTACCTAAACCCTTTATTGTGTTAGGTGATTTTAATTCTCATCATCAAGCCTGGCGTTGTTCCTCCAGTAATTATTATGGTGAAGAGCTTTTGAAAGTCATTGAAGAATTAAATTTATGTATTTTAAACAATGGTTCTCCCACTCGTCGTACAAAACCCTCCGAAGGCAAAAGCGCTATAGACCTGTCCATTTGCAGTCCCAATTTAGCACCTTCTTTGACATGGTACACACTCCCATTTACGTTTGGAAGTGATCACTTCCCCATAATAATAAATTTCCCTTCTGCATATCATAAAACTTCACCTAAATTTACATCATATTTCAAATATAATTTGCATAACCCGGATTGGCACAAGTTTAATAATTTGATGGAAGTTGGTATTAATGTTTTGCCTAACATTTCCTCATATAATGACTCTTCTTGTGCAGAAGCCTTTACTCAATTAATTATAAAATCAGCTGAAAACACTTTTCCCATTAAAAAACAATTAACTAAGAAAATAAATACGCCACCTTGGTGGGATAAAGAGTGCTCAGACGCTATTAAGGAAAGGAAAGCTGCTGAAAAATTTTATTGTCAGTATACAACTACAGAAAATTTTAATATTCTCACTAATATTATAAAAACTACTCGTCGATTATTAAAAAAGAAAAAAGCTGAAGGTTGGAAGAAATTCTGCTCTTCCTTATCACCCCAAACAAAACCTTCAAGTGTATGGTTAAACATAAGAAAATTTAGATCTGCATATAAGGTTTCTAATAATAATGAAATGTGTCCATTGTTAATAAATCAGCTGATAGATCATCTTGCTCCACCTACAGTACCAGAATGTATCCTTCCTCTTCCTTCTACTTCTTCTTCAGACAATTTTTCCCCTTTTACGTTATTTGAGCTTAAAGGTATCCTTCAAAATGTTAAAGACTCTACTCCTGGATGGGATAATATTAACTACTCATTTTTAAATAATATGACTGATAAATCTCTATCATACTTATTAAAGGTTATGAACTCCCTTGTTTCTACAGGTAATATACCTCAGACATGGAAGTCACATTCTGTTATCCCTATCCTTAAACCTGATAAAAACCCTTCCGACCCTTTTTCATACAGACCCATTGTGCTTTCATCAGTTATGTTGAAAATTCTAGAGCACCTTGTTAAACTTCGCTTAGAATGGTTTATTGAAAGCAGAAATTTATTAAGTCAAAGTCAGTATGGTTTTAGGAGAGGAAAGAGCACCATAGATAATATTAGCTTACTTATAACTGATATTAGATTAGCTTTTACACATAACAAATCTGTTTTGGCAGCCTTTTTAGATATATCCTCAGCATATGATAATGTAATTCTATCAATTCTGAAAAATAAGCTAATGAAATTAAATATACCATTTTATTTAATTAATGTTATTATGAATATTGTATACAATAGAACTATTAATTTAGCAAATGACTCTAATAATCTAAAAAGACAACAATATAAAGGTCTTCCACAAGGTTCTGTTTTAAGTCCAATCCTTTACAACATATACTCATATGATATAGAAACTGTAGCAACTAGCAATGTAAATGTTCTTCAGTATGCTGATGACCTCCTTTTATACTCAACTGACAAATCTATACAGATGGCTTGTGATAATCTTTCCATGTCTATTCTATCCCTACAGACTTGGCTTAATAATAATGGTCTTGATATCTCTGTTTCTAAAAGTTCCATAGTTTTATTTTCTCGCACAAAATTTCCACCCCCTATAAATATTACTTACAAAAATAGTTCAATTCCTGTTAAATCGAAAACAAAATTCTTAGGTATAATACTAGACAATAAACTCCAAGGACTAGATCACTGTGAGTATATAGCAGCAAAGTGTGAACGTAATATCAATTTAATGAGATGTGTTTCTGGGGTTTGGTGGGGTGCTCACCCATCTACATTAAAACTGATGTATAATGCATTAATAAGAAGTTTATTGGATTATGGAATGTTTTTACTAGAACCATGTAGTAAGATTGGTCTAAAGAAAATTGACTCTGTTCAAACTAAAGCATTACGAATTGTTCTGGGAGCAATGAAATCCAGCCCTGTTTCTGCCTTACAAGTAGAATGTGCTGAACCTCCATTAAATTTACGACGCAAATATCTATCTGACAGGTTTTTCCTTCGCACTTTGGAATCACAAAATCACCCTCTGCTTACAAAGCTCTCTAGTCTTAGTGATTTAATGTCAGATAAGTATTGGAAACACAAAACAATCCCAGCCCTTGTATACAGCTATATGAAATATCATAGCCTTAAGCCTTTTACTTTTACATCCCCTATAAATCCCTTATATAAACACAATTATGAATCATTAACTCTGCAGCCTGTTGTAGTAAATTTAGGTATAGATAAACAATCTTTGTATGCCAATCAATATTTTAACAATATTATCAATGAAAAATGGCAAGATTTTCATTTGATTTTTACTGATGCATCCAAAAATAATAGTAATGTTGGAATAGGTGTATACCATAAACAGTACAATATTGTTCAAAAAATCAAATTTCCACCGGAAGCATCTGTATTTACAGGTGAATGTTATGGACTTTATAAAGCTGTAGAATACATACACATTATGAAACTACCCAAGTGTATGATTCTGACTGATTCACTGAGTGCTCTACAGTGTTTGCAAAAGTTTCCTTTAAAATCCAAATTTATTCCTCCTATTATTTTAGACTTAAGAAATCTTTTATACAAATGTACTTTTAAATATAATCATATTATTTACTTTGCCTGGGTTCCAAGCCATTGTAATATCACTGGAAATGAGCGAGCTGATCGGTGTGCTAAAGAGGCAGTTCAGTGTGGTGATTTATACCCCTACATTAATTATTGCCATGATCTAGCTGCTCTCCCTAAACTCCATCTTAAGCAGTCATGGCAAAGTGTCTGGGATAGTGGTACATTGCTGAAAGGCAAAACCTATTCCCAATTACAACCATTGATACCCTCTAAACCTTGGTTTTCTGTAGTGAAATTAAATAAGTTGTCAACATCTGTTATCACCAGAATGAGGCTTGGTCACACCAATACTCCTGAACACCTCTTCAAGCTACACATCAAAGATAGCAATGTTTGTGAGTGTGGCACTGATATTGGAGATCTCAATCATATATTTTTTGCTTGTCCTAAATACAATCATTCATCATTATATAACAATCTATATTCTAATGACATTCCTTTACCTACATCCATTCTAACCCTGTTATTAAACCCTTGTATGTATAATATTCTTTCATTATTCATTCAAGAAAATAATATTAATATTTAAGCGTAGTTAGATACATTTAGTATCTAATACCAAATTAATATTAACCCACTTGTAAATATTATACAAATGACTAAGTATTATCTTTGTAAATATTACATAAATATATTTAAATATTATTGTTGTAAATAATTTATAATTTTAGTATCTATTTTATTTTGATTTGTTCCTGATCCTCTATTTTCCTGTCAATCCAAATTCCAAATTCTAGTTTATCGTCTAAAAAAAAATGTTTCCTCGTTTTACTTGATCATGGCAGTTGCTTAACGCCCATGCCAAAAAAAAAAAAAAAAAAAAAAAAAAAAAAAAAAAAAAAACATGGCCGATTTGTTACTTTTTGTGTTTGTGAAGAATGCGTTTTGGATTGTTTCAAATAAATAGTGATTATATTTTGCGACCTGACTACGTTTTATGGATTTCTATCTACTCTATTAAACTGTGTTTATCCTGGATCTTAGAAAAGGATTTATCTTATTGGACTCCGATTACTATAATGACTTCAGAAAAAAAGTGCTGTGTTCATTTAACCTTCATATTACGTGATATAATAAAGATAATTACGAAATAAAGTTTGACGAATTTACTACTTGTTTTATTTTACAAAATTTAAATTTAAAATAAGAAAAGATACAAGAGGGCCGTATGTAAATATATCGTGAGTATAGTTCTGTCTTTACCCACGAGATGGCGCCTTTAAACGAGATCAGCTGAGCTCTCTAGAGCCTATTTATAAAGTACTTTGTGAAGTGTTGTCAATTGCGGGCTGTAGACTGTAGAGTGTGGTTTGTGATTTGCAATTTGAACGGCAAAAATTACGTTTTTTTCCAAAAATGTCTTCGAATATGTCCGCAATAGAGCTTTTAAAATTAGGAAACCATGGTAGAGTCCAACCAGTTTTAAATCAATATTGGACATATATCTTAGGACCATTTTTTGGCATGGGAACTGCAATGATGATGAATTTCGGAACAAAACGTCCCCTTTTCAGCGGTACTACATTACATAATAACAATAACAAATACTCATATTTTATACTTCTGTTCATGTATACACTTACTTTTTATAGGATTACAAAAACATATAATTAGTGTTGCTGGTTGGACGGCCCTTTTAACCTATATTCAAAGTAAGAGAGAAGATTATCTCGCTGAAAAAGATGCAGTTTTGAGGCACTACATTGAATTACATCCTGAAGACTTTCCAACTCCAGGTATTTATCATGCATATTTACTTAGGAGTTCAACTTTAGATACATACAAACTATAATTAGCTGGATATAACTTGTAATAAGTGCTAGTTTTTGCGTGTAATTGTTTCTTCTTTATACATCAATGGTTGAATAAGTTTAATATACAGACTACTTTTCATCCTAGGAAAACATATAACTGGAATACCAGTCCTGGGAAACACAAAAGTTCTAATCAAGCAATGGGTTGTAATAACTTTTTACTCTTACTTCCTACTAAGAAAGTTATTGGTTTCACTCTGATTTTCAAAAATAGTCCTCACATGTTGATGTTTTGAGGCCCTAATTAAGTTTATCACTTTTTTATGATAACGTCAGTACAGAGTTAAATTCAATGTGTATGATTGATGTGAAACTTTGGTTTTTTTATTACATTTATTTTCCCTGTGTTGGTTCCGGGCTCCTTTGAAGAATAGACCAACTGCCGTTCTGCCAGGCAGGTTGTAAAAGGCGACCGATTGGCTATGCAAGTCACTATCATCGTGACTAATAGGTGATAGAGTTCTGCATTGTCTCGCCCGGGTCTGGTACCACTGCCTTACCTATTCCTGCCGCAATAGAGTCAGTGCTTGTTGCTGTTGTGTTTCGGTTTGGAGGGTAAGGTAATCGGTAAACTTATGCATGTGGCATTAGAACTCATCACAAGATAGCAACACACCATTAACATCTTTGGTGTCTATAGGCGATGGTTGATGCTAACCATCAGGAGACCCATCTGCTTGTTTGCTATCTTATGATATAAAAAAAAACAGGTGGACTTTGTTGACATCTTTAGACAAGTTAGAAAAAATTAACTGTACACAGATCTTTGCCCTACAATGTGGCTTCGAAGTTAAAAAAGATCTGTGTGTTAACAAACACACAGGTCTAACGGTTAAAAATAAGACAATAAGGCTAATATTACCATTTTTTTATTTTTCAGAAAGGAAGAAAATTGGTGACATTCTTGAACCGTGGGTTCCAGTACGTTAGATTAATTGTTGCATATTGTATTAAAGAATTTAGTTAATGGTTAATATAAATTATTAAAAATATAAATTGTTTTATTTTATATAGGATAACATTTTATACATAACTATTTTTCATTATATTTATGTAATAAATGAGAATGTTTTGATGATTTGTTGTGTATCAATAACTGGATGGATTTGGATAACATTTGGTATTTATGTAATGTCATATATCTAGGTATTTAATATATTTTAGTGAGTAAAGCTATGTTACCAACAAGCTAAAATTAGTCAACATTTCGGAATTCATAGTTAGCAAAGTGTTTTATAAAACTGGCCAAGTGCGTGTCGAGCTTGCGCTCGAAGGGTTCTGTACCAACATAGATAAAAAACGGCAAAAAACATGTTTGTTGTATAGGGGGTATTTAAAGGGGGGCTCCTCTTTAAATATTAATTTTATTTTAATTTACTCGTGTATTTTTAAAATAAATATATAAATATTTTGTGAAATTTTCAAACATTTAATAATTGTCATTATTAATATAGAGGAAAACAATTGCAAAAAATCATGTTTGTTTTATGGGAGCCCCCATGAAATAGTTATTTTACATTCTAGTGCTCGCATATGTAAAACTTTCACCTGTCTAATTATCACTGTTCATTAGATTCAGCCTGGTGACAGACATACAGACTGATGAAAAATGGAGTTTTATTAATAGGATCCCATTTTACCCTAAAAACCAACCCTTTGTAGAGAGAATAATTTCAGATGAAAGTGATCTATATAATTCCCTGTTTGTTCGTTTGTAGCTTTTTTGGAGGGAACAACAGGAGGTTTTGAGTTTTGAGAGTTTGAGCAACCATAGTCTCAGTTGCCACCAGTGAAAAATATAACAAAAATATATTTAAAAAAATAGTGCTCAGGAAGAACGACGTAGCATGCTTTTCAGAGCACTGATCAGATCAGATACATCATACATAATATTATATTTAACATTAATCAATGTATGAGATATTACAATTTGAACCTTGGAAGCTTATACTACACGACCACCGTCTCTTCTTCAACATATCGTATTATAATACACAGCTTTCTGAGGAGTGACTCCATAACGAACGCACCGGGTGACACTCATGTTAATTACGCCACGGCTAATGCCCTTTATTGCATAATTTGCCTTGCTGTAAAAGGTAAAATTTGAAGGATTATCGGTAGCCCAGGCTTCTAACACTCTTATACCTAGCGCGATAAGCACCTACAGCGTGCGACAACTGGGTGTTGTAAATTAGTCGGCGCCGCCCCGTGCTTGAGTACACGCGTACCAGTACGAAGCGATGGCCTGTCGATCATCGTCGCAACGTAGATAAGGTTTATTACTGTAGGTACTCTTATAAAATGGGGAATCGTAATAAAAATAATTGCTATGTGGATGGCTGTCGCAATAAACAGGATTCGAAGTTTTCGTTTTTTACTTTACCGAATGATTCTGAAAGGTAAGAAATATTTATGTTTTGGTTAGTCGTAATTTTTATGAGGAGGTTTTAAGTACTATAGGTAAGGGTTCCGTAGATTTGTTGTCCCTCAGTATTGCAACTTGAAATGAATTTTAACATTAATTAATTATTAATAAAATTCAATTTTTCCGTGTTGGTCAGAGTTTCTTTCAAGAATAGAGCAACTTCCGCTATGCCAGGCAAGTTGTAAAAGACCACCGATTGGCTATACGTGTCACTACCACCGTGACTACTAGGTGGTAGAGTTCCGCATCGTCTCACCCGGGTGTATGGTACCACTGCTTTACCTGCTCCCACCGCAATAGCGTCAATACTTGTCATTATTGTTATTATTATTGTGTTCCGTTTTGGGGTTAAAGTTGGGCGGCAGACTTAAGTATATAGCATTGCCATCTCGCTGCACAGATAGCAAAGTATCATTAACATCTCTGGTGTCCATAGGCGATAGAGTATATTTGATAAAAACCTGATTTCATTAGAAAGGATATAGAGTTACGCGATAGAAAGAGATGCAACTTCTAGGTAAATCTATATCTATACATATAATAAAAGAGTAGAAAAGTGATTTCTGTACATAAAAAATTTTTGAAAAATATTAATTGGGTTGGTTAAAAGATCGATAACAGAAGCAAAAACACTATTTTTTAGAATTCTTGTGTCTGTCTGTCTGTTAATTTGTGCGCGAATCACGCAAAATCTACTGGACAGAAATTAATGAAATTTGGCATGGAGATAGCTGAGAGTCTGGAGCAACATATAGGATAGTTTTTATCCCAAAATTCAGTACGGTTCCCGTGAGATAGGGGATGAAAATCAAAACGTAGCTTAGCTTTAATTTATTAACCTATAGTTCGAAAAACCCAAAAAAAACAGCAATCTTGTGAATGGGTGTTTGAAAATGAGAACAGGCCAACAAAAGTGACAGGCGAGAAATGTTGGTAAAAAAATGATCGCGCTTTTCTTCTCAGCTACGGGTCACATCTGTACAATTCCACTTGAAGATCAAAAAAGTGTCAATGCCGAGTGGTATTCTACCATTTGTTTACCCAGGGTGCTAGAAAAAGTTCGCGAAACACGACCCAAAAGTCGCATTCTCCTACACCATGATAACGCTTTTTCACACACGGCCAACAAAACAAAGTCATTTTTAAAAGTACATATCGTTACTCATCCTGCGCATAGCCCCGACCTAGCACCCTGTGATTTCTGTATTTCCCTCAAAATCAAAGATTTTATGTGAGGTTTTACTTTTACCAACTCCGAAGAGGCAGTGATAGTGTTTAATCAGCACGTAGAAAACATACCTTCAGATCTGTGGTCCTCCTGTTTTAAAAAATGGTTCGATCGCATGAAACAATGTTTAAAATGTAAAGGAGATTGTTTTGAAACGCAATAAACATAATATTTTGGTTATAACATGTTGTTTTTTTTAAGTTACACAAAACTTATAGTGTGACCTACAGTTGCATTTTGAATCTGGATTCTTGAAATTCCAATGTCACTTTTTTGGCGCAATCTTTAGAGCCTTATCATCGTGAGAAAAATCTTATTGTAAAAAATAAAATGATTCCAAACTTCACTATATTAGCAATTTCTATCTGTGAATTAAAATGACACTCTTACGGCTCCATCACAAGTTCTTCAACATTGTATTATGTAATGGAAAATATACATCATGAAAAATCCATCGAGTCCGAACTTGACTATCTAATCTCCTTCTACATTCGACGTGTGAGTTTCGGTAGCACTTTATCAGCTCCATCTTCAGTTCCTCGTCATCATGAAAACTAATCAAACTTAGTACTTATAGCAACAAGACTCAGTCCAAACAAGATTATCTTGTTAAAACTCTGCATCAGAGAGTTGCAGTCCCTACATGCAGACTACATCATAAGCTCAGTTGGATGGTGCCATAGAATTGCATAGTCACTGAGCTTTCATAAGTCTGCCAAGTTTTTGTACAAACGGATATCAGAAAGACGTTAAAAAGTGCTTGCAATATTTGGAAAATTTGTTATTGAAATACGAAAATTGCCAGTCAAATAGACGCTGGTGATCTTCGAATGAGGATCTTAAAGTATCAACCCAAGGTTAACCATGTAAATGCAATATCAATAAAGTAACAAAATACAAAATTTAGTATAGATAAAACTTTTACAAGTTACTTAATTCCTTTCATCAATTTGAAAAGAGCTGGTTATCTTGAAACGGCTGAACAGATTCTATTGAATCATAGCTAAGAACTATCTCGCAAAACAGGGTTTTAATTTTAAAAAAAACCGCAACCAAATCGGACCATCCGCCAGGGCGCTACGATGCCAAGGACAGACACACAGATACACATCTGAAACTTATAACACCCCTCGTTTTGCGTCGGGGGTTAAAAACAAAAATCCCTTACAAGTGCATAAAATGGGAATTTGTGATTTTGCTGGATCTGAAATTCTAGAAAAGAAAATGTTAATAGAAAAACATTTAATGATAAGATCAAAGTAAATGACCGCCTCGTTGGTCGAGTGGTCCCCGACGGGGACAAGCATGCGTGATGAGCATAAATGTTTGTATTTCCGGAATTGGGTGTTTATTAAATATATTCCAGTATTTATATATGGATTAGTATCGTTGACTAACACCCATAACACAAGCATAATTTGCTTACTTTGGGGTTAGATTAGATCAGTCAGTGTAATTTGTCCCGTGAATATTAATTTATTATTAAGCTGGCCCGAAATAAAAGAAATATTAAATCACAAAAAAATCTTCACATTCTTTGTTCACGATACCTTCCTTCAATGAAGACTACAAAGATCTGAACGTTAAAAAGCAAAAAGGTGTTGATTTGGGTATTGTAGGTTTGTAAAAATTATGGCCGTCAGGAATACGGATTAAAAAAAAGAAGTTTTTTTTTATATCATAAGATAGCAAACCAGCAGATGGGTTTCCAGATGGAAAGTCAGCCATCGCCTATAGACACCAAATATGTTAAATGGTGCGTTGCTATCTTGTGGCGAGGTCTAATGCCACATGCATAAGTTCACCGGCTATCTTACCTTCCCAACCGGAACACGACAGTGACAAGCACTGACGCTATTGCGGCAGGAATAGGTAAGGCGGTGGTACCAGACCCGGGCGAGACAATGCAGAACTCTACCACCTAGTAGATATGATGTTAGTGACTCGCATAGCCAATCGGTCGCTTTTTACGACTTGCATGGTAGAATATCAGTTGGCCTATTTTTCAAAGGAGCCCGGGACCAACACGGGAAAAAGTTTAATGATTTGAAATTGTTATTTCATCTAACTGCCAAATGACTGCATTGATTACTATAAAAACTAAAGGGAAACGTTGCAATTATAGATAATATAACCATCTAAGGTTACTGTGTTCCACCTAACTTTGATTTGGATGAGGAATAGGGTCACTTTGGTATTTTTTTTAAAAATAAAACAAGAATAATAAACATTTTTGAGTTTCTATTTTTGTCATTTTTGAAACACTTTTGCATTTTCTTTCTGCAGACTACACATCAAAACATACAAAATTTATTTTGTTAAAATGATCCAGGCGCAAGTTTTATGAATATCTTACCTACTAAACTATTACAATTTATTCACTAAATACGTTAGTAAATTAGTTTAGTACACTGATAATCTATACATATAATAAAATCGTAGGAAAGTCAAAATTGTACATTGAATATTTTTTAAAAAGAATACTTGGGGCGTGATCTACAATCGATATCGAAGCCAAAAATATACTTTTTAGAATTTTTGTCTGTGTTTATGTCCGGGGTAAACTCAAAAAGTACTGCATGGATTTACTTCAAATTTTGCATGAATATTACTAACAGGTCGGGTCAACATATAGGCTACATATCCTACTGCCCCTGCCGGCAATTGGTTTCACAGAGTAGTGCGGGGAAAAAAGTGTCTCGAGAATCGCACAGTTGTAGATTTACAGACAACGAGGTAGTGAGGATAAAATTTTGAATTTTGTCACGATGTCCGATGATGAAATTGTGCGGTAAGAATTAATCCAAACAGTTCCTCGGAACACTCCCCGTGCTAGCTTAACTTTATTGACTATTCATTGAATATTTTTTTACAAAACCAACGAAAAATTGTACACTTTTGGGTGTTTTTCTTTTTTCAAAAACGATATTAGACAACCCTCGGAATATATTCTATCTAATAAAAGAACAATTATCAAAATCGGTGAAATTTAAAAAAAAACAGTAAATATGTCCACCCTCGGGGTATATTTTAATTAAAAAAAATCGGACTACTCTATAAAACTTATGCGTAGTCTTATATATATATATATATATATATATATATATATATATATATATATATATATATATATATATATATATATATATATATATATATATATACATTTACTAGGCTACGCATATATTTTTATACGTATTATATAATTATATCGAATTGAGAACCGAGAAAAGAGTGGCCGCGTTTCCGATCCGGTAGTAGTTTTTAAAAATATTGACGTGTCAAAATAACTTGTAAAAAGTTTTATTGAATAAAATTCTTCTAATTTCTGTACCTCCTACGTTTTTTTCGGTTAAAAAGATTTGCAATAAAGATAACCCCGTTGCACATTTTTAAAATTTATAATTATTTTTAATCTCCGATAGATGTTTTTATTGTAAATCTGTATCATCTTTTATCTATACTAATAAAGAGGAAATATTCGATTGTAATGATTTAACTCAAATACTACTACACTGATTTTCAAAGTCCTTTCACTTTTAGAAAGCTGTATTATCCTGGAGTGACATAGGCTACTTTTTTACCCGACTGAGCAAACAGAAGTAATGTTTTTTGACCACGCGGACGAAGTCGCGAGTGACAGTTTTCCATAAGCCAGCTAAGCAGTCAAGGGTTTTTGTGTTTTTACTAATTACAAACTAAGACGTACAAAACAGGCGTTTAATTAAACATTTTTTAATCTCAAAAATAAAGGAATGTTAAGTATCTTTTCATTACTTTTTGTCTAATGTTTTTGTAGGATGTTGATTTTATTCTGGACTGAAGTTATACACCCTCATATTTTCAATTTAACAGTTTTTCAAAATACCACCATATTGTTTTTTGGAATCTTACTTGAGTATACTAAGTAATTTAGGCACCCCAACATCTACACTTTCCACACGTAACTAAAAAGGGTTATCGTTTAGAACTGATTTTCTCGGGATATATTCATTAAACAAACACTATGAAATGCCTTATGAGCCTTACGTTCAAAGGTTCCTGCACATACGGGGTGTCATGTTTAACTGGATTAGCTGCCAGAACGTATTAAACACTCTATAGTACCTACTTTTGTACAAAAAAAATAAAGGATTTCGGACTGCAGGCTAAGAATATGTTTTGACTTTTACCCTTTTTGACCCTTATCCTACGGGAACCGTACTGAATTTCTGGATAAAAAGTATCCTATAACCTTCTTCATTTGAATCCATTCAGTAGATTGCGCGTGGTACGCGGCTTTGATACAGACAGACAAAAATTAAAAAAAAATTAGTTTTTTGCTTCAGTATCGATTAAATAGTGCCTTTCAAAATTTTTTTTCAAAATATCTTCAATGTACAAAATTCGACCTCTACAGTTTAATTATATATGTATTCATATATAGATTAGCTGCAGCTTCCAACTCGCTGCATTATATGTTTTTGGCTAATCCCACGGGATAAATAGTAACCTATGTGCTATTCCAGGTCATCATCTACCTTTGTGCCAAATTTCATTCAAATCCGTTCAGTAGTTTTTTAATGATTGAGTAACAAACATCCCTTCATCCAAACTCGCATTTATAATATAGATATAGTGCTTAGTGCAGGGCCAGTTTATCGGTTAATTTTCAAATTTAAATTAGTGCAAGTACATAAAGAGATTTTGTAAAGGCGCTGTCAACACCAAAAACGTACACTCTGTCAATTTCTATCGCAGTAAACGAGAGTCCACTATCAGTGTAACTGGGCGGCTCGGTCTTAAGTATTGAAATTAAAAAAGCGTATATTATTTGTCAAATATGATTCGCTTGAGGTTTAGGTATGAATATGACGACTTCATGTTTTAAATTGCAGACCCATACGTCAAAAAATAAAGATATAGAACCGTTTAATGATGATTTTAGACCAAGTTTCGCAATTATTTTCTATCGTACAATTTTGTTCAATCATGTATCGAGTCCAGCCACGGTCTTTGACATAATATGATGAATATTAACATATACTTTATGTGATGTGAGTCCAGCCACGGTCTTTGACATAATATGTATGATGAATATTAACATATACTTTATGTGATGTGAGTCCGGCCACGGTCTTTGACATAATATGATGAATATTAACATATATTTTATGTGATGTTTTATAACAAATAGTTTTTGTTTAAAACCGCTTAAATAATATCAATCAGATCTTGTCAGCCTAAGGTTTTTCTCGACCTTGACCTTAAAAATGCAAAATTATTTCCCTATGCAAAATTATTAAGATTTTGTCTCAATAAACCGGTTTTTAGAAGTTTTTCTATGATGTCCGCCTCTCGTAACTTTCGCCAGCACTGTGCTTGACTTTTCTTATTATTTTTCGTGCTTTTGCCTTAAACCAGTTTATTTAGGTCTATGAATCGCTGTCATTTCAGATACGCTCTGAGCGAAACCTTTTATGAAAACCGCTAAAAACCTAGAATTTTTTAAAACCGGTTTCAAGTCCTGGCTGAATTTATATCCATGGGCGTACCGAGGGGGGGGGGGGCAGGGAGGGGCAGCCATCCCCCCCTGGAATCCATTTACCTGTCTAGTAGCTATCTACTCTTGTAGATATTAAGATAAAAATAGTCTTAAAATGTTACGGTTGCCCCCCCTGGCCCAGAACCTGGGTACGCCCATGTTTATATCTACAAATAGCCTGCCTAAAATTGGAATGACGATTTGCTATTTTGATACTATAATTTGTTTTCTTGTACGTTTTTTCACTAGCTGTTAATTATCAGTTAGATACAATTTACGGTTTACTCTGTTACACACGCTTCTATTAGTAGCTTTATATCAATTCGAAGCATGACTTGAAGTAACGGGATGTTCACTTATCTTGATACATATTGTTTTCTTGTACATTTTAACTGACTGTTAAATATAGTTACGATTAGGGATGACTTCTTGTTACAGAACCATTAATTAGTAGTTTTATACCCACACTAAGGATGACTGGAAATAGGGTGTGACTCCACTATACTAATACCATATTGTCTGTGATTTTTTTACTGGCTGTCATTATAGTTTTAATCATGAAGCTATATTATATTTGGAGGTAACACTTCTAATACCTACTTGAAACAAAACTTTGAATATGGCTGTCATCTTCTCAGGTCTTACCCTCTCTTTCTAACATAGCTGTATAAAAAGAGATGGCGAGATCTCATAGGCAGCGATATTACGTAAGTATATGTTTCAAGTGATTAATCCGAGAACCTTTACCTAATACTTCACGGTTTTAATTACGTTTGACTCTTTGTTACAGCGCCATCTATTGATTTATATTATGATTTAAATTTCCCGGCAAAAGTTCGTTTTTCTAAGATAGATTGGTTTCAAGGAAGTTACATACTATCACTAATACATAGAATGTTTACGTGCGCTTCAAAATCGTGCCGAAGAGTACAACGACATTGGTGAAGTGTGTCTCTTTCTACTAAGTAAAGGGCCATATATAAGTGTGACCGTGCGTAATTTGCAAATTATTACTAATCCAGCTAATTCTACTAATTTGAGAAAACAGTTTTTGCACTGCATAAATAATTACGTAATAATTAAAATACGCATATTTTAGAGATCAATGTGTTAATTACAATACATTTTATGCTAATGTATCTATCAAAGTGTATGAAAAAAAAGGATTTAACAGTTTCCGAATATATAAAAATCTACCATCCGATAGTTTTATTTAAACTGGTAATTACAAGAAAGGGACAATATCCACCGTTGTCGTTGTCTCGCTCAGAATTTTTTTCTCCTTCGTTAAGTAAGAAACAAATGTCAACTTTATTGTGAACGAAACAAAGTACGTTTTTATTTTTTAAATATGGCTTCGTAATAATTCCAGTTCTCGTATATAAGTTCCATGGTTGGCCCCTTGTTACAGAGATGGCTCTGATTGATTATATATTAAGATTTTAATTTCCCGACAAACGTTAGTTTTTCTAAGATATGAAAGACCATTCATACAATGTCACTCCATGGTCTAGCGGTAGCTGTTTGGGTATAGACGTACACAGTATTGAATTCAAATTCCGGGCTGGTCAATTCATTCGTATGTTGCATATTGTATTGCTTAGTGGTTCTTAACCGGTGGTTCCTGGAGTTACCCGAAGTGGACCGATGGTCTGGCGGTAGTGTTTTATTATATATTTAAAACTGTAGTACAACCCTTTCACTTACGAGCATATAGCCTCCATCAATAGGTCCTTAGGTATCTTTGGAAAGTCAGAAGTTTTTTAAACTGTCCATCATTACTATAAGAACCACTGGTTTAAGCATATGGTTTTGGTACATGAATTGGATCGTAGCTTTTATGAATAGAATGGCAATGCTGTGCCAATGAAGCCACACAAGTAAAACCTTGCCCACATATACTACAATTGTGATGTTCATTCTCGGTTTTATAATGATGAAATACTTTATCATTTTTCTGCTCGTATAATAACGCATGACTTTCAGTAATCACGGAATGGCCTACTTTATTATGTGGAAGAATGAATTCGTTCCCCATTTCCTTAGGCGGCAGGGAGGCGTTCCCATCGTCAACACCTATAATGTCGATGTTGTTGCTATTGTTGAATGCTTCATTTTGTGTTTTTTGATCGGACATTGCTATCTGATGTTTCGATAATTTATGTAATTTCTGAAATTAAAATAAATAATATTATTAATTATTATCACTGCAGTACATAAAAATTTTAGTTCAACCTAAATCACCCTATATTTTTTTTTTGTAATTGTTGTAACCCCATAATAAGCAAATTATTTGCTTTTCATATGGATGTTACTTAACGATACTAATGCATAGAATCTTAACTAATATATAAATACTCAAATATGTTTAATAAATACCCAAACCCAGAAATTCAAACATCTATGCTCGTCACGCAAATGTTTGTCTTTGTTGGGAATCGAACCTGGACCCCTTTGACGCGTAGTCAGGTTCGCTAACCATTCGACCGATGTGGCGGTCAAAGTTATCTTGCAACCCATATACAAGTTTCAACGCTTTTCAGATAGATTTTGGTCACCAGGTAGTACAAGGCTGGTAAGATTTTGAACTTTCCATCCTGCGTCATCAACCGCCAGAGTTGAAGTCACCTTGATCCCTCTACAGTGGTGACCATGACGTTATCATCACACCTACAAAAAAAAGATTAAACTGGCTGGTTAATCACGACTTTTTTCCGCGTAACCCAAATCATAAGTTGTTTTACATAGCAAATAAAAACTAATAAACTTATCGTCATGAAATACATATTGTCAGCATATACGAATTGACATAGGGCACCTTTTGTCTAAAAAAAATATATTCACTTACAATACTTTGTCCATTTTATTAATGGTTATTTACAGCTCACGTTCCGTATTATGGTAAAATTTCATACAAATAATATTGTTACGAGCTTAGAATTCGTATTGTGCAATAAAATACCACTTATATGAAACTATATTTTGTAGATGGTCTACAAATATACGATACACCACAATACCCACTGGCGAACACTAATAATATCGTCACTATATACCACTAAAACTAACTGATTAGCTACCACGCGTTTGACACACACACCACATACACTCACACACACGCAAGTATGTACACTTTTCTTTATGGTTATAAATGTCATAAGCAAACAAGCAGATAGCTCTCCTGATGGAAAGAGACAACCCCGGCCTATTGACACCAAGTGTTAACGGTAAGTTGTTATCCATGTGGCGGGATGATAATATCACTTGCGTAATTATACTGACTACCTTATCTTCTACAACCGAAATACTATAGTAAAAAGCATTGACGCTATATGGGAGGAATAAGTAAGGCGGTGGTACTAAAAAACTGGACGAGACGTTGTGGACCTCTACCACCTAGTATTGACGATAGCAGTGACACATATAGTCAAATTGCCTTTTACGAACTGCCTGGCAGAATGGCAGATGGTCTATTTGTTAAAGGGGGCCCGGACCAAAACGGGATTTTAGTATTCAGATTTTAGACTATGGTCAAACTGAATAATATTTTGATCATCCTATAATTTGTCTAATAGATATTTGCATTTTAACATTAATAGAATTACGTTCGAGTTTCGACCACAGGACGATCGCTAGTTTTAGTAAAAGTGATCCTTACCAGATCTCTGTTTTGTATATAGGCAGCATCACACAAATTACATTTGTGTTTGTTCATGTGTCTCGTAAGTTCACTGGATGTTATAAATGATTTATCGCAAATTGTACAGACCTAAAAAGGGTAGAAATATTAGGTACTAGTTTTTCATACAAATTCATCCCTAATTTCACTTAGAGGTTGATTAAAAAAAATTTAACCTATGTTTTATCCTGAATCTTCAACTATCTTCATGCCAAATTTCATCAACATGGGTTTAAAAATTTTCCCCATAAAATCGTAACATATAAACTTACTTTCGCATTAATAATATTATTGTAGGATATACATGTCTTGGTCCAACTCTTATAAAGAATAAGTCATTATTTTTCTAATTCCTACATATGTCCCTATAATGGAGCTATCCTAAAGCAATGGGACCATGTGTTATCAACGGGTACACTATATAAACACGAAAAGCTTTATTTCGTCAATTAAAAATACGAACTTCAAAATACTGATTTTAATTATTACAAATGGTTCAAAAATCCTAATAGTCGTATAACAACAACTTATACTAATTTCATCCCGCGACCGGTGAAGCTGTCACGGCCCTTAAGACCAGCAGTAATTCAGATATTTCGGAATAAAAATCATTCCATCCTATTTTTATAATTCCGAAATTTCAATATCCTTAACGTTTATAACTACTACTATTCTCAGAATACCAACAGATCGAAGTTTCAATAGATCGAATAACAAAAAGTTTGACTTAATGATGTTTCCAAACATCAAAAATGCGAAAATACCGAATAATTAGAACTCCGAAATAACAATAGAAGGGATCTGGCGCTCGACGGTCGCTGGGGCGGCACGCTCGCTTCGCTCGCTCACCTTCGTGTTCACTGTTCTAACTTAAAATAAATAAATTATTACTGTTCTAACTTGAGACTCCAACGGCCTCCGGCAATTAAGATGGGAGGGTACACAATCAAGTGTGTGGAACACACAGTTGTGTTAGGTGTAACCTTAGACTGTAGGAAATCCTTTGTCCAACATGCGACGAATATTGTCGAAAGGGCGGCAGCATGCTTCGGGAAGGTTTCGAGGATAACCTCGGCGACAGCAGGCATCAAATACCGCGCGCTCGAAACAATATATAAGGGTACATTTGTAGCGATGATATCATATGCCGCCGCAATATGGCACGCGCGAGTAGGGGTTTACCCTGTCCGTAGTGCGTTGTTGAGGGGACAGAGAGCCTCATTGATTCTGATCACCAAGGCCTATAGATCAGTCAGTACGGCTGCCTTGCCGGTGCTCGCGGGCGTGCTTCCGGCCGACCTGCAGGTAAAACTGGCGGGTGAGGTATTTGATAGGGGTAAAGATGTCGGCAAAACCGAGTTGAGCGCCCTGAAGCGAGACATCTTGGACCAAATGTACTCTGATTGGCAGAAGCGCTGGGAAAATAGTGACGACGGTCGTAACCTGCATTGCTTTTTCCCTGATGTACGGAGGAGAATGAAGGCAACTTGGGTAGAACCTGACCACGTAGTGTCGCAGATGCTAACGGGTCATGGCTGCTTTAGAGGTAGGCTCAGGGATATGGGGTTGAGCGAAGTAGGTAGATGTTTCTGCGGGGCTGCAGACGAATACCGCGATCACGTTCTCTGGGACTGCGCTATATACGCGGATGAGCGGAAGGAGATGATGGACGGTTTGAGGGGCGCGCGAGCGGGGCCGGTTTGCTTCGAGGAGATTGTTGGGACGCCGGCAAACTATGCCTTGCTAAAGGGGTTCTCGTACAAATGGTTCAAGAAGCGTAGGCCGATGGAGCTCGGCGATTAACCGGCAGTACTAAACAAACAAGGAACTGACAGCTTAACACTGGCTATTCGGCGGACAAGAGCTGTGCTTGTGGTGTCGACCCCAATTGGGGAAGGCTGTGACCGCCCCTACAGGGGAGAGGAGACATTAGGGACGGAGGACTGGATATAAACAATTTGTAGGGAGTCAAGAGTTGCACAGAGAAGAGAGCCTCAGAGCAGACTCTGTGCATCTCCCGCGTTTAGGCCCGTATAACCATGACTGGTTGGTAGGGCCATGGGTTGGTGGTGGGTCTGTTCTAACTTGAAGTAAACCAAACGGTTAAATAACACCAACAATAGAGGGAAAACACGAACTTGTGAAAATCGAAAAACAAACAGATTGTTTTTACGACTTTCGGCAAAATAAATTTCGTGATTTTTGATAATAGACATAATTCTTAGGAGTTATTAAATCCGAATTTTTGAAAGTCGGAACATCGAAATTGGGATTACAATATTTTGGAGTATTTGGATGTTCCACTTATAAAAGCCTGCGTGAATGTATTATTTTTTACGTTCTACATACACTTCGTAAAGCTTAATGATATCGTAGGATAGTCAATAAACATTCTTCTGATGGACAAAGACAACCAACATTATTGTCTACCATAAGGTAGCAAACAAATCATTATCTTGATGGAAAGAGATAATCACCGCCCATAGATGTAATGGTGTGTGGCTATCGGTATTAGTAGATGGTAACACCACATGCAAAATTTTACCTGCTACCTTCCCCCACCAAACCGGAACACCACAGTCACACACTGACACTATTGCGGCAGAAATATGTAAGGCGCTGTTACCCAACCTGGGCGGAAAATTACGTTACTCTACCACCTAGTCACAATGGTTTGGCCAATCATTTGCCTTTTACAACTGGTTCAAAGGTGACACGAATCGACACTGGTAATTTTTATGGTAATAAATGTTGTAATACAAAATAAAAAACTTACGTGGTCTTTTTGGCCCGTGTGTATTTTAAGATGAGTTTGAAGATTGCCTTGCGCAGAAAATGTTTTACTGAAAAAAAAATAGTGTAGGTATACTATATAGGCAAAAAATAAAAGTAAATGTGAAAATGCCAGAACGGCAGTTGGCATATTCTTCAAAGGAGCCCGGAACCAACACGGGGAAACTTATAATAATAAATATCTTCACGCCAGAACCCTTACAGGGTAGGCAGAGAGAACCGAGTGGCATACATCACGATTCTTGCAGGCGTGTCTCGCTTCCTCCACATTCGTTACTCTCTTCATACACACGCACTGGTTGCGAAGACTCTTTACACCACCTTCGGACAGTACTCGATCAATCTGATCAATATATGATAATGAATAAATAAATATTCACGGGACTAATTAATAGATATAAAATTATAACTAACTGTAAACTACAAACAAACAATCTTACTATAAATTAACTACTGTTAACAAACTAACTGTAAACTAATAGCTTAGTAAAACTTGCTGAGCGAAAGAGCTTCACTCATTTTCGCTCGGCTCAGGCAAATGTGTCACTGGGTCATACTTTTTCGTGCGTGCAGCCGGTCCTCATCAATTTATAAGATTTATCACGTTAAAACCAGAAAAAGAAGCTATGTATCTGTCTTACCAGAATTTATAATTAAGGGACAATAAAACATTCCAGTAAGACAGTTTGATTAAGTGATCTTCAAATATTGAAAAGAACACGGGCGAGACTTCATACATCGTTTTTTTTTTTTAGTTACGAGGGTGGATTTAAAAGTACTCGGCCTAACACAGCTATCCATTCAATTCTAAAAATCAAATCTACCCACATTATTTAGTTCTGTTCAGAGTAGTTAATTGTGTGAAGTTCGAAACGTGTGCAATAATTTGTTGCGATTTTATAAATTTTTTAACAAATCAACGGACAT
Source organism: Apodemia mormo (assembly GCA_036924255.1). Lineage (NCBI taxonomy): Eukaryota > Metazoa > Arthropoda > Insecta > Lepidoptera > Riodinidae > Apodemia > Apodemia mormo. Next base: position 12,665,671 of record JAUPFN010000008.1, read on the forward strand.
ACTTTCTGCAAACGCAGCAAATCGAGCAGCGTGTCGTCATTAAGTACCTCCATAAGAAAGGGCTATCACCGAAAGCCATCCATGATGATATGGTCAGTACATTAGGGAATCCTGCTCTGTCTCATTCATCCATCAAAAAATGGATAGCAGAATTCAAGCGTGGTAGAGAGAATGTGAAAGATGAACCCCGATCTGGAAGGCCTTTGACGTCCACTATTGACGAAAATATTAAAAAAGTACTTGATTTAATTGTAGGAGCCGCAGATTAATAATTAGAGAGATAGCCGAGATTATAGGCATCTCTTATGAATGAACTCGTAATATCATAGTCAACGAATTGGGTTTCCACAAAGTGTCTGCGAGGTGGGTTCCGTGACTGCTTTCAGTTGAACAAAAAAGGACGCGATTGACTGGAGTTATTTGAAGCAGATGCAGATGATTTTTTGAATCGTTTTGTTACAATGGACGAAACATCGGTTCATTACTGTACGCCATAAAACAAACAGTGGAGAAGACCTGGTTTACTACTCCCCAAAAAGGCTAAGGCGCTTGTGTCGGCAAATAAGGTAATGGCTTCAATATTCTGGGACTCGAAGGGTGTGATTATGATTGATTATCTTGAAAGGGGTCAGACTATAAACTCTACTGTGTATTTCTACATCGTTTACGAGAGGAAATAAAAGAAAAACGTCCAGGAATGCTCAGAAGAAAAGTCCTGTTTCATCAAGATAACGCCTGTGTTCACACGTCTGTGCAATCAATGGCTGAAATCCGCAAATATGGCTTTGAAGTATTACCGCATCCGCCTTATTCACGTGATCTGACACCGTCAGACTTCTTTCGGTTCCCTAACCTAAAAAATCACTTGGGAAGTCAAAAATTTTCGACAAACGACGAAGTCAAAACAGCAGTTGACGCAACGGTCTGAATGCTTTGAATGGGAGATGGCAAAAGTGCATCGACCTTGGTGATTATGTAGAAAAATAAAAATATACCTGATTTCGTATGTGTTTATTTTCTTGAGTAGGCCGAATACTTTTCAATCCACCCTCGTATTATCTTAAAGTTCAATATATTTCGTAAGATTCTATATCAACTTCGTAACTTATCCGCATTTAATAAATAATTTTTAAACTTGGGGAATAGTAGCTAAATAAGGTTGGAATTTAGGTAAGGTTAACGTAAACAATCAGTTCTCTTCTTAGTAGTCTGTGGTTAGGTAAATCTTGTCATTAGTACAACTGCTAATCACAGAAATCCAAGTTAGATTGACAAAATTCTGAGTCAAGATTTTGCCAATACACTTTTTAGATTAAGCAATTCCTTAGTACAAAACAGGGAAAATTTTTATTTGATGAATGAATATTATGATATATAAACTTATTGCTGTTTTAATGCAAATGTACTTAATGTTTCATTTATACAATGGTAACACTTAAATATGATGATAGAAGTCAATCAAAGTCTCAATACTTTTGTATGAATGTTTCTAGCGATATATGTTATTTAATTAATTTAAAAAATCTAGTTAATTATTCTAGTTTATCTAATATTCGTCACTCCAACACGCAAGGGATGTACAAAACCAAATTCGACTGTGTTCTTTGCGGGATATTGGGATATAGGGAATTTTAGTTTGAGGATGGCAGTCATATTAATTACCTGCACACGTCACATTGAAATGGTTTTTCTCCTGTGTGAACTCTCTGATGTATAGTTAAGTTATGTTTCTGGTTAAAACGTTTCTGGCAATACATACATTCAAAAGGCTTGTCTCCCGTGTGGGTTCTGAAATATAAAATAGTTATATTTAGAAAATAGCCGAAATACATGTAGGGAAATTTCCGTTTCTCTTTTTTTCATTTTTAATTTCGTTTAAGTCTCTTTACCTGCAGCAAAAACGTTGTATCCCTTTTTACAACTATGTATGAAATTTGGCACAGCTAGAGCTCAAACTGGATGTCAGTGGTCTGCGACGCGGCGGCGAGAGCGGCGCGATCTAACACATCAAGACACGCAGGCGCGTGTCCAGTTAAGTTCGAAGAAAGAACTGGCGACGCAACAATATAATTTTGAGCGCTTCACAACTCAAAAATTATTTTATCTTACATACATGAAATTTGGCACATTTATTAAAACTTCTTAGCTCATCTAGAATCCAAAGTTTTATAAATGTATCACAAGTAGGTATCGAGTTATTAACAACTAAAAACCGTCATTTTTGTGACTGACTGACTCACTCATCTAATACATCAAAAACCTAACCTATTTCTAAATGACCTAGAAACTCGATATTTGGCCTTAAGGTAAACTTTCATGAATATACAAAGGAAAAAATTTTGAAAATTCAAAATTCTGGATTACCAGCTCTTGTCCGTGACTTCGTTTCCCTGATACATTACGTTTTTTCGCTTAGTCGGGTAAAACAAGCTGTATTAATTATGCTTTATTTAACACATCTGAGTTACAACTGATATATGGATTAATAAATAAATATATAAATCTCATCAAAACTCTAAAAGTATGACTTGAGTATAATAATTTGAACACCCACTGTAATTACTAATATATAAATAAAGAAATAATTAAGTTAGCCAAAAATACTTCCCATAAATTCAACTAAATAAATTATTGTTACAGCGACAATCAGAACTATTGGTGTAACACCTGTTTTTCGGAAATTAGCTGGAAATGACAGATAGACAGATAAATAACCTTTATATTTACTGATTAGGCTTTTTTTTGTAAATGTTAAATTATTTTGAAACACTATTCGATATTTATTGTGTCGTTTGTTGTGTTGTATAAGTCCTGCATATATAATGTAAATCCATAACTAGCCGTAAGCCAAAGTTACGCTTTGTATGTAGGTTATATTTTGTTGTTAAGCGCTGTGGATTTTGTTAAAGAAATAAGTAAATAAATAAATAAACTCAAATGTGAAACGAGACCCAAGTTCAACATTAGAGTATGCGTCTCTGTCAACTTCACAGACAAAAGAACTGAGATCTATTTAGATGCCAAGATTTGTAAACTCCTAAAATTTTAGTTACAGGAACTAGCTCAAATTTAATTTGACTAGTTTTCACCTACAGTGAGACAATTAGTGCAAGTCATACGCCTGCTAGTGTGTTTTCTCTTTATACTGTTGGTAAAAACTAGCCAAGTCAAATTTTGAGCTAGGTCTTGTACCTTCAATTTTAGAAGTATCTTTACAAAATTTAGCACTCAAATAGATCTCAATTCTTTTGTCTATGAAGTCGACTAAGACGCACACTCTTATGTTGAACTTGGCTCTCATTTCATGTTTATGTTTTGATGGGATAGATTCTTATTGAACTGGATGATAGCAGTGCAAGGCGGCACGGAGAGTTGTGTCAGAGCGCTAAATCGCGCCGCAAATCGTCGACACCAGTTTGAGGCCTTAAAGTTTACATGGTGAAAAAGTGCAGATTTTTTTTTTTTATAATATGTATTAAACATTAAATTATTATTACTATTCATTGGGCAAGAATCTAAATATACACCAAAGAGTATACAATTACTACGAAATACATATAATATTTCGACTATGGCTGAAGTCTGTTGTCAAACTTAGAAAAGATTTTATTGTTTAATCTAAAGTCGAAGGAAAACACAGAATTATGGTCTTGTGACCAGAGAGCGATGGCTAGTTATCTTAGGCTTTCTTTGTCATTATGCTATGAAAACAATCACCCATACATTACCTGATATGTGTTTCTAACTGTGCCTGACATCTAAATTCTTTCTGACACTGGAAGCATGAGTGTGTCTTTTTTGGTTTGGGTTTCGGTCCTCGTTTACGTTTCAATGATTCAGGTTTTCTTTTGTAATTGGAGATTGTCTTCTTTTGTTCTTTAAATTTACATTTACTGAAATTAAATATTACGAAATCTTATTAACACTTATGGCCAATTGCACTAACATTGTCCTAAGCTAAGACAATATTTGTGCAATCGGCCATTAGTCCAGGAGGAATCGGCGCATGAGTACTAAAAACTACTCCACCTCAATTTTGTTATGCGATCCCTTTTCACATTGGTAACATGCATTTATATCATCAGTGGGGCAATTCCCTACTGATGGTATAAATGCATTTTACCATGGGGTAACCCCATGCCATTGTTTAAACAGAAATTGTTTAAACAATTTCAAGAAATTGTTATTTTTCAACTGGATAATTTTTTATGTCCTTTGTTGAGATACAAATAAAAAAGGTCCTATGTATTTTGACAATAAAATTAATATTTTTGGAGATATGAATTTTCGAAAGTTCGAAAATCTCAATTTTGGGTACTTTTGATCCATGAAAAATATATTTAACAAATATAAAATTCTTTATACAATAGTTAATAGTCTATTATATTCTTAATAGAGAGTTGAAAAAAAATCTTTGTTTATACCTGTATTTTAATAGTTAATTTTGCACGCTCACAAGTATGCGTTGCTTACCTTTAAGTACCTATTTAATCACGCCGCTTACAATATTCAGTTGAATTCTGAAATAATAATTCACAGTGTAGACACTGATGTTTCTACTAAGTATTTATTATTGGTCATGGTTGGAAAAAGTGGTTGTTCCGCACTATGGATGGAACTTAATAATAAAAAATCATGATTTCTTTCCTGTCACAAAGTAGCTGATTATCTAATGTACCCAGTTTGTGAAATTATACCGTCTTAACACGCATTTTCAGGTTGTAATACGACTAGTAAAATTGGCACAAAAAAAAAGCTTTAGAAATGGTAAAAATAAAAGAAAATCGTGATGCTTCAGCCCCTCTTTGCAATTGCTTAATTACTAGTATTTAATTCTAAGTACTAAAGAGTTGCAAGGCTTATAAACATTGTATTTAAATATTTTGGGTATTATATTCCTGACATGAGAGTTAAAAAGTTAAAGAAGAATAAAATCCTACCCATACAGTTAACAACCAATCACCTGGTAACTTTTAGTTTACCAAAAATATAATATTGAACATCCTACAGACTTTTTTTTTGTTTACAACATACCATTTTTTAATAATTGTTGTTGTTTGTCTGGTTTCCTAAAACAGAAATTGATTATTATAATGATATTAGTGATTAAAAAGCATGTTATATATCTCAATGCCCGTAATTTCAATTATCGTTCATAATAAAGACAAACATCCTTTTTCAGAAAAGCAATAAAATAATGTTGCTTTGTTTCTAATTTTTGTAACTTTTCATTTGTAACTAAATTTCTAATTGTTTAGGGGGCCATAGCCTATTAGTTGTCTTTAATCCAATGATTTTATTCAAAATAATAAAATAACTGTGTAGAAAATTAAGTATCCTAATTGGCAAAATGTGTCTTAGGATAATTGAAATTATGGGTATTGATATTATTTAACTCTACTTACAATTGGGTCAGTCATTACTGATGCATCCAGAAATCTGAAAAAAATATGAAGGTATTAAATTTCATACAATTTTGTGACATATACAACTAGAAACTAGAAAATTATTTAATATAATTAGGTACTTGACTGTAGTTGGAAGACCCAAATAATGTCGTAAACGCATATCTGAATTCTCAGAAGATTGTTTAAAATGATAAGCTATGCCTAATTTGTACATACAATTACTGCAAATTTGCTCAGGCAACCCATCATTTCTACTGATCTGAAAAAAAAAGAAAACCTTTCTTGGTATTTTGAGAGTAAAAATTGACAACATTTCAAGGTATGGTATTTTTTAAGTATCTTCGGCTAATCGTGGGTGCACTTGTTGTACCTCTGCCTACCCTTTCGGGGATATGGGCGTGAAGATACTTTTTTTTTAAGGTATGGTATTATAGCCAGAAAAAGTCTGCTTTGTTTAAAGCAGCAGCATAAGTGATGGTTCTATATAGTAAGTTGTCCATTAATTTATTCAAAATTAGCAGAATGAAACAGCATTTTTTAAAAAAAGTATGTTCACCTCCGTATCCTCGAAGAGGCAGGTGGAGGTGCACCCACAATTAGCCGAAAATACTTAGTTCCATAATGTGGTAGGTGGTAAGCCTATCCCCAACTGTGCACTTGTCCAATTCTAGACAACCGGATAATTGTTTTAATCAGAAAACTGAAAAAAAAAACCACATTTTTTTAATTGTCCTGAAAATCGAGCCCGCAACATCATGTGGTCAAGGCCAACACCAGACCACTAGGCTATCATTCTCCTGATGGAGAGAGACAAACATTGACTCTAGACAGCAAAGATGTTAATGGTGCGTGGCGTGGTTTTATTCACTCAAGTATAAGTGTACCGGCTTAGTCTCCATACCGGAACACGACAATGGCAAGCACTGACACCACTGCAGCAGGAATACATAAGGCAGTAGAACCAAATCCGGGCGAGACAATGCAAAACTTTACTACCTAGTAGTCACAATGTAAGTTACTCACATCTTTGTGTTTAACAAACTGCTGGACATAATGTCAGATGCTTTGTTTCCCAAAGGCGGCCCAAACCAACACAGGGAAAAAACTTTATGATTTCATATATATTTTTTAATATCATTAAATAGCAAACAAGCAGATGGCTCTTCTGATGGAAAGATAAACCATTGCCTATAGATAACAAAGATGTTAGTGGTGCATTGCTTCCTTGTGACGGGATGGCAATACCACATGCTTAAATCTACTGGCTACCTTGCCCTCCAAACCGGTCTATCATTCAAAGGATCCTGGATCAACATGGGGAAAATATTGTTGATTTAACGTTTTTTTTATAAAGATCTCATTATTTCAGTTTATTTTATCTCACCCTTACATGTTCCAAATATCACCTTTATTTATATACTTTTGTTCAGTTTCATTTTGGTTTATATAAATAAAATATATATATATATATATATATATATATATATATATATATATATATATATATATATATATATATATATATATATATATATATATATATATATATATATATATTTATATAAATAACTGGCGATATTTGGAACAGTAAGTACATTCAAAAAGAAATATCTTCATATTTATGTTCAATACATTAATACTACCACATTTCACTGGAAGCTTGGAAGCTAAAAGAATGAGCTTAGTTGTAAAAACATCTTTAGGCTCATAACCATATATATAATAGCCCAATTTTACTGTAATGTAAAAATTAAAACTGACTTCAAATATCAAATAAATCTACTCATATCTCAAAAATGACTGAACAGTTTTTGATGTAACTTTGACTATTTCTTAAGTTGGAATATATCTGATTTAAATTTAAAAATAATTATTTCAATCAAGCTTTAAGTTTCCGAGAATTTTTTGGACAAACATACAATTATACATACACTTACAAAATTTAGTACACATATTAGATACCTAAATGGATCATCATATTTAAATATTATCCAATTCCAACCATATTACATACGTATATATTATGTTAAACCGATAACCTCCTTTTTTTTTGTCGGTAAACTTCTGTGAAAAAGTAAATGTGACAATAGCATAAAAAGTGAGTAAATAAATATGACTGGACATATTAAATTACAGAACAGATTAACTAATAATTTAGGATGCATACTCCAATTAAATCACCCAGTTATTTTAATGATATTTAAATCTATTGTTATAAAATTAATTTTTCAAATGTAAAAGTAATAAAGTTATGGCAGGAAACAAACACAGTGTCCTGGCAGAAAATAGATTTTTGTATAGTACTTTGTATCCCAATTATTAATTTTTCTTCACACTTAAAATTATTTTTTGTATATGCATTAAAAAATGCACTAAAATATTAAGAAAAGTATATTTAAAATTTTTCTTATAATAGAGTTGGTGTTAGAATGTTCCATTGATACTTAATCTTCCTAGTATATACCCTTGTATAAATTCAACAAATAGTAATGATTAGGAGACTAAAATGATATACACATTTTAACATGTTTTTTGAATTGAATAAGCCTCTGGTTAGCTGTAAGTTTACTACCTATCACATTATAGGAATAAGTATTTTCAGCTTATCATTGGTGCATTGGTTGTATTTCTGAATACCTCGTTAGGGATACGAGAGTGAACTTGGGAGTAGCCAGGATTATTCTTAGGGAAGTGCATATGCATCTACGCATTATACCATTAACTAACATAAAATGAAGAATAGTACATATACACTTTCATGTGGATAAATGTAATGTATCATTTTAAAGGTAATGAATAAATTTGGACAGTAACTGCCTAAAATTATATTCAAATAATGTCATATTATTTTAAACATATTTTATTTTATGATAGGTAAGGATGGTTTTTTTGATAGGATGCGCCGTAAAGAATGCCACCAAATAAATCATTAATTCTTAATTTTATGTTTAATTCACGTAAATAAAAATAATCTCATATACTTAAATATAATTTAATAATTATTAAATATTTTTTCTCTGAGTTATGCAAAGCAGTAATAAAAATATGTTTAAGAAACGCTCGAATCTATAAAAATTAAACCATGTTTTTGCAAAACAATACTACCAAGGATACAAGTTAAAATGAACAGCTCATTTGAAAAATAATAGGAGACAATATTAGACTTAGGTAGGTACTGTAATACGTGAAAAGTGCTTAGAATTACAATTTGAACTTACCTTAATTCTACTGCAATACTCTATCATTTCACGCATTGATAAAGTGTAATTCTTATCAAATATAGACGATAGAACTCCTTCTTCTAAGCATATTCTGCAAATTTTATTCATAATTAATAATTACTTAGCACACGCCACACTTAATTTAAAAATATTTTAGGTGTTTTCATTGGTATTTTTATAAAATAAGTATAAATAGTTATAGTTTAAACAAGGTACTCAGACTCTGTCATTTATACATAAGTAATCTGTACACTCTGTGACAAATAGATTCAAATGCAAGGAACTTATATACGATAACTGGAATTACTACGAAGCAATATTTTAAAAATAAAAATGTACTTTATTTCGTTCCTAATAAAGTTGACATTTGTTTCTTACTTAACAGAGGAAAAACGTTCTGAGCAAGACAACGACACGAGTGGATGTTGTCCCTTTCTTGCAATTGCCAGTGTAAATAAAACTATCTAAATTATAGACTTTTATATATTCGGTAATCGTTAAATCCTTTTTATTCATACACGTCGATAAATAAATTAGCATTAAATGTATTGTAATTAACATAGTGAGTTCTAAAATGTGCTTATTTTAATTATTACGTAATTAATTATGCAATGCAAAAACTGTTTCTCAAATTAGTAGAATTACTTAGTAGTAATTTGCAAACAACGCATGGCCGCACTTATATATGGCGATTGGCGCTTTATTTAGTAGAAAGAGACACACTCCACCCATGTCGTGGTACTCTTCGGAACGATTTTGTAGCGCGTGTGAACATTCCTAGAATATAACTTCCTTGAAAGAGACACACTCCACTCATGTCGTGGTACTCTTCGGAACGATTTTGAAGTACGTGTAAGCATTCCGGGTAGAATATAACTTCCTTGGTCAAATGTCAATTGTCAGTAGAGATTAATATAGACAATGTTGCTTTGGCGGTAGCCAGCACTACCGTCAGCTACCACCATCAAATGTCTAACCACGACGGTTATCTCTCTCTAACCGCGTGGGTTATCTCTTTATGACCATGTCGGTCATCCTAAATGTCTAACCACGACGGTTATCTCTCTCTAACCACGTGGGTTATCTCTTTATGACCATGTCGGTCATTCTAAGTGTCTACCTACGATGGTTATCTCTTTCTACCTACGATGGTTACCCTCTAGCGACTTTGGAAGCCGTCTCAAAGCCTAAACACGATAATTATCTCTTTGTCCATTTAAATCCCTAACCTTCCTTACTTCCCTTTCATACGTTTTAACCATAACGGCTATTACATCCAATAGCTTCTAACCATGATGGTTAATAACACATAGAACCTCACACTTAGATTTCAACCATAATGGTTATTTTATTAATCTCTAACCATGATGGCTAAATAAGTTATATTTTTTGCATACTTACGATACTTACGATTTTCCGATTCTCCTGGTACCTTACCTCCTTGCAAAACCATTTACCCATGAACTTGAACCTATGAACCTTGTTACCTTAACTTCACAACAAGAAGAAACAAACACAACAGAGGAAAACTAGCTACGGGAAGAATCACAATCAAACACCAACAACGCGCACTTTAATTATCACTGAACAAAGAAACGATGGTGGCGGACACCGTTTCACTTAAGAGCACTTTATTCACTTAATTCACTGAAGAGGCGCAGCCGTACCAGCCCGCAGATGCATCGGCCAGGACCAGCAGCCATGGCAAGGCGATTGACGAGATGCCCAGTAGCCAGGCTTTTCGTTAACCAACCCGGGGAGACATCCAGCTGACAAGTGACCACTGATACCGTGCAGCCCTGAAAAGGACTAATGATGACGAAGACCCGATCACCATGCCGTTCCTATAAGAACGCAACACGGCAACCGTTAAAACAAGCGAACGATCTGGAAGGAGCGTCCGGCCGCAACGAAATAGGTCTGCGTCCAACGCCGCCGCTGCGTGAGCGCAGACTGATGACATCAGACGTCGCGGTGCGAGGCGCGCTGAGCGGAGCACACTCCCCGCGCGCACCGCTCGATTACGCCCATAGAAATATGAATAATATATAGAAGCGCAATAACATTCTATAGCTACTTTAGTTATACAAATATCGGTAGAATCGACATTGAACTAAGCGACATTTCTTTATCTCTTTTTAACAAATGGTAATTTGCATATGCAAAAAGAGACAACGATATTGTGTCTTGCTCACTTTCGTATAAATTAAAAGTTAAGTAATTGGCAATTCTATAAACGTGTCATCGACGCCATATTATGTACGTAAATAAGAGGTACATGATTTGTCAAAATATTAATTTAGTTTCGGATAAATACGATTTACCAAGTAGATATCAGTTTATTAAGTGCCATATTCTCCGTGGAAGTTAATAGACTATTAGTCAACATGCCTTCGTGTTGTATTTTGCAATGTGGAGCAAAAAAGGACAAAAATGCACCTTTAATAACGCTTCACAGGTATGTCGCAAACTCCTATGATAAAGCGTGCTGATTTTAAATAATATCCATTCTAAATTGTTGTATTTTTATATTGACTTATAAAAGATGTTCGTGTATTTTACGATTTCTTTGTAAACATAATTTTTTTGATTCCTACAAAATACGACTAGTGTTGGGGTATTAGATTTGTCGATATTTAATTTCATTAAATTTTAGGTTCCCCAGAAATGAAGATTTACACAGAAAATGACTAGATGCCATTGGCATTGAAAATATCAATCCCCGACATAAGAACTGGTTGGTCTGCTCACTTCATTTCAAGGAAAGTAATTTTAATAAAACACTGGATGTAGTCAGATTGCGTGACAATGTCATTCCTTCATTTTCTCTGGTAAGTAGGTAATGGTAATTTCTTACGTTTTCATAGTATGATATCCTGTGTCTTTTACCTATCTGCAGTCATCAGAAAACTCGATTTCCTTCTACCACATAAAATATGATATGATGTCTGTCACCTGTATAACCCTAACACACAACACTGATTGTACCTAGGTATGGATCATTTGACAATAATTAACATATTAAAATTCGTATTAAATTTTTTAACAATTAACAATTGTTATTTATATTATCAAATACTGTTAAAAGTTGTTTTTATTGCCACTAAAGAGTATAATAGGGACTAGTATTTGTATAATGAATAATTTCAGTATTTATTCCTTTTGTATATTTTTAATAAGTTTCAGTAATAATATAATTAAATAGGTATTAAATGTTAATAAAAAATGGAATCGTCATTAAGAATAGTGACATCTGTTTGTCTGTTTGTGTAAGTGTTATTTTGTGTTTGTTGTTGTCGATGTTTTTTTTGGTCGCTACCTTGATAGCTTCACATCTTCTGCCTAAGCTACTGATATAATATATCAAAAATAAATAACTATTAAATATAAATTTGATTTAACAACATACAAGTTATCAAATTTAACAATAATTTCCATGCATAATTGTACCTTTAAGTTCTGCTGATGGCTTCGGTTTTTTGTTTATTTTTATTGCTAAGAGCCTTAATTAAAAGATTTAAGAATTATTCAAATTGATCATAAGTTAATTAAACATTTTTAGTAGTCCTAATTACATTTTCAGTTTTTAGACAATAATGCCGACCTAAATATTTTTAGCCCGTTAATAAGCAGAAAATTAATGTTTGTGTGAAAGGCAGAATATACATGAATCAACTCGGACTTTAACATCATCAGTACTAGCATCCATTCATGTTCCCGTGATAAAGGAAAATGTATGTAAAAATAAGTTCAACATGTTAAATTACATCTGATTGTTGTATAATATTTGCAAATTAATGAATAAGTAGTGGTTACGTCATACAACTAATTGCAACATCAATGATGATTCATTTTATGTATAGGTGTTATGATGCATGCGGACTTTGTTGGCCGCAACGTTGTAAATGAATAGTTTAAATACTACGTTTTTTTTAAATATGTTCATACCTAAAATTTGGAATGTAAATTAATATTGAAATGTGTAAATTATTATATTAATTCTAATAAAATTCAATAAATTCTTTAACCATATAGTAGATGTTATGACTTATGGCAGTAATATTTAGGTGATTTCAATACAGGTAAGTGTTTGCAAGACTTAGATAATATATTTTTACAAATGTTTAAATGTTTATTTCTCAACTTATTTTACACTGATTATATAATATTACATTGTCCGGCGCATCCTTTTAAGCAGAAATGCTTGTGTCAGGATACACCGCTCTTCCAGAACATCATTAGCATTTGTGTAAATTAAGTAATATACGTGCCTATTGCGTGTGTGTATTTATGTATGTGTATGAGTCTGTACGTGTATATGAGTGTGTATGCGTGTACGAGTATGTTATGTCAGCATGGGTAATTGTAAGTACATGTGTTACATTAATCTTAGGACTAGCAGTTTCTAACAGACAGATACATCAGTTAATAGAGTTTTCTTATATGATCTTGCTAAAAATAATTGATTCAACATCGTCATAAGACAGTGACTTAAGCCAGCCCACTAAAACCTCTTTAAGGTTGTAGATGGTTAGTGGATAAATATTTAACTTCTTATTAAGTTTGTTATATATTATAGTAGACTAATTTAAGAACTGTCTATTGGCAAAAGGTGTTTTTACCGTTGAGTTTTGTAAAATAGCATCCTTCCTTGTTTTAACTTTTTGGTTATTATCATATGTAATCAACCTATGTCTTTTTTGTATGGCATAAAGTATATATAGTTTTCTAACTGATAGTAACTCGCACAGTGAGTATAGTTCAGTTTTGGAAAATCTACTGGTTTTGAAATGCATTACTTTTAATAATGCTCTTTGGGCTCGTTCTACTTGCAACATTTTAATTTTAGTGGCACCACCCCATACAGGTATACAATAGCAAATAATTGATTGAGCTAGCGCAAAATAGATTCTATTTAGAAGTGTATTGGATGCAACGTCTCTTAATTTCCGAAAAATCCAAATAAGTTTTCTGATCCTCCCAGATATCAATTCAATTTGAGGATGCCACGATAATCTTTGGTCTAGCATGATTCCTAAATATTTTACTACATTATTATCTACATATATTTAAATTAATGTGTGATTTTTATGATGTGGAAAAATATTTTGGTTAGCTTCTCAGCCTGATCATAATTCTACACATAAACTATTACTTATTAAAAGTGTAATCAAAGTTTTTATTGATTTAAGATATAGATATCATGGACGTCGAGTTAATGATAAGGTGTCACACAGTAAATATTTTAATAAACTGGTATTGTTTAGAAATGAATGAAATAGATTTTATTATTATACACTAGGCGACGAACTATGCACTTTTGTGGAACATTTTACTGAAAAAGTGTCGCACTTTTAGGTTTGAGCTTCGACGTGGTACTTTGAATTCATGTCTAGATATGTTATCTACCATAAAAATACCATTTTATAAACATTAAAAAAATAGAAAATACAATTTTTATGAGAATCTTATTACTACTAACGCCATCTATTAAAAAACTAACGAGTTAAAATCTATAGAAGATACATTTTTTATTAGAATTTTTGGCGGCGCACGGGCATCGTACTCTTGTATAAAGGCAAGGGTTCACGACGTATAGACTGCAATAGCTATAGAGCATCAGTTTGATCAGCTTGGCAACCTGACGACGCCTTTGATGCGAATATAATGTTTGGGCGAAACACGCTGGATTTTTTAGGTTAGATAAAGTCCATACATTAAAATATGAAATTCTCATAAAAATACTTTCCTAACAATATTACTAGATAATATAACTTTACGAGCCCTTACAAAGCTCTGCTTTTTGCTAGTTTAGTAAGATATATTTTATTCATTTCTAAAGAATACCAGTAATTCATAGTTTGTGCAGGTCTAGCAGAGGTGCCTTAACTTTTTGTAAACAAGTAAATGTTTGTTCTATTTGTTTGTTTATCCTCGTGTTGGTTCCGGGCTCCTTTGAAGAATAGACCAACTGCCGTTCTGCCAGGCAGATCGTAAAGGGCGACCGATTGGCTATGCAAGTCACTGCCATCGTGACTACTAGGTGGTAGAGTTCTGTATTATCTCGCCCGGCTCTGGTACCACCGCCTATTCCTGCCGCAATAGCGTCAGTGTTTGTCACTGTCGTGTTCCGGTTTGGAGGGTAAGATAGCCGGTAAACTTATGCATGTGGCATTAGACCTCGCCACAAGATAGCAACGCACCATCAATATCTTTGGTGTCCATAGGCGATGGTTGACTCTTTCCATCAGGAGACCCATCTGCTTGTTTGCTATCTTATGATTTGAAAAAAAATATCATTTGTATTTTATCAATTTTGTGTCACCATTAAAAGTTTCTATCAGTGCAAGTGTCTCCACCGAACAAAGCCCTAGACTACCTTTTTGTGAAATAGGTCCTAAACAGAAAAAAATACGAGCAGAAAACTTTCATTTGTCATCGAACGAAATATAATATGCATATTTTGCGCAGTTAAAAGTAGATAGGAATGAGGAAATTGCTGAAATATTAGAACATTTAATTAAGAATCCACATGGTGTGAAAAAAGTAAAAAGGTGCGTATCTGTTAAAGAAACTAAACCTGCTTTTTCTCCGGATGAGGCTTTGGGGATATTTTTATCACTTAAGCTAAACAAATGGCAATACAATACATTAAGGGAAAGTGTTAAGAAAAATAATGCAATTATATTTCCAACCTATTATCAAGTTCAACATGCGAAACAAGAATGCTATCCATCGAAAGACGCTATCACAGTAACAAAAACTTCGACCAAAATAAAGATACAAGCTCTACTGGATATAAACCAACGCAAATTTCATCCAAAAAAACAATATTTTCACTATTTACCAGTTTTACTACAATACTCTATGGTATTTTATCGTTTTCGAACGAAACATTGTACAGAATAATATCAAATTGGCATTCTTTTTTCAAATACGCTCTTAGGGAAAAATAAAAGAACTTAGTCCGCCATTTTGATTCGTGCTGTGTGTGTTATGTGTTGGTTGCAGTTTATGATACTGGTTAATAATGGTGTGACTGATATATTAGTATTCGCTAAGATATTAGTAATATTGAAAGGATTCGTGGATTAGTAATCCGGCGAACTGTAATATGCTAATATTTCATATTCGCCTAATATCTGTAACGGGTATCCAAAATGAATCGGATAATATCATTCGATCTTCGGAATAGTTCGGATTCACTAGATTGGCGCTCGTTCGGATTCGTGAAAATATTAAAATATTTTCACGATACGCCGCGTCGTACGTACGAATGAGACAGACGTATTTCCTGCAGTATGCTGTTGTTTTAAGGTTCAAATTACAGTGAAATATTAGTTAATACTGATATATTAGTTAAGATATTTTCCTGCCGTATCAGTGTCAGATCTTATTACTGTTACTTTAAGGTCCAAATTACAGTGAAATGTTAGTTAATAATGACATATTAGTTAAGACATTATAATATTTGAAAGTGAATATATTAGTATCACCTAATCTTGAGAAATATCGGTATTAACCCATCTCTACAGGTTAATTTAAAAGTGTTTTGGCGTATTAATCAACAAATAAACTTTATTTGTAATCAAGATTAGTTCAAGATCTAACAGTTTAGATAATAATTAAAAAAAAAAAAAACGTAAATATCAATTAATAAAACATATTTTTCGTTAACGACCAACTCATGATACCAGCGCTTTGGGCATACCCAAAGCGCTGGTATCATTTTTATTTATTTTCGTAAATTTTAGTGTTGATATCTATGATCTCAAAATAAATCATATGATGTGAATGTGAAATATCCTAAACAATATTTAAAAAAAAATTAACATAGCTGTAAATTTGATAAAGAAATAAATTATTTAAAAATTTCGAAAAAAACTACGTATTACTTATGAAAAAAAAAAATTAATATTTATGTAAATAAATATTTTTGTACTATAATATATGTTGTTTATTTTTTTCCGTATGTATATGTTTACCAATTATATAAAAAAATATAAAAAGCATAAGCGATGACCTATGCTTTTTATATTTTTTTTATATAATTTTTGAATTAAAAATCCTCGACTAACAAATACATATTTTTCTCAAAGTGTCGTGTTACACCTGAATTATTTCGTAGCTTAAGCCATTTAAATTAAACAATTCTCATACCAGTTTATTGCAGTGCTCAAGGCCTCTTAAAAAATATACGCTTTACAGTATCTGATTCAATCCAAGCAATTCATAAATCATTTTTGTGACCACGGTCCACCGGAACGAACTCGGAACGTGTGCGCGTAACGGTCCGTGTTTTTTTAGAAAAAAATGCGAAAATGGCTGGTGGTGTGAGCGGTCATTAAAAACTAAAATTAGAACTAATTTGTAACTAAAATGTAACTTTGTGTTATTACACATTTTAGCTTTGCTTACGTCGATAAAAAATAATGAGATTCAGCGTTGCCTACAAAGGTGGCTCAAGAAAATATATGGTAACGCATAAGAATGATAATTATATAAACAGAAACACAAAAAATATTGCAACGTCATGAAAATATCGTTACAATAATCAACCTTATTTTTGTACGCTATGATTTAATTCTATTGCTACTATTGTTACGCTTTATCGACGACAACTCGTAAAATTATGTTAGGCCCTTAGAAATATCCCCTATAAGTTAAGACGTTTTCGTAACACGACGCATGCGTACGTTGACTGATTGGACAAAATAAGACCACATATTCATTTCTATTCTTATCTTATTAGCCACTTTTAAAGTCGTAATCTTGAATCTGTTTATTTGTGATCGAATGTCACAAAATAACGAATTTACGTTGACATTTTGATTTGTCAACTAGATCTCTCTTTATCAATTTACTATTTATTTGAGTGAGTCCAGGGATCGTTTTGCAGGTGCTAATACAAATATAATCACACAACAAAGACGTCATATATACTGACGTATGAAATTGTCGGATGTGTCCTAGAACCTCAGAATTAGTCAACTAAAGCACAGAATACTGGAGACTAAAAGAAGTAAATCTAAAGCCATTAGGCTTATTAGTGAAAATACTTTAATTTATTTTATTGTCTAGCTTGATTAATATAAAATTTTATTTACTATAAACGTTTTAGTACGGACCTACTTTGCGTTTCAATATTTTTGGGAACGTTTTAAGCGTTATCAATATAGGTACTAGTAAATTATGTTTAGATTTTGTTCTTACACGTCAAAGATCACCTCTAATACAATAACATATTTTTTGGTTGAAAATACGTAAATCAGGAAACAACGTTTATCGATAAAACATAAATGTTACTTTCTGGACATCCTTAATAATGTTAACACGGCAGCCATATTGTGTCTATAAATGACACGTTTTTTCTGTAGCTATTTCATGTCCATATATTTAGAGGTCAATGATTACGCCGACCGTCGTTGGAAAGATTTCGCTTCGATTTTTAGCGCCAGGCAAGCCGTTCAAAAAACAATTTCGGTTCTAGCAACAAATTATTTAACTTGAAACTTTGTAAATTATCAGGCTTTCTCTTTTTAATTTAACCGTTAGGCATTTTGAATATTGTATAAATATAGGGCAAAGAAATTAATAAAGTCACTTTTCCATTTTTCTGCAAACAAGAACTAGTGTTTTATTTACACCAAAAGTTTAATCGAGCCAGCTGCCGTGAAACCTCTGCCGAGTCTCCAGACGCCCTGCATCGCCTGCTAAACTGGTGAGACCTTCTGAAAACATTTACAGGAGTCTATTGCTAGCGGCCGTGTCGTCCTGCCGCTATGATTGCCTAGTGGTATCGACGGCACACACCACGCAATACGCCTCCGCTACAGCAGTAACGCCGCCGCTACAGTGGTGACCCACGACTGAACAGGAAACGCAAGCTAAATCCGCCAGTCTGAACAACTCCTACAGAAAACAGCACAGAATGTCGCAAGACGTAGAAACTCTGCTTACCGAAATCAAGAGGCTGTCCGCAGCAGTCGCCGAGCTGAAAGCGCAAAAAGCTTACTCGGCAACTCTCCACACACCTCGCACTCACTCTCATCATCATAGTCACAGCGCAGACAGATTATCGTTCCACCAAAGCGCAGAGAGCTCACCGTTCTCGAGATCCCGCTACGGCAACTACGGCAGCACCTACCGATCCCGCTGTAACAGCACCTACCACACAAGCACGGAGAGAACACGGTCACATGAATGCCGCCCCTTGTGGAAAAATTTCTCGGATAAAAGTAGGTAAATAACTTACAAAGTGAAAGTAACAGTTTATGAATGTTTATTTTTATTTAAAAAGTCGAAAAAAGTCTTACAAAGTCGGAAAAACTCGGAGTAATTCCAAAATTTCGGACTCTTCCAGAAGAGTTATTCAGTGTTAATAAATCTTGCAACGTTTATGGGTACTAAAAGAAATATATTAAAAGTTATTAATACTACGAAAGTGTAATAAAGGGGAAAAAAATATAACTAATACTTACCCGGTTTTCCGTTTAAGAATTTGAAACTTTCTTCTTTGTTTAAAAAAAGGTTACCGTTACTGTCGATCAATATTATAAACTTTGTTTCTTCAATTTTTGATAATTATTATTAAAATCTATTATATCACAACGTTATTTGCCAATTTTTATTTTATTGTACTTTTATTACATAAATATATTTATAAATTAAGTAAAAATTAAAACAGATGATCTAATTAGCTTTTGACAGGTTGAGTCAGTGTTGCCAGAGAAAAAGTCAATCTTTCGTCCTTAAAGCCTCCTCTACACTACTCCTATGTCCGGGGTAAACTCAAAAAGTACTACATGGATTTATTTCAAATTTTGCATGACTATTACTAACAGGTCGGGTCAACATATAGGCTACATATTATCAAGCTGTCACCTACGGGGGAGGTGCTGTGCGGAGTAAACGAAGTCCGCGCGGACGAAGTCTTGGGCAACAGCCAGTATAATTATGGCGAGCGAAGCGAGCCCTACACTAGGCGACTTTCTATGCACTTTTGTGGTACATTTTCCTGAAAAAGTATCCCACTTTAAGGTTTGGGCTTTGACGTGGTGGTTTAAATTCATGTCTAGATATATTATCTACCATTAAAATGCTATTTCATAAACATTAAAAAAATAGAAAATACATTTTGTATTAGAATTTTATTACTGCTAACGCCATCTATTATAAAAATAAATAAATAATAATAATAAATAAATATTCACGGGACAAACTACACTTACTGATCTAACCCCAAAGTAAGCAAATATTTGCTTGTGTTATGGGTGTTAGTCAACGATACTAATACATAGAAATACATAATATATAAATACCAGAATATATATAATAAACACCTAAACCCAGAAATACAAACATTTACAATCATCACACAAATGCTTGTCCCCGTCGGGGATCGAACCCGAGCCCCGTTGATTGCGTAGTCAGGGTCGCTAACCACTCGACCAACGGGAGGGTCAAATAACGAGTAAAAATGCTACAAAGCTACACTAGGCGACGATCTGTGCCCTTTAGTGGTACATTTTACTAAAAAAATATCGCACTTTTAGGTTTAAGCTTTGGCGTGGTAGTTTTATTTTGTTTAATTCATTTTCATTCACTCCAGTTTAATACAATATTAATCTATTAAAACACTTGTACTTTTTAACTTCCCACTACGTATGTAGATAGGAAGGTTACTGATTTTGCTCCGATTTTCAAAAATGGAGTTTTCACCATATGTCCGCGTTTTGTGGGCTTAGGAACCATTTTCGACTATTTTCGCGATGACGTCAGTATGTCTGTATGTATGTGTGTGTGTGAGTGTGTGTGTGTGAGTGTGTGTGTGTGAGTGTGTGTGTGTGTCAACAACTCATAAGTTTTGAACGCCTGGACCGATTGAAACGCGGTTGGTGGCATTCGATTGGATTCCGCTCAACTTATACTTCCTGAAATTTTGTACCAAATGGGCCTAAGAGATTTTGAGAAATTTTGAAAATACCCTAAACAAATTGTGACGAAACAATTTTTTTTTAATAACTTTCAGATTAATGTACCGATTGAGTACAAAAACTATTCCTCAAAAAAATACATCTAATGCATAAATTGCCTCAAAATCAGTTTATTCGTTTGGAAGTAATCGTTGACGAAAATTTTGAAAAAAGTGTTTTTTCGACATAACTTCGAAATATTTCAACCAATTATTTTTTGGTATTCTACGATATTTTAATACTATAAAAATTACGTCGAATGCCCTTTTAAAAATCAAAACCGAACCTTATTTTCAAAGGTTACAACTTTTCAAATATTAAAATTACGTTTTCTTTAGCAAAGTTACTTAATATTTTGGAAATAACTTTCAGGCTAATATACCGATTGACTTCAAAATCTTATCATCGTTTCTCCTTTAAAAACTGCGCCAAGTACCGTTAATTGGATAAAAATCGGTAAATTTGTTTGGGATCTATCATAGACGAAAATGTTCTTTTGACATTGCTTCGAAATTTTTGAACCTACCGATTTTTTAGCTAAAGCAATATTTAAATTGAGTTGAATGCCATTTGAAAGATCAAATCGATCATCGTTTCCAAAATATACAGCTTTTCAAAAATCAATACGTGCCAAGAAAACTTATCAAGGACGTACTACGTGCGTCTTCCCGGTTGAAATTTGGATGTTTTTTGATTTCAATGGCTTCTTTCACTAGCCGTGGAATGTAATATGGCGTTCTGTCGAAAATACGCGTGGCCTATGAAATTCCATCCAGTGATTACGGCCCGACTACAGCTGTAGATGTTTAGCAATCGCCGACTTATTAACGTCGTTATTCTTGACTGCTTTGATATGCTACTAGGCCTCTGACACATGCTCTTAGTACCTCTATACACTACTCGGCCGACTTCAGTACGCGTCAAGACGCCGTTGTGAACGCACGTGTGTTTAATAGATTTTTTCGTTGATGTGTGTGTGAGACTCTATTATGAGCGGCATACAGTGGTCACAGGAGCAAACTATGTTGTTCCTTGAAACACTTCAAGCAGAGCCTTTTATTTGGGACCCCAGTGGGAAAGGTCATAAGGACAAGAAAAAAGTAAATGATGCTTGGGTGCGTATTCGGGACGTTTTGGAAATACCAGTTGAAGAATTGAAGAAAAAAAGGATTCACTTTTTGCGACATACAGGGGCTACTACAGAAAAATGGAAGCTTCCTTAAAAAGTGGTGCCGGCGCAGATGATGTTTATCGTCCAGTTTGGTTCGCCTTCGATTTCATGAACAGCTTTTTGGGGTCCGTGTATAAATGTAAACAAACAATAACCACGGTAAGTTTTTTATTATCAATAACTTGTTTTATTATTACTAAAGTACAGATTACAGTAAGGTCGATTCGCCAGTTTGCGTCCATTTAATGCAGTTGCTTGCTTTAAGGAGAACATAATAATGTCTCTGCATTAGTTTTAATATAAAAAGTATGTAGTTAATGTGGTAACGAACAGGCGAAATGACCCTACATTCGTTGTGTTTATTTATAAACATTGAAAATAATTTGTAAAGTAATCCCTTATCTGAACGGCAGATAATGGTGATCTGCGTGGTACTTGTGTAATATCTCTCAAAGCACAGTTATTATCAAAGTCT
Source organism: Apodemia mormo (assembly GCA_036924255.1). NCBI lineage: Eukaryota > Metazoa > Arthropoda > Insecta > Lepidoptera > Riodinidae > Apodemia > Apodemia mormo. The sequence continues at coordinate 12,687,921 of JAUPFN010000008.1, forward strand.
GCCCGCCAAGACCCGGGTTGAATTAAAACTCCATTATCATCATACATATCTACAGTACCAGGAGGCATATATATAAGGGATGATTTATTACTTTTTCTGAGAAAGTTATGCAATAAGAGACATGTCATTGTAATAATTGGGATATTATGAATATCCAAATCAATTGGATTTCTGAATATTCTAAACCTAGATGCTAAAATACCAAACACATTCTCAACTACTACTCGAGATTTTGACAAGCGCATATTGAAAATCCTTTTCGGTGAATTGATATCATGGTTGCCAGGATATGGTTTCATTATATTATTATGTAAAGCAAATGCTCCATCTGTCAAAAAAACGTAGGGAATTTCGACATGATCCGTTCCGGATAATGGACTTGGCTTAGGAAGATTAAGCCCGTTAGATGCAATTTTTTGCCATAACGAAGAATTTTTAAGTACACCTCCATCACTGATCCTACCTTGACTACCAATGTCAGCATACATAATGTTATAGTTACTGTCGACTAAAGCTAAAAGTACTAAACTAAACGTCTTTTTATAATTAAAGTACTCAGAACCAGAGTTAACCGGACATTGTATAACAATATGCTTTCCATCCATTGCGCCAAGGGCATGTGGAAAATTCTCCTTGAATCCGTTTTCAACTTCCAACCACTGCTGCTCATTGCACGGCATCTGTAAATAAAAAGTATATTATATAAAAAATATTATCATCAAATAATATGTAAAAAGACACGGTCAATTTCATTAAAAGCTGACACTCAAATTGTATATAAATAATTAAAAAGCCGATTAATTGTAGCACTCATGTATTTTTCATAAAATACAGAGACATACACTCACACTCCTACATACACATACAGTACTCCTGCATATACGCGCACTCAAATGCATATAGTATACAGAACCCATATACACTCACAAATTTGGATTGGATTAAATAAAGATTTATTATTAAATAGGTCGTGATATATACATTTAAACCTTTGCTATTTTTATTTCAGGATCATGGAACTGATTCGATTCAGGAAGAATCAACCAACGCTTCAGAGGATGTACCAATTGCTTCTCCAACTCCAAAAGAACCAGAGCCCTCAAAAAATAGACACACCATCCGACGGCGTGACAACCCACCGGAATTGCAAGTTGCCAGTAGGCAGATGACAGAAGCCTTCAATAACTTAAATAAAGTGATAAATAATCCTTCAAAGGATAGCAGCGCAGTTGAGGACGAGTGCGACGTATTCGGCAAACTAATTGCCAAAAAACTGAAGAGGTTACCTGAACATGAAAGGGACGATATAATGTTCGATATACATGCTCTATTTCGGAAATCACGTTTTGAAAGATCTCCATCAGGTGAATCGTTTCGTACTTTTACACCTAAGTCTACGCCATATTATAGTCCGTTAACTACATCACTATCTTCTAGAAAGCGTCCTTTATCTGCGAATAATGCAGTTCATTATAATGTTACAACATTATCTCCTAGACCACACTCATCGTTTTCAGAGCCACCTGATACATATATAACATTATCTAATGAGTCCAGTGAATGTCAACCGACATACTTCCAACAACCAAGCGAAATCACTGCTCATCAACGCTCTTCAAAGATACGTGTTATAAGTGATGAAATTATTGCACCAGACACCCAAAGTCAATCAGTTTATCAACGCTATAAGCAGCCTCAATCAGATCAATCTAACGATGTTCAATATATTTTGCATATACCAGAGACCCAAACTCAATCTGATTGTCCAGAAGATAATACACATCAGAGTGATTTAATATATCAGGCATATAATGACTCGTAATGTATGAAATTATTCTTATTCTTATTCTCACTGATATTTTTGTAATTGTACATACCTAAACTTTTAATAAATATATGTCATAAATATTAAAATTTTACCTTTATTTCATCCTTGAGTTCCTCGTTCAAAGCTTCACAGACTTCGACTACAATTTTTGAAATCAACTGGCTTGAAATTTTAAATAAATAGTGCATAGATCTATAGCTGTCACCACTTGCCAAAAACCTCAAGGTGATTGATAATCGAATCTTAGCAGGTATAGCTTCTCTTAAATGAGTGTCTCGTTTAGCGATTAAGGGTTCGACTTTAGAAAGTAATAAATTAAAATCGTCCAATGACATTCGGTGGAAATTTTCAAATTCTCCTGATGGTTCTTGTATGAGTTCAAGAAATTGTTGTTCCATAGTACGTCTGTAAAAAAAAATACAGTTCATTAACTTGCCATGTAATGTACTTTAACTTATTAGAAATCCTAATTATTTAAATAAATATTACCTACCTAGTTCTGTTCCGATGCATTGCGATCATCCACCATCTTCTTTTTCTTCTTTTCTTTTTAGTCTTCTTCGTGAGATAAGTATGCACGTAGTTATAATACGCTAGAGAGCACATTGCTACGGCAGCTGCTACTTGAGCGTCCATTATAATAAACGTCCGCAGGGTACCGGTAACGCTACACGAATGCGCTCCTCGCGAAGTTGAACGAGTGTGTAGCACCGCGGACTTCAGTCAACTTCGGCCGAGTACTTCGCCGAGGAACTTCGCGAGTAGTGTAGAGGAGGCTTTAAGGACGAAAGATTGACTTTTTCTCTGGCAACACTGACTCAACCTGTCAAAAGCTAATTAGATCATCTGTTTTAATTTTTACTTAATTTATAAATATATTTATGTAATAAAAGTACAATAAAATAAAAATTGGCAAATAACGTTGTGATATAATAGATTTTAATAATAATTATCAAAAATTGAAGAAACAAAGTTTATAATATTGATCGACAGTAACGGTAACCTTTTTTTAAACAAAGAAGAAAGTTTCAAATTCTTAAACGGAAAACCGGGTAAGTATTAGTTATATTTTTTTCCCCTTTATTACACTTTCGTAGTATTAATAACTTTTAATATATTTCTTTTAGTACCCATAAACGTTGCAAGATTTATTAACACTGAATAACTCTTCTGGAAGAGTCCGAAATTTTGGAATTACTCCGAGTTTTTCCGACTTTGTAAGACTTTTTTCGACTTTTTAAATAAAAATAAACATTCATAAACTGTTACTTTCACTTTGTAAGTTATTTACTTACTTTTATCCGAGAAATTTTTTCCACAAGGGGCTATCACCGTCGCTTCGGCGCCAGAGCCTACAGGTGCATAGAACCCTGCACGTTCAGCAACAGCAGCCCACGGCAAGATCAAAATCAGCTCCACGCAGCAGGATCAAGAGCAGAAGGTCAGTCACACCGCTTATTCGTCAAAGACAGAAAGACCGCACTACAATTCCTAGTCGATACAGGTGCGAACATATCAGTTTTACCACCACCAAAAGGGACAAAACTGGAACCTACAAAATTCAATTTATACGCAGCAAACAACACCGTAATTCCCACATACGGCGAACGAACAGTAACTCTGGATCTAAACCTGCGAAGACCATACACCTGGAAATTCATCGTTGCAAAGGTCAGCAAGCCTATAATCGGGGCAGATTTCCTCAATCACCACAACCTTATAGTCGACATAAAAAACAGGAAGCTTATCGATCAAACAACGAAACTCGCAACAAGTTCTTACGTCACACAATCAAATTTACCTACAATTTCAACTATTAACAATGATAACGAATATCACAAAATACTAGCAGAATTTCCCGGCATCACCAGACTGACAGCAATGAAGCTATCGCCGAACACAAACGTCGAGCACTACATTGAAACATCAGGCCCACCACTGCATTGCCGCGCAAGACCTATTCCACCTCACCTATACAAAGAAGTCAAAGCTGAACTCGAAAACATGATGGATCAAGGCCTATGCCGACCAAGCAAGAGCCCATGGTCATCACCGTTGCACATAGTGAAAAAGAAGACAGGAGGAATAAGATTAGTCGGTGACTATCGCAGACTCAACGCCATCACAACGCCTGACCGTTACCCAATCCCTAGGCTGAAAGACTTCACTAACCAGCTTCACGGCAAGACCATATTCACCACTTTAGACCTAAATAGAGCATACCAACAGGTCATGGTGCGCAAAAGTGATATACAGAAGACGGCGATCATCACACCCATGGGATTATACGAATTTCCACGAATATGCCCCGGCCTGAAGAATGGGGGCATGACTTTTCAAAGATTCATGCACCAGGTACTCCAGGGGCTACCCTTCACCTTCTGTTTTGTTGATGATGTTTTAATTGCTAGCGCTGATGAAGACCAGCACCGTCAACATCTCCGCACCCTACTAAAAAGATTCGAAGAAAATGGCATAACTATCAATCCATCAAAATGTGTGTTTGGACAAGAAAAGGTCAAATTTCTAGGCCATATAGTAAGTAAGGACGGAATCCTACCCTTACCAGAAAAGGTCATCGCCATCACGAAGTTCCCGAAGCCCACAAACGTGCAAGAACTACGCAGATTTCTAGGTATGATCAATTTCTACCGTGATCACATACCGAATGCAGCAATGATACAAGCACCTCTGCACGCATTTCTACACAACTGCAAGAAAAAAGACAAAACAAAGATCACCTGGAACGAAGAGGCAACCAACGCTTTCGAAGAAAGCAAAAAAGCTATACAAAACGGCGCACTATTAGCTCACCCATCGCACGAAGCACCAGTAGCTATTTTTACAGACGCTTCCGACCTAGCAGCAGGATCCGTACTGCAACAAAAAACAAAGCAAGGATGGCAACCACTAGCTTATTTTTCAAAAAAATTTTCACCAACACAACGCAGGTACAGCACATTCGACAGAGAATTGCTAGCTATCTATATGTCTATCAAGCACTTCCGCAAGCTATTCGAAGGAAAACACGTAACAATTTATACGGACCACAAACCACTTACATACGCACTGATGAAGAAATCATCACCGTCGGAAACGCCAAGACGCGCAAGACAGCTAATGTTCATAAGCGAATTCACAACAGATATCCGACACATCAACGGAACCCTAAATGTTGTCGCAGACTCGCTTAGCCGATCCCCAATCGACGAAATCAACACCATACCTACAATCGATTACGAGAAAATCGCAGACGCACAAAACAACGAATTAACCACAATTCAACAATTAGCAGCACAAGAAAACCTAAAAATAAAAAAACTGAACATTCCCAACACGCAAAGACAGCTATTTTGCGAGATGTCTACGTCAAACATACGACCTTACATCCCGCAACAATTCAGGGAAGAAATATTTTTCCAAGTACACAACCTAAGCCATCCGGGTATAAGAACAACGAGGAAACTAATAACTCAACGCTATTTCTGGCCAAATATGAATACAGACATCAACCTATGGGTAAAGCAATGTATTAAGTGTCAACAATGCAAAGTACAGCGACACACACGTTCTCCCACCGGAACCTTTCCACCGACGGACAGATTTCAACACCTACATGTAGATATCGTCGGACCTCTGCCTACCACGCAAGAAGGATACAGATACCTCGTCACGATGATAGACCGTGTGACCAGATGGACTGAAGCCATACCTACAGATAACATCACAGCCGAGTCGGTAGCAAAAATAGTTTATGAAAACTGGATATGCAGATTCGGATGCACCTCAACCATCACGACAGACCAAGGCAGACAGTTTGAAGCACAGCTATTCAACAAATTATTACAAACAATGGGAATAAAACGAATTCACACAACACCAAGACACCCACAGAGTAACGGCATCCTAGAAAGATGGCACCGAACACTAAAAAACGCACTGAAAGCACGCCTATCACAATCTACATCGTGGATAGATCAATTATCTACAGTTATGTTCGGCTTACGCGCAGCGCCACGCACTGACACAGGTGTAAGCGCTGCCGAATTAACTTACGGTATGAACCTACGGCTACCCAGCGATTATTTCAACACAAAACCTAAGACGGGGCTAGAAACGGATATCGACTACGTAAACAGACTACGCGAAATAATTAATGCAGTTAAACCACAAGAAGCAAGTTCACACTCAAACCGTCTCTCAACATTCATTCACAAAGAATTGCAATCAAGCGATTATGTATTTATCCGAAACGACGGTGTCAAGAAACCCCTACTACCGTCATACGAAGGGCCGTACAAAGTATTAGAGCGAGACGACAAATGCTACAGAATATTATTGCCTGAAAGACGCTCGCAATGCTCTCTAACCGCGTGGGTTATCTCTTTATGACCATGTCGGTCATCCTAAATGTCTAACCACGACGGTTATCTCTCTCTAACCGCGTGGGTTATCTCTTTATGACCATGTCGGTCATTCTAAGTGTCTACCTACGATGGTTATCTCTTTCTACCTACGATGGTTACCCTCTAGCGACTTTGGAAGCCGTCTCAAAGCCTAAACACGATAATTATCTCTTTGTCCATTTAAATCCCTAACCTTCCTTACTTCCCTTTCATACGTTTTAACCATAACGGCTATTACATCCAATAGCTTCTAACCATGATGGTTAATAACACATAGAACCTCACACTTAGGTTTCAACCATAATGGTTATTTTATTAATCTCTAACCATGATGGCTAAATAAGTTATATTTTTTGCATACTTACGATACTTACGATTTTCCGATTCTCCTGGTACCTTACCTCCTTGCAAAACCATTTACCCATGAACTTGAACCTATGAACCTTGTTACCTTAACTTCACAACAAGAAGAAACAAACACAACAGAGGAAAACTAGCTACGGGAAGAATCACAATCAAACACCAACAACGCGCACTTTAATTATCACTGAACAAAGAAACGATGGCGGCGGACACCGTTTCACTTAAGAGCACTTTATTCACTTAATTCATTGAAGAGGCGCAGCCGTACCAGCCCGCAGATGCATCGGCCAGGACCAGCAGCCATGGCAAGGCGATTGACGAGATGCCCAGTAGCCAGGCTTTTCGTTAACCAACCCGGGGAGACATCCAGCTGACAAGTGACCACTGATACCGTGCAGCCCTGAAAAGGACTAATGATGACGAAGACCCGATCACCATGCCGTTCCTATAAGAACGCAACACGGTAACCGTTAAAACAAGCGAACGATCTGGAAGGAGCGTCCGGCCGCAACGAAATAGGTCTGCGTCCAACGCCGCCGCTGCGTGAGCGCAGACTGATGACATCAGACGTCGCGGTGCGAGGCGCGCTGAGCGGAGCACACTCCCCGCGCGCACCGCTCGATTACGCCGACCGTCGTTGGAAAGATTTCGCTTCGATTTTTAGCGCCAGGCAAGCCGTTCAAAAAACAATTTCGGTTCTAGCAACAAATTATTTAACTTGAAACTTTGTAAATTATCAGGCTTTCTCTTTTTAATTTAACCGTTAGGCATTTTGAATATTGTATAAATATAGGGCAAAGAAATTAATAAAGTCACTTTTCCATTTTTCTGCAAACAAGAACTAGTGTTTTATTTACACCAAAAGTTTAATCGAGCCAGCTGCCGTGAAACCTCTGCCGAGTCTCCAGACGCCCTGCATCGCCTGCTAAACTGGTGAGACCTTCTGAAAACATTTACAGGAGTCTATTGCTAGCGGCCGTGTCGTCCTGCCGCTATGATTGCCTAGTGGTATCGACGGCACACACCACGCAATACGCCTCCGCTACAGCAGTAACGCCGCCGCTACAGTGGAGTGTACTGCCTGGGGACCGAAGTCCATTTGAGAAACGTTGAAACTTGTATATAGTGTTACAAGATAAATAATTGTGATATCGCGATTCAGGATTTTATTTTGAATTTCATTTTTTTCCATTTGTTATTGATTTTTGTCCATTTTTTTATTATTTTTTCTTGTAGCGTTTGTGATTGTTTTGAGCCGCTACAATACTCTCCCCCAAGACCGAAGGTCGATCTAGTTGAGCCAGTGAAGCGTATGTGCCTTGAGTGCTCGAGTCTGCGGTGCATCGAGACGAGCCGAATAAGCGCGGTCCTCGGTGAGTCGGGACGAGTGCGCCTCCGCTGTAGTTCGCAATGAGTCGGAACGAGCGGGACAGAGTTGCTGCATGGAGATTCAGTGAACGTAGGCAGTTCGAAGTGGTTTCCGGAAAGCGTAGTTGAGGCGTAGCTTGTGAAGCTGGCTGATGGCTGTTTGGAAGCAGAGGGGAGTATATTAGACGCTAATGGTCAGAAGGCTGATGCGTGTTGTTTTGCTGAGGGTCACCACTGTGGCATGTTGATAGCTGTTAGTGGTGATGATCACGTCGGGGTCACCACTGTGGCGCCGCTGGTACGTACCGTGGAAGGGTCGAAGTGATGGAACCAGCGGGCCAGCTGCTTGTCAGGTGACGTCATTACTGTGGAGGTTGATGACGTCACACAAAGACAAGGAAGGGAAAAGGAAGATCTTCCTTGCCAGGCAAGGTGTACTGCCTGGGGACCGAAGTCCATTTGAGAAACGTTGAAACTTGTATATAGCGTTACAAGATAAATAATTGTAATATCGCGATTCAGGATTTTATTTTGAATTTCATTTTTTCCATTTGTTATTGATTTTTGTCCATTTTTTTATTATTTTTTCTTGTAGCGTTTGTGATTGTTTTGAGCCGCTACATTGCCAACCCCTGTAGAATTTCCCCCCCAAATTCCTCATAAAATCCCCCTGAAAACCTCTAAGTATTTTTAGTAGGTATACCTAGGATAGTTTGTTCAAGTTTACAAATAATTTTTATTGGTATATCAAATAAATAACAATTTTACAGATGAAATAAAACAATTATGTAATGTTATTTACTGCGTCTAAAACCGCCATCTTCATTAGTGACTGTATCAGAGGTGCTAGTGCCAGGCGCTTTTTCTTTGTAATAATGCACTCTGCAGCTGTTTTTAACATATTTTCTGGAGGAATAAATTTTATGCAAGAATTGAATTCAACGTTAAATGTGAATCTTACCATCATGATGCCTTGCGCCATGTCCTGCGACAATTTGTTTTATTTATTACTTATAATCACATATATAGAGAAGAGGACTGATTTATTGCCAACTCTTTTTGCAAGCAACTTTACTCTTGGCGATGGAGAGGTGGGAAGGAACCTATTACATCTCATTGTGTAAATTTTGTGTCAAAAATAAGCCTTACATAGAAGAATGTTAAGCAAGCACTGATTTATACTGATAGAAATCAGTGCTTGCTTACACTGATTAATAAGCTCTTACATTAAACAGCTTCTACATTACTTGGAAAATTGACAGCTCATTAAAGGTAAACAATACGAGCAACACGTCCTCTCTTCTGGTTATCTATTACAGTGATGAGACTTGAGTGACTTTTTTACTCGAGTGAAAACTAATTCAGTCGAGTGCCACTCGAGTAAAGATGATACTAGAGAGTTTTTTTTCACTCGAGTCACTCGCCAATCAAAACCGAGTCACTCGAGTGGCACTCGAGTGAAGATGAGACTCGAATGTCTTTTTTTCACTCGTATGAAGGATATGATTCGATTTGCTAGAGTAAAGATGTGATTTTTTTATAGTAGGTAAATAAAATCCAAAATAATTAAAATATTTATAAATCAATCAAATCAAATCTTTAATTTTCGCTATTTTCATCTATGGCTTATATTGGCTATTAGGCTTTCGCATTACTTTAACAACATAGCCAGGTATTATAAAAATAATAAAATGAAATATTTTACTATATTAGTCATCGTTCTGCTCAGATTTATGCCGAATTTCTAATGGAAGATACATCGGCTTAGCCTGTCATAATTTGAATTTCTCACTCGAGTCGGTATAGGCCACTCAAATGCAGTGGTCCGAGTCATTCGAGTTACCTGTAATTTGAGTTATTAAATATTTTACTCGAGTGCAAGTAGAACAAAAGCTACTCGAGCGACTCGAGTAAAACACGTCTCGATTCCCATTACTAATCTAATAGCATTCCAATAGTATACATCTCTTATCTATCGCAAGGACTGAAGTCATTTAAAGCAATGGGAAAGCACTGATGTTTAGTCCGGGTCACTGGATATCGTTAAAGCCTTCATCTGGGTTTAGCACAAGGCACTTCTGAGCAAATTAACATCTTTCGGATTGCCAGTAAAGTTTTGTAAATGGATCACTAACTTTTTAGACAACCGTAGTATTATGGTTGTCGTATATGGTATATGATTCCTCAAGGCTGTGTGCTATTTCCAAATCTGTTCATCCTGTATTCATTATTACGCTGATGAGATTATGGCAAGTGCATTATACAGATCGTACTGTTAATTCACGGCAAAGGTGGATGAGTATCGAGAATAGAAACATGCTTGTGTCTGAAGTTAAGACATCTGTGAAGCGGGTCTCAGAATGATATAATCAAAACCTGGTATTATTCATCCCTCAGAAAACACAGTTCTTTGCGTTAACTGCCAAAATGAACTCATTTGTTAGGGCTCCTGTACTTCAAAAGACAACACTTAAGATCTCATAAAACACCTCTGCAATGGATGATGAAATTTCGAATGAGGTCCAATTCTGGTATAGTTTAAAGGGCGAGGTTAAATAGCCTCGCGCAGTTCTTTTTTTTAATATCATAGTTAGCAAACAAGCAGATGGGTCTCCTGATGAAAGGAGTGAACCATCGTCTCAACAACAAAGATGTTAATGGTAAGTTGCTATCTCGAAGCGAGGTCTAATGACAGTGACAAGTACTGACGCTATTGCAATAGGAATAGGTAAGTCGGTGGTACCAGATCCGGGTGAGACAATGCAGAACTCTACCACCTAGTAAATGTTCTAGCGATAGTTCAATTGTGCAAAGTGATATTTAAGTTCCAGATACAAGAAATATTGTTCAAATATCTGGGTGGGAACTGGTGGGCTGTGTATCCCGCAAGGCTTCTGTAGTAGCCATGTTTTCCTTTACGCAATATCTGGATGGTTACTCTAGAAGCTATACAGGCATTGAGCGGTTATTATAAATGGGGCTTGGATTTGTTTCCCGACAGGGACAAATGTATATGATGAGCATAAATGTTTACATTTCTAGATTTAGGTGTTTATTATATATGTAACAGTATTTATATATGTATCTCTATGTGTTAGTATCGTTGACTAAGACCCATATACCCATATATTGCTTAGTTTGAGATTAGATCAATTCGTGTAATTTATTTTGTGATATTAATTAATACTGATTTGTAAATAATTTTGTAATGAGACCAAAGGTATGTGATAACTTTATTCAGGCTTTTAGTTTATTTGCCTTTGTTCCTTTTGGCATTACGGGCAAATGGCAATGTTTGTATAAAGGTCGACTATCTTGTGGATAAAGTTTTTTATTTTCTTTAATATAATATAATATAGATTTAGATTTCCTTTCACTGATAAACGATGCCCCTAGAAAAACCCCCTAAATTAAGCATGGTTTCGATATATCAAAACGTAACTTATATCGGATACGTGTCTATTATCATACCATATCGATATTTAAATATACATAACCGATTTCATAGGTTAATAGGTTAATAGTTACGGTTTATCCAAAGCGCAACGCGACAACACAACATGAGATCGATATACGAATATTGAATAACAAACATAACGCAAACTTCACATCACGAGCGATATGACATATCGGTAGCTTTTATTCGCTTTGTCTCTGTCTTACCATTTAATTTTTTATTGGCGTAAAAGTGATGAAGCAAATATTAGGTAACTTCAGCTAGTGATTGGTAACACAGTATACTGGAGACTCGGTAGTCAATCTACATACATGTGATATTCAAGCAATGCACACATAGACACCTTTCACGGACGCGATATCTCGGAATGGTTCGGTACAATTTGTACCGCACCAGTCGGAGATATCGCGTCCGTGAGAGGACGCTCGAAAACTGCTGAACCGATTTGAATAATTCTTTTTGAGTTGGATAGCCTGTTTATCGAGAAAGGTTATAGGCCATGTATCATCACGCTACGACCAACAGCATCAGAGTACTCGTATCAACGGAAAATGTGGTCTAAACGGGGATTCATTTTTCGTTTTGATAGCATTCCTGGCGTGCGCTGCGTTTACGGTTAAAGTTACGCAAAAGTCATGTATGATCGAATTGTTCATATACTATATATACTATATTAATATTAATAATATCATAAAATTGTAGTTTGTTTGTTTGTTTGGTTGTACGCGCTAATCTCGAAAACTGCTGAACCGATTTGAATAATTATAATTAAGTTGGATACCCTATTTATCGAGAAAGGTTATAATAGGCTATATAACATCACTTTACGACCAACAGCAACGGAGGATCAACGAAACATGTGGTCTAAACGGAGATTTTTTCCTTTTAGGAGCTTTCCTGGCGTGCGCTGCGTTAACGGTTAAAGTTACGCAAAAATCATGTATGATCGAATTATTCATCTTAAAAAGTTGTAAAAAAAAGTCCACGATCTATTAAAGTTCATATTTTATGACCCTTTTTATGGTAAAATTGTTCTAAAATAGTGCATTATTTGCGACGGTGTTTTAATAAACATGTGGTGTAAACGGAGATTTTTTCCTTTTAGGAGCTTTCCTGGCGTGCGCTGCGTTAACAGTTAAAGTTACGCAAAAATCATGTATGATCGAATTATTCATCTTAAAAAGTTGTAAAATAAAGTCCACGATCTATTAAAGTTCATATTTTATGACCCTTTTTATGGTAAAATTGGTCTAAAATAGTGCATTATTTGCGACGGTGTTTTAATAAACATGGTATTAATCTTTATCCAAATAAATTAGTTATTCATCACAAGTATTTGATTTTTAATTAAATCGCCCTTCGCTTCATTTTATTTCAACCAATCAAGCACTGAGCAAGGCGTGTGTGCGTGGGGGAATGCATGGTAGCGAGGTCAGAAGGTAACCTGCTCTGCGAGATAGCATGCCGCATAATATAGTCGAAGTAGAAAGCAAAGACTACCATGGATATGTCAAAGGGCAATATTGATGGCTAGAAATAGTAGTGTTGATGAAATTAATGACAGAATACTGAGTAAACTTCCAAGAGATACCTAGCGTAAACTATACATCGATTGACACCCCAGTAGCGTTATCCAACGTTCCTTTACCTATTACTCATGTTCCCGTGTCATTTTTTACTATAGTTTCGGTCTTACTGTTTATGATCATAGCAGGATGACTACCTACACAATTTGGCTTTGTTATACTCTTACCTTAGATATTAACACTGACAGCCTGCCATTTTATTACGCGCCTCTCCCCGTGCGCCAGCCTTTCCGACATTTTTGTATTTTATTTATAATTCTTTAGAAAAAACTGTAATAGTAATGCATTCGATTCGAATGCATATGTTAAGTAACTAATATATTTTAATTATAATAAACATGTGGTGTAAACGGAGATTTTTTCCTTTTAGGAGCTTTCCTGGCGTGCGCTGCGTTAACAGTTAAAGTTACGCAAAAATCATGTATGATCGAATTATTCATCTTAAAAAGTTGTAAAATAAAGTCCACGATCTATTAAAGTTCATATTTTATGACCCTTTTTATGGTAAAATTGGTCTAAAATAGTGCATTATTTGCGACGGTGTTTTAATAAACATGGTATTAATCTTTATCCAAATAAATTAGTTATTCATCACAAGTATTTGATTTTTAATTAAATCGCCCTTCGCTTCATTTTATTTCAACCAATCAAGCACTGAGCAAGGCGTGTGTGCGTGGGGGAATGCATGGTAGCGAGGTCAGAAGGTAACCTGCTCTGCGAGATAGCATGCCGCATAATATAGTCGAAGTAGAAAGCAAAGACTACCATGGATATGTCAAAGGGCAATATTGATGGCTAGAAATAGTAGTGTTGATGAAATTAATGACAGAATACTGAGTAAACTTCCAAGAGATACCTAGCGTAAACTATACATCGATTGACACCCCAGTAGCGTTATCCAACGTTCCTTTACCTATTACTCATGTTCCCGTGTCATTTTTTACTATAGTTTCGGTCTTACTGTTTATGATCATAGCAGGATGACTACCTACACAATTTGGCTTTGTTATACTCTTACCTTAGATATTAACACTGACAGCCTGCCATTTTATTACGCGCCTCTCCCCGTGCGCCAGCCTTTCCGACATTTTTGTATTTTATTTATAATTCTTTAGAAAAAACTGTAATAGTAATGCATTCGATTCGAATGCATATGTTAAGTAACTAATATATTTTAATTATAATAAATAAAACAAGATATACTATTGTATTTTTATTTAAAAAATTCAACCCAACATAACCTTTTTTGTGGAAAAAAAAACTCTTACATAATTAAAACGAGGGCGATATGGTACAAAAAGATTATAAAAAAATACTTTCAGTAATTTCATCCCCCTTGCCACCGCCTTCATGTCCACGTAGATGAATCGCCTATTTGTGTATAGTTAAAGAACGGAGCTACACATTGCAATGAACGCCGATAACGACAGAGCGTCGTGTTTATAGTAAAAATGCAGGGAAAACGGATCCCGGGCTGGGGTTGTATGTACGAAAACAGAGCACACTGGCACCAGGTCGTGATCAGCTGTTAAAGTATTAAAAAAACATTATCAAACTTCAAATCAAAGAGTATACAATACTACGTAAGACTTCAAATGAATGTACCTACAACATAGCAGACATAGCTACAAACTCTCTTGGTTTTAATTAGCACTGTAGGTATGTTTGTTTCAATAATTTTCAAGTGGTTCGTGGATTAATTAACCCTAGATCACTAACCTTCGTCGATGCGACAAGCCATGGTTGCTGGAACGGCGCATACGGGACCCCTACGCACAAAGCACTACCGTCCATCATGAGGCTCCATTCTCGAAAATATTACAGACCACAAATAAATAATGTTTTTAAACATACAATCTAAATATCTGCACAAATATTATTCTGAGAAATTAAAGGAAACCAACCAATATCATACCTGAATAGTGTTGTAGCTGGTCAATTTCTTTGGTTGATAATATTCTCATCACTACTTACGAACTTAGTGTCGGTAAATCAAGGCTGAGTTTCATTGGGTCGAGAGGCGAGCCTGACATGCAGGGCGCCGGCCGCCCAAGGGCTCTTGGAACCCTCTCAAATGCATCAATGCCTATATGGTAGCGCACCTATATGCTGAATCAATCAACAATGATGCACCTTAAACTAACTGTGTTATAAGTCATTTTGCGGTGAGGTGGTCGGCTTTTGATTGCTTTTATGAAACTACTATGTAGCTACTATCTTTTGATAGTTCGAAGGCCACTCCAATAAGTTGCCTTCATGTAACTTTTGTATGTGAAAATAAATTAAGAATGAAAAATAGTATTTTTTTATTTTATATCACAGGAAACCGATATACAGCTGCGATGGTATAAATTAGGCTTTCCCAATCTTGATTTCGCCGAGCCTCCCTGAGCCAAAAATAATATTTTCGTGCCCCCTTTATATTACTTATTTATTTACTCTTTATTTTTTTTTGGAAATGTAATCTTACAATTTACTTACGACGCCCCCCCTAACGTTTCGATACGCCTCCCTAGGGGGCGTGCCCTCTGGTTAGGAAGTCCTGGTATAAAATGAAATGTCAATGAAAAATATTTGATTGCAAGAGTATGGGTGTTACAAGTTATTAACATTAATCAAAGATATCACCATATTCTAACATGATGTATGCAAATATTTAAAACCTTAACTATATATTATAACACGTAAAGCAAAAACTTTGTACCCCTTTTAAGACAATTACGTGAACGGTAGAGTACGACATTTGGTACAGTTAAAGTTTAGATTGCGGAGGACTGCACAAACCTAATAGTTTTAGACAATATTATGCATTAGAAATATATTAAATAAATAAAAATAAACATTACACATACTACAATCACGTGGAATACACAAAAATAAACACACAGTCCCTGTGTTGACTCCGGGCTCCTTTGTAGAAAAGACCAACTGCCGTTCTGCCAGGCAGGTCGTAAAAGGCGAACGATTGGCTACGCGAGTCACTACCATCGTGGCTACTAGGTGGTAGAGTTCTGCATTGTCTCGCCCGGGTCTGATACCACCGTCTTACTTATTCCTGCCGTAATAGCCTCAGTGTTTGTAACTGTCATGTTCCGGTTCGGAGGGTAAGGTAGCCTTATGCATATGCCTAGCCTTATGCCGTAGGTAAACTTATGCATTTAGCATTAAACCTCGCCGCAAGATAGCAACGCACCATTAACATCTTTGGTGTCTATAGGCGATGGTTGACTCTTTCCATTAGGAGACCCATCTGCTTGTTTGCTATCTTATATAATAAAAAAAAAACATCGACCAACTGGTAGTCAAGATGATGGTAACACGTTGGGCCAATCGTTACCTTATACAAACTGCCTGGTTGAATATCAAACAATCTATTCTTTAAAGTGGGCGCAGACCAAGTATGTGGTGAAAGTTTTTATGATGATAAAACGGGTCACTTTTACGGCCGGTTTCCGAAACGCAAATTAATTTTAACACGCAATTAATGTGTATTTAAAATATTTTTTATAAGCAAAAAATCTGTTTAAACACAGATTAATTGCTTGTTAAAATTAATTTGCGTTTCAGGAACCAGCTGTTAACGGCTCATCGGGAGATAAATAAATAAATAAATTTATTTATTTATATAATCATGTGGCAAATAACACTTACTGATCTAACCCCAAAGTAAGCAAATTATTTGCTTGTGTTATGGGTGTTATTCAACGATACTAATACATAGAAATACATATATAAATACTTTTACATACATAATAAACACCCAAACCCGGAAATACAAACATTTATGCTCATCACACAAATGCTCGTTCCCGTCGGGGATCGAACCCGAGTCCCGTTCATTGCGTAGTCAGGGTCGCTAATCACTCGACCAACGGGGCGGTTAAGATGCAATGAACTTGTTTCCTATTCAACATTGAAAAAATGAAAATTTACTCCTACAAATATAAGAATTATTTATTTGGGACGGATACCATTTTTGGGACTTTTTCTTCTTTACATTAGTCATGTAATAAGAAACTACCGTGATTGATGAATAATAATAAGGTATAGGTATATAGTTTCGTCGCTTTATAATGTTACTAGTTGAGTTTAATAATTGCTTTTCTACCTTGGTAATAACTTGAGTGCAATTTTACGCTTGCCTGCTTCCAGCTTGCACCTCTACGAGACGACGCATGAAAAGATTTATGGTGTATCGTATGTAAAGCTTCAGGTTTGTATGAAGTTTACTTTTAATAATTGTGTGGAATCCCTTAATAAATTTTAACACGTAAAGGAATCGGTTCCGGATGTTGTAAGAAACGAGATAAAACGACGATTAAAATTACATACCACACAAATATCCTAAAGTGAGGCTACTTGAGATTCTATTCGGAATTTTTGGAATAAAAGATTTATTTCAAAAATTTTTTTTAC
Organism: Apodemia mormo; assembly: GCA_036924255.1. NCBI lineage: Eukaryota > Metazoa > Arthropoda > Insecta > Lepidoptera > Riodinidae > Apodemia > Apodemia mormo. Next base: position 12,705,345 of record JAUPFN010000008.1, read on the forward strand.
AATATATCAATACTTGATACAACTAATGCCAGTACCATCGGCGAAATTTGGAGGCTAAGAAGGTGTTCACAAACGGTAGGATTTATTTTTTTAAAAGGTTGTTAAATCAAGTTAATATATGTGTACTTTACTAATTCTAGTTAAAACACCAACATTTTAAAATAAGTAGAAAATTAGTTCGTTAATGTCATGTTAATGTAGACATATGTTTTATAATTGGTGTATGTACTAATATATAAGATAAGAGCTAGATGTTTTCCATATAATAAATGGAAATAGTGTAGCTCATATGAGCAAATGCTTGTAATTATACTTCTTTGCTTCGTACTCGAGATTAGGTATACACTTGTAGTACCGCTTACTACCTCGCAATCCACTATAGTTTAAACAAGGACTTATAACTTTTGTTCTTTGCATTCTAAACAATAAAAAGTAACAAACTGTTTGGCGGGCAATCCCGCCTGTAGCTAACAGCCGCAGCGTTGCCAGAATGTTACTTTTGTAACATTTTACGTTACTTTTGACCCTCTCATGTTACTTCCATGTTACACGGCTAAAAATGTTACTTTTACGTTACTTTTTGTACTTTTGATTTTTTCTTTGTAAGTTAATGATGTAGGTATTTATATAGTTTAAATTTAATAAGTATTTATAAAATCAATAATTCAACAACAAAGTCGCGTTTGCAACTGAAATATGGTTATTTTTGTATTATTAATTGTCTTATACATAAATAAATTTATTAGTTATCATTAGTTACATATATGGTAAGCAATAGCTATTGAAATACATTTCTTACATATATATAACTTACATAATATGTTTTTCTTTACAAAAATAGTACAAAAACTATTACGCTTCTTTCGAAGCTTTACTAATGGGACAGAAAGCTTTTTAGTTTTTGTGTAATAAAGAGTCATTTTGTAGTATTAGTATCGTTTTCCACATAAAATAAGGAAATGTTGCTTTTCTCGTGAAAATGTTACTTTTTGAGCTGTCTCATGTTGCTTTTGACTAACTGTCACTAGTAACACTGACCAGCCGCCACTGCGTATACTTATTGGTCTTATTCGCGTTTCTAGTGTTGGTGAAAAAGGAATGATGTGACGACATCATTCCTTTTTAAATAATATTTAAATTAGTCTAAAAGGAATAATTTAGAGAAAGATGAAAATGAAAAAATGTGTCTATAAAAAGTGCCCGCCAGACGATTTGAAGTTCCTCAAAATAAAAAGGAAGGTTAGTCAACTAATTTATTTTCTTATATAAAAAAATAATAATAATGGGTAGTTAGATTTTATAATTAATGTGCATAGCTCGAAAAGCAATTGTTCAGTGGATATTGCCGTGACAACTAATAGTTTGTATGCATTTAAAACGGATGAGACCTTAAAATCCAAATTAAAAAAACATTATTAGGCAAGGAGTGTTCGCGCGCTTTCAACGATCGTGTCGTTACTCGGTACGATGTGTAAAAATTATTATGTACAGGTGAGAAAGTTTAGTCAGCTCAATTTTATAGTTAACGTCACTACGAATAGCTCCAAATTTATCCCCGTGTTGGTCCCGGGCTTCTTTGAAGAATAGGCTAACTGCCGTTCTGCCTGGCAGGTAGTTAGAAGCCAACCGATTGGCTATACGAGTCACTAACATCGTGGCTACTAGGTGGTAGAGTTTTGCATTGTCTCGCCTGGGTCTGGCACCACCGCCTTACCTATTCCTGCCGCAATAGGGTCAGTGTTTGCCACTGTCGTGTTTCGGTTTGGAGGGTAAGGTAGCCGGTAAACTTATGCATGTGGCATTAGACCTCGCCACAAGATAGCAACGCACCATTAACACATTTGGTGTCTATAGGCGATGGTTGATCAGGTGCCCCATCTGTTTGTTTGCTATCTTATAATAAAAAAAATTATATAACTATTAAGATCTCACATCTCTTGCCTCGAATATTGATTATATTACTTAACAAAATTTTATTAAACTTGCCGTGTTAGTTGGTGTGGATTAAGTCTTCAAGCTAATTTTCAATGTACGAATGAGGTATGATTTGATATAGGTACACCTTTCGTTCTGATGATGATACAATTACATTTTTTAAATGAATATTTATTTAAATTTGATGTAGGTACCAGGGGAGACCAAGACTAACGTAAATACTATGACCAAATTGGTCGGGTGCTGTCCGAAGGTGGTGTCAAGAATCTTCTAAACTGGCGTCTTTGCAGAGAGTTATGAATGTGCAGGAAGCAAGGCAAGTACCCCGTAGGCGATCTGACGTGTAGATATGTATGTATGTAAAAAAAGTATCTTCACAGTTTACGCCCGTATCCCCGAAGAGGTAGGCAGAGGTACAACCAATGCACACACGATTAGCCGAATATACAAAACATATAACGGAACTTATCCTGTCCCGGGCAAGGTTGTTTTAACAGAAAACTGAAAAACACAATCTCGGAAATCGAACACGAGACCTCATGTAATCAATACCGATACCGGACCTCTAGACAACAGAGGCTATATATATATATATATATATATATATATATATATATATATATATATATATATGTATTAATTTAATGTGTTTAAGATCCACGTTATCCACGTTAATGTCTGTGAACTTTCTGAAACTTATAAGTTATAACTCAATATTTTCGTTTTTCATTTTTCCTCAAGCAAATTTTCGTTTAAACTTTGAACTTTGAATGGTTTTATATGAAACATTACGTTGAACAACGGTACTAAGAGTTGAAGGTAATTAAAATGTTGCATGTATGTACATATAATCTTAAGCTAAAAGCAATATTTGATGCGTAAAATGTTTTGAGAACTCCATTGCAGTTTCTCGTGGAAACGAAATACCGCTAGTTTTACCTATGGCGCTATCACGAACATTTTTCGAGATTAAACTGAGAATGTGTTTAGAAGAGGTGCTGCAAGATTTTATTTTTAATTATTAAATAGTCTGTATACTTTGGTAAAATATATTTTAACCAAAATGAACTTAAATTCGTCGTAGCGAAACTGTTATCACACAGAAGGCAATAATAATCAGTTGGAACTTTCCTTTGCATTATTAGCACAGACTACATGAATAATAATAGACACGGCATTGGGCCAATTTGTTAATAACATCAGCTATGCAGACGATATAGTTCTGCTGAGCCCATCGATTAGAACTCTCCAGAATCTTATTGCAATTTGTGAGATGTATGCAATGACACATGGCCTAAAGTGCAATGGCGTAAAAAGCGAAATACTTGTATTTAAGGCTTACAATAAAACTCCAAAGGCAGTACCTCCAATCAATACTTGGTGGTATTGTATTGAGAAGGGTTAGCACATTTAAATACTTGGGGCACTGGGTAAGCGCATACCTCTCTGATGACCTGGATGTGGAGAGAGAACGTAGAGCATTGTCAGTGAGATGTAACATGTTGGCCCGTAGGTTTTCAATGCGATTGCGAATATAATTGCATGCGATCAAGAGGAAGAAGCTGGTACTGAGGAGCTCCGGCCTAGTGGTGAGAACAGTATTCCATGTGAGGTCGAATTTGGGCCTTGTAAATTTGGAGGCGATGGGCTGGCATGAAGTACTCCTTTGCTCTACTGAGTACACCAAGCTTTTTGGAGGCTACTTCAGCCTTTCCTTCCAAATGACCGCGGAACTGAACGTTGTTCGATATGTCGACTCCCAGAATTCCAATACTAGCTGAGGATGTCAGGAGAGTGTTTTTAAACCGTGTCTAAGTGTCTTCCATGAATTCAGTACCACGTCAAGTGAATAGGAAAGCCGGAATAGGTGCCTCAATACTGGCGCCAACTCTGGAGCACATAATTTAAGCACAGTCGGAAGGAGGCCATCAGGCCCACTCGACTTGTGGATGTCCAAGGAAAGTAGTGCCTTACGCACAGATGACTTCCGAAATTGTGGTTCAAAAATTGCGTGGAGTACTACTTACTGGAAAGACGAAATTCGATCATCATTTTGAAAATATACACATTTTCGAAAATTAAAATATTATAACTTTTACAAACTTTAGATTTTTGAACCAACTAGAAGTTCAATGACTATGTTTAGGTCCAGTTTCTTGTTTATTTGATCTTAACATACTTCAATTTAGCGGGAAGTTTCAGGGACGGCCTGCAGGGTTAACCGAGTTACAGATTTTTATATCATTAGATAGTAAATAAGCTAATGACTTTCTTGATGGATAGAAAAACAATCGTCTATAGTCGACAGGTGTCTAAAGACACCAAAGGTGTTAATGGCGCATTGTTAGCCATGTGGCGGGACGGCAACGCCACATGCATACTGGCTAATATACTCTCCAAACCGGAACACGACAATAACAAGCATTGACGTTATTGCAGTCGGGATAGATGATATGGTGGTAACGTATACCCGGGCGAGACGATGCGGAATTCTACCACCTAGTAGTCACAATGATAGTGACACATATAGCCAATAGGTCACCTTTTACGACCTGCCTGGTAGAACGGCGGTTGGTTTATTCTTTGGAAAGGGCCCGGACGAACATGGGGTAAAAATCATGCATCACATTCACCATAGCCATCTGTCACAGTATGGGATTAAGGCGATCTCACAATGCCACGCATCACGCAGAGTAGCGGGTGAATGCGTGTTCAAACGTTGCTTGTAAGTAGGTATCTCCGTTTATATAGAAAACACGCACAACACACAGAAAATGCATCCACGCGCGTTCATGCAGATCACGCGCATACAAGCGGAGAACATGTACCCACGCGCGTGCGTGCGAGGCAAGACGGTAAGTGTGGCATACCGAGTCTCGCAGTATAACGGCAGCATCCTGAATGAGTTCCACACTAATAACCACTTTTTTCAAAACTGTCGTGACGTTCAGCTCTGCACTGTCATAACACAGAGAACAGCTTTGAATGAAATGATACAGAGTCACCGTGAACTCACAAAATGAAACTACGCGCGTGAGTGCACAAAAACCCGCACGATGACGCAATCTGCACTCCCGCGCGTACGCGCGTAGGTGCGTCGACACGCAACATGCAGCGTAATTGGTGGCAGTGTGATAATCGCCTTAACATTAAATACTGTTGATATAGGTAAGCATTAGGTAAGCTGCACCTTCAACTAGCCGGGAATATAAGCGTGTCATTAGCGTATATCATTTTTCATATGATTATATTCATATATAATCATAGGAAAAATGATTATACATATATTTAATGTGAAATCTATTTCTCGATACAAATATGGCAACTCAAACTCGGAACTACGCTTGGAAATATTCGATGTCGATAAAGGTTTGTGCTAGCAATTCTAAACTTTTGTTTTATTTAACAAAATGAAACTACCTAAAAACGTTTTTGTACAATTACCAGAATTTCTGTTTGCTCAAAGTTTAACTGAATGTTGTTACAGCTACAAAACAGGAAATTTCAATACTTGAACAAAAGTTAAAAATATTTTTTGTATGTACCCACATATTAAACGGAATTTTGATATACGAACTGCAATGAACCGCAAAGTCAATTAACCATTTCAACCTAAACCTAAATCACGGAAATGATATTAATATGATTTCCGTGATTTCAACCATAACAAATAAATAATTTTTAAATGAAAATAGAAGGATGGTTAAAAAATTAAAATTGAAGTAAGAAAAATATTATTAAATTAAATATCTTCACACTAGTTCCGTTACAGTACAGGCAGAGTGAATCAAACGACCAAGACAGTCACAAAGATTTGTTGGCGGTTAATGGTAGATGTGAGCTAGATATCTATGGAAATATCACCTTGGAGTCATAATCTACTTTCAGATTATAAATACAGCACTGTAAAGATTGATGGCGTCACGCAACGTTCAATCAGTGAAACGTTGAAAGAACACTGGCGAGACTCCATATCTGACAGAGCTGGCTAATGGATGAAAATTATTTTATCCATTTAAATATGTCAATAAATATATTGCAAATGGTCAACCCATTAAAAAAATTTAGTCTAAAAAAACGTTAGGTTGACTATTTTTTTCCCGTCACTACTCTTAGGTAGGCAGGTAACAGGTAAAAGTAACGCAACGTTTGCATATTCTGTTTTTTATTATAACTGTTTCGACTTGGTCTCGGCGACTGCAATGGGGGCAGCTGCCCCTTTTCACAAGATCTACAGCATCATGGATCTGGCTGCCAGGTAGAGTCAAATGCACTTTATATTCAGATGCCTGAGAATCCGCCATTGCTGAAATTTAATATTGATAACAGTACAAACTCTTTATTAAATACTCTTGTGCATGTGCTTGTGTCTTGAGTACGTGTGACGAATACAACTATTTCAATGTGTCAATATATTTTATTTTATCTATTTTTCCAACAGGATAAGGTGTTTCCGTAGCCACGCATCCCGCAGCATAGATCGGTGCAGTAGGCGAATCGCCTTAATGGTAGGGGAGCTGAAGATGCTAAATGGTTACCTATAGGTCGTAGGTACCTATTGGATTTTGTAGATTACATTATACAAAAAATCAAAGGTTATTATGTTTTTAATTTCAATGGTGGAGAAAAAATCTATAGATCAAAAAATGTTTCAAAAAATTGTGACATGAAAACACTAAATCGCGTCAAATTAAGGTATGGTGAGTTAATTGCCACCTAAAATTTAGAAAATCTGCCGATTCAAATGTAGCGTAAGGGAGTGGAAAGGTCACACAGTTGCAAAGAAATAGTTGCTTTAACATTCTCGAGTGCGTACTGGATTTTCTTTTATCATATAGGAAATTATGTAAGAGTAACGAAAAAAATATAATCTGATAATTTCCATAAGTCGAAGTTATTGAAATTTTGTTTTTTTCCTGCCCTAGTTACCCACCTCTATGTAAAGGGCTTATATTTAGTGGAGAACCTTAAAAGTATGCGAGCCGCGACGTACCCCCCTATGTTAATCTGGCACGCTCGAGTAAATACAAAAATTCCCTCTTGCGCTACCTTACTATAAGAAATTGAGAATGTGGAGGAAGCAAGGCAGGTCTGTCTGGTAAGTGTCTAGGGTATTTAATTCCCTGCCTACCTGTAAGGGATTTGGCGTGAAGATATGTATGTAATATGTTTGAAACTCTAAAAAACTACAAAATAAACTTTTAAAATAAAATATTGTTCTGGAGGAGTGAAATATTTATTTAAGAATGTTATATTGCTTTTGTCTGAACCGCAATTTGTACAACAATGGAAACGATTTGTAAAGATTTTAATTTAAATTAAGTTTTCAATATTACGGATAGCATTTAAGTTTAGTTTCTATACATTCGTTAGCGAGTTCATTTACGTAATATCAATTTGGTTATAAATATTTAGCATAGTATTTTTTTTTAGAAGAGGAGGTAAACAAGCAGGAATTGTACTTGATGGTAAGTAATCATCGCCGCCTTTTGACATCTGCAATAACAGTTCCGCACGTGTTGGTCCAGGCTGCTTTGAAGAACAAACCGTTGTGCCAGGCAGGTCGTAAAAAGCGACCAATTGCTATACGTGTACCATTGTAACTACTAGATGATAGAGTTCTGCATCGTCTTGCCCGTGAAATTGGTACCACCGTCTTACCTATTTCTGCCACAATAGCGTCAATGCTTGTTACTGTATATATGGTAAGATCAATGGTAAGGTAGCCAGCACACTTATGCATGTGGCATTACCATCCCGCCACACGGATAGCAACGGACCATTAACATCTTTGGTGTCAATAGGCGATGGTTTCTCTTTCCGACAGGAGAACCATCAGCTTATTTGCTGTCTTATGATATAAAAAAGCAGATGTGGCAATGCAATTGCCGGCCTTTTAAGAATGAGTAAGCTCTTTTCTTGAAAGTCGTATCCGTTTGGAAACACCCTTGGCGATGATTGATTTTACAAAAGAGTAAGGCAAAAAGTGCCAGAAAAACGCGGGGTATGGATTACCAGACATCGAGGTTGTGAGAGTGGAATTTTGACATAAAGTCCGATGATGGAATTTAGTGGCAGGAATTAATCTGAATAATGTCTTCGTGATAGATGCGATAATAGATGCAGAGCGAACCTACATCTTTGCATAATGCCAGAGAGACAAGCCGATTAGAAATAGCCTGATCGTCAACGATTCGACTCGTTTTACGTTTAATGCGATTAAGAAGGAAAAGCTAGTACTGGGGAGCTTCGGCTTAGAAATGAGTACAGACCTTTTATCTCACTAAAGCAGGTGAGCCACACTTGTAGTTGTAATGCGTATAGACACGCGCTTTTGTGTGCGTAACTACAGGTAGCGTCAGCAAGCTCATCGCCAATGAACAAATAATAAAGATATTAAAATTTTGATAGATTTAAATAATGTATAAGACATGGTAGAATAAAATACAAACTTATACTTAAGAAATATTAATTTTAAACAAAATTTTGAGATGGATTTTTAATTAATAATATCACTGATTTTGAAACATATTTATAATTTAATACCCGACTGCGGTGAAGCCCAAAAGAAGGGTTATGTATTTGTTCTGAATGTATGTATGTGGTTCTGTTTCTGTGTCTATCAGAGAGACTGATATAAAACTGAATTTAGTTTTGCCAATGTAGGAATTTGTTTTTGTACTATATGAAAATCTTCTATTGAGCTCCGACCGACGTCAGCTCTTAATCCATCAATTCTACTTTATCAATAAATATCAAATCTACTTTGTTTGCTCTTTTTCTGCGGTTTTTCATCGGCGAAATAAAATTCGAAGATGTAATTGCAACATCTCCTTCTTTTAATATGTTTCTTTCTTCTTTTAATATTTTTTGTACTGTTCTTTCACTAACTCCCGTCGCTGCAGCAGTGCGTTTTGTTATATTACGCAAATGTGATAAATCACAGTTTGGTTCTCTATGAAGTTCCGTGAGTTCATATTCTTTTTTGAGAAAATGATATAAATTTGCAATAATTTGACGACCCTGAAATAAATAATACATTATTAAAATCACGTTTTATATGTTATAAAGAATTAAACTAAGTGAATACATTAATCCTACTAATAGTATAGATGCGATATTTTGTGAATTTGGGTGAATGAAAATATGCATGTTGCTCTTTCACGCAAAAACTACTGAAATTTTACAGTAAAAAAGCTTATACCTCAGAAGACATGAAGCTATAATTTATAAAGATTTTTGGAGTTGATAACAATTTTATTACATTTTATTCAATACACAAATCAGGAAACAGATACATTAATTATACACAACAAAAACACACACTAAACGTAAATATTAATTTGGCTTACCTCACTACGAACAACTTTTCTCCGTTTACACCTTGCTGACACGTCTCCGTTTACACTTTACATGCTGACGATACTCGGAAGATAGTTTTGACGCGAACCAATTAGCACTACTAAGTCGGCCGGCAGTTCGGCCACAACTGACCGTTCCCGAGCTTACCCACACAAAGACAATATGCATGTACATTTACACACGCAACTATGGCTCACCCGCTTTCATGAGATAAGACAACTGTACTACTCCTTACTAAAACTAAACTAAACAGTACTACTCCGTGTGAGGTAGAATTTGTGCCTTATAAAGTTGGCTTCAACTTAATAAGGTACAAATTCTGCCTCACACTGGGCCATCAAGAAATACTATTTCATTTTGCTGCAACAAAATAAGATAATATTGACTTCTTGCAAATATTATAAAGAAATTCGAATCACGTTAAGTTTCTAATTAACTTGGCATGCTCAAGTGAGTTCCATAGAAATCCTGAGAAACAGTTGGGTACCTAAGTCCTATTCCTGCCCCAATATCATCAGTGCTCGTCACTATAATGTTTCGTTTTGAAGGGTAAGCTAGCCGGTAAACTTATCTGTATTGCCATGTGGGTGACAATAAATCATCAACGTGCCTTTACATCAGGAGAGTGATCTGCATGTTTTCTATTCTGTGGGTTAAAAATAAATTATTTAGTTACTAATCAATTGTTTTCTTTTGACTTATAACGAATCAAGATAAAATGGACTGCTTCAAAATTTTCTAAAGAAATTCGAAGCACATTTATTGAATGTTAAGTGTATAAGTACTTGTCGCCTCTGTGGTCTAGTGGTCCGCTGTCGGTGTTGACTACATGACGACTTGGGTTCGATTTTCAGTTCGTGCAAATCATAAGTGAGTTTTTCAGTTTTCTGATAAAAATTTTTTTTTTTACATCATAAGATAGCAAACAAGCAGATGGGTCTCCTGATGGAAAGAGTCAACCATCGCCTATAGACACCAAAGATGTTAATGGTGCGTTGCTATCTTGTGGCGAGGTCTAATGCCACATGCATAAGTTTACCGGCTACCTTACCCTCCAAACCGGAACACGACAGCGACAAGCACTGACGCTATTGCGGCAGGAATAGGTAAGGCGGTGGTACCAGACCCGGGCGAGACAATGCAGAACTCTACCACCTAGTAGCCACGATGGTAGTGACTCGATAGCCAATCGGTCGCCTTTTACGACCTGCCTGGCAGAACGGCAGTTGGTCTATTCTTCAAAGGAGGCCGGGACCAACACGGCGAAAAATTGGATAAATGCCCGATTGGCGATAGGCTTGTTATCTATCACATTGTGGGAATTATGGCCGGTTCCCGAAACGTAAATTAATTTTAACAAGCAGTTAATCTGTATTTAACATATTTTTACAAGCAAATGATCTGTTAAACACAGATTAATTGCTTGTTAAATTTAATATTTGCGTTTCGGAAACCAGCTGTATGTATATTCGACTAGTCGTGGGTGCACTGGTTGTACCTCTGCCTGCCTCTTCGGGGATAGGGGCGTTAAGATACGTTTTATAAGGACTCTTGATAACTTAGCATGCTCAAGGAAGTTCAACAGTAATTCTGAGAACGGATGGTATATCTGGTTTATTTATTGCTGCTGCAATATCTTGCCACTCATGTTTCGGATAAAAGGCTAAGGTAGCCGGTAAACTTATCTGGCATAATGGCCACACGAATGACAATGTACCATCAACATCTTATCTCTTTTCAATAAGATCACTCCCATGCTGCTTGTTTTCTGTCCTTTGTTATATAAAGAAATCATTTGCTTACTTTAAATCAAATTTCTTTTAGTTCATAAATGACAAATCGAACAAAATCAAGATAATATTATGGACTTCCTGCAAACATTCTAAAGAAATTTGAAGCACATTTATTGGATGTTAAGTTTATTATAAGGACCCTTGTTAATTCAGCGTGCTTAAGTGAGGTCGACAGAAATCCAGCTCAAGTGCAATAAGGTTTTGAATGAATGTCTCCCAATTGTGATTACCTGTGCCCTGAAAACGAGCATTAAGTGCTGAGTGGCAATCGTGACTTAATTAGCGACAGGATTATTCTTTGTCCTTTTTTAGGCCCCCGAAGGTGAGTAATGTATTATAAGTGTATATGTATGTATGCCTATACGTATGTATATGTATAGCATGTATGTATGTTTTTTTATATCATTAAATGGCAAATAAGCAGATGCATGTCCTGATGGAAATTGATAACCACGGAGTATCATGTGGTCTGTGTTGAAACCACCGCCTATAGATACTAAATTTGTTATTGGTGCGTTGCAATTCCTATGATGGGGTCTTAATATAACATACATAAGTTTACCGGCTACTTAACCTCCAAACTGGAACACGACAGTGACAAGCTCTGACGCTATTGCGCCAAGAACAGATGAGGCAGTGGTACCAGATCCAGCCGAGATAATGCAGAACTCTACCACCTAATAGCCATGATGGTATACTCGCATAGCCAATCGCCTTTTACGACCTGCCTGGCTAAACGGCAGTTAGGCCTATTTTTCTAAGGAGCCCAGGACCATCATTGGGAGAAGCTTCGTTTTGACGAGATGTCCATCTTTTCTATCTTCGAAAAACCTCAAATCGGGTAACTAATAAAGAAAATTTTAGAGTGTCGGACAAAGTAACCCTTAAATTATAATAATAATTAACAAGCTGCTGTGAGAAAATAAGGATGACTTTAAATTGATTAATATCAATTTTAAAAATGTCATGATTCCGAATCTTTAGAGTGGAGGACAGAAAAACCATCAAATGTGTAGGACAAAAGGTTTTCGTGTTTTTCATAAAATAATCAAGCGTTTAAAGTAATAAAAAATATAAAAAATCGATAATATTCTACACCGATAACAATTTTCGAAGCCTGTTAACTTAATTAGTTACCCGATTCAAGTTTTTTTTCCGAGGATAGAAAAAATGAGCGTCTCGTCGAAACGAAGTTGTTCACAAAAAAATTAGCTTGTTATTAATAAAAAAAAAATTGTTTGTGGGACCACTGTCTAATTGGTATATATGGCAGAACGACGTTTTCTGGGTCAGCTATTATAGTATTTTATTTACATTTTGATAAATTATGTTAGTTGACTTATTTAAAATTTATTCGAGAAATTACTTCTACGGAACATTATAAAGTTTCCAACTTTACGGCGCTCAACAACAAGGCGGTAGCTTTATTAATATGCGTGTAGAACTCTGTAGTTACAGTTTAGTTTTGATTATAGCTTTTGAAGTTTAAAAATTTAGGTACTTTGCATAGGTAATAATCCCGGTTTTTCACAAAACAAGTATTTACTTAAATTTCTATTTGGTCTGGACTTCGAGGGTTTTTTATATCATAGAATAACAAACAAATAGAAACATAAAGGATTAGAGAAAGTGCCCGGTTGGCGATAGGCTGGCCACTTATCACATTGTGGGACTAACTATCTTGGGTAATCGTAGGTGTACTTGTTGTACCTCTCCCTACCGCTTCGGGGATACGGGCGTGAAGATACTTTTTTATCTATAGATATAATAAAATCGTAGGAAAGTCAAAACTGTACATTGAATATTTTTTTAAAGAATACTTGGGGCGTAATCAACAATAGATATCGAAGCCAAAAATATAGTTTTTAGAATTTTTGTCTGTTTGTCTGTTAGTATGTATGTCTGGAGTAAACTCAAAAAGTACTGCATAGATTTACTTCAAATTTTGCATGAATATTACTGACAGGTCGGGTCAACATATAGGCTACATATTATCACGCTATCACCTACAGGGGAGGAGCAGTGCGGAGTAAACGAAGTCCGCGCGGACGAAGTCGCAGGCAACAGCTAGTAGAATAATTAAACAAAGACAGGCGATGATTTCTCTCTCTTGATAGAAAAAGAAACCATCGCCTATAGACACCAAAGTTGTTAAAATATATTCCACACTTCTCACCGTCGCGTCAGCACTTGGTAAAACTCTGTTTTAATTCAATATTTATTAATTAAATCACTTGTACTGTTCCACAATAAGGTGAATTACAACTGATTTCTAAACGTCCTCAGGGTATTTACAGTTACTAAGTTTGACCGGTTTGTATTTCCGGGTTTGGGTGTTTATTATATATATATTCTAGTTTCTATGTATTAGTGTCGTTAATTAACACTCATAACACAAGCAAATAATTTGCTTATTTTGGGGTTAAATCAGTAAGTGTCCCGTTGATATTTATTTAAGTTAGTAACTGTAAATATCTTGAGGATGCTTGTGTAAGCGAAACCGGCTAAAAATTAATTGTAATTATCTTATTATGAAACAGTACAACTGATTTAATTAATAAGTATTGTATTAAAGTTGTTAAAGGTCAGTTGCTATCACATGCATAAGTTTATCGGCTACCTTACCATCCCAAGCGGAACACGACAGTGACGAGCACTAACCTTTTTGCAATAGAAATAGGTAAAGCGGATGTATCAGATCCGGGTGACACGTTGTGGAACTCTACCACTTAGCAGTCACGATGGTAGTGACAAGTTTAGCCTATCCTTTGCTTTTTAAGAAGTGTGTGCCTGGCAAAATGGAAGATGGTCTATTCTTAGAAGGGAGTTGTATTTAGAAGCGAAATAGTAGCGTACAATAACTGAAAAAGCGCTACGACGTTAACGACGCTTTCAGTATTATTGAAGCTTTCAGTGTTGTATAATCTCGCGCTTAGATCATAATACCGCCTCCCCTCCCGACCGCCGATCCTGTTGGTCGAGTGGTTAGCGATCCTGACTACGCAATCGACGGGGCCTGATCTTTTGGTATGTCTTTTTGAAAAAGGAAAGTAGTTATAGCTAGAACAAAATACAATAATTGTATTTAGAAAAGCAGCCGTCTAACTAGGATGTAGGATTGAGACTGAGGAGGGCTTGGTGGATATTGGAGAATGATGTGTCGGCAGTAAAAGGGATGTGGTTGGCATATTAGCCTACAGCAAGGTATAACACCTCCCCGGCGTAAGAATAAACTTCGGAGTTGAAATCGCGAAGTTTAGGAAGGAGAAGTTTTAAAAGTTCATTCTAGTAGTTCCTACTCTCCCATCCTCCCCCTCTCTCCCATCTCCTGATGGGATGCTATGTTCAGAAGGGGTTTTATCTTCCTCAAGAGATAGGGTGTTATCAGGAGCGCTTTTGGTGAACTTTATGGAGGGTTCTTGGTTTAAGGTAGGGTTCTGTTCGGGTGACAAAGGATGAGTTACACGGGTAAAGTTAGGGAATGGCCAGGAGTAACGGCTGCGAGATTAAATAAAAATAGTAAATTTTGAATACAATACAAAAATAAATAAAGAAATTGATAAAAATATTAGTGTGGCGGAGTAATGAGTCTCTTATTTGAGAATGGGGTGCTGATTTTTTATTTTCTCAGTCTCATCTGAAATTCTTTTAAATTTTGATTTTATATCGGAAGTGAAAATGTCTAAATCTATATTTTGCAATCTAATAGGCGGCTCATTACTCTGTTTTCTTAAAACTAACAAATTACAACAGCTGTCGTTTATAATATTAAAATCCAGTTGTACAATAGTTACATTTATATTTATGTTGCTGAACTTTGGTACCAATTTGGTCGTTTTACAGTAAGCGATACAATTTTGTGGTACACTCAAAATACCGGTACCAACGACGTTAATTTCGGTTACTGTTTTTTGTTTCGAGCATTCGATAAAAAGTTTGTTCTTAACCAACTGTACAAAAATCCATTTGTTGTTGGTGATTGGTTTCCATAGTCTATAAGTCCATGAATAAAGTCGGTTTTACACTGCACTGGTAGGAAAGTAGCTACGGTGTACAAAAGTTTACTCTCACAGCTGAGATTCGCACTAGTGGGGTAAACAACTAGGGCGGTTTCCTAGATTTACCTATTATAATATCGAAAATCAACACAGCGCATAATGTTTTTTTTTGTTTATTAACTTCTCGCTACGTAGTACGTAATGTTACTTTTGTTGTGTTACTTTTGCCCCGATTTTCGAAAATCGAGTTTTCACCACGTTTTGAGATCCTAGGAATTTTTTCGACTAATTTCGCGATGATGTCAGTATGTCTGTATGTATGTGTGTGTGTGTGTGTGTGTGTGTGTGTTTGTGTGTGTGTATGTGTGTATGTAAACATCTCAATCGAAACGCGGTTTTTTTTTAAATTTTTAACCAACCATTAATTTTTTGGTATTCAAGAATATTTTAGTACCAAAAATACGTCAGATGGCATTTCAAGAATCAAAATCGAATCTTATTTTCAAAAGTTACAGCTTTTCAAATATTAAAATTACGTAAATTTTAGCATTTAGCACTTTATATTTTTAAAATAATTTTCAGGCTAATACACCGATGGACTTAAAAACCTTACCAGTTTTTGTCTTTTAAAAACTGCGTCAATACCGTTAATTGGACCAAAATCAGTCAATTGGTTTAGGATTGATTAATGATGAAAATATTTGAAAAAAAATTTTTTTGACATTGCTACGAAATTTTTCAATCTATCGATTATTTAGCTAAAGCAGTATTTCAGATCTCAAAAATTGAGTTGAATGTCATTCAAAAGATCAAATTCAATCAGCGTTTCCAAAATATACAACTTTTCAAAAATCAATATACTGCCATTTTAACAAAATAGATGTTTGAATTGAAAAAAATCTATGTTTTCTGTAAACATAGATTTTACTCTTTTGAGCTTAAAATACCTTAATTTAGCGGGAAGTTTTAGGGATGGCCTGTAGGGTCAACCGCCTACACATTTTTTTAGAAGAGGGGGTAAAAGGAGAGGAGACTCACCTGATGGTAAATGATTACCGCCGCTCATAGAAAACTACGCTACCAGTGGTCTTGTAGTTGCGTAGCCGGTCTTTTAAGAATGAGTAGGTTCTTTTCTTGAAAGTCCCTAAGTCGTATCCATTCGGAAAAAATCTGCCGGTAGCTGGTTCCATATAGGAGTAGTGCGGGGCAAAAAGTGCCTCGAGAATCGCACGGTTGTGAACTTCTAGACATCGAGATGGTGAGGATGAAACTTTGAATTTGGTCGCGTGTCCGATGGTGAAATTCAGCGGCAGGAATTAATCCAAACAGTTCCTCGGAACATTCCCCCATGATAGAGCCGATAAAAGATGCAGAGTGATGCCACATCTCTACGTAACGCCAAAGAATCAAGCCGATTTGAAATAGTCTCGCCATCAACGATTCGAGCCGCCCTGAATTCGATCAAAAGGAAGGAGCTGATACTGAGGAGCCCCCGCCTATAAATGAGAGTAGTACTCCATATGAGGCTGGATTTGCGCCTTATAAAGCAGTAAACGACGGGTGAAATACAGCCTAGCCCTGCAAAGAACTCCCAGCTTTTTTTTTTCAAAACGAGGAGATACGACGAAGGGGAAGGGTAGCGGTAAACGCGAAAACTTGTGTTTTATTGGGGTTAAACTGAACCAGATTTAATCGACCCCGCTTTGAAGCTACTGCCTCCGCCCACCGATGTGTTAAGTAAACCTGAAGAACACCAGCTGAGGGTCCGCGACCAAAACCGTACGGTCACTCATTAGCTGGTGATCCTCTAGATACCTTAGAACCTGGCAGTTGATAATATAGTCCATTAGTTTGGAGAATAAGGAGGTTATCGCCATAGGCTGATAGTTGGACGGCACCGAGCGATCACCTTTTTTATGGACTGGGTGCACTAAAGCGGCATTCCAAGTTTTTGGTACGATGCCATGTGAGTAGGAGAGCCGGAATAAACGCGTTAAGCCCGGTGCCAACTCTGGAGCACACATGCTGAGCACGATAGGAGAGATGACATCATCCCACTCGAATTGTGGATGTCCAACGAAATTAGTGCCTTGCGCACTGCATTTTGCAAGAACTTTACCTCCGGCATGGAATTGTTACACTGCGGGATGGTAGGTGGTTCATTCCCTTAGTCTGGTGTCATTTGTCATTTGTCATTTGTCATTTGTCATTTGTCATTTGTCATTTGTCATTTGTCATTTGTCATTTGTCATTTGTCATTTGTCATTTGTCATTTGTCATTTGTCATTTGTCATTTGTCATTTGTCATTTGTCATTTGTCATTTGTCATTTGTCATTTGTCATTTGTCATTTGTCATTTGTCATTTGTCATTTGTCATTTGTCATTTGTCATTTGTCATTTGTCATTTGTCATTTGTCATTTGTCATTTGTCATTTGTCATTTGTCATTTGTCATTTGTCATTTGTCATTTGTCATTTGTCATTTGTCATTTGTCATTTGTCATTTGTCATTTGTCATTTGTCATTTGTCATTTGTCATTTGTCATTTGTCATTTGTCATTTGTCATTTGTCATTTGTCATTTGTCATTTGTCATTTGTCATTTGTCATTTGTCATTTGTTATTTGTCATTTGTCATTTGTCATTTGTCATTTGTCATTTGTCATTTGTCATTTGTCATTTGTCATTTGTGCCCTTTGCCGGTGCCCTTTGCCCTTCGCCCTTTGCCCTTTGCCCTCTGCCCTCTGCCATCTGTCCTCTGCCCTCTGCCCTTTGCCCTTTGCTCTTTGCCCTTTGCCCTTTGTCCTTTGCCATTTGCCATTTGCCATTTGCCATTTGTCATTTTTCATTTGTCATTTGTCATTTAAAAATCGTATCAAATGAGGGAGTCATTCAATTTATTTTTAATTTTTAGAAAAGTATAAGTAAGGTTAAAAATTCTTATCAAACCGCCTCATTCAATGTAATATTATCTTTCATTTTTGTTACATTTAACTTATTTTGGAAGATTTTAATTATAAATTGTTCCACGCACCAGTAATGTTGCTTGCTCACATTACGTTATCACAAAACTTATCGCTGAAGCGTGCCCTTTATCCTTTCCGTTTGGGAAATATTTATTTAACATCCTTTCCTTAAGCTTCGCTCCCAGGTGCGAAATGCTCTAACTCAAATAAAGGTATAAATAGGACATACTACTCGTTACAGGCGTGCCTTCGAATATATTTATTTTGATTGTTACTAAGTGTATATATCCATACAAAAATAAAACAAATCTAATTATATTAATACGTGTTTCAAGTTTTTGTTCCCCTTTTTAAAACAAATTACGCAAACGGCGGAGAATTAAATATGGCTCCATCCATCCATTAATCACGATTGTGGCACCGCTGGTCCGTATCGCTGAAGGGTCATAGTGATGGAACCAGCGGGCCAACTACTTGTCACGTGACGTCATAACTGTGGAGGTTGATGACGTCACACAAGGACAAGGAAAGGGGATAAGGAAGATCTTCCCAGCCAGGCAAGGTGTACTGCCTAGGGACCGAAGTCCATTTGAAAAGCGTTGAAACTTGTATATAGTGTGTACATGATTATTTTTTCTAGTAGCGTTTGAAGATTGCTTGAACCGCTACACGATGTACCTTAATGGCTATTAATGTTACTCTGCCTACCTCGCAAGGAAACGGGCATGATGATGTCAATTTATTTTAATACGAGTATATTATTTAAATCCATACTTCTGTAAAACCTTTTAAGAAAAGAAACCATTCGTTTATCTATGTAGTTGTTTTTGCGTAAGTTTTGCTGCAATTGTGAAAAATGAAGGAAAGACTTCCGCGAGCTTTAATTAGCTTTTAGATTTCGCAGTGAGATCTACTTTCGAATGGCCAGAGTTCTTTGCATAAATAGGACAAAGAGAGTCGAGTCTTGCAGCCTTTTTTACGGAACGTTTAAAACAAGGCAATTAAAAGTTATGAAATTATTAACTACTTACAAAATTGAAATATGTTGTTTTCTTTCACGTTCGTGGTTTGTTTCAAGTTTTAATAATTCTTGTTATGCGCTTATTTGTGGCCTTTTAAATATGAATTTACATCTCGCATGCAACGTCTTACCTGGGTTCGAAATCACCACTTGACCGGTATTTCGGTTTAGAGGATAGGGTAGCCGGTAAAGAAAGTCGGCAAACATTTGTTTTTACTTTACTATAGGAAATAGAAGTAGTATCTTCACGCCAAGTCGCCAAAGAGGTAGGCAGAGGTACAACAAGTGCACCCACTATGTGATTGGTGGCCAGCCTATCGCAAACTGGGCACTTATCCGATCCCGGACAATGTTGTTTTTGATAACTTTTTCAAAGAATCCTGTTTTGTTTCCGAAGATACAATGACGAGTACCATATTAGCGTAACCCAGATAAAATTTTCGAAGGTTTTTAATGCTACCAGTTTTACTTACAAAGATCAAATAGAAAATACAAAAGTTCACGCGTTTTTGACGTAAGTAACGCTCACACAGTCCTGATTTAAAAGAATCGAAGGTAGTCATGAAGACAGTCTAAAATGAAAAATTAAAATTGTATATTTTACCAGCATAGATATCATAGTTTGCAAAACTTTTTCAAAGTTACCACCTAATAGTCGTTGTTTAAATTTGGGTTACCGACTTACAATGTGTACCAAATTTAAATTCACTGGTCTAGTAGTTTCGGAGCATATGACTGTGGCAGACAGTCGAGCAAACATGCAAACAGAGGGTAATCAGGTAAGGGTTCCATTTTTCCATTTGAGGTACGGGACCCTCAGAATAATATGCGATGACTTCATTATAATATAGTTATTACAGTTTTTAGAAACCATTATTTTATAAGTATAATGTGCTTGACCTTTAATGACGTAATGTGATTTTTGCGCGTTTATGAGTGATAGATTATTATTTACAAATAAAACTTAAATTCATAAAAGTATAGCGTAAATTAGATTGTTTAAAAATAAAAGTTATCTTCGTAATAGTTTATAGAAATTAGGTTGCTTATAAATAAAAGTTAGTTTCATGACAGTTTAGGGTGAATTACTTTGTTTAAAAATTAAAAGTCAGTTTCATAATAGTTAAGTGTAAATTATGTTGTTTATAAATAAAAATTAGTTTCAGAATAGTTTAGTTTTTTAGATATCGATAGGTAAGTTTTGGCTAATTTACGTTCACTTTCTTTATATTAGTTTTATTTTCATTTACGTTTTAGCTTTTAGGTATTAGTTATTTTGGTAGTGTTTAAATGTTCGTTCCAATTACAAATTTTATTAATAGTTTGCATTTTCTTTCTTTTCAGGTGAAGTAGTAGTACAGTACCCGGCGATAAATATTGCACATCGACCTTTGGAAAGAGACAATCGGCTAATTTCGGCTTCGTAGAGCGTTATCTCTGTCGCACAAAATACAAACAGTCCGGTACCTATTAGGAGCTGTTAAAACAAGTATGATTTGCTTCTTTTGATATTTTTATTCTTTGTATAAAATACACTAATTTTTCTATAAGTGATGGCTTTAGGTTGGGGTAAAATAAAATAAAAAAACATTTTTACATTATGTTTACGTATTTAATTATTTTGGAACATTACAGCTTTAGTGTACATAATAAACACCATTATACCTATTGCTAAAATGAGACATTGCAATAAAAATAATAATAATTCTAATTCTCAATTACTTCCATTTCACTATCTGTGCTCTCAAAGAGGTCAATATCACTGTCACTATCAGCCGTATTTATTACTAATCTATCAGTGTAATTGTCTAAACTGTGTTGAATGCTTCTATATTCATTCTCACATTTGATTGCATGATCGCAAACCTTTTTCCACTCTTCAGCGCCGATCATGTTTACTTTTTCAGTGAATAATGTTTTTACTGTAGTTAAGTTCATACCCACATTTCTAGAGGCTACATAGCCTTTCAGTTGAGACCATATATTTTCAATTGGATTAAAATCCGGATGATATGGTGGCAATCGCAACACAGTGTGCCCATGTTCGGCAAGTATTTTGTCCACAGAAAACTCTGTATACCTCTCCTTGTGCTGACATATAATAGCGTAAATCTGGGTTTTTGTTAATTTTGGATCAACTGGAATTTCATGTCTGTTTAACCAGTTGATCATTTCCCGTTTAATGGTGTTTGAGTTGGGGGGTCTCTCAACATACTTGTTGTGATAGGGTGCGTTGTCGATAACTAGAACAGAATCACTGGGTATATTTGGGATTAATTGGTTAACCAGCCATTTCTCATAGTTATCGTTATTCATTTCATTGTGATAGTCACCTGTAGTGTCCGTGGATTTATACGTTAAAAAAGCACCGGGTACAAAGCCTTTTTCATTTCCCGCATGAACTATTATCAAACGTTGACCTTTTGAAATTGGCTTTTTTACTCCTTTTTTCTTATCGTCACTCCAAGATTTCCCTTTAGTGTGGGATGCATGTATATATGACTCATCCATGTAGACGATATTTTTTCCTGTTTCGCGAAATTTGCGTATTTTATCAAGGTATTCCATTCGTTTGAGACTAACGTCGTGCTTTTCCATTAGAATTTTTCGATTATCTTCCATTTTAGTGAACTGAAATCCCATGTCATGAAGTATTTTTCTCAATGTTTTTTCAGACCCATTGTAATTAATAGCTTCAGATAACTTAGCTTTTAATGATTTTATTGTTGGCAGTTCATTAAATCGTAAGTGAAAATCATACACCATTCTTCGAACAACATCGTAATCAAAATCGTCCATATCCAAACGAAATTGCTTTTTTGGTCTCCCTTTTTTTGGAGTGCTGAACTTAATTTCAGTCGAATGTGTTTCAGTACTGACTTCGTTTAATATATTGTTCAAAGTTCTTCTTGAAATTCCAGTGGCATTTGCAACTCGCTCTTGAATCTTCTTAAAATAACAACTTACATTTTCATCTACTTTTTTTTTAAATCTATCAGCTTCGGTTACAAAGTATTTATAAACATTGTAGATAATTTCACGTGACTGATCTCGTAAAGGTTTCCCTCTTTTTCCGAAAGATGCCATATTACAACTTTAAATTATTTAAATTTGTGGGTGTTATCAACTCTAAATATATATTTTTTTTCGGGACGCGACTGCACTCTATCGTACTTGAACAACGACTGACTAAACGTCACATAGGTAGTGTGGGACAGAGATAACGCTTTACGAAGCCGAAATTATCCGATTGTCTCTTTCCAAAGTTCGATGTGCAATATTTATCGCCGGGTACTGTAGGTACGCATAGATTTTTAGATATCGAAAGGTAAGTTTTGACTAATTTACGTTCACTTTTTTATATTAGTTATATTTTCATTTACGTTTTAGCTTTATTTTCATTTACCTGCATCAATGCCACCTAAAAAACGATTATCTTTATCTCGAAATTCGAGAAAAGCTAAGAGAATGAGAAATAGGTGTTCTCAAAAATCGGCAGAGGGAAAAGCACATCGGTTAAACTCTATGAGAGTTAGTGCCTCAACTTTTCGAGCCAATGAAAGCTCTCCCGAGAGAGAGAGATGCGATTAGCAGCTGACAGAGCGAGACGAGCTACGTCACGGGCATCTCAAAGCTTTTCTCAACAAGAGCTAAGGCTTACCATTGACCGAGAACAACATGTGTTATCCCGAGAGAGAATCTGAAACTTTAACTCAGTATAAAGACCATTTGACAAATGATAGGGTGCACCATATTCGATATTATTCGATCTCTTGAAGATAAACCATGAGCATGAACAACGACTAGAGGCGAGACGCGAATGTTACAAATTTTGTAATTTATCAGATGCTGTACAATTATTGGAAAAATATAAAGAAAAATGTGCAGAAGACTTTCTTCGGAATATATCTCACAATGAGGAAGGCGCAACTAGTGATAATTTTCGTGATCTTGCCATAAATCAGTGCTATTAGCTCTTCAGGAAGACTTAACATCAGTAGGCGGTAAATCACTCTGTGAAAATGGTTTGCCAACACCAACCTTAGTCGGAGAGGTTACCAATAGGGAATATTCCGCAGAGATTGGTTACAACTCAATGGAACTTCTGGCAACAATAGAAAACTGTGTCCCAATGATGACTGCAGAACAACGTTCAGTCTAAGATCGCGTGTATGAGAGTATTCAGAATAATTTGGGAACAATATGGTTTTTAGATGCACCTGGAGGAACTGGGAAAACCTTTTTGACTAAATTAATATTAGCTTATGTTCGAAATCACCGTAAAATTTTTCTTGCCGTAGCTTCATCAGGTATAGCTGCAACATTGCTACCAGGAGGTAAAACTGCTCATACTATGTTTAAAATACCAATTAATTTAGATCGCACGGAAAGTACAACCTGTAGTATTTCAAGAAATAGCGACAAAGCTAAGGTATTATATAGGTGTAATTTAATCATATGGGATGAATGTACGATGGCCCATCGAAAATGAATAGAAGCGGTAGACAGAACTTTAAGGGATATAAGACAAAATGATCGACCAATGGGCGATATCACGGTTTTATTTTGCAGTGATTTCCGACAAACCTTACCGGTAACACCACAGGGAATTCGAGCTAATGGTGTTAGGGCTTGCCTGAAAAGCTCTTATTCGTGGCGTGATATACAATCGGTGCATTTGAGTATAAACATGCGAGTGAAACCTGGAGATTACCCGGATGATCGTCAATTTTCTTCTACATTATTAAAGATTGGTGAAGGTACATACCTATCCACAACTGCACCAAGGAAAACTTATTCTGACGGCTGAGTTATGTTGTATAGTGCAATCCCAACCACATCTTATATCGTAGGTTTACAGTGACGTAACAAATACATTAAATAGGGACAATTCTTGGTTATGCGAAAGATCCATTTTAACTCCTCGGAATGACCAGGCATTTGAGATTAATAACAAAATACTGTCGAATATGCAGGGAGAAAGCAAAGTTTATAATTCAATAAATAGAATGGTCGATGAACAAGAAACCACTAATTACCCGATAGAATTTTTAAATTCTTTAAGTATGCCGGACTTCCTTCTCATGAAATTTGTTTAAAAATTGGCATTCCGGTTGCTGCGAAATTTAAGGCCACCAAAACTTTGCAAGGGAACTCGGCTAAAAGTAACCCTGTTGCAACAAAATATAATCGAGGCTCAAATTTTAACAGGTTGCGGTGCAGGAGAAACCGTCTTTATACCCAGAATTCCCGTAACAAATAATTTTCCATTCCAATTTAAAAGAACGCAATTTCTAGTATCTGTGTGTTATGCAATGACAATTAATTATTTATGAGGCTCGAAGGCAAACTTTTCGTGTTGCTGGAGTAGATCTCGGTGTCAGTTGTGTCTCGCATGGTCTTTTCTAGAAATCTTTATGTTCACGTGCCGGTCGGGTCAACTTTCAACATAGTTTACCCGGAAGCTTTGCGCTGAAGTATTTTCGTTCTATAGGTACTTAAACCTCATGTGAACGTGATCTTAACAATATTACCAATACATTAACTTAATAACACTCAAGGAGTTACACGCTGACGGAGTCGCGGGCACAGCTATTAACAATAATTTTGTGCGTTGCCGTATTGTGATGTTTTTCAACAGTATTGTAGATTGACATCTTGTATTTCCCTACTAAAATACGAAAGTTAATCTGTCTGTTACAGCAAAACCACTGAACCGTGAGGAAGGCCATAGGCTACTGTTTTATTACGAAAAACGACGGAAACACGGACGAAGTCGCGGGCAACAGCTAGTCTCTAATAATTGAATATAAAATTAATTACACCTACATGATCGAAAAAGCCAGTAACCTGAAATATCTACGTAGAAGGCAGAAGGTTAAATTAGGTCACGAGCGAGACGATGTCGAACATCGGCCACCATTAATTAAACGGCTTCTTCAGACATGATCAAAAGTTCTAAGACAATGATTTCACCGGAAAATAATTGAGCGTTGTAAGCACATACACTGCCGAATCGCCATATTCTACCTACATCTATACGAGTATTGAAAATAAATTGAATATTACTGGCTATTGTTAGTTGTTTTATGCACAAAAGAAATGAACTAGTGGAAACTAAATAAAAAGTGTACAATAAAGAAATAAATAAAAAATATCTTCTCAATCCCTATTTCATTGGAGGCTGATTTATAATAAAACAATGATTTTTGCCTATCGATAATTTATTACGCTGATGTGTGTTTCTCTGATCTAAATCAAATTCTTCTCGACAAACTGGATCGACTTCTTAATAATTGCATTCGATTTATTTACGGACTACGTAAGTTTGATCATGTTTCCCAATATCGCTCTGCTCTTAAGTGGTTGCCTATACGACAGCGTAGAGATTGTAGAATGCTATGCACTCTGTTTTCTATATTGTACTATCCGGCTGTACCTGGATACCTTAAGACTCTTTTTGATTGGCAGAGAGACACACATAACCGTAATCTGAGGTCCGATGAGAACTTTTATCTCTACACATTCCATTTTACCACACAGAGTTTCTTTCTCAATCCTTTTTCCACCGGGCAATTCGTTTGTGGAATGTATTTTCTACAGACATCAGAAAATTCCCTTCAAAACTATCATTTAAAAGACAATTAAAATTATATTTCAATACATAAAAATAGTGACGTCAATTTAGTTACAGTGTTTAGATTGTTTTGTGCTCATAAATTATTTGTTATTTGTATGTATGTATAGTAAGTATTTATATATGTGTAATATATATATATATATATATATATATATATATATATATATATATATATATATATATATATATATATGTATATATATATATATACATATTTGTATGTATGTATATGAGTGTTTATGTATATATGTATGTAATTAAGTATGGTATATTTTAGTAATATGTATTATTATATCGTGTATTTATATATTTATATTGTAAATTATTTATAACTCTGTATTGATTTTGTCTTTTCATAGTAAGTTTAAGTTATATGAATAGAGTTAAGATGCACCACCTCTTTTAATTATTTTCTTAATACATGAGGTTGGCTAGTATAAAATGCCATTAGGCGTTCTTTCTATGTACTTTTTGGCTGTGCATAAATATAAATGAATAAAAATAAATAAATTTATCTCCATGCCAAATTACATGAAAATCAGTTCAGTGGTTTGGCCGTGAAAGCGTAACAGACAGACGGGCAGACAGTTAGACGGATATACAGGCAGACAAATTATCGCGTTTATGATTTTATTGTACACAGTAATCGCTGACATAACAATGATACAAAAGAGGTACAATGGGTGAGCTTACCTCTAGTAATAGAGATTTCTTCCAATCAACCTGTAAAGAGGAATTCACTAGACGGACATGCCCGCGGGCAAGTACACAGACATGCCCACCGGACTTTGCTACTATCGGCGACGGTCAGGGTCGGTAATCCACTTGACGGACATTTTCACAGACCTATTGTAGAAAAGTCCAGCGGGCATAATTCTCGAGTTGATGTACAATGAATTAATTAAATTTAAATTGGAAGTTATAAAATTAATTCTATATAAAAAATACAAGACATAAATACGAATGACATAAAACTATAAACAAAATAAACACAATAATACATATAGATACCTAGGAATATACATACATTTTTTTATAGACGAAGGGGCAAAAGAGCAGAAGATGCAGCTGATGGTAATTGATCACAGCCGTCCATGGACATCGACAATAAAGGTCTTGTAGTCGCATTGCCGGCGTTTTAAAAATGAGAATATTCTTTTCTTGAAGGTGTACCCACAAAATGTGTACCCCAGTCGTACCCGTTCGGAAACAACCCTGCCGGTAATTGATTCCATAACAGAGTAGTGCGAGGCAATAAGTTTCCAGAGTAACGCACGATTGTGAATTTCCAGACATCGAGATAGTGCGGATGGAATTTTAAATTTTGACATGATGTCCCACGATGGAATTCAGCGGCCGGAATATTGAGGATTTGTTAAATTTTCGCGGGTGAAGTTGCGCGGTTCAGCTAGTTATCATAATCTATATTAATAATACTGCGAAAGTTTATATGTTTGGATGTATAGATGGATGGATGTTTGTTGTCCCCCGTGTTGGTCCCAGGCTCTTTTGAATAATAGGCCAAATGCTAGGCAGGTCGTAGAAGGCGACGGATTGGCTATGCGAGTAACTGCCATTGTAGCTACTAAATGGTAGAGTTCTGTATTAGCTCGCCCGGGTCTTATGCCACCGCCTTAACTATTCCTGCCGCAATAGCGTCAGCGCTAGTCACTGACGTGTTCCGATTTGGAGGTTAAGGTAGCCGGCAAACTTATGCATGTGGCATTATACCTCGCCACAAGATAGCAACGTTCCATTAACATTTTTGGTGTTTATGGTTGAATCTTTCCATCAGGAGACCCATCTGCTTGTTTGCTATCTTATGTCATATAAAAAAAATCACATATACACTGCTAAATGGATTTGGATGGTATTAGATGATGACCTGGAATACAGGCTACTTTTAATCTCAGAAAACTTTAATAATGCAGTGGGCTGAGCTGGTTGCAGCTAGAATAAAATATATTTTTTGTATACTACCAATACCAATCCTTATATTATAAAATATGTGGCAGTCTCTGATTTATCAGAAACCAGAAGAAATTTATTCAACACAACTTTTTACAAGTTATTTGGATGCGTCAAAATTTTTCTTTCAACTACTACCGGATCGGAAACGCAGCCACACACTGAGAAGATCCCGCGGAAGAAACTCAGCGGCTTGTCTATTTTTTCATACTATACATATTTCATATGTTTTTACGTACATACATCAAGTTTTCAAATATATTACAGAGAAATTACAGTTAAATTATGATTTCTTTGAATTTTTCTCTCAGGGAGGTCTTTTAATTTTTTTATATCATATGATAGCAAACAAGCAGATGGGTCTCCTGATGGAAAGAGTCAACCATCGCCTATAGACATCAAAGGTGTTAATGGTGCGTTGCTATCTTGTGGCGAGGTCTAATGCCACATGCATAAGTTTACCGGCTACCTTACCCTCCAAACCGGAACACGACGGTGACTAGCACTGACGCTATTGCGGCAGGAATAAGTAAGGCGGTGGTACCAGACCCGGTCGAGCCGATGTAGAACTCTACCACCTAGTAGTCACGATGGTAGTGACGCGCATAGCCACTCAGTCGCCTTTTACGACCTGCCTGGCAGAACGGCAGTTGGCCTATTCTTCAAAGGAGCCCGGGACCAACACGGGGATTGGTCTGAGATTGTAAATTGCACTTTTCTATAATACGAGTAGGTACAAATATTGAATTTGTTTCAGCGGAATTGCCCCAGAGAAGAATTTCATATATCATTATGAAAGTAACTGAAGTAAACATGGCATTTAATTTGGTTATGTAACTATCATACATATGTTATTTGGATATATGATAAATTTTATACTCGGTACCTATAACTTCACTCATTAGGTTGTATGTACGATTACATTGTAAGTACGTATTTTACATTACATGTAATTATAATGACGTATCAATAAATCATTGTTTTGCGTATCGTAGTTGTAACTTACACAATAGCAATTATCATATAATTAACAAACAATATGTTAATTAATATTCTAGACCAATCTTGATAATATTGGCTACAATATCTTCATTGTAGTTTATACAGGTTCACTGGTAAAAGAGTGTACATATTGATGGATATAAATTAACAATAAAAATCTAATAGAAATAGAATATTGCTTAACTACATAGAAACCTCAACGAAATTAGTGTATGTAGTAATATTTAAATACATAGTTTGGACACCGCAAGTTATACTAAAGAGTCTAGTCGTAAGTTAGGTTATTCGCAAGGTATTTGTCATTTATCTATAATCTATATTAATACTATAAATGAGAAATTTCGGATGTTTTGATAAATGGATGTTTGTTGCTCAATCACACAAAAACTACAGAACCGATTTGAATGAAATTTGGCACACAGATAGATGATGAATTGCCATAGCGAATAGCGAATAGGAATTTTATCCCGGAAAAATTAGGTAATCCTGCAGAATTTGCTAAAAAATGTATAAAAAATGTATGCAGTTAGTAAACAATAAACTTCTATGTGCCGTGCGCAGGTGTCCGTAATAAACATTTTTATTAGATAATTAGGTCAAAATTTAAGTCCCTATGTTTTCACGTATACGGTATCAAAATCTTATATAATATATTATTGGATAGCAAACAAGCAAATAACTCTTATGGCGGAAAGAAATAATCAACTTCTAAACATGAAAATAACTTAGGGTGTAGACAGACGGACTGCATTTCAACTGCAATCCGACTGCTAAATGGCAGTTCAGATGCAGCTTGAATGCAGTTGACATGACTGCAATAGAACTGAAAACCAAATGCGCAGTCCGATTGCAGTTTAATTGCAGTCGGCGTGCAGTCGTGTGAACTGCACAGTGCAGTTCGTTTGCAGTCGGTGCATCTGAACTGCCATTTAGCAGTCGGATTGCAGTTGAAATGGAGTCCATCTGTCTACACCCTTAAAGTTACCATTTGTCTATCTCTGTCTAATCCATAAGCTGCTTATGCTATGATAAAAGATTGTTCAAATTGATTTAAATTTTTTACAGAAATCGAAATTAAGCAAAGATATCAATATCCAGTAGATTTGTGACCCACTTGCAAGCAAATCTTAATGAGTGAAGCGAAAGCACTGAGGCAAAGGCATTAAAACTTGCTGTCAAGAGTGAAAAATATAATCTCAGTAAAATAATTGTCTACAGAATGAGCAGCGACGGATAAAGCCTGCAGAGCGAATTTATCAAGCTTGTATATTCATTTAGCCATGCTTATAAAAATTAAATTTACTGGCAGTGGATTAAACGTAGCGTTCGTCCATCAAAAAGGCTGAATGAGTGTTGTGAATCAAGCCGTGTAGTTGTGATATTAATTCTCCGTGATTTTTCCAGGCTTAATAGGGAGATCATCTGTTTTCCTTGAGTTTGTAAAAGGCGAATAATTAGCCAAATATGTACTTAACTACCAGATGGTAGTTAAGTACATATTTAGTCAAGATTGACTCTAGATCAGAGCTGTCCGACGCACGGTCCGCAGGCCACATACGGCCCACAGCTTGTGATTGTGCGGCCCGCATTTTTAATCTACCAAAACATACACAAGTTGCTGTCTTTGTCGTACGGGTAAGCTGTAAGAAATCTCACTACGAGATAAGCTCACCTTTTGTGCTATTATATTTTATTTCATCATAATACCTTAACTGTATTTGTGTATTTTTCTACTTATTTATCAATTTTCCTTGAATATATTTTTAATTTTTTTATCTTTCTTTAAAATTTATGAATTGTCTTTGTGGCCCTTCAATTTCTTTGGTAACTCCGCCGCCCACGATGATGGTATTTTGTCTTTCCACCCAGGATGGTATCTGGCTTGGACAGCTCTGCTTTAGATAATAGAGATCTGCAATTACTCTCCTTTCCTTTTCCTTTATCTAGGAATACCGCCTTTCAGTTTCTTCCCCTCAATGAACTAAGTAGCCGCTAAATTTACGCATGTGGCATTACTCTTTATCACATTAATATCAAAGCACCATTAATTTTTTTGGTCTGCAATCGGATGTGAGCGATAGTTATGTTTCCACTAGGAAATTTTTGGAAATCGTTCTGCGCAAACTTTATTTTCAAGGTTCAAAATGACATTAATATGTAGTATAAGTTAAATTCTTTAGATATTTTAAATTTGCCGTCAGTAGTATTTAATAATTCTATTATCTCTTACTCTGACCAGGTCACGAATTTAGGTGTAATTTTCAGTTCAAATTTATCTTGGGAGTCGCATATCAACAATATATTTAAAAAAGTTTATTTTGCTATTCATTCTTTAAATGCTTTAAAAAACTTTCTCCCCTTCAAAACTAAAATTTCTCTAATACATATGTATCCGTAAACCTATGTATCCGTATTGTCTTTGGCTTGCGCTAGTACGACCATATCTCGAACTTCAGAGGCCAGCTTAAGTTACTTCCTATTCGTCTTAGCAGGAATACTCATATTTTATGTCTACTTTTCAGCATACTGTTTAACCCAGCAGCTCCTCAATACCTTCGTGAACGGTTCTCCTTTTTACATTCCCCTGATTCTCCTTGTCGCAATTCTGTGCGTTCGTTATTGAAGTTTCCTGAATCTCATTCTCAAGCTTATTCTCGCCCTTTAGTGTTCAGGGCGTTAAGTTATGGAATTGACTACCATTCACGTTCATGATAGCCCATCCCTGCCAGTTTTTAAAAAGCGATTAAGTTATTTCTGCGTATCACTATTTGTCTATCTCTTTTAAAAATTTAGTTATTTCTGCGTATATTTTTTTTGTTTTTTTTTATTTCATAGTTTCGTAAGTCATTATTATTTTTTTTGTTTTGATTATCGCATGTGTATTTTAACTTTAAGGTTGATTGTGCACAATATCTGCTGTTTCTTTGTAATCGCTTTATAAGCTGGGTAGGCTGGAAGAAATTTTTTTACCTTAGAGATAAGTATATTTTTTGTACGTTTTTAGTTTTTTTTCTCTGTGAAATCTTATAAGTTGGTGCAATACAATATTAAATAGTAGCGATCGCCTTTTAGTCGAAATTTGCCAATAATTGATCATAGCCCATAGACTGAATATATATAATCTCTTTCAAATTAGACAATGGACCTTAACCATAAACTACGCAGCAGCAGCTTAAGGTGCTCGCTGACCATAAAAAAAAGTATATTATGATATATGTTAAATAAATAGTATTTAGTTTTATTAATTATAACCGAGAAGCAGTTTGGCCGAATAAAACACTTGAATCACGTTTACACGCACGGTATTATTTTTGAGCAGAATAACGCCCTCAAGAAGAGATAGAATTACAATGAATGCAAACATCTTAATCCCACCTATTTATACTATCCTTATTTACAGTACCCGGCGATAAATATTGCACATCGAACTTTGGAAAGAGACAATCGGCTAATTTCGGCTTCGTAAAGCGTTATCTCTGTCCCACACTACCTATGTGACGTTTAGTCAGTCGTTGTTCAAGTACGATAGAGTGCAGTCGCGTCCCGAAAAAAATATATATTTAGAGTTGATAACACCCACAAATTTAAATAATTTAAATTTGTAATATGGCATCTTTCGGAAAAAGAGGGAAACCTTTACGAGGTCAGTCACGTGAAATTATCTACAATGTTTATAAATACTTTGTAAGCGAAGCTGATAGATTTAAAAAAAAAGTAGATGAAAATGTAAGTTGTTATTTTAAGAAGATTCAAGAGCGAGTTGCAAATGCCACTGGAATTTCAAGAAGAACTTTGAACAATATATTAAACGAAGTCAGTACTGAAACACATTCGACTGAAATTAAGTTCAGCACTCCAAAAAAAGGGAGACCAAAAAAGCAATTTCGTTTGGATATGGACGATTTTGATTACGATGTTGTTCGAAGAATGGTGTATGATTTTCACTTACGATTTAATGAACTGCCAACAATAAAATCATTAAAAGCTAAGTTATCTGAAGCTATTAATTACAATGGGTCTGAAAAAACATTGAGAAAAATACTTCATGACATGGGATTTCAGTTCACTAAAATGGAAGATAATCGAAAAATTCTAATGGAAAAGCACGACGTTAGTCTCAAACGAATGGAATACCTTGATAAAATACGCAAATTTCGCGAAACAGGAAAAAATATCGTCTACATGGATGAGTCATATATACATGCATCCCACACTAAAGGGAAATCTTGGAGTGACGATAAGAAAAAAGGAGTAAAAAAGCCAATTTCAAAAGGTCAACGTTTGATAATAGTTCATGCGGGAAATGAAAAAGGCTTTGTACCCGGTGCTTTTTTAACGTATAAATCCACGGACACTACAGGTGACTATCACAATGAAATGAATAACGATAACTATGAGAAATGGCTGGTTAACCAATTAATCCCAAATATACCCAGTGATTCTGTTCTAGTTATCGACAACGCACCCTATCACAACAAGTATGTTGAGAGACCCCCCAACTCAAACACCATTAAACGGGAAATGATCAACTGGTTAAACAGACATGAAATTCCAGTTGATCCAAAATTAACAAAAACCCAGATTTACGCTATTATATGTCAGCACAAGGAGAGGTATACAGAGTTTTCTGTGGACAAAATACTTGCCGAACATGGGCACACTGTGTTGCGATTGCCACCATATCATCCGGATTTTAATCCAATTGAAAATATATGGTCTCAACTGAAAGGCTATGTAGCCTCTAGAAATGTGGGTATGAACTTAACTACAGTAAAAAAACATTATTGACTGAAAAAGTAAACATGATCGGCGCTGAAGAGTGGAAAAAGGTTTGCGATCATGCAATCAAATGTGAGAATGAATATAGAAGCATTCAACACAGTTTAGACAATTACACTGATAGATTAGTAATAAATACGGCTGATAGTGACAGTGATATTGACCTCTTTGAGAGCACAGATAGTGAAATGGAAGTAATTGAGAATTAGAATTATTATTATTTTTATTGCAATGTCTCATTTTAGCAATAGGTATAATGGTGTTTATTATGTACACTAAAGCTGTAATGTTCCAAAATAATTAAATACGTAAACATAATGTAAAAATGTTTTTTTATTTTATTTTACCCCAACCTAAAGCCATCACTTATAGAAAAATTAGTGTATTTTATACAAAGAATAAAAATATCAAAAGAAGCAAATCATACTTGTTTTAACAGCTCCTAATAGGTACCGGACTGTTTGTATTTTGTGCGACAGAGATAAAGCTCTACGAAGCCGAAATTAGCCGATTGTCTCTTTCCAAAGGTCGATGTGCAATATTTATCGCCGGGTACTGTATATTTGTCAAAAAATGGATAGGGCCTGACTTTACAACCGAAACTGCTGAGGTGCCAGTAGCAGATATCTTCTCCGGCATATGCGCGCACACCAGCCCGTGGTTCAATGGAATGTTCCAATTACTACCCCAGTTAGGAGAGGTAGGAATTATCAGCCGGAAAATATATCTCAGTCAAAAAATGTATAAACGGTTAACCCTATGGGTCAATCCTGATACTTACCACTTAATTAAAGCATTTTAAGCTCCAAAGAGTAAAACAATAAGCATCGATTTTTCAGTTCAAACATCTATTTTGTTAAAAATGGCAAATGGTATATTAATTTTTGAAAATGATGATGACATTCAACTTAATTTTTGAGATCTAAAATATTGCTTTAGCAATTCGCAATAATTGATAATAGGTCGAAAAATTTCGATGAATTCGATGAAATGATGCAGTGAATTAATTTCTGTGGAAAGGACGTCGTCGTGAAAATAGTCGAAAAAGGTTCCTAGTCAGTCTTATTAACTAGGGTAACACGGGCTCTCTAATATCGAAGTAAAGCCGGATTAAAGTATAATAGTGTAAAGTACACTATACACAGCATGCCATTACAAAGCAATGCAGATTTTCGCTCAAAATATCCGAAAGTCTTGCATGAGCTGCAAACTGTTGAAAAAGATTCATGCGCATCGCCACGGGCTGCTGTTGTATTATAATTAATCAATACCGTTAATACAAGTACTAGCCAGCCAGGTGTGGCGCAGCTGTGTGATTTATGCGCCTGTCATTGTGAGATAATGACGTCATTATAAACAAAAATGGTCAAATATAAATAAAGATAGTATAAATAGGCGGGGATAAGATGTTTCTGTGTCATTATAACTCTATCGTTTCTTGAGGGCGTTACTCTGCCCAAAAATTATACTGTGCTTTTAAAAGAGATTTAAGTGTTTTATCCAACCAAATTGCTTATCGTTTATAATACGCAATGCTCACAAAGACCTCACACTCCCTACATTACCACAACATTTTGAAGAGCTATCCATATCCTACTTTACTAGACTGGTCGGCCACTCCAACTCGTTGGTGGTAACTGCGGCGACTTCACCATAAATGAAGACCCCGTGCTTAAGTAATAGAGGCCCCAAAATGTACTAACCGAATTGGTGGAATACGGTTCCCAAGTAATTTATCACATGTGCTTAAAATACGTTCTTTTAGTTCGTTATCAGTTCTGGGACTATTACTAAAATAGTAAAATGCAGTGTAAAACATCACCAGTCAACCCGTGTAGTCTCATATCTTTGTATTAAGTTTCTCTTTGAAGATAAATATAAATGTAATCAAACTGCCGGCGAACACGTCACTGCCCATCAAGTAGGGAGCAGCTTTGTTGGATGAATTCATTGGGATTAGATAACCGTTTAAAGGCCATATCTAAAGCTATGTATAGAGACATGGGCGTACCCAGGTTCTGGGCCACGGGGAGGGGGGGAGGGAGGTGGGCTAACTTAACATTTTATGACTATTTGTTTTCTTGTTATAATTTTATCTACAACGGTAGATAGGTAGTAGAGAGGTAAATAAATTCCTGGGGGGCAGCTACCCCTCCCCCCCCTCGGTACACCCATGTATAGAGAATTCCTGATAATCGGAATTCCAATATCCCGATTATGTTTCTAAATGATGAATGAAAATGTTGTAAATTTCCTGATAAACGAAATTAACAAAAATTGTAAACATTTCTTAAAATGTTGCATAAAATGAAATTCACT
Source organism: Apodemia mormo (assembly GCA_036924255.1). NCBI lineage: Eukaryota > Metazoa > Arthropoda > Insecta > Lepidoptera > Riodinidae > Apodemia > Apodemia mormo. The sequence continues at coordinate 12,741,127 of JAUPFN010000008.1, forward strand.
TGTTTAATTTAGCATTTTGTCAGATTATTGTAAGCTAAATTTAAAGTGAAATTTAAATCTTTTATCTATTATCTATTACTAGCGACCTGCCCGCGGTTTCACCCGCGCAGCTTTTGTTCCCGTGGGAATATCGGAAAGGTTTATACACTTAAACCTTCCTCAAGAATCAATCTATCTATTAAAAAAAACCGCATCAAAATCCGTTGCGTAGTTTTAAAGATTTAAGCATACATAGGGACATAAGGACGTAGGGACAGACAGAGAAAGCGACTTTGTTTTATACTATGTACAGTACCCGGCGATAAATATTGCACATCGACCTTTGGAAAGAGACAATCGGCTAATTTCGGCTTCGTAGAGCTTTATCTCTGTCGCACAAAATACAAACAGTCCGGTACCTATTAGGAGCTGTTAAAACAAGTATGATTTGCGTCTTTTGATATTTTTATTCTTTGTATAAAATACACTAATTTTTCTATAAGTGATGGCTTTAGGTTGGGGTAAAATAAAATAAAAAAACATTTTTACATTATGTTTACGTATTTAATTATTTTGGAACATTACAGCTTTAGTGTACATAATAAACACCATTATACCTATTGCTAAAATGAGACATTGCAATAAAAATAATAATAATTCTAATTCTCAATTACTTCCATTTCACTATCTGTGCTCTCAAAGAGGTCAATATCACTGTCACTATCAGCCGTATTTATTACTAATCTATCAGTGTAATTGTCTAAACTGTGTTGAATGCTTCTATATTCATTCTCACATTTGATTGCATGATCGCAAACCTTTTTCCACTCTTCAGCGCCGATCATGTTTACTTTTTCAGTCAATAATGTTTTTTTACTGTAGTTAAGTTCATACCCACATTTCTAGAGGCTACATAGCCTTTCAGTTGAGACCATATATTTTCAATTGGATTAAAATCCGGATGATATGGTGGCAATCGCAACACAGTGTGCCCATGTTCGGCAAGTATTTTGTCCACAGAAAACTCTGTATACCTCTCCTTGTGCTGACATATAATAGCGTAAATCTGGGTTTTTGTTAATTTTGGATCAACTGGAATTTCATGTCTGTTTAACCAGTTGATCATTTCCCGTTTAATGGTGTTTGAGTTGGGGGGTCTCTCAACATACTTGTTGTGACAGGGTGCGTTGTCGATAACTAGAACAGAATCACTAGGTATATTTGGGATTAATTGGTTAACCAGCCATTTCTCATAGTTATCGTTATTCATTTCATTGTGATAGTCACCTGTAGTGTCCGTGGATTTATACGTTAAAAAAGCACCGGGTACAAAGCCTTTTTCATTTCCCGCATGAACTATTATCAAACGTTGACCTTTTGAAATTGGCTTTTTTACTCCTTTTTTCTTATCGTCACTCCAAGATTTCCCTTTAGTGTGGGATGCATGTATATATGACTCATCCATGTAGACGATATTTTTTCCTGTTTCGCGAAATTTGCGTATTTTATCAAGGTATTCCATTCGTTTGAGACTAACGTCGTGCTTTTCCATTAGAATTTTTCGATTATCTTCCATTTTAGTGAACTGAAATCCCATGTCATGAAGTATTTTTCTCAATGTTTTTTCAGACCCATTGTAATTAATAGCTTCAGATAACTTAGCTTTTAATGATTTTATTGTTGGCAGTTCATTAAATCGTAAGTGAAAATCATACACCATTCTTCGAACAACATCGTAATCAAAATCGTCCATATCCAAACGAAATTGCTTTTTTGGTCTCCCTTTTTTTGGAGTGCTGAACTTAATTTCAGTCGAATGTGTTTCAGTACTGACTTCGTTTAATATATTGTTCAAAGTTCTTCTTGAAATTCCAGTGGCATTTGCAACTCGCTCTTGAATCTTCTTAAAATAACAACTTACATTTTCATCTACTTTTTTTTTAAATCTATCAGCTTCGCTTACAAAGTATTTATAAACATTGTAGATAATTTCACGTGACTGACCTCGTAAAGGTTTCCCTCTTTTTCCGAAAGATGCCATATTACAAATTTAAATTATTTAAATTTGTGGGTGTTATCAACTCTAAATATATATTTTTTTCGGGACGCGACTGCACTCTATCGTACTTGAACAACGACTGACTAAACGTCACATAGGTAGTGTGGGACAGAGATAACGCTTTACGAAGCCGAAATTAGCCGATTGTCTCTTTCCAAAGTTCGATGTGCAATATTTATCGCCGGGTACTGTAATGAAGTAGGCAGCGTCACTAGTGAGGCATTTAAAGTTACTATTGTACGCCTCAGCGCCAACTGCCAAGCGTTAGGTTCTACTTTCGCTTTACCGAAATCAACAACTTTCTGAAGAAAAAATGCTTAGCTACTTTCTTTATGTTGGTTGAACTTACTACTATGTATATCAAGAAAAAAAATATGCTCGTTTTCACGTATTTGTACTGATTCACAATTCACAAACTTTTTTTTATTAAATAGCCAACCGCTATTTAATTAAAAATAAATATATTATATAGTCTGTGAATTGTGAAATAGTACAAGTGTTAAAATTTATACATATAATAAAATCGTAGGAACGTCAAAACTGTACATTGAATATTTTTTTAAAAGAATACTTGGGGCGTGATCTACAATCGATATCGAAGCCAAAAATATAGTTTTTAGAACTTTTGTCCGTTTGTCTGTATGTATGTTCGAAGTAAACTCAAAAAGTACTGCATGGATTTACTTACTTCAAATTTTGCATGATTATTACTAACAGGTCGGGTCAACATATAGGCTACATATTATCACGCTATCACCTAAGGGGGAGAAGCTGTGCGGGTAAACGAAGTCCGCGCAGACGAAGTCGTGGGCAACAGCTAGTTTAAAATAAAATAATAATTACGACAGAGTATCACCAAGTGCCGACAATGGGCGAAATGGACCGCACGATGTACTAAGGAGTCTAGCTGTGAGTTCCGTATGTTGCTGTTTGTGAACCAATGAACTTTTACGCGTCTGGCGCGGTAGTTCGTGCTAAACCTTTTTATTGGCAAACTAGCTGTTGCCCGCGACTTCGTTCGCGCGAACTTCGTTTACTCCGCACTGCTCCTCCCCCGTAGGTGATAGCGTAATGATAGGTAGCCTATATGTTGACCCGACCTGTTAGTAATGTTCATGCAAAATTTGAAGTAAATCCATGCAGTACTTTTTGAGTTTACCCCGGGCATACATTGACTTTCCTACGATTTTATTATATGTATAGATTAGGTCAACATTTAAGTAAGTACTTGTTTTCTTACATACTCTATGTCATAGTCAGAATCGTGAATGGAACACCCTTTTTCAATATGTACAATATTTTACCAGTTAACCTGTATGTAAATATTTTTTAGTTTGGATTCTGTTTTGTTTGAAATCAGGTTTGTACTCGTATTTTCTTACATATAAAAAATTTAGTGCCACATGTAGAGACTATTATAAAAATTATTTTTTGTAATTTTCCAAACTATTTATTTAAGAATGTCACTAAGAAAAACTTTTCATAAAATGGCGGCTGTATTTCTGATTTTGTCTATATCTAAGGAGAGACACTTTGAGAATTTTTTTTCATTTACTCCGTACCAAGGAACTTATATACGATAACTGGAATTACTACGAAGCAATATTTGAAAAATAAAAATGTACTTTATTTCGTTCCTAATAAAGTTGACATTTGTTTCTTACATAACAGAGGGGAAAAACTTTTTGAGCAAGACAACGACCTGAGTGGATGTTGTCCCTTTCTTGCAATTGCCAGTGTAAATAAAACTATCTAGATGGTAGATTTTTACATATTCGGTGGTCGTTAAATCCTTTTTATTCATTCACGTCGATAAATAAATTAGCATAAAATGAATTGTAATTACATAGTGAGTTCTAAAATGTGCTTATTTTAATTATTACGTAATTACTTATGCAATGCAAAAACAAAATGCAGTACGCTGCACCAAGGTTAAAATTAACTTGATATTTGTTTTGAGAGTTTAAAAAGTTACAGATATAAGTTTGCTTATTTAAAGTTTACTTATTTAAAGCTTATTTTGAGAGTTTAAAAAGTTACAGATATAAGTTTGCTTATTTAAAGTTTACTTATTTAAAGCTTATTTTGAGAGTTTAAAAAGTTACAGATATAAGTTTGCTTATTTAAAGTTTACTTATTTAAAGCTTATTTTGAGAGTTTAAAAAGTTACAGATATAAGTTTGCTTATTTAAAGTTTACTTATTTAAAGCTTATTTTGAGAGTTTAAAAAGTTACAGATATGAGTTTGCTTATTTAAAGTTTACTTATTTAAAGCTTATTTTGAGAGTTTAAGAAGTTACAGATATAACTTTGCTTATTTAAAGTTTACTTATTTAAAGCTTATTTTGAGAGTTTAAAAAGTTACAGATATAAGTTTGCTTATTTAAAGAGGTTGAAGTTCAATTCTTCTAATTTTAATTTCTTTCTTTTTTCAATTTTTTTATTTTTTAACATTTAATTATTTTGTCTCCATAAAATAAATAAAAACTGATTTTGTTATGGTGTACTTTTAATCAATTGTGCACAATTTAGAGATTCTGAGAATCGAGATCATCTGACCTATCCAACCTTGAAATCTCAGTAGAAGTATCTCTGTACTATCTTATCTTTAGTAAAGAATATTACGTCCTGAAGATGCTTTAAATAGCGAAATCGGTCGACGAAATTACATAAATTAGAGTATAATTATAGTGAAATACAAGTACAAGTGTTTTGTTACTTTTTTTTTATATCATAAGACAGCAAACAAGCAAATGGGTCTCCTGATGGATAGAGTCAACCATCGCCTACAAACATCAAAGGTGTTAATGGTGCACTGCTACCTTGTGGCGATGTCTAATGCCACATGTATATGTTTACCGGCTACATTACTCTCCAAACCGGAACACAACAGTGACAAGCACTGACGCTATTGCGGCAGGAATAGGTAAGGCGGTGGTACCAGACCCGGGCGAGACAATGCAGAACTGTACCACTTAGTAGCCACGATGGTAGTGACTCGTATAGCCAATCGGTCGCCTTTTACGACCTGCCAGGCAGAACGGCAGTTGGCCTATTCTTCAAAGGAGCCTGGGACCAACACGGGTGTTGTAACTAGTTTCAACTTAAAAGCTAACGTTTAAAAAATACCTCTGAAGTGATTTTATTTCATCGGTAAGTATTACAACTCTGTATTTCAGGGTGTAAATACAAGTGACATTGACAATCTATGAAATTGCCTTGAAAGGCGTATTCAGTTTAACTCATTTACACATGACATTCTTACTAACTACCAAAAAGTATATAAATATATATATATATATATATATATATATATATATATATATATATATATATATATATATATATATATATATATATATATCTTTTGGCAATCAGAGTAAAATGTCTAGGCATATAGTGCGCTTCTAGAATGCCTTAGCTAAACTACATACAAACACTAGTGTAATAGCAACTTGTCTTTATTTTGATTCAAATGCTGTTCCTGTAGTTTTCTTTGCATTTATTTCGGAGGTTCTAGCAAACATTCGTGAGACAAGTATTTGTTTGGGCGCTGTTACGATTCTAGTTTGCTCTATGTTACGCCATTATTTTTGTTTGTCTCGAAAATAAGAGAATCAAAGGATTATTGTATTGTTGATTTACATTTAAAACTTGGATTGCCCTTTAAGAAAAAGGGTTTTATATTATAGAAAGGTTTTAAGTAAAAGGGTTTTTAAAATATTATAAAACAGCAATTGAGTTAATGGCTCCCCTGAAGAAATGAGAAAAACCTCGTTCATAGACATCAAGAGGTTTTTGTTTTTTAATTCTTTCCATTTTTGATTTAAGTGTCTCTTTAAAAAGGGTATAACTGGAAATTTTTTTTAGAACTTAATACTTTTGATTAATTTCGATGCGAGTTTAAAAACAACTTATATACCTTGGGCACCCGCTGAAGTCGCAGCTCAGTGTCTTACGTAGTATTGTATACTCTTTGGCTCAGTGTACATTAAAAGGTTGTCATTGTTGATTGTGTGTGGCTTGCAAAAATTACGGCACATAAAGCTATTACCCTTAATAATATTAAACTTCTTACGAGAGAAGTCACTGATTTTTATTATTCTTGGGTCGTCATCAATTGAATCTATAGCAAAATTATTAACATTATCTATTGATACATGCATTTCATTTTCGAATTCGTTTCGTTAATCGCCTCTGTAGTCTAGTTGTTCGGTGTCGCTGTTGACCACACGAGGTACCAGGTTCGATTTCCGGATCGGGCAATTCAATTGTGTTTTTCAGTTTTCTGATGAAAACAAAGTTGCCTGATATTGGATAAGTGCCTGTTTGGCGATAGACTTGCCACCTATCACATTATGGGACTTAAGTATCTTCGGTTAATCGTCGGTGCGCTGATTGTACCTCAGCTTATGTGTTCGGGGATACGGGCGAGAAGATACTTACTTTATTCATTTCGTTTTTTAATTTAATTATTTATGACCGTCCCATTAGTCAAATGGTTAGCAAACCCTGACTACAAAATCAATGTGGCTCGGGTGCGATTTCCGACAGGGACAAACATTTTTGTAACGGGTGTAATGCTTGTATTTCAGGGTTTAGGTGTTTTTTAAAGTATATTTTAATATTTATATAATATCTGTATTTCTATGTATTATCGTTGATTAACACCCATATCACAATCTAAAAGATAAATTCGTGTAAAGTGTCCAACGATTACTTATTTATCTATTTACTCTTGATTAAAATACTTAGCCTTGATGTAAAACCATGAAAGTTACATACACATGAAATTCATTGTTCAACCCGAAGAAAAATAGCGAAGTATTTTTGAAACAAAATGTCTTGAAAATGTGTATTTCGTACCGGATCGCTCCTGTTTGCCTTTGTACTCGTAACGTTGTCTGGTAAGACGGGGAAAACCTCCGAGATTTGTGCCATAAAGCCTCCTGTCACCCGAAAACAACGGATATATGAGATAGCATCGCTGGCTACAGATAGGATATAACGCGTCGCTTATGATGAAACCCTGTTTCCATTTCACGATGTTACTCATACATTATATTGATTTCTGTTTTCGGTTCAGTTTATATTTTATAAAATAGTAAAAGCCTCTTCATCACTTGTTCTTAGAATCAACGCCATTAAAAAATAATCATTCGTTCATTCTAAACTGAAATTACTACTATAATATAATGTAAACAATATCACCGTTTTTACCTTATAATTATATCACTGGACAAATTACACAAAATATTAATTTAGCCCCAATGTAAGCAAGTTATTTGCTTGGTTATGGGTGTTATTCAACGATACGTAAAAAAACATATATAAATACTGTTACATACATAATGCACACCAAGAAATATAAACATCTATGCTCATCACAGAAATGTTTATCCCTGTTGGGAATCGAACCCAAGCTTTATCGATTCGTAGTTAGGTTTGTTAACCACTCGACCAATTAGGCGGTGAATTTATAGAATTTATAAAAACAATTTGGGGTCGTATTCTACTATTTATTTATGTATTCAGAATAATAATAGCATTTAAGTACATACAGCATTAAATTGTAGTAAATTACAGATTTAAGCCAACTAGCGATCGCCTGTGGCCGAAATTTGACTATAGAATTAATAAAATCTCTTTTAATTTTGACAACATACTTTAAACAACAAGAAAATAGCATATCTACATATACTTTTAAATATATACAAGGAAATGCACAGTTTAAAAATTTGAGTCATCTATATTAATATTATAAATGCGAAAGTTTGGATGTTTGCCGTTTGGATGGTTGTTTGGATAGATGTTTGGATGGATGTTTGTTACTCAATCACGCAAAAACTACTGAACGGATTTGAATGAAATTTGGCACATAGATCGATAATGACCTGGAATAGCACATAGGCTACTTTTTATCCCGGAAAAAAACTTTTATAATGCAGCGGGCTGCACGCTGCAGCTAGTTGGCTAATGTTTGTTCTTTTACAATTAAAATATGCTGTTACATTTTAACTACAACTAATATCTTTAGGCTATTCGTCCTTGTAAAACTTTGTCGTAGTATATGTAGGTAGGTACAAGGTTGAATTTCTTTGTGAATTTCTAACGAACTTTTCGTCGCGTTCCAACTATTATTATTTAATTATTAATTCAATGTCTATGCCTTCGATAACTAGTATTTTAACAGTTATTATTTGTAAAACGATATAAAAAAGACAAGCTAAGGATCGCTTTCACCGAATCCTTTTAGTATGTGCTCGCCACAGAACACTTATAGTCTCTACGAGAGGTGCTCGCGCTTCCGATCCATAGTAGTAACAATATTGTTGAATGTTCAATAAAAACAAAAAACGCTGGTAAAAAGTGTTGGCCCTTCGACCAACTTTGGAAAAGGTTTCTTGTTTTTTTCGGAATAAAAATAATTGCTTCGTGTTTAGTTTTATATTATATTGCAGCCTACAAATGTACAATTTGGTTTTTAGATGTTTATATTGCGAATATATACGGTAAACTCGTCGTTCGTAAAAGCCGAATATTTGAAGTCGTCATACATTTCTTTCATTGGCCGAAATACGTCATCAGGATGTATCGTCTATTGGTTGGCCAATCGCCCACGACGTGATATGCGACGACCTCCGTTGGCTGAGTGATGAATCGCGAACAAAAAGTTTAATTGAAAAAGTATTTCTGATTTAGGAATAACTTAACGAAGTTTTATGTTCATGGGGTAGTACTTCACAATATAATAATATAATTATTTTTTGTTGTTTCTTATTGTCAGAATAAGGTTTTTGTACAAGAAAGTTTTTATAGCATACGACTTAGCATTAAAAATAATACGAGATTTTTTGTATGTCTCATAATATATATGAACAGTGGATGAGTGAGTATGTAAGACAAAAGATAGTACTTTTTGTCTTATTATAAATTTGTTTCACGTTTTTATTACGTACACAACTTTTGTGAAGTCGAGGCGGACTACCAGTAATAAATAAATATCACTGATTTAAAACTTTAAAAACAACAAAGAAAAATATCGACACGCAGGGATTGAACCTGCGAGTGTCTCCCTAAAGCTAAAGTTTTTTTTGTTGTTTTTAAAGTTTTTCCAGTTTTCCCAAGCACGGGATGAGTGCTAAAACTTATGAGTGATAAAAATTTTAAGACTATATTTTTATCTTATTATATATCTATAATCGTAGATGGTAGAGAGGTAAACAAATTCCAGGGTGTGGGCAGGTGCCCCTCCCTGCCCCCTCCCCTCGGTACGCCCATGCATGTATATTATTTTCTTTACGGCTAAGGTCTGTTTTAAAATTTAGAAGAGATTTTATTGTTTCGATCACAGGATGATCGCTAGTGTAAATTTGTAAATTGCGTGTTGGGCCACGCGCAATATAGGGTTAAGAAGTTACCCATCACAATAATATGAATATTTAACCTATTTAACGTCAATAACGTATATATCCGCACCACGCCTGTAAAAACTTCTTCATCTACATTTTATAAGTTAAACGACTAATACTAAAAAAAATTGGAAGCCCTTCTAAGCCGTGATAATTTTATATTTACTACTATTGTGAATTATCTCTCACCTGAAAAACCAACCGCTCAGGTAGCTGGCATAGGGTGGGGATACTTGGACTCTAACAGAAATTAACATTTTAAATATATCGAGCCTCGTTTCGATTTCCTTATCGAGCTTAATCGAAACATTGTTTTCACAAACCTATAATATTCCTTAAAAATCTATTCAGCGATTCCTCACATTATGAGGTACCTATACGAGAAAAAATCTTCAATTTACATGTAGAAATGCTACCCTAAAAAATATTATTCTAGATTTTATGTTACTACTTTGTTACGGTGACTACTATTTATATTCGGGCCAAATGATTACTTTCTAGTACTAAGGATCGTTGAGCTAGAATGTGGACGGATGTACGCCGCGGTGTCAGGCGCACCGGACGCACATAGCGAAACTTTTTAAAGGGTTCCTTGTTTACTTCAGAATGTATAAATGAATCGTCGAAATGTTTGTAGGTACGCGCATAAATTTGGAATAAATGCACCCAATAGTATAATTATTTTTTGTTGTTTCTTATTGTCAGAATAAGGTTTTTGTACAAGAAAGTTTTTATAGCATACGACTTAGCATTAAAAATAATACGAGATTTTTTGTATGTCTCATAATATATATGAACAGTGGATGAGTGAGTATGTAAGACAAAAGATAGTACTTTTTATCTTATTATAAATTTGTTTCACGTTTTTATTACGTACACAACTTTTGTGAAGTCGAGGCGGACTACCAGTAATAAATAAATATCACTGATTTAAAACTTTAAAAACAACAAAGAAAAATATCGACACGCAGGGATTGAACCTGCGAGTGTCTCCCTAAAGCTAAAGTTTTTTTTGTTGTTTTTAAAGTTTTTCCAGTTTTCCCAAGCACGGGATGAGTGCTAAAACACAAAAATAATCACTGATTTAACCCCAAAGTAAACATATTATTTGCCTGTACGTGGGTGTAAGTCAACGATACTAATACCCAAAAATACATGTCACAGCCAAATTCTATAATTCATGTGTATACAAATGGCATTGTCAGATTGCAAAGATAAATATGTTTTAGAAAATGCTTTACGCTGAATGTAAAATGTCGTCATTGTATAATATGCATGACATTTACCGCTGACGTTAACAAATTGCCGCGACGTATTGTTGAAATTACTTGTTATGTAAACGGTTGATTTGTATAGAACTAAAACATTAATCGGGCTCTTAACATAAAAATAAGTAGCTGTGTTTGATTGCCTTTAGGTCCCACACCTGGAGAAAGAGCCTCCGTCGACCGTCGTCAACGTAATAGTTTATAACTGACATTGTCGCAATTTATGTCATCAACAATTTGCCTTCGGTATTTTGTATCAAACGAAATCCAGTTCACTTTCATAAGAATATATGTGTAAGATCACGCCGCTCTCGCCGCCGCGCCGCAGATTGCCAAGATACAGTTTGTGCCCCTACGTTTTTAAAATGACGACACCGTTTGCATAACGACGAGACATACAAATTGACTGCACACAGATAGAAATGTTGTAATATATTTATTAAACATCCAAACCCAGAAATGCAAACATCTATGCTCATCACAAAAATGTTGTCGAACGAAATGTCCCTGTCGGGAATTGAACTCGAGCTCTTATTGATGCGTAGTCAGTCAGCCACTAACCACTCCACCAACAGGGCGGTTATATCACCGAGCATAGTCAATTTTACATATTCGTGAAATACCCTTTTTTATCATATAATAAAAAACAATCGCATGGTTCTTATGGGAAAGAGATGACCGTTGCCTATAGATACCAAATTATATAATGGTGCATTGGTTCCCCCGTGTTGATCCCGGCTCCTTTGAAAAATAGATAAACTATCGTTCTGTCAGGCAGGTCGTGACTTACTGTTATTAACCCGTACGGCTACGTGCGGTTGTATGCTAGAGGACCTTCAATAAAAGAGCTTGCTCATTTTTAAATGCAAGAAAACGCAACTGCTATAACGTGAATAGCGTCACAAATGGCATTAACGCCCGTTAAATTGGAACGCGTAAGCTTCGGCATCGATGGGCGTTCCGATATGCTTCCGGAGCTTCCCTTCTTACCCCTCACCGTTGGTATATGAAGGTCTGTGGTCCTCCATGGCTCGCCCTTTTTACGAACAATGACCACGGCATTGCTTTTGGCTGCGCGGCCTTAGGGAGGCCCTAGGCGGCTTTAGCGCCAGCGCGTGGCAGCTAAACCGCAAACGCAAGGATGCTTGGCCCCCCCCTTAACGAGTACTGCCGGGCTGAGTTACAGCGCCGAACTTCCTGCCACCGTCCCGCCAAAATATGAGCTGCCGCCAGTTTGCGTCATGGTTCTTTATCAACGTTTTCGACTCTTAAAGTTTTCCAACCGTTTAAAAGTTTTCTAATCATTTGAAGATTTCCACTCGTTTAAGGTTTTCCAATCGTTTAACGTTTTTCACTCGAAATCGAGTGAAAAACGATTAAAAAATCTTTTCCAATATTTTCAAAAATTTTCTGTTTTAACAAAATAATTGTCGAACACCTCAACGAGAGAACGAACGTTTATCATATTTTACACACCGCTCTACGATATGAGCGGTGTGTAAAATATGATAAACGTTCGTTTATTATTGTAACTGAGATCAATACTGAAAAATAATGTAATACTGCTTTTAACTTAATTAATTTGAAAACTTTTTAACCGAATATTTAAAATTATAAGTCTTTGTAACTCTTGAAATTGAATTATACTCCTTACAGAGACTTACCGAAGAAACTCTTTACAAAAATAAAATAAAGGATATTTGGTGAATTTTATACCTTTCTTTGAGCACTTTCGTTGCTTCAGTGTCATTTCAGAACTGACATATATAAGGGTTCGCGGAAAGTGACAAAGTTTTGTTGGTTGAAAATTAATTTCCTGAGTTTTATCTCTAACTAGCGACCTACCCGCGGTTTCAGCCGCGTAGCTTTTGTTCCCGTGGGAATATCGGAAATGTTTATATACTAAAACCTTCCTTAAGAATTAATCTATATATTAAAAAAACCGCATCAAAAGCTGCTTAAAGATTTAAGCATACATAGGGACAGACAGAAAAAGCGACTTTGTTTTATACTATGTAGTGAAATATTAATTGTACTTAGATTGTAAAACAGAATTTTCTATCAGAGGCGAAATTAAAAAAAAAATGTTAAATAAATAGTATTGCTGGATATATTATACGGTTCTATGTACATTAATTAGGTTTTAATTCCAATTATGAAGGAGATTGAAGAAATCGATCTCAAAGTGCTATAAATATAGCGTCAACTGAAATTATCAAATTAATTATAATACCCATATTAGAATTCAACGGACATTTTTTATTAGCAAGTAAAGTTTAAAAGGATTTAGTCGGAAAGTCATGACACTAATCAAACTTTCACGCTTTTTCTTATTTTTAAATCAAGCAAATATTTTTCTTTTCTGCCATAAAGTTAACACTTTATTTAATTTATGATCAACCAAACAAATTAGAAAAATGTCGGATAGGTAAGATGCAAATTTTTAAACTATTGTATAAAATGCAACAAAAATGAAAATTTTCATTACTATAGTCAAAACTTGCAACATGTAAGCTATAATATATGACGGCGTCCGCGTCGTCAAATGCAAGAATATTGTAAAGCGTAAACAACAAATGCACGGCCTGGGCCGGCAAGCGCATCATTCGATATCCCTACTACTCAACTTGTTTTGCTACCTGTATAAAAGGCTCTGAGCGCCCGCCGATAAGGCAGTCTAGGCTCTGGCGTGGCTCGGTACACTTGTTGTATCTTGCTAGTAGCTTATCCTTGACTCTTGGATAATTAATTTGTGCAAACAAGTTAATTATTATTGTCAACTATAAATTAGTCGCAGTACAATTTATAATTGACTATCTATTGCTTAAATTATGACTTATTTGTAGTAACTAGTAAGGAATAATTATAGTTTACATTGTTAATGAGAACTAGTAATTAATAATGGAAAGTTGATCAAAATATAAAGAGCTGTTATATCACCACATCCGCATTTTATTTATCATATCTGACCCACTTCCTACATATATATAACTAGCTACTCTTAGTATCGTCTCAAAGAAATGAAAAACCAAGTGTCATCTGTTTAATGTATGAACCAGTAACAATATTTTTTTGCTGTAAACAAACGTTGTTATTTATGTAGTATTGTATACTCTTTGGTTGTTCGTCTTTTTAATATAAAGTGGTTAAAATAAAATAATCTCTGTGGTGCTGCAGATCGATATTACTGAAGGGTCATAGTGGTAGAACCAGCGGGCCAACTACTGTCAGGGTGACGTCATAATTATGGAGGTTATTGACCAGGATGTGGAAAAGAAGATTTCTCCACCAGGCAATGTGTACTGAAGTCCATTTGAGAAGCGTTGAAACTTGTATAATATAGTGTGTATAAAATAAATAATTGTGATATCGCGATTTAGGATTTTATTTTTGAATTTCATTATTTTCCCTTTTTTTCTTGTAATGCTTGTAGATTGCTTGAACCGCTACGTTTTCATGATGAGAGATACAAAAAACGTATTAAATCTATGTTAACGATATAGTATAATGGCAATAAATAAATAGAAACTAACTGAGGAATCTAATAATTGTGAATTCAAGTAATATTAATCTCTAAAGGTTTTTCGTGAATTTTAGCATTTAAAATATGTCCGCGATACAATTTACATTTCAGAAAAAAATAATTGCTATGTATGGACCCTTATCATTCTTCTTTCTTTCATACCTACATGAGATTGAAAATGTAAATATAAAAAAATATAAAATAAAAACGTATCTTCACGCCCGTATCTCCAAAGAGGTAGGCTGGTTGTACACCAGTGCACCAACGATTAGCCGAAGATACTTAGTACCACAATATGTGATAGGCGACAAGTCTATCGCCAATCAGGCGCTTTTCAATCCCGGGCTTAGTCATTTTTATCAGAAAACGGAAAAAACACATTTTTGAATTGCCCGACCCGGGAATCGAACCACGGACCTCATGTAGTCAACACCGATACCGGATCACCACACCACAGTAAAAATAAAATATTTAATAATTGTTTTCAAACTAATGTTATGTAAAATTACGAAAATTATTTTATAAGCTTTTATTTAATAAATAAATACATAAATATCACTGGAGAACTTACACGAATTGATCTTACCACTCGACTTACAGGCCGGTTAATTTTCATTGTTCGTATCTGATGGTGTTTAAATTTTTCATAGGCAGATACATTATTTAAACAGTAAAACACAATTTAACTGACAAAAAATGGTATTCTCTGAGAATTGCACTCTTCATTCACCGCCCACTTTGTAGAGAAGTACACTTTACGACAGCAAGGTGTCTTTTATCATTTAAGAACACTTGCGTCGGCTTTTGACTCACTCTTAATTACTCAAAATAGTTCAGTCGGTGGTACAGTATTTAGATTTTAAGATCGTGAAATGTTTTTTTTAATCGCTGAAAAAATGGAGGTTATTATTTTGACATGAACGGGTATGTTTGTATGCATGTATATATGTATATATATATATATATATATATATATATATATATATATGTATGTATGTATATATATATATGTATGTATATATATATGTATGTATATATATGTATGTATATATATATGTATGTATATATATGTATGTATATATATATGTATGTATATATATGTATGTATATATATATATATATATATATATATATATATAAAGAAATACAAACAACTGTGCTCATTACACAAATGTGTGATGAGTACAGATGTTTGCCTGTCCCTGCCGGGAATCGAACCCGGACCCCATTGATTGCGTAATTAGGGTCGCTAACCACTCGACCAACGGGGCAGTCAAATTACATTAAATTAATAAAAAAACAAAACACTCTACATTCATTATTATATACTCTTGTGTATGATCGAAATTCGACCATGCGTCCACCGCTACTTACTATAAATACGTACCTAGGTAGTATTATTTCTAGAAAAGGTAACAAAAATACATCCGACAAAGCCTTTGTGTGTTGTTATCTATAAACACTCACTAAATCTTATCGTCCCAGGTAAGCCCCGTGAAATTGTCTTCATATAGAATTTTTGTTTCAAGTGTCGTTGCCTTATTTTAAGGATACATATTAAGACGAATCACTCATGATAGATAGTTTTTATAACGTAAGACAAAAGATGGCCGCAGATGGCTCTATTCATCGCGTATCGACACCAAAGAAGACCTTTGAAATTAATGTTAAATATATGTCGCAGGCAAAATTCTATGATTCGTCTGTTTACAAATGGCGTCGCCAGATTACAAAGATAAATATGTGTTAGAAATGTCTTACGCCAAATGTAAAATGTCATTATATAATATACGTGACATTTACCCCCACCGTTTACAAATGACCGCGGCATTTTTTGTTGAAATTGATGTTATTTAAGCAGTTTTTTAAGAAAAACTATTTGTTATAACACATATCAGAATATTCATCATATGTCAAAGACTGTGGCCGGACTAGCTACATAATTGAACAAAATTGGATCGATAGAAAATAATTGCGAAGATTGGTCTAAAATCACCATTAAACGGTTCTATATCTTTTTTTTGACGTATGGGTCTGCAATTAAAAACATGAAGTCATCATATTCATACCTAAACCGCCAGTGAATCATATTTCACAAATAATCTACCTACATTTTTATTTTCAATTTGAATTCTTATTTATTATAAGAGCTGGTCGCCCAGTTACACTGATCGTGGGCTCTCGTTTACTTCGATAGAAATAGAGTGCGCGTTTTTGGTGTTGACAGCGCCTTAAGAACTAGAACTTCACCTGACTCTTATATAAGTATGAAATAGGTTTGTTAGGTTCCCTTTAGGCCCCATACCTAGACAAAAAGCGCAACGGGGCTCCGTCAACCGTCGCCGACGTTGGAGTTTATAACTGACATTGACGGAATTTATTTATTTATTTAGCTTTATTGTACACCTTAAATAAATTTGTACAAAAGGCGGACATAATGCCTATTGGCATTCTCCTCCAGTCAACCTTTGGGGAAATAGAAAGTATGTAAACGGTGTCTCAGAAAATATATGACGAATTAAGGAAGGAATTTATACGACACTTACACACACTAAAGTTATGTCGGCTGGAACAGGTAAGACAGTCCACCGCAATGGCACCGTTCGCAGGCAACTCATCATCGCAGAATTTACCATTTAAAAATCACCATGGTCGTGACAGTTTTAGATTTCCTTGCTTTTTACAAGCTGATTAGCACAAAAGTTTCACAGGACCAAAGTTAACGCGCAGCAAGCGCTCCCCTTGTTGCTCCCGGGCTCCTTTATAGAATAGGCCAACTGCCATTCTGCAAGACAGTTCGTAAAAGGCTACCGATTGGCTATGTAAGTCACTATCATCGTGGCTACTAGGTGGTAGAATTCTGCATTGTCTCGCCCGGGTTTGGTACCACCGCCTTGCCTATTCCTGCCGTAATAGCGTCAGTGCTTGTCGCTGTCGTGTTCCGGTTTGCAGGGTAACTTATGGATGTTTTTTTTTACTGTCGATAGGGAAGCGCTTGACCACGATCTCGCCTGATGGTAAGCTGAGGTGCGGCCTAAGATGGAACGCGCTTCCCTAAAAGGTACCTGTTCACTCTTCTCTTGAATCCCCAGGTTGTACCTGTCGGAGAATACAGACTCAGGTAGCATATTCCAGTCCCTTGCGGTTCGGATCAAGAATGTCGAATCGAACCGCTTTGTTCGGGTACGTGGAACGAACGATCGATAGAAAAACGGGGATAAGACAAGATGTGGTATAAGACCTTTCTACAAGATAGCAACGCGCCATTAATATCTTTGGTGTCTATAAGCGATGTTTGTCTCTATCCATCAGGAGATGGATAGAGACAAACATCGCTTATAGACACCAAACCAAACCTGCTTGTTTGCTATTTTATGATATAAAAAAGCAAACATACCGAAGGAGTGTTAGGTATCCCAGAAACTCATGCTTAACTCTCAACTGTTGTATAGGCAGCATTGTTACTGATTTTGTAAGTGGTCAATATCTTAATTCAAGACTACGATTTTGACGAAATTTTGTATTAAATACTTTTATTATTAAAACTAATCTTTGTATCATCTCCGAGATAATCCGTTTTCATCTAAAAAAAATATTATTGGAGCGAAGCTCGGTCACCGAAATAGCTTATATTTAATCAGAATGTAATTATAAATATATTTATATATAAATATATTTTCTGAACAAATCTTATCGCTCAAGTAGTTTTAGTTAATTTTGTTCACTCCACTACTTAGATATTTTAAAAAAATAAATAGGTTATAACCACTCAATCAATGTTTTTATTGGACGAAAATTGAATTTAAGAGGTTTGCGTTAGGAGGAATTGCTTGTTGCGGTATTGTAACCGAATTTCCAAGATTGAGAACGAAAAATGCTTCGCGCGTCGACAACGGGTTTGTTAGCACACACTCGTGAATGAAGAAAAATGTCTCAGCTTAAGCCTTTCCACTCTCGGAGCGTGCCTGTAAATAGAGATTTATTAAAACGGGACACAGAAATTCGCAATGACTCCCTACATTTACATGTTTCCTTTATTTACTTCATAAAATAACGCGACATTTCATTTTCATAATTCGGCAATAGCTATTTATAAAGTTCACGAGTAATAAAGGAGGAAATTTTGAAAAGTAACGATTCAAACGTTAATAACGTTACCTACATTTCTTTTTAGCATATACTAACTTACACCGTATTGGTAAAGCCCCATTTTATTTATTTATATTTTATTGTACACAAATAAAGTTAAAAAAATATTAAATAAAATGTTTTATTATATAATCTATATCTATATTAATATTATAAATGCGAAAGTTTGGATGTTTGGATGGATGTTTGTTACTCAATCACGCAAAAACTACTGAACGGATTTGAATGAAACTTGGCACACAGGTAGATGATGATCTGAAATAACACACAGGCTATATTACACACAGGCTATATTTTATCCCGGAAAAATTAGGTGATCCCGCGGGATTCACCAAAAACTTATAATGCAGCGGGCTGCACGCAGCAGCTAGTATTATATAAATATACAAAAGGCGAGATTATCTCGTAGTAAAATTTCTTCCAGCTACGCCGTACGAAGAAGACAGTGAACAAAAATAAAAATTGTGCTGTGACATATACATATATCTTATATCAATCTACTAAAAAACCGTCAAAACTAAACATAATTGTGGCCTTAAAGCTACAAAGCTGAAAGAGAGAGTGAGAGCGGAAAACATAAAAGATAAATTACAAACTCTAAACATAAAAAAAGAAAAAATACTCTTTATATACATTTTTGAAGAACAGATCAACTGTCTTATTGCTACGCGTCTCGTAAAGGCGAGAAAAGGCTAAAATGTATTGCTAGCATAGTGACTACTTACCTACTAAGTAGTACGTTCTGTCAGGTCTCGACTGCGTTTAATATCACGGATTTACCTATTTCGGCTGCAATAACGATGTTTTTTTATTAGAAAAGGTCTTGCAATTGCATTGGCAGCCTTTTAAGATTGAGTAAGTTTTTTTTTCATTTTGTTGAAATGCACAGTTGTGGATTTCCAGACATCGAGATGGTAAGGGTGGAACTTAAAATTTTGATGCGATGTGCGATAATAGAATATGGCGGCAGGAATTAATCCAAATAATTCATCGGAACACTCCCATGATAAATACGAACGTCTCTGCACAATGCCAAAGAGTCAATCCGTTTCAAAATAGCTTGGTCGTCAACGATTCGAACCGTTCTACGCTGAATGCGATCAAGAAGAGGCTGGCACTAAGGAGGTTCGGTCCAGAGATGAATTGAGAGCTCCATGTGAGCCCGAATTTTTTCTTAATAAAGTTGAAGGCGATGGGCCGGCAAGAAGTACTGTCTCGCTCTGCTGAACATATCGAACTTTTTTGAACGTGGATAAGTAATATATTATTTTTAAGTTGCCCTAATATTTTGGAATAGAGGGTGGAATATTGTACAAAACTCCTTTCATTGACGACATGTTATTTTACTCACTTGTCACGGCAGGTCAGCAAGTACGAGATACGTAAAGTTAAATTACACATCCTGAGACAGCATAACTCGTGTAACTTAGAAGATATAATTACCTTGGAGTAGCGGCATCACGTGACATGTATAATATTATTCCATATTTTTGTTGTTTATAAGATAATTGAGGAAATGTTTTTAAGACGAAAATGTGAGAATATAAATAAGAGATACTGTTACATTAATATAATATAACAGCCATTGTTTGTGCCCACCTATAGAGGAAAATTCCGTTTTGATCGAAACACCTAGTTAGATTCGGTTACTAAAACTAAAATTACGACATGGAAGAGGATTTTAATACAGGTTATTGTATAAGCAAAACAGTAACATCAAAGTAAATCGATTTGTAGAATTGTCGTCATTGTTTCGGGTCCTTTCTGACCAATAAAGCTAAGCCTTTCTTCCAGCCAGTTCGTAAAGTATGTGCGAAGGCTGAAACGAATTCCGAATGAATAACAGACGATTGTGATACAAAAATATTGTTACTATTAGATGATAGAATTATCTTTCAAGTTGATAACACGACCTTGCCTAATCCTGCCACAATAATTTGTTTAAGCTGTAGAGTAGTCAGTAAGCGTAGGCATATGATATTATATCTACTCTTGTCAGGACACAATGTGTACCTATGGATTTTTATCATTGTCAGTGTTATTAATAGCACATAATACTGGAGAGCAACAAAAGTCAATCTACATACAAGTAATATTAAAGCAACGCACACATAGACACATCTCACGGACGCGATATCTCGGAACTAACTGTCCCGAACCAGTCCAACCTTTAAGATATCTAAAAGCAAAATTCTTTATGTTCTGGATATCACGGAAGAAAACTTTTGTTTATGCTCAGAAATAAATGGTGTATTTTTTTTATATTTTCTATTATAAGACGCTAGTCAGCTATTGTGATGTATGAGAGTTCGGCGATGTTTTTTCATGCTCCACCATTCACGCAATTGTCTTAAAAACGGAACTTTTTCGGTCACGTAGTAATTTAAAGATTAATTATTTATTTTTATTTCTTTATCTTTTGATTCCTTAACGTAACTTTATCTACCAGTATAAATAGCGAAAATGTCAAAGATATCATAGGAATAAGACAGATGATATTGTCATATCACGTACCTATATGTACAGTGAAGCAGGTGTGCGACAAGTGCAACCCTATTTCTCACCGTTATTAAATTCCATGAGCTTTTGGCGTCGTCAGGTCGATGCCACTGAAAAGCATAGCAGCAATAAAGTATACCAGCGTGCGAGCTATTGCCAGGGTCACGTTATAACTCTGGAGGTTGATAGCGTCACAATCGAGAGTCGTGAGGAGGAAAAGGAAGATAGGTATATAGCCAGGAAAAGTTGCCCCTTGTAAATCGAAGTCCATCTGAAAAACGTTAAAATTTGATTAAATATTGTTTGCAAAATAAATTATTGTAATATCGCGATTTAGGATTTTAAGTTTGTTTTTTTTGTAGCGTTTGTAGATTACTTGAAGCCCTACAGTATTATCCGCACGTGGCGTTATCTCCCCGCTGCACGATTGGCAACGCATCATTAACATCTTTGCTCTTTACAGCGTGTAAGGGACTTGTTTGCTATCGTATGGTTTAAAAAATAATTATTATTATGCATTATCAAGGGCTACTCTATGGTTTAGTAGCTAGGCAGTTTGGCTCAGATCTCATAATCTGAGCCAGTTACCATGATTGTAGATTATTTATATTAGACGGTGCTTATTTGCTATTGATCGTGTGTTTAGATTAAAGTTAGACATACAGACATACATCCTTTATATGTAGTAAATTTAGTAGGGTCATATTTATCAACCGAGACAAAAAAATTGGCAAAAATCTTTTTGCCTTTCGTTATCTACATGTTACAGAAGCTTTTTCATGATTTTGTTCAGTGATTATCAGGGATAACCAGCGAAATCAATAACGGTATTTAAGATGAAGTTGAATAGATAGCTTAAAATTAGGGGTGAAGCATAGGCTATATTTTTTCAAAAATCTACCCCTGAAAGGCTGAAATAGGGGACGAAAATTTGTATGAAAAACTATATCAACGACATTATAACTTACTCAAGAAGTTGTGCGGGTAAGCTAATACTTTTATATTTTTATTTGATACTATTAAGGATTTACACTCTGATTTAATTTGCATGCTGCTAAAAATTTATCTTAACTACCTTAAAAATAAGAAAATGAAAAATAGATATAAAGAGTAAGATCGACTCAATGTATGATAAGTTGTCCGTCAGAAAGTATATCGTAGGCGGCCCCTTTTATATTTATTTAATACTTTATTGTACACACAAAAATTACAAATGTTATAA
This sequence comes from Apodemia mormo, assembly GCA_036924255.1. Taxonomy (NCBI): domain Eukaryota; kingdom Metazoa; phylum Arthropoda; class Insecta; order Lepidoptera; family Riodinidae; genus Apodemia; species Apodemia mormo. The sequence goes on from JAUPFN010000008.1 coordinate 12,763,238, forward strand.
ACTCAAAACTAAATTATTATATCCTTATTATAATATATTTAAAAAAATGTACTAATACAGTTTTAAAAGAAAGCGTTGTAAGCGCTTTAAATATAACGACAAATTTTGAAAGCGCTAAAAGCTAAAATTAAAATTAAAACAACTGCAATTTTTACACAGTCAACTGCAAAATCAATGTTATATCCTTCTACGAGTATATTCTCATTATAACATAATCTACCATTTTCGGAATTGTGATTGAATTCTTAAAGTTGAATATTTTGTTTTGTTTACTATATAATATATCTTTGCCTCTATTCTTCAGAGGTACTAAAACGGACAATTAGTTAAAATTTACCTAGTTGAAATACTTTTAAAAATAAGAGTCGTCTTACATAGATTGTTTAAATAAAATAATACATTTTCTATTATAATTTCAATGTGGAATAACTAGAAAGAAGAACTAATAATCTTGTATCTTAAATATTTGCTTTAGAGATATTGCAGCTGCATCGCTTTTCATCAATAATATTGCTATTTGTATTAAGAAGTACAATGTATATATAAGTATATTGTATGTACACTTCTACATTTAATTTGACTACGTTTTTACAATAATGGTTACTTTTATTAAAAAATATTTAAAAAGTAACATTATTTAAAAAAAAATACGTTTTTAAATAAAATATTGTACAGATTATAAATCACACCGAATAAAAAAACACACGCATTAAATTAATTTGTAGTATTATGATATTAATCGTCCCTTATAAATATTAATCAAAAATTCATACGAATCCACCCGGGAATTATATGAATCAATCACATTTTTATTTTATAGGATAATAAAATTAGATGGTTCTTGTAATGAAAAGAGATAACCGTTCATTATAGACACCAAACATGTTAATGGTGCGTTGATAACTCGGTGGTGGGATTGGAACGCCATATGCATAAATTAACTTGCCACATTTACAACATCGATGTTTTTCTGTGCTTTCGGAAGGGCAACAGTACCCTTCCGAAAGCATAGAAAAACATTGATGTTATAATTGTGGCAAACCGCAAGAATGGGTAAGGTGATGATGCCAAACCCCGTCGAGACGTTGCAGAACTCTACCACCTAGTAAGTAGTCAGATGCTCAAATCTGACTACTTACTGATATGAGCTTACTTTCACCATTTACGAGATGCCTAGCAATGAACCAGTTCTATTATTTTAAAAGGGGTGCGAATTTTGATTCGAAGGATATAGGAAACAATATTTTTTGTACGCCTGTATCACAAAACGAATAGGTACAGAAATCAACGTCAAGTACGTAACTTCACTTTTTATATCTACGCTTGGCATTTGCTTTGTTTGGCATGGCATAGATACCATGCCAAACAGTGCAAGTAGATCTACTTTAGCTTATGCACAAAAAAGTGGTAGTGGCACTCGTGTTTGATTTATTGTTGAACATTAAGAATGAAACAGGAAGAACGGAAATGTAAACCAATAATAACTAAAATATTTTAATGTTATTGTCATACTTATTACAAATTTTCTGCACAAAAAGTTAACTGAAATGTATCTCAAGCAGGTGGAACATGCGTTTTTACTAATCCCAACCATCCCGAGATATCGCGTCTGTGAGAGGTGTCTATGTGTGCGCTGCTCGAACGCCCTTTGTACGTACATTGATTTCTGTGCCTATTCGTTTTGTGCCAGTGTCGTTAGATACTAATATCCATATAAAATAGTAAAATATATTTACTAAACATTTTAATAAACAGCTATGCTTTTCTAACAAGCTCTTGTCTTTGTCGGAAATCGATCCCGGCGTTGTTAACGATGTGTGCTGGCCACTTATCCAATAAGACAGTCAATTATTATTGATAAAATAAATAATTGTAATCGACAAATTTGTAAACCCTTATATTGGAATTAATAATAAATACATAGTAAATATTCACGGGACAAATTACACTGACTGATCTAACCCCAAAGTAAGCAAATTATTAATCGTTCGTAGGATATAAAAAACAAAAGTGACTGACTGATGTATCAACGCACATACTGTGCGTCACAGTACTGACTGATGTATAAACTCTCAGTCACAGTACTGACTGATGTATAAACCCTTAGGGCTAGGTACTTGAAATTTCGTACACGTATTTTTCTTACGATGTAGGGATCCATTAAGTAAGGATTTTTCAAAATTCAACCCCGAAGAGGATGAAATAGGGGGTAAAAGTTTGTATGAAACTTTTTATTCCCTGTACACATTTGCATAAAATTTTGTATGAATTAAGTAGGTACAAAAAAATAATGGATTACGTGTTTGAGCGTTTTTCAAAATTCGATCTCTAAGAGGGTAAAATAAGGAAAATAGCTTATAAAGGAAGGTTAAATAAGTTCTAAAGTAAATATGCGCGAGCCAAGCCGGGGGTAACAGCTAGTTCAATATAAAGTTTAGGTATGGTTAAAGTGGTACAATATTTTACTAACTAGGTGAATGCGTTCTGCAACGTCGCAGCCGGGATTCTTACCACCGCTTTACCTTTCCTAACGTATTCTGGTTTGAAGGGTAAGGTAGTCGATAAACTTGTGCATGTGCATTACTATCTAGCTAGCTATACACTATTAAGGTTTTGGTGTCTATAAACGTTGCAGAACTCTACCAACTAGTAGTCACGATGATATTAACACGTATGGCCAATCGGTCGTCTCCTACGACCTGCCTGGCAGAACGGCATTTGCTCTATTTTTCAAAGGGGGCAGGGAAGTGTGTTTTTATTAAGTTAAATTAAATTATACCAGACTAGAAAATGTCCAGATTCCACTCGAGAAAGAATAATGATTTGATATTGTTTGTTAAATTCCCGATAGTAAAATCATTTTGCTGCCGACCACGTGCATCTGCAATACTCGGAACGACTGACTTTGATCCGTTTTATATGTGTTTTCTACTTGCGAGTGCTTCAAGAAAAGTTAAACCTGTTTTAGTCATTAGTATTTGTTATATCTGATTATCGCATATGTGGTCTAGTGGTCCGGTGTCGGAGTTGTCCACATGAGGTCCCGGTTTCGATTCCTGTGTCGGGCAATTCAGTAATGTGTTTTTTTCAGTTTTCTGATAAAAACAACGTTACCCGGGATTGGTAAGTGCCCGGTCGGCGATAGGCTTGCTGTCATATTGTGTGGCCAAGTATCTTCAGCTATTCGTGGGTGCACTTGTTATACCTCTGCCTACCCTTTCGGGGATACGGACGTCAAGATACTTTTTTTTATTTGTTACATCACTTTGTTTTTATACTACTTTTTTAGATTTAAAGGATGTAAAATATGTGTTTTTTTTTATATCATAAGATAGCAAACAAGGAGATGGGTCTCCTGATGGAAAGAGTCAACCATCGCCTATAGACACCAAAGATGTTAATGGTGCGTTGCTATCTTGTGGCGAGGTCTAATGCCACATGCATAAGTTTACCGGCTACCTTACCCTCCAAACCGGAACACGACAGTGACAAGCACTGACGCTATTGCGGCAGGAATAGGTAAAGCGGTGGTACCAGACCCGGGTGAGACAATGCAGAACTCTACCACCTAGATGTCACGATGGTAGTGACTCGCATAGCCAGTCGGTCGCCTTTTACGACCTGCCTGGCAGAACGGCAGTTGGCCTATTCTTCAAAGGAGCCTGGAACCAACACGGGGAAATGTGTTAAATAATTTGAAAATTCTTCATAATTTACACGATAATTTCATTAAATATCAACACTGCTGGGTTGCTCTAACTCTTAAGTGCTTTCATAACAACAGCTATTGTTAATTTTCCATTTATATTTATCTAAGATTTGTTAACAAAAGATATGCCCAGACCCTTTTCTCAAGTGGAATCTAGACATTTCCTAGTGAGCAGACTATAATTCGCGAGGCAGGTAGTAAGAAGCATGTTGTTTGTGATAGTCGAGAGCGGTTGTAATTTTAGCACTAATTTCCAAAAACCAAAATAGTGAGTTTATGTCAGTCTTGAGAATCGAATCCAACCTTTCGCTTAGTGCTTGAATAATAGCTTACCACACGACGAACGAGCTGTTTATACTAAGAGTCTGAAACACGTATATTTTAAAACTACTTTCCAAGATAGAGGAAAATTTGTATTAAAAACTAGAGTATTTTTTCCATTTGGTCTCATATAAATTTGATAAAGATCGGGGTTCCAGATGCACACGAGGAGTAGCTAGGTGAACAGTGGTCTCGGTGCATGGAGAAAAAAGCAGTCCCATACTTTTTCTTTTCATGTAAGTTGAACTTAGATTGACCGACTGGTCCTCAGTTTTATAGACAAGATACAAGAAAAGTAAAAAATATATCTTTACGCCCCTATCCCTGAGGTAAGCAGAGGTACAACTAGTGCACCTACGATAAGTTGAAGATACTTTTTTTTTTGTTCTCGCAGGGGAAATGCTCTTACGCACTGCCGGGCCGTGTGGACTGGCCCGAGTGTGGGACTCGCCGGACAGAACCGACCACTACCCACTAAAACCCCTGCGTCTGTCCCACTGTGCCCCCGGAGGGGGCGCAGCCCTCGGCCTGTGAAAACACAAGGCCTCGGACTTTTCAAGCGCCACCTCGAGGCCCAGAGCGCGGATGCGCGCGACGACCGATGCCACGCCCGCCGTAGCGAGGCGGGCAGACTCGCGGTAGTTGACCCCGCGGGCCGTAACCAGGGTGTCGTCCGCGTAGCACGTCACCCCGACGCCCGCGGGGAGAGCGCCCCGCAGCACCCAATCGTATCCGATGTTCCACAGGAGAGGGCCTAGCACCGACCCCTGTGGAACACCGCACACCATCTCCCATGTCTCCAGTCCGCCTTCCCGCCCCTGGTGCTGAACGTACCTCTGGCTCAGGTAGTCCCCGATCAGGCGACGAAGGTAAGGAGGCACCCTGTGGTATTTAAGCGACTCCCCCAGCTCCACGGCATCGTGTTGAAGGCGTTCGCTATATCGAGCGATACCGCCATCAACACGCCGCCGCGGGCGACAACCTCCTCCAAGTCGGCCTTGACGCGATTGATCGCGTCGATCGTCGAAAGGCCGGCCCGAAACCCAAACTGGGCGTTGGCCAGATCGGGACCTACGTCAGTCATATGCTCGACGAGGCGTGCAGCTTTTATTCTCTCGAACAGCTTACACACCTCGTCGAGCAGTACGATGGGGCGATAGGCGGAGGGAGACTCTGCGGGACACCCTTCCTTCTTCAGAAGGACCAACCTACCACTTTTCCACACTCCAGGGAACCGTCCTGACTCCAGGCAGGCACTGTAGAGCCTCCGGAGCCGGTCCCCTAGGACGTTGAGGGCCAAAACCACGACGCAACCGTGTGCTCCAAGTTGAAGATACTTAGTCCAACAATGTACAAGGCAGGCCTATGGCCAACTGGAGATTTATCTAATTCCGGGCAACGTTGTTTTTATCATAAAACTAAAAAAACACATTTTTGAATTTTCCCGACCCGGGAATTGAACCCGAGACCTCATGTGGTCAACACCGACACCGGACCACTAGACCACACAGGCGATTAAAAGAATCCTTGAATTTATTCCTAATAGAATAAGTTTATAGGGTAGAAAGGGGTAATGGGGATCACTTTAGCAATAATTGAAATAAATAAATAAAATTAAACTACATCTCTATAACAACTGCCTCATAATAAAATATACGTAATTAACTATCATTTGGAATCAGTAATGATCACTTTAATAATCATCTTTAGGAAATATAAAAGTTAAAAAAAATATCTATTTTGACTCCCATTGCACTGAGGTGAGGGTAATTGTGGCCACCTTGTGGGCAATGAGCATCATACAAAAATATAACCCTTGGGCGACTCCCACCTCTACAATCTGCGTGAGCTCATAAACCACACGAAGTACACCTGTACCAAACCTCATTATTTTGGCCGAATTCGTTACAGATTTAGCACGTACTCCCTGCATCGTCAGCATCATCTAGCTCATCGTCTTGGCATAAACCATCAGTAGCCACGTCTTAAACAGAAGTATAATTTGATTCCTGGAGAACCTTTCTCTTTACTCTTTCGGTTTCCTTCCTCGACATTGTAGTCCTCTTTCCTTGACCCTTTCCCTTAGTTATATTTTGTCCCTTACTTTTATCCTTGGCTTGGCAGAAGGTTTTACTTTTCTTATTTTCTTTTTCTAACAAGTTTTCTTTTGTTGTGTGTTAAAATTTTGGCATGCTGCTTCTGGCGACTTTGTTTAGCATTGTGGGTATTAGTTTTCTCTGGCAACTTAATTAATTTCGACACAATATCAAGACTAGAGGCTACTGGAGCAACTTGCATTGATGTGCCAGGTACTGACAAGCTTTCTTGGTCTGACGCTGGGCTATTAATTTCAGTCTGATCTGAGCAATTCGGCTGGTAGAAAATCTTCATCACAAAATACGTCTAAATCTAAAATAAGAATACTAAAATTATATCGTTATCACTAGCGGGAAATGGGGGTCACCCGATCCTCATTACCCACAAGCATTTTATGAAGAAAAAAAAAAGAAACAAAAAATATATTTAAGCAATATATGGGATTTGAGTATAAAATCGTTATACTGAATATACGAGTAATGGCGTAAAAAAGACACATACTAGTAGATCAATAATTAGAATACCTACAGCTTATTTTGCGTCCTTAAAAATTTACATCGGCGAGCCGCAAAAACAAAATACACTTCTCATTCCCGAGACCGCCACAATACTAGCGCGGCGCTCTTGCACCGCTAGCGGGGGGACAAAGCGGGGCGGGGACGGCAGTAAACGTATTTCTAGCAGTTGTAGTTTTGGAGATATGTTGGTGACTACCATTGCCCGCTGATTCCCATTACCCGGTCTTCCCCTATACGTCGTCTCAGGGTTATTAATTCTACCCCTCATAAAAATGACGGAAGGAAGTTGGAACGAAATTTTGTGAATAATTACAATTTTGGATTTAAATAAACAGTCTTCTTGTGCATTCTTAGGGTTTCGAAGTAAACTTGGTGCCCTTACCTATTGGTAGATGCGTGCGCTCTGGCGAATAATTCAATTTTGCTTTGTGCAAAAGGTTCAAAATTAATAGTATTGATGTGTTTTTATGTCGTATAAATATTTTTTTCAGTTTTATCATTTTAAAATATATTTATTATGGCCTATCGACTTGGTTTTGTTAATACATATACACTTTAATTTAAATACAAACAAAATTCTTTAAATGCCGAATGAAAGATCTAAATCGATCATAGTATCTATACATATAATAAAATCGTAGGAAAGTCAAAACTGTACATTGAATATTTTTTTAAGAGAATACTTGGGGCGTGATTTATAATCGATATCGAAGCCAAAAATATAGTTTTTAGAATTTTTGTCTGTTTGTCTGTATGTATGTCCGGGGTAAACTCAATAAGTACTGTATGGATTTACTTCAAATTTTGCATGAATATTACTAATAGATCGGGTCAACATATAGGCTACATATTATCACGCTATCACCTACAGGGGAGGGGCAGTGCGGAGTAAACGAAGTCCGCGTGGACGAAGTCGCAGGCAACAGCTAGTTAGAAATATACCTATAACTTTTTAAAAGTTAAAATTCTTTAGATTTTTCAACTCCCTACGCTCAAAAATCTATGTTGCAGTATATATACTCCTTTGTAAGTTTATAAATATCCTTAAATACCTATAAAGGAAAGTTTCAATACTTCGAGTATGACGAGCAGAGCGAACTATATTTTATCAATCGAATATTCAAACATCAATAATTTTAAGTGTTAAGGAGCGTTACAACATTATACCGCGAGTTAAAAGTGAACAGCGCCATTTGTGATCACGAACACGATGTGAAAACATTGTAGTGGCAAGTTAATTACTAAGTATCAAACACAAGTAGATATCATACTCGTATTTTAATTACTAAATTATCGATCAAATTTCATAAAAAATGTATACCCGAATAATTATTTCCCTTATACCTCGCATAGAACCTGAAATTAATATTTTTATAATAAGGAACTTCGTTTCTATCTGATGTCCAACGACATCACACGGCTTTTATTCACGATTGTGTGGAGGGTTGCCCGATTATGGCGGCGTGCTGGACAAAGTGAAGAGGAGCCATTACCTTTTCCTGCAGCCATCCATATCATCAGACATCAATACTTTTGTCACTGTTGTGTTCCGGTTTGAAGGTTTAGGTAGAGTGCGTTTAATTAAATAGTTCCTCTGGCGTCATGTTGGCAGCAATTCAAATACGCAGTCACGTGATGCGTTTCATCCAAACACAGCAGTTGCAAAGCTAAATATAACTCGCGTGTCGACAAATAGACAGGGGAGCCAACATGACGCCAGAGGATCTATTTGATGAAACGCACTATATCCGTGAATTTTCGCATGTGTAAATTTTCGCATCCTACCCATGAAGTATTAGGTAAAGGTGGAGCAAGCACACGTATTATTCAGTTGAAAAAAACATTTACATTATGTCTCATTCTACGAGGTCTCGCCATCTCTTTGTATACAGCTGTGTTAGAAAGAGAGGATAAGATCTCAGGAGATCACAGCAGTATTTATAATTTGGTTTTAAGAAGGTATTTAAGAAGTGTTGCCTCCAGATATAATACATTTCATGGTAATACCGTCCAGCTACATGGATAGCAACGTAACATTAACATCTTTATGTCAGTAGGTGATGGTTGTCTCTTTCCATCAGCTGAGCCAACTGCTTGCTTGTTGTCTTTTGACAAACAATAACTTTTGAACAAAGTGTCTAATTTGTTGATACCTGCTCCATCTTTGATCTTAATACCGGTAACTAAACGCACTTGGGTTTCTGCATACCTGTTGGCAATAAATTCGTGGTGGTGCTTCTCTATATAAATAAAACTAGTTGTTACTCGCGAATTTTTTTCCTCGTGTTGGCCCGGGCTCCTTTGAAGAATAGGCCAACTGCCGTTCTGCCAGGCAGTTCGTGAAAGGCGACCGAGTGGCTATGTGCGTCACGACCATCATGACTATTAGGTGGTGGAGTTCTGCATCGGCTCGACCGGCTCTGGTACCACCGCCTTACCTATTCCTGCCGCAATGACGTCAGTGCTAGTTGTAACGAGGATGCAATAGAACACGCTCACACTTATCGCGCACAGATACCATCGTTATCTTATCACAACATCGTTATCAGATTTTACCACGCAGCATACACGTGAATCTCTAGTATTTAAGCTTAATGTAAACCCAGTTAAATTACAGTTTAATAAACACATTTATTAACCGATGTGTGACTGTCATTTAGTCGACGTAATATTAGTCGCTATCGTGTTCCGGTTTGGAGGGTAAGGTAGCCGGTAAATTTATGCATGTGGCATTAGACCTCGCCACAAGATAGCAACGCACCATTAACATGTTTGGTGTCTATAGGCGATGGTTGACTCTTTCCATCAGGAGACCCATCTGCTTTTTTGCTATCTTATGATATAAAAAAAAATTCGATTATTTTCGAGTTTGTATTTCGAAACGATTCGTATTTCGAGTGTATGTATATTTATTTGCTTCGCTCTTTAGCCTTAATGACTTAATGTATTTAAGCTTGAGGGGAGTCATTAGATTCGTCTTAATTTTGAGAGTAACATAGGCTAAATAATTTTACCGACTGTGTCATAAGGAAGGTTTTGTTTATTTTATTGTGTCACAGTAGAATTTTTTTAATATTTTTATATAATAACTAGCTGACCCGGCAAACGTTGTTTTGCCATACATATTAGGAATCCATAGCGGAAAAACAACGTGACCCGTAATTTATATAAGTATACGGGATTGTCTTTACAGGCAGCCGAAAGCGCATTGAACTTTATATGGTGGTTAAGTATTCTTAAATTTTCTAATTTTCCGCGCAATTTTCTTAATATTTTCTTTTATAAAAACCTTCTCCTGACAATTACAAATAACAAAAAGAATTAGGTCCAGGCCCAGCCTTTATCAACTGGAACCAGTCGTGAACAACTGAAATTGATTTTTATATATATAGACTAACTGTGCCCGCGACTTCGTCCCGCATTTGACTGTGTCGATCATAACATCTTAATCAGGAAGTTACACCACTATGGAGTTAAAAATAAGGCTCTTGATCTTCTGATCTCTTACTTAAAAGAAAGAATTCAGAAGGTTGAAATTAATGGAAAAAGGTCCGCCTGTGCTGCTGTAACCATGAGTGTCCCGCAGGGCTCTATACTTGGTCCATTCTTGTTTCTAATTTTCATAAATGACTTACTTTACTACGTAGGGGATAAGCATGGAATCGTACTGTTTGAGGATGACACTTCACTTTTATTCAAAGTGAAAAGACAAATTGGTAAGTATGACGAAGTAAATAATGCGATTTCAAAAGTTGTATATTGGTTCAGTACAAACAATCTTTTATTAAATGGTAACAAAACTAAGTGTGTCAAATTTTCATTGCCTAATGTAAGGCATGTAGATACCAGTGTACAACTGGATGGAAACAAACTAGATCTGGTGGATTCCACTGCGTTTTTAGGTATTACTTTAGATAAGAAATTACAATGGGAACCGCACATTAATAATTTAGCAAATAGACTTAGTTCGGCAGCTTATACAGTTAAAAAAATGAGACAGTTAACTGATGTCGACACAGCAAGAATTGTATACTTTAGTTACTTTCACAGCATTATGTCATATAAGATTCTTCTCTGGGGAAATTTTGCTGAAATAAATACTATATTTTGTATTGCAGAAAAGAGCTATTAGGGCAATTTACAATCTGAGCTCGAAGTTTTCCCTGAGAGAAAAATTCAAAGGAATTAATATCTTAACTGTTAAATCCCAATATATATTTGAGGACTTGATGTACGTTCGTAAAAATATTTGCTTGTTTAAAAAAAATTGTGACGTACACTCACTAAACACAAGGAACAAAAACAATCTTGTTGTGCATGCATCTCGTCTCCACAGAAAAAGTAACTCTTTTATGGGGCAATAATACGCTTATACAATAAACTTCCCGAAACTATAAGAGATCTACCAGTCAATAAATTTAAAAAATGTGTTAAAACAAAACTGTGCAAAAAAGGGTATTACAAAATCTCAGATTATTTGGAAGACAAACAAGCATGGGTTTAATTGCTCCTCATATCAATCTCATATATGGGTGATTCCGTTCTAACTGTGATATTCAATGTCCTGTATTGTTTGTTCTCACAGGTCATTAATTAATAATTAATTTATGAAATTTTTGTGCTTATTGGAAAATTATAAACATATTTCAACATTATTTTCATATAATATAACTTGCCACTTACAGAAAACTTACAATATATCACTTAAATGTCAGTACCGTGTCACGTCCATTTCTAGAATTTATTTATAAATTGTTAGTTTTTTTGTCGTAATAAATGATTTAAACTAATTACCTCATAAATTCTAATGTTTACGACAAAAAAACTAACAATTTATAAATAAATTCTAAAAATAGACATGACACGGTACTGACATTATATCACAGTTAGAACGGAATCACCCATATATGTTTTATTATTATGTAATATTGTGATAAAAAAATTATATGAAAAAAGACAAGCCCGCTGAGTTTCTTCCGTCAGATCTTCTGAGTGTGTGGCCGCGTTTCGATCCAGTAGAAGTTTTAAAAAATGTTGACGGGTCAAAATAACTTGTAAAAAGTTTTATTGAATAAAGTTCTTCTGATTTCTGATTTCCTAACATTAACTGTTCTCGAGATATCGAAATAAACGCGTTTTTATTGAGAGGGGCCAGTTGACCTCGAATGAGCTTGCAAATTTAAATTTATGTTCAGAATACACAAATTCAAATAATCTCCAAACTAAATACATAGTTTAATGTTTAATTAGCCCTTGTTGAGCGACAATTTGACTAAAGTAAAGCTATAGGGCTCAGTGAATTTGGCCCCACTTTTTTTGATTTTCAGATTTTTGATATTTTTAATTATTTGTTCGTCGTTCGTTCTTTAACGTTCGATTGTAAAAATTGTTTGTTCGTCTTTTATTTATTTATAATTAATTAAACAAATGATCACCCTTAAGTTGGCCCCCCTTACTAGATATCTTTATTTTTATCACTTAGATTAATTAATTTTGATTAATTATCGTTTGTTCGACGACTATTGGTGATTGTTCGATCATAAAAACAATTAAATTCCCAATTATTATTTATTTTATATCTAATATGCAAACCATTACCTCACGCCTACATTGCGCATGCGCCAGCAGTCTAATGGCGACTGAGCGATGCGTAGTGCATGTCATGTAAAAAAATGACATTATAAATAATGCTCCATTTCGAATGTTTAGTTGTAAAAGAATCATTATTAATAAATTATGTACTTATTAATAATCATCGAAAAACATCTAATGTCTATATAGTCCATTTACATGCATTACGTCCAATATATGTACTTAACTCATAAAGCCACATAAAGCTGTTTGTTGAATAAACAAAAAGAGTAATTACTCTAATTAAATATGAATTTCTTATATATGTACATATGTGTGCGGGTGTGTATATCATACAACTGTTTTTAATTTGTTTCTTTGCTAAAATGATAGGCCTATTTATAATTCTGTTAAAGATGTATATATTAGATGTACTATTAGTTAACCTCAAAAAATGTGCAGATTTTTTTTTTATGTATCGTGTTAAATTTACCACTATCGGAACTACCTACAATATTTCCTAATAAGAATTAAATACCTTTATATTTAATCGAGGTACTCACACTGTTGAATAAATACTTCATTCAAATCGTATAATTTGATGATATTCGAAATGGAGTATTATTTATAATGTCATTTTTTTACATGACATGCACTACGCATCGCTCAGTCGCCATTAGACTGCTGGCGCATGCGCAATGTAGGCGTGAGGTAATGGTTTGCATATTAGATATAAAATAAATAATAATTGGGAATTTAATTGTTTTTATGATCGAACAATCACCAATAGTCGTCGAACAAACGATAATTAATCAAAATTAATTAATCTAAGTGATAAAAATAAAGATATCTAGTAAGGGGGGCCAACTTAAGGGTGATCATTTGTTTAATTAATTATAAATAAATAAAAGGCGAACAAACAATTTTTACAATCGAACGTTAAAGAACGAACGACGAACAAATAATTAAAAATATCAAAAATCTGAAAATAAAAAAAGTGGGGCCAAATTCACTGAGCCAAAGCTATACTATTTCAAGTTAACATTTGCTGTTTTGTACCCGACTAAGCAAAAGAATGTAATATTTTGGGTCGCGCAAAAGAATACGCGGGTAACAATAACGGCCTGCTGCGGCTCTGCGGACGGACGGGCGACGGACTTTTCTCCGTGGCGAAGAAAAAAGTACGCTCCGCGAATAAAAACTCCGCTGCGAATTTACCGTGAACTCAACGCACACGGTGTGCGATCATTTGTTGCACAGCGCTCTAGCGCACAACGTGGACTAAAGTCCGCCGTATGCGTTGCTTCGCCTAGTCACACGTGTTCTATTCTTTTCGGGGACTCCCCCGTACTTTTATCCGGTCCGCTTTCTGCATGTCCTCGGTTATTCGAGGGACTTTTTGTACTCGGTACTTTTAATCTCTCGTTTGCGTTACTCGATACAGTTGTAAGCAGGGATTTAAAACGTTATCAAATAACAGAACAAATTTTTCGATACATACCGTTATTATTATAGCGATACCTCAGTAACAAAATTATTTTAGAACACTATGTGTATCGCTACCAAAATAACAGAACGAAATTATGAGCGGTAAATAACGTTATAAATATTGATATTTATGCGACGTTGCCGCGTTTCATGCTGTTTCGTGATTGGTCGTTCGTACTACCATGACTGCGAGTTGGCAACAAGGTACCTACGCAAATTTACAAGTTTGATGTAATGAGACATCGCGATTTACGATTTACGAGACACGCATTAAAAATATTTACAAGCGGTACGCATGGTTTTCAAATAATTATTTTTAAAGGATTCCAACCTACATATAATTAGAAAACAATTCTAACTTTTAATACATATTATTATACCTACATAAGACAATGTATCTTTATGAAACATGTTTTTTTCTCCCGTGGGTTTTTATGTAATAAGAAATGTTACTAGGTATCTTAAGTTTTCTTCAAAATGCAAATTATTTACGTAATTTCCCCGTGTTGGTTCCGGGCTCCTTTGTAGAATAGACGAACTGCCGTATTCCCAGGCAGGTCGTAAAAGGCGAGCGATTGGCTATGCGAGTCACTACTACCGTGGTAGAATTCCGGATTGTCTCACCCGGGTCTGATACCAACGCCTTACCTATTCCTGCCGCAATAGCGTCAGTGCTTGTCACTGTTGTCTTCCCGTTTAGAGGGTAAGGCAGCCGGTAAATTTATGTGTGTGGCATTACACCTCGCCACAAGATTACGCACGCACCATTATCATCTTTGGTGTATTTAGGCGATGTTGACTCTTTTCATCAGGAGACTCATCTCCTTGTTTGCTATCTTAAGATATAAAAAATAAAAAAATGATTTTTTTCAAACAAATGTGTTAATTATTAACTAGCTTTCGCCCGCGGCTTCGCCCGCGTAGTATTAGTAGTAAGTGGCTTACCTATGTCCTTCCCCAGAATTAAGCCTATCCATTTGAAATATCATCACAAACAGCTTTGCAGATTAACCATGACCATGAATCATACATTTACAAAGAAACACAAATAGACGGACAAGTAGACGTCACTTTAATTTTCATTATGTAATGTGAGAATTCTGTAAGGTTAGTATGCATATTATTGCATTTATTGAAGAGCGTGGCTTATAGCAGCAGCAAAATATAAAAATCTGTAAAATATAATTCCTGAAATTTTCCGCTAAATTATTTAAGCATAGATTTTTGTTTGTCTTTTATTATAATTTTTGAATTAAAGCTGTTAAGCACGATGATCAATTTTTTGAACTGTAAAATGTTTTCTTAGTCACAAAATTTATTAATTAAAAAATATCGATGTAGGGTCACTGCGTCGGTAACGCGACCGCCTCCAGTATGCGACCACTTGAGGGGCTAGGTTTCTCTAATTAAAGATAATAGCATTTTGACATAAATACGTCTTTGAATTTGCCTTCGTAGAGGGGACAGTTCAAAAAACTGATGATAAAAAAATTGGGGAATACAGTTTGATGTTATTGCTACATAGCTATCACCAACATCCAAAATATATAGAAACCTTAAAAAGAACAAAGAAAAATATCGACAAGCGGGGTTTGAACCTGCGACCATCTCCCTAAAGCCCGGACGCTCTTCCACTGAGCTAGTGTCGACAGGCTCGAGGCGGCGAAATTCTTCTTTGATATATGATCGAATACGTCGATTGTACTGATCGCTAGGTATACATACTTATAACTAGTTAAATGAGTTCATCGTTACAGATTAAATTCATATTTATAATTTTGATCAGTACTTTCGTATTTCTAAATATTTTTGTGTTATAGCACTCACCCCGTGCTTGGGAAACTGGAAAAACCTTAAAAACAACAAAACCGGCTAGGAGTGCATTAAAGATGCACACTAGTAGGTATATAGAGGAGGGAGGTGTTTAACTACCATATTTGTGATTTTATCCGGCCCCGGGGCCTTTTTATTGTGAAGGTTATTGTATTCTTCGGTTTTCGTAAGTAATAGGTGGTACCTTACGGTGGTAGCGCCACCCTACGCTCTACTTCGCTATCCAAATGATGGACGGACGTGGTCTAGGTTCGTAGGGGGGTTTGATGGGGAACATTGTGATTGGAACGATGAATGAAAAATGTGACCATCGCAAGATATTACCCGTGACGTCGTCGTATTCACGTAAAAGATGCACGCCTGTGTCCTCAACACAGCCACAACCCGTTTTTTTTTTCAGGAGAAAACAATGATTAGTAAGCATTAAATATTCATTGAATACTTATGTAATAAGGAAATCATAAATTTAAATCTATCGGGCTTAACCCAAATCTAGAAAATAGTGCCTGAGTCGGGTGATGACCCAATGGTGTGTTAATGTGTCACGTAGTGCTGCAAAAATACCACGCCGGGCGGCGAACAAAGTTACCTTTTGATACCTTACACTAATGTTACACTCAAACAAGAAGCGTTATTACTTCAATTATAGAGCAATGTTTGTTCGAAAGTTGTAGTCATATCATTTTTTAGCTTATATTTTTTTAAAATCCAGTGGTCGCAAACTGAAGTACATAAATATCTAATACGCTAGAAAGTGGCCGTGTGGTCGCATTCTGACACTTAAAGCTACATAATATTTTGCTTGTTATAATCTCAATGATGCTTTTATGATTGTATAATTTAAAATCTGATGTTGTAGAAGCATAAAGATGCATGTCATCAGTTTACGACCAAATGTTTTCTTGATAGAACTTTTTTCAATTCACTCACTAAAATAGGTGGTCGCAAACCCACTTTGATCGAAAATTATGATGTTAGTTTGCGACCGCCCTGATTTAGTACGAAAGAAAGTAAATTAAAATAAGTAAATAAATAAAATATTGCTTTCTTTATATGATGGCAGCCCCGCAAGATAAAAGAAACACAAAATGAAAAATACCAGTTTTCTTAGGACTACTTTAAGGTAAATTTACTCGGCGAGGAAAATGACGTTATCAAAATATTGCTTAACTCTTATGTTGTCAACCACAACCAAATTAGTAAAGAAATATTAAGAAAATACGGTCACCGTACGTGTAATATCGTTGTTATCATCCGCGCGGTGACTACTGACAAATGAGTCTAGTCACGAGTTGGGAAAATCACTGTTTGTAAATAATGAACTTCGATGGTGCCTATAAGAGAATTTCTCTCCTTTGATATGAAAAGTTTATTCAAATTCAAAGAGAATTTGAATAAACATGTTTTGTATCTATGC
Organism: Apodemia mormo; assembly: GCA_036924255.1. NCBI lineage: Eukaryota > Metazoa > Arthropoda > Insecta > Lepidoptera > Riodinidae > Apodemia > Apodemia mormo. Next base: position 12,780,192 of record JAUPFN010000008.1, read on the forward strand.
GCGGGCGTCCGTATAAGTATAAACATGTCATTGGATAATTAGCTCAACGTTTAAGTACCTAATTTTTTTTACATATTCGGTATTAAAATCGAGTACTGAATACCCTCTTTTAGTATGTAGTTTTTATCAGCCAGTTTCTATACAAAATAATTTACAGATGTGAAACGAAAAAACAAGTTGTTGTTAGTCTAGATGATTAGTGTTCAAAATGAATATTTGTTTTTTATATCATAAGATAGCAAACAGGCTGATGGCTCTCCTGATGGTATGAGAAACCATCGCCTATACTCTAGACATCAAAAATGTTAACGGTGCGTTGCACTCAGTGTGGATGTGTTTGGTGGTGTGGCCACCTTACCCTCTAAACCGGAACAAGACAAAAAACTTGAGAGGTGTCAAAGGACACCCGGATGGAACGAAGTTCCTTTTATTATTATTTACAAAAAACCTGTTTACACTCAACAAAAATAATCGTCGCGTCACCACATTGTTCAATGCGAAATAGAAATGAAAATATCTGGCTTGCTTTCTATAAGAGAGAGAGAGAGAGACAGAGAAACATCCGCACGCCGCACAGCTTACAATACCTTACTATTGCAAAAAGTGTCGTGACAACTTTTCGTAAGATTTTTCCCGTCTAGCCCCCTTTCACAACGCGCGATAAGGAACTTCGTTCCAATAACAAACAAGTGGTAGATTTCTGCGTTGTCTCGTCCGGGTATTTGGTACCACTGCCTTACCTATTTGTGTCAACGCACCGTTAACATTTTTGATGTCTATAGGCGATGGTTTCTCTTTGCATCAGGCACGCATATATATATATATATATATATATATATATATATATATATATATATATATATGCGTGCCTGATGCAAAGAGAAACCATCGCCTATAGACATCAAAAATGTTAACAGTGCGTTGCCATCCGTGTGGCGGGCTTACAATGCCACATTCACAAGTCTACCGGCTACCTTACCCTCCAAACCGAAACAAGACAATGACAAATAGGTGGTAGATTTCTGCTTTATCTCGCCGGCGTATTTGGTACCACCGCCTTACCTATTTGTGTCGCAATAGAGTCAATGCTTGTCATCATCATGTTCCGGTATGAATGGTAAGGTAGCCGGTAAACTTATGCACGTGGCCTTAGACCTCGTTACAAGATAGCAACGCATCATTAAGATCTTTGGTGTCTATAGGTGATGATTGACTCTTTCCATCAGAAGACCCGTCTGCTTGTTTGTTATCAAGATATAAAAAAAATTGACATTATTGCGGCAGGAATAGCTAATGCGATGGTATCAAATACACGGGCGAGACGTTGCGGAACTCTACCACCAAGTAGTTATGATGGTAGTGACACAGGGTGAAGTAGGGGATAAAAGTTTGTATGAAACTTTATATTCCTTGGACATACTTGCATAAAATTTCGTATGAATTGAGTAAAATTGTCTGTCTGTTTAAAACAAGAAAAAGTGTTATTTGTTATATGTACCGTGTATATACATCCATATGCATTTAGTTAAACCCGGTTGTTTTAATGTTACAAACAGACACTCTAATTTTATATATTTATATAAATTACTTTAGTATGTTCGTTAGGTATGTTACCAATAGTTATTTTTATTTTTCGTGTTTTACTTAAATTTTGATAATAAAATATATTTTAATAAATAACTAATATGAACATGTTAATATTATTTTTATACAATATTAGCGGCCCACCCGACTATGTCGAGATTTTTAATAAAGTAGCTTATAAAGAAAGGTTAAATAAGTTATCTTGTAAGAAAGGTTAAATAAGTCTACCCCGCGTTGGTCCCGGGCTCCTTTGAAAAATAGGCCAACTGCCAGGTAGGTCGTAAGAGGCGACTGATTGGATTTACGAGTCACTACCATCGTGGCTACTAGGTGGTAGAGTTCTGCATTGTCTCGCCCGGGTCTGGTGCCACCGCCTTACCTATTCCTGCCGCAATAGCGTTAGTGCTTGTCACTGTCGTGTTCCGGTTTGGAGGGTAAGGTAGTCTGTAAACTTATGCATGTGGCATTAGACCTCGCCACAAGATAGCAACGCACCACTAACACCTTTGGTGTCTATAAGTGATAGTTGACTCTTTCCATCAGGAAACCCATCTGCTTGTTTGCTATCTAATGACATAAAAAAGTTCTAAAGTAAATATACGCGAGCGAAGCCGTGGGTAACAGCTAGTCTCGCTATGAAAGGTAGGTACTTTCCTGTTTATAATTACGAAACTTCACACTTAATATAAATGCAATAATAATTATTTAAAAATTTGAAAAACAGTATTTTAAAAATAATAGTACCAAAAACTGGTATATTCAACAAAATCTTTCAAACTCTGATGAAAATCTCTAATTTTAAATCTAACTTGTCCGATATGTGAAATACAAGAACAACAAGCGGAGCACAAATGAGTGAATCATAATACCATATACCATAACGAAATTTTTTGGATATAACAGAACGTAATTAATAACGTTATTAAATAGTAACAAATTCTGTATCATTATTGGATAGCGCTATGCTTGAAAATATCGTTATGTCTGGCCTTGAGCAATAACGATATCACATAATACCGGTATTTAAATCCTTGGTTGTAAGTGATCTATTTTAGTGGACAAAAAAGTCCGCGAACAAAAATCCGTCGTCTGCGCAGGCTATAAGTCAGTCGTAAATAAGCAGCAAAATAAGAATGAATACAAAGTACCTCTTTGGTTTGCACTCAAAATGGATAATATACAACCATTACTTGTTATAATTACAATTTATTGAACCGATGCTACCGCAATTAACTTACTAAATTATAGCAGCTGAAAACAAAATAATAATCTAGTGAAGTACTATGAAATTAATCCAATTGAATATACATCAAAATTATGATAGGCATTTACGGTATTATCGTAGACGTAAAATATATTTGAAATAAATGTGAGGTTTTCATTGAATTCACATGATTATTATAAATGTTATTGGATTTTTCCATGGACATAAATAATTGGTTTTAATTGTACAAATTAGACAAACATAAAATATAAGAGTTAATTATGTTAATATAATAATGTATAGAAAAGTGAGTTAATTATGAAAAATAGATTTTTTATATTATACTAAGAAAAACAAACAGTTCGCTCTCCTAATGTAAGGGAGACAATCATTACCTATAGACACTGTTGTGTGTGTTAATGGCGTATTGCTAGTGCCTCTCGAAACCCGAACACTACAGTGAAAAGCACCCAAACTATTGAGACAGAAAGATAAAGCGGATAATTTGGGCAAGACTGCAAAACTTTACCACTTAGTTAGTCACCATAGAAGTGACACGTTTGACCAGTCTAAAGGCCAAAGTATTATTCCTCGGGAATCAAATCCGAAGTCCATCTGAGAAGCGTTTTTTGTATGTGTCGCTGCTAGATCAATAATTATGACAGTTGAACTTTTTACTTTATGAATTGTAGCCACGGTTCGGAATGATAATAATTATCAAGATAAATATAGGTTGATAATTAATTTGGTTCAGTTTAAAGACATTTATTACTCATAAGGAATACAAAAATTCACTTAAGATGAGAAATACTATATTTTATACGAACAATAACGCACTTTAAATTGTCTCGGGTACAGTAAAAAAATATCGAAAATATCAATAAATGAAGGTAGCACTACGAAGATGTAGGGTCAATTCGCCTGTTTGCGTCCACTTAGTGGAGTTGGCAATTTTGAAGGAGAAAATAAAAATGTTTTAGCATTATTTTTAAATATTTTAAATAATAAAATAATGTAGTGTATTAATTATATAGTTTTTCTAAGTTTACCTTAAAGTTTTGGTAGAAGCAAATAGTAGTTTATTTGAAATATTGATAAATATCAGAATTAGGCCATTTACCCAGTTCGCGTCCATAAATTCCTAATTGCGTTCACCTATGTACCATTTCGCGTCCACCAATTTAGAAAAGGAATACGGGGAAGATTTGTACATATTTTGGTGAAAAAAAATTGAATTTTTTAACTATTTGTTTATTTAAAATTATAGATATTTAAAAATCAAGATTATACATATAAAATACTATTCTCCGCAACATTTATAGGACTTAAAAATTAACATTCTAAAAAATAAATTCACAATGTTTTTTCTAAATTTTCTTCTGTGTTTGTTTTAGTTTTCTTTGTAGTTTCTAGTAAACTCTACTAAAACACAAAAACAACATTAAACAAGAAACATTACACTATGTTTGACCTGTTCAATTATATTATTGATCGTATTTGAACATTTGTTCAAATTGGAACAAAATTGAATTCTATTGAGATTGAATAAGACTATAATCAATCACCTCTGTGGTCAGTGGTCCAGTGTCGGTGTTGACCACATGAGGTACCGGATTTGACTCTCGGGTCGGGTATTTCGAAAATGTGTTTTATTTTAGTTTTCTGATAAAAACAACGTTGTCCGCGATTGGATCATGCCCGGTTGGCGATAGGCTTGCCATTTACCACATTTGTGGGGCTAAGTAAAATAAATAATGAATAAATATCGCTGGACAAGAAATAAAAACATCTATGCTGATCACACAAATGTTTTTCCCTGTCGGAATTCGAACCTGAACCCCATCGATTCGTAGTTGGGTTCATTAACCACACAATCAACGGGACGGTTGATATGTCTTAACTACTCAACTAATTGACTATTTCTAGCGATAAAAGGGACCACAGGCTTTATGCGCTCATCCAAGGCACGGGAGTAGTAACGCACCACCTGCCAGACTCCGTGTCGCTACTGGGATTTTGGATTTTCAAGAAAAACTTTGGAAAAACCACAATAACAATTTTGCCCGACCTGGGGACAAGCCCGGGCCCTCATGATCCTAGTCGAAGGCTATCCTCTAGACCACGAGGCAGACTTGAATATAATATATAATATTTACGATATTATTTGCATTTAGTTAACAGACGGACGCAATCTGATATATAATATATACTATAGGCATAGTTTGCGATCTAGTATGATTAATGATTATCGACATCTGTATCTTTTTCTATAGTCATAATATTGTGGACGCAAATAAGTTATTATAAAATGCATACTAATATTGTCCAAATAAACAATAACCCAATGTTTCTTTTAGGTTTCATAATTTAAAATTAAACAACCAATTACAAAAATATATAAACGAGTTTGCATTCATTGAGGACGCAAAGTGGAAGATTTATAAATTTGGTGTGGTAATTCGCAATCACTTCATATTAAGTGTAATTAATTAATCAACTTCATGAATGTGTTTAATTCTGTCTTTTAATTCTATATCTAGAAATAACTATACCTATAACACAAATGTACATAAAACAGTACCAAACTTACCACCAAACGCATCGCTGCTCACTAATTTTTTACAAGCTTTTCGCACGTCCACACAGGACTACTCGGAAGGATTTTTTTTCTATGTGTATGTGCCTCCTTTACATTCAGGTATTGGCAGAAATTACTTTTGATTTTATTAGTGTGTTAGTATACTTATTTTTAAGTATTATAAAAAGGAGATCCTTCAAATGGACGCGAACTGGGCGATGTACGCAAACAGGCGAACTTACCCTATAAGAAACAAATAACATCGTATAGTGGTGAAGCCACATTATGTACATATAAATAAAATTGGAGTGTCTGTTTGTAATATTAAAATAACCACTTTTTAATAAATACATGTGGATGTATAGGTACATGCTAAGTACACATAACAAAATAACAATTTTTACAATTGTCGTCTGTCTGTCCGTTCGTCTATCTGTCTGTCTGTATATTTGTTGCAGCTAATCTCTGAAACGACTGGAACGATTTTGACGGGACTTTCACTGGCAGATAGCTTATATTATAATAAGGAGTAACTTAAGCTACTTTTATTTTAGAACATTTTCCACGCGGACGAAGACGCGGGCACAGCTAGTTTTGTATATATTTATTTAGGTGTTTCTTGAATATAAGAAAATTATAAATATTTACGATTGAATCGGCCAACTATTGTACGTTTGAATTGCAAACATTCGAACATTATTTTTTCCCATAGTTAGTTGTAAATTTGATAAGTATAATCAATAATAAAGTTGATAAATATAATCGAAAATATTTGCCACTGATCTATTTGTCATAGTTAGGCATTGACATACACGTCGGACATGATGTGTATGTCAATGCCTGTGTCATGCCATGTCTTAATCTTTTCTGTGTTATTTATGTACATGTCGTCTTCAGCTGTAAATTGATTTATACAAACAAGACTGATAGTTTCGGAAAAAATATTCCTCATAATGTGAACGGACTATTATAATACTTGTACATGTTACACAGCGTATTGGATCTCGTGGAAAACTGCAATAAATATATGCTATAATATCTTATATGATTAACTCAATTATTGATAAATTAATAATTATTATTAAAAATAAAATTATTAAAGTAAAAATATAATAAATAATATGAAAGCGAATCCGCTTCTTTTGCGAACAATTGTGTAGCAATTCGTGTGACATATTTGAATTTATCTTTTGAAACGAAGTTCTTTATCGCGCGTTGTGAAAGGGGGCTAGACGGAAAAAATTCTTACGAAAAGTTGTCACGACACTTTTTGCTATAGTAAACTATTGTAAGTTGTGCGGCGTGCGCATGTTTCTCTGTCTGTCTCTTTCTCTCTCTCTCTCTCTCTTATAGAAAGCAAGCCAGATTTACATTTCATTACATTTACTACAATTCCTTCACTAATTAATCGAAAGGAACTTCATTCCATCCGGGTGTCCCTTGACACCTCTCAAGTTTTTTTCTACGCAGATATAAGCCTATGTGGTACAAGGACAAAGAGATGTTGTCAATGTCATTAATTGGTTTTCAATTACTAGCTAATAAATAATTCCAAATTAAACGAAATATCGTGTTCAAAGGTCAAATTCATACTATGTATAATAGGTAAAACAATTACTATACTTACAAGAAATATAATATTGTATCTTTTTTCCCTTTGGCCGCGTGATTTTTACAATTTTTTACTATACAATACGGCATTCTTAGTGTCTTGTCAGTATTACTGGTAAATGACGACTTGTTTCTCTTTTTTACGTTTTGTTCCTCTTTTAATTGGTACACTTTTAGAGTGCGGACCCGATGTCCATTTATTAGTAAGTCAATGTATTTAGGTAATGATTGCGTGCATTGAAACACGCACTACTTAATGTTAGATATAATATTAAACTAGTGTAGTGATTTAACCTGTTTGTAATGATTTTGTTCATTTTAATAATTTGTTTCAAGCTTGTAATATTAGATTAAGTTTCGAAAAGTGGCAACACTATGGCTTCACCTTCCTATTGGTAATGGTTAAAATGTGAAAGCTAAATGGTGTACAGATGTGCTAACTCGAAATACCTCGAGTTAAAATTCACTTTTTTTTTCGTTCGGTAACTCGAGTTATCTAAACGAGGCTAGAATAATTGTTTGTGACTGCTTAATTTTTTAATGTTTTTTTATTCATCTAATTATGTTGTGACAGTTATCGTTACTACACTAAGTAGGTGGTAAAAAATTTGTTTTTGGTAATCGTTATAAACTTTTGTAATTATGTTTCCATCTTATAGTGTATTTTAGAATAAGTGCCTATATTTAGCAGCTAAGCGCGACAGAGTTGGCCTCATTTTTGATGACTCCTCCGATGTAGATGATTTAACGGAGATATTATTTCCATTCGCTAATGACAGCCAAGTTAAAGAATAATTTTTGTCAATTATAACTTTAGATGCTCTTTTTTAATGTGATTAAATAAAGTGTTCGTATTTTCCATATATATATTTGAACGAACCTTAACAGATTTTACAATTTACACGTCCACTCTCTGCCTATTGAAACTCGTTCTAAACGTGATTTCTTTTACCATCCAGTGTTTTTAAATATCGTAATTAATAATTGATATAAATAAATTATACTTTTATTTAAATTCTATCTCAATTTTGATACATAATGACTTTACGTATGTGAATAGTAAATAAATGAATACGATCTTACACGATCAACAAATCGCGCCAAAGTTCAAATTTTGCAACTCTAACTCGAATTAAGGAGAATCTAACCCGAGTCAACTCGATTCAAGCACAACTCGAGTTAACTCGAGTTAGTAACTCGAGTTGACCCAGCACTAAAATGGCGAGAGCAGAACGCGGGAAGATGGGGCGTAGTGGTGCTTATGATATCACAGAACTCATTTTTGCCGGCAAATGGTTTTGAGTCCAAATTTGAGACATTAAATCGAACAGACAAATAGATTTATATTCTGTAAATAATCTATAAGAAATATATTAAAGAAATATTAAGTGTGTATTATATTTTATTTGTGAAACTAGGCTAAATTGACATTTATTTAAAATGGTTAAATCAGCAAACTGCTAATAACCACTTTTATAACCACATTTTGAGTTTTTAGGCCTATTGAAAGTATCCGTATAGAATAGCCAGACCACCGTCATACACCTGCTTCATACTTAAAATAATGAATGTACTTAACATTTAAATACATACCTACATCATCACTGAACCAACAAAGCCCGTTCTCATTTTTAATCCGTTACTATCTTAAAAAACACTCCTCTCTCATATCGGAATTTGTATTTCATACCCATTGTATATTAGCTATTTCTTCAATCAAACGATTTTCTATTTTCGATTTCTAAATCAAATCTACCATTTAAATAATTTATGGATTCGTTAAAAATACATAAATTTTAGTCAAAAAGGTAAAAAGCAGTATAAATAGTTTCATTTCGTTAGATTAACAGGCAACATAGAATAAGTAGTTATTTACACGAGTCGACCGACAAACCAGCAATAAATCTAAATGAAGCAACCTTGCACAACGGAAGAATGAATGATTAAACGGAGGAGTTCTTAGTTTGTTTTCACTTTAGCTTGGACAATAGTATGTACTGGTGCTGGCAAAGATATGAGACAGTAGACTGATCGTATCTTTGTTTAAACAATATCTTATGCAACGTAAGATTGAATAGTTAAACAGAAGTTCTTGGTTTATTTTTAGTTAAGCTTATACAATAGTATTTAGCGTGTGGTAGCTAAAAACAGGGAGTAAACTCATTTTAAAACTAAAACATTGCCAAGTGTAGGAATAGAAGATAAGAAGAGAAGTTCGTCTTATTTTTTTCTTTTTAAATTGTATCATAGTACATGCACTGTGTAATAGTAAAACTACTCGTTTCTAAATTTAAACGTAATCTTGCTGGGTGGAAAAATTTATTCTTAATTGAAGATTTGCTAGTTTGTATATAGCTTTGACTGTTTAGTGTGTGCACAATGTGGCGTCAAACGCATTTTATTTTTATTTTATTTATTAATTTCACAGTAGGTATAACATGACAAATTTTTAAATTTTCAACATCCATAAACCTTCTGATAGGTTTATACAAGTGTTGCAAAAAACAAAAATCCAAATATGTAGTTGGGGTGAAAATGCTCAAATGTACCTGCCAGTTATTAAAGATCTGATTAAATTATTTAACTTATAAAATTAAAAATATTGTGTTCTTTTAAAATATTTGTATTCACCCTTCAATTTCTTTTGAATTTAGAGAATATTTTAAATTAGACAACACTACTTCGAGTAAGCAAAAGCAACGTCCTTGATTTCGTCACTTCTGTGTCGTCGTCTGCATTGTTTGGCCGACATTTTGTGTTGTCATAATAAGATTTAAAATATTGGGAAAAAATAATATCTATCTTCATTATAAAAATATGAACATATACATATATACGGTTATATTAAGTTATGAAACAATGGCCTTGAGGATCGGACAAGATTTTTACACACTGGATAGTATGCCATGTCTTTTTTAATTCATATAAGTCAGCGTTTATGCCATGTGGTGGTCGTACTAAGGGAAAATTACGCCGCCCGCGGGAACCTGCGGTACTAAATCATTATTAGAGAGGCGCCTCTTACGGGACAAACCTTGTCTTTATAAAAGATTCAACCTAATACAAACGAGAAGGACAAATAACACGTATTTCACTGTTATCGAAAAACCTCCCCAGAGCTCTTAAATCACGGAGATCAAGAAGTTAATGGAAAATGAATAGCAAATTTTTGTTATTTGATGTCTTTCGATGGTTATAACCGATATAACATTGAAATTGGTTTTATGTTTTATTATACTATTTTTTATCTTATATTGACCGGCACATTAGTCGAGCAGCTAGCGACCATGGCTTCTCAATTAATGAGGATTGAGTTTGATTCTCGACTGGAACACCAACCGTTTGAGTGATGTTTGTATTTCTAGTCTGAGATATGTGGTTGTGTGTTAACAATCCTGTGCGTTCGATGAGCAAGTAAAGCTGTCGATCTTACTTTTGGGAAGAAACAAGCGGTAGTCCTTATTAATTCGTTAAAATACAATGATGGGTGCCGAAAGTTTTGGAAATTGACAAACTGGTGAGTTAAGGTAAACCAAAACGAATATTAACTTCGGTTCACTCTGTCTACCTCCATTGTGTGATGCTATTTATTTAATACTAGGTAACATCTCCTGTTTACTGGACTTAAGTTTATTAACGATAAAAAAATGGCCTATAAGATAAGATCAAATTATTCTTGAGTTTAGACAGACACATAAACATTCTCAAAATGATATTTTATAGATTCAGACGTTACTTTGTAGAAATCCATAATTTAATGGCGAAATAAGGTATATAATTTGCAAAATTTTTTGCGAAATTTTATATAAAACTGCTGTGATGCAACTGAAACAAAAGTCTAAACCCTTTTTTGTAAAAAGGCCTTTTGTTGTAAAAAATAGAACTAATATACTCAAGGTCTGGAAATTAAAAAATGATAAGCAAATTAAATGTATACACTATACAGACTTTGCGGACTTCTGTAGTCGTATGGATATATTTTAGTACAAATAAAAATGTTGACACAATTGAAATTAAACATTTTATGATTTAGTATCTACACGAGGGCGAGATGTTGCAGAACTTCTAACAAGATGGTAACTACCAACTAACAAGATCAAGACGGTAGTTACACGTTTGATCTTAAGTCGCTGCTTAGCAGGCTTCTGGCTTATACTAACGTACGGTCTATATATATATATATATATATATATATATATATATATATATATATATATATATATATATATATATATATATAAACTTATGCTTACGTACGGTCTATTCTTCAAATGGTGCCCTGATCGACGTGAGAAAAAAATCTGATAGCCGGTTGACCCTGCAGGCCATCCCTGAACCATCCTGCTAAATTAGGGTATTTTAAGCTCAAAGGAATGAAAACTATACCTAAGCACAGAGTTCAATAATCTAAATTGTAAATATATGGCAGTAATTCCATTTTTAAAAAGCTTTATATTTTGAAAACGATGGTCGATTTTGATCTTCGTCGAAGTAATATAATATATATTTATATATAAATACATACATACATACTACTAATTATGATTAACTAGGCATGCAACGTGAAATATTTTTAAACTGTTTGTTCATAATTTCAGAATTAGTCTGTATAGCCTAGTACTTGCCTGGTATAAGAAAAAGAAACTCATAAAATGTCGTAATAATTTACATAATAAGTATAGAATTCAAATAGCAATCAAGTACTAAAATTAACAGCCGCAATGGTATATAATAAACAAAGTTGATAACTTTAAATCAGGACATTTGTGGAACTGTCAACTGCGAGTGAAGTTTGGTTAATCAAAATGGTGGCGAGGCGGGTCAACTAGTTTTGAATTATTTCTCACCTCTATCAAATATCTAATTAAATATATTCCCGTATTTCGGGTGCAAAGTTAATTTAACAACGTTATAATGTTCGAATATTTAGTTAAATACCTACACTGGCTGTGTTATGTCGATTTATCCGTATGTCCTCTTATAGGGTGTATTGTACAGTAGCTTCTTCATTGTAACACAAATATATATATATATATATATATATATATATATATATATATATATATATATATATATATATATATATATATATGTATGTATGTCTTCAACAAACAAGTTATAAAACACAAATATAGTTTTTCAAGTTTGACCAAGAAGGCTTAAGAAAAGTGTTCAAAAAAAGTCATAAACTTATCTTTATTTTATGCTACTGAAAATAATAATAACATCGCTGGACAAATTACACAAATCGATATAACCCCAAAGTTTGGTGTTATGTGTGTTAGTCAACGACACAAACACATTGAAATATATAAATAAAAACAGTTACATACATAATAATCACACAAACCCAGAAATATAAACATCTATGCTCATCAGGCAAACGTTTATCCCTGTCGGAATTTGAACCTGAGCCACATCGATGCGTACCTAGATTCGCTAGCCACTCGATCAACAAGGTAATCACGAAATCGAAACGTGTTAGAAATGTAATAAACTCATCCAAGGTCCGAAAAATAAAGAAAACCTTGCCAGGATGATTATCCTCTCACGTCTTCTTCATACTTTACTTACGTTAAAGGAAAAACAAAAGCACACAGTATACGTAATTACTCAATACACGTTTTACTTAGTAGTCGAAAAGCATTTCATACACATAAAGTTGAAGTAATAATGATTTCTTTCTTCCTTCTAGGAATTTACCATTTTTACTGTATTTTTTCAGTATTTATTGCACTCTTCTACGTTGAAGAAATCGATATAATTTGCTTCGGTACTCTGCTGCGTGATCAATTAATTTTTTTGTGAATTTTATGGTTACTATACATTCACGTGTAGTAAATGCGCTAAGTCTAGATATACACTATCTGTTTACGAAATTTCATATAATTTCGTTAGCCGAATTTTGCGTTGTTGAGTAATAGGCATCCAACACCCTTACATTTAAACATATAACATTTAAAAATATATTAGTGGGATTCCCATGTTTTAATAAGAACTAATGATGTTAGATGGTAGGGCGAGGTCGGATTCCTCTATATACGAGGTTCCATCTTGCTCATTATCCCATACAAAAAATGACATTCGTAAATAATGCATCCATAATTTGCTATCGATATTTTAAAGTAGTGATTTATTTTTGACACATTAGACACATTTTATCATGTCCCATGTAATTAATTTAAAGTACCTGTATTTACAAATAGTGCATACATAATTAGCTTAAATCACAGACTAGTAAGAAATAAATTGTTGAAATAATTTTCCTATTACGAACTAAATATGTGGAAATATCTTATGGATACATACAAGAAGTAATTTAATTTAAAGAGTTTTATGGTAAAGGTTTTTAAATAAATAATATTGTAGTCGCCTCTGTGGTCTAGTGGTCCAGCGTTGGCGTTGACCACATGAGGTCCCGGGTTCGATTCCCTGGTCGGGCACATAAAAAAGTGTTTTTTCAGTTTTCTGAGAAACACAAAGTTGCTCGGGATTGGAAAGTGCCCGGTTGGCGATAGGCTTGCCACCTATCACATTTGTGGGACCAAGTATCTTCGGCTAATCGTGGGTGCACTTGTTGTACCTCTGCCTACCCCTTCGGGGATATGGGCGTGAAGATACTTAATATTGTAGATAACGAAATAAAAGCTGAGTTTTGTAATACTGGTTGCAGCGTGCAGCCCGCTGCGTTATAAAGTTTTTGGTGAATCCCACAGGAAGTACTAATTTTTTCGGCATGAAAAATGCAAATTAGTCTATGTGCCATTCCAGGTTATCATCTACCTGTGTGCCAAATTTCATCTAAATCCGTGTCGTAGTTATTGCGTGATTGAGAAACAAACATTCATCCATCAGATTAATTATAAGTAAAGCATCTTTGATACTTTGATTTGGTTCTAAACTTTTGGGAAATGTTTTCCAATAAAAATTAATAACATAATATAACGCGAGGATCTCTCTCGTTCTCAGAAACCTGATTTATAATACAAAAAATAGTATCCAACCAAAAACATTTTCATGTAAAATGTTGCCACGACGAGACTACATGGCTTTCACTATCAAAAAGTTATTAGATCTCATGTAGAATCAAGTTTCTAACTCTACAATCTCTAACTTCACAAACTTAGTCAAAATACGTAGCTTTTTTAAAAAAAATTGTTCATGTTTGACAAAAATATCAGTGAATGACGTAAAAATGTAAACAAATGAACACATACTTTTCGTCTTTTTAAGTAAAACACAACAATAATAACTTTTGCCCTGATGATGCGTTAACACGCGAAATCGGTTGGTTTTAATAAATAAAAAATCAAGTAAAACAGTACAAGTGTTTTTAATACGATATAAATATAAGTTAACATGGAGTTTTACCAAGTGCCGACGATATTCAGTGTTCAAAGTATAAAACACAACCATTTTAAGTCAAAATTCAAAAGCCCGAATCAAGTAAACTTACATATTCCATGTTTTCCTTTCAGAAGCCAGCTTGACAGGCTGACAGTGTAATTGAGATATAAGATTGCACTTGCTCCATAGAGTTCTATTTTGTGAGAGATTTGGAGATTTCAAATGGTTTTCTGGCCGTACGTAGTTTACACACGTTCAAGCTTCGTTTAAGTTATAAGAAAAGTATTTCATATTCAATTTTAATGTTTCAAAACGTTTTATTTACATACGAGCTGTTGCCAGCGACTTCGTCCGCGCAGACTTTGTTTACTCTACTCCTACTAGTCGTAGCATGATGTTATATAGCCTATAACCTTACTCGATAAACAAGTTATCTAACTCAAAAAGAATTATTCAAATCGGTTCAGCAGTTTTCGAGATTAGTGCGTACAACCAAACAAACAAACAAACTCTACAATTTTATAATATTAGTATAAATCGTTCTGGGTCTTGTGACTTCTTAAATCCAGTGGCCTATCAGGTAGTTTCTATCTGCTGGCCAAAGTTATGTATTGTCTGACCCGGGTCCGATACTTCCTGCCATTAAAGTGCCAGTGCTTGTCACTGCCGTGTTCCGGTTATGAGGGCAAGGTAGCCGGAAAACTTATGTGTGTGACATTAAGACCCCTGACCGAAAGTAGCAACGCACCATTAACATCTGTGGTGTATATAGGTGATGTTTGTCTATTTCTATCAGTTGAGCCATCGTTTGTTTGCTATCTTGTGATATAAAAAAATTCAGGTGGTTGACATTTCTGTACCGGAAAAAAATGTTTAGCCATTGGATCTGGCTAATGCAAGTAACTACAGATAGTCGTTATAGTTATCACATGTGGCAAGGGAAGTGGCACTGGGTGAAAAACTAGTGAATCGCTGTGAACCTGATATTCTGTTGAAATTCAGATCACACTTACCAGAAACTGGCTCAAGGAAACCGACGTGTTTATACAGGTTGCGTGGTAAAAGATTCTACATACTAAAGAAGAGTGTTCAGTACCCGATTCTGATAACGAATATGTAAAAAAATAAGCACTTAAATTTTGATGTATGTATGCAATAAAAATGTTAAATACAGCCCGTGCATAGATATCAAAGTTTATTGTTAAAAAACCGCAATTTGCCGCTGCGTTACCGTGCCGTGCTGCGTTGCCTGATCGGTGTTCATATTTTTTGCATATTATTACACTTATTTCGTTGCGGTTTACTATTTTATTTTAATTTAAGCAGCAAAACTATTTTGGTTAATATTTGTATTTTAACATCAAACACAATATATTTATTAGGTAATAATTAATCAAGCGGTTTCGTTTTTAAAGCATTTCCAGGATTTAACACTTAGGTATTACAACTAATTATTATTAGTTATCACACTATAATTTTAAACTGGTAACTAATAATTAATTAATTGATAATTCATTTCTGCTACGTTATGCAAAAAATAATCAACTGTACTTGAACAACTTAAATATCATAGAATAAGCGTTGTGACTCTAAGTTAAATATATTTTAGTATTTATATGTATTAGTATCGTTGACTAATACCCATAACCCATACAATGCCCATAACACAAGCAAATAACTTGCTTACTTTAGGATTAGATCAAATTTGTCCCGTGAATATTTATTTATATTAATTACTAAACTTATTATCCGGAGAGGAGTATTTTAGGACCCAAATATACGGGTTAAAGTGTAGTTCAAACAAATTGTATTAATTTTCTTTTTCAAACTTTTAAAATATGAGCCTTATCCACTTTCTCAAAAAGAAGAAATCACGAAATAAGAATGCAGTGCTAAAATACAATCGATAAAATTATAATCGATTTATGTAAATAATTTTAATCGAATTGGAAGCTCGTAAGTAGAGTATATTCTTGATTAATATTTAATTTAATCAACAGTAAGTACCATAGTTATTTAACAAATCGTTTATAATATAAAAATAAAAGTATTATCAATACAATTTTAAAAATCGATTGATTACATTACATCGAATTTAATACGATTTAATATCTGTGGATTTGATACAGCCAAGGAACTTATATACGATAACTGGAATTACTACGAAACAATATTTGAAAAATAAAAATGTACTTTATTTCGTTCCTGATAAAGTTGACATTTATTTCTTACATAACAGAGGGGAAAAACGTTCTGAGCAAGACAACGACATGAGTGGATGTTGTCCCTTTCTTACAATTGCCAGTGTAAATAAAACTTTCGGATGGTAGATTTTTATATGTTCGGTAATCGCTAAATCCCTTTTATTCATACACGTCGATAGATACATTAGCATAAAATGTATTGAAATTAACATAGTGAGTTCTAAAATGTGCTTATTTTAAGTTTTACGTAATTACTAATGCAATGCAAAAACTGTTTCTCAAATTAGTAGAATTACTTAGTATTAATTTCCAAACTACGCATGGCCACACTTATATATGGCGATTGGCGCTTTATTTAGTAGAAAGAGACATACTCCACTCATGTCGTGGTACTCTTCGGAACGATTTTGAAGCGCGTGTGAGCATTCCGGGTAGAATGTAACTTCCTTGGATACAGCCAAATGTGACTTCATTGGATACAGTCAAGGAACTTATATACGATAACTGGAATTATTACGAAGCAATATTTGAAAAATAAAAATGTATTTTATCTCGTTACCAATAAAGGTGACATTTGTTTCTTACTTAACAGAGGGGAAAAACGTTCTGAGCAAGACAACGACAAGAGTGTATGCTGTCCCTTTCTTGCAACTGTCAGTGTAAATAAAACTATCTGATGGTAGATTTTTATATATGCGGTAATCGTTAAATCCCTTTTATTCATACACTTCGATAAATACATTAGCATAAAATGTATTGTAATAAACATAGTAAGTGCTAAAATGTGCTTATTTTAATTATTAGGTATTTACTTATGCAATGCAAAAACTGTTTCTCAAATTAGTAGAATTACTTAGTAGTAATTTGCAAACTACGCATGGCCGTACTTATATATGGCGATTGGCGCCTTATTTAGGAGAAAGAGACACACTCCACCCATGTCGTGGTACTCTTCAGAACGATTTTGAAGCGCGTGTGAACATTCCGGGTAGAATATAACTTCCTTGGTAGAAAGAGACACACTCCACCCATGTCGTGGTACTCTTCGGAACGATTTTGAAGTGCGTGTAAACGTGTATCAGTAGCTTATATAATAGTAAACCTCACTTTTACTGTATATCTTATATTGTTGTGTTCTCAGATTGCTAAAATCTGTAAAATTTTCAGTATTTGTATAATGTTAAACTAGCTATTAATTGAAATAATTTTCATCTTTTTACAAGAAGTCCCAAGATTATATGAAAATGTATCCGTCTCCTTTAATAGGAAAACTAAACAGTTCAAAATGTTCAATATTTCAATATTTTTTGTCAATTTAATGTAATCTGGACTTTACTTCAAATTTTATTGCTTGTGTTCAAAAGTTCGAAAGTCACATCTATTCGATGCCTCGTTTATTTAGTATTTTATCGTTAGGAGACCTTTCCAAGGGCGTCGACAGCTGATGGCCCAGGGGGGCAAGTTGACTTTACCTACTACATTTCATACTTTTCTCATTCTCCATGAATGAGAAAAGTAGGTATGAATTGTACGTAAAGTCGACAGCACATGAAGCTTTTCACTTGTACTACGAGCCTTACATCTACGGCGATTGTAATAACATCAGAGGGCCTACCACAAACTCTTATAATACTTGTCAAGTTCCAGGCAGTTCAACTATGAGTATTAACCTGTCAGGTTTTACTATCGTACCATGAACTACATAATTCTTGTTGACCTGCAATGCGGTGTCTTCTGGCCGGTCACATTATCTCTGGCAGAACATATCAAATTAACGTTGAGAAACACATAACTTGCCGATTTTTAAATTTTAGTATAAAGTTATTATTGTTAATGCATTTTAATTAGAAATCTTGAATTTAAGAATACAAATTGGCAAAAGAGATCAAAGTTTTAAGTTATTTAAAGTCTACGTAAAATATATGGAACATAAAGTAAACCACGTAATATTTGTTAAGCGGCATCCATTAAAGAACGCAACTCTGGGAATATTACACATGACCTTGAACTGTTTAATAAAGACATTTATGTTATGAGCGCGGTTTTTAAATTTCTTGAGTACGTCTTGATTTTTTGAGATTAGAGTTTTGGAATAATTTGTGACTATTTTAAAGCTTACAATTACACATTGATTTCATGAACGTGATTGATGTCGGAAGCAAAACGATCGCATAATATCAATATATTCAATGAACAATTGGAAGTTTTATGAGATATTTTATATACTCATAAAGATATTGCAACGGGATTCAATAAAAGTGCACACTCAAAACGTTAATTTTCATCACACATCTAAATTTATGTGTATCTCCTCCGTGGTCTAATGGTCCGGTGTCGGAGTTGATCACATGAGGTCCCGGGTCAGACAATTCAACAAAATGTGTTTTTCAGTTTTCTGACAAAAGCAATGTTGCCCGGGATTGGAAAAAGTGCCCGGGTGGCGATAGGCTTTGGCTAATCGTGGGTACACTTGTTGTACCTCTGCCTCTTTAGGGATAAGGGCGTGAAGATACTTTTTTTATCTAAAATTAAAAATAAATAAAAAATGCTTTAAAAGTAAGTAAATATTAAATAATAAATAAATAACTTTATTTAGAAGTAATGAATTAAGTACTACATTTTATACCAATATCAATATTTTCCTAAAACACAGTTAATGTCAAAAAATATACAGTATCAATACCTAATAGGACTAGGGCTAGGAATAGCAGTAGGTAATAATAAAAAATACCTACGTTTACAGTATATTTAAGACAAAGCAATCCAATAAAAGTTACTTTTTTCCACCTGCAAGTGACCGGCAATATTATGACACTTTAGCAGTTCAAATATCGATTTCGGTCTGTCAAAAACACTTCATGGTACGCTAACGCAGGGCAGAAGTTGGTTTGAATAGTAAAATGGTCGCTCGCCGGCATATGTCACGTGGTCACTGACTGGCCTGTTAGATAACGCTTTCATGGTACGAAATAGCAGGACAGTTTAATTATCGGCTAAAATTGACCTGCTATAAGAGTTCATGGTAGGGCCGCAGTACCTTACCAGCGTAGTTGAGCGTACGGATTACGGAATATTAGAAATGGAATTGTGAATTCGTTAGAGTTTCGTCGATTGATCGATCAAGCAAGTCAACTCAAAGACTTAGGACTTTGGTTGCATTACATTTGGGCAACAATTTTAGAATCTATGGAGGGGGGAGGCGGGGGGAGGGGGGGGGGGGCAGCTGCCCCTCCCTGCCCCCCCTTGGCGACGCCCATGGATCTTTCTATTTGTTTATTATACAATATTGTGGAATCGAAATTTCTGTGAGGCAAACCAAACCTTGCTATCATTTGATTTTATCAAAGAAATATTACTTATAAATATCAAAATTGTAATGTATCATTCATTCCGTGTTAGTTCCCCCGTGTTGGTTCCGGGCTCCTTTGAAGAATAGACTAACTGCCGTTCTGCCAGGCAGGTCGTAAAAGGCGACCGATTGGCTATGCGAGTCACTAACATCGTGGCTACTAGGTGGTAGAGTTCTGCATTGTCTCGCCCGGGTCTGGTACCACCGCCTTACATATTCCTGCCGCAATAGCGTCAGTGCTTGTCGCTGTCGTGTTCCGGTTTAGAGGGTAAGGTAGCCGGTAAACTTATGCATGTGGCATTGGACCTCGCCACAAGATAGCAACGCACCATTAACATCTTTGGTGTCTATGGGCGATAGTTGACTCTTTCCATCAGGAGACCCATCCGTCTTGTTTGCTATCTTGTCTTGCTATCTTATAACCCATCTTGTTGGCTATCTTATGATATAATATATATAACGAGGTTAAAAGAAAACTATCGCAGCTAAATAGGCTTTACAAGTATAAGAGTAATAGTTGAACATCTCACAAAATATACTTGAAGTTGTAAAAGCGGATATATCGTCATCGGTGTTGAAAATGTTATACGATTTTAGGATAAAACAATGAAAAAGTTCCTTTTTTTGTTCGCATTATTATGATAGCCAAATACGAAACCCTAAAAGCGCGCAATTTATATTTAAAAACATCAACCTCCGCCAAAAGAAAGTTATAAAACTACTACAATATGGAGGAATCGCGTTAGGAATGCAGTAAGTCATCAGTGCAAGTGATTTGATTGGCCTACTAACCAACAACATTGGTTTGATTGGTTGATGGGCCAGCGGAAATAAATTTGATTGGTTAATGGGCCAGCGGATAGCGATGACTTATTGCATTGTTAGCACGAACGTACTATTGCGACCCGCGCAGTTTCACCTGTGCGTAGATTAACCCGCAAGTAGGTTATAATGTCGTCGATATAGTTTTTTATACGAACTTTCATCCTCTATTTTAGCCCTTTTGGGATTGATTTTCCCCTACCAGAAATCGTCTGATGCGGCCTAAGAAGTTTTCACTTCAAAAACCGCCTATTTTGGATCTTGACCTTCAACTATTTGAATGTCAAATTTCATCGAAATCGGTTCAGTGGTTTTACCGTGAAAGTGGCGGGAAACAGATGGGCAGACAGACAAACATTCATAATATTACCATACTAATACATAAGCTGCCATTATCAACTGAATGAAAATTGTATTCCTTTCCTATGACAAAGTACGGATGGGTTGTGATCTCATTTCACCGTATTTCAAATAAAGCCGACAGACGCTTCAAAGTGACATGACGAACAGCAACATAACCAGAACAATTAGCTTTGGAGTTTAGACGTCAAAGCTAGTGTAGGTACAAGACATTAATGACAGGTCTCTGAACATACTATTTTGACGCAGTGTGATTATAGTTTTGGTTATCTAATTGGCGGAAATGTTTATTTTACCCATAGATAGATATATTAGAACGTCTTTTACCGCTATGGTAAATGTGAATTTTGTAAGTTTTAATTAACATTTCCTCCTATTTTCGAATTTTAAGTTTTTATCAGATTTTGACGTTTTATGGTACTAAGAATCTTTTATGGCTATTATGATGATATTAGTATATTTAATTCAGTTCAGGATGATCTTAGTATATTTGATTCAGTTCTACCAAACTTGGATTTTCTGAACATTTATATCGATTCGTCCTTGCGTAATTGCGAAATTTAAATAAAACCTTTAAAAGAAAGTTGCCTAAACCATATTTATTTAAAAACATTCAGTTTCAGTTACCAATTGATTCCAAAATAAACCCTCGTCTGATTGAAAAACTGCGTCGAATGTCGTAAATTGGGTCAAAACAGGTTGACGAAAATTTTGAATAAACTATTTTTTCGACATGCCTTCATAATTTTTTAATCTATCGGTTTGTTCCCAAGACAATATTTTTAGCAAATTGTACAGGGTGTTAGGGACGGTCTATCGAAAATTGGAATCATAGATTTGGACCATGATTCTCAGTCGGAAACTGATGGAAACTTGTGTAAGTTTTTTTTATTTTTTTTGACGACTTTTTTAACTTTGTATAATTTGATTTATTCTAATAAGTACACTACGGTGTTTTCTCAAAAAATATTAAAGTTAAACGAAAAGCATAAAATAAGCAATGTATTATGCCGCGCAACTTATACGGCTGGTTAGAGAATACTGCGGATGAGACGAGCCCGAACAATGTATGTTTTACATTACGTGGCGTAAAAAAACTCAAATTCCAAAATTTTGCATTTCTCACAAGAAAAGATATTACTATCATGACAAGCACTTAAAAATTGTATGTTTTCTTAATTTTTCGGTAGAACGTCCCTTATACGCCATATATCAAAATCGATCATCGCGTTTGATAGATTGTGTAAAATATTGTTGTAATTATTACATCTATATCATATCCTATCCTAATTCTAATCTAATTTAATAATATTATTTGTTGTTGTGTTATATGTGTTTGGATGTGTGGATGGATGTTTGTTCCACTTTCACGCAAAAACTACCGAACGGATTTAAATGAAACTTTACAGTAACATAGATTATACATCAGAATCATAAATTGGCTACAATTTATAAAGATTTTGTGTAATTTTGCGGTAATATAACGATAAGTATGAAGTAAGTCGGAAAAATTTCTATCTTCTGAGAGCTATCTTGGCGTGGGCTGCCTCAACCGTTGGAGTTACACAAAAATAATGTACGGCAGGATTGTTTGTTTTAAATAGTTCTAAATAAAAGTCCACGACAGCATATATCTACTTTTTATGTGGAATCCATTATATCTAAAATAGTGAGTCAAGAGAGCAATTAAATTAAATACTTTTTATTTTTATTGTATTTATGGCTCACTATTTTGGTTGAGAAGATAACGTTGTTGAAATTAAAATTCTTTAGATTTGTTGTGGATACAAACTCGATGAAACAAAAATTCGTCGTGATAAAATAATAACAAAAATGTAGAGGATGTCGGCGAGAGAATGACGTCAAATAAATTATATACAGTATTTTGTATTTAAAATATCATCTATCTAATGGGTTTTTTTTATATCATAAGATAGCAAACAAGCAGATGGGTCTCCTGATAGAAAGAGTCAACCATCGCCTATAGACACCAAAGATGTTAATGGTGCGTTGCTATCTTGTGGCGAGGTCTAATGCCACATGCATAAGTTTACCGGCTACCTTACCCTCCAAACCGGAACACGACAGCGACAAGCACCGACGCTATTGCGGCAGGAATAGGTAAGGCGGTGGTACCAGACCCGGACGAGACAATGCAGAACTCTACCACCTAGTAGCCACGATGGTAGTGACTCGATAGCCAATCGGTCGCCTTTTACGACCTGCCTGGCAGAACGGCAGTTGGCCTATTCTTCAAAGGAGGCCGGGACCAACACGGCGGACGAAGTTGAAGTCAAGTCTCGCGTGTCGACATTTTTCTTTTTTGTTTTTAAAGTTTTTCAAGTTTCCTAAGCACGGGGTGAGTACTATAAAAACAAAAATAATTAAAATGGAACTACACTGAAAGTATACCCTCCCAAAGAAAAATGCGACGAGGTCCGGCCTGTTACGATCCGCCTTAGATAATTGATCATTTAGGGAAAGCGCACGTTCATACAATGCTAGTATACTGTATAATAATGGCGTTCACTGTACCTGTAGAAATTCATTGGAGAGATACCCTGAAACAGAACCTTCACTATTGATTTTCAAGATGAACATTGTTGGTTTACGTAGCAATAACAAAACATTTTGTGTATTTCTCTAAACAACCGCCGAACTGACATCGAAAGGCGGGTCGAATGGCGGGTTTACAGAAAGGTTTAAATTTCAGCATCTGTGATAGCTTAGTAAGTGCCTGTTAACGGCTTGATAAAATATTTCCCTATTTGGGTGGACGAACTTTATAAATATTCAACTCTTATAATAAACATTGTCCAATCATAAAAGCGAAGGATCTTATAATAAAGAACAGGGGCAAGACTTCATACATCGTTTTTTCTTAGGGGAATAGTAGCTAAATAAAGTTGGAATTTAGGTAAGGTTAACATAAACAATCAGTTCTCTCTTTAGTAGTCTGTGGTTAGGTATTTTCTTGTCATTGGGTGTCTTCAGTACAACAGCTGCTAATCTCAGAAATCTAAGTTGGATTGACAAAATTCTGACTTCTGAGCTAAGGTTTTGTGAAGACATTTTATAGATACATAAAAGAACAAAAAATAAATTAACATTAAACTATTCTTTAACACAAAAACAAGGAGAATTTTTATTTGATACTTTAATGAAAATTATGATATATATACTTTTTGCTGTTTTAATGCAAATGTAATTAAAGTTTTATACAATGGTAACACTTAAATATGATGATAGAAGTTAATCAAATTAAAGTCTCAATATTTTTTATATGATTGTTCCTAGCGATATATTTTATTTAATTAATTTAAAAAAACGTAGAAAATTATTCTAGTTTATACAATATTCGTCACTCCGAAAGACACGCAAAGAATGTACAAAACCAAAATCACCTGTGTTCTTTCACTTGTGTGTCTGTGTAGTTAATAATAAACTGAGGAACCGATTTAAGTAGAGTTTTTTAATCGAAAGCTCTATCTGTCGAGTTAGTTTTTAGCTATGATTCAACAAAATCGTTTTATCGGTTTTAAGATAAGCTATTTTCAACTTGTTAAAAGGAATTCAGCGACTTCTACTTTGTACAGGACTGATCGATTAGGCATTCAATTCAATAATATGGTAAACCTGTACGGATACTGCAGGATTTCCGCTCGAAGGTCATCAGCTCTTTTGGTGTTTTGCTCTGCAAATAATGCACCTGAAAAGGCCGTTTGATGATAATCGGAATGTGTCATGGTTTATTTTATTTTTTTATATTAGAGTAATCGTATATAAATAATAACGAACTATTAACCGTAATGAACCACTGTATAATTGTATATTTTATGCCAGTTCACTAATTTTTCGTTACAAAATGATTGCAGCTATATTAGATAATACAGCTTTATTGTGGATTCTACTGTGTATGTTTCTAGAACTATCACTCTATATAAAATTATATTGGAGAACGAAAATCAAAAAGTTATCTCATAGACTAATAACAGCTGTATTTGGTATTAAAAAATTTGCAAACGGTTGAATCTGCGAGTCATAAAGATTCTGTAGATTTTGTCTTTTCTACTTATTGTAAAACAATTTTACGTGTTTATATTTCTATGTTTTCCTTTTGTCTTACAGGTATTGCCAATATATTTACACAATTCCTTATGGACATTTAGACCAAATTGGTAGCCAAGTGGACCATGGCTTGTCCGACATTCATTCCATACGAACTTTACGAGGTCTAGCGAATATTGTCTATGAAATGACAGCAAACGTCAGTTTGAAGTAATATTTTGACACCGAGGAGCGGGAATTAACTACTTAGACCTAATTGTTTATTTGTTTTTTATAAATAAAAAAGTGCAAATAAGATAACGATTGACGAGGCAGCATGGCCTCTGGTCTTAGCCTGTACCCTTTGGGACGACTGGAAAAAAGTGCTTAAATAGACTTGGCCTCATGGAACTAATTCATCTGAGCTTGGTCCTCTTCAAATGGCTTGTACTATGAAATTATTGTGAGTATGCAGTTGGATTTAGGAAATTATAAATCGAATAAGACGTTGGTAAATATCAAAGAATTCAATATGTTTTTATTTATTTAAGTTTAAGTTTAAGAAATTTACAAATTCCTATTTATTGTGTAATGTTATTACATCTGCTTATTCCAAAATTCTGTTAATACCTATATTGTGCATTTTCGTCTAAGTTATGAATTATCCTGTTAATTTCCGTATTTTATGAAACTATTATAATTATAATATTTTTGTACAAAATATTATCTAATAATGTAATTTGGAAATGGATCCAATTCCATCAAAAAGCTATAAATAGCCAGATTAGATCGAATTTTAGTCAGTAGGCAATGAGGAGTCGACCTCGAGACGAGACGTTGCGGAACTGTACCATCTATTAGTCACAATATTAGTGTATAGTGAAGCCAATCATTCATCTTTCATGCCTCAAACTGGATCTCGGTGATCTGCGGCGCGGCGGCGAGAGTGGTGCGATCTTACACATAGATTCTTATAGAATTGAACTAGATGACAGTGGTGTGCCGGCGGCGCGGCAATTTGACAGAGCGCTAAATCGCGCCGCTCTCGCCGTCGCGCCGCAGATTCCCGACATCCAGTTTGAGGCCTTAAGAATTGTCTGACGGAAAGAATGGTTTACTCTTCAAAGGGGCCCGGACCAATACGGAGGAAAATTAAAATTTTAGATACCATTTTAACGTAAACATTTCAGCCTAGTTGTTCGAAGTTTGAACTTTTAGCCGAAGTTTGCTGTACTGTCTGGAAATAGGTATTTAATCTAGATATGATTTATATTAAAGAAAGAATTTATCAAACGACAAAAATATCCTTATTCTGTTTCATTTTCACTTTTCACATTTATTTTCCTTTTGCGGGGAATTGATATGGGGAATTTTCGAGATTTTCCTTCTCTTCCAATTTTATTTGATTAACTCCTTAGTAAATGTTGAGGCAGCAACAATATTATTGCCCCAGGGGACGTTGAATGCGTGTTAACTTGGAGTTTCTTGTGTAATTTTTTGTAATATATTGTGTCAATATGAAAAAGCAACTATTATTTTTCCATTGTTCTCTCGGTCTTACTTTTTAAATTTTTAACACCCGACACAAAATTGAGAAGTGTTATAAGTTTAAGATGTGTATCTGCGTGTCTGTCCGTGGCTGTCTTATTTGGTTACGGCTATATTTATTTGAAAACCTGGTCTATTCAGATAGCTCTGAGAGCTATGATTCAAAAAAATCTATTCAGCCGTTTTCCAAACCACCAGTGTCACAAAATGAAACAATATCCCACCATGTTTTGTGTGGAAAGAATCTTAATATTTAACCGACTCCAGAATTGAACTTGGGAGCTTTTATGATCTGAGCTTAATAAGGTCTGAAAATCTATAAAACAATAAATTGCACAGTACACAAATTTTAGCTTAAGTAAATGGTCTAAGATAATCTTTGAGTAATAAAGTAATCTTTGAGTACATTATGAAACTTTATCTATGAGAACTATATTTAACAATAGCTATTTTATGTTAAAGTTCTTGATATATTAAAGAATAAGTTATCATTATAAAAAAATCCTACTGCGACATAATCTAAATAAACATAGCCCTGGTATTAGCACATTTGGGTAGAAATTATATGGACTTGGGACTCTCACAATAACACGAATCTTATAACAAATTTAAAATTAAAATCTGTTAAACCGTACAGGTGACAGTGTATGCTAAAGAAATATATATATACATACCAATATACACACATACAAAAAAAAAACGAAATACATTACCTCTTTCTAGCGCAGCCTTGTAAAAATATAGGCGTGGAAACCACGCGTACTGCATTGTTTTATATGGAAATTCCGATTAAATTGAAAACCAAAATAAACTTATGGGACTAAAATCGGGAGTTAGTTAGCAGACTACGGCTCAATTTGACCGAACTTAGATAACTCAGTGATAAATTGCAACTCGTTTCTGTGTAATTTGCGATACCGAAATAAACATGGTTCTTGGCGTATTAAACTAGGCCCTTGATTGACAAAAGGCCCTAGATTGACAAAATGGATATACGTTGTAAAGTTAGACGAAGTAAGATTGGCAAAACAGGTAGGTATATGATGTGGATGGAGGTAAATACCAGAGAAGATCAAGACTTTTTTTATATCATAAGATAGCAAACAAGCAGATGGGTCTCCTGATGGAAAGAGTCAACCATCGCCTATAGACATCAACGACGTTAATGGTTCATTGCTATCTTGTGGCGAGGTCTAATGCCACATGCATAAATTTATTGATTACCTTAACCTCCAAACCGGAACACGACAGTGACAAGCACTGTCGCTATTGCGGCAGGAATAGGTAATACGGTCGTACCAGACCGTACTACTTAGTAGCCACGATAGTAGTGACTCGCATAGCCAATCGGTCGCCTTTTACGACCTGCTTGGCAAAACGGCAGTTACGGCAAAAGGCAAAGGAGCCTGGGACCAACACGGGGAAAATATAAAAAGAAAAAAATAATTGACATGATGAATGATTTGACAGGGACCGAACCCGGAGAGCTTATGACTTAAACCGAAATGGCTATCACTAAACTAGGAGAAAATACTGCCTGCCTTATATACAAAAGAATATACTACTAATAATATATACTTATAACTATAATATACTAATAATATATAATATATACTACTAATAATTATGCCCTAACACTTTTTTATCGTTATTTATATAAGTGGTTAAGTTTAGCCGGGCCGAAATAAACGAACTGATTTAGAATTGTAATAGAGCGGATGTTTTGACTGTGCGCATAAAATAAATATTATAGATAATTGTTCGACAGATATCGAACCCTCGTATATCTGCCCCTTTGGGCGTTATGACAATAGCGTGAGCCGTTTCCAGGCATTTCCCATTTAAATTTGTTCCCTCAGTTTTTCTTATCGAGAGAGGGTCGACTATGGAAAGGACGCGGGC
This sequence comes from Apodemia mormo, assembly GCA_036924255.1. NCBI lineage: Eukaryota > Metazoa > Arthropoda > Insecta > Lepidoptera > Riodinidae > Apodemia > Apodemia mormo. The sequence continues at coordinate 12,808,748 of JAUPFN010000008.1, forward strand.
GATGGGTGCTTACAAGAGGGGTTTGTTTGATGAGTCATATATGGAGCTACTGTGGCAATAAATCAAGTGGTTTAGTAACCGTTAAGTCCATGATTTCCTTGGCTATAAATTTTTGATCGAATGTTTAAGTGACAAAACGATTCAGGGGTTTAGGCTAAGTAACAATAGGAAAACGATAACGAAGTTAGAAAAGAATAAAGTGTGAATTAGATTAATCCGCGCTAAATTACTTAGTCAATCTTTCATCTTTATCGCAAATGTTATAATTCGTAACGAAACCATAAAGTAACGAATTGCTTGAACACATTATTCCATGGTCTAAGTTTTGGTAGATAGTCACATTGGCTTTATTTCTTTTTCTGAACAAAAAATTAATTTGACACAACGATTGCGACAATAGTTTCAAATTGGCTAGGTAATTGTTTTCGTTATTTCAGAGACGATGACGAATTTAAATATCGTTTCGCTACGAAGCGATGTTACTTTGCCTAATCCCCCAGATAAGTTTTCTAATATAGAATAGATTTTTTATATTATTATTAATTACTAGCTGATCCAGCAAAGTTGTTCTGCTTTTTTAAATACTCTTTTTTTTCTATATTTTCTCACATTTTAAACCTTCCCTGGACTTCAACAATTAATTCAAAACCAAAATTAGCCAAATCAGCTCAGCCGTTCTCGAGTTTTAGCGAGACTAACGAACAACAATTGATTTTTATATATATATAGAAGATTATTATTACTATATAATTCCATCCTCACCATCTCGATGTCTGGAAATCCACAACTGTGCGTTTCTCTTGGCACTTTTTGCCTCGCACCACTTTGTTGTGGAACCAATTACCGGCAGGGGTGGTTCCAAACGGATACGACTTTGGGGCCTTCAAGAAAAGCGCTTACTCATTCTTAAAAGGCCGGCAACGCAACTGCAAGACCTCTGATATTGTGGATGTCCATGGGCGGCGGTGATCACTTATCATCAGGTGCACCACCTGCTCGTTTGCCACCTCTTCTATAAAAAATAATAATAATAATAACATACTAGCTGCTACTTGCGACTTGGTTTGGGTGACCCAAAATATATACTTGCTTTTCCTCTGTAGGGTAAAAAAGTAGTCTTTGACACTCCTGTACAGTATATAATAGTGTGTTTCTGCCGTGTTGTTCTTGGCTCCTTTGAAAAATAGACCAACTGTCGTTCTGACAGGCGGGTCGTAAAAGGTGACTGGTTGCCTATAAGTGTCACTACCATCGTGAATATTAGGTGGAAGAGTTCCGCAACGTCTAGGTATTAAATAAGCAATAGTACCAAATACTCGGGTATTTAATACTACTGCCTATTTAATACCTATTCCTGCCACAATAACGTCAATGCTTACTATTGTCATGTTCTGGTCTGGAGAGTGATATAGCAGGTAAACTTATGCGTTTGGTATTTCCTTTCCGCCACACGGATAGCAACGTACTATTAAGATATTTGGTGTCTGTAGGCGATGGTTTCTCTTTTTATCAGAAGAGCCATCTGCTTGTTTGCTATCTTATTAAAAAAAATGACCTTTAGTTATCTCTCCTTATCACTCACTACGAACTGGATTATCTATACATATATATACATATTATAATAAAATCGTAGGAAAGTCAAAACTGTACATTGAATATATTATTTTAAAATAATACTTGGGACGTGATCTACAATCGACATTGAAGCCAAAAATATAGTTTGTAGAATTTTTATCTGTTTGTCTGTTTGTCTGTATGTATGTCCGGGGTAAACTCAAAAAGTACTGCATGGGTTTACTTCAAATTTTGCATGAATATTACTAACAGGTCGGGTCAACATATAGGCTACATATTATCACGCTATCACTTACGGGGGAGGAGCTGTGCGGAGTAAACGAAATCCGCGCGGACGAAGTTGCGGACAACTTGTAGAGTTAGGGCATGTAAACTAAAAGCTTGACTCTACATGACATCTGATAACTTTTTAAGAGTGTGAGTCATATCGTAACGCCTTGGCAATATATTACATGAAAATGCTTTTTGTGGGATTGTATATCCCTTTCGTGTGTCGCGTAGGTTTTAAGGGTAAGGTAGTTGGTGGTGAAATTTGGATGAATATCTAACATTTTGTGTATTATTTATCGTTTCCTGGTAATTTATCGATAGAGTAATATATAGGTTGTACCGCAAAATTTTATATCTGAATGGGCCAAATATATGAATGAAGAAATATTTTTTCTAGGAATCGGTTAGACAAAAGCTACTTTTTATCTATGCTAATAATATTTCAAAAGCTTATATTATATATGTCTCGAAATAGTACGAAGTTTGTTATTAGCATCTATATATTTATATTGTTAAACTAAAACTTAAACTAAAAGTTAAACTAAAAACAAAATAAATATTTATATTGTTTTTAGTTTTTTACTAACATTTAAGTTTACAAAGGATATATCCGCATCAATCAAACGTCAAACTTTTAGCAGGTGAAGCTGGCATCTTGGGAGAAAAGTATATTGTTAGTAATTTTTCAAGTGAGACGCTTATAATCTTACCAGTAGGGTATTTGTATATGAACTTTATCATTGACTCTTTGTTTTTTATTTTAATTAATTAATTGACGGATTCAGCATATATCATGCAACTGGTGTAATTGTAGGTCTAAAGGTTGATATTACGAGCAAAATGTCACTAGCATCGTACACATCATGAAGTATTAATATAAGTGCTAGGTCAGGTAAAGCTGGACCTTGCACTCATGTTAATCACTTGAAACTTCGTTATATCTCAGTCTATGAGGTCTTGTCATCTCTTTTTATATAGCTGCATTAAAAAAAGGAATTTTATTGCTTCATGTTGTAATAATTCAACCTATTTAACGTCAATAACGGATATACCGCCTATACAGGTTCACGCCTGGTAAAAATTTACAATTTATGAGTTGGTCGACTATTACCCAAAATTTTAAGTCTTCTAAACCGAGTTGGTTTTCCTTTTAACTTCATTATATTATGATTATTATCGTGATTTTTTCACCCCCAAAACCAATTGCTTAGGCAGCAGATGGGGGGGGGGGGAGACTGTCACCAAAATTAGCACTTTAAAGCTAAATATTTCATAAATGAGTTCCCTAAATTTTTCAATTAAGGAACTCATATTTTATTAAATATTTTTCTAAGCTGTTGCTGTTCAGTTTTTATAAACCTACAATATGTTTTATAAACCTATCTCCCAAACTATGGGGGTATGGGAGAAAAAAATGAACATCCCCACTTTACACATAGAAGAGCTACCCTAAAAAAATATTTTACAAGATTTTATGTTACCACTTTGTTGCCGTGACTAATATGTACCTATATGCATGCCAAATATCAGCTTTCTAATACTAAGAACGAATGGATACGATAAGACGAATGAATATAGCGAAATGAAAAACGAGGACGAAGTTAGAAAAGTGTAGGGACACAGTAATGTTGTAAGGTGTGAAGTTAGTTAGCGTGTACAGCCAGGCAGTCAGTCGCAAGCAGTCGTTTATACATAAGTAATCTGTGAGCAGTCGTTTGTAACACCGAACCGTAGACGCACGTAGGGTGACGTAAATTATATACCTACTGTGCAGTAATTTCTTTTATTTCCATATCATCTCAGGCAATAACTCTGACCATTAATTATGTAAGTAGTGATATCCCCGGAGTCGGATATTACCTACAAAAGAATAAAATGTATGGGATTGACATGAGCCGCGCTATAACAATTGACCACAATAGGCCTTTTCATCACAAAAATTTTTTGTGCGCATGCGTCAGAATCAGCCATCTTTTTCGTACTGTTTTTTGTAAACAACCATGCTAAATTGTCTAAGCAATTTAAAAAATAAGTAGTAAGTCAAAATAATCGGAAAAAAATTTTTGTACTCCATTATAATTATGTTGTCTGTACGAAAAGGAACAACAAAACGGTGTTGTTATGGAGTATGTAAAAGTGATACACGATACAAATCATTTAAAACCAATAGATTCTATTTTATAAATTTTCCAAAGCCTTGTCTTGAATATCGAAAAAAAATAATCAAATCATCAAGCAAATTACACATTAAAGCATGTGTAAAATGTGCGAAATGTGAGTTATGGGTGAAAAAATGTGGCAGAAGTGACCGAGGTTTTAGATCTATTGATAATGTTACTAAGGATACTTATATTTGCTCACTACATTTTCTTGGAGAAAGTGGTCCAACTGAACAAAACCCTGATCCTTTAAGCTATCAAGAGTTTCAACATATTGATAAATCAATTAATAGCCTCTAACCTCTCAATCAGCTCACTTTTTTTCCCTTTTTGCGGACGCCCATGACATTTTAGCCACCTTTTCAATTGTTCACAATTATGAGCTTCAACTGAATCATAAATAAGTGAAGCACCATCGATGGTTTTTTCCAATAATTTATTTCTTTGTGGAGATAATAGTCCTTGTCCAGCCATTGTTGATTAAAACAGTACGAATTTTTTGAATTACCGCCGTTTCAACATGGCGGCTACGCTTGCGCTCATCTGATGATGAAAAGGCCTATTGCCATCGGCATGTTATAGTCAGAGACGATGACAATTTAGATATAGTTTCATTATGAAGCGATGTTACGTTGTCTAAGCCCCTAGAACTATCTAGAGGCAGTTGAATATTTAGATGATCAATTTAAAACAAACTAGCAGCAACGTGCAGCACGCTGCATAACTTATTGGTGAATCCCGCTTGATCATCTAATTTTTTTGGGATAAAAAGTAGCCTATATCCTATTCCAGGTCATCATCTACCTGTGTGCTAAATTTCATCCAAATCAGTTCAGTAGTTTTTGCGTGATTGAGTAACCAACATACGATCATCCATCCAAACATCCATACATTCAAACTTTCGCATTTATAATATTAATATAAATTGAAATTATGCAAAACAAACTTATATTTGAAGTTAGTTTGAAACTTGTCCAAGTGGCATTAATACTTTGCCACATGGATAGTAACGCATCATTAACATCTTTGCTGTTTATAGGCTATGGTTGTCTATATCAGGTATCTTGCAATACAAAAAAAATTGGAGACAGCCGTTAAATATAAGCACGCCTGTTCAAAAGTTATACACGAATATATATTCGAATATGCTTTTGTTTTAAAAAAAATGTAAACTTATAAAGCTTTATTTTGTTAAGAGATGCTTTACGCTTTTGCAAAAAGCTTAAAAAATGTGTTAAAATAAAATTGTGTAAAAAACGATATTATAAACACTTACATTATTTGAAAACAAAAAAGCCTGGAATTAATGCTCCTCATACCGATCTCATACATATTTTTTGTAATATTGTGATATTGTAAAAAAATAGATCATATGAAAGAAAGACAAGCCTACTGAGTTTTTTCGCCGGATCTTCTCAGTGTGTGGCCGCGTTTCCGATCCGGTAGTAGTTTGAAAAATATGTTGACGTGTCAAAATAACTTGTAAAAAGTTTTATTGAATAAAGTACTTCTGATTTCTGATTTCTGATAGTAAACAAACGGATAGTTTTTCTGATAGATAACTGTCGTCTATAGATGCCAGATATTTTAATGCGGCCAGAATAGTTAGAGCGGTTTTACTAAATCCGGGCATTTTGCAGGAGTCTATAACCTATTGTTAACATTAGATAGTAAAAAGACAGGTGGCTCTTCTAAAGGTAAGAGAAATCCTTGCCTCATGGTGCATTGCCATCCATGTGGCATGATGAACATGCCACATGCGAAAGGCTTCCGGCTACTTCAGCCTCAATCGGAACACGACAATGACAATTGCATATGTCTAAATAGCGTTGATGCTATTTAGACATATGTAAGGTGGTTGTACCAGACCCGGACAAGACATTACAGAACTCTGCCACCAAGCTTGCTCGTCCCGTGAAACAGCTTTGCTTTGTTTCCGACAGAAAGGCAAGACAGGCAGTGTAATTACTGGCACCTAGACTTAGCACCTTATGTCTCAGGATAGGCAACACATAAATGAGGTACTTGGGCTAATTCCAGGTAACCTAGCTTAAGTGCATTGGCGACGTCGACCATTTACTATCAGGTGGCATGTTTGCTGATTTGGCTATACAACTAACATAACAAAAAAGTGAACATGTACCTATAGCCAACCGTTCACATTTTATGGTCTGCCTTTATTAATAGTAGATGATCTATTCTTCAAAGCGGTCCGAACCAACACGGGTTCGAGGTTCCCACCTCGACCGCTACAACTAAGTATTGTAGCGGTCAAGCAATATTCGACGCTAAAATACATAAAATTTAAGCAAAAATCCTAAATCACGGTAAAACAATTATTTATCTTCTAAAACTATATTATATTATAAGGTTCAACGCTTCTCGGATGGATTTCGATCCCAGGTAGTACACCTTGACTGGCTGGGAAATCTTCACTTTTCCATTTTTGTGTTACGTCATCATCCTCAAAAATTGTGACGTTACCTTGATGACCGTTATCTTATACAGTAGTTAGTACGCTTGTTTTACCGCTAAGCTCTTCAGTAATACCGACCAGAGACGCCACGGTATTACTCGACTATAACTTACTATTTGACCCGGCAAACGTTGTTTTGCTAAATATATTCATAACAGTATTTCTCTACTATATAATGGATGTTATTATACATATAAACCTTCCTCTTGAATCACTCTATCAATAAAAAATAATCGCAAAAAATCCGTTGCGTAGTTTTAAAGATGGGTCTTTAGTCGTTTTGCATCACGAGCGGTTCGGACCGCGGTGTGTATTGCCCAAGAGCTCTTTTGGCATGGGCCATTTCGCGCCGCAGTGATGGAGCGGTACGAATCGCCCAAGGTACTTTTTGAAATGGGTCGATTTGGACTACGAGGCGAAATGATCATATTATGCTCTTGTCTTGGTTCGATTTCTACTTAAATCAATTTAAAGATTTAAAATATGCATTTACTGCACGGCAGTGTGAATCAACCCAATACAATAAGTGATTGGGCGATTTACACCGCTCCACCATTGTGGTCCGAAATGACACATTCCAAAAAAAGCTCTTGGGCAATTCACACCGCGCGCGCGGTCGGAAACGCTCGCGGTGCGAAACGACTAAAGACCCTTATATGTAGATCTAAGTATACATGGGGACAGACAGCGGATAGCGACTTTGTTTTATACTATAGTGATACCCATATTTGAGCTAACATTATTTCCACTACACCATTGCGATAGTTTAATTTGGCGAAGTATACTACTTATTTGTCCATTTCAAATTATTTTACGGTTCGTCGGAGAATCTAATATACTACCCTTAAAACCGTTTGGGAATTTTATTAGACCGCAAAGGATCGATTGAGTATAGAACGAACTATTGTTCTGCTTGAGATTTATATTATGATTCTTATAGTTAAATTAATTTATATTACATAGAAAAGTTGCGCAACGTTTTTCCAAGCTTTGGCATCTCTAAAATTCCTTGTTCCTAAAATTAAGGAGGCAACCACTAAAATGTCATTTTCTGAAATATTAATAGGAACACCAGCTGATTAGTAAATTCCCTATGGTTTTCTTCGACATTGCTTAGTTCATGATCTTCAAGTACTACGTTGTGTGTTTTTTTAACTTGCCGCTACGTATTATATGTAGCTAAGGAAGTCACTGATTTTGCCCCGATTTTCGAAAATCGAGTTTTCACAAATCTCTTGACTTTTGAGGTCCTAGTAACGTTACTAGGTAACGTCCGACTATTTTCGCGATGACGTCAGTATATGTGTATGTGTGTGTGTATGTTTGTGTCTGTAAACATCTCATAGCTTTTAAACGGCTCGACTAATCGAAACGCGGTTGATGGCATTCGATTTGAATCTGCTCGACTTAGACTTCTTGAAAACTTGAACTAATTCGGTCCAGATTTTTTTTGAGAAATTTTCAAAAAACATTTAAAAAATAGTGAAACAGTTTTTTTTTAATATACCTTTCAGATTAATGTACCGATTGAGTACAAAATCTAATCAGCTCGTTTCCTTAAAAACTGCATCAAATGCATAACTTGCATCAAAATCTGTTTATTCTATAATATAATTGTACTTTTCTTCTTAAAAAACTGCGTCAAATACCGTAAATCGGATTAAAGTCGGTTGATTCGTTCAGGATTTATAAACGAATTTGCGCAAATTTTTGGAAAAGTTTTTTTTTACATTTCGTCGATATTTTTTAACATTTTGATTTTGTAGCTAAATGGAACAACTTAGAGCTCAAAATTGCTTTGAACGCCATTGAAAAGACTAAAACTTACCATCATTTTAAAAATATCTACTTATTTTCGAACATTAAAATAGTATTGTTTTTACTAAGTTTAGATTTTTGAACTCTTTGAGTTCATGAACTCATGCTAGGTATAGTTTTTGCGTCGTTGAACTAAAAATACCTCAATTTAGCGAGAAGTTTCAGGGATGGTACGCAAGTTCAACTGGTTTAAATATTTCTTTTATTTCAAGCTACCAATCGCCAACCGGGCACTTTCCAATCCCGGGCAACTTTGTGTTTCTCAGAAAACTGAAAAAACACTTTTTTTTTAATGCGCCCGACCCGGGAATCGAACCCGGGATCTCATGTGGTCAATGCCAACGCTGGACCACTAGACTACAGAGGCGACGGCAGTATATTGATTTTTGAAAAGCTGTATATTTTGAAACGATGATAAATTTTGATATTTCGAACGGCATTCATCTCAATCTTTATTCTAAAATATTGCTTTAGCTAAAAAATCGATAGGTTGAAAAATTTCGAAGCAATGACAAAAAAAAACATTTTTTTCAAAAATTTTCGTCATTGATAAATTCCAAAAAATTTAACCGATTTTGATTAGATTAACGGTATTTGACGCAGTTTTTAAAGGAGAAAAGCTGATAAGATTTTTCAGTCAATCGGTTGATTCGCCGGAAAGTTATTTCAAAAATATTTAGTAAGTGCTAAAAACAACGTACTTAATTTTAATATTTGAAAAGCTGTAACTTTTGAAAGTTAAGTGAAAGTTAAATTTGATTTTAATCTTTGAAACGGAATGCGTCAAATGTGACGTAGTTTTTAGTACTAAAATATCGTAGAATAACAAAAAAATAATTGGTTGAAAAAGTATTATTTCGACATAACTGTCGGAACAAAACTTTTTCAAAGTGTTTCGTCAACGATTTTGATGCGATTTATGCATTAGACGTAGTTTTTTTGAGAAAAAGTGCTGATTAGTTTTTATACTCAATCGGTACATTAATCTGGAAGTTATATTAAAAAAATACTGTTTCGCCAAAATTTTTTTGGGGTGATTTTAAATCTTCTCAAAATCTCCTGGGCCGACTCGGTCCACATTTTCAGGAAGTTTAAGTTGAGCAGAATGCAATCGAATGCCATCAACTCCAGCCGTTCAAAAGTTATGAGATGTTTACACACACAGACACACATATACCTACATACAGATATACTGACGTCATCGCGAAAATAGCCGGAAAATGTTCTAGGACCTCAAAACGTGGAGATCTGGTTAAAACTCGATTTTCGAAATCAGTAACTTGCTTATTTACATATGTAGCGGGAAGTTAAAAAATATGTCCATGAATAGTACATATATATGTACATACATAGTAGTGTTCATTCGCAATCAGGTAACCTTTCTGCTCCCTTGCACCCTCTGCAATAAAAAAACACCGTTTTATCTACTCCTTTCACAAATCCGCCACTGTCAGATTTTGTTGGGAAAGTAAATGCCCTAAACTTATGATATTACATCCTCGCTATATGGATAGCAACGGATCATTAACATCTTTGATGTCTGCGCTACAGATGATAATTGTCTTATTTATCAAGAGGATCATGTGTTTAATTTATATTTTATAGATTCAGGCGTTAATTTTTGGAAAGCCATAACTCAACGAAGAAAAGTATTTAATTTGCAAATTGCCGTGATTTTTCACGGGTGTCTTTGCGATGCACCCGAAAGGAAAAAAATAAAAAAGTGGTGTTAAGGAATAGAACCAATTCACCGTAGTTCTGAAAAATAAAGAAGACCCCAGTGGCACACTTATTTATCAATCCTAGTCTACCACACTTTCCACCACTAAGCTACGGTAGCAAGCATAAAAGCACACAGTTTACGCACATAGTATCACTTCGCGACCGCAGCATATTATAAATAATGGCGTTAGCGCGACCTCGTGATGGCCAGCTGGACTCCATGGTTTTGCTAATATTCTCTCTTTCATGGTTAATCTCTACTGTTCCTCGACTTTAAGCGGCTTTAATATATGTACATTTGTGACATTTATTATTTTATTTAACTTTCCTAGTGTCATCAGGTTTTTTGAGTTCAAGGAATCTGATGATAGCTTATCTTGTGACGGGAATTTCTTTCCTCCATCTTATATGTGTATATGTATGTAAATTAAAACATCACATTGTATCACACACACAACCAATTTTGTTTATGGTAAAATCTGATGTAAAACAGAAGAGATTTTAATATAGTTTTTTTATATCATAAGATAGCAAACAAGCAGATGAGTCTCCTGATGGAAAGAGTCAACCAGTCAATATTGCGGCAGGAATAGGCAAGGCGGTGGTACCAGACCCGGACGAGAACTCTACCACCTAATATATTTACTATATATATATATATATATATATATATATATATATATATATATATATATATATATATATATATATATATATATATATATATATATATATATATATATATATATATATATATATATATATATATATATTTATTACTTATATTAGTATATTTACTCCCGTATCTCCGCAGAAGCAGGCAGAGATACAACAAGTGCACCCACGATTAACCGAAGATACGGCCGGTTTCTAAAACGCAACTTAATTTAAAAATTTAAAGAAGCAATTAATCTGTGTAACATCATTTGCTTGTAAACATTATGTTAGGCACGGATTCATTGCTTGTTAAAATTAATTTGCGTTTCCGAAACCGGCCGTCAGTCCCACAATATAATGATAGGTTGCAAAACTATCTCCAACCGGGCCCTTATCTAATCTCAGGCAACGACGTTATTACAGAAAACTAAAAAAACACATTTTGAATTTCCGAACCCGGGAATCGAACCCAAGACCTCATATGGTCAACATCTGTGATCATTGTCTATAATTAAACTAACTCATATTTTGTTTGTTATTTTATTTGTGTATCAGAAATTTGTGCTTTACCCTTAATAGAATTACCCTCGAGTTTCGACCAGACGGCGATCGCTAGTCCTAATAAATCAATTCGTATTTAAATCTGTTTCAGTGCGAGTAAATTGCTTTTTGAATTATTTAAAGGGATTCTCATTTTATTTCATCATTTAAAATATATCATAAAGTTAAAAGAAAATATTATATATATTTTTTAATTCATGATATATTTTTAGAGTAAGGGTATATTTACCTACATGCTCATCTGAGGCATGGGGAATTCAAATCCAGCCTTGTTGTTTTTTTAAAATAAATTTTAGTAAGTGTCTCGTTGTCTAGGGTTCATCAGAAAAAAAATAGTTATTAATATATCATTTTTGGGAAATCCTTTTATAAATAATATACACATTTGTGTGATGAGTATATATGTTTGTATTTATCAACCCGTTGGTCGAGTGGTTAGCGACCCTGACTACGCAATCAACGGGACTCGGGTTCGATCCCCGACGGGGACAAGCATTTGTGTGATGAGCATAAATGTTTGTATTTCCGGGTTTGGGTGTTTATTATGTATGTAAAAGTATTTATATATGTATTTCTATGTATTAGTATCGTTGACTAACACACATTACACAAGCAAATAATTTGCGTACTTTGGGGTTGGATCAGTAAGTGTAATTTGTCCCATGAATATTTATTATTATTATTTATTATTATTTCTGGGTTTGGGTGTTTATTAAGTATGTCACAGTATTTATATAATATGTATTTCTGTCATGTACATTAACATCGTTGACTAGCATCCATAATACAAGCAAGTAATTTGCTTAATTTAGGGTTAGATTATTAAAGGGCATGAAAGTAGAATCAACGCGGTCGAGATGAGATCGCTACGAAAAATATGTGGTGTAACACTCGCAGAGCGGGTTAGTAACGTGGAAGTGAGAGAGAGGTTAGGCTTGAAAGAAAGTATCGGTGTAAGAAAGATGAGAAAGGGCATGCTCCACTGGTTCGGACATGTGGAAAGAATGGTAGATGAAACGTTAACAAAACAAATATACAATGCGAATGGATATAGGTACCGGTAAGACCTAGACTGACATGCCATAATCAGATTGATCGAGTACTGTCTGAAGGTGGTGTCAAGAATCTTCTCCGTGTTGGTCCCGGGCTCCTTTGAAGAATAGGCCAACTGCCGTTCTGCCAGGCAGGCCGTAAAAGGCGACCGATTGTCTATTCACTACCATTGTGGCTACTAGGTGGTAGTTCTGTATTGTCTCGCCCGGGTCTGCTACCACCGCCGTACGTATTCCTGCCGCAATAGCATCAGTGCTTGTCACTGTCGTGTTCCGGTTTGGAGGGTAAGATAGCCGATAAACTTATGCATGTGGCATAAGACCTCGCCACAAGATAGCAACGCACCATTAACACCTTTGGTGTCTATAGGCGATAGTCTTTCTATCAGGAGACCCATCTGTTTGTTTGCTATCTTATGATATAAAAATAAATAAATATAAAATAAAATACCAGCGTGTGTGTATAAAGAGAGTGATGAATGTGGAGACAAGCCTGCAAGGATCGTGACGTATGGCACACGGTTCTCTCCGCTTACCCTGTAAGGCATCTGGCGTGAAGATATGTATGTATGGTTAGATTAATTCTTGTGATTTGTCCAGCACTATTTATTTATTAAGCTATTGCATAGCTTCTATCGCGGGCCTTGAGCGTGGGGACCGAATCCAGAAATTCCGTAACGAAAAAACCTAACACCGCCCACTCCGACCGGCACAGCGGTGATACTTTTTAGTTTTTCCATCTATCGATAAATACCAGAACTTTTAATGACTTTTTGAAATATCACGCTTGTCTCTTTAGTTCAGCAACCCGCCTTTAGGTGGCATTGGTTGTATTGGAAAACTACTGTAATCAGCTGTTTGTGAGAAAGTATATTGGTGTATAGGTATTTATCATCTACGTACAACAGTGAATATCTGTACTCGTATAATTTGTGTATAAAGTGTTTTAAATATGAATAAACAAAGAAAAAAAATACTGCATAAATAAAATAAATATATAATTGTAATTGCATAAGTTGATAAAAAATGCTATGCAATAGCTTTACTGCGGCAGTCTCCGAGTGCCACACGTCTTTTTTTATTAATATTTTACTACCGCCTTAGCTATTTCTGCAGCAATAGCTTCAATGCTTTTTTTGTCGTGTTCCGATTTGGACGGTAGATTAGGATAGGAAGAATAGACTCGCGCATACACGGATAGCAACGCATCACTAACTTTTGTGGTGTCTATAGGTGATGATTTCTTTTTCAATCAGGAAAGCCATCTACTTGTTTGCCATCTAGTGATATAAAATGAATGAATGATTTGACCGCCCCGTTGGTCGAGTGGTTAGCGACCCTGACTACGTAATCGACGGGGCTTGGGTTCGATCCCCGACGGGGATAAGCATTTGTGTGATGAGCATAAATGTTTGATTTTCGGGTTTGGGAGTTTATCAAATATATTCCAGTATTTATATATATTTTTATATGTATTAGTATCGTTCCAGTATTTATATATGTTTTTATATGTATTAGTATCGTTGACTAACACCTATAACACAAGTAAATAATTTGCCTATTTTGGGGTTATATCAGTAAGTGTAATTTGTCCCGTGAATATTTATTATTATTGTTATTATTATTATTATTATTAAAAATATATTATTCATAATATATAAATTTTATGTTACAAATATATAATGGTGGTAAGTTTACTCAAATGTAAGTATATGACATACAGGCATATAGATTTTACACGCATAAATACATTGTCTGTGTGCGTGTGAAATTTACATTGTTTTAAAAATACTTTATTTAATTACATATTTTACAAGTTATTTTGTTACAGCTATTAGCCTGTACGGCACATATTATACATTAGATCCCGGGTTCGAACCATGGTTAGACAAAATTGTTATTGAGGTTTTTCGAGGTTTTTCTTGAAAATTTTAATCGGGTAGCAGTTGGAGTCTGGTGGTAGTGTGTTAGTAGCAAAAATAAAATTGAAAAGCTTTTATATAAAAGTGTAATATTAATTAACCAATTATTATTTTATTTTAAACACTTGTACTGTTACACGATTACAAACTATACAAAGTGTAAAGAAAATCCTGTCCGATCCGAAAAAGGTATATTTGTAGGTCAATGACATTATCAAAAAAAAAATGATTTTTATTAAAATAAGGAAAATATCGTACTTTTTTCGCCGTGTTGGTCCCGGCCTCCTTTGAAGAATAGGCCAACTGCCGTTCTGACAGGCAGGTCGTAAAAGGCGACCGTTTGGCTATCGAGTCACTACCATCGTGGCTACTAGGTGGTAGAGTTCTGCATTGCCTTGCCCGGGTCTGGTACCACCGCCTTACCTATTCCTGCCGTAATAGCGTCAGTGCTTGTCGCTGTCGTGTTCCGGTTTGGAGGGTAAGGTAGCCGGTAAACTTACGCATGTGGCATTAGACCTCGCCACAAGATAGCAACGCACCATTAACATCTTTGGTGTCTATAGGCGATGGTTGACTCTTTCCATCAGGAGACCCATCTGCTTGTTTGCTATCTTATGACATAAAAAAAAATAAAAATAAACTTTAAAGTGCCTCATTTTAGTACTAAAATTGAGTAACTTCCTCTTAAATCAAGCAAAATTTTTGTATCAATATCCATAAAATAATGACACAAGTATGTTTGTATTAAGCTACCAAATAATGCCTTTGACGATCGGACAGGGTTTAAATAAACGTATAAAATATATTATTTTTAATTAAATAGTCAACCGGTTTCACAAGTCTTCACTTCAAATTTTCACTTGAAGATGCAGTGAAATGTAAAACCGGTTGGCTATTTAATTAAAAATCAATATATCATATAGTTTTTGATCGTATAACAGTACAAGTGTTTAAAATAAAATAATAATTATGGCGGAGTTTTACCAAGTGCCGACGATGGAGAGTATAAATTAATTAACCAAGATAATTTAAGTCAAAAACACTTACTAGATATGTTAAAATAAATAATAAATTGTAACAAAGACAAGCTATAATATATGAAAGCAATCAATTAATGTATTGATAAAATGACACGCCACAATAAGCAATTATTTATCGAACGTCCAATATTACGGCTTCCGGTGTTTATTGACCCTGATTCATCAATATGGTAATTCATGTGTGTTGACAACATGACAACAATCAAGAATAATGAATATATTTATCGTAATATGCACAACTAATATGGGAGAATTTAAAGGAATATTAAGTTTTTGTGCATTCACACCGAAGTTACTTTCTGTTGAACAATACTAACGTCTTTGGTTGGTAGCATTAACATCTTTGGTTTATATAAGCGATGGTTTCTCTTTCCACCAGGAGAGCCAGCTGCTTCTTGTTAAGCTACGATATATGTCATAATTGTAAGTGATGCCCAGTTTCGTAATTATTTCAAGGGTAAAGCTAAGTTAGAAACGGTCAAAAAAACTGGGAGTGTTGAATTGTACTAGATGGAACTTCACTTCGAACTAGCGCTGCTAGGCATTGGTACATGGTCAGCATATACAATGCCTAGCAGCGCTGGTTCAACTGCACTTTGATTACTGACCGCACCTTTGGGTCGGTACACCACAGTATCAAAACCTCCATGTCAATGTGAAAATATCCAATGTAGACTGGAACGTCTTGTTGACAACCCTGTTCTTATCAGCGGTTTTGAACCCCTTAGTTACAGGAGAAACATTAGATCTCTATGAGTGATCTACTGCAGACTGTACAATGGGTAGCATTATAATAAGCTTTTAAGTAATTCAATTAAGTTAATTAATTATTTAAAATAATTATATAGTTTAATATAGTTAATTAAGTTAATTCAATTAGTTCCAACATCCACATTCTTCCATTTCCAAAACGATTACAAATTTCCAAATTTCTTCATTTTCCAAAACGATTTCACCTATTCCAACTTGACGATTGGTCATCAACGACTGTTTTATTTTGCCCTTCTCCAAACTCTGGATTCCGGATGCCTATTGGAAGTCGGAGTCGCATTGGAAATTAATTCTTTGTGCTGTAAACCTCCATGGGCAGTGATAATTCTTTCCATCAGGTGACTCACTCACTTGTATGCCAGCAAATTTCTATACTTAGTATCTAATTTTTATACTCGGTACTCACTAAGGGCTAGGTTACTTTTTAAACTTGCATTACTTAATTTGCTCCTAATTTCTTTTGAAAACAGTACTTATCATGATTTTACGATATTAATTGCGTTGCTACCAAAACCTATTGCTAGCAAGCTATATAGTTTAAAGTTATTACATAAATCTACCACCTAGTGGTCAAGATATTGCGAGTTTTATTTTCGATAAGTTATTGCGAGTTGCCTGGCAAGAAGACAGATTCCTAATTTTTATACTTGGTTCTTACACTTCTTACTAAGGGCTAGGTTATTTTTTACACTTGCAGCACCTAATTTGCTCCTAATTCCTTTTGAAAATAGTATTTATCGTATTTTTACTATAATAATTATGTTGCTGGCAAAACATATTGCTAGCAAGCTATATAGCTTAAAAGCATTACATAAATCTACCACCTAGCGGTCAAGATTATATATATTATTATTATATTTCTATATATATATATATATATATATATATATATATATATATATATATATATATATATATATATATATTATTATAACAAATTTGATCTTCGATATATTATTACTAATTGCCTACAGATTAGCACCTGTAGGAAAGTAGATTGTTAACGTAAAAGTACTGTCCTAAAGGTTTTGGACAATTACTAGGAAAATAAGTGAATATTTATCATACTCTTCAGCATCGTCTTAATATTCTTCACAATGTTGTCCGAACAACCGTATATGTACACAATACGCATTTCAATTACTTGCAACCGTCTCTAGAAATGTTCAATCATGAAATACTTCGAGGACATACGAGCTTGACTTTTCCCAGGATTAATCTCGAATAAGTTAAAATTTCCAACCACAACATTTAAATAAATCTGTTATTTTAATATATTATAAGACAATATATAGATTTCTCTAGATACTGATAAAATTTAGGGGTTTCCGTAGCACGGGAAAGCCGATGCAGAACTCCAGGTGGTAGAGTTCTGCATCGGCTCGACTGGGTCTGGTACCACCACCTTATCTGTTCTGCCGCAATAGCGTCAGTGCTAGTCACTATCGTATTTCGGTTTGGAGGGTAAGGTAGCCGGTAAACTTATGCATATGGCATTAGACCTCGCCACAAGATAGCAACGCACCATTAACATCTATGGTTTCTATAGGCGATGGTTGGCTCTGTCTATCAGGAGACCCATCTGCTTGTTTGCTATCTTATGATATATAAAAAAAACGGAATACGTGCTTAAAATACATATATTTACTCAGAAACACAAAAGTATTGATCAATATTAAAATATGATTTTCATCTGTAATGATGAAAATAACTAGTATTTCCATATGTATATGTAGCGATCAGTACAATAGTCGGAATCATTCACAAAGCAAAGAACAATTACGCCACATTGAATTGAACTGTCGGCTAGAGGCAAAGTCGTAGGATCCAATCCGGTTGTGTCAATATTTTTCTTTGTTGAATTTTTAAGGTTTTCTCTAGCACGGGGTGAATGCTGCTGATGTTCCTTGCATGCGGTGTTTTCAACGAGTTACTAGAGCCTACGACGTTTTCGCACTTCACATACATTTTATTCAAATGCGAAAAACAACCTTTCATTAATTCTACTACCGCCTTATTCCAAAACGAGGTCTAAATATAGTACCGACCTTAATACCAGGTTTATTACTAGTACTAGATGAAACGTTATTATAAAACCGGGTTTAGCGCTAGTCCGAGTATCTTCTATGGTTCTAAAGATAAACCTCCGCGACCCCTAGTTTAACTTTAATACTAAGCTCAAAACGTCAAACTTCAAAGTTGACATAAACGTCGTATTTGTTGTGAAATAATTGTTTGTAATTAAAATAATTAAAAATGGACATAAACGTAATTGATATAATGGATTTGGAAGATTTGGATGTATTGAAAACATACCAGAGGCTTAATAGACCCCAAAGTCGAGTGAATCCGTTTCACTTAAAATGACGGAGACTTTCGAAAAAATATAGATTCACAAAAAGGTTTGCCAGCAAAATAGTGGATTTATTGCGAGAGGATTTAGTTTATGACCCTCGGAGACAGGCTCTTAGTCCTGAGTTGCAAGTGGTTTGCGCATTACGCATCTGGGCTCGTCATGAGGTAAGTGTATAAACTTGATAATATACATTACAAGCAATGCCAGGATACTTCAATTGCCGGAGAACTTACTGCAATATTATTATTGTTTCTATAGATTCAAGACGATACTGCAGACTTACATGGTGAATCTCAGCCGACCATTAGCAAAACTTGTAAGAAAATAGCAGGGCTTTTAGCTGGATTGTGCCATATATTTGTAAAGATGCCAGCTACTTTAACTCAGCAAGAAGAAGCAATGAGGAAGTTTCGCCGTATAGCTAATTTTTGAAAGCTATAGGTGCTATAGATTGCACTGACTGATTGACTTACCTTTTTTTCAGATGTCCAATTTTCGCCTCTTTTTTTCTTAGTTTGATCCATTTTAGATTCGTAGAATTATCTGATTACGGCAAAAAAAGTAATGCTAGATTTTATAACAAAACCTAATCGTACCTACTTGAGGCACTCAGGTTTTTATGCTTCAAGAATAAATAAAAATAGACTAGCTATGGAAATACAGCTAGAGTCTAAGGCTAAATGTATATTTTTAACAAAAACCTTGTTACATAATATAATATATGTATATATAGTAAATTCTTCTCTTGTATAAAAAAGGTTATGTTAATACTCACAGTCAGTTATTTTTAGACTTACAATGCATAGACTTCAGATTGACCTGCGGGCGTTCCTTGCATGCGGTGTTTTCAACGAGTTACTAGCTATGACGTTGTCGCCTTTCATATACATTTTATTCAAATGCGAAAAACAACCTTTCATTAATTCTACTTGAGTCTAAGTCTAAATGTATATTTTTAACAAAAACCTTGTTAAATAAAAACTTAAGGACTGAATAGCTTTAGGACTAAATATAATTTCACAATTTTTTTTTAATCTTTGACGCGCTGTCCTGTAAAGTTGCGAAAAATGAGTTACGATGTTTTTCATTGCAGGTGTAATAAAAGCTCTATTTTCGAAAATCAGGATGAAGCCAATAAATCCCTTCACGGGAAGTTAAAAATATACTTATCCTTAATATTTATTTATCTTACCGAAATTCATGTTATAGTCTTTCGCATAAGGGTCTTGTGTGAAGGAAGATTACCTACCTATGTATTCTATTTTATTCAGAACATTTACATACACACACAGGAAGAAGTAAATACCAAATGTGAATTATTTAGATAATGACATAGATTTCTGATAATTTCGTTTGCATATAATATCGACGATAATAGGGTGTGAAATTCTATTTCATGGCGATTGCATTGCGGTTAGCTTGTTCAATTAGAATCAATAGGGATGTGATGTTTATTTTGCTAAAATATTGTGAAATATGGCAACTATACATATTGTACCATTATTGGTATATTGTGGCATTTTTTTTGATCCAACAGTAGCTTAAATATTATTGATCAATTATAAGTGTTAAATATTACTACAGTTTTCGATTTTCACTTTTATAGTGACAAATACACTTTCCCCGCGTTGGTTCCGGACTCCTTTCAAGAATAGTTTAATTGCCGTTCTGCCAGGCAGGTCGTAAAAGGCGACCGATTGGCTATGCAAGTCACTACCATCGTGACTACTAGGTGGTAGAGTTCTGCATTGTCTCGCCCGGGTCTGGTACCACCGCCTTACCTATTCTTGTCGCAATAGCGTCAGTGCTTGTCGCTGTCGTGTTCCGGTTTGGAGGGTAAGGTAGCCGGTAAACTTATGCATGTGGCATTAGACTTCGCCACAAGATAGCAACGCACCATTAACAACTTAGGTGTCTATAGACGATGGTTGACTCTTACCATCAGGAGACCCATTTATCTAATGACATAAAAAAATTTAAATGTGTCTACATTAATATTAAACTAATTTTTACCTTGTAAACTTTATTTTGCAAAAATCTTTAATATTTATTATTATGTAAATTGCCTTCGAATCTTCCTTTCCCACAGTCTGATGTTTGTTTAATTAAAAACTTGCGAAACGCCCGAAATCCTTATTAATCCTTTAAATTTCGCCGTTGACACGGCCTTTAAATTTGGCCTGCTCTGCGAAAAATTTCGTTGCAAATATTTAAAAGGGGCTTTTGTTTTAGATTTTTTGTAAGCTTAAATGACGCTGATTGGCTTCCAATTGATGGCTTTCCTCCCTGAATTTCAATAAACTATATTACATTATAAGATAGATAATTAAATCTTGAATTAAACTACTATTATAAAAAAAAATTGTTATAATACAAACTTCTTTCTTAGCAGGAAGAAGGGAAAGGAAGGTTAAACGTGGTAGGTAAAAAGGTGGCAGATTTCTGCAACGTTTCTTCCAGATGCTCTCACCACCTTTTTTATATCATAAGATAGCAAACAAGCAGACGGGTCTCCTGATGGAAAGAGTCAACGATCGCCTGTAGACACCAAAGATGTTAATGGTGCGTTGCTATCTTGTGCCCAGGTCTAATGCCACATGCATAAGTTTACCGCCTACCTTACCCTCCAAACCGGAACACGACAGTGACAAGCACTGACGCTATTGCGGCAGGAATAGGCGAGGCAATGCAGAACTCTACCACCTAGTAGCCACGATGTTAGTGACATGCATAGCATCATAGATAGGAAAGGACCGCTATTGCGGCAGAAATAGGAAAGAAGGTGGTACCAGATCCGGGCGAAACAAACAGATTTCTAATTATGTGTGTTTTAGCACTCACCCCGTGTTTGGGAAACCTTGAAAAACTTAAAAACAACAAACAAAGACATTTCATTTCAAGACATATTTCTATCACCCAGTAGCCACCATGGTATTGACTCGTATAGCCAATTGTTCATCTACGAACTGTCTGGCAGAACGGCAGAGATATATTCTTCGAAAAGGTGTCGGACCAACACGGAGGAAAGATGACGATTTCGACCTCATAATTTGAGCCAAATAAGCTAGGCCGGGTAGAAGCTTTTTAATAGATCAAATAAAACAATAATAACTGTATATCTTTTATATTTATCGCATAGTACATTTGTGTTTCAATACTTTGAGCTATATTACCAATACTATTTACATATACAACTTACATACTATAAATATCTTGTATCAATAAGCAACATCTCCATTCTAGAACATTTTATGTAACACACATCAAGCTTGCCAATAATTATACAAAGTAAGATTTTTAAACGTTTAAAGCTAGCAAAGTTATATTTCGAAACATTTTTTTCAAGGGTACATTAAGTATATTACAATCTTTTTAAGTGATCGGTCAGCTAAAAATTATGTTAAAATCGTAATACAATATTGTATACAACACACGCTTGTACTTTTTCACAATAAAGTTGTTTACAATAAAATTGACCGATTCTGGTTACATGAGCATTGTCAGGGCATTAATAATTATTGTCTAATAATTTGATAAGCATCTTTAACAATTATTTACAAATTGACTTAAAATTTTTGTTATTGTAATCATTGTTTATATTGATGATTGTAATAGCATAGCACTAGAGCATTAGTGACGTTTAGAAAGTGAAATTGGAATATAATAGTATTAACTCTATAGTGAAATAATATAAGTGTGGTTTGCATAAAATATTACAATACCATTTTTGTCTATTTACAAAAAATATTTCTGTAATAATTGAGTGAATGAATGTTTGTAGGATATTTTTTGTCATAGATTAACAAACAAGCAGAAGACTCTTTTGATGAAAAGAGAACATAAAGATATCTAAGATTGAAATGTTGATGGTGTGATCGTATCCATATAGCAGGGATAAAATGCCACATGCGTTGAAAAGCATTAACGCTCATGTGTCCGGACCAAGAAAATAGTGCTGGCCAATTGTTCCATTTTAAATATTTAGGAAAATATTGTAGAATTGTCTATTCTTTTTTTGTTTTGTGATATAGGCAATTGATTTTTTGTTTCTTAAGGGGCTTGAACGTAAAGCCCAATAAAACGAAGTGAAGACTTAATACTTATTTTTATTTGTTATATGGATATGAAAGAGCGGGGTCCCCTGGGACAAGTAATTTTATACTTAAAAGTAGTCCCCAGCCCCAATAAATATGTGATGAATATTCTGGTACAGGAAATAAACGATTATTATTATTATTATTTAAAAATAGTTTAGAAATTGATCCAAGTACCTCTCGCGAAGTAAAATCAAAGCTGCCAAGCAGTGGAGATCCCCTAGGTCGTGACAGTACCATATTAAAGAGGACGTTGCAAAATTCTACCACTTGCCAGTCACGATGATAGTAACATGCTGAAAGTTATCGGTTTGTTTGCTATCCTACGATGTAAAAAATATAAACGCGTACGGCTTATAAAAGCTGAACCCAAAAATTAATATATGAACAAGATTTTTTTTGATAAAAAGAAATTTAAATATTATATTTACCAATATCAACAATTGTTATAATTTCTAAATTATGTAACTATATTATGGGTACACTTTTTAGATATGCAAAATTTTACTCGTAAATTTTTCATTCTCTTAAATTATGTGATAATTTTATTTTTTGATAACAATTTGTCTAAAAAAGTTTAGGGAATGTGAATAAAAATAAAATAGTCTTTGTTAAAACTTATTTTTTATATAATATACATCCATTTGTATACATAAGTATACACTCTTTGTAATAATATGAAGAGAAAACATTTGTATTTTTGCTTTTGGGCTTACTGTCAATCCATCGAAGTCCAAGGTTTTAATTGTAGGCAGTAGGTATATGTGCAAAATCCTTGGTAACATAAACCTTCCTCAGGTTGTTTATGATAACACAGTTATTCCAATATCAAACTCGGTCAGTTACTTGGGTGTAACAATTTCAAACGATTTATCATGGGATTTGCATATTAACAGCATAAGTAAAAAAGTTCACTTTGCTCTGCACTCTCTAAAACACAAAATTATTTGCCTTTTAAAACAAAGATATTACTAATGCAGTGCCTCATACTACCTATCATCGATTATGCGGATGTTCGTTTTATTGATGCTACTGAAGAACTGGTGAACAAATTAGAGAGGCTGCAGAATCTTTGTATCAGATTTATTTTTGGTTTACGGAAATATGACCATGTCTCTAACTTTAGAGCTCAACTTAAATGGCTTCCAATACGGCTGCGTAGGAACACTCATATTCTTTGTCTTCTTTTTAATATCCTGTTTAATCCTAATGCACCAAGCTATCTGCGTGATGGGTTTTCTTTCTTGCATCCACCTGGATCACCTTGTAGATTAAGTGTTACTGCCCTTTTAAAATGTCCCCCACACAGTTCAAAATTTTTATCAAATTCTTTCCATGTTCAAGCTGTCAAGTTATGGAACTCACTACCGCCCAAGATCCGTATGAGTCAATCTCTTCCAATTTTCAAAAAGAGTCTAAGAGAACATTTTCTTGCTGGGCATAGTATTTTTTATTTTATTTTTTTATTTTTTCTTTCATGTCCATCGATTGTTGTTCACTTTTAAATATTATGTGGATAAATTTAATGTATCAAGACTGTTATATTCATATGTATCTAGTTTTATGATTATTGTACACGATTTTAACATTTCAATAATTATTGTGTTTACTCTCATTCGGGTCAGCTGGAAGAAATCTCTTTTATTAGGGATAAGCTCGCCCATTGTACAGTCTGTTTTTAATAAGTCTCTATGTACTACTTCTCTTTTAATTGTGTACAATAAAGTATTAAATAAATAAATAAATAAATATTTTTAAATGTTTGTAATGAATAAACTCAAAAACTACTGGATGATCTTAAAAATTCTTTTACCATTAGAAAACTTCACTATCCAAGGGTGACATATGCTACTTTTTATGAAGTTGTTTGGCTTACTCGAAAGAAGTTGCGAGTAACAGTTATATTTTTTATAATTGCAAAAAATACTATGTATGTTTATTAACTAACGACCATTTTTATAAAAACTCAAGATGCCCAGTCCCGAACAAACCTGACACTCAAACGTGTCCCTAACTTAAATTGTTATAGATATGGCAAAAACATATGTAGTTACATATCCAACCTTAAGCGCTAGATTTATAGTTGTTTTTACAAAGCAATGTATAAAAAGAAATAAAATTGACAGTGTCGTGACCGATGTGATTCTATTTGAAATAATAATTTTAAATTGTGCGCTCATTTTTGGAGAACGTTTTTGAGACACTGATTGTGTAGGTATCTTATGTTTTATATCAATGTTAACGACGTTAAATTCGATTAATAGTTTAGCCTAGAAGTTAATCGTTATCCTGGGGATAATGCTGTCTCAATAAAAATTAAATGGTACTTACACTGGCAACTACTTACTAATATAGCTAATATTATAAATGCGGGAGTCTGTCCGTCTGTCTGTGTATTACCCTTTCATGGCTAAAGCGCTGGTTTAATTGTAATGAAATTTGACATGGAAATAGTTCAAGTTACAGGGTCAAACATAGGCTATTTTTTCAAAGGGCCTGAATAATCCTCTATTTCTTATTAATAAATATTGTACGGGTTACCGCACATATCTAAAGTCAATGACATGTAATTTATTTAGGTTACATAGAAACAACGTCATAAGTTAAACACGCACACATTGTTACGGTTGCACTTTTATTTAATCATCATTTTTGTTGTAACCTTATTAATAAATCAGTGTTAGAAAGAATTTCATTGGGTTTGTCTCGTACACTGACTCTCCCTCACATATCTTCTGCACTCATCTTAAACTGTACACAGACATTACAGTTTTTTTTTTGGTCCTTCAGCCTTCAGGACCTTACTCTCGCGTCGCGTAAACATACAGTTGCTCTACATCCGCGCCGCGTTGTGAGGATACCAGTAACTTTAGCACATACAGTACAGTGTTTAGTGGACTCTGCACCGTGAGGTTTCTGTAGCAACGACAGCCGCAGCGCTCACAGCATAGACAGCAACGACAGCAGTCCAGCAGGAGAGTAAACCACAGAACCAAGTAAGATCTTTCCATATTTTTTTTTAAACGATGGACAAGCTAATTCAACAGCAGAATGCTATCCTGGAAGAAATTAAACGTATAGAGATTAACTTTAGAAAGGACTCACCATCCCGTAAGACGCGCGAGTATCTCGATGAGAGACTTGCTAATTTGGACAGGCTCTGGGCTGAGTTTAATGCGAACAACGATAAGCTCAGTCTGTGCGGCCAACCTGATGCTCCATACTTCGTCGAAAACCAGTACGAGGAGGCACGCGAATTTTACAATAATGTCCGTTATAGAATTTCTTCCTATCCACCTACAACAAAAACAGACCAGACAGGTGGTAGTTTGTCCGTCAGAAAACACACGACAACACAGTCGCCGTCTCGAGAACATGCGCCGCCAGCACGGGCACCGCCAGCACAGGCACCGCCAGCACCGTCGCAACAGGCACACACAGACGTTGAAAAACTTTTGTCGCGTCAACGTACAAATTTTAGAGCTTTTGCTAGGCTAATTAATAACATTAACGTAGATAACATATGCGATAAATGGGAGTTAGAAGACGAGCTGCGCAGTGTTCAGTCTCGCTGGACTAACATTGATTCTTTACATTTAGAGATTGACAACATTTTACAAGGAGATAATGCGGACTACGATAATGAATTTTCCTACTACGAAAATTATTACAAAGACATTAAACGGTCACTTAATAAAAAATTAGCATCTGCAGCTCACATTCAACAAACTACACCTCAAATAGATATCCCAGTATTTACAGGCAAATACACACAATGGCCTACGTTTTATGACTTATTTTCCGAAAGCATCCATAACAATAATTTGCTCACAAAAGGTCAAAAAATGCAACACTTAAAGGGTAAACTAAGAGGAGAAGCCGAGCGTCTGATACAACATCTACATATTTCCGCTGAAAACTATGATACCGCATGGGAGCTTCTTACTCATCGGTATAACAATCGGCAGTTGTTATTTACAAAACAAATAGAAATATTTTTAAATCAGCCAGTTTCTTATAAACAATCAGCTTACGAAATAAGGCGTCTCTATGATACGTCTATGGAGTCTATTAATGCCATACAAAATCTCGGCATAAACACATCCTCTTGGGACCCGCTAATCGTACACCTGATTGCAAAAAAATTGGACCCTGACACGTACAGTGACTACCAGGAAAATCGTAAAAATCCACGGGAGATACCCACCCTGGATGAGCTCATGAATTTTCTCGAAAATAAGTTTACAGCTTTAGAGCCCATACAAAAAAGAAAAGCTCAAACTTTCACACCAAAGCCCTCTTCGTCGCATTTAATTAATACGCAATACAATACCAAATATTCTAAAGGCAAATATATTGCAAAACCGCATTATCAGGCGACAGTTACTCGCACGTGGAACTGTCCGCTATGTCAGCAAAAACATATTTTATTTCAATGTAAGAAGTTTGCTAAGTTGCCGGCCGAGGAAAAAATGAGAACAGTATTAAAATTAAATGTTTGTCAAAATTGTCTTTACATACACGATGCAAATGGATGTACTTCTGCAAAACGTTGTAAACGTTGTCATGGTGATCACAATACCATTCTTCACGACGGATATTACGCTGTTTTCAAAGTACACGAATCCTTACCTCATACGACATACTCGACGTCATCGATTACGCAATCACAGCCCGTCGTCACAACAGCTCCGTCGTCAAGTTACATGACTATATCCAACTTAGCAAATAATAATTTTACACCCGCTAATAAAAACCATAATGTTAACTACGTAGCTGCGAATAATGAGGAGATTTTATTAACTACATTACTTCTAAAAATACAGGCCTATGATGGTACTTACACAGTTTTAAGAGCACTTTTAGACCAAGGCTCTCAAATTTCTTTAATTTCGGAACGCGCCGCTCAGCTTCTAGGGCTTCCTAGACAACATCATCCCGCTTCTATTTCTGGAATAGGATATGGCTCTAAACAAGGAAAAGGAGTCGTTACGTTGAATTGTATGTCGATTTACGATGACTATACATTTTCAACACAGGCTATCGTTATAAATAAAGTCATTAACAATTTGCCTAACGGAACATTTAACAAACAACCCTGGTCACACCTGCAAAACATTAGACTTGCGGATCCTGACTTCAACGTCTCGAGACCCATTGACATACTCCTGGATGCGAGTGTGTATTCCGACATCTTGATGGATGGCCTTATCAGGGGCTCTAACAAGGCGCCCATGGCACAACAGACTAGGGTAGGTTGGATCTTGTCAGGGCACGTTAGAACATTTAATTGCTGTGTCGTGCTGAACAATCTCGCCGATATTTCGCAATACTGGGAACTCGAGGAGGTTCAGAGCTCCTCGACTGCCCGCTCGGAGGAAGAAGAGTACTGCGAACAGCTGTACCAGTCTACAACGAGACGGTTGGAAAACGGTAAATACGAAGTTGCGATTCCGATGAAACAGGATTTTGAGAAATATCTAGGAACTTCTAGACAGAAAGCGATGGCACAACTATATAATTTAGAACGTAAAATGACAAAAAATACAGAATTCTCTGAAAGTTATATACAGTTTATGAGGGAATATCTAAGTTTAGGACATATGACACCTGTAACAAAAAAGGTAGAGCCGTCGTATTATCTCCCGCATCATGGAGTATTAAAAGCTGACTCGACAACAACTAAACTGAGAACCGTATTTAACGCTTCAGCAAAAACTTCTACGGGGTACAGTTTGAACGACTTGATGCTTCAAGGCCCAAATTTACAAAGCGATTTACATAGTTTAATTTTATCGTGGCGTAAACATAAAATCGTTAAGCCTTCACGTTGGCATCATGTGAGCACAAACTTAAATGCAGCAGATTGTGCTACAAGGAGGATTAGCACCCCTGGATTTCTTGCAGCCTTTCGCCGGTTTTGTGCCCGGCGGGCCACTCCAAGTCATATGTACAGTGACAATGGGACAAATTTCAAAGGTGCTGACAGATTGCTGACTAAAGAGTACAAAGAGATTTTGGCAACAATCGACAGGAATTTCTTCGCGAACATAAACAGCTTTTATATCAAATGGAATTTCAACGCACCGTCATTTCCATCTGCAGGAGGTTTGTGGGAGGCCGCCGTCAAATCTCTCAAATATCATCTTCGACGAGTAATTGGCGAGCAGCGACTTACCTATGAAGAGTTCAACACACTGTTACAGCAAATAGAGGCCTGTCTCAACTCACGACCTTTGGTCGCATTGACAGAGAGTCCTGATGATGATTACCTGACTCCAGGACATTTCCTTGTAGGGGGACCTTTGCTGTCTCGACCGCAAGCTGAACCAGAACATTTTAATCTTAACACCAGATGGCACATGGTACAAACAATGAACAGGAACTTCTGGAAGAGATGGTCTTCAGAGTACCTTCAACAGCTCCAAATGCGATCCAAATGGCAGAGCCCATCGAGGAACTTTGAAGTGGACAACATAGTTCTGGTCAAGGAAGACAATTTACCTCCTGGGAAATGGGCTTTAGGTAGGATAGTCCAGGTACATCCAGGCAAGGATGGGTACGTGAGAGTGGTATCGATTAAAACCATGAATGGTATAATTAAAAGGCCAATTTTAAAACTTTCACGGCTTCCAGTCAAGGAGAGCGATACCGTACAGGTGAACAGCGGCTCTAGTGATTATGATCGACATGCCGTGACTTCTGGAACAACGAGCAGAGTACAGCCAGAAAGCCAAACAAACCAGCTGCCGCAATCTCGACGTCGACCTCGGAGGAATAAATTATGTAATTTTATATTCACTTTAATACTTATGATTTTATTTACAATAACACCCACACAGGGTACCTACAATATGTCTAATTTCAACTCGAACCAAAGCCTATATTTCGACAAACAGTTCGATATTAACTTAATCAGAGATGAGTGGAAATTAGTTGTTTATTATAATATGTCAACCTATTGGACGAGTTTATCATATTTACAGAAGTACGTAAAGCGTATACAGAAGGATACATCGCAACTTTCACCGCAATATATAAGTATAGCAGACCAACTACAACATGAGCTATCGGAACTTCAACATTATAATGTATTGCTGCAATATAATACAAACAAACGACCGAAGAGAGGCATAATTAATGGTGTGGGTTATGTAGCTAACGCATTATTCGGAGTTCTCGATGACAGGTTCCTGAATCAATACGAAAAGGACATAGAGAAAATTTCATACGACTCTAATCACTTGCGAAACCTCCTGAAAAATCAAACGAGCATTATTGAGGCACAGTCGAACATTTTACGCAGAAATGAAGATATAATGTATAAGCAGTTTAGCATGGTACAGTCACATTTACAAAACTTTACAAACATTTTAAATCAAGTACAGTCGGACAATGAACATCAATTTAATACTATATCATCAATGCTGTCGGCACAGATTTTAATATCGAATCTGAGGCGTATACAAGATAATTTAGTCGATACAGTAACTGATTTATCTCAAGGACACTTGGACGCACATTTAATACCTTCAGAACAGCTACAAGAACAAATGCACATTATTTCGAGTCAATTAAGAGGAGACCTAACTTTGCCTATTACTGAAGAAAACTTACAGGAACTATACAAGGTCATGAAAGTAAACTCAAAAGTCGGAAAATCATTCCTAGTTATAGAAATAAAAATACCTTTAATTGCTAAGGAATCATTCGAACTAGACAAAATATACAGCATACCTTTGAATAGTAATATTATTATTGAAACATTTACACCTTACATTGCTTTTAATTTACGAAAGGAAATATTTATTTTACTAACAGAAGAAGATACTCATTTTTGTATGCATCTATCCTCAGAAAAAGTTTTGTGTGCCTTCGATAAACCAATTTATGAGCAACAAATTAATCTTTCCTTCTGTAGCCTGCATACAAACAATAAGACATTATGTACAACTAAAACTATTAAGTGCGAAGAGCGGTGGATCAAATTACGTGCTAATAACAGGTGGTTATTCTCGTGTTGCGAGAATTGCCAAGTGCGACTTTATTGCTCGGACACAATAGAAATGATTAGCTTAGACGGGAACGGACTCATGGACTTAGCGCCGGGATGTGTTTTAAAGAGTAAATCCGTAACAATTTACGGACATACTAATTATCTTACAAAACTATCTACTAAACCTAATATAGCTACAGTATCAGAATTTTCAATCCTTAATCATATTTTAAACTCAACACTACCTGAAAGTTTCATACCGGACAACCACAGTCATACCTGGGAGCAGATGAAGATACAATTGGAAAACATAAAAAAGGAAGCTGATGTGGTTTACTCTCCCGTCAGTGTACACGATGTACACCACTATACTGTGATCTACGTCACGCTGACACTGCTGCTCTTAGTTGGGTGCATTTACGTTGTCCGTCGTGTTCGCAAGACGAGCCAACAACAGTCTAGAGTGTCCCCAGCTGTCACTGCCCCGGTGACTCTGCGGGCGGTGGAGGCTACTAACGTGGAACTCTCGCAGCTGACTACAAAGCTGCAGCCGTCATCATCATCACCATCGGGGGTGGTTCCTCCGAACACCAGTACGCAGTCATGTGTGACAAAAGGTGGCAAGTGTAAAAAATCTGTGCGTTTGTCGGTTCCAAAAATTAGTGAAAGTGCAATTAGTGATTATTAATTTTAACTGTGACACAAAGTCGTTTAGGCTAAACATTATAGAGACATTAAGTTACGTATGGACATTAAGTTTTATTTCTAAATATTCAATTTTAAAATTATTCAGTTTACTAGTGGAAGAAGAGCACAGACAAAAACAACCAGGTGCCGTACAGTCATCGACAAGGGATGACATCACCCTCGCTGTCTCGCAAGCAAGTGGATATCAACCAAGACGCTTGACGGGGAAGCCTACAAAAAACTTCTTATTATGATGGCAATTATGCTGTGTGTATCTTTTCACCCCCTACTCAGTATTCATAAAACATAAAACTTATCATCTACAAATTTGGATCCATCCACGTACTAACAAAGTATTATTCTACAGAGCAAATAAACCGATTTACAATAATAAATTACAATTATCACAAGCAGTTTGTAACTTGAGTTTTAATAACATTATATATAAAGAAGTCGCC
This sequence comes from Apodemia mormo, assembly GCA_036924255.1. Taxonomy (NCBI): domain Eukaryota; kingdom Metazoa; phylum Arthropoda; class Insecta; order Lepidoptera; family Riodinidae; genus Apodemia; species Apodemia mormo. Next base: position 12,840,362 of record JAUPFN010000008.1, read on the forward strand.
GAGCCACGAGCGGAAGATCAAGTTACATTGCGATATCAGTGGCTATTCTCATGCTGTGGGAAATGCATAATGCACATATTTGCAATAACAATTAAGTCACTGACCAGGAACAACACACTAGAAATAGGTCACAACCTTGACCTTGACTATTTATAAATAAAGAGTGACACATTTTCTATACTTCGTCATAATAACTACTGTAGCCACTCTAATATCAAAAACAGGACACTAACAATATCAGATACATCAATTCTACATGTCACACTTCTACTGCTTATCTTTGAATTCTTCTGTTCCTGTGCATCATAAGAGCATGAAAGTGAGTGACGTCCCGTGAAAACAGATGGTCAAGCAACGAGAACATATACATACTACTAAGTGTGCACGATGTTCATGATATGATGCCATAGCAACTCCATACTGATCATAATCACTGTCGCAAGGTGCACCTATATAAATACAATATCTCAGAGACAAGAAGTGTGGCAGAGACGAGTACCCCTTTGCTCTCATGAAAGGAGGATGGTGGAAATCATAAAACGTGGCCTGCAGCAGCCGTGAGAACCCGACCAACTGGACATTCGGGCTATAAGTGCAGTGAACAGACATTTTACATTTTTTACATTTTTCATTATTATGCATGTTTTACATTTTTATTTTTAACCTTTGTATTCTTTGTGTGTATAAATTCTTTACATTTTTTTTACTTTCATACTTAGCATTTTTTACATTTTTAATTTTTTTTAAACTTGTATTTATTGTCTCCTTTTTGGGCCCGCAGGATGTACGGGTTACCGCACATATCTAAAGTCAATGACATGTAATTTATTTAGGTTACATAGAAACAACGTCATAAGTTAAACACGCACACATTGTTACGGTTGCACTTTTATTTAATCATCATTTTTGTTGTAACCTTATTAATAAATCAGTGTTAGAAAGAATTTCATTGGGTTTGTCTCGTACACTGACTCTCCCTCACATATCTTCTGCACTCATCTTAAACTGTACACAGACATTACAAATATAATAATTTTGTATAAAAAATTATATCGATGACATCATACTCAGTTAGTTGTATTTTAGTCGTTATTAGTAGAGATGTGATAAACGGCTTTTAATTATTAACACGTTTAAACGTTTTGCTTATACTTTTAAGCGTGCTTAAAAAAGCGCTTTTCGTTTAAACGCTTTTTTAAACAAAAGTTGTTGATCGTTGAGAAGGTCAATTATAAAACGAAGATTTAAGTGAATTAGTAGCGACCGATAAAGCCGAGAGCTGAAAAAAGCGTTCAATGTTTTGTGGTTTTGTTAGTGTTATTACTTATTACTAGCTTATAGAAATGACGTGTTATCAAATACAATACAAATTATTATACAATACTAGCTGACCCGGCAAACGTTGTTTCATCATATAAATTGTTGAATTAAAAAATAGGGGTTGATGATAGAAGGGTGAATATGAGGGTTGTATGTATTTTTAAAGCCACAATTAAAAAAAAAAACTTGAGAGGTGTCAAGGGACACCAGAATGGAACGAAGTTCCTCAACAAAAATAATCGTCGATACACCACACTGTTCAATGCATAGAATTTCGGCACCCGGTCGAATTTCGGAACCCGGTCGAATTACGACCCGTGGTCGAATTTCGACCCGCGGTCGAATTTCGGCACCAGGTCGAATTTCAACCCACGGTCGAATTTCGGCACCCGGTCGAATTTCGACCCACGATCGAATTTCGGCACCCGGTCGAATTTCGGAACCCGGTCGAATTTCTACCCACGGCCGAATTTCGGCACCCGGTCGAATTTCGACCCACGGTCGAATTTCGGAACCCGGTCGAATTTCGACCCACGGTCGAATTTCGACCCACGGTCGAATTTCGGCACCCGGTCGAATTTCGACCCGCGAAATTCAACTTTTGGTCGAAATTCGACATTCGGCCGAAATTCTGTATAAATGTCGAACATTTCGCACTAGAAAAAAAAGTAAACTCAATCAATAGTAGATAGACTCTTTCACTTTCAATGCACGAGCTAAAGGGAAATGGCTGGATATTTCTGTGCTTATAATACAATACCTTACTATAGCAAAAAGTTTCGTGACAACTTTTCGTAAGAATTTTTTCCGTCTAGCCCCCTTTCACAACGCGCGATAAGGAACTTCGTTCCAATAAAAATAAAAAAATTGTCTTAAAAATAAAAAATAATGTTAGGGGTGGACAACCCTTATCACTTAGGGGTATAAAAAAATAAACAGTAGCCGATTTTCAGACCTACTGAATAAGCATATAAAATTTCACAAAAATCGGTAAAGCCGTTTCGGAGGAGTATGGTAAATAATATTGTAACACGAGAATTTTATATACTTTCTCAATCAATCAACTTCCCTTCGTACTTTTCAGACTTAGGACTGTCTGAAATGAATAGTAACACAATATATACTTTTTTATCCATCACGTAATTTCAATAATTAATATAAACAAAATTACTTTGGAAATTTGTAAAGGGATTCGTGTCATGTTCTTACGCGCGCTAAGTAAAATAAACAATTGATGAGCTCGTCGAATCGCTTCAACAACGAAAAGCGTACTGGAACTCAGAACTTGAAAAAACGTAAGTTGTCAATTCGTTGTAAAAAGTACTTACCAACAAAAAACGAAGCGTTGTCAGTCCGACACAAATATTGCGTAAACAAGTAGAAAATAATTTAGCCGCTTAATACGATAACCAATCCAAATTGTTATCGTTTCTTATACGAATAGTAATAAGGTTGTTAATCCAATAAAATGAAAAATTATATTGAGTTTTAGAGTATAGAAATAAGGTTCTTTATGTTATTGTATTTTGATTTTTAACGTTATTGAAATAAGGTTACTTTTCTTCAATCATGCTAATATAGTATTTAAATTTTTGTATCTTAAACAACGTTTAAACGAAAACAGCTTAAATCCGTAAGCGCGCTTATAGGCTTATTTTGAAAAGCCTAATTTTTTAAGCCTATATCGTTTAAACGCCCACGACTAGTTATTAGGCTATAGGACCCGATATGTCAATTAAAATACACAATCTTTGGATATATTATCACTTTGTTCTTTTCAAGGAGTTTAGAGTGAATCAAACGTCCAATATAGTCCTATTATCCACAATTCCCCCGTGTTGGTTCCGGGGTCCTTTGAAGAATAGACCAATTGCCGTTCTGCCAGGCAGGTCGTAAAAGGCGACCGATTGGCTATGCGAGTCACTACTATCGTGTCTACTAGGTGGTAGAATTCTGAATTGTCTCGCCCGGGTCAGGTACCACAGCCTTACCTATTCCTGCCGCAATTGCGTCAGTGCTTGTCGCTGTCGTGTTCCGGTTTGGAGGGTAAAGTAGCCGGTAAACTTATGCATGTGGCATTAGACCTCGCCACAAGATAGCAACGCACCATTAACATCTTTGGTGTCTATAAGCGATGGTTGACTCTTTCCATCAGGAGACCCATATGCTTGTTTGCTATCTTATGACATAAAAAAAATCACCGGTTGTTCGGTAAAGTTTCACAACGTCTCGTCAAGGTATATAGTACCACCGCCTTACTTATTCTTGCCGCAATAGCATCAATGCTTGTCACTGTCGCGTTCCGATTTGGAAGGTAAGGTACCCGGTAGACTTATGAATGTGGCATTAGCACCTCGGCATACGGATAGCAACGCACTGGTTTTCTCTTTGAAACAGGAGAACTATTTGCTTGTTTGATACCCTATAGTATAACAAATGTGACATGATTAGTGATGGGCACCGATTTTGCTAACATTAATGGCTTAGTATCTCACATAATCGCAGTTTGGAGCTAGTGGATGAACACACCACTACTATCATATGCTGCAAGTATGATTTATCTTGGAAGAAATAAAATTTTGCCAGACTCGGGAATCAATCTATCTTATAATCTGGAGGGAAGAAGCAAACTGACGGAGCATGAAGCTATCTAGTAGCTATGGTATAAGTACTAAGTTTGGCTATCTTAGAACAGATTTTGGCTTCTTGAAATTTTAGCCAATATACATTAAAATAAATTGTTGATTGATATTTTTACTACATTTTCATTTCAAACTCTCACACTTTAATGCATCAAATTTATAATAATACTAGCTGTTGCCAGCGACTTCGTCCGCGCGGACTTCGTTTCCTCCGCACAGCACCTCCTCCGTAGGTGATAGCGTGATAATATGTAGCCTATATGTTGACCCGGCCTGTTAGTAATATTCATGCAAAATTTGAAATAAATCCATGCCGTACTTTTTGATTTTACCCCGGACATACATACAGACAGATAGACAAAATTTTTGGCTTCGATATCGATTGTAGATCACGCCCCAAGTATTCTTTTTAAAAAATATTCAATGTACAGTTTTGACTTTCCTACGATTTTATTATATGTATAGATTTTATACAGTCTTTTAGGTAAGTCGACGTTAAACTTTGAAGGGGGTAATATGGTAAATCTAATTCTCATTCCAAATAAATAAATAAAACATACCTAAAAATTTTAACCTAATTATGCAATAAACTCATAATTCGTACGCACCAATACATTCGCGCAAGTAACGCCTGTAGATAAACTGTAGTTACGTAAGTACTGCCTATTTTTTTTATTTATTTGGAATAAGAATCAGATACTTTATTACCCCTTTCAAGGTTTAGGTCGACTTACCTAACAGACTGTATATATAGTTATTTTTATAACAATTTTCAAATTAAGTTGCCACAAATGTTACAGTGACCATAACCGGTACTTCTACCCGTAAGTATCTTCACACCCGTATCCCCGAAGGGATAAGCAGAGGTACAACAAGTGGTGGCAAGCATATCGCCAACAGGGCACTGTCCGATCCCAAACAACATTAAATATAAATATTCACGAGACAAATTACACTTACCGATGTAACCCCAAAGTAAGCAAATTATCTGATTGTGTTATGGGTGTTAGTTAACGATACTAATACATAGAAATACACCAGGAAATACAAACATTTATGCTCATCACACAAATGCTTGTCCCCGTCGGGGATCGAACTCGAGGCCCGTCGATTGCGCACTAATCACTCGACCAACGGGGCGATCAACTGAAAAACACTTTTTAATTGCCCAACCCGGAAATCGAACCCAGGACCACATGAGGTCAACGGCAATCCGGACCAATAGACTACAGAGGCAATTTTATTAATGTGGTTTTATTTAATTAATTTTTCATCAAGAATGATTCGATGTGTGAGATACGCTTGTTTATTTTTTGTATCATAGAATAGCAAACAAGCAGATGGTTATTCTGGAGGAAGAGATAAATATCGTCTATAGACATCAAAGATGTTGACGATGTGTTATTAAATGAGCATGGGGGTTGGAATGATATACGAGTATATTATACAGAAGAATAACGGCTACAGTATCCTACAAATCGAAACACGACGACACCAAACAGTGTCGCTATTGCGGTTTAATTAAGCTATGCGGTAGTATTAAGCCCGATCGAGACATCGCAGAACACTACTAACTTCTTAATAGTCACGATGTTAGAAAAAGTTCTTTGCACATTACGAGGTTGGTTAACGAAATTACTGTATACTGTATCTTAAAGATATAACATAAACATAAGTAATTTTACGAAAATTGGAGTCAGTCACGAGAGACAGAAGTGAAAACTCAAATTATATTTCGAAATTTTAAATTAATTGTAATATTAAAAATTAAAAGTTTATAATTTTACCGTAAACAACAGCATATTGCTGACGTAAAGTTATAGGATTTTCCTGTACCATAAATCGTCTGAAGCGTCTATAGAAGTTTCCACCTCAAAAATATGAAGAAATACTCAAGGAAGAGAGATCTCATGAATTCATGTAACCGTAAAAGAAGCAAATTAATTTCTTATGATATGGGTATTAGTCAACGCTATTAATATATAGAAATACATATATAAATACCGGAATATATATTTAATAAACATTTAAACGCAGAAATAAAAAGTTACTCATCACACAAATGTCTGTCCCTGTCGGGAATCGATTCTAACCGTATTGATTGCGTAATCAGGGTCGTTAACCACTCAACCAAAGGGGCGGAGTTGCACCTTACTACACTGTACTAGCCTAAGTAATGTGTATTATTTCACTAGGTACCAACGATAACTTGCGTTATCAGCGAATAACCCTAACATAGCTATCTAGTATCGGATTAAAATCAGATACTAGGTCTGATCTCAATAAACACTTCGAATCTAATGAGAGTTACATCTCTGTGCCTTGGCAGATACTTTTTTGGTCTTCGTTTTCGTATCGGACAAACAATAGTTGCCAAAGTTGGCACAATACTGCGATGTTGACGAATCGGTCAATCATGATGAAATGTTTTATATCATAGATTAACTAAAAAGCAGATGACTCTCTAGATGGAAAGAGAAACCATTACTTTAGACACCAAAGATGTTAATGGCGCGTTGCTTTTCGTGAGACAGATTTGTAATGCCACATGCATAAGTCCGTATTGACCAGATTTTCATTACAATTTAGACGTCTGCAGATGTGCCTGCGATGGAACTAACGGAGTGATAGCTATATGTATATCGGTGCCTTAGTTCACAATTGCACTAACTACAAAATTGGTAATCATGAGGAGAGCGTTTTAAAGTTTTTTAAAGTTTAGACGTGAACAGTACGAAAACAAAATAAAATAATAAAAAATTATGCGTCTATTCACATAACTATTATCGATATTTCGATACGCGCAAACGAAAAAGCACAACATTTAGTATATTTGTCACTAAAAAGGTGAAAATTGAAAATTTTGCAGTTAGTACATTTGTGAACTAATGCATCGATATGTGTTCTAGCACTTATAGCGTGCTTTGGAAAACTTAAAAAACGGAATTATATTTTTGAATAACTTAGAAGGTTTGGTAATAACGATCATATGTATTTCAATGATCAATATCATGAAAAAATGTTTTTTTTATTTCTGTGTGAATCTGGGCTCCGATCCACAAGCTTTCCTATCAAGCAATTCTTATAAAGACTTGTCAATTATATCAGTACTATCGTAACTGTACGGTGTCAGAGTCCTATGAATTTTAGTAACGTCTTGAGGGCTAATATTGTTTCACAAGGGATTTACAAACATATTTTATGACTATTATTTTCCTATTTTCAAAGAAGATAAATAATTTTCACTTTAAAAAATTTTTTTTTGTTATATTTCTTTGTATGAAAGTATAATTAAATACAAACAAATCGTGTTGTCGTAACTGTAAATAAATAAAAAGTAAAAAATTGTGCTTTATAATGATTACAGTTATTAAACTACATAAAAGATATTAAATTTACCGAAGAAATGTTGTTCTGACATAAATAACATATTTTTGAAGAAAATTATTATTGTTCAACTTCAAAGAGTTTATTTTGAAGAACAAAATAGCTTTTTTTATCATTATATTAAAAATTAATATATTTCTAGCTAAACACAATTACAAAGCACTTATACAACGCGAACAAGGATTCAAAGTAGAAGTTATGAATGTATGTTAAGGAATATTGTTAATGTACGGCCTTCACCTGTGACAAAGGGATTGTGGAATATTATTAAATAAATATTTAGCCTATTTTATTAAAAAATATTGCTATAAATTAATAATGTAATAGTATTAAGTGGCTTTCTACAAATTAAATATATCAGTCCAGTAATTTATAAATTGTATTTGTCAGAAGCAAACTATTTTTTTATTTAATACAAATATAATATTTTTGCAGACGTAATTTTACTTTTGTGAATATATAGATCAAAATTCAGAGTTTTATAGATTTTTAGATCTGTTAGTAAGCCTAATGATAGTTAGATGCCGGATTCGAGTAAAAAGGTGGTCGAAAATATGTTATATTATTCATGTCATCAAACCGTCAACTATCTCCATGCCAAATTTCATCAAAATTGTTTTAACGGCTTAGCCGTGAAAGCATAACAGACAGACAGACAGATAGGCTTTCGCATTTCTAATATCAAAAATGCCAAGTATAGAATATAGATAACTGCATGTTCTTAATTAATAATAACCGTATTGTTATTATTATTGACAGGACAGCAAAAAACCAAATGGTATATTTCTTTAGTATTAAAGGTCTGAAAATAGAATTCTGCACACAGTAAGCTATCATCACAGATACCTATTAAGCAGTTTAAAGGCAAAATAGTTTCTAATATATTAAAAAAACAATAATTGAAATAAAACTAACATCAATTAGAAATAACGTTATTAAACATTCAACTTTTTGTTTTATTACATGATGGTTTTGTTTGAATCTGTCAAGTTTGTGTCCAAATAAAATAAACAGTACAAACGTAGCGTGAAAATAGTTATAGTAAATTAATAGAGACGAGACGATTATCAGAATAAGTATTCAAGTTACTAAAAAAAGAAGCCATTAAAATTTATGAAAAATGTTATATTTATGTTACACAGATTGGTTCCATTTCTATTTACGAAATAATATAGAATTTAACAAATATGTAATATATTTTTCATTTCTAATAAAATTTTCTATTTTTATTCAACTAAGTTTATTTTATTTGATAATCATTAGAGGCACGATCAGGAAACCGAACAAAATATTTTTTGGCGCTAATTTGGTATTAAAAATTATATTTTTAATACCAAAAACTTTGAACCTAAAGCTGTGTTTTCGTGACACTGTTTTCAAATATCGGCTGTTATAGAAATGTAAAGAACTGCGAAAAAAAACAAAAAAAAAAAACGATAATCTGTCACTTGTTGATAAAATACTTTTTTACATGATGGAGAATTTCAAAAATTGACTATTAGTTTTAAAATGGATTAATTGCAGATAAAAGAAATCTTTGCAATTGTGTATTGAATTTTACCATTGTGTACCTAATGTTTCTTATGAAATTAATAATTCAACAATTTTAACAGCCAATGCAATTATATGTTTTTTAAGCCATAACTGATCGGCATATTTTATAAAGTATTCAATTTATTTGACTAGCTAAATAAATAATACCTCGTAATACGCTATAAAATTAAGTCTATATTTAAGATCAAGCTATTAAGACGTTATACTTAATATTACACGTTTTAATATGGGTAAATAATATATATCTTTTTCGAGTATATAGGTAACAGTTTCTATTTACAATACTTAGAAATAAATACGCTACGTTAATGCAATGACTGTTGAATTAAAGACAGAAAAAACGTTTATACATAGGTTTTATAAATATCTATTTACAAAATGTCATTTTTCCTGAATTATTTAACCGTGATAAGTTTTCTTATACACCCGATTAATGAAACAAAACTTTAATCGAGTCGAAGCGTAAACGCTGTGTAAGAGCCCTAAAGGGCTCTAAAGGGCTTTTACACATTTTCTTACATATTGTGCCGCATCGTAGCGTAGCACGATGTGTCGATATTTCACGTTTATGTATGTAAGAACCCTTAGCTTCGACTCAATTGACGATTTGTTACGTGAATTGGCGATCTGATGTCTTGTAATTGCGTTACCAGCTTTTACTTAACTTGATTTTTGTTCATAGAATAAGTAGCTACATTAGTATCAGAAAAATTGTTCCAGTAAGCGTTTTAACTTCCCGCTACATTAGCAGTAAAAGAAAGTTCTGATTTTGCCCCAATTATTGAAAATAATTTTTGGTCCTGGCAACTTGTTGGCAACAAAAAAAAAACTTGTTGGTCCTGGCAACCGCAAGAAATCTGTATAATGTCGGTGTTAAAATGAAATTATCGCAAAGTTTTAACTCATAGTAATAATAGTAATTTCAATTTATTTGTGGGCTTATATTTACAAGGATGTAAGTGGATTTGACTTAGCCTGCTTGTATCAAGTTAAGTAAGTGCTTTGGACTAAATATATTTCTTATCACGGTCTTCAAAGTGGAATACCTAGTTCAAAAACATGATAACATACCTATTATTAACAGAATGATCCAATTGTGAAATAGACAAACACTACTACCATGCTAAAATAATAGTTCTATTTCTCTATTGATTACTTGTGTTTTGATAAGTATTTGAAGTCGTGTTTGGTTTGTAAATAATTTATGTCTATATTCAAATTCGATTAATATTTATTTGATAATATTAAAACCAAATTAATGAAAATGAATGAGAGTAATATCTAATTATACCTACTTTTCATTTATTCATACATATTTGATAATTCAAGTTATTGTTTTGAATTTTTAATTAAGTTTAAAAGTTTGTGTAAATTTTCAATGTCAAAGGAATCATTTAGAACTTAGTTCCATAAATTTTTGCGCTTAAACTATGCTTAATTGAATAACTAGAAAAGTTAGTGTTGTAGATTGAAAAAAATTTGTGTGTACTTATGCACGTAAGAAATTATACTTCTTTGGCGTAACAGAACAAAAATAGCGGAAGATCTCGTCCCGTATGCCACAGATTTTTGTTTTTAAAAGGAATGATTAATTAATAAAAAAAATTGGTACAAAGGATTATCATTCACTACTATATATAATTAAATTTACATACACACACACATATATACATATATATATATATATATATATATATATATATATATATATATATATATATATATATATATATATATATATATATATATATTTTTTTTTTTTTTTTGAATATAAAACACATGTTGTAGATTTATGAATATTTGAGAAATTACTTTGAAATAGTTAAGAGCTTTCACAGAAAGTTGAGAGACAGTTAACGGCTAACTTCATCATGTGACTTTTTGACTGTCAGTGTGCGCGCATCGTAAAAATTTTACTTGCATATTTTTTTCCAAATGTGCCAAAAGAAATATAACTTCAAAAATGTTTCTTCTATCGTAGATAATAATAATGAAATTATAGTTACCATAAATTTATTTTACATCGGCATTTGTTAACTATATTCTATTAATGCTTAATATTCAAACATAGCAAGGGTATATTTTATATATTAATTAAAATATGTTTGTAATTAAGTTTTGTGTGTAATGGTTTAAATTATTTAAATTATAATTAAAGATAATCTACGTAAATAAATGCTGGTAAAATATTTGCTTTGGTTTTGAAATGCTTTGGAATTCCGTTTGAATTTGTGTTTTGATGATATCTATAATAAGTAATCTCGATCATCAAATTTATGTAAGCGCCCACACTGTGTATTATCGCGATATAAAATAAAACAAACAGCAAAGGTGTATGACTTGTAAACAAGTATTTAATTATCGGTATTTTGTAGTAACGTTATTACTCGCGACATGATATAACGTTATGTTCAAGTGTAGCGTTATCCTAAAATGATACAGAATTGTTATTGTTTAATAACGTTATTCATTACGTTCTGATAAACACTACGAATTAACGTTATGGTATATAGTACTATGATATTGTCTTCAGGCACTAGTTGGCGAACCAATCACGAATTAGCATGCAACGCGGCAAGGTCGCATACAAATCGATATTATGACGTTATTTAGTGTTAGAAATTTCGTTCTGTTATTTGAATAGCGATACAAATACTGTTTGAAAATAATTTTGTTACTGAAGTATCGCTAAAGCAATAACGTTAAGTATCGTAAAATAAGTTCTGTTATCTGGTAACGTTTTAAATCCTTGCTTGTAAATAATTTTAATTGAGAGTATTTTTTTAAATGGAACTTTATCAGCATAAAAACTTTTTAAAAAAAGAGCTTAATTAAAAAAATATTTTATGTAAATGGAAATATATTTGTTAAACGTGCATTAGACGTGTAATAAAATGATAAACAAAAAAAAAAACTATTGATTACTCAACATGTTTGACTCATTAAATTACATCGTAGAGTTTCTTTTTTTATTATATTATTAGTATAAATTAAGCTATTGTTATAAGCGCATTAACAACCTGAATTTCTGCTCACAGACAATACTATTACAAGATGTACATGATTTCTGGATTAGAACTGCAAAAATACAACAGTGAAAATCTCATGTAATAATATACTATGCTAAATTTTTGCGTGATGCGCTAACAAATAATTATTCAGACAGACTAACAGACATTTCATACATCGTTAATAATAGTTCTAACAGAGATCCTAAGGAATAAAATTTTCGATAAATATATTTTATGTACAAACACATTACACAGTTAAGTTGCAATTTTATATACTTACTTTGATATTTCAAATCAATTGACAATTTTTTGCTTGCTCTTTTCATCACTTACCTAATGAAATAACTTACCTAATGAAATAACCCAGAAGGGTCAGAAACTCCACATTTAATGCTTTATTTGTTTTGGAAGATATCTGAAATTTTATATTAAGTCAAAATGATGCACTTAGTGGGTTTTTGATTATAAAATAATGTAATCTGGTAATTTTATAAAATTTTAGCTTTTTTTCGAGTGTTTCATAACATCTGTATATCCTGTGTTTCTTGTATACTATCTTTGAAATACTACTTTTATTTATTGAATGTAAAAATCAGATAATATAAATTTGTTATATATACGCAATTGTTGTATTTGAAAAAAAATATTGGGTTAATTTACCAGTATTTTGTCAATTATTGTATTTATCTGACAAATTTATTTTATTACTGATTACTGATAACTTAGAACTTATAAGATTTCTTTTTACAATTTTACAACAGCAATTACAAGTTTGTTTTCATAAAATAATATTTTAAATAGACTACTTCACTGTAAGATGTAGGATTGTTACGAATGTTACATAGAATTGTGTGTTCAACCACGTTGAATCACATGAACCCGATTTTCCTGCGGACTGGACTCGATCAGCCCTTGATGTTCCTTCTATCAGCTCCCTGGAGCGCGCGTATCCCTTTAACCTCTCTCCTTGAACACTCTCTTCGTTACTTCGCCAATAAACTGTTGCTATCGTCGCAAGACACTGCAAAAATAAAACTGCGTATATTGACTCGTTATATTTGGGGCTGAAAAGTGGCTGCACTATATTGTAGTGGAGGATTAAGGATTTTGAAAAAGTTAGGTAGGAAGGTTAACACTGTAAGTGTTAGAAACGTAGGTATACAAAACATTATTTTGCTTAAAAGCAGCCAATCTGTTAAGTTATGTGATTTATTTGGATGATTTGGAAAGATAGGGTGAGTTGAAAACTTTCTTCACCATATTGCTTAATAATAGTAAATTTTAGCAAAGTGTTCGATTTAATATGCATACGAATACTGTAAGTAAGGTTTCTGCCAATGTACGCATGATGTATATAAATGCAAATATGGAATAGTTAAGACACTTGTAGCAGACCCCGGCGAGACAATGCAGAACTCTACCACTTAGTAGTCGCGATAGTAGTGACACGTTAGCCAATCGTCTGACACTTTCAAACTGCCTGGTTGAGCGACAGATGGTCCATTTTACATAGTTCCGCATCATAGAAATCTTATTTAGATCTCTGTGTTCAGCATGGAATAGTAAAACAATTGTCGTCTGTGACATCGGGGCGGTACCGGTCTGGCGCTCATGCTCTCCCCACGTCTTGGTCCGATGAACGTGCGGTGCAGCGCTCCTTCACACCGTGTGGTATACCGTGGAAGTTTGAATGTATTACGCTCAGCCGCCGTAATGCATCTGTAATGCATCGCTCAGCCGCCGCGCCGGAATCGCACCGCATGGCCTCTTCCTGTGGTACTACGCAACGCAACAATTCCGTGTGGTGGTAAAAATGTTATTGTGTATAAAATAAGTACTTATCATCACGCTCGTTTCGTTTGCGGGGTCGGCAGAGTAAACCGTACGTCTGTAGACTTTCCGGTTCAACACATTTCACCGGTTTGTCGATTGACGAGATGAGTGTCGCTACATTTTACCGTTCTGATAACGATTATCGATTATTTCTACCGATAACGACACTGACGGATTTATGTGCTTATCCGAGGCGTGGGAATAGTAACACCAATCTTACAGACTCCGAGCTGCTACTGAGATTTTGGATTTTCGAGAAAAACTTCGAGAAAAACTTCGAATGACACTTTTACCCGACTCGGGACTCGAAACTGGGACCTCATTATCCGCCGAATAGGCTAACCTCTAGACCACGGTGAATTATGATTATGTAAATACTAGGAGCACATATTCTCGAAGGCTAATTCATATTCATGTTGGACCGTAAATTTCCTTACACTAAAATTTATTGCAGTGAGGGGTAAAATTATAAATTATTACTCACTTTTAACTTTAAGTCTCCTTTCCTAAAATGTTTTGGTTTAACCTTGAAGTCCAGGGCTAAACTTGTAGTTTCCAGCCCATCTTCGAACTGGTGGTGTTCAGGTGGTAGAACTACCGCAGATGGTGCAGGTTCGCCGTTGATGTACCAAGCTAGCCTTGTCGCTGGCCTGGATTTTCCGGATGTGCAGTTAACTTGCACCCGGTCTCCTATCTGATATCGCAGACGGGATCCCGTTATGATGGGACCGGTTGCAGGTAATGCTGGAACAATGACAACAATGAACCATTTTATTAAAATATCATCACACGTCTCGCATTCAGTGTACCGAAGGAGCAATAGCATTTACCGCATATGCAGCTTATGTGCTGATAAAATTGAACATATGATCTCTATATATTAATACATGAAGCAATTACTTTGTACCCCTTTTTATAAAAATTACGCAAACGGAGAAGTCTGAATTTTAGCACAGTTAAAGCTTACATTGCGGAGGACTGCAGAAACTTAATATTTTTAAACAATATGCATTAGGAATATATTGCATATTAAAATGCATGCATTAGAATTAATAAAAATTTACGTTATACACACTACATTCATATGACAAACATGATAATATACACACATATTGTGTTTTTCTTTGATTTTCGGTCACGCAAAAGAAGTCGCGAGTAACTGCTAGTGTGACTAAAGAGAAAATATTCTTACATTTCTTTCTAAATCAGTTGGCGGGGGCAAATTGATTTTTTATTATTTTTGCTATTTCAATCGTTCATTAACTGTTCTTATCTGTTCGATCAAAAACTTTTTTTGTACGTTTTTAGTTTATTTTTTTTTCAAAAATTGACTCTTAAGTTGGCGGGGGCAAATAGATTTTTTATTATTGGAACGAAGTTCCTTACGGCAGGCTTGGAGGGGATAGGGATTTTGCTGCGCGACCGAACTGAAAAAAATGTGATAGTAAAACCGTAAGAAAAATGCGTGGAATAAAAGCGTTAAATGAGACGTGCGCAGGCGCGACAGTCGCGTACACAAGCGAGTAGTGCCGTTTAGCCGAAGGAAGTTCGTTCCTACCTGGTGTCCCGCGACACCACATCATTTTTTCCGTTTGCTATTTCAATAGTTCGTTAACTGTTCTTAACTGAGCGGTCAAAAAAATTGTTTGTACGTTGTTAGTTTTTTTTTTAATTTTCAAAAACTTACTCTTAAGTTGGTGGGTGGAAATTGATTTTATTTTTGCTATTTCAATTGTTCGTTAACTGCTCTTAACTGTGCGATAAAAATTTTTTTTGTACATTTTTAGTTTTTTTTTTTAATTTTCAAAATTTAACTCTCAAGTTAGCACCAACTATAGATTGTTTCACTTTTTTATTTTATTTTAATACTTTGAAACTATCTCTTAACTGTGCGTTTAAAGAAAAACATATTATGTTCGTTAATTACCCTTTAAAAGTAACATTTAATTTTTGTAAATAGGTAGTACCTTACTTAATTATTGTCGTTATTCAAATGTTCGACAATGATGTTCGTCATTGCTAAATACTTTTTACAGGGGCTTCCATTCTTTTCCGGTTACTAAATTTGACCCGACTTTCGAAATCCGGTGAAAACTATGAGGTCCTAGAAAACACTTTCGACTATTATGACGTCAGAATGTCATGTAAACATCTCATAAATTTTGAATGGGTGGACCGGTCGAAACGCGGTTGATGGTATTCGATTGAATTCCACTCAACTTAGACTTCTTTCACTTTCCACTCAACTTAGACAACTTAGACTTTGAAAATTTTAACCAAGTCAGCCTGGGCGATTTTGCGAAATTTTGAAAAAAACTCCCATAAAAATTTGGCGAAACATGATCCTAAAAGTGGCAAACAGCTGCCAGAAATAAAAATTAGTTAGGGATATCTTCGCATTAAAGCGTTTTTATGACATGTACCAAATAGTAAAAACTCTAGTAGTCACAATGGTAGTGACTCGCATAGCTAATCGGTCGCCTTTTACGACCTGCCTGGCAGAACGGCAGTTGATCTATTCTTCAAAGGAGCCCGGGGAGGTGTATATATATATCCACGAGACAATGCAGAACTCTACCACCTAGTAGCCACGATGGTAGTGACTGGTATAGCCAAACGGTCGCCTTTTACGGCCTGCCTGGCAAAACGGTAGATGGCTTATTCTTCAAAGGAGCCCGGGACCAACACGAGCTAATGCATACTATAAAAAAGTACCTAAAAACATGAACCTAATGAAAATCATAGTTCAGTCTTCAAAAGAAGCGCCAAGTATCAAGCCGTGCAAATTCCAAAAATAAATTTCACTAAAATGTTAACTTGTTATTTTTCTTAAAAAATACTCCCTTAATTTATTCCTAAATTTTGTGGAAAATCATCTAAGTTGTTATCGCCTCTCTACAGTCCACTTACGCTCGGTTTGAGGGCTTTTGAGAGGAGCGTAAAATTGTATTTCGTTTGTGATTTGGACATACAGTCAAATGCAAAGTTATATTTGATATTTAAAAAGAAGTTTCTTTTTAAATATAATACATATATTTTTTTCTGTCTTTTGTAATATCGACGCGTTTAAATGGATACGCCTTTCAAGAAATTTTTTTAGTTTGTCAGTGTAGCTTGCAGTTACACACAGAAATACAGAATTATACTACTTACCAATAAAATAAAATCACTCCAAGGTTAAGTTTTAAATCTTGTCACCTCATTCGGTACGATAAAAGAGTACAACATGGTTTATTTCTATTTTTTCAAGATACCTATAATATATTTACAAATGTATGACACTTTTGACTGTGTTAGGAGCGTTTGCTCATATGCGCGGCGACACGTTTCCTTCCCAATGGCGTGTGTATTAGTATTCATGTGGTCTGTAGTAATACCAATAGACTTTTTGTACAGAATATATTATATAAGGTCGGAGCAAAAGTATTTTCGTATTGCTCATACAAAGAAAATATTTTTTTAGGTATAATTTTTTATTTATTTATGATATGTATGTGCCGTTTTGATAGATGACTTGTTGCCATCTTGTGGGTAGTATCATGATCCCATTCCTGTAGAAATTTTGAGATTTTTGATTAAAAAAATCTGACAGGTAGTGTTCGCAGTGTTCTTTTGAGATAAGCTTTATGCTTCCTAAAGAGTTCTGCAATGACCCAAACAGGTAGAAATCTGATGAAGCAAGGTCAGGGCTATACGGAGGATACATCAACACATGCCAGCCAAGCTCTCTCAATTTTTGCTGCGTCTGGCGTGTTATGGTGGAACACCACGCCCTGCCTAATTACCAGCTCTGGCCGGTTTTTCTCAATAACTTTTTTAACCTCATCAGTTACTGACAGTTGAGATCAGAATCGATAGTTTTACCCGGTGGCAAAAGCTCATAGTGGACGATTCCTTTCCAATCCCACTATACGCATAGCATCACTTTGTTCCGAGTTAGGCCGGGCTTTGCCACGATCTGTGGGGCCTGTCCATGCTTCGACCATGATCTTTTTTGCACATTCTTATCGTAACTCACCCATTTTTCATCACCCGTAATCAACTGTTTAAGAAATGATTCGGAATTGTTACGTTTCAACAAAGAATCGCAAATGAAAACACGTTGCATTAGGTTTCTCTCAGTGAGATCATGTGGCACCCAAATGTCAAGTTTTTTCTAGTACCCAGACTTTTGTAAATGACGTAAAACTATTTTATGATCAATATCCAGTTCTTCAGCAACGTCATTGCTACTAATATGTCGATCTTGCTCCACTTTCTCAAAGATGGCAACTATATATAAATATGTACTTGTATATATATATATATATATATATATATATATATATATATATATATATATATATATATATATATTAATATCGTATTATCCTATTGTTTTCTTTAATTTTAATTTATCTTAATAATAATCAAAAAGGTATGTCAGTAGTAAACGATTGTAATAAGTTTCTCTGTGCACCCCATCGTAAACACTGTTTATATTTGTTTATATATAAAATTCAATTTTATCTGTGAGAGTGCGTCCAGAGCGAACCTCATCTGACACACTAAAATTTCCAGACTTGAAACGCTTGAATCAGATTTGTGCTACTCTTGTTGATACCTCATTAGGCCCGTAAACCGCACAAATTTTATTCGCGGCGTTCGTCGCATTTTTCCTTTTTAATATTAAAACTTTAAAATGTACCGAATTTCTTCGTCACATACGTTCATTTTGCTTGCTTGAAAAGCAAATGAAAAATGGCGGGAGCTAGTTTTTTTTTTATTGCATCTTCAGAATGTCACTTTTTTAATAGTATTAAAACCAGCTACTTACATTCAGTAAAGCCAAAGAGGTTTGATTACTCAAACACGAAAATACTTTCGCCCGACCTATTATTTTGATTGTATTAAGATATTTTATAACTGGTAGATTGATAGATTTTGAAAGTTTTAATAAACCCCCTTCTAATTTTCTCTCATGTTGATCCTCCTTTGAAGATGAGTTTTGTGAAGTTTTGTCAGGAAGGTCGTAAAAGCGACCGGCGTCAGACAACTGTCTCACGCCGGTCGCGTTTTACGACCTGCCATGCTCTTTGCTCATAGCTAATTGGTCACCTTTTATGACCTGCCTGGCAGAACGGCAGTTGGTCTATTCTTCAGATGGGGGGCCGGGTCAACACGGGGTAAAATATATTGATAATAAGTATTATGTTGATTTTAATACTTATTTCCTGTGATGTTTCGGGCCTCTGAAAAAAAAACCATCTGCTTCTCTGTCAAGTACTTAATAAAACGCGAATGATTGAGAATGCACAAACACATAAAAAACTGGCCAAGTGCGAGTCGGACTCGCGTACGAAGGGTTCCGTACCATTTCTCTATAAAAGAAAATCACGTTTGTTGATAAAAAAATACGTTTGTTGTATAGGAGCCCCCTTTTAATATTTACTTTGTGTTTATTTAATTATTTATTTTGAAAGGTAATATAAATAAGAAAATTTAAAGCATCTACCAGTTACTGTTAATAATAATGAGCAAAATATACGAAAAAACACATTTTTTTTGTATATTTTCCTTTAATATTTTTTTATTTTTAGTATTTGTTGTTATAGTGGCAACGGAAATACATAATTTTTCAGCTTTTCAGCTTTCTAGCTGCCGCAGCTTATGAGATACAGCCTGGTGATAGACAGACAGACGGGCACACAGACAGTGGAGGCTTAGTAATAGGGTTCCATTTTACTTTTTAGGTACGGAACCCTAAAAATCATGTCATTACCTACTAGGTGGTAGAGTTTTTATCGTCTCGCACAGATTCAGTACCACCGCCTTACCTATTCCTGCTGCAATAACGTCATGCTTGTCACTGTCGTGTTCCATGCTTTTAGTTTGTAAGGCTTATTTATAGGTGTGAAGTTAAGAAGAAGGCCAGTAAAAGTTTGCAGTTGCCTTACAATATCAAGCGTATAAGTAAACACTCATACTGTTACGTTTTTTTATTAATTACTTACATTTATTTCTATATAATCTATATCTATATTATTAATATTATAAATCCGAAAGTTTGGATGTTTGGATGGATGTTTGTTACTCAATCACGCAAAAACTACTGAACGGATTTGAATGAAATTTGGCACACAGGTAGATGATAACCTGGAATAGCACATAGGCTACTTTTTTAAAATAAGCGGTCCCACGGGATTCGCCAAAAATTTTATAATGCAGCGGGCTGCACGCTGCAGCTAGTATTATAAATGCGAAAGTTTAGGTGTTTGGATGGATGAATGTTTGTTACTCAATCACGCCAAAACTACTAAATGGATTTTAATGAAATTTAGCATACAGGTAGATAATGACCTGGAATAGCACATATACTACTTTTTATACCAGAAAAATGAGTTCTCGTGGGATTCACCAAAAAATTTTATAATGTAGCGGGCTGCATGCTGCAGCTAGTGATTTATAAAAGATTTAGTTTTGCGCACTTCTTAAACACATCAACTGTGCTAAATTTTAATACTCTTCACTTACCACCGTAAAGATCTGGGTTGGATTCCTTTTGAAGAATAAGCCATCTGTTGCTCTGCCAAGCAGTTCCTAAGAGACAACCGATTGTCTACGCGTGTCACTAATCACTACTTGAGGCTACTAGGCGGTAAAGTTCTTCATTGTCTTGCCCGGGTCTGGTATCACCGCCTTACCTATTCCTGCCGCAATAGCGTCAATGCTTGTCATTATCATGTTCCGGTTTGAAGGGTAAGATAGCCGGTAGACTTATGCATGAGGCATTAAGACCCCGCCACACGGATGACAACGCGCTACCAACATCTTGGGTTTCTAAATGTAATGATTATTTTATCTATCTGTCGAACCATCTGTTTGTTTGCTATCCTATGATATATAAAAAAAAAAAACAAAAAAAAAAACAATTTCTTTAATAATTTCATTGAATGTTCTACTTAAGTTGTTTTTTTTCTTTTATGTATCAAAGTATAAGATTAGAATTTTTCGCTAAAATGCCTGAGTAAAATATAGAGGACTTTATACTGCGTTCTAATAAATTAGATAAGATCACAAAATGGATATTCGAGTGCTTTATATTTTTGTCATCGGTATTAGACAAACTCTATTTCAATTTATTATTTTGCTTTGAACACACTTGTATTATTTAAAATAAAGCGCAATAAAATAATAAAAAATAAACCAACTTCATTATCAGCCGTCTACTTTATTCATATCTCATAAACTATCTAATCGATTTTGATGAAACTTTTTAGACTATTTTTTAATTGGAATATATCTAATTTAAATCAAAGAGGATCGTCTCGATATGACATTTAGTGTTAGTTTGGGCTCCTTTGAAGAATAGGCCAACTGCCGTTCTGCTAGGCAGGTCGTAAAAAGCGACCGATTGGCTATGCAAGTTACTACCATCGTGGCTTCAAGGTGGTAGAGTTCTGCATTGTCTCGGTCGGGTCTGGTATCACCGCCATACCTATTCCTGCCGACATAGCATCAGTGCATGTCGCTGTAGTGTTTTGGTAAGGTAGGTAAGGTAGCTAGTAAACTTACGCATGTGGTATTAGACCTCGCCACAAGATAGCAATACACCATTAACATCTTTGGTATCTATATGCAATGGTTGACTCTTTCCATCAGGAGACGCATCTGCTTGTTTACTCACTTATGATATAAAAAACAATTAATGCCCGGTTCCTATATCAGCAAAAAGTTTTAGTTACGAGAAATAACATTTTCTACGAGGAGTAAGTTAAACCTTTTCCTATAAACTTTCTTTAAGGCGAGGTATTTCGACGCGCGTCAATTCTATAGAAAATGGGTGGCGCGGTATGTTCTGAAACCGCTGGGAAACGTGTTAATTTTCGGATAAATAAATATAGGACATCAGCTGAAAACTAAAATTTAGCACGTTCTTTTTTGTATTTACAACTGAATATCACCATATAAAAATCATGTGGAAGATTAGAAATATTATTAACAAATTATTTGTTTTAAAGATTTTTTTAGCCTGTTTTCGAAATTTTATATGATCGAGTAAAGTACATTCTATAATGTAATGAGTTAGCACATTCTTTAGATAATATCTTCAGGTATATTGTGTGATTTTTGTGAAAATGTTATTTAACAATCAATACAAAAAAACGTGATTTAACAAACCAGTTTTTTCCCGTTTGTCTCGCCTTAAGTAATTTTAAAGTTCCTATAAATTACCAAATGTCCAAATAACGGAGACAAACATTTGTGTGACGAGCATAGAAGTTTGTATTTCTGGGTATGGGTGTTTAATATGTATGTAACAGTATTTATTATATATTTCTATGTATTAGTATCACCCATAACAAGCAAATAATTTGCTTACTTTGGGGAAGATCAGTTCCTGTAATTTGTCGAGCGATATTATTATTATTGTAATTGTGGAACGCCTCGTTATTATATTGGTTGCTAATGGTTCTGCTACGAATGTCTGTTCGTTGATTAGGTATAAGGACTCGGTATATATGAATTATGATAACTTACCAACTATGATCATATCAGCATGGTCTGATACCGTCGGGAACAGCGGCCTTTCACCGGATACTTCACACCTGTACCGTCCGCCGGTTTCCAGAACAGCTGGCGCTAGTGTTACATTCGAACCGTTTGGGCTGGAGTTCTGCAAAAGATGCGCTTTATTAAAAAATCAAGCCCAAAAAATATTTTAGAAGAGACGTATGCTTTGCTTTATAAATTCAAATTATTACAATGTATTTATATTTATTTATTTATTTATTGTGCGAAAATGAAGAAAAAAAATAAGAGTAGTTACAAAGGCAGAAAAACGTTTGCCGGGTCAGCTAGTTATAATAATAAATATAACAAAATAGGTTTTCTGCCTGCGGGAACGTTACAGTTAAGCCGTCGATGAACAAATAATTATAAAATAATTAAAAAAATCACAATATTATAAAAATAAATATATAAAATAGATTTTCCGAAGACGAGAACCTTGCTACTAAGCCGCTAGTGATCAGAGCGACAGAGAAAGAAACCTCCTTACAATACGTGCCGTTCCTAACACTGCCGCCTTCTGTAATTGGCCCTCGATCCAGAATTGTAGGGAGAGCCTCCGTAGATGTTGGTTGAGATTCTTTACTACAGGACCGTTTACGGAAACGACTATCGGGACATTGTTGAGTCCACACACCACATGTCGGTAATCTCGTGAGCTAGTAATACATAGATAGTTTTTTTTTAGTTTTACCCTTGATTAGGATTGTGAAATAAACAATAAATTATTATTATTCTTGAAATGGAACACGGCCAATTGAGAAGATCCTGCTGAATCAATCCAGCGGAATTGACTTTTTACGGTTCCGAAGTAAGTTAGGAAAACCTTATAGTTTCGCTGTGTCCGTCCATCCGTCCGACCGTCCGTCAATCCGCAGGATAGCTCAGCGATACTTATTACTAGAAAGCTGTTATTTGGCAGGAATTATCAGTTACGTCAACAAAATTGTAACATATAATCTTGAAATTTTTTTTCAGGGTAGCTTCCCCCTCCATTTAAAGTAAGTAAAGTTTGCTGCCTTGCTTTTCTTCCCAGAATAGCCTGTTTGGTGGGTAGGGGCAGTAAGTATATTCATGATTTACATAATTGTTTGAAGTATGATAACGCACTAGCAACATATTTAGTATCTATAAGCAATGGTGGTGGATATATTAGACACTATTAATATTGCATTTGTAATTATATTTCACTTTGAAACATATATTTTTCATATATTACTCGACCGGTTTCTCTTTTTAAAGCATCTTTAGGATGTAATATACTAAATTGATATTAACAGTTGTATATACTTACCGTGATGGATATACTTTCTATCAAGAGAATCTATCTTTTAATTACACAAAAAATGAAACTTATAGTTATAAAAATAACTTTTGTAATATGAAATCATTCTTGTACATTAGTAATAAGTATATAAAATAGAGAAAAAAAAGACCAGCCCGCTGAGGTTCTTCCGCCGAATCTTCTCAGTGTGTGGCCGCGTTCCCATCAGGTAGTAATTCTAAAAACTCGATACAATGTTATAAATGTAATAATGATAATTAATGATTTTTTTTTTAATATTTGTACCTACACCATATAATGGTAGAATATGTTGGTAACTTAATAAATTTTTAACAACTTGTAACACCCATATTCTTGCAAATAATATTTTCTTTCTTTCTTACTATCTTCTGGACTTAACATCGTCATCGTTGTGTATCTTTTACCTTAAAAATATATAATGTTTGTATATTTAATAATACTAGCGACCTCCAGTGGCTGAAATTTGTTTAAAGACTAAGCAATAAAATCTCTTTTAAGTTTGATAATTGACTTTAGCAAAGAATATAGTATGTACATGTGTGTGTGTAGGCATATTATTATTATTAATTTACTATATTTCTAATGCATTTTATTTAAAAATATTAGGTTTCTACAGTCCTCCGTAATGTGAACTTTAACTGCGCCGAATTTCCAACTCCACCGCCGTTTGCGCTATTATCTTAAAAAAGGGGTCGAAATTTATTAAAAACTTGGCCGCAGTCGTGTTGTTTTTAAGCCACTTATTGATTGTTTACAATTACAATAAAATTTTGGAATATCCAAAAGTGGACGCCTCATATAATTTTTTAATAATTTAAAAAATAAATAAATTTCATTGATTTAGTTAGTTATCTTCAATAGGAAACAACTCCGTAACGTACGTAAAGCTGTTAAAAAGCAAGGTCACTATACGTTTTTGAGCGCAAGTGTAAACACATCTATACATGCAGATATCCGGACGTCCATATAAATTTTTTTTAAATCAGTTTTTTATACATTCATCGACAAATTTATACTATATTATAAATATGAAAGTAACTTTGTCTGTCAATCTGCCTGTTGTTTCTTCTTCACACTTAAACTACTGAACCGATTTGAATGAAATTTGGTACGAAGATAGCTAGGGACCCGAAAAAGGACATAGTTTTTATCCTGGAATCCACGGGAACGGGAACTATGCGAGTAAAACCTTGAGACTGTCTATCTTTTAAACCACGGCAATAAAAAGTAACTTAGGCTACTTATATTAGAAACTAGCTGCGCCCGCGACTTCCTTTGCGTGGGTTTTTTTTAAAAGTAGCCTAAATTACTCTTTATTACATCAGCTATCTACCAGTGAAAGTCCCGTCAAAATCGGTCCACCCGTTACAGTGATTGGCTGGAACAAACAGACAGACAGACAAAAATCGTAAAAAGTGTTATTTTGGTATATGTACCGTGTATACATCTATATGTGTTTAGTTAAAACCGTTTATTTTAATATTACAAACAGACACTCCAATTTTATTTATCTGTGTAGATTTTTTACGCGGACGAAGTCATGGACACAGCTTGAATTTTTAAAAGCATTAAATGTGTTAATAAAAGGGTTGTTGTTTATATCTCTGTACTTATATGATCGCCCCGTTGGTCGAGTGGCTAGCGAACGTAACTACGAATCGTGGCAGACTCGGGTCCGATTCCCGACTGTTATAAATATTTGTGTGATGAGTATAGATGTTTGTATTTCTGGGTTTGTGTATTTATTATGTATGTTTCATTATTTATATATGTATTTGTATAGTATCGTTGACTAACACTATTAACTCAAGACATTAAATTAGTTTGTTTTAAGTTTACTTTGGGGTTACGTCGATCAATTCGTGTTTTTCACCGACCACACAACCCATAGACCCCTAATAACAGGCAAATGGCTTCTGTCAACACATCTGACTTATAGTTCCGATGTAAATGTCCATGCACCAATACTCAATCAGTGTCGACCAATCAGATCCTCTGTACATCACTATCTTTCACTGTGGCCTTGAGTAAGCCAATCACGATGTTGCAGCTCAGCTCAGCTAGTTGCCAGAATGCATTCAATACGGAAAATCGAACATTAGGCATCTATGGGCTGTGTGGTCGATGGTGTTTTTTGTCCAGCAGTATTTATTTTATTTATTTACTAACTGCAGTATGCAACCCGCTGCATTATAACAGTTTTTGGCGAATCCCGTGTGATCATCTAATTTTTCCGGGATCAAAAGTAGCCTGTGTGCTATTCCAGGTCATCATCTACCTGTGCATCAAATCCATTCAGTAGTTTTTGCGTGATTTAGTAACAAACATCCTTTTTAAGCATTCACTTTCGCACTTATAATGTTAATATAGATTTGTGAAATATGTATAGAATAGTTACAGTTTAAGTTCAGAAAAACGCTTGAGCTTGACATGTTGAGAGAAAAAACATTACCTCAACGCTCCGCTTATGAGACAATAAATACACACACTCCCATTTCCTGAAAACTTAGGCAGATGATCAATAAGTGAAGTAGGATTAGCTAATATTACCCAACAGTCCATGTACAGTCCCATGGTGATGAATGCTTTTAACAAATCAAACACCTATCCAGCCACGGGCAAGGCAGGCTTTTCAAAAACCCAGATCGTCATGTGACTTTACCGAAATCGTTAGCGCTAAATTTCTAAGGAGAGACATAAAGTTAATATGTACAACTTGTATATATTAACTCAATACCGCAAGAGCTCGTATTTAATAAATTTTAGCTTTTTTACAAGTTATTATTAACTTCGTAAATGTCATGACTATTTTTGGCAGATTAATTTTAGTGTTAATTCGACTTCGTCTTTCTTTAAGGCGGTGGTGCCAGGCGAGACAATGCGAAACTTTACCACCTAGTAGCCACGATGAAAGTGAGCTGCATAACCAATCATTCGGTTCTTACGAACTGCCTGACAAAACGGCAGATAGTCTATTGTTAAGTAAAAAATTGGGAAAAATAATGTATAGTAATAATAATAATATTCACGGGACAAATTACACTTATTGATCTAACGTCAAAGTAAGCAAATTATTTGCTTGTGTTATGGGTGTTAGTCAACGATACTTATATATAGAAAAACATATATAAATATTTAAATACTAGAATATATTTAATAAACATCCAAATCTGAAAATACAAACATTTATGCTCATCACACAAATGCATGTCCCCGTCGGGGATGGAACCCGAGCCCCGTCGATTGCGTAATCAGGGCCGCTAAGCACTCGACCGACTGATGGGGCGGTCGAAAACCTTTAGTGTATAAAACCTTTAGTGTGAAGTAAAATTCTTGACATGTAATATAAATGGGCCTTATATTAAAACGATAAAAATAACTTAAAAAATATTCTAGTTGAACGAGAAAACTAGAAGGACACATATATCTGCAGGCAGGTAAACTTCGATGAAACTTTGCCCATAAAGGAAGGCATATCTGATAAGCTTCTAACTTTGCAGGAAGTAAAAGGTAGTTACGACCTGTGTAATTTAAATAAATTTTGACTTCAAAACAATATAGAAAATGAATGTATATATATTCATATGGCCGACTTGATGGATTACGAACTACAAGGTAACTGGTTTTCACTCTTAGATCAAATCTTTATTCTTGGATACATCATAATTTGACCGCACCGTAGTTTGAGTGGTTAGCAAACATAATTACAATTCGATGGGGCTATGGGGCTGGGGTTGGGGTATATATATATTATTTTCGTCATAAAGATTATTTTCGTCTACATCTTTTAAATCAAGTGATTGAACAACTTTTTCTTGGTCAAATTATCTAATGACTATTGGGTATTTCTGAGATTCTTTATTTAAAGCAATCCAAAAGTAAGTCCCACTTCTAGATTAATATCATTTAAGTCTTCATTGTTGACTCTATTGAATTTAACATGCTAGGACCTTCAAAACAATAGCTTCAACTTTGGTTCTGCCAAAATGAATTTTTTGAGGTAGTGGTGAATTGGAATAAAGAGAGCCATTCAATTTAATCGTGCAATCCAGTGGTGGTGGCAAATTGCGTAATAACTTGACGCAATTTCGATTATCGCTACGTTCAGCTCCTCAGAAGAATTTTTCTTTGGGAGAAAACGTATATGTATTTCTAAGTATTATTATTGTTAACTTACACTCATATCACAAGCAAATAAGTTTCTTACATGATCAATGCATGTAATTTGTCCAGCGATATTATTATATATAATGTACCAGGTTTGTATCTCGGCTCGAGACGTGTGTTTATAAAATTTAATCTACTAGATAATTCTCAGTAACCTGATTCTGCGTGTTGTTAGCATCCCTTTACATCTTGCTATCGATGAGCCCAGAAGCTATGGGCTAAAATTACTGCAAGGAAATGCAATATTGTATTGTAACGAGTGAGTAAAATACGACGATAGAGATCCTTTTTAATCAACCATCAAACTGATGAATTGTGGTGAACTTAACCATAAATTAATTTTCTATTTGCTCTGTCTAACCCAAAAGGAAGACGGCGTAATGATTTTTAACGTTTTATCTATATTTTAATCATCGAATTTGTCATAGAGTGATTTTGCTGATAAATATCTATCATTGCCTCTGTGATCTAGTGGTCCTATGTCGGAGTTGATCATATGAGGTCCCGGGTTCGATTCCCGGGTCGGGCAATTCAAAAATTGGATTTTTTTTATTTTTCTGATGGAACAACCTTGTCCGGGATTGGAAAAAGTACAAGGTTTGCGATAGGCTGGTCACCTATCACATTGTGGGCAAGTATCTAAGTAAGCTAATCATGTGTTTGTACCTCTGCCTAGATCTTCGGGGATACGGGCGTGAAGATACTTTTTACTTATCTAATATTAACGAAATGAGGTGGTATATATTTCAATCTTTATAATGCTAGGTCCAATTTATATTCTTTTAGAATTTATTCAGTAAGCCAGAGCTGGTTTAGAAGTAGCCATTTGCTTTCCTGCCAAGCAGTTTGTAGAAGGCGAAAGATTCTTATATCACTACTAGCTGCAGCGTGCAGTCCGCTGTATTATAACAGTTTTTGGTGAATCCCGCGGGATCACTTCATTTTTCCGAGATAAAAAGTAGCCTATGTGCTATTCCAGGTCATCATCCACCTGTGTACCAAATTTCATTGAAATCCGTTAAGTAGTTTTTGCGTGATTGAGTAACAAACATCCATCCAAACATCCATCCAAACATCCAAACTTTCGCATTTATAATATTAACTAGCGACCTGCCCGCGGTTTCACCTGCGTAGCTTTTGTTCCCGTGGGAACATCGGAAAGGTTTATACACTTTAGCCTTCTTCAAGAATCATACTATCTAATAAAAAAAACCGCATCAAAATCCGTTGCGTAGTTTTAAAGATTAAAGCATACATAGGGACATAGGGACAGACAGAGAAAGCGACTTTATTTTATACTATGTAATGATATAGATATAGATAATATAATATAGAATTCACTACTATCGTGTATGCTTTTTGTACGTGATTTGATACTATCGCCTCCTGCCGCTATAGCGTCATTGCTTGTGACTGTCGTGTTTCAGTTTTAAGACTTAGGCAACCGTACACTAAGTATATGTTCCATGTTGTCACCATCACATAGATAAGAGCCATCTGCTTGGTATTCTCATAAATAAAAATGGGTATATTTTTCACTCTTAGAGCACGTGTAGTGTTTTACAATCTCCATCTTGATCTTTACTTTTTTAATAATTATACATTTAAAACTCAAAAATTTTAACAATGTAGTTGACGTATCGAGACTTGGTGAATAAATAAAGTAAGCATTTGAAGACTACTTATTATTGGATGTGCTACATAAATCATAATAGATTGTGGTCCCACGAACAAACTTTTTTTTGATTAACAACAAGCTGAATTTTTGTGAACAAGTTCATTTTGACGAGACAACCATATTTTCTATCTTGGAAATCTCAAATCGGGTAATTAATAAAGATAGATAAAAAAGAAAGGTTTTGAGTGTTGGACTAAGAAAAGTTTGCACATTACGTGTAGATGAATGTTACCTTAGTAGTTCAAATAAACTGTTTTATGATAGCGCGTTATAGACTATAAACTATATTTTTCTAGCACGCTACGTTATAGACTATATTATAACGTGTAACTGGAACACTGATCGCGCGAGCCGGCCGAGATAGCGCGCGACTCTTCACAACGTCAGACACAACTTCACAGCGGTGACAGTGCTATAAAGCAATAAACTATGTTATAACTTCTAGTGTCTACAGTGTAGCACGTTTCTCGTTAGATCTCGTAGTTTGTTATTTCGTAGGCTATAATGTTATAATTACGGCCTACGCTAGGTGCTAGTATTATAGCGTGGCGTTATGTTATAGCGCCGAATGCGAATCTAAATAGAGTATGCTAGTTGAGTATACATAACGCGCTATAATTTAACGCTATGCATTATATTAACCACCATTACCCTAGAATAATAATAATAATTAACAAACTGTTGTGAGAAAATTAGGTTGTTTTTAAATTGATCAATATCAATTTAAAAATCTCATAATTAAAAAACTTTAGGGAGAGGAAAAAAGTTTCATCGTGTTTTTCATAATATAGTCAAGCGATTAAAGTCGAAAAAGAATTATTGTTATTAATAATTATATTTCCTTCGCCGAATCAAAATTTTTAAAGTCCCATAACTTTATTAGGTACCCGATTCGAGATTTTTCGAAGATAGAAAAGATGGTTGTCTCATCAAAACGAAGTTGTTCACAAAAATTCAGCTTCTTATTTTTTTTTCACGGGACAAATTACAACTACTGATCTAACCCCCAAGTTAGCAAATTATTTGCTTGTGATATGAGTGTTAGTCAACTATACTAATACATAGAAATACATATATAAATACTAGAATACATTTAATAAACACCCAAACCCGGAATTACAAACATTTATGCTCATCACAAATGCTTGTCCCCGTCGGGGATCGAACCCGAGCCCCGTCGATTGCGTGGTCAGGGTCGCTAACCACTCGACCAACGGGGCGGTCACGATTATTAATCAAAAAAAAGTTGGTTCATTGGACCACGGTCTATAATTACTGCTCGATGCGAATAGGTGGAATGGATATATTGATTACGTAATACTACGAACAGCTGCGCCAATTATGTACAACCCATTGCAAGTTAAATCTGCTATGTTGTCTTAATATATTAAATGAAATATTATATATGTGCTTCAGCACTGATCCTGTTTTGTATATCATAAGACACGAGTAGTAAACAAGTAGGTAACTCGGGAGAGTCACATCAAAAGATGGAAAGAAACAACTATCGATACGATCGAACTATATCTACCAAAGATGTTAATGGTCCGTCGCTATCCGCGTAGCGGATTGTCAATGCCACATTATAAGTCTACCATATGCCATAGCTTCTAAACCGGAATACGACAGCGACAAGCATAGATATTATCGCGTCAGGATTATGTAAGGTTGTGTTACAAAACTCTTTCACCTATAATAGTCACGACGGTAGTAACATGTTTAGCTAATCGCCTTTTATTCACTGCCTGGCAGGAAGACAGCAAGAGTCGGATAAGCATTGTGGTAAAAAAATTCCACCGGTGCAGTCAGCCAATCAAATCAGTGCAATGCTATAAATTGCTGAACTGCCCGTGGAGATAAGACTCTCAAACATAACATCAATATAAAGTCACAGGTCAGGTGTTGCATTTCGTTTGGTATATGAGAGACCTGGAAGGCTCTCTTGCAACTCACATTGTGAAATGAAGGGTTTATTTCGGCGGTGGAGAATCTCCCTCTAAACATCCTTGTTTTGAATTGCCAGATCACAGATGCATATGCAGATCACAAATGCATATGCAGGAGGGCCAAATAGCGTTCGCAAAACAATGATTCTCGGGGTAAACATAGGAAGAAAATTATGAAACGGAGGGGGTTTCTTTCTTTCCAACGGCGAACTCAGACTTGCTCTTTTTTGACCGGACACAGATATCTTCTTGCCTTCTATACTCGGGGTATAAATTGAAACATTCTTGCGTACTGCGGGCTGGTGTATGCGTCTTCGCTAGAGATGCTATCTGTGACCGGTGCGTTGGAAGCTTTGAAGGTCAGGACCTACCCATCGTCTAATTGCGCGTAGATTGCGATCTTTCCATGCACATACGTGTATATTAGGGTGTCCGTTATTTCCCAAATTGGATTTTGGTCTGCGAACGCCCCTCAAATTTTTAGGTTATGACCTAAAAAAAAATATCCGATCCAAACCAGCCCTTAATATTCACATTAACCCGTGCCTGAATCATAATACATTTCCCATTTAAATAACATGGGATTTTTGCACTTTTTGCAGTTAATTTTTTTCCACCGAAACAAATGTAGCTAAAAATACTTTGACAGCTGTTTTTTGTAGGAAATTTAACGCTCTTCAAAAAAGATCTGAATGCTTTTTGCGATAAAATTTACGGTTTAAAAGTTATTCAACGATAAAGTTGTATTCATAGTTAAATTCATCATGTTCCTAGTTTTTATTTACTATCGCTTTTTGTTTGCAATAAAATTATAAAGTAACTATAATAGGCCGTACATAAACGTGATTCT
The DNA here is from genome assembly GCA_036924255.1 of Apodemia mormo. NCBI lineage: Eukaryota > Metazoa > Arthropoda > Insecta > Lepidoptera > Riodinidae > Apodemia > Apodemia mormo. The sequence goes on from JAUPFN010000008.1 coordinate 12,872,606, forward strand.
ACATAAATTTAAGTGTTTAAATAATTTTCTTTTTTAAAATTTGTGAATTTAAGGCAATTAAACGAAAAAACTAAAAGCAATCACGTTTTAAATTTATTCGTTTTATAATCTAACGCCATCTGTGAGTAACGTGAGAGAACTTCATATCCTTTGAGTCTATAACCTCTCGGTGAAATATTTGTTTGATGAACTTTATTAGTGTTAACTCATTCAGCAAAAATACTGTTTAATATAATTTTCCAAAAAAAAAATGAATACTTCTGTGAGCTTGAGAAATCCAATGTTTCTTTTGGGAGAACCAACCGAAACAATCAGCGGCAATAAATTACCAACTAACAAACAAGTACTACAATTGTTATTTTATCAAACAAGAGAAGCAAAAAAAACACTTACAGCAAGTTATCAATTATATTGCAATTTTATTGCAAACAAAAAGCGATAGTAAATAAAAAATAGGAACATGATGAATTTAACTATGAATACAACTTTATCGTTGAATAACTTTTAAACCGTAAATTTTATCGCAAAAAGCATTCAGATCTTTTTTGAAGAGCGTTAAATTTCCTACAGAAAACAGCTGTCAAAGTATTTTTAGCTACATTTGTTTCGGTGGAAAAAAATTAACTGCAAAAAGTGCAAAAATCCCATGTTATTTAAATGGGAAATGTATTATGATTCAGGCACGGGTTAATGTGAATATTAAGGGCTGGTTTGGGTCGGATATTTTTTTTTAGGTCATAACCTAAAAATTTGAGGGGCGTTCGCAGACCAAAATCCAATTTGGGAAATAACGGACACCCTAGTGTATATATACCTTATAGCGGGATTACCAATATCTCCAGTCGTTTGTTTGATTGCTTTGTTCAACAAGTCCGCCAGATTCGTTATGTAATCACAAACGGTTGCAACATCCCTTTTTCGGTGAAATAATGGTTTTAGGCAATTTTATATTCATTACTTTACCGAACCACGGATTAAATTAGATACGTTTTCCAAGGCAATTTCTTAAGTTAGTCAGTGTCGCTTGAATTTACATAGAGAAATGCACAGTTATAATACTTACCGATGAAATAAACTCAATCCAGAGGTATTTCTTAAGCATCAGCTTTTTATTCGATACTAGCTGACCCGGCAAAAGTTGTTCTGCCTTTTTAACAACTCTTATTTTTTTTTCGTATATTAGCATTTGTGTGGTCTGTGATGATGACCATACGCTTTTTCTGTTGATTTTTTACCTAAACTTTCTTCTGAACCAGTATCAGGTATCTGTGGACGTCCCACTTGTTACGTCAGACCACTTCCTGATCCGGAGCAAAATGATAGTTACACGCCTATCACGGTTTTTGCATGCTTTCACTACGATTGGCACTGTAAGTTAGCAGATTGGGATAGCTAAACTTTTTTGCATACTGCTCATCGGAGCAAGTGTGCCTCTCGCTTGAGGAGCTGGATGTTGTCGTTGACTCTATCGCTGAAGTTGGACTGCAGTTTTGATTTGGTCACTACTGCAAAACAGCTTCATGCTGAAAGCAAGAGTGCTATCCGGCCCTGCCTATTGTGTTAGCATCTGTGATTTAAATTCAACACACTAAGTAGAGAGTAACATTTATGAGTAACATTTTATGCCTTGAGGTTCTTCAAATGAGTTATTACCAATACAAAATTTGAGCACATTGACAGAATTTCTATTATCTGTCTCTTCCATCCTTGAACAGAGATTTTGACTCTCTGGGCCATACCGCAAAGGAGATAGATAGATAGATGGATGGATGGATGGATGGATGGATGGATGGATGGATGGATGGATGGATGGATGGATGGATGGATGGATGGATGGATGGATGGATGGATGGATGGATGGATGGATGGATGGATGGATGGATGGATGGATGGATGGATGGATGGATGGATGGATGGATGGATGGATGGATGGATGGATGGATGGATGGATGGATGGATGGATGGATGGATGGATGGATGGATGGATGGATGGATGGATGGATGGATGGATGGATGGATGGATGGATGGATGGACGGACGGACGGACGGACGGACGGACGGACGGACGGACGGACGGACGGACGGACGGACGGACGGACGGACGGACGGACGGACGGACGGACGGACGGACGGACGGACGGACGGACGGACGGACGGACGGACGGACGGACGGACGGACGGACGGACGGACGGACGGACGGACGGACGGACGGACGGACGGACGGACGGACGGACGGACGGACGGACGGACGGACGGACGGACGGACGGACGGACGGACGGACGGACGGACGGACGGACGGATGGACGGATGGACGGATGGACGGATGGACGGATGGACGGATGGACGGATGGACGGATGGACGGATGGACGGATGGACGGATGGACGGATAGACAGACAGACAGACAGACAGACAGACAGACAGACAGACAGACAGATAGATAGATAGATAGATAGATAGATAGATAGATAGATAGATATATTTTATTTGCATGAAAATGGGTTACAGTTAATAGGTGTTACAGCTTTTTCAGTACGCCATAATCTACCGGCAATTCCGGTGTGCAAATACATAATATTACAATCTAATTAATTATAATTAATAATTATATTTTATAAATCTAAGTTCACAATTTATCTTTACAATTTACTTACAACTAAACTCATAAAATCAATATAAGAAAAAAAAAGTCCCATCACATGTTATTATTAATTTATACCTGATAATCCATCTTTAATTATATTTTTATTTAGAAACATGGTTATAAAATATTAATCTCATTAAATATTAAAATGTTGTATAAAAAGAATAAAGGGAACATCAATTTTTAGGATTTTTCTTGTGCTATCCTTGCACAGAGATTTTGACTTTCTAAACAATACCGCAAAGGAGAAGGCCAATCTTTTGGAATTTTTCTTGTGGCTAACTCGACTCTGGATAATCTAGGGAATGCACCACCCACGATGTAAGGAATTGTTACTACGATAGCTCCATGCCAGAAGTAAAATTTCTACAGTCTTCTGTGCGTAAAGCACTACTTTCCTTGAATACTCATAAGTCGAATTGATCGGATACATCTCTCCAGTTTTGCTGAAAGTATGCTCATGAGTTGGCGCTGGTATAAAGGCATCTATACTGGTTCTCTTTCTTACTCGACGTGTTACAGAATTTATGGAAAAAAGATTTAGTGAATTTTAGCTCTAAACATGTGATCGCTCTATTATTATTATTACTAGTCTATGCCATAACCTTGTTTTCCAAAATTATGAAGATATTCATTAACTGTCATCTCTTGATGATCAGTATAGTTTTCGTTATGGTCGTTGAGCTTCTAATACACCTGACGCATCGCTGGGTGGAGGCAGTTAATTCCAAGGGTGAGGCATTGGCAGTTAGTTTAGATATGGCGTAGGCCTTCCGTCGGGTATAGCACAAAGCCCATAGACGGGAAGATTTTTCCGAGAAATTATGCAAGTGGATAATAATATCTTCACGGCTGACAAAAAGTAATGGTCTACTGCAACTTGTCATTTTGATGTTATTCAAGTCTTTGTGCTTTAATCGACATTATTTTTTTGCGTATATAAATGATATGTTGCGAATAAGTAACATTCACTGCTACGCAGATGACAATTCTAGTGATAGTTTTCTCTTCTCTACTCCTATCGTAGCGCTATTTTTCGGGAATACGTCGACGAGTGTCGGAATCAGCTTGAGAAAAGGCCGGCAACACAACAGTAAAACCTCAGATATGAGTATTGCAGATGTCCTTGAGTGGCGGTGATCACTTACCATAAGGTTCGCCTCTTGCTCGTTTGCCCCCTCTCCTTTATATAAAATATAAAATAAAATAATTGGTAAACTGCGTTTCGAGCCACGCGCAATGTAAGGTTCTAAAGCTACCCTGCACAATAATGCCGACTAAGAAGAGAGCTTTTTAAGGACTAAGAAGAGGACCTTTATTCTTTCATTCTATGAATATTTAAGCTATTAAACCACACCACGCCTATAAAATTTTCTCCAACTACATTTTATGAAATGATCGACTATTACTCAAAAATTTGTAAAGCCTTCTTAGCCGTAATAGTTTTTCTTTTAATTTAATTAAATTTTCTACTACTTTAATTTTTTTCCACCCTTAAAACCAACTAATTAGCTGGCTGAGGGGGTAGAGAACACTTAACTCTTACAAAAATTATTATAATAAAATTAATATTTCACAAAAATGTCGTTTAATAAAAAATAATTTTTATAAACCTATCATATTTGTAAAAACCTATCTAACGACATACCACACCATGGCGTACACGAGAAAAAACACAAACATCCCTACTTTATGTATAGAGAAGCTAACATAAAAAACCTTTTTTACATTTTATATGACTACTTTGGTGCCGTGACTAATATTTATATTTATGCCAAATTACAACATTCTAGACCTAAGGATATCTGAGCTAGAATAAGGACAGACGGACAGATATAGCGAAACTATAAGAGCTCCTAGTTTACTTCGGAACCCTAAAAGTACAGTCGTTTTTCTCTAGTATAGCATTATTTGTGATTGAAATTCTATATTCTGTCTTTGTAGTTGTATTTCAAAGGCTTTAACAAAAGTTGGCTATAGCTCGTTCATAATTGCAATGAAATTATTGAAAGTTTGCTATTCGAGATCTCGTAGATATTGTGTGCATAATTAATGGGTAATTGTGAATAACAAGTTTCATAAAAGTAGAAAGGTATCTAATCCGCCTTACCTATTCCTGCCGCAACAGCGACAGTGCTTGTCGCTGTCGTGTTCCGGTTTGGAGGGTAAGGTAGCCGGTAAACTTATGCATGTGTCATTAGACCTCGCCACAAGATAGCAACGCAACATTAACATCTTTGGTGTCTATAGGCGATGGTTGACTCTTTCCATCAGGAGACCCATCTGCTTGTTTGCTATCTTATGATATAAAAACAAAAACATATGGAAACGTAGAAAATTTTTTCTCAAGTATGAATTTTGGCACATTTAAAAAAATATAATGTCAGTGCGGAATTGTATTAACAGAGATTGTATCTAAAAAGGTTTCAAGATAATCTAAAGATAAATATAACGAGTATAAATATAACGAGATAAATATAACGAGATAAATAGAACGCTATAACGAGTTCACACTTTTGGCCGATTCGCTGATTATTTTAATGTTAACAACAGTTGCTAAATTAACACGCTAATGTTAGTATTATTATTAATATTAACATTAGTGTGTTCAATTTAACATAATTAAATTATTCCTGCGCGCAGTGGGAACGTTTACTTAGGTCTCTTTGGTTAGTGCTTACTAACACAGAACTAGAGCGGATATTACGTCGTGAAGAGGTAGATGCGTAAACACACTCGTTCGCATGAAGTACCCTCTCGGACTTTCCGTCAATTAGATGCTACCACTACGCACTTGAGAACTAAAATGTACGTAAAAACCTCTTATTGCGCCCGTAGTTGTGTTTAACTTTAATGTTTCATATACAGATTAAATGAACTATTATAAGAGGAATTCAAATAGACTAGTTCAGTTTCAGTTTACGTTTAAAGTTTTGTAGAGTTAGTTTTAGTAAATATGTATTAATAGCTTTTGTGCCGTCTACAAAATCTATTAATACATAATAATATACAATATAAATATTAATACACAATATAATTTTAATGGTACACAATCTAAAATGCCGTAAATCATCCCATCAATTTAATAGATTTTACACTTTCAGAGTAAAGAATATTACGTCCTGAAGATGCTTTAAAAAGCGAAACCGGTCGATAAAATTAAATAATTTAGTGTATAATAATAGTGAAATAAAAGTACAAGTGAGTGATAAACTAGTTTCAACTAAAAACCATCAATTTAAGTTTTTTGAACCTTACTAAAACAGAAAAAAATGTTTATCAATCTGTTTTACAAGAATTTAATCTTCTAAGTATATATTCTGGTAAGACAGATTGATACGTCTTTTCCTGGCTGTAGTTTCAGTTGTAGTTAAAAACTAAAGTTGATGGGATGTTCGATAACGACACTTTAGTTTAAGGAAGGCAGTTTTTAATCTAAAGGCTTTTGTTTATTGTTTTTTTTTTTTGGTTTTAATAGAGGGCAAAGGGCAGGAGGTTCATATGATGGTAAGCGTTGGTTCGGCTCATTTTGAAGAACAGGCCAAATGCTGTGCTGCCGGGCAGGTCGTAAATGGCGACCGATTGGCTATTCGAGTCACTACCATCGTGGCAACTAGGTGGTAGAGTTATGCATTGTCTCGCCCGGGTCTAGTACCACCGCATTACCTACCCCTGCCGCAATAGCGTCAATGCGTAAACTTATGCATGTGGCATTAGACCTCACCACAAGATAGCAATGCAACATTAACACTTTTGATATCTATAGGCGATGGGTGACTCTTTCCATCAGGAGACCCATCTGCTTGTTTGCTATCTTATGAAATGAAAAAAAATCTGCATGTCAGGCCACAGATTCCGGAAAGTAATTTGATTTTTTAATAGTTGCATATTTTGGAAAGGACGGTCGACAGTTGTGTCGAACAATAACAAAACGAGCGTCTAGGGCTCTAGGGCACACACATAAAAACGATATAACTTCGCATCGTCCTACGACGGGGCATGTGTAAAAAATATGTAACAGCACTTACGTTTCGAGTCGATACTGTGTGAATCGATCATCACCCTGTATAATTTAATTACAAAAATGTTTACCTCAACATCAACTCCAGGCAATAAAAATTTTCTTCTTGGTTCAATGTCGCGTGGGACGTGCCTGAAAAACTCCTTCCCATCTTTGTACCATTTAACGGAGTACAAGACATCATTAGGGCCCAATTGCCAACGACAAGAGAGTGACGCTCGCGTGCCTAGCGGGACATGGGCAGGGACCCGAAGCTCCAGCAGTTCCAGACTGGTGACTGTATATTCTGTAACAAAAATGAACGTTTTTACTAATCGTATTACTTTTCACATATCATAAGATAACAACTGACAGATCGACTAGCAGATGTCTCTACTGATCGAAAGAGAAACCATCGCTTTTAGCACCAAAGGTGTTAATAGTGCGTTGCTATCCGTATAGTGGGATGGCAATGCCACATGCATAAGTCTACCGGTTACCTTACCTTCCAAACCGGAACACGACAATGATAAACACCGACGCTATTGCGGTAGGAATAGGTAAGGCGGTGGTACCAAATACGAGGGAGTCGTTGCAGAACTCTACCACCTAGTAGTCAGGATGGTAGCAACACGTATAGCCAATCGGTCGTCCTTTGCTTAGCAGAACGACAGTAGGTCTATTCTTCAAAAGAACCCGGACCAACACGATATTTTACTTAGAGACGAAAGTAGTTTCATTTGCGTGTAGAAATTTAGGATATAATAGGCTGACAAGACAGATATTGTAAATGAGAATATTGTTTTTAGTATAAGGATTTATTTTCATGGCTGTGTTGATGTTTGTTGTTGTGGGTGTATCAATGAATGGACTTATGATTTAAGAAAACATGGTATGTTTGCGAGGGCAATGATAATAATAATAAGTAAATAAATATCGCTGGACAAATGACACGAATGTTCTAACTTCAAAGTAAGCAAATTATTTGCTTGTATGAAGAGTGTTAATGATACTAATATACATATAAGACTTATGCATGTGGCATTACCAACCCCTCACATGGATGGCAATGACTCGCATTGACATTTCTTTTGACTATAGGCGATAAAAAAACTAGGCGTATCAAAAAAATAAAGATAAGAGAATAACAGGAAAACTATATCAAATCAAATCAATAGTGTGTCAAATTTGGTCCTCATCAATCAAATGTCAGCTTACTATATCTAATAAGTTTAAATATTGAGGAATATCAGCGCAAAATTGCTAGAAAGCCGGAAGTTATAACTTTTCGGAGTTCTGACGATAGTTTTAATAATCCACCCAAGTCAAAAGCGTACACCATATTCCTAAGTGCATCGTTGTGAGAGTTTTAATTTATGATCTAATACCTTTAACATAACGTTAATGTTTTGAGTTAAATCGTTAAATAACTAGCACATGAAAGTTACCGTTAGTATCGATATGTGTAAGTAGAAAATACCGTTATATTTTCCTCAGAAAAACTCAGTGTGAGCTCAGGACTTCATGTGTCTATACTAAAGCCGGCCTCGCTTAACATTGAGGCTGTTATCTCAATAATTTTAGTTTAATTTTTTGTTAGTTAAAGTACATTTTTTGGTACAAGATTTTATATTTTTAACTTAAAGATACACAAGCCGAAATAGTTTTAGCAACACGGATCTTGCTACAAATTCTACAGATAACATTTGTCAATTATTTTATATTTTCATACCAAAGGTATGTGACCTTTTTTGTTCCAGATTATCTACTAGCTGATTAGAAAAGAAAACGATTATGTTTTGTTTTTTTATTAAATTAAAAGGTTTCCTTGATTTTTAAAATTTGGTATTGTCCGAATTGTATATTTTTACAAAGTTTTAATTTAAGCTTACGTAATAGAACGTCATTTGACCGTAAATTGAGATGTTACAACCGAAGAAAACAATCCGAGGCATCTGGCTATCTCAGTGAGAACAGTAGCGTTATTTACCGTCTATGGCAGCATTATACTACCACAGAAAATTCCGCTGAGAAGCACCCAAGCCGTAGAAGTAGTACAACCACTCGCCGAGACCGATACCACATAATACTGGACCAGTATTCTGTGGCGATACGTACACAACTTAGTACAATCTGTAGCCGATAATAATAAAAAAAAAAAAACAAATCGTAATGAGTATGTAGAAGGTGTTTTTATATCAACAAGAAACTAAAAATATTATTTTAATAATAAAAAACAAACGTCATAATATGCAGCAATTTTTTGTAAAGTTTTTAAGTTATGACGTCAAGAAAAAATGTATTAATTTGTAATCGCTTATAGTCTGGTTCACATGTACTATTTTTTGTAACTTTTTTATATAGTCTCCGAAAATAACAACCAAGGTGTCATTCGATTCGTAGTCACGTAGAAAGTTAAGTCCGAGAAGGCACCGCAAAAATTGCAAAAGTTATAAACAAAAGTTTTTTGAATATTTCGAAAAATATTCAAAATATTCAAAATTTTAAAAAAGACCCAAAAAGATCATTAAATTTTCTAAACAAAATTTACACTCGTGGTGGTCCCTCTAATATTTTTATTGAGCCTTGTAAATACAGTCAAAAACGGACGGTCTGGCTTCCACCCTCATTGCGTCAATCTGACACAGCAACAAAAAACTTATTTAACCATATTAAATATGAAAATTAATGAATAAAATTTTTTATGTAGTATTGGAATACATCAATGAACAATAATCCGCCGGTAAAGAATTTTTATTTCAATTTTTAATGCATTTGTTAATTAATTACTTTTTCTAAATTTAAAGTTGACATAAAATCCCGATAATTATCAACTTTTCAATTGCCAATAAAAAAGTAGAAAATCGAAAGAAAGAAATAAGAAAGAACAAGAAAGAAAATTTTTAAATTTTGTACCTAACGGTAATCTATTTATTAGCCTATTATTAATAACTTCACTAAGTGAAAAAAATCTAGGGTTTTAGTTTGATAATTATCGGGGTTTTTATGTAAACTTTAAATTTAGAAAAAGTAATTAATTAACAAATTAATTACAATAACATTAGCGCTTGTCACTGTCGTGTTCCGGTTTGGAGAGTAAGGTAAACTTATACATGTGGCATTAGACCTCGCCACAAGAAAGCAACGCACCATTAACACCTTTGGTGTCTATAAGCGATGGTTGACTCTTTCCATCAGAAGTTCCATCTGCTTGTTTGCTATATTATAATATAAAAAAAATGATGATCAGCTTTTTGGTCTAAAATATAAAAACCGCTAAACCTACAACTAAGTTTGAGATAATTGAAAGATTAAAATTAAAAGAAAAAGTGGATGTGTGTACGAAGATGTTACTCTTGATGACGTAAAAATTAATATATTTTATTTTCATCCATAAAAAATATATGTATTTGTAAACAAGCGATCGCCCTGCGGTCAAAATTAGGCCACAGTCTAAACAATAAAATCTCTTTTATATTTGACAACAGACTTTAGCTGTAAAGAAAATTATATACTTGTGTGTATATTACCATATATCATCATAAATTTATAGTGTATAATGTATATTTTTTATAACTTTAATATATTTCCAAAGAATATTATCTAAAAATATCTGATTTCTGCAGTCCTACGCAATGTAAACTTTGATTGTGCCAAATTTAATACTCTAGCGTTTTCTTAAAAATAAGTACAAACTTTTTGCTTCACGTATTAATATATAAATACCGGAATAAAAGATATTTGGTATAAACAGTGTGCCCCAAAATGCCTATAAGAAGCCTAAGCGTGGCGGTCATACGCATTGAGTAGCTGATGTAAAAAATATTTAAAATAAATCTTAGTCGAAAAAATTTTTTTGTGTAAGTAATACAAAATTTAAAAAAACGTTATTAAATATTAACGTGGTTGCTAATATCGGTATTAGCAACCCTAATTTATCGAACGGCTTCGTCATAACAAAGATTATGCTTCTATCTCACTCATTCAAATTATGTCCATAAATAAAATTTAATAACGTTTTTTTTAATTTTGTATTAAACAAAAAAAAAAAATGTTTTTTCGACTTAGATGTTTTAAAATATTTTTTACATCAGTTACTCAATGCGTATGACCGCCATACCCCGGCTTCTTATAGGCGTTCTGGGCCACACTGTATTATACAGTGTACGAGTATTTTATAATAACATGGATAACTTCACATCAAGGAAGTTACATTCTACCCGGAATGTTCACACGCGCTTCGAAATCGTTCCGAAGAGTACCACGACATGAGTGGAATGTGTCTCTTTAAATAAAGCGCCAATCGCCATATATAAGTGCGGCCATGCGTAGTTTGCAAATTACTACTAAGTAATTCTACTAATTTGAGAAATAGTTTTTGCATTGCTTTTACACACTTTTGCACACATTTTAGAACTCACTTTGTTAATTAAAATACATTTTATGCTAATTTATTTATCGACGTGTATGAATAAAAAGGATTTAACGATTACTGAATATGTAAAAATCTACCATCTAGATAGTTTTATTTACACTGGCAATTGCAAGAAAGGGACAACATCCACTCTTGTCGTTGTCTTGCTCAGAACGTTTTTCCCCTCTGTTATGTAAGAAACAAATCTCAACTTTATAAGTAACGAAATAAAGTACATTTTTATTTTTCAAATATTGCTTTGTATCAATTCCAGTTATAATATATATGATATAGGTATAGTATATAAGTTCCTTGCTTCACATTGAATCAAAGGAAAACTTATTTTTTATTAACTTGCATTGCAAGTGCATTGATATTATTACTCCACAGCACTAAAGTAAGATTTGTGACTAACTATATAACGTATTTTTTCTTTGTGAACAATTTGCAAAAATTCACATTTATAATATTTTCTCTAACACACCAAGAGAAGTTCAACATCGACTAGAATAAATAAGTCAAAAGAAACATTCCACAGATTCTATTAAGTTGCTTTATTGGTGTCGTTTTCAACGTCTAAAATAACAAGATTTTATTAAGGTTATGAAGACAATTGAGGTCATGGGCTCAATTCACAGAATAGTATCTTCTTCACGCCCATATCCCCGAAGGGGTAGGCAGAGGTACAACAAGTGCACCCACGATTAGCCGAAGATACTTGGTCCCACAATGTGATAGGTGGCAAGCCTATCGCCAACCAGGCACTTTCCAATCCCGAGCAACTTTGTGTTTCTCAGAAAACTGAAAAAACACTTTTTTTTTTATGTGCCCGACCCGGAAATCGAACCCGGGACCTCATGTGGTCAACGCCAACGCTGGACCACTACACCACAGAGGCGACCAGAGATTCACAGAATAGATTAGGTAAAATCTATCTAGGTTTTCGTGTTCTGAAAAAGTAACACGTGACAAGCTAAATACGTAGTCGATTTTTAAATACATTTGACACCTATTGCAGTATGGCACACAATATTGTAAACTAATGGAATGGATACTAGACTAGAGTATTAGTAATTAAATAATAAGACGGTTCATGGTCTATCATCAGGGTGAGGGCCTTGGGGACCTTACATACGTCCGAAACTAGTTAAAACCTACAGGGATTGACACGTAAAGTTAGAGTTTGTACTTTTCTTATATCATAAAATAGCAAACAAGCAGATGAATCTCCTAATGGAAAGAGTCAACCATCGCCTATAGACACCGAAAGTGTTAATGATGCGTTGCTATCTTGTACAGAGGTCTAATGCCACATGCGTATGTTTACCGGCTACCTTACCCTCCAAACCGGAACACGACCGTGACAAGCATTGACGCTATTGCGGCAGGTATAGGTAAGGCGGTGGTACCAGATCCGGGCGAGACAATGCATAATTCTACCACCTAGTAGCCACGATGTTAGTGACTCGTATAGCCCCTTTTACGACCTGCCTGGCAGAACGGCAGTTGGCCTATTCTTCAAAAGAGTCCAGGACCAATATACATCTGTCACATCCACACTTATTTACATATATATATATATATACACTTATAATGCTATAGTGTCGTAACTCAAAAAATGTTTAATTTGAGATAGCATCATAATCAAACGACCAATTTAATTTACTACTCATCCACATAATCGTGCAAGAAACAAAGTAAGAGATGGCACAAGAGGCATATTACAGTCAATCAATGTTCATGATTGATCGAATGTAATATTCTCCCTTCGATAACACACATCATTTTTAGTTAGGTACCACATAAATTCGGCCATAAAATACTTGATTTTTGAAGTTATAATTCTTTTGGCGCATTAGGGAAAAATGATGAGAGTAAATTTTTACGATGCACGCGGACACCGTCACGAAAAACCGACATTATATTATATTTAGTTTTTCAAAGATAGATTTCTGTTTAAGGATCAACGAGGCGAGTTTTATGTTCAAGTCTACCTTCAAATATTTAGGAAACTATTTATGACACTTGACGCGGGGTTGTCTTTTGATATGTATTTTCCGGTGCTGGTTTCTCGTTCACGAAAGACGCCAGACATTGCCTTAACGCCACAGATGGCGTTAAGGCAATGTCTGAAAAAACACATTTGTGAATTGCCCGACTCAAGAATCGAACTCAGAACTTCTTATGGTTAACACCGACACCGGTCCACTACAACACAGAGGTGACATACAACATTCTAGGTGATATACAACATTCTAAGTGACATACAATAGTTACTCGTTCACAATACATACAATATCTAGTGTACTCAGTGATCGACTGTTGGTATGGTGATAAAAACAGCATCAAAAATAAGCAGAACTAGAAAAATAATGATCTGGGTAAAGAAAATTCACTTTTTATAGTTATTGATACGGGTGAGTACCTAATGGCAATTAATAGTCATTGAATTATGGTAACAAAGCTACCAAAGGACAAGTAGCATACTTTATAACTGGAACCTCATTACATAGTATAAAACAAAGTCGCTTTCTCTGTCTGTCCCTATGTCCTTATGTCCCTATGTATGCTTAAATCTTTAAAACTACGCAACGGATTTTGATGCGGTCTTTTTAATAGATAGATTGATTTTGAGGAAGGTTTTGGTGTATAAATCTTTTCGATATTCCCACGGGAACAAAAGCTGCGCGGGTGAAACCGCAGACAGGTTGCTAGTCTATAATAATTCAATTCTTATAATTAACGTAAACATTGCATTTAGTTCGTGTAGAAATTCTGAATCTGAGACTGGATCAAATGAGAATTAAATTAAAATGTTACATTTCAACCTTGCACATTTTTCACTATTTCGATGATGACTTTCATTTTATATCTATTTTCCCTAGCTACCTAGCCTACCTAGTACTTGCAAAGAAAGTGGTTCCTACGTGTAATAAGAATTGCAGAATTTCAAACATAAATGAAACATCAAGCTAACTAATTTCGGGAGATATTTGGGCTTAAATATTTTACAAAATCAAAAAGAATTTATACTTAAACCATAGATTAATATATATTCTAATATTAAACATAATATTTTATATATGAATATCTGTAATATTCGTCGATTTAAAATATACTTAAATCAAATATCGTATTTATGTCTCGCAAAATCTGATAAAAATAAAATATTTACCTCAACTTTTACATGTTTTATTGTTTATCAATTTTCTAATTAAAGTGTGAAAAATTGTCGCAAAAGAGGTTACTAAATAACAAAACTTAATACGAACATTGTTATAACTCCAAAAAGTTTACCCCATTGAAAACCGTTATTTAAAATTATTATTTATATATTGTAATAGCTCAAAATATTTTTAACAACAGAAACATATCTAAAAATAACTGATCTTTCCAAAAACAGTACAAAACAGACGTAGCTCAAAACTTGTATATATTTTTATCTGTAAATTTTTAAGTTATAGTTAAATAGGAAATTTTTTATATTTTAAAAATATACCAATTAAGTAGTAAGTGAATAATCAGTTTTTCGTTGATATACCAATTAAGTAGTAAGTGAATAATCAGTTTTTCGTTGATTCAGAAATAAGTCATATTTGGAGTTACGGCACTATTGTATTATTAATGATATATAAGCTAGTAATACTATAAAACATGATAAACACCAAAAATAAGAATATATTGCATGCCTGCGTATTATATTTAAGTACTTTGTATGCTCATATTTTTATTCGGCTGTAGGTAGCGTGTTACGAAGGCAAAAATCCATTAAATGGCACGTCAAATAATTTCCCATGTGACGTTCGCTCGCGGCCCGTAAAAGAGGCACTATTGCCCTCGCCCAGCGGTGGATAATATTACTTTACGAGGGGTGGAGCGCAAATGTAAGTAAATTGGCGAATAAAGACAACGGGCGTGTGAATAGTTCGCGGCTTGCCGATCTGTGTATGACTTTATACTCGAAGGTACAGATTATATTAGTTCTAGGAGCAAACTTAGTTGTTTATAGGTATGCCGTGACCTAGATGTTTTCTCTTTTTTTTTTTTTTTTTTTTTTCGTTTATATCATAAGATAGCAAACAAGCAGATGGGTCTCCTGATGGAAAGAGTCACCCATCGCCTATAGACACCAAAGATGTTAATGGTGCGTTGCTATCTTGTGGCGAGGTCTAATGCCACATGCATAAGTTTACCGGCTACCTTACCCTCCAAACCGGAACACGACAGCAACAAGCACTGACGTTATTGCGGCAGGAATAGGTAAGGCGGTGGTACCAGACCCGGGCGAGACAATGCAGAACTCTTCCACCTAGTAGCCACGATGTTAGTGACTCAATAGCCAATCGGTCGCCTTTTACGACCTGCCTGGCAGAACGGCAGTTGGCCTATTCTTCAAAGGAGGCCGGGACCAACACGGCGGGTTTTCTCGTTGAATAGTAAAGGTTCAAGACGATCTTGAGATAGTAAAGATCTAATAAAAAAATAGATCACCCGCATCTGACCGGGCCTCTTTGATGAATAGACCATCTATCGTTCTGTCAAGCAGTTCGTAAGAGATGAACGGTTAGCTATGTGAGTCAATACTATCGAGGCTATAACTAGATGGTTGATTAATGCATTGTCTTAGCCGGGTCTTGTACCATACCACCGCCTTACATATTCCTGCTGCAATAGCGTCAGTGTTTATCATTGTGTATTGCGATTTGGAGGGTAAAGTAGTCGGTAAACAGCATATGATATTAAGACCCCACCACACGAATAGAAACGCACCATTTATATATAGGCGATGGTTCTCTATTTCCACCAGAAGAGCCATGTGCTTCTTTGCTTTCTTATGATATAAAAACAAATCACCTGCCTTTCTATGAGATAGCTAGTGGATATGACTCAACTTGCAGGCACATATTAAATACTAGGTGCAGTGTGCAGCCCGCTGCATTATAAAAGTTTTTGGTTAACCCCGCGGGATCACCTAATTTTTCCGGAATGAAAAGTACGTTATGTGCTATTGCAGAGCATCATTTATCTGTGTACCAAATTTTATTTAAATCTGTTCAGTAGTTTTTGCGTGATTGCGCATTTACATTATTAATATGGATTAGTTCCGATTATAAGCTTAGTTGTTTATGGTTCTTCCGTTACTGAAATATTTTGTCATCGTATCATAGAACCCTAATCTTATCACGAAATTGTAATAATCTAAAAGGAAATCATAGAGCATCTGCCTATTACTAATATACCAAATCAATATATTTGATGTCAATGGATGATCCTTCTATCTTATGTTATAAAAAAATAAAATAAAAATACTTTATCTAGTGACTCACGAAAAAATATCTTTACGACAAATCGCAGCTAAAAATGGGTGAGATAGGGAGAATCGACTACCAAATATCGCTATATAATATCGAGTATTTGTTGCCTAAATTTTAACTTTAGATAATTATTATTTAATAAATTATTGTAATTTTTAACAAAAAAATATACATATGAGTATTAAATAAGACATATTATAAAAACTGAAAATGTGATGTATTTTAAAATAAATTAATATTTTTAAAGCTAGTTCAAAAATCAATGCTTTTATTGAATAAGATTGCATGTGAGATTTGAAGAAATGTGTATCAAACTATTAAGAACAATATTATAATGCCATATTTCATAAAAATAAATTAATTTAATTTAAATTTAAACAAAGAAAAACTGATATAAAAATTATAGCACAGTTAAAACACGGTTAAGTTTAATAGGCGTAAAAGAAATATGAGTAATTTAATTTCAACCATTTTAAAGTCACTCAAAATATACTTGGTCATGCGAATAAGCTAGATTAATTCTCGGTTGTAGACACATTCTATACGCCTTGTTTGTATCAAGTTTTCTATTTAACGTTAAAGGGTTTGCGGCGCTAGTATTTGCATATAAGGAGCGTGTAATGTACGTCTACTTAAACCGTTACTGTGTCTGAACGTAATTAGACATTTAAGTTCCATTTCATGTAACAAAGTATGTAAATATCTACGAATATATCACAAATCAGTAACAAGGACAATCTAAATCTTTTGTAAGAAACTATTAAAGCTTTGGATTATTTAAGCTTCAGTTGTCTTACGATAAAATCTTTAGCTAGCATTTTTATAAAAAATCCAAGATGCACAGTCCCGAACTAAACTGTCACTCAACCTGTCCCTAATTTCACACAATTAGTTATAGTTATGGCATAAATCTATGTTTTTGCATATCCAACCTTAAGCGCAATACTTATAGTTCTTTTTACAAAGCAATGTACGAAAAGTAATAAAATTGATAGTATCGCAACCGTCACGATTCTATTTGAAATGAGCGCACAATTTAAAATATTGCGCTCATTTTTAGAGGACGTTTTTGAGACACTGATTGTGCATCTTGTGTTTTTTATATTAATGTTAGCTAGGTATTCCAGGCTGGGCTATTCATCTAATTAGGAATTAAATATTGAATTGAAAGTGCGTTTTAATTATTATTGTAAAATTATTACAAGATTATATAAAAATATTCGTTTAAGAATATCTCATTAAATTCATGAATTCGGTGGTTTTTTTATATCATAAGATAGCAAACAAGCAGATGAGTCTCCTGATGGATAGAGTCAACCATCGTCTATATACACCAAAGATGTTAATTGTGCGTTGCTATCTTGTGGCGAGGTCTAATGACATATGCATAAGTTTACCGGCTACTTTACCCTCCAAATCGGAACACGACAGCGACAAGCACTGACGCTATAGCGGCAGGAATAGGTAAGGCGGTGGTACCAGACCCGGGCGAGACAATGCAGAACTCTACCACCTAGTAGCCACGACGTTAGCGACTCATGTAGCCAATCGGTTGCCTTTTACGACCTGCCTGGCAGAACGGCAGTTGGTCTATTCTTCCAAAGAGCCCGGAACCAACACGGGGAGAACGATGCACCGAGTTTTGTGAATGATCTCTGAAATACTGGCAGTGTGTCATTTTACATTTACCTATAATTACGATAGTAACTGTTATGTAGTCTGTCGCTCTAAGTACATTTTTCCCGATCACTTTTAATTTATTTGAATACAATAAAATATTTTAGTTCGAATTTTGCGTAATTGAAATTATATCCATTCGTTTTGTTTTTTGTGTCGGAAATTGAATACTTCAATTTTTATTTTGTAACAGAAATCCAACATATTATCAATTCTGAACAGCTTCAGAAAATTGGCCGGACCTTTAAAAGTAGGCCTGTACCTATAAATAAAATTAAAGTGTTTGTCTGCGACTTCAAAATAATTAGCTGTTTTCAAGTGCAATGTGCTATTTTTTTTCCAATACTAATACCTCAAGAACCATTTTTAAAATTTCTGTTTGTCAATTATTCTATTTGTACGGGGTAATCTCTGCAACGGCTGAATCGATTTTTATGAAACTTTCACTGAAAGATAGAGGAGATTATAGAGCAGGACATATTATGCTACTTTTTATCCGAATGAGCGAAAGGAAATAATGATGTTGCATGACGCGAACGAAGTGGCGAATAATAGCTAGTTCTAAATAAGTTTTTCTGGAAATGTAACTTGTTTGTTTTAAATGATAAGATAGCAAGCAAGCTGATGTTTCTCTTGATGTAAAGAGACAGCCATCGCTTACGGCCTGGCCACGGGGAATTCGCGCTTGCGATTTTTCGCGCGGCGCGAACGGCGACGCGTCTAGCGTCTAAAACAAATGTATGGGAAAGTACTAAACATGCCACGCGGCTTGGCGACCGGCGCGGCGGGGTGACCGACGAATTTTGCCGAGCGAATCGCGTGCGGGGGACGTGGCGAGAGAGTGAAACAAATGTATGAATCGGCACCGCGCATGCGCCGGGCGAAATAGTCTAGGAACCAAAACGGTTTAGTTATAGTTTCCGAGAAATACACTAAGAACATTTTACCTTTAACTTTCAAATACTAGACCAATAATTTGTAAGTCTGTTCACGACATCTATACAAATAAATAAAATTAGAGTGTCTGTTTGTTATATTAACCGGTTTTAACTAAATGCATATGGATGTATACATGATACATATACGAAAATAACACTTTTTACGATTTTTGTCTGTCTGTTTGTTTCGGCTAAACTCTGAAACGGCTGGACCGGACTTTTGTCTGTCTGTCTGTTTGTTCTGGCTAATCTCTCGAATGGCTGGACTGATTTTGACAGGACTTTCACTAGTAGATAGCTGATGTCTTCAGGAGTAACTTAGGCTACTTTTTTAGAAGTATAAACAAAATCCAGAGATACAATTTTTCTTTCTTCCCACAATGTTGAATATTCATAACAATACAATTATAGTAGTGTCGCCAAAAAATCGATACTTATAATCTAGAAACGCCACAACGTCAATAGTATCGATAGTATTGAACGCTGCAAGTTAAATAAACTATAGAATGCGTCCGTATCAATCGTTGGACCTAAACAAAGTATCGATTCTATCAATAGCATTGTTAGACAATATTGCATTTATTTATCTCCTAACACAAGAGCTCGTGTACTTAAAAGGAGACTCCATTCTCACTCAAATTTTTGTAAAAATATGATACTGAAAAAATAATTTTTAATTTTAAGTTTTTTTAATTTAATTTATCGATGTATTCGATACTATCGATAGTTTGTACAATCGATAGCATTGGCCAGTATTAGAATAAAGTTAACTATCGATAGTTTTGATAGTATTGTACTTGATGAGGTACTGAAATACTATCGATAATGGACTGTCAAGCGGCAACACTATAAATCAAAGGTTTCGAGTTTCGACACTCATTCCAAAAATTTGTCTTGATACAGTATGTATTTCTCATACTTCTTGTGAAATTCAACATCTTCACTATACCCTGATTCTTATTTAAATCATGCACATTCTCATCCAAATAGTAAGTGTTGAAGTACAAAACTACTCCGCTCCAAGCAATATTGAGATAAAGTTGAAAAAGTCATGTTGCTCTCGGACTATACTGGTCACGGCGAAAAACACAAGTCCCCGTGGCCTGATATCCGCGCCGCGCGAATTTTCGCCTCGCCCGCCGCGCCGCCGTCGCTGCCGCCGGTTCGCATGGCTGGGCGGTTATAGACACTAGAGATCTTAATGCTACATTGCTATTCGTGTGGCAAGGATAGAATGCGAAATGCATAGTTTATCAGCTACATTACCGTCTAAACCAGAGCGAAAACAACGAGAAGAAAAATGCAAATAAATGAATTTATTATTAAAAAAAATGAATTTCTTATTACTATTATTATTATTAAAAAGCACCGAAACTGTTGCAGCAGGAATTGGTAAGGTAGTGATACCAAAATCCGGTCAGAACGTTGCAAATGTCATTGGGCAGACTTTAGTTAATTGTCACCTTTTACCTTTTCCCGCCTTTTACGAGATGCTCAGCTGTAAGGCAATCTATTCTTCAGTACGGACCCGGACATATACGGAGGATTTGTTGAGGGGGCTTGGGGACTCGGCAATACGAAAGTTGAAGACCCGATGTCAGAAAAGCTTCTTTTTTAAATTAATCTTCGAAGAGCTGAAATAGGGCATAAAGGATTGTATGATTTTTTCACATTGATAAACTGATTTTGATGAGTCATGAGAGCATGACAACTGGCACATGCGGGAAGAGGCGCTGTAGTTACATTTCATTTAAAACAACATGACACTAAAAGACTTAAATCAAATAATTTTTAAATTAGGAGACGAAATAACTTAATAACATTTGGCCGTATTTCGAATATAGACCATTCACTAAAATGACTAACGTGGAAATTCATTTAAATGCTGAATAGATGAAGTTATAGCGTGAAAAATGAACTAAATTTTTAACACACAAAAATTCATCTTTAAAATATTAATGGAATTGACTTACAGTAATATTTAAGAAAAAAACAAATATATCAGGAAGACTCTAAGACAATATATCTGAATCATAATATTCTTCGTTTCTTAGGCCACTGAACAAACCAATAACAATAAAAACTGCGTTCATATAAATATTTTTACCAGCTTCTGTTCTTGAAATTGATAAATTTCCTCGTTTGCGCCCGCAAATGCTAAGCAGGAAAGTAAATTGAATTAAGACTTATGCTTACTTTCAATGTAAAAATGTGTATTTGTTATGACCTCGTATTTTTTAATAACAGTAAATTAACACTTAAGACGTTGTTTATTTAAAAAGAAATAGTGAGCAATAGTTAACAAAGGAGACTGATACCGTTGCATACAAACTTGGGCCCCCTTGTAATAAGATGAATATTATGTTAATTAATAGCTAGTTTAACGTTATATAAATACTGAAAATTTTACAAATTTTAGCAATCTGAGAACAGAGATATAAGATATTCACCAGAAGTAAGGTCACGGTACTACGGTATAGTTTAACTCACTATAACCGTTTACTATTATATAAACAATTTATACTTGTAATACAGGCAACTATGCTTCATGTTTATAAATTGACACAATACTAAAACACAGATTTTTGGAAAACACAAATTAAAGAATGCCTTTCTGTAGGTAGTAGGTACGTAAAATAGCAAAGAGAGAAGTCCGTGACTTGCGAGTACGACTCTTGCGAGCCGTCAGTGATGTCAGTTGTAATTGTCAATTTTAGCTGTATTAAATCCACAGACACTAAATCGTATTAAGTTTGAAGTAACGTAATCAATCGATTATATAAATTGTTTCGATTATATTTTCTATTTTTATATTATAAATGGATTGTAAAATAATGATGGTACTTCCTGTTGATTATACTAAATATTAATCAAAGATACACTTTTACATATATTTACGAGCTTATATTTCGATTAAAATTATTTACATAAATCGATTATAATTTTATCGATTATACAATTATAGTACCACAAACTTATTTTCGTGATTTCTTTTTTCTCAGAAAGCGGATTAAGCTCATATTTTGAACTTTGAAATAGAAAAATAGTATCATTTTTTTGAACCATACTTCAATCCTTTACATTTGGGCCCAAAAATCCCCCTCTCCTTTCGCTTTGTTTTTTTAGTATTTGGTGTACTTAATAGGAACGGCGAATGGGTAACTGCGTCGAAAACTTACTGAATTACGAGGTGTGTAGCCGTATAAGGTGTCCGAACCCACTAAACTCCAGGTTTACAATAAAATTACATTACATTAGGTATATTTCGTATCCGACATAGGATTTTTTAGCCATTATATTTTTCATACTAACGCCCTAGTAGCTAACTGGGGCCTTTGTTTGTAGCTGGCTAATTCAATCCCAGCCATTCTAATTCTTTTCAGAAGCTGAACACGTTTGAACACAGGTTTCTTAAAAGTTTTTGGATTTTTCAGGATACTACGCTCCTTCACTCAAAGAAATTGTGAGCGGTGGCTTTTTGTTCCTCCGTGCAGCCACGGCATCACGGGCTGTCCGTTACACCTATGTTAAATAGGTATCAGTTATTACTTCTGTTGAATTTCATGATGCATTATGTAAGGTGTTTCGAAATGGTTGACGCAATTTCCTTTGTTCGCTTATAATCATTTTTAGCTATCTATAACGCTTCATGGTGTTGGTATGTTTTCTCGGTTAGCCACGTGATAACTGATAAGTTTGCTATATGGCATGACGGCTATAGCAGTTCATCTAATAGCTTTTTATTTTCTCCATTTCTGCCAGTGTATCGGCTGCATCCTTGCCCTGAGATTTGCTTTGTCCTTTTATCCACGGCAGGATTATTTGGATAGTTTCTGCGGTCGCTTGTAGTAAAAATTAATTGCTAATATTGAAGCAGTTGATTTTAAAAGCTGCAAGAACTGATACACTGTCAGAAATTATGCGTATAATTTGATCAAAACCTTGATCTTCGTTGCAGTTCTATTTAAAGCGATACATTTTGCCTGGAATATTGTGTTACAATTAAATTGTATATATAGTTGGGACCTCTAAATCATCCCCCCATAACAAAGTAATAGCCCTGCCCATATGTGAAACAAAAATCCTGTCTAATCCTCACAGGCATTATTTGGTAGCTTAATATGATAAAATTATATTATGTTATTATTTTGTAGATATTAAGTATGAGGTATATTCTCCTTGATCAAAATGATTAATTTTAAATATTATTTCAAATATTATTAGGTATCCGAATCGAAATTTCGGCGTAAAATGTCGACAGATCATCACAATCGACATCAAAGACGTCACAATCGCTGACACGACGTGATGTTGTCCAATTTAAGATATTAGTTAAATTTTACGGAAATTGAATGCTAAATACAAATATTTTAGAATACATAATATTGTTATTTTTATATAATTATTTTTATATAAATAAGATATCATCATTTCATTTTTTTGTGATAATTTAATTGATTTTTTTATATAATTAGAGAACAAACAAGCAGATGAATCCCCTTGTTCGAGCGGTACGCAATCGAACAGCTCAGCGTTTTTGTATTTCATTATATTTTATGTTTAATTGAATAAGTGGGGAGTCCGTCGCGAGATACCATAGTGACACCTCGTGCTCACACCATTTACCATTTTTACCATTACCAAGTTTACCATTGTTTAACCGATTGTAACCGGTCTCCTCATTTAGTCTCCTTAACCATTCTTCATCAATCACCACAAAGGGGGTAACCACAACCCAAAACCATAACCCCCATCTTTTTACATGGTCCTTCTGCCGGATCTCGGGACGCGAATTGCTGGACCATAATATAGTATTTCGTGCTTTCGAGAAATCCTACCAAATAAAATTAAACCAGCGGCTATAGTGATCATCGCATCGAACTGTAGTGAATTGGATACAAATTACCAGCGTAAGGCGATACCCGGGTGAGATCAAACCATTTATTATTTTATTATTTACATACCTACTATTCTACTATTTAATATATTATTTTTGAAATGGAGACCTTATATGCCAACCAAATAGAGATCAGCGATTTTTTGACCAAACTTTTAATCAACTTTAAAAAAGATGGGGCTGACCGCAAGACGATTGATTATTGCAAGAGGAAATTAAACACGTTAGAGGGTTATTGGGCAGAGTTCCAACGTAACCATAGGAAGCTTCTGGAATTTGCTATTCTTGACCATGAGTATTTTACCAGTAATTGTTTTGAAACAACGGAAGAGCTTTATTTAACCATAAAAGATTTAATTACGAAAACCATTGACCAGTTAGGAGTGAAACAGAAAGTAAGTAGGCCAGAACAGCAGATTTCGGAAGAAGTTAGGCAGCTACCAAAGGCGTCTGAAAGAAATCAACCAGGCACCTCTTCCAGTTCCGGGCCTGGCCAGCACCAGTCGTATACCTCGTCTGGTGGTTACAGTAAACTAGATGAATTGATTAAAAAACAAACCATTAACTTTAGGGCATTTATGCGTACAGTGAATTCTATGGAAGTCAGTCAGCTGGAAAACAAGTGGGAATTTGAGGACACCTTAAAGTCTCTTCAATCTCGATGGAATGCTATAGATTCTTTACATTGGGAAATAGAGGGTGAAAGTGATGGAGATGATAGGTGGTACCAAAAAGAATTCAACCAATATGAAAAGGTCTATGTGGATTTAAAGAAGACCATCAATACCAAGATGTGGTCTGTGTCTCACCGAGAAAAGTCGACACCACAAATAGATATCCCGGTATTTAGTGGGAGTTATCACCATTGGGTTTCTTTTAAAGATTTATTCAACGAGGCCATCCATAAGAATCCATCCTTATCTAACGCCCAGAAAATGCAATTTTTAAAGGGCAAAATTACGGGGGATGCTGAACGTCTAATTCACCATCTGCAAATAAGTTCTGATAATTACGATGTATGTTGGGATATATTGAACCATCGATACAGTTACAAAAGGCTAATCTTTACGTCTGATATTAACACCTTGCTAGCACTCCCAAACATACAACACCAATCGTCAACCATGATAAAAAAATTGCATGACGTCACTAAAGAAAGTATGCATGCTATACAAAACCTTGGGGTAGATATTAAGACTTGGGACCCACTTTTGGTGCACCTCTTAGGTCAAAAATTAGATAGCGAATCGTTTGCGGAGTATATAGAATCCATTAAGAACCCTAGGGAGCTACCCATCTTGCAGGAATTCCTGTCATTCTTAGAAAGTAAATTTACGGCATTGGAGGCATCGCGACGTAAATTAGAACATCCCCATCAACCAAAATTGAATAGTTTTAATTTACCGCGTCATATTACAAATAACTTACAATCCAATCATAAGAAACAATTCAATTCAAATCATTATAATTATCATCCTTCATATACACGATATAATTACAATAACTTGAAGCCGAACATGAATACCTTCCACGTGTCGCGGTCAATAACTTGCGTATTGTGTAACGCTGCCCACGGCTTATGGCAATGTAGCAAATTTTTGCAAATGTCTAATGAATTAAAATTAAATACAATAAACCAATTTAATTTATGTCGCAACTGCCTTACGAACCATAACAATAAGGCATGTTTTTCAAGTAAGCGATGCCGCAAGTGTCTAGGTACTCATAATACTTTAATGCACGAAGCTTTAATAAAACATAAACCTGTTGTTATGACACCTAAACCAAGAAAGCCGGCACAAAATACATCTCACATCGAACCCATGCCAAGTAATAGCCTTGTGTCATGGGGTAATAATATGTCCGAAATATTATTAGCAACCGCCATGGTGAAGGTCACGGGAGTAGACGGTTCTCACCATACCATGAGGGCCTTAATTGACCAGGGCTCTCAAATTTCTATAATTAGTGAAAACACAGCTCAAACTTTAGGTTTAAAGAGAAACCAATGTAAGGGTAAAATATTTGGGATAGGAGAAAATGAAAATCAGTGTAAAGGGACAATGAATGTTGAGATAAGGTCGATGTATAATGATTTCTCAGTAAATACTAATGTTTTTATAATGAATAGTTTAATTAAGAGTTTACCAAATAAAACTTTCTCAAAACCATTGTGGTCACACATACAAAATATTAACTTAGCGGATCCTAAATTTAACGAGAGCCGTCCGGTAGATTTACTGCTTGGAGCTGAGTTATACAGCAAGATTATGTTAGGAGGTATAATCCGAGGTGATGATGAAGATCAGCCCATAGCCCAGCAGACGCAGTTTGGGTGGCTACTCTGTGGTTCAATGAAACCGTACTACAGATGTAACGTTGTCCTCCACAATATAGAAGATTTACGTAGGTTTTGGGAGAACGAAGAAATTAACCAGCCGACTGAAATGTCGAGTGATGACCAGGAATGTTTACAATATTTTATATCAACCACGAAGAGGCTCGAAAATGGGAGGTATGAGGTTAGGTTACCGTTCAAGTCTCATATCAAGAACCAATTAGGGGCTACGAATCAATTAGCCCTGGCGCAGTTTCGTAATTTAGAGAGAAAATTTGAGAAGAATAGTCAATTAAAAACAGAATACCAACAATTTTTGAATGAATATCGTGATCTTAATCATATGATACCATCTACTTCTACTACTCCTGAATGCTACCTGCCACATCATGCCATCACGAAGGAAGGGTCTCCTTCTAGCAAGTTCAGGGTGGTTTTTAACGCGTCTGCTAAGTCTTCTAGCGGTACCACCCTTAATGATACCATGTTCCTTGGTGTTCTTTGGGTTCCTTGGTGTTCTTTGGCTCTATAGATAGTTTATTACCTAGATACCTAGTTTGCTCTTATGTTTTTCTCTAGTTTGTAGATAGGTAGATAGCTTACTCTTAAATTTTAGGTTAATACACAGATAGAAAAAATAGTTAATTTACTTGGTTATGTTGTAGGTTAGTGTATGCAAATAGTTTATTTAAATATAATATGAATCGTTATTTTTATTGTGAAGTAGTGGCTAGTGTTAAGTTATAAATTTATATTTTATATGCGAGACAAGTGCAAGCTTGCGGACAAACCGGGATACGGTTTTTGCAAAGCTAATTGTTATCATGTGTTATAATATTTGTTTAAATAAATTAAAAAAAAAAAAAAAAAATGTATACTGGTCCTAATTTACAACAGGATCTACAGGAATTAATACTAAAATGGAGACAATATCGGTATGCCTATACTGCTGATATTGAAAAAATGTACAGACAGATATTGGTACATAAAGAAGATCAAGTTTACCAAAAGATTATGTGGAGAGACTCCCCTAGTCAACCTATTCAAATTTTTCAATTAACTACTGTGACTTATGGGACTAAACCAGCACCATTTTTGGCTATGATGTGTTCGAAGCAACTAGCAAAAGATGAGCAACCAGATTTTCCCCAAGCAGCTCAAACGTTGGAGAACAGCTTTTACATGGATGATTATTGTGGGGGAAGTCATACGATAGAAAATGCATTATTACTAAAAACCGACTTAATCAAGTTATTAAAAAGAGGGGGATTTAATTTACGCAAATGGCAATCGAATGAACCTAAATTATTATTAGACGCAGAGATGACGGAACCCAATGAACAAACATATCAATTTAAACAACCTGAGACTGCTAAAACATTAGGGTTGGCTTGGAACCCTCAAACAGGCCAATTTTATTTTTCTAAGCTACAATTTGAGTCAAAATCAGGACCCCATACCAAAAGATCGCTCCTGTCGGATATCTCAAAGTTATTTGACCCCTTAGGATGGCTGTCACCTCTGAGTACTACTATGAAACTGTTTTTCAGAGATGTGTACCTATCGAAAATAGAGTGGGACAAACCATTACCAGGACCTATTATGACCAAATGGGATAATTTAAAACAGGATTTAGGCGATATAAGTACCATTGAGTTAAAACGATGGCTAGGATTAAAGAAAGTTGGTCAGATTATCCAATTACATGGGTTTTGTGATGCGTCGGATAAAGCCTACGCATGCGTTATCTACTGTAGAGTGAGTCAAAATAATCAAAATATCATAACCTTAGTAGCTGCGAAAGGTAGACTCGCTCCAATAAGTAAAACCATATCAACACCCCGCTTGGAACTGTTAGGTGCCGTTTTGCTTTCATCTTTAATGAAAAAGGTTTTACAATGCCTACCAGACTACCATATTGACGTTTACGGCTGGATCGACTCTACAGCGGTACTGGGTTGGTTACAAGGCGAACCAGCTCGATGGAAGCCATTTGTAGCTAACCGAGTAAAATCTATTACGACTATAATACCATCGACCAATTGGGGATACGTAAAAATTAAAGAAAACCCAGCGGATTGCGCTAGTCGTGGCTTAACGGTTAAGCCACTTAAAATGCACCAGTTGTGGTGGCAGGGGCCGGCGTGGTTGGCCTCCTTTGAATGTCAACAAACCAGTAACACAATCTACAAAACTGATTTGGAAGGTAAAACCTCATTTTTGAAACAAACTAATCTTGTAGTTATGGATAAAAGTAACGATGTCCTTTCTAATATAGTAATTCAATTATTAAATAAATTTAGCTCTATAAATAAAATCATTCGCATATTCGCGTGGATATTACGACTATCTACTTACCGGAAATCAGTTCGTCAACCCTATCTCACATTACACGAGTTACGGCACGCTAAAATGCTAATCATCAAAAATATTCAACAATCGGTATTAGCGCAAGACTTAAATTATTTAAATAGACATAATAAAGTTCATTCTAAAAGTAAGATTTTTAATTTGAATCCTATAAGAGATACAAACGGCATCTTACGAGTCGGCGGTAGGCTTAGACATGCTCAAATAAACCATAACATGAAGCATCCCATCATTCTTCCTCATAACCATCGTCTTACCATTTTATTAATTAGGGAAGCTCACGAGTTGACATTCCATGGGGGTGCTAGACTTACCTTATCTTACTTAAGACAGAATTATTGGATTATTGGAGGATATATGGCAACCAAAAAATATATCAGACAGTGTGTTACATGTAAGAAACAGGAACCAATGAGACAGAGTCAGCTTATGGGTGATTTACCTGAGGCCAGGGTGAACCCTGAATGCGCATTCTACCACTGTGGTGTCGATTATACCGGATTTATTGATGTAAAAGCCAACAAAGGACGCGGCATAAAAACCTGCAAGGGTTATATTGCTATATTTATATGCATGGTGACGAAAGCTGTCCATATAGAACTAGTATCCGATCTAACCAGCTCAGCCTTTTTGGCAGCACTTCAAAGAATGGCAGCTAGAAGGGGCGCGCCTCGTCATTTGTATAGTGACAACGGGACCAACTTTATTGGTGCCAATAGGATGTTACGCGAAGAATTTCAGTATCTTCACCAACTATACTCCAGTAGTGACTTCCTATCCGAGATCACCGAAATGGGTATCGAATGGCACTTTAATGCGCCGTCATGGCCGAATGCAGGTGGACTTTGGGATAGAGGTGTTCGAAGCCTCAAATACCATCTCAAAAGGGTCGTTGGTCACCAAAAAATGATTTATGTGGAGTACACCACACTTCTATCAAAGCTGGAGGCTTGTTTGAACTCTCGCCCACTTTGTGCATTGACAGAAGATCCCGAAGATTTGGATTTCTTAACACCTGCTCACTTCTTAACGGGAAGGCCTGGCTTAACCATATTAGAAACCGCACAGGACGCTAGGACCAGATGGAGTTTAACAACCAAATTATTTCAAGATTTGTGGAGGAGATGGAAGGCAGAATATTTGACAATGCTGTCGGCAAGAAATAAATGGAAGGAAGCTAAAAGTAACATAGAGGTAGGAGATCTGGTAGTTTTTCATGAAGAAAACATGCCACCAGGAAGATGGGCAATGGGACGAGTGATAGAGAGACATCCTGGTGACGACGGACTAATTCGAGTTGTCACTCTAAAAACCAAAAATGGCATCATGAAAAGGCCTATAGTCAAATTGTCAATCTTACCAGTAAACAATAACCCCCAATCAGATATCAACCATAACGAGCAGTCGCCAAACCAAACCATTTCAGAGGGAGAGGAAAAACCAGGAAAAGAAAAAGAAAGAGGGAAAAGAAGTAAATCAACGAGTCCGAAATTTGTGGCCGTAGCTACCGCTTTATTGTTCTTCATGACGTTATTATTACCAGCCAACGCTATTTACCACATAAAAGAATTATCACAAAATCAGTCTTTGTATTTTGACCCCATAACAAACGTCCAATTAATGAGAGATAAGTGGAATCTAGTTCTTTATTATGACATGGAACCATATTGGGTTGCAATTAAATCGTATAGTAAAATTTCAACATATTTAGATAAGCTATGTACTACCATTGAAAGTCAATCCCATTGTCATATGATAAATTTACAACTGCATAACGAATTCGAAGAACTAAAATACTACAATGAACTTTTACTAAATCAGCATTTAAACGTTCACGCTAGAGGCTAGACGCGAGCGCCGGCGCCGAGGTCTTATCAACGGTGTAGGATATCTCGCAAATGATCTCTTCGGCGTATTGGACTCCCGTTTCGCAGAACAATATATCAAAGACATTGAAACTATTAGGCGAAATGAAAAACATTTGTCCGATTTGTGGAAAAACCAGACGTCAGTAGTCGAAACAGAATTCGCCTTTATGAAAAATATGAAGGATGCTGTCGATAAACAACACAAATTTGTTAACAAAAAGTTAAACGAGTTGCAAAGTAACACCAATACTGTTCAACAAGAAATAAAAAATATGTCTTCCGTGCAACATTTTACTCTATCTGCGATGGCCGGAAGCGGTTTACTGCAGGGTTTACGTAGGCTGCAAGATACATTTTTAAAAATTATTACTGATATTTACCATGGTCAAGTTAGTGTTCATTTACTGAAACCCGAGCAACTGAAGAATGAGTTACGAATTATCTATGGCCGAATGCCTAGAGAAGTATCTCTACCCATCACGAACATCGAATCCGATTTTCAATATATCTATCAATAGATAAAGGTCAAGGCCAGAGTGATGGATAAATATATCATATTCGAGATAACATTTCCTCTTGTTAGTAGAGAAAGCTACCAGTTATATAAGATTTTACCATTACCCCACCAAATTGAGAGAAACATGATCACTATAGTTCCGGTATCCGAATATGTCGCCGTGAATCTAAAGCAAGGAACATACTTCATCGCTACCATCACCGAATTAACCGCCTGTTTATTCCATAAGGAAACCTACCTCTGCCAGCTGTTTAAACCTATATTGACACTAGAACGAGATGAATGTTTTTGTGATAAAAACAAGCAAAACCATATAACATGTAAGACTGAAAAGTCGGCTTGCGTGAATATATGGGTTGAATTACACACACCTTCGCAATACTTCTACTTCTGTTGTGATAATTATTCCATTAGAATAATTTGCAATGACAAAATTACTGTCAAACAGCTGACCCGCGCTGGGGTCATTAGCATGGATCAGGATTGCTTAATCAAGGGCAAAGATTTCACTCTACATTCATTGCAACTTCTGTCCAACCAACTAAATTACTCACCCACTATTTTGATACCAGAATTCGACCAATAATAAACCTAAAAATTCCGGACTTAGGAGATTTACCAGATAACCAACAGTCAAATACGTCGCTTACGATCCTGGGAGACCAAATAGAAACCTTAAAATCGAGTAAAGCAGAAGTAGACGATATATCAATACACGATGTTCATCACTACACTTCTACATACGTGTTGCTGACCTTGGGGTTGATCATAGCTGCGGTATGGTATTGGAGGAGTGGACGATGCAGTCGTCGGACACAGCCGACTACTGCGCGGCGCTGCCGCGAGGAGGGTCACGGCCACCAGGTGGACGTGACAGAACCACAACCAGTGTTACCAGCTCCAGTGTATAGTGAAGTGTACCGACAGCATAGTGTTAGTGATTTGCGGTCGAGCGAGACCAATAATAGTGTCCGGGTTCGGTTACAAGGCTTTGCTAAACGGTGGCCCAGTGTTACGCGTAATATTAGTGCGGGTAAAAAGGACGTACAAACGTCGCCTATTCCGCGAAAACCTGTGACGGTTGAAGACTCTTTAGTCTAATAATTAATTACCGACAAATATTGATTATTTTGTAAACAATAATAATTTCACATAATGTTTATTATCTTTTATGCTTTTACATAGGATATTTTATATTTTTTTTTAATATTTTACTTTGTTTTCTTTTTATATAGATGAGTAGTATAAATAGATGTTTAATCAGTAGTTTTTTAAATAAGAAATTGTTTTTGTATTCTTATCTCAGGCGCGGGAGTATGTTCGAGCGGTACGCAATCGAACAGCTCAGCGTTTTTGTATTTCATTATATTTTATGTTTAATTGAATAAGTGGGGAGTCCGTCGCAAGATACCATAGTGACACCGCGTGCTCACACCATTTACCATTTTTACCATTACCAAATTTACCATTGTTTAACCGATTGTAAAGATAGTGTAAACCAGTGCAAATACATAGTAATAACCACAAAGTCCGGTCTCCTCATTTAGTCTCCTTAACCATTCTTCACCAATCACCACAAAGGGGGTAACCACAACCCAAAACCATAACCCCCATCTTTTTAGGAAGGAGAAACCATCGTTTATAGAAACCAAAGATGTTAATGATGCATTGCTATCCATGTGGCGGGATGTTAATACCACCCACTTTTCGTATTCACGATAGCATGCTTGTTACTGTTATATTCCGGGTTGGAGTAAAAGGTAGCTGGTAAACTTACGCATATGGTATTATCATCCTGCCACACGAATAGTAACGCAGCATTAACATCTTTTGTGTTTATAGACGATGGTTGTCTATTTCTATCGGGAGGGTCATCTGTTTGTATGCTATTATATGATTTAAAAAAACGAAAACTGCCTTATCAAGACCTAAAAGTGTTTTTTTTTTTTTTATATCATAAGATAGCAAACAAGCAGATGGGTCTCCTGATGGAAAGAGTCAACCATCGCCTATAGACACCAAAGGTGTTAATGGTGCGTTGCTATCTTGTGGCGAGGTCTAATGCCACATGCGTAAGTTTACCGGCTACCTTACCCTCCAAACCGGAACACGACAGCAACAAGCACTGACGTTATTGCGGCAGGAATAGGTAAGGCGGTGGTACCAGACCCGGGCGAGACAATGCAGAACTCTACCACCTAGTAGCCACGATGTTAGTGACTCGATAGCCAATCGGTCGCCTTTTACGACCTGCCTGGCAGAACGGCAGTTGGCCTATTCTTCAAAGGAGGCCGGGACCAACACGGCGAAAAACCTAAAAGTGTTGGCGATATTTATCTAATTCCACCCAGAGAGTTATCTACTTGATTTCATACTATGATTTTAAAAATGTTGGCAGTATTTTTCCACCACAATATTAATTGTAGTCACGAGAAAAACTTTTCTAAAATATTAATGGGTCAAAAACGCGTACATATAGATAAAACTTTACGTTTCGGCCAAGTTACATTGATCGTGGTCACGGGCGGACTGGACCCGTTTATATTTTAAGATTTTTTTTAGCTTATAAGTTCATTTTGTAAAACGAAAAATATTGTCAAATCTTCCCCAGTGAGTCAATAATTATTTGATTTTTTTCAACACATACAGCAAGCCAAATCAGCGACTTTTTTATATGGAGCAGGATTTCATGAAGATATAAGACGCGGAAGTTTATCGTGTATACGCGTTTTGCTCAGAGGAGTGAGGACTGAGTTTATTTTATATTCGAACTACGTAATTTGCGTATTAGGTACATAAATAACAAAAAAATATTATTAACACACAAACCTACAACGAGGTTTAAGGATGTTGAAAAAATTTGTAAGTTTATGTTAATTTTTTGATGAAATAAATAAATAAAATAATAAAAAATAAATGAAAATATATTCACGGGACAAATTAGGTGAACTTACTGATTGAACCCTGAAGTAAGCAAATTATTTGCTTGTGTTATGGGTGTTAGTCAAAGATATTAATACATAGAAATACATATATAAATACTAGAAATTAGAATATTATATTTAATAAGCACCGAAACCCGGAAATACAAACATTTATGCTCATCACACAAATACTTGTCCCCCTCGGGAATCGAACCCGAGCCCCGTCGATTGCATAGTCATGGTCGCTAACCACACGACCAACGGGGCATCAATAACGTACTATGTAAATCGAATATATTATATATTATGATAAGATTTACTCTGCCAGTTTGTTTATTTTTTTATTTTTATTTTCGAAATGACTATCACAGTTGACCATGTGGGTTGTTACTGTGTCACCGGACTTTTTGGGCGAGCAGACTGCTCAGCAAGAGTTTAAGGCGAGGCACCGGAGACAAACGAAAAAAAAACTGGGTTGCTTAATCACATTTTATTTATTGATTGTTAAATGAGGGTTTTAAAAAATTACACGATATACCTGAAAATATTATCTAAGGAATATACCAACTCATTACAAAATAGAATGTACTTTACTCGATCATATAATGTTCCGAGAACAGGCTGAAAAAATCTCTAAAACAAGTTATTTGTTCATTATATTTCTAATTTTTCACGTGATTTTTATATGGTGATATTTAGTTTTAAATACAAAAAAGAATGTACTAAATTTTGGTTTATAAGTAGTAGTAGAAAGTAAGTTAATATTTGGGCTTACAACTCTCGCGCTAAGGGCTGTCTCCTGTGAGACCGGACCTCGGCTTAGTGCGGCGTTCGGACTAAAGTTGTGGCTGTGCGCACTGTGCCCCGCGTTAGGCGGGAGATAGAGAACTCTTCGTCGACGCGCGACGGTGTCGTGTTGTGTGTGTGCGTGCGTGCGTGCATAAGTGCGTGCATGCGTGCATACGTGTTTATTTATGGAAATTTTAAATGTATGTAATTTAAACAAAAGGGACAAAAACAATCTTGCTGTGTATCATATATCCACAGAGTAATGTCCGCCAATCCAATATGTAAAACGACTCGTTTTTGATACGAGTAGTAAATTTTTTACGAGGCGTAAGCTGAAACTGTTCCTATACTTAAGTGTCAAATTACCAAATGTCCAAACAACTTGTGGAACGCCTCCTTTTTGTTAATGGTTGCTAATGGTTACTGCTACGAATGAAGGATCGTTGATTTGACAAGGTTATCACTGTTGATTCTAATTTACTTACAGATTGTTCTAATTATTTGTATGAAAGGTGGGCCTGAAGTTGTTTTGCTTGATCTGGGAATAGAATCCTGCACCTCATTACCATTAGACTACTAATAAATTAATAGTCATATTTTAAACAAATAGTCTAAAAACATAGTTGGCACAAAAAACAAAGATTAAATTTTAAGCTGGCATTAGATATGCTATATATTAGAGCTAAGCTGATTGAGCACTTCACTCGTCCACTAGTCCAATGTCGCAGTTGTAGCCCTTAGGCTATTAGCTATTATAATTTCGGACAAAAGGTAGACTACACGGCCTTTGGCAAGTTAATAGGTACAATTAGATTAGTATGTAGATATTTATTAGAGATGACTCGCTACAATTGGGCACATAAAATTATGCAAACAAAATATAATGTGTGCCCACTTTTCGTAGAATTATAGTATTTACTTCGCTACCTATGCTATGGTGTGTCAAACCTCGCCTAAATAAAAATGTGAAACCCGTAATGCCTTAATTTTATTCGTGTTAATCTGGGCAGGGCAGAATGACAGACAGATTTTTTTCAAAAAGAGTGAAAAGTATACCATCTGTCATTCTGTCAGGCTTTTCGTTACAGACAAAGAATAATTGGCTTAACGTGTCACTACCATCATGACTACTAAAATGGTAAAATCGTCGTAAAATGCGACCGATTGGCTTTACAAGTACCATTGTGACTACTAGGTGGTAGAATTCTGCATTGTCTCGCCCGGGTCAGGTACCAACGCCTTACCTATTCCTGCCGCAATAGCGTCAATGCTTGTCACTGTCATGTTCCGGTTTGGAGAGTAAGGTAGCCGGTAAACTTATCTATGTGGCTTTAGACCTCGCCACAAAATACCAACGCACCATTAACACCTTTGGTGTATATAGGCGGTGGTTAACTCTTTCCACCAGGAGACCCATCTGCTTGTTCGCTATCTTATCATATAAAAAAAATAAGGGAAGTTACTATTTTCACCCCGATTTTCTAAAATACAGCTTTCACGAGATTTCTACTGACTATGACTATGACTATTTAGTCATAGATAACAAACTTTAGATTTTTGAACTTTTTGAGATCATAATGTTTACTTCTAGGTTTCTTTTTTACTACTTCGACCAATAAGAACCACAACTTAGTGGGAAGATTTACGGATTTCGGAGGATCACCGATTTACAGATTTTTTAATTAATAATTAAACAAGAATAAGAAATTTAACACTAATAGGAGATGTTAAAAAGCCATAGAAAGCCATTGCACTAAGTAAATATCAGTATAAATTGCGTATTGACTGTATAATGCCTCCTTGGAATGTTACATGGCGGCGAGACGTGCACTATCTCCCTTCTCTTCAAGAGCTGCGGCGCTGACACATCACTTAACTCCATTTCCCTTTATAAGGATCTCTGTAATGCTTTGCATTGCTAAACGTATAAATACGTAGTAACTCCATGCACGTTCAAGCATAATACCTGTATAAATATATTTATGTATTTTAGTTAAATATTTCTTATTACTAGCGATCGCTTGTGGCCGAAATTCGACATTAGACAAAACAATATTTTTTTATAAGTTTGACAACAAACTTTTTAAAAATGTAAACATGTGTGTAGGTATAATATCAGGTACGTCACACGAATGTAGTGTGTGTAATATTTATTTTTATTAATTTAATGTATTGTCTTTTAATAATTAATCCCGTTGGTCGATTGGTTCGCGACCCTGACTACGCAATCGCCGGGGCTCGGGTTCGATCCCCGATGGGGACAAGCATTTGTGTGATGTTCTTGAATTTATATATGTATTTTCTATGTATTAGTATCGTTGACTAACACGTATAATACAAACAAATAATTTGCTTACTTTGGGGTTAGATCAGTAAGTGTAATTTGTCCCATGAATACTTATTTATTTACATATTAAAAAAATATTGTATTCCTTGAGTATTGTTGGTTTAATACTCAAAGATTTTATTAAAAGTATTAGGTTTCTGTAGTCCTCCGCAATGTTAACTTTAACTGTGCTAAATTTTATACTCAACCGTTTGCGCAATTATCTAAAAAGGGGTACAAAGTTTTTCCTTTACGTATTAATATATTGATTGTGTTTAGTTTGTATATGGTAAGTTGGTATCTTTCATTGTCTAAAATTCATAGTATTTTATAGATTCAGACATAACTTTGCATAAATTCATAACTCAACGTATAAAACTAGTTAATTTTCATATTTCCGCAAACTTTCACGTGTATCTTTGCGATGCCACTGAAAGGGGGAAAAGCGGTATAAGAAATGAAATAAATTCGCCTGAAAAATAATGAAGACCCCAGCGACACAGTTATCCACCCTCGACCACCACACTTTACACAACTTTTACTTAAAAACTAGCTGAATCGCGCAGCTTCGGCCGCGAGTAGATTAACATGTTAACATTTCAGTTTTTCATATAAAATTCACCCCTTAGGGATTGATTTTTTCCAAAAAAATATTGTCTGTTTGACCGCGGATCTTCAATTATCAATTTAAATTTTTTCGAATTTGTTTTAGCGGTTTAGCCGTGAAATCATAACAGACTTTTGCATTTACAAACGTATCCTTACTAATATTTGTCTATTTTCGTTCAAGAGATAAAGCCTTGTGATAAACAAAAAGGCAGAAAGCGGAAAGATTAGTTCAAACTTGTTGTTACCAACAGCTGTAGTTTTATTTATATAAAAGGTAAAAGGTACAATAAAGGTACAACTTGTACTTTTATTTATATATAAAAGGATAATAGGTATAGACTAAATAATTTAATCTATACCTATTGTGAAATATTACATTTTTCACTTTCAATCGTTGCACTTGGTGAAGTTATATTATTATTAGTTGAAACTAGTTTGTAATGCACTCGCACTTTTATTTCACAATAGGTATAGACTAAATAATTTGTCTGTATAATATATAGATATAGACTGTAAAAACTGTCGTCGCTACTAGGTAGAGTTCTGCATTGTCTCGCAAGGGTCTGGTACCACCGCCTTACCTATTGCTGCCGCAATAGCGTCAGTGCTTGTCACCGTTTCGGTTGCAGGTAGTCAGTAAACTTATGCATGTAGCATTAGACTTCGCCACAAGATAACAACACGCAACATTAAATACCTCTGGTGTCTATATGCGATGGTTGACTCTTTCTAAACTACTAAATAATGATATAAAAGATCTATACCTATTGTGTGATAGACTAATAGGTATAAATTAAAAAGTGTAGTCAACACCTATTGTGTGATAGATTAAATAGATTATTCTATACCGATTGTGAAATAAAAATACAAGTGCATTACAAACTAGTTTCAACTAATAATAATGGAATTTCACCAAGTCTCGACGATTGAAAGTTTACACTTTCATTTATTTTAAAAGAATTTCGTTTGTCGTTCTTCATTCGAACCGCAAAGGACTGGAACATGCTTCCTGAGTCTGTGTTCCCGGATGAGTACAATCTGGAGATCTTCAAGAGAAGAGTGAACAAGTACCTTCTAGGGAAGCGCGTTCCATCTTAGGCCTCATCTTAGCTTACCATCAGACGAGATCGAGGTCAAGCGCTTACCTATCGATAATAAAAAAAAAACTCTAAATTAACAAAGACTATAACATAAATAAACACGTTTAATGAAGGATGAAAAAAAAGAGGTAGGCATTTTTTATCTTTCTGCTCATCCTATCCCTTTTATTCTTGTGACAGTTAATGTTCTAAAAACAATGACAATATCACGGAATGTTTAGATCATGGAACATAGCGATCAAGTGAAAATGTAACAGGTTGAAAGGAGAATGCCCAAGTGACTATGGAAGTTAGTATCGATAAGAAACTGACTGTACCACCATGAAATATAGCTTAAATTAAAGAGTGATCTTAGTACTTTAAAACACAATAAAGCGTTTTATGTAAATATACCAGAGTATGCGACATTGACCAGAATTTGATTTTATAACTGAGCATTTCGGAGGCATTGGTTTGAAGACTAGACTAGATTTATTTGAGTGCTAACTGACAAATGTTATGTTTTACTATTACATTTTACAAAAATAATGTGAAAAGCTGTTTTAAGAAAATGTTTTAATCTAAAATAAAATATAAATAAAATCTAAAATGTGAGTTAACCATTTTTTTTGTCACGAAACCTTATATAATGCAACTTCCGGAAAAAAGTTTGAAAATAAAGATTACCTACATATGTTTTTACTTATATTCGGCTTAGTTATGACTGTTTATTAGTACAAATTATCTTATAAATAATAAGAGGAATTACTAGTGTCACGGACGTGTTACACTTTAGATTGTAGCGATACTATTCGTGGGTATTCTCCTTTGTTTTAGAGTGATTATCTCCAAACTATAATAATAATGTCGATGATCAATTTACACGAATTGATCCAATTCCATATTAAGCTAATTATTTGCTTGTGTTATGGGTGTTAGTCAACGATACTAATACACAGAAATATATATATAAATACTGTGACATCAATAATAAACACCCAAACTCAATGCTCATCAGTCATCACACAAATTTTTGTCCTTGACAATTGAATTTAATTAATATGAATACATTAAAAAAAAATCTGTTTATAATGTACACTTCTTTTGAATTATGAATGTAAATTACTTTACATAAGTTTCACATTTTGATATTTATTGCTATTCAAATGTAACACGACTGAGTTAAAAGCATAACTATGGCTAATTGTGACACGCGTGTTAAGGTAACATCACACAAACAAGTGGATTGTTGTTTATATTCCGTCGTATAGATAAACACATGTGTCAGTTTTTAACAAAAGCAATATTATTTTAATCTTTTTGACAAGCTTTTATTAATTTAGTATGTGTTGTAATGTAGTATGTGTGTTCGGGTCAATTATTACAATTGAATTTTAAAATAGTTGCCCTCAACCAACGCCAGTGCTCTGCGATACCACGGACAGATACATGTGATACATACCTGAAAATACTGTTGCTTTTGTTAAAAACTGACACATGTATTTCCACTTGTTTGTGTGATGTTACCTTAACACGGGTCTCACAATTAACCATAGTTATGCATTTAACACCCCTCTTTTTTACGTCAGGGATTAATAACTTCAAAATTGTTTAAATTATGATGTGCTTCAGTCTGCAGAAACATTTCAAAATCTATATCATTGATCTAGATGTAATTCCGTTCTTTATATATCATGGGGTTTTGGGTTCAAACCCCAAGGTAGGAAAATCTTCGAAAAAACAAATAACTTTTTTATTAGAGAAAAATCTCGGGTGCAGTTTGAGAGTTTGAAACTTTATCTCTTTATACACACACCCACGTGTCGCAAATGAAAAAAAACGATTACCGGTAAAATTATTAATTGTGACCTTAAAATAACCAATTCTTAAGCTGGTTTTTCTTATATCATAAGAAAGCAAATAAGCAGATGACTCTGCTGATGAAAAGAGAAAACCATCGCCTATAGGCACCAAAGATGTTGGATGATGCGTTGCTATCTTTGTGTGCTTACTGCCACATGCATAAATTTACTAGCTAGCTACCTTAACCTCCAACTTGGAACAAGACAGTGACAAGCACTGAGGCTATTGCGACAAAAATTGGTAAGACGATGGTACCAGACTTGGGCGGAACAATGTAGAACTCTACCATCTAGTAGCTATGATAGTAGTGACTCGCATAACCAATTGTTTACCTTTTACGAACTGCCTGGCAGAACGGCAGAATATGTTCTATTTTTCAAAAGGGGAACGAACCATTCCTGGGGAAAAGTTGTCAAATCGGTAAACTATGATCAATAGGAATGGTTGACAACGTTAAGTACACTTTATCTATCCTAAATGAATGAATATTTTATTTGCAACTAGCTGTTGCCAGCGACTTCGTCCGCGCGGACTTCGTTTACTCCGCACTGCTCCTCCCCCGTAGGTGATAATATGTAGCCTATATGTTGACCCGACCTGTTAGTAATTTTCATGCAAAAGTTGAAGTAAATCCATGCCGTACTTTTTGAGTTCACCACGGACATACATACAGACAAACAGACAAAAATTCTAAAAGCTATATTTTTGGCTTCGATATCGATTGTAGATCACGCCCCAAGTATTCTTTTAAAAAAATATTCAATGAACAGTTTTGACTTTCCTACGATTTTATTATATGTAGGTATAGATAATGTTATTACTCTAGGACCTGCAAGGACCCAACAAGTGTTTATAATCAAAGTGGTAATATAACAAAATTAACATAAACTAGCGATCGCTCTCTGGTCGAAATTCGATCATAATTCTATGAAAAACCTTAAAAACAGCAAAGAAAAATATCGACACGCGGGATTTGAACCTGCGACCATTTCCCTAAAGCCGGGACGCTCTTCCGCTGAGCTAGTGTCGACAGGCTCGAGGCGGCGAAATTCTTCTTTTTATTATTACGTCGATTGTACTGATCGCTAGCTATCCGCGTGTCGATATTTTTCTTTGCTGTTTTTAAGGTTTTTCCAGATTCCCAAGCACGGGGTGAGTGCTATAACACAAAAATAATTAAAAATACGAAAGTACTGATCAAAATTGTAAATGTGAATTTCATCTGTAACGATGAACTCATTTAACTAGTTATACGTATGTATAGCTAGCGATCAGTACAATCGACGTAATCGATCATATAGCAAAGAAGAATTTCGCCGCCTCGAGCCTGTCGACACTAGCTCAGCGGAAGAGCGTCCCGGCTTTAGGGAAATGGTCGCAGGTTCAAATCCCGCGTGTCGATATTGTTCTTTGCTGTTTTTAAGGTTTTTCCAGATTCCCAAGCACGGGGTGAGTGCTATAACACAAAAATAATAATTCTATGACTCCGTTTGACCATAAAATATATTTTAAGTTTGACAGCAAACAGATTTTAAACAAAAATAGCAACATAGAATACACTTGAGACTTGAGAACATCGCCTCTGTGGTGAAGTGGTTCGGTGTCGATGTTGACCACATGAGGTATTGGCTTCGATTCCTAGGTCAGGCAAATCAAAAATGTATTTTTCTGTTTTATGATAAAAACAACGTTGCCCGAGATTGACTGTGACAAGTTCCCGGTTGGCCATAGACCGCCTATCACATTATAGGACTTAGTATCTTCGGCTAATCGTTGGTGTATTCGTTGTACCTCTGCCTACCTTCTCGGGGATACGGGCGTGAAGATACTTACTGTGTCAAATGAACGGTAGCCTGAATTTTATTTATTTTTATTAATTTAAGAGTCATTTCACAAAATCACTCAACTGAAATTTAGATATTTTCTAATCGATGCGAGAGCTGGACGTCGGCGTACATATAGTCACCTAGTGTTAGTAAAATAAAAATAGTATTGACACTTTTAATATTTTAATTATTACTACGCGGTACTAATTTTGGCACACGGACGTAGTGGATTTTATAGTATTCTCTTTAACTTATTTTTGGAATAAAAAATAAATAAATATTATTTAAGACACTTATTTTTGCATAAGAATAGAATA
This sequence comes from Apodemia mormo, assembly GCA_036924255.1. NCBI lineage: Eukaryota > Metazoa > Arthropoda > Insecta > Lepidoptera > Riodinidae > Apodemia > Apodemia mormo. Next base: position 12,915,318 of record JAUPFN010000008.1, read on the forward strand.
TAGTTTTATTCTATGCCAATTTTTTATAGAAAAATGTCATTTTTGATGGCAAAAAACCCAGTTAATGTTTCGTTAAAATTCGTTGAAATAGGCATATTTGCTTAGTTAATTAGATATAGTTATAGATCTTTTAGAAAAAGAGTAATCCATTCAGGCACAATTGTTGGATGTTTCTGATAATTTAATATTTTTTCTAATTAAGTTTGTTGGTTCTAGTAGTAGCAATACTTTTTGGGAAAATAGCTTCCTTGGGTAATTGTCGAAACTTGATTTCGGAGAACATTTATTATAAGAAATACAATTGATGATTAAAAAATTTGTTTCATTGAGGCAATATATAAAATATTAAACTATCTAATGGTACTATTTAATTAAATAAAAGTATCTTATACTATGAAAAATTAGGAGTTGGAAAATTTTGATTTCTCGTCAAAAGTTGGTCTAAAGTGTGAACTGCCTCTTAATGTGTATCTACTGTATTTCTGCACTTCCTTTACATGTAAACTTTAACTGTGTCGAATTTTATACCCCTTCGTGTAATTATCTTAAAAAAGTGCACAAAATTTTAGCTTCACGTATTAATATATAGATATATAGATATTCAATACCCAAGAGAAAGTGTTCATTATTCAAATGTGAAACTTCACGGAAAACAGATATGCAATTCCCGGATGCAGGAGGCATTGCAGACAAACTTCGTACGGATATCGAAAGATCCTTTGTTTGTGTAAGCGAACGTCAATAACATATGTGTCTGTTCATTTGGAATTATAAAATGTATACTTTCTATCGGCGGCTGCGTCATATTGATTTTCCTTAATTTTAATTAATTTGTTTATTTAAGAATCAGCAGGGCTTTAGGTTATATGATTAAACGTAAGCCAACCAATTCCATTAATTAGAGCATCTACAGATATTTAAGTTTATATGGTTAGATATAAGCCAACCATTTCCATTTAATAGAACATTTTCAGAACTTTTAGTTTATATGATTAAACAAAAGCCAACCAATTCCATTAATTAAAGCATCTTCAGAACTTTTAGTTTATATGATTAAACATAAGCCAATTAATTCCATTAATTAAAACATCTTATTAACTAATAAGATGTTTTAATTAATTAAAACATCTTATTAACTAATAAGATGTTTTAACTAACTATCTGTATTAACTAATAAACAATTCTAAATAAAAAAAAAGTAAAATGTAGTAAAAATTTACGTATTTGATATAATATGTATGCACATGTTAAATATTGTTTTTTAACATTATTATTGTTAATTAAAGTATATTATTGTTATTAATAATTCATACACACACCCACGCCAACATTGCACATAATCAAATACATATAAACGAGCACACACAAACACAGACACACACACTTTCTCTCTCTCACACACACACACACACACACACGCGCGCACACACACACACATACACTCTAATACATGAGAAATTAAAAGATTTACGTACCTTTTGTTAATCATGGTCTGAATGGGCGGTGACTGCCTAATACAGGTATATTTTTACTTAAAAGGTATGTCACCACAGTCTGTTGTTAAAATGGTTTGTAAAGAAATAAAATATTTTTAATTTTTTTTAATTTTAATCTTCAGAACTTTTAGTTTATATGATTAAACATACGCCTACCAATTCCATTAATTATAGCATCTTCAGAACTTTTAGTTTATATGTTTAAACATAAGCCAACCAATTCCATTAATTAAAGCATCTTCAGAACTTTTAGTTTATATGATTAAACGTAACTAACTAGTTTCAGTTATTAGAGCATCATCTGTGCTTTTAGTATTTATGATTAAATATAACTATATGCTTATTAGATCACCAGGGCGCATTTATTTTTATGATTTCACAGAAGATAACCAGTTCCTGTTGTATGAATCTGTACGCCAAAAGGCAGACAGTGGAAATCAACTGTATCTAAAACCAACTTTGTACGTACTCCTATCACTAATATATTATTATTAGTTTAATATAATAATTATTATTATTAGTATAATTATTATTATTAGTTTTGCTAATTCGAAAGCATCAGGGCTTCTTCTTTACACGGTTACACACAATCCAACCGATTTTGCGTTTTAAAGCATCCTCACGACTTTTGGGTCATATGATTACACTAGCGACCTGCCCGCGGTTTCACCCGCGCAGCTTTTGTTCCCGTGGGAATATCGGAAAGGTTTATACACTTAAACCTTCCTCAAGAATCAATCTATCTATTAAAAAAACCGCATCAAAATCCATTGCGTAGTTTTAAAGATTTAAGCATACATATGGACATAGGGACAGACAGAGAAAGCGACTTTGTTTTACTATGTAATGATAAGCCATCTGGATATATACGTTGACTGGCAAAATACTGTATTTTCTAAAAGAGGGTGTTCAGTACTCGATTCTGACACTAAATATGTCAAAAATAGGGACTTAAGTTTTGACTTAATTATCCAACAACAGTGTTGGTGTGGATAGTTACACACAGCACATAGAGGTTCACTGTTTACAATACCGATTTACCGATTTCGCGCCTGGATTCTTTAGTATGCTGTACTAAGACCAGACATACTGAATATTACTATACTAATTTCGTTGAGGTTCACTATTCATTGAGGTTTTCGCCGTGTTGGTCCCGGCCTCCTTTGTAGAATAGGTCAACTGCCGTTCTGCCAGGCAGGTCGTAAAAGGCGACCGATTGGCTATCGAGTCACTACCATCGTGGCTACTAGGTGGTAGAGTTCTGCATTGTCTCGCCCGGGTCTGGTACCACCGCCTTACCTATTCCTGCCGCAATAGCGTCAGTGCTTGTCGCTGTCGTGTTCCGGTTTGGAGGGTAGGGTAGCCGGTAAACTTATGCATGTGGCATTAGACCTCGCCACAAGATAGCAACGCACCATTAACATCTTTGGTGTATATAGGCGATGGTTGACTCTTTCCATCAGGAGACCCATCTGCTTGTTTGCTATCTTATAATACATATATAAAAAAAATGTGGTTAAGCAATATTCTCTATTTATTATATTTTTATTGGTTACTTAATACACAAGACCATAAACAATCGTATCCTTCAATGTATAAATTTTGTACCAGTTAAACTGTATATACCTACACCAAAGATGCTAATGGTGCGTTACTATTTACATTAGATGCCGGCTACCTTACCCTCCAAACAGGAACATGAAGCGGTGGCACTAGACAAGGCGAGACTTTGCAGAACTCTATCAACTAGTACTAGATTGTTTAAAAAGGTGTTTGTTGTTCTTTCCATTCGAAGACCACCTGTTAAGACTGTTTACTATCTTATAATATAAAAAAATATTATTTAACACTAATGACGTATTACCTTCGTTAGTTTGGACCTTTTTCAGAAAAAAATCATCTACATTTAAGACAGGAAGTTCGTAAAATTTATAAATACCATGCATAAAAAGTGTATTTATAACTACCATACAGTAAAGATCTACTACATCTTGCCTAGGTTTTGTACCACCGCCTTAACTTTTTCTTGTCGCAAGAGCGTCAGATTTTATTACTGTCATATTCTGGTTTCAAAGGTAATGTCCGTCACTCGGCTAGTAACGCATATTCGATGTCTACAGGCGATAGTTGCCTCTTTCCATTAGGATCTTGTTTGCTATTCTATAATATAAAAAAGCAAGACTGAGCAAGTAGGCTGGTAGAAATATGTAGATAAAAGAAACTTTCATCTAGCATATTAAAGGGGTATTGGAGCATGTGTGTTTTGTTCTGTTGAAATTGGAAAGCTTTTTAAAATATGCGAAAACATTCGCCATTTCCATTTTGTCAATAAATAGGGTATTGTAAAATTAAATGATTTCTGGCTCGAATACACAATAGGGGGCGATTGGTATCAGGTGTATACGTGTTACGGTTATAACGTTATAGTAACATTGTTGTTGGGCGTAATCTATTGTTTCAATATGCGGTTACTATCAGATCGTTCGGCAAATATCACCTTTTCCTGCCTTTGCTGCTAACACGTATTTATCCGAAAATATTTTTATATGTCATTGGTTTTATTGGATTCTCGTGACTTTTAGTCCTGTATTGGAATTGGTCACGCGTGAGAATGTGGAAGTTCACACATTTTATGCCTTTACGATTATTTAGAAACAACCAAATGTCATGCTACATTAATTATTTTTGCGTAGTTTGAAACGTAGTCTTTTTGGCTAAAAATTTTGCTTATTTCGTGGAAGAATGTGTCGAATCAAGAACATATGAATTTATATTCACATACTAGCTGAACCGACAAACGTTGTTTTGCCATACAAATTACTTGTATTTTATATTTGGATGGAGTACTTGAGAGGAGGGGAGGGGGGGAAGTTAATTAAGATAAAAACTATTCTATCTTTTAATTTGGACGAAACAGTAGATATCTACAAAATTACATTGAAATCGGTCCAGTAGTTTCGAGTCTATCGCGGAATAACAACGTGACATGTAATTTATTTATATTAAGATTAAAGAAGAATAGGCCAACTGCCGTTCTGCCAGGCAGGTCGTAAAAGGCGACCGATTGGCTATCGAGTCACTAACATCGTGGCTACTAGGTGGTAGAGTTCTGCATTGTCTCGCCCGGGTCTGGTACCACCGCCTTACCTATTCCTGCCGCAATAGCGTCAGTGCTAGTCACTGTCGTGTTCCGGTTTGGAGGGTAAGGTAGCCGGTAAACTTATGCATGTGGCATTAGACCTCGCCACAAGATAGCAACGCACCATTAACATCTTTGGTGTGTATAGGCGATGGTTGACTCTTTCCATCAGGAGACCCATCTGCTTGTTTGCTATCTTATGATATAAAAAAATACTTGAAGTAACTATTTTGTATTACTTTTTGCGACAATCATGCGAACTGAGGAGTACAAAATTTGGCACAGGTACAGTTTATTTTGCGGAATAATTCAGAAACCTAATACTTTTAAATAATATGCATTAGAAATATATTTAATTAAAACAAATAGACAATACACACATATGCTACCAAGTTATCTAATGAGGCGTGAAAAGAAAAACTGATAATGAAGTGACATTTCACAAGGTAGCGGCTTTAGTTCCAATTTTGTCTACTGACGAGATAAGGTGGTAGCACTGTACATTTATGTGACATACGTGATAATATACACACATGTACATACTATTTTGTTTACAGCCATAATTTAAAAGAGAATTGATTATTTAGTCTGTGTTCAAATTTCGACCATAGGGCGATCACTAGTCACACATCCATCCACCCGGTGCTAGACTGGGCCTCTCAGAAAATAAACTACTTTCCTCCCTGCCAGGCAGTTCGAAAAAGGCTAACGATTAGCCAAACGCGTCATTACTATCATGCCTAATAAGGTGATAGATTTTTATAACGTCTCACCCGAGTTTGGCATTCAGTGATTTGTAAGCACGCGCGAGTGCTACAAAATACAAATTTAGAATTAGTCAATCGTAACACCATGTTCCTTTTCTCCGCGCCTCTAATTTTATTGACAGAATTACCTAATTTAGTGCAAGAAATCAAACATTACTAATCTATTGTGGGTTGTCAATGATGGCTTTGGAAAAAAATCCTACCCTATCTTTGTGTAATTTAATATACCGATTGGCTACTTTTGTAGGCGTTTTCACACTGAAAATACGCGCAGCAACAAAACAAAATAAGCATAAAGTAATTGAAAATCTCATTCGATACGTCAGGCGAGTAAGCTATATTTTATTTTGCGGAGGACGTAACTTTGTATGCAATAGAAGCTACGTTTTTCACTGGTTTATTAGATTTTCTTTGACGATATACATGAGGCTTTCATGAAATATCAAGGAAAATAACATAAATATGATTAAATCTAGGGATTTGATTTTAGTAGAAGATTCGAACTAGAGTCGCTTTTCACCCATCTGTTTAATGGATGAAAAGTATTTTATCTAAAATTTTGCGTGTCAAAAATATATCGTTAGTGAGTTGGCAAAAATAATTCTGGCAGGGCTATGATTAATTAAAATACACTTTAATTAATAGTAAAGGCCCTAAAATACTGCCTTGTGGTACTCCAGTTGTTACAAACATAGTCTAAATTTCTTTTGTTTTGTGGTATTGCAATAGGCTTTCATTATTGTTATTTAAACTAAATGACATATGGTGTTAATATAAGCCCAAATATATGGTGTTAATTCATCCTAGATATTACGACTACTATAAACCAACGAGGCAGCTGTAATGACTTAAGTATCTTAACGCCCGTATCCTCGAAGAAGTAGGTCGAGGTACAGACGGACGAGGTACCTACGATTTGCCGAAGATACTTTGTCTCACAACGTGATGGGTGGCAAGCCGATCACCAACAGGGCACTTATCCAATTCCGGGCAACGATATTTTTATCAGAAAACTAAAAAAACACATTTTGAATTGCCTGATCCGGGAATCGAACCCGAGACCTCATGCGGGCAACACCGACACCGGACTACTAGACCACAAAGGCGATTTCATATAGTGAAAAATTTATATATAATGAATGTGCCAAGTCAATATATTTATCAAGTTATTATTATGATTTTCATGTTTTTTATTGAATAAAAATAAATAAACTACTTTACAAAATTATTTTAACACCGTTATTTTATTTACAGTGATTTATAAAAATATATGATAATAATAATAGCAAATTGCAATAATAATACAACACTCATCACGTAGACTATACATTAGACACTGTACTAGGTGGTAGAGTTCTGCATACTAGGCGGTAGAGTTCTGCATTTTCTCGTCCGGGTCTGATACTACCGCCTTACCTATTCCTGCCGCAATAGCGTCAGTACTTGCACTGTCGTGTTCCAGTTTGGAGGGTAAGGTAGCCGTTAAATAGCAACGCACCGTTAAAACCTTTGTGTATTATTGTATATCATTAATTCATAGAGTATATGGAAATCTTACGTTTTTTTTAACGTTACGGACGTTTTTTGCCGGCTAGAGTATCCCTCCGCAACGCTCCATAAGGAACTTCGTTCCAATAAACATTCCATAAAATAATACCTATATTATATTTCTATATTATTAATTATTAATATTATAAATGCGAAAGTTTGGATGTTTGGATGGATGTTTGTTACTCACACAAAAACTACTGAACAGATTTAAATGAAATTTGGCACACAGGTAGATGATAACCTGGAATAGCACATATGCTACTTTTTATCCCGAAAAAGCCTAAAACTTTTATAATGTAGCGGGCTGCACGCTGCAGCTAATAGACTAATAAATACTTCAAAATGATTTATAGGTGTTAGGATACGAATATGTTTTATAAATTACCTTTTTTATATTTGTTTTACCTGAAAAAATCAATTAAAAATATATAAAAAACCTGAGAGGTGTCACAGGACACCCGGATGGAACGAAGTTCCTTTTATTATTATTTACAAAAAACCTGTATACACTCAACAAAAATAATCGTCACGACACCACACTGTTCAATGCGAAATAGAATTTCGGCACCCGGTCAAATTTCGGAACCCGGTCGAATTTCGGCACCCGGTCGAATTTCGGCACCCGGTCGAATTTCGGCACCAGGTTGAATTCCGGAACCCGGTCGAATTCCGACCCACGGTCGAATTTCGGCACCCAGTCGAAATTCGACCAGCGATCGAAACTCGGCAATCGATTGAAATTCGACACGGTCGAATTTCGACACTCGTTCGAAATTCGACTATCCGTCGAAATTCATCTTTTGGTCGAAATTCGACATTCGGCCAAAATTCTGTATAAATGTCGAACATTTGGAACTAGAAAAAAGTAAACTCAATCAAATAGTAGATAGACTCTTTCACTTTCAATGCACGAGCTATAGGGAAGTGGCTGGATATTTCTGTGCTTACAATACCTTACTATAGCAAAAAGTGTCGTAAGAATTTTTTCCGTCTAGCCCCCTTTCACAACGCGCGATAAGAAACTTCGTTCCAAAAAAAGGTAATTTATTAAGCATGTCTAAGTACGACGATACTTCCTTTACCTTTAAATCACCAAAATATTTTACTGATACTGGCATTTTATCTGATAAAATGATTGACACTTTTATTATTAACAGCGACAAAAAGACTGGCAATAAAAATTTTCACGGGGAACAGATAAAAAGGCGATAAAAAATATTTTTATGCTGCCTATAAAACATGCCCAAGAAAAGTCGTGGATTGAAACGTGTAATTCGTTTTGCCAAAGGGTTCTGAATTATCCTAAGCCCAAAACAGGCTCAATAACTACCTAAATTATGTGTATTTGTATATTTTTATACTCGAGCGCACTAGAAGGAGAGTTATGTTTTTTGTATGTATTAATGTATTATGTATATTTCTTTAGCATTCTTTCCCCGTGTTGGTCCCAGGCTACTTTGAAGAATATGCCAACTGTCGTTCTGCCAGGCAGGTCGTAAAAGACGATCGATTGGCTATATGAGGCACTACCATCGTGGCTACTAGGTGGTAGAGTTCTGCATTGTCTCGCCTGGGTCTGGTACCACCGCCTTACCTATTCCTGCCGTAATAGCGTCAATGCTTGTCACTGTCGTGTTCCGGTTTGGAGGGTAAGGTAGCCGGTAAACTTATGCATGTGACATTAGACCTCGCCACAAGATAGCAACGCACCAATAACATCTTTGGTGTCTATAGGCGATGGTTGACGCTTTCCATCAGGAAACCCATCTGCCTGTTTGCTATCTTATGATATAAAAAAATTAAAGAAAAAAAAATAAAACAGCGTAACAAAACATAGACAACGACTTTTAAGAAAATATTAACAGAGAGTTATACATTTTTACAAAAGGCTATTTATATAAAGGATATTTACGGGAGATTGTGATTCATCTCAGCAGTATTGTTTTAAGTTTCGCTTCAAGTACCGAATGTTTCAATACCTTATTACTTTTGAGGTTAAATAAAACCATTACAAGAACCTCGTGCCTCGAGAGACCAGCATAGAAACGAGTCTTCGAAATAGAGCTTAAGAACCCCTTACCCTCCCAAGCCTTTCAATAATTCCATGCCTGGTACTTAAGTGGTTTAATTAAAATGTTGAGCGTTTACAAACAGCATTAAATATTAATGCCTTATAAATAAAACTAATTGAGAGCTCTTATAATTCATGGACATTTCTTTATTGTGGAATTACTTTCTTGAATTATTCTGCTGAAGTGGAGGACAAATACAATTTTTTTTTCGAATATATAGTACAACATATTTTAGTGCTGATACAATTTAGAATTTATTAATCGCATATTAACTTCTGACTAAACATATTGCAAATTGATATCCCACAATTTTGAGACATACCTAATATTTTTTTATAATTAATTTATCTAATTCTTATGAGTTATGACTCATATTCTATACTTAATACCAATTATCTAATTCTTATGACTCATATTCTATAAGCCGAATTCTTATGTACGAATGAGAATGCACCATTTACAGCTTTGGTGTCATATAAACTGCAGGCCTACTCTTGAAAACAATATAAATCTTAAACCAATATTGATAAAAACAATAAGTTTCGAATATCATCAAAAAACGGTACACTTGAAACCAATATTGCCCACATTGATTCACTATAGTAACGACCTAATTATTGGAAATAGATGTCATCGTTACACGTCAAGCTAGTGTTACAAGTGGAAATTTTAAGTACCGTTTTAAACAAAATGACGAATAAATGCAATAATGAGTAGTTCCAAAACATTTCGAAATCCGTGTGGCGCTGTCGTCGAATCCAATAATTGAATATAGTTGTCCAGAGTACGAAATACTTCAAAATTCGTTAAATATTCATTAAAATTGAAATCGGTTTTTTAAAAGTAGCTCTACTGATCTCTTTTCATTAGGCGATAGTAATCTTATCGATATTATGGTTATTCTTTCACCATGATATGCTTGTTTACTAAATTATGATACAAAAATATATGTACAAAACTTGCTTAATGTGGGCTTAAATGCATTCGTGTATTATTTATTAATTTATATTAATATTAATATTTACTCTGTATTATTTATTAATTAATTGTTTTGATGTCTAAATTTAGTAGTTATTTCTTATTGACAGTTGTAATGAAATTAACAATGTATCACAAACGTGAGAAGATTAGAAATGGCACAACGCCTTCCAGTCACGTCAATAAGAATTATAGTAGCGATCCTATTAGAGACAGCTAGGACGAGTTGAATCGTGTTATGTAATAGTGTTGGTTCAACGACTTCTTGTAAATCAGATATAAAGTTCATAGTATGAAGTAATTATCCTTAATTAAATAGACGATTGATTGATACTTTTGTGAAATACCTTTTTTTGTCAATTTTTTGTCAATATCATAGAATTTATTTTATTTTATTTTATTTTATTAGGAAAATAAACAGTGATTAAAAAGTAAGCAACTCAATATAAGACTTTACACCAATTAAATGTTTTCGCATATAAATGTCTTGAAACTTACTTGTAAAATTAAAAGTTAAATTATGTATGTGTAAAAGTAAGTAGGGGGGGGGTGAGGGTATTCTTTAAAACTCCTCAAAACAGTTGAGCAACCTCTAAACTAAGATGAAGCAAGAATGTATTTACCGCCCCGTTGGTCGAGTAGTTAGCGACCCTGACTACGCCATCGACGGGACTTGGGTTCGATCCCCGACGGAAACAAGCATATGTGTGAGCATAAATGTTTTTACTTCCGGGTTACACACACATGCACACACACAAACACGGTGTTGAGCGGAGAACATGTAGTCGCTCGTATGAGCAAATGCTCGTAAGTGTTAAACGCTTGTAGTTACTATATTGTGAAAAATTAAGAATGTGCAATGTGTTTAACAAAAAATTAAATCATCCTCTTGCTATCTTATGATAATAAAGTTACTAGGTAAGCCTATATTTCATCCAATAAAAGAAGAATTATCAAAATCGGCCTACGCTGTAAAAAGTCACACGTGATCTAACATAAAAAAATATAAGCATCGGATTGAGAACCACCTCAGTTTTTTCGTCTGGTAAAAATGTATTCGTCGGTTGAAAAAAATATATTTTATGTAATAAAATGCAAAAAACAGTAAATATGTAATCATTATTCGCAAAAACAAATTGTTTAGCCCTTGTTTGAACTCTTCATCGCGATTTTCTCGTTTTGTGTTGAATTTATGCAACTAACGAAATTCAAACTACCGCAACGAACAAACTTGATAACAACTGCAAAAGCGCCGCCCGTTTTTAGCTTCACGAACTATAAATTACCTGTAGAGAGAAGAAATTGCTTTTTAGTGTTTGCCAATAATTAAATATTATGCTATTTTTAACTTTCCGCTACGTAGTACGTAGTATACGTAGATAGGAAGTTACTGAATTTGCCCCGATTTTCGAAAATCGAGTTTTCACCGGATCTCCACGTTTCGAGGCCTTAGGATTTTTTCCGACTATTTTCGCGATGACGTCAGTATGTATGTATGTATGTGTGTGTGTGTACGTGTGTATGTAAACATCTCATAACTTTTGAACGGCTAGACCTATTGAAACGCGGTTAATGGCATTCGATTGGATTCCGCTCAACTTAGACTTCCTGAAAATTGTAACCAAATCGGTTTACCAGATTTTGAGAAATTTTGAAAAAACCTCAAAAAATTTTTTGGCGAAACCGTATTTTTTTAACATAACATCCAGATTAATGTACCGATTAAGTACAAAAACTAATCAGCTCTATTCCTTAAAAACTACATCTAATGCCTTAATTGCATCAAAATCGGTTTATCCGTTCGGGAGAAATCGTTGACGAAAAATTTAAAAAAGTGTTTTTTCGACATAGCTTCGAAACTTTTCAACCAATCATTTTTTGGTGTACTCCGATATTTTAGTATTAAAAAAATTACGTCGAATGCCGTTTCAAAAATCAAAATTGAATCAAATTTGCAAAAGTTGCAGCTTTTCAAATATTAAAATTACGTCATTTTTAGCAAATTCACTATATATTTTTAAAATAATTTTCAGGCTAATACACCGATGGACTTAAAAATCTTATTAGCTTTTTTCCTTTAAAAACTGCGTCAAATACCGTTAATTAGATCAAAATCGGTTAATTTGTTTAGGATTTATTAATGATGAAAATATTTGAAAAAATGTTTTTTGACATTGCCACTTAATTTAGATCAATGTTTTAGAGCAAGCAAGAAATATTTTAGATCTCAAAAATTGAGTTGAATGTCATTCGAAAGATCAAATTCAATCAGGGTTCCCAAAATATATAACTTTTCAAAAATCAATATACTGTCATTTTAACAAAATAGATGTTTGAACTAAAAAAATCCATGTTTATAGTTTTTACTCTTTTGAGCTTAGCGGGAAGTTTCAGGGATGGCCTGTAGGGTCAACCGCTTACACATTTTTCTTATATATCATAAGACAGTAAACTGATGGAAAAAATCAACTATCGCCTATAGACACCAAAGGTATTAATGGTGCGTTGCTATAGATAGCATAAAAAATCGTTTTTTCGTTATACATATATTTATTGTAATCAAACAATTCTATGCACCCACTCACATTTTTATTATCTGATTAAGTTAAATTATTGATCAAAAATGCCACTGACCATAAAGTCCATCTTTGTACTTTGTTGTGCATAAATTTAAATAAACAAAAATAAAGTTCTGTACGTCTCCTCCATACAAACATAACTTTTGTTACATCTTATATTCGCGTCAAATACGAAGTGAAGTTGTCCTAAAATTCATCAATACTTCGTAATATTTAAAACATTATTCTTACTGAATAAAAAAAAAACATCAAAAACGAAATAACACGCTTTAAACCATACTAGCTGTTGCCCGCGACTTCGTCTGCGCGGACTTTGTTTACTCCGCTCCTGCTGGTCGTAGCAAGATGTTATATAGCCTATAACCTTCCTCGATAAACAGGCTATCCAACTCAAAAATAATTATTCAAATCTGTTCAGTAGTTTTCGAGATTACCGCGTACAACCAAACAAACAAACAAACTCTACAATTTTATAATATTAATATACCATTATACCATATAAGACTTCGCAATATTAGGTCATTAATCGTAAATGCAATGACGTCACTCACGATCGTATAACTAGCAAACGAATGACTCTTCTGATAAAAAGAGAAAAAATAGCGCTTATAGACACCAACGATGTTAATGATATTCGTTTCTCCAGGTGTTAATATTACATTTACAAGTTTATTGACTACCCTAGCTTCCAAACCGGAACAGGACAATGACAAGAATAGGTAAGGCTAGATTGTAGATAAATCAGTTACAATCTCATTGTCTGAGCAAGGGTAGTACTGGATTTTGGTGAGTAAATTATATTACAATGCCAATATTCTGTTACAGTGTAAAGTAACAAAATAAAAAAATATCCTGTGTATAAATTATTCAGTTTCTTCGGTTAATTTTTTGTGTGTAATTTCAAAAAATATTCCTAAAATGCTATTTCAATTAAATGTAGCATCCTGTTTAATCTTGAAATAAAATCTAACATTTTACTTTACTAATTAATAACTAAAGATACTTAATCATATTTGGTGTATGTTAATTAGTAATTAATAAAAGATATGATTAATAGCTTAATTTTATTGATTACCGCACATTTTTACCAGCGTCCATCACAAGATATTACCTGAAACAAACAAATTCATAGTTATATTTATTATATACAGCGTGCTCGTAGCGTGCTCATGATTATCCGAAGATACCCAGTACCACAATCACGGTGGCATGCCATTCGCCAACCGGGCATTTATCCAATACCAGGTAAGTTGTTTTTATCAGAAAACTGAAAAAAACTCATATTCGAATTGCCTAACTAGAAATCGAACCCGGTACTTCATGTGGTCATCACCGACACCAGACCACTAGAACACAGCGATTATATATCCACTACCATTTTCGTACACTTACTGTGCTTAGAATCTCAAAGTTTCTTAGAAAAAAATCAAACGCTTTGAGTCGAACTATCTGGAAGTCTGTCCAACCATTTTGTTTGTCATCCGTCCAACAATGGCTACATTGAAACGGCCACCAAAGTACTCTACAGAATCGAAAAATAAACTCATTCATCTTCAGTACGTATGTTAGATAACGGACCTCACCTGTTTCGCTAACAAAGCTTTAGTCCGAAAAGAATTAGCCTCGATACTGAGTATATTGCAACTAATCAAAGTGAGTAAGCCCCGATTAAAAGGCACTCCATTCTAGTCTCATGTGCGAAGAGCCCCAATATCGATGTATCCACTTGTAATAAACATTAAGCAGATGCCAGATCAAATTTTTTATCCGCTTCCAATGGCTTTCCAAATGAATTGCGACATATTAAATTCATGCTAGTATCGAGTTTGTATAATTTAGAAGGACATAATAATTAATAAATGTATAACATTATTTTACACATGTCGTCATCCAAGGGTTAAGTTTAGAGCATATCGAATCAAAATGCTGAGATCTAAAGTACGATCGCTGGGTAGGAAAGGTGCTACTGTTATTTTTAGGGTTATTCTATAAAAACGAAATCTCAATAGTAGCACAGAATACTTAATCCTGTGATGATGGTGTGTTAATTTTCCCGCGCTTTTGATAAACTTTAGTTGGTTATCGCAAGAGATAGGCTATCAGGTTGGCAAAATGTGGAAGAGGGCATCATCAGCCTCTTACCAACCAACAAACTAGCAAATCGTGGTAAACCAAAATGTTTATTAACAGTCGGTTCCCTCTACCTAATAGGACTGCTACTGACATATGATATTTAAATGATCAGTATTACTTACACTCGCGTTGAGTGAGTACTGATCACTTTTACATTCGCGTTAAGTGAGATAGTGTTCGTTTCTCCTGAGAATGCTTCGGTTTCGAAGTGAAACGTGCGTTGAGTGCGTAAATTGTGTGTTTTGTGCTTGCTATAGACGTGAGTGAAAGTGTAGTGAATGTGGATGATAACTGTGTTGTTGCGGTGTTCTTTTATGTCCGGACCATTGATTTTTTTTTGATCGATTTATCCATTTATTAAACCGGCGACTACCTTTTCGGTGATAGTGCGAAAGTCACATAGAACAGTTCATAGAGAATAGCAAAGAACACAGGCGATTTTGGTTTTGTGAATCACTTGCGTGTCTTTCAGAGTGACGAATATTAGATAAACTAGAATAATTTTCTACGTTTTTTAAATTAATTAAATAAAATATATCGCTAGGAACAATCATATAAAAAATATTGAGACTTTAATTTGATTGAATTCTATTATCATATTTTTATGTTACCATTGTTGCTTGTGTATTGTGTTAAATTTGCACTAAAACAGCAATAAGTTTATAAATTACTAGCTGTTGCCCACGACTTCATCCGCGCGGACTTCGTTTACTCCGCACAGCTCCTCCCCCGTAGGTGATATCGTGATAATATGTAGCCTATATGTTGACCCGACCTATTAGTAATATTCATGCAAAATTTGAAGTAAATCCATGCAGTACTTTTTGAGTTTACCCCGGACATACATACAGACAAATAGACAAACAGACAAAAACAGAAAAAAATTTTTAGTGTTTTTTCAAAGTCAAAGTCAAAGTCAAAGTCAAAACATTTTTATTCAAATTATCCTTTACAGGCACTTTTGACGAGTCAACATTTTTTGAGTTACTACCGGATCGGAAACGCGGCCACACACTGAGAAGATCCGGCGGAAGAAACTCAGCGGGCTTGTCTTTTTTTGTGCATATACATTTTTTTTAAACAATGTTATTACAATTACAATTACAATGTATTTATGAATAATATATTATAATTATTATGAGACTGCTATGAGGAGCAATTAATCCCATGCCTTATTATCATCCAAATATTCAGATATTTTATAGTAACCTTTTTTACAAAGTTTCGATTTGATACATTTTTTAAATTTGTGTATTGGTAGATCTTTAATAGCATTTGGAAGTTTATTGTAAAAGCGTATAGATTGCCCCATAAAAGAGTTACTTATTCTGTGGAGACGTGATACATGCAGAGCAAGATTGTTTTTGTTCCTTGTGTTTACATTATGTACATCACTATTTTTCTTAAATGAAGAAATATTTTTACGAATATACATCAAGTTTTCAAATATAAACTGTGATGGTACGGTTAAAATATTAATTTCTTTAAATTTTTCTTTTAGGGAAACTCGTGGACTGAGATTGTAAATAGCTCTTACAGCTCTTTTTTTGTAAAACAAAGATTGTATTTATATCAGTGGAATTTCCCCATAGTAGAATCCCATAAGACATAATACTATGAAAATAACTAAAATACACAATTTTCGCAGTGTCTACGTCACTAATCTGTCTCATTTTTTTAACTGCAAATGCCGCTGAACTCAGTCTACTCGTTAATTTGTCGATATGTGGTCCCCACTGTAGTTTTTTATCTATCGTAATCCCTAAAAAGACAGTAGAGTCCACAAGATCCAATTTGTCCCCGTTAAGTTGTACATTGGTATCTATATGCCTTACATTAGGCGTTGAGAATCTAATACACTTGTTTTATTTCCATTTAATAGGAGGTTGTTAACATTGAACCAGTGTACAACTTTTGAAATCGCAATGTTCACTTCGTCATACTTACCAACTCGTCTTTTCACTTTAAATAAAAGGGAAGTGTCATCCGCAAACAGTACGATTCCATGCCTATCGCCAACAAAGAAGGGCAAGTCATTTATATATATCAAAAACAAAAACGGACCAAGAATGGATCCTTGTGGAACACCCATGGTGACAGTGGCACCGTTTGATCTTATTCCATTGATATCGACCCTCTGAGTTCTTCCATTCAAATACGAAGTCAGAAGATCGAGGGCCTTACCTCTAATGCCATAGTAGTGTAATTTCCTGATTAAAGTATTATGATGAACACAGTCAAATGCCTTAGATAAATCACAAAATACTCCAATTGCATCATGTGATTCCTCCCAGGCTTCATAGATTTTTTTCAATAATTCCACACCAGCATCTACGGTTGAGCGACCCTTTGTAAATCCAAATTGTTTAGGATGAAACAGTTCAAATTTGTTAAAATGTTTTAACATTTGATTAAGAATTATTTTTTCAAATATTTTACTCAGGGAAGGCAGAACCGAGATAGGCCGAAAGTTAGTGGGATCTGATTTACAGCCAGACTTAAATATTGGAATTACTCTTGAGAGTTTCATTAAATCAGGAAAAACACCATTTGTTATACAGCAGTTAAATATTACAGCTAAGTATGGTGCAATGATATTTATTACTGAGGCAATGATTTTAAGGGAATGGCCCCATAAATCTGCAGTTTTTTTAATTTCTAGTGTTTTGAAAGCATTTAATATATCTTTTGAATCAATAAAAGAAAATTCAAAATTTGATTCACACTTGTTGACACATTGCTTCAATAATAATTCCGCAGTACTGGCTGAAGAGCTTAGACTTTGGGTTGTTCTGATGGCCACATTAGAGAAGAATTTTTCAAATTCCTTAGCTACCTCCAAATATCCCGTAACATTGACTCCTTCTACATTTAATTGGTATTCTTCATCAAAAATACTAGTCTTGCCAATTTCACAATTTATGATGTTCCATGTTGCCTTTATTTTGTTAGAAGAGTGTTTTATCATATTTTTTATGTGTATTGACTTGGCAGCATTGCAAGCTCTTTTAAAAATCTTTGAATAATTTTTGACATACTCTTTGAATTCAGTACTATGATTAAAAGATTTTTCATAATATAAATCAAATAACCGATTCCTGCTTTTAAAAATTCCTGCAGTTGCCCACTCACTAAAACCTCTGCGTTTACTTACAGATATAGATTTTGGTGTAAATATTTGCCTATATTCTGTATCTATCAAATTAAAGAATGTATCATATAAATTATTTGGATTTTCTTGAAAGGGCATCTCAGGCAATTTTGTAGCTAAATTTTTTTTAAAACGTTCTAATCGACTACTATTTATAGGAACAAAAACAATTTCTTTTCTCTGAAGTTTATTTGGTACTCTCAAAAATTGAACTGATTGCCCAGTATGGTCTGAATCTAATGTATTTATAATTGAGCTATTTGTAGGTGTTATATTTGAAAATATGTTATCTATACAAGTAGCACTAGAGGCAGTTATTCTAGTTGGTTCATAGAAAATTTTGTGTAAATTATAAGATTTGAATAGATTTATAAACTTATGTGATAAAGAAGATTGTTGATGTTGTTCAAAATTTCTCAAAATCTCCTGGACTAAATCGGTTCAAATTTTCAGAAAGTCTAAGTTGAACGGGATCCAATCGAATGCCTTTAACCGCGTTTCGATCGGTCCAGCCGTTCAAAAGTTATGAGACGTTTACATTCACACATACACACACACATATACATACATACAGATATACTAGCGTCATCGTGAAAATAGTCGGAAAAGTTTCCTAGGACCTCAAAACATGGACATCTGGTGAAAACTCGATTTTCGAAAATCGGGTAAAATCAGTAACTTCGTTATCTACACACGTAGTAGGAAGTTAAAAAAATGCTCTCACCGGTTGGTCCGATCCTTTGATATTCTTCAATCTGCCAGACATTTCGTAAAAGGTAAAAAAAGCCATCTGCTTGTTTGCTATCTAATTATGTA
This sequence comes from Apodemia mormo, assembly GCA_036924255.1. NCBI lineage: Eukaryota > Metazoa > Arthropoda > Insecta > Lepidoptera > Riodinidae > Apodemia > Apodemia mormo. The sequence goes on from JAUPFN010000008.1 coordinate 12,934,000, forward strand.
AAATAAATAAAAACCACGAATAGATATGAACCATCGACCTTTTACCTTAAAGCCTCACTCTTTCAATTGAGCTACGAGTCGATAGCCTAAAAAATATGTTTTAATATACATACGAAAAGCTGTAAGTTTTGAAAACTGTATTCGATTTTTTTTCTTAACTCCCGTATCTTTTTAGTGTGTGGCTTAGTTTCAGATTCGGTAGTAGTTTTGAATATTTAAGGCCAGTAGCTATGAAAATGTTAACTTTTTTTATAGAAGAGAGAACAAACGAGCAGGACGTGCACCTAATGTAACTGATTACCGCCGCCCATAGATATCTACAATACCAGAGGTCTTGCAGTTGCGTTGCCGCCCTTTTAAAAATGAGTAAGCCCTTGTCAAAAAATAAATTGAATAAAAAATGTTTTACTTCTCATTTCATTACATTAAAACTTAATTTTAAAAATAAATGACCACCCAGTTGGTCGAGTGGTTAGCGACCCTTACTACGCAATCGACAGGGCTTGGGTTGTGGATTCCCGACGGGGACAAGCATTTGTGTGATGAGCATAAATGTTTGTATTTCCGGGTTTGGGTGTTTATTAAATATATTCTCGTATATATATACATGTATTTTCATGTATTAGCATCGTTGAATAACACCTCTCACCTTTTAAATCTTCCGTGGACTTCAACTATTAATTCAAAACCAAAATTAGCCAAATCGGTTCAACCGTTCTCGAGTTTTAGCGAGACTAACGAACAGCAATTGATTTATATATATATATATATATATATATATATATATATATATATATATATATATATATATATATATATATATATATATATATATATATATATATATATATATATATATATATATATATATATATATATATAATATTATATAAATATGATCTCCGACACATACGATTCTGTGGTAAATATAATATTATTCTTAAAATTCTTAGACAAAAATATTCAATTTAAAGTTAGTTTCATGTAAAAGTGCGGGGTGTTGAATGAAATGTAGAGTAAGTTGATTAATTAAAATTTGCCAACATTAATAACTTTGATAATAGCGATTGTAATCAAATTTCCCGTTCATTAAGTTTGCAAGCGTAATTCGGATTTTATTTCTGATGTTTTCAGTTATAACTTTAAAACTCGCAGCAGCGTTGTGGCAAGGGCCAGATTTACAAATAGTGCTGCCTCGGGCACCGATACTTCTTCATTACATAGTATAAAACAAAGTCGCTTTCTCTGTCTGTCCCTATGTCCCTATGTATACTTAAATCTTTAAAACTAGTTTTTTTTTTAATATATAGATTGATTCTTTAGGAAGGTTTTAGTAAATAAACATTTTGGATATTCCCACGGGAACAAAAGCTACGCGGGTGAAACCGCGGACAGGTCGCTAGTTTAGTATAAGATAAGCAACGCAACATTTACATATTTGGTGTCTACAGGCGATGTTTTCTCTTTCCATCAGGAGATACATCTCCTTGCTTGCTATCTAATGATACAAAAAATGATTATTTACACACAGGCAAAGCTGGGCGGGTCAGACATGTGTCGATACATTTCATAAAAAGAAGCCTTATTTAAATGTACTTTTCATACAAAAAGAGCTATATAGATCACCTGATAGTAAGTATTCGCCACTGCCAATTGCAAATTGGCTAACAAACATTTTGAGTCTCGGATGAGTCCGTAAAGCCATCAGTTCCGGTTATCAATAGAAATAGTCGATAATCGTTATCAGGTCGATAAAATGCAGCGATGGAGATCACCACTCATCTCGCCAACGGACTAACTGGAGAATGGCGGTGAATCAGAAAAGTCTATAGATTTTTTACTCCGCCTACTCTATAAGGGAACCAGGCGTAATAAGACTTTAAAAATTTGTAAGCATTTCCTAACGCGTAATTTTTTCCATTTTTGCCACCCTGGACTAATCTAGTACTCTACCGCCTAGTAGTCTATTTCTGACGTAACAGCATCGGTGACTATCATAATCATGTGAAATAGCCAGCAAAATCATGTGAAATAGCCGTTAAAATGTTTGCCTTTTTTCCCGTGTTGGTCCTTTCTCCTTTGAAGAATACAGTAGCTGCCGTTCTGCTAGGATGTTCGTAAAAGGCGACTAATTGGCTAAAAATAATACGTATCATTACCATCATGACTACTAGGTGGTAGAGTTCCGCAACGTCTCACCGGGTATATAGTACCACCGCCTTACCTATTCCTGTCGTAATAGTATGTATGCTTGTCATTGTCGTTTTCTGTTTTGGAGGGTAAGGTAGCTGGTAGACTTATACATGTGGCATTGCCATCCCTTCACACGGATAGCAACGCACTATTGGCATCTTTGGTTTATCTTTCCATCAGGAGAGCCATCTGCTTGTTTGCTATCTTATGATATAAAAAAAATATTATAAAATTTAAAAAAAAAAACTCGAAATTTACCGCGAAAACGCTCTAGACTATCATGGTGTCCTAATAATATCACGACATGGTAATATCGGCATTACTTGCTGTAGTTTTTATGAATGTCAACATCAAGATGACGTTTTATCACGACGTGACGCAACGCTTTTTGCGTTTTTCCGGCTTACGTTCACTGTCACTTAATATCTGTTTTTGCCGAATTATATCCTAAAAATATTATTAATCTAATCCTTTATAACAAATGTTTTAATTTTTTGTTATCTCGATATGATAATTAATTGATGAAAAGCGCACACTCTATTTCTATCGGAGTAAGCGAGAGCCAACTATCAGTTAGACTTGTGTAACTCAGGAGTGATTAACTCAAAAAGATATAATCTTTACAAAGGAGTGAATATATCAGTAACTCCGTAGTATTCAAACTAACTCTCTATATCTTTATATCACAGAGTGATTGTATTTATATAAGCGGAATAGAATGAAAGGAATGATATGTTTATCAGGGAGTAGAAAGAGAGGAAACCATCATTCGGAATGAAGAATGTTGTAGCATCGAACTACATACTGTACACACAAAGTTATACCTTAAACTAATGGGATTAAGATATCTTTAATATTGTTCAAATGCGGATAGTAATAATAAACAGCGATGAGAATTACTTTGTTTGTACTTTGTTTTAAAAACGCACGCATAATAAAAAATAAGCGTTTGTTTTTAAATAATTTAATAAAATAATATCGATTCTGTTCGATATACCATAAATACATCATTTATTTTAACTGTTTATCTTGTCATTATATCGCACCGGTTAAACCCTTAAGACTAGAAACTTGAAATCTTTAATATATCGGCGAATACACCTACTTCTCATTTTAAAAACATTAAAAGTCGGTTAAATGTAATTTACATAATTCTTTCACACGCAGTGGAAGCCGCGGTCAATCCTTAGTATCAAATAAAACAAGCGTGATTGCTTTTTAAATAATTAAGTAAAAGAATACCAAACAGAATCCATAAATACATATCGTTTATTTCAACTCTTTATCTTGTCTTTAAATCTGTAAATCATTTCATTTCCTTATATTCTCATTAAATCTAAATATGTCACCAATCCCAATCACTCTGTATTCTACTGAGTTATAAGGAGTTGAAGATATAAATGAGTGATATATATCCGTAACTCTGAAAGATACATATCACTCTTTTCTTTTCTCGGATATATTTTGCGCAAGTCTACTATCAGTGTAACTGGGCGGCTGGGTCTTACAATAAATAAATATTGAAATTAAAAAAAGTGTAGATTATTTGTCAAATATGATTCGCTAGCGGTTTGGATATGAATATGATGACTTCATGTTTTTAATTGCAGACCTCTACATCAAAAAAATAAAGATATAGCATCGTTTAATGATAACTTTAAGAGCAATCTTGGTAATTATTTTCTATCGACCCAATTTTGTTTAATAATGTATCGAGTCAAGTCACGGTCTTTGATATAATATTATGAATAATAACATATATTTTTTGTGATGTGCTACGCCAATAGTTTTTCTTAAAAAACTGCTTAAATAACATCAATTTCAACATATTAAGTCTTGTCAGCCGCTTAAATACTACAATATATCCGATTCATACTTAGTAAACACAAGTTTTTTGCTACTCAAACAACAATTTCAACAGTATGTTCTCATAATCATATCAATAATGAAATATAATTAATAAGCACCGAACCCAGAAATACGATTATCCCACGGTGTGAACTTTCGCCGCAACTACTTAGCGTAAATGTAGAGCAGACGATAAATTAACACTATTAAACATATTTTACAAAGGGTGGTTGTTGCTGTGCCGATATATTGTGCCATGGCCTTATATATTGTAAAAGTCTACACTACGACTGCTAATATTTAGAAATAGGTACGTGGCATACAATAATGAGATATTATAATTAATACACACCCGAACCCAGAAATACGATTATCTCACGGTGTGAATTTTCACCACTGCTACACAGCATGAATGTTGAGCAGACGTTATATTAACTCTATCAAACATATTTTACAGCAGGTGTTTGTTGCTGTGCCATGTCATGTGCCATTATGTCATGGCCTTTAATATTTTAAAAGTTTTACATTAAGTACAATTTCAATGGAAGATTACTAATAGGGCTATAGTATATTAGATTCTACTGCTTGAACTATTACAACCACAGCTGCTTGTTTTTAGAATATTATATGGCGCAAGATAGGGTTATTTTTTACATATTAGGATGTAACACTTGCCTATATATATATATATATATATATATATATATATATATATATATATATATATATATATATATATATATATATATATATATATATATATATATATATATATATATATATATATATATACATATATATAAGAGAGAGAGTTACATCTGCACAGGAGGCGTATGTTTGTACATTATGTTATAAAAAATAAACTTATAGTTTTCCAGCTTTTAAAAAAATTTATAAAAAAAAAATATGTTTGTGTATTTATAAAAAACTTTTAAATATTATATATTATCCCGCCACACGGATAGAAACGCACCGTTAACATTTTTTGGTGTCTACAGGCGATGGTTTCTCTTTTTATTAAGAGAGCCATCTGCTTGTTTGCTATCTAGTAATATAAAAAAATAAAACAATCAATATATTTTTATCGTAATTTATTTACATTTGACTATTCTGTAGGTAGTGACATCACCCCATAACTGCAAACATTTTTGGGCTTCTGATCAAAAACTGTGACAAGTAGTTTTTACAGTCCTTATAGTCCTGTCGTAGTACGTACTCTTGATATCACCACAATATGTAGAATCCATATTATTGACGATTTGAAAGTTATCTATAATAGTTGAAAGCTATGATTGAAAAGTTGGGCGTATAGCAACTAAGATTTCTCAATTAATCTTGTCACATTAGACGATCGCTTATTTAGAGGAGGGGAGAATGTCACACACTATAGATATTTTATTGACTTATATTCAATTCCAATAAGTCAATTAGTGAGATTTTTTCAGCAAAGGAATCAATTAAACATCTAAAAAAATACAAACTCATTCTAAACTTCTAAACTAAAAAATCATTATAAAAGAAGATTGTTTTCTATCACATTATTCATTCACATTTATTTATTTATTTATACCTTATTGGATTTATTGCACACCAAATATAAAAATATTGTACAAAAGGCGGACTTAATGCTATATACATTTTTTAGTCAGGCAACCTTCGGGCTGGCAGAAAGGTAATGGGTACGTGTGATATAAATATGAAAATACATAATAATAACATACACAACTATAATTATAATGACTAAAAATTAAACTAATATGAGTATGTTGTGCTGGGTGTACATTATAATATAAAGTTAGATAATGTATAATTTATTACATATAAATTTAAATAACCATAAACCTAATTAAATTGAACAGTGACTTACAGAAAAGACAAGTCTGAAATTAATTACTTTAGTTAGGGTTTACTTCAAACACACATCGGCTTTAAGTAAATAATTTTTAAGGCGTCGTTAAATGCATCTTTGGACTGAATATTTCTAAGTTCTTTTGGAAGATCATTCAAGTAGCGAGCAGCTTTCAAAGCTAAATTCGACATAAACTCAGTACGATGCAATGGACAATGGACAACAAAAGAGAATCTCAGGATCTAAGAGAAAAGATGTGAGAGTCGGCTAAAAATTTAAAATTATAATTTACTTTCTACTTTTTATATTTTTTATATTTTTAAAAATCAAGAAAGACGCTAAAAATAACGTTAAAAAAAGGAATAAAATGCTAAAACTCAATATCCGAGACAGTCACTTTATATTACATTGTTAATTTAAATATGCATATTTATAATCTATTATTAATCAAAAAAAGTTTAAATGTAAATTTTATAAATTCTTAGAAAATCAACCTTGATTCTATGACTAACCTTTCAAACATAAGCGCAGTTGGGTGAAAAGTGTTCATCAAACCTCATAATTTAAATAAGCATTTCGAACAGTCTCGTATTACAGCCATTATTCCTATCGAAACTACATAACGGAAATTTGCTTTGTTAACAGCTGCATAAAAGCATTAACCTAACACATGTCTAGTAACTTTATTTTAATATGTATTTTTTTCATATGGCTCTCCTAATAGAGAGTGAAAACTGTCGCCACCAAAGGTGTTAATAGTGCGTTGCTATCGATGTAGCGGGATGTTAATGCCATATGCATAAGTTTATCAGCTACACACCGGAACGCAACAGTGACAAGCTTTGATGGTATTACGACAGGAATAGGGAAGGCAGTGGTACCAGACCCAGGCGAGACGTTGCAGAAATCTACTCTCAGATGGTAGTGTCTAGTATATAGCCAATTATTTGCCTTTTATGAATTTCCAGCAAAATTTAAAGGGCCTGGACCGTGACAAGGAATTTATATTAATATTACAAATGTGAAAGTTTGGATGTTTGGATGGACGGATATTTGGATGGATGAATATTTAGATTGATGTTTGTTACTCAATGACGCAAAAACGTCTTAACGGATTTGAATGAAATTTGGCATACAAGTAGATGATGACCTGGAATAGCACACAGGCTACTTTTGATCCCGGAAAAATTAATTGTTCCCGCGGGATTCATCAAAAACTTTTATAATGCGGGCTGCACGCTACAGCTAGTAATATAATATATTTTAACAGTCTTTAAAATGTAAATAGTATATATTATTAATTGACTGCCTAGTTTGCTTAGTTGTACCAGTTGGTTTGGTTCAAGAGTTCCGAGATTCAGTACCTGGTGAGGCAAAGTGGTGTATAGTGGTGGGATGACACCATAACAATACACTGGACTGCTACTAGTTTTTTTTTCTCGTGTCATGAAAATAAGATTAAGAAGATGATTATCGCAAATAAGATGCGGTAATCGTTTACAGTTAATCTATATCTATATACATATAATAAAATCGTAGGAAAGACAAAACTGTACATTGAATATTTTTTTAAAAGAATACTTGGGGCGTGATCTACAATCGACATCAAAGCCAAAAATATAGTTTTTAGAATTTTTGTCTGTTTGTCTGTATGTATGTCCGCTCAAAAAGTACTGCATGGATTTACTTCAAATTTTGCATGAATATTACTAATAGGTCGGGTCACCACATAGGCTACATATTATCACGCTATCACCAACGGGGGAGGTGCTGTGCGGAGTAAACGAAGTACGCGCGGACGAAGTCGTGGGCAACAGCTAGTAAAGAATAGAATAGAATTTTTAAAATCGGTTCAATTTTTGCAGAGATTATTACTTCATGCAAACAAGCTAATAAATTTACAAAGTCCATGTCTATATAATATTGTGTTATTGTTTTCATTAAGTCATTACAGCTGCCTCGTTGGTTTAAAGTAGTCATGATTTCCATCCCCACCACCTCAATGTCTGGAAATCCACAACCGTGCGCTTTTGTCGCCACTTTTTGCCTCGCACTACTTCTTTGTGGAATCAATTACCACCCCGATGGTCGAGTGGTTAGTGACCCTGACTACGCAATCGACGGGGCTCGGGTTCGATGCCCGACGGGGGCAAGCATTTGGGCGATGAGCATAAATGTTTGTATTTCCGGGTTTGGGTGTTTATAAAATATGTTCTTGTATTTATATATGTATTTATATGTATTAGTATCGTTGACTAACACCCATAACACAAGCAAATAGTTTGCTTACTTTGGGGTTAGATTAGTAAGTGTAATTTGTCCCATAAAAAAAAAACAGTAGCAGTCGTGGGACTGCCGATAGAAGTGAAAACGGAACTATTAAGTTGAGAGTAATTAAAACTATATGCAAAACATAGCTATAGATATACTATTATCATTAGCATGTCGGTGACGCGAACCGAGGATTTTACCCTCTACCAAAACGCTCAACGCGCCTAAAGAAGTTTTCACTTCAAAAATACCCGCGGGGGTGTTTCCGAACGGATACGATTTTCCCCCTTCAAGGTCCTTCTTGAAGGTCCCCTTTAAAGAAACGAGTTTATTCATTCCTAAAAGGCAGCTGCAAGACCCTCGATAGTTCAGATGTTCATGCACGGCGATCATCACTTACCTTCAGGTGCACCACCTGCTCGTTTGACCCCTCTACTATAAAAAAATATGCATGCATGTCTATAAACATATTTCAAATGGTTTGACTAAAAAAATTCAGTCCGAAATATGTTTTTTTACCATTTCACTGGGTTGGTTAATAGACAAATTCCATACCAATCGAAAGTATGAAGCTTGTTGTATATGCAAACGTTACATTGATTACTTTTGTCCCGTCACAACTCTTGGGTAGGCAGGTATAAACAGGTAAGTCAATATTGATAAACCCGACAAGACCTAAAAAAAATTTGTGGAGACTAGATGCATACACAACTAGATTGTTTTTGATTTTTGTACCTAGCGAGTTAATATTAACATTTTTCCTAATCAAATACCTAACATTCAAATATGTAATAACTATAAAAAATATTTTTGTTGGTGGTTCATATTAAATAAATAAACAAAAAATATCTCGAGAATTGCAAGGTTTAGTTGTGGACTGGCATAAATCGAAATGAAAAGAATGGATGCAATCTGAGAATCCGAGCTATTCATCGGGTCTTTGTCTATTATCTATATATTAATACGTGAAGGAATACTTTGTACCCCTTTTTAAGTAATTTACACAAACGGTGGAGTATAAAATTTGGCACAAAGTTTACGTTGCGAGGGACTGCAGAAATCTTACCTAATATTTTAAAATAATATGCATTAGAAATATATTAAATTAATAAAAATAAAGATTACACGCACATACATGACATACATGATAATACACACACACACACACACATGTATATTATCTTCTTTACGGTTAAAGTCTGTTGTCAAACTTAAAAGAGATTTTATTGTTAGTTAATGGTCAAATTTCGGTCACAAGCGATCGCAAGTTAATGTAAATTTCCATTAAAAAACTGAGAGAAAGCGACACGAGCTTAGATTAATATAAGTGTATTGTTTTATAAACAGAATCTGATCACTAGTTAATGTAAATTTCCATTAAAAAACTGAGAGAAAGCGACACGAGCTTAGATTAATATAAGTGTATTGTTTTATAAACAGAATCTAGATGTACAGTGTATAAAAAACTCTGTCGGATAATTAAAGGTGTTATTCGGTACCGTAATACGGTTACATATGTGTAATTATTTTATGAATGTTAATTTATTAGTTTTGGGTCTCCTATTCTAATAAACTACCTGACAAAATTATTTAATTTAATCTTAGAACAAGAACGTATACCGTATGGTGCATCTCCAACATAATACTGCTCTATAAAAAAGGAAATCCGCTTGACATTAAAATTACAGGCCAATTAGCCTACTATCTTCAATCTATAAACTGTTCTCTTCAATAATCCTGAGTAGAATATCACCAGAAATCGACAAAAACCAACCAATAGAACAAGCAGGCTTTCGACCAGGCTTCTCAACGATGGACCACATACATGCTATGGAACAAATAATAGAAAAATATAAAGAATTCAACATGCCTCTCTACATAGCATTTCGCACTTATACATAGCCTAAAAGAAAAATTCAAATGGGCAAGACATTTAGCCTGGTACCAGGATAAAGATGGACGTACCTGGCAACCAAAGGGAAATGCCCACTAGGCAAGAGAAGCGTGGGTCGTCAAAGAAGAAGATGGGCGGACAACATCGGCAACATAGCCGGTGCACGGTGGATAGATGTAGCCAGGGACCGGAGAGAGTGGCGAAAATTGGAGGAGGCTTTTACCCAAAAGGGGCTACACGAGCGATTCGATTAAATAATGAAGTTCGATATGTAGTGAAAGTGTAGTGTAGTGTAGATAAATAAAGCTCATTATTATTATTATTATTATTTAGTAGTTTTCCTAATAAAAAAGTAATCTTAAATGGTATTTTCATAGATTAAGTAAGACAACACCTACAAATAAGTAAAATATATTATCAAAGAATGCTTATCAAAGAATGCCGCGCAAGTCGGATGCTACCGGATGAGTTTGTAAAAAGCCGAAAAACGAACACCGCGCCTTCGCACGGTGTTTGTGCGAAAGCCGCCAGAGCGAAACAATGAAACAAACGGCGACAAGGTGTTGTCATTTTTAAAATATTTGCTTAACTCTAGGGAGATATAAGTAAAAATACGAATATTTAAGAAACGATATCTTTTTTATTTTCAGAAATAAGTCACCGTATAGTAAAATATAGAGATTGTGACGCATATTTTTAACTTCCTTGTGTTCACTAAAGCCCCAAGATGCTGTATCTAGTTATCTTTTGATACACTTTTAATAGGTTTACAGTGAAAATTCAGTAAAGTTGAGTAATTAGATTCATAATATATTCTGAGCACGGCTTTACAGGCGTTCAGCACGTGCGTATTAAAATCAGTAACCGTGTCTGATAATAAATATGAATCCGTTTATTCAGCAAGCCTTAAGACTGGATTATATATGATCAACTTTGATTACGTGTTTATTTCATGATTAGCCGTTTCCTGCGATATAACTCACGTAGGCTCGATTTAGCGAAAATGCCGATAAAATGTAGCATATATCGTTCAGAAATAATGTAGAATTCTATTGGTGATAGAATTTTTAAAGTTGATTACTTCTTGCAAACAAACTCACATATTTACAAAGTTTAGCTCATTACAATATCGTGTTAATTTTTTTTATACATATTACAGTTGACTTGTTTTATTCATGAGATCTTGAGTCCGATTTCCGTGTCGACACCCCATGCTATAGAGGTTGTTTTTATCTATAAAGTATATCTAATATCTAAAAATGAGGGTATATTAATTCCATGTTTTTAGTTAAAATAACAATATTTATAGCCCGTTTCAAGATTAAAAGAAAATACACCACAGGGCAGTGTTTTAGGGCCTTTACTATTTTTAATGTATGTAAATGATCTTCTTGGTGCTATATAATATCACTTTTTATTTTCTGATGACACTACTCTTCTTATTAAGTGTTAGGTTAAAAATATTTTGATAAACAAAAGAACTGAAACTTTACCAAAAATCTTAGAATGGTTAAGTAATAAAAATGTAAAGGTTAAAATAGCCACAACAAAAGTAATTTAATTTCATATAAAAAATTTAAATATATTTTTCAACAACTTAAGCATAGAAAATGTAGAATATATCATTTCTTTGGGGATAATAATTGACAAATACGGTAATTGGATATTACATATTAAATTTCTTTGTAATAAGCTTGATAGATTAGTCTATGTATTAAGAAGATTAGTAGGGAGATTAAAAGTTTCCTCCTTAGCATATCATAGCTATAATATATCTATTTTACAGTATGGAATTCCTATTTGGGGAAACTTAGTAGAAGTAATACGAATTTTTAGAGTCCAAAAGAAATGTACAAGAGCAATTTGTGGTGCTATTTAGTTACATTCATGTAAACTACTTTCCAAGTCTTTAAGGTTCTACCCTTACCAATTTGTATATTTTAATAGTATGTGTATTTGTAAACAAACATCAACATTTATTGAAAACAAATGCTGAAGTAATTGGTAACTAAAAAAAGTATCTTCATGTCCATACCCGAAATGGTAGGCAGAGGTACAACCAGTGCACCCACGATTAGCCGAAAATATTTAGTCCCACAATGTGATAGGTGGCAAGCCTATCGTTAACCGGGCACTTTCCCAATCTCGGGCAAAAATATTTTTATCAGAAAATTGAAAAAAAAAAAAAACACATGTTTGAATTGCTGATCCGGGAATCGGACCATAACATGGTCAACACCGACACCGGACCACTACACCACAGAGGCGATTAACTTATATTTTAGAAATAGTTAGGAATATTCAAAAATTACATGTGTTTAACCAGAAACTAAATACTTTTACAAAAAATGTGTATTGTATGTCAATCAATATGTATAATCACTAGCTGACCCAGCTAACTTTGTTTTGCCATATAAATTATTTAATTAAAAAATAAGGGTTGATGATAGAAGGGTAAAAATTTAGAATTGTATGTATTTTTCAATGCTGAACCATAAAAAAGTCCATAAAATAAAAAAAAATATTTTTAGTGGTGGACAACCCTTAGGGGTATAAAAAAATAGATGTTAGCCGATTCTCAGACCTACTCAATATGCTCACAAAATTTCATGAGAATCGGTCAAGCCGTTTCGGAGGAGTACGGGAACGAATATTGTGACACGAGAATTTTATATATAAGAAGATATTCCTGATAGTCTTAAGCCACTACTTCTACCTACTTATATTTGAAAAAAAAAACCTTTGTCTAGCTTTTAAATAAAACATATTAGGTATGACGTTAGAAAAGAAAAGCGATGAACCTATGGTGCGGATATATATTTGTTTTTGATGTTGAATAGCTTAAATATTCATAGTATGAAACTATAAAAGCCCTCTTCTTAATCCGCATTATTGTGATAGGCAACTTCGGAACCCTGCATTGCGCGTGACCCGACACGCACTTTACCAATTTTTTATAATCTCGACGGTTCTTAGATAATTACAACGAGAAATAAAAGTGTCTAGAGTTAGTTTTCCCGTGTTAACGAATAGACCAACTGTGGTTCTGCCAGGTAGGTCGTAAAAGGCGACCAATTTGCTATACAAGTCACTCTAGTGTAATGTTAAATTGTCTTAATTACTAATTTAACCGTTGCATGTAGTATCTAACTGTGACATCAATGTACTGACGCATGGATTTAGGTTATAATAAATTTATGTGTAACAATTAGTTTAAGAACACTTTATATCACGATGGATATCACTTAAATATAAAGTTGGTCGTAAGACTTCCTTCATTCTTTCTTTTTCACAACCATCAACAAAACTACCACCACATGGCGACTCTGCCTATCGACCACGACCACACCATATCACTACCATCGTGACTACTAGGTGGTTTAGTTATGCAACGTCTCATCAGGCTAATTGGTACCACCGCCTTAGCTATGCCTGCCGCAATAGCGTCAATGCTTGTCATTTGTGTTCCGGTTTGAAGGGTAAGGTAGCCGGTAGACTTATGCATCTGGCATTGCCTCCTGCCACTCAGATAGCAACACACCATTGCCATCATTGTTATCTATAGGCGATGGTCTCTCTTTCCTTCATCAGAGCCATCTGCTTGTTTGCTATATTTTATACTTTTCGTCGTCATCACCTATATAATAGGTACTATCTATGATGCTCGAGTGACTACCGAATTAGCATCTTGGGCTTCCCTACTATAGCAAAATGATTACCTTACCTTTAAATTAAGTTAATAATAGTAAGACTGGAAATTAATTTTGAATACAAGAAAACTTTTTGTTAAATATTTATGGCATTTCAAAAAAACAAAACACGATATGTAACACCTGTATTATAAATAGCTGTCTGCTGTCTCAATAATTTCTTAATTGAAACAAAAGCTGGTATAAAATGATTTGAATATAATTCTAATATGACTCAACGTATTTATTATCTACCTATATCATAGGAGGAACAATCAGATGGCTCTCCTGATGGAAAGAAGTTGTGTACCACACATAGACATCAAAGATGTTAATGTAGCATTGCTATTCATGTAGCGGAATGTTAATGCCACATGGATAAATTTATCGGCTACACACCGCAACAGTGCCAAGCATTGACGTCATTGCGGCAGAAATAGTTAAAGAAACCACGCCATAAATTGCATTTATAACAGCACATGCATAATTTTACTAGGTGGTAAAGTTCTGTATTGTCTCGCCTGGGTCTGGTACCACCGCTTTACCTATTCCAGCCACAATTGCATCAGTGCTTTTTACCGTCGTGTTCCGATTTTGTGGGTAAGGTAGCCGGTAAATTTATGCATGTTGCATTAAACCTCGCCACAAGATAGCAACGCACCATTAACATTTTTGGTGTTTATAGGCGATGGTTGACTCTTTCTATCAGGAGACCTATCTGCTTGTTTTCTATCTTATGATATAAAAAAAAAGCTTACTCTAAACCAGTAACACCAAGACAGTAACAAAGACTGATGTTATTCCAGCAGGAATAAGTAAAGCGGTGGTACTAGATCCGGGCGAGACATTGATTTCTACCACCTATAAGTAGCCACAACGGTAGAGACTCGCAAAGCAAATCATTTGCCTCTTACAAACTGCCAGGCAGAATAGCTGCAGTTGGTCTATTCTTCAAAGGGAGGCCGGACCAAGACGGGTTAAAAATACATTTGTATATATTAATTTAGTAACAGCATCAGATAATCATAACTGAGTATTTCTATACGTCTCTTCCGTGCCTTTCAAGGTTTTCTAGTAGTGCAGCCATAAAGCTATGTGGTAGAGTTCTGTATTGTCTCGCCCGGGTTTGGTACCATCGCCTTACCTGTTCCTGCCGCAAGAGCGTCAGTGCTTGTCACTGTCGTGTTCCATTAGACCTCGCCACAAGATAGACATCCACCATTAACACCTGCAATGGTTGATTCTTTTCATCAGGAGACCCTTCTGCTTGTTTGCTTTCTTATGATATAAAAAAAGCTTGGTATGAAGCATATTTCTCTCAATCGTTGCCAAGGCCAGCCGATTAAATGCAATTTATATTCACTGCTCCTTAAATTTGTATATCTGTGTATTCGTGAATCTCAAAATATACTACCAACATCGTTATATCATACATTATTGCAGACTTAATGGCCTGGACTATACATCTTATAGTTTGCAGAGAATTACTACGCCAATACGCCACACCAATTTATTTTTTACTGCTTACTTTTATGTTTTTGAATTTGCAGAAAGTATTTTATTATTGGTACGCGTCTAAAAGTCCGCGTACTTTATCACATGCGTTTATTTTTATTATTAGACAGCAAACAAGCAGAAGCAGTCGTGATGGAAAGAGACAACCATCGCATAAAGGTACCAAAGATGTTAATAATGCGTTGATATCCGCATGGCGGGATGACAATGCCACATGCATAAGTCTACGAGCTAACTTACCCTCCAAACCGGAACATGACAATGATTAGCATTGACGCTATTGCGACAGGAATAGGTATGTCTACGTTGGTACAGACAGAAAAGTTGCTTAGCGCCTAGAGCCTATCGAACCCTAGCAAGTAGCTTGGTAAAATGAACCTTCTAGAATGTTTGCGACCTTCCACACTATTTATTTCGATAGGTCAATAGGTGGCTACTCAATAGGTGGTTTCATAGACTCTAGATGCTAAGCAAGCTACCTTCCTGTGTGTACGTAACGTAAGGCGGTGGTACCATATCCAGGCGAGATGTTGCGGTACTCTATCAGATAGTAGTCACGATGGTAGTGACACGTATAGCTAATCGGTCGACCTTTACGACTTGGCTGGTAGAACGGCAACTGCTCTATTCTTCTAATGGAGCCGGGACCAACTTGGGGCGTAAAGGAATTGAGTATAGAGTGCCAATAGTGACACTTTATCTCTATTAGTTATAGTGCCATAAATTGCATCATAGCAGTCCCCGAGTTGATTTAGGTCCCTTTTGAAGAATAGATTATTTGTCATCCGGTCAGACTGTTCGTAAAAAGCTAACATTTAATTTATGCGAGTCACTACAATTGTGACCGCTAGGTGGTAGAGTTCTGCAACATTTTGCCTAGGTCTCTCACGTATTGCTACGTTGAAGTTGATGCGATAGAATGAGCGCTAATATACACGCATGCTCCAGCACATTTTTTTTATATCATAACAAACAAGCATATAGCTCTCCAAGTGAAAAGATACAATCATCTCCTATTGACACCAACATTTTAATGGTGCGTTGCTATTCTTGTGGCCGGGTCTTAATGCAACGCGCATAAGTGTATCGGCTACTTTACTCTTCAAACAGGAATGCGACAGCGACAAGCACTGACGCTGTTGCAGCAGGAATTGTAGTAATATACGGTAGTGACGCTAGACCCGGGTGAAGCAATGCAGAACTCTACCACTTAATAGCTACGATAGTAATAACACGTATAGCCAATTGATTGCCTCTTACGAATTGCCTGGCAAAATGTCAGATGGTCTATTCGTCATAGGGAGCCCAGATAAACGCTAAACTTCGTTTTTCACAAAGTAACTTAACAGCAACACTAAGCGTTACTTTGTAAAAACAAAGAAAATATAAAGTTATTTAAGTTGCTACTTTCCGTGAATCATCACTTAAAAACTGTCTAGCAAAACAGATGAGATTCTTAAGAGGGGGTTTGAAGCAACACGAGGATAATTACTGTCTTAAAAGCATTAAAAAGCTTAAACGATTCGTGATTTGTCATAATATTACAAAGGTTTCATCATTATTATCCGACTACCACAAAGCAAATAGAAGTGTTAGGATTTGGAAGAATTTGTATGCAGTTATGTCTGTATTTTCATATTGTTAGGTTTTATTTAATAGAGCAAGATTTTGCCCGAAATTATATTTAATAGGCAAAATTATTGTTTTAACTGGTATCTCCAAACGTGGGGATGACAGTTAGAACTTGTTAAAGATATTAGTCCAGTAAAAAGTTTAATGAAACCATGATCTGACCAGTTTTGGCGCAATGAGTAAAAATGTGTTCATTAATACTTAAATAATGATATTATGAAAGAAATTCTGATTTAAATTTAGGAGAAAGTGATGAAAAAAATAAAAAAGGGTTGAAAAATGCCTTTTTTTAAAATAACTTAATAACGGTAGGAAATAGAAAAAAAAACAGTAGCAGTCGTGGGACTGCCGATAGAAGTGAAAACGGAACTATTAAGTTGAGAGTAATTAAAACTATATAACTATATAAAGCGTCCAACGCGCACATAATACAGTCAGAAATAGTCGATGTATTAGTGTATACGTGTACACAGGCTACTGCGCGTGCGCTAGTCTGGCTCTCCATAGCTATAGATATACTATTATCATTAGCATGTCGGTGACGCGAACCGAGGATTTTACCCTCTACCAAAACGCTCAACGCGCCTAAAGAAGTTTTCACTTCAAAAAGTTTAAAGTAAAAGTTGTAGAAAAAAAAATTCTACACAAAAAAGTTCCTCTTCATTTTTTTGCTATCTACTTTAGTTTAGCTACAAAAAATAAAAATTAAATTTGTAGTAAAATATGTAAAAATATATAAATATGGGAAAACATATGTAGTAGTGTTAGTACATATTTATGTGATGCGCGCGCTGCATGGTACAGGGCCGTAATAATTCTGGTAAGTTTTTATAATTAATTACAAAGCAAATTTAATTTTTATTTTTTGTAAGTAAAATAAAGCAGATGACAAAAAAATGAAGAGGAACTTTTTTGTGTAGAATTTTTTTCTCTACAACTTTTACTTGAAACTTTTTTTTCTATTTCCTACCGTTATTAAGTTATTTTTAAAAAAGGCATTTTTCAACACTTTTTTTATTTTTTTCATCCCTTTCCCCTAAATTTAAATCAAAATTTCTTTCATAATATCATTATTTAAGTATTAATGAACACATTTTTACTCTTTGCGCCAAAACTGGTCAGATCAAGGTTTCATTAAACTTTTTACTGGACTATATGGCAGATTGACGACGATGCTCGAAAGAGCAAGTCGTACCGACAGTTGGCCTCCAGTAAACTGTAAAAGTAACAGTATTGAGATCATTCTTGAGCGTACATAAGTAATTTAAGGTAATGTATTTTATTAAGTTATATTTCGTTAAAATAAGGTTGTTACTTGTTAGTTGTTAATGATAATAGCAATGTGAAAAGAAATATAAATGTAATATAATTGATTACGTGGTTTAATTAGTAAAGGTAGTTCCTAACATTTAAAGAAAGGGTCGTTGTCCATGTGAAATAGCACATCGTGTTAGCATATTAATCGCCAAATGTAGGGTATTCCTTTCAATATAATCCCCCATAATTTCCTCATTACTTATCATAATTTAATAAACGCGGTATTGTTGGAAGCGTCTTGATTGCCCGCTGAGGTTGGCTGTGTGACGTCACATTAAATTGAATATGGCGCCTTCTAGAGTCCAAGTCTTGAACTTAAAAAAATACTATATAATTTTAAAAAAGACGGGTGCAGATTTATATTATTTTTTGTTAATCTTGTATATTGTAAAGATTTTCTTAGTAAAATTAATAAGTTTTTATAAATTTTATTAAATAATCTTAAATCTTTTAATATTTAGTACATCAAATGTAAGAGAATATTTTGGTGACTAATACATTAATTATATTAACTCGCTATCGCTATATATTATAAATTACAGCTATCTTATTCTTGTCATTTCTTTCAAACGTCAAATCACATATTAAATGGATATGCCTTTCAAGACAACTTCCTAGTTTGTCAGTGTAGCTTGCATTTATACACAGAAATACAGAGTTTTGCCATATCTATTCATGTGGTTATACTACTTACCGATGAAATAAGATTGCTTCGAGGGTAATTTTTAAACATTTTCATCTCATTCGGTACGATAAAAAAAGAATTTTATAAAAAGTAAAAAAAAAAGTATCTTCACGCCCATATCCCCGAAGGGGGAGGCAGAGGTACATGTGCACCCACGATTAGCCGAAGATACTTGGTCCCACTAATGAAATAGGTGGCAAGCCTATCGCCAACCGGGCACTTTCCAATCCCGGCTCCAAATCCAAATCCAAAAACAGCTGGATTAATTTAGATGAAATTCAGCACACAGAAAGATGATGACCTGGAATAGCGCATAAGATACTTTTCTCACGGAAAAATAAGTTGTTCCCGGGGATTCAACAAAAAGTTTTATAATGTAGCGGGCTGCAAGGTACAGACTATCAGTATACATTACATCTAAATATTTGGTCGCCTCTGTGGTCTAGTGGTCCAGCGTTGGAGTTGGCCACATGAGGTCCCGGGTTCGATTCCTGGGTCGGGCACTTTAAAAAAAAAGTGTTTTTTCAGTTTTCTGAGAAACACAAAAGTTGCCCGGGATTGGAAAGTGCCCGGTTGGCGATAGGCTTGCCACCTATCACATTTGTGGGACCAAGTATCTTCGGCTAATCGTGGGTGCACTTGTTGTACCTCTGCCTACCCCTTCGGGGATATGGGCGTGAAGATACTTTATTTTTTTTTTTTTTTTAAATTATGCATATGCTTTAAATTGAAACCCATGTTTCATTTGCAAAGTGCCCGCTTATTCAAACAAGTGATAATGAATTATTCCCACACCAAACCCGTCCAGCACATTCATTCATTAGTCATCAACGTTGCTACTTTTTAGCCACACAATAATGCCCCACATTACGTTGAGTCATTGGTTGAAGGGTGTAAATTAGTATGCATAAAGTAATTTCTTAGAATAATAAATTCTAAAACATAAAAATGAATATTTAAGGAAATTATACGCTTTGCGATGGTTGTTCTTCCTAAAAGAAAAGCCATATACCTACTTGTTTGCTATCTTGTTATAATGGCTACTGGTCGGGGCAAAAGTATTTTTGTATTGTTCATACAAAGAAAAGTATTTTTAGGTATATTTTTATTTATATATAATATGTATGTGCCGTTTTGATCGATGAAAAACAAACTAGAAAAACAATTGAAAAATGGCGGGAACTAGTTTTTTTTACTGCATCTTCAGAATGTTATTTAATGATATTAAAACCAGTCAGTTACATTCAATACAGCCAAAGAGGTTTGATTTCTAATAATAAATTCAAAATACGAAAATACTTTTGCCCCGACCTATTATAAATTATAATGCATACATTGCAGATAAAATCGTTTGAATATAAATTAAATTTTGTTCATGTTTATGCTCGATACTCGTAATTTCGTATTATGTTTACATCAAACAATAATAAGTTACAATATATTTTGCTAAAATCCATGTTCTGTTTTGTTTATTATCATTAGAAAAATAGGTTGGTGAAAAGACTTCACAAAAATTGTATTACTATCATCTAGTCGCCTCTGTGGTCTAGTGATCCGGTGCCGGAGTTGACCACATGAGGTCCCGGGTTTAATTCTCAGTCAGGTAATTAAAACAGTGTTTTTTCCAGTTTTCTGACAAAGAAAACATTATTTTTGTTTTTATTGCACTCACACCGTGCTTGGGAAACTTGAAAAACTTTAAAAACAACAAAGAAAAATGTTTTAGTGTCGACAGTACTAGCCCAGTAGCAGAGCATCCCGGCTTGAAGGAGATGGTCGCGGGTTCGAGTCTCGCGTGTCGACATTTTTCTTTGTTGTTTTAAAGAGAACGTTATCCGGGATTGTAAAAGGTTTCCGGTTGGCGATAGGCTGGCCACATCACATTGTGGGACTAAGTATCTTCGGCTAGTTGTGGGTGCACCTGTTATACCTCTGCCTACATCTTTGGTGATACGGGCGTGATAATGGTATTATCACGCCCGTATCACCAAAGATGATACCACCACCACCACCTATATTAGATACATTTGTGGCGAATTTAAAATTCCTTTGGTTTGCCTTTTTGCTTTTTTACGAAATGCCTGGTTTGTATGTTATCTATACATATAATAAAAAATTATATATTTTATCTTGTAAAACGCAAAAATTGAAAGGTCTCCTATAGACACTCGGTTGGACAGGAGTTCTTTCGCTATATTTGAGACTATGATCTTGACAAGGAAGTGTAAAGTTTAGCTGGATCGCAGCGTCATTTGTTTGATACCTTCGTACTTAACCAGAGAGCAAGATCCCCTTTCACAATTGTGTAGCAACAATTTTAGATTATTTATATAAATAAAAAGGGTCTTAAAACGAAAAATTTTTGCTGAATTCTACATCTTGCTGGGGTATAGTACCCCTGTTTTACCTTTTCCTACATCTATAACATCATCATGTATATTATTTCTAAAAGATGTTTTTCCCTGGAGTCGCTCTATCTCTTTAACTATTTCAGAAAATGACCCAGTTAAAGCTTATGTTTTCTACTTCGGGCGAAAAATATTTTTATTTTTCGCCCAAATTTTTATCTGAGCGCCATCTGTGGGTGATACATCAATCATCTTGATTTATACTTGGAAAATGCTAGATGGCGCTGTGCGAAATCTTCGTACGGGTTAGCTAGTCAATGTTAATCCGCCAAATATATATCAAGGCATCATAAACTTCTTAGATGTATATAAGAGGTAAATATCTCCTATAGACAACAAGTACGTTAACGGTGCATTGCTATCCGTGTGGCGGAATGATAATGCCAAATGCATAAGTATACAAGTATACCGGCTACCTTACTCTCCAAAATGGAATACGACAATGACAAGTATTAATGCTGTTGCGGCAGGAATAGGTAAGACGGTGGTACCAAATACCCAAGCGAGACGTTGTGGGACTCTGCCACCTGGTCAGTTGACAGTTGATCTGTTCTAAAAAATGTCTAAATTCATACGAGAATCTAAATATCGTAAGATATTACGATAAGTAACTTTGTATCTCAGTGCATTGCCAGTTTGCGCTGAAGCTACAGCAATATGATAAAACTAACTGTTGCCCGCGACTTTGTCCGCGCGGACTTTGTTTACTCCACTCCTACTGGTCGTAGCAAGATGTTACATAGCCTATAAGCTAAATAGCCTATAAAGCACCTATAAAGAATTATTCAAATCGGTTCAGCAGTTTTCGAGATTACCACGTACAACCAAACAAACAAACAAACAAACAAACTCTACAGTTTTATAATATTAGTATAGATGATAAAATTTAAATTTCATTTAGCAACTTATCTTCGTTCGTGTTTTATAATGTCTGCATTTGTTATGACTTCAAAACAATCCAGCATAACGTGACTATTACCACCATTATTCACCAACCTGTTTTTGTAATGAGAATCAACAAAAAAGATAAACAAATACCTACTGTTTTTAGCAAAATATATAGTAAATTATTATAATTTGCATATGTACAAAAAATACGAAACCACAAGCGTAAAACTTGAACAAAAATATAATTTAGTGTTATAAATAAGGTTTTGTTTTTTTGATAGTAGATTTTAGGGGCAAACGAGCAGGGGGTGCACCTGACGGTACGTGATTACCGCCACCCATGAACATCTGCAATACCGAGGGTCTTGCAGCAATAGTTACAATTTATGTATTATAATTCATATCGTAAGATAACAAACAGGTAGATGGCGTTCCTAATGGAAAGAGACAACCATCTCCTAAAATGTAAACGTTGCGTTGCTATCTTTGTGGTGGTGTCCATATCCTTTAAAGCGGATTATGACAATGACATGATTTACGCTATTGTGGCAAGTATTGGTAAATCGGTGGTACCAGAACCGGGCGAGATGTTACAGAACTCTACGGTAGTAGAGTTCTGTAACGTTTCGCCCGGTTTGGCGTTTGCGAACGTTTGGCTTTATGCTGGTCACTATCATCGTGACTATTAGGTATAATAGTCACGATGATAGTGACCAGCATAAAGCCAAACGTTCGCTTTTTCTTTGGTAGCTTTATTTCTGTCATTATTTTATAGATATTGATTTTTAAAATTTCAAAATATTTGCTTATTTTTAGGGGAAATCCATCTTTTTTGATACTAAAATGAGGCCCTTTAAAATACGATATTTTTTATTTTAAATTTTATTTTATACTACCTACCTTTGTACTAGGGATGGGCCGAAATTCATTTAACGTTCGGTTTAACCGAATTTCGGCAGCTTGAGCCGAAATATCGAACACTCGGCTCTACAAAAACAGTACCACTTGCACTATTTTGACTGAAATCTATACTAATATTATAAAGGGGAAAGATTTGTATTTTTATTTGTACCAAATAAGCTCAAAACTGCTGGACCGATTTGAAAAATTCTTTCACTATTAGAAAGATTGAATCATCCCCAAGTAACATAGACTATAATATATTTTCAAAAAAGTTGAGATCACTACTTAAATTGAAACAATGTAATTCAATATATCAAAATTTTGCCGATATGTCACTATTTCACGTGTGCTGCGAAAACTATTAACGATATATAAAATAATTTAAACAAGTCACGACGTGTCGCTCTCGAAAAAGCGCACTAAAATTAAACCGATGTTCGCCCGAAATTCGGCCGAATTTTTTATTTTCACCGAATGTTTGGTCAAAGTTCGAATTCAGTTCAAACCACATTCGGCCCATCTCTACTTTATACTTGTTTCGGATCGGATGGGGCTGTTTTTTACAAATTGTATAGAAACATACACTTAAAATACATAACCCTCCTTTTAATACTGTCGGGTAGGAACATAATAAAGAAATCCATTTACAAATTATGTTTATATCAAGAAATTTTGAGAATTACCGCAAATACACAAATTCTACTCCTTCAAATATTTAAACATTTTGGGCTAAATTCACACGGTACAGACGCAAACTGTTTTGTAAGTATTTACAATGCCAAACAAATACTTCCTAATACGAAACATAAACATCACAACTGTAGTTCTTGTGAAATTAAACTGCGGCAAGTGAATGTGTCAATAAAGTCGTCGTTTATTGCTTGATAAGTGTCTCGCCGATGTAAACAGGCAGTTGTGCATTTTATGTGTAATTAAACCAGTCGCAGACAGGCGGAGGGAACTCGACGCCCTGCCAAAAGCGAAGTGCAAGACTCCGTGTAATTCGACAGGGTAATAACTAAAAGAGAAACGAGTTGTTTTAGTAAAAAATACACATTTTTGTGATTAATTAATTAAATTGCGTACTAGGCGCAAGTTGTCGGTAACTCTACAATTACAAACTTAGTTTACGTATGATTATATACTAGCTGTTGCCCACGACTTCGTCCGCGCGGACTTCGTTTACTCCGCACATTTAGGTGATAGCGTGATAATATGTAGCCTATATGTTGACCCGACCTGTTAGTAAAATTCATTCAAAATTTGAAGTAAATCAATGCAGTACTTTTTAAGTTTACCCCGGACATACATACAGACAAACTGATAAACAGATAAACAGACAAATAGACAAAAATTCTAAAAACTATATTTTTGGCTTTGATATCGATTGTAGATCACGCCCCAAGTATTCTTTTAAAAAAATATTCAATGTACAGTTTTGACTTTCCTACGATTTTTTTATATGCATAGATATTAAACTATCTAAGTACTTTTTAAATTTTTGCCCGTGTTGGTCTCGGGCTCCTTTGAAGAATAGGCCAACTGCCCTTCTGCCAGGCAAGTCGTAAGAGGCGACCGATTGGACTTACAAGTCATTACCATCGTGCCTATTAGGTGGTAGAGTTTTGAATTGTCTCGCCCGTGTCTGGTATCACCGCCATAGCTATTCTTGTCGCAATAGCGTCAGTGCTTGTCACTGTTGTGTTCCGTTTTGGAGGGTAAGGTAGCCGGTAAACTTATGCATGTGGCATTAGACCTCGCCACTCGTCACACAAATGCTTGTCCCCGTCGGGAATCGAACCCGAGCCCCGTTGATTGTGTAGTCAGGGTCGCTAACCACTCGACCAACGGGTCACATTATATAATAGATAGGTATACGAGAAATATCTTTTCTTCAGCAATTCTTCGATGTTTATAAAATGTTTGGATAAAAACAGATGGCTTATACCATTGAATAATAACGCTACTCTAAGGCTTATACTAATACGGGGAACTTTTGACGGCCGCGTTGGTCATATAGCTAGCGCAACTGACTACGAATCGATGGAGCTCGAATTCACAATTTTGGCTACTAGGTGGTAGAGTTCTGCATTGTCTCGCCCGGGTCAGGTACCACAGCTTTACCTATTCCTGCCGCAATAGCGTCAGTGCTTGTCGCTGTCGTGTTCCGGTTTGGAGGGTAAGGTAGCCGGTAAACTTATGCAATTATAGCAACCCACCATTAACATTTTTGGTGTCTATAGGCGATGGTTGACTCTTTCCATTAGGAGACCCATCTGCTTGTTTGCTAGCTTATGATATAAAAAAAAAACAATTCCCGACGGGAACAAACATTTAGTGATGAGCAGAGATGTTTGTAATTCTGGGTTTGGGTGTTTATTATGTATGCAACATTTATATACCTATGTATTTTTGCAATGATATTGTTTGTATATAAAAATATAAAGTAGCGCGCTGAAATTGAGGCGCTCAAATAATGTCAATTGTCGTAATTTATGTTACGGTAGCGTAATTCAAACGCAACTCTAGACTGGTAACAGGGCAATGGGCCCACCTCTCGTTCCCACCACTGTAACTTCTGTAAACCAGAATCAATAGCAGCAACCTTCCTGATAACCTCTGAGTTGCGAGCTCAGGGTGCTGAACTCTAGACTGGTAGTTATCCTTTGCTATATCATTCGTACCGTATTATCTATCGCATTCATTGTTGTGAGATTAAGTCGTAGGAGAATGAAATCTAAATACCGCGCAGTATGAATATAGTCATATTTACCAGAACATCATTGTATTTCTGTGTATTAGTATCGTTGAATATCACACATAAACAAAAAAATATATATTTTCTTACATTTAAGTTAGATCAATTTGTGTAATTTATCCAGCGATATCATTATTATTTAT
Organism: Apodemia mormo; assembly: GCA_036924255.1. Classification (NCBI taxonomy): domain Eukaryota; kingdom Metazoa; phylum Arthropoda; class Insecta; order Lepidoptera; family Riodinidae; genus Apodemia; species Apodemia mormo. The sequence continues at coordinate 12,959,993 of JAUPFN010000008.1, forward strand.
TACTAGCTGACCCGGCAAACGTTGTTCTGCCTTTTTAACTACTCTTATTTTTTTTTCTAGGTATATTTTCTCACCTTTTAAACCTTCCCTGGACTTCAGCAATTGATACAAAACCAAAATTAACCAAATCGGTTCAGTTGTTCTCGAGTTTTAGCGAGACTAACGAACAGCAATTGATTTATATATATATATATATATATATATATATATATATATATATATATATATATATATATATATATATATATATTTATTTATACATGGTTATATTTTTTGAAGATATATGGTTTTATAATTATTTAAAATCAAAACACCTTGACTACGTTAAGTACCTAAAAAATTCCGAGATAATGTTTTTGTTAACTCTGTAAATATATTTTCTGTAAACATAGCACACAATACTAAATTTAAATGAAAGTATAATTAAACGAATCAAAGCTCAGAAGGTAGTCGTATAAAGATGCAAAGACGGGCGGCAGTCGACAGTCCCGAGGAGCAGTGACTTGAAGCTTTTATTTGTGTTAATTTAATTGGGAAACAAGTTGCAATGTTACGATAGAGGTGCTTTTGCCAGCCATTTTAATTAAATATAGTAATATGATTTTGTTGAATGCAGCACAATTACTCGGGAACTTTATTTTAAACATTTATTTTAGTTATTTACAGGATGGTAACATGATGGAATAATAGTTCACTATGAAACCACATTAAATGTCATCGTCTACACATATAATAAAATCTTAGGAAAGTCAAAACTGTACATTGAATATTTTTTTAAAAGAATACTTGGTGCGTGATCTACAATCGATATCAAAGCCAAAAATATAGTTTTTAGAATTTTTGTCTGTTTGTCTCTTTATCTATTTGTCTATATGTATGTCCGGGGTAAACTCAAAAAGTACTACATGAATTTACTTCAAATTTTGCATGAATATTACTTATAGGTCGGGCCAACACATAGGCTACAATATATTATCACGCTATCTCCTACAGGGTAGGAGTTGTGAGGAGTAAACGAAGTCCGCGCGGACGAAGTCGTGGGCAACAGCTAGTTTTTAAATAATTTTTCCCGTGTTAGTCATAGCTTTTTCTTAACTAGATTCTTTGACTGGCAGTTAGTAAAAAGCGAATGATAGGCTATAAGTGTCATTACCGTCGTGACTACTAGGTGGTACTAATACAACGTCACGTACGGGTTGTGGTACCACAGCTTTATCTATTCCTGCCGCAAAGCATCAATGCTAGTTATTATCGTAATTCGGTTTGGGGGGCTAGTTAGCAAATAAACTTATGCATGTGGGACTAACATATCCACGCGGATAGCGATGCACTATTAACAATTTTGGTGTCTGTAGACGATGGTTATCTCTTTGCATCAGCAGAGTCATCTATTTGTCTGCTATCTTATGATACCTGTTCGAGCTTCTGTTTGAAGAATAGAATATGCTGCATGTGTCTAGTATTAGTTCGAAAAGGGCTGATTATTGGTCAAACTTGGCAATACCATCATGACAAAATTCCATCATCGAACATCGCGTCAAAATTTAAAGTTCCATTCTCACCACCTCGATGTCAGGAATTCCACAACCGTGCGTTTTTGTCGACACTTTATGCCTCGCACTACACCTTTGTGGACACGACTTGGGGACCACCAAGAAAAGAGCCTACTCATTTTTAAGAGGCCGGCAACGCAACTGTAAGACACCTGGTATTGCAGATGTTCATGGGTGGCGGTGACCACTTACCATCAGGTGTACCCCCTGCTCTTTTGCCCCTCTACTATAAAAAAAGACTACTAGATGGTAGTCTCTATAAATTCTCATTCGGATTTGGCAAAACTGCCCTATCTATTTCCAGCATAATAGCGTCAGTATCTTAACGCCCGTATTCCCGAAGGGTAGGCAGAGGTACAACAAGTGCACCCACGATTAGCCGAAGATACTTGGTCCCACAAATGTGATAGGACCTATCGCCACCGGGCACTTTCCGATCCCGAGCAACATTGTTTTTATCAGAAAATCGAAAAAACACATTTTTCTAATTGCCCGACCCGGGAATCGAACCCGGGACCTCACGTGGTCCACGCTAACACTGGACCACTAGATCACAGAGGCGGCAACTATTCAAATAATAATAGCGTCGGTGCTTATTATTATTTGAGGGTAGCGTAGCCAGCAGACAAAGCGTGTGGCATTTCTTCTCGCCACACGATTAGCAACGTACTATGCAATGGTGATAGATTTGACTTTTTTGAAATCATTTATAATGACTTATTTTGATCTAATACGAGCTGCAGCGTGCAGCCCGCTGTATTCATTATAAAGGAATTCTGAAGAATCATCTAATTTTTCCGGGATAAAAAGTAGCCTATATGCTATTCCAGGCCATCTTCTACCTGTGTGTCAAATTTCGTTCAAATCCGTTGAGTAGTTTTAGTGTGATCGATTTACAAACATCCAAATTTCGCATTTATAACATCAAAAACATTAAAAACAGTAAAAGTAATATACTATGATTTACTATTTATGATTATTATATAGATTACATAATTATTGTTTTTGACGGGTGTTTTCTCGTGGTTCCACTAATTTGTTCCACTGATGGAACCACCAATGACACCTATTTTTCGTAGATCCTCTGATCGATAAGGGGGCAATTCACATTGAATCACGTAGTCACTTATAGAGAATTTATGAAGAGAAATTTTATTTTATAATATGGTATCAAAGAGATTAATATATAGAGAAGCTATGTGAAGTAAAATTCGTATTCCATTTCGCTAGCAGTGTAAACGAATTGTCGCTGCAGGTTGCAGCGTTAAAATAACAACAAATCGTCCAACAAAAGTCATATTAATCAGCGCTAGTAGCGTAAAATAAGTAACGAAGATAAAAAAAAAATTGCGACCAAATGTCTTAACTGCCGTGAATTTCAAATTTCGAAATTTGCCATAACGAGCTACGCTTTTATAGACTAAGTAGGTACTTAAATTACGGAACGGACATTAAGTATTTTACCTAATAAGAATTCTCATTCTTATTTTATAATTTGTTTCATGCCAAATTAAATTCGGGTCAATACAACATTTTTATTTCATATGTTTGAAACTAAACCAGTAAAATAATTTTTTAAATCAAAATATGTCACTCTTCTTTGCATTTAAGATATGATTTAATTTCAATATTAAAATAAAATTATAAAAATATTTTTAACGTTAGAGAAGTTTTCTATTTTATGAGAAAAATTTATAGTTTAAAAAAAATTTGCTAGTAGAAATGAGGGAATTTTAATTATTTTTACTAGCCAATTTTGATATTGAGTTTATATAAAAAATATTATGACTTTTAATACATATGTATTCGAATTTTGCTTTTATTTTGATTTAATTAAATTTCACAACTCTTTATGCATATTGATTGTGATTTAAATTATACATCACTAAATTTTGTCTTAGTAACTTTGAAATTCAAATTATACCAATTTTTCAATTTTATATAACATTTGCTTCTATATTTATTATTTTCTTTATTTTATTGTTATTTTCAAAATATTTAAGTATAAGTAATTTCTGTAGACAAAATTTTCTTAAGCTGACTTTATTTTTCTTTATTTTACCTTAGTGTTTTTATAACTATTGTATAACTTGTCATGTATAATTTTGTTTATAAATGACATCGATAAGTGTTTCTATGTGTATCTACGTCGAATAAAATATTATTTGAATTTGAATTAATCTCTTTGATGCCATATTATAAAATAAAATTTCTCACCATAAATTCTCTATAAGTGACTACGTGATTCAATGCGAATTGGCCCCTTATCGATCAGTGGATCTACGAAAAATAAGTGTCATTGGTGGTTACATCAGTGGAACAAATTAGTGGAACCACGAGAAAACGCCCTTTTTGACCAATGTCATTACATTTACATTTGACATTCAAAATTATTAGTGAACTTTCGATGTAGTTTGATGTATTGCAATCGTTCAGAATTTTAAATAATGTTAGGTATAAGTATGTATTTACAATATTTCTTTTTTCTAGAAAACTGTAAATAGGTACGTTTTTTATGACATTTTTACGTTCAAAAATGTATTTCATATACTATGTATTTAATTTTAAATAAAAATATCTTCTTCTCTACTCCTCTCCTCACCCCTCCTCTTCTCTCCTCTCCTCTCCTTTCCTCTCCTCTCTTCTCCTCTGCTCTGTCCTATCCTATCCTATCCTATTCTATTCTATTGATTGTCTCTTTCAAATAGGAAAGCCATTTGCTCATTTGCCTATCCTTTGGATACAAAAACATGTCAAGTTCATCTCGGGTCACGTGCAAAATAGGGTTCCGTAGTTACACATTACAAGAATAAAGACTCAGAACTGAGATTTTTTATTGTTTTTTACTATGAACATACCTTTTCAATGCCCGTACCGGAAATATACTCACCACAGGTTCTCTGCCTATAAAATCTTCTCTAAGTACATTAAATAACTTGGTCGGCTATTACTTGTAAACTTTCAAAGCCTTCTTAGTGATGATAAATTGCCTTTAAACTTTCATCATATAACACTGCTTCTGTGAGTATTTTATTAATCGATAAACAAATTTTCCCCGTGTTGGTCCCGGGCTTCTTTGTAAGATAGGCCAACTGCCGTTCTGCCAGGCAGGTCGTAAAAGGCGACCGATTGGCTACGCGAGTCACTACCATCGTGGCTACTAGGTGGTAGAGTTCTGTATTGTCTCGCCCGGGTCAGGTACCACCGCCTTACCTATTCCTAACGCAATAGATTCAGTACTTGTCGCTGTCGTGTTCCGGTTTGAGGGTAAGGTAGCCGGTAAACTTATGCATGTGGCATTAGACCTAGTCACAAGATAGCAACGCACCATTAACATCTTTGGTGTCTATAGGCGATAGTTGACTCTTTCCATCAGACCTAAATAATGATAATAAATAATAAGATGTTCATGTTCTGAAGATAGCATATAGCATTAACATTGCGAAGGACTGCAGAACCCTAATATTTTTAAATAACATGTATAGTGCATCGATATCACGTGGTGCAACAAAAGTAATAATTATTCTTACTATGGTTTCGGATGGCTCGTTACGACACCAGTAGCAGGAGTAACACGATCACACTGCGTTCGCGTCTGCGACTGTTTCCCCCTACCCGAACAACCATGTTGTTACCACAGATTAAACATGCATTTAGAAATACTCTATACTATTTTATTATACTAAGTAATGAATAAAAATAAACATTACCCACGCTACATTCATATTACGTACATGATAATATACACACAAGTATCTACACCATTTTCTTTATGTACGTTTAAAGTCAGTTGTCAAACTTAAAAGAGATATTACTGTTTAGTCTATGGTCGAATTTCTGCCACAGGCGATCGCTAGTAAATGTACAATTTGTCCGCCCCGTTGGTCGAGTGCTTAGCGACCCTGACTACACAATCGACGGGGCTCGGGTTCGATCCCCGACGGGGACAAGCATTTGTGTGATGAGCATAAATGTTTGCATTTCCGGGTTCGGGTGTTTGTTCGTTGACTAACACCCATAACACAAGCATATAACTTGCTTACTTTGGGGTTAGATCAGTAAATGTAATTTGTCCCATGAATATTTATTTGTTTATTTATTTACATTTATAGAATGTAACAATGGACAATTCAAATATCGTAATAATAATTAGATAATGTAACGTAATGTCAAATTCAAGTACATAATATAGGAAAATGTAGAAATACTCGTACACATTTTCTACTAACTAGAGGCAAGAGCTAAATCATTTCGGGTCCGCCAAATTTTCAGATGCTGTTCAGAATCGATCAATTGTTCGATTTATGAAATAAAAAAAATGAAAAAAAAAATTCATTTTTGTCCAACACTAAAACGCATGAATATAATTTCAATCACACCATATTTGAACTAAAATATTTTAGTGTCTTCAATCAAATTTAAAGTGATCGGGAAAAATGTACTTAGAACGCCAGATTACATAATAGTTACTATCATAATTATAGGTAAGTAAATGTAAAATGACACATTGCCAGCATTACAGAGTTCTTTCACAAAACTCGGTGCGTCTTATTCATGTATTTAGTTAGATATTTTTAAATGAACATTTTTATGTTATCTTGTAATAATTTCACAATAATTAGTTAAAACGCAATTTTATTCAATATTTAGTTCCTAATTATAAAATTTGGCCGGACCTTTATAGACTGAGCCCGACGCCTCTAAAATTAATTAAAAATGAAAAGAAAATAATAGTAGGATAAAATCCATTGAAAACGGAGGAAAATAAAGACCAAATAAAAGGAAAATTAAATTACGGGCTTATTGAGTTCAATATAAAAGATGGTTTACTTCTTGCTGACTGATATTTTTAAAATCTTAATTGATTTATGTTAACTTTATTGTACACCAAAAACATACATTTTCGTACAAAAGGCGAACTTAATGCCTTAAACTTAACTTAATTTAACGTTAAAGTTTTTTTTACAGAAGAAAATTTACCCCAAACGGACAAGGGGATCACCTGATGGTAAGTGATTAACGCCTCCCATAGACGACTACCAGGGGTCTTGCAGTTGGGTTGTCAGCCTTTTAAGAATGCGTAGGCTCTTTTCTAAAAGGTATTTCAATAAAATCCCCTTAAGATATGTATGAATATGTGTATGTATGTTATGTATGATACTTAAGAAAAATAACAATTTTCGTGTGTATTTTGCAATTTATATGTTTCATGATTTTTTTTTAATTTATCAATGTAACATGGAAACTTACAATTTTGGAGTAATTAAAGTGTAAATTTTAATAAATAGCTTAACAATGTACATTAAAGTGAAAAAAATAATTTTCAAATCTAAGCTTTTTCGCTGTTTTCCATTTTCTGCGAAAATGGGAGAATTTTCGACTGAAAATTATAATGCTTTTTTAATACCAATTCGAAATAAGGAGAAAAAATAATTATTTTAAATTAAAAAAATATAGTGTATTTGGGACACAAAAAAGCAATTTTTTACCCAGTTGCATGAAAAAAAACCATTATTTTTTATGTAGAAGATAAAAATAAAAAACCAACAAGTCAGTTTTTCAAACTTTTCGCATAATTTTTAAGTTATGTAAAAAAGTGTAAATGCAAAAGTTGCCGGTAACCTTGCAATTAACCTTTTTTCGATAGAACTCATAGTTTTGCCGAAAATCATGATAAACTGTTTTCCCCCCTTTAAAATCCCACTCTCCCACTTCCCGACCTCAAAACAACCGTATTTTATTTTTCCTCTTATTTTGACTTTATTTTCTTCCTTTTTCAATAGTTTTCATCGTATTATAATTTTTTTCGTTTCAGAAATTATCTACCCTAGTCTATTAAAAGTAACCATGTATACAACAAAGAAAATAAAATCTTTATTAGCACGATGTGGAATATATAATAAGCAGATTGCTTTCCTGATGAAAGTGACAACCGTAGCATGTTGAAGCTAAGATTTTTAATGGTGCGTTGCTATCCGTGTGTCTAAATCAAAACAGCGGCGGTAAGCCTCGATGCTCCTGTTGTAGGAACAGGTGAGTTAGTGCCACCAGACCCGGGCAAGATGTTGCAAGACTTTACCACCTAGTAGGAGTCACGATGGTAGCTCGTATAGTCAATCGTTCGCCTCTTACAAACTGCCTGGCAGAATGGCAGATGTTCTTTTCTTTAAACCCGAACCAACACGTGGGAATAAAATGTTTTTTTTTTAAATTTAAAATAGTGTTTTTTTTCATTAATAATGCAAAAATGCATTACTTAAATTATTTTCAAAAAAGTATCACCACGCCTGATTTACGGAGTAGGCAGAATAAGCCGAACATCTATAGACTTTTCAGTTCACCACGATTCACCGATTTGTCGAATGGCGAGATGAATGGTGATCCCCATCGATTATCGACTATTTCCAGCATTAATTGATACTGACGGTATTACGTGGTCCCACCCTCTACCACACACCCTCCAAACTCCGAGCTGCTTCTAAACTTTTGGATTTTCGGGTAAACCTCAATAACACATTTTCCCGTCCCCAGATTGAACCCGGCCTCTTATAATCTGAACCAAATAGGCTAACTCCTAGACCACGAGGCATTCATTTTATAATCTTAAAAGTTACCACACGATAGAGTCTATGTAGTAACTTTTAAAATCATAAAGTTACTTTTAAAATTATATATCTAGTTACAGAGTCATCGACATAACTAAATCCTTTCCTATGATAAAAATGATACATTTTACGAACCCGATAAATCTCATAAACATATAGATAATACAGAAAATAAAAACTCCACCACATATTTATATGGAAGTAGCGATTCCACTGTGCCAAATACACTTTATAAAAAATCATACCCGATTCACGCGCGCCCTCCATGAACGATTGCAATGAAAATCGAGTGCCTACATTTATCTCCGTTTGTGAGAGCCCAAAATATATAACTTACTTGGAACAAGCTCCGTAATATTCGAGATGGGGTAATACGCCCTACTTTGTTTCCGCATGCAAAAGCCACGCTGTTTCAGATAAACGTAAAATTATTTTGACTATTTATTATAATGTTGTGTTACTTCAGTTTACCATTAGCTGCAAGGTGAGGGAAGTGTTTTTTATATAGAAATGAACGACACACAGGGGAGAAAGGACACGCATGTTATCCGCCCCATTGGTCAAGCGGTTAGCAATCCTTATTACGCAATCGAGGGGGCTCGGGTTCGGTTCCCGATAGTGACAAACACAAGTTTTTATTTCTCGGATTGGGTGTTTAATAAATTTATTATCATTATCATAAATGTTTGTATTTCCGGGTTTGGATGTTTATTACATATAGGTATTCCATTAGTTATTGGGGGTATGAATTGACTCTCAAATATCATGGAAGCCACATGTTGAAAGTGTTTGCAAAAAAATTAACCAATTTGCTTATGCTTTGTATATGCTCTCAAAAATAACCAATTATTCTACTGTATTAATTGCGTATCAATCTTATGTGGTTTCAGCTTTAAGGTACGGTATAATCTTTTGGGGTAACTCCACACATAAAGAATCTGCATTTATTGCTCAAAAAAGATGTATTAGAAGTATATTTAAATTAACTAAATTAGAAAGCTGTAAACCAATATTTTTAAGCCATAGACTGTTAACTTTGCCATGTATTTGTATTTATGAAACTGTTATATTTGTTAAAGCCAACTTACATCTATTTCAAAAATTAAAAAGTAATCGCTGCCATGACAATTTAATAACCTTGCCACATAAGACAGCCTTATTTGGAAAAAATATATGTGGAATGGCAACAAAAATATATAATAAATTACCCAAAAAAATTAAGCAAATTGAATGCATCAACTCATTTAAAAATAAAATAAAAAATCTTTTTATAATAAGGTATACTACAATGTAAATGAATATTTAAATGATACATTCAAATGATTGTTATTCTTGTATGAAAATTATGAATTATATACCTATATTACAAATAACAGTTTATATGTATATTATTAAAAATAACTTATAACTTATTAATTATACTTAATAATTTTATGACTTCTTATGTCGATAAATAATTTGTAAAATGTTTGTGTTGTGTGTGTAACTAATCTGTGTTATTTTATTGACAAATTATAAAATTGTAAATTTAATTTAATTAATATTATTTTGACATGTATATATATATATACGTTAAAATTTTGACATCCAATTTAATATAAATTCATTATGACTGAAATTTATACAATGAATGTTATGTTGTTGCACATGTTTTATTTAATAATTTAAAAAGTAACTGTTTTTAAATAGAATTGTTAAAAAGTAATAATTAATTTGTTTAATAATTGTATTGCACGCCGTATAGGCAGAATGTAGTGCACCAATTATGTTTTATATTGTAACATCCTGATTTACCTATGTTCAAGCAATAAATAAATTATGATTATATATGTATTTCTATGTATAGTATCGTTGACTAACACCCATAACACAAGCAAATAATTTGCTTACTTTGAGGTTAGATCAATTAGTGTAACTTGTCCCGTGAATATTTATTTATTATTATTTATGTTGGTTCAATTCTTGCGCTACATTTAGACGAGCTCTTCACAGGCTTCGTGGAAAAACAGAAAATCTGCCTTTATGTCAGGCAATTCGTAAAAGGTGTAAAAGTATCTTCAAGACCTTATCCCGGAAGAGATAGGCAGAGTAATATAAGTGCACTTACGATTAGCCGCAGATACTAAGTCCCACAATGTGATAGGTGGTAAGCCTATCGCCCAACAGGCACTTTTCTAATCCCGGGCACTGTTGTTTTTATCAGAAAATTGAAAAAACACATTTTGAATTGACCGACCTGGGAATCAAACCCGAGACCCCATGTGGTCAACTCCGACACCAGACCACTAGACCACAGAGGCGATAAAGGCGCAAAAGTTGTGACTAAGGACAAACGAGTCACTGCCGTCGTAACTACTAAAAGTTCTGCAATATCCCGCCCGCGTTTGAAAATATCGCATGCTAGTCGCTACAGCGTCTGCTACGGCCTGGCCACGAGAAATTTGCGCTTGCGATTTTCTGCGCGGCGCGAATGGCCAAGGTCTGAAACAAATGTATGGGAAGTACTAAACATGCCACGCGGCGCCGCGACCGGCGGGACAAAACGGATGAATTTTGACGAGCGAATCGGGCGCGCGGTGCGAGACGCGGCGAGCGAGTGAGACAAATGTATGAATCAGCACAGAGCATGGCGGCAGCTTTAGCGTATAGGTCTAGGAACCAGAATGGTTTAGTTGTAGTTGCCGAGAAAATACTCTATGAACATTTTAACTTTAATTTTCAAATACTTACTATGCCAGTAATTTGTGAATATGGTCACCACATCATAAGTATAAACAAAGTCTAGTCTAGTCTAGAGATGCAATTTTTCTTTCTTCCCACAATGTTGAATATTCATAAGAATATAAGTAGTGTCGCCAAAAAATCAACAATTTAGTCTAGAAACGCCATAATGTCGATAGTATCGATAGTATTGAACGCTGCAAGTAAATAAACTATCAATTGCGTAAATAGTGTCAATAATAATTTGAGATAAACAAAGTATCGATTCTATCAATAGTACTGTTAGACAATATTGCATTGACTAACGATATATTCGATACTATATTCGAAACTATCGGTTTGTACAATCGATAGCATCGGTCAGTATTAGAATAAAGTTGACTATCGATAGTTTTACGATACTATCGTATCGATACTATCGATCATTGTGATTAATGCAATATTAAATAGCAATACTATAGATAGTGCCGATACTTTTGATAGTTTATTTTTTTATCATGAATATTATCCATGCTATCGATTGTACTGCTGTTTATTGATAGTATTGTACTTATTGAGGTAATGAAACCCTATCGATAATGGACTATTAAGCGACAACACTATAAATTAAAGATTTCGAGTTTCCATACTCATTTCAAAAATTTGTCTTGATAAAGTACGTAGATATTTCTCAACTTCTTGTGAAATTTAATGTCTATACTATACTCTGATTTTTATTTAAATAATGTACTACATATTCTCTTCCAAATAGTAAGTGTTGAAGTACAAAACTACTCTCCTCCAAGCAATATCGAGATAAAGTTGAAAAAGTCATCTTGCTTTCGGTCTATACTGGTCGCGGCGGAGGACGCAAGTTCCCAAGGCCTGATAATTCGGGTACGCGAATTTTCGCCTCGCCCGCTACGCCGCCGCCGCCATCGTCGATTCGTGTGGCCGGGCGGTTACTGTCACTGTCGTGTTCTGGTTTGGAGAGTAAAGCAGCCGACAAACTTGAGTGTGACTTATACCTAGCATATGAATGACAATGCAGCATTAACACTTTGATGTGTATAGACCCGTGGTATAAATGATTAAAGTGTTAAGATGGCGGTAATCTTATAGTTTAAACTGCCTTCTAGTGATTAGCCTGTTCGATTTGGTCTAAGAGGTTTTGGGTTCTATTCCAAGTATGATAAAAATTATTATCGAAGTTTTATTTGTTTTATTAGAAAATTTAAATCTGAGTATCAGAGTTTGGTGACAGATGAACGTGTAAAGGTTTCTGTTCTGGTAATCACAAGAAACTAATTATAGTAATCGGGACGTTTTTAAGTCGGTAAAATGCGGCGATTGGAATAAACTATCAAGCCAGCTGATAAACCTCCGAATAGTAGTGAAGTAAAGTCTAATGTTTGACAAAGCCTTGCCTCCCTCGTAAGGGAACTGACGTTATGACATTACTTAACATTTCTCTAAGACGATAGTCAACTATATCAGCTCGCAGTCAACGCAATGACGGTGAAGTTCAGTTTTTTTTTATATTATAAGATAGCAAACAAGCAGATGGGTCTCCTGATGGAAAGAGTCAACCATCGCCTATAGACACCAGAGATGTTAATGGTGCGTTGCTATCTTGTGGCGAGGTCTAATGCCACATGTATAAGTTTACCGGGTGTCTTACCCTCCAAACCGGAACACGACAGCGAAAAGCACTGATGCTATTACGGCAGGAATAAGTTAGGCAGTGGTACTAGACCCGGGCGAGACAATGCAGAACTCTACCACCGAAGACTGCCGCGTTTTGGCCGCGTTAGATAATATTTTTAGAGAGAAAAATCATATATGTTCGCGTCAGTGACATCAACAAGCCAATTTTTAAGGTATGGATATGTGTTGGTGCATTAACAGTGTTCGTAAAAGTGCCTATCATTGGCAAGACTATAAAAATATTCAGAGAGGTCAAACTCAATACATTTGCGTGTGTTATAAGTTATCGATGAATTTAATGATCCCTGCACCATATGACACCACAATAGAACAGAATAGATTCAATTTAAGGTTATTGTTAGCTACCAGGGCGATATAATGATGAAAAACACATTAATAAATAAAAATAAGCTGATGCCATGCTGTTGTATTATAAAAAAAACTTCAATCTCTTTTCTGGTAACCCCTTAGGATACAAGGGGATAATTATGTGTAAATACTGAAATACAAATTTATTTATTTTAGCGTAGAACATCAACCAAAGTTTTCACGTTTCTAACTTCAAAAGTAAGTTAATTTCCCTTACAAGATTTCGACACGCATGTTACTCCTTAGAGACTGAATTTACAAAAATCTTTTCTTACTCTAGCGTTACCTAAAATGTAGAGAACAACCAACATTGTTTTGAAGGGGTAAGTGATGATATCCTGCAACATTGTGTGCGTAATGATCTTTCCATTTCAGTAATCTTTTCGTGACTGTTTCGATGCAATACCCCAATAATCCTCAGGAAAGATCTAATCAAGTAACCTTTTGCAATAGCAATACCAAAAGGTTACTTGATATCTTTTTTGAGATATAAAGTAAAATACACTGTGATCCGCATGCAACAAGTACTGTTTGCTTAATATCAAATATTGACACTATTGCGTCAGAATTAGGTAAGGCTATGGTACGAAAGTCCGGGCGATACGTTATAAAAAAACTCTGCCACCCTGTGGCCATGATGGTAGTGACATCTTTTGCAAATGGCTTGGCAGAATGGCTGATGATCTATTATCTAAAGGGGGCTCGGACCAATGCGTACCAAAAAAAAAAACGGGCTGTGCGTGCGTGAATGTGAGAGCTAGAGTTTATCTGTGTATTTATACACGTCTTTATTCTGTCTCTAGTCTATGTTCGGATTAATTGTAGACTATTTTTTTCTAGCCTAGTCAAACATATTTTTCTAGTACGATCCACAAAAAAATTCAAAACAAAAGCATAGCTAGCGTAGCTAGTTCAATAATTATAAAAACTATTTATTCTATAATATAATCAAGATACATTACGCAACATAAAAATGCAAAAACTACATATAAATGGGCGGCTAAGGGTCAAGACACATTCGACGGTTTCTTTATACAGAAAATACTCAAAGAATATTCTGTACGTATCATTTCTGGACACGCGCTACGCGACATAAAGAATGTGTTCCAAGTTCCGACAGCAAAACGCGATCGCTCGTCTTCAAGCATTGACGATCTACAGTGGTGGAATTTTACATTATTTTAGAATGATTTCTTCCTTACCATCAATTTTGAAAACTATTAGGAACATTAATTTCTTAATGCTAGACATTTTTGTGATTGACAATTATGTGCCTGATGCTATTTTATACAAATAAAAATAAATAAATTGTAAACCATTTTAGAAAATTACAGACAATTTTAATATTATTTTAATAAGAAGTAAATGAATACAAAATTAATTTGCCAGACGTTTATTCTGTAAAGTTAACAACCTGATCGATTTAACGTCATAGAGTACGATAGTATTATGTTAGTTGTTAGAGAGAGATAGGGGCGAAGTTAACGGACAGAAGAGAGATAAGAGTACATCACTATTACGAACATGAATTTCTTATTGTTAGGCATTTTGTGATGGACAATTTGTGCCGCCCGAGCTGCTGGCGGCGGAGCTGCGGCAGTGCGTGCCCGCGCACTTTGCTCCGCACCCGCCTCGCGCCCTCGTTCGCCTTGATTCCGGCCAGGACCAGCTTACTCAAATTTGTCCCTATGTCGCGTGCTATACGTTGACTTAATTTAATTTCTTGGGATGTCGATATGTACGAAAATGTGAAGAAGGTAAACTTTGATCTGTTTCCTTCTCTGTTTATTTCCAGGCTTTGCGCGCCATCGACGACTGTCTTCTTCTGATTTGTTTGCCATTGTTTTCGCATCAGCCTATTTGTTTTTTTGACTAATTTTCACACCCTCTACATGATAAAACGGAAAGACGCTGAAACATTTCGTGTAACATACACACAGCATCAGGTCGGAATATGAGTTGGTGTAATAAGATATGCTTTTCCCACTTTCAATTGAAAAACCGCCCAAGAATGTGTCCTGACCCTAAGGCTGAGGAAAGTTTGACAACTTAGTAACCCAGATGCACGTTTAGTTTAATATTAGATAAGTAATTTGCGTTTATGGTTTTAACATAAAAATGATGAATTAGAAAATACATTTAGGGCGTTATCACAATATGCTTAAGTAGTTTAATTATTCATAGCTACAGATTAATGACTGTATGTTAAAAGTGATCTTAGAGAAGATTTTTTATTGTTTTTATAATCCTTTAATGTGGAACGTGCCCACGCAACCTATAAAGGGCGATTGATTTGCTAAACTTACCACTATTATTGTAATTACTACGTCGTAGAATTCTGCAGTGTCTCCACCGATTTAAATAATTTAAATTTCAAAGAAAGATTTAAGCCCTAAACTCCATTTCGCGTTTTATGATAGTCATACTAAATGTTACTAAATATTTTGATAAATATGACGTTAGCTCATTCCGATGTCTGTGTGCAATCATCCAATCTCTCAATGCTTGCCAATCTGTCATTTCATTAAAGTACTTACTGACAAGTAATTTTTGTATCCGTCTTTATCTGGTGGATTGGTGTATAATAAGAGTTTTATAATAGCGTCACACAATTTTCTAAAGAACACTATTGTGAATACAAGGATATCAAATCTCGAAAATTAAATTCTATATATGAAACATAATATATAATTATACTTTGATAATGTAGTCTTAGAGAGTTCTATTTTGGAACAACGTAATTCTTTTTTTCTTCTCTTATATAGGCGTTATATGTTTGCAAATAGTATGTCTTTATTTATTTAATAACAAGCTGTACCCTACGCACTTTGCTGCGCCACTAACTAAAATAAGTTTGAAGGATAGACATTACATTACCAATTCAGAAACCTTCGTGGGCTCATGCACAACATCTTTACCAATTATCATATATATATATATATATATATATATATATATATATATATATATATATATATATATATATATATATATATATATATATATATATATATATATATATATATATATATATATATATATATACTTATACTATATATATATCTACTTCTTAAATAAAATACTCATAATTATCATAGTTCTATATGTGTTAGCTCTACGTGCTAGAAAAACCATTTTAATTTATAGAGCTAGCATTCATAGTTTTCAAGATTGTTAGCGGTTTGCAACTGACCCTATTTTATTGCTACCCAGTGTATGAAACCAGGCTAAGCACTATGCTTAATCCCAAATCCTGATATAGTGGAAGCTTATTCGGTTTTCGGTTAGTAGCAAAATATACTTCTGAAAAAAACATAAACTATAGTAGTGTGATGTCATGATGTCTCCTCTGGGACGAACCGATTCAAAGAACGTCTTTAATAATGGTACGGAATTTTATTTTCATCACAAGTATCAATCCGATTGCGAATTTTCTCATTTCCTCGTTCAATAAGTTAAGCAAGCTTCGACGGGAGTTTGCAGTTGTCCCTCAATACGTTCATATCCAATTTTCAAGATCTTTATTGTAAAATTTGAATTCAATATCATTATATCATCTGGAAAACATTCTTTTCATGCAATAAAATTGCAACTTATTAACCTAAGTCTCATTAAAATATGCGTGTTTAAGGACTTATTCCGAGCTTGGGAAAACTTTCAAAACTTCACAAAGAATAATTTCAAGACAACAGGACAGGACTCGAACCTGCGACTTTGCCTCCGGCTGGTAAAGTGTAAGAGTGTGCTCTTACCAACCGAGCAAATGTCGACTGGTTCAACGCGGTGAAATTATTTTTTGCTTTGTAATTGTTTCCGTCGATTCGACGAAGTTTTTAGAAAGAACGAAAGAAAGAAAATATTTATTTGCAAGAATATGGGTGTTGTTAAAAATAAATTAAGTTACCGACATATTCTACCAATATATGGTGTGCAAATTTAAAGCTGATAAAATTGATCCGAAAGCAATGTATAGTTGATATTCATAATGAGGTTTACAAAAGACCACGGATTAAATGGAAACGCCTTTCTAGACAATTTATTAGTTTATCAGTGTAGCTTGCAATTACATACAGAAATACTGAGTTATACCACTTATCAATGAAATAAAATCATTTCATAGGTAATTTTTAAATCTTGTTATCTCATTCGGTACGCTGAATGAGATGACAAGGTATAAAAAATGATCATAAAAAAACAGTACAGTAAGGTTTATTTCTATTTTTTCACAATGTAATATTAACTACAGAATATGTGTACAGATGTATGAAATTTTTGACAATAATATGAGCGTTTGCTCATATGCGCGGCGACACGTTTCCTGTTTCCTTCCCAATGGCGTGTCTATTAGTTTTCATGTGATCTGTACCAAAGACCAACAAAAAAACACATTTATTAAACTTTGTTGTGTAATCATTATTTTTATAATTTCCATCATACGGTTATTATTTTTAATGTTATAATAATTAATTTGAAGTCATTTAAATAAAATGAAAAAAATATCTTCCCGTAGTATAATAGTTTATGATTATGATATACAATTAAAATAATCACTTCTGATTTCTACACTTCATACTCTCTTTGTTCAGTATGAATTCGTTAGCTAGGAACTATTCTAATATTAATAATAGTACCTACGACGAATAGCAATCGGATCAACGTCTTGAGCATAACCTATACATATAATAAAATCGTACGAAAGTCAAAACTGTACATTGAATATTTTTTTAAAAGAATACTTGAGGCGTGATCTACAATCGATATCGAAACCAAAAATATAGTTTTTAGAATTTTTGTCTGTTTGTCTGTATGTATGTTCGAGGTAAACTCAAAAAGTACTGCATGGATTTACTTCAAATTTTGCATGAATATTACTAACAGGTCGGGTCAACATATAGGCCACATATTATCACGCTATCACCTATGAGCGAGGAGCAGTGCGGAGTAAACGAAGTCCGCGCGGATGAAGTTGCGGGCAACAGCTAGTTTCCTATATAAGGTCATTTCATAATAGGTCAGCAATTCGGTACGTCTAACCAAAGATATCCAGCTAAAAACAAACGTCATTCAAGGGTTTGAAACTTTTTGATTTGTATGAAATTTTATTCGTATACGAAAAATTTATTCGTACAAATCAATAAGTTTTACACTCTTGAATGACATATGTTTTTAGCTGAATATCTTTGATTAGACCTACCTGGCTGGCTGCTGGCTTAAAAGATGCAGGCTTAAAATGTTTTCACCTATTAAGGAATGACCTTATATAATATAACAGACATAAATAAACAGGAAGTCAGGGTCCAGATTTCACTGCCACTGCTTTATGTATGATGCTTAAGAAAATTAGTTTTGTCACGTATTGTTTAATTTGGAATAAGAAATCAGTGTATTTGGATGATTTTCACATTTCTAACTAATTATGTTTCTATAAGAAGAAAACTCACACAAACCTCTATCCCCTAATTTAAAGGGTGGGGGTGATACATTAAAAATTCTGAAATATGTTTTTTATTGTTAATTTCTTTCCATCAGGGGACCCATCTGCTTGTTAGCTATTTTATGATATAAAAAATAATAATAATAAGAAGTCTCTATATCAATTTTCAGACTCCAGTATCAAAATTTGCAGGTCTCGTACAAAGTTCCATCTTCTAATTTAAGAGGCCGTGGGGTAAAAATTCCAAGTTCTAGATTTTTCGTTGGTGCTCACATACCAAATTTCAGCTTCCCAAGATTTTCGGAATTACCCTAATCATTTTGATGATCATCAATGATGATATCGAGGTTTTTTAGATATAAATAAAATCTAAATTTTATAATTTATGACACTTATAGTGTCATACAGTTTATCTTTAAAATTAAAAGATCTACTATTGGTACATCCCGAGAATTTTGTTTACTCACACTAATATTATAAATGGTAAAGTGTGTGTGTTTGTTTGTCCGCCTTTTACGGCAAAACGGAGCGACGAATTGACGTGATTTTTTAAGTAGAGATAGTTAAAGGGATGGAGCTAGGGCTAATTTTTGTCTCTTACTTTACGCGAGCGATGCCGTGAGCAAAAGTTACTCTGGTATAATCTAAACTCAAGATACGAGTGTCCAAAAAGCAATGAAACGTTTGGGGAAAAGGTATGGTGCTCTTACGTTATGTTTGACTCGTCGTCGAGTGGCATCAGAATCTAATTTAAAAAAGCATATTTGAAAATAGAGCTTACATTAATAAAAATTGTCTCTTAAATAATTTCAAATGTGTAATGAAATAATTAAGGATTTGTTGATTTTAGTAAATTAATAAAATCAGCCCTCGGTTTATAAATTAAATAAAGTCCGGGAAAACACCACGAACACTGTCTTACCGCTGTTTATATTAAGACATTCGTTTAAATTAATAAGGCTTTGTGAGGTAATATTTTTTGGGCGGGATCAGCTGAATAAGCCGTGGTAGATTATGAAGAAAGAGTATAATGATTAAAATTTCGTACGAAATGTTCACAAATATATGTACAAAACTCATTTAGGGTTACTTAATAAGTTTATGATTTATAGGAGATTTATCGTTATTAATTTTTTTATGGTTAGTAACAAAAGCCCTGTCCGAATGATAACGTGAAAAATATTATTAGATAAACATCTAAATATTTGATATATATATTGTTGCTGTTGTTGTTATATATTGATTGTTGTTCTACTTACCTAAAACTATTTAAATAAGTTATACTAAATAGTAGGGCCTAGGTTTAGAATGAACTGCCTGGGTCTATTTTCCCTGACAAATATTGTATTAAAACGTTTAAGAATAGAGTGAATAGATTTTTTTTGTGTGGGCGTGTACCAACTTTCCATCAAGGGTAATATAAACTTATTCCAACTAAACTTACAAAAAAGAATTCAGTGCAATCAAAAGTATTTGCTTAATAAAAATATTTGCTTAATTTAAAGGAAACTTTTTTTTTCTATGGGTACATAATTTGGTTTCAAAAAATAATGTTTTTATAAATGACATTTTTTGGCCTGATAACGTCTTATAAATCGATGAATGCCGGTGGCACGCACTAAAAAGTATGACTCATTGTCAAGTTCCAACGAAGCCGAGCGTGCAAGCGAGAGCGCGGAACAAGCAAGGAAAACAACACAATCTTGTTTTCTTATGACATTATCACGTAAAATTATCGTCCGTAAACCGACTCAATAGACATACAATTTTTTTAGTAATGTCAGTGATTTATTTATATGCCTCTTTAGGGTCGGACAGGATCTTTGTTATTCATCATATAACATCAAACATTTTTATGACCTGAATTAAAGTTATGGAATGAATAATATTTACATTTCTAGAGATCTTGTTTTTTTCGCAACCAACTCACGATTGATGACATTACCTAAAACGAACAAATTTACATATTATAATACATCTTTACTAATTATATACTGACTGTTTCTTTACGCTATTAGACTTAGGTCATGGCATCTCGGATTCAATTGCTAGTTCGGGTTAAGAATATTTTTGAGATTTCTTTAGAAAAAAAATCCAGAGCTCTGTTGAATGATGATGATGTTGATTGAATGTTTCTCACTCTGCTCTGTTTCATGTTTTGACATGACTCACATGTGTCATGTGAGTTAACATTCCTTTGACTCAGATAAGCAAGCACCAATCTCTAAGCTCCAAAGCTACCAGTCTCAGTTATAGCAAAGTAAAGAGGAATTTAATGAATTGTAAATATAAAAAAATAACATTAGCAAAATACGGAGATGATGATCATTGATTTATCGCCTCTGTGGTCTAGTGGTCCAGCGTTGGCGTTGACTACATGAGGTCCCGGGTTCGATTCCCGGGCCGACCCGGGACTTTAAAAAATAGTGTTTTTTCAGTTTTCTGAGAAACACAAAGTTGTCCGGGATTGGAAAGTGCCCGGTTGGCGATAGGCTTGCCACCTATCACATTTGTGGGACCAAGTATCTTCGGCTAATCGTGGGTGCACTTGTTGTGCTTCTGCCTACCCCTTCGGGGATATGGGCGTGAAGATACTTATGATCATTGAGCAGTCATTTCCTTAGCCGAGCAACCCTACAAATCTCATTATTTATTACATGAAATAATAATTGTAATATAATACATTAAAAAATGTAAATGAAAATAGACAATACCGGTGAGTTTCTTCCACGATATTTTCAGTGTCGACTGTGAGAAAGTGCTTGTAACGGGTTATTTGGATAAAACATTGTTTTTAATTTTAATTTTTTGTATGAAATCCTTTTCTAAGTATTTGTATACACCAAAGCATCGCAAGCGAGTAATTCCACAATGCGTTCAGCCATGCTTGTTAACATAGTCATAATCATCAATCATTAACATAATCAATGTAGATGAAGTCGCGAGTATAAGCTAATAAAAAAAGAAACGCTAGCTGGTGTCGGGAATATAATTATGTATCACGCAAATAAATCCATATTAATATTATAAATGGGATAGTGTATGTGTGTGTGTGTCCGTCCGTCTTTCACAATTCACGGTAAAATAGAGCGACAAATTGACGTGATTTTTAAGTGGACGTAGTTGAAGGGATGGAGAGTGACATAGACTACTTTTTGTCTCTTTCTAACACCCCACTTTCCAAAAACGGAGAGTGGAAGTTTGTGTGGAGAATTCCGCAATTTTTAAGGTAGAAAGCTAAAAATTGCTACGGAGACTATTTGTGACTAGCAAAAAAATCGTGCGTATTTTTTTTGGAAATCTGCCCCTAATATAACGCGAGTGAAGCCGCGGGCTAAAGCTATTTAAATATAAACTTCTACCTGTAGCGTGCAGCCTGCTGCATTGTAAAAGTTGTTAGCGAATCCCGCGGATCACTTAATTATCCTATGTGCTATTCCAAGTCATCATCTACCTGTGTGCCAAATTTCATTCAAATCCGTGTAGTAGCTTTTGCGTGACTGAGTAACAAACATCCATCTATCCAAACATCCAAACTTTCGTATTCATAATATTAATATGGATATAATATCTTTGTAACATAAGATTAAACCGATGAAAAACTATGCGCGGTCAATGGTCATACATTAAAACAATCTTACGATTAAACAAACCCTCGGGGTATATTGTATCCAATAAAATATAATTATCAGAATTTGGATCACTCTGTTAAAAGTTATGCGTGGTTTATACATTAAAATCAGTGAATGAACAATCAATCATCATCCCTTATTCATTGGCGTACCCAGATTCTGGGCCAGGGGAGGGAACCGTAACATTTTAAGACCCAGGTTCTGGGCCAGGATGGACACGTAACATTTTAAGACTATATTTTTATCTACAACAGTCTATAGTTAGTAGAGAGGTAACCAAATTCCAGGGGGAGGGGGGGGGGGGGCAGCTGCCCCTAATCCATTCAGTAGTTTTTGCGTGATTGGGTAACAAACATCCATCCATCTATCCAAACATTCATGTATCCAAACATCCAAACTTTCACATTTATAATATTAATATAAATTATTTTCGTTTGCATCGTGAAAAATAATTATTCCACTAATATTAACTTCTCTAATATTAGTAGGAGTGTGTTATTATTATTATTATTATCAATGCTGGAGACGCACTTGCGTCCATCGTCACGAAGTTATATGCGCGCTAAGGTACACGTAGTCTGGAATGTATGCGAAAATAGTCAATAATAGCCGGTCACATCTGCATTTATCCTGTCATTGCACGAAGCTTTAGCTCTAGCATATAACATACCTGGAATCACATACATAAGAAATTGATCCACATTTAGTAATTTCGAACGCAGTGTCGGACCCTCGTGGCTGCCTCGTAGACGCAGCACGTCTTTTTCTGGACTCACTGAAATTCAGTGCTGTGGCACAATCGCTGCAGTGAGTTGGGTTCCATTTTGGTATCACATCACTTGCGATGCGAAAGTAATAAAAGCATTTCAAGCATTCGTTTTCTGTCTTGTGTTTTTTTTTGTACGTGTATGTACTTCAATATTAGGGATAAGGATAAAATTACTATGCCAGTTTTAACTAGTTCCATTGTAGCAAAGAACTGCTATGTTATGTGCATTAAAATTTATAACAAATTTAAAGCAGCTTTGCAATCTTTATTAATTAACAAAGTTTATTATACACTACAAGATTTTTTCGTAAATTATAAAGATTAATATTAGAACCATGACCTATTATCATTTCTAAGTTCATTCCATCAAATTGTTATTGTCTTTTTTATTATTATTATTTAAATGGATGCTAAATTAGTTGCACAAAATTTGATAGATATTTTGCTACGTTTTTACTTTTCAGGCTATAGATATTTCGTAACATTTGTTTATAATTATAGAGTAGATTAAGTTTATTTTTAGATTACTAAATAATAATGTTATTTAAAAAGTTTGGAATTATTAACCATGACAGGCATATGACGATTGTATAATTATTCTAATTTATTGTTGGTTCAAATACTTAAATTTTTGTGCCGAAGTCATATTAAATTAGTAGTTTTAATTTATAATTATATTTGTTTAAAAAAAATAAAAATTGCATGCCAATTTGGTAGAATACGCGGATGTATTATAACTAATGTAAACCTATAAAACTGTACCGTATTCTGAGCAATAAATTTCATTTCATTTCATTTCATTTCCCAATTGTACTCTTCATAAATTTATTTTAAGGGAATTGCTCATATTTCTTCAATAGTATCGTAAGTTTATGTATAAGTTGATACCAAATAAATATTTGAATTTGAATTTAATTCACAAATTCAAATTGTTGTATATAAGAAATTGATACACATTAATTAATTCACAAATTCAAATTGTTCAATGTCTGTATATATTCTTTCTTTACAAAGAAGTGTACATGTCTCAAAAATTGATATTTACGATAGAATTTTCGTGACCTGAAAATATATCCATACACCTATGCGTACGATCGCCAACACAGGTAGTTAAATTCCGTTTGACATTTATCACGCGTACAATGAAAACATATGAGCTAGTACGTTAGAAACTTTAGCAATTGTATGTGAGCCCCTTATGTTTTGCCGGAGCTATTTCAACACAAAGTTCCGACTTTTACGATAATGTCAGCCATTGCCATTCAAACGCGCTAAAACTTTATCTATGTGTGTGGAAGGATGGGCGTTTGGCTTATATCTTTTGCGTAAAATTTCAAACGCTTTCAGCTATCAAAAGTCTGATAGCAAGGTCATTTGATTATTTGGCTGTTGGAGAGTTGTGATTATTATTTGAAAGCGAAAATTATTTAATTGCTTTGAAAAGGGTTAATCTATGATGAGTTCGGAGAAGCAAACAAGATCAAAGTTTTATATAGCGACTAGCTGTTAATCGCGAATTTGTTCGTATGATCCGCAAACATTACTTCCTTTTCCTCAGTCAGGTAAAAAAGTAGCCTTTGTTACTCTGTGGTATTTTAGCTTAGTTTTAGTTAAAGAATTAAAAAAAAAATTATATTCATAAAGATACATATAATTACAAAGTTTCATGTGTGGATGGTAGGATATGGAATAAAGAATTGTTATTTGATTTTAAATCTTTATACTAACGTCTTGATCTTTAATGAATATACCATTTCTATTTTACACCCCTGATGGAAAGAGACATCGTTCCCTTAGATATCAAAGATGTTCGTGGTGCGTTGCTATCCTTGTGGCGAGGTCTTAATGCACATGCATAAATTTACCGGATACCTTACATTCCGAACTGGAATACGATAGTGACAAGCACGCTGACGCTATTGCAGCATGAATAACTAAGAAGGTGGCACCAGATTCGGGCGAAACAATGCAGCACTCTACCACCTAGTAGCCACGATGAAAGTGACTCGCATAGCCTATCGTTCGTGTCTTACAAACTGCCTGACTTAAAGACAGATGGTCTATTCTTTAGAGAGAATCCGGACTAATAGGGAGGACACAAGCATGACAAGTCACTAGAATATTTGTCTGCCTGGCTGCTAATGACGTTTGTTAGATTTAAGGATTGTTGCAAACGAGACATGAAGATATTTTATAGCTTCCGTTGTCGGAATTTGATGAAATTCCATTATAATTAGTCAAGACATTCCATTATTATTACATTTATATAGAAACTAGCTGGCCCGTCTAGCTTCACCCGCGATTAGATTAACATGTCGTCGATATAGTTTTTCATACAAATTTCATCCCCTATTTCAGCCCCCCTTTGATTTTTCAAAAAAATTAGCCTTTGTTTGACCCCAGATCTTCAACTATTTCCATGCCAAATTCCATGAAAATCGGTTTAGCGGGTCGACCATGACAGTGTGACAGACAGATAGACAGACAGACAGACTTTCGTATTTATATTACTATGGAAGTATGGATATATTTGCATAAAAGATTTCGGTAGCTATATACCAAATATATTTTACAATGTCTTGAAGAATTACAAATATACGAAAATACTATAAATAAAAAAGTATCTTCACGCCTGTATCCACGAATAGGTAAGCAAAGATACAATCAGTGCATCCGCGATTAGCCGAAGATACTTAGTCCCTCGATGTGATAGGTGGCAAGCCTATCACATTGTGATATATCATATAAACCGGGCACTTATCCAATTCCGGCAATGTTGTTTTTATCAGAAAACTGAAAAACATATTGTTTTTTTGTGTGGACCTCATGTGGTCAACTCCGAAACCGGACCACTAGACCACAAAGGCTGTATAAGATACAGTAGAAGATTGAAACCTAGTATCACATTTGACTTCCAATCTCTTATATCCCTGTAACCTTGAATTAGATTTTCACCGATTTTAGATATATGTAATCAAACAAAACTCTTTTTAATCATAAAAAATCAAAAAAAAAGAAAATGCAAAGTTGTGAATATATGACAGAGTTATGGCCAAATATACAAAAAAAAAACATCCAAAAACCTTCTCTATGGAAAAGCGATTGATTTTTAACTTCCTACTACTTTTCGCCGTGTTGGTCCCGGCCTTCTTTAAAGATTATTCCAACTGCCATTCTGCCAGACAGGTCGTTATAGGCGACCGATTGGCTATCGAGTCACTACCATCGTGGCTACTAGGTGGTAGAGTTCTGCATTGTCTCGCCCGGGTCTGGTACCACCGCCTTACCTATTCCTGCCGCAATAGCGTTGGTGCTTGTCGCTGTCGTGTTCCGGTTTGGAGGGTAAGGCAGCCGATAAACTTATGCATGTAGCATTAGACCTCGCCACAAGAGAGCAACGCACCATTAACAACTTTGGTGTCTATAGGCGATGGTTGACTCTTTCCATCAGGAGACCCGTCTGCTTGTTTGCTATGTTATGATATAGAAAAAAAATAGAAGGAAGTTACTGATTTTGCCCCGGTTTTCGGAGTTTTCACCAGATTTACACTCCCACTTTCCACACAGTATTAGACCTCGCCAAAAGATAGCAACGCACCAATAACATATTTGGTATTTATAGGCGATGGTTGACTCTTTCCATCAGGAGATCCATCTGCTTGTTTGCTATTTTATGATATCAAAAAAATAAAGTACTTCTTTATTTTAAATATGGAGAAAACGGAGCACCGTTTTCCCCATAATGTTTAAAGTTGTTTAATGAAATTTACAGACGCTGATCTGTAGATATCTTTGTGTATTATTCAATCGGACTTTCCTTTCAAAAGATATCAGGCTTTGAAAAAGTCACAAAACATTGAGAGTGTAAAAACAAGAATTAAGTTCTGTGAATTATTTTTCAACCGTTTACCGTCTTATAAAATGCGAGCAGAGTTTTAAACGACAGCTGCTAGTGAGATATATACTAGCTGCATTATAATTTTTTTCGCGAATCCCGCGGGATCATCTAATATTTCCGGGATAAAAAGTAGTCTATGTGCTATTTAAGGTCATCATCTACCTGTGCACCAAATTTTAGTCGTTTTTGTGTGATTAAGTAACAAATATTCATCCATCCATTCAAACACCCAAACATTCGCGTCTATAATATTAATATAGATACTCGTATATGTTGGTGTATTATATTTTTTAAATATTATTATAAGACTAGCTGTTGCTAGTCACCTTTACCTTACTCCGCGCTGCTCCTCCCCCGTAGGTGATAGCGTGATAATATGTAGCCTATATGTTGACCCGACCTGTCAGTAATATTCATGCAAAATTTGAAGTAAATCCATGCAGTGCTTTTTGAGTTTACCTCGGACAGACAAACAGACAAAAATTCTTAAAACTATATTTTTAGCTTCGATATCGATTGTAGATCACGCCCCAAGTATTCTTTTAAAAAATATTCAATGTACAGTTTTGATTTTCCTACGATTTTAAAATATGTATAGGTAGATAGTAAAGAAACTCATAACTCTTCTAGTGTAAAATTAATATCCATGTGGTGGGATAGAAATAATCACATGCATACCTTACCTTCCAAACCAGAACACTGTGATAAACATAATCGCTATTGTGGTAGGATAGGCAAGGCGGTGGTACCAAACCCGGGGCAAGACGTTGCAGAACTCTACCAGCTAGTAGTTCACGTACTTTGGCCTGGCAGAATAGCAGATAGCTGATACAATGGCTGTCTCTTTCCAGCACGAAAGCCTTTTGCTTGTTTGCTATCTTATCTCTTTATCTCTTATTCGCGACTTTGTTCGCGTAATTCAAAATCATTACCCTCTTTGCTCACTCGCGTGAAAAGCAGCATATGTCCCGCCCTACAAACTCATCTGTCTTTTAATTAAAATTCCATCAAAATCGGTCCAGCTGTTCCAGAGATTGCATGAAAAAACAGAATGAAAAACAGAAATTTTAAAAATAGTTATTTTTGTGTTGTAGCACATGCTTGGGAAAACTTGAAAAACTTTAAAAATAACAAAGAAAAATATCGACACGCGGGACTCGAACCTGTGACCTCCCCTAAAGCCGGGGTGCTCTCCCACTGAGCTAGTGTCAATTGGCTCGCCGTGGCTCGATTATTTGAAATCACGGACAGACATTTATTTAATTTAATTTATAATTATAGATAAAATATACATCTGAGCAACTGTTGTTCAATTCATTTTACATTACATATTCTGTATAGTAAAAGAGAAGCGGGCATGATGATGATAATTGCTCCTTATAACAATTACTTTAAAAAAAGACAAGCTCGCTGAGTTTCTTCCACCGGATCTTCTCAGTGTGCGGCCGTGTTCCGATCCGGTTGCAATTCTAAAAATGACAACTCGTCAAAAGTGCCTGTGAAGGCTTATATATTTACTATCTCAATTTAAAAGAAATGAAAATTTCAAATTATTTTTCAAAAAATAAGAACTAATTGGATTGCTTTGCATCTATGACAAATCCATACTAATATTTTAAATGCGAAAGTAACTGTCTATCTGTCTTTCTTCACGCCTAAACCAGTGAACCGATTTGGTTAAATTTAGTACAAAGATAGTTTGAGATCTAAGAAAGGATGTAGAATAGTTTTTATCCCGAAAATCCCACGGGAACTATGCGGTTAAAACCCCGGGATTGTCCATAGTCTATACTATAAGCTACAGTAATAAGGAGTAAATTAGGCTACTTTTATTTTAGATTTTTTGTCACGCGGATGAAGTCGCGGGCACAGCTAGTAGGTAATAATAAGTTCTGAAGGTTGTTAAAGAGTATTCATTAGTTAGATGATCACTACTAAACTATTGATAAAATGTCTGCCTTAAAGTGTCTTTTTAAAAGCTGATACAAAATAAAGGGACTAAGCGTACAAATTAATGAAGAAATTCCTTAATCCTGAAAACAAAGCCGGCGCCGCCAGCCAGCAGCAATGTAGGTCTTCCTTGCTATCGTGTTACGCTAGGATCAGAATACACTTAACGAGTCCTTTGCCCATTAAACGCTTTAATTGGTTTGTTCTTTGCCTTTGATACATGTACTCGTAAACCATGTATTAATGATAAGCTTGTCTCGTCATCACAAGTACTTCCATGTTGACGTTGTCATCATAAAAAGAGGAATAAATAAATAAATTCATATAAAAGAGGGACAAAAATAAATGTACTTGCATTATTTTGTTTTTCCCGTTCTTGTCCGGATACCTATTTGAAGGATCATCATTATACGTATGATTTTATTTTATTATCATAATGAATCTGTTTTGCTACAGTAGGTGGCAACGACCACGGCTATCCTTAACCCTTTAACATAGTAATATCGTCATGTATTTATTTATTCTTTTATATACACAAAAATACAAAACTATACTTATTTAAAAAGAAAATATATGTACAATGGCGAACTCAGGTATACAGGTTGTTGAAAAAATCACAGCCATACAGGTTGTTGAAAAAAATCACAAGTTACAAACAGCAGGCATGGTGTACAACTGAGATTAAAAACTAACCAAAATAAATTTTAACAAAACAAACAAACAATATATTTATAAATTGATATATTCAATTGATTGATATTCAAGACAATTATCAAACGGTGGTGTATGAAATTTGGCACAGTTAATGTTTACATTGTTGAGGATTGCAGAAACCTAATATTTTTAAATAATATGTATTAGAAATACATGAAATTAATAAAAATAAAATATATATAATGTAATATATAAAAATAAATATAATGTCGGAAAGCAAAGTGAAATCCGTAATTGGCTAATGTTTAGTTTATATACTACATTGAGATATTTTTTGTGAAATATGCTGTGGATTTATGTTGATTTAAAACAAATAAATAAATAAACATTCTACACTTTCCATCGTCGGCACTTGGTGAAACTCCATTTAATGTAATACAGTTTGTAACTATAAATTGCCCTGATGATGCTTGTGTAAGCGAAACCGGTTGGTAATAAGTGATAATAGCTTTATGTGAAACAGTACAAGTGTATAAGTGATAAAATATTACATTAAAATAAACATTACACACACTATATTTATGTGACATACACGATAATATACACTCATACACTTATAACATCATCTTTATGGCTAATGTTTGTTGTTAAACTTGAAATATATTTTAATAGCTGCAGCGTGCAGCCCGCTGCATTATAAAAGTTTTTGGTGAATCCCGCGGGATGACCTTTTTTCATATCATAAGATAGCAAACAAGCAGATGGGTCTCCTGATGGAAAGAGACAACCATCGCCTATAGACACCAAAGGTGTTAATGGTGCGTTGCTATCTTGTGGCGAGGCCTAATGCCACATGCATAAGTTTACCGGCTACCTTACCCTCCAAACCGGAACATGACAGCGACAAGCACTGACGCTATTGCGGCAGGAATAGGTAAGGCGATGGTACCAGACCCGGGCGAGACAATGCAGAACTCTACCACCTAGTAGCCACGATGGTAGTGACTCGATAGCCAATCGGACGCCTTTTACCACCTGCTTGGCAGAACGGCAGTTGGCCTATTCTTCAAAGGAGGCCGGGACCAACACCGCGAAAATCTGAATTTTTCAGGTTAAAAAGGAACTTATGTGCTATTTTAGGTCATTAGCTACATATGTGCCAAATTTCATTCAAATCTATTCAGTAGTTTTTGCGTGATTGAGTAATAAACATCCATCGAAACATCCATCCATCCAAACATCCATACTTTCGCATTTATAATATTAATATAGATTGTTTAGTATATAGTCAAATTTCAGCCATGGCTTATCGCTAGTCTGTATAATTATACCAGGAAATGTAATAATGTATTTAAAACTAAGTACATGACTGATTTGAACTCGAAACATTATGCGATTGTATATATTCAGACTGGTGTCGGTACGGAAAAACGTTAGTTAGTTTAAACCTCGAACTCAATATTCTATTCCAATGCGCGTCTTATAAGTGTCCTATAATAAAAAGAAAGGAATTAAAACTCAAAAAAAATGACACTATTAAACATCAAAGTGATTGTTCATATTTAGAGGCATAATTAAAACAAATTCCCCGCGGGAGATATAAAGCACTTCTCACGCGGTATAATTAATCGTTACACTTAGGCGTTCGCTGAGTGGGGTGCCACTCAATTATTCGCAACTTGATGCGGGATCACGGTCGCTCAAGTGCCACAGCCCGCCCAGGACCGACAAATCCAACACCGCGTAGCAAAATTCCACACCGCAATTATGTGGGATACGCGACACTCAGATGGATTATGTGAAATTAAGCGCATAACACAAACTAAGTGAGCATAATTTATAGCATCATGAAACGGTGTGTTATTTTGGTATAGAACAGATAAGATACCACTGAATGGGTACTGCTTAAGCGGACGATCCTCTTAATTATTCTCTTCGTGTTCGTATTCTGCCATCCCGTCTAAATTTGTAAACTCAGTATTTAGTAACGTATAAGCTTAAATAAATAGCCATTTCTTGGCTTAATTAGCAGGGAATACCTCTCAACCGTTTTAAATACCGATTCGTGTTTTAATTTAGCGTGATATCTAAATTTGTGAGACCACTGAGAGTATTTTCATGTTTTTATTAACTGTTTAATCTAGTTTCATTTTGTTTCCCGGAGATTTCTTTTCATTTTCTTTGTACGTTAAATAGAAATCATGTTTGTAACAAACTGAACCATTTATAGACCTTATTATTCAAGGAATATTACTCACTTGGTACCTTAATACACGTATGGTACAAAATACCTAATAGCAATGGCATAAAGTTTAATTTCGTGTGTGTTTTCGTACATCTTACCCATAACATTGTGAGATTACATTGGAGTCGTTATGATGCTCGTTTAGATATGGAATATGAGGGATTGCAGATCCGCAAGACATCTTGTGGGAAGGGTTGGAATACAAGATTTTTGTATTTGTAATACAATTGTGATTATTGACAATAAATATCATTGCTGAAAGCTATTTTCCTTAATCCATATTTAGAATGCTAAATTATACAGGTAAATGTGACATTGTGTCTTTAAATTCTATCCATTCTATCTATATAGATAATAATTACACTATTTTTTATTATAGTATTCCATTCTAGAACATAGCATTTTTGATAAACAGATATAGCCTTCTATGTGATGAAATAGGTATTTACTAGCGATTACCTGGCGCTGATCGCCGAATTCAACCACAGACTAAACAATAAAATCTCTTTTAAATTTGACAAATGGCTTTTGCGTTAAAAAATAGTATATCTGTGTGTATATTATCACATATGTCACATGAATATAGTGTGTGTAACGTTTATTTATATTAATTTAATATATTATATGTATATATATATACACATATATATATATATATATATATATATATATATATATATATATATATATATGTGTGTAGATGCATGTATGTGTATGTATGTATATGTGTACGTATGTATAAATATAACCTTTTACTTTAATATATACTACACTTATGTATGTATACTATGTGTATATTAGGTATATTGTACATGTGTAAGTATATTAAGTATATTATGTATTCATATAAAATTGATAACATACTGTGAATTAATAACTAAGAAATATACCTAGAAATTCTGTTTTTTCTTCATATACTGTGTTATTTTTTGTTCAATTGTTCAAATGCCATTTGCTATTGTAACTGCATGAATCATCGCAATGCAAAGAATCATAGCGCTTATAGTCATAAGAGAAACATTCTTTTTCGTTTGAAGTGAGAATCTTACCTCGCCGTAACTCAGTTATAAACTAGCACGGGAGGTAAAGTTTTTTTACACGACACCGTCTTATTTTTAATAATATTGTTTATTTGTTACTTAAGGTTTCTTTTTAATTATAAAAACACAAGTGCTGTTTAGAAAATTGTTAAACATAAGCCAATTAGGTAGCTATAGTAATACATATTAATTATTATAGTATTAAAGTACTAAAAGATTTAAATATCTGTCGACAGTGGTGTACCACCTCGCTTTTATTAACTATTAGCCCTATAGAACGGCCGTTTTACACAATTATGCTAAAATAAATTAAATTTTCGAAGTCTAGAAGAAATCTTTAGGTAGTAACATATTTATTTATATATTAATATATCTTCAGTTAGTATTAAATAAGATCTAAATTGTGTACCATGTCTACTGTATTATTCTGACAATAAAGTTATTATTATTATTATTATTATTATTATTTCTAATGTATTTTATTTAAAAATATTAGGTTTCTGCAGTCCTCCACAATGTAAACTTTAACTGTGCCAAATTTTATACTCCACCGTTCGCGCAATTGTCTAAAAAAGGCGCCCAAATTTTTTTCTTTACGTATTAATATATAGATTAGAGAGCACATAATCATTGGTTGTATAGCCAATAATATAGATGAAAATAAAGTGTGTAGATTTTTTATCTTTTTGTTTTACCGTATATTTTTGTGTTGTTTTGTTAAACTTACTTAGAAGAAGCCTATAATCAAAAAAAGAAGCCTCCTTAATTCCATTTCAAGAAATGGATAACACGTGTCACTTCCTAAGTTTATTCGTCACTAGCAGAATTCTCTTATAATTGCCATTCGTATAATAAAGAAGAAGAATAACTATAAGAAATTTGTACCTTTATACCATAGATAAATGATTGGTCTCGCGGAAGCGCAGAGAGCGAGGTCTAAGCTCAATGACGTGTATAACACGTCATTGTCTAAGCTTTATACCTACTTAGCGTATTGACAAGGTTTTTAGCTAAACATTATCATTTGATGATAAAAATTATATTGTCAATAACTTATCTAATCAGTAGATGGTGTCGCTAATTAGCCGTTTAGTTAGTAAGTATTAGTTATTCTAGAATTCTACTGAAAAAACTGGGAATTTAGAAGAGTAGTAGACTTATGTCCACCACAATATAGGCTACTTACAATAAAAATATGTATATAGTATGTAAGTATGTATTCATATAGTATGTTTTATTATTAACTAGTGACCTGCCCGCGGTTTCACCCGCGTAGGTTATGTTCCCGTGGGAATATCAGAAAGATTTATATACCTAAACTACTACTAAACTAACTACTAATACTAAAACCTTCTTCAAGAATCAATCTATGTATTACAAAAACCGCATCAAATTAAGCTAAAAGATTAAGAGATTTAAGCGTACATAGTGACTTAGGGACAGACACAGAAAGCGACTTTGTTATAAAACAAAGTCGCTTTCTGTGTCTATGTAGCGAAGAAACAGTAAGAAAGAAATAGGTAATTCTTTGACATGAGATGATGAAATAATAGGAACTGGTACGTATATACATTCCTATATATTTTTTTTAAATTAACCTAATTCCACACAGTTTATAGACCGAGAGATGAAAACACAAAATAATAGCACAAGACATAGACACAAAAATAATGATTTATACCAGTATGGCGGTTCTTCAGGGGTCCAATTACGTAATAACAAAAATGAAAATAATAGTCATAGTGTTGGTACCGGCGGCGGCCCAACCGCGTGGCCGTTAATCGAACGTGTCGGATAAATTACGAGTGTTAATGTTAAAAATGTGTGAAATTTATTGCACAAAAACTCTTGTATTTTCCGATAGTCGATAAAAAACAAGTGGGCGGTAGCGTAACGCCATACTTCTCCGGTGCGGCTTAAAACCCACCATACCGACGCCAAAACATTAATTTAGAAAAGCACAATTCAACAATTTGTACCAAGCTCATAAATAGCTACTCGATGATGATTAGTCGTGCAAAACACGACTAATCATCATCGAGTAGCTATTTACAAACATCACCATGCCATGCTTTTCTGACGGTTCCAAACGGCCGCCATACCGCTGCAAAGAAGTAAATTATTTTTTATTTGCAAAATGATTTGTACCAGTATTTCATTTGGATTTTTGGAAAGTGTTTATTAAAATGTGGTCGATAATATATTGCCATATTTCGAGTAAGGGAAAAAAATTCTGTCATACTTGAAAAACTTATTTTATCATTACGTTTATACTTATTATAAACGTAATGATCTCTACTCTACAATACCTAAAATATTTTTTACAGCGTGGGATTATTGTATTCTGTTCGTTTTGATGCAATCGTACCTAAAAAATATGTAAGCGGTTGATCCTACGAGCCATCCCTGAAACTTTCCACTAAATTAAGGTATTTTAAGCTCAAAACAGTAAAAAATATAAGCATAGATTTTTAGTTCAAACATCTATTTTGTTAAAGATGGCAGTATATTAATTTTTGAAAACGATGATGGCATTCAACTCAATTTTTGAGATCTAAAATATGACTTAAGCTAAATAACCGATAGTCAATAAACATTTTATTTTTAATTTTCTTCATTGATAAATCCCAAACAAATTGACTGATTTTGATTAAATTAACAGTATTTGACGCAGTTTTTAAAGCAGAAAAGCTGGTAAGATTTTTAGATCAATCGGTGAATTAACTTGAAAATTATTTGAAAAAAATTAATTAAGTTTGCTAAAAACAACGTAATTTTAATATTTAAAAAGCTATAAGTTTTGAGAATTAAATTCAGTAAAGGTTCCTAGGACCCCAAAACGTGGACATCTGGTGAAAACTCGATTTTCGAAAATCGGGGTAAGTTCAGTAACTTCCTTATCTACATACGTAGTGGAAAGTTAAAAATATCCCAAATTGTAATCATGATACAGACGACTTAAGCCAAGATATAAAAAAATTTAGACGATTTGTACCAGTATGGCATTTGGACTTTTGGAAATTATATGATGCAATGAAACCATTATTACATTTGCCATACTTCTGATAGGCGGAAAAAGTGGCACCATCATTGAAAAACCTGATTTTTCTACAAGGTCTCAGGGTACAAGACATAAAGTCATTTGTTGTAGTATGGCATCAACCTAGACGTCTACAATTCGAGGAATCGTTTGAGAGGTGGAAGGAAGGAATCGTACAATATTATACAACATAATATCTGGTTATAAGACAATATTGCCGCCATGTAGGTGTTTGAAATTTTGTATTTATATTCGTTAAATCTCAAAGTTAACAGAAAAATT
This sequence comes from Apodemia mormo, assembly GCA_036924255.1. Lineage (NCBI taxonomy): Eukaryota > Metazoa > Arthropoda > Insecta > Lepidoptera > Riodinidae > Apodemia > Apodemia mormo. The sequence continues at coordinate 12,995,871 of JAUPFN010000008.1, forward strand.
AGTGCCATTCTGGTACAAAATGTTTGATATACGTATAAAATCTTACAGTTAAAAAAATTTAACCCATTATATGGTATTATAAGACTTCTATGTATGATGTTACATAGAACTGTTAAAATACGTTTTAGGGTGGTACAAATCGTTTTGCAAAAATAAAAGGTTTACTCCTTTGCGCGCGGCATGGCGGCCATTGGGAACCGTCGAAAAAGTATAGCAAGGTAATTTTCGTGAATGGCTACTCGACTAATTAGCTTGGCACAAATGGTTGAATTGGTTTTAGGGTTCCGTATATAAAAGCTAAAACGGGTCCCTATTACTAAGCCTCCACTGTCTGTCTGTCCGTCTGTCTGTCTGTCACCAGGCTGTATCTCAAAAAACCGTGATAGCTAGAAAGCTGAAATTTTCACAAATTATGTATTTCCATTGCCGTTATAACAACAAATACTAAAAATAATAAAATGAAAATATTAACTCCATACAATTAACGTGGTTTTTCGTATTTTTTGCTCAATATTAATAACGGTAACAGGTAGACGCTTGAAATTTTCATAGAATATTAAGTTGTATATTACATTTGAAAATAAATAAATAAATATAAAGTAAATATTAAAAGGGGGCTCCTATAAAACAAACGTAATTTTTAAGCAATTTTTTTACTTGATCTTAAACAGGTAGAAACTTGAATATTTTCAAAAAAAATAAGTATTTGGAAATATGTTAACTATAAAAATAAATACCTAATACATAAAATAAATATTTAAGTATACATACAACAAACTTGATTTTCTTTTATAGATGATGGTATGGAACCCGTCGTGCGCGTGTCCACCTCACACTTAGCCGGTTTTTTTTAAAATTAACTTGTTGGCGTTGGTATGGTGGGCAGTAATACATACCGGAGAAGTACGGCAATACGTTACCGTCTACTTTTATTATAGACTATCGGAAAATACAAGAAATTTTGTGGAAAAAATCGACACTCGTAATTTATCCCACACGTTCGATTAATGGCCACGCGGTTGGGCCGCCGATGCCAGTGCTATGACGGTTATTTTCCTTTTTTGTCATTACGTAATTAGACCCCTGAAGAACCGCCATACTAGTACAAATCATCTAACATTTTGTGTCATCATCTCCTAGCCTATTAGGGTTTCGTACTTCAAAAGGAAAAAGGGAACTCTTATAGAAACTGCTATTTGTCCGTCCGTCTGTATGTCTGAAATATCCTGGCAAGGCGTTGCGGAACTCTACCACATAGTAGCCACGATGGTAGTGACACGTAAACATTAGTTGTTTACGAACTGCCTGGTAGAATGGCAGATGGTCTAATCTTCAGAGAGGACTGGACCAACATGGGGAAAAAATACGTAAACAAAAATAAATAAGTGTAAAATATATATAAAAGTAATTTAAACATTTAAACAGACTTCAAATATCAACTCTACCCATATCTCAAAAAACTATTAAACTGATTTTGATATGTCGTAAGTTTAAGATAGCCGCTGCCACATAATGGGGGATTACATGTTCTTCATTACAATAGATTTTATGATTTAGTATTAACACCTTTTTTTATATTATTTGATATTTCTGGGACGATTGATTTTTAGGTCAGAATTCAAAAGCTAATTCATATTCAAATTATTTATAGAAATGTATTAATCTACGCAACACATAATTTTAAAACAAATGAAGCGATAAAAAAATGATTGAATCAAAATATTGTTTTGGAATATTTTAATATCTACGAATATATATTAATACATGAAGGGAAAAGTTTGTTTAAGAGAATTGCGCGATGTGTGGAATATGAAATTGGCACAGTTAAAGTTTACATATCGAAGGACTGCAGAGACCAAAAATTTTTAAATTAAATATATTGGAAATACATTAAATTATTGGATCCGGAATGACGCCTAGAAAAATGTGCTAAAAGCGTGTATTAGCACATAAATAGTTATAAACAATTAAAGATGAGAAAAAAATGGCATTTGGTTTTTTGCCAATTCTTAATAAACTATTAATATTTAAGAAATTTCAAAAAAAGATTCGGAAAGAAGAGAAAATAATCCTTTGATCCCGGAACTCTATCTCCATTATTTATAATTTAATTTAACGCTGAAAATGGTCTCCGCACGACATTTTTAGGTTTCGCGCGCGGCCTCAAAATCGAGTTAGACAGTTTTCAACTTATCGCGCAAACTATAAAGCCAGTTGTCAAACTTAAAAGAGATTTGACCGGCCCGGGTTCGATCCCCGACGAGGACTAGCATTTGTGATGATTATAAAATATATTCCAGTATTTATATATGTATTTCTATGTTTTAGTATCGTTGACTAACAACAATAACACAAGCAAATAATTTGCTTATTTTGGGGTTAGATCAGTAAGTGTATTTTTTCCCGTGAATATTTATTATTATTATTTAAGTTTAACAACTAGCTTATGGTGTATGGCTTTTGGTCGAATTTCGATCACAGGCGATCGCTAGTATATTTTATTCTAAGTGGATACCCGTAGACTGTTGAACACTTTTTTTTATATCATGAGATAGCAAACAAGCAGATGGGTCTCCCAATGGAAAGAGTCAACCATCGCCTATAGACACCAAAGGTGTTAATGGTCCGTTGCTATCTTGTGCCGAGGTCTAATGCTACATTCATAAGTTTACCGGCTACCTTACTCTCCAAACCGGAACAAGACAGTGACAAGCACCAACGCTATTAAGGCAGGAATAGGTAAGGCGGTGGTACCAGACCCGGGCGAGACAATGCAAAACTCTACCACCTAGTAACCACGATGTTAATGACTTGCATAGCCAATCGGTCGCCTTTTACGACATGCCTGGCAGAACGGCAGTTGGTCTATTCTTCAAAGGAGCCCGGAACCATCACGGAGAAAAGTGTGTGTGTGTGTGTACCAAACTTGACGCGCGTAGACATAATATGATAGACATTTCGACTGTTGGTATGAAGATAGAATACTGTTGATTTACACAAAGCAACAACATAAAAACAAGAACGAAGTTAGTAAAGAATAAAATGTACGGAATTGACATAAACCGCGCTTAATCATGTGTTCAATCGTTATTGTAAGAGACGATGGCGAATTAGATATCGTTTTACTACGAAGCGATGTTACTTTGTCTAAGCCTGTATAGATAACATTCACTAACTAAGTATAATAATAATAATGCTGACCGATATTGGTCACAGCGACTTGGATTTGACGCGAAGCCTGGTAAGAACGTTGGAACTTGGAAGACAGTTTTATTAACAATATCATAGAAGGAAAGATAGAAGAAAAGCAAGGTAGAGGAAGGCCAAGGATAAGCTGTATATCACGAGTGAAAGAAAAAAAATATCGTGCCGTATAGGAAGATCAAGCTGGCGGAATTGGATGGGGAAAAATGGAAAAAGTCACACAGCGAAATATATGCTGAACAAGCTCTTAAATTTGTTGATTGACTTAAATTTGCCTATCGAAAGCATTGTTGGTGTGCTCTCATATGACTGACATATCCAATTTTTCAGTGAATTTGCATCCACATTCACTGCGTGTCAGCACTCCTCCAATATAATTAGGTAATTGGATGGCCACGGGTGGTTGAGCTTTAAGAATTATTTTACATTATTATTATTATATGTATGTACTAGCTGTTGCCAGCAACTTCGTCCGCACGGACTTCGTTTACTCCGCACACCTTCTCCCCCGTAGGTGATAGCATGATAATATGTAGCCTATATGTTGACCTGACTGTTGTTTGTCCGTTTGTCCGTCTGTCCGTCCGTCTGTCCGTCCGTCCGTCCGTCCGTCCGTCCGTCCGTCCGTCCGTTTGTCCGTCCGTCCGTCCGTCCGTCCGTCCGTCCGTCCGTCTGTCTGTCTGTCTGTCTGATTGTCTGTTTGATTGTTTGTCTGTTTGTCTGTTTGTCTGTTTGTCCGTTTGTCCGTTTGTCCGTTTGTCCGTTTGTCCGTTTGCCCGTTTGTCCGTTTGTCCGTTTGTCCGTTTGCCCGTTTGTCCGTTTGTCCGTCTGTCCGTCTGTCCGTCTGTCCGTCTGTCCGTCTGTCCGTCTGTCCGTCTGTCCGTCTGTCCGTCTGTCCGTCTGTCCGTCTGTCCGTCTGTCCGTCTGTCCGTCTGTCCGTCTGTCCGTCTGTCCGTCTGTCCGTCTGTCCGTCTGTCCGTCTGTCCGTCTGTCCGTCTGTCCGTCTGTCCGTCTGTCCGTCTGTCCGTCTGTCCGTCTGTCCGTCTGTCCGTCTGTCCGTCTGTCCGTCTGTCCGTCTGTCCGTCTGTCCGTCTGTCCGTCTGTCCGTCTGTCCGTCTGTCCGTCTGTCCGTCTGTCCGTCTGTCCGTCTGTCCGTCTGTCCGTCTGTCCGTCTGTCCGTCTGTCCGTCTGTCCGTCTGTCCGTCTGTCCGTCTGTCCGTCTGTCCGTCTGTCCGTCTGTCCGTCTGTCCGTCTGTCCGTCTGTCCGTCTGTCCGTCTGTCCGTCTGTCCGTCTGTCCGTCTGTCCGTCTGTCCGTCTGTCCGTCTGTCCGTCTGCCCGTCTGTCCGTCTGTCCGTCTGTCCGTCTGTCCGTCTGCCCGTCTGTCCGTCTGTCCGTCTGTCCGTCTGTCCGTCTGTCCGTCTGTCCGTCTGTCCGTCTGTCCGTCTGTCCGTCTGTCCGTCTGTCCGTCTGTCCGTCTGTATGTTTGTCTGTTTGTCCGTCTGTATGTTTGTCTGTTTGTCTGTTTGTCTGTTTGTCTGTTTGTCTGTTTGTCTGTTTGTCTGTTTGTCTGTTTGTCTGTTTGTCTGTTTGTCTGTTTGTCTGTTTGTCTGTTTGTCTGTTTGTCTGTTTGTCTGTTTGTCTGTTTGTCTGTTTGTCTGTTTGTCTGTTTGTCTGTTTGTCTGTTTGTCTGTTTGTCTGTTTGTCTGTTTGTCTGTTTGTCTGTTTGTCTGTTTGTCTGTTTGTCTGTTTGTCTGTTTGTCTGTTTGTCTGTTTGTCTGTTTGTCTGTTTGTCTGTTTGTCTGTTTGTCTGTTTGTCTGTTTGTCTGTTTGTCTGTTTGTCTGTTTGTCTGTTTGTCTGTTTGTCTGTTTGTCTGTTTGTCTGTTTGTCTGTTTGTCTGTTTGTCTGTTTGTCTGTTTGTCTGTTTGTCTGTTTGTCTGTTTGTCTGTTTGTCTGTTTGTCTGTTTGTCTGTTTGTCTGTTTGTCTGTTTGTCTGTTTGTCTGTTTGTCTGTTTGTCTGTTTGTCTGTTTGTCTGTTTGTCTGTTTGTCTGTTTGTCTGTTTGTCTGTTTGTCTGTTTGTCTGTTTGTCTGTTTGTCTGTTTGTCTGTTTGTCTGTTTGTCTGTTTGTCTGTTTGTCTGTTTGTCTGTTTGTCTGTTTGTCTGTTTGTCTGTTTGTCTGTTTGTCTGTTTGTCTGTTTGTCTGTTTGTCTGTTTGTCTGTTTGTCTGTTTGTCTGTTTGTCTGTTTGTCTGTTTGTCTGTTTGTCTGTTTGTCTGTTTGTCTGTTTGTCTGTTTGTCTGTTTGTCTGTTTGTCTGTTTGTCTGTTTGTCTGTTTGTCTGTTTGTCTGTTTGTCTGTTTGTCTGTTTGTCTGTTTGTCTGTTTGTCTGTTTGTCTGTTTGTCTGTTTGTCTGTTTGTCTGTTTGTCTGTTTGTCTGTTTGTCTGTATGTACATCCCGGGTAAACTCAAAAGTACTGCATGGATTTACTTCACATTTTGTATGAATATTACTAATAGGTCGGGTCAACATATAAGGCTACATATTATGACGCTATCACCTACGGGGGAGGGGCTGTGGGGAGTAAACGAACTGCGCGCGGATGAAGTCGCTGGCAACAGCTAGTTTTAAAATAAAAAAGAAGTCACCATATAATTTTTGTTACGACTTAACAATATTAAAAGTATTACGGCGATGGGTGTATCGTTACAAAAATAGGGCGTTTAAGTGAATCTAATTAAATTTCTATTATTTGCTGCCTTATATGTCCTATATCTACGTTTATCAATGAATCAGTTGGTCTCCCGCGAAGCAAATATTATATTAATTTAAAAAAAAAAGTTAATAAAACAAGATGATATTAGAAAAGTTAGAAAAGTTTGTTGGTATTTATACATAAGTAATAATGTCACGAAGCTATGCAGAGCTTTCTTTGATCTTTATTATTTAATAAAGTTAGTTCATTTCAGCACAGTAATGAATATTAATGTGCTTGCTTAAAACATAAAATAAAGTTTATCTGGGCAACGGAAATGCGTCCCTGTTCTACTGTTACCTTAACCAAAGGGATAATTTCGTAAAGAATTGCTCGAATTTGATGATTTATTTAATGGCGCGAAACTTTGTGAAGGCTTTTTTATCAGCATCCATTTATATAACAATAAAAAGTGTTAGTCGTCTCTGTGGTCTGCTTCAGTGTAGACGCGAAAGGTACCGGGTTCGAATATTGAGTCGAGCAAATTTACTAAATTAGTTTTTCTGAAAAAAAAAAACTTGCCCGAGTCTGGATTTGGGTTAGAGCCATTTGATAACTTGGCCACTTACCACATTATGTGACTTAATACTGCGGTTTTTGCGACTAATCAAGTCAAAACTAAAAAACCAATCGTTGCAACTTTGTGATTTTTATGTTTATTTTATTTAATTAATGTTTTTTTTATTTTTCCCCGTGCTGGTCCGGCCCATCTGTCATTCTGTCAGGCAGTTCATATAAGGCGAACGATTAGAAACAAAATGAATAGAAACGACCCACTAACATTTGTGTCTAACGGCGATGATTGGCTCTTTATATCAGGAGGAACGTCTGATTATTTATTATGTAATGATGTATTGATAATATGAGAAAAGAAGTCAGGGTCGATATTTATTGACCTTTACTACGCAATCGATGGGCTTTAGTTCAAGGCAAGCTTTTATGTGTTAAGCATTTTAGGGTGTTTATTAAATATATTATTCGTTTGTTAATTCTATGTATTAATATCAATTACTAGCACACGTTGTACAACTAATTGACTTACTTTAGTGTTAGATCAAATAGTTTAAGTTTTCCAGTGAATTTTCATTTATTACTAGCTGACTCGGCAAACGTTGTTCTACCTTTTTAACTACTCTCTTTTTTTATATTTTGTCACTTTTTAAACCTTCACTGGACTTCAACAATTAATTCAAAACCAAAGTTAGCCAAATCGGTTCAGCCGTTCTCGAGTTTTATCGAGACTAACGAACAGCAATTGATTTTAATATATATAGATTATCTAGTTTTTTATGTTATCCTCTCCCTATCTGCCAGCTGTAAACGAAGGCCAAAAATGTCGGGCTCGTGTTCAATTTTTTTAATATTTGCACACCATATAATGGTAGAATATGTTGGTAACTTAATTTATTTTTAACAACTTGTAACACCCATATTCTTGCAAATAAATATTTTCTTTCTTTCTTACTTTCAAATCCCAATAAGGACAAACGTCGTTGCGATGGGGACAGATGTTTGCCTTTCTGAGTTTTTGTGTTTATTTGTATTTAATAATTCAGTAATTCTACAAGTATTTCCATGTACTAGCTATTACCCTCCTGCCTGAATTCCACATTAGATAAAACAATTAAATATTTTCTAAGTTTAGCAACAGGCTTTAACTATAATCAAAATAGTATACAGTGAGTAATGGTCTACTGAAAAATTAAGAAACCATGTCATTTTTATTTTTTAGTCATGATAGCAGTTTCTTTTTTTGTGGGAAATGTTCTTTAAGATTATTTTTTTATTTTCATGTCACGCAATATAAAGGATACAATGCGCGCACTCGTCGAGTCCGCGGTATTTTTAAACTAGCCGTTTATTTTGCGAGGCATGTTGCGTATTATGTGTATTTCCTTAATTTTTTTTTTAATAAGTACTGTAGAGTATCAGAATAAATTAAATTATATAGTAATTATATAAAAAAAAACGGTAAGAGAATCAACAAAAAAAATCAAAAATTTCCCACATAAATTTTCAACGGTTTCCATCTCAGAATCCTGGTCTAAATCCATGTTTTCGATTTACGGTAAACCGTCCCTTACACGCTGTGTATGAGTGTGATATTTATTTTTATTAAATTAATATTCTCTTATCTAATACCTTTAAACGAGCAATTCTTGTATATATATAATTGGAATCTCGGAATCGGCTCCAACGATTTTCATGAAAGTCACAAATTAGGGGTTTTTCGGGTCAAGGAATCGATTTATCAATTCAATCGGTTGCAGGTCCAAGAAAAGCTCGGTTCCCAAGATATGGGTATGAGAAAATCCGAGCAAAGCTCGGCCAACCAGGCACAGAAAAAAATATATATTCTATAGGAATCAATTTATGAAGGTTCAAGGTCCAAGTTCGTTTCCAAAAATATGTGAAAAACCGAGCAAAGCTCGGTCAACCAGATATAATATATAACTTCAATAAAAAATCTCGCGAAAGGTGAATAAACATTATAGTCTGGTCAACAAGTGCTTTTTTGGTCAACTTTTTTCAGCAGTCTCCGAAAATTATGATTGAGGTGTCATTCGATTCGGAATGGCATCGGAAGTTGACCAAAAAAGCACTTGTTGACCAGACTATTAAACGTCATTTGTTGTGAGTTCTATGTCTATATACTTACTACTAATTAGGTGGTACAGTTCTGCTGCAACTCTTTGTAACCTTATCGCCGTGTTGGTCCCGGCCTCCTTTGAAGAATAGGCCAACTGCCGTTCTGCCAGGCAGGTCGTAAAAGGCGACCAATTGGCTATCGAGTCACTACCATCGTGGCTACTAGGTGGTAGAGTTCTGCATTGTCTCGCCCGGGTCTTGCTTCTAGCGTCAGTGCTTGTTGCTGTCGTGTTCCGATTTGGAGGGTAAGGTAGCCGGTAAACTTATGCATATGGCATTATACCTCGCTACAAGATAGCAACGCACCATTAACATCTTTGGTGTCTATAGGCGATGGTTGACTCTTTCCATCAGGAGACCCATCTGCTTGTTTGCTATCTTATGACATAAAAAAAAAATCTCAGCTACGTCAATATCAACTCAACTAAGAATTATACTAACTGTGGGCTACCTTAACCTCTAAACCTAAACCCGACAGCGACAAACACCAACGCAAGAATAGTTAAAGCAAATTTACCAAAACCCAGGCGAGATATTGCAGAACACCACCACCTAGTTAATAGTCTACACAGATTTGGTTTACTCTGCCTATCCCGCAAAGGAACCGGCGTGGTGCTAGGTATACCTTTTCCTTTTTACTATGTAAAAATTACTATGGCAGTGACTTTAAAGCATTTACACTTTACACGTTATTTTATAAATCATAATTGGACGTAGTTAAACGAAAAGGATCCAATCCGCAACATGGTCAAAAATGAGTTATGTGCTCGAAAATGATGCTAAACATCAATACAATTGGCCAGTAAAAACACCTAAGCAAAAATAGTTCTCTATTACTTTATTCAACGTCAGAACTAGTCTCAATGTATGGCAATATAAAAAATTAAAAAATATCCAAAACTTCAATATTTCTAAACTGATTTTGTGTGGATTGGATCCTTTTCGTGTAACTACGTCCAATTATAAGCCGAATAAGTATAGTAGTGGTACCAAAACACAGACGAGATTTCGCAGACCTTTCGTAGTCGTCATGATAATATCATATTTGGCCAATCGTTCGCCTTTTACTTACTGCCTGATAAAAAGGCATAGAGTCAATTATTCTTCAAAAGAGGTCCGGAGCAATATGGGTAACTGGCGTGAAAATAGTTTTTGAATTTACATTAACGTTATGTAACGTTACGTAACGTTACGTTACGTTACGTTACGTTATGTAACGTTATTTGTTGGTTTATTTTGCAATGCAGTATTTCTAATTTGAACAAGTGGCTAGATTTCCTCTGGGGAATATCGTGGATGGAACTGTCATTAACATTCATTATTCGTGACTATAAACACATAGAGTTTTAATGTTAATTAATTCCTGAAGCCATAATTACACATTTCGAAATTAATTCACGGAATACGTACAATTGTTTATTAAAATAATTGAAATCATGATTCTTGATATTTCCAATTCAAAGAAATACCATCGAAAAAAATATGTTTAGTTCAATATGGAAAAACACAAACACAGTTCTCTTAGCGGTTGTAATTATTCCAGGGGCCGATTGTGTAGTTAGGGGTTAAGACTCTTACACATTAAACCGCGCTGTGGCGCGACAGAACGTTGTATCGTATTTATTTGTATAAGAACCCTAAGCACTTCGACGCGATTAACGTTTTAAGTTGATATTTTTGTATATATTCATACATATATATCTTCACGCCAGATCCCTTACAGGGTAGGCAGAGAGAACCGAGTGCTTATACATCACGATCCTTGCAGGCTTGTCTCGCTTCCTCCACATTCATCACTCTCTTCATACACACACGCCGGTTGCGAAGACTCTTGACACCACCTTCGGACAGTACTCAATCAATCTGATCATGGTATGTCAACCTTTCATCTACCATTCTGTATACATGTCCGAACCGATGGAGCATGCCCTTTCTCATCTTTACACCGATACTTTCTTTCAAGTCATATATGTATATATATATATATATATATATATATATATATATATATATATATATATATATATATATATATATATATATATATATATATATATATATATATATATATATATATATATATTCTTCAAAGGAGACGGTTGACCCTACTGGCCATCCCTGAAACTTTCCACTAAATTAGGGTATTGTAAGCCCAAAAGAGTAAAAAATGTAAGCATAGATTTTTCAGTTCAAACATCTATTTTGTTAAAAAAGGCAGTCTATTAATTTCTGAAAACCTGTACATTTTGGAAACGATAATGGCATTCAACTTAATTTTTGAGATCTAAAATATTGCTTTAGCTAAATTATCGACAGGTTGAAAAATTTCAATGCGATGCCAGAAAACTTTTTATTTTTAATTTTTTTCATTGATAAATCCCAAACAAATTGACCGATTTTGATTAAATTAGCGGTAAGTATTTGACGCAGATTTTAAAGGAGAAAAGCTGGTAAGATTTTTAAGTCAATCGGTGAATTAACTTGAAAGTTGTAAAAAAAATAAGTAAGTTTGCTAAAAACAACGTAATTTTAATATTTGAAAAGCTATGAGTTTTGAGAATTAGAATCGATTTTGATTTCTGAAACGGCATTTGGTGTATTTTTTTTTATTACTAAAATATCGTAGAATACCAGAAAATGATTGGTTGAAAAATTTCGAAGCTAAGTCGAGAAAACACTTTTTTCAAAATATTTTGTCACCGATTGCTCCCAAACGGATAAACCTATTTTGATGAAATTTATGTATTAGACGTAGTTTTTTGAGGAATAGAGCTGATTAGTTTTCGTACTCAATCTGTACATAAATCTGGAACTTATAGTAAAAAATTCTGTTTCACCAAATTTTTTTGCTGTTTTTTCAAAAATTCTCAAAATCTCCTGGGCCGACTTAGTTCAAATTTTCAGGAAGTCTAAGTTGAGCGAAATCCAATCGATTGCCATCAACTGCGTTTCGATTGGTTCAGCCGTTCAAAAGTTATGAGATGTTTATATACACACATACACACACATACGTCATCGTAAAAATAGTCGGAAAAGGTTCCTAAGACCTCAAAACGTGGACATCTGGTGAAAACTCGATTTTCGAAAATCGGGGTAAAATCAGTAACTTCCTTATCTACATGTAGTGGGAAGTTAAAAAATCATGCAATAAATAGAATAAATAACCAAAGACTTAAAAAAAGACCCCAGCGATATAGGCGGCTCTTGCCTAATATTATTACTAAGTACTTAAAATTTTGTGAGTGGAGCGCTGTTTGCTTCTTTTTAGGGTGCTTCGGTTACAAAGTGAAACATGTGTTGAGTCCGTACACTGTGTGTTTTTGTTTGTGCTGCTGACTTAATGGGGAATGTGATGGACAAAGGAGTATTAAAATGCCACCAGGCTTTTTATTAATCAGATCTTTGGTGAGCTTTTTTGCACAATTTTATGTTTTTATGTCAGGAGCATTGCAAAAGTTATATATGTACTTATTTGAGTTTTTTGATATTCGCAAATTAAATTTTCTTAACTTTTTACCTTTACCGTCATCGCGTTTCTTCTTTTAAGATGCCAATAATGCGTTCCTACTCACTTATATCACTTACAACATTACAACCCAATTTGGAACACTTACGAAGCGAAACGTGTGTCAAGGACGTATACTGAGTGATTTGTTTGTGCTGCTGACATGGTGGGAAATATGATGAATATAGCAGTATACCACTAGGTTTTTCTTTATTTCCAGACCTTCGGCTAGCTTTTCTTTTGAATTTTTTAAAGTGCTTTTTTGTTTTAGTAACATTCCAAAAGTCATATATTTGAGTTTATAGATATTTTCGAATTAAATTTCTTTAACTTTTTTCGATCATAATTTCTTCTTTTAAAATGTTAATAATGCGTTGCTATTCACTTATATTACTGGCTACTTTACAGCCCAATTCCGAACATTTAGTTTATGGTTGTAGAAAACGCTACTATCTCATGATGATTGTATGATGTATTGTACCATGTATGATGGTACAGAATTCGCTAAGAAATCTAAATACATACGTACATTAAACAAAACATAACCATTTCTTCTAGGACAGTCGGTAATTTTGTTTTAAATAAATATTGCTGCATAAATTACACAAATTGATCCGTTGGGGTAAGATCAATTTGTGTAATAAACTGGTGAAAAAATTCGAATTCGTTTAATAAAATAATAAAAAGTTGCAGAATAATCTGTTGGCTTTGGAAAGCAGATTGTTTGCTTGTGATATGAGTGTTACATATAAGTATACAACAATACAATTAAATACAATATTTGAAAAATAATGTAGCGGTTCAAGTAATCTACAAATGCTACAAGAAAAAAATAACAAAAAATAGGAAATAATGAAATTCAAAAAATAAAATCCGAAATCTCGATATCATTATCTTGTACATGCTACATACAAATTTCAACGCTTCTCTAATGATAACTTTTTCAAATTGAAGAAACTCCTCCAAATCATATTAAGAATAAATAAATAAATATCACTGGACAAATTACACAAATTGATCTAACCCCAAAGTAAGCAAATTATATGAATAAGAACAAAAAGAATGCTTATACCGAGATGTGATGAACTTTTTATATTGTATCTGCACTCTTCAGGCATACTAGTGGGTCACCTGATCAAAAGAACTCGCAACTGCCTGGATATTTACAACAAAAAAGTTTGTTGCCAATATGATACAAGCTTCAAAAAATTAGTTTGAAAGCCTTATAAAATTTCCAATATCAAAGCTACTCGGAAAAAACGTGTTCGGTAATTTTTTCAGTAATTTGACTTTTCTTATAAAGAAGGTACAAAAAAATCGAATTCAGAACAAGTTATCAAGCACAATTTAATTAAAATTATAGGTAATAAGAATTTACTTGAAGTTGAAATTTGTCCCTAGCTCATCCTGGAAAGTTATCTATTACGCAGAAGGAATACCAAAATATTAATTTCTTAAGCTTATTTGTACTCTCATATTTTAAAGTTTAATTTTATTTTATTTTGTTGTAAATAAAGTAAAAAATTAAATATAAATTGAATATTGAATATTAAGAGCTAAGCTCTAAGCTATACTACATCTAATGGGTTTTGTTGCATGTGCAGACAACCGAGCCAGTGGGCCACCTGATGAAATGCAGTCAACACTGCCAATGAACATTAATCGATGGATTGTAATCTATATTAATAATTTCGTCAAGGGTTACGGTAGACTCAATCGAAACCTTACCTAAATTATAAAGTGTAAAAAAAATATTTTGAGTTGACAACATAATATATTCGCAAAATTCGGCTTGTCGAGTATTTTGTTAAAATAGTTATTAAAAATTCTAACTGTGCTGACAGACAAATCGGCTATATTTCTTTAAAGGTTACAAATATGTGGTGTAAATGGGCATTTATTAAAGTATCGTAGAATGGAGCCCAGATTATCGTAAAATTTATTTCTCTTCGTTCATAAAAGAATAGAAATTAAAAAATAGCAACACAAAAGTGTTTTCTTTATTAAACCAACGTAATAGTTGAAAGAAGACGTCACTACAGTGTTGCTACGAGTTCAATGTCTACTATTTGAGTTAGTATATAAGACTGCGTATTATGAGACTTCCGAGCGAAGCCGGGTTTTCATCTAGTACAAAAAAAAATTAATATGCGTGTCGGGCCACGCACAATGTAGTGTTCCGAAGTAGTCTATCATAATACTGGAAACTAAGAAGAGGGCTTTAATTGTTTCATATTATGAACATTTAACGACAATGACGGCTTACCGCCTGTACAGACTTCTCCACGAACATCTTATAAGGTGGTTGTCTATTACTCAAAAACATGTAAAGGCTTTTAAGCCGTGATAGTTTTTCTTTTAATTTCATTATATTTCCTACTATCGTGAATTTGTTCCCACCCCCAAAATTAATAATAACAATTTAGCACTTTAAAACTTAATGTTTCACAAACGAGTCCCTTAATCAAAAAATTGTTTTTATAATCCTACAATATTTTTAAAAGCCTATCCCACGATATCCCGCAATGTGTATGTGTATCGGTACACGAGAAAAATATAACATATCCAATTTACATGTAGAGGAGCTACCCTATATTTATCAAGATATAAAAAATATTTTTCAAGATTTCATATTACCACTTTGTTGCCGTGACTAATATGTATATTCGTGCCAAATTACAGCTTTCTAGTACTAAGGATCTCTGAGCTAGACTGCAGAAGGACAGACGAATGGATATAGTGAAACTCTCAGGGTTCCTAGTTTACTTCGGAACCCTAAAAATGGTTGCTAATGGCTGCTGAATTTTTTGATTTTTTTTTTGTGAATGATGGTCAATCTGTTTTGCTAGTTTGTCAAAATTTATTTTTGGTAAAATTTTGACAAACTTTCGTAAAATTTTTAAGAGTAACTTTCAACACTAATATCGCCTGTTCTTAGTAAAACTCCATGTAAACGTGTATTATTGTCATTTTATAACGAACACATTGTAATGTTACTAATTTTGACCCTTTAATATTTTAAAAAACATTTCAGGCAACCATTTTGCTGTTAAGCATCATTATATATTTGTTTATTGTTCGTGAGATTTTGAATCTCTGCGAAGTTAATTCCCCAGAGCTCATAGACACAATTAGAGATAAAATATTCTGCTATCCGCGAGTACCCCAGTGATTCACGGAGAATGCAAGCAAGGCTATAAACAAAGCCTAATCTCGTTCCGCGCTCCGTTACGTTTGCTGAACAAACTACCAACGTTTGCACAGACAATAGCTAAGTACAATAATTGCTCGTGGAGTAACTAGAGAGCCGCGGCTTGTTGCCGCATCCCGCTAAGCCTACGTGTGACTAATGTTTGGATATGTTAATGATATGTTAATGACGGCACACGAACGGTAACTAGATCATCCGCCCCCGTTTACATCCGATCGGTCATCGGTGCAGTGCACTGTTAAGTAGTGTATTTACTGAAGCTTTCTGAACAAATACTAAGTTGAAACAGTAAGGAATGTCGCTAGACTCAATAAGTAGTCAGTTTTAGGTCGTTGCGTGAATAAAGTTTTTTGTAAGCTCCATGGGAACAACGTACTTTATGGGATAAAAAGGATAGCAATTTAATGAGTCTGGTTTTCTGTATATTAAGGAGGTAATATTTTCATAGATATACTAAACGAATACTTCATTTAAATTGGTCTTCTAAGGGAAAGATAACTATCGTCTAAAGACACCAAAAATGTTGTGCGTTTTCATCTATGTGGTGGGAATATAATATGGATAATGTCACATGCATAAAGTTATCAGTTACCTTACCCTCTTTTTTAACCCTTATGAACATAATGACGTTAAACTGTAATACTAAGAATAATGATATTATTACGACAGAAAAAGGGTGGTATTTAAACGCTTTTGATTAATAGCAGGATTTTACTACTTACATGTCACCTTGGTTATGGCCTAAAAGTACTTCAAAAGGAGTCTGATCCGATATGAGTAAATAATAAAAAATATCACAACTTAGAAATGAAGTAATCATTTTAGTTCTTCCTTTATAAATGATCTCATAAAGCAAATAGCAGGCATATATGCCGAGCTGATAACCTATTCATTGCAATAAAATACCGGCACTTCCAACATAAAACACCGCGCAGCGTACAAAGCAATTGAAATAATACCTACTTCCATTTTGGTACATGTATCGTGTATGATACACTACTGCTTTGTATCGGTTTCTTAAGATTTTATAGCATTTGGCTCATTGTCTTGAATACAGACAATGTTTTGATTATGGGCAGAATTGTTACTGAAATTTGATTGGCCTGTCATCTTTTATTAATGTCACATGTAATTACACATCAAGGATTGGTTGGCTGGAATTTTCTTACGAGTTGAGAAGTGTAAAACAAACTTGAAAAGTAGTAGTATTATTTTAAAATGTTTTTTATGTGAGTGCTGAGTGACTTTTCAATAGTGCATGTTTAAATTGACCATATTGTTATTATCTTAAAATAGGACTTTAATTGATCTAAACTACGCAAGCTTTAAATGAAAGCAGTGCTGACTGTAGGATTTACGAGTATTTATTTCTATAAGGAGAACCAAAATTGAATATCAATGTTAAGTTAGATCTACCAAAAGTTTTTGTAATTTTTATAGAAATTTGCGACGACATACGAGCAGTGGGCCACCTGATGGAGGGGCAGTCACCACCGCCCATGGACATCAGTAACAAAAGAAGTTAGCCGCCAATATGATGCTGACATCTGAAGAAACTATTATACCTCCTCTTAAAAATACCCATGTCAAAGCTCCTTGTAAAACAACGTGTAAGAGAGATTGTTCCAGAATTTTACTGTTCGGTCTAGGAACGTGCGTGAAAAGTGAACAGTGGTAGATGACTAGGCTTCAAAGTGGTGTGCATGAAATCTTTCATACCAGCGTGTAGTATAAAGGTGGAAAGTAGATGCAGATACTAATTGAAAAAGTTTATCAGAACACTTCCAATTCTATAATCGGTAGAATACGCATAAAGAACCAATGTTTCTGCGAAGACTAAGGCACTCTAAGCCATTGGTGAGTACGGGATTGTCAATTAGTCGAATAGCTCTTCGCTGTATTCTGTCAAATTAGAGGGCTTTATATTGAGGGGCTTACACTGAGCTATGTGAGCAATATTCCATATGTCGAACTTGTGCCTTATAAAATTGTAAGATTTGTCTTAGACCAGAATATTGCATTACGCTATTGAGCACTCCCAATTTTTTCGAGACTAGTTTAACCTCACCCTCCAAATAACCCCTGAATTGAACCTGTTCGAAATTTTAACACCTAGTATAAAGATTTCTGATGAGATGTTAAGGGGTGTACTCTGAAATACAGGAGCTATAACAAGTGGGTCCGTTTTGGCAGTTATCGCATAGAACCGTGTCTTTTGGAGGTTAAATGAAAATAGATTTTGATCATCCCATTGTGAATCCGCTACAGAGACGTCTCAAATACAGATACAATCATATCTCAACACTCATCCACCTTTGCCCGTGAGTTAACACTACGGCCAGCATACAATGCATCAGCCTTACTTCCACCTGCATACTTATGAATGCTGTCAACTAGCAGCATATCATTGATACCCAAGATGCACAGAGTGGGAGATAGCACAGAATCTTGAGGAATATCAGTAATTATATATTTTACGTACCCAGTGACAAAGCTTTACAGGCAATCCGTGAGATGTTAATTTTCTCAGGTGGCACTTATGCCAGACCCGGCCGAAGGCTTTAGTAATATTCAGACAAACTTCCAGTGCTGTCTCCTACCTCTCAGTTGCTTTAGTTCAGCGAGGGGAAATATACACAAGTAGATCAACAGCAGAGTGGCTGCGACGGGAAAATGGACATTGTGAAATTGGTTTTCCGGTTGAACATAAACATTTTTAGCACAATTTTTGCGTTCGACCTATGTCTGAGCAAATATATGTTAAGTTAGGTGGAGGGACATATGACGGGTATGGTGACACTATAAGGATTCTTTCTAGAGTATGGACCCTTTAAAAGTATTGACTATTTAGAAATTTGCCAAACTTGGTATTAGGCCCTAGTGCATCTAGTATAAATCCAATGCTGAGTGTTCGGCGGGTAACATAAGCTACGAACATTTATTTCTCTTGAGTTCAAATTAATCAAATTTTATGTTGTTCAAAAAATGAACAAAAGGAGTAATTTTTCGCCAAGTTCGTTTGAATTTACGATACTGCTCGTAAAAGTAAACAAAATATATATATTTTTAAAATATCTACAATTATAAATCAAGCGAAACTTTTGTCTGAAGCGAAACATTCGCGATTAGCATCAGCGTCGCGGGTACAAAGGTTTTGGTTTAACTTTTTTGTTTTAAAGAGTTATACAATGTTTTTCGAAACCTGCATTGCTTTTAGTTTAATTAACCTCAAAGCTTGATATTAAATACTTAGTTTGCAGGTATAACCTTGTCATATTTAGAATGCCCTCTCTTAGAAATCCTCTTTACATAGTAAAAAAAATTGCTGTCACTGTATGTTCACCTAGATTTTTTTAAACTACACAACAAATTTTAATGCAACTTTTTGAATCACTCTGTCTATTGATATAGACAGAGTGATTCAAAGCTAAGGTTTATATGCATGCTTAAAATAATAGATAAAAGCGGAGAGTTTCAAAGATTTGACGTAAAAAACATTATTCTTTAACTACACACAACATTATCCATTTAATAACTAGCGACCTGCCCGCGGTTTCAACCGTGTAACTTTTGTTCCCGTAGGAATATCGGAACTGTTTATATACTAACACCTTCCTCAAGAATCAATCTATCGATTAAAAAAACCGTATCAAAATCCGTTGCGTAGTTTTAAAGATTTAAGTATACATAGGGACAGACAGAGAAAGCGACTTTATTTTATACTATGTAGTGATACATTTGTGAAAAAAAAATTAAATAGAATTTAGTTTAGTATTTGGATGAGATATTTAAAATAATTTAATTTTATCAATACATAATTAGCAAGCTCTTTATTATCATTGTACATTTAATCTTACTAAGGAAATAAAAGAGGCTTAATTATTATTATTGTATTAATACGTGAAGCAAAAACTTTGCGACAATTGCGCGAACGGTAAAGTATGAAAATTGGTACAGTTAAGGCGAGGCACCGGAGATAAACGGAAAAAAACTGGTTTGTTTAATCACATTTTTATTTATTAATTGTTAAATAACGGTTTTACAAAAATTACACGATATACCTGAAGATATTATCTAAGGAATGTACTAACTCATTACATGATAGAATGTACGTTACTCGATCATATAAAATTCCGAAAACAGGCTAAAAAATATCTAAAACAAGTAATTTGCTCATAATATTTCTAATTTTCCACATGATTTTCATGTGGTGATATTTAATTTTAAATACAAAAAAGAACGTACTAAATTTTGGATTTCAGCTGAAGTCCTATAGTTATTTATCCGAAAACTAAACCGTTTTCCAGCGGTTTCAGAACATACCGCGCCGCCCACTTTCTATAGAATTGGCGCGCGTCATAAGACCTCGCCTTAAAGTTTACATTGCGGAGGACTGCAGAAACCTAATGTTTTTAAATAAAATGCATTAGAAATACATTGATTTATAAAAATATACATCACACACACTATATCTATGTGATATACATCTTTCAAATTCTTGGTTTTTCTCTACTATAATATGCATGTATTATACATATGAACTTTCCTTCTATTGACGAAAACCACATTAAATTCCGTTGTGTAATTTAAAAGATCTAAAACATACAGTGAAAGCGACTTTTTTTGTACAATGTAAAGAGTACATCGGTAGAATTTTGACTAGGGGCAATCACTAATTATAATTAACATCCAACTAGTTTCACTTACACAAAAAATAGCTATATAAATAAATATTTGATACAATAAAGAAACTATTTTATCTATAGTGGAAAAAGGTCTAATAAAAAAGTCACAAAGATAAAGGGATTTTATTTGCACTTACATGTTGTACAAGGATGGACGTAACAGTTTTCGTAAGATTAACTTTTGGGATATAATATGTGTCTCGGAACGAGACAGTATCAAAAGAAAAAGAATTCCTTAGAAATTCATCGAGCTAAGGTTTTGGAGTATACATTAAATAATTCTTATATATTTATCGTTCTATTATTATAAGAGCGTTTCCACATTATCCGATCCGATATCGGTGTCGAACTCTAACTTTCTAATTAATATAAAAAACCCAAGATACACAATCAGTGTCTCAAAAATGTTATCTAGAAATGAGCGCAAATTTCAAATAGAATCCCGTCGGGCGAGATTCTGTCAATTTTATTACTTTTCGTTCATTGCTTTATAAAAACAACTATAAATCTTGAGCTTAAGGTTGGATATGCAAAAACGTATATTTTTGCCATATCTATAACTACTTGTGTAACATTAGCGATAGTTTTGCGTGTCAGTTTTGTTCGGGAATGTGCATCTCGGATTTTTTATATCAATGGCTATCGGAGTATGAAAAATTTACGATATATGAATGCCTCTTACATTGTTTGTCCCTATTGGATATCGGAGCAGACACCGATATGTTGGCGACACCGTCGGACGCTCGTAAACTATCAGGCATTAATATTTATATGTGTGATGTACTTAAAGCTTTTTTAGTCCGTGTTTGGTTATAAAACTGGCGGATCATTTAATTATTTTTTTATATCATAAGATAGCAAATAAGCAGATGGGTCTCCTGATGGAAAGAGTCAACCAACGCCTATAGACACCAAACATGTTATGGTGCGTTGCTATCTTGTGGCAAGGTCTAATGCCACATGCATAAGTTTACCGGCTACCGTACCCTCCAAACAGGAACACAACAGCGACAAGCACTGACGCTATTGCGGCAGGAATAGGTAAGGCGGTAAGTACCACCTATTAGCCACGATGGTAGTGACTCGATAGCCAATCGGTCGCCTTTTACGACCTGCCTGGCAGAACCGGCCGGGACCAACACGGCGAAAAATACGACACGAAATAAATACGACATAAATAAATTAAATGAACAGATAGAATCTACATCATGGAATGAAACTTATAAGGAATACAAAAATAGAATAAGTCTATACTCCGCAATGATCACGTTCACATAAAGAGAAAATTTTCGGAAACATGTGATTATAGCACATAATATCGGATGCCGGATATCTGCTACCGTAGACCGACAGTGATGTCGAATCGGATAATGTGGAAACGTTCCAAAGGTAAAAGTTTTGTGTATGTATGTAAAATGTAGATGTTTATGTGTGTGTGTGTGTTTCAATGAAGTTGGAAAATGCATTCACGCATTAATTTCCTACTCATAGTATAGTCGCAGTATACCTCCTGCAGGATTTGCCAGCTTAAACTTCCATTCATTATCATATGAAGTTTGTTATAAACAACATAACTTTAATATTATTTTCGCTTGTTGGTCCATGTCTCCTTTAAAGAATAATGGTGGTATGAATAATAATATATAATAATTTGACCGCCCTGTTGTTCGAGTGGTTAGCGAACCTAACAACGAATAGAGGGAGCTCGGGTTCGATTCCCGACAGGGACAAACATTTGTGTGATGAGCATAGGTATTTGTATTTCTGTGTTTGGGTGTTTATTATCTATGTAACAGTATTTATATATGTATTTCTATGTTTAAGTATCGTTGATTAGCACCCATAACACAAACAAATAAATTGCTTACTTTGGGGTTAGATTAATTCGTGTAATTTGTCCAGAGATATCTATCTATCTATATCTATATTTTAAGATATTAATCCACAAATATATATATATATATATATATATATATATATATATATATATATATATATATATATATATATATATATATAAATACCCACTCCTAAATATATTAAAAAAAACACCCAAACCCAGAAATACCAACGCTTATGCTCGTCACACAAATGTTTGTCTCTATCGGGAATCAAACCCATTTCCCACCGATTGGGTAGTCAGGGTCACTACCCACTCGAACAACAGAGCGATCAAGATGCTAACCCATGATTTCAGATGAGAAGGTGAAAGGGTTTGTTAATTCAGGTTATTGACATAAAAAATAACAATCGTAAGCAGAATGTGACAATAGGAATCACCACTGGTCTGGCCAACAAATACACCAGTGTATCGTGGTGCACCTAATGGTATATGTCCCTTAGAATCAATCTGTTTACCGAGAAGGCAACTTAAGTAATTATATTTTTTTATTCCATTTCATATTAAAATCCAAAATATATTTTAATTTTCACTTTATATCCTCAATAACTTGTTAGCTTTAAATGAACTGTGAAAATATTAAATTTAAATTCATTATCACCCTTTCACAGAATGCGAGTGGTTGTAAAGCCGACTGATTGTGGAATTAACAAGCGTTAATCTGCGTTAAAAAAACAGTGCAGCATTTTCCGCCCCCATAAATAACGAATTACACAAGAAAGCTGCTCAGATAACAATATGTTTTCAAGAATAATTCATAGCAGTTGCATTCATATGAAAGGGGCACGTACTGAGTAACGTACGGCCCAATTTTGGCACACAATTTACCTGCAGATGCAACAAACACAAAGAGGTTATATTTCCGAGGAGGGCGGAGGTTTGCGGGGTGGGGTGTGTACGGGCAGTGTGTGCCGGGTCGGATTACGACGGCCATCTGCCGCGCGACACCGAACAATCAACCTAACGAGTCGCGCTCGCGACGGGATTAAAGCCTAATACCACTGCGAACAATACGTCGACGACCTTTATCAGTTACATTTAGACGCTAACAGATCACTCGTGTCACGACAATGGCTCTCCTTGTTTATGGCTAATCCTAAGTGGATTACTTCTGCTCAGTAACGACCTGATGAGAAATGTGACGTCCATCAATTGCTACGTTCAATTATATTGTCCTGTCGAAGCTTCGAGTGTCATTGTGAAGGTTCGGTTAACCTTCATGCTTGATTAGTAAACGTTATCGATGGAATGACACAATAGACAGGAAATTAATCATGAATATCTAAACAAACAAAGTCATTTAAGCGTCTAAATACTTCCGTTGTACATACTGACGTTGTTTTTTTTAAATTATTTTGTTTATGTGTCAATGGTCCAGTCCATGCTTTGATACTTATAAACAGGGTCTACGTTTAATTCCTATGGGTTATAATTTATCAAGTTATTTCCCTTACAAGCTACCTACCACGTCAGAGTTGCCTACGAGCATCTATATGCGTTCCAGTTCATCACAATTCATAGATTTATCGATTGGCAGGATGCGTGACTTAATGGTCTCTTACGACTTGCTTATGCATATTTTAATAACATCTCAGTTAATATTATATCACTATAACGTTTGGAGACTCTAGGGTGTTCAGTTAACATCACCAAACTGCAAACTACTGCTAAGATTTCCGTTAAAAGACTTCCATAGTATTTTCTAGCTCGGCCCGGGGATAATAACTTGTACCACATAACTTAAGGCTTATAGGTTTATAACTAGACAACGAAGTAAGCTTTTTTATACAAATAATTTTATAAATTCTTATATTTTATTATGTAACTCAAGTTGGAACTTTGAAAACACTCACTCATTCGAAACAAACTTTGTGACTTGATTGGCCAATATAATAATATTCTTCCTAACTTTTACAAAAGACGTTAAAGGGTTAGTACTATGAAGATAAAATAAAGCAATAAGGTAGTCTCTTTGTCGGCTCGGGCCTTTTTCGAAGATTACAATAACTATTTTACAGTTAGGCTAAAAGATGAGAAAGGGCTGATACGTATCACTAATATGACTACTAACTACTAACTTGGTAGTAGAGTTATGCAACATTTCGCCCAGGTTTTGGTACCACTACCTAGCAAATTCTTTCCGCCTTCTAACGTGTTTGTAGCTGTCATGTTCCAATTTGAGACAGCAACTCAGGGATGTCAATTATCCTGTTCATCATTTTATATAGAAACACCAAGACTGCAACTTTTTAGCGCTCACATAATGGTAAAATATGAAACTCTCTGCATATATCTTCATTAATAGGTTAAGCATAATTTTTATGGAACAGAATGTACCTAAAAAACTTCTTTTGAATATTTTCTAATCTATCATCAATAAGACCATTATAATTTGGGTTTTTATACTTGAGAATAATATTTGAAATGCTTGCGAACAAATGTCAGACAAAGGCACAATAAAGTATTTTGGTACTTCGATGTTCTTGAAATCCGAGGATATTCAGAAAATGGAAGCAAAGTTTTTAGATGCTTGTTAATTTACTCTAAGATTATATTCTCGGTCGCTTGTGGCCGAAATTCAACCATCAACAAAATGACAAAATCTATTTTAAGATTGACAAAAGACCTGTAGCTTTAAAAAAAGTATAAATGTGTGTATATTGCTATGTATATCACATTAATGTAGTGCGATTTTTTTTTATATATCCTTCTATCTGACCCCGCAAACGTTGTTTTGCTAAATATATTCATAACAGTACATTTTTCTCCACTATATAATGGATGTTATTACACATATAAACCTTCCTCCTGAATTACTCTGTCTATTAAAATAACCGCATCAAAATCCGTTGCGTAGTTTTAAAGATCTAAGCATACATAGGAATTAGGGACAGATAGCGGAAAGCGAATTTGTTTTATACTACGTAGTGAAGGTAGCAAACAAGCAGATGGGTCTCCTGATGGAAAGAGTCAACCATCGCCTATAGACACCAAAGACGTTAATCGTGCGTTGCTATCTTGTGGCGAGGTCTAATGCCACATGTATAAGTTTAGCGGCTACCTTACCCTAAAAACCGGAACACGACAGTGATAAGCACTGACACTGTTGCGGCAGTAATAAGTAAGGCGGTGGTACCAGACCCGAGTGAGACAATGCAGAACTCTACCACTTAGTAGCCACAATGGTAGTGCCTCGCATAGCCAATCGGTCGTCTTTTACGACCTGCCTGGCAGAACGGCAGTTGGCCTATTCTTCAAAGGAGCCCGGGATCCGGGAGGAAAACAAATAATGTTTATTTTAATTAATTTTATGTATTTTTTATTACATAAAATTAATCATATTTTATATTGATTTGACCGCCCCGTTAGTCGAGTGGTTAGCGACCCTTACTACGCAATCGACGGGGCTCGGGTTCGATCCCCGACGGGGACAAGCATTTGTGCGATGAGCATAAATGTTTGTATTTCCGGGTTTGGGTGTTTATTAAATATATTCCTGTATTTATATATCTATTTCTATGTATTAGTATCGTTGACTAACACCCATAACACAAGCAAACAATTTGCTTACTTTGAGGTTAGATTAGTCATTGTAATTTGTCCCGTGAATATTTATTAATATTATTATTATTATTTATTATTTTCAATGCATATTAATTGAAAATCAGGTTTCTGCAATCCTTCGTAATGTAATCGTTGACTGTAAATTTTAAGCTCCTCTGTTCGCGTTATTGTGTTAAAAAGGCGTGAAAAGTTTTTGCTTTGCGTATTAATTTTAACTAGCGGTCACCCTGTGGTCTAAATTTGACCATAGACTACGCAATAAAATCTCTTTCAAGTTTATTATTTTTTTTAATATCGATAGGGAAGCGCTAAAACACACTGACAGATTTTAGATGTAGTATGCTTGTGTGTATATTTTTAACTTCCCACTACGTAGATAAGGAAGTTACTGATTTTACCCCGATTTTCAAAAATCGAGTTTTCACCAGATGTCCACGTTTTGAGGTCTACGAACTTTTTTCGACTATTTTCACGATGACGTCAGTATATCTGTATGTATGTATGTGTATGTGTGTATGTAAACATGTCATAACTTTTGAACGACTGGACCGATCGAAATGTGGTTGATGGCACTCGATTGGATTCTGCTCAACTTAGACTTCCTAAAAATTTGAACCGATTCGGTCTAGGAGGTTTTGAGAAATTTTGAAAAAACACCAAAAAAATTTTTGTAAATATAACTTCCAGATTTATGTACCAATTGAGTACAAAAACTAATCAGCTCTATTCCTCAAAAAACTACGTCTAATACATAAATTGCATCAAAATCAGTTTATCCGTTTGGAAGTAATCATTGACG
This sequence comes from Apodemia mormo, assembly GCA_036924255.1. Classification (NCBI taxonomy): domain Eukaryota; kingdom Metazoa; phylum Arthropoda; class Insecta; order Lepidoptera; family Riodinidae; genus Apodemia; species Apodemia mormo. Next base: position 13,022,139 of record JAUPFN010000008.1, read on the forward strand.
AAAATTTTTGAAAAAAGTGGTTTTTCGACATAGGTTCAAAATTTTTCAACAAATATTTTTTTTGTATTCTACGATATTTTAGTACTAAAAAACTACGTCAAATACCGTTTCAAAAATCAAAATTGAATCTAATTTTCAAGTATTATCAATAGCTTTTCAAATATTAAATTTACATTGTTTTAAGCAAACTTACTTATTTTTTTAAATAACTGTCAAGTTAATGCACCGATTGACTTAAAAATCTTATCAGCTTTTCTCCTTTACAAACTGCGTTAAATACAGTTAATTTAATCAAAATCGGTCAATTTTTCTGGGATTTATCAAAGAAAATTAAAAATTAAATGTTTTTTGACATCACATCGTAATTTTTCAACTTATTTTAACTCTTTTGAGCTTAAAATACCTCAATTTAGTGAGAAGTTGATGGCCAGGGATGGCCAGTAGGGTCAACCGTCTCCTTTGAAGAATATATATATATATATATATATATATATATATATATATATATATATATATATATATATATATATATATATATATATAGGGAAGCGCTAAAACATACTTTGACAAAATTTTGAAAAAAATATGCTTGTATATATGATAATATATACACAAGCATAATGTTAGCATGTATGTGACATAAATGTAGTGTGTAATGTTTATTTTTCCAGTGTATATTATTTTAAAGTATTAAGCCTATGCAGTCATGCACACCGCCACAAGGATAGCAAAGCATCATTAAAATCTTTAGTGTTTATAAGCCATGGCTGTCTTTCTGCATCAGAAGAGCCATCCGTTTTTTACTATCTTGTACAAAGTTACTTTGAAAGGTCCTCTCAAATTTTTAGAGGATGTTCAGAATTGATAATATGTTCGATTATGTAATAAAATAATTTAAAAAATTTCATTTTCATTCGACACAAAAAACAAAACGCAAGGATATAATTTCAATTACACAAAATTCGAACTAAAATATTTTAATGCCTTCAACTAAATTAATAATGATCGGGAAAAATATACTTAGAGCGAAAGATTACATGATAGTTACTATCGTAATTATAGGTGAAAAAATGAGACACTGCTAGCATTATAGATTTCATTCACAAGATTTGGTGCATCGAATTCATGAATTTAGTGGAATATTTTTTAACGAATATTTTTATATTATCTTATAATCATTTGACATTTCCCTTCGTGTTGGTCCCAGGCTCCTTTGAAGAATAGGCCAACTGTTGTTTTGCCAGGCAGGTCGCAAAAGGCGACCGATTGGCTATACGAGTCATTAACATCGTGGCTACTAGGTGGTAGAGTTCTTGTATTGTCTCGCCCGGGTCTGGCTCAACCGCCTTACCTATTCCTGTTGCAATAATAATCTAAAGGTGATGGTTGACTCTTTCCATTAGGAGACCCATCTGCTTGTTTGCTTTCTTATACTATAAAAAAACATTAAAACGCATTTTCAATTCAATATTTAGTTCCTAATTTTAAAATTTGGCCGGACCTTTAAAATTAACCACGTATAAAAAAATAGGTAGGTACCTATATTTTGTTTGTTTAGTTCCATCCCTCTGCAACATAAAGGACCCGACGAAAGGATATTTATATTTTGTACGTCTATATATTACTGGTAATACTCTATTTCCGTTTTTAAATCCTTTGAAAGCCTTGCGTAACTGTTGAAATATGTGTAGTTTCGCGAATCGCAGAAATCCAAGGTAGGAGTAAACGGAGCAATCATTTACACGAAGCCTAGATTTTAGCGATCATTTTTCCAGCTTTGTAGGTGAAATCGCTCTCAGGTCAGAAGAGCCAGTAATAATATAGACGAAATTGCTTAGAGGATTTTGCCAACAATTTGGGCTTTTTTGTTTCGGTTTGGGTTATCGCTAGAATTCGTCGATAATCGTTCAGGTCGGTAAAACGCAGGGATGACCATTCATCTCGCCAACGAATAAACCAGTGAATCGTGGTGAACTGAAAAGTCTTTGGACGTTCGGTTTGTCAATCTACCGCGCTAAAGAATTGGGCATGATGATAGTATTTTTTTGGCTTTTAAGTTTGTCCTTCCTTGTTAACAGGTACTTACTTTTTAACTAAACTATAAATACGAAAGATTGGATGTTTGGATAAATGGATGTTTGTTACTCAATCACGCAAAAACTAGGTACTATATATATATAGCATATAGACTACTTTTCAGGGTTCAGAAGTAAACTAGGAACATTAATAAGATTTTACTAAAAAAATATTTTTTGATAATTTTTTTAGAAAATCATGATTTGTTAATTAAAAAAAATATGAATGACAAAATAAATTTTAATAAATTTGTTTACATAACTTCATTAAGTACCTAAATAAGAAGATGTCCACGAAGTGAAACTTTTTTTAAACCAATTGTTTAAACTTTTACGCCGTAATTTATAAAAAGAGAGAATGTCAAAAATTAGTTAATTAACAACGGTGTAACTTTTTAAAAAATCGACATAAATAAACTTTTATCATGGTTTTATTCGTTCAAGTGTCTAGATTACACCATAATTTATTAAAATTTTAAATTCCCATTTAATAACATAAAAAATATTTAAGGTGATATACCGGCTTTTTAGACGACATGCCTATGCCGTAACAACCTCGTGGAGTCCTATTTTCAGCATTAAAAAGAATTATAAATTTAAATAGAAATAGAGTTCCGGGAGTTGGGACTTTTTATCAAAAATTTCCTCCTCTTTCAGGATCTTTTTCTGTTGCTTAGTCTATGGAAGATACTTTGGCAACAATTATTTATGCAGTGTATCAGCGTATACTGATATATACCTAAAAGTATCCTTCATTTGCCGTAATAATTAGCAAAATCTTGAATTATACAATAATTGAATAATACTCAAACCACTTAATTATCTTAAAACTGATTCATTCAATAAAACTTCGTAATTGACAAACGTCTTCAAAATTGGACTTGTAGATTACTTGTAGATAAGTTTGAATAATATTAAGTGTACGTAAAGTTAACAGTTTTCTTGAGTACGTGACCAAAACGTATATCAATTCGGTTAAGATTTATAAAGGGTGGATCTCTAAAATATGATATAAAATAAACATTGACAGCCAAAACGATGAAATACGATGTAACGCTGTGATTTAAGGGTTCGTTTCAAGAGAATTTTATGGCCCTATAAAATCAACTCTCGCCATGCTCGAAGCCTGCACGTACTGCATGGATTTGACAAAACAGACGACAAGCATTTATTATCTTGTTTTTTTTAGTTTTATGGACTGTTGCCAATTCTCCAATAACAGCTTACAATCCACTGAATAGGAGTTGAGTCATTTCATGATAATAATTACTGGTAATTTTCCTATGTAAAATATTTCGCCTAGGTTATTAGAAACTGGCATCTTTTTCAAAATTGTTTAAGACAGTTGATCTGTATGACTGTTACTGCGAAGCCGCGATTTCGGGCAAGGAGAGTGCTTCGGTTATGTTTACAGGACTTAAAATCTATGTTGGTTCGAGTCCTCTTTGAATAATATACGGCTTTTCTGCTAAGCAGTTAGTAAGAGGCAAACAATTAGCTATTCGAATCGCTATCATTGTGGCTACTAGGTGACTTTCTATATTTTGTCTCATATGGGTCTGGTACCACCGTGGTATCTTATGGGATCGAAACTCGGCTAAGGGCAGTCTTGACGTGGGGAGTAAGTGGCATCACGATATCTAACCGTCACCGCCTTAACGACGCTGATATATGTGCGTAAACTATGATGTATAAACTGAATGGGATGGATCATTAAAATCGGATAGGAGAGAAACGTCCATTTTTACATGGTCACCTATGCAGATTATTAATATAATAAATGCGTTGAACATTTTTCCCGTATCGAAGCACAACCCTATTGAAAAAATTTTTTTCTGTGTCTCCCAGATATCTCATGAATAAAGCCTAAAAGTGTCACTTTAAACATGACTATTTATTTATATCATAGTATAAGACAAGCAGCTGGATCTCCTGATGTAAAGAAAACCCATCACTTATATATCAAAGATGGTAATGGTGCATTGGTCATAGGGTGGCTGATGCAACATGTATAAATTTACCGGCTAATTTACCCTTCAAATCTGAACACGACAGGCACGGCAGAATACGATGTGGCAGGAATAAGTAAGGTGATGGTACTGTATACCCGAGCGAGAGCGGATTGTTATTGAATTTCCGTACAAGTAACAAATTCTGTAAAATGGAAGCTGATATAAAGTATAAACAGATCGATGAAAAATGAAAAATGAGAGAATGTTACTAGAATAGAGATATTAAATTTGTACTCTAGATAGAGGTTGTTCAAAAGCCGATTTTTTTCATTTTTTACTAGAAAATATACGCTGACATCTTGTTACGCTGGCTTGCTATTCAGATCGCGGGTTGGTAATGTCACATGCATGAATTCACCGCCTAGCTTACTCTCCAAACTGGAACACGTCAAGCATGGCAGGATACGATGTAGTAAGTACAGGTAAAGTGGTGATATCATATACCCGAGCGAGAGTGGAATATTATAGAATTTCCGTACAAATTAATTCCGGAGAATGGAAGTTGATAAACTATATACCGACAAATGAGATAATGTTACTAGAATAGTAATACTAAATTCGTACTCCTCGATGTTCAAAAGCCGAACTTTTTCATTTTTATGAGAAACTAAACGCTGGCAGTGTTCTCTTTGTTTTATTTCATTCCATTAGTAGGCACTAAGAATGGATCGCAAAAATAAATACGTGAATAAAGCTGCTCGATTAAATACGTATAATGGATAATGTTGGTCTCGTGAGGAAAAGGGTTGGAAATAAATTTCTATGTTTTTAATCAGCTAAAGAGTGAAATTGTCGATTTTAAAGCAATTCATCCATATATATACCGCTCGGTTGAGTGCTAGCGTATCCGGCGATCTACGCAGAATAATATAGAGAGTTTAATCCTCAATAGGGACAGACATGTATGTAACGAGCACAGATGTATGTATTCCTGTGTAATTAGTGTATGTCATTGATTAACAATAATACCACTAGCAAATTATTTGTTTACTTTGGGATTAGATCAATCCGAGTAGTTTGTTCATGTTCAAAAAATAAATAAATATCACTTGATAAAAATTACTCGGATTGATTAATACTAAAACAGTATAATACTTATGTATGCATATATGTAATTTATTCAAGTAGTCTTATTTTGACGATTTTTATTTCCAGCTGAATCCTGCAACCCGTTGCGGGTTTAATTATTTTTGTGATTTTCATGAAAACAATGCATTTTTATGAGATAAAAAGTAGCTTAGGTGTTAACAGGGCTTACGCTTTTTTTATTTTTTTTTTATTTATTTAATCCATAGTCACTTCGTTCTAACATATTATTATTAAAAAAATATAAATACTGTTGGAAATGTTTGAATTAATTTGTCACTACCACGGTGGCTTCTAGATGGTAGTTTTGCATTATCTTGCCCAGGTCTGGTACCACGGCATTATCTATTCCTGCCGCAATAGCGTCAACGCTTGTCACTGTCGTGTTCTGATTTGAAAGATATTGTTTCCGGTAAACATATGAATGTAGCATTAAGGCCCCGTCACAAAAATAGCAAAGTGCCATTAACATCTTCGGTGTCTATAGGCGATGTTTGTCTCTTTCCGTCAGGAGAACCATCTGCTTGTTTACTATCTTATTTAATATAACTACCGTACCTTACAAACCGTACCATGATAGTGACAAGCATCTACGCTATTGCGTCGGGAGTAGTCAAGATGTTAGTATCATGCGGTAGACGAAACAGAACTCCACAACCAAGTAGTTACGATGGTAGGTGCGTTTGACCAATTTTTCACCCTTTACAATCTATTTGACAGGGGACAAATGGTCAAATTTTCAAGAGGGGCACAGACCAACGCAGGAAAAATATATTTATTTTTAACCAACTTTTCAAAAGGAGGTTATTAATTTGTCCTATATGTATGCAATATTGTTGGAATTGGATAATATTTGAGTATAATGATCTATTTGGGCTTCCAAGCACGTGCGCTAAATTTCGTTAATGAACAAACGAACTAATTTCTTGGAAACTAAACGACATTTCGAAAAGATGCTTTTTTATTTAATCAAATACTTATTCTAGTTTTATTAAAATTGATACAATAATGTTTGAGACATGGGTATTGGGTACAGTTGACAGTAAGGGTAACAGATATTAAAGTCGGTTTATTTCTTAAATTATTTTTATTAATTGTGAACAAAAGTAATTTAAAAAAAATCTTGCATGTGCTTTAATGCCTGCATACCTACATAGATCATCCAACTTAAATATTATCCAATTCCAACAATATTACATAAATATATGTCAAACTGATAATCTCCGTTTTTTGCCGTTTGAAAATATTACGTCCATTTTGAATAATTAATTGCAACGTTACACAAATACATACTTTGAAACTACAAAACTAATGGAAATGTTTTTAAGAGGGTAGCGGGCGCGCCACATTTCAATTATCGTATGTATTGTGTGAGACAGACAGGAGGGCAGACTTGTACAGGTAACGGGTGGACGAGTGCTAAACAAATTATGCTATAGCGTAAGATCTGGTGATTGAATTATAATTTCTGTGATATTTTGTAAATTTTTTTAGATTAAATATTTTATATGAATATCTTATCGCCTCTGTGGAACCATATTTATCGACTTCCTGATATTTATTTGTACTGAAACTTGGCAAACTTTTGTAAGTTCAATGACAATGCAATATTATGGTACTATCCAGCTAATATCATGATGTAGCCTGGATATAGGGACTAGAACTCTCAGATGTAGAATTTTGACAAGGTAACCAAATTTTGGGTCATTGGTTTTGTTGTTATAAGTACTAAGTTTAATTAGTCAAATAACGACGAGAAATGGATCATGGATGGATGGAGGAGTGTCATTGTAACTCACAGACAGAAAGTGTTAAGATAGTAGAGTTTGGAGTCGTTCGTTTCGTTGAGATAAGATATTTTTCATTATTACGAGACTCTGAAGATGGAGCCGAAAAAAGTGATATCGAAACTTCTCGCATCCAGATTTAAAATGCTTAGATAATAAACTTCTAAACTCACCAAGGTACAAACAAAGACAAACATTTTGATGCTGGGTGATTTCTAGGATCTGATGCTCATCATTACTTAGGATTTAACGATCGAACTCTAAGGTGGCCATAGTAAGTTATAAACTAAACAAGAAAAACCTATTTAGATTGGACTCAGATGTTCTGTTTTGACAAATACCCTGGTGCTAAATGATTTACAGGGTCTTATGATGAAGCAGGAAGGAGGTTATCAACACTTATAATTAAAATTGAGCAAAACCATCAATTTTGGACTCGTTTGATTTTTTATTTTAAGGAATGTGAAATAGGATAGCTTCCAGTATCTGATGATCGAGCGGAAGGAAGTCCATGTGATTTTCTAAGCTTGACCAGTTAAATCCAATGAGTGTAGGCTACTTCGATTTGTTTTACTTAGATGCTGGATGTTTTTTAAAATATAACGATGGAACTGGAAAGTGGACTCTTGAAATTGGGCTGATATAGCCTTTATTGCTAAAAGATTCACATGGTTTTGATAGAGTTACATGGCGGAGCTGGAGGCCTCGGGAGCTTTGCAATAAAACAGCTCAAGCTCATTGAGTAAGGAACCATAGATTAAGGTTACCTTTAACTTTATGCTGCAGGCTCCCCTTTCGAAGATCATCAACTTCTTTTACGTTTTGCACTTAAAATTATGGAACTGAAGTAAAATGGTGGACAGACGATAAAAAAAGTATCGGTTTGAGATTATTTATTGATTATATAAATAGTTGGTTATTGACATATTATTTTAATATTATACTTAAAATTATATTAAACTTAATTTAGTTTATACACCGAAACTTAAACTTAACCTAAAAACTTCACAGCATTTTCTCAATTTAATGTCGGCTTGCGTTAAACAAAATTTGTTCCTATACATTCATCTCACTCATATTAATAAAAAATACATTCTTTCTACAGTCCACTAACTCAAAAACGATCATAGTTACTAAAAATTGCACGGAAAATGTCTACGTTGCCATATATTTAAAAAATGGATACGTGTACCTACTTATGTATGCGCGTGAGAAGTTATACTTCTTTAATAATATAAAAAATAGTGACCGCGTTTCCGATCCGATAGCAGTTTTAAAAAAATATGTTGACGTGTCAAAATAACTTGTAAAAAGTTTTATTGAACAAAGTACTTCTGATTTCTGATTTCTGATAGATTTTAATTGCATGCTAATACTTAATAACATTAAAGTAATAAAAGAACTGAAAAAGGATAGTCAAGGATTTCGGGACTTAATACTTAATTAAGATTTCAACATGTAACTTTTGCGTTACGGTTATGCGCCTGCATCTTAAAATTTCACTCGCTGTCTAAAGAAATATTACGTGCCTAAAGAAATTAAATTTCAAAAACCTCGAATGGAGGGATCAATGAAAAGGTAATATATGTAAGTATCAACAATAATGGTATTTTTGCATACAATCCTAACGTTACGATAATATATATTACGCATCAAAAGAATATAGTAAAAATAGTATTACAAAATCCAACCCTGGTACTAGCTAGTATCGAGGTGTGACAGCTCAGAGTGGCACGCGGCCGTGGTCGCAACAAGTCGAGTTGTGGCATACCCATTACCCAGAAAGTCGCGCGACTCACCGCGCCGCATTTCGCGTCGCTGGTCTCGCCGCGGGTAGCTGTGGCCGAGCCGTAACACAGAGGCAACTTATCCTGTACTAGCTGACCCGGCAAATGTTGTTTTGCCATAAAAATAACTTGTGTAGAATATTTTGGTGGCGTACTTCAGAAAGAGTTTCCTCTTTGTTAATTGATATTAAAACTACACTATTTTTTTTATTCCAAACAGTAGATATTTACAAAATTTTATTGAAATCAGTTCTGTAGTTTTGGAGTCCACCGCGTTCAAATTTCCAAAAAATTCAAAACCAAAATTAGCCATTGTTAAAGACATTGTTAAAGTCCAGGTAAGGTTTAAAAGGTGAGAAAATATAGAAAAAAATAAGAGTAGTAAAAAAGGGAGAACAGCGTTTGCCGGGTCAGCTAGTATGATATAAAAAAGCAGGTAAAAATGTGAAAATAACGAGGGCTTTTCTAAGTTCCATACAAATAATAACACTATTTGTAAATGAAAAGATTGACAAGTATTATCTAACACGTATTAATTGAATGAATAGGTTTAATAGCATAATTACTGTTCGATATCATCTTATTAATACAACGTGAAAATGTTAAACAGAATGGCACGTTATAACGGCGATGCTTCAACTCAATAAAGTATGTGTCTTTTATATTGGAATATTAACTCATGTGTTGCATTTTATAATGTGAATATTAAAATTTCAAGCGCTGTGAGTAGATCTGTACAGACTGGGAGCCAACTCACAGTCTGTATGTACGTTTTAAATGAGGTCAACTGACCAAGTTGTTTCAGCGCACTGACAGCAAGCCTTATGCGAGCTAACGTCTCGTCGCTGCTGGCACAAAATAAATATTGGAAGGCTCGTAGCAAACAGGATAATCGTGAATTTGTGCTATGCTTTAATAGCCTTAACGATTTTGACAAAAATTTCAAGTTCATCCCGCTTAGGATAACAATAATAATATCGCTGGACAAACTACACAAATCGATACCGAAAAGTAAGCAAATTATTTGCTTATGTTATGGATGTTAGTCAACGACACTAATACATAGAAATACATATATAAATATTGTTACATATATAATAAACACGCAGACCTAGAAATAGAAACATTTCTGTCTCATAACTCAAATGTTGGTACCCGTCGGGAATCGAACCCGAGCCCCATTGATTCGTAGCTAGATTCGCTAACTACTCAACCAACGGGGCGGTAAAATATAACAAAAAGGATAAACAGCAAGTGATATGTCGCGCGTGTGATAGCAAACAAACTACTGATGAAAAGAGAATCCATCGCCTATAAATACGAAAGATGTTAATGGTGCGTTGCTATCCGTGACGGCAATATCATAAATATGCAAGTTTACTGGCTACCCTTACCCTCTAGATCGGAATACAAAAATGACAAACATTGACGCTATTGCGGCAGAAATAGTTAAGACCACAGCTCACAAGAATACTGAGTAAAACAATAGTACTACCCGACCGAGACATTGCGGAACTTACCAGGAGCACAGCCTGTACACTTATTATTATTTATTACATTGTGACAGTAGTGTAACGCTCGTCGGGCGATATAATAGCCGGACGTGTTACTCCACCAATTGTAACACCTTTTGCCCGGGGGATTTGCTTTAACCTGCTTGGCTGCTCGAGGCACACGAAGATCGACGGGATTTCGTATTATTTCCAATAATACACGATTTTTATAACTTCATTTATTTTTCGGGCATATGTCTTTACCCGTCAAGATTATTTCGAACACTCTTATACACGTTCCATATAAAATCTATACACGTTCCATATAAAAACTAGACAGTTCTACGTTTAAAAGTAGACAAAGCTGCCAGTGTATATGTAACACCATAAAGGTATTACAGTAGTATATTGTAATGTAGACATTACGACGGCGGGATATCATTATTACGCCATGACATGACAGTCCAGAGCATTTTCGCGGTAAATTTTAATTTTGTAACGCGTTTTTTTTTAATACAAATGATCGTTTTTAACAAAAATAGTTTTTGTATATAATACCTAATAAGGTAAATTATTAAACAGTTTTTCAAATTTAGTCAACTAGCCAATAGTCAATAACAAAAAATTAACAAGTTACACATTTGAATTGAAGTTTAGTAATCATGTCACCGGTTCTCGGACTAGAGAGTGCGAAACAACAATAACTAAATTATTTTTGAATAGAATACAGAAAAATAGGTTATCAACGAAGGCCAGCCGGTATTCCTTTAATTGCATTTAATTTATTATACATTTTGTCACAATAAATGTGCTTTATTTCTTTAACTTGTAATCGTTTACTAACTTTTACATATATAATTTTTTAACGTAATAAAAGTGCAACAATATTCTTCCCTTTTACTATATCCCGGAATACCTTTGAGTTGAAGAAGGGATTATGTAATCCTAATCATGTCACCGGTTCTCGGACTAGGGAGCGCGAAACAACAATAACTCAATTATTTTTGAATAGAATAGATTATCGACGAAGGCCAGCCGGTGTTCCTTTAATTGCGTTTAATTATACATTTTGTCACAGTAAATGAGCTTCATTTCTTTGACTTGTAATCGTTTACTTAGTTTTATATATATAATTTTTAACGTAATAAAAGTGCAGCAATCGACTTCCCTTTTACTATTTCCCCGGAACCCTGCATCAGATCTTTTTTTTTTATTATCGATAGGTAAGCGCTTGATCTCGATCTCGCCTGATGGTAAGCTAAGATGAGGCCTAAGATGGTACGCACTTCCCTAGAAGGTACCTCCTGTTTACTCTTCTCTTGAAGATTTCCAGATTGTACTCGTCGGAGAACACAGAAAGCATATTCCAGTCCTTTGGGGTTCGAATGAAGAATGTTGAGTCGAACCACTTTGTCCGGGTGGAATGTGGAACGTCCACCATATGGCGATGCCTAGAATCTAGATCTTCACCAAATTAAAACGGGTTCACACGGGGAATATATCTTCTGAAACAAAAGAATAATTTTCAGAATCGGTTCATAAATGACCGAATTCTGAGGTAAAAAACAAAAAAAACATACAGTCGAAATGATAACCTTTCTCCTTCTGGGAAGTCGGTTGAAATGAAGATAATTTGTTGATTTCGTATACACATTACACAGTTATGTTGTTCTATGTTTTTGTATTGACCCTACATATAATTATGCAGTTCATTAGACCTCTGCTGCTGAATGATTTACGAAAGGGTATATTTTGGGCGATAAATATACTAACGAACGCCTGCAAGTACGTATGGGTAAATTCTAAAGTCTAGGTCTAGGTAGCAACCTCGCTTAACGACAAGTAATATCCGGCCAGATGTGTGGCGCACCTGTGTCATACACCTGTTATTATGAGATAACAGGTGCATAGCACCTGTACTAGGTGGTAGAGTTCTGCATCGGCTCGACCGGGTCTGGTCCACCTTACCTACCGCCTTACCTATTCCTGCCGCAATAGCGTCAGTGGAGTGTAAAATAGCCGGTAAACTTATGCATGTGGCATTAGACCTCGCCACAATATAGCAACACACCATTCACATCTTTGGTGTCTATTTTATATTATTTTATATTTAGGCGATGGTTGACTCTTTTCATTAAGAGACCCATCTGCTTGTTTGCTATCTTATGATATAAAAAAAAAAGATAATGATGTCATAACAATGGACAAAGTACATAACGAAGAATAGTACAAATAGGCGGGGATAATATGTTTTTCAAATTATTAATTCTATCGCTTCTTGAGGGTGTTACTATGCCCAAAAATTATATCGTGCGTGTAAAAGTAATTTAAGTGTTTTATTCGGCCAAACTGATTCTCAGTTATAATGAATTTAAATTTAGATACAATTTGTAACCTACGTGTTCTTTCTTGTAGTATCTAAAAGTAAAGAGCTAGTGGTACATGTGATAGACAAGTATTTACTAGTATGCACATTTGCAACCCAGTGTTAGTTGACAAAGCATGCGCGCCAGCTTCAAAAAATTTTGTTGTCCTCTAAATAAATTTGATTTGATTGTCCATTTGATAAACCGTAAAATTCTTTTAACAAAGATTGATTCGTTGGACAGCAAGACACAAGCTAAGCTCATTGGCATAAAAGAATAACATTGAGATGGTGTGAATGGAATCCCTCACCTCAGCATATATCACGATATAGAAAATCATCATTCAGTGTTTTGGAAAATTTGTGGTAGGTCCCACATTCGTCAGTCGTAAGTAAGGGAAAGTTTGGCTTGAAGACAAAGTCTGCAACATGGATAGCAACGCAGCATTAGCATCTTTGGCGCTTATTTACGTTGGTTATAACTTTACATCAGGCATTCTTCTGGCATTATTATCCCACGAAATAAAAAAAAATTATATGATTTACCAGGAAGCCTTTTTGTTGTTATATTTACTATTTTAGTAAGTAATCGTATCGTAAGATATGATTATATAATGCCTTCACTTAATCATAGCTGAAAGGCTATACTTCTTAATGACGAACATACAAAAACGGATGAATTTGCAGTAACCCATGACTACAATTTGTATTTTTTTTTTTATAGTAGAGGGGGCAAACGAGCAGATGGTGCACTTGATGGTAAGTGATCACCGCCGCCCATGGACATCCGCAATACCGGGGGTATTGCAGCTGCGTTGCCGGCCTTTTAAGAATGAATAAGCTCGTTTCTTGAAGGTCCCTAAGTCGTATCCATTCGGAAACACCCCCGAGGGTAATAGATTCCACAAAGGAGTAATGCGAGGCAAAAGGTGTCGACAAAAGCGCACGGTTGTGGATTTCCAGACATCGAGGTGGTGAGGATGGAACTTTAAATTTTGACGCGATGTCCGATGGTGGAATTTAGCGGCAGGAATTAGTCCGAACAACTCGTCGGAACACTCCCCATGATAAATACGGTAAAAGATGCAGAGCGAGCCTACATCTCTGCGTAACGCCAAAGAGTCAAGCCGATTAGAAATAGCCTGGTCGTCGACGATTCGAACCGCTCTACGTTGAATGCGATCAAGAGGAAGAAGCTGGTACTGAGGAGCTCCGGCCCAGAGGTGAGAACAGTACTCCATGTGAGGTCGAATTTGGGCCTTGTAAAGTTGGAGGCGATGGGCTGGCATGAAGTACTGCTTTGCTCTACTGAGTACACCAAGCTTTTTGGAGGCTAGTTTAGCCTTCCCTTCCAAATGACCACGGAACTGAACGTTGTTCGATATGTCGACTCCCAGAATTCCAATACTGGCTGAGGCTGTCAGGAGAGTATTTTCGAACCGAGGTGACACGACAAAGGGTGTTTTTTTTGCGGTAAACGCACAGAGCTGCGTCTTTTTGGGGTTAAATGTAATAAGGTTTTGACGACCCCATTCTGAGACATCAGTTAGTTGATTCTCGAGTTCAGACACGAGCTTGATCCGGTCCTCTTCGACGTGTTCACGAGAAATACCGCTACGGCCGGAGTATGTAGCATCAACAGTACTGTCGTACGCATAGCAATGTATGTTACTAATTCGCAACATATCATTGATATGCAGAAGAAACAGTGTCGGTGATAGCACGCACCCTTGGGGAACACCAGCATTGACAGGTTTAAGATCGGAGCATGCACCGTCGACTACGACCTTAATGCTTCAATCAGCCAAAAAACTGGTGATCCACTTGCATAGTTTCTCGGGAAGCCCATAGGAAGGCAGCTTTGAGAGAAGCGCTTTATGCCATACCCGATCGAAGGCCTTCGCTATGTCTAAACTAACTGCCAATGCCTCACCCTTGGACTCAACTGCCTCCGCCCAACGATGTGTCAAGTATACTAGAAGATCACCAGCTGAGCGGCCACGACGGAAACCGTACTGACGGTCACTAATCAGCTGGTGCTCTTCTAAATACTTCAGGAGCTGACAGTTTATAAGTGTCTCCATGATTTTGGAGAACAAGGAGGTTATGGCTATTGGCCGATAGTTTGACGGATTAGAGCGATCTCCTTTTTTAGGAATGGGATGCACTAAAGCTGTTTTCCATGAATTCGGTACCACGCCGAGTGAATAGGAGAGCCGGAATAGGTGCGTCAATACTGGCGCCAACTCTGGAGCACATACTTTAAGCACAACAGGAGGGATGCCATCAGGCCCACTCGACTTGTGGATGTCCAAAGAAAGAAGTGCTTTACGCACAGCTGACTGCCGAAACTGCGGTTCTGGCATGGAACTATCACACTGCGGGATGGTAGGCGGTGTGTTCCCTTGGTCATCCAGAGTCGAGTTGGCCGCAAAGAACGAGCCCAGAAGATCGGCTTTCTCCTTTGCGGTATGGGCCAAAGAGTCATCGTCTCTGTGCAAGGATGGAAATGAAGGCTGGGAGAAATTCCCTAAGACAGCCTTGGCGAGAGACCAGAACGCACGAGTGCCAGAAGGAAGGCGAACTAATTTCTCACCAATTCTGCCAATGTGTTCCGCTTTTGCTTTGGCGATAACTCTTTTGAAGAATCTCGAGGATGAGTTGTACTCCTTTCGTAATGCGCTAGTTTTTACATCACAAGATGCCGACGCAGCAGCCCAAGCTCGGTAGCAATCTTGCTTACGGCGTAAAGCCGCTTTGCAGTGGCGACCAAACCAAGGCTGAGACTTGCCACCGATGGGCACCGCAGAAAACGGAATGAAAAGTTCCATGCCCTGCAGCACCACATCAGCGACAGCATTCGGATCATCCAGCGAGAAGCACAACCGCCCCCATGGGTAGGATGCAAAGAAAGACCGCATCCCGTCCCAATCTGCTGACCTATAGTGCCAAACGCGACGACAACCTGCAAAGGGAGACCGTGATGGGCGCGTGACCGGCACTTTGCTCCGGATCAGGCAGTGGTCCGACGCGCCAAGTGGAGCGTCCACCGATACCTGATGACGATCCGGGTCAGAGGTCAGCAGGAGATCCAACAGTGAAGGCGTATGGCCATCCACATCGGGAACACGCGTAGGCGAGGTTACCAATTGTGTTAGACCATACGCCAAGGCAAAATCGTGAACAGACCTCCCCGCATGATCGGTGGTGCGAGAACAAAGCCATTCGGCGTGGTGGGCATTAAAATCGCCCAAGATCACGATCTCTGCGGAGGGGGTCTGCTCTAACACGGAATCCACAGCCGTTTGTAAGCGCTTAATGAGCCGGTCAATTTCAGTATTCCCGCTATGGGACCTGTATAGGCACGCGTAGCTGCGTGGATGGTCGTCGCAAGCTACGCGTAACCAGAGGATGGATAGGTCCTGACCTTCAAGTCTGCCAAGGCGCCGGTAACAAATATCTTCTCTGACGTATGCGCACACACCAGCCTGCGGTACAAAGGAATGTTCCAGTTTGTACCCCGGGTAGGAGAGGTAGGAAGTATCAGCCGGAGAAGATATTTGTGTCTCGGTCAAGAAGAGCAAAGCTGGCTTCGCCGTCTCGAGATGGTAGTGGACGGCGTTCAGGTTAGAATGAAGGCCCCTGATATTGCAGAAATCCACAGTAAGCGTGGTAGGGGGTGCCATGGTCTTCTTGCTCTGTTTGCCCCGGACAGAATTGTCTATGAGCGCAATTTTGCCCCCCCCCAGAATACGCAGGGCAGCCTGAGCATCCATGATCTGGCTGGAATCCAGAGCACGGACGCACAGGGGGGATTCTCCACTGCTGGTGCAAGTGGTACCCCCCTGGGGTAGTTTTTTTTTAAATAGCGCATTCATAGTGTGCGGGGGGGGGGGGTTAGGCCTCCGGGACTCTCACAAACCAGATGAAACGCAGCAGCGGAACAATTTGTATTTAATAGTAAAACTGAAACCTAAGCTTTATGTTTTAATATATTTATCTGAGAATCTACGAGCTGCCTCATGCTTCCAAGGGTTTGGTCTGAAGATCGTTTGTCAAATTACTGCAACAAGCATTTGTAAGGTGGAATAAATTGTGACATTGTTAATACAGGAATGGTATCATGGCAACAATATTGCACAAGATGGCAACCAGTCATCGATCAAAACGGCACATACATATTATAAATAAATAAAAAATTGTACCTAAAAAAATATTTTCCTTTGCATGAAAAATACGAAAATACTTTTGCCCCGACCTTATACATGATATTAATAA
The DNA here is from genome assembly GCA_036924255.1 of Apodemia mormo. NCBI lineage: Eukaryota > Metazoa > Arthropoda > Insecta > Lepidoptera > Riodinidae > Apodemia > Apodemia mormo. Next base: position 13,039,022 of record JAUPFN010000008.1, read on the forward strand.
AAATAAATATTTCACACACTAAATTAATGTGACATATTATACACATATGCCTAACATATTTTACGGCTAAAGTCAGTTGTCAAACTTAAAAGAGATTTCATTGCTTAGTCTATGGTCAAATTTCAGCCACCGGCGATCGCTATTACATAGACATACATATGTAAATACTGTTACATACATAATAAACACCCAAACCCAGAAATACAAACATCTATGCTCATCACACAAAATATATTTGTCCCTGTGGGGAATCGAACGCGAACCCCATCGATTCGGAGTTTGTTTCGCTAGCCACTCGAATCAATCAATGTAAAGAATATACTTCAAGCAGTTGGTGGCCTATATTTTGTAAAATGTTCCATCACCACTAAAAAATAAAGAACTGCCTCCTAACGTATTTTTACCGCAATAGCGTCAATGCATGTCATTAGCGTGTTTCAGTTTAGAAGATAAGGTAGCCGGTAGACTCCATCCCACCACACGGATAGGTGCGTCTTTGGATTCTATAGGCAATGATTTCTCCTTCCAGGATGAGAGCCAATTTCTTGTTATTTTATGATCTTATGATATAAAAAAGCCATTAATATAAAGCAAGGTCTGTACTTACTCTAAATTAACAAGGTAGCTTGTTTCAATTTTAGTTTTCTTAACGCGATGTATAAGAGGAACTTAAATAAGCCCAGGGCTTTGTATGAGCCTCGTTGTACCTCGGAAAATTATCAAATAGTTTCTCAGTACGAGTATGCTTGAAAGCCGATGCATCGGATTAAATTATCATAGAGATCTCAACAGGCAGGCATGCCTTATTGAACATGTACGTATAATTCACAAGCACTTTATTTATTTGAGTTACGTAGATACAATTAGTAATCCAATATGTTTACATTGGTTGCAAATCATTGCTTACTGAAAACTCTAAAAATTTATTTGCGTAAATAATTCAAAACATTAAATAATTAATTTTTAGTAGTTTTAATACGAGTGAGTATCTTCACGCCCATATCCCCGAAGGGGTAGGCAGAGGTACAACAAGTGCACCCACGATTAGCCGAAGATACTTGGTCCCACAAAATGTGATAGGTGGCAAGCCTATCGCCAACCGGGCACTTTCCAATCCCGGGCAACTTTTTGTTTCTCAGAAAACTGAAAAAACACATTTTTATATGCCCGACCCGGGAATCGAACCCGAGACCTCATGTGGTCAACGCCAACACTGGACCACTAGACGAAACGAAAGTGAAATAAGTATCCACCGATACATTCGTCGTATCCACAAGCTGTCTCCTCAGTTACTATTTGTGCTTGGCAGCCTGCAGTGAAATTAAAATTATTTGAGAACTCTATGCTAGAACAAAATATTTTTCTAGAACAAGAAAATATGTATTTATCTGAATATTATCCAAATTTAAGTGATTACGAAGTAATTGTCATGAATTTGTTTTGATGAAGTGATTGCCAGGGAATAATCTTATTTTATATATATAAAAGAAAGTCGTGTTAGTTACTCCACTTATAACTCAAGAAAGGCTGAACCGATTTAGCTGAAAATTGGCAGGGAGGTAGTTTAGAGCCAGGAGAAGGACATAGGATACTTTTTTTTTCAATTAAAAAATAAATCTGCTTATTTATTGCCATTAAGGCGGAACAAAGTTTGCCGGGTCAGCTAGTCTTAATATAATATATAAAGTACGTGTCACGTTGTTTGTCCGCTATGGATTTCTGAACTACTGAACCGATTTCAATGAAATGTTGAAGATACTATCTACTGTTTGGTCTAACTGTTTCGCCGTGTTAGTCCCGGCCTCCTTTGTAGAATAGGCCAACTGCCGTTCTGCCAGGCAGGTCGTAAAAGGCGACCGATTGGCTATCGAGTCACTACCATCGTGGCTACTAGGTGGTAGAGTTCTGCATTGTCTCGCCCGGGTCTGGTACCACCGCCTTACCTATTCCTGCCGCAATAGCGTCAGTGCTTGTCGCTGTCGTGTTCCGGTTTGGAGGGTAAGGTAGCCGGTAAACTTATGCATGTGGCATTAGACCTCGCCACAAGATAGCAACGCACCATTAACATCTTTGGTGTCTATAGGCGATGGCTGACTCTTTCCATCAGGAGACCCAAAAAAAAAACTGAAAATTTATGTAAACTTATATAGATATTTTTAGTCCATCCAGTCTATTTACAAGCCAGTTTAGAATGTAATGTAATAAAATTAATAATTAAACGTACTTCTGCTTCATTCAAAGAGATTAGTAATCAATTAGAATTATAATTTATCATCTATTCAATTTAATTTTAGTAGTACATACAGTTGACAATTACAAGTTATTGACAAGCAGCTCATCGCGCCATATTTTTTATATTAGACATCAAACTGCTCTCCTCCTGGAAAGAGACAACCATTACCTAAAAACATCAAAATTTTAATATTGTCTTGCTATTCGTATGGCGAGGTCTTAATATCATAATATGCATAAATTTACCGGCTATCGCACTCTCCAAACCAGAACACGACAGTGACAAGCAATGACACTATTGCAGGAATAGGTAAAGCGCTGGTATCATACCCAGACAAGACGTTATAGAACTGTACCGCCTAACATTACTCTATTTTACGCGTAGATTTGTTTCACATTAAACACACTTATTATAAATCAGTTTCTTAATATATATTTATATTAAATAATTGTTTTTCGCTATAATATAATATGCTGTCCTATTAAAGATGAGCGTCATTTGAAATTACTTATACTAGATTTTCAAACTAATTTAATTCTTAAAAGAATAAACTTGTTTTTTGAGCGCTGAAAAATTCAAAGTAAATATTTTGAAGATCGAGATGAAACATATTTAACTTTAAATTCTGTTTATTGAATGCTTTATATACATTTTATAGAAGGCGTCGTCCTTCTAATTATACCGAGGCGAGACGTTATGGAATTCTACCAACTTAGTAGTCACGATGGCAGTAACACGTAAAGCGATTCGTTTACCTTTTACGAACTGCCTGGCGGAATGGCTGATAATCTATTCTTCAAACTGACCAGATCAACACGGGGTAAACTTTTTCAAACATTCAATTACAATAAGCGCGATTATTTAGCTAGCATTTAAAAAACAATAGCACTTGATTTTCAGATGTTTCTAACGATAGATTTATAGCACACAATAATTCGTTAGAGAGTTTGTGAAATATTTGGAAAATGGCGAATCAATCACGTTTCTTGTTTATCATTTATTCAAGTCGCGGCCGCTGTTTATCGAGCTTGATTCTGCGTTTATTATTATTTAATATTTTTAAAGCGTAAAAACAATTTGATCCTTCGCTCTTAAGTGAACCTGCGTAGATTTTTACAGTATTTTAATTTTGTTTTACTCGTTTGGAAATTAAAAAGCATTATTTTCTATAAAGATACGAGATTTTGCCTACCAGCGGATATTTTATATAGAAAATGAGGTTTTGTCTACGAGCGGAAGTTTTATGTAGGATACGAGGTTTTGTCTACGAGCGAGTAGTTTATATAGGTTACGAGGTCTTGCCTACGAGCGAGTATTTTACTTAGGATACGAGGATTTGCCTACCAGCGAGTATTATATAGGATACGAGGTCTTGCCTACGAGCGAGTATTTTATTTAGGACTAGCTGTTGCCTGCGACTTCGTCCGCACGGATTTCGTTTACTCCGCACTGCTCCCCCCCCGTAGGTGATAGCGTGATAATATGTAGCCTATATGTTAACCCGACCTGTTAGTAATATTCAAGCAAAATTGGAAGTAAATCCATGCAGTACTTTTTGAGTTTACCCTGGACATACATACAGACAAACAGACAAACAGACATACAGACAAACAGACAAACAGACAAACAGACAAACAGACAAACAGACAAACAACAAACAGACAAACAGACAAACAGACAAACAGACAAACAGACAAACAGACAAACAGACAAACAGACAAACAGACAAACAGACAAACAGACAAACAGACAAACAGACAAACAGACAAACAGACAAACAGACAAACAGACAAAAATTCTAAAAACTATATTTTTGGCTTCGATATCGATTATAGATCGCGCCCCAAGTATTTTTTTTAAAAAATATTCAATGTACAGGTTTGACTTTCCTACGATTTTATTATATGTATAGATATAGATACGAGGTTTTGCCTACGAGCGACTATTTTATATAGGATAGGAGATTTTGCTTATGAGCATGTATGTAATACTCGCTCCTAGGCAGAATCTCATATCCTTTATTAAAAAGGATACAAGGTCTTGCCTACGACCGAGTATTTTATTTAAGATACGGATTTTGCCTACGAGCGAGTGTTTTTTATAGAATTTCTTTATATCATAAGATAGCAAACAAGCAGAAGGCTCTTTTGATGTAAATGATAAGCAAGAGAGCCAATAACTTCTTTTGCTATCTTGCTGCTGGTATGCTTGCTGGTAAGTACAAGCATTGACGCTGTTGCGGCAGGAATAGGTAAGGCGGTGGTACCGAATACCCGGATGAGACGTTGTGAAACTTTACCACCTAGTAGTCACGATGATAGTGACACGCAAAGGCAATCGGTCGCCTTTTACGACCTGCCTGGCAGAATTGCAGTTGATCTATTCTTCAAAGGAGCCCAGATCAACACTGGGACATTTATTGTATATGCGATCTAATTCGTTTAGGAAAGGGAAAGGAAATTAATTGTTTAGAAACGAAACATGTTGTGTATTGATATTTCCAATTGGAATATTAGTATGCCATACTTGGCCCTTTGGTGTAACGAAATGATATTAAGTTTCTCTGTTTCTCTGTATATTATTGTATATTCAAATTCAAATTATTTGCTAAGTCACATTACATTATATTAAGCCTAGATCTAACAGATAATTAGAATTTGAATAATTGTATTCAAAACTATCAAACATGGTGAATTCGAATTATAAAATATATAATCGGAATTTTTGTTTAATGATAGATAATTATAATTTTAAAATATTAGCACACCGTATCATGGTAGAATATGTTGGTAACTTAATCAAATTTTAATAACTCCCATATTCTGGCAAAAAAATAATTTCTTCTTCTTCTTCTTCTTCTTTCTTTCGTGTAATTTCTACTACGGATTCTTAGTAATTTTAAAGTAAGTTATATTTATTAATCTAAAAAATAATTACACCATAATGATATACACTAATTCCAGGATAAATGTTACTGATATACTGTATCTATTTAGTTGTAGTGAGCTATCATAATACATAATGAACTAATCACAAACCACGCTGCAAATGTATGCATTCGGTAAATTTAATTCAGATATCTGTTTAATTATACCGTTCATGGATAGAATATTGTTTAAATATTTGAATAAGCGAATAATTTATACACAAAGATCACATGAAATTCTAATGATAGTGCCGAGTCTATTAACTGACCCCAGTTCACCTCAGATATATCAAATATACCGATTTTGGTAACTTATTGAACAAAAATTAATAATTTAAATTAGAACTTACGCAACAGAGAACTTAATACGTAGATGTAGATTTTATTTACATATTTTCATGTGTTAGTGCAGTATTTCCCGACATGATCCGGGTTCCCTTTAAAGAATAGAATATCTGCCGTTCTACCAGGCAGTTCGTAAGAGACGAACAAATGATTATGCGAGTCCATAACGTCGATAAGATATCCATATAACATTAATATCATAACATAGCAAACAAGCTGATGCCTCTCCTGATGAAAAGAGAAAACATTGCCATACTACAGACAAGAAAGTTATTAATGGTGCGTTACCATCCTTGTGGCGGTATGGCACTGCCACATGCATAAGTCTACCGGCTAATTTACCCTCCAAACCGGAATACGAAATGACACGCGTTATCGCTATTGCGCCAGGTATTCAAATACCTGGGCGAGCCATTGCAGGACTATACCACCTAGTAGTCACGATGGTAGTGACTCGATAGCCAATCGGTCGTCTTTCACGACCTGCCTGGCAGAACGGCAGTTGGCCTATTCTTCAAAGGAGGCCGGTACCAACACGGCGAAAACCTGAATTTTTCAGGATAAAAAGGAGCTTATGTGCTATTTCAGGTCAATAGCTACTTATGTGCCAAATTTCACGTATAGCCAATCGGTTACCATTTACGACTTGCCTGCCAAATTGGCAGTTGGTCTATTCAATATGGAGGATCCTACTGCAATAGCTTCAATGCTTGCCAGTGTTAAGGTTTGGAGGATTAGGTAGCCGGTAAACTAATACATGTGGTATTGCCAACCCTCCACACGGGTAGTAACACACCATTAACACTTTTTAAAATAACACTTACTGATCTAACCCCAAAGTGAGCACATTACTTGCTTGTGTTATGGGTGTTAGTCAACGATACTAATACATAGAAATACATATATAAATACTAGAATATATTTAATAAACACCCATACCCGGAAATACAAACATATATGCTCATCACATAAATGCTTGTTCCCGTCGGGATCAAACCCGAGCCCCGTCAGTTGCGTAGTCAGGGTTGCTAACCACTCGACCAATGGGGTGGTCTAATTTTAGTGTCTACAGGTGATACTCGTAGTTATCTATTTCCATCACGAGAACCATGTGCCTGTTAGCTAACTTGGTATATAATATTAAGATGTGAAAAATATTTAATAATTTACGAATAACTTTGACGGATACAATTTTAATATCCGCCCCAAAGACATCGTTCACGCCTGCTAGCAGCTGAGGAGCGAATTCCTTGTTTTAATTATTTGACTGTTTATAAAAGTATTTATTTATACGTAGGTCACACTATAAGTTTTGCGTAACTTAAAAAAACAACATGTTATAACCAAAATATTTTGTTTATTGCTTTTCAAAATAATCTCCTTTACATTTTAAACATTTTTTCATGCGATCGAACCATTTTTTAAAACAGGAGGACCACAGATCTGAAGGCATGTTTTCTACGTGCTGATTGAACGCTATCACTGCCTCTTCTTCAGAAAACACAGGGTGCTAGGTCGGGGCTATGCGCAGGATGAGTGACGAGATGTACTTTTTCGGAAGCTAAAAATGACTTTGTTTTGTTGGCCGTGTGGGAAGTGTTCGCTCGTTGTAGTAAGGAAGTCAAAATTACATTGTTTCGGACTTACTGCCAGTCTTTCTACTCGAGCGGCCTGTAGGTATAACATTTTTAGGGTGTTATTGGGATTGCCACGACACTGCAGCGCGTCAGGAATGTTTTCGTGTGCACGCGTAGATGACTTTTTCGCCGTACGGCGAAAAAAAGTCACTTCTTTACTCCACAGATTGCAAGGCAGCTCCAATGGCATCTTGATGATGATTGCGTCCCGGCTAGATTGTCCTTTGCAACACTTCTGGGCATGTGTTGCCACGGGAAAATAATAGAAAAAAAGATGTAGGTATTACTAACATAGCCAGTAAGTCTTTATATTATATTAAATACCTACTAACAAATTATGGATTATTATCTGAATTAAAGAATTATTATTATTATTAACCACCACATAAAGTTTAATGTCCTTTCGGCTGCCTGGAAAAACAATCCGTATACATAAGTATACAGGTTTGTCTATAATATTATCTATCTATAATATTATATATATAAATTACGTGTCACGTTGTTTGTCCGCTATGGATTCCTAATATATATGGCAAAACAACGTTTGCCGGGTCAGCGGTCAGTTTACATTTAATAATTTTAGTCAGAAATTGAAAGGTCAAAAAAGTTTTTATTTAAATAAACCTTTACAGGCGCTTAATATGACGAGTCGATATTCTTTATTATTTCTGCTGTCATAGAAATTTCATAGAAATTTATCCCCTATTTCAGCCTTTTTGGGCTTGATTTTTAAAAAAATAATTAGCCTTTGTTGGACCCCAGATTTTCAACTATTTCCATGCCAAATTTCATGAAAATCGGTCCAGCGGTTTAGCCGTGAAAGCGTAACAGACAGACAGATAGATAGACAGACAGACACACTTTCACATTTACAATATTAAATTAATAAATTAATAGTATATAGTAAGTATACATACATACATACATACATACATATACACAATTCGTTATTTTTGTATGTTTGTATGCCAAAATATTAAACGCTCTAAAACATTTGAATACTACTGAAATAAATATATCTAAAGTCATAAATAGTTTATAACCTTAACGAGAGTAGCGTGAAACTAAAAGTTCCGATGCCATTAGAGCATTAATTTTAAAGCGATATTAGATCGAAATAGATAACAGAATGATTTGATTGAGAGCGTCTTTACCGCCGTAGAATATTGATGACGCTGCTTCAGTGTAGCCAATTTATATGTTATGCATAAATAATCAGGAAAATATGAAGTTTAGATTCAAGCGCCGATAAATATTGACATCGGGTATTATTCAGCGCCTCGCTCTATTAAATCGTATATTTTCCAGATGGATACTGAATGTCAATAACAGTGATATGGATTGTTCGGGATATTGCATTGTTTGTTTTATGGTGAAATGGACAAGCATATGACGACAAAATTGGTGTATAAAATACTTTTTGGAAAATTAATAAATAGGACGTGAATTTGATTGCTGATTTAGATATTTCATGTTTTCGAAGGCATTATTTTTAAAACTTTTCAGTAAGGACTATGGATTAAATTCGATACGGTCGTCACAGTACTTTGTAATAAACGTATCTCATACATACATATTATATCATCTCTCTTTGTAATATACTTATCTCAAGGCATAAAATGGGTACAAATAAAATTGTTTTTTCTTGCAAATATAAATCATCTATAATAGCAATTTATAATAGATGGCTCCACATGCATGATTCTGCTTTATAGAATTGACTAGCTTTTACCAGCGGCTTCGCTCGCGTAAAATAAAAGACAAAAAGTAGCCTATGTCACTCATCCCTTCAACTATCTCTACTTGAAACATCACATCAATTCGTTGCTCCGTTTTGCCGTCAAAGACAGACAAACAAACACACATTTTCCCGTTTATAATATTAGAATGGATTTTCCCCCGAAAACGTTTTTATTTTATTTAACTTAGAATCTTCGTAACCGGCGTGTGTGTATGAAGAGAGTGATGAATGTGGAGGAAGCGAGACAAGCCTGCAAGGATCGTGATGTATAGCAATCGGTTCTCTGCCTACGCCGTAAGAGATCTGGCGTAAAGATATGTTTGTCAACTAAAGGGACATAAAATTGTTACTCAACACCAAAATAAACTTATTAAATTTATAGACCAAGATCCCAGGAAGATTTTTATTTTTGATTAATAACAAGCTGAATTATTGTAAACAGCTTCGTTTTAACGAGACGTCCATCTTTTCTATTTTCGAAAAATGTCGATTCGGGTAACTTATATAGTTAGATAAAAAGAAAATCCTTAGATTTTCGGACTGAGAAAAGTTTTCAGGATAAAGTTATCCTTGCATTATAATAATAATTAACAAGCTGTGGTGAGAAAATTAGGTTGTTTTTAAATTGAATAATATCAATTTAAATATCTCATAATTCCGATATCTCTGAGTGTAGGACTCATCAGAACAGCCATCAAATGTGTAGGACAAAAGCTTTTTCCTTTTTCGTGTTTTAAATTAAATAATCAGGCGATTAAATAAAAAAAATGTTATTAATAAATAATTTTCCTTCATCAAATTAACATGTTTCAAGCCCTCTAATAACTAGTTACCGATTCGAGATTATTCGAAGAGAGAAAAGATGGACGTCTCATCAAAACGAAGCTGTTTACAAAAAATTAGCTTATTATTAATTAAAAATGAGAATTTTCCAGGGACCACGTTTTTTTTCGGAATGTCTGAATTACTGCTGGCCTCAAGGGCCTTCACAGCTTCACCGGTCGCGGGGGCGAGCAGAGTCGTTAGCCAGAGTTTAATGGTGTAGGGCTGTACATTCTCCGTCCTAAGGGTGTCTCCTGCGAGACCGAACCTCGGCTTAGGGTACGTTCGTGATTTCGATAAAAGGTTTAGTGGCATTGTTTTGTTCGTTGGCTGATCCTTGTCCTTGGACTTGGAGATTTTTGCCTACCAGATCGTTGTCGTTTATGAGTCTCTTGGCACGCCTCTCTATCGCTTCAAGTGTCTCCAGCTGGTATTTGACGGATCCATCCCAGAGGTGAGAGCAGTATTCCATGCACGAACAGTCTTGTGCTTTATAAAAGTTGAGTGACTGTCCCGGGCTGAAATACTGTCTCACCTTCGCCAGAATACCAAGCTTTTTTGAGGCAACTTGGGTTTTAGATTCGATGTACAACCCAAAGTTGAGAATAGGCGTTAAGATGATACCAAGGAGCTCGAAGTGGTTAGTTATCGGCATGGACACACCCTGGAAAGTCGGAGATAGATGGAATGGACTCCGTTTAGCGGAGAATAGACACGCCTGGGTCTTAATTTCATTCAGTTCATACGATCGACCATTGCCTCTCTGAGAGACTGGATCTGTGCCGTACTGGCCCGTGCACTGGATACGTAACTCTCCACAACTGTGCTATCATCTGCGTACTCATAGATACCGGGCTTCAGCAGATTCCGGAATAGAGTTCCGGATAGAACTGATCCCTGAGGGACTCCGGAATTTATAGCCATTTGTTCGGACGAGCAGCCGTCGACGACTACTCTAATCGACCAGCCACTCAGAAAATCTGAGATCCAGGCGCAGAGACCAGTAAGCAGACCATACGATGGAAGATGTTTAAGTTTACCGGCTACCTTACCCTCCAAACTGGAACACGATAGTGACTGACACTGACTCTACTGTGGCAGGAATGGTGCCAGACCCGGGCGAGACAATGCAGAACTCTACCACCTAGTAGCCACGATGGTAGTAACTTGCATAGCCAATCGGTCGCCTTTTACGACCTGCCTGGCATAACAGCAGTTGGTCTATTGTTTAAAGGAGCCCGGAGAAGTCAGTTGAAACGGTGAACTTTCTGATTGTTTACTGTTCCGTTGATATATTAAAATTTCAGTAAAATCCTAAATATATTCGCCATTTTAAAACAGTGAATCACTAACATTAAACCTCATATATACACATATAATTTGTAGCTTCACTGTTCTCTGTTACGTCACGACTGAAAAATGAATACAATATGAATGTAGACGTTCACGAGTTGAATAAGGAAGAGAAATACCATCTTAGCTAAATATAATGTTATGTATTTTGAAATCAGATATGAGGAACAGTGTGTATTTAAAATTTGATTGTGATTTATTTGACGTTGGGTTATATATTGTGATTTTCGATAAATTATAACAAAACATACCGATGTAAGAATTATCGCAGCAACAAAAACAATTTCACCTTCTGTAACTGGTCAAAGTATACGGTATTTCCATCGACCACACAGCCCATAGACGCTTGTTCGATTTTCCGTATTGAATACATTCTGGCAACTAGCTGAGCTGAGCTGCAACATCGTGATTGGCTTACTCAAGGCCACAGTGATGTACAGAGAATCTGATTGGTCGACACTGATTGGGTATTGGTTCATGGACATTTACATCGGAACTATAAGTCAGATGTGTTGACAGAACCATTCGCCTGTTATTAGGGGTCTTTGGGTTGTGTGGTCGGTGGGTATTTCTTAACATGACAAATAATTTGGGCTCGTCTGTATTATTTTTATTAAATGGGAATTTGTAAAACTACTCCATTTTCAAAGAAATATGAAAGGAATATTTTCGTTATCGTAGTATAGAACAAAAAATAACAAATTAATACAGTCTTCGGTCAACTTTAGACTGAGATTGTCTAACAAAAATAAGATAAACCAGTCATTTGTTGGACTTTCGGTATACTATCACTACGAAATTCTCGAAGATATTATACAGTATTATAAAATTAAACGTATAAAATGTTCGGTGTTTGCTTTATTTTTTACAATTTACCTATAGTCTATCTCAATGCTAAATTTCATCTAAATCTTTTAAACCGATATTGCGTAAAAGCAAAACAAAAAAATATCGATGTTATAATATTAGTAGTGTACCCTTTCCTGCTCAATTTTCTCTAGTTTACAAATTATTAGAATATATTTTAATCTACCTTACCTTGCCTTGCCTTACCTATTCCTGTCGCAATAGCGTCAGCGTTTGTCACTGTCGTGTTCCAGTTTGGAGGGTAAGATGGCAAAGGACCTCGCCACAAGATAGCAACGCACCATTAACACCTTTGGTGTCTATAGGCGATGGTAGACTCTTTCCATCAGGAGGCCCATCTGCTTGTTTGCTATCTTTATAATATAAAAAAAAGATAATAAAGGAAAATACAGATTTAGCGTAATATTTATCGTATATTTTGCAATAATAATCGAAAATCATGTAAAAATACCTGCCATAAATGGTAGTATAGAGCGTGCTTAATTGCGTTAACCCTGAACAAACAGAACGTGTGTTCAAGTATTTGTGTAGGTCTTAAAAGGTTTTATGGCCCTTGTAATACTGCTTTTATTTTAATCTCTCTTTTCATGAATAAAGTTACAGCTAGAATTAAAAGCACTCGCAGAATAGAAATTATTGCTTATGTCAATACGTTTTGCACTTGGAATGTAATTAAAATTAGAATATGAATAAAGGTGAACGCACACTTATCTGAGCCGAACGCGCTGAACGTGTCGAACGAAACGAATTTTAGAATTCTGTATATGAAATCGTATGAAACCTCGCACACTTATCCGCGTCGAATCGACGTCGAATTCATGAGATTTTACATACAAAATTCTAAAATTCGTTACGTTCAACGCGTTCGGCTCTGATAAGTGTACGTTCACCTTTAAGAATCAAAGTGAATAAAGAATTCCCCGTGTTGTTCTGGGCTCATATAAAGAATAAACCAACTGCCGTTCTGCCAGGCGGGTCGTAAAAGGCGACCGATTTATTATACGTGTCGCTACCATTGTGACTACTAGGTGGTAGAGTTCCGCAACCACTCGTACTGGTATTTGGTACCACCGCCTTACATATTCCTGCCGCAATAGCGTTAATGCTTATTCATTGTTGTGTTCCGGTTTGGAGGGTAAGGCAGCCGGTAGATTTATTTTATATTGTCTATTCTTCAAAGGAGCTCGGAACCAACACGGGGTATGCTGCTTATTCATGTGGCATTGCCATCCCATAACACGGATAGCAACACATCATTAACATCTTTGGTGTCTATAGACAATGGTTTCTCTTTACATCAGGAGAGCCATCTGCTTGTTTGCTATCTAATGATATAAAAAAATAAAAATTATACCTATTGTTTAATTCACATAATATGCTGTTTTATAGAATCCCATTTGCCTTCTCCGAAATTTTTGATCTAGGTGTCATTTGATTCGTAGTCGAAGTCCCGCATAAAAATTTACAAAAGCTATAAACAAAATATTTAAAAATAAAAATGTAAATTGGTTGACTGTGCAGACTTTTTTGAAAGTACTTGCTATATTGAAATATTTTAAATTAAAAGGAGCCAAAACTATATTTATGGCCTGAGCATAGGTTTTTGAGTTTAGAGTTTGTTAAAAATGGCAGTACTTTAGTTTTTGAAAATCCGTATATAACATATATATTTTCAAAATGATGATCGATCTTTCAAATGGCTTTTAACGCAATATTTAGTCTATATTATCTTTGCTACAAAATCGATTACTTAAAATCTTCTTTCTACTATTATTAAGTTTGAGAAAATCTTAAAAAAGTCAGAAAAATATATTTTTTTAAATAACTCATAGTACTGCACCGATTGATTATAAAAACTTATCAGCTCTTTTAAAAAAATGCGTTCAATGCTGCAAATTACGTCAACATCAGTATATCCGTTCGGGAATTATCGTGAACAAAAAAAAGTATCTTCACGCCCATATCCCCGAAGGGGTAGGCAGAGGTACAACAAGTGCACCCACGATTCGCCGAAGATGCTTGGTCCCACAATGTGATAGGTGGCAACCCTATCGCCAACCGGGCATTTTCCAATCCCGGGCAACTTTGTGTTTCTCAGAAAACTGAATTATTTATGTGCCCGATCCGGGAATCGAACCCGGGACCTCATGTGGTCAACGCCAACGCTGGACCACTAGACCACAGAGGCGTGAACAAAAAAAATTAAGAAAATAGTGTTTTTGACATAAATTCGAGATTTTTCAATTGGTTCTTGACTTTTCACAACATTTGAGTATTTAAAAACTGCGCCAAATGCCGTTCAAAAATGAAAACTGAATAAAGTTTTCAAAAGTTACAGCTTTAACAAACTTTACAAACTTAACAAACTTATCTCTTTAAAATAAGTTTCAAACTAGTATACTAAATTATTTAAAAATCTTTTCAGGTAAATTACGAAAATTTGACATTTTTCAACTAATTTCTTTAGTAATTATGACACTATTTAGAGCTCAAACATTGCGTTGAATGCCATTCGAAAGTTAATAATCGATGATCGTTTTTTATGCATACCGCTTTTCAAAAATCAAAATACCATCATTTTTAACTAATCACTACATAGTATAAAACAAAGTCGCTTTTTCTATCTGTCCCTATGTCCTTATGTATGTTTAAATCTTTAAAACTACGCAATGGATTTTGATGCGGCTTTTTTAATAGATAGATTAATTCTTGAAGAAGGTTTAAGTATATAAATCTTTCCGATATTCCCACGGGAACAAAAGCTACGTGGGTGAAACCGCGGGCAGGTCGCTAGTTTTAAATATTCAAAGTCTGAAAACATCTATGCTTAGGTATAATTTTTGTTCTTTTAAGATTAAAATACCTTTAATGTAGCGGAAAGATTCCAGGATGACCCGCAGAGTCAACGGGTCGGGTTTTTTTTTACACAAAATCGTTACTTTAATAGTCTGGCTATATATAAGCGCATGATGTCGTTTAATTTTTAGTTTTATGGAAAACATAACTTGCTCAAGACTAAATATTTTTTTCGACTTTCTGACAACCAATCACATTATGGAAATCAATACCATTGGCTGATCGCGGGTTTACTAGTTGCACCTCTACCTGTCTATATGGGATATGGGCGTAATTGTATTTATTTATAAACGAAATTAAGGTAACTAAAGCGCTGTATAAGAGTTGATGTGGTATTCGAATCTCCTGAAGATGTTAAGAAGAAGAAGAATATGATTATAGAAGAAGAAGATTATGATTATACTAAAAGGCAAGAAAAGCTCTTGAAGTACTTACTTGAAGAGCTTTTCTCTTCGTAAATCTAGCATCTTAAGAAGTCAAATGTGGTGGACGTGGATTTTTATGCTGTCGGTTTCGACTGTAATTTCCAAGCTATCAGTAAGTTTGTTGTATAGATTATACATGCTTTTTACTTAAGTTGCATTGCAGAAGTCATAAATAAGATTTTGAAAAAGATACAAAAAAATTATGCGAAGAAACTTTTTTTAATATAGATTTCAGATTAATTTGCTGAGCGAGAACAAAATCTAATCAGCTCCTTTTCTTAAAAAATGCGTCATAAATTATATCAAAATCGGTTTATTTGTTCGGGAGATATCGATGTTTGAAAAAAGTATTTTTTTGATTTCACTTCGAGATTTTCGACCAATCATTTTTCGACCTTCTAAAACATTTTAGTACCTATATCAATTTTTTGTGAAATAGTACAAGTGTTTTTATACAGATTGACTGGTATTGAAGAACGCAATAGTTAATGCTAATAATATTTAACCAATAATCTATATTAATATTAAAAATGCGAATGTTTGTATGTCTGGATGGATGGATGCTCAATCATGCGAAAAATACTAAATAGATTTGAATGATATTTAGTACACAGGTAGATGATGACCTGGAATAGCAAACAGACTACTTTTTATTCCGGAAAATCTGGTAATCCCGTGGTGTTCGCCAAAAACTCTTAAAATGCAGCGGGCTGCATGCTACAGCTAGTAATATAATAAAAAGAGAATATTGCTTAAGTACATAGTAAACCTTAATGAAATTAGTGTAATTAGTGGCGATAGCGTCGCGTTAACGAGTCTATTCACGAGTTGAGCAAATCGCTGTTTATAAACAATGGAATTCGGTATCTATGCGCAGGTGTCCGTAAGTAAACAGTTTTGTTGAATAATTTGGCTAAAATTTAAGTAGCTATTGTTTCACATATATGTAGTATCAGAATTGAGTCCCTAACCTTCAGTATGTAACTTCAGCCTTTTACCAGTAAATCTGTACAAAATATTGTAATAAAAATATTGTTTTCACGAATTAAATCCATACTTAAATGACTTTAGATAACTCGGAAGCTTTATGTTTCACTATTTACTCACAAATTATAATTTTATTACGAACATACAAGCGGAATTGCCTTTGTAACCTTTACAAGAAAGAGCGAAGAAAGCCTTAAAATTAATAAGTGATGCTTTTACGGAGTCTATATAAAAAGCAAATGGGTACGTTCACCATGATACCATTAGGAGACATCCCTCTATAATGGAAGTACGCATGCTCACCTTAAAATTTTATTCATAAGGAGAAAATTGTTTCGCTTTCACCGCGCACTCAAGCAAAGGAATCGAATTATAGACTGAAATTATCAAATTCCCTGCATCTTTACGTTTTATGACTAAATGTAAGGGTATTTTAATGTAAGGAAAAGAGTTCATCCATTTTTAAAAGGCTCACAGACCACCATGAATATTACTAAGTCGCGGGCAACAGCTAGTTAAAAAAATAAAACTGTATAAATATAAAGTTGTATATCACAATTTTTGTATTCCAACATTATTATTAAGTATAATTTTTGGGAAGAAACAATATTTAGGGTTTAATAATGAGTTTAGCGGCTTATTATGACAATTATCCTAATATATTACGTTACTAACAAGGCAGGTAATACTAGCCAAACTACAATTTCTGTTCTTTTACTCAAAAGACATTTTACTACTGCTTAGTTATTTGGCTATAATAGTAAGTTTGTTCCACCTTGCCTAAGAAGACTTCAGATTCTAAATCGAGTTTAGCTAAAAAAAATTGATTTTTTCTACCTAAGAATATCCCTGCTATGGCCCAACCTTTTCTCCGTGTTGGTCCAAGCTTCCTTTAAAAGATCATCTACTGTTCAGCTAGGAAAGTAATAAAAGCGAATCGGACTACACGTGTCACTGCCATTGTGACTGACTAGGTAGCTTGGTTCCGCAACGTCTCGCCCGTATCTCCCACCGCCTTACCTATTCCTGCCGCAATAGTGTCAGTGCTCGTTACTTACGTATTCCGATTTGGAGAGTAAGGTATCCGTTCAACTTATGCAAGTGGCAATACCATCACGTGATTTGAATAGCAACGCACCAATAACACCATTGGTGTGTATAGGTGATTTGTTTCCATCAGGAAAGACATTTGCTTATTTGCTACCTTATAATATAAAAAAGAAATTATGACGAGTACAAGGTAGCAATCACTTAAGACTATAATCTCAATTATCTCTATTTTCAAACGACACATATTTAATTTTACTTCAATCTATATTAATATTATAAATGCGAAAGTTTGGATGGATGTTTGTTACTCAATCACGCAAAAACTACCAAACGGATTTGAATGAAATTTGGCACACAGATAGACGATGACTTGGAATAGCACATAGGCTACATTTTATCCCGGAAAAACTAGTTGATCCCGCGGGATTCGCCAAAAACTTTTGTAATGCAGCGGGCTGCACGCTGCAGCTAGTTCTAAATATATTAAAATAATGTTGTAAGAAAACAGTATCTTTAACATTAATAAAGAGGTTATTATAACATATTTCATAAATTATTTGAGAAAACATGGAGAAAACGGTAGGCGGGAGCGCGTGGGAATGAGATAATCCTTATATACCGAACAAGGTAATAAGAGTACTAGCAAAATATGTATATTTTATTTTTCTTTTCATGTAGAAAAGAATATATAAGTAATATTTCATTGTTCTAGTTGTTGACTGGGTCGGCTGTATTATATTATTGTGAAACATTACAAGTGTTATCAGCTAACAAATATTGTGTATAAAATGTTATTAATCATATTCTGAGCTAATTTTTTTAATCAACCCATTTACAATATTTTGATTGCCATATTTTATTGGATATAAAATACTTTTCATCCATTAACCAGCTCGGTGAAAGTCGTTTTATATTGGGATCCTATACTTAGAGTTATGGTGGTTAATATAATGCATAGCGTTATATTATAGCACGCTATTTATACTCAACATAAAATTAGAAAAATATAGTTTATAGTCTATAACGTGCTATCATAAAATAGTTTATTAGAATAATATTACCCACCTTTACCTATATTAATAGCAATTAGAAGATATTAAAATGGTGAAGTACCAATACCCTCATGTCTCAAAGACAATAACTCTTTTTCTAATGTTATCGAACGCTACAAGTCATAATTTGAATAAATTATAACGATATTAAAAAGTCTTTCCAGGAAAACATTATCTTGACTTTTAATAAAGAGGTTATTGCGACATATTTCATAAATTATTTGAGACGACGCCGACGCTTGGCGGAATCGCGTGGGACTGAGATAATCCGTATATCCCGAAAAGATTATATCCTAATTACGGTTATTGCTCTTTTCATATGAAATACATATTAATGCCGTTTCGGGTTTCGTCTTCTTCTTCTTCTTGACAAATGGTTTAGTATAATATGCGTTCCGATATAAAGTCGGGCCAAAAACATAAAAGCTCCTGTTTGAATCTTTTTTTATATATAAAGAAAAGGGGGCAAACGGACAGGAGGCTCACCTGATGGTAAGTGATCGCCGCCGCCCATGGACAACCTGCACACTATCAGAAGATTTGCAGTTGCGTTGCCGGCCTTTTAAGAAAGAGTAGGCTCTTTTCTTGAAGGTCCCTAAGTCGTATCCGCTCGGAAAAACCCCTGCCGGTAATTGGTTCCACAGAGGAATAGTACGGGGAAAAAAGTGCTTCGAGAATCGCACAGTTGTTGATTTCCAGGCATCGAGATGGTGAGGATGAAATTTTGAATTTTGTCGCGATATCCGATGGTGAAATTCAGCAGCAGGAATTAATCCAAACAGTTCCTCGGAACACTCCTCATGATAGATATGATAGAAGGTGCAGAGCGGAGCCACATCTCTACACAATGCCAAAGAATCAAGCCAATCAGAAATAGTGCTGTTATTGACGATTCGAGTCGCTCTACGTTGAATGCGGTCATAATCTGGGCCCCCTTTGAAGAAAAGGCCATTTGCCCTTCTGCCAGGCAGTTTGTAAAAGGCGCACGATTGGTCAAACATATACCTACCATCATGAATGACTACTATGTGGTAGAGTTCTGTATCGTCTCACTTTGGGTTCGGTACCATCACCTTACCTATTCCTGCCGCAATAGCGATATTGCTTATCATTATCGTGTTCCGGCTACACATGTTACACGTGGTATATCGTACAACCATCACCGTATACGTGGTAAGCCGGTAACCTTATACATGTGGCCTTACCATCCCGGCTAACGGACAGCGATCAAATAGGATCCAGCAACAAAGTATAGCAAAAAAATGGCAAAGTGCGTGTCGGGCCACGCGCAATATAGGGTTCTGAAGTTTCCCATCACAATAATGCGGACAAAAAGAGGGCTTTTATAGTTTCATCCTACAAAAACTTAAGCTATTCAACGTCAGTAACGAATATATCCGCACCACAGATTTACCGCCTATAAGAACTTTCTCTAAGTACATTCATTTTAAAAATTGTTCGACTATTACCCAAAAATTTGTAAAGCCTTCTAAGCGGTGATAGTTTTCCTTTTAATTTCACTATATATACTACTACTGCGAATTTTTTACCACCCCCAAAATCAACCGTTTAGCTTGCAGAGGGAGGAGACGCTTGCCTCTAACAAAAATAGCATTTAAAAGCTTAATATTTTACAAACGAGTCCCTTAATTGAAAACTTGTTTTTAAAACCTACAATATTTTTAAAAAAACTATCCAACGGTATCGGTAACGGTATATAACGGTAACGGTATATAACGGTATGTGAGAAAAAAATAACATCCCTACAGCTACCCTGAAAAAAATATTTTTCAACTTTTTATGTTACCAGTTTATTGACGTGACTAATATTTATATTCGTACCAAATTACAGCTTTCTAGTAATAAGGATCTCTGAGCTATCGTACGGATTGACGGATAGACATGGCGAAATTGTAAGGGTTCCTAGTTTACTTCGGAACTCTAAAAAGCAGATGGCTCTTCTGACAGAAAGAGTGAACCATCGCCTATAGACAAAAATATTTATGTTGTGTTGCTATCCGTGTGATGGGATGTTAATGCCACATGCATAAATTTATCGGCTACGTTACCTTTCGAATCGGAACATGACAGTGACAAGCATAAACGTTATAACGGCAGGAATAGGTAAGGCGGTGATATCAGCCCTAATTGTCCCATCACCTAGCCCCTACCCTTGTTCTGAATTCAAGACTATGTGTGATAATATGAGAGCCGGTAAGGTAAGATCAATGAGGCCAATTTTGCATTTATTTTTAAATCAATCCAGTTGTTTTTGAGATTATCCATTACAAACAAATAAACAAATATCTTCATAATATTAGTATAAATTGCCAGGACATGATTTGTACACAAAAATATTTGAAAACTTTAAATAAAAAAAAAATATTATTATTATTATTATTATTATAAAAAAGAATCACGTAAATCGGTTCAGAAACCTCGGCGAAATCGGTGTACATACATAAAAAAATATACCGGCCGAATTGATAACCTCCTCCTTTTTTGAAGTCGGTTAAAAATTGGAACGAGGAGATTTGGTCTCATTTTTTTTTATTAGTGTAGACTTGCACTTCTTGCTTTATAAGTGAATAAATAAAAATTTCATTGTCTGGCTTGACGTAATATTTAATTGTTTGGTGAATTAATTACAACGAAATGACATAAAACTTGTGAAATCGAAAAAAAATTTTTTTGTCTAATCTGTTGAGTGCCTTGGGTTAATTAACTATTTTATTTTTTATTTTATAAGATAGCAAACAAGCAGATGGGTCTCCTGATGGAAAGTGTCACCCATCGCCTATAGACACCAAAGGTGTTAATGGTACGTTGCTCTCTATCTTGTGGTGAGGTCTAATGCCACATGCATAAGTTCACCGGCTACCTTACCCTCCAAACCGGAGCACGACAGTGACAAGCATTGACGCTATTACGGCAAGAATAAGTAAGGCGATGGTAGTGACTCAAATAGGCAATCGATCGCCTTTTACGATCTGCCCGGCAGAACGACACTTGGCCTATTCTTCAAAGGAGCGCAGGACCAACACGGGGAATTTTCACGGGGAATATTTAAAAACACTCACATTTAGGCGGTTTATTTTAATAAATAACCAAGTTGGCAACAGGTAAGCTTAATTTAAAACAGATGAGTAGTTCAAATAGTTACAGTAATTGAAATAAATAAATTTCTTTATTTTTGGAACGAAGTTCCTTACGGCAGGCTTGGAGGGGATAGGGATTTTGCTGCGCGACCGAACTGAAAAAAATGTGATAGTAAAACCGTAAGAAAAATGCGTGGAATAAAAGCGTTAAATGAGACGTACGCAGGCGCGACAGTCGCGTACACAAGCGAGTAGTGCCGTTTAGCCGAAGGAAGTTCGTTCCTACCTGGTGTCCCGCGACACCACATCATTTTTAATTTTGTTTTTTTTATTTGCAAGTAAAATAAATTGCCGAAGTCGTTTTGGGTTACGCACAATAAAGGGTTCCGAAGTTGCTCATCAAAATAATGCCGACTAAGAAGAAGGCTTTTATTGTTTCATACTATTAATATTTTACCTATTTTACGTCAATGACGAATATATCCGCACTACAAGTTCACCGCCTATAAAAAACTTCTCCAAATACATTTTATGAGTTGGTCAAATATTATTCAAAATCTTGTAAAGTTTTCTAAGGCGTGATAGTTTTCCTTTTAATTTCGTTAACACCGTGAATTTTTTTCCACCCCCAAAACCCAACCGCTTACCTGTTAGGGGGGGGGCGGGGACTTGACTCTTAACAAAAATTAAATTAGCAATTTAAAGCTTAATTTTTTAACAAACAAGTCTCTTAATCCAAAAAATTTTTTGCAAACCTGCAAAATATTTAAAAAACCTATCTAACGACATCCCACACTATGAGCTAAGTACACGAGAAATAAAATTAACACCCCCATTTATATGGAGCAGCTACCCTAAAAAAAATATTTTTTCAAGATTTTATGTTATCACTTTGTTGATGTGACTAATATTTATATTCATGCCAAATTACAGTTTTCTAGTTCTAAGGATCTCTGAGCTAGACTGAGGACGGACGGACAGACAGACATAGCGAAACTATAAGAGTTCCTAGTTTTCTTCAGAAACCTAAAAAGACAGATGTAAATTGTTAAAGGTATGAAATAGAAATAATTAATTTCAATAAAATTAATGTACATATAACAAAATCACTCACATATGGAGATTGGGTTACGAAAAATAAACGATTATTTTTAAATTATAAAGAAAATACTCGCTAAAGATCTTATGTAAGCTATTTCATTTCTCTGACATTCATATTTTAAGAGATACACGCCTATTATATTTACACCAAAAATAACACTCATAGAATTATTTTTAATTTCAAATAAGAAAACAGAAAATATACCTCTTTGTTGTTTGAATTGTCGATCTAACTGCAGCTTTTAAAGTTTCGAGTACGATTTTCGGGTCGGCGAATTTTTTTCTTATTTAAATTGTTATCTGGTTGGAAATTTTTTCTTATTTAAACTGTAATCCACATCTGGAATAGGCGCAGGCAAAGTAACCAGCTGTGTTAGCCCATACGCTGATGCAAAATCGTGAACAGATCTCCCGCATGATTGGTGGTACGTGAACTGAGCCATTCGGCATGGTGGGCGTTAAAATCATTGATGATTAAGATCTCTGCGGAGAGGATCTGCTGCAGTACGGACTCTGTTGCAATCTGGATATACTCAATGAATAGGTCTGATTCGGCATTTCCGCAGTGGGACCTGTAAATGCACGCATAGATGCGGGGATAGTCGTTACAGTCTACAAGTATCCCGAGGATGGATAGATAGCTCCTTGCCTTCAAGACTGCTGTGACGTCGAGAACAGATATCCCCTAAGCACAAACTCCCGCTCAGAGTACAAAATAATGCTCAAAATTTGTACCTCGGATAGGAAAGATATGAGATATCAGCCGGAGAAGATATCTGCGTCTCAGTTTAAAAGAACAAAGCGGGCATAGCCGTCTCAAGGTGGTAGTGAACTGCATTTAAGTTTGAGTGAAAACCCCTAACATTAGTAAAGTCCTCGTAGAGTGTGGTAGGGGTTGCCTTAAAATTTTCGTTCTTATTACCCGAGCATTGAATTATGTGAGCGCAATTTTGCCCACCGCCAGAGTACCCTGGGCAGCTTGGGCATCCATGATTAGGTTGGTTACAGATTCGTGGACATGGATGTCCAGCGGGGAATTTTCCACTGCTCATGCTTGTGGTACCTCCAGAGGATAAACTACTACCTTTAATTGCGCTTTCATATGTTAGGGGGAGCGGGAAAGGGCCTCCGGGTACCTCACAGACCAAACGAAATGTAACAACAAATCTGTTACTTTACGTTGGTTTTAAGTGAGGTAGTGGTATTGCCTCGGTTGTGCCGTCCCATTCAGCTAAGCATGGCAGTTGGCACTACCACTTTTTTTTAAATGACTGCACCGGTGGAATAATTTCACAAAAAGAAGATTATCCCACCAGCGGGTGACAGGGTCGTCAGTAGTCACGTCCCGACGCCGTAAAGTACCGTCACGTACCTACTGTAACACGAGTATATAGTGATCGATGTCAACGTTCCATCATTCACAGCAGTAACTAATCAACCAAATTAATAATAACGTGGCACTCCACAAGTTTTTTGGACGTTTGGTAATTTGACATTTATAAAAACTGTTTTAGCTTACGGCTCTTAAAAAATATTACTCGTAACTCGTAACAATTACTCGTAACAATTGACGGGTTCCTATAATTAATAAAATCAACGACCCGCCATTCATAGCAGTAACCGTTAGCCACCAATTTAATAATGTTACACTATTTTACAAGTTTCTAGGACACTACTACACTATTTTCAAAGTTTCTAGGACCATTTGGTAATTTAACAGATACAGGAACAATTTTTGCTTACGCCTCGTAGAAAATGTTACCACTCATAACTAAAACGTCGTTTATTAATATACGAACAAGGCATTAGAATCATTTTACTGGTATAGGAACCGAGCATAAATCGTTTTAGACTACACCATATTTTATTCTAGGTAAATCTAAATAATGTTAAATTTTTGCTTACTGAATTCTTAAGAGTGGATAAAATTATTTTTTTACTTACAAAACACTAACAATAAAGATATATCACACTACTACATACGTGGAAAAGTTGAACAACACTAAATTAAATGCACAATGTAGCCATATAAAACGTATGACATCGTAACAGCACAAATACAAATACAATAAATGTAGTTCTGCACGTTTTCGAGACTTAACATTACATTAACTTAAGTTATTGTTCGCATTAGAGGTATGTGTATCTCGACAATTAATGAGCCACAAAGCATTTTGCTAATATTCTAAGAGCCCGTGAGTGTCAGATTTTTAATATCCATACATATAATAAAATCGTAGGAAAGTCAAAACTGTACATTGAATATTTTTTTAAAAGAATACTTGGGCGTGATGTACAATCGATATCGGAGCCAAAAATATAGTTTTTACATTTTTTGTCTGTTTATCTGTTTGTTTGTTTGTCTGTATGTATGTCCGGGGTAAACTCAAAAAGTACTGCATGGATTTACTTCAAATTTTGCATGAATATTAATAACAAGTCGGGTCAACATATAGGCTTCATATTATCACGCTATCAACCACGGGGGAGGAGCTGTGCGGAATAAACGAAGTCCGCGTGGACGAAGTCGCGGGCAACAGCTAGTTTTATATAAGTAGAAAGTTTCTCAGTGTAAGCTTACAATACTAATAAAACTGATTTATACTAAATAGAAATTATACGTATAAAATAAAAGAAGCTTACCTAGTATTACTTCTACTACTACGTGGTAAAGTTCCTCGCTCGGATTAGATAAAAACTGTCACAAAATAGGTTTCGTCCCCACAATACAAAAAAAAATATATATAAACTAATCATCGTAAATTTCCAAACAATTTTTGATCACGTAATAGCTAAAAATAGAATAGTTTTTTTTAAACATTTCAGGTAGAATTTTACATTTTAATATGAACTTGTTAATAATTCACTGTATTTATTCCATATATTATTTTTCTTCTCTGTCAGTAGCATTTACTTACAAAAGGAACGGTTACTAGCCAGTAATTTAAATTATCCATATTAATATTAAATCGACTCCATGAAATAGATTAGGACCGTGTTTACGCAACAGGAGTGAGCGTTGTTACAACAGAAAGTGTAAAGCAAAAAGCATGTTAATGTTAACTTTCTTTATTATATATGTAACGGCTTTAACACGGATAAATGTACTGATAAGTTCCTTTAGAATAAATATACAGATATACCCATACACATATGAGTGAACGTTATTAAAATATTCCATTATCTTTAACTAAGAACTATAGATTTTTTCTCACGTTCGCTAGGACATATAATTTATCCTGTTTCCCCATGGCCGCTTGGCGTTGAGTTTTAAGTTAACTTGTAAAAAGTGGTATCATCTATCTGTGTCAATTAGTGGTGTTGCCGCATACTGCATCGTGGGACACTATACAATGCACTATTTCTACTGTACATAGTTCTCGCCGATATACATATTTTTTTTATATCATAAGATAGCAAACAAGCAGATGGGTCTCCTGATGAAAAGAGTCAGCCATCGCCTATAGACACCAAAGATGTTAATGGTGCGATGCTATCTTGTGGCGAGGTCTAATGCCACATGCATAAGTTTACCGGCTACTTTACCCTCCAGACCGGAACACGACAGCGACAAGTACTGACGCTATTGCGGCAGGAATAAGTAAGGCGGTGGTACAAGACCCGGGTGAGACAATGCAGAAATCTACCACCTAGTAGCCACGATGGTAGTGACTCGATAGCCAATCGGTCGCCTTTTACACCCTGCCTGGCAGAACGGCAGTTGGCTTAGGTTGGCCTGTGATGGATATGAGTCAAAAATAATTATAACTTATTGTACAAAATGACACCGGTAAAATACACAAGATAAATATTAAAAAACGTAGTACCAATTATTATGAACCATTGCTTCACTCGCTTTCATATTTTTCTTTATTTCATATTTTTCTTTTTTTCAAACACGTGAATTTGAGAAAAACTTTAAAGTTTTTTTATCCAAACTTTGACACTTTTATTTGAAGATTTGATTGTCGGTATGTTTGTGATGGGCAAACTCCAAAACTATAGGAACCCGTTTTTAAAATTATTTTACCTATGAAAAGCATCATTATTTAGAAATAGTTTAGCTACTTTCTTACCCAGCTAAACAAAAGTAAGTAATGTTTTTGGGTTACATAATCGAAATAGGTCCCCTATATAAAATAAAAGACAAACTTTTGGATAAACGTATACTATTATCGTGACTACTATGAAGTAGAGTGCTGTGACGTTTCGCTTGGGTTATGTACCACCACCTTACATATCTTTAGCACAATAGCTTCATTCAGTTCTTGTCACTGTAATGTTCTAGCTGGGGGGGGGGGTAAGATAGACGTTAAACACACATGCATAAGCATGTGGCATTATCAACTTTTCACATGAATGATAATGCACCAATAACATCCTTAGTGTAATTTCTGGTCCCTAGGAGAGGCTTCTGGTTGATTACATTCTATTACATAAAAAAATCAAAAAGACTTTATTGGGCATTTTACAATATGTAAAAATTATTAATATATCTTATGATTCGTAGAGTAGTTTTGTGTACAAAACACGATAGAAGATAGCGTTTTGTCGTTTCATTTTCCGCTATATTTGAGAGCTATGCCTTAGTGTTGTAATCTGTTGGATATATTGCCTGAGTTAAAACTATAAATGGATAACAATACGCCACAGCTGTGTATGAAAATGCGGCAATACCAAAGACGTACACTGTAAAATTATCTCGACTCTGTTGATTAATCAAGTGGGAACTCGATATAAACTTTTAACAGACGGTGATTCATACATATTGCCAGATTAGCGATATAAACGAATAAGTATTTAATGCAAAATTCTTCCGTTCACCGTTCGTCACAGTCCATCTCTGCCAATGTTTAAAAAAGTCTAAGAAATTACTATTTTTAATTAAAATAAGTTTTGGTTTTGTAACTATTTAATTTGTTAGTCATAGTTCGTATATCATAGACTAAATAATTTAATTTTTTCCCTATACATTTTTTAACTATCATGTTTTAAAATTTTGTGTGTTGTGATTTACTCTTAGTTTTGTGCACAATGTCTGCTGCTTCTACTTAATAGCTTCATAAACTGGGTAGGCTGGAAGAAATTTTAATACTGTAGAGATAAGTCTACCTTTTGTACAATTTTTCTTTCATTTGTAATTGTTATATTATTTAATGTATTAATAAATAATATTAAATAAATAAATAAATAAATAAAATAAACAAAATGATTCCAGCAACTTCGTTCGTATATCACCCAACCCAAAACCAAGCAAACAAACATAACTTAGCTCTTTAAACTGAAATCTGATAAAAAATCAAAAACTTGTTTATATGTTTGTCTGTTAAAGAATTTATCAAGAAGTCGTGGAGGTCTATAATTATTTTTCTTAGTTTTGCAGGGTTTTTCGCAGCATTGTAATTATTCCTACTGTAAGAGCATCGCTATCGTATTAAAATTATGGAAGGTAAGGTAAGGAATACATGCGAAATTATAGCACCACCATATGACGTCGAGGCGTATCAGCTTTTTTAATATGCAGCGCTGTAAAATACTTTTCTTAACGACGTTGATCAAGTTAAAAAACATTCTTTTAAATGTGAATAAAATGTTCAAAAACCAAAAACCATGCAATGCTCGTTGTACTTTTAAGAGAGTTGTGTGTTCTACTTAATTATGTTGACCGTGTTTTACTCCCAACGCAAAATCAAGGAGTATTGAAGTTGAACATGTATGTATTGTATGTCTGTCTGTCAGTTCTCAAAGAGATGGAACCATTTAAAAGCAGTTTTTTTTAACAAAAGCCCTGCCTGTTGAGATAGTTTTAAGCTATAATTTAATAAAATGTTTTCAGTCATTTCATGATCATCGACTCCTTCCTACTCGATAAAAGAAATTAACATTTCTCTGATGCTTCAGGATTTCCATTCGAAGATTATCTTATGTATTTATATTTGCATACGAAGCAGAAAGGTGGTGGTGGTTAGGAATGATAAATGAATATCCTAATGTAAAGTCAGAGATTTGCGGCAAATTTTGCGCTTAGTAAGGGATTTTTAAAATTTAAAATTAAGAATCGAGCTATAGAGGTAAAAAAAATTATTATGTTGTGAGGTTGAAAAAAAACTATTTTAAACTGTCTAAGATATAGAGTTCCAATTAATTTTTTTGTGTTATAAAAAAATGTACCAAAGTGGCTTATCGGGACTTATCGATTATTTCAACTTACGGAGGAATGAAATTTCGAGTAAGGACGGTTTCGGGGCTTGAGGGGAAGCGATAAAGCTTTTTTCAACTGAAAGAAATTTTCGACTTATCGAGGTTCAACTTATAGAGGTTATACTGTAAATACAAATACACATAGTTAGAAATACAAACATTAATGCACAATACACACAAACGTCATTGATTACGTAATATTAAACTCAAACCTAAATATTAAAAATTAATGAATAACGAATTCTTTTACGTAAAGCCAAGCATGTACAATAAATAAACTATCCACGTATTAAACCTAAACCTTTTTGCAATAAATCCAGAGACAAGCGAAACTAAATTGCCCCAAACAACGACTTGCACAACATTTATAATGAATAAAGCAGGTAATATTCCGTGGAAATCGGCCAAAACAATTTTAATTCAAAAATGACGTTTGTTTTTGTATTCTTTGTTTGTAGACAATCAGAGAAGACTAGTTGTGGTTAAACCGGGTGGAATCGGCTTTGTTGAATACCGATGACGGCGCAACTACGCGACTCGTTTCAATCTCTACTCTATGCATAAGTAATGTGAAAAGTATGGAGATACCGCTTCAATGCGCTGTACAAGCTCCTCTAAAATATTATTGTGTATTTTTATGGTAACGACTTCGGTTATTTGTTCTACTGTAGGCATATTTTATTCAGGGTGTTATTTGTTAGAAATGTAATCTCATAAAATGCTTTATAGCAATTTACATAATGTAGTACGCAATGGCACTTTTGCTTTTTAGAATTCTTAAAAAGTTATTACGGCTTTCTCAGAGAATTTATTCATGTCTACTTAATTTGAATTTGTGAATACGTAAAATTCGGCTAATACTGTTGTCATATTATTTGTTTTGTAATTAGACACTTTTATTATTACAATTTTATGTACAAGTGTAATAATAAAAGTGTCTAATAACAATGGAATTTCACCAAGTGCCGACGATGAGGAGTATGACCTCGCCACACGATAGTAACGCACCATTAACATCTTTGGTGTCTATAGGAGACCCATTTGCTTGTTTGCTGCCTTAATCAATTGCTGTTCGTTAATCTCGCTAAAACTCGAGAACGGCTGAACCGATTTGACTAATTTTGGTTTTGAATTAATAGTTGAAGTCCAGTCCAGGAAAGGTTTAAAAGGTGAGAAAATATAGAAATAAATAAGAGTAGTTTAAAAGGCAGAAAAACGTTTGCCGGATCAGCTAGTAAAAAATAAATCTGTAAACGATTGACCCTGCAGGCCATCCCTGAAACTTCCCTCTAAATGAAGGTATTTTAAACTCAAAAGAGTTTCAGTTCAAACATCTATTTTGTTAAAAATGGAAATATATTGATTTTTGGAAAGCTGTATATTTTGGAAACGATGATCGATTTTGATCTATCGAATGACTTTAGCTAAATAATTGATAGGTTAAAAAATTTCGAAGCAGTGTCAAAATCATTTTTTTTAATACCAAAATTAAAAAAAAATGTTTGATAAATCCACTCGCCACACATCTTTTTTAACTATTGTAAATTCGCCACACTGATTGTTTTTAGTACAGTACGCAGAAAATCAATATAATAGAATATATATTGATAAATAGAAAATATATATATATATATATATATATATATATATATGTATATATATATATATATATATATATATATATATATATATATATATATATATATATATATATATATATATATATATATGTATATATGTATATAAATTCCATTAATAATTTCTTATTACAAATAAGTCATAACTTAAGCAATAGATAGTTAACTATAAATTGTACTGCGACTAATTTATAGTTGACAATAATAATTAATTTGTTTACACAAATTTATTATCCAAGAGTCAAGGATAAGCTACTAGCAAGATTCAACAAGTGTACCGAACCATGGTAGAGCCAAGACTGCCTTAACGCTCGTGGTCTTCTCGCACACCCCTGGTGGAGGGTGCAGAGAAACAGTTCCGGGGCGATGCCCCCTGACCGTGATTTCTCTTGCGTTGCATTAATATACAACGGTCTTTGGATTGCTTCCTGTTCGAAGTTATGTCTTCACTGTTGAATTCGGTTTTCTCGGTTGAGATGGTAAGTCGGAGTACCAGGGGGTATTTCCCAATTCTTTACGCCGCTCCGCGCAGGCCAGCCCTGTCTGGGTGAGAGCCGTTGGGGAAGCCCGGCAAGGCGACCGGCAGCGAAAGCGGCGGCTTTATCAGGTTATACCCCCTGGTATAGATTTGGTGGTACCCCTGGGGTACGGTCGTCTGTCAGACTCCATGGTTGTCCACGGGGCCTGTGTTCTGATTTGATGGTGGTATGATAATTGTGTTCTGTGAAACATGTTACCTAAAAGGCGAGAAATGAAGTCATTAATGGTCTCAATGTTCAGGTCTCTCCGTAATATGTCGTTACGCATGTAACGAGGTGTATCAACTATGATTCTTAGAGCCTAATGCTGTTGGCTCTCTATCTTCTGCCTGGTCTGTCTGTTTGTCAGAAGCTGGTACCAGGCTGTTGCTGCATATGTGAGGTGTGGTCGGATGTAGGCTTTATATATACCCAGCTTCTGACCAAGAGGCAGCTTAGATTTCAGCACTGGGGTGAGTAGGGCTGTGGCTGCACGTGTCCGATTGATAACCGTCTTGGCGTGTGGACCCATCTTAAGTTGGTCATCGATGGTCACTCCTAAGTACTTGCATTTGAAATATCAGGCGATGTCTTGCCCATTCATATGGAGCTTTGGGAGTGAGGTTTTCTTACTGCCTTAACGGCGGACGCTCAGAGCATTTTATACAGGTAGCAAAACAAGTGGAATAGTAGGGATATCGAACGATGCGCTCGGTGGTTTAGGCGGTACACCTGATGTTTATTATATTTATATATATATATATATATATATATATATATATATATATATATATATATATATATATATATATATATATATATATATATATATATATATATATATATATATATATATATATATATATATATATATATATATATATATATATATATATATATATATATATATATATATTTATTTATTTATTTATTTATTTATAATATAAAAGTTATTAAGGTTATTATATAACTGTCATTTTAATGTAGATGAAAATTGAAACGTTTAGTACTTGTTGCGATTATTACAATAATATATAAATATATTATTATGGATATAAAAAACATTAATAACTAAACTAAAAAACAATTGTAATGTTTTAGCCTAATTAAAAAATATAACAACATATTTGGTGTCTATAGGTGATGGTTGTCTCTTAACATTAGGAGAACCATCTGCTTATTTGTTATATTTTGATATAGAAAAAATTTAACATTCGAAAAAGACACAACCAGTAAGAGATAAATAGATACGGAGCACAAGTATGTTAGTGAAATATGATAAAAAAGTGAGGGGCTAAAACTTAGAATTTTGCTTG
Organism: Apodemia mormo; assembly: GCA_036924255.1. Taxonomy (NCBI): domain Eukaryota; kingdom Metazoa; phylum Arthropoda; class Insecta; order Lepidoptera; family Riodinidae; genus Apodemia; species Apodemia mormo. Next base: position 13,071,187 of record JAUPFN010000008.1, read on the forward strand.
CTAACACTACTATTTACAAAATTTATACAAGACTAAAACATGTGGCGAATTTAAAATAGTTATTATGTACCTGTTTCGAATTTACACATACTTTTTAATATTTTTTAATACCTGTGGCGAGTTTACTTTGAATGTATGGAAAATCTAAAACGGTGACGAATTTACAACAACCCGTTTTTAAAGGAGCAAAGGTGATAAGATTATTAACTCAATCGCTGTATTATTCTAAAAGTTATTTTATAAATATTAAGTAAGTTTGCTAAAAACAACGTAATTTTAATATTTAAAAAGCTGTAACTTTTGAAAATTAGATTCGATTTTGATTTTTGAAATGGCATTTCACGTAGTTTTTTTTATTACTAAAATATCGTAGAATACCAAAAAATGAGTGGTTGAAAAATTTCGAAGTTATGTCGAATGAACACTTTCTTAAAAATTTTCGTCAACGATTACTTCCAAACGGATAAGCCGATTTTGATGCACTTTATGCATTAAACGTAGTTTTACCAGAAATAGAGCTGATTAGTTTTTGTACTCAATCGGTACATAAATCAAGAAGTTATATTAAAAAAATACTATTTTGCCAAAATTTGTTTTGGGGTTTTTTCAAAGTTTCTCAAAATCTCCTGGGCCGACTTGGTTAAAATTTTTAGGAAGTCAAAGTTGAGTGAAATCCAATTCAATGTCATTAACCGCGTTTCGATCGGTTCAGCCGTTCAAACATATACACACGCACATGTACGTATATACAGACATAATGTTTGACGTCATTGTGAAAACAGTCAGAAAAGTTTCCTATGACCTCAAAACGTGTGTGAAAATAGATGCAAAATCAGTTACTTCCTTATCTACATACGTAGCGGGAAGTTAAAAATGATAACCAGGAGGTTATCATTTTTGAGAAGTCGGTTGAAAAATATAATATTAGTTAATCATTACAAGTGCCCATTTATTTTAACAGAAATAGCCATTTTATAAGCATTAGATATGTATTGCGTTTTATTTCACATACGGCTGAAATAACTGAATATGTAAAATACATTTGCAATTCACTTTAAATTCGACTCATGAAAAGACGTGTCAGTACGTCACATGCACTATTTATTTTATTATACTATAATATCCTTTAACTCACTAAAAATAAGAACGTTAGTTGAATGCAATGACAGATATACTCAATATCTGTTGATGGGTTACCAACTTTTTGGGCTATTTAAAGGACAAATTTATTGCTTTGTTCTGGGTCCCATTTGAAGAATAGATCGTCTTCCATTCCGCTACGCACTTCGTAACAGGCGTATAATTGGCTATATATGTCACTACCATCGTAATGCCACGATTCTAGGTGGTAGAGTTCCGCAAAGTTTTACCCGGGTGTATGATACCAACACCATTAATGATGAATATGGCATTGATATCTTTCCACAAAGATAACAACGCACCATTAACATTTTTGGTTTCTATAGGCGAACTTTTCTATTTCTATCAGAAAAGTCATCTTCTGCTTGTTTGCTATCTTATACAAAAAAAAAATAAATAGAATTTAGATTCAGAATACAGGATCCTTAAATTTAAGGCATTCTATCATTTTTCCTAAAATATAGAATACATTTGTTTGAGTCTGAATCGTATTTATCAATGAACTAGCTGGAAATGAAATATGACACGTAATATCATTGGAAAATCGTGCGTGCTCTAACTTACTTCTTAAATGTCAAGAAAAGGCGTATTCGTTTGATAAAAAATACATTAGATATTAGTTTAGAGTAAACTAGGACATTTGACTAAATATTTTTTATAGCACAGTATAGTAAAAAACCGGCTAAGTGCGAGTCGCATTTCCGCAGAAAGAGTTCTGTACTATCGTCTATAAAAATGGCAAAAAATGGTTGTATGGGAGCCCCCTACAAATTGTCATTATTAAGATCTAGAAAAATTGCAAAAAGGTCACGTTTCTTGTATGTGACTATATGAGCTCCTTAAATATTTATTTTATTCTGTTTTTAGTATTTGTTGTTATAGTGGTAACATAAATATGTTATCTTTGAAAATTTTCACTGTCAAATTATTTCGTTCATGAGATACAACGTGGTAACAGACGGAAAGACAGACAAACGGACGAACAGCGGAGTCTTAGGTTCCTATTTTACCGTTTGGGTATGGAACCTTAAAAACGCAATACACATTCCTAATCGGAAAGATAACCGTCGTCTATAAATGCATCAATATTGCTTTATTTTTCAAGCAGCAGAAATATTCAATGGCACCAAACCAAGATGAGTGCGAGAAAATAAGAGCGAAGGGATTCCTTTCGAAATTAAATATTTTAATAACGTACAAGTAGATGTATAAGTTGACCTAATTCCATGCTCTGCTTTTCAAACTAACATTTTGCTAATCGCTATTCATCCTAACGCTAACCGATAAAGCCGGTGAACGTAGTAAATCTTACCGCCCGTAGATGTTTAATTTACTCTGCCTATCCCACAAGAGAGCCGTCATGATGATACTTACCAAGTTATTCATTGCCATTTTATAATATAAAAGTAAACATTTTAATTTATTCCTGAAAATCCAGGAAAATTCGTATTATTTGGTAACACTAAGCATTAGGCAAGCGTTCCATACGAGCAAGCTATAACTTACAGCATGTAAATAAACGAGCAGTTGGCGTGGATAGTGTCTATTCCGACTGTGGCAATAACTATGCGATTATCCTGTTTGACGACGAACAGGCGTGACTCGGTTCGCATTTTTCATATTAGGTAACTTAGGTAATATCCCCATATACGACACTCAAATCAATTATTAAATTTGAACTAAAATAGGACGTCGTTTATGTCGTTCTGCATGCAATGTAAGATTTATATTTTTGTGACATAAAGTAAGATTTTTTTATGCTTATTCGGTTCTAATTGTGAGGTTCCAGGTTCGATTTTTGAATACAAATATCATCAAGGTATGTAACGCATGATGTTGTAAAGCAAAAGTCCTGCTGCATTAATTCGGATATATACGAGTAGAAGAACGGTTGTAAAAATCCATACTAATATTATTAATGCGAAAGTAACTCTATCACTTCTTCACGCCTAAATCACTTAACCAATTTACATGAAATCTGGCACAAAAATAGTTTAAAAAAGTATCTTCACGCCCATATCCCCGAAGGTGTAAGCAGAGGTACAACAAGTGCACCCACGATTAGACGAAGATACTTGGTCCCACAATGTGATAGGTGGCAAGCCTATCGCCAACCGGGCACTTTCCAACCCCGGGCAACATTGTGTTTTTGAAAACTGAAAAACACTTTTTTTTACTTACCCGACCCGGGAATCGAAACCGGGAGCTCATGTGGTCAACGCCAACGTTGGACCACTAGACCACAGAGGCGACCACAGACCAATTAGGCGAAAAATAATTTAACACCCGTAAAAGGATATAGAATAGTTTTTATGCCGGAAATCTCACGGGAACGAGAATTATGCGGGTAAAAACTTTTATTCTATAATTTTTACCATGCGTGCGAAGTCGTGGGCACAGCTAGTATATAATATAAAAAGTATCTTCACGCCCTTATCCCCGAAGAGGTAGGAAGGGTACAATAAGTGCACCCACGATTAGCCGAAGAGACTTGGTCCCACAATGTGGTGGCAAGCCTACGCCAACAGGGCACTTTTCAATCCCACGCAACGTTGTTTCTATCAGAAAACTGAAAAAACACATTTTTGAATTACCCTAACCGGGAATCGAACCCGGGACCTAATGTGGTCAACTCTGACACCGGGCCACTAGACCAGAGACTAGAGAGGTGACACGTATTTATTACCGCAAAGGTTGAAATCGAAAGAAAACCATAATAAAATTCTAAATGATGTTTAAAACTTACCAATGAATACATCTTACTATAGTATAAACGATTTTATGATAAATTTTAAGAAATATGATTATTTTTTCAGTAAAAAGATTTGGTCTGCTTCTGTAGAAGTTACGGAGTGTAGTAATGTAGTAGCGGACTAATCTTTTTACTGATCAAGGTATTGATTATGTTAGTATCAGAATGTATTATTTAACACATAAAAATGTTTAACATACGATACAATAAAACATTGAGTATTGAAAAAATTGTGATAATTTAACACAATATTTGTTAGCTGATAACACTTGTGCTGTTTCAAAATAAGATAAATATATTTAATTTCCGACCGGTTTCGCTTACACAAGCATCGTTAATTAATAAAACCAAGTTAATAACTGTAAATACTCTGAGGATGAAATTGAATATATTTATCTTATTTTGAAACAGCACAAGTGTTATCAGCTAACAAATATTGTGTTAAAATGGAGTTTTACTAAGTTCCGATGATAAAAAGTGTAGAATATAGAGATAATTTAAGCGTAATAAAGCATAACAACTGATTTCCCATGTCCTATATATCTGAAACCCTGCATCAGGTCTTTATTAAACTACGAAATACCACACGGGAAGTATACCCTCCCAGTACGAGCGTGTGGGCTACCTGATGAAAAGCAGTTTTTTTTACGTCATAAGATAGCAAACAAGCAGATGGGTCTCGTCGTAAAAGGCGACCGATTGGCTATCGAGTCACTAACATCGTGGCTATTAGGTGGTAGAGTTCTGCATTGTCTCGCCCGGGTCTGGTACCACCGCCTTACCTATTCCTGCCGCAATAACGTCAGCGCTTGCCGCTGTCGTGTTCCGGTGTGGAGGGTAAGGTAGCCGGTAAACTTATGCATGTGGCATTAGACCTCGCCACAAGATAGCAACGCACCATTAACACCTTTGATGTCTATAGGTGATGGTTGACTCTTTCCATCAGGAGACCCATCTGCTTGTTTGCTATCTTATGACATAAAAAAAAAAATCATACGATATCAAACAAGCAGATAGCTCTCCTAAGGAAAGAGAGAACCATCACTTATAGATACCAAAAATATTAATTATGCATTACCGTTAATTTGTGGCCACGTGCATAAGTTTACCAGCCATCTTCCGTTCAAATAGGAACACGACTGTGACAACCACTGACGCTATTGTAGCAGGAATAGATGAGGCTGTGGTACTAGACCCAGGTGAGAATTTGCCTAATTCGTGACTTATATCGCCAATTATTACACGTTTTAAATATGGCAGAATAGAAAATGGTGTAACGAGGGCGCGATAGAACACACTCGAACTTATCGCGCACAAATAACATCGGTATCTTATCGCAACATCGTTATCAGATTTTATCACGCAGCATACGCGTGAATCTCTACACATTGGTTGATACATTGGTTGATACACATTGATTGGTTACACATTGGTTGATAAATGTGTAATAAAACACATTTATCAACCAATGTGTAACTGTTATTTAGTCGATGTAATAATGGTTTATTCTTTAACTCTAATTTCCCTGTGCCTACTTGTTAGCGGATTCCGTATGAAAATATATTGTATGTACGTTTACAGGTAGATGTGTATGTTTGTACGTATTTGATAACTTATACTCTGTAAAGTTTATTTTCTCATGATACCTGCAAAATCTACAAGCAAAACATAGCTAATTGGAGCAAAATTAAATACCTTGGTAATTTATGTGTGTCTTTTCTATGTCTGTATTGCAATATCAAAAAATTACAATGAACACAAAAAATTAAAAAAAAAATTTACTACCGAACCCCACGATGTAAAAAATACAAGTCAGTGGTATAAAGAAACCACACAAAAACTTTGATATATCGACATACCTAACTTTGCTAAAAAGACAGTAACAAATTAATAATTCATAAGAAACCTACGCAAAGTCAAAAGTTCTTAAGTGTTGAGTGTGTGCTTAGTTTTTGTGCTAACGAAAATTTGTGGGTTCTCCTAACTTTTCAGTTCAGTATGTGAGATAACAGCTAAATTATAAAATACAACTTTATCTTAAACAAACTTTTGTGAGCAATGGTTTTAACAGAATTCAATTATTTTTTTAAAGAAATTTGTTTTATCTAGGTGTTAGAGTTGTGCAAAGTCTCACCCAGATTTGGTTTCTTAACTTTTTATATGCATATTCAACATTTTATTACGATCATATATTAAATGTACGTTAGTACACAGAGCTCGTTGATTAAATATTATTTTTAGATACTAGGTATTATAAAAAAATTTTGAAAATCCAAAAGTGCACTCCGCAACGTTTTTTTTTCTATAAATTATTCATTATAAAAAAACAGATCCGAATGAAGTGATTTTTCAATAGGGATATACTCTGAGTGGATTAGATAATATTGGTAATAAAATAAAGTGAATTTATAAAGCCAATCAACCTATTTCGTGTTTAAAGACATAAAATAATCAACTGAAGGCCATCAAAAATTTTTGTCAACGAGATTTTTTAGAGTAATTAACTCTCTTCAAAGGCTTAAAGTTATACAGAACTTTAAGAATCAAGGTTTTTTTTTATAATCATATCATTTTTACTGTTACTGAGTGTGATTGAAGTTGGTTGAGCCATACATTTTCTTTCAACCGATAATAATAGCGTATACAAATGGAAAGAGTTATAAAGTATGTAAAAATGTATCGAGAGGAAGCAAAAGTAACTTTTTTATATCATAAGATATCAAACAAGCAGATAGCTCTCCTAAGGAAAGAGACAACCATCACATATAGATACCAAAAATATTAATTATGCATTACCGTTAGTTTGTGGCGGAGTGTTAGTGACACGTGCATAAGTTTACCAGCCATCTTCCGCGCCACGGCACGGCCGTGCCGCGGCGTGCGATAGAACTAACATATGAACCCTCAAAGAAGTAAAATACAATTTAATTTGCAAACTTCCATGTACTTTCATGTGTGCCCTTGCTTTACTTAAACACACACACACACACACACATATATATATATATATATATATATATATATATATATATATATATATATATATATATATATATATATATATATATGTGTATATATATATATATATATATATATATATATATATATATATATATATATAATGTTGGATATATTTATTTGTGATATGAAATGTAATAATGTAATTCGTTTATAGCATTTATCTCGCATAATAGATATTAGAATTTATTGTTATCAAAAGATAAACTTGGAAGTGGTGCCATCTGTTGTGATCTGGTTGAAGTTGACATTTTTTAATCTACCCTACTTTTAATTATTGTAAAACTGCGATGCTATAAAATACCGCGTACTGACGTACTAGGGTCATTCTACTGTAAATCGTGAAAGAATAAACATCTATGTACGTCAAACTGTCTGTTATTATAAACGAACCTAAGAATAATTAATTAAAAATTATTATGTTTAATTATTTCCACTTGTTCTAGTTTATTCAACTTTAATCCCTTGTCATATATGTATCACATCAAAATATAATTCACGTATAAAGTTTGTATAACAATATATCTGAAAAAAAAAGACTGATATACTCGTACGTATAAGATAGTTCAAACAACAATAGCAGAATGATCTACAAAGTCTAAAGCTCTTTGAACTAAGTACAAAGAATATTGTACGCCAATACATTGATATGAACGATTTAAAGCTAATTTGTCACTAGTCGAGTGTCCTACTCAACATAAATTTTTGAGAGAGAATTATTACACAACGCAGGCGAAATAAAGACCTCTCAATTCGATAGATTGCGAATTCAACTGTATATGGATACACTTGTAATTTTATTAAAGGAATTCAACTTGTTCTTTACAGTCTCTGAGGACAGCATTAATACCTAGCCACACGAATAGTATAAAGCACCATTTACATTTTGGTGTCTATACGCGATTATTCTTTCTTTCTATTAGGAGAGCCATCTGCTTATTTGCTATCTCACGATATAGAAAAATGTCTATTTCTTAGGTATAAATTAAAATGGGCTTCTAAGCAAGTAATTTTTGTATTAAGAAATTTAAAACAAATATATTAGGACAGCGTTCATGCCCCTGTACCTGAAAGTTTAACTGTAATAACAAGTTTATCAAAAAACTTGCCACTATATTTATGGAAAAAACTTCTAAATTACGTGTTATACTTTATAGATACGAAGAAAAATATTTAAAAAAATAGTTTGATTTTCATATTAGTTTTGTGATATTTGCAACTGGACTGTAAATTAAAATAATTATCTGCAAGTATACCAGTTTCTATTTCAAACGTGGAAAAGGTGATACAGGACAACTTCGTAGTCAATTTTAATATCTACATTCTTTGTTTAATTTTTTTCGTAACTTTTTAGTCCTCTTTCCATCTTTGAGATATTTTAAAATAGTTACTTTGGGGTAATTTGTAATTTTTTTTCTACTAGCTGAAATATTTAAACATTTTTGAACTATGTATGCTTAAAATGTATGTTGAAATAAACTTTCATTCAAAAATGCAGCCTTGTTTTTTGAATAGTAATTTAAATATCATTTTTATAGGACTTAAAAGAATTGTAACTTCAAAATAATCCAAAAAGTCCAAGAATCCTAAATTTAAATATAAATGCTTTTTAAACTCAATTTACTGAAACGATATTAAAGTTACTGAATTAGAAAAACACATATAACAAGACTTTTTACGAATAAATTGACTATTTCTGTGATAAATCAAAACTTTGTCCTAGATTATAAATAATATCTAGTTGCTATTGTGACTTTGTGCAGGAACTTGTGAAGACAAAATTTTTGTGAACTGTCTTGTCACGAACGCAAATAAGTTTTAATTGCTCACCAGATCTTGATATCAGAAAAATTTGGCATCAGGTTCTAGTTTACAGCAACTAGTTGAAAGGCTTAATGAGGAGATACTTTGGCGATCTATGTAGTCATTACTAAAATACAATATTTATTTATTAATAAAACTTATTGTGAAACAGTACAAGTGTTATTAATTAATAAATATTTTATTATAATGGAGTTTCACCAAGTGCCGACGTTAAAAAGTGCAGAATACATTACTAAAAAGATAATAAAAACCGACAATATTCATAAATGTGATGATATGAATTACTTATCTCATTAGCTGATGAACGATGATAATGAATAGTATGCGTATCCTGCTTACCCCGTAAAAGAATCAGCGTAAATCTATTTTCAATTTTATCAACATAAAATTTATTCTTGTATTGAGAATAAATATTTATCGAAAACTGATCCAAACAATCCCAGAATTCGAAAATTAAATTCAAATGTTCTTAAAACTCAATTTGCTAAAACCGTATTTGAAGTAACTGAATACTAAATTAGGAAAAAAAACATAAATATTCAACAAGACTATATAAATAAAGTAAGTTTGGGCCATTTATTCCGATACACCGAGACTCTGTGCAGAGACTGGAAAAGTTAGGCGGAAACGGGATTTCCTAATGCGATTTTAATTCCTTCTTTCCGCGACGAAAAGCTAATTTCAACAAAAAGCAATAGATGTTTGTATACTAATAAAACACAAGATTAAAGATAATAAAATGAATATGAAATATACAGAGTAAATCAAACATTGTCATTGTAATTGACATGGCTATTCAAATGATTTTTTAATTATAAACATTTTGACGGATGAGATGAAGGCTTACCTCTTTTATATTAAAGACTCGTATATTAAAGACCTTCAAATTAATTGCATTTAAATAAACTATAGCCATATCCATATCCAAAAAGTAGTCAGCAGGAGTGAGTGTAATACCACAGAATACTTAGAAACTAACAGAAGTCAATGTTCTATACCAGTAATATTCAAGCATAGCATAAAAAGATAAAGATGCAGAACAAATTGTACCGAATCATTCCGAGATATCGCGTCCGGGAGAGGTGTCTATGTATGCGTTGCTCGAATATCACATGTATGTAGATTGACTACTGTTAGTCTCCAGTATACTGTGATAATACACTAACTTTTCTCCCTAACAAAAGTAAAAAAAAAGTATCTCCATGGCTGTATCCCCAAAGATGTAGGCAGAAGTATAACATGTACACCCACAATTAGCTTAGATACTTAGTCTTGCAATGTGATAAATGGCCAGCCTATCGACAACCGGACACTTTTCCACTGGACAACGTTGTTTTTATCAAAAAACTGAAAAAACACTTTCTTTTTATTTCGGGAATCGAACCCGGGTCCTCGTGTGGTCAACGCCGACACCGGATTACTAGATCACAGAGGCGATGAGGACACGATAGTTAATGATAATAAGTAAACAATAAAAATATAATAAAACGACAATATTGCTTAACCATAAAGTAAACCTCAACTAAATTAGTGTAATAATAATCAAAAAATATGGGTACCGCACGATGTACTAACGAGCCTAGTAGCAAATTCGATAAGTTGCTGTTTGTAAACAATGAACTTCTATGCGTGTCCGTACTGAGCATTTTCATTGAAAAATTTGGTCAAAATTTAAGTAAAATTTTTTTACATATTCGGTATCAAAATCGAATACTGATTATCCTCCTTCAGCATATATAAATAGCACTTATTATGAAACAGTACAAGTGTTATTAATTAATAAATCTTTTATTAAAATGGAGATTCACCTAGTTCCGACGACAAAAATGCAGATTATTATTTTAACAGAAAAGAAAAAAATTGAAACTTATTTAAGAATATGAAGCAATAGAATATCGCGTAAGTGCCTCGAAGTAATACTGAAAAGGGCTGTAGGTACATAGACACTGGAAGTCAATCGGCTTGGTCACGCGACACCAATTTTTAATATGCTGTCGGCGGGTTTGCTTTGGTATTAACTGGGTACGTATTCACTAATAGTGGCATTCAGTTTTCGCTCATCAAATAGACACGCAAACATTTTTAACAGTTGTTTTTTTTTTTTTTTTAGTATAATAAGATAGCAAACAAGCAGATGGCTCGTCTAATGAAAAGAGACAACCATCGCTTACGTACACCAAAGATGTTAATGACACTTGAAAAACTTTAAAAACAACAATAAAAATACTGACACGCAAGATTTGAACCAGCGACCGTCTCCCTAAAGCCGGGAGACGGTCGCAGGTTCAAATCCTGCGTGTTGATATTTTTCTTTGTTGTTTTTAAAGTTTTTCATGTTTTCCCAAGCACGGGGTGAGTGCTATAACACAAAAATAATGTTAATGACACGTTGCTTTCCTTGTGGTGGGTACTTAGTGCCATATGCATAAGTTTACCGGCTAAAAACCAGAACACGACAGTGACAAACACTGACTCTATTGTGGCAGGAATAGGTAAGATGGTGGTACCCGGGAGAGACAATGCAGAACTCTACCACCTCGTGGCCACGATGATAAGAATTCACATGCACAATCGTTTGCCTCTATTTACAATACATACGACATGTTGATCACTACATAGTATAAAACAAAGTCGCTTTCTTTGTCTGTCTTTATGTCCCTAAGTATGCTTAAATATTTAAAACTACGCAACAGATTTTGATGCGGTTTTTTTAATAGGTAGATTGATTCTTGAGGAAGGATTTAGTATATAAATCTTTCCGATATACCCACGGAAACAAAAGCTACGCGGGTGAAACCGCGGGCAGGTCGCTAGTATATTATAATTATTGAGTAACGATCGACTTATGGTGAAAACTCGACCATAATTACGTTATTTAACTGTTTTTGACCGTCCTGTTGGTCAAGTGGTTAAGCCTAACAACGAATTATTTAATGGGAAACGAACATAATGGGACTTGCGTTCGATTGCCGACCGGGACAAACGTTTGTGTGATGAGCATAAATGTTTGTTTCCCTGGATACGTGTATTTCACAATATTTATATATGTATTTCTATGTCCTAATATCGTTCTCTTATACCTATAACACAAGCAAATAAAAATGATGTGGTGTCGCGGGACACCAGGTAGGAACGAACTTCCTTCGGCTAAACGGCACTACTCGCTTGTGTACGCGACTGTCGCGCCTGCGCACGTCAATGAGACGTTTTTATTCCACGCATTTTTCTTACGGTTTTACTATCACATTTTTTTCAGTTCGGTCGCGCAGCAAAATCCCTATCCCCTTCAAGCCTGCCGTAAGGAACTTCGTTCCAATAATTTTCTTACTTTGGGGTTGGATCGATTTGTGTGATTTGTCCAGCGATATTAATTATTTATTTACTTACTTATTTTAGTTTATCATTTTACAGTCTAGTCTACTTACTCTCAATCGGCCAGCCTGCCTCGCTTTGCGGCGATTTATTCACAAATCACGGTTATTAACTAAATTAGTAACCATTAATATGTTACAACCTAGTCATATGTCATATCTGACCGCTGTAGTTTTGACCGCCCCGTTGGTCGAGTGGCTAGCGATCCTGACTACGCAAGCAACGGGGCTCGGGTTCGATCCCCGAAGGGGACAATCATTTGTGTGATGAGCATAAATGTTTGTATTTCCGGGTTTGGGTATTTATTATGTATGTAAAAATATTTATATATGTACTTCTATGTCTTAGTATCGTTGACTAACACCCATAACACAAGCAAATAATTTGCTTACTTTGGGGTTAGATCAGTCAGTGTAATTTGTCCCGTGAATATTTATTATTATTATTTATCTCACGGTATCTTTAGAATCCAATAGTTTCGTTGATATATGTTATAATCGCCCACCGCTACTCATCATCAGTTCTTGGTAGTACTTCTTCATAACGATGGCTTTAAATTCAGACATTTGTACTTTTTGAAGTCATAGGTACTTTCTTTTAGCGTGTTAGGGGAAAATGATAAGATTAAATTTTTACGATGCACGCGCACACCGTCACGAAAAATCAACACCACGAAATTAGCTAGTCAACATTTAGGTTTTTCAAAAAACGTTTGTTAATTTTTTTAATTATGTGCAAATACCGGTGGGAGGGATGTGCTGTGTCGCGCTCCCGGCTGCATGGGTACCACCATCTTACTTATTTTTCCCGTGAAACAGCTTTGCTGTGTTTCGGAGAGAAGGGCAAGACAGGCACTGTAATTACTGGCACCGAGACTTAACATCTTATGTCTCAGGATAGGCAACACACGAATGGAATACCTGGGTTAGTTCCAGCCCAGGTATCCCATCTTTGTTCATTAGCGACTTTGACCACTTACCATCAAGTGGCACGTCTGACATTTTGCCTATCTCAATAACATAAAAAAAAAGAAATAATTCTTTTATGATATATAAATTAAATTTAACTCGATAATATGTAATAATAAAAGTTTCTTTCGATGTATTTTTTTCCTTTTTTCTAATATTAGTGTCCACTATAAACACAGGATAACGCAAGGGATAGATAATATTTTACAACGTTTTTTTTATAGTATAAGATAGCAAATAAGCATATGGGTCTCCTGATGGTAAGAGTCAGTCATCGCCTATAGATATCAAAGTGTTTATTGTACGTTGCTATCTTGTGGCGAGGTCTTATGCCACATGCATAAGTGTACCGGCTACCTTACCCTCCAAACCGGAACACGACAGTGACAAACAGTGACGCTATGGCGGCATGAATAGGTAAGGCGGCGATACCAGACCCGGGTGAGACAATGCAGAACTCTACCACCTAGTAGCCACTATGTTTGTATCTCGTATAGCCAGCCGGTCGCCTTTTACAACCTGCCGGGCGGAACGGCAGTTGGTCTATTCTTCAACGGAGCTCGGGACCAACACGAGGAAAATTTTATCTTGTTATGCCATTTTCATCAATCATCATCATCATCATCATCATCAATTATATCTTTTTCACAATTCACAGGCTATATATTTTTGTTCTCCGTCTTGATCCGGGTCTTTTTATGAAGAATAAATCAGCTGTCTTAATAGTTAGATTAGTAGGCTAGGCATCTCGTAAATGGTCAAAGGGAGCCCAGACCAGTACACGGATAGTGAATAGAATTATTTAATTACATTTAAAAAGACTGTACGTAATATCCTTCATCACACGAATTATTAAAAATCAACGGGATCTTACCGCGATTAGTTGATGAATGATTTTCCCAGTATTTCGGCGCTGTTGCAAGCACCATGATCGTGGAGGAACTGAAGTATTGTGGATAGTTGAACGATTATGAGCAGACAAGCTGTCTACCCTCTTCCTAATTCGTTTGCTCGTATTGTTGAAACTCGCACGAAAGTCACCTCGACAATAAATACCTACTAATCACATCACTACGTTTATTAGGGCATATTGATTGTCTTTTGTTTTTTATTGCACTGATCACTGGATTTCACGATCCCGACAAAATCCCGTTGAAATTCGGATGTTTTATGATTTCAATGGCTTCTTTCACTAGCTGCGGAATGTAATGGCGTTCTGTCGATAATGCGCGTGGCCTATGTAATTCAATCCAGTGATTAGGACCCGACTCCAGTAGATGTTCAGCAATTGGTGAGTTATTGACGTCGTTATTCTTCACTGCTTCGATCTTGACTGAATTGATTTGAAGAACCATATTATATCGGGTCAAGGAGACCCGATATGATATGGTTCTTTTTGTTTGACCGATGTTTGAACTCCCACAGCTACAATCTATTTTATAGACGCCTGGATGTTCTAGCGGGAAACTATCTTTTGGGGAACGTAGATTTTGGTGAATTTTCCTTAATGGAGTAAAAATGGTTTTTATTGAAAATTTACTCAAAATTTTCCCTAATTTGTCCGTTACCCCTTTAATAAAAGGTAGAAACGCGGCTTGACGTTCCAAGCTGTGTTTTATTGGATAGCTTTTCCTGGTTCGTTCCTGTCCGTTTTTCACCTTATAACCATTCCTATGTAGAACCTCTTGTACGTGCTTGAGTTCTTTGCGTAGATGTTGTTTATCGCATAGATCAAATGCGCGATTAGTAAGTGAGGTGACAACGGCGTTAAGGTGTCTTGGGTGATGATGATGAGGATGATGGGAGCTTGCGTGAAGATACCTGTCAGTGTAAAAGTATACATCCTTCATCACCTTAGTTAATACTCATAAGTAACCAATAAAAATGTAATAAAAATAGAATATTGCTTAATTACATAGGAAACTTTCACGAAATGAGTATTGAATAATGTACAAAAAGTTGGTCACCGCACGGAAAATAGGCGTGTACTTTGGCGATACGTATCGCAGCATCAAATCACAATGATTTCGATATTTATGTGCGAGTGTCTGTATTTTAACATTTTTATTGGATAACTAGCTGCAGCGCACAGTATGCTGCATTATACAAGTTTTTTTGTGAATCCCACGGGAATAACTTATTTTTCCGGGATAAAATGTATATTCCATCTCATCATCTATTTGTATCTGTTCAGTAGTTTTTGCGTGATTGCATATATCCAAACATCAAAACTTGCTTGTATTTTTTTACATATTCGGTATCAGAATGGATGCGCATCACCCCCCTTCAGCATGTACAATCGTTTACAAGTCAACTTGTATATTTATACTTAAATAAAAATACTCAATTGTTTCCACTACAAGTAAAACTAAATACCTATAATTTTTTGATATAAGATTCATTATAAAAGTAGCATAATATAACCAACGTATGAAATAAATATCATAAATACCCTCAAGAGATAACAGATGATTCGACATGCATATACATCTCCTGGGGCATATGAGGAATTTGAGCTATTGTTTTTACATTACCAGATAAGGAATGGGATATATTTGTTGGCCTCCAGATTATATTGTTTCTAAGATGTATTCTAAAAATATATATGAAGTAATTTTCGCATATATATTTTTATAAAAGAGGAAATAATGAAATAGGTAAGATGCTAATCTGATAGTTTGTGATCGCCACCAGCTATTGGCAACTTCACAACAAGAGTTCTTGCCGTTTTTTTTACTAGCAATCACTATGATCGAATAAAAACATTGTAAAAAAAATTACCAACTTAAAATATGAAACCTATACGACTCGGGATTTTATGATCTGAGCCGTACCAGATAAATACTAGACTAGCCAGTTTATTTATTTACTATTTGAAACAATATTTGAAATATTTTGAATATTCGCAACTGCAAAGCAGCTTTGCATTCAATTTTACAATATAACAATATATATCCTATTTTTCCAAGCTTTTATTTAACTTGCAGGTTTGGTGTAGTGTGTGATGGCCTGTATGTATCAATTTTTTAAACTTGCCCTGCTCTTTTTATTGAACTGAAATTTTGCATTTTCTAAATGACTGAGTCTTCCAAACCTTGCTTATTTCTGCCGAAATAGCTGCCATAATCTCTTTCGAAGTGGGAGGTAGGTAGTAATTATGCATCACATTACATGAATAGCAAAGCGATAATATTTATATGCAAAGAGTCTTTTTAGATATTTGTATATAAATAGCCTATCCTATAACTTAAAGAAAATATATGCCATAATTATAATATATTAAAATATTAGTTATTTATTAATCACTAGCTGAATAGGCAAACGTTGTTCTGTCTTTTTAACAACTCTTATTTTTTTCTATATTTTCTCACCTTCCAAACCTTCCTTAGACTTCAACAATCAATTCAAAACCAAAATTAGCAAAATCGGTTCAGCCGTTCTCGAGTTTTAGCGAGACTAACGAACAGTAATTGATTTTTATGTATATAGTTTTAATATAATATTATAAGAAATCATACAAACAGATGACTGGTCGATGGTGCGTTGCTCTCCTTGTGGGGAGATTTTAATGCCACATGCATAAATTTACCGGCAGAGGCAAGCACTGGCGCTATTGCGGCAAGAATAGATAAGGCGGTGGTATCAGACGCAGGCGAGACAATTTAGAATTCTGCAACCTAGTAACCACGATGTTAGTAACTCGCATAGCCAACCGTTTGCCTCTTAAGAACTCCCTGAAAGAGCGGCGATGGTCTATTCTTCAAAGGGAGCCCGTCAACACGGGGGAAGGCATGTATTACGAGGTGAATCAAAAAGTTTTTAGAATCGCTATAAAAATACGGCAAAATATAAATATAATTATTTTATTTTTCAACGTAATCTCCTTTTAAGTTAATACATTTAGAATACCGCTTTTCTAACTTTCTAATTCCTTCCGAAAAAATCACGATCTTGGCTCCAAAAAACTCGTCAACGGCAGCCATAACGGCGTCGTTATCATCAAATTTAGTGCCTCGGATATGTTTCTTTAATTTGGGAAATAGGTGAAAATCACTAGGGCTAAGTCCGGAGAATATGGCGAGTGTTCAATAACTTCAAAGCCAGCATTGCGGATTGCTTTTAGCGCGACTTCCGACCGATGACCGTTATCGCGAAGAAACAAGACGCCCAATGGCAGTTTCCCTTGACGTTTTTCTTTAACTGCGTCGCGCAATTTTGCAAAAAAATAAAAATTAATTAAATAAAGATTAATTAAAAGATTTAAAAAGGTAGTGAATATTTTTGTTTTGATTATGCCATATTTATTATCTTTAACAAACCTTTATTTCATACTTTTTATACAAAGTAATTTCGATGTTGCAAATCTGCCAATCTTTTTAAAATAAAATTAAGCCTGCTTTACTCACTGATAAAGTAGCTTTTTGTAAGTGAAAAAAAATCGGTCTAGCAGTTCATGAAGTATTAAATAAAGGTGAAGTTAGCACTTGTATTAATCACTTGAAACAAATATCTACGTTACAACTCATTCTATGAGGTCTCGCTGTCTCTTTTTATACAGCTGTGTTAGAAAGAGAGGGTAAGACCTCAGAAGATGACAGCAGTATTTAAAGTTTTGTTTCAAGTATGTATTAGATGTGTTGCCTCCAGATATAATACAGCCTCATGTATTATTGCATTATCCCTTTGACAAAAGAAAGATAAGGACTTGGCATTAATTTCCATAATCAATCAAAATAATAAAATTGCATGCATTCCAACGCTAAACAAATAAAAATGGCTTTGTCTCTGTCTAACAAGTTAGAATTTTCATAACAGACAAAGCTACAATTTTGTTAGTGTTCTAATTTTAAATCATTTAAGAAAATTAACGTCACCTTAAACAGCTTGCGGCCAAAACGCCATTACTTTTTAGTAATGGTGTTTTGGCCGCAAGCTGTTACGCTGTCAATGTAGGTAAGTTAAAATTTAATGTCAAATAATCCTTTGATTACAAAATATTAAATTTATTTTAGCGTTTATTTGTATTTTTCTACAATTTAAGTGTGTACCTTAAATCTAAAATAAAAACTAATTGTTAAAAAACATGCCCAATGCAATATAATTTATCAATTGTTATGTAGATAGTAAACGACTGTTCTTTTAGTCCGCCATTGTTAGGGATGAAATGACACGGTTTTCCCTTGTTATTTCATATCTAGTAGTTTCCTTCATCTAAGATTTCTTCATTAAAATCAAAAAAATAATAAAAATAAATCGTTTCTCTTTGTAATTTAATATTTTTAGAAAAGAGATTGTATGCCGTCTAGATTACGGACAGGTTCACAGGTTTGTTTAAAAAGTTAATAATATTCAATTACAAGTGTCAACAACAGTGCGTGCTCGCCGCAAGCACTCATCGTAGGTGCAGTTAATGGATTCTAAACAAGCGAATCTACAGTTAGCTTTACCACGTATTTTGTTTTTAAGCCAAGTATAGCTATTAGCTTGCGGTCTTCTATAACTTTTATCAAAGATATTAATGTATAGAGAAGCTATGCTAAGTAAAAGTCGTGTTCCATTTCGCTAGCAGTGTAAACAATTGTCGCTGCAGCGTTGAAATAATAATAAATCGTTCAACCAAACTCATAATTAATCAGCGCTGATAGCGTAAAATAGGTAACTAAGATGTAATGTCCTCGCGACTTTTCATTTTCATTGGCGCCATTCATATATTATAAATGAAATATTATGCAACAACACAATTCAAGCCTCTTTTTAAATTGTTTGCAACACGTAATATACGTCTCACTGCGGTTCACAACGAAATAAAGTAGGTGCGGCCCATGGAGCGCACTTTAGTGGAGCACGAATGATGTTCAGCGTGTCTTGTCATAGAGCTCATAGAGGTCGTTGACTTTTATGTATCCTAAGATACCTATCAGACAAGCAGGTGGGTCTCCTGGTTGAGAGAGACGACCATCGCCTATAGACATCAAAGATGTTAATAGTGCGTTTTTGTCCTTGTAGCGAGATCGGAACAATAAGCACTGACGTTATTATAGAAGAAGAGTGTCCCCCGTGTTGGGCCCGGGCTCCTTTGAAGAATAGGCCAACTGCCGTTATACCAGGCGGGTCGTAAAAGGCGACCGAGTGGCTATGTGTGTCACTACCATCGTGACTACTAGGTGGTAGAGTTCTGCATCGGCTCGACCGAGTCTGGTACCACCGGCTTACCTATTCCTGCCGCAATAGCGTCAATGCTAGTCACTGTCGTGTTCCGGATTGGAGGGTAAGGTAGCCGATAAACTTATGCATGTGGCATTAGACATTAACATCTTTGGTGTCTATAGGCAATGGTCGACTCTTTCCATCAGAAGACCCATCAGCTTGTTTCCTATCTTATGATAAAAAAAGAGAATTCAAACTTTACCACTTTCCACCACCGTGGCTGACTGCCATCGTTGCTACTAGCTAATAGCCACGATAGAAGTGACTCGCATAGCCAACCGTTCGCTTCTTACAAACTGCCTTGCAGTACGGCAGACGTTCTGTTCTTTAAGAGGGACCCAGATTAACTAAAGTTTCGTAAAACACTCGGTTCAAATCATTTTACGTAAATAAAAGTCACAGAACACATACATACTAATAGACACGGTATTGGGCGTAAAATGTGTAGCCGCTCATATGAGCTAATGTATGTAAATATCAAACACTTGTAGATATAGCGTAAATAATTAGAAATATACGTTGATATAAAAGGAGGGCTCATTGGCCAGAAGCGTGCTCCTCGCTACTCATGCCAGTCCACTGGACTGCAATTCTGGCCCGAATAAGTACCGCAGTGAGGATTAGGACGTCCCCTGGATCTGCCCCCATCGGTACGAAAAACGGCGGATGCGGCGATGGGGGCCGCCACCTATTACGCCAGGCCCGAATAGGCGAGGCGAGGGGAGAGGAGTGGACTGTGAGAGGTGGGTTGGCAGGTAAAATGCATGAATTGATAGATGTAATAAAAGAGAGATGTGTAACAGAGACTAAGCGTAAAGGTGGTGAAACCACTGATCTCCCCGGTGGCATGATTGCGCTGTGGTTTGGTATGCCCCAGAGCGATCATGCTGGCACTAAAGTAGGTATTCTTCTATTGTCACGCTTAATCTCTGCGCGATCATGCTGGCGCCGGAGTAGGTGTTCTTCTATCGTCACGCTTAGTCTCTGGTCTGAAAGATTACGGGATCGCTGGCCCGAGTCTTCTCTGGGTCTGAATCAAACTGGGAATAACGAGAGTCACATTATATGCACTCTTAAGCTCTTCGTCGCCCAGTGACCTGGAAAGTTTTGGATATCAATGGAAATATACAATATTGTGCTATATCATCGTGTCGAATAAAAAGCTAAGACTTAAAGAATACATCTGGAGTGATTTTATTTTATCGGTAAGTATTATAACTCTGTATTTCGCCGTGTAAATGCAAGCGACATCTACATCCTAAGAAATTGCCTTGAAAGGCGTAACTATCCAGTTTAATCCCTGTTAAAAGTATAGGCTACTTTTAATCTGGACATAAACTGCTTATATATTATTTGAATGTATCCAAAACTATCAAGTTGTTTTATTGTGGAGAGTTACTGAATATACATAAAAAATATCTTCACGCCCGTGTCCCCAAAGGGCAATAAGTGCACCCATGACTCCTCGAAGACACTTGTGCCGAAAATGTGATAGATGGCAAGCCTATCGCCAACCGGGCACTTTTCAATCTTGGGCGACATTGTTTTTATTAGAAATCTGAAAAAAAATATTGCCCGACCCGGGAATAAAACCCGGGACCTCACGTGGTTAACGCCAACGCCAGACCACTAGACCACAGAGGCATTTATAGGCAGAAATACACATACATAAAAATATTCGCATATTTTTTATTCATGTAATAATACGCTAACGGCTCACCCGGTGGAAAGTGACAATCAATACCTAAAGATAGTAGTAATGTCGCGTTGACATCTGCAGGGTGTGTCTGTTTTTAACACGGATTGAATGAATACGTGTTTCAAGATAATTGTTTAGTTTGTCAATGTAGCTTGCATTTACACACAAAAATACAGAGTTATACTAATTAACGATCAAATAAAATTACTTCAAGGGTAATTTTTAAACGTTGTTATTTCATTCGGAGCGATAAAACAATACAACATGGTTTAGGCATTTCTATTTTTTCACGATATATGTACAAACGTGTGACATTTTTGACACATATTTGCTCACATGCGCGGCGACACGTTTCCTTGATATATTAAGATATATCAAGAATAACATAGTTTTTATATTATATCAATGAATAATTAATTATGATTGATATTGATTTACTAAGTGGAGTTTCGGAACGTCTCGTCGGGGCGTTTGGTCCCACCGCCTTATCTATTCTTGCGACAAGAATAGATAAGGCGGCGTCGGCGTAATAGCGTCAATGTTTGTCATTGTCGTGGTCCGGTTTGGAGGGTAAGGTAGCTGGTAGATTTATGCATGTGGCATTATCATCCCGCCATACGCATAGCAACGCACCATTAACATCTTTGGTGTCTAAAGGCGATGGTTGTCCCTTTCCATCAGGAAAGCCATTTGCTTGTTTGCTATCTTATAATAAATAAATAAATAAATAAAATAAACTTTATTTGAAACGGTTACAGCGATAAAACGTAGTACCTACGATAGCAACCGCTATAGTCATACCTATTGTGTCGCAGTTACTAACGCCCACCTCTAGGACATATACATTGGAATTACGTTTCTATACAGTCATTATTGTACTTAGCCTAAAAGTACAATAATGACTTAAATACTAATTAACAAAATACATATGTATGTGTGTGTGTGTGTGTGTACGTGTGTGGGTATGTGTGTGTGTGGAGGTAGTGGAGGGGTAGAAGGAGATATAAAAAAACGTATTACGTTTGTTAAAATTTGCTTTTTTTTTGTATACTGTATATTTCTTAATTATTAATTGTACACTGTTTAACTCATTCTCCTTCTTTAGGGTTTTCGGGAAGGAATTCCTTACTGAGACAAGTTCACCTTTTGTAGTATTTTCACAAATAAAATTGTTATTTTACTTTTATGTGTACAATAAAGTATTAAATGAATAAATAAACAAATAAACATTTTAATGATTATCGCTTCTTATAATAAACAATCGTTGTTACTCGCAACTTTATTCCCTTGACCCAAAATTTTTTTACCCGTACCATACCCATTATTACTTGCTCAGTCGTATAAAAAAATAATCTATGTAACTCTTGGATAGTGTAGCTTTCTGATAGTAAAAAAAATAAGATCGGTCCAATAGTTTTTGGATTCCATTCATTAGAAACATATAAAATACAAATATTTTCTTATAATATCTAATCTATTAATAATTTCTTATTAAATCTATATTTACATATCTATATATAGATATATAGATATAGGTAACACGAACAAAAAGAATCTTCTGTTTTCCAAAGTTCGGGAGTATTAGCGCTTGTATGTTACTTGGATTTTATTTTAAACATCCATCAACAGTTTAGTTGACTTAGAAAACGACCAAGACCTCATGACTCGTGCTGTTCAGGCCTCCCTTTGAAGAATAGATCATCTGCCGTTCTACTAGGCAGTTCGTAAAAGGCGAACCATTGACTATGCAAGTTACTACCAATGTGACTACAAGGTGGTAGAGTTCTACATCGTCTCACCCGGTTTTGATAACACCGCTTACCTAACCTTTGTTGCAATAGCGTTAGTGCTTGCCACTGTTGTATTCCGGTTTGGAAGGTAAGGTAGCCGGTACTCATGCATGTTACATCAAGACCCCGCCATAAAAAATAGCAACGCACCATTTATATTTTTGGTTGTTTTGTTCCATCAGACGTATCATCGTCCATCCAGTCGTTCCATCGTATATGATATAAAAAATATCTTATGATATAAAAAAAATCTTGGTTCAATCACCTAATGACTAGAACAAGGCAACATATTGAGCTACATTTAAGCTTGTAATAAATAGGGTAAATACAAAACGGCATTATAACAGCATGTAAATTAATTTATGATGGCATTAAATTATCACTGTGAACTATTTTCCAGTTTATCACTGATGTCAGTCTAGTAACCTCACAAATAACCGGACATTGCGTTTCCTGCTAAATTAATATCTAGTTTTCATGTTAAAATATTTTCATCATTATTTATTCAGTGACATCGAATTTTGCTTATCTTTTATGTCTGAGGTAATCGCTTCGTTGATCTTTTGGTTGCCTGTTCTGACACTGATCACGAGTTTCGGGTGTGATGCCCGGATCAGAAAAAGCATTTTTGTTTTAATTAAAGCACGACTTAATAATGTCAGAAAAAAAAGGAATATAAACACAATAGTTGCTAGGTGTGACTTTTTTTTTAGGGCAATGGGCCCACTTCTCGTTCCCACCACTGTAACTTCTGTAAACCAGAATCAACAGCGGCAACCGTCCTGATAACCTCTGAGTTGCGAGCTCAGGGTGCCCTGGGGAAAAGCTAAGCTGTCTTGGATCCCGCAACGAAATTAATCAGAAGTATATAGGAGGAGTAGGAAAATACAACCTGTTTGACTTTTATGTCAGGTATAGTATTTTTGTTTTGTTTAGAACATAGTTCAATATTATCTGGACAAAGGAGCATGTACACATGTACACATTTTACTAGCAAGTACGTTTTAAAAAGGCACACTCGTCGGAATTCATGAACGCCTCAAACTGGTATACATTATTTACTTTTAGGACAATCAAAGCTTTTCTGCCATAAAATTAACACTTTGTTTTATTCATGATAAACAGAACCAGTTAGCAAAATTTTGTATATGTAGGACGCAAAATATTTCTTCACGACTTGATTCCGCCATCCCGTTTTTCTATCGCTCGTCGAGGCGCACAGATTCTAGGTATCGCCATATGTTGGACGTTACCCGGACAAAGAGGCTCGACTCCACATTCTTCATTCGAACCGCAAGGGACTGGAACATGCTTTCTGAGTCTGTATTCCCCGACGAGCGCAATCTAGGGATCTTCAAGAGAAGTGTGAACAGGTATCTTCTAGACAAGCGCGTTTCATCTTAGGCCGCATCTTAGCTTACCATCAGGCGAGATCGTGGTCAAGCGCTTCCCTATGATAATAAAAAAAAGTATAAAAGAAGAAAGGGGAAGCATTTGTTATATCTATAATAAATAGTTCCCTTTTTCTTACTTTACTACATGACTATTTAGTCGAAAAGACGAAAACGCAATGCTATATAAACGTAATAATCTCTTACGAGAAAAAAAAAACAAGTGACGTCTATTTAATCTGTAAGTGGCATAAATGTGTCGCTTTGTTTATTATTTTCATCAGTGAACTTTTAAAATCAACTACGTATTAATTCTATGATCAGAAATACAGAAACGTATTAAATCTACATGGGTGATTCTCAGATAACTGTGATTTTTTATGTCTAGTACTTTATTTATCATTCAACATAACTTTTTTTTATCAAAAAACTATAAATATGATAAATTTGATAGTATTCTACAATCTACATGAAAAATTAGGACATAAGTGGACACGGATCACATATAACTTACGGAAATACACTCAAAATGTCAGTACCGTGGCATGTCCGATTCTCATTTTTTAAACTATATGTATAAATTTCTATTAAAATTCGTTTGGTAATTTAAACTTTATCTCTTGTAACTAAAGTATAATGCATAGACCATAAAATTATATTGCAATCATACCAAAATATTAATTGGTAAAAAGAAATAATCATCATTGATTCATGTCCGAGAATTTTGTTGAATTTTTAATTTTAAAATGTTTGCCGCCTAAGCTCCATCTTTCATTCAGTTTCATGCGCCCTCTCTGGTGGCATTTTAAAGAAGGACTATTTGTATACTATTTGCAGCTGTGTCTTTATTTTATAGTGTCAACATTATGATAAGAGTAATATGTTTTGTTTTGAAAAAGGTAAGTCATAAAATTACAAGTCAGTACCATGGTATTGAAATTTACGAGTGTTAATGCGATGTTTAAATTAATTATACTAAATTTTCATTCATTTTTACGTGAAAGATTAAAATTATTTGAAAAAATTTTTTAATTATCTGCAATAAAAAAGTTAGGTTAATTATTAATTGAAATGTCAGTACCGTGGATGTCAGTACCATGGTAAAATTAACAAATAATTTTGTAATTTTTTTTCCCTTAAAGTTTTAGTTTATTATTATGTTTAGTTGTTCTAGTTTAATCAAAAATGACTCCAATACTCCGGACAAAACTCAAAGAGATACCTGGGATCCAAAACTTGTGCAATAATATGACGTCTACGAAAAGCAAAAAACGTGAATTTAAAACAAAAAAAAAGTTACTAAAATTCAGCAGGATGAAAGATTAAAGAAAAAGAGAAGCGGAAAGATAACGAAGACGGAAGATAAGAGAAGATCCCGAAGCTTATGAAAAATATTGTCAAAAAGAACGAGAGAAAGAACAAAGTGAAATTTGGTAACGACAGATCTACTTTTGACATGTTGGTATCAACTTTGCGTTGCTCCGTCAAAAAAATTGACGTTCTAACTACTCCACAAATCGAAACTATTGATGCCTTAACGGCCGGAAAAATTTCCTTCTTTTACTGGTACCATGAAAATGCACCAATACACTTGGAGTAAGAAAAACCCTGGTCTAATATTATTTAATTCATTAAGTTGTCTTGATTGTCTACCTGGCGTAATATGTAAACATTTCTCGATGGGAATAATAAATTACGATGATAATCGATTTCCATTAGATTCTCCGAAAGTACAGAATGATAAAATGTTGAAAAAATCTCAGAAAGACACCGAAGTCAATAATGAAATTAAAAAACCAAAAGTGACTCCGACTGTAACCCTTCGGAGGAGTGTACGAAATAAAAAATAATTTACCAAATATTGTGATAAAATACTCTAAGTTGTAAAATAATATTGAATTATAAAAAAAAAATATGTATTATTGTTTTTTACATTCATAATTGTTAAAAATTGTAGTAGATTTCATTTATCAACTTATGTTAAATTTAGTTTTGTTCTAATATTATAAAAAAAATTTTCTTCTAATTCCATAATTAATAAATTTTAAAGATTGTTAATATCAAGAAAAAAACTTTAAAAATTTCTTTGGATTATTATGATCTCTAATTTATTTTGCTACTTTAAGATTTTGAAAAAATTTAGGTAAGTAATTTGAATTTTTCATTTATATGTCAGTACCTTGGAAATGATGTCAGTACCGTGGCATTGAAATTTTCAATTTTTGTCATAGTTTTTGATTTGTTGTAGTTGTAGTAAAACTACATTACAGGCTTAATTCTGTGGGTAATTAGATAACAATAACACCCAAAACATGGGTTTTGAAACATTTTTAATTTTAGGAAAATTAAAATTTAAAAAATCACAGTTATCTGAGAATCACCCACATATGTTGCAAATTTATTATGACGTGAATAGTTAAAAATTGAATATAATAAATTATCATTTGTCCAAATTCAAATTACCATAATCCTTGTTGGTTCGTCATAAATTATAGCATTTAAAAAAATAACAAATTACTAATTTATCGTAAAATAATAATCGTCTATCAATTTGCTTTGGATTCTAGGCGAACCTTGTATGTACATTCACCATTCTCCTTTAATTTCTTTTATGTTGTATTGCTGTGCAAGAATTTACCAAAAAATAAAGATGTTGGTCTTAAGACTTAAATATTTTTGCTGATTTTCATGACTAACTGTTGAGTGCGATGACATTTTTTTACTTTTTTATTTGCATTTTATTACAATGTGTACAAAGTCTTAGCAGAAATATTTATTAGATCATTAAGAAATCCATTATCCAGATCATTATAGACCTTATCGGGTACAGCAATGTAGGTGAGAGGAACATACTTATATATTTTATTTTCATCTATTTACGTGTTTAAGAATGATAAAGACTTAGATTACACATCTAACATAATCCGTGGGTTAAAGGATCATGGCTGGAATTATTGTTAGTAAAATGGCTAATTAGGGCGAGCGCAGCGAGCCCTACACTAGGCCACGATCTATGCACTTTTGTGGTACACTTTATTGAAAAAGTATCGCATTTTTTAGGTTTGAGCTTCGACGTGGTAGTTTATATTCATGTCTAGATTTGTTATTTACCATAAAAATACCAATTTATAAAAATAAAAAAATAGAAGGTACAATTTGTATTAGAATCTTATTACTACTAACGCCATCTCTTACTAAATTAAGTAGTTTAAATTGATAGAAGATACATTTTGTATTAGCATTTTGGAACTAATTAAGAGACTACTTAATGAATTGTTTCTTCATATTTGACTGGCGGCGCGCGGTCATCGTGCCCTCGTATAAAGGCGAGGTTTAAGTATAAACTGCAATAGCTATAGCGCCATCAGTTTGATCAGTTTGGCATCGAAGGTGTATGATAAAATCATTGAAAGGAGAATGCAAGGGAAGTTCGAAGTAATGTTGTAGGAGGCACAAGGGGAATTTAGGTCTAGAGCAGGGATGTTTTTTTTAAGATCAACCTTCATTTTTAATACCCATTTTTCCTTGAAAATACCAACAAACAAAAACCAAATATTCCTAGTCCAAAGTCTGACGACGCGAGCCTTTGATGCGAATGTAATGTTTAGGTGAAAATACGCTGTTTTTTAGGTTAGATAATTATAAATAAAGTCCATAAATTAAAAGATGTAATTCTCATAAAAATACTTTTCTAACAATATTACTAGGTAGTATAACTTTGCGAGCCCTTACAAAGCTTTGCTTTTTGCTAGTATCTTTTGGTCCCCGAGCCAGGCGAAAATTTGGTTGATCATTTCCTGTCGGGAGATAACTTTTACAATGCTTCAGAGAGTTGTATCATGAAGCTTCGTGAACGTCAGCTACGGCTAGGTGGGTGGGTTAGGCAGCAGAAGCCTCCCAGGCACGTCGAAAAAAAATTTTAGTCATTTCCTCCCTACTGAAAATTTGTCATATTATAGCTTGTCCAATATCTTGAAGAAAAAAAATTCAGCTGACTATATCGTGGTGGAACATACGTCAGCTGGTCACAAGAACATGCAAAAAAAAAATTTTTTTTCAGTCATATCTTCTCAATTGAAAATTTTCCAGATATCAGTTATCATGATATTGTAAATAAATAAATACGTCAGCTGACTGTATCTCGGTGAAACATTTGTCAGCTGAGCCCTTAAAGGTGTAACGCAGGAACCAGACAAGAGCGTATATCGCCTAATTAAACGCACCAACAGACGAGTTTTCCCTCAGCATATTAATAGCTGATTTGTTTTATTGCTTACAGGATTATATTAACTGTGAACTTGCAAATTTTTCCTCGTGTTGGTCCCTGGCTCTTATAAAGAATAGGCCAACTGCCGTTCTGCCAGGCAGGTCGTAAAAGCGATCGAGTGGCTATGCGCGTCACTACCATCGTGACTTCTAGGTGGTAGAGTTCTGCATCGGCTCGACCGGGTATGGTACCACCGCCTTACCTATTCTTGCCGCAATAGCGTCAGTGCTAGTCACCGTCGGTTGTTCTGGTTTGGAGGGTAAGGTAGCCGGTAAACTTAAGCCTGTGGCATTAGCCTCCGCCACAAGATAGCAACACATCATTAACATTTTTGGTGTTTATAGGCGATGGTTGTCTCTTTCCATCGGGAGAGCTGACAATTATCTCAACAAGATACAGCCAGCTGACGTATTTAATTATAAGCAATCTCATATAAGCTATAATCTGACAAATTTGCAATTGAGAATATGACTGAAAAAGAGGAGTAATGATTCATCTGAAATATTACAAAAAGATTATATATTTCAGATAGAGTATGAAGTATAATGTCGAATATCCTCAGATACGTCATTTTTTTTGAATAAAGATTCGCAAGCGAATACCTAGTAAATATGATAATGTTAGCAATAAATCACAATATACATGTACCTAAACACATAGACATAAATAAATAAACATATATACCTAGCTGCAAACGATTTGGTCTTAAAATACATATATGTAACCAGATTTCGGTACTGAGAGTCCTTTTTTTCCGGGGACTGTAAGCAATAAAACAAATCAGCTAGCAATATACTCAGAGAAAACTCGTCATCTGGGCGATATACGTTTTTGTCTGGCACCTGCATTACACTTTTAAGGGCTCAGTTGACAACTATTCCACCTAGATACAGCCAGCTGACGTATTTATTTATTTACAATATCATGATAACTATTATTTGGCAAATTATCATTTGAGAATTAGATACGGCTGAAAAAAATATTACATGTTGTGTGACCAGCTGACGTATTTTCCACCACGATATAGTCAGTTGACTTTTCGTTTTCTTCAAGATATTGGACAAGCTATAATTTGACAAATTTTCAATCGGAAGGAAATGACTAAATTGTTTTTTTTTTAACGTGGCCCAATCCGCAGCTAACGTTCACAGAACTTCACGACACAACTATGTGAAGCATTCTAGAAGTTATTACCCGAGAGGAACTTCATCATGAAATTCTGTTGCTGGCTCGCGTACTATTTTATATGACGTCCGATTTCTTTGTAAAAGCAATATTTAGTAACGTGGTCATGCCGAAAATTGGTTAGGTCATATTATGCAGAGGATATCAATCAATTAAGGTTGTAACGCCTCGAGCTCCAGTTGAAGGATGACTTTGATAAAATAAGGTTAAAGAGTTTCTAACTTTTTAGGACTGATAGTCTTAAATCTGGGTTCTGGTTATTTTACACGAAGGCCAAAATGTAAGTCTATAATAAAAGTAGCCTAAGTTACTCCTTTTTTATATCATAAGATAGTAAACAAGCATATGGGTCTCCTGATAGAAAGAGTCAACCTCGCCTATAGACACCAAAGGTGTTAATGGTGCGTTGCTATCTTATGGCGAGGTCTAATGCCACGTGCATAAGTTTACCGGCTACCTTACCCTCCAAACCGGAACACATCAGGGCAAACACTGACGCTATTTCGGCAGGAATAGGTAAGGCGGTGGTACCAGACCCGATAGTCACGATGGTAGTGACCCGCATAGCCAATCGGTCTCCTTTTATGATCTGCCTGACTGAACGGTAGTTGGTCTATTCTTCAAAGGAGCCCGGAACCAACGGGAAGAAAAAACTCCTCATAAAATCAAATTTGGTCTAGCTGAGTTTAGCTAAAATAAACAGATGGACAAAATAAATTAGTTCTGTTATGTAAGTAACGTGTGAATATTTATTAAACACTACTAAAGATACAAACACAAAAATAAATACTTAGTAAAAACACATGAGTACATAAGTAGTTTGGTAAAAAGTTGTTATTTTTACGTTACTGAAATCAAAAAACAGAATTTCTTTATTCAATTACTTTTTTTACGTTACGTTTAATTTATTTCGGATATCGGAATATATCGGAAACACGGCCACATTAGATATGTGTAACATGAGTTTTATTAGTATGTACACTGTACAGATTTTTAAACACAACTTACCAAAATCTTAAAAAGATAACTTTTACGTTCTTATAATGATAGCAGTTCATTTTTTTTTATTTCTCACGTTACGCAATTTAAAACATTGCTCAATCTCGTTGCGCCCGCGACTTTGTCTCTTGAATCAGTTGTTAATTTCGTAAAAAAAATAAATGAAATATAAAAAATATGTTATACATTGTTTATTTTGAGTATTTTTTTAGAATAAGCGATATATCCGCATTCAAATAAATTTCCTACATAAATATCCAACGATTCTCATGTTAGAGTCATGGTTTAAGTCTAAGGTTTCAACTTTCATTAAAATTTCACTTACACGCCATGTAGATGCAGTTTTTGTTCTAACTGAGATTCTTAAAAATATATCTAAAATCTGCTATGATCGTGAATCCATAGTAAACAAAGTACATACCTTTAGAAAGGAGCATAGTCGTAAGTAGAAGAACGCGTACGTGCCACGTAAAGCCCATGCTTATTCTGTTGAACGACAAGCGGTCCGAAGTCGGACCTTCGTAACATCGGCTCATCTGACTTGATACTCTAAAATAACAAAAAGTTCAAGGTTAATAAAAATTATTCTGAGTGCGGAAGAAGGAGGGTGATATCCAGAGATGGTATCAAGACTCAAGAGTCTCTATAAGAGTCTCTATCTCTCTGTTTTAGAAAGTTATGAATGTGGAGAAAACAAAGCAAATCTGCAGTTATCTTAATTAAGACACTTGGCTATCTCTACCTACCTCGATCAAAAGTAGAATAAAATTTGTAAATACTAAAATAGTCCCCAGCAATTGATAACTAGATGATCCGACAGCCATAGTCCTGTCTTAAAGATGAATACTTAATTTTAACCGAAATCCATAAATATTATTATATAAAACATAAAAATATTTATAGCTATGTCCGTTTTTGTGGTTAATTTATTTATTCACTATAATGAACTATCCATTACATAAATAAATTTCATAAAAATTGTTTGACTTTTAGATAAAACATTATAACGATAGAGATTTTTTTGTTGATTATGTCAAATGTTGATAAATAAATCTTTAATTAAATCTACAATGTATATACACTGAGATTAATTACAAATATACTATAAATTTTGTAATATAAAACAATGCTTGTAAAATTGTTATGCATAAAATAGAAAAAAGACAAGCCCGCTGAGTTTTTCTAACCGGATGTTCGAGTTTGTGGCCGCGTTCGATCCGGTAGTAACTCCACAGCATTCCACGCCTCAAATGTACATGTAAATAATAAAATAGTTTTTGATTTGATCAATAAAATATAACTAAATATTTGAATGTAAGTTTTGTCTACTTCTAACTTACTTACTTACGGTACTTCTAACCTCGCACTACACCTTTGTGGAATCGACTACCCACGGGGGTGTTTTCGAACCGATACGACTCGGGGACCTTCAAGAAACGAGCTTATTCATTCTTAAAAAACCGGCAACGCAGCTGCAATACCCCCGATATTGCAGATGGGCGGCGGTGATCACTTACCGTCATGTGCACCCCCTCGCTCGTTTGCCCCCTCTACTATAAAAAAATAATAATTTAATAAAATTTATACTTATTAACACCCTTTTTCCTTGCAAATAATTATTTTTCATTTCATTTCAAGTCTGAAACCAACCATGAAAACCAGTTTTATTAATGTGCTGCAAACCAGTTTCTTTTAAAATGCATATATGTCACGTACATGTCGCAAAAGCATGTCATAGATATAGTTTCAGACCACCATAAGCTACTTTGTTACACGATTAAGCTAAAGGAAGTACTGTTTTTGGGTCACGTGAACTAAATAGTGGGCTAAAGCCAAAGTAATAAAGAAATAGCAGCGTATGAACTGTCAAACGCAAAAAGCCTAAAAATATTTTTTTATTCCGTAAAAAACTTCTAAAAAATATTAAAAAAATTAATGACATCGGTAAAGTTGTTCGTAAGTTAGAGGTTTTAAGGATTAAAGGGAAGTTTTTAAAACTGTTAATGAAAATTGGATTTCCAAGTAAAACCTCTTTAACACTTTCACTCAACCTAAAAATCGTACTTGGGATTTTATGATCTGAGTCGAATAGCCTTATCCCTATCACACAAGACATTAAAGTAAGCAAACGTTGAATTTCATTACATAACTCCTGGATTTTACCATTCCTCAAAAACTTCTATATTTTTCTAATCTTTCCAACAATAACTTCTTCATAAAACATAACAATGAAACAACGACAAAAGACTTTACTTAAAAGAAATTATGAGTAAAAACTTTCAAGAATTAATTAACATATTCTCTTAATGTAATAATATTAAAAACATTGAGAATAATCTTGGTTGCTTTTTTTCGTACTTTCCAATAGGTTTAATTTTATGTTATTAAATTACAACGCGGAAAAAATATTTCTGGCTTTGATCCTTTTTCTTCTTATAATTTTTAATTCTTTTATTATTAATAAATTAGACAAATTATACACTCAAATATTCTTCATGAATTCCTCTATCTATTGATGAAAACTGTATGAAAATCCGTTCAGTGGTTTTTGAGTTTATCGTAAACAGAGAGACAGACAGACGCGGCGGGGGATTTGTGTTATAATGTGTATTACCTACAAAGAAAATGATTGACGGTTTGCAACTACTAACTCAATTGTAATGTTCTGCAATTTCTCGACCAGGTCTGGTATACTCCTTTGCTTATTTTCGCAGCAAAATCGGCAATCAGCAGTCAGCAGGCAGGCTTTTTAGGCTATCGTATTCTCGTTTGGAGGACAAGGTATACAGTGCACTTATATTATGATCACAACCATGCCACAAAGTTAGCAACGCACCACTAACATCTTTAGTTTCTATAGACGATGGTTATTTCTTTCTATCCGGAAAAACCACTTGCTTGTTTGCTATCTTATGAAAAAAATACCACCGATACTCTTATAGGATAGTGAAATTGAAAAGATACTAAGTTTCTACCAGTTCATCACATATCAACGGTATGTTGCTGATGAGAGAGACGATAAACTTCATCACCAAGTTGCTTTAAATTCAAAATATATCAAACACACTAAATGTTCTTCAAAAAAACGAAAATACAACAAAGAATACGGAAAAAAAATCACTTAGCATTGATGATACTTTTTTCGTATTTCTTTAGCAGTTAAAATGCAAATTGTGAGAAAATGTACACTATATGATTTTGTTTTTGATTCTGGAAAGGTTACAAATTCAAATGCCTATTTTTTTAAAATCTCTTTAAAAATTCGTCTGAATAAATACATACAATGTTTTAGCAGACATTTTAGCGTATAATAATTAAATAAGTGCGACGGACGTTACGGTTCCATTGTTGAACAACATCCGTAAATTTTTACCCTAGAGGTTTTCCGTGAATGCAGAAACGACGGTTGTATATACGTTTAAGGCCCTGTTTAGGCCAACTTCAAAACTGCACCTGACATTGCGACAAACGTAGGAATGAGGGCCATTTTGTTTATTCATCCAAGACAAATTTTAGCATGTTTCATCATTATATCATCTTGTTTTACATATAGTGTGTCATTTTCACTTTTACGAAATTTAAAAACAATAAAAGATCAACATCCATTTCACTTACGGCAAGGTACTACGAGTAAGGTTCTATTGATTTTACTACTAAAACGTGTCTGTTTAAATAATGGAGCTACCACAGCTTTAGAAATTCTACTACCACCAAATTGACATGAAACGTTATAAAAGCTTTTTCAATACGTGTGAAAAGTTTATATAACAATTAACTTTTAGCAATTAGATGTAAGTTGCACCTTACATCTCTTTAATATGTAAACTGGCGACCCGCTTCGGCTTCGCACGTGTGATATATACAAAAGACTTTGACAAATTAAACTTTCTTCATAAATTTCTCTATCTATCAATGAAAACTAAATGAAAATCCATTCAGTGATTTTTGAGTTTATCGTAAACAGACAGACAAACGCGGCGAGGGACTTTGTTTTACAATGTGTATAAATACCAGACTTTTAGAAAGCAACAGTTCTGTAATCGTATGACATCTTACATCCCATTCTATTCGCATTACATTTTAAGAAGAATTAAATCATTCACTAACTTTTAACACTTTTTATTTAAAACCGTAAATATTATTAAGGCGCATTTAGTATACTGAACACGTTTTACTATTTTTGTCACAGATAATAAGATAACAGGTAAGACTTACTTAAAGAAAATATGATTTTGATTGAAAATACCTAAATATGAAAAAACCACTGCATTTATTTCGAATATTAAAATAATCCATCGCTTCCTTCTCATAATTGATTATTTATAAGTTTTTTCATTCATGTTATATTTTCCTCTGCAAAGTCAAAGTCAAAACATTTTTATTCAAATTAACCTTTACAGGCACTTTTGACGAGTCAACATTTTTTGAGTTACTACCGGATCGGAAACGCGGCCACACACTGAGAAGATCCGGCGGAAGAAACTCAGCGGGCTTGTCTTTTTTTGTGCATATACATTTTTTTTTAACAATGTTTTTACAATTACAATTACAATGTATTTATGAATAATATATTATAATTATTATGAGACTGCTATGAGGAGCAATTAATCCCATGCCTTATTATCATCCAAATAGTCAGATATTTTATAGTAACCTTTTTTACAAAGTTTCGATTTGATACATTTTTTAAATTTGTGTATTGGTAGATCTTTAATAGCATTTGGAAGTTTATTGTAAAAGCGTATAGATTGCCCCATAAAAGAGTTACTTATTCTGTGGAGACGTGATACATGCAGAGCAAGATTGTTTTTGTTCCTTGTGTTTACATTATGTACATCACTATTTTTCTTAAATGAAGAAATATTTTTACGAATATACATCAAGTTTTCAAATATAAACTGTGATGGTACGGTTAAAATATTAATTTCTTTAAATTTTTCTTTTAGGGAAACTCGTGGACTGAGATTGTAAATAGCTCTTACAGCTCTTTTTTGTAAAACAAAGATTGTATTTATATCAGTGGAATTTCCCCATAGTAGAATCCCATAAGACATAATACTATGAAAATAACTAAAATACACAATTTTCGCAGTGTCTACGTCACTAATCTGTCTCATTTTTTTAACTGCAAATGCCGCTGAACTCAGTCTACTCGTTAATTTGTCGATATGTGGTCCCCACTGTAGTTTTTTATCTATCGTAATCCCTAAAAAGACAGTAGAGTCCACAAGATCCAATTTGTCCCCGTTAAGTTGTACATTGGTATCTATATGCCTTACATTAGGCGTTGAGAATCTAATACACTTGGTTTTATTTCCATTTAATAGGAGGTTGTTAACATTGAACCAGTGTACAACTTTTGAAATCGCAATGTTCACTTCGTCATACTTACCAACTCGTCTTTTCACTTTAAATAAAAGTGAAGTGTCATCCGCAAACAGTACGATTCCATGCCTATCGCCAACAAAGAAGGGCAAGTCATTTATATATATCAAAAACAAAAACGGACCAAGAATGGATCCTTGTGGAACACCCATGGTGACGGTGGCACCGTTTGATCTTATTCCATTGATATCGACCCTCTGAGTTCTTCCATTCAAATACGAAGTCAGAAGATCGAGGGCCTTACCTCTAATGCCATAGTAGTGTAATTTCCTGATTAAAGTATTATGATGAACACAGTCAAATGCCTTAGATAAATCACAAAATACTCCAATTGCATCATGTGATTCCTCCCAGGCTTCATAGATTTTTTTCAATAATTCCACACCAGCATCTACGGTTGAGCGACCCTTTGTAAATCCAAATTGTTTAGGATGAAACAGTTCAAATTTGTTAAAATGTTTTAACATTTGATTAAGAATTATTTTTTCAAATATTTTACTCAGGGAAGGCAGAACCGAGATAGGCCGAAAGTTAGTGGGATCTGATTTACAGCCAGACTTAAATATTGGAATTACTCTTGAGAGTTTCATTAAATCAGGAAAAACACCATTTGTTATACAGCAGTTAAATATTACAGCTAAGTATGGTGCAATGATATTTATTACTGAGGCAATGATTTTAAGGGAATGGCCCCATAAATCTGCAGTTTTTTTAATTTCTAGTGTTTTGAAAGCATTTAATATATCTTTAGAATCAATAAAAGAAAATTCAAAATTTGATTCACACTTGTTGACACATTGCTTCAATAATAATTCCGCGGTACTGGCTGAAGAGCTTAGACTTTGAGTTGTTCTGATGGCCACATTAGAGAAGAATTTTTCAAATTCCTTTGCTACCTCCAAATGTCCCGTAACATTGACTCCTTCTACATTTAATTGGTATTCTTCATCAAAAATACTAGTCTTGCCAATTTCACAATTTATGATGTTCCATGTTGCCTTTATTTTGTTAGAAGAGTGTTTTATCATATTTTTTATGTGTATTGACTTGGCAGCATTGCAAGCTCTTTTAAAAATCTTTGAATAATTTTTGACATACTCTTTGAATTCAGTACTATGATTAAAAGATTTTTCATAATATAAATCAAATAACCGATTCCTGCTTTTAAAAATTCCTGCAGTTGCCCACTCACTAAAACCTCTGCGTTTACTTACAGATATAGATTTTGGTGTAAATATTTGCCTATATTCTGTATCTATCAAATTAAAGAATGTATCATATAAATTATTTGGATTTTCTTGAAAGGGCATCTCAGGCAATTTTGCAGCTAATTTTTTTTTAAAACGTTCTAATCGACTACTATTTATAGGAACAAAAACAATTTCTTTTCTCTGAAGTTTATTTGGTACTCTCAAAAATTGAATCAAATACATAACATGTCAACTCAAAAATAAATATAACATATTTTAAAGATGTTTAAATTGCTCTTCATATATCATATTTCTATGCAAGTTATTGTCAAATAAATTTATTTGTACTCCCTAGTACTCATACGCTCAACTGTAATAACAGACAGATTAGTCGCAATAGAGTAGTTCCTTTGAATAGATCCTAAAAGCATTAGCGTGAGCATGGAAAGCGTAAGGTCGTAAAGATTTTATGTAAAGGCAATATTTTTATGTCTACTAAAACTGCGTTAATATATGAGTATACTTTTATTGCATAAATTCGAGTACGCAATAAATAATTGTCTTTGAATATATGATAAAAATATGAAGTCATTTCGAAAGTGAATACTCACGGAAATGTAAAACATGAATAAAAATGCAATAAAATAAATAAAAAGACTAGTACTTAAGTATTATATACTGTACATAAAGAAAGCAACGTACAGTCTAAACGAAAAGATTAACTCTCACTGGCAGAAAGAGCTGCTATTTATGCATAAATATTTGACACTGAAATCTCAAGAAAATAATTTGCATACTGTAAACTTATATCAAATCGTGTAATTTGCCCAGCAAGTGTTTTTTTTACATAAAATAGCAAACAAGCAGATGGGTCTCCTGATGGAAAGAGAAACTATCGCATATAGACACCAAACAAAATGCATAAGTTTACCGGCTACCTTACCCTTCAAACCGGAACGCGACAGTGATTAGCACTAACGCTATTGCGGCAGGAATAGGTAAGGCGGTGGTACCAGACCCGAGCGAGACAATGCAGAACTCTATCACCTAGTAGCCACGATAGTAGTGACTCGCATAGCCAATTGGCAGCCTTTTTACGACCTGCCTGGCAGAACGGCAGTTGGCCTTTTCTTCAACGGAGTTCGGGATCAACACCTCCCCGTGTATATTTATTTACTATCCATATATTTTAAATAAACAAATATGCAATCCTCATCTCTTTTAAAGAGATCACCTGAAGAAGCTTATTAAGTTAAAGGCTATATTATATAGTTATCCCCATGACAGGGATAATTTGCAACATCCTAGTAGTGCCATCATTAAATCCATATTATATATCAATACTAATATTATAAATGTAAAAGTAACTCTATCTGTATGTCTGTCTCTTCTTTACGCCTAAACCACAGAATCAAATTAGATGAAATTTGGTACAAAGATAGTTTAAGACCCGAGACATAAGATAGTTTTTATTCCAGAAATCCCACGAGAACGGGAAATAGGTAAAACCCCAGGACTTTTATTTTATAAATTTTTCCGCGCGGACGAGGCCGCGAGCACAACTAGTCAACTTAAATAAGAATAAAAATATAAGCTTAAAAATGATAACTTAAATAATCATATATATAATACTACAGGATTTCGCCGTGTTGGTCCCGGCCTCCTTTGAAGAATAGGCCAACTGCCGTTCTGCCAGGCAGGTCGTAAAAGGCGACCGATTGGCTATCGAGTCACTACCATCGTGGCTACTAGGTGGTAGAGTTCTGCATTGTCACGCCCGGGTCTGGTATCACCGCCTTACCTATTCCTGTCGCAATAGCGTCAGTGCTTGTCGCTGTCGTGTTCCGGTTTTTAGGGTAAGGTAGCCGATAAACTTATGCATGTGGCATTAGACCTCGCCACAAGATAGCAACGCACCATTAACACCTTTGGTGTCTATAGGCGATGGTTCACTATTTCCATCAGGAGACCCATCTGCTTGTTTGCTATTTTATGATATAAAAAAAGAAGGATTTTTTACTGATATATTAATATTTTTATACTCATATTGTAGGATAACACACAAGCAGATGTCTTTCCTGATGGAAAGAGATAACATCGCCTAAACAGTATATACAGATTATAGATAATGGTGGTTAACATAACGCATAGCATTAAAATATAGCGCGCTATGTTACTCAACGCATAGCGTATGATATTTAGATTCGCATTCGGCGCTAAAAAATAACGCCATGCTATATACAGTCCGCGCGCGAGCTCCGAGGAATCAGGGACTGAGGTAGAGGCGAGTGTGCTCTGTGTAATTCACGTCAACATTCCGCAAAATTCCTCGGAACTCGCGCGCGGACTGTACCTAGCGGCTAGCGTAGGACGTAGTTATAACATTATAACCTACGAAGTTATGAATTACACGATCTAACGAATAATGTGCTAAACCGTAGACGCTAAACGTTATAACATAATTTATAGCATTATAGCGCTCACTTATCTCTCGCTGCATGACGTGAGGAGTCACGCGCTAACTCGGCCGGCTCGCACGATCAGTGTTCCAGTTACACGTTATAATATAGTCTAGTTTTTTAAAGGGCAAAGGGCCCACCTTTCGTTCCCACCACTGTAACTTCTGTAAACCAGAATCAACAGCGGCATCCGTCCTGATAAACACTGAGTTGCGAGCTCAGGGTGCACTGGAGACACAGCTGTCTTGGAACCCGCAACGAAATTAATCAGAATTATATAGGAGGAGTAGGAAAATACATCCTGTTTCCCTCCCTTTTTAGCAGGAGACAGCAAAATGTTAAAAGCATAAAAATACTACGAAATGAGACTTTTACAACCAGGTTAGGCCTGATTGCTATTGCACCGCGGAAGTTTGGAAATAATATAGTCTATAACGTAGCGCGCTAGAAAAATATAGTCTATAGTCTATAACGTGCTATCATTATATAGTTTATTTGAATGATACTAATTATAGAACCAAGCGTGTGGTTGTATTCCGATCGGATAGTATTCATAAAAAAATATCGACTCGTCAAAAAGTGCCAATAAAGGTTTTTAGAATTAAACATTTTTAACCAATTTGAATTTAATTATCTATTGTATGCCTTCTTTAGCTAGGATAAATACGGGAGAAACACTTATTCAGAACATATCGCCCGACACGCGATTTGAACTTCCTACCTCTTTACCGAAGTCAGCCTCGTTAACAACTGGACCATTGAGGCTAAAAGATCAATAACACTTAATCTAAAACAAGAATCAATTGTCGTTTCTATCATTTGTCCTAAACAGCTGTTAGTTATACGGGTAAACTTAAACTGTTCGTTTGCTCTTAATTGGGGTTTTTACAAACATTAATCAAGTGTTGTACGTCGGAGGGAGATTTTTTACGTCGGCCGAAACGGATCGCTTGACAAATGGCGCTCGGCCTCGAGCTACGGCCGAAATGCATGTGTCGGTGCATTATTGAAATATAAAAAATAATTGTTTTGACTACCTCATACCTGAGATTCATTCAAGAACCATAAAAATGTTAATTGTATAACAACCTAGATTTAGCAAATATTTACTAAGAAACACTAACAACACTTAAATATCCGCCCCGTTGGTCGATTGGTTAGCGAAACTAACTACGAATCGATGGGGCTCGGGCTCGATTCCCGACGAGGACAAACATTTGAGTGATGAGCATAGACGTTTGTTTTTCTGGGTGTTTATTATTTATGTAATAGTATTTATATATATAGTTCTATTTATTAGCATCGTTGACTAACACCCATAACTCAAGCAAATAATTTGCTTACTTTGGGCTTAGATCGATTTGTGTAATTTGTCCAGCAGTATTATTACTATTATTCACGTGTTGGTCCGGGCTCCCTTTGAAGAATTGATAATCTGCAGTCCTGCTAGGCAGTTCGTAAGAGGCGAAGATTGGCTATACGACTCATTATCATCGTGACTACTAGGTGGTTGAGTTCTGCATCGTCTCGCCCGGGTGTGGTACCGCCTTACCTATTCCCGCCGCATTAGCATCAGTGCTTATCATTGTCATGTTTCGGTTTGGAGGGTAATGTAGTCGGTGATTAATGCATGTGGTATTAAAACTCCGCCACAAGGATAGCAACGCACCATTAAAATATTTGGTGTTCATAGACGATGGTTTTCTCTTTCCATCAAAAGAGACGTCTGCTTATTGCTATCGTATGATAGAAAAAAATCTATATCTGTCTATGTTCCCGGGCGAGTACAATCTGGGGATCTTCAAGAGAAGAGTAAACAGGTACCTTCTAGGGAAGCTCGTTCCATCTTAGGCCTCATCTTAGCTTACCATCAGGCGAGATCGAGGTCAAGCGCTTACCTATTGATAATAATAAAAAAAAAACAATTGCCGGGAAATGATTTGTTAATTGTTTTTTTATCACACATCAAAGTTCTACGTACGCAAGGAAAATGGAATTGAATCGAAAAGATTTTAGAGCGATGATTTTTTATGATATTAAAAGTTCTCTTTCTCCGCAAGACTGTGCCGCTCGTCTTCAAAATGCTTTTGAGAGAGAATCACCTTGTTTGAGCACCGTGAGGTGATGGTTTGCAGAATTTTAGAGAGGTCGAGTTTCTTTACATGACGAATTTCGTGAAGGGCGGCCTTCAACTGCCGTCAACGAAAATAATGTGGCTACTCTTAAGCGGTTAATTGAAGAAAACCACCGGATTACCTGTGAGACAAATTCAAGGACTATTAGGGAATGGTATGAGCCAAATTCAGAAAATTTTACATGAAGAATTGAAAGTGCGGAAACTTTGTTGTCGTTGGATTCTTCATGAACTGACAGCGGAGCAGAAGCGAGCTTGCGTGGAATGGTGCTCACAGATGCTACTGAAGTACGACCACGGACATTCTAATGCTGTTTATGACATTGTCACAGGAGACGAAACGTGGATTTATTGTTTTGAACCCGAAAATAAAACAGCAATCTTGTGAATGGGTGTTTGAAAATGCGAACAGGCCAACAAAAGTGAAACAGGCGAGAAACGTTGGTGAAAAAATGATCGCGTTTTTTTTCTCAGCTACTAATTCCACTTGAAGATCAAAAGAGTTTTAATGCCAAGTGGTATTCTACCATTTGTTTACCCAGGAGGGTATTAAAAAAAGTTCGCGAAAGACGACCCAAAAGCCGCATTCTCCTACATCATGATAACGTTTCTTCACATACGGCCCATAAAACAAAGTCGTTTTTAGCTTCCGAAAAAGTACATCTCGTCACTCATACTGCGCATAACCCCGACCTAGCACTCTGTGACTTCTGTATTTTCCTCAAAATCAAAGATTTGATAAGAGGTTTTACTTTTACTAGCTCCCAAGAGGCAGTGATAGCGTTCAATCAGCACGTAGAAAACATGCCTTCAGATCTGTGGTACTCCTGTTTTAAAAAATGGTTCGATCGCACGAAAAATGTTTAAAACGTAAAGGAGATTATTTTGAAAAGCAATAAACAATATTTTGGTTATAACATGTTGTTTTTTAAGTTACGCAAAACTTATAGTACACATTTTCCGAGCTTATTTCACACAAGCAGTTATAGATATGGCAAAAATATATGTTTTTGTATATCTAACCTTAAACGCAAGATTTATAGTCGTTTTTACAAAGCGATGTATAAAAAGTAATAACACTGACAGTATCGCGACCGACATTTGAAATGAGCGCGCAATTTAAAATTTTGCGCTCATTTTTAGAGGACATTTTTGAGACACTGAATCGTGCATCTTAGGTTTTTTATATCAATGAGAGTGGCTATATCCTAAAAAGGGACAGAGAGACGAAAGAGAAAAAAGGGGAACATGATGCATCTATACCATAGATATACTACACGTCCTCAAAGATCTATACATATAAATAAAATTGAAGTGTATGTGATGTCAAAACAAATGTTTTCAAAACTTAAATAAGTAGAGTAAAATCTATAATTACAATGTTTTCTTTGATATTTATGACATGTCGTGTGCCTGAACTAGGAAAACTTGTGTTTCAGGCTAAAATAACAAGTATACTCGCTCAATTAATCATATTTTATCATTTATACTAAAGATAAAACTATAACTTATGATACAAATGTATGAATAGATAAATAATAAATAATAATAAATATTCACGGGACAAATAACACTTACTGATCTAACCCCAAAGTAAGCAAATTATTTGCTTGTGTTATGGGTGTTAGTCAACGATAGTTATACATAGAAATACATATATAAATACTAGAATATATATAATAATAAACACCCAAACCCGGAAATACAAGCATTTATGCTCATCACACAAATGCTTGTCCCCGTCGGGGATCGAACCCGAGCCCTGTTGATTGCGTAGTCAGGATCGCTAACACTCTTATTGCAATTTATTGCCATTTCAAAAAGTGTATAGTCGTTTAATATTGACAATCTGCTTATAAATGTTAACAAAAACAGCTTTATTAGATTTTTAACACTTAATTTAAGCCACGTAGACACGAATAATATATGAAGCCGACTACACAAGATACATTTTCTCCTTCACGTTGTTAATGTAAAAACATGGATCTTGTGAACTCTTACTATATTTTTAAGAGTTATACTAGATAAAAACTGCACTGGGGAACTAAATATCGTGAATTTAACCAATACACTTAGTTTAGCAGAATTCGCAGTAAAAAATGACACTACTATGTAACTGATGTTAACACCGCGCGCCTTGTGTACGGTATAAACTTTCACAGTAACATATATTATGGAATTTTTCTCTGGTGGAATTCTGTAGAAATAAATTATACATATTTTGTATTACAAAAAGAGCTGTAAGGGCAATTTACGCTCTTAGTCCAAGGACATCCCTTAAAGTGAAAATTTCAAAGAAATTATTATTTCAGCCATAATTTCGTAGCTTATGTTATTAAATCAAGTATGAATAAAGCATGTCCGTAAAAATTGTATGGCGTAAAAATATTAGCTCATTTAAAAATAATTTTGAAGTAGGTACTCTCGCTAAATACAATCTT
Source organism: Apodemia mormo (assembly GCA_036924255.1). NCBI lineage: Eukaryota > Metazoa > Arthropoda > Insecta > Lepidoptera > Riodinidae > Apodemia > Apodemia mormo. The sequence goes on from JAUPFN010000008.1 coordinate 13,115,408, forward strand.
GCTGTGCATGTATCTCGTCTCCACAGAATAGATAACTCTTTTATAGGGTGACGTATATGCTTCCACGATAAGCTTCCTGATGCTCTTATAGATTTACCAGTTAACAAAATTAAAAGTGTATTAAAGCAAAACTATGTAAAACAGGCTATTATAAAATATCTGATTATCTAAGAGACGAGAAAGCATAGTAGTATTAATTTATCTTTATAGCGGCAATCTATTGGGATTGTAGTCACATAATTGTATACATATTTTAACATTGAGTAAAATCTTATTTAAAAAAATATATATTAAAAATTCATTTTTCATTCCCGCTGATTCCTGAGTTTCTTTGCCGGATTTTCTCACTTTCTCAGTGTGAGGCCGCGTTTTCGATAAGGTACGAGTAAAAAATCGTTGATGCGTCAAAATATTATATAAAAAGTTTAATTAAAGAAAGTAATTCTGATTTCATATTTAAGAATTTATCTAAAACAAAACCATAAACTACCCTTTGTTGGTCTGGACTCCATTTGAAGTCATTCTATCAGAGAGTTCGTAACAAGCCATTAATAGGCTGAACGTGTCACTACCATAATGAATACCTAGGTCTAGATGGTAGAGTACCATACCGTCTTGCTCGATTTTGGTATTACCACTTTACTTATCCTGGATCTTTCCCGGGTTTATGGTAACACCACCTTTTTAAATTATAAGATAGCAAACAAACAGATGGGTTTCCTGATGGTAAGAGTAAACCATCGCCTATAGACACCAAAGGTGGTAGGACACAAATGGTTCGTAGCTATCGTGTGGCGAGGTCTAAGGGCACATGCATAAGTTTACCGGCCACCTTACCCTCCAAACCGGAACACGACAGTGACAAACACTAACGCTATTGCGGCAGGAATAGGTAAGGCAGTGGTACCAGACTCGGACGAGACAATGCAGAAATCTACCACCTAGTAGCGACGATGTTAGTGGCTCGTATAGCCAATCGGTCGCCTTTTACGCCCTGCCGCAATGCTTTACATTATCGTGTTCAGGTTTGGAGCGTAAGGCAGTCGGTAGACTTAGGCATGTGACAATGCCATTCCGTTACACGGAGAGCATCATCATGCATCATTAACATCTTTGGTGTCTATAGGTGATGGTTTCTATTTCTCCAGATGAGAGCCATCTATTTTCCGCTGTCTAATGATATCAAAAAACAGTAGTTCAATGGCTGTGAACCAGACGAATTGTGGTAAATTTGAAAATTTTTAATATTTGGCTCACTCTGCCTTCCACGTAAGAAAGCAGGCGTGACAGTTTATAGCATAAAATAGTTCGTATTACTCATCGAGGATTGTAATTAACTGATTTGAACTACAATTTCGGGTGGTCTATTACTGAAATACTGGCTTATGCCGTGGGTGTAAAAATAAATAATAATAACTGGGGCCGGTGCCGAGTTTACGAGTTGCGGTTTGCTAGAGTAAACACTGCATCCGTAATGTGTCGACTTCCGACAGTACAATCAGTAAAACTCATCTAAAAACTGTTCCCAACGACTTTAATGTCATAGAAACAAAGGCGTTAATTCATTATACTTGGTTGTAGTTCCCATGTGTACAGTGTGAAAGATATATCATATTTTAGCTTAGCAATGTCTTTAAGTGCTGAGTTGTGAGTTTGGAGATTGTTGACGATTCTGTCAGCCACTTATCTCAATTTTCTGTTAGGTACAGTTCACGGCTTAAGTAGTTCTTGTTACGATAAATAAAATGGTTTGTTTAAACGGTTTTTTGCTTACGTCTGTATATCTCGCTGTTTGTCGTCAAATGCTTTACTATAATCAATGTCAAGTGTTTTACTTATAGCCAGAGAACTGAGAAATAATTTTAGTACAGCACCAAAAGGCAAAAACCAAGACAAAGCATGCGCCACGACACTTGTGTTCCAATAAAATATAGTCCATGGACTGAACCTACGTCAGACCTCGTTAAATGAAACGCGTAAGCGCCATGAAATTCACTGCGGTTACGCCCTTTCAGTTGCGAATATATATTTTAACTATATATATATATATATATAATTATATATATATATATATATATATATATATATATATATATATATATATATATATATATATATATATATATATATATATATATATATATATATATATATATATTATAACTAGCTGCAGCGTGCAGCCCGTTTCATTATAAAAGTATTTAGCGAATCCCGCGGGATCACCTAATTTTTCCGGGACAAAAAGTACCCTGTGTGCTATTCTAAATCATCATCACTTATGTGGCAAATGTCTTTCAAATCAGTTCTGTAGTTTTTGCGTGATTGATTAACAAACATACATCCATCCATCCCAACATTCATCAATCTAAACCTTCGCATTACAATATTAAAATAATATAGATGCCGTGTAGCGCTGCTTAATATTGACTTTGGTTGGAAGTTTTATTATTATTTCAGCGCTGCAGCGAGTATTAATAAAATGAAAAACAACATTTTCTCCCGTGTTGGTCCGGGCTCTTTTGAATACCAGATATAGACCAGCTGCCGTTCTGCCAGATACGTCGTAAAAGTGGCCAATTGGGTACAATATCACTACCATTGTGGCAACTAGGTGATGGAGTTCCGCAACGTCTCGCCCGGGTACTTGATACCACCGCTTTACATATTCCTTCCGCAATCGCGTCAATGCTTACCGTGTTCCGATTTGAAGGGTAAGGTAGCCGGTAGACTTGAGCATGTGGCATTCCCATCCAGCCACACGGATACCAACGCACCATTAGCATCTTTGGTGTTTATAGGCGATGGTTATCTTTTCCATCACGAGAGCCGTCTGCTTGCTTTCTATCTAATAATATAAGAAATACTTCTACTAAGCGTAGAGTCCCTAGTACGTAGTTCAGTAGAGGAGACAGTGGGAGATCGTCCTTCACCGATCAGATAACCAGATGAGACGTATATTTTATCAAATATTATTTATAAACAAATATGCCTATAATTACTTGCCTATCCAAAAGTGCTCATGGCTATTTTTAATTAAATTAACTTTAATCCTTTTTTTTTCATCACTTTCATACTTTTGATAAGCAAATGAAATTTATTTCACTGATAATTTTTAACACAGAGAGTATGCCTAGGTAAGCTTGCCTACACATTTCTGTGTATGGCTACTTGGCAAGCAGGTGTGAACCGGTAAGTGAATAACAGGTGACTCCATCGATCTGCTAACTTATCGAAAGTTATATCAAATTTTAGATTATTTTATTACAAAAGCCATATATACTTGCCTGCAAAAAATCTTACTCAAAGCACTGTTGCTAAGCTAAAAACTTGCCATGAGCACTTTTGAACAGACAAGTAATTATAGGCATATTTGTTTATAAATAATATTTGATAAAATATACGTCTCATCTGGTTATCAGATCGGTGAAGGACGATCTCCCACCGGCTCTTAGCATTAAACTTTCTGTATCACAGACCACACAAGTGCCAATAGACACGATATTGGGTGCAAAATGCGTAGCCGCTCATATGAGCAAATGTATGTAAGTGTCAAACGCTTGTAGATATATTAGGTATATCGTAAAAAAATATAAGCATGCCATATTGTGCTATTTTATCGTGTCGAATAAAAAGTTAAGGCTTAGGCGCCCCATAGACCTACAATAACATAGCGCAATACTTTTATTGTGCAATAATATTGAATACCCCCTTTGACTCCAAACGTTTATTTATTTATTTATTTAAATACTTTATTGCACAAAAAATAGTACAAAAGGCGTAACTTAATGCTATTAAGCATTTTCTCACAGTTTACCTTTCTTGATGCTGAGAGAAAAAGCTTGGGTAGTGCATAAAAAACTAATTATGAGCTATCAATAAAACTAAATACTAGATTCTAAATTACCATAATTAATCTATTTTTGTGATATACTACAACAAAGGAAGTAAGCTATATAACAACATTAGTGTTAATAATACATATATTCTATCCAATAGTTAAATATAGATTGACTACTTACATAGAAGATAAATATATATACACCGTTATTCAATAATTATTATACAACTTTATTATAACATTTACAGATATTAACATAATATAAAATACACACATATATAAAATTAAGTATTCTGACAATTTAAAAAGTGCTCGTACAATGCAGTTTTAAAATTTGATAAAGTAGATGATTCACGCATCTGAGACGGGAGAGCATTCCATAACCTTATCGCAGTAACTGTGAAGGAATTAAAATATGTTGCCGTATTGTGGTCCGGATACATCAACGTACTAGAATTTTGAGACCGCTGAAGCCTACCTTGACTTGAAATGTATTCAAAACGTTCTTTTAGATATATTGGAAAATATGGATTATTAAGAATATTAAATAAACATGAGAGAACGTGCATGTCCCGCCGGAGACGAATATTCAGCCACTTTAATTGTGACCGAAAATGGGTGATATGGTCATATTTACGCAGTCCGAATATATATCGAATGCATAAATTAAGCAGCCTTTCAAGTTTATTTAATAGTTCATCGGTAATATCAGTATAACAAATGTCCGCGTAATCTAGGATAGGCAACAGTAATGCATTAACCAGTGTAATTTTCGTTTTGAGTGGTAGGAAGTTTTGAAGTCGTTTTAATGCATGCATTGAGGCGAAAATTTTACGACTAAGTTCACTTACTTGAAGTGACCACGATAAATTGTTGGTCATATAAATTCCTAAGTTTTTTACGGAAGTAAGGTAAGAGAGACATTTACCGTTAAGAGTCACAGGGGGAAGGGTCTCTAAATCAAATTGTGCCAGGTATCTATCGCGCCCAATTAACATTACCTGCGTCTTGTCGGGATTCAACGTAAGTCCATAGTTTTTTGCCCAAGTGTTGATTGCATCTAAATCAGCGTTCATATCTACGATACCTTTATCTAGGTCATTCGGATGGAATGACAGATAAAGCTGCAAATCATCTGCATACAAATGGTAAGAGCAATGCTGTATATAAGAAGTGACTGCATTTATAAACACTGAAAAAAGTAAAGGAGATAACACACCACCCTGTGGCACGCCGCTAACAACATCACACCAGTCCGACTGCATTTCATAAGTCCGGGTTTGTTGTTGTCGCCCACTAAGATAGGATGCGAACCAGGCCGTTGCCAATTGAGACAAATTTAAGGAACGAAGAATAGCTATTAAAATATCGTGGTCCACACAGTTGAACGCATTGCTAAAATCAAGGAGAGTAAGAAGCGTGATCTTTCTTTCATCCATAGCCCACCGTATATCATCCGTAATTTTTATAAGAGCCGTTGTCGTGCTGTGACCTGGTCGAAAGCCTGACTGAAAATTATTTAGCAGGCTATGTGTTGAAAGAAAGTCAGAAAGTTGAATATAAACAATGCGCTCTAAAATTTTTGAGAGGTAGGGTAAAATAGATATAGGCCTAAAATGGGTAGGATCTGTGAGATTACTTTTCTTGGGTAATGGGGTAATGAAAGCCTTGCTCCACGAAGCTGGAAAGTTACCACAGGATAAAGATAAGTTAATGATTTTAGTGATTTGGGGTAAAATTATGTCAAGTATTGGTAGAATCATAACTCTGCCCAATCCATCACAGCCAACAGCCTTGGTGGATGTGGACAGAATGATCTTTCTTACAAGACTTTCATCAACCGGTTTAAAATCAAATTGCGTACGGTGTTTAACAGCGGACAACGTTATATCACGGAGTGTACTTTGTTTAACATGAGGGTCAATTTTATGAGATGGTACAGAAAATTGTGTATTAAGATCATTAATGTTTAAATGACGAGGTAGTTCAGTCTGCAACTTCCCAAGACTCAGTGACCGAAGAAACTTCCACATATTTGCGGTAGAGGAACATTCAATATTTGTAAGAATGTGGCGGCGTTTAGCATTTCTTACCATTTGGTTACAGCGATTTCTTGCTAGTTTGAAGGCATCCCAAAGCTCCGGTGAGCGATGCTTATTAAATTTACGCTTCAAGCGGTCCCGACGAGCCATTAAATTGCGGATATGTTCATTCATCCAAGGTGCAGGGGGATGTTTCATTCGAACAGGTCGCAAAGGAGCATGTTTATCGTATAACTCAATTATTAAATTAGTAAAGCATGTAACTTTATTGTCAATACTATTTAGTAGGTCAAGTTGGGACCAATCTATTTTTTCGGCATCTAAGAATAATTTTGATTCGTCGATTTTGTTAAAATTACGCTGCATAAAAATTTTGCATTTACGTTTTTGGGTTCTTAATCTGTATGAAGCAAATATCAAGTCGTGATGAGAAAAACCAGGTGCTGCGAGCTGCCCACTGTGACAAATGCGATCACTATTAGATGTAATTATGATATCTAATAAAGAGTGGCAATCGTTAGTGTGATAAGTCGCATTGAGTGGCAGTATCTGAAAGTTACAGGACATTGTTAGCTGCACAAAAGTACGAGCTCGCTTATTGTCCTTTAAAAGGCAAGTATTGAAATCGCCCATCAAAACACAATGGTCGTATTGGGGTGTGTACGACTCTAAGAGTTTTTCGAAATGTTCAAAATAGTCAGTCATAGGAGGAGCATACACAACTCCAAGTAAAAATAGAGATTGTCCCATAATTATTTCTAAAAGCATGTATTCGTAGGATCCACTATATAATGCAGGTGATTGGGCTATTACTTTATATTGTAGATCACTACGTAGGTAAATGGCTACACCACCACCACCCTTGCCGATTCTGTCATTACGGATTAGTGTGAAATTTGGCATAAAATAAAGAGATGAAGGCAAGGATGGTTTTAAAAAGGTTTCAGATACAAGGACGGCACTTATAAAGGGGCTATTAAAAGTCGTTAAAAGTTCCGAATGATGAGCCGGGATGCTTTGTGCATTTATATGACAAATATTAAAATCCCTCCGATGCTGGAAAAACATGTTATGTAATTCGTCACCCAGTGATGTATCATCAACAGAATCATACGAAGAGAGTGATGTTGATTCTAAAGAGTAGTACGGTTCAGAATCACTCATATTGCAAACAAGTACTAATAACCAATAATTATATTGTATTATAAAAAATATATGTGTATATAAATGTATAACTTACTATATTATTGTAGACTAAGTGTAAAAATGGTATCTATATATAGAAAATAAAAATAAATAAAAACAATTTACATGACTAAAGCTACTGCACAAATTAACTAATAATTTACTGACAAAAAAGAAAAACTTAGTTAATTAACAAAAAATAGCAGGTTACATAACTACAAGATTATTTTAAATATAACAAAGAAAAAGAAAAAAGTTACTATTAGACTTTCACCTTGAGATATCTGAGTTTAACTTTTAAGCATGGTAACATATATATACAAAGCGAGAATGAGTTAGGCTGAATGGAATAGCAACGTTAGCCGTTACCGTGTCAAGCTGAAACCAAAGAGTATGTACCTGACAGCTGTCAATAAAGAAACTTGACTTTGACTTCTGAGTTTTGATCTGTGATTTTAAATGTTAATATTAAATTACATAGGTACCGTAAAACAAAATTATTATATTACAAACTGATATTAAAAACAAAAGGTAGATAGTGAAATGTACCACGTGAGTGAAGAAGTGTAAAGCGATAAGTATTCATAATATGCCAGCTATCAACTAAATCAAGCTTAGACAATAATTTATAAAAGCTTGCTTAACTATAACTTTATTAAATGAATATCCCAGGAAAAAATAAAATTAGTAACATTTAAATGAACAGCATTAATAGATGACAGAGATTGGGTTGTTATAACTAAGCTTTATATGAAAAGTTAAACCAGCAAAATATGTAACTACTGAATATTGCAAAAGATTATTATAAGCATGACGATATTACATAGAAGCCAGATTAACAAAAGTAATAATAAAATTATTTGAATGGCATACCACGTCGTTGAGACTTGGATTTGGGCTTCAGTTTAGCTACTGAGATGTCGTCACCAGCTGTATTCTGGATCTTTGCTGGAAGTTCATGCAGTTGATTAAGTGAAGTTAATTTAATTTTATCGCCTTGTGGTAGTTTTACAAAAATATTTCCATCGTGGCTCCAGCAAGATTTAATGCCATATATACTACGAGCTTCTTTAAAAATTTCTCTTCTTCGAGGTGTCAAAAACTCCGACATTGAGATAGCAGACCCCTTAAGTAATTTTTTAGCCTGCCAGACGTCAGATCGCAGGCTATAACTATCAAATTTTACTAACAAAGGCCGTGACTTCTCATTACCTGCTTTTCCAAGACGGAAGCATGACTTTATATTGTTATTATGAACATTGCTGATTCGTAAAGTTGAATTTATAATTCCAAGGACCACTTCTGTAGTGTTATCAGATGGCTGTTCATCAACTCCACGAAACAGCAGAAATTTCCTGCGACTTCTGTGATCTATCTCATCGGTTATCTGTATAAGTGAATTAATTTGACTCTTAATTACCTCCAACTCGGAATTAAAGGATTCCTTAAATATCTGGAAATCTGCAGCTAATTGTTTAAGATCAGACACAGGGCCACTTCTGTTGAGTCGTTCTTCAAAATCCTTCATACGTTGCTGAAATGAATCCTCAAGACCCTTGATGACATCATTAACCTCTGCCACAGGAACATTCTTTCTGCTTGTCATGTTGTATTATTGTGAAAAGTGATTAAGAGAAAGACAGTAGCTATAGTGCAATTTTCACATTAAGTAATTAAATCCAGGTACTGTAAGTAAATATTGCTTGCTAATTGATTTTAGGTTAAATGAGGATAAATATTCACAGTAATTCAGTATTAATAATATTTTAATTAAATAAATAAGTTAAGAGCTATTTAATACGTGTTGTTAGTTTGAAAATTCTCTGAATAAAATAGACAAACCAGTCTGATCAATATTTTCGAGCGAGCAACATTACTGACGACGAAGTTTTGGTGGCAACCATGCTGGTGATTTTGTTAAATAAATCTTTATACAATTCTATATACTCAAGTAAAAACTCCCGTTCTTTATATTTTATAGCATTCTTGTTCGCCAATTTGCTTAAATTTACGACACGATCATAATATATTAAACTAGCGACCTGCCCGCGGTTTCACCCGCGTAGCTTTTGTTTCCGTGGGAATATCGGAAAGGTTTATATACTAAAACCTTCCTCAAGAATCAGTTTATCTATTAAAAAAAAACGCATCAAAATCCGTTGCGTAGTTTTAAAGATTTAAGCATACATAGGGACATAGGGACATAGGGACAGACAGAGAAAGCGACTTTGTTTTATACTATGTAATGACACCGTGACTGACCGAACGCGACCGCTCCAAACTCTGAAGTGAAAAATATTGTACAATATTAAACCTACACAGTGCAAAAAAATATATATTGCGCAATAATAAATAAATCCACTCAAACTTTCTTTGAATCTTTGTGCAATCATCAATATTTACCCTAAACGGTCAATAGTATTTCACAATACGTAATATTGCGCAATATTATTGTAGGTCTATGGGGCACCTTAATGAATATCTCTAGAATGATTTTATTTAATCGTTAAAAGTCTTTGTATATCTCTGTGTAAATACAAATGACGTTGACATCCTAAGAAATTGCCTTGCAAAGCGTACCCAATTTAATCCATGCCCTGTATAGTACAAGCACAGCTTCGCCCGTTAATAGGGTAATAGATAATTAATATAAGCATACAAAGTTTAATTCTCTATTTGAACCCCTCAGAAGCTTACTCTTTTCTAAATTATTATATACATGACCCAAGTCTTCAACTATATCCTTACTAATTTTTTTCAAAATCGATTCAGATATTTAGCCGTGAAACCGTAACAGACAGACAGATGTACAAATTTAAAATATATGTAGAGACTACAAAAACATTTTTTTTTAATACTGTGTCACTTTTTATTCTTGACGAGTTAGTGACAACTGTCAATGCTTGTCACTGTCATGTACCGGTTTGAAAATTGGTTGGTAAGGAAGGCGGTCAACTTATGAAAGTGGTATTACCATCCTGCCACATGGATAGCAACGCATCATTTTATTTGGTGTATATCAGGCGCGGATCCACCGTTGTGGGCACGATTAAAACCCAATACCCAAGGTGCTGTAATAGGGTGTGAAAAGTCGTATAAAAAACGATATCACGACATGTTAATCTACTCGCGGGCAAAGCTACGCTGGTCAACTAGTATTATATAAATATCCTTTATAGGAATGCACAATATCGATAATAAACAATTTCATACGCCGACTCGCACTTTGTCGATTTTCAGGTGGCTGTGCCCACAACCTTTTTTGAAGGCTGGATCCGCGTCTGATGGCTATAGGTGATGGTTGTCTCTTTCCATCACGAAATTCATCTGCTTGTATGACGTTATCTTATGATATAAAAAATGTAAACTCCAAATCCTTACGTTATTATAAATTGAAATCATTCACAGCAAAGCAGATTTATCATTTATAAATATTTGGTAATGAAAAAAAATATATTTAACTTACTGCAACTAACCGTAATCTATATATCTATATAAATATTATAAATGCGAAAGTTTAGATGTAAGGATGGATCTTTGGATAGATGTTTGTTACTCAATCACGCAAAAACTACTGAACGGATTTGAATGAAACTTTACAGTAATATAGATTATACATCAGAATAGTACATAGGCTACAATTTATAATGATTTTGTGTAATTTGGCGGTAATATAACGATAAGTATCAAGTAAGTCGGAAAAATTGCTGCCTTCTGAGACCTATCTTTGCGTGCGCTCAGAAAACCGCTGAAGTTACACAAAGATAATGTATGGAAGAATTGTTTGTCTTAAATAGTAATAAATAAAAGTCCGCGACAGCATATGTCTACCTTTTATGTGGAATCCATAATATCCAAAATAGTGATCCATAAATACAATTAAATTATTATACTTTTTTACAAAGCATATTTCGAAGTATTTATTACTTTTTTAGTAAAATTAGTACATTTGTCGCTTTCAGCATTTTATGAAAATGAACTTTGTCTTTTACACTAAGAAATTCGGACGAATAGTTAAAAAGTTATCACGATAACATTAAATTAAATGGCGACCTCAAACCGGCGCTCCGAGCAATTGCCGAGCAACGCGCGCCAACACCGTGCGTGCGAGACCCGAATGTTTTTTTTTTCTTTTTGAAATGACAAAAGCCTTAAGGCCAAGGGCTGTAACAGCGACACCGTACTAGCTGTCGAGTAGAGTGCTCGGTCAGAGTTTAAATCTTAATTTCGGCAATCAACGCCCGCGCTAAGGGTTGTCCTAAGACCGGACTTTGGCTTAGTGCGTCGTCGTCATCGGGGGAGAGGGACAGGAGGAGGGGAGGGGGGGGGGTTGACTAATTACAGGAGCAGTGGCATTTCGCTACAGGGTGCAGGGTTAAATAGGGGTCTTAGTCGTCGATTGAGAGCGGCGGGGGCCACAATTATAATTCCTCAATAAATCGACTTCAATATCAATCACATCGAGATTTATTTCTTAACATAACTCCGGCAAAAGTCCAATAATGTGACAGGTGGCTAGCATATCGCCAACCGGGCTTTATCATATCGCGGCCAATGTTGTTTTTATCAAAAAACTGAAAAAAACATTTTGAATTGACCCAGGAATCGCACCCTCTTGGTCATGTGGTCAACACCAACACCGGACCACTAGGTAAACGTCTCATAACGTTTGAACGGCTGAACCGATTGAAACGCGGTTGATGGCATTCGATTAGATTCCTGTCAACTTAGACTTTAATGAAAATTTAAACCAAGTCAGTCCAGAAGATTTTGAGAAATTTTGAAACGAATTTTTTAGGCGAAACAGTATTTTTTTAATATAACTTCCAGATTAATCCACCGATTAAGTACAAAAACTAATCAGCTCTACTCCTCTTAAAACTACATCTAACGCATAAATTGCATCAAAATCGGTTTATCCGTTTGGGAGTAATCCGTTCCGTCCGTTTGGGAGAAAAATTTTGAAAAAAAGTGTTTTTAGACATAACTTCGAAAATTTTCAATCAATAACTTTTTGGTATTCTACGATATTTTTGTACTAAAAAAGCTACGTCGAAAGCCGTTTCTAAAATCAAAATCGAGTGTACTTTTCAAAAGTTACAGTTTTTCAAATATTAAAATTAAGTTGTTTTTAACAAGCTTATTTAATACTAGCTGTTGCCCACGACTTCGTTCGCGCGGACTTCGTTTACTCCGCACAGCTCCTCCCCCTTAGATGATAGCGTGATAATATGTAGCTTATATGTTGACCCGACCTATTAGTAATATTCATGCAAAATTTGAAGTAAATCCATGCAGTACTTTTTGAGTTTACCCCGGACATACATACAGACAAACAGACATATAGAAAAACAAAACAGACAAAAATTCTAAAAACAATATTTTTGGCTTCTATTCGATTGTAGATCAAGCCCCAATTACTCTTTTAAAATAATATTCAATGTACAGTTTGGCTTTCCTACGATTTTATTATATGTATAGATTTTTGATATAATTTTCAGGTTTAGGTATACACCGATTGACTTAAAAATCTTATCAGCTTTTTTCCTTAAGAAACTGCATCAAATACTGTTAAGTAATTTAATCCAAATCGGTCAATTTGCTTGGGATTCATCAATGACGAAAATTTTTGAAAAAAATATTTTTTGACATTGGTTCGAAATTTTTCAACCTATCGATTATTTAGCTAAAGAAATATTTTAGATCTCAAAAATTGAGTTGAATGCTATTCGAAAGAAAAAATTGATCATCGCTTCCAAAATATACAGCTTTTCAAAAATCAATATACTGCCATTTTTATCAAGATTGATGTTTGAATGGAAAAAAAATCTATGTTTATAGTTTTTACTCTTCTGTGCTTAAAATACCTTAATTTAGCGGGAAGTTTCAGGGATGGCCTGTAGGGCCACCATTTACAGATTTTTTGGTTTGTTTTTGTTATTTGAGTATGTTATTTGAGTACCAGTTGTAGGTATTTGTGAATATTAAGTAAAGTAAATTATTTTTAGTTTTCATTAGATTATCTACTATAGTGTACGTAGATAGGAAGTTATTGAATTTGCCCCGATTTTCGAAAATCGAGTTTTCACCGGATCTCCACGTTTTGAGGTCTTAAGAATCTTTTCCGACTATTTTCGCGATGACGTCAGTATGTCTGTATGTATCTATGTGTGTATGTGTGTATGTAAACATCTCATAATTTTTGAATGGCTGGACCTATCGAAACGCGGTTGATGGCATTCGATTGGATTCCGCTCAACTTAGACTTCCTGAAAATTTTAACCAAATCGGTCCAGTAGATTTTGAAAAATTTTGAAAAAACCTTAAAAAAAATTTTGGCGAAACAATATTCTTTTAATATAACTTCCAGATTAATGTACCGATTGAGGACAAAAACTAATCAGCTCTATTCCTCAAAAAACTACATCTAATGCATTAATTGCATCAAATTCGGTTTATCCGTTTGGGAGAAATCGTTGACGAAAAATTTAAAAAAAAGTGTTTTTTTCACATAATTTCGAAACTTTTCAACTAATCATTTTTTTGGTATTCTACGATATTTTAGTACTAAAATTATTTTTAGCACTAAAAGTAAAAATTAATTAATTAGGCGGAAAGTTTCGGGAATAGCCTGCGAGGTGATGCAATTTACATATGTTTATATTTTGCTGCTGCTGTACGACACGCTCTTCAATAAATTCAATAATATGCATTCTAATTCTTACTTTGCATAATAATAATTTAAAGTGACATCTAATTGTCTGTCTGTCTATTTGTTTATCTTTGTAAATGTATGTTTCATGATTGATCTGCAAAGCTGTTTGTAATGATATATCATAATATGGATATTCTAAGTTCTGGGGAAGGACATAACCTACTTATTACGACACCACGCGGGCGAAGCCGCGGGTGAAAGCTAGTTAATTTATATTTATTGAAATTTTTAACACTATACTTAATTTAAATTTATTAAAATTTATTTTCTATTTTTTAGTTTGGTTTTTTTTATAAAAAGCGTGTTTTTATTTTTTTTAAACTATTATTTATTTATAGTTTATGAGTAGGACTTACGACTTGTCATTTCCTTTATTTTTAGAACCATCCATTAGATAGATCTTCTACAAATTTTAATAAGAGCAAACGGAAACAATATCCTTTCAATCAAAAATAATAATTTTCAAAATCATTTTATAAATAACCAAATTCTTAGGTTACAAAACAAAAATAGAGTTAATTTGAGAACTCCTTCCATTTTGAAAAGTCGGTTGATAATGAAGGAGGAAATTACTCTACAGAGAGGTCCTTAATCTATAATAGTCCATATAACGCTAAACCAACTTTGAGAAAATTCGGCAAGAAGATAATTGAAGATACGGACTCGAATATAGACTACCTATTTTTTTTTCAAAAATCAATCCCTTAGTATTTTACCGTATTACCCTAAGAAATAGGGTACCTATGAAAGTTTGTATGAAAAAATATATGACATGATAATCCTGTACTCACGGACTACTAGCTGTGCGGATCAGCTAACAATAAATATTCATAGATATATTAAACGTCTCAAAGTAAATATTAGAAAACAACACTAACGTTTTCAAAAAATATAATAACTGGAACTCAAAATCGTAACATAGAGGCGACAATTGAAATCTCACCAAGAGTTAACAGTGAAAAATTATAACTAAGCTTAACATCCTTTTTGTTGCGCAGTCGGTTGATAAATGTCATAAAACCACACACTAAAGCTAAAAAAATAATAACACGAACTTCTCCAAAATTAATCATAAAAGCGTAACATCGAGGCCACGATACAATTAACTAATCGACAAATGAAAAGTAGTATTGGCGATGACGGGCAACATTAATATTAATAATAAGACAGTTCGCACAGCGGTACATAAATCCAGTTGCCGGCCGTCACAATAGCAATATATTAGGACAAATGTTATTACAAGCTTCACTCGTTATGTTATTTTTGGTCCCTCCCTACAAATTCAAGGCAAACAGCCGGCCCAACCGCAACGATACGACTTTTTCCGTTCATCCTTTGCTTTGACTGTCACTTACGGATACAAAGGTACGCAGTTAGGTTCAATATCTATTTTTACAGCCGCTTCCATTTTAGCTCTCACAAATCTGAATTTAAACCTTTGACGGGTGATGGTTTTGGAAGAGTTATTGATTTTTGCAGCGCTCAATGACAAATTTTATAAGTTGATGTAAAAAATGTCACTTCGATATCAATATATACAATAACTTAGTATCAAATTGAATACACTGCTTAGGACTTTAGTTTTCAATGAAGTATGTACTACGTATGTGTGTATTTATGTCCATTTTTAACTTCCCACTACGTATGTCGATAAGAAAGTTACTGATTTTATCCCGATTTTTAACAAAATAGATGTTTAAACTGAAAAATCTATGCTTATAATTTTTACTCTTTTGAGCTTAAAATACCTTAATTTAGTGGGAAGTTTCAGGGATGGCCTGTAGGGTCAACCGTTTACACATTTTTTGTACCGTACAGCCCTAAAGTCTTAACGGTAATTATTTGCAAATAATTCCCCGTGTTGGTTCCGGGCTCCTTCAAAGAATAGGCCAACTGCCATTCTGCCAGGCAGGTCGTAAAAGGCGACCAATTGGCTATGCGAATCACAACCATCGTAGCTACTAGGTGATAGAGTTCTACATTATCTCGCCCGTTCCGGTACCACCGCCTGTTCTAGTATTCCTGCCGCAATAGCATCAGTGCCTGTCACTGTCGTGTTTCGTGTTTGGAGGGTAAGGTAGTTGGTAAACTTATGCATGTAGCATTAGACTTTGTCACAAGGTAGCAACGCACCATTAACATCTTTAGGCGATGGTTGACTGTTTCCATTAGGAAACTCGTCGGCTTGTTCGCTATCCTATGATATCAAAAGAAAAACTTTTTACTTTTAAAATACAAAAAACTTTTTTGCTCGAATCCTTTAATTTATTTCTCTCTCACTCTCTCTCTCTCTCTCTCTCTTTCGTTCTTTATTAGAAATGTTTCACTGCCACTGCGTGTGAGCTCACACACGGTATTTTAAGTTTTTTTTAATGATTATTATGGTAGGCAAACTGGCAGACGTGTCACCTGACGGTAAGTGGTCAACGTCGCCAGTGAACATAAACTAGTTTACCTGGAACTAGCCCAGGTAACTCATTTATGTGTTGCCTATCCTGAGACATAAGATGGTGCCAGTAACTACACTGCCTATCTTGCCCTTCTCTCCGAAACACAAAAAAGCTGTTTTACGGGAGAAATAAGCAAGATGGTGGTACCCGTGCAGCCGGGAACGCGGTACAGCGCATCCCTCTCACCGGTAAGTATGGGGCTCTTATTAAAAACTAAACAATATTAAAATACAACTAGTTTTTATGTCTCTTATTACATAAATAAAAATGTTGCTACAGTGGACTTGGTTGTGAAATTTACCTTTTATAAGTTATCGTTAAAAGTGAAACACAGTTTGGCTGTGAGTGTGAGTTTTTTTATATTGTTGTGAGAATTTATATTGTTGTGGTTATTAAAGTACAACCAGCACAGCAACAACCATACATACATACATACATACATATATATATATATACATATATATATATATATATATATATAAATATATATATATATGTATATATATATATATATATATATATATATATATATATATATATATATATATATAATATATATATATATATATATATATATATATATATATATATATATATATATATATACACGTAGCTCACACTATAAGTTTTGCGTAACTTCAAAAACAACATGTTATAACCAAAATATTATGTTTACTGCTTTTCAAAATAATCTCCTTTACATTTTGAACATTTTTTAATGCGATCGAACTATTTTTTAAAACAGGAGGACCACTGGATCTGAAGGCATGTTTTCTACGTGCTGATTGAACACTATCACTGCCTCTTCGGAGTTGGTAAAAGTAAAACCTCTCATCAAATCTTTGATTTTGGGGAAAATACAGAAATCACAGGTTGCTAGGTCGGGGCTATGCGCAGGGTTAGTGACGAGATGTACTCTTTTGGAAGCTAAAAATGACTTTGTTTTGTTGGCCGTGTGTGAAGAAGTGTTGTCATGGTGTAGGAGAATGCAGCTTTTGGGTCGTCTTTCGCGAACTTTTTCTAACACCCTGGGTAAACAAACGGTAGAATACCACTCGGCATTAACACTCTTTTGATCTTCAAGTGGAATTGTACAGATGGGACCCGTAGCTGAGAAAAAAAAAACGCGATCATTTTTTTACCAACGTTTCTCGCCTGTCTCACTTTTGTTAGCCTGTTTTCATTTTCAAACACCCGTTTACAAGATTGCTGTTTTTTTCGGGTTCAAAACAGTAAATCCACTTTTCGTCCCATGTGACAATGTCATAAACAGTATTAGAATATCCGTGGTCGTACTTCAGTAGCATCTGTGAGCACCATTCCACGCGAGCCCGGTTCTGCTCCACTATCAGTTCATGAGGGATCCAACGACAACAAAGTTTCCGAACTTTCAATTCTTCGTGTAAAATTTTCTGAATTTGGCTCATACCAATCCCCAATAGTCCTTGAATTGTCTCATAGGTAATCCAGGAGTTTTCTTCAATTGACCGCTTAACAGTAGCCACATTATTTTCGTTGACGCCAGTTGAAGGCCGCCCTTCACAAAATTCGTCATGTAAAGAAACTCAACCTCTCTCAATTCAGCAAACCATCGCCTCACGGTGCTCAAAAAAAGTGCTTCTCTCCCAAAAGTCTTGCGGCACAGTCTTGCGGAGAAAGAGAACTTTTAAAATCATAAAAAATCATCGCTCTAAAATCTTTTCGACTTAATTCCATTTTCGTTGCGTACGTAGAACTTTGATGTGTGATAAAAAAAAACAATTGACAAATCATTTCCCGGCAATTGTTTTTTTTTATTATTATCAATAGGTAAGCGCTTGCCCTCGATCTCACCTGATGGTAAGCTAAGATTAGGCCTAAGATGGAACGCGCTTCCCTAGAAGGTACCTGTTTACTCTTTTTAATAATAATAATAATTTCTTTATTTGCATGCATGCAGTTGAAATAGGGTACATAATTAGATCTTATTTAACAATATGTTGCTCTTTATTCTTATTTTGCCCTTTTTGTGGCGTGCGAATGTTACAATGTGTTACCCCTTCACTAAAATGGAAGAAATACTAGGTATATGATGTTGGGTAGCCACTAGAGTAATACCAAGTCCAATTAAAACATTTGCTACTAGTCTGGAGAATTTAAATACGATAACATTTTTATTTAATTTTATTGTTTTTTTTTATAGTTATATATATATATATATATATATATATATATATATATATATATATATATATATATATATATATATATATACACCAGCAAATTTATGCTTCAAACCATAACACGAAAGTGACAGACACTGACGTTATTGTGACAGAAATTAGTAAGGCTGGGTTTCCAGTCCGGGGCAAGACAATGCAGAACTTTACCACATAGTAGCCACGATGGTAGTGATTCACATAGCCAATCATTCGCCTCTTACGAACTGCCTGACAGAACGGTTGATAGTATATTCTTCAAAGGGATTCCGGACCAACACGGGGGAAATCAAAACAAAAAATGCCGGTAGCATTAAAATGTAATAACCATAACAAACGTGTGATGCTATATTCTAGCAAATAAAATGTTCATTCTGTTTTCTCTATCCCTGCCACAATACTGTCAGTGCTTGTCACGATTGTATTCCGGTTTGGAGAATAAAGTAGTCGGTAAACTTACAAATTTGCCATTCCAATTATTTACCTCTTGGACGGCAACGCACCATTAACATCTTCGTTGCGTTGATGGTCTTTCATCTTTTTCTTTCAGGAGAATAGCAGCAGGCAACAAGATAGCAAAAAAAGTAGATATCTGCTTGTTTATATGTTATGCTGATGTAATAAAAAATGTACTGCGTTTATTCATAAATCTATAACTTGTCCAATCTTTATTATAACATTAGCTGCAGCGTGCAGCCCGCTGCATTATAAAAGTTTTTGGCGAATCCCGCGGGATCACTTCATATTTCCGGGATAAAAAGTATCCTATGTGTTAATCTAGGTTATCATTTATCTGTGTACCAAATTTCATTCAAATCCGTTCAGTAGTTTTTGCGTGATTGAGTAACAAGCATCCATCCAAACATCTAAACGTTCGCATTTATAATATTAATCTTTATTATAACATAATTAGCTTTTACTTACGAATTCTTACACGTGACCCATAACCATTACTCCCTTTTTCTGAGTCGGGTAGGAAAGTATCATATGTCACTCCTGGATGGTGTAGGTTGTTAATGATAAAAGATTTTTTTTAAATCCGTTCTGTAATTTTTAAGTTCATTCGTTACAAACAATACATAAACAAATACGAATGTTTTAACTTTATAATATTAGTATAGACTAGCAGCGACTCGCGAGTTTGTTCGCGTGATTCAAAATTATCACTTCCTTTTGCTTAGTCGGTAGAAAGGCGGCGGTACCAATTATCCCGACGAGACGGTACGGAACTATACCACCTAGTAGTCACGATGGTAGTGACACGTATAGCCAAACGGTCGTCTTTTGCGACCTACCTGGTCGACGACACGTTGACGGACGTGGAACGACAGTTGGTCTATTCTTCAAATGAACCCGAACTAACACGGGACTCTTATTTTGGATAAAAATGGTATAGATGTTTCTAACGGCTGGTTTCCGAAACGCAAATTAATTTAATTAAGCAATTAATCTGCGTGTAACAGATCATTTGCTTGTAAAAATTATGTTAAACACACATTAATTGCTTGTTAAAATTATTTTTGCGTTTCGGAAACCAGCCGTTAGTAAAATTTTAATCTAACGATATTTACAATTTTACGGTGACATACTCTTCGTATTTGAAATGCAGTGCGTTAACTTTAGCGTCTCGAGATCGCGAAAGATGCCATATTTTAAGACTGACAAGATCCCTGAGGAGTTTACTTGTCTCAAGTTTCATATTTGTTACACATTTGTGAACTCTTACGAGGAAAAACTTAAGAATTCATCCAAACTTAAAGCGCAAGTCAATTATTGTTTAATTGCGTGCTAAGCAAAATGACAAAAGTTTTGATGTACTTACACGACGTAAAATTTGGTTTTGTATTGTTTTAACTTCAAATTTTATTTTATACTAGATGTTGCCCGCGATTTCGTCCGCGCAGACTTCGTTTACTCCGCACAGCTCCTCCCCCGTAGGTGATAGCGTGATAATATGTAGCCTATATGTTGACCCGACCTGTTAGTAATATTCATGGAAAATTTGAAGTAAATCCATGTAGTACTTTTTGAGTTTACCTCAGACATACATTCAAACAAAAAGGCGAAAATTCTAAAAGCTATATTTTTGGCTTCGATGTCGATTGTAGATCGCGCCCCAAGTACTCTTTTAAAAAAATATTCAATGTACAGCTTTGACATTAATACGATTTTATTATATGTATAGACTAGCTGTCGCCCGCGACTTCGACCGCGCGGACTTCGTTTACTCCGCACAGCTCCTCCCCCGTAGCGTGATAATATGTAACCTATATGTTGAAAGAAATAAAGAAAGAAAATATTTATTTGCAAGAATATGGGTGTTACAAGTTGTTAAAAAAAATTAAGTACCAACATATTCTACCATTATATGGTATACAAATATTTAAAAAAATTATCATTATATAATATTACATTTAAAACATTGTATCATTTTTTTAGAATTACTACCGGATTGGAACGCGGCCACACATTGAGAAGATCCGGCGGAAGAAACTCACCGGGCTGGCCTTTTTTCTCTATTTTATGTAATTATTATAAATGTACAAGGATGATTTCATATTACAAAAGTTATTTTTATAATTACAAGTTTCATATCTTGTGTAATTAATTTTTTTTATAATTTACAAAATGACAATTCAACAAACTTATATCCATTAACATTTAATTTTATCGGCTAATAATTCTTTAATATCATAATAAGTTTTATCTAATAGCAAATTAAACACCTTTTCGCGAAATTTATTTATAGGTAATGATTTAAGACTATCAGGAATATGATTGTATATAATAATAGACATACAATACACATTTTGTTGTAAAAATATTTAATTTTTGGTTTGGCACATATAATTTCTTACTATTCCTAAAATATGAGTTACCAGTGACTTCAGCATTTGTTTTAAATAACTTTTGGTGCTTTTTTACAAATACGCATACCTGTAAAATATACAAACATGGTAAGGGAAGTACCTTAAGGGACTTGAAAAGTGGTTTACAGGAATGTAACTGATTAACACCACATATTGGCTCGAATACATTTTTTTGGACCAATTCAACAAAATTTCCCCAAATAGGATTTCCATATTGTAAATTAGAAGAGATATATTCACGATATGCTAATAGGGAGGCTGTTAAATTTCCTACTTCTCTTAGTCTTCTCAAGACATTTTAATATTTTTCTGCCCATATATCCTCTTTGTTTCCAACCAAAAACTCTTTTTTGTTTAAATTCTAAGAGTGACTCTATATTGGCTTGTATACTCTGAGCAGTTAGACTGAACATTATTTAAGTTACTTGCTATTAGATCCTGTCATGCATGCTTCCTAGAAGGTTTTATAATATGTTGATTTATGTTGTTATTTGAAAGAATGCTTGTTAAATTTTTATGTGTACAAGTATCCTGCATCAGATATATATTCCAATCTCCACATAAAATAATTTTCTTTTTTGAATATTCCATAATATTTTCTAATAATAATTCTAATTTATTTAGGAATATATCAACATTTGAGCTGGGAGTACGATAAATACAAATTACTATTAGTTTATAATTAACAATTTCAACAGCGCAACATTCAAAGGAAAATGGTAAGCGTATTAAAGCGTCTAGCATTTTAAAGTCAAGTTCAAAATGCATTTGTTGATATTAAAGAATTATTAGCAAATAAAATTAAATGTTAATGGATAAAAATAAGTTTGTTAACATCCTGAAGATGTTTAAAAAAGTGAAACCGGTTGAGTGATATGTTAAAAATAAATTCACAAAGTGAAATTAATGTACAAGTGATAATCGCATAATAACAATGGAATTTCACCAATTGCCGTCCATAGAAAGTATAGAATATATTAATATGCATAAGTTTATCGGCTACCTTACCTTCTAAACCGGAACTCGACAGTCACAATCATTGACGCTACTGAGGCAGGAAAAGGTAAGTGGTGGTGGAACCAGCCCCCGTGGTAACCAAGATGGTAGTGATGGTAGTAGCCAATAGTTTCCTTCTAACAAACTGCCTGGCAAAACGGCAGATGGTATATTCTTCAAAGGGAGGACCAACACAGAGGAAGAGTAACGCCACATGCATAATTTAATTGGCTACCTTATCTTCCAAACTGGAGCACAACATTGGAAAACCCTGCTATTGAGATGTTATTGAGGTAGGATAGGTGCAGCCGACCTTGTGGTATTTTAGTCTCATTAATTCAGCTACTTATCTCGACGTTTCAATTAATGATACTCAATATCAATTAAAACACACATTTATTTATTTATTTATTTCATTTATTTTAATATCAATGGAAAACTAACAGCTATACAGATCGATAAACAAGAATATATAAAGAAAAAAGGCCAATTATAAGTTTTCACTAATAAAATTGAAATGTAGATTAACTACATAAAAACAGACAGCGACATTACAATGATGTAAGCATTCATATGAAAAAAATTGCATTAAACATTTTTTTCAACCTATGAGTCGTAAGATTGAACAAATCAAGGTCAACCTTTTGACACTCCACGTTATGTGTATGGCACCCCCCTATCAAAAAGGAATTTTGCCTATATCCAGTTTTAGCTTTGGGTAGTTGAACTAGATTTCCCTTTCTTAAAAAAATTGAAGGATCTCGTAGGCTGATTTGATTGGGCAACTCAGGTACATCAATTATGCTATTCATGATTTTATATAAAAACACTAAATCTGCTACTTTTTTACACACACTATTCACAAAACAAGTACGTACAGAAGTCAAGCTTATGTATATACTTCAGTTTTCATACTTACGCTCGGCGGTCGCACTAGGGTTATCAATTTTGGCTTATGCACTGGCACTCGCATCTAGGTGTTTGAATTATAGACCGTCTCAGGAACAAACCTTTTTGATCGATAACAAGCTGAAGTTGTGTGAACAGCTTCGTTTTGATAAGATCCAAATCTTTTCTATCTTCGCTAAATCTCGAATCGGGTAACTAATAAAGTTAGGGGGTTTCGAACATTTTAATTCAGTGGAGAAAAATATTTTATTGATAACATTAATTATTTTTTTGCTTTAATCGCTAGATTATTTTATGAAAAACACGAAACAACCTCTTGTTAATTATATTATTATTATGATTAAAGGGTTACTTTGTCCTACACGTAAAGTGGAAACTATTCTTAGTTTTCTCTTTCTAAAATTTTCTTTTTAATCTACCTTTATTAGTTACCCGATTCGGAAATTTTCGAAGATAGAAAAGATGGGCGTCCCGTCAAAACGAAGCTCAAACAAACAAAAAATTAGCTTGCTATTAATCAAAAAAAGTTTGTTCCTGGGACCACTGTATATTATTGTTGAGAATAAAACAGGAAAAACGGAAATACAAACCAATAAAAACTAAAATATTTTATTATTACACTTATTACAAATTTTCTGCACAAGAAATTTTGCTGACGCGTGTCCAACCGGGTGGCACTCGCGCTTGCACTATTTCCAACCTTTCCGACTTCCGAAATATCGCGGCTGTGAGAGATGTCTATGTGTGCGCTGCTCAGGCGTCCTTTGTATGTAAGTACGTAGATTAACTTCTGTACCTTTTTTTGCACTAGCTCACTTGCGCCACTTTGTATCCGAATAGATAAGAAGCATTGACTAACATCCATTTCTTTATATCATAAGATAACAAACACGTGGGTCTCCTGATGGAAAGAGTCAATCATCGCCTGTAGACACCAAAGATAGATGTTAATGGTGCGTTGCTATCTTGTGTCGAGGTTTAATGTCACATGCATAAGTTTGCCGGCTACCTTACCCTCCAAACCGGAATTTTACGATCTGTCTGGCAGAACATGAACAAACACGGGGATATCACAAGTAAATAATTTGCTTACTTTCGTGTTAGATCAAACGAAAAATTTGTCCCGCGATATTAATTTATTTATATTATTGTTAAACTTCGTAATGAAATCAAAACTTGGGTTTACTAGAATTTTCGTTATTCGAGACTCGAGATGCCGACAGTTGAAGCAGACAAGTGCCAAACAATAAGGCGACAAAACAGTTAACAAAATAACATTCACAACTGTAGTACTTTGTCAACTCTAGCAGCTTAAAAACGCTTTCAAAGCGCTGTTTAACGAAAAAATATATTTGTTACTATGTAATGACGTACAGTTGATGCTATTTAAAATAAGTGTAACATGATATGCTCAGTGAACCTCAAATATTTTCACCGTTTTAGGACTTATATATATCATTGGAAAAAAAAACAAGCAGACGGCTCTCCTGATGGAAAGAGAAACCATCACCTGTAGACACCATGCATAAATCTACCAGCTACCTTACCATCTAAACCGGAGCCCGACAGTGACAAGCATTGATGCTGTTGCGGCAGGAATAAATAAGGCAGTGGTAGCATTTTCCGGGGCGAGCCTTTACGGATCTCTACCAGCTAGTTTTCAAGATGTTCATTTGTAGCCAATTGGTCACCTTTTACAAATTGTCTGGCATAATGACAGATAGTCAATTCTTCAAAGTATTCTAAATCATCGAATATTGATTCAACGATTTCATGAATCAGAATCCTTTAATGATTGGGTTTTGATATTTTATTTAATTCATTAGCAATGACCACTGAAATTGTCATATATAAAAACAAAACAGCAAAGCGCATGTCGGGCCACGAGCTATTTGGGTTCCATAGTTGCCCGTCACAATAGTGCGGTCTAAGAAGAGTTTTTTATCGTTACATACTATGAACATTTAACCTATTCAACGCAACGGATTAAACTAGATACGCCTTTCAAGACCATTTCTTAGGTTGTGTCGCCTGCATTTACACCCAAAAATACAGAGTTAATCGCTCGTAGTTTTTATTTAATCGGTAAATAATAATACTTACTGATTAAATAAATCACTCCAGTAGAGTATTACTTAAGCCTTAGCTTTTTATTCAACAAAAATAGCACAATATGGCCTATTTCTATTTTTCACAGGATCATCGCTTATAAACAATATTTTATAACTTTGTTAGCCTAATCTATATTAAAATATATATTATATATTTATATATAATCTATATATTACATATTTATAATATATTATAAATGCGAAAGTTTGGATTTTTAATGGACGTTTGTTACTCAATCACACAAAAACTACTGAACAGATTTGAATGAAATTTGGCACACAAGTAGATATGACCTGGAATAGTATATAAGCTGCTTTTTATCCCGGAAAAATTAGATTATCCCGCCGGATTCGCCAAAAACTTTTATGATGAGTTGTGCTGCACGCGGCAGCTAGTATAATATATTTTTAAAAAGAACAGTTTTCTTGCGCTAAGCGTTTGAACTAAGCAGCTGCGTATAGACGAACAAAAATGGCGAAACTAAAAAGGTTGCTTGTAGCCCCTCAAGCCCTAAGAGGCTTACAGTAAAAGTCATAGAGATAAGCTAGTTAATATGACACAAGCACTTAAAAATACTTTCAAGTAAACATGAAAGCATAACTATCCAACGAGAAACTGATGTATTGTAATTGAATTAACGACTGAGTGCCAGAAAGCGTTCAAATTGGACGGGTTGGGAAGCGTATTTGGTATAGTCATTATTTTTTGTTAGGGAGTAGGGTGTTTAATAAGCCGACGACATATGGTCGCTGGTGGCTGGGGTCAGTGCTAACAACTAACACAAGCTGAGCCGGACAATGTGGTAAAGTTGACTGACAAAAACTAATTTTATTTTAAAATGACTGAGTTCTATATTTGGTGTATAATTCTTTATTTCTTTAAATGAAGTAGGTATTTTTTCATTAATGCCGTTTGAATTATTGTGAATACTTGTTTTATTGTTAACGTGCATGTGTGTGTGCGTGTGCGTGTGTGTATGTGTATATTTGACGTCATAGGAATTTAAGGTCTCCTGATGGAAAAATTCATGGATTATCGCTTTCCCGTTGATAAACGATAACCATCATCAAAGAAGTCAATTAGTTTCTGTTGGTGGGATATAAGTAAATAATATTTATTTATTTAGAATGGACAAATTACACGAATTTGTCCATTCTAAATAAATAAATATTATTTATTTAGAATGTACAAATATATTTGTTGGTAGTATGGGTGTTAGTCAACGATATTAATACTTAGAAATACATATTATACAAATTCTATAATATAAGTCACCTCAGGTCTCGTGAAGTCTCGGGTTTGATTCCCGGGTCGGGTGCATATGTTTGATTGTGTGTGTGCATGTGTATCTATGTGTTTGTAAGAAAAGAGACATAGAAAAATAGTTTTTCTCACAGAAACAGCTAGATGGATTTGAACGAGATTTGGTATACAGATTATTTCTACATGTAACACATAGGCTATTTTTCAACCGACCAAAAATGGGAGGTTATCAATTTGAAATGTAGGTATGTATGTAATATTGTCGAAATTGGATATTATTTATTAGACGTCCTCCAAGTAAGTTTGCGTACTTAATTTCGTAAGTGTATGTATGCTTGTTTGTTAACGAATTTCCCGGGACCTAAAAGCTATATCGAGATAATCTATATATCTATATAAAAAAATTAATCCCTATTTTCCGTGGTAACGACATCACGCGTGAATGGCTGGACTGATTTCATAATTCTTTTTTGTTGTGTTTGTAATTGTCAGGAAAAGGTTTTTATAAAAGAACATATTAAAAAAATTGCGCGGAAAATTAGAAAATTTAAGAATACAAGTTCAATGCCCTTTCGGCTGTCTGGAAGGACAATCCCGAATACTTATGTAAATTACGTGTCATGTTGTTTGTGCGCACAGAGCACAGAGATCAATGTTTGTCCGCTATGGATTCCTAGTATGTATGGCAAAAGAACGTTTGCCGGTCAGGTAGTTCTTAATAATTTAAATTAGGTATATTCAAACTTAGGGAACTTTCCTAGTTTAATTAAAATCGGTTTAGTGGTTTTTGAGATATGGGTATAGTCTACATTCGAAATCAATTTTTTTTAATTATGTACCGGTAGTAATCACAAAATGCTTACTAACTGAATATGGAGTAGGTATGGACGCATAGCTAGTTATTATAAGTGCCAAAGTCTGTAAGGATGTTTAGATGTTTGCTTGATTGGTAAAACGTGTCACTATTATCATATTTACGCGACGGTAATGTTATCAATACAGTATTCCAACTTCAAACAAACGGACGAAACGCGAGCTATGACAAAGCGCCTCGATCTCGGAATTCCGCTCGTCATGCAAACAGTCGCGACTGTGCCGCAATGAATAACGGATGGTGTGTTGTTTTTTAAACAATAACTGCGCGATTTTTTACTAAAAATAAGTTCAAGTACATATTTAATATGATGAGTGTAATTAAATCTTCCAATCAAAAAACAAACGCATTTTAATTGAACACTTTATAATCAATTCACAAAGTATTTTATTTGTTTATAAAAAAAGCATATTTACAATCACAAAACTAAACGGAAACACAAAGTAGGCAAATGTAATTACAAAACTGGAGGCGGGCAGTCCTATTGCATGTTTACGTACCGCGCGGCTGTAGGCATTTATTTCAATGATACGGCCGAGTTACAATACTGTATAGATAATATTACCGTGTCTACGCGGTAGTAGAATTGTTCAATGTCTCATCCCCCTTCCACCACCCCCTGAACTATTCCTGCCATAATATGTCAGCGCTTGTAATTATCATATTCTGGTAAAACGGGTGAGGTAGCCGATAAGATTATGCATGTGGCATTGCAATCCCACCACACATCACACCACACACAGCACACGTCTATGGCGATGGCTACATGGCTATTCTTTCCAGCAGAAGAGCCATCTGCTTGTAGCTGGTACACTTGTGTATGTGGTATAACATCTACCACTCGAAGGGAAATACACTATTAACATCTTTGGTATGTATCTACAGATGATGGTTTTCTCTTACCTATGACATAAAAAATGCTAAAACATTATAACTTCTATTGCCCTACTTCAAGACATTATTTCTTGTACACTAATTTTACCGTCGTAAAAGTGCTATAAAGGGTAATATGTATCATAAAAGTAAATTTAAATTTTCAATTAAAAACTAAAATGTAAGTATGAATCACACATAATCGGTACTAATATTTGGTACTGGTTGCATTATTTTAATCCCTAGTGTTGGTCCGGTGCCCGTTTGATGAATGGACCGTCTGCCGTTCTGCGGGGCATGTCGTAAAACGCGACCACCTGGCTATACGTGTCACTATCTTCGTGATTACTAGATTGCAGATTTCCACAACGTCTCGCCCGGATATATGGTATGACCGCCTTACCTATTCCTGCCTCTTTTATTACTACTAGAACCCAGAACGCATGACTCGGTCTAGAGATTATATTAGGAGAGCCCAAGAGGGGATTATTACATTTACTTGAGCGCGTCAGATTAACATAGTGGAGGAAGGTACCTCGCATACTGTCGTGTTCTCCACCAAATATAAGACCTTTATATAGAAGCAAATGGCTAGGGCAGAAAAAAATTCTAATAACTTGGGCTTGTGAAAATTGTCAATCAGACACGCTCGAGAATGTCAAAACAACGTTTTCTTTGCAACTTTGTGACCCTCCCACTCCCTCTTGCCACACTTGAATCGGCAGATTTTCTAAATTTTAGATGGCAATTAACCTACCATACCTTAATCTGACACGATTTATTGTTTTCATGTCACAGATTTTTTTTCACATTTTTTTATCTGTAGATTTTTTTCCCCACCATTGAAATTACCCTTTTATTTTTCCTACTTTTTAAATTTTAATCTACGAAATCCAACAGGTCCCTACGACGCTCGAGTAACTACCCATTTAGCATCTTGGGCTCCCCTACTATTAGCCTATTCGGTTAAGATATATTTTTTATTATTTGCAAAAATGTTAGTGAGTTTTTCCGAAGTTTTTTCTCAAAAATCCAAATCTCATTAGAAGCCTGGAGTCTGATATTGATGTGTTAATTAAGCTTTGATCAAGCACGCAAAGCTACCGGTACCCCGGTTATCGCTAGAAATAAGCGATAATTGTTATCAGGTCGGTAGAAATGTGTCAATATGTACTACCAACTATCTCGCCAACCGACAAACCGGTCATCGGAAAGTCTGTAGACTTTCCGATTCACCACGCAATTATGTGCTGCTGCGACTGTGGCGCCACACACGCAGCGGCACTGAGGCCCTGCTCGAATGCCGTTCCCTACATTTACATAGTACATTCATCTGACGCTCTGTTGCGGCTATACTAATACAGTGTTATTGACACCACTGACACTTGGCTCAAAAGTCTGTAGACTTTCCGATTCACCACGCAATTCTGTGCTGCTGCGACTGTGTCGCCACACACGCGTGTGGCGCCACAGTCGCACCTTTAAGTGGATTTATACTTTTTATTTATACTTTTCACTGCACTGGCTGAAAATGGCTACTTTACGAAGTACTACATGAAAACAGGGAATTACGATAAAGAAGCAAAATGTTCACTTGATGGGCCGTTCAGATTCATTTAAAGCCACAATAGCGCAATTTGTACGCTGAGGCGTGTGGTATTTAAGCTTCACATTCATTCAAAGTCTATTTTGTCCGTTTCAATTTTTTATTAACCGCTAGCTGTTGCCCACGACTTCGTTCGTTTACTCCGCACAGCTCCTCCCCCGTAGATGATAGCGTGATAATATGTAGCCTATATGTTGACCCGACCTATTAATATTCATGCAAAATTAGAAGTAAATCCATGCAGTACTTTTTGAGTTTACCCCGGACATACATACAGACAAACAGACAAAGTGCAAAAAATTCTAAAAACTATATTTTTGGCTTCGATATCGATTGTAGATCACGCCCCAAGTATTCTTTTAAAAAATATTCAATGTACAGTTTTGACAAAAATTCTAAAAACTATATTTTTGGCTTCGATATCAATCGTAGATCACGCCCCAATCATTCTTTTAAAAACATATTCGATGTACAGTTTTGACTTTTCTCCGATTTTATTATATACTAGCTGTTGCCTGCGACTTCGTCCGCGTGGACTTCGTTTACTCCGCACTGCTCCTCCCCTGTAGGTGATAGCGTGATAATATGTAGCCTATATGTTGACCCGACCTGTCAGTAATATTCATGCAAAATTTGAAGTAAATTCATGCAGTACTTTTTGAGTTTACCCCGGACATACATACAGATAAACAGATAAACAGACAAAAAATTTAAAAACTATATTTTTGGCTTCGATATCGATTGTAGATCACGCCCCAAGTATTCTTTTAAAAAAATATTCAGTGTACAGTTTTGACTTTCCTACGATTTTATCATATGTATAGATGTACAGATAATAACTTCAATCCATATTATCCATACTAATATTATAAATTCGATAGTAACTCTGCCTGTCTGTCTGTCTGTCTGTCTGTCTGTTACGCTTTCACGCTTAGACCGATTTTCATAAAATTTGGCATAAACATAGATAAGACGTTGAGAAAGGACATAGGCTACTTTTTACCGCGGGAAAATATCTCATTCCCACGGAAAATAAAATTAATCGGAAGAAAGCGTAGCGTAAAGTGTAATATAGTGCACATTAACTAGATGTCGCTGCACGAAAATATATCGCAGTAACGTATTGAAACACCTATACATGTAATGAAATCGTTGACTTAATTTTAATATTTCTATTTTCTTTTTTGGTTATTTATATGTTTGTTTGTTTATTAAGCGCGCTAATTTCTGGAACTATTGGAATCCAACTTACTTATTACTTGGATTGAAAAAAAATTCTTAGTGTGTGTCTGATAGCTACATTCATTAGGATTTAGGAAAGTTATAGGCTATCAAGGATTACGAAAAAAAATGCAGGGCGAATCTACATATCTATGCAATGCCAATTAATCAAGTCATGTTGGTTATCAATGAGCGCTCAACGGTGAATGCTACTATGGAGAAGAAGCTGATACTGAGGAGTTCCCACCCAGAGATGAAATCAGTACTCCATGTGCGGCTAAATTTGCGCTTTGTAAAATTGTAATCATGGGCGGCAAGAAGTTACCTTGATTCTAATAAGCACTCGTAGCTTTTTGGAGACTCTTTTAGATTTTCTTTCCATTGATTCCATTGGTCAATTATCACGGAACTGAAGGTAGTTACGATATGTCGACTCAACAAATTACAATACGGAATGAGGCTATCAAGAGAGTATTCTCAAAATGAGGTGATACGTATAAGGGGAAAGTTTTAGCGGTGAATGCGCATGCTATGTCTTCTTGAGGATAAATAGGACTATGTTTAGAAGGCCACATTTTAAGACTTTGGTAAGCTGGTTCTTAACTTTAACACAAACTGGTCCCAAGACTCGTCAATTTGTATTAGAGAAAAACGGTCGCAGCCGAAGTATGAATTATCAGCAGTAATTATCTGCATAGTAGTGAATGTTACTTATGCTGGGGCCACATTTGGGTCTATTGTCGAAAAGCTTCGCTCAATGACACGATTCACGCAGATGCAACCGGCTGTTATCGGCTATCGTCGCGAAAATTCGGGTTGCGTATGTCTTATCGTACAGGTGGCGGTATATCAAACGGTTTTAGCGCGCTAACATATCGTGCTGCGTGGCCAGACTAGTGTTATTCATTTCAGCCGTTGATTTCGATCAGTTCAAACGTATGCGAATGGCTGTGAATGATAAATGGCACTGGAATTCCTTCATAATTATGAAGTTAAGCACATAATATGGAACTAAAATGTGAATCACAAAAAAAAACATTTTATAATTTTTTTGTTGGCACACATGTTGAAGTTAAAAAAGTCATCGTCCATACTAACATGTTTGAAAATTATTTCAGTCATCTTAGCTAATTGCACGACAATTCGTGCAAAAAGTCGTTGTTGCGACTAATTTGACCACGGCTTTTATCACGATAATTTTTAATGCCGAAACGTAAAAAGCTCGGCGCACATTACTTCGGGACGATACACGCAGATGCAGCCAAAGGGTAAATCCGCATACAGCTTGCCATTGATATGCAGAAGAAATAGTAATTATAATGCACACAGCCTTAGGGAACACCAATATTAGCTAATTTAAGATCAGAGTAGATATCGACAACTGTGACTTGGATGCTCCTATCAGCCAAAAAGCTGGTGGAACAGTTACGTAAATTTTCAGGAAGCCCATAAGAAATAATCTTTGAAAGATGTATATACTTTGTACTATAACCGATGAAAGCCTTCGCTAACTGGGAAGGAGGAGGCTCCTCAGATTTGTCGGCTTTCACCCATACCTGTGTCAGGTATACTACAAAGTCACGACGGAAAGTGTAGTCTTTAAGTAGGCTTTAGACAGCAACATATGCACAAAATTGTACATGTTTTAATTTTTAAATATATAAACGGGTCAATAACGCGTACATATATGTATAGATCCGATCGATCGATCGATCCCGACGTGAACGACGGAGGAAACTCGCTGCTCCAGTCTGCTCGTGACCACGGTCAATGTAACTTGGCCGAAACGTCGAGCTTTACAAGTAAGTTCTATATATGTACGCGTTATTGACCCGTTTATATATTTAAAAATGATAGTAGAACGCGTTAGTTTAAAAGTTCATGTTTTAATTTGTACGGCAAATTATGTTTTCCAGAAAAATTCAAAAACTTATTTAAAACAAAAGATTCCTTTTTGATTCCTTTTGCGATGAAGCTGAAAACCAGACCAGTTCAATGAAATAAAATGGCTACGTTACGAAAGTGCTACATCAAAACAGGGAATTACGATATAAAGAAACAAAACGTTCACTTAACGGGTCGTTCAGATCCATTTAAAGCCACAATAGCGCAATTTGTACGCCGAGGAACGTGTTGTGTTCAAGCTTCGCATTCATTCAACATCATTTTGTCCGATTTTTACTTTTCTAAGGTCTATCGGTCTTATTAATAAACAAGTTTGATCAAGTTTAAATCAGCGCTCATTCTATTCATTTTAACGTAAGTGCTAGTTGACTTACGTTAGTTTAATTGACTAGTTGACAGTAGCAGATTCGCCCGCGAGCAGACTAGTTACCGATGTAGTTTTTAACACAATTAATATTCATAACCTACTTCAGCATCTTAAGGATTAATTTAAAAAAGATAGCCTATGCTTGTCTCTGGATTTTCAACTATTTACATGCCCGTTAAAATCGGTTAAGCGGTTTAGCCGTAAAAGTATCACAGAATTTTAAATTTGAAAAGCATTAAAGAATTTTTCTCCGTGTTGGTACCGGGCTCCTTTGGAGAATAGGCCAACTGCCGTTCTGCCAGGCAGGTAGTAAAAGGCGACCGATTGGCTATACGAGTCACTAACATCGTGGCTACTAGGTGGTAGTGTTCTGCATAGTCTCGCCCGGGTCAGGTACCACCGCCTTACCTATTCCTGCCTATTCCCTTTGCCTATTCCTGCTGCAACAGCGTCAGTGCTTGTCACTGTCGTGTTCCAGTTTGGAGGGTAAGGTAGCCGGTAAACATATGCATGTGTCATAAGACCTCGCCACAAGATAACAACGCAACATTAACACCTTTGTTGTCTATAGGCGATGGTTGACTCTTTCCATCAGGAGACCCATCTGCTTGTTTGCTATCTTATACTATAAAAAAAACAGACAGACAGACAGACTTTCGCAATTTTAATATCAAGTATGGATTGCTACGTCGCAGTCACTGTCGTCGCAGTAACATAATCAAATATTTTTTTTATTTTTTTATTTTATGTCATAAGATAGCAAACAAGCAGATGGGTCTCCTGATGGAAAGAGTCAACCATCGCCTATAGACACCAAAGATGTTAATGGTGCGTTGCTATCTTGTGGCGAGGTATAATGCCACATGCATAAGTTTACCGGCTACCTTACCCTCCAAACCGGAACAGGACAGCGACAAGCACTGACGCTATTGCGGCAGGAATAGGTAAGGCGGTGGTACCAGACCCGGGCGAGACAATGCAGAACTCTACCACCTAGTAGCCACGATGGTAGTGACTCGATAGCCAATCGGTCGCCTTTACGACCTGCCTGGCAGAACGGCAGTTGGCCTATTCTTCAAAGGAGGCCGGGACCAACACGGGGAAAAAACTACAAATCAAAGAAAGAATACCAAAATAAATACGGTCTTGGTCTTCCCCGGACTACTAGACAAATTTTAACTAATTTATTTTAGTACTAGCTGTTGCCAGCGATTTCGTCCGCGCAGATTTCGTTTACTCCGCACAGCTCCTCCCCAGTAGGTGATAGCGTGATAATATGTAGCCTATATGTTGACCCGACCTGTTAGTAATATTCATGCAAAATTTGAAGTAAATAATCCATGCAGTACTTTTTGAGTTTACCCCGGACATACATACAGACAAACAGACAAAAATTCTAAAAACTATATTTTTGGCTTCGATATCGATGATAGATCACGCCCCAGGTATTCTTTTAAAAAAATATTCAATGTACACTTTTGACTTTCCTACAATTTTATTATATGTAAAATAGATTAGTCGCCTCTGTGCTCTAGTGGTCTAGTGTCACTGTTACGTATTTTTTTCATTTTTCTGATGAAAACAACATTGCCCGGTATTGGAGCCTTGTTGGCGATAGGCTTGCCACCTAACACTGTGTGAGAATTCGTATTTTCGGCCCATCGTGGGAGCACTTGTTGTACTTCTGCCTACCTTTTCGGGAATACGGGCGTGAATATACTTTTTTATTTTGGTATTCTTTCTTTGATTTGTAGTTTTTTCCCCGTGTTGGTTCCGGGCTCCTTTGAAGAATAGGCCAACTGCCGTTCTGCCAGGCAGGTCGTAAAAGGCAACCAATTGGCGATACAAGTCACTACCATCGTGACTATTATGTGGTAGAGTTCTACATTGTCTCGCCCTGGTCTGGTACCATCGCCTTACCTATTCCTGCCGCAATAGCGTCAGTGCTTGTCATTGCCGTATTCCGGTTTGAAGGGGAAGGTAGCCGGTAAACTTATGCATGTGGTATTAGACCTCGCCACAAGATAGCAACGCACCATTAACACCTTTGGTGGCTATAGGCGATGGTTGACTCTTTCCATCAGGAGACCTATCTACTTGTTTGCTATCTTATGATACAAAAAAAATATCGAATTAAAATAAGAAGGTCTTTTCATCCCGCTATTATTCATCTATTCATCCATACAATATTATAAATGCGTCTGTCTGTCTGACGCTTTCACGACTTAAGCGCTGGACCGATTTTCATGAAATTTGGCATGAAAATAGTTGCAGATCCGGGGTCAAACATAGGCTAAGTTTTCTTTCAAAAATCAGCACCTGAAGGGCTGAAATAGGGGATGAAATTTGTATTAAAAACTATTTCGACGACATGTTAGTATACTCGCGGGCGAAGCTGCGCTGGTCGCTAGTCTTATATTTAAATTTCTCGTGTCACTATGTGCGTTCCCGTACTCCTCAGAAACGGCTTAACCGATTTTGATGAAATTTCTTATGCATATTCAGTAGGTTTGAGAAACCGCTACTATCTATTTTTATATCCCTAAGTGATAAGGGTTGTCCACATTTTCGGGACAATTTTTTTTATTTTTTTTTATGATTCAGCATTGAAAAATACATATAACTCTAAATTTTTACCAACCACCAACCCTTATTTTTTAATTAAATAATTTATATGGCAAAACAACGTTTGCCGGGTCAGCTAGTAATAATATAAATTTGAAAGCTTGTGTGTTTGGATTTTGGTTCCTGAATCATGAATTTGAATAAAAACTGGCACAATTGTAAATTGTGAACTGGGAGCATGTGAGATTCACTACAAAGACGAAAGGCCCGTAATGGAAAAGACATAACATATAGTGATCAAAGTCATTCGAAATAATAAATGACATTTCAATCTTTTTCAATCTCCGTTTTGTCCGGTAGTAGCTATAAAATTGTTGAAACGACAAAAGTGCCCGTAAAGATATTGAATAAATTTTTTTGGTCTGATTTGATTATTTGACACGAGAAATTTGTTCAACCTTAAGTCGATACCGATTTCTAACCCTTTTAATGTAGTAATAATAAAATGGACCTTCCTTTCAAGAGCATCGTGTCTACTTTTTTTTATGATACTGCTAATTTAAGGTAACAGGTTCTTTTCACGTAAATTGCTTATCGCAATTACTTTTTACTAGCTGTTGCCAGCGACTTCGTCCGCGCGGAGTCGTTTACTCCGCCTATGCTGACCCGACCTATTAGTAATATTCATACAAAATTTGAAGTAAATCCATGCAGTACTTTTTGAGTTTACCCCTGACATACATACAGACAAACAGACAAACAGACAAACAGACAGACAAACAGACAGACAAACAGACAGACAAACAGACAGACAAACAGACAAACAAACAGACAAACAGACAAATAGACAAACAGACAAACAGACAAACATACAAACAGACAAACAGACAAACAGACAAACAGACAAACAAACAAACAGACACACAGACAAACAGACAAACAGACAAACAGACAAACAGACAAACAGACAAACAGACAAACAGACAAACAGACAAACAGACAAACAGACAAACAGACAAACAGACAAACAGACAAACAGACAAACAGACAAACAGACAAACAGACAAACAGACAAACAGACAAACAGACAAACAGACAAACAGACAAACAGACAAACAGACAAACAGACAAACAGACAAACAGACAAACAGACAAACAGACAAACAGACAAACAGACAAACAGACAAACAGACAAACAGACAAACAGACAAACAGACAAACAGACAAACAGACAAACAGACAAACAGACAAACAGACAAACAGACAAACAGACAAACAGACAAACAGACAAACAGACAAACAGACAAACAGACAAACAGACAAACAGACAAACAGACAAACAGACAAACAGACAAACAGACAAACAGACAAACAGACAAACAGACAAACAGACAAACAGACAAACAGACAAACAGACAAACAGACAAACAGACAAACAGACAAACAGACAAACAGACAAACAGACAAACAGACAAACAGACAAACAGGCAAACAGGCAAACAGGCAAACAGACAAACAGACAAACAGACAAACAGACAAACAGACAAACAGACAAACAGACAAAAATTCTAAAAACTATATTTTTGGCTTCGATATCGATGGTTGATCACGCCCCGAATATTCAATGTACAGTTTTGACTTTCCTACGACTTTATTATATGTATAG
Source organism: Apodemia mormo (assembly GCA_036924255.1). Lineage (NCBI taxonomy): Eukaryota > Metazoa > Arthropoda > Insecta > Lepidoptera > Riodinidae > Apodemia > Apodemia mormo. The sequence continues at coordinate 13,153,063 of JAUPFN010000008.1, forward strand.
ATAAATTTTATTCTCGTCAAGGTTTTTTCTATAAGTACTTCGAGAACTCGAGAATGACTTTTTTTTGGAATGTCTGAATCACTGCTTGCCTTAAGGCCTTCACAGCTTCACCGGTCGCGGGGGCGAGCAGTGTTCAGCCAGAGTTTAAAGTTGTAGGGTTGTGGTTATGAATCGCGGCAACTTTCAAGAGTGAAACGAAGCGTTACTAAAACTGTCACCCGCACCATGCTACGACGTACGGACTATAATATTTTCAACATTTTTCAAATGTCTAACTATGATTACTTTGATTCGTATGTATTTGGATGACGAAACCTTCTATCTATAAATGAATACGTGAAGGAAAAAGGTAGAGCCTTTTTAAGACAATCTCGCGAACGGTGGATTATGAAATTTGACACAGTTAAAATGTATATTGTAGACGACTGCAGAAACGTAATATTTTTAAATAATGTGCACTGGAAATATATTTAATTAATTAAAATAAACATTACACACACTACATTCATGTGTCATACAGGATATTTATTATACACCCGTTCCTAACATTTTACGTAACGGAAACATTCCATGGCAACGGAAATACATAATTTGTGAAAATGTCAGCTTTCTAACTATCACGGTTTGTGAGATACAGCCTGGTGACAGACAGACAGACGGACAGACAGACAGCGGAGGCTTAGTAATAGGGTCTCGTTTTTACCTTTTAAGCACCGAACCCTAAAAATCATGGATTCGGGTCGGTTGCAGTTCGCAACCAATCCCATGAATAGGGACAAATTATAAAAATATTGTTTAAATAATTAAAACATCGTAATACTTGCAAAAGTAATTAAATTAACATGTTTCATTAATTTAGCACTTGCTATTTCAAGACAGAAATAGTTTTAAGCGATGCACTATTAATTGGAAACCATATTAGATGTAAAGAAATTATTACCACGGGAATTTTATACATTCATTAACGTGTCACGTGCAAGGTATTCCATGGAGCACGCAATATATTTATAATTAAATTTGTATTATTTTTTGCCATGTCATGTTTTTGTTGCGTGTTAAATTTAATCAATAACACAATTTACAGTCGATAGGTAACAATTGTGCCCGTAAACTGATCGTAAATTATAACTTATAATTTTTTTTTCATTGGGTCTGGTACTACCGTCTTACCTGTTCCTGCCACAATAGTGTCAGTGCTTATTACTGCTGTGTTCCGGTTTGGAGGGTAAGGTAATCGGTAAACATATGCATATGGCATTAGACCTCGCCACAAGATAGCAAGCAAGGTTTGAGCCGGCCTATTACTAGATTGTTAAGCGAAAGAATTATAATTTATACATAGATTATTATTATTCGAAAGACATAATAGATTATTATTCGAAAAATTACAACGAAATATCAAAGTATAGTAAACATAATATGTACGTAAAAATAATGAAATCGAAAAAAATACCCTGTGTTAGCCATTGAGTTTAATTAATTTAATTGTTTCTTAGGGATCCGAATAAATTAGGAACCCTTATAGTTTTGCTATCCCCGTCTGTCCGTCTGTCCATCTGTCCGTCCGTCCGTCCGTCCGTCCGTCCGACCATCCATCCATCCGTCCATACGATTGCTCAGATCCTTATTACTAGAAAGCTGTAATTTGGCATGAATATAAATATTAGTCACATTAATAAAGTAGAAACATAAAATCTTGAAAAATATTGTTTTCAGGGTAACTCCCCTACATGTAAAGTGGGTATGTTAATTTTGTTATCTCACGAACCCCATTGTGTGGGGCATCGTTGGATTGATTTTAAAAATGTTGTAGGTTTGTGAAAACAAGTTTTCGATTAAGGGACTCGTTTGTAAGATATTAAACTTTCAAGTGCTATTTTTTGTTAAAGTCGGGTCTTCCCCTCTGCAGTCTAAACGTTTGAATTTTGGGATGGGAAAAAAACATGGTAGGAGTTAATATAATGAAGTTAAAAGGAAAACTATCACGGCTTAGAAGTCTTTACAAATTTTTGAGTAATAGCGACCAACTTATAAAATGTACTTAGGGAATTTTTTGTAGGCGGTGAACCTGTGATGCGGATATATATTTGTCATTGACGTTGAATATCTTAATATTCATAGTATAAAACTATAAAAGCTCTCTTCTTGGTCCGTATTATTGAAATGGGCAACTTCAGAACCCTACAATGCGCGTGTCCCGACGTACACTTTACCACTTTCTGTGTACGGTCTAAATCACATTTACCATAATAATAAAATCATAATTTATATGGATACAGTTCATGATACTCGATATTCTATAAGGACCATAGTAAACGGTCATTAGTCATTACCCACATACAGACGACACGCTCATTAAAAAACTAAAGAATAAAATATTCAAAAATAAAACTGTTACTTATAAAACATTTTATTGATTCAGGCGTTACTTTGCGGAAATACATTATTATTTTACCTTTTTGTTATAAATAAATTCGTGGACTCAAAAAACATTAAACTTAATATTTTCATACACACGCGCGCACGTCACACACATGCACGTGTTTTTGAAATAACGCAAAATCTTAGACACGTTAAATAAATTTATAAAAAAATATTTAAATATTTATTAAATTTAATAAAATATTGTCAACGATTTTTTTGTGTCCGTTATTATCGTCTTAGTACTGATCGTTTCACATATCATTGTCCAATGGAGCGTATGCTCTTGCAAGGATCAATAGATTAGAGGGAGCGTACATTGCTGTAATATTTCAAAAAATTCTGCACTGGCTGGGACATTCAGCACAAGAAACTGACATGATGATACTTTTTTATAACATTATTGTTCCGACTCACTTTGCATGTTAATTGCTAAAAATGATCCTCAGTATCATACCTTTGTATAACGTTCCGGTTTACGCGCCATCCATTTTCGACAGTAGCCAATTAAACAATATGGCCGGTTCGGGCGCCAAACAACGTGCAATAAAGCTGTGCTGTGTCGTCGCTCGTTCCCGATCACTTTGATCGCCCGGACGTCACAGTCGCTGGGACAGTTTGGCGAACGTTTCACCAATAAATACACCTTAATTTAGAGTTATGCTTTAATTTAAAACAAAATGGTAGCAAATATTACCGCTGTCAATTTATGTAATGGAATTATACATTTCGAACACCTTTTATTATCATATTTTACCCCCGACGCAAAAGCGAAAAGTTTAACATATTGTGTTTTTGTGTATAATTTGTTTCAACCGCCCCGTTGGTCGAGTGGTTAGCGACACTGACTTCGCAATCGACGGGGGTCGGGTTCGGTTCCTGACGGGGACAAGCATTTGTGTGATAAACATAAATTTTTGTATTTTTGGGTTTGGGTGTTTATTAAATGTATTCTAGTATTTATATATGTATTTCTATGTATTAGTATTGTTGACTAACACCCATAACACAAGCAAGTAATTTGCTACTTTCGGGTTAGATCAGTAAGTGTAATTTGTCCCGTGAATATTATTATTATTGTGTTTTTGTGTCTCTGCCTGTAGTATCCAAGCTCGTAAATGGATGGATTGATTTAAGTTCGGTTATTTTAGTCGAGAGCTTTGCCAGTTGAGATGATTATTAGCTATATTCGGTAAAAATAAAGGCAGTTGTCTCTAAGATATGCTTAGCACAAAAGTAATTTTGAAATAAGTACGGTAGGTACTTCTTATCAGTTTTTGCAAATCTGCTAAAGTTGATCTATAAAGGAGGTCGAAGTGGTTAAAAACTATATTTGGTAAAGATAAAGGTAGTCGTCTCTAAGATACACTTAACACAATAGAGGGCCGTCCATTAATCACGTGATGTTTTTTTGGCATTTTTTAACACCCCCTCCCCCTTGGTGATACGTGGTAATGTTTAAGACTATCTCCCACCCCCCACCCCCTATATCACGTGTAATTTTTAGTAGGTACCTTACTTCGTAACAGATACATTACTCTATAGAAAAAATTACATAAGTATCTACTTTTATAAATGCCTACAGTTTTTGAAAGGTGACAGCTACGTCATGCTCAATCTAATAAAAAAACATATCGTCATGCTCAATCTAATAAAAAAGAAAATAAATGTAAATATTTACATTATAGGAAAATTTTGTCTAAATGTATATTAGAATCACAAAAACAGTCTGCTTTGAAATATATTGAAAATTCCTCTGATAAATGTAAAGCTTCATGGAATCTGATTAAAAGTACATTTCAGAACAAAATAAATATTAGAGAAATAGGAAAAATCAAAGTAAACAATTTAAAGTACACAAATACTCAAACAATCTGTAATCTATTTAATAATTTTTTTATAAACCAGACAAAATCAAGTAGTGTAAAAGTCAAATCTACAAATACTTCAAAATCACATTTTTTACCAAATTGTAGTAAAACCATGTATTTGACACCAGTAGATGAGCATGATGTGAAAAAAGTTATTCGTTCATTGAGAAATACTTATGCTACTGGCTATGATAATATTAGCACAGAATTATTGAAAAATGTTGCTAGTGTAATATCAAAACCTCTTAGCCATATAATTAATTTGTCATTTTTGGAAGGTAAATATCCAGAACGATTAAAAAAGTGTATTGTCAAACCGTTGTTTAAAAAAGGAGATATGTGCGATATGAACAATTATAGACCTATTACTTTAATTCCAGTCATTTCAGAAATCTTTGAAAAAATTATGTATGAAAAGCTCTATAATTATTTACTTGATTTTGACCTACTAAAAATAATCAATATGGATTTAGGAAAGGTAGGTCTACTACATTAGCATGTTTTGATTTAGTAAAGAGCATAACTGAATGTCTGAATAAGAAAATGTATCCACTTTGTGTATTTTTGGATATGAGTAAGGCATTTGATTTTGTTTCACACAATATTTTACTATCAAAACTTGAAAAATATGGTATTAGAGGGAAGTCTTTAGATTGGATAAAGAGTTATTTAGAGAATAGGAAACAATGTGTTGAAATATCTAAAATATGCGGAAACCGTAAAAAAATATATACTTCAAACTACCTTGTTAACAACTGTGGTGTACCACAGGGCAGTGTTTTAGGACCCTTGCTATTTTTAATTTATATCAATGATCTTCCTGATAGTATAAAACATGATTGCTTTTTATTTGCTGATGACACTACCCTACTTATTAAATGTAAAAATAAAAAAGACTTGGTAAATGAAACAACCGAAACTTTATTCCAAGTTTCAGACTGGTTAATTAATAATAATTTAAAAGTTAATGTATGTAACTAAAACAAAATTAATTGAATTTCAGAACTATCACAGTAATATTACCAAAAACACAAATATATTTTTAAATAAAGTAAATATAGATGATGTAGATTATACAAACTTTTTAGGAATAATTATTGACAAAAATTGTAATTGGAAAGCACACATTGAATCTCTATGTAATAAGATTGATAGATTTGTCTATGTCTTGAGAAGACTAAGGGAAGTAGGAGACGCAAAAGCCTCCCTATTAGCATATCATGGATATGTCTCTTCTAATTTACAATATGGAATTCCTATTTGGGGAAATTCTGTTGAATTGGTACGAATTTTTAGAGTCCAAAAGAAATGTATTCGAGCAATATGTGGTGTTAATCAGTTACATTCCTGTAAACCACTTTTCAAGTCTCTTAAGGTACTTCCCTTACCATGTTTGTATATTTTAGAGGTATGCGTATTTGTATAAAAGCACCAAAAGTTATTTAAAACAAATGCTGAAGTCACTGGTAACTCATATTTTAGGAATAGTAAGAAATTATATGTGCCTAACCAAAAATTAAATATTTTTACAAAAAATGTGTATTGTATGTCTATTATTATATACAATCATATTCCTGATAGTCTTAAATCATTGCCTATAAATAAATTTCGCAAAAAGTTGTTTGATTTGCTGTTAGATAAAACTTATTATGATATTAAAGAATTTTTAGCCGATAAAATTAAATGTTAATGGATAGAAATATAAGTTTGTTGAATTATCCTTAAAAAAATTTCAATGTAGTAAAAATTTTGTAAATGGTGAACATTATGTAAATTATAAAAAAATAATTACTCAAAATATGAAACTTGTAATTATAAAAATAACTGTAATATGGAATCATCCTTGTATATTTATAACAAGAACATAAATTAGAGAAAAAAAGACCAGCCCGCTGAGTTTCTTCCGCCGGATCTTCTCAGTGTGTGGCCGCGTTCCGATCCGGTAGTAATTCTGAAAAATCGATACAATTTATAGTTTTAAATGCAATATTATATAATGATATTTTTTTTAAATATTTGCACACCATATATTGGTAGAATATGTCGGTAACTTAATTTATTTTTAACAACTTGTATCACTCATATTCTTGCAAATAAATATTTTCTTTCTTTCTTTCTTTCTTTCTTACGTGTGAAGAAAAAATAAGATTCGGTTTTGATTTTTAAAAGGGCATTCAACGGAATTTTTTTAGTATTAAAATATCGTAGAATCCAAAAAATGATTGGTTGAAATATTTTGAAGTTATGTCGAAAAAACACTTTTTTCAAAATATTCGTCAACGATTACTTCCAAACGAATAAACTAATTTTGAGGCAATTTATGCATTAGACATAATTTTTTGAGGAATAGAGCTGATTAGTTTTTATATTCAATCAGTACATTAATCTGGAAGTTATTTAAAAAAAAACTGTATCGCTACAATTTTTTTTTTGGGTTTTTTCAAAATTTCTCAAAATTTCTTGGCCCCATTTGGTTCAAACTTTCAGGAAGTATAAGTTGAGCGGAATCCAATCGAATGCCATCAACCGCGTTTCGATCGGTTCAGGCGTTAACAAAATTTATGAGTTGTTGATATACACAAACACACACACATACATACAGACATACTGACGTCATCGCGAAAATATGAATGACATCGCGTTCCTAAGACCACAAAACGTGGGCATATGGTGAAAACTCCATTTTTGAAAATCGGAGCAAAATCGGTATCCTCCCTATCTACATACGTAGTGGGAAGTTAAAAAGTACAAGTGTTTTAATAGATTAATATTGTATTAAAATGGAGTGAATGAAAATGAATTAAATGAAATCAAACTACCAAGCCAAAGCTTAAATCTAAAAGTGCGTAATTTTTTCAGTAAAATGTACCACTTAAGGGCACAGATCATCGCCTGGTGTAGCTTTGTAGCATTTTAACTCGTTAGTTTTATAATAGATGGCGTTAGCAGTAATAAAATCCTAATACAAAATGTATCTTCTATTTTTTTAATATTTATGAAATAGCATTTTAATGGTAGATAACATATCTAGACATGAATTTAAACCACCACGTCAAAGCTCAAACCTAAAAGTGCGATACTTTTTTAGTAAAATGTACCACAAACGTGCATTGAAAATCGCCTAGTGTAGGGCTCGCTTCGCTCGCCATGATATATGCATATATAAAGTTACATATTACAACTTAATAGATACAAGAAAATGCTACTTTAAATAGATGTATCTAATCTATGGATTGAAGAAAATAAATTTTACTGCTAATGTAAATGAGCTTAAACTTGGAGCCGTTTCGATGTTTATAGACAAAGAATTGAATTGTTCCATAGTGTAATAGCTTGACAAGTAATTGATTAAAATGGCTCGAAGGATTGTCGAAAAAACCCCATGAGGGGCAAACAGAATCAAATAATACATTTTTTAAATTTCATAAATAGTGGCGCCCGGCTACTTTGTCAAAATTAATCGGCTATTTTGTTCAAAATTATTAGTAAATGTAGTCTCTAATTTTTGAACATAGCTGCAAAACGAACACAGCAGATAAATTACCGGGCGACCTCATGTAAATTTAATTAACATTGATACGCGCGTGACCTGCTAATCTGTCGACAACCCGCTGTAAAAGGGATCTGCCAAGATGCAGCTAGATGTAGGTGTTTAACGCGCATAAGTAGATCGAGTGACAGAGGCCTGACAATAGTGTTGAAATAGTTTTTCGCAGTTTTTCTCAAACAAGGTGGAGGTGGATAAAAGCTATATTTGTTAGAAATAAACGCAGTTATCTCTAAGATACACTTAATACAAAAGTAGTGTTAATAAGTTTCTAAGATACACTTAGCACAAAACTCATTTTGAAATAGATACTTCTTATCAGCATTTGAAATCCTGCTAACGATGATTTACAAACGAGGTCGAGGTAGTTAAAAGATAGCTTTTAACTACCTCGACGCAAAGACAGTTGTCTCTAAGATACACTTAGCAGTAATAGTGTTGAAATACTTCTTCTCAGTTTTTGCGATTCTACTAAAGCTGATATATAAACGAGGTCGAGGTGATTATTAGCTATATTTGATGGAAATAAAGGTAGTTGTCTCTAAGAGACACTTATCACAACTGACTAACAAACAAGGCGCAATAAAAAAGAAGGTGGACAAATAAGTATGAGGTATATAATTTTTTTTAACTTAATAATAAATTCCCCGTGTTGGTCGGTACCGGTTAGTATAGTTCGAAAAGGTGAACGATTGCTTATTTGTGTCAACACCATCGTGACTATAGATTGGTAGAGTTTTACAACATCTCGCCCGGGTAGTTGGTAACAGGGCTATTCCTGCCGCCGTAGCGTCCATGTTTGTCACTATCGTGTTCGATTATGGAATGTAAAGTTGCCGGTGAACTTATACATATTATTATGGCATTACCATCACCAGACGGATTACGTGTCTTTAGCATCTTTGGGATCTATTGCTATGTTATGATACAAAATGTCAATTGCCTAATAATAAGTTATGGACTGTAAACAAGTTACTTACAGTTATTTACAAGCATTGAGTAGTAAATGTCTGAATAACTAATTTAACTCCTTGTAAACTTCTAGTAAAGGTCCAGTTTATTGTGTTACTTAGTATGTTAGTAATTAAATAGGTTAGTACAGTCAATATATTGATACAACTATTGGGAAAGTCTCTACCGGAGTTAAATTAATTTGCGTTGTAATTTATGTTTCATAAAATAGCTCAAGGATCGTAGCTTCAAATTTTCGAATGTTAAGAAATGAAAAATCATTTTCCAGTGCTTTTCTTTGATAAAACTATGGCTATTTCAAAGGCAGCTTCAAAAACTACATTAATTACAAAACAAAGCGTCATTGTATTGTTTTTCTTTGTTACCTTGAATCTGAAGGCTAGCATGCTTGTAATTTTATAACACCCTGTTATGAAAATTGAAAATTTTCAAAATTCAGGATTTTTATCCCTATTTTTTTAAAATCATTGTTGTGACTTGGTACCACCAGATGATGCCGGTGTGCGGGGGGCGGGCGTAGGCACTAGGGCGGCGGCGGTGAGCGGTCCGCCACGCACGCCGTGTATACGAACACCACTTGCCACCAAGAATCGTCACGAATAAGAAGCTACGTCTGCATTTCTATCTTTAACAACGGCTGCCGCGCACTTGGGCCCACCAGCTATTTCTTCGTAATTTACACTAGCGGATATGGAGCAATAAAAATATACAGTCCACTTTATAGTTTAATTTCAATGTACAAACGTACATTTTACAATCATAAACCTAAATAAAATAAAATTCGATAAAAGCATAAGTTATCAGAAGACCATCTTCCTACCTCATATGCATCATTTGCAAAGCAAAACGCGAAAAGGGCTGATGACTTTGTAACGAATGAAGCTAAATATTACCACTAGAATATCAGCTTTCCAATGAAACAAACTGCGTTAAAGTCGGTTCACCCGTTTCTGAGCCAGGATGTTACGGGCACACACTTACACAACGGGCGTGTGGACTGAGAGATATTTTCAAAAACTTCATCCAATCACAGCCAAATTATGAGACATAGTGGTCAAACTTATAACGCTCCTTTATTGAGCCGGGGTCTAAAAACCAATAGTGACTATTACAAAGTTATTAAAAAAGTAAAAACCTTTCAATTATTATTATTAATAACAATTTTTAATTTATTTTTAGCAACTAGCAGATCCGAGCAGTTTCGCCCGTGAGTAAAGCAACATGACATCAATATAATCTTTTTACAAACTATCATCCCCAATTTCGGACCTTAAGGAGTTGATTTTTGAAAAAGTGAGCTATGTTTGACCATGGATCTTCAACTATCTTCTTGGCAAGTATCTTATCGCCCTTTTTCCCGAAGAGTTAGGCAGAGTTACAACAAGTGCATCCACGATTAGCCGAAGATACTTTCAAGAAGTTCTATAATGTGGTAGGTGTCCCGGGCAACGTTGTTTTTATCAAAAAATTGAAAAAAAAAACATTTCTTAATTGCCCGACCTGGAATCAAACCCGGGAGCTCATGTGGCCAAACACATACAAGACAGCAACCCACCAAGGGCATTTTTGGTGTCTATAGGCGATAGTTTACTCTTTCCATCGGGTGACCCATCTGCTTGTTTGCTATCTTATAAAAAAAAATAATCAGAACCGACACCGATTACTCGTAAGTCTACTAGTTTTGAGGGTTCCGTACTCAAAGCGTTAAACGGAACCATATTACTAAGACTCTGCTGTACGTCTGTCCATCTGTCTGTCTGTCAGTCACCAGGCTGTTATCAGAAATCAGAAATCAGAAGTACTATATTAAACAAAACTTTTTACTGGTTATTTTGACACGTCAACATATTTTTTGAAAACTACTACCGGATCGGAAACACAGCCACTATGATAGCGCATGAACTATAATAGTCAGACAGTTGAAATTTTCACATATAACATAATATTTTTGTTACCGATCTAACAATAATTTAGTGTTTGTTAGCAGAATAAAACAAATATTTAAGGGGAAGCTACAACAAAAGCGATTTTTGCATTTTTTTCGGTCTTAATAACGAATTTTAATAAACATTCATTTTAATGTTTTATAAGCTGCTGTGCCCGACAGGGTCCACCCCCTCTCCTTTTATAAGTTGCTGTGCCCGACAGGGTCCATAATGCTCTAATTAGTTTTAAGCCTTATTATATTATCCCTTGTAACATTATGGAATATGCAATAAAATTGAAATTGAAAGTAAACGCTTTAAATAATTAAAAAAAATATATTTTCACTATCAAAATAAGTAAATATCTAAGGGGTGCTCTAAAAACAAAAAATTGAAAAAAATCACGTTTTACAAAAAACGTGATTTTTTCCATTTTCTTATAGATATGGAACTCTTCATGCGCAAGCCCGACTCGCACTTGACCGGTTATTGTTAACTATTAATATGTAACATTTTCCCTCTTGCTTTCTTGCAATCTGTGAATACTGAGAAATTTGAGAAAATTCGCTTTTTGAACTGATCAATAAGCGCGCGTAATGATAGAGTCCGAATTGGCCATAAAATTGTATGAACTTAATCAATTATGTGTCAATAATTGACCCATAATTGTACCAAGTTCAGCAGAAAGCAGCCAAATATTTAATCCCCGTATTCGTCTGGACCCCCTTAGAAGAATAGACCATCTGCCATTCTGCCAAGCAGTTTATAAAAGGCGAACGATTAGCCAAACGTGGCAATACCATTGTGACTACAAAGTGGTAGAGCTCCTCAAATTCTCGCTGAGGTATGGTACCACCGCCTTACCAATTCCGCAATAGCATCCGCTTGTATCACTGTCGTGTTCTATTTTGTAGGCTAAGATAACTGGTCAATTCGCACGTGTTATTACGTTTTCCCAACGGATCATAACGCAGTATTAACTTATATGATGTCTCCAGGCAATAATTCTCTCTATCGGTAAGGAGAGTTTGGATTTTGTTTAAGCTAAGAAAAAGTATCACAATTAGCTGAAGATACGTAGTCCCACAATTGGATAGGTTATATATATATATATATATATATATATATATATATATATATATATATATATATATATATATATATATATATATATATATATATATATATATATATATATATATATATATATATATATATATTTATCTTTTATTTACTTCATAAGATGGCAAAGCGATAGATAGCTCTTCTGACAGGAGACAACCATCGCCTATAGACACAAAATATTTACTGATGCTACCTGCGTGGCGGGATGCCGATAAGTTTACCGGCTACTAAAAGAATGAGTAGGTAGTGATGGGAAAAAATAGTCAGGTTGACTATTTTTTTCCCATCACTACATACTCATGGATAGGCAGGTTACTAGTATCATTTACCTATTTATCATAGTATCGATTTACATAACTACCCAATAGTTGGGACAGGAAAGAGATAGACAACCTAACGTTTGCATATTATAATAGGCTTCATACTTTCGATTGATATAGAATTTGTCTATTAACCAAACCAGTGAAGTATTTAAAAAAACCTGGACTGAATTTTTTTAGTCAACCTATTTGTAATATATTTTTTGACATATTAATTGAACATAAAATCCTTTTTATCCATTAACCAGCTCTGTGAAGGTCGTCCTATAGTGGGATCCTATACTATTATTGTTAAACATATTTAATTACGAATTTTTATTTTATAATAACTTAACTTGGTTAATTTCTATAACTTAATTACATCCTAAAGATGCTTAAAAAGTGAAACCAGTTCAGTAATAAATTATAAAATTATAAAACAATAAAAAATATATAGGTATGTATAGTAGCTGCACGTGCAGCCCGCTGCATTATAAAAGTTTTTGGTGAATCCCGCGGGATCGCCTAATTTTTCCAGGATAAAAAATAGCCTATGAGATATTCCAGGTCATTATTTACCTGTGTGCCAAATTTTATTCAAATCCGTTAAGTAGTTTTTGCGTGATTGAAGAACAAACATCCATCCATCCAAACATCTATCCATCCAAATATCGAAACATCCAAATTTTCGCATTTTTAATATTAATATAGATAAGTATAATATGAAGTGAAATTAAAGTATAAGTGCATTTCTAATAAATATGTCTTACTACTTGTATTAAAAAAGTCACCACCAGGAAATAATTAATTTGCGATAAACATTAACTTAGCATGTTAAATTTTGCTTGAGTAAGTTTTTATTCACAACATAGCTATTGAACAGAAGGGTGTTTTTTAAACTTTTTATTCCGAAATTAGAACAAAAATGAAAAATTCTAAGTTTTTTAAGTGATTGGTAACAGCCACAGCGAAGCGTAACCGCGTTCCGCCCAAGAAGGACCACATGTTAAAATGGCCGAACGAACAAAAATTAAAAAATAAGATTTCATTTTATACCTATGTAAACAGTATTATGCAATTTTTAATTACATTATAATTTTTGCTGTTAAACAAAAATAAAGTAAGTATAGGTACAAAATACTATTTTTAGCATCATTGGTAATCATGAAACTGTTTAAAAATTATCTAAATGTAAATGGTATACGAACGTGTAGTGACAACATTAAAAAATGCTTTTATTTCTTTTAAAATACTATTTATTAATCTTTTCAGTCTTAAGGCGAGGTATTTAGAAAATGGGTGGCGCGGTATGTTCTAAAACCGCTGGGAAACGTGTTCATTTTCGGATAAATAAATATAGGACATCAGCTGAAAACTAAAATTTAGCACATTCTTTTTTGTATTTACAATTAAATATCACTATATAAAAATCATGTGGAATATTAAAAATATTATTAACAAATTATTTGTTTTAAAGATTTTTTTATCCTGTTTTCGGAATTTTATATGATCGAGTAAAGTACAATCTATCAATTAATGAGTTAGCACATTCTTTAGATAATATGTTCAGGTATATCGCGTAATTTTTGTAAAATTGTTATTTAACAATCAATATAAAAAAAACGTGATTAAACAAACCAGTTTTTTCCCGTTTGTCGTGATGTCTCGCCTTAAATATACTTTATTTGTGGTAAAAAAAGTTGGCAACTCTAGTTCGGAAGGCAGCTTTAGATTATCTTAATTTATTATTTTACTACCTCAATCAATTAAAAAAAGTATCTTCTTCCCGAAGAATCCGTCCGTATTCCCGAATAATGAGTCAGAGGTGTAACCAGTGCACCCACAATTACCCGGAGTCACTGAGTCCCACAAATTGACAGGTGGTAAGGTTTCCGATCCGGTAGTATACGTACTAGTACCTACAGTAGTTAAAATATTTTGACGCATCAAAATAATTTGTAAAAAGTTTTATTGAATAAAGTACTTCTGATTTTTAATTCCTGATTTTTATCCCGGGCAACATTGTTTTTATCAGGAAATTATATTTTCGAAAATAATGCATTATAATAATAATGAAATTAATATATATATATATATATATATATATATATATATATATATATATATATATATATATATAATTATTTAAAGCGTTTACTTTCAATTTCAATTTTATTGAATATTCCATAACGTTATAAGGAATAATATAATAAGGCTTAAAGCTTATTATAGCATTATGGACCCTGTCGGGCACAGCAACAATTAGTACTATAACTCTTTATTTTTGGGTATAAATTGAAGCTACACTGTCGACATAAGATATTGTCTTGAAATACATATCCAGTCTAATGTAAATTATTTATACTTCTCGTACTAATCGCCACTAAAAAGACCTGTGTATGGGTTTTGCAATGAAGCCCAATTTCAATGGGGAGAGATTAGTAAGGTTGTCATTATTTTTATTTCGCGTCAACTTCCTCTAGGTTGCTTCGTTGCTATCGATAATGTATACCGCGTACGCTAGTTGATATAAAGGCTTGCTACGTATGCGTTACATATGATAGTATAGGAGACAGAATGCTATTCTTTCTCTATTGCACAGCACACGCATCTTTCGTCATGCCTCTTGCGAGTGTAAATTGAAAAGAAAAGCCCAACCATTAATCCGACGTACACCCATACTGTACTTGCAAGATCTGAGTACATAAGATCGTGTTTAACCCCTTACAATTTTCGAGTAAATATCCAGTTTATTTTGTTACCAACTTTATTTTGCTTCATTTGTTAGTACAACTATTGGATAAGTCACTACTGATGCTAAATTAATTAGCAATGTAAATTATGTATCATAGAACAGCTTAACGAGAACAATAGCTTCACATTACGGCGAGTAATTAAAATATTGCCGGGACGTTCGTGACAGTTGTAATTTAAACGCAGTAAAATTGCAGCACCCTAATTCCAACCTCCTGCATCTCTGTAACTCTGAGGCAGATTTTTACCAAATTTAAATGAAACCAAACGGAAAAGATATTTTTCTAATATGTTAATAAATAACCGAGCACTGAGGACCATATGCCGTTCAGTTTGTAAGAGGCGAATGATTTGCTACGCATGTCACTACCATCGTGGGCCGTGGCTCTTAGATAGTAGAGTTCTGCATCGTCTCGCCCGGGTTTTATACCACTGCCTTAGGGGTCATCCATAAATTAGGTCACACGAACTTCATGAATTTTTGACCCCTCCCCCATCCTTGTCATAGCTGGTCATATTTGTGAGACCTAGTTACCTAGTATGATGTCACATATTTTACAATTTTACATTGAAAAAATTATCTCCTTCGATTATTTTTTATTGACACAGAATACCTGTGTATATATGTGTATATTTTAAAAAAATGTGATGTCACAAAATTTGGGACCCCTTGTCACACAATGTCACACTTCTTCGACACATTAACGTGTGACGTAATTTATGGATTCCTACCGCAATAGCGTCAATTCTTGTCACTGTCGTGTTTTAGTTTGGAAGGTAAGGTAGCCAGTAAACTTACGCATGTGGCAAATGCCACCCCGCTACAAGGATAGACAACGCATTAACATTTTTGATGTATATTAGCGATGGTTGTCTCTACCTGTCAGTATGTATCTTATTATAAATAAAAAAATGCTTTTTATTGTCGTGTTTCGGTTTGGAGAGTAGATTAATCGTAAACATGCCAGTGGCACTGCCATACCTCTAAACGGATAGCAGCGCACTATGACATTTTTAGTGTGTATAGAGCGAGTCATCTGCTTGTTTATTTATTTATTTACTTGGCGTACAAAACAAGTTTAAATCGTATCTACAACATTGCATAAGTACATATAAAATACAAGCTAGACTTAAACTCTAAACATGTATGCACAGAAAAGTTTTCATTTTTATACGCTATTTTATACGCTAATATAGACTTATCCTTCGGCCGCACTTACGTGTATCGTCTTAAGATATTTGCGCGCTAAAGCCCTTTGACGTAGCGCCAACCGCGCCATTAGGCACACACAGTCCGAATGTTTGCAACGATAACCGATAATAGTCGGTCACATCTGCATGTACCGCGTCATTGCGCGAAGCTTCGTGACGATAGACCCAAGTGAGGCCGCAGCATAAAGAGACAGCAATTTGATTCATTCGTTAACCATAAAAAACATGCATATTAATATAGACGTACAGGTTTGATTACTGAAATTACAGCAATATATCGACACAATTTAGCCCCAAAAATTTCCTATACAGAAAATCATAGAACCGTACAATAGCTTGTACAGAAAATAAATTACGATTTTCCTGATGTCTAACTCCACAACAAATATCATTCTATTGAGCGTTTTGTAAACGTAAACACGAGTCTATTCAATACACATACCCTATAAGTGGATATAATACCGACATAATTTTTATACATCTACTAGCGACCTGCCCGCGGTTTCACCCGCGTACCTTTTGTTCCCGTGGGAATATTGGAAAGGTTTATATACCAAATCTTCCTCAAGAATCAATCTATCTATTAAAGAAAAAACCGCATCAAAATCCGTGGCGTTGTTTTAAAGATTTAAGCATACATAGGGACATAGATACAGACAGCGAAAGCGACTTTGTTTTATACTATGTAGTGATTATTTATACACTAGAAACCACGTACGCAAAGTACGCACATTGCCTACTTTTGACCGTCTTTGTATCGCATCAGCTAGTTGCTTCGTATCACCGACCACACTACCCATAGACCCCTAATAACAGGCGAATGGCTTCTTTCAACACATCTGACTTATAGTTCCGATGTAAATGTCCATGCACCAATACCCAATCAGTGTCGACCAATCAGATCCTCTGTACATCACTATCTTTCACTGTGGCCTTGAGTAAGCCAATCACGATGTTGCAGCTCAGCTCAGCTAGTTGCCAGAATGCATTCAATACGGAAAATCGAACATTAGGCGTCTTTGGGCTGTGTGGTCGATGCTTCGTATGTAATCAATGTAATTTAAAAATGTATACACTATTTACTTACACATTTCGCCATACAGTAGCCCTAAGAGCCAATTTTCATAAAAACCTTACAGATTGTCACGAGAACATAATACTTGATGCAGTTGTTCATTAGGTGAAATTAAGCTGATTTAGCCTGGTTGAACTCGGATCCCTCTCCCTAGGGCGGAGAGGGGCTCGCTCAAGGAGCCCCCCCCCCCCCCCCAAACTCTCCTAACCGATAGTGAGAATCATTGCCTAGAGACAATAATTTTTCCCCGTGTTAATTCCGGGCTCCTTTGAAGAATAGACCAACTGCCGTTCTGCCAGGCAAGTCGTAAAAGGCAACCGATTGGTTAAGCGAGTCACTACCATCGTGGCTACTAGGTGATAGAGTTCTGCATTGTCTCGCCCGGGTCTGGTACCACCGCCTTGCCTATTCTTGCCACAATAGCGTCAGTGCTTGTCACTGTCGTGTTCCAGTTTGGAGGGTAAGGTAGCCGGTAAACTTATGCATGTGACATTAGACCTCGCCACAAGATAGCAACGCACCATTAACACCTTTGGTGTCTATAGAGACCCATCTGCTTGATTGTTACATGATATAAGAATAAAAAACATCGTATAAGCTAATGCTGTGTATAATATAATCCGTTGGCAAGACGTAATAACACGTGCGAATTGACCAGTTATCTTAGCCTACAAACTAGAACACGACAGTGATACAAGCGAATGCTATTGCGAAATAGGTAAGGCGGTGGTACCAGTGGTGGTGTAGTCACAATGGTAGTATCACGTTTGGCCATTCGTTCGCCTTTTACGAACTGCCTGGCAGATAGATAGATGGTCTATTCTTCTAAAGGGGGCCAGACGAACACGGGGAAAAAATTAAATGTTAATATATCATACAGTGCCATGATTTTGAGATAATAGTTGATTAATGTCATCTAAATCATTAAAGCTATTTCCGTGCTACGCAAAAAAAAAAAAAGAACTGTCGCCTCAAAATGCTCTCTCCTGGCTCTCTCAAAATAGAATTATCGATACGACACGCGTAAATTCTCTTTTAAGTTGATTGTATTATTCTATAACCTTTTTATCACAGGACACCAAACTAGCAAATGGTTCTCCTGTTTCCACCGGGAACCATCATGTCAATGTCATCGCGATTACTAGGTGGTGGAATTCTGCAACGTGTCGCCCAGGTCTAGTGCCATTGTCTTACCCATTTCTGCCGCAATACCGTCATTGCTTATCACGTCATGATCCGTGTTGGAGAGTAAGGTAGCCGGTAAACTTACGCATGTGGCATTACTGCATTTCCCAGTGATTTTTGTAGTTTATTTGACTAACCTCTTCGATTGATGTATTCATTCATTTTTATCTGATTAAAGGTAATTAGGATTTTTGAATCTCGGCTCATTATACATATATAGGCCGCTTCTTAGAAAAATCATCTGCTGCATCAATTCCATAACGAGCCACAGTATCATTTTATCCATTGTCCGGTATCATTGTTGGTTGTGCACAATGCTTGAAGTGCTTCTCTGCATTGATAGTTCATACACTTGTTTCCTACTTGTATATTTTCTGTCTAATAGTTTGAAGACAATTTCACTGTCTATAATCAATTTTAAGGTTTTATTACTTGTTTTTTCTGTCACAGTTCTAACAGCTTGTGTAGGACCTAGGCAGCTTTAAATATAGTGTTCTATTTGTATAAGATCTGAGTTAAATTCATGGTAAGTCCTGGACAGAATGCTTCAGCCATTGTCCTTTTTTTGCTTTTTGAGCCGTCTATATGAATTCATATTTTTTTATAAGATAGCAAATAAGTTGATGGGTCTCCTGATGGAAAGAGTCAACCATCTCCTATAAACGCCAAATGTGTTAATAGTGCGTTGCTATCCTGTGGCGAGATCTAATGCCGCATGACATGTTAATCGACTACCTTACACTTCATATCTCGTTTATACAAGATCTATGCAGACGCAAACTGACAAAACAAGTACAACAGAAAGCTACTCAAATTTAGTAGATATCTAAAAATTATGTGGCAAAATAATAGGACACTATCCAAACATTTGTTCACACTAGCAATCACGAATATCCCACTTTGTAAAATATATTAATGGAACGAGGAAACTCCACTCCACGTACTTACTGAGTAACTGAATCCTTAGCTTAAATAGCTTTCAGTATAAGCATTAAACAAGCTAAGGACTCAGTTCCTCAAAGACGAAGGAAACTAAGGGAGATATTTAGGATGCCAAAATTCTCTTGGAACACTAGAATGAGCAGTCATCATCATCTAAGTGGCTAAGAGCGGTATGCCCGGTTTGACAGATAAGTAGATGGTACTTAATACGCGCGCTTGAGAGCTTACTCACTATATCGATATATCTCGTTAGCTCGTTATATAGGTCGTTTATCGATATAGCTCCTATAGTAATCATTATGTGTAGCACATCACTACCCGTCCATGAAGTACAGTATTGTTTGTGAGACATTTTAATCTAATCAACACAAAATTAAATGGGCGTCGATCTTTCGTCGGGAAAATAAAGAAATGGAAATAGTATAAGAGTCGTCATGAAAATTATGCACGCATACATAATAGTCTACCAGATAAAGTTCCAAAGTTTTAAAGTAATCCAAAATCTCCCATAAATTTAAACGAATACATTTTATATTAAAATATACCATCTTAAATACGTCTAGACTAAAACAAGTAAGCTGAGAGAAATTTGGCACACAATTGTAACTATAAACGATTGAACCATAAACAACTATCTTATATACTTCCCGAAACTTTAAAACTACGTCGAGTTAATAAAGATTTGCTATAAAATAGATGTATGTTAAACCTATAGACTCTTGTTCTCCGTATTAATCTGGGACTCGTTTGAAAAATAGTTCATCTGCTGTCGAACCAAAGGTGACTTCTAGGTAGTAAAAATATGCAACAACTCACTTGCTGTTGGTACCACTATATTTTCTATTCTTACCGCAATAGCGTCAGTACGTTTTACTGTCGTGTTTCAGTTTGAAGGGTATGGTACCTGGCAAATTTATTTATAAGACATTTTAATCCTCCATGCTAAAGGTAACGCATCATTAACGTCTTTGCTGATGGTTGTGTTTTTTTCGTCACGAGATAAAATGTCATGATAGATAGGGAAAAGATATGCACTATAATTCGTTTCATTCGTGTCAATAAAGATCGTAAAGAAACAAATAGTTCTCCCATTGCAAAATGATAACCATGGACTTTAGACACCAAAGTTGTTTATACCCTCCAAATCACTACAACTACGAAAACAAGCATGGATAATACGGTGATACAAAAACCCAACCAAGACGTTGCAGAAGTTGGCCTTCTAAAAGATACCGTGTATTTACAGTGCACAGTGCGATTAAGGAAGCAGTTTTTACCTCGTGCAACTACTACTATATTAGACCAATAAGCGAGCAATCAGCTAAACATAAACACCGGACTAATATGACTTGGAAATGATACTAAAAAAATTATTCACCTCTTAAAAACTAGGATCGCACTCGCAAGGCCCATGGAGTTACTGTTGTTTAAGAGCGGCAATAATACCTTCACATCAGGTAAGCCTTCTTTCCGTTTACTATATCTCCTCTCCCCCATTTTGATCCCATGATAGCAACTTACTCATTGTGCCTAATCGAACAAATTTTATAAAATTCTCCCAGAAATATATTTTACTGTATATATACAGTGCACGATAAATTCTTCCAAGTACTTCCATTTGGTAGTTTCCTTGTAATACTACAGCTAAAGTCCTAAACAATTGAAACTGTCCTTTGTAATGTTGTTTGTTTGCTCCAGTTTAAAGTTTGTTTTGAAGGAACTGAAACAAGTTCGGTTTTATTTTAGTTTTATTATATGACGTATTATAGGTACCTAACATCAGGTAAAAGATAACAAAGATGGAAGGAACGCTTTCATATGTAATAGTGATACCACTATTTGATACATATGTGACTTTAGACAGGCAGACAGGGATCATCTTGATTAAGAATTTAAGTATGTTCGTGATTGTTATATTTATTTACACGGCTCAGCTAGGTTTTAAAATTTCAATATAATGTTTGAAGCACTCTAGCATCATAATTTTTAGTTTGATTGCATTATTTATAATTATTGTTATCAACCACAGTAAAAGCCTGGATTTTGAAAGATAGCAGCTACATATCTCTTTAAACCAGTTCCCGACAGTGATGCTTTATGTAACCCTCAGGCAGAATGGAGAACCTCCTCATTTTCGAGAAGTCGTTTGAAAATCATTTATTGTTCTCCTCTATTTATTTTTTAAAATTGATGAAAATAAACTTACAGAGTTGACTCGCAATTTTAATTATAATATTATTTTAAACGTTGTGCATAACTGTATACATTTTTATGCGAATGTACTTGTACAAATTTGTAATGCGACTTAGTGACTTTAACGTTTAATAAAATGCTGTTTGAGGAATAGTGAGTGGCTGTATGCATTTTAATGGGAATATGATTTACATAATTCTAGAGCAAATATGACGTTTCCATATTATTGATTACACTTATGGATATATACATATGACATAAGACCAATGTAACATTTCGTTACCTTGATTTGATAGAAAAGTATACCAAATTTGATGGTTTTAAATACAACTGTTTTTTCGTTTGCAATGACGATATTGATATAAAAACTTGTCCATGTATACATTTCAATGCACCTGACTATACATTTGTTATTGATTAAAGTTTAAGCAGCTGTATGTGTGTTAAAAATTTAGTACATTAATTCTTTACTGTTTCTTCGTGTAAGTTATACGTCGAAAGAAGTACATAGAACAGAAGTAGGGTTGCCTTGATTTTGGTAAGTTTACCTTGTGCCCATATAACTATATACTCTATGTAACGTTGTATCTACTCTAAATATCCATAATCGTCGACAAAAGATTTTTAAGAGTTCACTTTCTATAAGCACAGATTATATTATGTTATATATATGCATAGTTAATTACAGTACTAACTTACAAAGTTAACTATAAACAATATTAACTATGCATGTTAAGCAATATTATCTATCCATGTATTGTAACCTTAAGAGGCATGACGTCTTTCGCATCAACTAGTAGTGGAACAATTACATAATTTTTAGCAGGCTGCTAATACAATATTATTGCTGATGTCTAAATGTGGTAATTACCACTTACCACCATATGAACCCGTCCCTCATTTGCCCTCTCTTCTGTTTAAACTAAATTAACAGATGTTAAAGTTTCCTGTACTGATTTTCAGATCGGTAATAACATTAGATTTCACTTCATTTGATAGTCGTTTAACTATCCACAGGGCGGGAATGTACACTGAACGTTTTCAGAATGTACAACGAAATGCCAAACATATGAGTGCAGACGCTCATTTGCGACAATCCGCCAGAGCCATTGACGACTGATTGCTTAATTGCTTCGTTTAATCAATTGACCGCTTGAGAAACGCACGCCATGTTTAGACGCAACAGAATTACTGGTAAACTCCTTCGGGTCAATAAATCCTTTATGTTGAGGACGATTTTATTAACTTCGGAGAAATGTTTACAACTTCGAACAAAAAAGTAGTGTCTATCTTGTCTGAGAAGGAGCATACTGCGATGGTTCAGATATATAGAAAGAATGAAAGATGAAAGGTGAACAAACAAATAATTAATGCGGATTTGATAGGTTGTGTGTACCGGTGAATACAGAGGATAATATATTATAATTAAATTGATCAGGTACTGTTAAAAAATATTGCCAAGAGTTTCCGTAACCGGCGCGTCTGTATGAAGAGAATCATGAATATGGAGGAAGCAAAGAAAATCTGCAGAGATAGTAATAAAAGGCAAACGAACCTCTTTGCTTATCCTGTGTGGATATGGCCTGAGTGCATGTATGTATATCTTCTCTTCAAACGTATTTGTCTATATTTTTAAAGTTAAAATATACGATGTTTAAAATAAAAAAAATAGAAACTCGATTTATGTTAGCTCCCAGATTTTAAGAACCAAAAGTTGTAAAGTCATAGGTAGCCCTTGTGATAACACAGCCCAACAGGTAAACCTCTTTTTCTTTTCCATGAGTGATTTTCCGCAACTTGCAGACTTAGCGCCTTTTTTGCGTAAGGTTTATGTAGACTCTGCTCTTGCTATCCAAAATCCCTTTAGGAACCCCTTGAGGCCAACGTCTATACTCACTTATACTGGTTTTGTCTTTACTAATAAATAAAATTGAAGTGTCTGTTTGTAATATTAAAATAACTGCGTTTTACTAATTGCACTTGGATGTTTATATGGTACATATACCAAAATAACATTTTTTAAATTGTTGTCTGTCTCGTCTGTCTGTTTGTTCCAGCTAATCGCTGAAACGGCTAATCCGATTTTGACAGAACATTTAAAGGCAGTTAGCTGATGTAATAAGGAGTAATTTATGTTACATTTTTTTAGATTAGATTTTTCCACGCGGACCAAGTCACGGGCACAGCTAGTAATAATTAAAGTCTGTCAGTTTATTAGGACAATTTATTAGGACTTATAGCTAAATGAGCCCTGCTGTTCAGCCACAAGCCCGACGTTCTAGGGGCACGTTACCGTAAAATAATAAAACCAGTACTAGTGTATTTTTCATAATAATTTGAAATTCCATCCCCACCATCTCGATGTCTGGAAATCCACAACTGTGCGTTTCTCTCGACACTTTTTGCCTCGCACTGCTTTGTTGTGGAACCAATTACCGACAGGGGTGTTTCCAAACGGATACGACTTGGGGGCCTTCAAGAAAAGAGCTTACTCATTCTTAAAAGGCCGGCAACGCAACTGCAAGACCTCTGGTCGGTCGGACCATCGGTGTACCTCCTGCTCGTTTGCCCCCTCTTCTACAAAAAAAAAATAAAAAATAATAATAATTAAAATATTGTTTTTACCAAATTTTTTATATCATGAGATACGAAGCAAAAAATCTGATTGTTTTGTTGATGGATAGAGGCAACCATCGCCTTAAGACAAAAGATCGCTAACGGTGCGTTGCTATCCGTGTTGCAAGTACATAAAAAGTAGATGGCAAAATTAAACCGAAATATAACCTTAATGAGCTCCAACATACATAACAGGAATAGTTTTTTATTTTATTGGTAACAGGTATTGGTTGTCTCCTTTCACCAGAATAACAATCTGGTAGTTGGTTATCATTGTAATAAAAGTACCAAAAGTCAAACATGTAGTGGTAATATAGTGGTAAAGGGCTTCGGAAAGGTAACCGGTAAACTTATGCCTATACTTTCTACAGAAAGCAATGTCTCATTAACACATTTTGTAGATCATGAATAATTTCCATTCATTAGAAGATCTATCCGTCTTTTGCTATCTTACAATATAAAAAAGCCTAAATATTTTTATTTTATTTAGTTTACTAGATGGCAGAGTTCTGCATTGTCTCGCCCGGGTCACGTACCAACGCCTTACCTATTCCTGCCGCAATAGCGACAGTGCAAGTTACTGTCCTGTTCCGTGAGACCCATTTGCCTGATTGACGGTTTACCTATAATATGTAGCAACTCAAGATCCATCTCACGCCACCACATCGCTCTTAAAGCCTAATATTGATAGAAATCAATTTTTATTTATGGTAGCTTTCTTGTAAAAGAATTTTCAAGGAAAAATGGGTATTGAAAATGAAAGTTAATCTTATAAAGAAAAACACATTTTTAACATTTCGCTAATATTAACAGTTTTTTTTTTCTAAAATCGGGAAGTTCCTGGTTTTACATCGATTGTCGAAATTAAAAAAATGTTTTATTTAATTAACCTTCAATATTTTTAGGATAAACATTGGACTTACCGCAAGAACCAAAAATTGGCGGTAGAAACTCAGCGAATAAATTTTTCGAATTTTTCTCTCAGAGAAACCTCGGGGTTCGATTCCCGAGTCAGACGAATCAAAAATGCCTTGTTGAATGTACAACGAAATGCCAAACATATGAGTGCAGACGCTCATTTGCGACAATCCGCCAGAGCCATTGACGACTGATTGCTTAATTGCTTCGTTTAATCAATTGACCGCTTGAGAAACGCACGCCATGTTTAGACGCAACAGAATTACTGGTAAACTCCTTCGGGTCAATAAATCCTTTATGTTGAGGACGATTTTATTAACTTCGGAGAAATGTTTACAACTTCGAACAAAAAAGTAGTGTCTATCTTGTCTGAGAAGGAGCATACTGCGATGGTTCAGATATATAGAAAGAATGAAAGATGAAAGGTGAACAAACAAATAATTAATGCGGATTTGATAGGTTGTGTGTACCGGTGAATACAGAGGATAATATATTATAATTAAATTGATCAGGTACTGTTAAAAAATATTGCCAAGAGTTTCCGTAACCGGCGCGTCTGTATGAAGAGAATCATGAATATGGAGGAAGCAAAGAAAATCTGCAGAGATAGTAATAAAAGGCAAACGAACCTCTTTGCTTATCCTGTGTGGATATGGCCTGAGTGCATGTATGTATATCTTCTCTTCAAACGTATTTGTCTATATTTTTAAAGTTAAAATATACGATGTTTAAAATAAAAAAAATAGAAACTCGATTTATGTTAGCTCCCAGATTTTAAGAACCAAAAGTTGTAAAGTCATAGGTAGCCCTTGTGATAACACAGCCCAACAGGTAAACCTCTTTTTCTTTTCCATGAGTGATTTTCCGCAACTTGCAGACTTAGCGCCTTTTTTGCGTAAGGTTTATGTAGACTCTGCTCTTGCTATCCAAAATCCCTTTAGGAACCCCTTGAGGCCAACGTCTATACTCACTTATACTGGTTTTGTCTTTACTAATAAATAAAATTGAAGTGTCTGTTTGTAATATTAAAATAACTGCGTTTTACTAATTGCACTTGGATGTTTATATGGTACATATACCAAAATAACATTTTTTAAATTGTTGTCTGTCTCGTCTGTCTGTTTGTTCCAGCTAATCGCTGAAACGGCTAATCCGATTTTGACAGAACATTTAAAGGCAGTTAGCTGATGTAATAAGGAGTAATTTATGTTACATTTTTTTAGATTAGATTTTTCCACGCGGACCAAGTCACGGGCACAGCTAGTAATAATTAAAGTCTGTCAGTTTATTAGGACAATTTATTAGGACTTATAGCTAAATGAGCCCTGCTGTTCAGCCACAAGCCCGACGTTCTAGGGGCACGTTACCGTAAAATAATAAAACCAGTACTAGTGTATTTTTCATAATAATTTGAAATTCCATCCCCACCATCTCGATGTCTGGAAATCCACAACTGTGCGTTTCTCTCGACACTTTTTGCCTCGCACTGCTTTGTTGTGGAACCAATTACCGACAGGGGTGTTTCCAAACGGATACGACTTGGGGGCCTTCAAGAAAAGAGCTTACTCATTCTTAAAAGGCCGGCAACGCAACTGCAAGACCTCTGGTCGGTCGGACCATCGGTGTACCTCCTGCTCGTTTGCCCCCTCTTCTACAAAAAAAAAATAAAAAATAATAATAATTAAAATATTGTTTTTACCAAATTTTTTATATCATGAGATACGAAGCAAAAAATCTGATTGTTTTGTTGATGGATAGAGGCAACCATCGCCTTAAGACAAAAGATCGCTAACGGTGCGTTGCTATCCGTGTTGCAAGTACATAAAAAGTAGATGGCAAAATTAAACCGAAATATAACCTTAATGAGCTCCAACATACATAACAGGAATAGTTTTTTATTTTATTGGTAACAGGTATTGGTTGTCTCCTTTCACCAGAATAACAATCTGGTAGTTGGTTATCATTGTAATAAAAGTACCAAAAGTCAAACATGTAGTGGTAATATAGTGGTAAAGGGCTTCGGAAAGGTAACCGGTAAACTTATGCCTATACTTTCTACAGAAAGCAATGTCTCATTAACACATT
The DNA here is from genome assembly GCA_036924255.1 of Apodemia mormo. Lineage (NCBI taxonomy): Eukaryota > Metazoa > Arthropoda > Insecta > Lepidoptera > Riodinidae > Apodemia > Apodemia mormo. The sequence goes on from JAUPFN010000008.1 coordinate 13,180,203, forward strand.
TTGTAGATCATGAATAATTTCCATTCATTAGAAGATCTATCCGTCTTTTGCTATCTTACAATATAAAAAAGCCTAAATATTTTTATTTTATTTAGTTTACTAGATGGCAGAGTTCTGCATTGTCTCGCCCGGGTCACGTACCAACGCCTTACCTATTCCTGCCGCAATAGCGACAGTGCAAGTTACTGTCCTGTTCCGTGAGACCCATTTGCCTGATTGACGGTTTACCTATAATATGTAGCAACTCAAGATCCATCTCACGCCACCACATCGCTCTTAAAGCCTAATATTGATAGAAATCAATTTTTATTTATGGTAGCTTTCTTGTAAAAGAATTTTCAAGGAAAAATGGGTATTGAAAATGAAAGTTAATCTTATAAAGAAAAACACATTTTTAACATTTCGCTAATATTAACAGTTTTTTTTTTCTAAAATCGGGAAGTTCCTGGTTTTACATCGATTGTCGAAATTAAAAAAATGTTTTATTTAATTAACCTTCAATATTTTTAGGATAAACATTGGACTTACCGCAAGAACCAAAAATTGGCGGTAGAAACTCAGCGAATAAATTTTTCGAATTTTTCTCTCAGAGAAACCTCGGGGTTCGATTCCCGAGTCAGACGAATCAAAAATGCCTTTTTTTCAATTTTCTAATAAAAACAACGTTGCCCGGGATTGAAAAAGTGCCCGGTTGGTGATAGGCTGGTCACCTATCACGTTGTGGGACTAAGACGTATCTTCGGCTAATCGAGGATGCACACGTTGTTCCTCTGCCTACTTCTTCGGGGATACGGGCATGAATATACCTTTTTTTAGTTTTTCCCCTCGGACTAAGATTGGAAATTGATCTCTATGCAATATTAATCAATTAATACACTTGTACTGTTTCACAATAATCATATTGTGAAAAATCTGTAAACGGTTTACCTTGCAGTCCAATCCTGAAATTTCCCGCTAAATTAAGGTATTTTAAGCTCAAAAGAGTAAAAACTATAAGCATACATTTTTCAGTTCTAAGAAATATTGAAATGTCTCTATTGCTAAGTCACAAAAAGCAGCAAGAAAACCCTTACGAATGAAGCAACGAAATAATCATACAATTTTTGAAAAACAATTTTTGAAACACTGCAAATTTTGGAAATGATGATCAAATTGATCAAATTTCATATGATCAAATTCAAATGGCATTCAACTCAATTTAACCATTGCTTTAGCTAAATATAATCTGTAGGTTAAAAAATTTCGAAGCAATGTTAAAAACATTTTTTTCAAAATTTTTTGTCATTGATAGATCCCAAACAAATTGACCTATTTTATACAAATAATGGTACTTGACGCAGTTTTTAAAGAAGAAAAGCTGATATGATTTTGAAGTCAATCGGTCTATTAGCTTGAAAGTTATTTCAAAAATATTAAGTTAGTTTGCTAAAAACAATGTAATTTTAATATTTGAAAAGCAGTAACATTAAAAAATAAGATTCGATTTTGATTTTTAAAATTTTAATTTTTAAATTCGATTTTAATTTTTTTAGTACTAAAATATCGTAGAATACTAAAATATGATTGATTGAAATATTTCGAAGTTATGTTGAAAAAACACTTACAAAAGAACACGGGCAAGACTTCATACATCGTTTTTTTTAGTTATTACCTTAAAGTTTTATATATTCCTTAAGATTCTATATCAACTTCTTCACTTATCCGTATTTAATAAATATTTTTTTAACTTGGGGAATAGTAGCTAAATAAAGTTGGAATTGAGGCAAGGTTAACGTAAACAATCAGTTCTCTCCTTAGTAGTCTATGCTTAGGTATTTATCTTGTCATTGGCTGTCTTCAGTACAACAGCTGCTAATCTCAGAAATCTAAGTTATATTGACAGAATTCTGAGCTAAGATTTTGCCAAGACACTTTATAGGTCATTAAAAGAACAAAAAATAAATTAGCATAAACTATTCTTTAATACAAAAACAGGGAGAATTTTTATTTGATATTTATAATGAAAATAATGATGTATAAACTTATTGCTGTTTTAATGAAAATGTAATTAAAGTTTTATACAATGGTAACCCTTAAATATGATGGTAAAATTCAATCAAATTAAAGTCAATATTTTTTATATGATTATTCCTAGCCATATATTTTATTTTATTTATTTAAAAATCGTAGAAAATTATTCTAGTTTATCTAATATTCGTCACTTCGAAAGACACGCAAGGGATGTAAAAAACAAAAATGGCCTGTGTTCTTTTCGTCAACGATTACTTCCAAACAGATAAACCGATTTAATGCAATTTATTCATTAGACGTAATTTTTTTAAGAATAGAGATGATTAGTTTTTGTACTCAATCGGTACATTAACCTGGACGTTATATTAAAAAAAATCTGTTTCGCCAAATTTTTTTTTTGGTTTTTTCAAATTTTCTCAAAATCCCTTGGGCCCATTTGATTCAAATTTTCAGGAAGTCTAATTCGAGTGGAATCCAATCGAATGCCATCAACCGCGTTTCGATCGGTCCAGCCGTTCAAAAGTTATGAGATGTTTACACACATGCAGACACACAAACACATACAGACACACTGACGTCATCGCGAAATTAGTCAAAAAAGGTTCCTAGGACCTCAACACATGCACATCTGGTAAAAACTCGTTTTGAAAATCGGAGCAAAATAAGTAACTTCCTTATCTACATACGTAGCGGGAAGGTAAAAAGTACAAGTGTATTAATAGATTAATATTGTATTAAAATAGAGTGAATGAAAATGAATTAAATGAATTACATTTACCACGCCAAAGTAGCATTTTAACTCGTTAGTTTCAAAATAGATGGCGTTAGTAGTAATAAAATTCTAATACAATATTTATATTCTATTTTTTTAAAGGTTTATAAAATTGTATTTTAATGATGGATCATATCTAGATATGATTTTAAACTATCACGTCAAAGCTCAAATCTAAAAGTGCGATACTTTTTCAGTAAAACGGTACACAAAAATGCTTAGAAAGTCCCCTAGTGTAGAGCTCGCTTCGCTCGCCATAACAACATTATTTACGTAAAATATATTAGTTTTATCCTTGCTAAACTTACTTAATTCAGAAATATAAAATTATATAGATTTTGTTGAAAAAAAAAATACTGTATACGCTCCAGATAAATGAAATAGAATAATCACACTATTTACTTCATTTAAATTTATACACTTTGAGAACTTTAACGCTACATTACTTATTCTGTGATACTCCAATGTGAACGAGAAAAATGATAATGAAAATCATTCTTTTTTTCATTTTCTCAGTAATGTCCACCAAGTACATAATACAATCAATAATATATGTAATAATTTTTTGATACACGAGAGGTAATTGACACGAATAAGTGCCGAAGTCAAGACTATGATGGAGCTAATGAAATATGAAAGGTGCAATGGCAATTATGACAAAGGTCAAAATCTCATTGGACATTTTGAATCAAAACAGTGTATGTCAATTATGCTGCTCGTAATTTAAATTTTATGATAATAATGCAGTAAAGAAGTTATAAAAAATGCAAACATTCTTTGTAACTGTGAAATACGCACAATTAATTAAGAATATATACAGTGTAACTTCCTTTTCTCGGATTTTGAATCAAAACAGTGTATTTCAATTATGCTGCTCGTAATTTAAATTTTATGATAATAATGCAGTACAGAAGTTATAAAAAATGCAAACATTCTTTGTAACTGTGAAATACGCACGAATAATTAAGAATATATACAGTGTAACTTCCTTTTCTCGAAAAGTGAAATGCCATTTTAATGATATTTGTGAAGATGTAATGCTAGAACCTCTCCAAGATCATGCTAATTTATTTAAAGAGAACATATTCTGTAGCGTCTAGAAATCTTCATTAATCAAATGAGATTGCGTTTATTTAAATGAATAGTTTCAATGTCTTAATAACTTAGCACTTTGCAAAACTTGAAATTTAACAAATTGCCTAAGAAATTCTCAGTTTTCGGTCCCCTTTTGTGTTCACTTCCTATATCAGTAAAACGACTCGTTTTAGTTACGAGTAGTAATATTTCCTACGAAACGTAACTGAAACTTTTCCTTTCTTTTATTATTTCTATAGTAGAGGAGACAGTGGGGGATCGTCCTTCACCGATCTGATAACCAGATGAGACGTATATTTTATCAAATATTATTTATAAACAAATATGCCTATAATTACTTGCCTGTCCAAAAATACTCATGGCAAGTTTTTAGCTTGGCAACAGTACTTTGAGTACGATTTTTTGCGAAAGTGAAGGGTTAGAACGCTGGAAAAATCTAAAAATAAAAGAAAGAGATAGGCTGCTTCTATCGATAAACAATAACCGCCGTTACCCAAGTTGCTATGCCATAATGGATCTTCTGTCATAGGGCATGAGAGCGAAAACAACCTGTACCATGACTTGTTTATATTTAGGATTGTTAATGTGTTATTTTCGGAATGTGGAAAAAAGGGGATCCAAAAATTTTCTTTCACATATAAATATATAAATTACAAGTATTATCGAAAAACAGCAATAATATTCCCAAAACAATTATAATTAATGAACAAAAGCAGGTAAGTGAATATTGACCAATAAAAACTTGTTGAAACGGATCAAACTGCTATTTTAAGTGAAATGCATTTTTGATAGATATTCATGATCTAACTAAATTCACAAAATGCATCTGCTGAATAATTTGTCCTATGTCCTTTCTCGGGTTTCAAACTATGTTTCTACCAAATTTCATTCAAATCATCAATCAAACAGACAGACAGAGTTATTTCCGCTTTTATAATATTAGTATGGATAAAACTAACCTAAAATGAAGCTTGACATACAAAATACTATAAATGCTCGTAGTTTCGTTCGCGTGAAGTCAAGATTCATGACTGGGATTGGGACACACCATGACTTGAAGTTTACTGCAGTGCGAATCTAAAGGCGTTTAACATTGTACAACTGCTTGTGGATGTGTTATACGAAAAAAGCTTATTCACTCCTTATAGGGCAGTAAAGAACTTGGAAGACCCCTATTGTTGCAACGGTTAATGGATGGTGGTAATCACTTACCATCAGTTGAGCCTTCTACTCGATTATCCCCTCTTCTATAAAAAAATAGTTATTAAATATCATATTTACAGTTATTAATCATTCTTTGTATAGTCATCTCACAATCATACAAACAATATACTTGAAAAATACAGCATCAAAAAACAAGAAGAACATAATATCTTTTTCCGTACGCAGCTCGCCTAAACAGTCCGATGCAAGCACGCGAAAATTTATTCAATTCGAAATCTTGTAAGCCTGAGACTCCAATACCAGCCGTGGGAATGTTTATTCTTGCGAGACGTGGATACGGGCTATGCGTCGCGTCTGCAAGAATTTGTAGAAAATAAAATTTATGAATAACATTTACTGCTTTTTAAGATAAAAATTATATATACCTAATTAGATGTTGTGTGTATGTGTGTGTGCTATGTATATGTCGCAGTGAAATTGTCAATAGCCGTTAGATTATAATCTACCTAGGGATTTTATAATTTGGTTAGGTTAGGTTAGCAGTTAAATAATAATATCACTTAGGTAGATTATAATCTAACGATATTTACAATTTCACTGCGACATATATATCAATTTATGTTGCGTAGCTTTCTGCTCGAAGCAGACTTCTTATAGTTATAACAGGTTGACCCCCGTTATTCCTATAATATTAACACTAATTCCAAATACTGCAGTCAAGCGCTAGTAAATTAATATGTCTTTAGTAAGAAAATCAATATCAGACGCAGTTCGAACTGTATTCATACTCTATTGATTTTGTATCAATTAACAATGACTGATGATTCTGTACCAATAGTCAATATACATAAGATACCAGCGTTTACTTAAAAATGAAAATAATCATGCAAATATGATGTTGCTTTTGTATGGAAAACGAAATTTTAGTAACATAAAGACTTGTACATTTACTAGCCCTGGCTTCGTATGGGTGCAAGTGTATCAGTGTGGAGTGATTAAACATGTTATTATTTAAACTACATTGTACCACAAGAAATTTTTATACATATACATTGTTTTCAAATGATTTTTCATGAGAAAATACAAACTTTTTCGTTACAAATTGACTCTTGCTGTGTACTCTGCTCGCTCTCGCTCTATATTTTAAATCTCTGATGTCTTCTGAGATATTCATTTTAATGATATTATGCTCTAAAGGGCAATTTTGATTTATATTAATTTCATTATTCATTAATTTCATTATTTTTTAATATTCATTAATACTCAGAAATTCATTTTTGAACTATGCTTTGCTATCTAGATAACAGAAAGTACATCTGAATATGTTTCTTGGTGTTGTACGAATGAAGTCCTATTTTTATATGTCATCATGCACTCGTAATGTAGGCGAAACCTGAGTTATATAGGTGAAAAATGATAATGTTTCCTCTGTAGTTTATTTATGGTCTGTGAGATTTTTTGAAGTGAAAACTTCTATAGACGTTGGACAATTTTTGGTTAGGGAAAACTTATGAGCTTGCGTCAGCAACATACTAATATTTAAAGCAAAATAGGCTTGTGTTCACTAATTATGAATCAGATATATTGTAGATTTTAATGATTAATTTTGATATAAAGATAACAAAAATCTAAAATATTTGTTACAAAAGATATTAGTTAATAAATAATAAGATATTCATTCAGCAAAAATAGACATCAAGTCAGGTTACAGTAAATGCAAATCTGTAAATTACATCACATCGTGATTGCGGCGTGAATGTCATTAGGACGCCATGACAGTCCAGAGCGTTTTCGCGGTAAATTATAACCAAACAAATAGTTTTTTGGTTCCTATAGTAGAGGAGACAGTGGGAGATCGTCCTTCACCGATCTGATAATCAGATGAGACGTATATTTTATCAAATATTATTTATAAACAAATATGCCTATAATTACTTGCCTATCCAAAAATACTCATGGCAAGTTTTTAGCTTGACAACAGTACTTTGAGTATGATTTATTGCGAAAGTGAAGGGTTAGAACGCTGGAAAAATCTAGAAATAAAAGAAAGAGATAGGCTGCTTCTATCGATAAACAATACCCGCCGTTACCCAAGCTGCTATGCCATAATGGAGCTTCTGTCATAGGGCATAAGAGCGAAAACAACCTGTACCATGACTTGTTTACATTTAGGATTGTTAATGTGTTATTTTCGGAACGTGGAAAAAAGGGGATCCAAAAATTTTTCTTTCACGTATATATATATATATATATATATATATATATATATATATATATATATATATATATATATATATATATATATATATATATATATATATATATATATATATATATATATATTACAAGTATTATCGAAAAACAGCAATAATATTCCCAAAACAATTACAATCAATGAACAAAAGCAGGTAAGTGAATATTGACCAATAAAAACTTGTTGAAACAGATCAAACTGCTATTTTAAGCGAAAAGCATTTTTGATAGATATTCATGATCTAACTAAATTCACAAAATGCATCTGCTGAATAATTTGTCCTATGTCCTTTCTCGGGTTTCAAACTATGTTTGTACCAAATTTCATTCAAATCATCAATCAAACAGACAGACAGAGTTACTTTCGCTTTTATAATATTAGTATGGATAAAACTAACCTAAAATGAAGCTTGACATACAAAATACTATAAATGCTCGTAGTTTCGTTCGCGTGAAGTCAAGATTCATGACTGGGATTGGGACACACCATGACTTGAAGTTTACTGCTGTGCGAATCTAAAGGCGTTTAACATTATACAACTGCTTGTGGATGTGTTATACGAAAAAAGCTTATTCACTCCTTATAGGGCAGTAAAGAACTTGCAGACCTCTATTGTTGCAACGGTTAATGGATGGTGGTAATCACTTACCATCAGTTGAGCCTTCTACTCGATTATCCCCTCTTTATAAAAAATAGTTATTATCATATTTACAGTTATTAATCATTCTGTGTATAGTCATCTCACAATCATACAAACAATATACTTGAAAAATACAGCATCAAAAAACAAGAAGAACATAATATCTTTTTCCGTACGCAGCTCGCCTTAACAGTCCGATGCAAGCACGCGAAATTTTATTCAATTCGAAATCTTGTAAGCCTGAGACTCCAATACCAGCCGTGGGAATGTTTATTCTTGCGAGACGTGGATGCGGAACGTATTGGAATCAAGTCGGCGGATGAAGACCAGATACGACCGAAACGCCAGTCATCGAGGTTTTCAGGAAGGATCTCTTGTTTGGCTACATAATCCGGTTCGACGAAAAGGAAAATCACCTAAGTTACAGCGACGTTGGGATGGGCCATACAAAGTAATCACACGGATCAATGACGTAACCTACCGAGTGCAGAAGCAACCAAGAGGGACCATGAAGATTATTCATGTTGATCGATTAGCCATCTATAATGGAAGTAATGATGTTCGGGACGAACATAACTAAGAGGGGGGTAGTGTTATGAATAATCTAGAAGCGTGTAGAGTTGGAGCGCGTGCGCGCTAACTATCTGGAAATAAAAGAAAGAGATAGCTACTCCTATTGACAAACAAATAGTTGACCTATGCTATGCCATAACGGACTTTGTGGGATATGGCATAAGGTTGAAAGTAGCGTGTATTAGGATTTATGACTCATAACATGTTTACGATAAGAAGTGATTCATTGTTTCCCGATACATTCAGATTTTTCTGGATCCAGCTAGGACTTTACCCTGCCTATAAATAGAGAGGTGTTGACAAACACAAGGTAGTTTTTATCAAGCGATCGAGAGCGATACATCAAGTGACCAGTGCGAAGCGAGAAGTGTTTTATTGTGTAGTGTTCTAAGTTCAGTGATAGTACAGCGAGTGACTAGGGTGTAAAGTGTATTTTAGTATTACGTTGTGTTGTGTTGCGTAAATACACGGATTTAATATAAGTGGTGTTTTCTTACAAGTACGAACCCGGAGTACGTAACAATATAAAATTCTCGTGTCACAATGCTCGTTCCGGTACTCCTCCGAAACGGCTAGACCGATTCTCATAAAATTTTGTGAGCATATTGACTAGGTCTGAGAATCGGCCAACAACTATTATTCATACCCCTAAATGCTAAGGGTAGTCCACCCCTAAAAATATGTTTTTATTTTATGGACAAATTTCTTATTTTTATTTTTTATGATTCAGCATTAAAAATACATACAACTCTAAATTTTTACCCTTATATCACCAACCCTTATTGTTTAATTAAATAATTTATATAGCAAAACAACATTCGCCGGGTCAGCTAGTTAATTTATATTTATATCATAAAATTGCAAACAAGCAGATGGCTCTCACAATGTATAGAGAAAAACATCGCCTACAGACACCAAAGATGTTAATGCTGCGTTGCTATCCTGGTGGCGTGGTCTTAATGTCATGTGCATAAGATTACCAGCTACCTTACTCTCCCAACCGGAAAACGATAGTGAAAACCAACGTAGTTATTGCGGCAGGAATAGGTAAAGCGGTGATATCATACACAGGCGAGACAGTGCAGAACTCTACCATCTAGTAACCAAGATGGTAACGACTTGCATAGCCAATCGTTCACCTCTTACAATCTGCATGGCAAAATAACAGATGGTCTATTTTTCAAAGGGACCCTGGACTAACACGAGGGAAATGCTAATGATTTATTCGCCTTCTCTCCCCTTTTATAAAATGCCTACTAGTAAGGCAGTTCATCTATTCTTCAACAAAGAACCTGAAACAACTCGGAATCTAAAATAAGCATACAGTACATGTGGGTAGATAGTTTCTTTGTCCTGTGCATACATATTTGTGGCGCCGCTGGTCCGTACCGCTGAAGGGTGATAGTGAGCTCACACTATAAGTTTTGCGTAACTTAAAAAACAACATGTTATAACCAAAATATTATGTTTATTGCTTTTCAAAATAATCTCTTTTACATTTTAAACATTTTGCGATCGAACCATTTTTTTAAACAGGAGGACCACAGATCTGAAGGCATGTTTTCTACGTGCTGATTGAACGCTATCACTGCCTCTTCGGAGTTGGTAAAAGTAAAACCTGTCATCAAATCTTGATTTTGGGGAAAATACAGAAATCACAGGGTGCTAGGTCGGGGCTATGCGCAGGATGAGTGACGAGATGTACTTTTTCAGAAGCTAAAAATGACTTTGTTTTGTTGGCCGTGTGTGAAGAAGCATTATCATGGTGTAGGAGAATGCAGCTTTTTGGTCGTCTTTCGCGAACTTTTTCTAATATCCTGTACTGGGTAAACAAATGGTAGAATACTACTCGGCATTAACACTCTTTTGATCTTCAAGTGCAGTTGTACAGATGGGACCCGTAGCTGAGAAAAAAAACGCGATCATTTTTTACCAACGTTTCTCGCCTGTCTCACTTTTGTTGGTCTGTTCTCATTTTCAAACACCCATTCACAAGATTGCTGTTTTTTTTCGGGTGCAAAACAATAAATCCACGTTTCGTCTCTTGTGATAATGTCGTAAACAGCATTAGAATGTCTGAGGTCGTACTTCAGTAGCATCTGTGAGCACCATTCCACGCAAGCTTGCTTCTGCTCCGCTGCCAGTTCATGAGGGATCCAACGACAATAAAGTTCCCGAACTTTCAATTCTTCGTGTAAAATTTTCTGAATTTGGCTCATACTAATCCCCAATAATCCTCGAATTGTCTCATAGGTAATCCAGGGGTTTTCTTCAATTAACCGCTTAACAGTAGACACATTATTTTCGGTGCTCAAACAAAGTGCTTCTCCGTCAAAAACATTTTGAAGACGAGCGGCACAGGCTTGCGGAGAAAGAGAACTTTTAAAATCAAAAAAAAATCATCGCTCTAAAATCTTTTCGACTTAATTCCATTTTCGTTGCGTACGTAGAACTTTGATGTGTGATAAAAAAAAACAATTGACAAATCATATCCCGCCAATTGTTTTCTTTATTACTAAGAAGTTTGCAACGTTTTAAAAATATAACATTCGAAATTCAAATAGTTCCGATTAGCTAGAAGTGCAAAACTTTTAGTGTGCCCCATGTATGATCGATGTACATTATATGATATATGTTATATGATCGATTACGTCGATTTTACTGAAGCGTTGAAACTTCTATATAGAGTGTACAAGATAAATAATTGTGATATCGTGATTCAGGATTTTATTTTGAATTTCATTTTTTCTATTTTTTTCTTATATTTTCTGGTAGCGTTTATAGATTGTTTGAACCTATGTAGCGGTTCAAACAATCTACTACCTTCCTTCTACCAAAGATGTTAAAGGCGCATTACCATCCAAGAACTATTCTTGGTTGGTAATGCGCTCTTAACATCTTTGTTCCCGATGGTTATCTATTTCTATCAGAAAAACCACTTGTTTATTTGCTATCCTATAATATTGAAAACTAAAAAAGATTATGCCACTCATAACTAAAGAAGACACTCTTGATGTCCAGGCCTTAGATAATTTGGTCCAAATATATTTTATAGATTCAGGTATTAGGTACTTTGCGGGACACAGTAACTCAACGAAAGAACTAGTTAATTTTCTAAATATTAAATATTAAAATTTAAATATAAAAATATTAGAAATTAAATTGGGTATCGAAAATGGTTAATAAAAAATATCATTAACACGAATTTCTTTGTAAACTGGCCAATGGGTTGTTATTTCAACTTTTTTTGCCTACTTATATTAAAATTTCAGTTTGCAAAGAGTCGAAAAGGCAAATCTAATGGTTTATGTGGGTGTCACATTGTGTGTTGTACAAGATTCATGCTGAAATGCGTGGGTAGATAATGAATACCCTCGGAAAAATACTATCTGCAAATTCAATACATAAAATATATTTTAAGGAGAACAGATTTCTAATTATTTTTGTTTTATAGCACTCACCTCGTGCTTGGGAAACTTGAAAAACTTTAAAAACAACAAAAAAAATGTCAACACGCGAGACTTGAGCCCGCGACCATCTCCCTCACTCCAGGACGCTCTGCCACTGAGCTAGTGTCGACGGGCTCGACGTGGCGAATTTTTTTTATATGATCGATTACGTCGATTGTGCTGATCGCTAGATATATATACGTATAACTAGTTAAATGAATTCGTCGTTACATACAAATTCGGTCTTGTGTCGGTGTTGAGTCATGAGATCCCGGCTTCGATTCCCAGGTCGGGCAATCCAAACATGTGTTTTTTCAGTTTTCTGATAGAAACCTCTTTGCCCGGGATTGGAAAGTACCCGGTTGGCGGTAGGCTTGCCACCTATCACATTGTGGAACCAAGTATCTTCGGCTAATCGTGGGTGCCCTTGTTATACCTCGGCCAATCCCTTCGGGGATATGGGCAAGAAAATATAATCTGTCACCTCTGTGGTCTAGTGGTCCGGTGTCGGTGTTGACCCTATAAAGTTCTGGGTTCAATTTTAGGGTCGGGCAATGTAAATAAAATATTTTTTTCAGATTTCTTACAAAAACAACGTTGCCCGTGATTAAAAAAGTGCCCGGTTGGCGATAGTCTTGTCACCAATCATAGTGTGGGACTAAGTATCTTCGGCTAGTCGTGGGTGTTCTACCTCTGCCTACATCTTCGAGGATACGAGCGTGAAGATACTTTTTTTATAATATATAATTTGAAAATGGCTCCAACGATCTTCATGAAATTTAGTGTGCAATTTAATGCAGTGCAGTTTAATTTTTAGAAAACGTCGTTGAAAAAATACCGAGTAAAGCCGTACATTTAGGTACTCAACATTTAATTAACAATAACAAATTTCCAAATCAATAGTTACTATAAAAACTATCCTATCATATATAATATGTATAAAAATGAAATCAGATATTATGATGAATTCGATTTAAATCGGTGGATTAGTTCCGGAGTTCATCAGGAACATACATCGTGACACGAGATTTTTATATGAGGGAATTGACATAACAAATATATATCTGTTAGGAATATAATATTCTTTGAACTTTAATTTGAACGAAACGTAATGTCATCTACATAATTGCCGAGGCCAATTTGGCTGCCTCTATTTATGAAGCTACTATTTAGCTAATAACGGGTTTATAAAGGTTTTCCCAAAACCCAATTTATGACCGAGACACAGTTTCAAATATATTCTATTTACTGTAGAATTACTTTCACATGACTGCCGCGTAGTCTAATCGTCAGCCTAATCGGCACAAATCATTGAGTCCCGGATTTCTAGGTCAAATTAAATTGTTACTGAGTTTTTTACACTTCATATTGTCATCTGAAATCTCATTGGTATTTAAAAGTCTAGTGCTAGTGTGCTAATACTTCCGTATCATTGATAAGCACGTAAAGCTGTCAGCTCCGGTTAGCATAAAAAATAAGCCATACAATGGTTTTCAGATCGATCAAACCATCTACCTTGGTAAATTCCGGTTTCCCCATGATACTCCGGGCTCAAACAAAGAATAGATCATCTCCCGTGCGGCTAGGCAATTTGTAAGAGGCTAACGATTGGCTATGCAAGTCACTATCATCGTGCCTACTAGGTGGTAGAGTTCTGCAATATGTCGTCTGGGTATCACCTGGTACGAACTTCTGGTACTATCGCCTTACCTATTCCTGCCGCAATAGCGTTAACACTTATCACTGTCGTGTTTCGGGTTGGAAGGTAAGGTAGCCGGTAAACTAAATACAAATGCATGCAGCATTAAGTCTCTCCCACAAGGATTAATAACTGGTGTCTACAGCCAATGGTTGTCTGTTTTCATTTTGAGATACATCTAATTATTTCCTATCTTATGATATAAAAAACAGCGAATTTATTTTTATATCGTAAGGTAGCAAACAAGCAGATGGAAATCCTGATGGAAAGACAGCCTCGGCTTGTAGACAACATAGGTGTTAATGGTACTTTCCAATCCGTGTGACGGGATGGTAATCCCACATGCATGTGTTTACAAACTCCAGGCAGTGACTCATTGACACTAATGCATCCAGAATTGGTAAGACTAACTAACTCTTCTGGCTCAGTGACCCAAAGTGAGTCTTGGCCTCCGAAACCAGAACTCTCCACTTGTTACAATCTTGCGCAATATCTCGCCAATTGTTAGCTTGAATGGGTAAGACTGTGATACCGAAACCAGATGAGATGACTGAGAACTCCTAGTGGTTATGATTTATAAGTGTAGTAACACGTATCCGCCATTTATAAACTGCCTGCCTTATAAAGAGAGGGCCAACAATAATAGGTGAATTATGAGCACATTAGCACATCACAACATTATCATGCCGGGTCTCTTGCGACAGATTGTTTATTTAAATGGAAATACTCATTTTGATGAAGAGATATAACATCGACTATAAGTACCAAACACGTTTATAATCCGTTGTCATGATGATGTTAATGATTCATGTGGCGGCTTAAATGCCACATTCATAAGTTTTCGGCTTCCATATTCTTTTACGGACTAGCACTGATACTATTGCAGCAAGAATAGGTAGAGTCTGCATCAAATTGATATAAGCTCCTAGTCAAGATGCTATGAGAAACATAAAATCATTTGATCTATAATCATAAAATAATATGATGATACAAGCAATTACAATCATCATATTATTGTTGTAAGTACATAAGCTGTTCAAAATATATGTTGTCTAAAATAGCTGTTTTTTTATATCATAAGATAGCAAACAAGCAGATGGGTCTCCTGATGGAAATAGTCAACCTTCGCCTATAGACACCAAAGATGTTAAGGATGCGTTGCTATCTTGTGGCGAGGTCTAATGCCACATGCATAAGTTTACCGGCTACCTTACCATCCAAACCGGAACACGACAGCGACAAGCACCGACGCTATTGCGGCAGGAATAGGTAAGGCGGTGGTACCAGACCCGGGCGAGACAATGCAGAACTCTACCACCTAGTAGCCACGATGGTAGTGACTCGCATAGCCAATCGGTCGCCTTTTACGACCTGCCTGGTAGAACGGCAGTTGGTCTATTCTTCAAAGGAGCCCGGAACCAACACGAGGAAAAGCTGTTTAAAATATCTGTTCAAAATTATCTTAGGAAGCAAAACTCTCAAAATTATGCATACTGGTTACCTTTAAAAAAATTATAGCAGCATTCATATATTTCCAAGGTGCATTTTATCGAAACAAAATAAATATAACAACCGTAATTAATAGAAATATAATGCTGTCAATCACTACATAGTACAAAAAAAAGTCGCTTTCCGCTGTCTGTCTCTAATCTTTATGTATGCTTAAATCGTTAAAACCACGCAACGGATTTTGATGCATTTTTTTTAATATATAGAGCGATTCAAGAGGAAGGTTTATATGTATAATAACATCCATTATATAGTATATACATACCGTTATAAATATATTTAGCAAAACAACGTTTTCCGGGTCAGCTAGTGAAAATTAAATCTATTATTTTTTTTTTTTTAAATGTAACTATAATGTACAGATAACTTTGAGAGCCTTGTTTGCTAAGATAATTTTGAAATCCCAATCTGCTTATATAAATATGAAACAATGATTCAAATTGATGATATCAAATTGCTTTTAAATTTTCCAGATTATTTTGACTGCTCTAGGAGCTCATATCTATTTGATGCTGGCCGTACGTAACCGAAACCGGGCGGGACGTCTTAAAATTATTTCACCATGTAAGACATGTTTGTTGAATTCTTTTCCATTTGGCCATTTTGTTACTACAAGAATTATCTATACAAATAAATCAAATTGGAATGTCTGTTTGTAATATTAAAATAACCGCTTTTTACTAAATGCATATGGATGTATACACGGTACATATACCAAAATAACATTTTTTACAATTTTTGTCTGTCTGTCTGTGTGTCTTTTTGTTTGTTCCGTTTAATATCTGAAACGGCTGGACCGATTTTGACGAGACTTTCACTGGCAGATGGCTGATGTGACAGGATACCTTACCTTTATAGTCTACCTTTTTCGAAATTTTTCAACGCGGGTGAAGTCGCGGGCGCAGCTAATTGTACAATAAAACAGAAATGAAGAGTGAATATTTTATTTTTTTATAAAATATTTACTCTTCATTGAATTTCACCTTACGCCCATATAACGGTAGCGAAACAGCTAATCCACATATTTTCACTAATGTGTAGAGCTTGTAAAGTTAGGGCTTGTACTATAAGGAGGGTGTAGAATTAGAAGCTTTGCTATATATAAGATTTGATTATTTTTTGACAGTGCGAGCGACAGAGAACATTTCACGTGATGTTTTTGGAGGCGTTTCACTTTTATTTGTCTGTTGCTTATATATATTTTTTTTAATTATTAAATACTATTGTGTAATTTATAATAAGAAGTATTTATATAATATTCAGATTTCTAGCATGAAATTAAGTTTCTGTGGAATAAATCCCATACAAACTTCCATCATTTCAAAGAGTTGATATATTAAAATTCCTAAAAGACGTATTGTATTATTTACAACATTATATCAATTTAAGTCCTCTAGCACAAAAATTTACGGAAGCCACATTCAAAATTTCATTTTTTTTATATCACAAGATAGCAAACAAGCAGATGGGTCACCTGTTGGAAAGTGTCAACCATCGCCTATAGACACCAAAGATGTTAATGGTGCGTAGCTATCTTGTGGCGAGGTCTTTTGCCACTTGCATAAATTTAATGGCTACCTTACCCTCCAAACCGAAACAAGCTAAACAGTTATAAGCACTGACGCTATTGCGGCAGTAATAGGTAAGGCCTTATTTTAAGGGATTGGGGATAAAAGTTCCAAATATAAGATTTTTTGTTTGTGTGTGTGTTTTGGTTATAAGCTTCCCGAAGACATGATATTTACCAATAATAATTAAATTTAAAAAAATGTATTGAAACAAACTGTTTAAAAATGGGTAGGATAGAACTTCAGGTTATTTGGTACACAAAAAGGCCTGGGATTAATTGCACCTCTTAACAATTTCATTGTAAATCGTAACAAGAAATAATTATAATAATTAGTAATATAACTAATCCATATTTTCAAAAAATCCAATGGTAAAAACAAACCCATTGAGTTTCTTCCGCCTTCCGCATTCCGGTTCGTTTATAATTATAAAAAAAATAAACTCATAAAAGTGTCTGTAAAAGTTTTTTTAATAAACATTCAATGGATTTTGAATTTTAATACTACTTTTACGTGTTCATCATAATATTTTATATTATACATATAATATATATATGTAATTAAACAGAAAAATATCCTTCATAACTGTTAAATTTTCGATAACTATTAATTCTTGATAAGTACCAACAATTTTTATCAATCACAATAAGATGACTTTGAAATCACGCCTTACCGAAAGGCGAAATTATATAAACCTTCAATTTACATCAACTGTATTTACTAATTTAGCATATTAATTCTATCTATATATTAATATGTGAAGGGAAAACTTTGGACCCTTTTTAAGACAATCACGCAAACGGAAAAGTATTAAATTTGGCACAGTTAAAGTTTACATTGCGAAGACAGCAGACAAGACTAATGTTTTTAAATAATATGCATTACAAATACATTAAATTAATAAAAATAAACATTACCCACACTACATTGATCTCATGCAACATACCTACCTACGTGATAATATAATAATAATACTCTTTATTGTACCACATAAAAAACATTACATAACATAGTATACAAATTCATACAGCCTAATACAATGGGCGGTCTTATAGCTAACAGGCGATCTCTTCCAGACAACCAAATTATAAACAATAAAATATAACAAGGACAAGGTACAACTATAAGAAAAGAAAATACATAACTCAGACAAAAACACAAAGTTAAAATTACTTAAAATAATAACAGTGAAAATAATACCCCTTATGAGCTATAAGAATTTAAATAAAATTCGTAAACCATTTTTTTGAACATAGGTTTGCTGCTAGCCTACACACATGTACATACATACACATACATATCTTTACGCCAGATCCCTAAAGGAGTAGGCAGACACAACCGAGTTCCATACATCACGGTCCCTGCAGGCTTGTCTCTCTTCTCCACATTCATCGCTCTTCATACACACATGTACCTATGCTATATTTTTTAAGTCTATTGTCAAAATTAAACCGATTTATTTGTTTAGTCTATGGTCGAATTTCAGCCACAGACAATGGCTAGTATAATAAAAGAAGTCTAATTAAATAAAAAAAACTTTAATGCTCTAAAATTCTTATATAAACTATAAAACTCGAATCTGTGCACGTAATTACTAATTACAGACCTTATAAATATTTTGAAATGATATTTTTAGACAATTACATCTTATATGTTCAATTTACTACGATTACTGTTTAATTTATGCTTATTAAATAATAAATTATTGTGTATTTATGTATCAATTATGTCAAACAAAAATATAGTTCATACACATGATATTAGAGGTAAGTTACATTTTTGATAAACAATTTTCGAACCACGTGTTTAGATCATTTCTAAATAAACGATGTAATCCTTCAGTTTGACTATACTATTTATTTAATATTTTACAAAGATATATACATGTTTTAAATTTGTACAAAAAAAACTTACCCATTTTCTCCCTAATCAAAAATTCAATACGAACACATTATCAGTTTTATCTGAACACAGTCACAAACTCCAATTCACTAAAATATTCTAATGCACCGTACACTGCATAAATTGCACAAATTGAATCCAATCCTATTCAAAGCACAGCGCACTTTTCCTTAGTATAAAAGTTATTCGGCAAAGTTTACATACACGAGTTTTAGTCGAAGCGAGCGCTACATTCGTGCACGAATGGCGGCCGACAGCGCGGGAATGAATGGGGCTTAAAAGCTCAGTCGAATAGATACGAGACCGCCCTCCTGTTGCTAGAACCTAATTTACGCCCCATTTCTTATCTAGCCTCCGAATTTTTAATATATTTTATTAAACTGGAAACAAAAAAGGATTTACAGTATCCATTTACTTACAAGGTTGTAATATCTGCGTTTAATATTATTTTTTTTCTTTTTTTTAATAAATGAAAGATGAATGTTATTAGTTAGAAATAAAGCTTTTTTTTATATCCTTAGATAGGAAACAATGGCTTTCCTGGTGGAAAGAGAAACCACCGTCTATTATAGACATCAAAGATTTTAATGACGCGTTGTTATCCGTGTTTACCTGCTACCTTACCCTGAAAACTAGAACAGGCATTGACGCTATTGCGGCACAGATAAAGCAGTCGCCGTGTTGGTCCCGGCCTTCGCCGTGTTGGTCCCGGCCTCCTTTGAAGAATAGGCCAACTACCGTTCTGCCAGGCAGGTCGTAAAAGGCGACCAATTGGCTATCGAGTCACCATCATGGCTACTAGGTGGTAGAGTTCTGCATTGTCTCGCCCGGGTCTGGTACCACCGCCTTACCTATTCCTGCCGCAATAGCGTCTGTGCTTGTCACTGTCGTATTCCGGTTTGAAGGGCAAGGTAGCCGGTAAACTTATGCATGTGGCATTAGACCTCGCCACAAGATAGCAACGCACCATTAACATCTTTGGTGTCTATAGGCGATGGTTGACTCTTTCCATCAGGAGACCCATCTGCTTGTTTGCTATCTTATGATATAAAAAAAGAAAAAAAATCAACAATGGTAACATTTCTCTTGTGTAAACTCAGCTTAAGCCTTAAGGCTTATATTACATTTTATGTAATGATAAATAATAAGGTAACTAACAAAAAGCTGTTTGTGCTCCTAATGGAAAGAGACTTCTTCTTCGCACCAAAAATGTTAATCGCGTGTTTCTGTCTGTATGGCAAATTGAAATAAACATGCATAAGTTTGCCGGCGACCTTGAATTCTCAAATGAAGAAATCAGTGGCAACCACTTATGATATTGTGACAGAATTAAGTAAAGAAAGCAAATGTTTTTATCTAGGGCAAGAAAGACTTTGCAGAACTCTTATACTTAGTGGTTACGATGGTATGGTATGGAGATGGTCTCCAGTCTCCATACCAACTGAACTGCATGGCAAGAAAGTAAGTGCCTACAGCTATAAACCTTCCATTAGATTGCATTTTTGGTGGTAGTTTATTGTGTGTTCCATTTAACCCTCTTTTTGTAACAAGAGGGGCAATCAACTTTAGATATTTCATCGTCCGAGGGGAGATACGACGAGGCTATGTGCCGGACTCTTACCTTACTTACCTACTTACATATATACTTATTATCTGCTTACTTACTTAATAACTTACTGGTGACCTTGGAATCTCCAAAGAACGTACCGCTGTCACTCACGTACTTTGCCGTCAGGCTCGCTCAGAAACGGGCTAGGAAGCTAATATCCTGATCCATGCAGTAGCTTGCGACCACGCTATGCTACCGTCTGTTCCGGAGTTGATTGACTAGAAGACTTTTCCGAATTTAAGTTGACGCATGACCCCAAATTCCTCTTTGTATTTAGTTTTCGGCAATTTATTTAAAACTGAACCACCTAGAAGTAAATTTAAAGCATTATTAGGCACGGTAATGGTACTAAAGTCGGATAAAACGTTGCAGAACTTTTATTACCCAGCAGTCACGATGGTACCTATATTATGGGGACTAAGACTCCACTTGTTACAAACGGTCTGGTAAAAAAAATTATTAAAAATAAAAAACCCGTCTGCATCTTGAAAAAAGATTTATTGCCTTAAATGAAAACTAAAAAGAAAGAAACAAGCCCAGTAGTTTAGAATCATGTTAAGTAATAGTGAATAACAACACAACTAAAATAGTTTTATAATCGATGTGCATAATATAAAACAATCCATGAATTTTAATTCATCACAAAACGATTAACAGTCGGGGCCCTTTGTGAAAATTTAATAGCTAAATATTAAATGGGCCCCGACTGTTAATCGTTATGTGATGAATTAAAATTCATGGATTATTTTATATTTTAGTGCTGTAGTTATTCACTATTACTTAACATGATTCTAAATTACTGGGCTTGTTTCTTTCTTTTTAGTTTTCATTTAAGGCAATAAATCTTTTTTCAAGATGCAGTCGGGTTTTTTGTTTTCAATATTTTTTATTTTATACTTTTCAGTTAGGATTCATTAACTTCGATATTAGGATTATACGATGGTAAATTACGCTATCTTGTCATTTCATTTAGAGAGTGAATTTCGTGGGGATTATTAAGTAACTTGTGGTGGTCTAAACTTCTTATTATTAGCCCCTCTAGAGACCTAACTCAGCACAAAGCAACGCATGCTTGACCTTTAGAAAAAATCCGTGAATATTTGTTTGTGAATATTTGGTTGAGTTCAACCACAGCTCGGTCTAAAGTAATTCTTGGAGCTTGTGTACAGTTAGACCCCAGCACAATATCAATGGCAGCATTTTTCGTTCTATTTAACCTTGCCACGAAGTGCATCGAATTCTGTTGTCAATGGTTCGACTATGACTCCCACTCCAGGAATATTGATTTTAATTGCTTTGTCGTCAAATTCTAAATAAACAGCCTGCGGCAATTTTCCGGGTTTCAATTGGTCTCTTCGAAGAGCTGACCACCCTATTGTCATATATAACTCCCATTGCTTAATATAATATTCAATCTACTTCTACATACTATATTATTTATATTTTAC
Organism: Apodemia mormo; assembly: GCA_036924255.1. Taxonomy (NCBI): domain Eukaryota; kingdom Metazoa; phylum Arthropoda; class Insecta; order Lepidoptera; family Riodinidae; genus Apodemia; species Apodemia mormo. Next base: position 13,201,895 of record JAUPFN010000008.1, read on the forward strand.
ATCAATCTCCCTGTTGTAAAGGCAGAATAATAAAACACTAATTTAAGTATACGTATAAAGTACTTGTTTGTAAAGTAGGAAAATAAACGAGTATGGTTTTAAACTAATTTAAATCGTTATACCTATATCCTAAACTATTAGATATGTACCTTTGTGGTATCTACCAAATATATATATATATATATATATATATATATATATATATATATATATATATATATATATATATATATATATAAATATATATATATATATATATATAATATATATATATATATATATATATATATATATATATATATATATATATATATATATATATATATATATATATATATATATATTTCTGAATATGTATCAAAATGTATGGGTATCAAAAATATATATATATATATATTTTAGTATATATATTTTTTTGATACCCATATTGCTACGGTAAGAAAAAAATCGCCTTCCCGTCCCCCATCACGCTATTTGCGAACGCCATTTTGAAAATTTGTATAGCCTATGTTACTGTTACAATTTAGACAAATGTAACGACACCTCCTATGTCAAAAACCGTCCATCCGTTTGGGCTGTAGGGCGTGCCAAACAATTGGATACATATGTACATACAATCGAAAAACATTACCCTGCGTCAGTTGGGTAAAAAGGCAAATGCTTATAGCTAATTAAAACCTTTGTAACTGACTTCATTAGGTTGGGTTTTTGAGTTTAAATTTATTGTGTGTTCCTTTAGTTTTCTCCAATTAATTTGAAACTGAACCACCTAGACGTAATTCTGAGACAGTAATATCCATGGCGGTGGTATTACACTCGGGCAAAACGTTGTAAAACTTTATTACCTAGTAGTCACGATGATATGGTATGAAAGTCAATAATTTGCCTTTTACAAATTGTTTGGTAAGAAGGCAAATTCCTACAGCTTGCCTATACATTTGGCTACTACCTACATTAGTTAGGTTGGGTTTTTGGGTTGGAATTGATTGTGTGTTCCATTTAACCTGTATTTAGTTTTCGGTAATCCATTTGAAACTGGACTACCTAGACGTAATTTTTAAGGCTTCATGGCTGCGACTAACATGAGGGGTGTATTAATGTAAATCAATAATCCACCATACTACGTGAACTTTTAACATTTTCAAATAAATATTGTCATGCCCATATCCCCGAAGAAGTAGGCAGAGGTGCAACAATATTGAGTCTCATAAACAGATAAGTGGTATTTATATATAATTTTTTTTGAAAATCAATATACAAATGTATCGGTACCAAGTTCGCCAGGCCAGGTTATTAATAAAGTATAATATGTAATGACATGTAGTATCATTAATATATTATATAAAGTTTAGTAATATACCTAATATTGACATTTGTTTTTCTTTTTGTTATTACAGTATAATTTGTTTTAGTGTATTAATTTCCCTTAGTTTTTAACCCCCACGAAAAAACGACAGGTTTTATGTTTAAAGTGTAAATGTATGTTTGACATCGCGTGCCAATCATGCCAAGCGTATAATCTGATTTGGTTGCGGTTTTTTCTTATTTGAAAGCTTTATCTGTTGAAATGTTTATTATTGGTATGTACAAGTATCTTAATGTCGAGCTATAATTCTATGGAATCTGTTCAACCGTTTTCAAGATCATCAGCTCTTTTCAGGTCCTGTACAACTCGTTTAGTTGCTTTCATCAAGTTAAAAAGAGCTGATGATCTTTAAACAGCTGAACAGATTTAATTGAAGCATGGCTAAGAATCATCTGATTGATAGGGCTTTTAATTGAAAAAGACAACCAAAACAGATAATCTGCTTGGGAGTTACGATGCCATAGAAAGACAGATATAAAAACATACCTTGACCTTATAAAAATCTCCATAATTGAATACGCACAGAGAAAACGTAAAAAAGCAGATGGGCTTAACGAAGGATCTTGGAGCATCAGGAAACAGAATACCAAATTTCTTATCGATCAGGCCTGAACAAATTGCTTGATGCCTTGCTCGATGAGCTTGAGTTGTTTTATTGAAAAGCTCCCATAGCCTCCCTACAGCTCCATCGTGAGGCTCTAGAAATTATTATGATTCAGAGTATTTGCCAAAATAGAACAAATGCATCAAAACTCGATGATCTTAAATTATTTAGGAGTTTTTTTAAGAGGAATTTATTTAAGAGTTCATCTTCTAATTCCGTCATCAGACCCTGGGAATAGTGGTTTAAGCGTGAAGAATATACAGACAAACAGAGCTACTTAACATTTATAATATTAGTATGGATAAAGCAAATCTTGTGGAAGAAAACATTATTACAGAATCTATATATTTTTTATTATCATACAAGAAACAAATGTTTTATCAAAAACAAGCAAATGGCTCTTCTGATGAAAAGAGAAACCATCGCCTATAGACAACAAAGATGTTAATGGTGTGTTGCTATCTATATGGCAGGGTAACGCCACGTCCATAAGTTTACTATCTTTCCAAACTGGAACACGACCTATCTGACACGTGGCTAGCGAACCTAATCACGATTTTGGCGCTCGGGTTTGATTCCCGATAGTGACAAATATTTGTGTGATAAGCATAGATGTTTGTATTTCTGGGTTTGGATGTTTTTTAATAATGTTACAGTATTCATATATGTATTTCTATATATCTCTGATTAGCACCCATAAAACAAGCAAATAATTTGCGTACTTTGGGATTGGATCAATTCGTGTAATTTGTCTATCGATATCATCTATAAGTTTACCTGTTTTCAGACTCTTCAAACCGAACGTGACAGTGACAGCTCTTAACATTATTGCAACAGGGATATTGTAGTCAGACTTCGGAATTGGCTAAATATTAAAGTTAGGGGCTTCAAACATTTTAATTTATGTAATTTCGAATCTTAAGAGTCGAGGGCTCGTCAGAAAAACCGTCGTATGTGTAGGGCAAAAGTTTTTTCGTATTTACTATAAAATAATCAAACTATTTCAGAAAAAAATTGTTTGTTAAATCAATATTTTTACTTTACTGAATTAAATGTTTGAAGCCCCCTAACTTTATTAGTTAACCGATTCGAGATTTTTCGAAGATAGAAAAGTTGAGCGTCTCGTCAAAACGAAGCTTATCACAAAAAAATCACTTGTTAAAAAATAAAAGTGTTCCTGGGACCACAGTCTAATAGGCAATTCCGTTGTCTGCCATAGAAATCTTCACCATCTTTGGCCTCAAGTACACGATTACTTTTTTTTATATCATAAGATAGCAAACAAGCAGATGGGTCTCCTGATGGTAAGAGTCAACCATCGCCTATAGACACCAAAGATATTAATGGTGCGTTGCTATCTTGTGGCGAGGTCTAATGCCACATGCATAAGTTTACCGGCTACCTTACCCTCCAAACCGGAACACGACAGCGACAAGCACTGACGCTATTACGGCAGGAATAAGTAAGGCGGTGGTGCCAGACCCGGGCGAGACAATGCAGAACTCTACCTAGTAGCCACGATGGTAGTGACTCGATAGCCAATCGGTCGCCTTTTACGACATGCCTGGCAGAACGGCAGTTGGCCTATTCTGCAAAGGAGGCCGGGACCAACACGGCAAAATTATTACGATTACGGAGATATAAAGCCAAAATCGCTAAATGGCGCCACTTGCGCATACATATTTTGGTATCGAAACGGTTTTTCGGAAAATGGCGACACTTCTGACTCTTATTTTGCAAGTATTTTATGCATTTACATTCAGTAACTCATACTGAACCTATCTATAACAGAAAAGTTCCCGTAATTTATTGCAGGAAAAAATCCTCTATTGTCTGTACTAGTACTCATGACCAGCTCCAAGTGAACTAAGAGAATGTTTTTTTGTTTATTAATTTAATTAGTGAAGATAAACACACTTGGTATTCAATTAACATAGCATTCATAAACTGCATTGTTATATTACTCAGATTTTAAAGCCTTACAAACAGATATGAGTCAATTAACTATCGAAATCCCACTGCTATTGAAATGTGAAAGTTTTGATAAATGTACAAATGTATGTTGGTCCGAGCTTCCTTTGAGAATAGACCATCTGCAATTCTACCAGGCCACCCGTACAGAGCGAGCGATCGCCTGAACGTGTCTTTAAAATCTTGACTTCTATGTGAGCAGTATAATTCTGCAAAGACGCGCCTGAGTCTTGTACTACCGCCTTATCTATTCCTGCCGCAATAGGGTCAGTGTTTGTCACTAACGTTTGCTAATTTGGAAGGTAAGATACCCGGTTAAATATATATATGTCACATGTATAATTTAACCGGCTATCTTACCTTACCCACTATAGCGCACCATTAACATATGTGCTGTCAATAAGCGATGATTTCTCTCTCCATCTGCTTGTTTGTTAGACTATAACTTTGTTAAAAATGGAAGTATGTTGATTTTTGAAAGGCTGTATATTTTGGAGACGATGATCGATTAAGATCTTTGAAATGACATTCAAATTAATTTGCAAGATCTAAAATATTGCGTTATAATCCATAGGTTGAAAATTTTTGAAGCGATGTTAAAAAACACATTTAAAAAAAAAATTAATTGATTTCGATTCAATTAACGGTATTTGACGCTGTTTAATAAGCAGAAAAGCTGATAAGATTTTTAAGTCAATCGGTATAATATTAGCCTGAAATTTATTTCAAAAATATTAAATTTGCTAAAAACAACAACACCTAATATTATTATTTGAAAAGTAACTTTTGGAATTTAGATTCGATTTTTATTTTTGAAACGGCATTCGACGTAGTTTTCTTTAGTACTGTGATATCGCAGAATACCAAAAAAATATTGGTTAGAAAATTTCGAAGTTAAATAAAAAAAACACTTTTTTCAAATTCTTTCGTCAACGATAACTCTCGAACAGATAAACCGATTTTGATGCAGATTATGCATTGGACGCAGTTTTTTAAAGAATAGAGCTGATCAGATTTTGTACTCAATCTGAAAATTTTATTAAAAAAGTAATGTTTCACCAAAAAAATTTTTGAGATTTTTTCAAAACTTCTCAAAATCTCCTTGGCCGAATCAGTTCATATTTCCGGGAAGTATAAGTTGAGAGTAATTCAATCGTATGCCATCAACCAAGTTTCGATCGGTCAAGCCGTTAAAAAGTTAGATGTTTACAAACACACATATACCCACACATACATACGCACATACATACAGACATACTGATGTCATTTTTTTAAAGTGCCCGACCTGGGAATCGAACCCGAGACCTCATGTGGTCAACGCCAACGCTGGACCACTAGACCACAGAGGCGATAACATAAAAACGAAATAATCCACACTTAATTGTTTTCTCTGGGTTAGCTTAGGATTTCTCATGAACTTCTTCCCACTCTATCATCTGAACCCGAAAGCCATCCTGCTCTAAAGACTTCCTCCTTCCTGCTTCCACCTACTTTACTAGGTAGAGTTCTGCATTTTCTCGCCCGGGACTAGTACCACCACCTTATCTATTCTTGCCGCAATAGCGTCAGTGCTTGTCACTGTCGTGTTCCGGTTTGAAGGGTAAGGTAGCCGGTAAACTTATGCATGTGGCATTAGACCTCGCCACAAGATAGCAACGCACTATTAATACCTTTGATGTCTATAGGCGATGGTTGACTCTTTCCATTTGAAAAGAGCTGGTGATTTCGAAACGGCTGAACAGATTTTATTGAATCACAGTTAAGAACCATCTCGCAAAACAGGACTTTTAATTAAAAAAACCGCAATCAAAACGGACCATCCGCCTGGCCGCTACGATGCCACGGACAGATACACAGATACACATCTGAAACTTATAACACCCCTCGTTTTGCGTCGGGGGTTAAAAATAAGGAAATTTCTTGTAATATCAACTAGCATTTTTTTCATAGCAAGAACTATTACAGAAATTTTATTATTTTCTTTTGTATATCCTGGCAGGTGTCTATTTTATAACAGAAAGTGACTTGTCGTCTGGTACCTACCTACGTATAAGAATAAAAACCTTCTCGCTTAATGTGGTAATGTTCTCACTTTATTCTTAAGAAGTATAACTAAAAGTTTTTGTACAGCTTAATATTAGTAATATTACCTTACTCATTCCCCGTGTTGGTCCCGGAATTTTTGCCCGTATTGGTTCCGGACTCATTTGAAGAATAGGCCAACTGCCGTTCTGCCAGGCAGGTCGTAAAAAGCGACCGATTGGCTATACGAGTCACTACCATCGTGGCTACTAGGGGGTAGAGTTCTGCATTGCCTCGCCCGGGTCTGGTACCACAGCCTTACCTATTCCTGCCGCAATAGCGTCAGTTTTTGTCACTATCGTGTTCCGGTTTGGAGAGTAAGGTAGCCGGTAAACTTATGCATATGGCATTAGACCTCGCCACAAGATAGTAACGCACTATTAACACCTTTGATGTCTATAGGCTATGTGTTTCCTCTTTCCATCAGGAGACCCATCAGCTTGTTTGCTGTCTTACAATATAAAAAAACTCGCATCGTATGTAAACACGAAATAATATGTAAACGTAAAGGAGATTAATGAGATTGCCCTAAACTGCCTCAAGAATATAGCGTCAGTCGAAATTATCAAATTAATTTTATGTACAATAAGTTGATATTAGAAATCAACGGGGACTTTTTATAGCGAATAAATTTTAAAAAGGAAGTTGGAAGTCATGAAACTAATCAAACTTGTACGCTTTTTCTCATTTCTAAATGAAGCAAAGATTTTTCTCTTCTACCATAAAGTTAACACTTTCTGTTATTTACGACCAATCAAACAAATTAGAATAATGTCGGATAGATAAGACGCAACATTTTAAATATACTGTTGTATGAAATGCAACAAAAATTATAGTATCTTTGTACTATAGTCGAAACTTACAACACAGAAGGCTGTATAAATAAGTTACTCTTAGTATCATCCTAAAGAAACAAAAAACAAGTGTCATATATTTAATCTGTGAACGAGTAACAAACATTTTGCTGCAAACAAACGTCGCTTGTCTTATAACTTTTATGTGGTTAAAATCAAATAATCTTCATGATAAAAGATACCAAAACTTATTATATTTATGTTGACTATATATTGTGAATTTAAGTAATATTAATATTTGCAGGTTTTACGTGAATTTTAGTATCATTAAAAGTGTCCGTGATACAATTTACATTTCTGAAGAAATTAATAACACTTTACAAACCGATAAGCATCTATCAACATACGATGCGTCCTAGGCCAACTTTGTCTAGCTAGACCCTTATGATTCTCCTTTAGAAAAAATAGCTTAACTATGGACTTGTATTATATATATAACAATGACATTTAGGTAAATAAATATTAATCTGTTAAATATGCCACTCCCTAAACTTGCCACTCTAGGCCTAGGCCTCCAGCTTCTCAGCATGGTAATAAATTTTATATGATTCATAATTTAAAGCTGGGTAGAGTAACGTGCATCAGCTTGTTTGAGGGAGGGCAAGTCATTCCCCATTTCAAGGAATTATCGTATATATAAAAAAGTATCTTCACGCCCGTATCACCGAAGACGTAGACAGAGGTACAACAAGGACACCCACGATTAGCCGAAGATACTTGGTCCCACAATGTGATAGGTGACATTTGATAAGCCAATCTCCAATCGGGCACTTTCCAATCCCGGGCAATAAAAGTATTTTATGAACCGCTACAAAATGACGCAGTACAATTTTGAAAACTGAAATTCCCCTTGTTGGTCCTGGGCTCCTTTGAAAAATAGGTCAATTGCTGTTCTAACAGACAGGTCGTAAAAATCAACCGACTGGCTAATCGAGTCATTGCCATCGTGGCTACTAGGTGGTAGAGTTCTGAATTGGCTCACCCGGGTCTTGTACCACCTCCTTACCTATTACTGCCGCAATAGCAGCAGGGCTAGTCAATGTCGCTTTCCGATTGGGAGAATAAGGTAGCCGGTAAACTTATGCATGTGGCATTAGACCTCTCCACAAGGTAGCAACGCACCATTAACATCTTTGGTGTCTATAGGTGATGGTTGACTCTTTCCACCAGGAGACCCATCTACTTGTTTGCTAGCTTATGATATAAAGAAAAGAATACTAATAACTAAATTACTCCACACATGTAACTAGGGGATGAAATAAAATCAAGAAAGCATAGCCGTATATGATATTATTTAACAGGTAGGTTAGTAAAAGATGTGCCTGTTTCTAAAAATTATTTTTGAGTTTGCCAATATTTTGGGAGAAATTCGCTTCTGAAGAGGTTAAAAATTTCCCCTTTCCCGTCTAATTATTGAATCCTCAGGTGGAAAATTGTTAAAAAAATGGGATAATAGAATTTAATAAAATCTTAAAGGAAAATTTGTTTGAATAAAATCGATTATGTAGTTTATATCTTTAGATATTAGCTGTGCCCGCGACTTCATTCGCGAGGAACATTTTCTGAAATAAAAGTCCAGGAATTTACTGCATAGTTCCCGTTCCCAAGGGATTTCCGCGACAAAAGCTATCCTTTATCCTTTCTCAGGTCTCAATCTATTTTAAATATCAAATTTTATCGAAATCGAATCAGTAGTTAGGCGTGAAGAAGAGACAGACAGATCTACTTTCACATTTATAATATTAAAGAAGAAGAAGAAGAAAGAAATTATTTATTTGCCAGAATATGGGAGTTACAAGTTATTAAAATTTGATTAAGTTACCAACATATTCTACCATGATATGGCGTGCAAATATTTTAAAATTATAATTATTTATCATTAAACTAAAAATGTTGTGAGTCGATTTTTACAATTACTACCGGATCGGAACGCGGCCACACACTGAGAAGATCCGGCGGAAGAAACTCAGCGGGCTTGTTTTTTTTTTTTAATTATAGTCACATGATACAATTACACAGACACAGACATCACAACTTATTTCTATAAATTACAAAATTCATTTTTTGTTTAATTAAAATATTGACATTTTACAAAGTTTAAAGACAGAAGAAAGATAATAGACAACTTTAACAATTTAGTTAAGTTGTACAATTTAATGTATATTTATCAACATGTTCTACCTTATAAACTAATTTTTTTAATATGCAATTTTATAAATCAACATACTTGTAATTTAAAAAGAATAATTTCTAATTCATGTTAGTTTAAATTTATTAATTATAACGTTTCTTTAAAATTATATACAATAAAAGATTTATTATTAGATTAATATTTAATTTTATCAGCAAGAAATTCATTTATATTATATTAAGATTTGTCTAGTAGTAAATCAAATAGTTGTTTGCGGAATTTACTAAGAGGTAAGGATTTAAGACTATCAGGAATATGATTGTATATATTAATTGCAATACAATAGGCATTTCTTTTAAAAATGTGGAGTCTTTAGCTGGGCACATGTAGTTTTCACTATTCCTAAAATATGTATTACCTAATACTGCATTTGTTTTAAACAAGTGTTGATGTTTTTTTACAAATACGCATACCGCCAGGATATAAAGACAAGGTAATGGTAGTATTTTAAATTTTTTAAAAAGTGGTTTACAAGAATAAAGTTGATTCACATTACATATTGCACGTATTCATTTCTTTTGTATTCTAAATATTTTGATTAAATCTACTGAGTTTCCCCAAATAGGGATTCCGTATTGCAATACAGTTGAGACATATCCATGATATGCATATTAGTTTGGATGAGATTATTTCAATAGTTGCCTAAAATATTTCGGTAGCTGTACAAAATAAATTTGTTTTTTGATAGTGTCCTGGATAAATAAAACTTATTTTTGCCGTCCATTATATTTCCATGTAGACGTATAATAATACTAGCTGTGCCCGCGACTTCGTCCGCGTAGGTTTTTTTTTTAAAAAAAGTACCCTAAGTTACTCCTTATTACATCAGCTATCTACCAGTGAGTCTCGTCAAAATCGGTCCACCAGTTCCAGAGATTAGCCGTAACAAACAAACAGACAGACAGACAAAAATCGTAAAAAAGTGTTATTTTGGTATATGTGCCGTGTATACATCCATATGCATTTAGTTAAAACCGGTTATTTTAATATTACAAAGAGACACTCCAATTTTATTTATTTGTATAAATGTATAAATGTTCTTTCACTAGGTACTACTAACCCTTTGTAAGCGAGTCCAACTCCCTCGTGGCCGATTTTATCATTAATTTATTTTTTTGAAAATGTAATCATCAGACATATATTTACGTGATTAATGTCTTCAAAAAAATAAAATCGTCCTTAAAGATTTTATTTTTCAAAAAAATTAACAATTTTTTGTTTAGGCCTCACATGGTTCTAGAAGAAATTGAAATAAATAAATATCGCCATCATTTAATTTATTATTATATTTAATTTAATTTAATATTATAAATGTAGGGTTAACTAATTTACCCACAATTATTTAACAGTATTTTCAAGTGGCCAAATAAATCAGACATTTATTCAGTCTCGTATTAGTTACTAGCTGTTGCCAGCGACTTCGTCCGCGCGGACTTCGTTTACTCCGCACTGCTCTTGCCCCGTAGGTGATAGCGTGATAATATGTAGCCTGTATGTAGACCCGGCCTGTTAGTAATATTCATGCAAAATTTGAAGTAAATCCATGCAGTACTTTTTGAGTTTACCCCGGACATACATACAGATAAACAGACAAACAGCAAAAAATTCTAAAAACTATATTTTTGGCTTCGATATCGATTGTAGATCACCCCCCAAGTATTCTTTTAAAAAATACTTGGGGCGTTCTATTCTATTTTTTATTCTATAGTTCTATTCAATGTACAGTTTTGACCTTTCTACGATTTTATTATATGTATTTTATTTTAGTATATGTATAGATGTGATTGTGATTTTATTATATCTATTGTCCCAAAGTAATATGCGCCGAAGTTTTGTGGGATTTGATACTAAAAATTATGCTGAAATTATTTTCAAACGTGTAACTATAGATGAAGACTTTCTTTACTTCTACACGTGTGCTACAATTAATTACTGAAATAGTTTTTTGTGATTCACATTTTTTAAATCCAGTACGATGGGCTCAGCTTCATAATTATGGGAGAATTTCAGTACCATTTCGTCGTTCCACCCCATTTTCCACAATCACCCGCATACGTCTGAACTGATTGAAAACAACGGCTGAAATGAACAACGCTAGTCTGACCACGCAGCGCGATATTTTAGCCAACGCATACGCAGTCCGAAAAGTTATAAAGCACACGCAGTCCGAATATTTGCAAAGATATTCGATAATAGCCGGTCACATCTGCAATTATCGTGTTATTACACGAAGAATTGTAGCGGTAGTCGCAAGTGTGGCCTCAGCATTACAAGAAAATTAAAAAAATTGCCGAAGCTGATGCAGCCAGACCTTTTGGCTATCTATTCAGAAAAAAGCAAAATAGTGAAACGCCTAGCTTGGAATACTAAACACTAATCATATGTATTTTTACAAACCTACATACATACATACTTCACGCTAAACCCTTACTCTTAATACTCTTTGCCTATCACGGCTATATACGGTTTATACTTCAGACCAGGCAGATGCCTCAGATTCAATGCTTCCACTTACTTTCTCCCACATGTCTCTCACACATCTCTCTAATTTTACTTAATATTAAGTATTCACGGGTCAAATAACGCTTACTGATCTAACCCCAAAGTAAGCAAATTATTTTTTTGTGTTATGGATGTTAGTCAACGATAGTAACACATAGAAATACATATATAAATACAGGAATATATTTAATAAACACCCAAACCCGGAAATACAAACATTTATGCTCATCACACAAATGTTTGTCCCCGTCGTGGACCGAACCCGAGCCCCGTCGATTGCGTAGTCAGGGTCGCTAAGTTACGTATCGACACTATTATAAAAGGCAAGATTTCTTTGTTTGTAATGTATAAACACAGAAACTACTGGACCGATTTTAAACATTCTTTGTCTAAAAGTTACAAGATCACTGACTAAAATAGACTACTTGTTTAGCCGACTGAGTAAAAGGGAGTAATGTGTGTGGGTCACGCGTACAAAGTCGCAGACAACTACTAGTTGCGACATAAAGTAAATTTTAAAAACAGCAAAGAAAAATATCGACACGCGGATATGATCGATTACGTCGTTTGTTTGATTTCTTTGCTGTTTTTAAGGTTTTTCCAGGTTCCCAAGCACGGGGTGAGTGCTATAACACAAAAATAATAAAGTAAATTTACCCTGTATTCGGGGAAAACCTACTTTTTTCTATTAGGACTTGGGACTACAATGAACAAATTGTTTGCCATTCACCATTTCTTACACTATCTTACATTATTAAGTTTTACCGGTACCTTCTAGGGAAGTGCGATCCGTCTTAGGCTGCATCTTAGCTCACCATCAAGCCAGATCGTGGACAAGCGCTTCCCTATCGATAATAAAATAAAGTTGTAAAGTTAATTGAATAACAGTTAAAACTTCTATTATCACTCACGGGTTTAAGATATTGTAAAAAATAAATTTGTACATAATATTATCTATATGTACATAATTATTTTTTTATAAAAATCGTCTTTTTTATGACGATAAACGATAACCAATAACATTGTATGGCCATTGAGCTTTGCCTTGCTCATGAATAAAATATCAAACAAAAATAGCGATTTAGCCAACATTGTGTTGTGATTTGTCCTTTTCCGTTAAATTATATTATTGGATATTGTACGAATATGATTTATAATAAGAAATAAAATTCCTGAAATGCAGAATAAGATCAGTTGCTTCTATTTATTTTAAAGATTTGTAATTGGTCTGAATAAATTAAGGCTCTTTAGGCGATTAGACCCGTTTTGATTGGACCCGCCGGATGAATCGACTGAATCCTAATATTTTATAGTTCCCTTTGGCCATTTTTTAATATTTCCTTTGGACACGCTTTTGAAATATTTTTTTTATATCATAAGATAGCAAACAAGTAGATAGATCAGAGATCCTCTGATGGAGTCAACCGTCGCCTATAGACACCAAAGATGTAAATGGTGCGTAGCTACCCTGTGGCGAGATCTAATGCTACATAGATAAGTTTACCGCCTACCTTACCCTCCAAACCGGAACAAAACAGTGACAAGCACTGACGCTATTGCGGCAGGAATATGTAAGGTGGTGGTACCAGACCCGGGCGAGACAACGCTGAACTCTACCACTTAGTAGCCACGATGGTAGTCGCCTTCGGTCAATCGGTCGCCTTTTACGACCTGCCTGCCTACACAAAACTGTGTAAACAAGGATATTATAAAATCTCAGATTATTTAGAAGACAAAAAGCCTGGGATTAATTGCTCCTCATACCGATGTCATATATATTCTTTGTAATATTGTGATATTGTAAAAAAATAGATGATATGAAAAGAGACAAGCCCGTTGAGTTCCTTCCGCCGGATCTTTTCAGTGTGTTTTGTGTGTTTGTGATCCGGTAGTAGTATTAAAAAATATTTTGAAATGTCTAAATAACTTGTAAAAAGTCCTAATGAATAAAGTACCTACTTGTCATTTCTGATTATTAACATATTTGATTTAGACGACAGTTTTCTCAACATAAAATCCGCCTGCTCGTTTGTATACAAGATAAAATTAAAAATTTCAATAATCCCCGACACAACCTCAGACCGCCATTCCGCTACATACGCATTATTTTAAGAGTAAAACGTGAAAAGACCTGATGATCTACGAAAGGGGATCTTGCAGCATCAGGTTAAGGTTACCATGGTTTCTTACTCAGTGAGTTTGAGTTATTTTATTGCAAAGCTCCCATGGGCTCCTGCTCCACTATGTAGTCCTGGAAATTATTTTGATCCAGAGTGTATGTAAAATATAACAAATGAGACCACACTCAATGGACATATTTTGTTTATATCAGGAGTTTCACGGCCACTTTATATTTATATTATCAAACCCTGCGAATCTCCTAGTAATAAAAGCCAACGATATCAGCCCAATCTCCGATGGCCACCTTTCAGTTCCATCATTATTTTATCTTAAAAAACATGCGGCACCTAAATATTTGCCAAAATAAACCGAATTAGCCAATAATCGATGGGTTTATCTAGATTAGCTTAGAAGTTATAATGGACCTCTTCCAGCTTTATTATTAGACACCGGAAAACAAAAAAGGAACGATTCAAACGGGATCAAAATCGATGGTGCTTCTCAATTTTCTTTCGTTCGTTCGTTTCGTTTCCATGACCTTCTATCACTTTATCGTAAGAGCTTGGAAATTATCTAACACCAGATAATTTGTCAAAACAGAACAAATAACGCGTTCAGTTTGTCATGTTAAGTTTAATAGTAAAAGCCATAGCCACCTTCAAGTGACATCAATAGATTTTTAAAATCAGCACCAAACAGTATACCAAAACAAATCCAATTAACCCATACTCGATGGGCCTATCTGGTTTAGCGAGAATTCATGGACTTCTTTCAGTTTTATCTTGAGAAACTGGAAGTCATTCTGTTGCAAATTCCTTATTAGAACGAACCAAATGAATCCCAAATCGCCTGCTTTATCATAGGACCATAGAAATTATCTAACATCAGGGTAACACTCAAAGTAGAAGAAATGAGTCCAAACTCGATAGGATTTCTTATGGAGTTCTTCCCACTATCATCTGATAACGGAAGCCATTCTGCTCCAAAGACTTTCTCCTTCCTGCTTCATTATAAGACCCTGGAAAGCATCTAGCATTAGAGTATTTGTCAAAACACAACAAATGAATCTAAGCTCTTGTGTTTATATCATAAAATAGCAAACAAGCTGACAGGTCTCCCGATGGAAAGAGTCAACCATCGCCTGTAGACACCAAAGATGTAAATGGTGCTTTGCTATCTTGTAGCGAGGTCTAATATCACATGCATTAGTTTACCGGCTACCTTACCCTCCAAATCGGAACACACAGTGGCAAGCACTGACGCTATCGCGGCAGGAATAGGTAAGGTGGTGGTACCGGACCTGGGCGAGACAATGCAGAACTCTACCACCTAGTGCCCAGGATGGTAGTCAATCGCATAACTAATCGCTCGCCTTTTACGGCCTGCATGGCAGAACGACAGTTAGCCTATTCTTCAAAAGAGCTCGGACCAACACGGGGCTCAATGGTTTTATCTTGTTTAGTTCAAAAACTATCTTGGTTACCTTTTAGTTTCACCATTAGATCCTAAAAATTATCCAGCACCAAAGTATATGTCAAAACAAATCCAAGCAGTCCACACTCAATGTGTTTATATGGATTTGCTTATAAGTTCTTATAGACTTTTTCCAATTCTATTACCAGGCACTGATAAACAACGTGATTCAAAATCCTTGTAAAAATTTACTCCATTTTATTTCAAAGTTCCCATGACCTCCATTATCAGCTCTATTATAAGACCCCAGAAATCGTCTAGTACCAGGATGTTTCTTAAAACACATCAAAATATCCGAAATTCGATAGATTTATCTTGTTTGGTTTAGAAGTTCCCATGACTACGTTCCAATTCCATTATCAGATACTAAAAATCGTCTAGCACCAAATTGTTTGCAAAAACAAACTGAATTTTTCCCTACTTGATGGGTTAACCTGGTTTCTTCTTCTTCTTCAGGAGTTCTTGGTTCCATCCTTCAGCTCTATCATCAGGCACTGGAAGCAATGCCACTCCAAAGTCCTTGAAATAGCGATACAAACTACCTCAAATTCTATGGTATTGCTAATTTTATTCTAAGGTTCCCACAAAGTATTTCCCACTCTATAATGAGACTCTGGAAATCGTCTGGCACTAGAGTATTTGTCCAAACAGAACAAATGAGTCCAATTTCGATTAGTTTTTCTTATTTAGTTTAGGAGTTCTCATGGTTACCTTTCAGTTCCATCATCAGATGATAATCATCCAGCACTAAGATATTTGCCAATACAAAACAATTAAGTGCTAATTCAAAAACTTTACCTCGTTTAGTTTAGGAGTTCATTGTAGTTGAATTTTGAATCTGGATTCTTGGAGTTCCAATGTCACTTTTTCGACTAAATCTTCAAAGCCATATGATCATGAGAAAGATCTTACTGTAACAAATGAAATGACTCCAAACTCCACTATGTTATCAATTTCTATTTGTGAGTTACAATTACACTCTTACGGCTCCATGTTCAGTTCTTCGACATTATATGTAATGGAAAGTAAACATCATCAAAAATCCATCGAGTCCGAACTTGACTATCTTATCTCTTTCTACATTCTACGCTTGAGTTTCGGTAGCACGTTATCAGTTCCATCTTCAAATCCTCCTCATCATGAGCACTAATCAAACTTAGTATTTATAGCAACCAGACTTAGTCTATGCAAGATTTTCTTGTTAAAACTCTGCATCAGACAGTTCCAATCCCCAGATCCAGGCTACATCACGAGCTCAGTTGGATGGTACCATAGTATTTGCATTTCCTTCACAAGTCTGTCAAGTTTTTGTACTAACGGATATCAGAAAGTCGTTAAAAAGTGGCTTGCAATGTTTAGAAAATCTGTTATTTAAATACGAAAATTGACAGTTAAATAGACGCTGATGATCTTCGAATGAGAATCTCAAAGTATCAACTCAACGTTACCATGTAATTGCAATATCAACAAAGTGACAGAATACAAAATTTAGTATTGATAAAGCATTTACAAGTTATTTAATTCCTTTCATCAATTTGAAAAGAGCTGGTTATCTTGTAACGGCTGAACAGATTCTACTGAATCTTAGCTAAGAACCATCTCGCAAAACAGGGCTTTCAATTAAAAAAAACCGCAACCAAATCGGACCATCCATCAGGGCTCCACGACGCCACGGACAGACACACAGATACACACATACACAGATACACAGATCCACAGATACACACCTGAAACTTATAACACCCCTCGTTTTGCGTCGGGGGTTAAAATAAAAGCAATCTCTAAGAATATTGACTATAATATCATATTTGAGACTTCAATAGAGCGTTAAATAGGAGGAGGTCAAGCCAGGGCAAGAGGTTGTGACCATTTAGCTTCACAAGACGGTCTCGTAAAAACGTCGCGAATGATAAAGTGTCCCTCCAACGTAATCGCTTATATGGGACGCACCGTAAAACTAGATTGTCGGTATAAATTATAATAAACATAACAATTTTGACAAGATGTCGCAAATTAATACAATTTGAGGAAAAAATGAGTTTTTTTATTTAAATAGATAGCAAACAAGAAAATGGCTCTTCTGATGGAAAGATACAAACACCGCCTATATAGACGAAAGATGTTAATGATGCGTTGATATTCGTATAAAGGAATGGAAATACCACAAGCAGACTACCGGCTACCTTACCCTCTAAACCGGAACAATACAATAACAAGCATTTACGCTATTGCGACAGGAATAAATAAGGCGGTGGTACCAAATACACGAGTAAGATGTTGCAGAACTCCACCACATAGTAGTCGTGATGGTGGTAACACGTATAGCCAGCCGGTCGCGTTTTACGACCTGCCTGACAAAACGGCAGTTGATCTATGGTCGTACGGTGGGATGGCAATGCCACATGATTAGGTCTAAATGTTTCCCGGTTAGCCTTCAAACCAGTACATGCGATTGATGCTATTGCGACAAGAATAGATAAGGTGGTGGTACCATATAGGTACCCGGGCGAGACGTACTTACATTATATGCCTTTTAATTAAGTTAATTCCAGTATCTAAATAAATAAAAATCAATTGCCACATTCATCATTTTGTAGCGCCGCTAGTCGGTACCACTGAAGAGCTTAGTGATAGAACCAGCGTGCCAATTGCTGGCTATTAGGATGACGGTCATTGAATTGGCGTCACCAACATCAGCTGACGTCATAACGTCTTACAATGATGTGGAAAAAGGAAGATCTTTCTAGCCAGGCAAAATGTACCTACTGCCTAGGACCGAAGGTATATATAGTAAATTTTCTATTCTAACCTTATGGCAAATTTTAAATAATATAACAATATTCAAACTACATTTTCAATAATATCTTAAATGGAAGTTGAATACATTTTTTTTATTGTAGAGGGGGCAAACGAACAGAGGGTGCACCTGGTATGGTGGGGGGATGGTAAGTGATCACCGCCACCCATGAACATCTGCATTACCGGGGGTCTTGCAGCTGCGTTACCGGCCTTATAAAAATGAGTAAGCTCATTTCTTGAAGGCCCTAAGTCGTATCCGTTCGGAAACACCCCCGCGGGTGATTGATTCCACAAATAGTTAGTAGTGCGAGGAAAAAAGTGCCGAGAAAAGCTAACGGTTATGGATTTCCAGACATCGAGGTGGTGAGGATAGAACTTTTAATTTTGACGCGGTGTCCGATGATGGAATTTTGCGGCAGGAATTAATCTGAATAACTGGTTGGAACACTGCCCATGATAAATGCGGTAAAAGATGCACTAGGTTCACTAAACCTACATCTCTACGTAATGCGAAAGAGTCAAATCGATTAGAAATAACATGGTCGTCGACGGTTCAAACCGCTCTACAGTGAGTGCGATGAGGAAGAAGCTGGTACTGAGGAGCTCCGGCCCAGAGGTGAGAACAGTACTCCATGAGAGGTCGAATTTGGGCCTTGTAAAGGTGGAAACGATGGGCTGGCATAAAGTAGGTAGGTACTGCTATGCTCTGCTGAGTATACCAAGCTTTTTGAAGGCTAGTTTAGCCTTTCCTTACAAATGACCGAGGAATACGTGGTTCGATATGTCGACTCGCAGAATTATAATACTGTCAGGAGAGTGCTCTCGAATCGAGGTGACACAACAAAGGGCGTCTTTTTTGCGGTAAATGCGCAAAACTGCGGTTTTTTTTGGGTTAAATTTAACAAGAGGGCCGGAACAAGCTCAGACATGAGCTTGTTCCGGCCCTCTTCAACGTGTTCCCGAGAAACGCCACTACGGCTGGAGTATGTAGCATCATCAGTACTGTCATCCGCATTGCAATGTATATTACTAATACGCAACGTATCGTTTATATGCAAAAGAAATGCTTTATGCCATACCCGACCAAAGGCTTTCGCTACGTCTAAACTAACTGCCAATGCCTCCCCCCTGGATATAATTTTATTATGTCCAATAATTTTGTTAAAAGTACAATAATTTTATGGTTTTGTTTCAATAATAATTTTTCTAGGCTTAGCTAACACTGAGGAGCATAAGGCATTTCTTTACTTGACGATTTCTACTGAATCGCACTACACGTAGGCTGTGTTAAACAACTTCATTCAAAAATATAAGGTAAAATCTATTAAACAAAGTTAAAGGACTTCGAAAAAATATCATTGTTGCAATACCATAACTCACTAGCTAACGCTGGATTCAACGGCGAATCAATGGCGAATCAATTTTTGCCGTGTTGGTTCCGGCCTCCTTTGAAGAATAGGCCAACTGCCGTTCTGCCAGGCAGGTCCTAAAAGGCGACTGATTGGCTATCGAGTCATTACCATCGTGACTACTAGGCAGTAGAGTTCTGCATTGTCTCGCCCGGGTCTGGTACCACCGCCTCACCTATTCCTGCCGCAATAACATCAGTGCTTGTCGCTGTTGTGTTCCGGTTTGGAGGGTAAGGTAGCCGGTAAACTTATGCATGTGGCATTAGACCTTGCCACAAGATAGCAACGCACCATTAATATCTTTGGTGTCTATAGGCGATGGTTGACTCTTTCCATCAGGAGACCCATCTGCTTGTTTGCTATCTTATGATATAAAAAAAATTAAGATAATGTCACTCAATGCCGGCAAATTGCATTACCTATCCTGACCTATATTCATCAAATAAAGTATTGACATTGAAAGAAAGACCGATACAAATGCGGCCATTGTATTTATTCCATAACTAACTGTACATCAAACACACTAGCCAATAGGCAAAGGTAGTTTATAATGTAATAAAATATTCCACATAACAATTGCTAACATTAATATTCACGTTGTTTTCGAAGCTTTGGGATGGTATTGGGGTATTGGGGTTGGTTGACAGTTTGCTTTCAAGGGACAAAACTTTATTGAAAACTTATTTGTATGCTGGGCAATATATAGAACCTTAATAGATGTACAGCCTTACTCAATTATTTAGGAACCTACTTAATGATACAGATTAAATTAGGAAAATGGCAAAACAGCCCGCTTTTGGACAACAACTTTAAAAAATTGCGCGTATTTTTTAAATCCTATTATAATGTAGTTTCCCAAGCAAGTTTTAAATAAATAAAAAAAAACGAATAGATCAATGTATTAATATAGTAATTATTTATGGTTAATTTAATGCTAGTACCTGGACGACCGAATTTGCTCAGATTTTTTTTGTGAAAACATTGTTTTCTAAAAATGAAACCCAGCTAGATTGATTAGTAAATTAGTAAAGATTATTGGACCGATTAGTAAATTTAGTATGCAGGGTGTTTCGGGGGTAACAAATCGATCTAGCTAGGTTTCATTTTTAAGAAATTTTCGTTTTTACCAAAAAAAAGTACCGAACAAATCTCGGTCATCCAGGTACCATGTATTTATAATATTATTTAGCAGTAGGCTTTTGATTTAATTGGCTTAATATAAATATACGTACTTTGTCCAGTGGCATTTAAAAAACGTACTAATCTAATATCCAAACACGGTAACCAATATTAGGATGCGCGCACATTACCTATACAAAATCGATGAGGCAGAAAATCGATGTCTGTTAAGCTATTTAAAGGCAAAACAGTTATTACTGCTGCAAAGTTATGCATTTTTATTAACTATTTACATACAAACATATCGGGAATGCGTCACGAAACTATTCTGTAAAACAATTTAGATACCTCGTTTGAATTTGAAATTGTTTTAAAATGTATGCCTTTATATTGCTACTGAAAAATGGTTTTATTTTCTGTTTCTGAATCGAATATAATACATCAGAGAATGTATCGTTTGTGCTTAGAAAACCGTAATTAATATGTTAAGGTAATTAAAATTTGATATTTAATGTAAATAATTTGGGAAAATGAATGTTGAAAATTATATGTTTAATGTTGAAGGTGTACCTACGTGATAATTATTAGATTGTTAATATCTACGTTTGATATACTATTCTTTGATGTTGTTTTTTATGATTCTGTACCTAAATAGTACAAATGGAACCCTGTTACTAAGGTTCCGCAGTATATTCGTCTGTCCGTCACCAGGCTGTATCTCAGGAACTGTAAAAGCTAGATAGTTAAAATTTTCACAGATGATGTGACATCTCGCTCGGGTATTTAGCACCACTAGTGATGAAAATTGCCGACAATATTCCCAAAGTTGCCATTACTGCCGTGAATGTTTCTAAACTTGCCGGAGACATTGGCAAGAAACGTGTAAATAAAAAAGGATATCTTTCTTATAACACTCTTTATTTTGATACAAAAAATGACCTTAAACGACGAAAATTAGGTCTAAGAAAAGAAATAAGCGATCTATTCCATTTTATTCCATTTTATCGGTGATGAAATCATGTCTATTATAAAAAAAATCGATGACTCTTTCATATATACAAACACATATGTATGAAAGAGTCATCGATTTTTTCTATTATATTCTATAAAGAGTCAAATACCTTGCAGGCAATTATAAAAGTTTTTAATGAATCCCACGTAACAACTCATTTCATCTAGGTCATTCAGGTCATCATCTACCGGCGTGCCAAATTTCATTGAAATCCTTTCAGTAGCTTTGGCGACATTGAGTAACATCCAAAACTAGCACCGACCACACAGCCCATAGACACCTAATAATAGGCGAATGACTTGTGTCAACACATCTGACTTATAGTTCCGATGTAAATGTCCACGCGCCAATGAGTAGTGATTGGGTAATCAGTGTCGACCAATCAGATGCTCTGCACATTACTGTCTTTCACTGTGGCCTTGAGATAGCCAATTACGGCGTTACAACCCCACTTCGTCTTACCTCAGCTAGTTGCCAGAATGCATTCAATACGGAAAATCAAACATTAGCCGTCTATAGGCTGTGTGGTCGGTGAAAACTAGAGATGAACATAGGTTACTTTTCCACCATTTTTTTACGTATTATGTCTATACTTCCATACCTACTAATATTATAAATGCCAGTTTGTCTAATCTGTTACACTTTCATCGCTAAACCGCTGAACCGATTTTGATGAAACTTGACATAGTTTTTTTTTCGGAATATCTCAATTACTGCTGGCCTTATGGGCCGTCACAGCTTCATCGTGCTCAGCTTCAAAGTGCTCAGCCACAATTTATCGGTGTAGGGCTGTACATCCTCCGCCCTAAAGGTGTCTCTGCGAGACCAAACCTCGACTTAGGGTGGGGTGGTCATTTGCCATAAGAGGGCTAGTGGCATTGTTTTGTCCGTCGGCCAACCTTGCCCTTGGGCTTGGTTCGCCGAAGGGCGAAACAGGGGTCCTCGTCGCCGCCGGCGGCGACGGTGTCGCGAATGTGAGGTGTGTAATGTTTTCGTGTGAACCGTTGACCAGAGTTATCGGGCCATCGGGATTGGTAATAAAATTTGATATTTGAAAATCTGGGGTCAAGCGTAGACTAACTTTAAAATAAATCAGTTCAAACCAGCCAAACTTATAGACAACATGATAACCTACTCCCGAGCGAAGCTGCGCGTGTCAGCTAGTGTAATTTATATTTCTTTCATTCAGTATCAATACCCTCTTTCTTTGTATATATATTTTTCAAATAAAAGCCAAAACAACTTATGGGGTCTACTATCATAAAGAACTTATATACACGTATAACTTTATCTTCACTTAATATCATTATTAATTTTACATTTACTGCAGTGGTTACAGGCTATTGTATATGACAGACTTACTATAAACAAGTAGAATTATAATTACATAATTAACTTTATGAAGGCATAAACAGGGCATAAACAGCAGGGCATGGTAGAGTTCTGCATTGTCTCGCCCGGGTCTGATACCACCGCCTTACCTATTCCTGCCGCAATAGCGTCAGTGCTTGTCACTGTCGTGTTCCGGTTTGGACGGTAAGGTAGCCGGTAAACTTATGCATGTGGCATTAGATCTCGCCACAAGATAGCAACGCACCATTAACATCTTTGGTGTCTATAGGCGATGGTATACTCTTTCCATCAGGAGACCCATCTGCTTGTTTGCATATAAAAAAAAAACCTCCTAGGTATGTAATTTGACAACTTTGACAAGTTTCAAGCAATATTGCGCAATGTTCCCGGCAGTATTGGAAAGTTTCCTAGAAACATTCGGAAACTTGCGGCAGTTTTCGTCTCTAGGTACCACGTTACCTTTCCCGGTCGCAATAGTGTCAATGCTTGTCATCCTTGTGTTCCGGTATGGATGGTAAGGTAGCTGGTAGATTTATGCAGGTGGTATTTCCATCCCGCCACACGGATAGCAACGCACCATTAACATCTTTGATGTCTAAAAGCGATGGTTTCTCTTTCCATCAGGAGAGCCATCTATATATTTATATTGGTATTTCGTCTGTCTAAATTCTGTCTGTCTAATAGCGTATGAATGAATGAATGAATGAATACTCTTTATTGCGTGCCAAAATTTACAAAAAAAGAATAAGTATAACTAATAATTATGTATATAGGGGTACACAAAGGCGGTCTTATCGCTAAAGAGCGATCTCTGCCAGACAACCTTTAGGTAGAGGAGATATTATAATTAATATAGCGTACCATGAAAACAAAATTCTATTATTTGAGAAGAGCCCGTAACAAAACAGCGCAAACAGTTTCGTTTCTTTAAACTACAAATTCCATGCAAAATAAAAACTTCAAATATATTTTACTCTTCGTTTTCTATACAATAGTTGCTCAAAAGTAATATATTATATTTTGTATATCCTTAGTGAAATATGACAAAGTACGTGACAATTTTTTCAAATCGATTCATGTTGAGTATCCTTGCTGAAAAGCCAATACGGAGACGTGTTTCGTTGCATTCGAGTCTTCTTTTGATACCGAACGAGACATAAAATTATTATACTATCGAAATAAAATAATATCAAGTAAAGCTTTAGAAACAAATATTACGTTTAGGTGCGTACGTTTTACTCGCTGGCTGTTAATGTTGGACATAGACTATCCGAATACTGAATTACATGCAAATGAAAGAGTTATAAAAATACTCATACCGATTTTCATGTTTATAAGTTTAAGTTTCGCCCATTGACAAACCATATTTACTAGCGGGTGTTTGTGGCCGAAATTTGACAATAGATTAAAAAATAAAATTTTAAATTTCAGACTTTAGGCGAAAAGAATATTATACCCATGTGTGTATGTTATCATCTATGTCGTACGCACCACAGTATATAAATCAATTGCTATTCGTTTGTCTCACTAAAACTCGAGAACCGCTGAACCGACTTGGCTAATTTTGGTTTTGAATAAATTGTTAAAGTCCAGGAAAGGATTAAAAGGTGAGAAAATATAGAAAAAAAGAGTAGTTAAAAAGACAGAACAACGTTTGCCAGGTCAGCTAGTATAAAATGAATATCTCTGGACAATGATTAGTAATATGTGTGCTTAGTCAACGATATTAATACATAGAAATACATATATAAATATTCAAATAATACTGGCTTGTCACTATCGTGTTCTGATTTGAAGAGTAAGGTAGCCAGTAAACATACGCATATGGAATTAACATCCCGCCACGCGGATAACAGCGCACCGTTTACAGGTTTTGTGACTATAGGCCATCGACTACATAATAGCTCTTTCCATTAGGAGGGTCATCTGCCTGTTTGCTATCTTATGATATAAAAAAACCGGCCAAGTGCGAGTCGGATTCGCGCACCGAGGATTCCGTACAAACTTTGATTTTGTTACAGCTTAAAGGTATTATAGACCTAAGTATTTGAAATGAATTTAACTACCTTATTTGTGATCTTATTAGACCCTGAGGCCTTGTTATTGCGTAGATTTTTGATTATTTCACCTACTTTTTCTGTACCGGTGGGTAATAGGGGGTCATCATCTGGTGTAGCGTAAGACTCCACTTCGCTATACACAAGATGGACGTAGTCTAGACCATCTAGGTCCGTAGGCTGGTTTGACAGGGAACATTGTGATTTGTGATTGGAACGACAAACGAAAAATGTTACCATCGCAAGATATTGCGATGTTAAGTAGTATTCAACTGGAGTTAACACCGCAAAAGTGAAGGAAACAATGACTAAAAATCCTCATTCAAGCTTTAGAGAGATAGCCGCTGAGCTTTCTGTATCATAGTCGGTCTGTACAAGTGTTATGCGACGTTTGAGGAGCAAAATTCGACGAAAAATGCCAGATTTGTGGAAAGAAAATTGTTGGATTTTGCACCACGATTATTCGCCTTCGCACAATGTCATCATTGTAAGCAAATTTTTGACCAGAAACTCAACAAATACCATTATGCAACTATCTTATTTATGAAATATGGCTCCAGTGGACTTCTTTATTTTTCCTAAGCTTGAATAACTACTCTGTGATATCCGTTTTTATTCAGGAGAAGACATAAAGAAGAATTCGCGGCAAGAGCTGCACTCAGTTTCAGCCAAAGTGTAAAAAATGTTTTGATGATTGGATTATTCGTGTCGTTTTTGAAGAAGCATACTTTGAAGGTGGTAAAATAATTTTTGATAAATAACTAATATTTTCGAACATCATTTCCCGATACTTTCTTGACTGAGCCTTATATTACTAGATAATTAGCTATTATACCTTCTACTTAATAAGCATCATGAAGATTGAAGAGTAATTTATCAGCAGATAAAAAAATATTTCTCAATAAGATCTTAGAATGTTTTTATTATGTTAGTGGTTAGTTATATGGATATTTTGGTATATATTTTACTTTTGAAGTTTAATCAAAAGTGATTGTATACTATAAACATTATTATTAATGGAAATAGCTTTAGACAACATTAAATCATTTCATCGTGTCACTTTGTTTTATCAGCATTATCAAATCGAAAGTAACAAACTCAACCCACTGACCGCCATATCAGATTACCTTTGATTTCCTATTCCATTGAAATTCGTACAAATATTTCTTAACTGTGTTTGTAGTGATATTTCCCGTGTTGATCCGAGCGCTTTTGAAGAATAGATTAACTGCTTTAATGCCAAACATCATGTAAAAGACGAGGAAAGCTTAAATTAAAAAAAATAACCAGTTAATTTTCAAACTTAAATCCGCGCAAGTACATAAGGAGCTATTTGTAGAGGTTTCGCTCTATCTTAACCTCAAAAATACCGGTTTTTAATGGAGCAAAATTATACGGGTTTCGAAATAGTAAACGGATTTATAGAGGTTTTTGGAACGAAGTTCCTTACGGCAGGCTTGGAGGGGATAGGGATTTTGCTGCGCGACCGAACTGAAAAAAATGCGATAGTAAAACCGTAAGAAAAATGCGTGGAATAAAAGCGTTAAATGAGACGTGCGCAGGCGCGACAGTTGCGTACACAAGCGAGTAGTGCCGTTTAGCCGAAGGAAGTTCGTTCCTACCTGGTGTCCCGCGATACCACATCATTTTTTTAAATTATTTCTTTGATGTTCGCCGCTCCAAATTTTTGTCTGCTTTATTTAGGTTTATGAAAAATGAACCCTTTTATAAAAACCACTTAATATCTCTACCAACCGGTATATATATATATATATATATATATATATATATATATATATATATATATATATATATATATATATATATATGGATCCCGTGGGATAACTTTATTGTTCCGAGATAAAAAGTAGCCTTTGTATTATTCCATGTCATCATCTACCTGTATGCCATATTTCATTCAAATCTGTTCAGTGGTTTTTGTGTGGTTAAGTAGCACGCATCCATACATGCAGCCCGCTGCATTATAATTTTTTTTAGTGAATCCCGCGGGATCATCTAATTTTTCCAGGATAAAAAGTAGCCCATGTGCCTAGGTATCTGTGTGTCAAATTTCATTCAAATCTGTTCTGTTGTTTTTGCGTGATCGAGTAACAAGCATCCATTTAAACATCCATCCATCCAAACATCCAAACTTTCGCATTTATAATATTAAGAATATAGATTAATATAGATTGATATTTTTTTTTTTTTTTTTTATAGAAGAGGGGGCAAACGAGCAGGAGGTGCACCTGATGGTAAGTGATCACCGCCGCCCATGGACATCCACAATACCAGAGGTCTTGCAGTTGCGTTGCCGGCCTTTTAAGAATGAGTAGATATATATAGATTGATATATTTTTTTATTTTTTTATATCATAAGATAGCAAACAAGCAGATGGGTGTCCTGATGGAAAGAATCAACCATCGACTATAGATACCAAATATGTTAACGGTGCGTTGCTATCTTGTGGCGAGGTCTAATGCCATATGCATAACTTTACCGGCTACCTTACCCTCCAAACCGGAACCCGACAGTGACAAGCACTGACGCTATTGCGGCAGGAATAAGTAAGGCAGTGGTACCAGACAATGCAGAACTCTGCCACCAAGTAGCTACGATAGTAGTGACTCGCTTGGCCAATCGGTCGCCTTTTACGACCTGCCTGGCAGAACGGCAGTTGGCCTATTCTTCAAAGGAGGCCAGGACCAATACGGCGAGATTATTATTTATTAATTACTTGCATACCCGTGCTGCATCGCCATGTCGTCGATATAGTTATCCCCCGTATCGGTCCAGCCTCCTATGAAGACTAAGTGCCGTTCTGGCAGGCAAGTCATAAAATGCGACCTATTTGCTATTCGTGTCACTATCACTGTGACTAATATGTGGTTTTCCGCAACGTCTCTCAGTATCTCTCACTAATATAATATGGTACTGTAATACCTTATCATAGAGGTGTTACAATAATTCTGGCAGCCTTGTTCGTTTTTAAAGATATTTAAAAGAACAGTAGAATTGTGTTGATCATTCTATGATTCGAAATTATATGAGATATAAATTATTTTGCGGTGGGCTAAGACGTATGCCTGAATAAATTGAAGAACCAAAATAATATCTTTATTTTAATATCATAGTAAATAGTAATCGATTACACAATAGAGTCAAAAATCCCCTGGAGATCGAGGATCTGTACAGTACCACCGCCTTACCTATTCCTGCCGCAATAGCGTCAGTAAGCCGAAAGGGGGTGACTCCGAGGGTCATTCTGAACAACTTTTGTTCAACATTAGTTTTTTTTCACAAGAATTAATCGTTTATTAATATATTTTTAATTATGGCGTCTGCAGATATAATGTTATACAATATCAAAAACAGATTGTTACTTTTTACCATTTTCAAACACCTATTAAGAACATTTAGCTATACGAGAGAGTATATTTAGTGTTATAGTTTCTTTATACACCGAATAACAGCCTTTGTACAGCCTATACCAGCTTGTACAGCTGTTGTGCAGCCTATTTAACGCTTAGCTGTACAAGACAGTTACAAGAGAGTAGCCTTAGTGATATAGTTTCTTTATACACCAAATAACAGCCATTGTACAGCCAATAACAACTTGTATAGCTATTTTGCAGCCTACATAACGCAATAAGCTGTATAACTTGGGGCCCTTTTTGGTGTTATATCGGCTGTAGAAGCGCTTCTACAGCCTTTGTATGGCTTAGTATACTGCTTTAAGTTTAAAGATGAACCTAAATGCAACTTATATACAGCTTAACGTGCTACTTGGGAATGCTTGTCATTTTCGTGTTCCGGCTTGGAGGGTAAGGTACTAGGTAGCCGGTAGAAATACGCATGTTTTATTGCCATCCCGCCACATCCATAGCAACGCACCATTAAAATCTTTAGTGTTTATATAGTTGTCTCTTTCCATCAGGAGAGCCATCTGCCTCGCATATAAAAAAACAACTATAATACATCTTATATATAAAATTCTCGTGTCACAATGTTAGTTACCATACTCCTCCAAAATGGCTTGACCGATTTTTATGAAATTTTATACGGATATTCAGTAGGTCTAAGAATCGGCTACTATCTATTTTTCATACCCCTAAGTGATAAGGGTTGTCCACCGCTTACATTTTTTTTTATTTTTTGGAAACTGTTTTAATTTTTATATTTTTGTAATGTGGCATTAAAAAAATACAACCCTGAAATTTCGCTCTTCTACCACCAACCCCTATTTATGAAATCAATAATTTATTATATGGCAAAACAATGTTTGCCGAGTCAGCTAGTACATATACATATGTTAATTTCATAACCTCCGTTTTTTCGTCAGTTGAAAATAAACGATTTTACTTGAAAATTAATCATTACCAAGAAAAATCCGAGAAATTTATATACTTTATTTTCGAGAAACATAACATACAGAATAAGGCTCCTTGTTGTCGAATATCACATATTTGTGACATTTTCTCTTTGTAATAAATACGAAATAATCCGTATCTAATAGATTCTAATCGCCAATTAAGAACACAGGGTCAAGTTAAGCTTGGAAACTCAATCTCATTATTTGATCCCAAAGGAGCGATTATTTGTTGTTCGGGAGGGATTGTGTACAATTGGCTACTTAACAGGTTTAACTAAATGAAGTATAAATTATTATCGTGATGTTAACTCAGGTAAATAGTAAGTATCTATACTGTGTGAACCAAAACCTCTGCCTTTTAGTACCTTAATACGCTGTATACAGGCTGTAAAAATATATTGTAACGATGCACGTCTTTTTCTGCATAATTATATGCCTATCCCAATGCTATTGTACTGAAGTAAAAGTTGAGTACGTCAGCAAAAGCATGAAAGTAGAATCAACGCGGTGAAGATGAGATCGCTACAGAAAATATGTGGTGTAATACTTGCGGGCTGGGTTTGTAATATTGAAGTGAGAGAGATGTTAGGCCTGAAAGTGTCGGCGTAAAAATGAGAAAGGGCATGCTCAATTGGTTCATACGTGTAAGAAGAATGGTAGATGAAAGGTGAACAAAACAGATAGGTATACAATGCGAATGTAGAAGGATGTAGGTACCGGAGACGACCAAAACTGATACACCAAGATCAGATTGATCGATTACTGTCCGAGGATTTTAAAATACTGTAAAAAGATTTTAAAATACTACAGTATTTTTTTATAAATAGAATATTTTCAATTTTTTTATATTAATGTCATTGAAATACTTATTTTTTTTCGAGCCACACGAATAAAATCACGGGCAACAGCTAGAGGACATTCAAAACTGTTTAAAAAAACAAGTAAAAAGAAATCCTTTCACAATATAAAGATAAACTTTAAATATTTCGCATGTACATTGACACAACTAAAAATTAATGAGTGGACGGAGCCCGCAGCGCTACATAAACGTTAAATCAAATAAAATCCGGCGTTAAACAAAATGCATAAACTCATTTCCGAACGGCCTCCCCTCGCTCGGTGCTATCGCGCTTTTATCATCGAGAAAGTTCATTTTCATCAAAATACACAAATTTTATGGATCAACTGTTATAAAGTTACGTGTGGGTTCAAAGTTCGAAAGATTTTTATATTCGATTGGGAATTTTTGAGAGGAGAGCGAACAAAAGGTTCAAGCACACTTGGACGGGCCAAAACTGTTCGGGACGGAACGCGTCGCAACGCAAAATGATAGCTTAGTACAATTGGACTGGTCAAATCGGGACAGAGCGGGCTGAATCGCAACGCCTTTCCGTTTTTTTTTTCCAAATGTTATCTCGACTTCGTTAATTATCATAATGTGGATCTTTTTCTTTTTATATGATAAAATAGCAAACAAGCAAATGGGTCTCCTGATGGTAGGGTCAACCATGGCCTATAGACACCAAACATGTTATTATCGGCTACCTAAGCCTCCAAACCGGAACTCGAAAGTGATAAACACTGACGCTATTGCGGCAGAATATGTAAAGCGGTGGTACCAGACCTAGGCGAAACAATGCAGAACTCTACCACCTTGTAGCCACAATGGTAGTGACTCACATAGCCAATCGGTCGCCTCTTACGACCTGCCTGGCAGAACAGCAATTGGCCTATTCTTTTAAGGAACCCGTAACAATACGGGGAAAATCTTGCAAATCATATAGTTATTTGTTTCCTTGAACTAAAATTGTTATTCTTTTTTATTCATAATTACCTACGTAAGTTCATACATTAATACTCAAAATGCAAAAAAAAAACTATTGCGCGCAATTCCATTTTCTGGCGATGAGGCACAACGAGCCGGAGCAAGCCGCATCATATTCACCAAAATTCGCCGCGCATAAATACATGCCATTGCGCTCTGCCCTGGTATACGATAGTTCATACAAAATATATGAAAGCGATCCAAGTAGTTTTTTGGGATGCGCCCCGGCCCGATGCCGCATCGGCATCGCATCGGCGATGCTGCCCAACCTTAATTCTTCGTACCATCGCACACAATCCTTAATTCTTCAGAAGGCGGCAATGTAGTACATACATTGTTTTCCCCGTGTTGGTTCAACTTCCATAGACATTTATTCATTCTGCTAGACAGTTTGTAAAAGAGGAACGATTAGTGAAACTACATCGGGACTATTAATTGGTAGATTTATGCAACGTCACTCTCGGGTTTGGTAACACCGCTTTCCTATTCCTGCCTCAATAATGATAATACTTGTCAGTGTCGTGTTTTGGCTTGGAAGGTAATAAAGCCGGTAAACTTATTAATGCAGCATTGTGGCGTACGATAGAAAGAAAGAAAGAAAGAAAGACAATATTTATTTGCTATTTGATAGAAACGGACTATTACCTATTCCTGCCGTAATATTTTTTTTCTATAGAAAATGGAGGCAAACGGACAGGAGACTCACCTGATGGCAAGTGATCACCACCGCTCATGGACAATACACTATCAGAAAACTTTCAGTTGCGTTGCCGGCCTTTTAAGAAAGAGTAGGCTCTTTTCTTGAAGGTCTCTAAGTCGTACCCGTTCAATATAATAATACCGACTATGCTTTTACTGTCGTTTTTTGGTTTAGAGGGTAAAGTCCCCAGTGAACTTATGCAAGTGGCTTTACCTTGCCGCTACATGAATCGAAATGCTATAGGCGATGGTGGTCTCTTTCCATCAAGAGAGCCATCTGTTAGATTGATGTCCTATGCTATAAAAATGCAACAAATCTTTTAATATTTTTTATTGCTTGTCTGCAGTTTTTTATTGCCCGTTCGCTCGTCTGTCAGTTCACAATGAGCTGGCAGATGAGCAAATAGACCACTTGACTGACCGAAAGCGATAGCTCCAAACTCTGAAGTGAAAAATATTGTGCTATATGAAGCCTACACGAATAAAATATTGCACAATAAAAATTGAACCCGCTCAAACTTCCGTTCAATCTTTGTGCAATCTTCAATATTAACCCTAAACGCGCAATCCGCAAAAAAATCCGTAATATTACGCAACATTATTGCAGGTCTATGGGGCACGTATGTAATAATACGATGAAGAGCAACTTGTTGGTCGTCTTTAGTCATCAACTTTATACTGTATGTTACAGCGGAACAAAATTTGAAAGCTTTATACGAAAATGACAGAGATAGGATGCTTAAAACCAGCTGGATTAATATGGATTTACATGCAATTAAAAAAATAGGCTTTCAAATAAATATGCAATAAAGTAAGGAGGTAATATTGACCAACTATGAATAAAATTTAGCACCATACATATAAGTAAATAAAAATAAAAATATTAATTTCAATTTCTATTCGGAGAATAAAGAAAATAATCATTCCGGTATATATTTTTATTATATTACTATAGATAAAAATAAAAAAATACTTTACAAAATTATCTTAACACCTATATTTTATTTACAATGTTGTAAAAATATATAATAATAATAATAATGACAAACTGCGGTGATGATAACAGTCATCACGTAGGCTATACATTAGTTACTGTGTAGCCATTATACATAGACTATTACATAAAAAATCTTACGTTTTATAGCGGCTGCGGTACCCCTCCACAGCGCCCCATAAGGAATTTCAACAAAAAATAATCAATTGGAAAAAGAAGCGGGATAGCGGGATAGGAATTGGGTTATATAGACTTTTGGCCAGTATAGCCTAGTATTAACATATTAATTAGAAAAACCTCCTACAATTGTCTTTCGTTTTATTCTTTCCCATGCCTGACTGCTGACTGTAAGGGAATAAAATTTAAACTAAAAACAAAAAAGACCACATCACACGATACGCTTATATGCGCTTATACCTTTCTTATTAATTTACATATATTAAATAAGATAGGTATATCTAAATACAATTACGAAGAACACGCATAAATTATTATAGAATTAGGAACTTGAAGTTTTGCAGGAAATATAACTTAATTTATTTAAACAGAGCGGCCGTTGGTCGAGTAGTTAGCGACCCTGACTACGCAATCGACGGGGCTCGGGTTCGATCCCCGACGGGGACAAGCGTTTGTATTATGAGCATAAATGTTTGTAATTCCGGATTTGGGTGTTTATTAAATATATTCCACTATTTATATATGTATATTTTTCCCCGTGTTAGTTCCGGGTTCTGGGCTTGTTTGCTATCTTATAACATAAAAAAAGGACTTCTTTGCATTAATATCGTTGGCTAAAACCCCAGCAAATAATTTGCTTACTTTGGGGTTAAATCAATAAGTGTAATTTGTCCCGTGAATATTTATTATTATATATGTCGCAGTGAAATTGTCAATAGCCGTTAGATTATAATCTACCTAGGGAGTTTAAAATTCGGTTAGATTAGGTTAGCAGTTAAATTATAATATCACTTAGGTAGATTATAATCTAACGGTATTGACAATTTCACTGCGGCATATACATAAAATACAATATTTAAATTCTGCTGAAAATTCTTATAGATAATTTGTACATTTGAGGTTAATTTAAGTAGTAATATATTTTTTTCTTAATTTGCCATTAATTAATATGAAGTGTAATTAAAAACACGAATGATGGTTATGCAAATGAAGTAATAAAAAACAAAAATCTCGCAACCGATTAGCATAACTAGGCCTTGCCGTCCACGCTAATAAAAACCGCCTAATGGATTTTTCATTAAACACTCGTCTTCTAACGCGTCTATATAAATTAAGCTTTTTATATCATAAGATAGCAAACAAGCAGATGGCTCTCCTGATGGAAAGAGTCAACCATCGCCTATAGACACCAAAGATATAAATGGTGCGTTGCTATCCGTGTGGTGAGATGGCAATGCCACATGCTAAGACTACCGTCTACCTTACCCTCCAAACCGAAACACTACAATGACAAGTATAAACGCTATCGCGGCAGAAATAGGTAAGGCGGTGGTGCCAAATACCCGGACGACACGTTGCAAAACTTTATCACCAAGTAGTTACGATGGTAGTAAAACGTCAAATCGGTGCAAGCGGTAAATCAATCGCGTTTTATAATCTGCCTGGCAGAACGGCAGTTGGTCTATTCTTCAAGTCCGAACTAACACCGGGGACGTTGAGTTACGTGAATCGAAGCCCAGAGGGCTTAGATCGATACCGATACCCAAAAGCTTGGTGAGACGTTGAAGAACTATACCACCTAGTAGTCACTTTGGTAATGACATGAATAGCCAATCGGCCGCCTTTTACGACCTGCCTGGAAGGACGGCAACTGGTCTAATCTTCAAAGGAACCCAGACCAACAAGGGGAAAAAACTTACTCTGACTATATTATAATTCAAAAAATGTGTGTGCTCATATGACAGAAGTGAAACTTCCAGATTTCGAGGGAATAATATGAACCCTGTATATATAAGTGCATGTCGGGCCACGCGCAATGTAGTGTAACGAAGTTGGCTATTACAATAATGCGGACTAAGAGAGGGCTTTTATTGTTTCACACTATGAACATTTAACCCATTTAACGTCAATTTCGGATATATACGCACCACAGGTTCATCGTCTTTAAAAACTTTTCCAAGTACATTTTATAAGTTGGTCGACTATTACTTAAAAATTTGTAAAGCCTTCCAAACGGTAATAGTTTTCCTTGTAACTTAATTATATTTACTACTATCATGAACTTTTTCCCCCAAAATCAACCACTTAACTGGTAGAGAGAGGGGAGGGGACACTTTACCCTAAGAAAAATTGGCATTTTAAAGCTTTTCAATTCACAAACCAGTCCTTTAATCGAAACATTGTTGTGACAAACTTAGAATATTTTTTAAAAACCTATGAAACGATATCCCACACCATCGGGTGCACGAGAAAAAAAACATCCCACTTTACATGTAGAGGAGCTACCTTAAAAAAATATTTTTCAAAATTGTATGCTACCACTTTGTTGTGATTCATATCACATTACAGCTTTCTAGTACTAAGGATCTCTGAGCAAGATTGCAGACGGATGGACGGACGGACAGACACAGCGAAACTATAAGGGTTATTTATAGTTTAGAACCCTAAAAACAGGATCGGGAATAAATTGAGTTGATTAATTTTCAAACTAGCATAAAAGGTGTCCATTATAACAAGCTAAAATGGATAGATTGCAGTATTTGCATATAAAACATATCCATAACCAGCTATTTTGAATTTATTGTAAATTGATTTAAAGTTTCATTTTATTGGTCGATTATTTAAAACCACGGAAATAAATAACAATTTAAATAAAAGCAAAAAAAAAATTTGAAAACTTCGGTTAACTGCCACTCATTTTCTTAAAAAAATCACAGTAACGGAAACTTAAGTTGTAGTCGTACAACCAACAAAGCACAAAAACACATATTATCACAGTAAATGTTTGTTTATTGCTATCATAATCACCGTCACATCAAAAAAAAAACGGGTTGTCCCGTCAATAAAAAAAATGCACGACTGTGTCCATGACACAGCCGTGCATCTTTTACGCGAATACGTCTGCGTCACGGGTAATATCTTGCGATGGTAACGTTTTTCGTGCGTCGTTTCATCACAATGTTTCCCATCAAACCAGCCTACGGACCTAGACCACGTCCATCTTGGGGATAGCGAAGAAGAGCGTAGGGCGGCACTACTACCAGAGGGAACGCCACTACCCATCGATAGCGAAGAACTAGGCGAAATAATTAAAAACCTACACAATAAAAAGGGCCCAGAACTAGATAAAATTACAAATAGTGTCGTTTAATACCTCCCTCCCTCCCTTTATATTCCTACCAGACACCAGTGTTCATCTTCAATGCACTCCTAGCCGGTTGTATATTTGCGGACGAGTGGTAAGAAGCCACCTTCATAGGAATACATAAACCGGGAAAACCTCGAAATAACGTCAGTAGTTACTGTCCCATTAGCTTAATCAATACGTAAGGCAAAACCTACGAAAAAATCATACTATCTTGCCTTAAGGCATTTGTTCAATTTGTTTTGTCAGAGGTCTCATAATAAATGAGCAGTTTGGTTTCCGAACACCTCACTCTGGCACTTATCATATGCATCGACTAACAGAGTACATTTTAAGCGGTTTAAATGCAGCCCCGAGGCTGCAAATTCCCACCGGTGCTCTATTTTTCGTAGTCGCAAAGGCGTTTGATAAGATCTGGCACAATGGCCTAATATACAAGCTATACCAAATGGGACTGCCCAACTGACTCGTACTCATCATACGAGAGTACTGAACCAACCGCCGATTTCAATTCAGCGTAGAGGATTCCCTCTCCACCCATAAGCTTATCACAGCAGGTGTCCTTCAGGGTTCTTTATTGTCACCCCTATTATTCTCCTTTTACTTATGTGACGTACCAAGCTAACCGCATGTCGAGCTCGAATGCTTTGCCGATGGCACCGTCCTCTATACGGCAAATTTTTCTGAAGTTACAATCATCAAACGGTTGCAGACAGCGATCAGCACCCTTGGCGATTGGTTCAGATAATAGCGTATCGAAATCAACCCAGATAAAAGCGGTCAACAACCGCAACAGCAAACGCGAGTCTGTAAAAGTTAGGCGACATTACTCTTTTCGGAAGAAGAAGAAGAAAAGAAAGTCAAGTAATTCGGGGTAACGCGGGATAGTAAAAAATCATTTAAACTGCACAAACAAGGAATGGAAGCTAAAGCTAAATTAGTTGTAAGTCAGACAGCCTCATCAATAAACGCAATATGTCACTTAGACACAAGGTGACACTTTACAAGATGTTCATAATAGATATTCTAATATACGCCTGCGCAGCGTTTGCTCATCTCTCCCGTACAGACTTGCATACATTGCAAGTAGTACAGAACAAATACTTGCGTATTGTCACGGGTGCACCGTGGTATATGCGCGACGACGATCTTCATAAAGATCTCAAATTGCTGAGCTTATCTAGGCATTTCAAAGATATTTCCAAAAGATATTTCAATCATACCAATTCTCACCTTAACCCACTGTTGGTAGCCGTTGCAAACTACATCCTAGGTCATAATCCCGATCTCAAATTAGGTAGGCCCCGCCACATTCTCACAGATCCCGACGATCCAATAACTCTAGCCAACGGAACACAGCAACACCCTACACGCCTACACACACACTTTTTCGCCCATCTGCGAACCGAGCTCAAGGGTCAGCCAATGGAAAATACAATGCCTCACCTTAAGTCGAGGATTGGTTTCACAAGAGATACTCCTAGGGCGGAAAGCGTATAACCCCACATTTTTAAACTCTGGCTGAGTACTCTGCTCGCCTTCGTGACCGGTGAAGCTGTGAAGGCCCTTAAGACCAGCAGGCGTTCCGAAAAACACATTTATTCGTCGTACAGGTGCCATCGTTGATCGGTTCGGACGTATTCATCTTTTTGCGATCTCGACAATTTTTCATTCTTTCACATGGGGGTTAATGGGTATCATTACATTGTTACTTAAAATTTCTTTCAAACGTATATGTTCCTTGTATTTTGGCCTGGCTTTTTAAGGAATCTTTTGGCTGATTACAATTTTTCTCTGAAATTTTTACTGAATCTCCATACATAGTTACTTCAAGCATTTAATTTTTTTTAACTATATAATCAATAAATCGTTACAAGAGCTTTCGAGTAAAACTTAACCAAATTTTATAATTGCTCTGAGTCATAAGATATACCATAATATGCAAAATATGTAACGCAAAGAAATTACCTAAAAATGGCGGCACTGCCTACTCCACTCCCCGCGAAGCATCGTAATCCGTCCTCAGCTTATCCAATTCTTTGATTCTTTAGCTATCTACTGGTATAATTAGATTTTGTATGTTGGTGATAGTTATTTAGCTATAACACCAAACTGTGTCGCCCAATTTTGTTGTTATCCGTTTTTTGAACTGTCCTTCCTTTGAAGGCATATTTAAACACGTATTCACGTCAAAAAGTTTATACTGAAACATGCACTGTAAAGTAATGAACGAAGTGACATAATATAACAACTGCGCCTACTTAGTACTTACGACTCATCCTTATCTACACGTAAAGTGGAGATGTTTATTTTTTTTCTCGTGTAGAGTACACAGAAAAGAATAAACATCCCAAACGATACCCCACGTTGGATAGGTTTTTAAAATATATTATGAATTTATGCAAATAACTTCTTGATTAAAGAATTTGGTTGTGAAGTATTAATTAAGCTTTAAAATGCTTGTTTTTGTTATCGACCGAGTCCCACAAACATTTTTTTTTATTAATAACAAACAAAATTTTTGTTGATTTTAGTGTTGATCGTTATGATGAGACGTCTTTCTTTTTTGTCTTCGAAAAATCTTGAATCGGATAACTAACAAAGATAGATTAAAAAGAAAACTTTAGAGTGGCGGACTAGGAAAAGTTTCCACTTTACGTATAGGACAAAGTAACCCTTAAATTATAATAATAATTAACAAGCTGTTGTGAAAAAATGAGGTTGTTTTTTAATTGATTGATATCAATTTAAAAATCTCGCAATATTTAGAGTGGAAGACTCATCAGAAAAACCATCTAATGTGTAGGACAAAAGTAATCCAGCGACTAAAGTAAAAAAATAATTATTGTTATTAATCAATAATTTTCTACACCGAATTAAAATTCTTGAAGCTCGCTAACTTAATTAATTACCCGATTCGAGACTTTTTGAAGATAGAAAAGATAGGGGTCTCGTCAAAACGAAGCTGTTCACAAAAAATCATCTTGTTATTAATAAAAAAAAAATGTTACTAGGACCACGGTCTATTAGAACCAATGAGTGGAATGGCGCTCCTCTGGCAACTAAACGGTTAGTTTTGAACAAATGAGAAAAAACGTGGTAATAATGTACATAATGATTAATGTAATTTTAATAAAAGTTTAAAAAAGGAAAAATGTTTTGGATAAAAATTGGTTTCGTATTTTTTTTCTGCTTTGATTGTGATTCTCCGTCTACATTATGTCAATAATTACACAATGAATACAAAACACTAGGTACTTTTTAATAAAATCGATATGAAAGCAATCTATCCATTCAAAATTTAAAAAGAAAACAAAAATCACTGGTGGTGCAATGATTAGGAAGTAATGAGCTATTGTGCATAAACTCCGCCCCTGCTCCCTTTCCATTCCTTCTCACTCAGCCCGGCCGACCACCGCACTTAGTCACGCACCCCACGCCGTGAGGTGTGATGAACGACTGTCGCTTTGCTGTCACCACTCACTGCCCGGTCTGACTCGGAGACATTGATGTTAAACCCGTAGTCCGCTCATACACCATTCAAACCCAGAGGAGTGGCAACCCTATGTATGCGGTATCGCTAAGCCACACCGGCTTGTGTGCCTCTCACACACACATACATACATATAGAACGCATAAAATGACAAATATTGATTCACTATAATAGTCCGGTGCCCTCCTCTTGAGAAAAACATTAATCATTATAATTTAATTCTTATACCGTAATTTAATTATAATTTAAATTACGGTATAAGAATCTATTTCTCAAAAGAATTAAGTACATTAGAAGTCACAATACAATACTTTCTTAAAAGGCCGTCAACGCAACTGCAAGACCTCTGGTATTGCAGATGTCCATGGGCAGCGGTGATCACTTACCATCAGGTGCACCTCTTGCTCGTTTGCCCCCTCTTCTATAAAAACAAACTTGAGAGGTGTCAAGGGACACCCGGATGGAACGAAGTTCCTTTCGATTGATTAGTGAAGGAATTGTAATAACATTTTAAATTGTAATAAAATGTAAATCTGGCTTGCTTTCTATAAGAGAGATAGAGAGAGAGAGAGACAGAGAAACATGCGCACGCCGCACAGCTTCTGTAGCAAAAGTGTCGTGACAACTTTTCGTAAGAATTTTTTCCGTCTAGCCCCCTTTCACAACGCGCGATAAGGAACTTCGTTCCAAAAAAATAGTAATATACAAACGAGCGTACTTACCTGCAAAATTTTACAAAAAATATAAAATAAAACCTAATATCTATTTATAAGACAAAACTAGCATAAAATGTTAGTAATGTCAAAATTAAGTTTTGTATAAAATATCCGTTTTTTTAATAAAAGCATTACGTCAACACGACACCGACAGAGTTCATTGATGATTGCCATTCGCATAAAAAAAGTAAAGAAGTATCAAAAGAATTACGATGAGAAAAAATAAAAACAAAATGTCCACCTACAACCATGAAACATTCGCGTAGCCACCTTTGCATATTATCAATAATAATACCGCCAGTAGACACGTGCGGGCGCGGGCCACACCGCGTGGCGCCAGGTGAGCACGATAGCATCTGCCGGACACCCGGCCGACTGATAAACACATCATAACAACACCAAGCCTTATTGAACGCAAGACATATGGTCTGACTTTTTGTATTGATTAAGTTTAAGCTGAGGTGATTTCATTCCTATTATTATTGTGTATCGTAGTATATTAAGCAGATGACACTCTTGATAAAAACAGATAAACATTGCCCATAGATAATATGACGTCTTGCCATCTGTGTAATAGGTAATAGGTCATACCTAACGTGACCATACGTCCCATTTTGAACGGGACTGTCCCGTTTTCAAGTACTCTGTCCAGGTGTCCCCAAGTATATCTCAGCGACGTGAAAATATCTCTTTTTTCGCAAAATATACACAATAAAGGCACAAGAAGTTTTAAATTAATAGACCAATTCGTCAGAAATCCTATTTTATTGGACAGATATTTGCTAAGATATGAGCCGAACACAAAAACCGCGCTTAAAATGTTTAATTTTCAATAAGAAAATTATTTATTTCAAAATATTCAACATTTTTGGAAGATCTAAGTTAACACCGATATTCATTCAATTTCTTTCTTCTTGTGAAAATAGATACCTATATCCCACAGACATTACTTGTATCATTTATTGTTTGCGTAGTTGAAATAAACTTAGTGTCCCGTTTTAAGATAAAAGCTATATGGTCAGTTTAGTCATACCACATGTATAAGTTTACCAGCTATCTTACTCTTCAAGCTAGAACACGACAGTGATTTACACTGATGCTTTTGCAGTAGGAATAGGTAAGGGGATGGGATTTGGTCCCTGTCCCGAAGTCCCGAAGACTGTTTGACGTCTGACAGATGTTACAACAAAAAATACTTAGCTTCTGCATTTGTTCTCTATCTTAACTTTTAGGTCCACTATTTAAATACTTTTGTAATGACTTTTACTTTGCTTAAATTGAATTATTGAGTACTAGCTGTACCCACGACTTCATCTGCGTGGAAAATTTTCTCAAATAAAAATAGCCTAAGTTACTCTTTATTACATCAGCTATTTGCCAGTGAAAGTCCCGTCAAAATCGGTCCAGCCGTTTTAGAGATTAACTGGAATGAACAGACATATAAAAATTTAAAAAAAAATGTTATTTTGGTAAGTATATGTACCGTGTATACATACATGTTATTGTAATATTACAAACAGACACTTCAATTTTGTTTATTCGTATAGATAGACAATGACGTGTTGCCATTTGTATGGCAAGATGTCATGCCACATGTGTGTCACCGGCTACCTTACCCTGGAGGGTAAGGTAGCCGGAACACCATAGTGATTTGCAGTGATGCTTGCCCGATAGGAGCAGATAAAAGTCTTGTAGCAAATTGGGACTATTTAACTACCGATCGCCTGTGGCCGAAATTCGACCATAGACTAAATAATAAAAACTTTTTTATGTTTGAAAACTGACATTAGCCATAAAAAATAGTATCGTACATGTGTTTTTTTATATTACACTAGCTGTTGCCCGCGACTTCGTTCGCGCGGACTTCGCTTACTCCGCACAGCTCCTCCCCCGTAGGTGATAGCGTGATAATATGTAGCCTATATGTTGACCCGACCTGTTAGTAATATTCTTGCAAAATTTGAAGTAAATCCATGCAGTAATTTT
Organism: Apodemia mormo; assembly: GCA_036924255.1. Lineage (NCBI taxonomy): Eukaryota > Metazoa > Arthropoda > Insecta > Lepidoptera > Riodinidae > Apodemia > Apodemia mormo. The sequence goes on from JAUPFN010000008.1 coordinate 13,244,216, forward strand.
TAAGTTTACCCCGGACATACATTGACTTTCCTACGATTTTATTATATGTATAGATGATAGCAAACAAGCAGATGGGTCTCCTGATGGAAAGAGTCAACCATCGCATATCACCAAAATCTTTAAGAATCATGATAAATGGCCCTCGACAGCCTCTGCCAACCCCTTAAGGTATATATGATTTTTTTGGTAGAAGAGAGGGCAAACGGATATCCCCGTCGTAAGACAACTATGCTACTAGGGGTACCAGGAGAGGGGGTATGTGTGTCTTGATTGTATATAAAAACAACAATTTTCCGCTTGGCTTTTCAGCTTGTTTTAATGAACTTTTAAACTAACGCGTTCTACTATCATTTTTAAAAATATATAAACGGATTGATAGACTCAAAGAGCATATCACAGCTGTAAAAAACAGGCAGCTATAACTGAACATATTTTGGACACCAGCACTGATCACTGGATTGTATTCTACCGACCTCACGTTCTTTCTACTGAGCGACACTATGTTCCCCGTATGGTACGGGAAGCTATTGAAATTAGAAAATATATGAATTTCAACAGGGAAGACGGATTTAAATTATATCCTGATTGGAATCCAGTGATTAGCAGAATACGGCCTTTGCACCTGCAAACGAATAAAGTTCAAGATACGGTTAGTGTTGTGTGTAGTAGTGAGAAAACAAAACAAAGGGGGGTAGATGAAAATCGGTCCGCTCGTGACCACGGTCTATGTAACTTGGCCGAAACGTCGAGCTTTACAAGTAGATTTTATATATGTACACGTTTATATATTTTACGCGTTTATATATTTATATTAATTTTAAAAACTTTTTTAATTATTCTTGTTTCACATTAATTTTTGAAAATCTTAGAATTAATTTTCATTCAACTATTTATACAATCCATATCCATACTAATACTGTGAATAATAACGTGAATGTCTGTGTGTCTGTGTGTCTGTCTGTCTGTCTATTACGCTTTCACGGCTAAACCGCTGGACTGATTTTCATGCAGTTTGGCATAAAAATAGTTAAAGATCCGGGGTCAAACATAGGCTAATTTTTTTTTCAAAAATCAACCTCAAAGGGGCTGAAATAGGACATGAAATTTGTATGAAAAACTATATTGACGACATATTAATCAACTCGCGGGCGAAGCTACGCGCAAGTAAGTAGTTGTAATAAGCAGGCGAAAATAATTTCTTGATCATAGACCTTCGCAATGCAAATAAAATCCAACATAAATATATTGGACATGTGTTATAGACGGTGGTTACAGGAAAAAACTTTTTTGATTAATAACAGGCGTGTAACAAAAATTTATTTTGTGTACAGCTTCATTTTGACGAGACTTCTCTATTTATCTATTCTTTTCTTCTGGATCTATTTTTTTTTTATCTATTTTCGAAAAATCTTGAATAGGGTAAAAAGAAAACTTGAGTGTTGAACTAAGAATAGTTTCCACTTTACGTACGTGATGAAGTAACCCTTGTTTTATCATAATAATTAACAAACTGTTGTGAGAAAATTAGGTTGTTTATAAATTGATTAATATCAATTTAAAAAATCTCATAATTTCAAATCTTTAGAGTGGAGGACTCGTCAGAAAAACCATCGAATGTGTGGGACAAAAGGTTTTTCGTATCTTTCAAAAAATAATCAAGCGATTAAAGTAAAAAAATAATTATTGTTATTAATTAATATTTTTCCTTTACCAAATTAAAATGTTCGAAGTTCTAACTTTATTAGTTATCTGATTCGAGATTTTTCTAAGATGGACAAGGTGGGCTTCTCGTCAAAACAAAGCTGTACACAAAAATTCAGCTTGTTATTTATCAAAAAAATGTTTGTTCATGGGACCACGGTCTTCTACTGTTAAAAGAATTGTCTTTCTAAAATTTAATAAAAAATGTGAATAATCATTTATATTGAATTAGTTTGTCAAATAAAACGGGCGCTAACTGAAATAGTTTTAGCCACGCCACACTGCCTCGCGATATATGGGAATAGCCTATTCGGCTTAGATCGTGAGGTCCCGGGTTCGATCTCCGGCTGGGGCAAGTATTATTGAGGTTTATTCGAGGTTTTTCTCGACGCGCAAGCATTCGGTTTACTCTGCCTACCCCGCAAGGAAACCGGGCGTGATGATACTTTTGACTACGCTTTCCGCTATTTTTTGTAATAATTACTTTCAATAAATGAGGAATATATGGATGAAAATAAAACAATTAAACAGTTAACCGATAAAACAGTTTAAACGCTTAAAAAGCTTAGTTTCGCAATTAGTGAGAGTTGGATTATGTTTGTTCGATTATACGGTTTAAATACCCCTGTTCATTACCTTGATAATCGCTCTTTAATTGCCACCCTAGTGCGCGGGCCTTTGTCTAGATTTTTCCGGTTTATGCAAATTAATTAAGGAGTTGCTTTTAACAAAAATCAACTAGCATATCTTATACTTGATAAAGAAGAGTATCATAACGCCGATTCCTTTGCGAAGTAGACAGAGTAAACTGAATATGATTTTTTTAACTTTTTTAAAAATTACCGCTAATAACCGTTTCGATACACCACAATTCACCGTTTTTTCAAGCGGCGAGATGTTTGGTGATAAAGTAATCCCGATATAACACAAATGTGCAATGAGAGCCAAGTTCAATATAAGAATATGCGTCTCTGTCAAATTTGCAGACAAAAAATCGAGATTTATGTGGGTGTCAAGTTTTGAAAAGAAACTCCTAAAATTTTAATTACAAGACCCTGCAACATTCTCAAATAAATTTAAATAACAATTTATTTTTTTTTGGTACTACACAGTGTTTGCTACGAAAAAAGTAATATAAGTTCTTAAATTTCAATAGAAAATTATTTACACAATTAATTTATTTCAGTTACAATATATTATTATATCTAGCTCAAAAATTTATTTGACAAGTTTTCACTTACAGACAGACAATTAGTACAAGTCATACGCCCGTTATTGTGCTTTCTTTACAAACTATACCTATTCTGTTGGTAAAAACTAGCCAAATCAAATTTCGAGCTAAATATATTATATTCTAAATGAAATAAATGAATTGTGTGAAATAATAATTGTCTGTTAAAATTTAAGACTATATGTATATTTTTAAGTAGCAACCACTTTGGTAGTGCCAAGAAATAATAAATTGTTATATAAATTTATTTCAGAATGTTGCAGATTCTTGTAATTAAAATTATAGGAGTTTCTTTACAAAACTTGGCACATCTGCTATTCTGTCAGGCAGTTCGCAAGAGGCGAGCGATCGCCTATGCGAGTCACCATCACTTGGCTACTAGGTTATAAAATTCAGCATTGTCTTGCCCAGGCCTGGTACCACCACCTTACCTATTCCTCCAGCAATAGCGTCAGTGCTTGTCACTGTCATGTCCTGATTTGGAGGATAAGGTAGCCGGTAAACTTATGCATGTGGCGTTAAGACCCAGTCATGTCAGGTGGATAGCAACGTACCATTATCATCTATGGTATCTATTAACGATGGTTGTTTCTTTCCTTCAGAATATCTACTTATTTACTACCTCATGATATAAGGAAACTTCAGGTCGATTCCCTTCCGCGGTAGACAGAGTGAAATAAAATTTGTAAAGTACTTTAATGTAATAAGATTCACATATTGACTCGTACAATAGAGTTAGATCCTCATCCACACAATTGCAAACCACTTGGTAATTGCCATAGCTACGTCATAAGGTATATTTTAAGGCACAGGAGGTTTTTGTAGTAATCTGGTGGTAAAACTTCTAACTCATATTTTCAAGATGTAAATTCAAAACGATTGCTTTTTTGTCCTTCGTTGCTTTATACGGGGCAGGGAATTAACGCTGCTTATGCTACCTTTACTGACTACCTTACTCTCTAAAGTAAAACACAGGATCGACAAGAACTAGCGCTATTGCGCTGGGAAAAAATAAGATAACTCTTGTGAAACATTGCATAATTCTAGTAGTCACTTCCATCTTGACTATGAGGTGGTAGACTGATGACTATAGAATAGAAGATAATAGAATAGAATAGAATATATTTTTATTCAAAAATGAGTATATAAAATACATTTTTTTGACTAGTTACCCTGCTATAATCTGCCTGGTAGAAAAGCAAATGATTATTTTTGAAGGATTCCGCCAAAAAGGTTATTTTGAATAACATTTGTTTCTAGAAAAATTGTAAGTATATATATTTTGCGAATTTCTTAACCACGTCGTTAACGCATGATTCTGTCACCTTATAGTCATGACGATCACTCGCCTATAACAAATTGCCTACAAGAAAGACAAATACACTATAATTCACAAGTAGACTGGACTAATTCAGGAGACAAATTTGGTAATTCAGAGGAGAAAACGTATAGCTTTTCATAGGAAATTTCATGAAAAGATAACCTTTTTCCGGGTGAAAATGACTTTCCAAAATCTACGTCATATAAATAAACACTTAAGGCGCTTTCACATTTGTGATTAATTTTACTTCAGGACCGATTTTATCTTTACTTATTTTACACGTGAAGTGAAGAATTCGGACAAAAGAGTCGAATAGCACAACTATGAGTTTTTTTTATTATAAGATAACAAAGAAGTAGATGGCTCTCCTGATGGAAAGAGAACCCATCGCCTATAGACATATAAAACCTAAGATGTTAATAGGACCTTGCTATCCGAGTGGCGGGTTGGTACTTGATAATGCCACATGCATTTGTCTACCAGTTACCTCTAAACCGGAACTCAACAGTACAAACTCTGATGCTACTGCGGCATGAATAGATAAGGCGGGGGCCAGACACGGGCGATCCGTTGCCGAACTCTACCACCTTATGATCACGGTGCTAGTGATAAGTTTGGCCAATATTTCGTCTTTTACGAACTGCCTAGGAGAATAGCAATTAATTGTCTATTCTTTAACCCAAAATCTCAGACCAACACGGGGTAAAACGGGGTTAAAGCATTAATGCAAACCGTAATGGCCAATTGCACTAACATTTTCTTAGCCTAATCCTAAGTAGTATGCTGTCACATTCTTTTCATTTACGACAAGAAGTGACAGCATACTATTTAGGATTGTCCTAAGCTAAGGCAAATTTTAGTGCAACTGGTCATAAGTGTGCCTTGGATACGAAATGAATTTTGCGTTGAAAACGAAAACTGTGTGTTTCTGTTCGTACTAATGACGTGCGGTGGGGCTATCCATAAATTACGTCACACGAATTTCATAATTTTTTTGACCCCTCCCCCGTCCTTGTCACATCTGGTCACATTAGTGAGACCCCCCCCCCACCTAGTGTGATGTCACATATTTAACAATTTTACATTGGAATAATGATTTCAATCGAATATTTTTATTTATACAGGTGGCTTTTTAAATTTACTGTTGATTACAACAGTAAATTTAAAAAACCACCTGTCTAAATAATAATAAATTGTTATTAATACTTAAGATATAATTAAATTTTATATCTTAAGTATTAACTTAAGATATAAAATTTAAAAAATGTAATATCACAAAACTTGGGACCCCTCCTTACCCCTTGTCACACAATGTCACACTTCATCGACCCCCTCCCAACCCCTTAGTGTGTGACGTAATTTATGGATGGCCCCTAATGTGTGAAAGACGTGGGTAGACTCTTACAATTTAGGATTGTTCTAAGTTAAAACAATGTTAGTGCAATTGGCCATTACGATTTGCATTAATGTTGGTCCGGGGCCCTTGAAGAATAGACCATCCGCTATTCTGCCAGGCAATTCGTAAAAGGCGAAAGATTAGTAATATGTGGTGGACGTGGAATCTACCCACGTCCATCATACATTACCCCATGTCAGTAGTACAAATAAAAATACACAATTTTCGTATTCAACTCAAGATACTTGGACTTGCTTCGGATACGAAATGAATCGTGTGTGTATTTCTGTTTATACTACTGACAAGGGGTAACGTGTGGTGGACGTGGGTAGACTTTTGTGTGGCTGGGGTTTCCTTTCCAAACCCTTGGTAAGTTCGTTCTATTCCTTATACGACTTTTTGTTCAATGACATCACAGAAATTACGTATAATATGAGACGTTACAGAAATTACAATTTCGTGGAAAGTAGCAAAATATTTGCCTTTATTTTTTTATTGACTTATGGATTGCTGCTAAGTAACGGCTGAATGTACAAAACGTGTTTAATTCATATTGTATAATTAACATTAACTAACTGAAGCGCAAACTTCGTATCGCCATAGAGTTAAAATCATTAAATGTTTGACAGCCAGGTACTTTTTCTATAAGAGAATAAAATCTCCTTTTCCTTTACATAAAAACGTTCCTCGGACTTCAACGAATATTTCAAAGAAACAATTAGACAAATTGGTCAAGGCGTTCTCCAGTTTTGCGCTTGGTAACACATTTACCAATTCAATTTAATTATTTATATAGATTACTAGCTGTTCCAGCGACTTCGTCCGCGTGGAAAAGTTTCTAAAATAAAAGTAGTCTAATTTAACCCTTATTACATAAACTATCTGCCAGTGAAAGTCCTTTCCAGCTATTTCAGAGATTAGCCGGAACAGACAGACAGACAGACAAAAATTGTAAAAAAAATGTTATTTTGTTATATGTATCACGTATTCATCCGTATGTATTTAGTAAAAAGTGGTTATTGTTACATTAGTATTACAAACAGACACTGTCCAGATAATGTATACCTAATAAATAATTCATCGATTGTTAAATTATTTTAAAGTAATAACTTCTTGATAAAGGAACATACCTATGTGTCTCGTTCAAGAGGGAGGGGGTCTCCAACACTACGACGCTTACGGCCTGTTTCCAAAACGCAAATTAACTTTAACAAGCAGTTAATCTGTGTTTAACAGATCATTTCCTTGTAAAAATTACGTTAAACATAATTTGATTGCTTGTTAAAATTAATTTGCGTTTCAGAAACCGGCCGTATGTCACGGGCAGGGAGGCATTAGGGGGGTCTTATTTTTGTCACCTAGTATCTTTTAAGGATTGAGCCATAATTAATATGACATTGCATGTATAGTGAGTTATACGTATTTTAAAGCGTATTAATAAAGACAAATTTAAGCCAAATTAATATTTTTTGAACTACTGTATGCAAAATATTATTTAAAATTCACATTTATGTACTACATGAAAAATGAGGAGGAGGGCACATATATTATCGGTGGTTTCTAAGGAGGGTAATAATTGTAAAAAAATGGACCACTTAGTATCGGTACGTTCCCTAAAACATTGACAAAGCAACATATTTTTGTTGGGGTTTTATTGTTTTAGGAGTTCTCAAGTAATATACTAAACTTAATCAATAAGTAGTAAAAAGTAGGTACTTCGACCAGTCCACATTTTTTTATTATTACCGCCGGATCAAAACGCGACCACACGCTGAGAAGATCCGGTGGAATAAAACGATTTATTTATCTGTATAGTACATAGTAAAACACTGATTGACCACACGGAATTTAGTACAAAAGCTTCTATAGCGTAGTTTTGAAAATTCATAACCTAAAATTGTGAAATCTTAAATGGGACAAAAATAGATTTTATCCATTACACTTGAAATTTGAAACTTTTTTGGGCAAATAAAATGCGAGTTAAAGGGTTATTCGAAAATTGTGTACTGTATATACCATTTCTAAGATTGTTGTGTCTGTATATCTATTACAATAAGAAAACTACATACACTTGAGCATCGTCGTAAGGTCGCCAGGTTATCATCAGGTTGTTATAGGGTGCACTTTGGTGAGTGTGCGAAAGGACTCTACGATCTTATTGGACCCTCACCATTCCTTTATTGGACCACTAGACCACAGAATACTGAAGACTAACAGTAATCAATCTACATACAAGTAATATTCGAGAACGCACACATAGACACCTCTCATGGACGCGTTATTTCGGAATGGCTCGGGATAATTTGTTCCGCACCAGTCCGTGATATTGCATCCGTGAGAGGTGTCTATATGTGATATGCTCGAAAATTACTTGTATGGAAAATTGAATTCTGTTAGTTTCTAGTATTCTGTGACTAGACGCAGGCAGGAGTTCCATCGAGTCGCTATTGTTTGGAATGAACTGCCTATGTTTTTTTTTTATAGAAAAAAGGGGCAAACGAGCAGGAGGCTCACCTGATGGTAAGTGATTACCGCCGCCCATGGACAGCCACATCACCAGAGGTCTTGCAGCTGCGTTGTCGGCTTTTTAATGACTATGCTCTTTTCTTGAAGGTGCCTAAGTCGTATCCGTTCGGAAACACCCCCGCCGGTAATTGATTCCAAAGAGGAGTAGTGCGTGGTAAGAAGTGCCTAGAGAATCGCACGATTGTGGATTTCCAGACATCGAGGTGATGAGGATGGAACTTTGAGTTTTGCCGCGATGTCCGATAATGAAATTCAACAGCAGGGATCAATCCAAACAGTTCGTCGGAACACTCTCCATGATAAATGCGGTAAAAGATGCTAAGCGAACTTACATCTCTGCGTAAAGTCAAGGAGTCAAGCCGATTGGAGACTGCTTGGTCGTTAACGATTCGAACCGCTCTACGCTGAATACGATCAAGTGGAAGAAGCTGATACTGCGGAGCTCCCGCCCAGAGATGAGAACAGTACTCCATGTGAGGGCGAATTTGCGCTCTGTAAAGTTGCAAGCGATGGTCCGGCAGGAAGTACTGTCTCGCTTTACTGAGCACACCGAGCTTTTTGAAGCCAGTTTAGCCTTTTCTTCCAAATGATCACAGAACTAAACGTTGTTCGATATGTCAACGCCAAGAATTCCAATATTGGCTGAGGTTGTCAGGAGAGTGTTCTCAAAGCGAGGTGAAACGACAAAGACCGACTTTTTAGCGTTGAACGCACACAGCTGTGTCTTCCTGGGGTTGAATTGGACTAAGTTAAGTCGACCCCATTCCGAGATTTTTTCGAGCTGAGTCTCGATTTCAGACACTAGCTTGTCCCGATTCTCATTGACGTGGTCCCGAGAAATACCGCTATGACCGGAGTACAAAGCATCACCAGTACTGTCATCTGTATAGCAATGAATATTACTAATTCGCATGTCATTAATGTGCAGAATAAACAGTGTAGGCGATAGCACGCAGCCTTGCGGAACACCAGCATTGACAAATTTAAGGTCGGAGCACGCACCGTCGACTACGACTTTGATGCTCTGATCAGGCAAAAAACTGGTGATCCACTTGCATAATTTCCCGGGAAGCCCATAAGAAGGAAGCTTTGAAAGAAGCGCTGTGTGCCAAACCCTATCAAAGGCCTTCGCTATGTCTAGGTCTACTTTTTCTGACAAATTTAGTTCTGGAACCTTAAGAAGTAGAATGAACAGGTTTTTTACAGATGGGTGTATGCCACTTTCATCTTTATCAACACTTTTCATCAAATGGGATGGAAGACAAACACCTATTCCAATTAAAATGTAAAAAAAGCACCACGCAAAAATCACTTGATGGATTTTAATGTGATGTAATGTAATGATAGCGGATTATCCTACTCATTTAACTGAAAAAATATCTTATTCATTTTCCCCGTATTAATCCCGGGCTCCTTTGAAGAATAGGCCAACTGCCGTTCTGCCAGGCAGGTCGTAAAAGGCGACCGATTGGCTATACGAGTCACTACCATCGTGGCTACTAGGTGGTAGGGTTATGCATTGTCTCGCCCGGGTCTGGTACCACCGCTTTACCTATTTCTGCCGCAATAGCGTCAGTGCTTGTCACTGTCGTGTTCCGGTTTAAAGAGTAAGGTAGCCGGTAAACTTATGCATGTGGCATTAGACCTCGCCACAAGATAGCAACGCACCATTAACACCTCTGGTGTCTATAAGCTCTTTCCATCAGGAGACCCATCTGCTTGTTTGCTATCCTACGATATATAAAAAAAAATTCAAACCGTCTCGAAATAAAATACAAAAACTTATAAAAATTTTAAATATTAACTGTTACCCGTGAATTTGTATGCGTGACCCAAAATCATTGCCTATTTTTGCTCAGTCAGATAAAAAAGTAATTTATCTCTCTTCTGGATATTACAGCTTTTTATTGTAAAATCATTTTTTAAAAACGATCCAATAGGTTTTGAATTTATTCGTTAATAATTTACAAACAATCCCTCTTTATAATTCTGTAAGTATATAAAAATAAATTCCATTAGGAAGAAGTCACGGAAAAAACAGCTAGTACAAATAATAATTGTACATCCATTAAAAAAAGTTAAATCTGCCTTCCCTTTGTAAGGAATCACACCGCAAAGAAATATGTACCATATTTTTCTCCCTCTGTTAAATTCCTTTTCACAGTAAAATTAAATCTACTGAAGTGGTTTTAGCTTTAGTTGAATTTGTTTTCGTTAAAACTCAATTTCCGTAATTCATTTGTAAATAATAAATTACATAAGTATTCCGGCGTTAGAATTTGTCGCATAATTAACAATTAAAGCATCCCGGAAAAAGTCATTCTAAATTACTCTAAATGAAGAAGTTCGATAGTTTCCAACTCAAACTCCATACTTGCTAATTATTGATTAATTACTGAGATTGGTGATGAATCTACTAGCATATTTTTTTGTTTTTGAAAGCGAATTGAATTCAAAGAAATTGAAAGTACTAATATTTGTAAGACAAATGACCACAACTGATGTAAGTTTTATGGTTGACAAGGGCGTCGCCTAAGGGGAACAGGAGGAGCATAGGTTACATTAGAACAATCAGGACCGGAAGGGGTAGATTATATATTTATATATATTTATTTACAAGAGCTCTTCGAGCTCAAAAATACATTATTTTAATTTATAAAAAGTTGCAATTTTTGAACACGATGCTCGATTGTGATCTTTTAAATGAGATTTAATGCAGTTTTCTGATCAATAAAATGTTGTAACGAGTATCTACTGGTTTAGTTGAAATATCCGAAATTATGTCGAAAAAACACTTGTTTAAAAATATTCTTTGATAATACTTGAACCGATTTTGCCAACTTGATAACGATTAACACTTTTTACTTACTATAATCGGTATAATCAGCTTTACACAATCAAAAAGTTATTTATGAGAAAACTTCAAAAACAAAATCAGACTAAAACAAAAACTGCCTAAAAATCAAAAGCGCAACAGAAAAGCGTACAAAATCATAAAGACACGAACAAATAAATACTTCCGACACTTCATTTTAAGATTATAACGTAAAAAATACTTTTCCACTCAGATAAATTCCTTTTAGCGGTAAAAATAAATATACTATAATGGATTCAGCTTTGAGTGAATTTGTTTTATTTAAAACTCAATTTTCCTTAGTTAATCGCGATTAGAAAAATACGTCAGTACAGATTAAAATTTGCGTTTGATTCTGGCCAACAGTTACAACATTCTAAAACAAGTCAGTCTAAATAACTCTAATTGAAGTAGTTTAATAGTTCTTATTTAAAATTTAACACTTACTTATTATGCCTCATTTACAGTAATTTGGATGACCTATTTGATTGATTTGATTTTTACTGAGCTTACGACACATCTTTATCTTCATCCTTATCGTTTTTCGTTGTCTTTGTACTTGTCCTTGTCTTTGTCCTTATTGTACTTGTCCTCACTCTCACCCTCGCCCTCGCCCTTCAAGTTCATATTTAGAACTTAACACTTACTCATCATTGATTTTACTGAGCTTACGGGAATTACTGAACTACGAGCTTCACCCTCACTCTCACCCTCATTCTCATCCTCATCCTCATCCTCAATAATATCCTTAGTATCCTTATTCTTAGCATCCTTATCTATATTCTTTTCCTTATACTTATCCTTTTTTTCCTTATCCTCATCTACATCTTTATCCTTATCCATAATCTTATTATCATGTAATAATACTATACATTTCTTATATTAGATATAGTATGTAAGCAGTGAGTCTCTTGTTTCTTTCACGTCTTTTATTGAAGTTATACTTTTTTTGGCGCGTTAGGGAAAAATAATAAAAGTAAATTTTTAAGTTACGGAAAACTGACAGCAAAAAATTTGCTAGTTATGTACAAATAATTCTTTTATGATATTTAAATAAAATTTATTTAACAAGATAATGCGTTATAAAAACTCTCTTTTAATGTATTAAGTACTTAACTTTTTTCTTTTATTAATGTCGTTTTCTCTACAAACATAGAATAAAGAGAAGAATAAAAATTTTAGAAAGATTTTTATCTTGTTACGCTAAAGAAGTATAACTTCTTACGTGCGTACTTAAGTATATATAATTATTTTTTTTGGTGTCGCAATTCAAATAATTTAAAACTTGTCTTTGTCCTTATTGTACTTATCCTTACCCTCACCCTCGCCCTCGCCCTCGCCCTTCGAGTTCATATTTAGACCTTAACACTTACTCATCATTGATTTTTACTGACCTTACGGGAGCTACGAGCTTCGCCCTCGCCCTTGCCCCCACCCTCGCCCTCGCCCTCACTCTCATCCTCATCCTCATCCTCAATCTTATCCTTAGTATCCTTATTCTTAGCATCCTTATCCATATTCTTTTTCTTATACTTATCCTTCTTATCCTTATCCTTATCCACATCCACATCTTTATCCTTATCCACATCTATAACCTTATTATCATGTAATAATACTATACATTTCTTATTTTAGATATAGTATGTAAGCAGTGGGTCTTTTGTTTCTTTGGCGTCTTTTATTGAAGTTATACTTTTTTAGCGCGTTAGGGAAAAATAATAAAAGTAAATTTTTAAGATGCGCGTACACATCGCCCCGAAAAACTCACACCAAGTAATTTGCTAGTTAACATTTTAGTTTTTCAAAAATAGTCCATTAATAATTATGTAAAAATAATTCTTTTATAATATTTAAATATAAAATTTATTTTACTTGATAATGCGTTATAAAAAACTCTCGTAAGTATTAAGTACCCTTTTTTTATTAGTGTTGTTTTCTCTACAAACATAGGATAAAGGGAAGGATAAAAATTTTAGAAAGATTTTTATCTTGTTACGCTAAAGAAGTATAACTTCTTACGTGCGTACTTTAAGTACACACAAGTTTTTTTTGGTGTCGCAATTCAAAAAAATTTAAACCCCGACATATCTGTTATCTTATATGCATCACTCGTACAGCAAAACACGAAAAAAGCTGGTAGTGTTCAAATAGGAACATCCACTTGTTGGTCCGGGCTCCTTTGAAGAATCAAACTTCTAACGCCCTTTTTTGGGTCGGGGATTAAAAATATTTGAAAGTAAAAATAGTAAGTATTATTTGCTTTTCTATTTCTTTAAATATGTTAATAGTGTTTGGAAATCTCATATCTATCTATATACATATAATAACACTGTAAGAGGTCGAATTCTGTACATTGAAGATATTTAAAAATTTTTTTTTTTTGAAAGGATACTCTTTAATCGACACTGAATCGAAAAATGTATTTTTTTTATTTTTGTCTGTCTGTCTGTATCAAGGCCGCGCATCACGCCGAATCTACTGAACGAATTCAAACGAAATTTAGCATGATTAGAGTTCATACTCCGAAGAAGGTTATAGGATACTTTTTATCCCAAAATTCAGTACCCGTGGTTCCCGTGGGATAGGGGATGAAAATAAAAACGTATATTTAGCTTTAATTCATTAACCTGTAGTCCGAAATCCTTTATTATTTTTTGTTCAAAAGTAAGTACTATAAAGATTATCCCTTAAAACTTTCAAGGTCATCAGTTTTATAATTTAGAAGTTACAGACATCACAAGTTTCAACGGTTTCCGGATGGTAGGTCCAATTGAACGTGACACCCGGAATCTATACAAAACCTTTGAACGCACGGCTCAGTATAAGTTAGCACTATCATTTCATAGTTTTTGTACGAGTATAATGGATATAAGCCGAGAAAATCGGTTCCAGAATATATCCTTTTCTATTAAAATGTTATAAATGCAATTTTACTAGCCTAAACATTGGTAAAATATGTGTAAAATGTAAACCTAAATATTTTATTGTATTTATTTAGTGATTTTTCAGTTTTTTGTCAATATTTCAGAAAATATGCATCTAATCGACATCAAGTATATTAATAGAATTTTACGTAAGGATAGGCTATTGCGAAAATTTACTATTTTGTTTTTACACTGCATAACGTAGAAAATGGTAAAAAAGTATCTACACGCCCATATCCCAGAATACGTAGGCAGAGGTCCAAGAAGTGTACCCACGATTAGCCGAAGATACTATGTCACACAATGTGATAGGCAGCAAGCCTATTGCCAACCGAACTCCACGTTTTGAGGTCCTAGGAACCATTTTTGACTGTTTTCATGATGACGTATGTATGAGTGTGTGTGTGTGTATGTGAGTGTGTGTGTGTATGTGTGTATGTAAACATCTCATAACTTTGAACGGCTTGACTGATCGAAACGCTCAACTTAGACTTTCTGAAAATTTTAACCAATTCAATCAAGGAGATTTTGAGAAATTTTGAAAAAACCTCACAAAAGTTTTTGGCGAAACAGTATTTTTAATACAATTTCCAGTTACAATTAATGTATCGATAGAATATAAAACTTGGTCAGCTTTACCTCTCAAAAACCTACGTCCAATGCATAAATTTCATCAAAAGTATTTATCCGTTCGGGAGTTATAGTTGACGAAAAATTTTGCGAAAGTGTTTTTCGACATAATTTCGAAATTTTTTAACTGGTCATTTTTAATCTTCTGCAGTATTTTAGTACTAAAAAAACTACATTGAATGTTGTTTCAAAAATCAAAATCAAGTCTAATTTTCAAAACTTATAGCTTTCAAACATTCAAATTAAGTTATTTACTTAACTTTGTAAATTACACATTGTTTAAATAACTTTCAGGTTAATATACCGATTGATATAAAATCGAATTAGATTTTCCCTCTAAAAAACTGTGCCAAATACTGGAAATTGGATCAAAATCGATTGATTTATTTGGGAAAAGGTTTTTTTTACATTTCTTCGACAATTTTTAACCTATCGATTTTTTAGCTATTAAAACAATTTTCAGTTAAACAATTGCGTTGAATGCCATTCAAAAGATCACAATCGATCATCAATTTTAAAAAAATATGATGTATATATTTCAAACATTAATTTCCTTAGTATCATTTTTACAAACTAGTTTTTTTGAACTCAACAATCTATGCTTAGGCATAGTTTTTGCTTCTTTTAGCTTAAAATACTTCAGTTAAGCGGAAAGTTTCAGGGATGGTCTGCAAGGTCAACTGTATTACAGATTTTTTATATTCACTATATAAAAATATTATAAAAACCTTTTGATTACTTTTTCATGTCGTCGATGTCATGTCGATATCTTATTAGAAAAATTAATAATTTTAAGATTTATATAATTTTGAAAAGTTTACTTTTTTACGTTGAATGCTAATTTTGCGACATAAAAACAAAACTGCGAATTTTCACAATAGCCTACCATTAAATGAAATTTTATAGACCAGATACATTAATATACAGGCGCACAGATTCTAGACATCGCCATATGGTGGACGTTCCACGTGCCCGGACAAAGCGGTTAGACTCAACATTCTTCATTCGAACCGCAATCGACTGGAACATGCTTCCTGAATCTGTGTTCCACGACGAGTACAATCTGGGGATCTTCAAGAGTAGAGTGAACAGGTACCTTCTAGGGAAGAGAATTCCATCTTAGGCCGCATCTTAGCTTACCATCAGGCAAGGTCGTGGTCAAGCGCTTCCCTATCTATAATAAAAAAACATGTCGATAACACGCATATTTTACGAAATATTGGCAAATAATGCAAAAAGCCGTTTTTTGATTGTTTTAAACAAAATTGTGCCTAACCTCCTACACGGTCAAGATATTATGCTTAATAATAATAACATTGCAGTTATAATGTTTACTGGAAGCAAATAGATACTATTTATTTCTCCCTGACTTTAGTTTAGTCAAAATTAGTCTACTGCAAAGGAGTCAGGTATTATTAATGATCAGACATACACCATGGGTTTTAAAACTAGCGTGAATAATCATCGTTGCCTATTAAGAACAAGCCGATAATTTCACTTTCAATATTTTGCCTTCAAAAAAATCTTAAAGTTGTTATGATAATAATATCTAAGGTCGTTGAAATCAAAAATATATATTTGAAGTTTTAAGGTTGTAACTTTAGATCACAATTTTATCGATATTAATCTTTCAAACAGCATTAACCGCAGTTTTAGCAAGATGCAAAAACGTTGTCTTGGGCCAAAATTAACTGGTTGAAAAATCTCAAAGTTATAGTCGGTAACTCCTGAATGAATATTAACCGAGCCTTTTTGCACGTTGCACGTAACATAACAAATATAAAATAAACCGTGCAGTCTTTAAACTACGGACAACTGTCAATGGAGCAAGGATAGCGTCGTAAACAACTCTGGATGGAAATGTTTTTTTGGACTCACTTGGGTAGACGAACACATTTTTTTACAAATAAGGGTTAAATTTGCAGCCTCCTGGCTGATTATGATTGCCCTGGCAGTGGCGTTTTTTAGTTGCGACATTTTTACCCTGTGTAAGGATAGTCCCAGCCATGTTTAAAAATGACAATACAGTTAAAGACATTTGCTTCACCGGTGTGTGATCTTTCTCCCAATAAAAATAGGTTTTGCAGAAATGATCTTTAGTCAAATATAGTCGTATGGAATGAGTATGTAATGACAGACAAATAAAACTGTAAACATGATTGTAGAAAATAAAAAGCGAGGTGACTTCAGTTAAACACTGCCTAAAGCCCTACAAGGCACAAGGGTCGTTATCAAAATTAACGTGTTTTCAAATCTACACTAAAATAATCCTTTCTTAATATTTCTCCTTTGATAAAAGTGCTTCGCCGTCCAATGTATTGCTGAATACGAGAAATACTGTGGTCAATTACTAATAATTACTCTGCAAGGATGGCCTAACGCGAAAGAAGTCGCGGGTACAGCTAGTAATAAAATAAATACATTCAATCTAAAACAGCATTAAAATCATACATCATTCATCAATCATACTTTTTACATCAGTGTGCATCTGTGATATTAGGTGACCACTAGGTGACCTATTAAAACAAAAACACGAAAAAAATCATAAGATCAACGAAAACAAATAAAACCAGAAAGAGACGAGAAGAAGTAAGTAACACAGTCTTGACTTTATTAAAGTGTAGCAAGGTAAAGAAACATTTTCCATATTTTTACCCTATCTAAATTCTTTCCGAAGTAAAAATAAATCTTCTGTAATTGATTCAGCTTTAGTTCAATTTGTCTTCGTTAAAACTCAATTTCCGTAGTTCATTTGTGAATAATAAATTACGTAGGTGTTCCGGCGATGGGTTTTGTGCATGATTCTGCTCAAAAACAATTGAAACATCCTGAAACAAGTCAATCCAAATTACTCCAAATGAGGCATTCGATAGTTCCTAACTTAGGATTTATTATTAACTCCGTAATATTGATTTTATAATTAACTCCGTAGTTCTCTATTACTATTTTTAACACTTGACGCAAACATTGTTAAAATAAGTTAAACATGTGTATCTGTGTCTGAGTTTGTGTGTCTGTTTGTGGTATCGTATCTTTAAATAAATGAACCAATTTTTATTTGTTTTTATATATTCGAAAGCTTATCAAAGCTTAATTCTTTCCAGAGTAACAATTATCGCCTCTTTAGTTAAGTGGTCCAATGTCGGTGTAGACCATATGAGGTCTCAGGTTCGATTCCCGGGTCGGGATATTTTAATGTGTTTTTTCAGTTTTCTGATAAAAACAATGCTGCCCGGGATTGGGTAAGTGTCCGATTGGTGATTGGCTTCCCACCTATGGGACCACATTATGAGACAAGAGTACCTTAGGCTAATCGTGGGTGCACTGGTCTCTCTTTGATGATACGGGCATGAAAACACTAATTAAAGCGAGATAGGTGATTTTTAAGGCGAATCTAAAGTCCTAAATGTGTCTCCATCTACTCGATCACGATCTCTTACAATAAATATATCGCGTTTGATATTAGTGAATAGGCTTTGTTAAGAGCAACAAACTCGGCAAATGATGCACATGAAGCAGGAAAGGTTTATAATTTTAATTAAGAGCAATCAGGCCATGACACAAAATTTGCTTTAAGTTCGAATAAATTCGTGAAGAAACAAGCCTATGGTAAGAGAAATAGATTACACGGTAATTACCAAACTAACGGAATTGCTCAGTTTGAATCTGTACAATCGTTTTAATGTAAACTAGCGTTCTCGCTCTGGTCGAAATTCGACCATAGTTGGGTCAATGTCAAATTTTGTGCAGGTAAATTTGTCCCACTTATATTATCTCAGATAATAAAAAAAATAGGAACAACGGTATCTTTCAATCACGATATCAATAATTGTTAGAATGTTATGCAAAAATGTAACCGTGGATAGTTTATTAATAATCGCCATCATTTTTTAAAAAAAAGTATTACTTTTGGTAACAGAGTAGTTTTATTTCATACTAGCTGTGCCCTCGAATTCGTCCGCGTGGGATTTTTTAAAAAAGTATACTAAGTTACTCTTTATTACATTAGCTATGTACCAGTGAAAACCCCGTCGGTCCAGCCGTTCCAGAGATTAGCCGGAACAAACAGACAGACAGACGGACAGACAGACAGACAAAAATCGTAAAAACTGTTATTTTGGTATGTATACCGTGTATACATCCATATGCATTTAATAATTAAAACCGGTTATTTTAATATTACAAACAGACACTCCAATCTTATTTATTTGTATAGATATAAACATAACTAGATACAAAAACACGATTGTACACAAAATGTAATTATTTGTTCCCAAAATATACATACTAAGATTGACGTTCATTGCTTTTTATTTAGGATGCATGTATTTTACACGAAAGACAACTCTGTTACCCCCAAGGAAGTTATATTCTACCTGGAAGGTCCACATGTACTTCAAAATCGTTCCGAAGAGTACCACGACATGAGTGGAGTGTGTCTCTTTCTACTAGGGTGTCCATACATATTTGTGCGACAGGACAATTTCATTCTAAAAAAGCGGAATAGAACTGATATGGACAGCTACGATAAATCCTGGATAGCACCCACGGCTATCAACTTTTGAAAGTCGTGTAGGTTAACAATGTCTGTTATCGCTCTTATTGACGAAGGAAAATGCATATTCATAATATATTGTTTTGACTAACACCCATAATTTGCTAACTTTAGGGTTAGATCAATTTGTGTGATTTGTCTAATGATATCGTATTATTACGAAAGGCTGTGGTGAGGTGGAGGGGGCCGGATTGCAACTATAAATGCTAGCATATTAGTAACGTGCCGGGCCGCAACACATTGACTAGTTTTGTGTACAGTTAACTGCCGAACTGCACGTTAAGGCTAGTTCTTTGTGGCCTTTAATCGTTCTTCACCCATAATTTCTGATTTTGTAAATGCATACTTAAAACACGGAGAAAATTGTGTGCGCTCAATTCCGCTCTGCAAATCTGCCCCACTTTGCCCCGGCATAGTGTACGAGAGTTTATATAAAATGTATCAAAGTGATCTAGGCGAATTTTTACGAAACACCCTGACCAGCTGCGGCCCATCATAATGTGTTAGAGCGTAAAATAGGATTATTAAAAATAATAAAAGTTGGAATAATTTTACTTGATATGTAACTGAAATAAATAGCTAGATTTGTTTTCATACTGAGCTGTTTCGCGGGTAAAAAGTGTGGTAAAAAAATCTTTGCATGTGTGATTTTTCTGCCAAATTGAGCATTATACATACAGGTAAAAGATCAAAATACTCTTCTAGAAAATGTATGCATTAATTACGGACAGATGACGATTACATTACATTGCTTTAAAATTTGTTCGAGTGAAGCAGTCCAGCGATACTGAAGATCAATAAAACCTAGAGGATACGGTGAGAGATATTGCAAAGTCTTAATGCCAGTCTACTGACAGGGTCCTGAATAAAGTCTTCGGTTTCGGTTCCGGTTCCGGTTCCAACGTTCAAATTCAAAATGTCCAATTCCCAAAATATACAACAGTTTCAAAATGCCCATTTCCTAAAATGGTCCATTTTTCTCCATGTTGGTCTCGTGCTCCTTAGAAGAATAGACCAACCGCTGTTCTGCCAGAAAGGTCGTAAAAGCCTACCGATTGGCTATGTAAGTCACCAACATTGTGGCTACTAGGTGGTAGAGTGTTACATTTTCTAGCTCTGGCCTGGTACCACCGCCTTACCTATTCTTGTCGCAATGGCGTCAGTGCTTGTCCACCGTCATGTTCCGGTTTAGAGGATAAGGTAGTTGGTAAGCTTATGCATGTGACCTTAGACTTCACCACTAGATAGCGACACACCATTAACATCTTTGGTGTCAATAGGCGATGGATGACTATTTCCTTTTGGAGACACATTTGCTTGTTTGCAATCTTATAATAAAAAAAAGAATGTGTAAGTGGTTGACCCAACAGGCTATCCCTGAAACTTCCCGCTAATTAAGGTATTTTAAGCTCAAAACAGTAAAAACTATAAACATAGATTTTTTCAGTTCAAACAAATATTTTGTTAAAATAGCAGTATATTGATTTTTGAAAAGTTATATATTTTGGAAACGCTGATTGAATTTAATCTTTCGAATGACATTCAACTCAATTTTTAAGATCTAAAATATTGCTTTAGCTAAATAATCGATAGGTTGAAAAATTTCGTAGCAATGTCAAAAAAACATTGTTTCAAATATTTTCATCATTAATAAATCCTAAACAAATTGACCAATTTTGATCCAATAAACGGTATTTGACGCAGTTTTTAAAGGAGAAAAGCTGATAAGATTTTTAAGTCCATCGGTGTATTAGCCTGAAAATTATTTCAAAAATATAAAGTAAATTTGCTAAAAATGACGTAATTTTAATATTTGCAAAGCTGCAACTTTTGAAAATTAGATTCGATTTTGATTCTTGAAATCTCATCTGACGTAATTTTTTTAGTACTAAAATATCGTAGAATACCAAGTTATGTCGAAAAACACATTTTTTTGTCAACGCTCTCTCCTAAACGGATAAACCAAGTTTGATGCAATTTATGCATTACATACACACACACACATACAGATATACTGACGTCATCGCGAAAATAGTCGGAAAAGATTCCTAGGACCTCAAAACGTGGAGATCCGGTGAAAACTCGATTTTCGAAAATCGAGGTAAATTCAGTAACTTCCTATCTACGTACACTACGTAGCGGTAAGTTAAAAATCCCAAAAAGGACCACTACTAAAATGTCAACTCCCTAAAAGTCCAATTTCCAAAATGTCTAATTACTAATCTAATCTTTGAGAATGTGCTAAATGTATTCAATAAGTTCTAAGCGTTTTTTTTTTATTTTTAATATTCTCACAGTGTTTTTTTATACACAACAATAAAAACATCAAATTCTTATTGACAATGATCAGACGAAAATAAAACTACTGAATTATGTTTGAGTAATTTATTGGCCATACTAGCCGTTACCCGCGGCTTCACTCACGCATATTTACTTTAGAACTTAGACCTTTCTTAGCTACTTAATTAAAAATCTCTACATAGTAGGGCGGGCCGCTAGTCTATACATATAATAAAATCACAGGAAAGTCAAAACTCTACATTGAATATTTTTTTAAAGGAATACTTGGGGCATGATCTACAATCGATATCAAAGCCAAAAATATAGTTTTTAGAATTTTTGTCTGTTTGTCTGTATGTCTGTATGTCTGTATGTCTGTATGTCTGTTTGTCTGTTTATCTGTTTATCTGTTTGTCTGTTTGTCTATTTGTCTGTTTGTCTGTTTGTCTGTTTGTCTGTATGTATGTCCAGGGTAAACTCAAAAAGTACTGCATGGATTTACCTCTCTTGCATAAATATTACTAACAGGTCGGGTCAACATATAGGCTACATATTATCACGCTATCACCTACGGGGGTGGTGCTGTGCGGAGTAAACGAAGTCCGCGCAGACGAAGTCGCTGGCAACAGCTAGTATTCTATAAAAAATAATATTTACATATTCATCTTAGTTACTTATATACGATGTTTTTATTATCAAAATTTAAGTAAAAAACGTAAGACTTAACTAAACTTCCTATGACAATACGTAATATCGTAACTAATTATACCTCAAACTCAAAAACCTATTGGTAGCACACCTATCGATGAAACTGACGTAATTATAAAAGAAACTTGTAATTTTTTTAATTAACAGGAAATACCTAACCTAAAACTACCTATGATAATAATATTATATATACCGAATCATACTAAATATTAGGATTGCTATGTATGTAACACACCTTATTTAACCAACTCAAAGAAAAAATTATGAATGCATAGTTTTGAGTTCAAAGAGTTCAAAAATCTAGTTTTTTTTTAAAATTATAGTTATTCAGTGTTGAAAAGTTATTCAGTGTGTGTGTTTTCCCCGTGTTGGTTCCGGGCTCCTTTGAAGAATAGACCAACTGCCGTTCTGCCAGGCATGTCGTAAAAGGCGACTGATTGGCTATGCAATGGCTATGTGGCATTGCAAACCCGCCACACGGATGGCAACGCACCATTTATATATTTGATGTCTAAACGTTAATGGTTTCTCTTTCCATCAGGAGAGCCGTCAACTTTTTTGCTGTCTTATAATATAAAAAACAAATATTCATTTTAAACACTAATCATCTAGACTAATAACAAGTAGTTTTTTCGTTTCACATTTGTAAATGATATTGAAATTGGCTGATAAAAACCGTCAATACTAAAGGAGAGTGTTCAGTAGTCAATTTTAATACCAAATATGTAAAACAATTAGGTACTTAAATATTGAGCTAATTATCCTCATATGTTTATACGGACGCCCACGCATAGACATCAAAACATTTTTATTCAAATTATCCTTTATAGGCACTATCGAAGTTCATTATTTACAAACAGTGATTTGCTGAACTCGTACCTAGACTCATTAGCTATTAGTTTATTTATAATATTATCATATTAAAAAATGATATCACTACAACTTTCCAACAAACAATGTTCTATAATTGAAATAATAACGCTTCTTGTTTGAGTGTAACATTAGTATAAGGTAACAAAAGGTAACTTTGTTCGCCACCCGGTGTGGTATTTTTATTGCAATACGTGACACATAAACACACCATTAAGTCATCACCCGAACTCGGGCACTATTTTTTAGATTTGGGTTTAGCAGATAAACCTATCTAAACCTAATTTATGATTTTCTTGTTACAAAATTATTCATTGAATATTCAATGCTACTGTTCATTGTTTTCTCATGAAAAAATGCTATTATCTTTAAATTAAGAAACCTAGGCCCTCAAGTGGTCGCATATTAGAGGCGGTCGCGTTACCGACGCAATGACCCTATATTACGTTTGTATGTTTAATTAAAAAATATCTTAAATAAGACTAAATGATTAAGCTTACAACAGGGAATATAGATGGAATAGCATCCGGTTTCAGTGTTGATCTTATGTTATGGATTATTAAATCCTCGGATTTAAAAATGACGGCTGCAAATTAAACTGTAATATGAATTTTTTTCTTAAATGGAACAATTTCAATCCACCGTTGCCGAAGAATCTCATTTCTTGGGAACCTGCAAGAAAATAATGAACAAGTGGTTAGGTATCTACTACTAGTTAACAGTTATTACCAAAAAGTATGTAGGTAATGTATTTAGTTACTACAACACAATGATTTTAGTATTAAATAACAAAATTACGTAAAGTAGGTTCTTATTTGATTATGATGACATTCCTTAGGGACGTATAAATGAAATGTTAGATTGAATTGTAATTTCTTTGTATTCACATGTCCGAAATTTTGTGTTATTATTGCTACTCTACTTAAGAAACTTGTAAATAAAAAACTTACTTAAACAATGAAATTCCGCAACCAGCATACGCTTCACTATTACAGCACTTAACACTACAATTTTTCACCATTTTACAACAGAAAAAACTTATAGCAGTAAGCAAAAAGAGGACTTTATGCTTTAACACACTTTAACTTAAATTATCAGCTATATTTTTAAATAAAGCGCGCCAAAGCGCACGGCCACCTGAGTGTGGCCGTGCATAGTTTACAAATTACTACTAATTCTACGGATTTGAGAAAACAGTTTTTACATTGCATAAATAATTACGTAATAATTAAAATAAGCACATTTAAGAACTCAATATGTTAATTACAATACATTTTATGCTAATGTATCTATAAACGTGTATGAATAAAAGGGATTTAACGGTTACCGGATATATAAAAAATCTACCATCCGAAAGTTTTATTTACACTGGCAATTGCAAGAAAGGGATAACATCCACTCATGTCGTTGTCTCGCTCAGAACGTTTTTCCCCTCTGTTAAGTAAGAAGCAAAAGTCAACTTTATTGCTAATGAAATAAAGTACATTTTTATTTTTCAAATATTGCTTCGTAGTAATTCCAGATATCGTATATAAGTTCCTTGGTTACCCCATTTACCTGCTCGAAATTTGACAATGACCCAGTTTAACCATAGACTAAACAAAAAATCTATTTTTAGTTTGGAAACAGACATCATCCATAGATAAAATAGTTGATACACACATGTGTATATAATGATATACAATATCATGAATGATTGGTATTTTATTGTTAACTTTATTCATTTAATGTGTTTCTAATAAATCTATATAAGTATTATAAATGCGAAAGTTTGGATGTTTGGATGGATGGATGGATGGATGTTTGTTACTCAATCACGCAAAAACTACTAAACGGATTTGAATGAAATTTGGCACACAGGTAAATAATGACTTGGAATAGCACATAGGTTACTTTTATACCCAAAAAAATAGGTGATTCCGCGGGATTCGCCAAAAACTGATAATGCAGCGAGCTGCACGCTGCAGCTATTATATAAGTAATACTAATTACTTATATTTTATATAAGTAATACTATTTATTGTATATGTATAATATTTTTATATAAGTAATACTAATTACTTATATAAAAATATTAGATATCTGCCTTTCCTTGCTATATGAACTTTACTGGGCTAAATTTTTTTTTAATATTATAAGATAGCAAAATAAGCAGATGGGTCTCCTCTTGGAGAGAGTCAACCATCGACTATAGACATAAAATTATTCATGGTGCGTTGCAATCTTGTGGTGAGGTCTAATGCTATATGCATAAGTTTACAAGTTTACCGGCTACCTTACCCTTCAAACCGGAACACGTAAGTGACAAGCATTGACGCTATTGCGGCAAGAATAGGTAAGGTAGTGGTACCAGATCCGGGCGAGACAATGCAGAACTCTACCACCTAATAGCCAAGATGGTAGTAACTCGTAAAGCCAATAGGTTGCCTTTTACGACCTGCCTGGCAAAACCGCAGTTGGCCTATTCTTCAAAGGAGCCCGAGACCAACACGGGGAAAACTGTCGTAAAAAGTGGTACAAAGTTTTTGCTTCATGTATTAATACGTAGATTTAACAAAATAACACTGGGGAGTTGCCACAAACAATCGGATATGTTATCGAACGGGACATCACGGATTCAGGGTTACGACTAATCAGTTATCAGAGAGACATGTCAACCCTTTGAGCCATAAACCTAGAATTTGTGATTCAATACAACAAATATATTTTATTACAGCACTAACTACCATCAATTGTTGTGATTATCCGAAATTTAAATTACTTTTAAGGTGAGGTATTTTGACGCGCGTCAATTATATAGGAAATGGGCGGCGCGGTATGTTCTGAAACCGCTCGGAAATGCGTCAATTTTCGGATAAATAAATATAAGACTTCAGCTGAAAACCAAAATTTAGTACATTCTTTTTTGTATTTAAAAGTAAATATCGCCATATAAAAATCATGTGGAATATTAGAAGTATTATTAACAAATTATTTGTTTGAGAGATTTTTTTAGCCTGTTTTCGGAATTTTATATGATCGAGTAAAGTACATTCTATCATGTTATAAGTTAGCACATTCCTTAGATAATATCTTCAGGTATATCTTGTAATTTTTGTTAAATTATTATTTAACAATCAATACAAAAAAAAGTGATTTAGCAAACCAGGTTTTTCCCATTTGTTCAGATGCCTCACCTTAAGGCGATTTCTAAAAAATATCGAATTGTAGTATAACGAATTTATCGAGTTATAAAATCAAGTTACAAAAAAACGTCAACCGTGAATTAACATTCAACCAATCCGATTCACGTAACAAAACAACGGAATCAATTATTTAACAATAATAATTACCACATTGTAATCAACTTTTTGATTTATTGTTTCTATTACAATTTTTAACATAATTTTTAGCAAAAATATATTTATTATATTAAATTTTTAGTATATCAACATGCCATGGCTGTATGGCATTAAGCCTTTGCCTATTTAAGTACTCATAAATAAAATTGAGATTTGACACTTGATCTAGCAAAATTATATTATGGCAGTTGTTAACGCCCATACCAAAAAAAAATTATATTAATATTTAATATAATTTTATATAAAGAAATCCATTACGGCGTTAATACAGGCTGAGTTTAATTTATGTAAAGAAATATATTACGGCGAAATAATGTAATATATTGCGTAAATTTCCGAGACTGTTTTATGTTATCATATTATAATGTGTTTCTACAAAATAGACCTACTGATACGCGAAGATAGCCTAGAGAATGAAACTGCACCGAAAAAAGATATTATTTCGATTCGAAAAAATTCGAATATAAAATTATCTATCTATCATGGTCTTTCACCTACCTACCAAAAACTATAACGATTTAACACGAACTTATATAAATTTAAAAATATGTTTTACACCTATGAGTCCCAGCCTATCACAGATGCGTAAGGGCTGCCTTCAATTTGAAATCAGCAAGAGTAGAAAAACCTTCTGAAGTTACTCCAAAAAATTTCAAAATATCTAGAAATATCGTACCTAAGGCACAATCGCCAAAAAGAGACTTTCGCCAGCACGAACAAGTTTCAGTCTAAATTTGTTATAATTATATAGTTGTGCACTATCAAAAATAGCTTTAAAAATAGTTGTAAAGGCAGCAAAGAAAATATAACGTTCGTGTTATTTCATAACGCATAAAAAATTACCCCGAATAAGTTAATTGTGATTTTTTATGAAATAATGAAGTCCAAATCTAGAATGATGAAGAATGAATTAATAATGTAAACAAATAAAAATGTTTCTTTCATATATACAGGAATCGACTAATAAAGCCTTGCTTTATGATGACTTACACGCATACATAAATAATTTGAAATTTATTAAATCTTGTTTTGGTGAAAATATTGTATTTTTTAAGTGGAAGTGATTTCTTAGTTTAAAATAAAAAGCTTTTTATTTCTTTGTTTTTATGAATTCCGAATTTTCAAATGGGGTATGAAACATAATTAGATGGCGTGTTAATGAAACACTATTGGTCTTAAATAATTAACAGAATACAAAATGTGTCAAACTAGTCTAATACGTATCAATGGAGACGCCATTTAGCCAATAGCAAATTAGCAGACTTGGGCCCCAGATAGGTTTTCTGAGGGCAAGAGTTTACCATCGCCTGTAAACACCAAAGACGTTAATGGTTCGTTGCTATCTTGTGCCACATGTATAAGTTTACCGGGTACCATACTCTCCAAACCGGAACACGACTGTGACAAGCAGTAATGCTATTTCAGCAACAATAGGTAAGGCGGTGGTACAAGGCCCGGGCGAGAAAATCTACCACTAAGTAGTCTCGATGGTGTAACATGTATAGCCAATCGATCGCCTCTCACAACCTGCCTGGAAAAACGGCAGTTTCTCTATTCTTCAAAGGAGCTCGGATCAACACGGGGAATCTTATGTTTTATATCTTCTAACACTTGTTCTAACAGTTGTTAGCTCATCTGATAATATTCAGTGTAGAACATAATATTTTCCCAATGTAAATATGTTCATTTTTTTAATTCTACCAGCTTGATTTCTACTAATGTACAAATTAACTGCATGTGCTTCTTGGATTATTTCATTTAAAACAAATAATCTAGCCATAGCACCCGAAAAAATATTTATTTAACCTCAGTCTCGATTGCTCTCTAGTAACTTTCAATCTGGCAGGTGAACCGGGTGAACCTGAATTTTCAGATCTATTCTTTGTAAGAAACAAATTCAAAATTGAATCTCATTCCGGTAAGTTCTATCCATCGACATAGTAATACACTTCGACAACGAATTTATCGAGAGCTCGATTGTTCTTGAATTGATATTCTCTAAACAAAAAATGCACAATCGAAGTGAAGTGAGCTTTGAATCGAGCCTCGCTTAGGCAGGGATGGGTTGACGTAAAAACCTTTATCGTTTTTTTTATCGGTTTGTGTTTTGTTCAATTATTTAACAAAAATAATTATTAAATAGTAAGAAACTTTTTGGTATATTGTTTCTGTTCCAATTTTAATCTAATTTTTAGTAAAAACATATTTAATATAATAAATTGCTAGTATATCAACTCGCCGTGGCTGTATCGCATTGAGCCTTTGCCTGTTTAAGCACACCTAAATAAAATTGACATTTGACACTTGGTCTAGCAATATTATAATATTTTATGTAAAGAAATATATTACGGCGAAATAATATAATATATTGCGTATATATCCGAGACTGTTTTATGTTATATCATATAATGTATTTCTACAAAATAGATCTACTTATACGTGAGGATAGCCTAGAGAATGAAACTGCACCGAAGAAAGATTACTAGAATTTGAATATAAAATTATCTATCTATCATGGTCTTCAATAAGAAAAGCAAACAAGAATGGACGTGAAGATCCCCGAATGGCTAAACCTACTAAAAACTAAAACGATTTCACATGAACTTAGTTAAACTTAAATATGCATCCAAAACCAGATGAAGAAATTTCAAAATATCGGGAAATATCGTATGGCACAATCGCCAATATTTTACAATATAGCTGTAACACATACTATAATACTAAGGGAGTAAAAGGAAATGTAATGCTATTTCAGAAACGTATGAAAAAATTATCCCGAATAAATTGACTTTAATTTTTTTTTAATGAAATGATGAAGTCCAAATCTAGAGTAATAAAGAATAAATTGATTGTGTAAACAAATAAAAAAATCCTTTCATAGATACATGAATTTACTACTAACTGAGTAAAGCCTTGCTTACAAGCTACAAAAAATTTGAAATTTAAATATTGTTTTGATGAAAAATATTATACATTTTTAAGTGGAAGTGTTTTCTTAATTTAAAATAAAAGAACTTGTTAATTATTTATTTTTATGACTTCTTTCCGAATTTTCCAATGGGGGTTAAATCATAATTAGATGGTGTGTCAATGAAACACTATTTGTCTTAATTAACAGAATACGAAATGTGTGAAACTATTCCCCGTGTTAGTCCCGAGCTCCTTTGAAGAATAGAGCAACTGCTGTTCTGCCAGACAGGTCGTAAAAGGCGACCGATTGGCTTTACGAGTCACTACCATCGTGACTATTAGGTGGTAGAGTTCTGCATTGTCTCGCCCGGGTCAGGTACCACCGCCTTATCTATTCCTGCCGCAATAGCGTCAGTGCTTTTCACTGTCGTGTTCCGATGCAACTCAGTTGCATGTGCTTCTTAGATTATTTGATTTTAAACAAATAATCTTGCCATTGCATCTTAGTTCACTTCGATCTCAATTACTCTGTAGTAACTTTTAATCTGACAGGTGAATTCGAGATTTCAGATCCATTTTTGACACCCAATTCGAAGATCGAAACTCGAATTCTACTTACAGAATACCAAATATAAGCATTTAGTGTCAAATTGTCACACGCACTAGTACACCTCGCTTCCGCGCTCGACAGTGCGGCGCTGCCGCCGCTTTTCATTTTAACAGAATGCGAATTGTCATCTCACCGCGGATTCAGCTTTCGAATTATCGAAAATTGTCCTTACAGAATAGCCCAGCTGTTCTGGAATTTTGAAATTTAGTTTACTTAACTGTTTATATTATACTATGTTTGTTTTGTCAACTATTAAGGTTACAATCTAGTTACAATATTGATGAGTCGTTTAGAGAAATTCTAATACTTACGAAAAATGTTTTATTACAATGGTAATCCTTAAATCCCATAGATTCCCCATATATCATCCCATAGATATCCCATAGATTAGATCTTATAGTCCCTAATTCGACACCTGTGGCTAAAAGTTTTAGGAAGATTTTTAGAAAAATTACAGTAGTCGTTTAGAGTTTGGTAGTCATGTGACAAAACTCCTTATGCCTTTAATGGCCAGCAGCAGCAGGAACAAGCACTAATGCTTTTTACTGCTGCTGCTCTATCGTAAGAAAGGGGTCGTCGAACATAGCGATTCGGATCACCACCTATTTCGCCAGCAGATGAACTTGTCAGCACAAACGTTTGTATTTCTGGGTTTGGGTGCTTGTTAAATATATTTTAATATCAATATAATATTTATTTCTATAAAGTAGTATCGTTTACTAATACACATATTATAACATGATAATGAATATGAAATAGTGGAATTACGTTAACAGATTGTAGAAAGTCTTTCACCTAACTTTTGAAGCGTTGAGTACGCTATGGCAGAGACTTCTGAATCTTGAGTATCTTCTATATCAAAACTCTTAGGAATTATTCATTTATCCATACAAAGAATACCATGGGATCTAAAGGTATACGGGATAGGTAGAGACAAAAAAACCATACTTTACAGTCCAGTCCTCTACTTTTATTCCTCCACCTTCATAACACTTCTTGCAAACGGTTATGGTGGAGGCTCTTGCAACTAATCTTGAACATAATTTAATGTATTTGACCATAGTACACTATCTTGTACATTCGTCTAGATTTCGTGATTATTAAGTCAGTTTAATAATGTTGTTCTTTAAAGAAGCTATCTTAACTCTCTGTCACATCCACTCATCTTTCCATATCAGCATACCTTACTCCATATAGATATATACAGGTTGACTGCTAAAATACTGTACATATTGGAGTACAGGGTAGTTAATGGTCATATATAACCAATAAAAATAATATTACTTAACTATATTATAAACCTTTACAAAATTAGTGTAGTAAAATCCAAAAAGTATGGTCGCTGCTCGGCGAGATAACGATTCTAATCAAAAGTTCGACAAATCTCTGTTGGTAAACAATGAATATCTATGCATAGGTGTATTTTTTATTGGATAATTAGGTCAAAATTTTAATGCCTATTTCAATTACATATTAAGTTTCAGAATCGAGTGCTGACCTCCCTCCTTCAGTATATATAGTGTTAGGTATATTTATTTGTAATATGAATAATATCTTAAATGCTTGAATATAATATTAATATTCGTTTATCTCGCATGATAAATATTAGAATTTGTTGTTATCAAAATGCTGCACTACTGCAGTGTCGCCTCTTCCGCAACATCGTGGAATCGTTTATATCAAATTATAAACTTGGAATTGGTGCCATCTGAACTGATCTGTTTGTAGTTGACATTTTTCAATCTACCCTACTTTTAATTATTGTAAAATTTGTGATACTATAAAATACCTTGTACCGGCCTACTCGGGTCATTCTGCTTGTGATTCTGCTGTAAGTCTTAAAAGAATAAACATCTATGTACGTCAAACTTTCTATTATTATTAAAAACGAACCTCACAATAGTCTTTTACCAGTCAACGTGTATAATGTATCTATATTCTACGTATGAGGAAGGGGATATTATATAAGCACTCTTTTCCAATCTACGATGTGTAAATTAGCTCCAACGCTTCACTAATTTGTTTTGAAATTAGTGTAAAAAGCAGCAGTTTAATAAGCAGGAGTTTACTTCTAGCGAATTACAATTACTTGCCGGCTGCCGCTTCATGTTGCGTCACGCGTGGACTTAACGTGTCTAATTTGAAAAGTCAGACCGCGTCTTGGTTTTAATGAGTTTTCGTGTAATGCCTTCCTCGCTGAACAAATTTATGTCATGAATAATAATAGACGCCAGCCGAGGCGCGTTTAAATCCTGAACAGACACGTCCGCGGATAATCCGAAAAGGAAATGTCTTAATAAACACTGTTTTAACGAGTTGATAACATAACTTCTCTCTAATAAATTTTGACGTGGAGAAAGTTAATTGTTTTTCAGTTGAAAAAAAAAAGTACCTTAACCAACTTCAAACTTTCCTGTTAATGAAACCATGGATTTTTATATTAGCTGTTATCGCGAGCTCGTTCGCGTGACCCAAAAATCATTACTTACTTCCACTTTATCGAGTAAAAAAGTAATCTATATCATTCCTGGATAGTGTAGCTTTCGAATTGTATTTTTTTTTAATACCTTTCGAGTATTTTTTTCAGTTTATTCCTTACAACATACAAAATCACAAATGTTTTCTCTTTATAAAATTAGTAAAGATAAAAAATAAAAAGAATAGAGCTATGAAGAGTAATATTTTTTCTTAAAATTCTATATCACTTGAAGCTTTATACGAGATTTAGTTGTATGATAAAACATCTCTAAAAAATTTGTCATGGCCGTACATGACATGTATATAGTTGGGATATTGGACGTATGCATCTATAAACACAATTTAGCTTGACGGGTTGGGTTATTTACTTTATTTTATTATTAATATTGTTGAATCCATTTAGAATAAAAATCTATTTAATACTGATTCTTTAACATTTGTGGTTTTTTTAAAATAAATAAATAAAAGGAATTTATGAGCCTTTAAATATTGAAAAGCAACGCGTCGATTTTTATGTTGCACTGAAATATATAACGTATACACTTTATTATTTCTTACATTTTTGGAGACTTGATCCTATTGAAGACATGCCAGTTATATTTTAGTGGCGTGCACTTTTGGTTTTTCAAAACTTTCAAAGTATTTAGCTTGCATCGAAATATCAAAGGAATTTACTTCACTCTTGAGCAAAACCAAACTTACAAGCTCGTTGTGCATTTAATAAACAATGTTTTGTTTAACTTGCAAAATTTAGGCGAAATATTTATATCAAGAGGCAAGGTCTTTACACCGATCGTTACGTGGCCTGCGGAAAACAATGTCATGAGTAATCAACTACCAAAGCACAGGGTATAGGTAAGAAATGCTTTATCATAAATACCAACCTTCAACTTTGTAATATAATACACATGTATACCTACTATGTATATAATATACATTTATACAATTTTAACGATTATTTCTTATACAGTGAGTAACAAAAGTCCTGTCTAAAAGTCAAATGCATTATTTGGTAGCTAACTACAATCATCATACATATTATGTCATTAATCATTATTTTTTGTCTGACTAGAGATAGAATATCCCCTAGATTGTATCGCGGTCTAGAGGATAGATAGCCTATAACATGAGGTTCCAGGTTCAATCCACGGGTTGGGCAACGTGGTAACGTGAGGTTTCTTTGAGGATTTTTTTTATATTATAAGATACCAAACAAGCAGATAGGTCTCCTGATGGAAAGAGTCAACCATCGCCAAAAGATGTTAATGGTGCGTTGCTATTGCGGCAGGAATAGGTGAGGCGGTGGTACCATATCCGGGCGAGACAATGCAGAACTCTACCTCCTAGTAGCCACGATGTTAGTGACTCGCATAACCAATCGGTCGCCTTTTACGACCTGCCTGGAAGAACGGCAGTTGGTATATTCTTCAAAGGAGCCCGGAACCAACACGGGGGAACGGTTTTTCTGGTAAACCCAAAATGTCAGTAGCAGCTTAGAGTCTGGCGGGTAATGTGTTACCACTTCTGTGCCTCGAATGAGCACGTAAAGCCGTCGGTCCCGGTTATCGTTAGAAACAATCAATAATCGTTATCAGGACGGTATAATGCGGCAATAGGGATTACCATCATATCGCCAACCAACAAACTGGGGAATCATGGTGAACTGGAAAGTTTACAGGGATTTGGTTTACTCTGCCTATCTCGCAAGTGAACCGGGCGTAATGATATCTAAAATGTGACCATGTAGTCTTGTCATGTGACAAAAGGCTGACAAAGACGCTGCCGTTGCTAAAGCGATAACGCCCGCTAACGATATTTGAAAATATTTGCTTAATTTTAGGGAAATTGAAGGGAAAAAGTATCTTCACGCCCGTATCCGCGAACAGCTAGTGAGAGGTACAACCAGTGAACCCATGATAGCCGAAGATACGTAGTCCCACAATGTGATAGGTGGCCCGCCTATCGTCAACCGGGCACTTTTTTCCAATCCCGGGCAACATTGTTTTTGTTAGAAAACTGAAAAGAAACACATTTTTTGAATTTCCCGACGCTGGAATCGAATCTGGGACCTCATGTGGTCAACGCCAACGATGGACCACTAGACCACAGAACATAATCAAATATTTTATTTTTTTGTTAGGATAAAAAATTCATATATGTTTTTCATTCGGACAAGGTTTTCGTTACACATTGTAAATATTTAAATAATTTTAAATTATTTATTTATCTATATTGACTGAAAATATACACTGTACAGGGCACAAATGAGCTTAATGCATAAAGCAAACTCTACCAGCTAACCATAGGGCTAACCAGAAAAATCACATAGAGTGGTTTAATTTTCATGATATTAGAGTCTAGAATACATCTAGATTAAATATATACATACAATCCTACATACATACAAAAATACATACATACATACATACAATTTTGTAACAAGTAGCGATCGCTCTGTGATAGACAGACCGACAGACCGACACACGGGCGGCGGACAGACGGACGGATGGACAGACAGACAGATAGACTTAACAATTAAATCTCTTTTAAGTTTAACCACAGACATTAGCCGTAAAGTAAATAGAAATCAGAAATCAGATATAATTTTTCAATAAAACTTTGTAACAATTCAATTTTGTAACAAGTAACGATCGCTCTGTGGTAGACAGGCTGACAGACCGACAGACCGACAGACGGACGGACGGACGGACGGACGGATAGACAGACAGCACAATTAAATCTCCTTCAAGGTTCACCACAGACATTAGCCGTAAAGTAAATAGAAATCCGAAATCAGATGTACCTACTTTAAAACTTTTTACAAGTTATTTTGACACGTCAACATATTTTTTATTAAAACTACTATCCGATCGGAAACGCGGCCACACACTGACAAAATTCGGAAGAATAGCGTATATGTGGGTATATTATCATGTACGTCACATGAATTTAGTGTGTGTGTGATGTTTATATATATATAT
The DNA here is from genome assembly GCA_036924255.1 of Apodemia mormo. Lineage (NCBI taxonomy): Eukaryota > Metazoa > Arthropoda > Insecta > Lepidoptera > Riodinidae > Apodemia > Apodemia mormo. Next base: position 13,279,532 of record JAUPFN010000008.1, read on the forward strand.
ATATATATATATATATATATATATATATATATATATATATATATATATATATATATATATGTATATATATATATATATATATGTATATATATATATATATATATATATAAACAATAACAATAACAAACCGAACCTAGCCCTGAAGATGTCGTAGTAGGCGAAACCAGTTGGCGATATTAATTAAATTTAAAGTGATTTGTGAAACAGCGAAATTTTCAAATTAATTTATTGTATAATAATTCCATATTAGAATTCAACTGACACATTTTAATAGCAAATAATGTTTAAAAGGAATGTTACCTACATTCCTTTTAAAAATTATGTACGTACACATTTGATTAGTTTCATGGAAGTCATGAAACTAATCAAATGTGTGCGCTTTTTATTATTACTAGATCAAACAAAGATTTTTTTTCTGCCATAAAGTTAACACTTTCTTTTATTTATGACCAATGAAAGAAATTAGAAAAATGTCAGATAGGTAACACGCAAAACTTTAAATATTAAACTATTGTATAAAATGCACCAAAAATTATAGTATCTACTATAATCGAAACTTAAACACAGAAGTCTGTATATACAGGCTACTCTTTAGTATCGTCCTCAAAAAACACAAAAACAAGTATCATTTGTTTACATTTTACAATAATCTGTGAACGGGTAACAAATAATTTGCTGTAAACAGACGTTGCTCGTCGTATAACTTTTATGTGGTTAAAAATTAAAATAAATGTATTATATCTATTATGTTGACGATACGTTGCGATGTGAATGGCTTAAAATCGTATGTAATAATTGTGAACTTAAGTAATAATATTAATATCTGCAAGTTTTTCATCAATTTTAACATTATAATAAGTGTCTATGATACAATTTACATTTCAGAAGAAATATATTATATATTACAATACAATAAGCATCTATCAACATGCGATGCGTTCTAGGCCAACTTTGTATAGACCCCCATCATTCTCCTTTTAAACTCCACCTGTCACGTAATGTCTTAAAAAGGGGTACAAAATTTTTCCTTTACGTATTCATACATAGATAATCTTATATATATTTGAACAATCAAATCTAAAATAAATCGCTTATATCCATACAGGTTGACTGGTAAAAGACTGTCCATATTAAAGGACGCGAGAACTGATGACACAAAAACAATATAATAAAAAGAATATATTACTTAACTACACACACCTCTACGAAATTAGTGTAATAGTATTCAAAATGATGGTCACCGCGCGAGTAATAGGTCTTTGACTAACAAGTGCCGCGACAGGCGACGGCTAACCGCCGTGTGCCGTGACGGCTAATCGCCGTTTGTAAATAATGAACTTCAGCATATATATGAGGGTGTATATGTACTAAACATTTTTATTGGATAATTAGGTCAAAATTTAAGTACCTATTTTTATTACATAGTCGCTATCAGAATCAAGTACTAAACACTCTTCTTCAGTATGTATAGGCTTACCAGTCAATCTTTATCTTTACTATCCATACTATATTATACTATATATACTATATACTATTATACTATATACTATATATACTATTATACTATATGATATTATAAATGCGAAAGTAACTCTGTATGTCTGTCTGTCTGTCTGTTACGCTTTCACGGCCAAACCACTGAACTGATTTGGATAAAATTTGGTACAAATATAGTTTGAGACCCAAGAAAGGACATAGGATAGTTCTTATCCCGGAAATCCCACGGGAACGGGAACTATGCGGGTTTTAATTTTAGATTTTTTTCCACGCGAACGAAGTCGCGGACACAGCTAGTATTTATATAATTTTTATTAACGATTTCACTTTTATTATGGCGCGAGATTTACATTTTCAAAAAAAATTTTTATTTCAAAAAAATTTTAAAAATGTTGCTCTAACTGACTAATCATAGAGTTCAAGATCTTAACAGAATAAGTTAAACAGCCAACCTATTATATAGTTATTTAAAATATTAATGCAGTTTACAAATTGAATAGATATTTAAATACCTATCCCAAACTATCTTAAACTAAAACATAGTCCCAGGATTGTCGGAGAGTGTTGCGACATAAATTGACCGCTTCTATTTACATTTGGCTGTCGTAAATTAACATATCCTTGGGTTTTCTCATGAGGAAAGCGAAAGCCTGAATATGTTCTCGAATTTTCGGTGAATTATTAGCCCACATCAATTTCAATTCAAAGGAAAAACTTTAGATGCTTATATGGCTCAGACTTAAAATACTATCTGTTTTTATGCTACGATTCTACTGGTACATATATATTTAAATTTTTGAGCATCTTATATAGAATAATTTATATAAATTATCTGTTCGTTCCGACATTGGACAACTGAAGGAAGTGAAACTAAACCTAGGAGAGGTTTACAGTACTGTTCATACGATTTTTCTAATATTTGCTTTTATACAAACCTTGCTCCAACAATTGCAAATACAAAAAAGATTTGTCCAAATAGGTTCTGTCTTGTTGTCTTGTGTAGCCTAGCCTTTCTGGCTCAGATCATGATCTCATGATCTCATGATTAGGTTTGATCCTCGAATTAAGCAAAAGTGCTACGTGCAAGAGGATTATTGTGAATTTTTCGAAGACTTTTTCGAAAATCTAATATCGCAGTAAAAGTTTGGAGTACAAAATAAGCGAAAAATATAGGAAATGTGCAATTAAATTAGTGAGATCTACATTAGAACCCCAAGTATTTGTGGTCTAATCAATATCCATAGTCTTGAGAAACTGTCAGAGTTTACCAGAATCTGCTAACACTATGTTATCACATAATATAGTAGCTGTGCCCACCGACTTCTTATTACCGTGATTAGAAAGATAGACAGTGGTTTTACCCACATAGTTTCCGTTCCCGAAGGATTTATGAAATAACAGCTATCTTATGTCCTTTCACGGGTCTCAAACCACATGAGTAGATAATATAGTAGTACTCTTTGTCTCAAAATATCTTTATACCAAATTTCAATTAAATCAGTTCACTGGTTTAGGCGCGAAGAAGAGACAGACAGACAGAGTTGCCTTCGCATTTAGTATAATAGTATGAAATATGAAACAGCGTTTAGCATAACGACACAATTGCACAAGAGACAAAGATTACTTACTTATGACTTACAACTAGCTATGTTTGAGTCATTAGTATTTTTGCTATACGGTTATTTTGTCATATTCTTTAGACATCAATGTCTTAATCATATTTGTAAGCCATGATGCAGGATTTCATTTAATTTTAACACGAAATTAGAGAGGATGTTTGTCGTAATCTAGTAAAAATCTGTTAAATTGATAATATGTGTGTGCTATTTATGTCGGCAAGAAAATATATTTAAGACCAGTCGATTTATATGAAATCTGATTTAAATTTAGAAATATTAATGTTTTTAAAATAAGTCATAGTAAAAAAAACAAGATGCAAACTGGCCATGTGTTTGGACTATTTCAAGAGATAAGACTACAAACAAATCAAGTAAGAAAGGCTAGTATTCGGTCAATGATTTGATTTGATTGGCTTTAATGTCAGTGTCAATTGCACTAACATTGTCTTAGCTTAGGAAAATCCTAAATAGTATGCTGTCACTTTTTATCTTATATGAAAAGAATGTGATAGCATGTCACTAAAGACTGTCCTTAGTTAAGACAAGGTTGGTGCAATTAACCACTAGAGTTCTTAATTGTAAATTGAATGAAAAAGTAACATTAATTTTTTAGAGCAATAATCGTTTTTGTCATGTAAGATCATCATCACAAGTGAAATCCTAGGGAATAAGTAGACTATAAATGGAACATAGATCATTAAGTAGATTATCTAAAAGTGGGACATAATCAACATTTAAAGCGGGGCTATAGAATGCACCTAATAAGACTAAAGGAGGAGGGAATCCAAGACTACTTTAAGGAGTAGATATTTTGAAAATTTAGAATAACATGAGGGAGAAGATGAAATTGTCTAATATTTCCATACTAGCACGCAGATAAATTGCAACATCACCATCTATCTTCCCAATTCTGTGATTGTGTAATAATTTATAACCAGAAAAAGAAAACTAGGCGGAAGTAAGTGATAAATTTATGATTTATTCAGAGATTAAATTGAGTCTTATTGTTTATTTACAATTAGTCCATCTAGATAGGAAAATAATCAAAGCCTATCGCAATTAGATAAAAATATTATTAATATAAATTCTTGAATATTTTAAAAACTATTTTAATTACTTAGTAAAATTGAAGTACCTAATCAAATTAATAGTCTCAATTTCTTTTACTTCGGCCATGTTCGACACCGCGACACATATTCTTACTGATATAACATCAGTGCTGGTTGGTCTCTGTGATGGTCTAGTTTAGAAAGAAAACACAGTTAAATGTATAATTAAAATAAAGGAATGGTCATTTCTTTCCATCACAACTGTATGCTTGTTTGCTATCTTAAAATACCAAAAGATATTTTTTAGAAAAAAATTAAGGTAATTTAATTTGCAGTGTGACACCCACTCCTGCATGTTTCTTCTGCAATTCCACTGAAACAAGAAAAGTAGTGTAAGAAATTAAATAAACTCAGGACTGTAAATTATAGAAAACCCCAGCGGCAGAACTGTCCTCTCAAGTGTACCATACTTTTGCAGCACAAACAAAATTACACTTACAATACACGATTTACTTCGTCACCGAATCATCTTTAGGAGAATCGAATAGCAGTTCACTCAATATGATTGCTTGAACTCTTATTTCTATCTGAGTGAAATAAATGGCAAGACAAAATTTCAGTCACAAAATGGCGTCAGACACAGAGATGACTATTACATCAAGGACACCGCGGCGGCGGACTTGACTTCGTGATTTCTAGTTTAAAATATTCACTAAATACAAGCATTTTAAAATAACAACATGTTTTTTATGAGTAGAATAATTTCATTTTTTAACTTCCCACTACGTATGTAAGTAATTAAGAAATTTACTGACTTTACCTCGATTTTCGGAAATCGAGTTTTCACCAGATGTTCACGTTTTGAGGTCCTAGGAACCTTTTCCGACTATTTTCACAATGACGTCAGTATGTCTGTATGTGTGTGTGTGTGTGTGTGTGTGTGCGTGCGTGCGTGCGTGCGTGCGTGTGTTCGCGCGTGCGTGCGTGCGTGCGTGCGTGCGTGCGTGTGTGCGTGCGCGCGTGCGTGCGTGCGTGCGACATAGCTTTGAAGTTTTTTAACCAATCATTTTTTGGTATTTTACGATATTTTAGTACTAAAAAAACTACGTCAAAGGCTGTTTCAAAAATTAAAATCGAATCTAATTCTCAAAACTTATAGCTTTTCAAATATTAAAATTATGTTGTTTTTAGCAAACTTACTTAATTTTTTTAAATAACTTTCAAGTTAATTCACCGATTGACTTAAAAATCTTTTCAGCTTTTCTTTTAAAAATTGCGTCAAATACCGTCAATTTAATCAAAATCAGACAATTTGTTTTGGATTTAGCAGTGAAGAAAATTAAAAATAAAATGTTTTTTGATATTGCATGGAAATTTTTCAACCTATCGATTATTTAACTAAAGCAATATTTTAGATCTCAAAAACTGAGTTAAATGCCATCATCATTTTCAAAATATACAGCTTTTAAAAAATTAATATACTGCCATTTTTTAACAAAATAGTTGTTTGAACTTTTGAACTGAAAACTCTATTCTTATATTTTTTACTCTTTTGAGTTGAAAAACACCTTAATTTAGTGGGAAGTTTCAGGGATCTTACTTCCCTCCTTCAGTGGGAAGTAGGGTCAACCGTTTACTCATTTTTATATTTATATTATGTTCTTTTGTGGTAGGCCCTGGTTTTTAGTACTCACTTTATAGACAACGGTTTCAACGAAATGAACAACTAAATCAAACAAAACTTCGTTTAAAAGATATTCCAAAGCTGTATGCTCCGAAATTAAAAATGCATTGCCTGCTCGCGAGCTGGATATATCGAAAGCGGTCCTTTCATTTTACGTGAAAGCAAAACAATATTGATACAAATAACGCATCACAATATTCAAACAGAAACTATTCTAAGGGAGAGTTTGAAATTACGAACGAGTATTTATATTCTACATTGAAGATACATATGACCATTACTGATTTTACGTGTTCTCAAAATACTCTCCGTCATTTTCTGTATGAAGTTCTATTCGTCTTAATTAACGTTGAAAACACTTGTTCCTGTCTTGATAGGATAGAAATTACTACTTCATAGGCACTCACATATTCTTTAGTACCTACTCAAAAAAAAATTTGCTGTCGGAAACAAAAAGACATTCCAGAGAGCTAAGGCGGGGCTGTAGGATGGGTGAGATAGGGTTTCGATAACAGAATTCTCAATAAACGCCTATGTTCTGAGGGACGTATATGAAAAGAGACGTTGTCGTGATGGAACTTGATTCCTCGAAGTCGAGCCTTTAGTCTCTTCTCTCGCACTGTTTATGCAACGTGTCGTCTGGGGTTTGGTACCACAATCTTATCAATTGCAGTCACAGTAGTGTCAATTCTTATCATTTTCACTGATTTGTTTCAGTTTGGAGAATAAGGTGATTGGTAGACTTATGCATGTGGCATTGTCATCCCGTCACACGGATAGCAACGCACCATTCACATCTTTAATGTCTATAGACAGCGGTTTCTCTTTCTATTGGGAGAGCCATCTACTTGTTTTTTTTAAATTATATTATAAACAAGCAAACATAGCAAACAAGCAGATGGGAGTCCTGATGGAAAGAGTCAACCATCGCCTATAGACATCAAAAGTGTTAATGGTTCGTTGCTATCTTGTGTCGAGGTCTAACGCCACATGCATAAGTTTACCAGCTACCTTACCCTCCAAACCGGAACACGATAGTGACAAGCACTGACGCTATTGCGGCAGGAATAGGTAAGGCGGTGGTACCAGACCTGGGCGAGACAATGCAGAACTCTACCACCTAGTAGCCACGATGGTAACGACTCGTATAGCCAATCGGTCGCCTTTTACGAGCTGCCCGGCAGAACGGCAGTTGGCCTATTCTTCAAAAGAGCAGGGATCAGCACGGGAAATTGCTATCTAATGGTATAAGAATAGTATCGAATGCTCTCCGTGGCTCAGCGGCTTCTATTCCATGGTCAAGCTTTCTAGCTGCAACTGAGATTTTTCTAAACACAAAATCCCCAAAAATATTTTATGTTGATATATGAATTGAACTCGGGACCTCATGTAAAAAGTTTTTATAAGTCAGCAAACAGGCAGATTAATATCCTAACGGCAAGAGACCACCACCTCCATAGTAAATGCTTTGCTATACGTGAGGAGCGATAGAAGTGCCACATGCATTAGTTTGCCGACTACCTTATCCTTCAAACCGGTACATGATAGTGACTTACCGCTATTGTGACTGGGATAGATAAGGTTTTAGTACCAAAACCCAGGTGCAATGTTGCATTAATCTGCCACATCGTTGTCATAATGTTAGTGAGGTTTATTCAATGTCAAATTCTACAAAAAGCATGGCTGAATGGAAGATAGTGTAAAACCACGACACGGGACTTGCACCAAATGTAGAGGCTTGCTGCTCTACCGACTGAACTAGCCGGGTGATTCACCAACTTTAGAATCCTTCAAATGCCCGGACGATTACTTTATTTGCTTGGCTGCTTCTAAGGTACTCGGGATCTAACTTGATATGTTTTAAAGAATAAAAGATATTTTTCGAATCTTCATTTATTTTTGGGCATACGTCTTAGCCCTTCAATAGAACTTCTATATCTTATAATTTTACTGACATCACATATAAAAAACTAAACAATGTTCTACGTTTAAAAGCAGACAAAACTGCCAGTATACATGCAACACCATAAAGGTATTACAGTAGTCTATTCTGTATAGGTGATTCGGACCAAGACTGGGGACTAGACTTACGAAGCACAAAACATAATATAGTCAGATATTTTATACATTCAGGCGTTAACTTGCGGAAATCTATACCTCAACGAAGAAAACTTTGATTTGCGTTAATTTACAACTTTTCGCGAACTTTGTTGTATATCCTTGCGATGCCACTGAAAGGGAGAAAATAAAAAAGCGGTATAAGAAATGGAATAAACTCACCGTAGGCATTTATCCATTCTCTTCTAATACACTTTCAACCACGACGTAGCAAGTACAAAAGCACATAGTATACGCACGTTACACTTCGCAAATGAAGATGCTTCGGTTGCGAAGTGAAACGTGTACTGAGTTCGTATACTGTGAGTTTTTCTGCTTGCTACCGTCATGTAACTGTGCCGCTGGGGTCTTCATTATTTTCCAGGTCTACGGTGAGTTTGCTACATTTCTTACACCGCTGTTTTATTTTTTTCCTTTCAGTGGCATCGCAAGGATACGCGTAAAAGTTCGCAGAAATTTGCAAATCAACTAGTTTTCGTAGTTGTATAATATACTTGAATACGTAAATTATATATTTGAGCATAATTTCAAGTAATATAAATGACTCAAAACTAAAATACATGTTTAACGCAACCTTCACAAGTGGTTCAATATTGGCCGCTAGATTTACCCTAAACATACGAACTAGCAAGTGAAGCTTACAGTTGAAATAAATTGGAAAGTTACACAAATAAAATATACAGTGTTATTAGGTGGCCTTCGTTTTTCTGATAGTAGTTTTAGGAGGTTATTCACGATCTTCTAAACATCTAATATTGTTATGTGAAAAACTAATATTCAAATTATATTATTTACGTAGCGGGATAGGTCGAGTAAACTAAACGTAAATAGATTTTCCGATTTACCCGTTTGTCAATTGGCGAGATGAGTAGTGATTTCTACCGTCGCATTCTACCTACCTGATAATGACTATTTCTAGCGAGCGAGACTGAAAACCTTACGTGCTCATCCGAAGCACGAAAGTGGTAACATAACACCCGCAAGATACCGGCCCATCAAAACATATTATTATTTTATTTTAAACACTTGTACTGTTTCACGCTACGCCACACGGATAGCAACACACCATTAACATCTTTGGTGTCTATAGGCGATGGTTACTCTTTCCATCAAGAGAGCCATCTGCATCTGCTTGTTTGCCATCTTATAATATAAAAAACCAGCAAGTTCTACCTTTTAAACGCTTTTCTTTTCTGACAGTATTTGTTACTATCGTGTTCCGGTTTACAGGGTAAGGTATCCGATAAATTTATGCATGTGGCAATAAGATCACGCCACAAAAATAAAAACGCGTCATTAACATATCATAGGCGATAATTGTCTCTTTCCATCAAGACAACCATTTGTTTGTTTGCTAACTTAAGATATAAAAAAATAAGATTAATAGCCATAATGCTTGTAACACGTTATGCCAATGCTTTGCCACTACGAGCACCTAACCTTGGTGCTCGTAGGTCGCCTATTACGAGATACCTTCTCGTTTAGGATAAAAAGCGCGTGATATATTGCGCGCGAAAAAAGAGAGGTCTGAGTTATAAGAAAATTAGCATCCTGTTTGATGCCACGATAATTTTTTTCCTCATCGCGTCTCGTTGAAAAAACGAGATATAAGTTCTTCTCTTTGGTCAAACCTGTCTTTTACTGGGCGTGATATATCGCACTCTTTTTATCCTCAATCGACTGGCCTAGTCTTCAAAAGGAGTCTCGACCAACCAGTAGTAAATAAATAAATAAAAATCACTAGACAAATGACACGAATTGGTCTAACTCCGAAGCAAATAAATTATTTGCACAAGCAAACATTGACACAAGTCATGGCTTAGTCAACGATATTAATACATAGAAAACCATAAATACTATGACATACATAATAAACAGCCAAACCCAGAAATGCAAACTACTATGCTCATCGCATAAAATTTGTACCTGTCGGGCATCGAACCTGAGCCCCATCGATTTGTAGTTAGATTCGATAACCACTCGACCAACGGGATAGTCTAATTTTTTTAATAACGCTTTCAGGGTTAAACCACTGGACCGATTTTCATGAAATTTGGTAACGACATAAAAAACTCGCGGTAAAATGCAGACATTTTTTTTAAATCAACTCTTAAGGAGCTAAAATAGGGGAAGAAAGCTCATATGAAATACTATATCAAGGACATGTTATTCTGTTCACAGGCAGAGCTTCGTGTGTCAGCTAGTTATATTCATAATCTTAGCTCTCCTAAAAGCTGCATGTTGGAAAGTACTTTATGGCTATACGTGCCAAAAATGTAGTAGATATATTAATTATATGGTGAAAAAATAGAAATAAACCATGTTGTATGGTTTTTATCATATCGAATGAGATGGCAAAGTTTAAAAATTACACTTGAAGTAATTTTTTTTCTTCAGTAAGCAGTATAACTCTGTATTTCTGTGTGTAAATGCAAGCGACACGGACAACCTAAGAAATTGTCTTGAAGGGCGTAATCCGTAATCCGTTATTGTGACAAATGAATAAAGATAAGATAGATATAGACTTCTATAAACGCTTACATTTTTTATAAGCATTCTCTTCAAAATATGAACCTTTTTACCGCGTTAAATAAAATTGACTGTACAAAGTTTATCTTTATTCACATCATAAAGGAAAATATTTTGTATCTGTGAATACGTAGCCTCAGTTTCCTCTCGGGAGCTCATGTTTCATACGTTATTTTCCTTCTGACTTTAACCTAGAAGTAATTTAAGTAACCAGTATACTGTTAGAAATATGTTTTTGGACTTAACTCTCGTTCCACTCGCGCGGTGAATCTGTGAAGTCCCATAAGGCCAGCAGCGATACAAATATCCAGAAAAACATGGTTTAGAAATATAGAAATAACTACCTGTGCCCGCGACTTCGTCTTCGATTTGGACGCTTAAAGATAAAGACCGGAGACGTGTGGATGCTTTCGAGATGTAGTGCTGGAAGAGAATGCTCCGAATTCCCTGGACGGCGAAACGAACAAACGCATCGATACTCAATATTTATGCTTATACTTTTTATATATAATATAAACTCGATACTTATACTTTTATATATATACACTAAAACAAAGCACTAGGTTTCCTTTTTTGACCGTCTCGTGGGCGCATCATAGAGGACTCACTGAAAATCAGTGTTATAGCAAATATTGCTATAGCGTATGCTGAGATAAGCATTCTTTTGGTATCGCATCACTTATAAAAAAAGTAGTATAAGTTTACATTTGGTTGCTTGTTTTAGTTTTTAACTTGTTCCTTTCTCCGTGTAAACTAATAAACATTGTATATTGTATATTGTCTGCTGTAACAGATTATGTAAAAATGTGGTACCAATAAATACTATCTTATCTTATCTTATCTTGTCTTGTCTCGTCTCGTCTCGTCTCGTCTCGTCTTGTCTCCTCTCGTCTCGTCTCGTCTCGTCTCGTCTCGTCTCGTCTCGTCTCGTCTCGTCTCGTCTCGTCTCGTCTCGTCTCGTCTCGTCTCGTCTCGTCTCGTCTTATCAATAAACTAAATGTGACTAGAAGGCCTACTAAATCCATCTGCCTACAAAGATTCCTTGAGTATTTTGGTCATGTCGCCCGCAAAGAGGGAGAAAATCTTGAAAAGCTCGTTGTCACAGGCAAAATTGAGGGGAGAAGACCGCGGGTAAGAAGCCCAATGCGCTGGACGGATCAAATCCGAACAACACTTGGTAGCAAAGTTTATGAGGCCATACACGCAGCCGATAACCGTGGACGATGGCGTAAAATTGTATAAGAAAATTGTAAGAAGAAAATTGTAAAGTAAAAAAAGGTGATCCGTGAAGGGAGCCACGACCCTCAGCAATGAGGAAACGACGCGAGGAGGAGAGAGGAGGATCGTGTCGAGTAAAAAGCTAAGGCTTAAGGAATACCTCTGGAGTGGATTTTATTTCATCGGTAATTATTATACCTCTGTATTTCTCTATGTAAATGTAAGCGACGTGGATAACCTAAGAGATCGCGCTGGATGGCGTATACAGTTTAATCCGTGGAAACTTCCAATAACGTGTTTCGTCAGGTTAATTCAATAAATACTCCACATTTATTTTAAATATGTTTTACATTTCGGATAATATTGTTAATGTTTATCTATTATTATTTTGGTTGGATTAATTTCATAATATTTCCCTAGATCATTATTTTGTTTTCAGCTTCCGCATTACTGTAAGCTAATTATCGGTGAAATCGGGTCAATTAATTATAATCATAACAAGTAACGGTCCTATAGTATATCTATTCATTTTGAGTAGAAACCAAAGAAATATTTCGTGTTCCCCGTGTTGGTCCCGGGCTCCTTTGAAAAATAGACCAACTGCTGTTCTGCCAGGCAGGTCGTAAAAGGCGACTGATTATATACGAGTCACTACCATCGTGGCTACTATATGGTAGAGTTCTGCATTGTCTCGTCCGAGTCTGGTACCACCGCCTTACCTATTCCTGCCGCAAAAGTGCCAGTGCTTGTAACTCGTGTTCTGGTTTGGAGGATAAGGTAGCCGGTAAACTTATGCATGTGACATTTAACCTCACCACAAGGTAGCAACGTACCATTAAACATCTTTGGTGTCTATAGGCGATGGTTGACTATTTCCATCTGGAAACCTATCTGCTTGTTTGCTATCCTATTATATAAAAAAAATATATTTAGTAATACTTGCTAGCGATCGCCTGTGATAGAAATTGAAACATAAAATCTATACATATAATAAAATCGAATGAAAGTCAAAACTGTACATTGAATATTTTTTTAAAAGAATACTTGGGGCGTGATCTAGAATCGATATCGAAGCCAAAAATATAGTTTTTAGAATTTTTGTCTGTTTGTCTGTATGTTTGTCCGGGGTAAACTCTAAAAGTACTGCATGAATATACTTTAAATTTTGCATGAATATTACTAACGGGTCAACATATAGCCTACATATTATCACGCTATCACCCACGGGGGAGGTGTTGTGCGGAGTAAACGAAGTCCGCGCGGACGAAGCCGCTGGCAACAGCTAGTAAACAATAAAATCTCTTTTAGGTTTGACAACAGCCGTAAAAAAAATACGTAGTGTAACATGTTATCATGTATGACACATGAGTGTAGTGTGTAATGTTTATTTTTATTAATTTAATGTGTTTTTAACGGATATTATTATAATATTAGTTTTCTGCAGTCCTCCATAGTGTAAACTCTGAGTGTGCCAAATTTTATATTCCACCGTTCGCGTGATTATCTTAAAAAAGAGAGAGCTTCACGTATTAATATACATAGTCTGGCCATAAATACTGTTAAATTTAAAAATAAACAAAATATAAGATTTGAATTTGGAATCTGTCATTTTTATATGATTTTCCATTATGTTTTCTGATTTTCGCGCCAAACTATTTTGTGATATTAAAATGGAGTGGGGTGATAAAGACAACCGAATCGCTTTGTTTGCATTGCACAAAATTGGTATAGAGCCAAATACGAGTTTTAAAACTCTTCATGCACTTAGTAATCAATCAAATATTTATGTACCGGGCTATTGATAGGTGCAATGAAACCTCCTCTGTTTGTGACAGAAAAAGATCTGGCCATCCACGTAATGTTCATTCGAAAAAGGCGATAAAAGCAGTAAAGGAAAGAATTTAAAGAAATTCTGTCTGAAAGCAAAAGATTTTATCGCGGGAGATGAAAATAGCACCTAGAACCATGTCACGTATAATAAAAGATAACTTAGAAGTTGCAGCATACAAATAACGCACTGGTAATTTCGTAACTGATAATTTCAAAAAAAAAAAAAATTTAAGTGGTACAAAAAAATTTTAAGAAGAAGTTTACGGGTGAGATTTTTTTTACAACTAAGCAATATATTAATAAACAACAAATGACCGTATTTATGCCTATAGCGCTAAAAAGCTTCCCAATTAGATAACAGAGTACAACGTGGGTATTACCTGACTTCGTGCTGGGTGTGTGGTGTGTGTGTGGTGACTGAGCCATATTTTTGTAAAAAGGTATCAAAACATCGGCACAAGTGCATCAAGATACAATTTTTGAGAAGTTAGTTAAGCCCTTTGCTGTCTCCTGCTGAAAAGGGAGAATAAAACAAGATGTATTTTCCTACTCTACTATACTTTTCTCTACTACTCTATACTTCTGATTAATTTCGTTACGGCTTCCCAAACATCATAGCTTTTCCCTATATTCCCAGCATATTTTGTCCGACAAATATACTTTACCGATGTGTGTGCTGAAAATGCCACATTTTAGCATTTGTGTTGGGGACAGAAATCAATATGTACATAGTTAATTTTTGCTGAATTGTTTTATAATTATTAATGACATCGAGTGGGCATAGTATCCAACAAAATCTTCGCTGCATTTTTTCAGACCGATAGGTTATATACGACGTAATCAACTAAAAAACCAATTAAAAATTCGTAGATAAAAAGATTATTAGTTTCGTCAAAGGAAACTACTCAAAAAGTTTCAAAAATGTATTCATCAATTAAAAATAAGTATGGCGACCCACGGACTACATCGTTACGCTACTAAAACAATAAAAAATGTTTATGTTCTGAAATGTCTAGAGATATTCAATAATTACTTTTTGACTTAATGCCGAACTCCGCGTTGATCCAAGTAGAAGAATGTGTATTTTTGAAAAAAAGGTTAACCCGTAAAAGTCAGATCAGCCAAAAGCTAGTGAATTACCAGTTTTTGGCTGATCGGATCATCGAGGTCTTAGTCGACCTTAAACCTGTCAAAGCTGGTGTTCCCCTAGGCTGTATGTTATCACCACCATTGTTTCTTCTGCATATTAATAACATTTTGCAAATGACTAACATACATTGCTATGCAGATCAAAGTAATGGTGATGCTACATATTCTAGCCGTAGCGGTATTTCTCGGTAAAAAAGTATCGGAACAAGTCTTGTCTTATCTTATCTCAAGTCAAGAATCGATTTACTATCTCATAGCGGGATCGTCAAAACTTGGTCACAATTAACCCTAAAAAGATACAGCTTTGCGCGTTCACCGCTAAAAAGACACCCTTTGTTGTATCACCTCGATTTAGGGATGCTCTTCTGATAACCTCAGCCAGTAGGGCAATTCTGGGAGTTAGCATATCAAATAACATTCACTTTCGCGGTCATTTGGAAGGAAGGCCAAACTAGCTTCCAAAAAGCTCGGTGTGCTCAGCAAAGCGAAGCAGTACTTCTTGCTGGCCTATTGCCTCCAACTTTATACAGCACAAATTCAGCCTCACATGCAATGTTTATCTGTGAGCCGGAACTCCCCAGTACTAGCTTCTTCATCTTGATCGAAATCAGCGTAGAGTGCTTTAAATCGTTAATGCCTGTTCATATTTCGAAACGGCTTTACGCTTTAGCTTATGCAGAAATGTACGTCCGCATGCATTTTTTTATCGTATCTATCATAAAGAGTTTTCCGACAGGTTGTTCGGATTGTTTGTTGCCGCTGAATTCCATTTCAAAAATGGCGTCCAAATTTGAAGTTCCACCCTCATCTCGTTGTCTGGAAATCCACAATCGTACGTTTCTCTCGGCACTTTTTGCGTTGCACTACTCTTTTGTGAAATTATTTACTGGCAGGTGTGTTTCCGAACGGATACAACTTAGGGACCTTTCATATTTGATAAGTGTTGCTGCCGTGTTTCGGTTTAAAGGTTACTCTAAAATTGAGAGATGTGAGTCATATTTCTGAAAAAACCAGAAAAAAGTGACTATACATCTCCCAAATCATAAAGACCCATTAGTCTAACATCCTTTCCGCTAAAAACCCTGGAAAGGATATGTGACAACTTTATAAAAGAAACCACTTCCAAACAACATAGTTATGAATTGCACTCACAGCGACATGCCTACCGGCTAGAATTAGACTCTAACAGAAAGGCCGTCGTTGTAAAAGGGTGTCCGCAATGTGGGGTACTGTCGCCAACCATGTGGGACCTAGTCATCAACAGCCTTCTTGTTATCCTTAATAGCCAAGTTGGTGTATTAACTGTAGGGTACGCCAATGACGTGGCCATATTAATAAGTGGAAGTAACGGGAACATTCTCTCTCTGATGACGGACAACTGTCTAAAATTGACAGAAAAATGGTGCAACGACCAGAAACTTAGTATAAATCCGCAAAAAAGAGACCTACTTCTATTTACCAATTTACTAAAGGTGGAAAATTAAAACTTCCATCACTATTTGGATCCACCCTTGTGTTTACCAACGAAGTCAAATATCTCAGCATGACATTAGACAATAAGCTTAATTTTAGCAAACACCTCGATAACAAACTAAGCTTATCCTGTATGTCTTTAGCACAATGCAAGAAACTTACGCATAATGTGGCGTTCCAACTATGCCACACTGATAACATCATAATTATCTTTGAAGTGAGCCACCCTGTGCTAGAAATATTTGGTCTCATGTTAGTCTAGCCTCTCTTTGAAGAATAAACCATCTGCCATTCGGCCAGGCAGTTCGTAAAAGCCAAACGATTAGCTATACGTGTCAGCACTCCCGTACTAGGATAAATACCTTAAAATCGTTGCACTTGATTATCACAAATAACAAGTAATACCAAGACGAAATCAATTTCTTTTCCATCCTTCCACAGACGTGTGACCTCTACGATACCACTGAAAAGAAAAAGCATTGAAAGAAATGGAATAAACTTATAGAAGAAAAATAAAGAAGGCCCCCGCGCACAAGTATCCACTGTCGTCCACTATGCTTTCCACCACTTCAGTAGCAAAACAAAAACATATAATATACGTACTCTAAGAAAATTTCACTACAAAACTAAAGCATCTTGAAGAGAAACGACCATTTCTGCATTGAAAAGTGAATGAAATTGATGTATTTTTTTGCGTTACGTATTTCCGCAATTTCCCCGCAGGGTTTCTGGCCAAAAAATCGATGTGTAAACGCGTATATATTCTACTATTCCGGCGAAGCGAAGAAGTATTGCTAGTGATAGGAGATAATTCTCATATCTCCCATTTTGGACGAAATCATAATTCAATCAATTGGTATATAACGATAGAACTAAGCGGCCAGGATTTAAGTTTCGCTCTACAAACCGCGTAAGGGAACTGGGGTGATGACACTTTTTTTTTTGCTTTTACACTATATTATTAGAACATTCCTGTATCGTACATTTTAATGTAAATAAACATGTTACCCCTAAAAGAGTAACTAAACCTAATTTTAAAATGTACAAAGCAAAGATACCTTTCTACAACTTACATTGAACTGACGCATTGGGATTACTCGTACCTGAGAAATTTTCAATTTGTTAGACTAATCTAACTTTGAAATAGATTGAACGCTGATTGGACCTCTTGATAAAGAAAGTCTTTGTTTTTTATTGTCAAAAGCTACGGGTTGCAGGGGTGGAAGATCAATTTATAGTAAGCTCCGATTTTCGAAAATCGAGTTTACACCAGAGAACCTTTTCCGGCTATTTTCATGATGACGTCAGTATGTCTGTATGTGTATATGTGTGTGTACGTAAATTGTAAACATCTCATAACTTTTGAACGACTTGACCAATCGAAACGCGGTTAATGGAATTCGATTGGATTCCGCTCAACTTAAACTACCTGAAAATTTGAACTAATTCGGTCCAGGACATTTTGAGAAATTTTAACAAAACTTTTGACAAAAAAAATTTTGGCAAAACAGATTTTTTTAATATAACTTCCAGATTAATGTACCAATTGAGTACAAAAACAGCTCTTTTCCTTAAAAACTACATCTAATGCATAAATTGCATCAAAATCGGTTTATCCGTAGTAATCGTTGTAGTATAAAACGTATAATTAATCGTAGTATAAAACGATTAAATAGGAGTAATCGTTGACAGAACATTTTGAAAAAAAGGGGTTTTTCGACATAAATCCGAAATTTGTTAACCAATCATTTTTTGGTATTCTACGTTGTTTTAATACTAAAAAACTACGTCGAATATCATTTCAAAAGTCAAAAACGAATCTAATTTTCAAAAGTTACAGTTTTTCAAACATTAAAATTACATTGTATACTTTTAATCTTTCGCGCCTTTTTTCAATTGAATTATTAATAATAAACGGGATCTTGCCGCAATTATTTTAATGAATTATTTTGCCGACATTATAATCGCGGTAAGACCCCGTTAATTATTAATAATTCAGTTAAAATTACATTGTTTTTAGCGTAATTACTTAATATTTTTAAAATAAATTTCAGGCTAATACACCGATTGATTTAAAAATCTTATTAACTTATCTCCTTTGCTGCTTTAAATACCGTTAACTGAATTAAAAATCGGTTAATTGTTTGGAATTTACCACTGACGAAAATTTTTGAAAAAAATATATTTTGACATGGCTTCGAAATTTTTCAACCTTCGATTATTTAGCTAAAGCAAATATTTTATTTCTCAAAAATTAAGTTGAATGCCATTCGAAAGATCAAAATCGATCATCCAAAATATACAACTTTCCAAAAGTCGATGTACTGCCATTTTTAACAAAATAGATGTTTGAACTGAAAAAAATCTATGCTTATAGTTTTTACTCTTTTGAGGTTAAAATGCCTTAGCTTAGCTAGGATGTTTCAGGGATGGCCTGCAGGGTCAATCATTTACAATTTTTTTTAATATCATATGGGTCATATCAGATAGGTCTCGTGATCGAAACAGACAACCATCGCCTATATCCACCAAAAATGTTAATGGTTCGTTGCTATCTTGTGGCGAGGTCTAACGCCACGCGCATAAGTTAAAATAACTTTCAAACTTTTACGGCCTTAATCGCAGCCGTCGTTGCTTTTTTCCATCAGGATACACGCTGTTCCATCTACTATCTATAAAAAATAAGTTCGCTTAAAGAACGTGCGTATTTATAAACTAGGTGTACCCACAACCTTGTAAGCCTGGAAAATTTTCTAAACTAAAAGTAGCCTAAGTTATTACATCAACTATCTACCACTGAAAGTCCCGTCAAAATCGGTCCACCTGTTTTAGAGATTAGACAGACATTCCAATTTTATTTATTTGTATAGAACATAAATAACTTGTTTAATAATTCGTAATATTTTCAATCATCATCGAGTTAAATATTAGTAATTTAAATATTTAAACCTACTTCAAATATCAATTACACTCATATCTCAAAAGCTGCTAAACCGATTTTGATAAAAATTAGACTGCTCCCCAAGTTAGAAAATAATTATCTCGAAATGGTTTCTAAATCTCTAGTAATTCGTGGACAAACATACAAATATACAGATATGCAAACATACAAACATAATCTATACCATAGACTAATATATAATATTATGCTTTAATATATACACTTGCGAAATTTAGTACACGTATTACATACATTCATACATATCTTCACGCCGGATCCCTTACGTAGTAGGCAGAGAAAACCGAGTGCCAAACATCAAGATCCTTGCAGACTTGTCTCGCTTCCTCCACATTCATCACTCATACACACATACTTGTTTATGAAAACATACACATACGCCATTTGCGAAGAAACTTGACACCACCTTCGGACAGTAGGTACTTGATCAATCTGATCATGGTATGTCAGACTTGGTCTTCCCCGGTACCTACATCTTCCACATTCGCATTGTATATCGGTTTTGTTACATATCCGAACCAACGGAGCATGCCCTTTTTCATCTTTACACGTATTTGGATTCCTAAATAGTTCATCATACTAAACTACTCATCTTTACAAGTATTTGGATGCGTAATTAGTTTATCATACTACTGTTATCCGATACTAACAATATTACATACCTACATAGATGACAAACTCATAAACTCAATTTTTTTGTCTATTGAAAACAGGAGATTTATACTCGCCTTTTTTGTATTAGGGTACTCCTACATCTTCAGCAAATCAAATAAAAAGCATCCAATTTTATTTTATTTTAATTTAATAATCCCGTTATATGAAACAAACTTGTTTTTAAATTACTACCGAATCCGTACGCGGTTACACACTGAGAAGGTCCGACAGAATAGTAATTTATTTACATTATTTTAAATAAAATATTGTATCACCAATTATTGTATTAAAATTATTTTAACATTTTAAGTGACATTTAAATTATTTATTTTTATACATTTGTAACGTAAGTTAAATTAATTAGTAATAGAAATGACATTTATACATATAATATAAGTTATTTTATTTATTTTAAAACTTATTTTGCGGTAACTTATTGAAATGTAAGCATTAAATGAATATAATTTTAGCGGAATTGTGTCATTTTATCACTTTATTGTCAATTAGGAAATTCATAAATTGTACAAAATCTACAAAATCACAGTCCGTACACAATAATAAAAGCGTCGCCACCGCAGAACACAAACTCCCTACGAGAGATCGCCACCTTCTACGACAGCTACTTTTTTATAACAGCTACACTAACATCACAATATAGAAACGTAACATTTTAAGACTATATTTTTATGTATAATAGTAGATAGATAATCGGGAGGTAACCAAATTCCAGGGGGGGCTGCTGCCCCTGTCTGCCCTCCCCCCCAACCCTGTCGGTACGCTCATGCATATATGTACCATGTATCCACATTCTTGCAAATAAATTATTTTATTATTATTGGAACGAAGTTCCTTACGGCAGGCTTGGAGGGGATAGGGATTTTGCTGCGCGACCGAACTGAAAAAAATGTGATAGTAAAACCGTAAGAAAAATGCGTGGAATAAAAGCGTTAAATGAGACGTGCGCAGGCGCGACAGTCGCGTACACAAGCGAGTAATGCCGTTTAGCCGAAGGAAGTTCGTTCCTACCTGGCCCCCAGTGTCCCGCGACACCACATCATTTTTTTTTATTATTATAAATAACGTTTTATATCTGTATAATGTATATGTATATTAATAGTTTGTTGTTTACAGCAAACTCCCTTCATATTTGTAAAATAATTTTGAGACTAATATACCAATTGATTTCTAAATAATCTAATCAACTCGTCTTAAAAAAAAAACTGCGTCAAATACTGTGAATTGGATGAAAAGGAGAGGGGGATTTTTGGGCCCAAATGTAAAGGGTTGAAGTATGGTTCAAAAAAATGATACTATTTTTCTATTTCAAAGTTCAAAATATTAGCTTAATCCGCTTTCTGAGAAAAAAGAAATCACGAAAATAACTTTGTGGTACTATAATTATATAATCGATAAAATTATAATCGATTTATGTAAATAATTTTAATCGAAATATAAGCTTGTAAACATACATATGTAAAAGTGTATTTTTGATTAATATTTAGTATAATCAACAGTAAGTACCATCATTATTTTACAAACCATTTATAATATAAAAAGAAAAAATATAATCGATACAATTTATATAATCGATTGATTACGTTACTTCAAACTTAATACGATTTAGTGTCTGTGGATTTAAAACAGCTAAAATTGACAATTACAAGCGACATCACTGACGGCTCGCAAGAGTCGCACTCGCAAGTCGCGGACTTCACTCTTCGCTATTTTACGTACCTACCTACAGAGAGGCATCCTTTAATTTGCGTTTTCCAAAAATCTGTATTTTAGTATTGTGTCAATTTATAAACAAGAAGCGTAGTTGCCTGTATTACAAGTATCAGTTGTTTATATAATAGTAAACGGTTACAGTGAGTTAAACTATACCATAGTACCGTAACCTTACTTCTAGTGAATATCTTATATCTCTGTTCTCAGATTGCTAAAATCTGTAAAATTTTCAGTATTTATATAACGTTAAACTAGCTATTAATTAACATAATATTCATCTTATTACAAGGGGGGCCCAAGTTTGTATGCAACAGTATCAGTCTCCTTTATTAAATCGTTCGGGATTTATCAATGACAAAATTTTTGAGCAAACGTTTTTTGAACATTTATTCGTCATTTTTCAACTTATCAAATACAACATTTAAAGCTCAAAATTGCGTTGAATGGCATTCGAAAGATCAAATTCAATCACTATTTTGAAAATAACCAGCTTTCCAAAAATTACAATACTGGAATTTTTACAAACTTAAGATTTTTGAACTGTTTGAGCTCAAAATATTGCTTAGATATTGTTTTTGCTCTTTCAGATTAAAATACTTCAACTTAGCGGGAAGTTTTAGTGATAGCCTGCAATTTCCCGCTGCATGGATGTTCAACCCGTTTACAGTTTTTTAGGGTTCCGAAGTAAACTGGAAACCCTTGTAGTTTCGCTATGTCCATCCGCACAATAGCTCGAAGATCCTTATTACTTAATATCTTACAAACGAGTCCCTTAAGCTTTCGATTAAGGGATTCGTTTGTAAGTTATTAAGCAATTAAGTGCTAATTTTTGTTAGAGGCAAGTGTGAGTGTACCCCCCCCCCTCTCTGTAGGCCAAATGGTTGGTTTTGGGGGTGGGAAAAATAATTATAGTAGCAGTAAATATAATGAAGTTAAAAGGAAAACAATCACGGCTTAGAAGGCTTTACAAGTTTTTGAGTAACAGTCGACCAACTTATAAAATGTACTTAGTGAAGTTTTTATAGGCGGTGAACCAGTGGTGCAGATATTTAATAATCATAGACGTTGAATAACTTTAATGTTCATAATTAGAAATTATATAAGCCCACTTCTTAGTCCGCATTATCGTGATGGGAAAATTTGGAACCCTACTTTGCGCGTGGCCTAACACACAATTTACCTTTTTTTTTTCATGAAATGTCTGATTCGGTCAACGAGCGCTGTAAGCCCCATTTTATCTCCAAATTGACATTATAAACAGTGCTGGTAAAGTTACGGGAGGCAGTTTTTTTTAAAATCTTTTTCAAACTACGGTATCATCAATATTCTTTGTGGTATTTACTTATAGATTTCGCTATTATCATATCACATCATATTTTTTACGTAAGTACAATATTTTTCTTTAAATTTTAGGAAAAGTTTTTTTGGCCACCAAAAATCCCACTTCAAGGGATCACCACATCTTGATCATTATTTGTAGTGAAGCCCCATCCATCAGGCAAGCCCTGGTTTCAATCTAGCCTATATTACGCGATGATAATTAATAAAACGTAACTCTAGATGCTGAAACCGCGATTGTGGATCAAAGTATTAGTTGATTTTCGCATGTTCGCGTTCGGCTTTATATGACTGTTTATGTAGAAATCCGTGGTTGCTTAATACTTTGATCTCCTATATGTCTTACATCGTATACAGAGAAGCATTACTTATGCCTGTTACCTTTTACATTCTTTTTTGTTACAAATAAAAGATAGATAAATACATGTGAACATTTTGCTGTTAAAATTCTGAAAAAATCCAAACACTGAAGTCCACGCGACCGAAGTCAATAGTTATAAGAAAAGTTGTGTATAATTTTATTAATATCAGTATAGTTAATTGAAAAATTAATTATAATTAATCGGTGAATTATTCTTCACTAATTTGATTTTTCTTAATACTTTATGTAGTCGGTCAAAATATTTTCATGAAGTGTCTGATTCGGTCAACGAGCCTTGAAGTGCTACTACTCGTTTTAAGCGCAATTTTATATCCGAATTAATATCTATCTCTTCATATAATGAAATCGTAGGAAATTCAAAACTGTGCATTGAATATTTTTTTAAAAGAATACTTGGGGCGTGCTCGACAATCGATATCGAATCCAAAAATATAGTTTTTAAAATTTTTGTCTGTTTGTCTGTTTATCTGTAGCTATGTATGTCCGGGGTAAACTCAAAAAGTACTGCATGGATTTACTTTAAATTTCGCATGAATATTACTAACAGGTTGGGTCAACATATTATCATGCTATCATTTATGGGGGAGGAGCTGTGCGGAGTGAACGAAGTCCGCGCGGACGAAGATGCGGGCAACAGCTAGTTGTAAATAATTTCGGTACAGTTACAGGCGGCAGGAATTCCTTGTTCTTTTTGAAACTCCGGTATCAATAATATTTTTTGTTATATTTGCAAAATAACTACTTTTTTAAACTAATTGTTTATAACTTTTACAATGTTTTTTTTTAATTTTTCAAAAAATTTTCGATGACAATCTGCTTTGAAAGACATCTTAATCATAATATTTGGTGAAGTAAATTGGATATGAAGCTATTGCGGCAGAAATAGATTATGTACTACACATTCTCTTCCAAATATTAAGTGTAGAAGTACAAAGCTACTCCCCTCAAAGCAATATCGAGATAAAGTTGAAAAAGTCATCTGACTCTCGGACTATACTTGTCGCGGCGGAGGACGAAAGTTCCCGTGGCCTGAAAATCTGCGCACGTGAATTTTCACCTCGCCTGCCGCGCCGCCACCGCCGCCGCCGATTCGCATGGCCGGGCGGTAAGGTGGTGATAGTTCGAGACGTTAAAATCTCTACCACTTAGTAAAATAATAGCAAAATCAAATTTATTTCAAGCGAATCCGCAAATATCAGTTAGTATAACATTTTCTACATTTTTGGTGCTACTACTCTTGGTATTTAATATAAATGTAATATAACTTACAAAACACACAACAAAAAGATCCCTAACGTATTTAATATGATACAAGAATGCTAAAGATTCGCGTTGCTCATGTTTGCGGTTAACTTTGTCTAATTAATTAATTATTATTAAAAGGGTTATTTTGTTTTGTTCTCTAGAAAACCAGATGATATCTGAAACTTTGTTCACATTTACGGTTAAATACTATTTTCTTATTAATTTCTTATACACGGTTGGTCCAGACCACCCTTTAAGATAGACCATCTGTCTAAAGTAACCCACTTTTACATTGCAGCAGATGTCCAATTAGAGCCTTTTAATCTTGTAAATTTTCAAACGACTTCTCAAAATGAGAAAGATTAATTCAGCTGTACGTTTTTTTATTATGTTTATTACTTCAGAACTCAGTCAATCATAGACCAATTTTTAAAAATTATTTTTTGTTTGGTACGGTATATTCTCCGTGTAATCCCATTTTAGTTCACCAAAGATCTGATGCAGGGTTCCAGAGATACAGGAAATGGGAAAAAGGTTGCTGCAATTTTACTGCGCTTAAAAAAATATAACCCTTCTAAAACACGGGTGTGTCTCGTCTCTGAAGAAAAACTAATGCTAACGGTCCAGGATGTATCAATATCGATTAGTAATCAACTAAGGCTTTTGGGCATTAACGTCACATCCAACCTCATCTTCGGTAAACAAATCATGGAACACACTTTCCAAGAAATTGGAAATCATTTCGAAGGTCCGGCAGTATATTAACATTGAACAGCGATTAAACCTCTACGGCTCTAGTTCGATCTTGCATGGAGTACTGAAGACATCTTTTGGATGGATTAGCCAAATACCAACTCGAAACTTTCAACTGGCCAACATGGCCTGACCTCCTAGCTCGGGCTATGACTTAGGTGATTTTAAGATGCGGATAAACAAACACTTCCGAGGCGGTATTTCCAATGCAACCTTTATGTTGCAAATGTTCATGATGACCTTTACTTTACATTAGATAACCTACTTGCTCGTATACCGATTCTGTAAAAAAAAATGTTTTTATGTAAATGTATTTAATAAATATTCAAACCCGGAACTACAGACATTTATGCTCATCACACAGACGCTTGTTCTTGTCAAGAATCAAACACGGGCCCCATCAATTGCGTAGTCAGGGTCGCTAAGCCACTTAATCAACGGCGTGAAGCACGTTTACGAGGCGGCTATAATTCTACAAATTATTTGGATTGCAACCATTTTATAAAATATAAATTTGTAATCGGTCAAGTGCGAGTTGGCATAGCTCCAACTTTTAAACAAAGATATTGATGCAGTTATTTTTAAGATTTTTCTTAAAAACAAGAGGATATTTGACCTAGTTATTGGAACTTTGGTGTCGTGATATATACCTAATAAAATTATTGTTAAACGGATCACCTTTTGTTGAAAATATAGTTGCTGAAGTAACGCATGGTCGAGGAATTTCATTTTATTAACTGCATTGTTACGGTAAAATTATCATAGTTTCCTATCGCGATAGGCAGAGTGAATTTAAGCTATATGCTCAAACATAAGCTCAGATTTGATTTTTATTTCGTCGGGGTTTTGATATGATTGAATCGGTTCGAAGCGTTTAGACTGTTACACATTCACATATCATGCCGCGTCGTAGTTTGTCTCGATGTTCTATCTTGTTTATGTGTGTGAGAGCCCTAAGCGCAGTGGATCAATTACTTGAATTGGGGGGCTTAACGTGTTCATACGAGGCTAGGCAGTGTTACCACACACATCTATTATAAAAAGTTGCTACTGATATCTCGATTGTCGAAATTTTTTCCGAAGAAACCTCAATAACACTTTTCCCCAACCCAAAAATCAAAACCTTCGAGTCTTACGATCTAAGGCAAATATGCTAACAAAAGACTACGAGACAGCCCTCGAACAAATTATGTCTGTCAAAAAAACTAAACTCAGATATTTTTGACTGGATAAAGGATTCAAATTGACCGACAGGGATTTGAACCGCTCAACTGATACAGCTAGAATATAAGGGTCAGTTCACGCTGAGTTAAAGCGAAGTGACGCGTCATGTTTTTAAACCTTTAAGTATACTCATCTCTGTTTCTATTAGGTAGAGTTGTGGTGGTTAATATAATGCACAACGTTATAATAATAGCGCGTTAAGTATACTCAACGTAAAGCGTGGAAAAATATAGTTTTTAGTCTATAACGCGTTATCATAAAATAGTTCGTTCGAACAATACACCTCATCTCTACTAGTAGGTAATGTAAAAACTTGTTTTTTGCAATTCGCTCGACTCCAACAACTCGCTTGTCACTTGTATTTTTATGACACAAAGTGCGTTACATAATTTAAATGGAATAAAAATAACTACGTTAAAAAACCGACTTCAAAAACTAAAAAGTAAAAAATAATAAAGATTTAATATTAATAAAACACTACCTATTATTTTTATGTGCTATTTACTAGTGGGTTTGAAGTCGGTACCAAGCCAATCCGGCACGCACGCGCGGGCAACGTCGTTGACGGACGTCTTGAATACATAAATTTTTTTAGAAAAAGAAAGAAATAAAATATTTGTTTGCAAGAATATAGGTGTTACAAGTTGTTAAATTTTTTTTTCCTTTTCAGGCATACTGGAACAACATGGAAGTTATGTCTTTACCTCCTGAACTGACCGACTTGATAGACTTAGAACAAAGACTTTTGTCAAGAGTAGTTCCTTTTATAACTAGTTACCGCACCAAAGTGCTCATCAACACGAATCAAACGAGCCCAAACTCAATAGAGTTGTATCATTTAAGTACTGAGCTCCTACTGGCTTCATCATCGGACCCTGGATGATCCTAGTTATCACCGAGCACCATAGTGCTAGTCAACACGAATCAAACGAGCCCATACTCGATAGAGTTCTGTCATTTACGTACTGAGCTCATATGGCCACCTTCTGGCTTTATCATCAAACCCTGGAGGATCCTAGTTACCACTAAGCACCATAGTGCTCGTCAACTCGAATCAAATGAGCCCAAACTCGATAGAATTTTGTCATTTAATTACTGAGCTCCTATGGACACCTTCTGGCTTCATCATCGGACCCTGGAGGATCCTAGTTACCACCAAACACCAAAGTGCTCGTCAACACCGATCAAACGGGCCCAAATTCGATAAAGTTCTGTCATTTAATTACTTAGCTCCTATAGCCACCTTCTGGCTTCATCATCGGACCACCATAGTTACCATCAAGTACCAAAGTGCTCGTCAACACGAATCTAACGAGCTTAAACTCGATAGTCTTGTTATTAAACGATTTTTAACCATTTAATTACTGAGTTCCTGTGGTCACCTCCCGATTCCATCATCAGATCAGAAGTTTTCATTGTCAATTGTTAATAATTTACATACGTATACAAAATTTCAGCTCAATCGGTAACCGGGAAGGGGATCAAATTCACTTGCGAGATTTGATTTCAGACATCGGCGTAGATAAAATAAATAAAAAAATGCTCATAAAATAAAAACTAAAAGTAATAAAAAAAACAATTTGCGGGAAATGATTTGTCAATTGTTTTTTTATCACACATCAAAGTTCTTCGTACGCAACGAAAATGGAATTAAGTCGAAAAGATTTTAGAGCGCTGATTTTTTATGATTTTAAAAGTTCTCTTTCTCCGCAACACTGTGCCGCTCGTCTTCAAAATGCTTTTGGGAGAGAAACACCTTGTTTGAGCACCGTAGGGCGATGGTTTGCTGAATTTGAGAGAGGTCGAGTTTCTTTACATGATGAATTTCGTGAAGGGTGGCCTTCAACTGCCGTCAACGAAAATAATGTAGCTATTGTCAAGCGGTTAATTGAAGAAAATCCCCGGATTACCTATGAGACAATTTGAAGACTATTGGGGATTGGTATAAGCCAAATTCAGAAATTCAGAAATTTTACACGAAGAATCGAAAGTTCGGAAACTTTGTTGTCGTTGGATCCCTCGTGAACTGACAGTGGAGCAGAAGCGGACTCGCGTGGAATGGTGCTCACAGATGCTACCAAAGTACGACCACGGACATTCTAATGCTGTTTATGACATTGTCACAGGAGACGAAACGTGGATTTATTGTTTTGAACTCAAAAAAAAACGGCAATCTTGTGAATGGGTGTTTGAAAATGAGAACAGGCCAACAAAAGTGAGGCAAGCGAGAAACGTTGGTAAAAAAATGATCGCGTTTTTTTTTCTCAGCTACGGGTCCCATCTGTACAATTCCACTTGAATATCAAAAGAGTGTTAATGCCGAGTAGTGTTCTACCATTTGTTTACCCAGGATATTAGAAAAAGTTCGGGAAAGACGACCTAAAAGCCGCATTCTCCTACACCATTATAACGCTTCTTCACACACAGCCAACAAAACAAAGCCATTTTTAGCTTCGAAAAAGTACATCTCGTCACTCATCCTGCATATAGCCCCGACCTAGCACCCTGTGATTTCTGTATTTTCCCCAAAATCAAAGATTTGATGAGAGGTTTTACTTTTACCAACTCCGAAGTGGCAGTGATAGCGTTCAATCAGTACGTAGAAAACATGCCTTCAGATCTGTGGTCCTCCTGTTTTAAAAAATGATTCGATCGCGTGAAAAAATGTTTAAAATGTAAAGGAGATTATTTTGAAAAGCAATAAACATAATATTTTGGTTATAACATCTTGTTTTTTTAAGTTACGCAAAACTTATAGTGTGACCTATATATTCGTAATATAAGTGTGTGTGAAAAATGGATGTGTAAAATTTTTTTCAAAATGTATTTTTTTCAAATTTTTTAAATCTTCGGGTTTTGCGTATCAAAGCATCATCAGAACTATAAAATTTAAATAAATATATATAGTGAATCTAGTACGTTTTGTAATTAAAATTTAAATGTTCATAGGATAAAACAATGCAACAGCCTTTTGCTTAGTCCACATTATTGTAACCAGTAACTACGGAACCCTACGTTACTTATTTAAAATAAAACTGCTCATAAAACGTAAAAGGTATTTGAAAGACAACAATGGACATTCAAACAAGTTAATTAGAATATATAACGTACTTAGGTAACCCGAGACTGTTGCACATGCCGATGGCGTACATTGTCTGTGATTGAAACAGATGTAGAAGGGTCGCGGAGGGACGACAGACCACACTTCCATCCCTCCGACCTAGCTTAATTAACGTCAGCCCGATGCGAATATTAAATGTTAGTAAATAGACATGTTCTGAGTATTACACACAGCCCGCGTAAACACAAGGGACAAATTTATTAGTAAATTATTTACAGAATTGAATTACGTGTGTTTGCTTTGGGTTAAAGTTTAATCTGTAGATGGAAGTCTAAAGTTGGACCTTTTGATTTTAAGTACTAACATTATTTAACCGTAGTAAAATAACAGTTACAATTTCTTTTTGCGTGCTGTTAATCAATTGTAAATTATTTCACCTAAAGCAATTAATATGAATGAATTTCATTTATAAAATTTGAAACATTCGCTATTAAGGGATAATGGTTAGATTGGAGTAAAATAGAGGAAACAATGTATTGAAATATCTCAAAAATGTAGAAACCAAAAGTAAATATACTCTACCGACTACCTCTCTATCAACTATAGAGTAGTACAACAGAGTAGTGTTTTAGGGTCTTCACTATTTTCTATTTATATGAATGATCTTGGTTACACTATCAAATGCAAAAATTTTTAATTCCATTAAACCTTTATACGCTCTTTTAACGAGTGGATATTTTTTAAATTAATTATTAAGGCGACCAGAAACAGAAAATCCGGTGGAAGAAACTCATTGAGCTTAACTTTCTTCTTCATATATTTATTATATTTAATACAATCATTATGAGATTGGTATGAGGAGCAAGCTCCCAAACAGAAGACAAACAACTATATATATATATATATATATATATATATATATATATATATATATATATATATATATATGTATGTATGTATGTATGTATAGACTACGATATAACAGTAAGAATATAGCGAAGGGAGAAAGGGGAGGGACTAAGTGGGGAAGGGAAGCGAGAAGAAAGAGGGGCAAAAGAGGTAAAAAGAGGTGCACTAAACGGAAATAGATGGAAAGAGTTGGAATGATGTGGAAATTTCTCAGTTAACAGTGAATTGTATGGTCATCAAACTGCTGCTACGTGAGTTAAGTACTATACATTTCAATATTAACTGTTTGGACACATAACCGGTAACGTGGCGATAGACTTAACGAAGCAGTGCTCTTACGGCCCTTTTTTATGAGACAGACATTATATTTATTTCTGCAGGTTTCCTTCAGAGAACAAGCCAAAATGACAAAGAGCTGCCAAAATAACGTATAATATATATATATATATATATATATATATATATATATATATATATATATATATATATATATATATATATATATATATATATATATATTATATATAAATATATAATATAATATATATATATAAATATAATAAAGTATATACACAGTTCTCTGATAACACTATTCTTTATTAGGGCGAGCGAAGCGAGCCCTACACTAGGCCACTTTCTATGCACTTCTGTGGTACATTTTACTGAAAATTATCGGACCTTTACGTTTGTGCTTCGACGTAGTAGTTTAAATTCATGTCTAGATATGTTATCTACCAAAAAAATACCATTTTACAGACCTTAAAAAAATAGAAGATACAATTTGTATTAAAATCTTATTACTACTAACGATATTTATTATAAAACTGACGAGTTAAAATCGATACAAGATAATTTTTGTATTAGAATCTTATTTCTAGTAACGCCATCTATTATAAAACTAACGAGTTAAAATCGATTGAGGGTAGGCGCCTCCAAATTTTGAGTCATCACTTTTTCCAGATTAGTGATACAAAAAATAAGTAAGCAAATTGTAACTAATGATACAGATTATGTTAAAATTTAAATCTTGCCATCTTGATGTTTTGTGAGTTGTGATTTATAATTATGCAATTCTGGAGACAATTTTTACCTTGTGCTGCTCTTCTGTAGCACCAACTCCACTCTTGTCCGCCCAGTTGTTCGAGTGGTTAGCAACTCTGACTACGCAATCGACGGGGCTCGGGTTCGATATTCTTGTATTTATATATGTACTTCTATGTATTAGTATTGTTGACTAACGCCCATAGCATAAGCAAATAATTTGCTTACTTTAGGGTTAGATCAGTAAGTGTAATTTGTCCCGTGAAAAAAATAAATAAAAAAAAAACTCGGTTTCAACTTTTCCAGCAATTAGGCTTGCATTTTTTGCTACTTACTATTTTCAGCCGACTACTCAAAAAGGAGGAGGTTCCTATTTGGTCGGAATCTTTTTTTAAGTATGTTCACTGATTATTCGAAGACGCCTGAACCGATAAGGATTTTTTTTTGTTTCAGTGAGTACCTAGATACTTCTCAGGTTATTTAATTTTAATTTGACGAAGATCTGATGCAGAGTACCGGTAGTGGAAGTGGGAAGTCAACTGTTTGCAAGATTTCTGCGTTTAAATTGTCTCATATTTGTAAAGTATTAGAACAATTTTAAATAACATGTTTAAAAATATTTTTAAAAGATTTTAAAACTTTACGCAGGAAATTATAATTATTAACCGCGATTTTCAAAAATTGAGCTTTCATCAGATCTCCATGGTTTGAGATTCTTGAAACGTGATTATATTTTTACAATGACGCAGTATATATCTGTATGTGCGCACGTGATTAAATCTCTCACAGATTTTAAACGGCCTGGCTGATCGAAAAACGGTTTGCGGTCAAAGATCAAAATCAATAATCAAATTCAAAAGTTTTAAAAATTAAAACAGTATCCTTTTAAACACGGATTCAGGGATGGCTTGCAGGAACATCCGGTTTAAAGATTTTTTATTAATGATTTTTGAACTTATTAAGAGACTACTTCACAAAATACTTTTCTTTATATTTGACTGGCGGCGCGCGGTCATCGGGCTCTTATATAAAGGCAAGAGTTCACGTATAGACTAAAATAGCCATCAGTTTGATCAGCTTAGCATCGAAGGTGTATAGTAAAACATGGAAAGGAGAATGCAAGAGAAGTCCGAAGGAATGTTGTGTTAGGCACAAGGGGGTTTTAGGTCTAGAGCAGGGATGTGTGCGGGGAACAGAGTGAATAGAGCGTAAGAGAGATTACTTAAAAGCTCAGTTTTAAGTCAGGGTGCCCGTCTTGCCCTGCATAATCATGTGCCTATCCCAACGATATTGTATGAAAGTGATATTGTACGATAATCTTAATCTCGCCGTGTTGGTCCCGGCCTCCATTGTAGAATAGGCCAACTGCCGTTCTGCCAGGCAGGTCGTAAAAGGCGACCGATTGGCTATCGAGTCACTACCATCGTGGCTACTAGGTGGTAGAGTTCTGCATTGTCTCGCCCGGGTCTGGTACCACCGCCTTACCTATTCCTGCCGTAATAGCGTCAGTGTTTGTCGCTGTCGTGTTCCGGTTTGGAGGGTAAGGTAGCCGGTAAACTTATGCATGTGGCGTTAGACCTCGCCACAAGATAGCAACGCACCATTAACATCTTTGGTGTCTATAGGCGATGGTTGACTCTTTCCATCAGGAGACCCATCTGCTTGTTTGCTATCTTATGATATATAAAAAAAAAAAAAAAGATAATCAACGCTGTCGATGAAACAAATAGCTATGAAAAATATGTCGCGTAACTCTCGCGGACCGGGTTCGTAATGTTGAAGTGAGAGAGAAGTTATGCTTGAAAGAAAGTGTTGGTGTAAAGATGAGAAGGGCATGCTCCGTTGGTTCGGACATGTAGAAAGAATGGTAGGTGAAAGATTAACAAAACAGATATACAATGCGAGAGATGCAATACTTTATTATTTATTTTTTTATACATTAAAAGATTATAGACCTTATTATTATAAATAAAGTCTATACATTAAAAAATGTAATTCTCATAAAAATACTTTTCTAACAATATTACTAGATAGTATAACATTGCGAGCCCTTACAAAGCTCTGCTTTTTGCTAGTTTAGTGTAAGGATATAAAGAATTACGGTAAGTGAAACAACTAAAACTTACTCAGTTTAAGAATGGTTAAAATCATCATGGCCGCGGAGAATCACTTCAGGTGTATTGTGACGGCCGGGTAAATCGTAAACGATGTACACTTTGTATTTCTAGCTCTTAAAGATAAACAACTAAGACGTAAATATTCCTATCACATCCGTAGTATTCTTTTTATTAATAGAAGACTCAAAAGAAGGAGATATAAGGTACATCTGAGTTTGCAACGAAGGAAGTGGCGTAATGGTACCGTCATGATAGAAAACAATAAGAAAAGATTATGTGGGTTGTCGATGCTAGCGTAACAGCATGTTCTTTGGACTATGAACTTACTATTCAGTGCGCTCATCCGTTTATTTCTGTTCTTGTAATCTGCATTTCCGGGATTCCACAGAATGTAACTTTCGTGAAATTGTTCAATGATCTCAATTAAATGAAACTTTAAATTGTTGTATGCAGACACCGCACTCAAATGCCGAGAGTAAACTGACACCGGCTCCACGCGCAAGTTGCTGGCATACCCCGGAAATCATGCCGGCAGTTCCATTATGTGGTAAGCTCGGCGATGTAAGTACCCACTGGAAACACCGCGCCGCCATGGCTGTTGGCAGCATGCCCGCGGGCACTGTGTGTAGGAACCATAAGAAGGTAATATCAAAGCACTCCCACAGAAGAATTCACTTACTTTATGTTTGTTATTAATGTGAGTTCTTTTTTTGTCTTTCAACTTGTCATTACTCATAAGATGGAAAAAGAGCAGATAGATAGCTCTACTTATGGAAAGAGATAACCATCGCCTATAGACACTAAATATGTGGAACGTTGCCATCCTTGTGGCGAAGTCTTAATGCCACACGCATAAGTCTACCTAAGACAAGCACTGACTTTAATGCGGCAGGAATAGGCAAGGCGGTGGTACCAGACCCTGGCGAGACAATATATGTGTGGCGTGTGGCGGGATGGCAACGCCACATGCATAAGTCTACCGGCCACCTTACCCTCCAAACCGGAACACGACAATGTCAAGCATTGACGCTATTGCGGCAAGAATAGGTATAGCAGTGGTAACATTACGCGGGCGAGACGTTGCGGGATTCTACCACTTAGTCACAATGGTAGTGATATGTATAGCCAATCAGTCACCTCTTACGATCTGCCTGGCAGAATGACATTTGGTCTATCCTTCAATGGAGCCGGGACCGACACGGCGTGACAAGACTCATCATTTAGAAAACTGATTTTGAAAATAATTTTTTTGGATAATGGAATATACTTCACCTTCACGAGAGGGGGGGATGGGGCAGGGAGGGGCAGCTACCCCCCTGGAATTTGTTTACTTCTCTACCAACTAAAAAATATAATAAGGTAACAATATAGTCTTAAAATGAGACGGCTGCCCCCCCCCCCCCCCCCGGCCCAGTACGCCCATGGCTGCACTCTACTGCATTAAAAATATTACTATATTTTTATTGCTTCCATCTGACCATTAACTATAGTGCCCTTCAATATCTACAATCTTCTACCAGTCAGCGTGTATCTATCTATATACAGACTGACTGGTAAGTTACCTTCGATACTTCTGGAGAGTACTTGGTACTCGATTCTCGTTAAAATGATATAATAAAATTAGGGGCTTCATTTTTGACCAATATTTCTCTAAAAATAAGTGAAATATGGATATTATACTCTCTAGTACGCGCTAGTCAAAGACACTCCTGCGCCACCCCCGCTATTCTGTGTTGATAGCGCGCTGCGCGACACGTGCGTCCGCGCGGTGTCCAAGTACGGCGCAGGTAAATATAGGATTCTCGGTGTACTGTTTACTAAGTTTACTAAGAAGTATTTTAATATTTATTTCAATGTTATTTTTTCTCATCATATATGATCGCCTACTATCACATCCTTAAATATTGAAGGTAACTCACCAGTCAGTCTATATATAAAAATCAATTGCTGTTCGTTAGTCTCGCTAAAACTCGAGAACGGCTGAACCGATTTGGCTAATTTTGGTTTTGAATTAGTTGTTGAAGTCCAGGGAAGGTTTAA
The DNA here is from genome assembly GCA_036924255.1 of Apodemia mormo. Classification (NCBI taxonomy): domain Eukaryota; kingdom Metazoa; phylum Arthropoda; class Insecta; order Lepidoptera; family Riodinidae; genus Apodemia; species Apodemia mormo. The sequence goes on from JAUPFN010000008.1 coordinate 13,315,149, forward strand.
AAGGTGAGAAAGTAATAAAAAAAATAAGAGTAGTTAAAAAGGCAGCACAACGTTTGCTGGGTCAGCTAGTAATAAAATAAAATAAACATTCCACTATTATCTATCCAAGAATTTCTATTGCTCGGATTCTCAACTCCGAACTCTGTTAGTTTGGGACTTACATTAAGCTATAGATTTTTACTCAAATTTTACACAAATAAAGTTTCAGCACTGAACCGTGAATGTTTACGAACATGCATTAGCGAATTTTCCAATACTATTAGACATATTTGCACTGATACCCACAGATTTTCCAGACGCCCGCATAAAACTGGGCTGAGTCTAGTTTTCTACATATCCAGCCGACAAATTAAAATATGTTCGGTCCATCTAATTTTTCTCTGAGCTTACATTTTTTATATCATAGGATAACAATAAATCATATGTTTTTTCTGATAGAACGAGATAACCATCGCCTACAAAAATCAAGATGTTGAAACTATGTTGCATTTTCATTTAAGCGGTAGGTTTGTAATTTCACATATTTTATATACATAAGATAGCAAACAAGCAGATGGGTATACTGATGAAAAGAGTCAATCACCGCCTATAGACACCCAAGGTATTATGCGTTGCTATCTTGTGGCGAGGTCTAATGCCACATGCACAAATTGACTGGCTACCTTACCCTCCAAACTGGAACACGACGGTGATAAGCGCTGACGCTATTGTGACAGGAATAGGTAAGGTGGTGGTACCAGAGCCGGGCGAGCCAATGCAGAACTCTACCACCTAGTAGCCACGATGGTAGTGACTCGCGTATCCGATCGGTCGCCTTTTACGACCTGCCTGGCAGAACGACAATTGATTTATTCTTCAAAGGAGCCCGGCACCAACATGGGGAAAACACGACAAACATCCGCAAGTTTACCGATAACCTTACCTTCGAATAACATCGGATTTAGAGGATAAACGTAAAAATTATAGATATCTACCTACATCTCTGCGACATGGACAACAATGCATCGTTGTCAAATAAGTATCTGCTATGTGCAAAAAAGTATATCTTTGTGATATATTTTTTTTATATCATAAGAGAAGCAAACAAGCAGATGGGTCTCCTGATGGAAAGAGTCAACGATCACCTATAGACACCAAAGGTGTTAATGGTGCGTTGCTATCTTGTGGCGAGGTCTAATGTCACGTACATAAGTTTACCGGCTACCTTAGCCTCCAAACCGGAACTCGACAGTGACAAGCTCTGATGCTATTGCGGCAGGAATGGCTAAGGCGATGGTACCAGACCCGCGCGAGACAATACAGAACTCTACCATCTAGTAAGCAGCATAGCAGTTTTTGTTTTTTCACAATATGACGTCAGATGCATATTCCGGTGCGAAGCCGGGGCAGACCGTTAGTTATAATATACTTTTAGTCGAGAAAACAAACTACTAAACTTAACATTCGGCCTGTATGGGTCATAAATAAGTTGTAGGCGTGTACTTACATTTTTATTGGTTTATCCCTGGGTTCTGAGATGTGAACGGTGCAGGTGTCGACGAAGGTTATAATTAAACTCAAATATTCAACTGGCAAAGACTATATTCCTTGAATTACAAGTAGGTAACTTAATACGTCCGCACACTTCGAGTGTTAGGTTTCAATTGCCGTTTCAAATATCGCGCCCCACCAAGCGGCCACCCGTGTGGCCAGTTGATAAAAATTAATTTAACCGATAAAACTATCTTAAATTTAGGGTAATTATTAGAAAACCTTACAGTGGTGACACGTATAGCCAATCTAACTACCTGACTGAATGAAAGTTGGCCTATTATTCGAAATAAGGCCCGGGCTATTGTATTCCCGTCATGCCCACAACGGTGAAACCGCGTCTGCCCAGACGAGACGTAGCAGAACTCTATCACCTAGCCGTCACGATGAGAATGACGTGTATAGCCAAATATTCGCCTTTCACTGACTTCCGGGCAGAATGACAGTTAGCCTATTCCTTCAAGGAGGCCTGGACAAACACGGGGTCAAATCCATCACTAGCTGCTAGCGTAATCTAAACCAACACCTTTACACCCTGATCCGAGGAACCTAATGGAAAGAGACAACCGTCGCTTATAGACGCCAAAAATGTTAATGGTGCGTAGCAAATGGTGTGGCGGGATGGTAATGTTACACTCACAAGTGGTACCAAAAACCTGGGTGAGACGTTGTTAAACTCTACCTACCTCTTCGTAGTCAAGACACGTGTTGCCAATTATTTGCCTTTTACAAAATGCCTGGAGGAATGTCAGATGGTCTATTCTTCAAACACGGTCTGGACCGCTAAAGACTATTTAATACTATAGCGTTTAATTAAAAAAATGGACTTTTCTTTTGTTTTCAACATAAATAGATATGGATATTTCTTCTACCTAAAGCGCATTATAATTGCAATAACTCACATTTTATTATTATTTCTCTCATATTATCTTTTTTTTAAGATTAAATGAGTATTATAAATCGTAAACTTTTTTATATCATAAGATAGCAAACAAGCAGATGGGTCTCCTGATGGAAAGAGTCAACTATCGCCTATAGACACCAAAGATGTTAATGGTGCGTTGCTATCTTGTAGCGAGGTCTAATGCCACATGCATAAGTTTACCCGCTACCTTACCCTTCAAACCGGAGCACGACAGTGAGAAGCACTGACAATATTGCGGCAGGAATTAATAAGGCGGTGGTACCAGAGCCGGGCGAGACAATGCAGAACTCTACCACCTAGTAGTCAATCGGTCGCCTTTTACGACTTGCCTGGCAGAACGGCAGTTGGTCTTCAAAGCAGCCAGGAACCAACACGGGGTAAAGACTTGAATTTCCTAAACTATTAGTTAAGTATAAAGCGATGTTTCCATGGCAATAATATTATTTTAACCACAGAGACCAGAAATAAAAGCATATAATATATATATATATATATATATATATATATATATATATATATATATATATATATATATATATATATATATATATATATATATATATATATATATATATATATATATATATATATATATATATCTCAACGTAGACGTCAACATAGATACTTATGTATCGCTCTAATATTGATAATGATATATTTTCTTTATGTCGCTACATAATAATAGCAAAGCAACATTTATTCAATGTAACTAATAAGCGCCTTGATATGAGAAATATTTGAGAAAATCTATTGATAGTAATCTTTGTTTTGACGCAATGTAACTCAAAATAATGATATTTAGGGCGCTTGTCTGTGTGTACATACATTATGATAAAACAACTTATTGCGCTAAAAAATTTCAAAGCTGCATTTTTTTAGTTTAAATAAGTTATACACGTTTCTTTACTAAGTTATGTTTAAAGCCAAACCCTCTTATGCTCAGACGTGCCTATAAAGCAGACTCACTATTTCTTCAACAAATGAATTTAAGCAGTTGGTCTGTATGGCTATTACTGCAAAACCAAGTTTTTGGGGAGAGCAGAGTGCTTAGTCAAAACTAAAGTGTTGTGGCCTAGGGCCCACCCTAAGTGTATGAAGCCGAATCATTTTTTAGGGCAATTAGGCCTTGATAATTAGTGGGAATCTAATTTGCATTAAGATTTCGGCTTATCATCTTGGTCAGGGTCTCGAGTGTATGCAGGCCGGAACAGAGGCCTATGAACTGTTGGCGGCGATGCTGTGTTTGTGTGTGTCACCTGTGATATCAGATCGGATAGGAGAATCATCTCACACGGGTAAAGTTTATACGCTTTCAAAGATATAAATAATTTGCGAACGTAGTCTCAACCAACTATTTATTTATAATAATTAAAATACAAATTAAGATAAGATATTATGAAGAATAAGATATTATGGCCGTAATATTTCAGGAATTACAAATATGTTATTTCGTTCCGCAATGTATCGATATATCTAATTATTTTAGACGCCCTTCCCTAAACTAATCCTCCAGATATTAAATGCATTCTAAGATAATTGCAAGTTTCTAATTCTAACAAAGCCCGTATCGGCTCTAGAATTTCAAACATTTCAATTTCAACACCTAACAACGACATCTTTTGGTTGGTCTGTAAACTTCTATTCAAAGCGATGCTCTAAGTTTGTAATCTGATCACAACACCTCACGCCGAATACAATGGCCGTTAGTGTAATAGTTTAACTGTTAACTAATAGAGTAAAGATATTACAAACTACGACGAAATTGAACGTGTTGATAATTTGGAAATGTTAGTTAATTTAATTCCAGTATTTGGAGTTCCGTATTCACTGCTATAAAGAAGAGACGATTTAAAGCTGTTTATATTGCCGATTCAAATATGAATGTGTATGTATATTATGATGACGATATATATCGTGTATGTTAATACTAGTTGTCACGCGCAGCTTCGCCCACAAACAGTGTATGTTACACTATTTTTTGTTATGAATATATTGTCATGAATATATTCTTTCATACCAATACTTATGTGTTATACCTATAGTGGTTGCTTTTTATATACATTATCATGAAATAGCAAAAAGCAGATAGCTCTCCGGATGGAAAGAGACAACTATCGCCTATAAACAACAAAGATTTCAATGATGCCTTGCTATCCTTGCGGCGAGGTCTCAATGCTACATGATAAATTTGCCGGCTGGCGGCTACCTTACTTTCCAAAACGGAACATGACAGTGGTAAACACAGGCGCTGTTGCGGCAAAAATAAGTAAGGTGATACTAGACCTGGGCGAGCATATTATCTGGTATATTTCAACTTAGGGAAGAGTCCCGTCAATCATCAGTCAAAATCGGTTCAAAAGTTTTTGAGACATGGATATAGTTGACAGATATTTGAAGACTTAATTTTTAAAATTACATTTATAATATTACATTTATAATATTATAATAGTTGCTACTCTACTTTTATTGAGATTGAAGATTTCAACAGTTTCATGTGATGAATCATAACTCATACGTCGGCCATATATTTTTATGAGCTTATGAGTCATAACGTGTGATTTTTATCGAATTAGTTCATACTAAATTAACCCTATTCGATGCATATGGATTAAGTGACCCTCACGCAATTTTTTGTGATCATTTCAATGCCACGAATTTATAATGCCCCGCTGGGGTTAGCTCTTTATATCATTGGATGTGTTTAGCACAACTGCTAAACTCAGAATTCTAACTAAAATGGTCAGAGTAAACAAAATTTCATTCAGAGTCAGGTTTCAGCCATATCCTGGCCTTTCTACCTTTAAGTGTTAAAACCTAATATGTGTTCAAACTTAAAGTGCAGAATTATACAATGGTGCCTTGACATTTATTATTAAGTAAAAACTTCAACATAGTTAAGTACAAAACAAGGAAAATCACGTGCATAGCTAGTAGAGTATAATATAATGAATTCAAAAAGAAATCTATTACAACCTTACAGTTTATTAAGAAATAGCCGGCGATCTTGTAAATTTTACTTGAAAGAGTAAAACGAAAATTTAACTCGTATTTATCCGGGCTTTGAAGAATAGACCAACTGCCGTTCTGCCAGACAGGTCATAAGAGGCGACCTATTGGCTATATATGTCACTACCATCGTGACTACTAGTCACTAGATGGTAGAGTTCTGCTACGTGTTGCCCGGGTATTTGGTACCTCCGCCTTACCTATTCCTGTGTCAATAGCGTCAATGCTTATCATTGTCCTGTTCCGGTTTGGGGGATAAGGTAACCAGTAGACCTATGCATGTGGCATTGCCATTCCGCCACACGGATAGCAATGCACCATTAACATCTTGTGTGTCTATAGGCGATATTTTCTCTTTCCATCAGGAGAGCCATCTGCTTGTTTACTATCTTATGATATGAAAAACATGAAATTATTTATTACGTATTTATGGCAAGCAACAGCGTAGCCATAAACTGTAAGTATTTTGCTGGTTTTTACGTGGATACTTCTTTGAAAAATAGCTGTACTATGTCAATATTAACCCGCCATTGGTGGTATATATGTCTGAGAAACCGGTTGATTCGAAAGATTCGAATAAATTTTTCACCCGCCATCGTTTCAAGTTGCGATTTCGAGTAACTGCCTCAATTTAAGCCCCACACCGTTGGTACTACTCATGAATTTGCCACGAATGCACGTTCACGAGTATCAGTACCAACCCGGTCCGTAAGACCAGCGTCACCAAACATGTAAGTAAAATATTTATAATATTTTCATATAGTAAAATAGTAATATTTTTTGTTACAAGGATATATATTTTGTTTATTTTCTAAAAGTTTGTGATGTTCTAAGATTGACAAAGGCTGATTTTAATCCAAAAAATTAAATATTTTTACTAATTTCAACTTTTTTACAAACATATGGGTAAATAGAATATTTTTAGTGTCGTGAGTATAATTTTTAATATCTAATAAACAACCTGGAATCGACTGAATTTTTGTGTTTTATTTTCATAAATGTGTTTATTTATTTTATTTTTATGTCATAAGATAGCAAACAAGCAGATGGGTCTCCTGATGGAAAGAGTCAACCATCGCCTATAGACACCAAAGATGTTAATGGTGCGTTGCTATCTTGTGGCGAGGTATAATGCCACATGCATAAGTTTACCGGCTACCTTACCCTCCAAACCGGAACACGACAGCAACAAGCACTGACGCTATTGCGGCAGGAATAGGTAAGGCGGTGGTACCAGACCCGGGCGAGACAATGCAGAACTCTACCACCTAGTGTAGTTACATGTGTTTATAATTAAGCCTAAACTAACCTAAAGTAGGATAACTAGCCAATGGTTGGCAAAACCTTAGGTTGAAAACCCTGGTCTGTGAGACCGGCGTCACCAATGGGAAATTGACGTCACCAATAGCGGGTTAAGCAAAATCACCATGTTTGCAGTTAATTAAAAACCTTATTAAATTGTTTGGGTGCATAAATTTGTAAGGCTGGTAGGGACTGGGGATACAATACAATGTCTACTGGAGTTTGGATTTGCAAGTGATCTGCGCATGCGCTGGTTAGTCGCAATAATTTAAATTTAGAATCGTCGCCGGAATATTGTTGGCCTATTTATTTTTGATCCACCGCAAATGGTAGATATAAGAAGTCTAGCATTAATATATTATAGACTGAAGTTCAGTGTTATATTTTATTGTGTTTATTTTTTAACAAAATATAATGAATTTTTTAGCCAGTGTTGGTGCTTTCAATCTGTTGTCGATATTCTAGTGTAAAAATGTATGCTATCCTGTCTATTGCATTTGTGTTGTTAAATAAAGGTAGGTATTTCTATTGTCTTTGAATGTTATATTAGTTTGTATTTATTTGTATATAATAATGAAAACAATTACCAAGGCTCTTCACACAAGATAACTTTTCTTCCAGTTCGAATGTTTAAAATATTATATTTAGTTTCATTACAATAACAAATATTATTGTACTTAGTTTGCACGTTTAATAATTACTCGTTTCGTTAATTATTGTTATGTGCGAATGACTTTTTTAAATTTCATATTTTATTTATTCAATTACAACTATAAATATTATTTTTAACTAAACAATTTAAAAAAATATACATTTTACTATGCATTATTATATGCGGAATCTATTTTTGTATTTTTAGTGAATGCTTACGAATTAGGTATACAATTGTATTTATTTTTATAACACTCTTTGAATTACGGAGGAGCTCAGACTAATGATATTTTAAAATCGAAAGAAATAAGGATAATCTCTTATTACTCTAATATAAATATTACTTTAATTGGTGAATCAATGAAAAAATAACAAATGCAATTCAGGAAATTTAATTTGAAACATTCCGTGGACTTTTAGTTTTAACTAATGACTACTGTATTAATACTAACTAATGACTGAACCACTGCAGGAGGAGATGCAGTCGTTCGCATTGGTTGAAACAGAAAATCTGGAAATTTAAGAAGATCCCTAAATTTCTTTCCTTAGACATAAAAGCTTTTAAATTTATGTCGTAACAGGATTATAAATTAAGCCTACCTAGATGAATGATAAATATTTAATGATCACCTGTCTCTCAGAGATTTTGCTTTAACAATCAGTACTTATTTTTGATGACTCTAAATTTTTTATTTAAAACAAAATGTTCACCTGGTATTTTAACGAATAAAAAATGTACCTACTAATAACATTTGCTGTATTACCACATTACTGTAGTAGTTACCGGTTGTAAGAAATAAGTAATGGAAAGCCATATTTTAAATCTGATTTTTAAGGTTTATCCTTAACTGCGTCAAAAATATGACCAATGAAATTCACTAAATTAATTTACTGCTCATTTTGCCTAAAAAGCGTTAGCGTTGATTGGTCGAAAATTACGATCCAATAATATCTTTAATATAGTTTTTAAAATAGATAAATTTTAAAAACAACAAAGAAAAATATCAACACGCAGGGATTGAACCTGCGACCGTCTCCCTAAAGCCGGGATGCTCTACCACTGAGCTAGTGTTGACAGGTTCGACGTGGCGAAATTTTTCTTTAACATAATATGATAATAAATTCTCAAAATATTTGTCTTGATTTAAGGTCAATTTCTAAATGTACTAAAATGAGGCACTTTAAAATACGATATCTTTTTTATTTTAATAAAAAGATTTTTTTTGCTGATATGGTGTTTGACCTACTTATATATTTCTTTAGGAAAGTGCAGAGTTTTTTACACGGTTTAAACCAAAACCGTGGAATTACACGTCACACAGTGCGGTAAAAAAATTGAGAGCGGCAAACATCAAAGAAATAATTTTGAAAAACTCGTCTATAAGCCGCTTTATTGATTATTTTGAATCAATAAACCGGTTTTTAGAGCCCTTATAATTTTGTTTCCAAACGAAACCGGTATTTTCGAGGTTAAGTTAGAGCCAAAACTTTACAAAACATTGGTTATCTACTTGCGCTGATTTAGTTTCAAAATTAACCGCTTGGTATTGCACGACTCGTGTGAAACATTGGAGTCTGGTCTACAATCAAAAAAAATTAAGCCTTCTTTCCGTATCCTTTTTTTAAAGTAATATTAATATACTTTTAATGTAATGTTAATACTCTTGTGCTAAGCTGAATCTTGTAGATAATTTAACGATGATTAATTCGCAATTTTCAAATATTAATTTAATGTAACAGTAAAGAGATAATTATTGAAATGGGATAAAAAAATACCTTACTAGCAGTAAAAAATGGGTAGAAAAAAGGACTAAATTTTGAGACAAAAGAACATTTTAAAGTCCTTTTTTTAATAGACTCGTTCAACGTTTTGCCATTAGATTCCTATTTCAAATTGCAATCTAAATCTGTATCAATTAAATATATGTAATAAAAATAAACTTCAATAAAAATAGAGATAGGACATCTGTTTCACCTAACACTCCTGTGCAGCTTTTCATAATTTATTATTATTTCTCTCATATTTTTTACGACTGAATAAGAATTACGAGTATAAGACGTATTCTTTTGAAACTACCACCCTAACTTGTACTATGACTTAGATTAGTGTCATAGATAAATCATCTTGTTTTGAAATTGAAATGAAGTACTTTATGGAAATCAATTATTTAATCGAAGAAAACTAGTAATTTTACAAATTACTGCGAACTTTTACGTGTACCCTTGCGATACCCCTGAGAGGGAAAACATAAAAAGCGGTGTAAGATATGGTACAAACACACCGTAAGCCTGAAAAATGATGAAGAGCCCGCGTCACATTTATTCACCCTCGTCAACCACACTAGCAGCAAGCACCACTATAGTAGCAAGCACAAAAGCACACAATATACGCATTCATTGGTCGTTTCACTTCGCAACATCTTCAGGAGACACGAACACTACCACACTCAAAACGGAAGCCGAAGTAATAATTCGGTCATAGTTCGAGGAAATTTGCAATTTAACTAGTTTACTTCGATTCATGTTATTTCGCATTAGATTAATTCGTGTAATATTTACAAAGTCCCATCACGTGTTAGGTGATATGATAAACCTTTCGTCAAAGAGAGCACAAATCGAGAGCACAAATCTACCTGTGATTTTTTTCTCAAGCCGTTATGCATCTATATCAATGTATGTATAGTAGATACGTTACTATCTGCGACTTCCCAAAAAGAGGAGGTTGGTCCGGGCTCCTTTGAAGAATAGACCAACTGTTATTCTGCCAGGCAGGTCTTAAGAGGTGACTGATCGGCTATACGTGTCACTACCATCGTGACTACTGGGTGTACTTCCGTACCGTCTCGCCCCGGTATTGTATGCCACCGCCTTAAATATTCCTGGCGCAATAGCGTCAATGCTTGTCATTTTCGTATTTTGGTTTGGAGGGAACATAAGAAGGCATCCGGATATCTGATCCGATCCGGATCCGGATCCGGATCGGATAGCAACAAACCATTAATATCTCTGGTCTCTATAGGCGAAAGTTTCTCTCTCCATCAAGGTAGCCATCTGCTTGTTTGTTATTTAATCATATAAAAAGAGAATCTCAATTCTCAAGAGTTTTTCTTATGTTTGTAACCTCAAAACTTATTTAGTAACTAATTCAGATTTTTAGGGAGGGATGGCTTCTTATGTTGTCCTATAAATTATGGGGCCCGATTCAAGTGTAACAAAACGTCAGTCGAGTTAGAGAGTTAAGGGATGTACACATGAAATTTATACTTGTCATCGTCGGCGCTTCCTGAAACTGCATTATATTGATTTTCTAAACATAAACGTTTGTATATATTGTTTCACAAATATAATTTATTAGCTGTGCCCGTAACTATATCCGTGTGGAAAAATTCTAAAATTATTACCTTGGTTTAAAATATAGACTAAAAGATTTGTTCGCCGCGTTGATCGAGTGGTTAGCGACCCTGACTACGCAATCAACGGGGCTCGGGTTCGATCCCCGACGGGGACAAGCATTTATGTGATGAGCATAAATGTTTGTATTTCCGCGTTTGGGTGTTTATTAAATCTATTAAAGTATTTATATACGTACTAGCTGACCCGCGCAGCTTTGCCCGCGAGTAGATTAACATGTCGTCAAGATAGCTTTTCGTACAAATTTCATCCCCTATTTTAATTCTTTAAGGATTGATTTTTAAAAAAAAAGTAGCCTATGTTTGACTCTTCAACTACTTCCATGCCAAATTTCAGCAAAATCGGTCCAGCCGTTTACCCGTGAAAGCGTAACAACAGACAGACAGACAGACAGACTTTCGCATTTATAATATTAGTACGGAAATATGGATATGGAAGTATGGATATGGATACTAGTATGGATAGTATGGAAGTATGGATATGGATTCCTACGTATTAGTATCGTTGATTAACACCCATAACACAAGCAAATAATTTGCATATTTTGAGGTTAGATCAGTCAGTGTAATTTGTCCCGTGAATATTTATTATTATTATTATTTATAGACAGTCCGGCTTTTACCCGCGTAAATCCCGTTCCTGTGAGATTTCCGGGATAAAAACTACCCTATGTCCTTTCTCGGGTCTCATACTATCTTTGTACCAAATCTCATTTGTATCGGTTTAGTAGTATAGGCGTAAAGAAAAAACAGAAAGACGGCAGACAGAGTTACTTTCACATTTATAATATTAATATGGATTTATATCACAATCACTTTCCAAGCTTTAAGGCAACCGGTTCCGCCTATTAAAGCGTCATCAGGGCTTCTTTTATAACTAACTAAACTAACTCTTCTGGCTTAGTGACCCAAAATGAGTCTTGGCCTCTGAAAACAGAGCTCTCCACCTCGCACGATCTTGCGCAATATCCCGCCATTAGTTGGCTTGGATCTCACAAAAGTCTGCTACCACCACATCACTACAGCGGTACCTGGGGCGACCCACTGGTCTCCGCCCTGTAGGTCGGCCCAGATACTCTCTCTTAACTGCTTGATCTTCCCTCATATGTTTGACGTATCCGAGCCACCGCACTCGATGGGATTTGGTGGCACCGATGATATTTGGCTCAGATACTAGATCTTCCATTTCTTCAGCTGTCGTCCTGCCTTTTAGAGAATCTCACGGTAGATTTTCCTTTTCGTAACCAGGAGCTTGTTTTCCTCTTTGAGTGTAAGTGTCCTTCGCTTCCTTCTTCTTCGCACCCGTACAGCAAAATTGGACGAATATTGGTTTTGTAGATGTTTATTTCTCGAATCTCGATTTCGGTTTCATAACCATCTCGATTTCGGCTTTTTATTTGAAGGGCTTCTAGTATACATTGTATTATTTTAAAAACATAATTATTTCACACACACACACACACACACACACAAAGACAATAACTAAAATTAAAAATACATTAGGTAGACAAACAATAATTATGTAGAAATATTGCCAACGTCAGATTTTTAACTTCCCGCTAAGTACGTAGATAAGGAAGTTGTTGATTTTGCCACGATTTTTGAAAATCAAGTTTTCACCAGCTCCCCACGTTTTGAGATCCCAAGAAACTTTTCCGATTATTTTTACGATGACGACGTACTGACGTCTGTATGTATGTATGTATGTAGGTCGCTCAGCTGGTGATCTTCTAGTATACCTGACACATCGCTGGGCGGAGCCAGTTGAGTCCAAGGGGAAGGCATTGGCAGTTACTTTAGACATAGCGAAGGCATTTGATCGGGTATGGCATAAAGCGCTTCTCTCAAAGCTACCTTCCTATGGGCTTCCCGAGAAATTATGCAAGTGGATCACCAATTTTTTGGCTGATTAGAGCATCAAGGTCGTAGTCGAAGGAGCATGCTCCGACCTCAAACTTGTCAATGCTGGTGTTCCCCAAAGCTGCGTGCTATCACTGACACTGTTTCTTCTGCATATCAATGATGGGCAGAGGCAGTGGAGAATAAGGGAGAGGCATTGGCAGTTAGTTTGGACATAGCGAAGGCTTTCGATCGGGTATGGCACAAGGCACTTCTCTCCAAGCTCCCATCCTATGGGCTACCTAAAAAATTGTGCAATTTGATCATCAGTTTTTTGACGGATCGAAGTATCAAGGTCGTTGTTGATGGCGCATGCTCTGACCTTAACTCGTCAATGCTGGTGTTCCTCAAGGCTGTGTGCTGTCGCCTACGCTGTTTCTTCTGCACATTAATGATATGTTGCGATCAAGCAACATTCATTGTTATGCGGATGACAGTACAGGCGATGCTTTATATTCCGGCCACAGCAGAATTTCTCGGGATCACGTCAATGAGTGTCGGAACAAACTTGTGTCAGAAATTAAAGAACAACTTTACGTAGCTTCGGAGTGGGGTCGATTAAATCTGGTCCAGTTTAACCCCAATAAGACACAAGTCTGCACGTTTACCGCTAAAAAATCACCCTTCGTCGTATCTCCTCATTTTGAAAATACTTCCCTGAAAGCCTCAGCCAGTATTGGAATACTTGGAGTCGACATATCGAGCGACGTTCAGTTCCGTAGTCATTTGGAAGGCAAGTCTAAATTAGCCTCTAAAAAGCTAGGAGTTCCTGGCAGGGCTAGGTAGTACTTCACACTGGCCCATCGTTTACTGCTTTATAAGGCGCAAATCCGGCCACATATGGAGTACTGCTCTCATTTATGGGTGGGGGCTCCTCAGTGCCAGCTTCTTCCTTTTGGTCGCATTCAACGTAGGGCGGCTCGAATCGTTGATGACGAGACTATTTCAAATCGGCTTAATTCTTTGGCGTTACGTAGAGATGTGGCATCACTCTGCATCTTTTATCGGCTATATCATACGGAATATTCCGAGGAACTGTGTGAATTAATTCCTGCCGCCGAATTTCACCATCGGACATCGCGACAATATTCTAAGTTTCATCCTCACCATCTCGATGTCTGGACTTCCAGACATCGAGATGGTGCCGTGCGATTCTCGAGGCACTTTTTGTCCCGGACTACTCCTATGTGGAACGAGCTATCGGCAGATTTTTTTCCGAACGGATACGACTTAGGGACCTTCAAAAAACGAGCTTATTAATTCTTAAAAGGCCGCGACGCAGCTGCATGACCCCCGGTATAGCAGTTGTCCACCACCTGCTCGTTTGCCCCCTCTGCTATAAAATAAAAAATGTGTGTATGTATGTATGTATGTATGTATGTATGTATGTATATATGTATGTATGTATGTATGTATGTATGGATGGATGTATATATGTATGTATGTATGTATGGATGTATGTATGTATGTATATGTATGTTTGTGTCTGTGTATATGTCGCAGTGAAATTGTGGATAGCCGTTAGATTATAATCTACCTAGGGATTTTATAATTTGGTTAGGTCAGGTTAGCAGTTAAATTATAATATCACTTAGGTAGATTATAATCTAACGGTACTGACAATTTCACTGTGACATATATATGTAAACATCTCATAACTTTTAAACGAAACGAATTTGACCAATCAAAACGCGATTGATGGCATTCGATTAGATCAGTCCAACTTATACTTCCTGAAAATTTAAACCAATCCCGTCTAGGAGATTTTGAAAAAGTTTGAAAAAACCTTTTAAAAAATTTTGGCAAAACAGTATTTTTTTTATATAACTTCCAAATTAATGTACCGATTGAGTACAAAATCTAATCAGCTCTTTTTCTTAGATAACTGCGTCGAACGTGTAAATTGCATCAAAATCGGTTTGTCCATTCGGAAGTTATCGTTGACGAAAAATTTTGCCAAAGTATTTTTTCGACCTAACTTTGAAATTTTTCTACCAATAATTTTTTTAAATCTTACTTGCGTACTTAAAAAACTACACCGAATGCAGCTTTAAAAGTTAAAATCGAATTAAATTTACAATAGTTACAGCTTTTCAATAAAGCCTTTGTATTTCCTCAATAGACAATAAATAATTCAATGGTATCAATAAATTTAAGATTATTGACTAAATTTTTTGTAAATATTTTAATAATGATGTAAATTATTATCTTTAATTTGTTGCTATGTTTGAATTATTTATTGTCTATTGAAGAAATAAAAGGGTTTTATTATAAGTTACAGCGTTCAAATAATATAATTACGTTGTTAAAAGTTACAGCTTTTCAAATATTATAATTTAGCTAACTTACTTCATATTTTTTACAGATTTATTTCAAAATCTAGTTAGCATTTCTACTTCAAAAACTGTGCTAAATATCGTTAATCGGATTAAAATGAGTTGACTCTTTCGGGATTTATCTTCAATAAGAAATTAAAGGGTTTTATTATAAGTTACAGCGTTCAAATAATATAATTACGTTGTTAAAAGTTACAGCTTTTCAAATATTATAATTTAGCTAACTTACTTCATATTTTTTACAAATTTATTTCAAAATCTAGTTAGCATTTCTACTTCAAAAACTGTGCTAAATATCGTTAATCGGATTAAAATGAGTTGACTCTTTCGGGATTTATCAATCACACAAATTTTGGAAAAAAGTTTTTTTGACATTTCTTCGAAATTTTTTAACTTATTGATTTTGTAGCTAAATAAAACAACTTAGAACTTAAAAAATTGCTTCAAACGCCATTCAAAAGATCAAAACCAAACATAATTTTAAAAATGTATACCATTTCGAACATTAAATTACTTACTATTATTCTTACAAACATCAGATTTTTGAACCCATTGAGTTAAAAAATTCATGCTTAGGTATAGTTTTTAATTCGTTGAGTTTTTACCTCAATTTAGCGGAAAGTTTCAGGAATGGCCTGCAGGGTCAACCGGTTTACAGTTTTTTTAATGGAATAAAATAATATTAAATATATATATTATAAAATAATATTAGATATATTATATTAATAATTAAAGTGATCGTTAAATTAAAATAATTGATTATTAAATGTCAAATTAAACTAACAAAATAATCTATTTTAAACGTCGATTAAAATTAAATGAAATAATATGCATGAACCGAATAATACATACTAAATCAATATTGAATGAATTTGAGGTGATTGTTAAAGTAGTTGTTAAGTGTGAAATTAAAATAATCGATTGTAATGTCGAAAAAAATGTAAGAACCGAATAATAAAATGGTAATAAATATGATGTTAAGTAACATTAATATTTAAAAAAGAGAACTATTTACAAAGGGAATCTTACACATTTTCATACACAATATGCGCTTTGTAGCACGACGCGACATTGTTTAGTGTTTATATGTGTTAGAACCCTAAGTACTTTGCCTCGATTGATGTTTTGTTTTTTGAATTGTGACGGCTGATTCAATGGTTAAGAGATAAAGTAGATTTCAAGTCACTTGTTGCAGTTTTACAGCGTTTTAATCATAACAATTATTTTATTTACATAGTGGGAAGCGTGCGCATCACAGAACTCCAGGTACCAGGGCATGCAGAAGAAGGTGGGTCAGCTTTAATAGGCTGTACATACGATCTGGAGGGAGACGAATTGTACTCAGTGAAATGGTACAAAGATGGGAAGGAATTCTACCGATATGTCCCTTCTAATGCCGAACCCATCAATGTATTTCCATTACCTGGTTTCGTAGTAAACGTAAGTAATTTATGTTTAGTTAATTTAACTATCTTTTTACCTATATATCTATTACTTTTAATTACTTTATTTCAAAAGATAACAAACAAACATGGTTCTTCTAATGGAAAGATACAACAATCGCCTATAGACAACAAATGTTAATAGCATTGCGTATATGCCACATAAATTAGTTTACCGACTACCTTACTCTCCAAACCGGTACGTGACAATGACAAGCAGTGATGCTATTGCGGCAAAAATAAATAAGGCGGTGGTACCAAATACCCGAGCGAGAAGTTGCGGAACTCTACCTTGTAACCACTATGGTATTCAATTATTTGGTATCGTATGCCGGGGCTGGAATGCTGGATTCATTAGCTTACTGGATATCCTATCCTCCAAACTGAAATACGATAGCGAAAAATACCAACCCTTTTCCAGCTGGAATAGGAAAACGATAATGGTAAAAGACCCCGACAAGCTGTGTCACAACTCTACCAGCTAGTAAGTGGTTACGATGTACATGATATGTACAGGGTGTCAAAAACCCTGTCCGATCCAAAAGAAGTATAAAGGTAGATCAATGACATTATCGAAAAATGTGTAAATGGTTGACCCTACAGGCCATCCCTGAAAGTTCCCGCTAAATCAAGGTAATTTTAATATTTGGAAAGCTGTAACTTTTCAAAATTAGATTCGATTTTGATTTTTGAAACGGCATTCGACGTAGTTTTTTTAGTAGTAAAAATATCGCAGAATACCAAAAAATTATTAAATTTCGAAATTATGCCGAAAAAACAGTTTTTTCAAAATTTTCCGTCAACGATTACTCCCAAACGGATAAATCGATTTTGATGACATTTATGCATTAGACGTAGTATTTTGAGGAAAAAGCTGATACGTTTTTGTTCTCAATCGGTGGATTAATCGGGAAGTTATAATAAAAAAACACTGTTTTGCCAAAAAAATTTTTGGGGTTTTTTCAAAATTTCTCAAAATCTTCTGAGCCGACTTGGTTCAAATTTTTAGGAAATCTAAGTTGAGTGGAATCCAATCGAATACCATTCGGTTCGACACACACACACGCACGCACGCACGCACGCACGCATGCACGCACGCACGCACGCACACACGCACGCACGCGCGCGCGTACGCACGCACGCACGCACTCACGCACGCACGCACGCACGCACGCATGCACGCGCACGCGCACATGCATACGCACATGCACACGCACACGAACACACACACGCACACGCAAACGCACACGCAAACGCACACGCACACGCACACATACACACTCACACACACACACACACACACACACACACACACACGCATGCAGACATTCTCACTTGACACTTGCTCGCACTAAAGCAGTACCGCACCAACAAGTGACCTATGTGTACGTCCCCGATACTCTCGAAAATATATTCAAGTCTGGTATATTTTACCGCATAATGTCGTGTTGTTCTATTAGATGGTGTGGAAAAAGCAGCAAAACGTAGAATTATAAAACAGACGGAATTACGTTTCATCGGCATCAATAAACATTGTTTTTATTTTAATTTACTTCCATTTAATATGGCTCGAGTTAAACTGGACAGATAACACGAAACACGTGGACACTTGTTTATGCGCCTTGCTCTTGCCTAGGTGTAACCACAGAGTACTTTGTAACATATCGTAAATAGGCACAATTCAAAACTTCAGATGTGTATTTCTTTATAAGTTTCAAGGACTGCATACCACTATCCCTATTTCTTTTGATGAGTCTACCAGTCTACTTTTCTATCGAAAATTTTATTTAGTAGTTTTTCCATGCATTAAGAAGAAAATTGACAAAATATAGACTGGTTCTATTTACCCAGTATATGGGGTGAATAGAAACGCTATTCACCCCACACTTCGTGACTATTCACACCGTTGTGTACCTATTAACCTCGCAAAAACACAGTCAACTTTGAGACGTTAATTTCTTTTTGTCTTTTATTCCATAGACAATCAGGTGTTGCCAATTCACAAAGTAAATAATGGTGTGCAGATAAAAAAACACATGGCATTTTTACGCTAATGCGACTTGGATCTGTGGACTTGAAAAACTTTTTGGTTTTGTTCCTATTCAGCCCGTGATTCCTATTCACCCCGTTTTACGGTACCTAAAGGTGTAACCTATATATAACTATCTCATTTTATTCAATACGCGTTTACTATTGCTGCGTCATTATCACATTTACCTTGAATCGGCCAATCACAGCATTACAACTGGCATAGTGTTTGGGCGGAATTTGTTTTCTAACAAAATAAACAACATAACCACTCTTCTGGTTACATACTCGATGTTATTTACACACTGTATAGGCCATTTCTTTACGTTTAACGGCTGTTGTTTGCGATAACCGGATGAGTAATAGATCAACTGCGTTATTGTTGGGTATCTTGCAAATGGCGAAAAGGGTAATACGATTTTTAATCTGTAAATATTTGATGGAAATCTAAAACATTTGTTTAATTTAAAGGAAATCGTTAAATTTAAGCTACAAATACTACAAAAATATCGCATCATAAACTTTCAAGCCATTGTGTGGTCTCAATAGGGTAAAAATTACTGCATATTATGTGTTTTATAGTTACCGCGTTCATCGAACGGTGTGGTGGCACTAGAACATTTAACCCGGGAAGCAGCTGGGATGTACCGATGTGAGATATCCGGAGAAGCACCGCTCTTCGCCTATTCAATTGAAGAGAAGTCATTAACGATTCATTGTAAGTAAAAATAATACATACTAGCCCTAATTTCCTATTTTGCTTCCTAACCGACTAGTCCTCCCTACTAATCCTCCTAATATTATAAACTAGCTGACCCGACAAACGTTGTTTTGCTATATAAATATTATACATATAAACCTTCCTTTTGAATCACTCTATCTATTTAAAAAACCGCATCAATATCTGTTGCGTAGTTTTAATGATCTAAGCATACATAGGGACAGACAGCGGAAAGCGACTTTATTAACCCCCAATGCAATAACGAGGGGTGTTATAAGTTTCAGGTGTGTATCTGTGGATCTGTGTAACTGTGTATGTGTGTATCTGTGTGTCTGTCCGTAGCATCGTAGCGACCAAGCGGATGGTCCGATTTGGTTGCGGATTTTTTTAAATGAAAATTTTTATTTTGCGAGATGGTTCTTAGTTATGATTCATTAGAATCTGTTTAGCCGTTTCAAGATCATCAGTTCTTTTCAAATTGATTAAAGAAGTTAGGCAACTTGTAAAGGCTGTATCGACAATAAATTCTGTATTCTATTACTTTAATGATATTGCAATGACATGGTGACCTTGGCCTGATGCTGCTAGATCCTTATCCGAAAAATATCAGCTTCTACTTGACTGGCAATGTTCGTATGTAAATAACCAATTTTCTAAATATTGCAAACCATTTTTTTTTTATATCATAAGATAGCAAACAAGCAGATGGGTCTCCTGATGGAAAGAGTCAACCATCGCCTATAGACACCAAAGATGTTAATGGTGCGTTGCTATCTTGTGGCGAGGTCTAATGCCACATGCATAAGTTTACCGGCTACCTTACCCTCCAAACCGGAACACGACAGCGACAAATACTGACGCTATTGCGGCAGGAATAGGCAAGGCGGTGGTACCTGACCCGGGCGAGACAATGCAGAACTCTACCACCTAGTAGCCACGATGGTAGTGACTCGATAGCCATTCGGTCGCCTTTTACGACCTGTCTGGCAGAACGGCAGTTGGCCTATTCTACAAAGGAGGCCGGGACCAACACGGCGAGAATTTGTCAGCTACTTTCTGATGTCCATTTGCATTAAAACTTGGCAAACTTAGGTAAGTTAGCGGCAATGCAATCTTATGGTAACATCCAGCTGATCTCATGATGAAACCTGGATGTAGACTGGAACTCTCAGATGCTGAGTTTTGGCTCATCATTTGGAGAAATAACCGAGTTTTGGCTCAGCGGATTGGTTTCTATAAGTAAATTTAGCACACATATAGATGATAACCCGATATAGTACATAAGTTAAATACGTTTTATCCCGGTAAAACAAGTTTTTCCCGTGGGATTCACCAAAAAATTTTATGATGTACCTAGCGGACAGCAGGGCATAGTTAGTGTAACAAATGTGAATGTTTGTATGAATGGATGGATGTTTGTAATTCCTTCACGCAAAAAACGGCTAAACCGATGACCTGGAACGACATATAGTATACTTTTTATCGCAGAAAAAAAATTGTTCTGGTGGGATAATAAATGCAAAAGTCTGTCTATCTGTTACGCTTTCATGCCTAAATTGTTAAACTTATTTTGATGAAAATTACCATGAAGATGAATGAATATCCGGGATCACACAAAAGTATTTTTTAAGTAGCTCGTAAGAGGCGAGCGATTGGCTGTACGAGTCTACTAGTAGTAGTAGAATCGTGGCTACTAGGTGGTAGAGTTCTGCTTTGTCTCACTTAGGTCTTGACCATAGCCTTATGTATTCCTGCCGCAATAGCGTCAGTGCTTGTCACTGTTGTGTTCCGGTTTGGAGAGTAGCCGGTAAACTTTTTCATGTGGCATTAACAACCTGCCACACTGACAGCAACGCACCATTAACATCTTTGGTACCTATAGGCGATGATTGTCTTTCTTCAAATATTTATCTACTTGTTTGTCATCTTATGATATAAAAAAATTACTTTTCTAATTTTTCAGTACTTCCAAAAAGTAACCCCCGGGTTACAGGACTACGATCTGAATATCAAGTTGGTGAAATCCTAGCTGTAAACTGCACTTCATTGAGAAGCAGACCGGCAGCCCAGATAAAATGGCTGGTGAATGATGAACCGGCCCCCAGAGAACAGCTGCGCGGGCCGTGGGAGCGGATATCCAGGGACAGATACGATGCATATGACTACACTTTAGGTCTGGGGTTTACTTTAAGACCGCATCATTTTAACCAAGGAACGTTAAAACTTAAGGTAAGATAATTATTTCTCCTTTTTTTATATCATAAAATAGCAAACAAGCAAATAGGCAATTGCAATTCTGTGGTGAGCCGGTAAACATGCATAAGTTTAACGGCTACCTTACCCTCTAAACCGGAACACGACAGTGACAAGCACTGACGCTATTGCGGCGGAAATAGGTAAGGCGGTGATACCAGACCCGGGCTAGACAATGCAGAACTCTACCACCTAGTAGCCACAATGGCAGTGACTCGAATAGCCAATCAGTCTCGTTTTACCACCTGCCTGGCAAAACAGCAGTTGGCCTATTCTTCAAAGGAGCCCGGGACCAACACGGGGAAAAATCCCCTTTTATTTTTATACAGACTGACATATAGGAGTACATGTTGCAGGACACGATAGTCACAAGTGAACAGTAAAAATTAGAAATCGGCCGAAAGTGGTTTGAGCCAAATTCGAACTTCGGCCGAAAATTGGTGAAAAAATATTCGACCGAATTTCGGCCGAACTTCGCTTCAATTTTGGCGCGTGTTAACGAATTTACTTAAATTATTTTATATATCGTTAATGGTTTTCGCAGCGCACAAATGACTTATCGGCAAAGTTTTGATATATCATTTTGTAGTTATGTCATAAGATAGCAAACAAGCAGATGGGTCTCCTGATCGAAAGAGACAACCATCGCTCAGTTTAGAAATATTGAAGTTTGAAGTTGGATATTTTTAAATTTTTTAACGTGCCATACATGGGGACTAGTTCTGACGTTGAATAAAGTAATAGGGAGCTATTTTAGCAATAAATGTTTAAGCACACACACACAATAAATGTTTAAAAACATTTAACGAGATTTAACATTTAACACCGCCTCGTTGGTCGAGTGATTAGCGGCCCTGACTACGCAATCAACGGGGCTCGGGTTCGATCACGGGGACAAGCGTTTGTGTGATGAGCATAAATGTTTTATATTTCCGGGTTTGGGTGTTTATTATATATATTCCGGTATTTATATATGTATTTATATGTATTAGTATGGATGACTAACACCCATAACACAAGCAAATATTTGCTTACTTTGGGGTTAGATCAGTAAGTGTAATTTGTCCCGTGAATATTTATTTATTTATTTATTATTTATTTAAGCAATAAATGTTTTTTACTGGCCAATTGTATTGATGTTTATAGTGCGCGCGGAACTAGTTGGCCGCGCCTTAGGTGGTGACAGGGGTAAGGGGGCGGGTTGTCAACTGCTCGCAATGCACATGAGCTTAGACAGTGATGACCAATCTGAAGATATCGTGAACAATATTTTTTCATTTATTGAAAAGAATAAATAAAATACAAATTGAACTTTGTAATGTTAGTTCAGTAATTTGGTAGTTTTACCTGGAAAGTTTTCCGGTAGTTTTGAAAATTGCTTGTTTTATGGATTTCGGTATGCTCTTTTTGAATTTCAACTTTGCCACCTCGTATCTCCGCCACTCGCGCCGCCATATTGAAAAATGGCGCCTAAAAACGGTTTTTTGGGAATATCTCCTTTACGACGCATTTTACGATAGTACATTCGTGTACTAAATTAAATTAGAGGAAATTTCCTACACTTTATGTACTAATATTTTTTTCATAAAGTCAATAGCTTTGCTTTTGCCTCCAAATGACCACGAAACGAGATAATGATGAGTTAGGGATGTGTATTAAATATGTGTATTATATAATAAAAATCAGAATTATTCAAATCGGTTTAGTAGTTTTTGGGATTACCACGTTCAAACAAACAAACAAACTCCATTCTCAGAATCACTTGATTCTGAACTCTCTGAACTTGATTCAGAATCATCTTGTAAACTTATAATGATTTGGTCCATCATAGTATCAAATTTCATATCATGATTCCAGTATTCCTGTTCATTTTTTTGTACGTGGTCATCGCATTTTTGCCATTGTTCGGCAGAGAATTCGGAAAATAGCCTTGTTAGTATTGTCATTTTCTCGTCCAATGTAGCATTAATGTGATCTCTGGCCAGGCAATTTTTAATATTTGCCCACACAAGCTCGATCGGGTTGAGGTCTGGATGATATGGAGGTAGTCTGAGAACAGTATGACCTGCAGCTTTCAGAAGTTCGTCAATCTTGAATATTTTTTTTGATTGGGTCGCATTAATCAACCTCAGGAGTTCAGCTTTGATCATCGTGGGAGAAAATGTTACATTATGATTTTGCAACCAGTTCTGCATATTAATTTTCAAACTGGACATAGTCGGTTTCTTCTCAACTTGCACACAATGATAGGCAGCATTATCCATAACTATGACTGAGTTAGGTGGAAGTTTAGGTATTAATTTTTGATCAACCCAGTTGTAAAAATTTGTAGAGTTCATGTCTCCATGATAATCCCCCGTTTTTGAATCTGATTTAAAAATTAGCAAAGCATCGTCAACTAACCCGTTCCGGCTACCAGCGTGAACTATTATCAAACGCCTTCCTTTGCCTATATCTGTATAAATTCCAGGCTCCGACGAAGATTGCCAACATTTTTGGACATCGTGACTTTGGTTAACGTAAGTTTCGTCCAAAAAAATTTCGTTTGTCTTCTCTGAATTTTCTTATAGCCCTCATATATTTCACTCGCCATTCAACAATATTTGGTCTCTCTATTAAAAGGCATCTCTTCGATTTACATTTTTTAAATGAATATCCCAGTTTGTGCAAAAGTGTTCTTAAAAAAGTCAATCCGCAGTCTAAAATATTATCCTCTTTTAACACAGCATTTAGTTTTCGTAGACTTGGATTTTTTTTCTCTACCGTATAAAACTGATTTATTTTTCTTCTTATCACTGCTAAATCAAAGTCATCAACTTGTATTTTCTTTTTTATTTCTTTTGGTCTACGTGGAGAACTAAATCTTGCTTCCCCTGTATTTTGCAACGATTTTTTACTTTCAGCAATCACTCTCCTAACACTTCGTTCTGATATCCCTGTTGCTTCTGCTACTAGTTTATGTATATTCGCATCAGTTTTATATTCTAAACTATTGACATCGGCTTTCCGTTTATTAAAAAATGTATGCACTTTAAATATTATTTCCTTAGATTGTCTTTTTATCGGCGGACTCATCTCGTTATTGCAATCTTATGTGCGTTTTGTCTAAACTAGCCGGAACTTCCAACGCGTGTTGCCGTCGCAAAGTACGGCGCCGCACTGAGTAATGACAGCAAGCGCCCCTGCCTCTCCGCCCCACCGTTCACATACCTAAGGCGCGGCCAACTAGTTCCGTGCGCACTATAGCATCAGTTTGGTGCACTCAACTCATTTTTTACCATATTGTGGATTGGATCTTTTTCGTTTAACTACGTCCAATTTAGGTATGGATCATTTTTTTTTTTTAAAATAGCTTATGTTACTCGGGATGATTTAACATCTTTCTAAGAGTGAAAGAATTTTCAAATCGGTCCAGTAGTTTTTGAGTTCATTCGATACATATTAAAATACAAAAATATCATCTTGCTATCCTGATATAAAAATCTCTCCTGGTGGAAAGAGACAACCATCGTCTATAGACACCAAAAATGTTAATAGTGCGTTGCTGTCCTTGTGGCGGGATCTTAATGCCACATGCATGAGATTACCGGCTACCTTACCCTCCAAACTGGAACAAGGCCATTACCTTTTGGTGTCTATAGACGATGGTTGGCTCTTTCCACCAGCAGAGATTTTTATATCAGGATAGCAAGATATATTTTTGTATTTTAATATGTATCGAATTCTATTCCTGCTAAAATTGCAATGGCAATTACTGACGCAATTGTGGCAGAAATAGAGAACGTTTATATAATCTGTGGAATAGATAGGGAGGTGATGCTAGACTTAGGTAACACAATGCACAACTTTATCACCTAATAGCCACAATGGTAGTTACCCGCATAGTCAATCGTTTGCCTCTTACAAACTGCCTGGCAGAACGGCAGGTTGTCTATTTATCAAAGTGGGCCCAGACAATAGGGAAAATTGATAGGATACTCCCCGTGTTGGTCCCGGGCTCCTTTGAAGAATAGGCCGTTTTGCCAGGCAGGTCGTAAAAGGCGACCGATTAGGTACACGAGTCACTACCATCGTGGCTACTAGGTAGTAGAGTTTTGCATTGTTTCGCCCGGGTCTAGTACCACCGCCTTGCCTATTCCTGCCGCAATAGCGTCAGTGTTTGTCACTGTCGTGTTCCGGTTTGGAGAGTAAGGTAGCCGGTAAACTTATGCAAGTGGCATTAGACCTCGCCACAAGATAACAACGCACCAATAACATCTTTGGTGTCTATAGGCGATGGTTGACTCTTTCCATCAGGGGGTCTCTGCTTGTTTGCTATCTTATGATATAAAAAAAAACGTTTTTTATTTCAGTGTCACGCAATGATTCCTCCCTTATATCAAAACGAAGTAGTTTACCACGTATCTCAAACCAGAGATCTAGTGCCATCGGAAAAGTTAGAAGATTTCGAAGATCTTAACTTGTACGAAAACACATACATTAAAGGAGAGATGGGTGTCGCATTATCCACAAAATCTGATATCGAATTAGTTTTTAAAGGTAAGAAAAAATATTTTTATCACAAAAACAGTATCGTCGCGCCCGGTTCCCCTGCTAAGTTGGAAGAGAAAACCGGACGTCTATAAACTTTCCAGTTCTTTTTTTTATATCATAAGATAGCAAACAAGCAGATGGGTCTCCTGATGGAAACAATCAACCATCGCTTATAGACACCAAAGAGTGCGTTGCTATCTTGTGGCGAGGTCTAATGCCACATGCATAAGTTTATCGGATACCTTACCCTCCAAACCGGAACACGATAGTGAAAAGCACTGACACTATTGCGGCAGGAATAGGTAAGTCGGTGGTACCAGACCCGGGCGAGACAATGTAGAACTCTACCACCTAGTAGTCACGATGTTAGTGACTCACATGTGTGAGAACGGCAGTTGGTCTATTATTCAAAGGAGCCCGTAACTAACACGGGGAATAGTTCACCACAATTCACGGTTTGTTCTTTGGGGAGATAAATGGAGATCCCCATTGCCGCATTTTTACGGACGATAACGATTATCGAATATCTCTAGCGATAATTAGGACCATATTGGAATAACGAGATATAAAAAATATCTCTTCATACGCGGGCGACATATCACACGCTGTTTACACTAAGCCAGAGATTTTGTGGTCTTTACCACCTAGTATTCATGATGATAGTAATATTAAGCTTTCGCTTACTGCCTAAAAAAGAGTAAATCTATATTAATATTATAAACGAGGCTGAAGCTTGCAGCCCGCTGCATTATAAAAGTTTTTAGTAAATCCCGCGGGATCACGTAACTTTTCCGGGATAAAAAATCTGGATCTTCGGCTATCTATATACCAAATTTCATCGTAATCGGTTCAGTAATATTTGCGTGAAAGAGTAACAAACATCCATACGTACATACTCATAAACTTTCGCATTTATAATATTAGTAGGATTAGGCGAAAGTTTGGATGTTTGGATGGATGTTTGTTACTCAATCACGCAAAAACTACTAATCAGATTTTAATGAAATTTGGCACACAGATAGACGATGACCTGGAATAGCACATAGGCTACTTTTTATCCCGGAAAAATGAGGGGATCCCGTGGGATTCACTAAAAACTTTTATAATGCAGCGGGCTGCACGCTGCAGCTAGTTGTCTATAAATTGATGGCCGGGATCAGTGACTGCAGTGTTGTCATTTCTACCAATTTTTTGGTAGATCTACCAATTTTCACTGCAGCTAGTTGTCTATAAATTGATGGCCGTGATCAGTGACTGCAGTGTTGTCATTTCTACCAATTTTTTGGTAGATCTACCAATTTTCACTTCAGTCTACCTCTCTACCACCCTAGACTTAAAAACTACCTATTTTTAATTAATTTGAAATATAACTAATTTGGATTATGTTAATATCGACGAGCGACGTTGCGATGTGTTGCGTATGCCATGCTACAATGCGTCAAGCGTACATAGAGTCCAGGCAATAAATACACCACAAAAAAAACTGCAGCAACAGTTCGCCGTTTACACCATTTCGGGCCCATAGACATATTATTATATTGTTCTGTGGCCCATTCCCGGTTGGTTTGTTGTGGAATAAATGGTGAATCTTTGCTCCTGTTTTGTGTTGTTTTGTTGTAAAAACTAAATAACTACGTATTAACGGTGCTGATTGCTGTTTGTTCTATATTGCGTGCATTTATTTATATAATGGATTCTGACAGTAGCGAAAACGATGCACAGAGTTCTAGGTTAGGAACTCCGCCATGAAAAGCTAGAAAAAGGCACTATGACCAAAAATATTTGAAACTATGGGAGAAATACAAAGAATTTGCAGGTTGGCTTTAAGAAAGTTCCAAGAGGGATTGTAGCGTACTAAGAGATTCATAGTAAACAACGGCCAGCCTAGCGCAGAACATTTAATTTTTTTCAATAAAACTATGTATAATTTCCAAAAATAAACATTTTAAGAACAGTTCATGCATTTTTAATCTTAAAAAATCTTCTAAATTGAGGTGGTAGATCTACCAATTTTGCATTTTACATTCTACCAACTTCTACCAACATTAGGCACATAATCTACTAATTTTCTAAAATTCGGGTTGGCAACACTGAGTGACTGATGAACTGGCTCGGCCGCCGCAAGTCTTATCGTACCTACCAGCCGCCCTATTCTCTAAGAATAGGGCGGCTGGTAGGTACGATGTGATGATTAAATTAGGTACACAATATAAAATAATAGTGACGTTACTCGAAACGCAGAAAGAATTTTAGAGAATACCAAAATGTAATTATTTTATTTGAGAAGACGCTTCTTGTCAAAGTAGAATTCTGTAGAAGTTAAGAAATAAGCTTGAATTGCCTATGCCTGCAAAAGCTATCTGGTGACATTAAAATTGTTATTTGCATAAAAAGAAGCGACCCATAGGACCGAAAAGCGTTATATATGAAGTTATTGGATCAATAAACCACCCAAATTGGCCGGTTAAATTAACCTAATTTTAAACGGAGTTTATTTTATAATGCGTAGTTCTAACTTATCCATTTCCCGCAGTTATCGAACCGATAGTGTTATTGAATGGATAAACCGCTGTTAATTGTACCTCAGAAACTGGCCATAAGAAATTTATCTGGCACCAAACAATAAATAACCGCATTCTGAAGTAAAAGTATCATCACATCGTACCAAAACTTATGTGCTTTGCGTTTGGTCTGATTCATTGATTCAGATATATGTATATTTTTTTAAATATCCACGGAACAAAGTACACATACTGAGTGCTAAGTGTGAGTTTTTCTTTTCGCATTCGATCGTGAGCGCGTTTCGAATTTACTAGGAATTTGTATGTGATTTTTACAGCGCCACCTAGTGATAAACTGGTTTCTCACGTTTACCACTAGGTGGCGCTGAACAAATCACATACAAATTCCTAGTAAACTCCAAACACGCTCACGATCGAATGCGAAAAGAAGAACTCTCACTTAGCACTCAGATCTAACCCAAAGTAAGTAAATTATTTGCTTGTGTTATGGGTGTTAGTCAACGATACTAATACATAGAAATACATATATAAATACTAGAATATATTTAATAAACACCCAAACCCAGAAATACATAAATTTATGTCCATTACAGAAACGCTTGTCCCTGTCGGGAATCGGTCGATTGCGTAGTCAGGGTTGCTAACCACACGACCAGCGGGGAGGTTGGAAGTCTATTGATGCAATTTTACTGCGCTTAAATTATAAACACACAATATTTTATATTTACTTTGGGTTATTTCTTATTATAATTAAGGTATTTTTTGCTTCAATTGGTCACCTTAATGCTTAGCCGCTCTAGGCTTGGACCTACTGTACCTTAGGGCAAATTAGGCAGTTGATATAATACATTAAAAATATAATTAAAATACGTTTATTTCTTTTCAGATTATAGTAGAAGAACAACATTTGAATGTATTTTGCTATTACCGATCGCTATTTTATACTTAATTTTGTAAGAAACATTAGACTTGAGAGGAATATATAGGTAATAAGCCAAAAAACTTAAAGAGTGAATCCAACTACGAAAACATGAAATTTACAATTTATTACTGCATGAGTTATATCGGCAGGACTCTCCAGAATATTAGACGGATTTTGAACGGTCATAAAATCTGTCAAAAATGTATTAATTGTTTTAGAGTGGAGTATAAACCTATGCAAACATTATAAAGGCCTACTTTTGTGTTGCGTAGTAGAGAAAAAAGATTTTTTACATCAGAGTCATATAAAGGGATACTTTTGAAAGATCAACCAAATTTTCAGAGGTAGTTTAGAATCTATAATATTACTAGCTGACCCGCGCAGCTTCGCCCGCGTGTATATTAGTAAGTCGTCCAAATAGCTTTTAATAAAAGTTTCATCCCCTATTACAGCCCTCCAGAGACTGATTTTTGAAAAAAAATAGCCTATATTTGACCCCGAATCTTCAACTATATCCATGCCAAATTTCATGAAAATCGGTCCAGCGGTTTAGCCGTAAAAGCGTTACAGACAGACAGAAAGACAGACTTTCGCATTTATAATATTATAGTATGGATAAAACGATGACGTTAGTAAGTTTTATAATGTTTGTAGGAAATAATCTCTGGAACTACTATAGTACAGATTTTGCTAATTCCTTTGCCTGAATTAGCTACCTATATTTCTAAATGGCATAGACTACCTACATTTTTGATCCCAATTTTCCGCGGAATCGGAACCTATGTGGGCTATACCATGAAAATCGACCTATGATTTCGATACGTAAAAAAAACTTTTACATACTAACGTACTAGATAAGGCATGCGCTCCACTAAAGTGCAGTCCGTGGACTGCACCTATTTCATAGCTCGTTGAATGAAAAACGTAAGTACCATGAAATTCATGCTAGGCTTCCTTTTGGTTGCGAATGTAATATTTTATTGCTGCAGCGTCGCGGCTTAATTTTAGTTTGAGGATTTATTTCAGCGCTGCAGCAAGTATTAACGAAATGGAACACGACTTCTACTCAGCACAGCTTTTCAAGTACGTAGTACATTAAACTCTCTGGTGAAAAATAACCATTTCTATATAAGGAACATAAAAACATACTAAAGTATTTACAGTTAAGGCTCATAGCACATTATGATGGCACTGCTGAGTTAGGACAAGCCATTAAAATTTGAGAATCAAATCATGTACAAAAGACTGTAATTATATTTTTTATGGATTTGAAGTGTCAGTAAATTTGAGAACAAACTGACCATACAAAATCTATAAATCAGTCAACCCTGCAGACCATCCCTGAAATTTCCCGCTAAATTGAGGTATTTTAAGCTCAATGAAATAAAAACTATACCTAAATATGAATTTTCGTACTCAAAGAGTCAAAAATTCTAAAGTTTGAAAAAATAATAGTATTTTAATATTCGAAAGCATCATCACATTTTGAAAATGATCGGTTTTGATTTTGAATAGCGACAATAAGTTCTTAAGAATTGTATTATTATAATGTGCCTATATTAACAAAATTGATGACAATATATTGTAATAGAATTTGATTATCTGTATCTATAAATCTATATTAATATTAAAAAGTTTGTATGTATGGATGGATGTTTGTTACTCAATCACGCAAAAACTACTGAACCGATTAAAGTGAAATATGGCACACTTGTAGACGATGACCTGAAATAGCAGCAATAAAAAATAAATTGCTCCACGGGATTCACCAAAAACTTTTATTATGCAGCGGTTTGCAGGGCGCAACTTATATTTAATATTTAATTATTAATATTTGATATATACTTATTCTTGTTACAATATCTTAATATTCATTAAAACGCTTTAGTTATTAGTATCTGTACTAAATTATCTATATTACAAACGTAAAGCCATGTAATTAACATAGATTTTTTTGAGTATTTTAAATATTTTGCCATATGACAATAATTATTAATAATGTTTTTAAATTTCATTTTAGAATCATAATTGTAAAATTTAAATGGTCTTTAAAAACAACCCTTATAGGTATAACATCACTCTACGCAATTACATTTGCATTCAAATTAACAATCGATCGACTTTAATCTTGTTTGACGAACGAAAAAATATTTTACGAATGGAATTACGAGTCACGGGATGATACAATATACAACATAAGCATTAAGCATGTTAATATAAGCATTTAACTTATAGTAATTAATGTCAATTAAGCAAAGGTTTCTATTTAATTAAACAAAGGAAAATATACTAAGTGATTATACTAAAATTTATTGTTTATTTTATAACACCCAAATTATTTTGTAACCTTAACTATATGATAAATTTGACAGGAAGCTTGTAAATGACTTTTCCGATGAAAAGAGATACCCCCGCTTATAAACATCAAAGATGTTAATAACACAATGCTATATACTGGAAACTGCGCGACCGAGAAATGACAGTAACAAGTAAAGGTTTTAAAATCAACAACTCAACTGCAATCCGCTCCGTAAAAAACGTAACCATCCTTCTAGAGCAATCGGGTAAAAATAATATAAAATCCTTTAAAATCAGGTGATCAGATTTTTACACAGAGTGTTTGGTACGTCTAACCAAACATATTATCAAGCCTAGAAACAAAATTCAAAGCTTTCTTTATTTTTATTTCATTAATTCATAAAACTATTAATTACAATTTAAATTGTTTTTTTTTTCATATCATAAGATAGTAAATAAGCAGATGGCTCTCTTGATACAAAGAGTCAACCATCGCCTATAGACACCAAAGATGTTAATGGTGTGTTGCTTTCTTGTGACGAGGTCTAATATCACATGCATAGGTTTACCGTCTACCTTACCCTCCAAACCGAAACACGATAGTGACAATCACTGATGCTATTGCAGCAGGAATACATAATGCGATGCTACTCCAGAGTCCAGACCGACCGAGACAGTGATGAACTCTACCACTTAGTAGCCACGATGGTAGTGACTCACATAACCAATCGGGCGTCTCTTACGACCTGCCTGGCAGAACATCAGTTGAGCTATTCTTAAAAGGCGCCCGGACCAACACGAGGGAATCTATACATATAATAAAATCGTAGGAAAGTCAAAACTGTATATTGAATATTTTTTTAAAAGAATACTTGGGGCGTGATCTACAATCATTATCGAAGCCAAAAATATAGTTTTCAGAATTTTTGTCTGTTTGTCTGTATGTATATCCGGGGTAAACTCAAAAAGTACTGCATGGATTAACTTCAAATTTTGCATGAATATTACTAACAGGTCGGGTCAACATATAGGCTACATATATTATCACGCTATCACCTACGAGGAAAGAGCAGTGCGGAGTAAACGAAGTCCGCGCGGACGAAGTCGCAGGCAACAGCTAATATCTAATATGTCGTGGTGTTATCTAAGATTAAATAACGCCTTTTTTTATAAAAACATTTGAATTTTAATAATAAATATGTTATAAGTTGATTATAAGTCACATTTAAGTATTGCACATGGTCTTAGTTACGCACACACTGTATAATATATATCGAAGCATATAAAAACTCCTGAGCCTTTATCAATAAACCAGTAGGCTTCGTCGGTACTAGTGTCTTATTCCGAAGGGATTAGGAACCTTTTTGCTCAAAGAGACTTTTTTATATCAAAGGATGGCAACAGATAGTTTTTTAATATAAAGAGATACTACACAGTGAAATGACGCATTAAAATATAATTTCTTTGAAAAATAATTTTAGGAAGGCCGTGTTGCGATCGTGTAGTTGCTATAAAATTGCCCATCCGTCAAAAGTGATTGTAAAGGTAATTTGAATAAAACAATTGTTTGACTTTGACTATATATATTTACGCAGAAATATGTTTTTCATACAAACTTTCATCCCCTATTCCAGCTTCAAGGGGTAGATTTTAGAAATAAAATTAGCCAACGTCTGATCTCGGGTCTTCATCTATCTCATTGTCAAATTTCATCAAAATCGGTACAGTCATTTAGCCGTGAAAGCATTATATAGGTTACTATTGGAATCCGATCCGAAGGATTTTCCAACTAAAATCCATTTAAAATTAACTTGCTATTAAAAAGTATTCGTTGAATTGTAATATTGACTTATTGTAAATTAAATCTTTATGACCTTTCCTGGAAACCGGGCTTTTTGGGCGAGCAGAGTACTCAGTCAGAGTTTAAATTTGGTGTGCTTAGAGCCCGCCCTAAGGGTATTCCTCGTAAAACCAAACCCTATCTTAGTATCTTGACGATAAGTGGAACGATAAGATTTATCTTGACCAGGGTCTCAAGAGCAGGGCTTGTTTACTGATTTATGTTCAAACCTAAATCAGCGCAAGTACATAAAAGCGGTTTGGAATCAATAAAATTTAAGTTTTTAAGTTAGATCAATTCGTATAAATTATCTAATGATATTATTTACTTATCTACGCAAATACAAATTTAGTTAATGACTTCTGCAGAGAGTTCAAAATTTTAAATATTTTTGTAAATAAAATATACATATTATAATATACAGGTTTCTTTATTTACAATCTTATAATAAGTCGTGCCGTCAGTAGCTTATGTGTCATCTTATAAGTAGGTTAATAACCAGAGCCCCTTGCACCAGTCGGTCCACCGCTGGGATACCCTTCGTCGCCACCGAAACCACCACCTCGGCCTCGGGAACCCGAAGAACCCCTGCCTCCTGATTGAGGACCACCGCTTGGATAGCCGCCATTGCCCCCGGAGGAAAATCCACCATCACCTGGATATCCTCTGCCACCCTGAGATCCAGGAAAACCTCCTGATTGACCACCTCTGCCTCCGGGACCACCAGATGGATACCCTTGGTCTTGACCATTAAAACCATCTACTCCAGATCCACCTGGATAGCCTTGAGATCCTGAACCCTGGCCAAATCCACCTGGTTGTTGATACCTTCCACTTGGTCCATCATTGCTTGGATATCCACCATCAGCATTAGCTCCGGCAAAAGCATCAGCGTTAGCGCCACCCCTTGGGTAACCTTGATTTTGTCCTTGACCTCCTATATTAAACATATTTTAATATTAAAATTTCAGATTTCTAGTAAGAATAATCTCTGAGCTAGGCTGCAGGTGGACGGATGGCGAACATACATATTATATGGGTTCTTTGTTGATCCTAAAATTCGGAATCCTAAAAATCGTATATGATATACGATATATACGATTATACGTATATCGTATATGATATTATGTATGTGTCTGGACCCCTTTGAAAAATAGACCATCTTCCATTTTGACTGACCATTTATAAAAGTTAAACGATTGTCTATACAAGTACAACCTTCGTAACTACTAGGTATCACCAGTTCTACAACGTCTCACCCGGGTGTGGTACCTCCGTCTGATTTATTCTCGCTGCAATAGCGTCAAAGCTTTTCAGTGTCGTGTTTTGTTTTGGAGGGTAAAGTCACGGTAATGTTATCTACCAGTATTGTGACTCGACCCTGTCCTTGAAATAAATACCTACAGCCGGCAGCACCGCACAGTGGGCTGAATTCGGCTTTCATAGACATTTTCATTTGATTTTTTTAACTACGTTTTTTTTTTGCTTGGATGTGCTTTTGGAGGCCAAGTATATTATTAAAAACTGAAACATTGCTGAATATGAGTGCAAATGGCTCACATAGATTTTTTTTGTTAAAATTTGTATAGAGATAACATCACAATCGGCGATAACTCGGCTATCGCATGATTGCCCCTTATTTCCTCGTAGGGTATTTTTCTAAGATTTATTTAAGAATTTCTATCATACTTCATAACACGGACACTAGTGTATTTTTTTTAAGTCATTAATTTTTTTTAATTTTTTTTTAATATTTTATACCTATATTCCGAGTTTATAATAAATTTGAACATCAGGTAAAATATTTTTTTTTTTTTTTTTTTTTTATGTCATAAGATAGCAAACAAGCAGATGGGTCTCCTGATGGAAAGAGTCAACCATCGCCTATAGACACCAAAGATGTTAATGGTGCGTTGCTATCTTGTGGCGAGGTCTAATGCCACATGCATAAGTTTACCGGCTACCTTACCCTCCAAACCGGAACACGACAGCGACAAGCACTGACGCTATTGCGGCAGGAATAGGTAAGGCGGTGGTACCAGACCCGGGCGAGACATTGCAGAACTCTACCACCTAGTAGCCACGATGGTAGTGACTCGATAGCCAATCGGTCGCCTTTTACGACCTGCCTGGCAGAACGGCAGTTGGCCTATTCTTCAAAGGAGGCCGGGACCAACACGGCGAAAAATATACAAGTTACAATATCACGGCGCGCCGTGCTGTACGTAAAGTGCCAAAAGCCCGCTTTCAATATTTTAACTACATTTGCCTGTGCTATCACATTGCCTGTTCGTCACTGCGGCGCAATCCTCAGTCTGTTGTATCGAGTGCATGCCGAACTTGAGCGCGTAGGTATATCTCGCGTCCCACCCATTTGTATGAAAATAAAATACCGGTAGATAGCATTACCGTGGTAAAGTTGTCGTTAAACTTATGCATGTAGCATTACTATCCCGCTACACGAATAGCAACTCACTATTCAGATAATATTTGGTGTCTTTAGACGAAGGTTGTTTCCTTCCATCAGGATAAAACCATGTGCTTGTTTGCTATTTTATGACATAAAATATATATCAGATATATTTTTAAGTCACGTTTAGCTCCCACACTTGAAAAAGCTCTTAAATTAAATTGCTTCTGTCATTTACATATTACACTTTCAGGGTATTGTGAGTTCTCGTATATCAAGATCATTTTTAATAACATTAAATACTTCTAATACAAACACAGAAAACACACAAATTTTTATATAATATGAAACATAACTGATTTAAAAAAAACGGCCAAGTGCGTGTCGAGCCACGCGCAATGTAGAGTTCCGTTGTTACCCATCACAATAAGAACAGGTTTTTTATTGTTTCATACTACCTAAGAAATTTTAACTTATTTAACGACAATGAGATATATATTCATTATCCACACTGCAGGTTTACTGCCTGTTAAAACTGTTCTAAGTACATTTTATAAGTTGGTTGTATATTAGTTACTCGTAAAGCTTAATATTGAAAGTTGTAAGGTATTGAAAGTTTATTTACAAAATGTTTTCCTGAAAACGAATGTTTAAATTTAATGTCAAAAAGGCTGAAAAAGTTGCTTATAATTCCATGCTTTTTTCGCACGCTTTTGTATTCCGCTGAATGAAAGTCAATTGAAATTCGCGGTCTTACTTACGTCGTATAATTATGATTAATAAAATCAAAAACTAAATTCAACTAGACTGCATTTTTCTACTTTTATGATTTTTTAAATTCTATTGAGTGTTATAAGGCGTGAACTTTTAGATTTTTAAAATTTTTAATCAAATTAGGACCACTCATTAATGCGTTAAAACAGAGACCCAAACACACAAACTTTTAAATTAATGATACAGTTAGGATTATAGGTTTTTTAGGATTATATGTCA
Organism: Apodemia mormo; assembly: GCA_036924255.1. NCBI lineage: Eukaryota > Metazoa > Arthropoda > Insecta > Lepidoptera > Riodinidae > Apodemia > Apodemia mormo. The sequence continues at coordinate 13,352,170 of JAUPFN010000008.1, forward strand.
ATATGATGAACGATTAACAAAATCCAAAATGGTATATTGTCGATAAATGTTTGAATTTTTTGTACAAATTATATTTAGAAATATTTCAAGATATTACCACGACCAAAGCCTGATCCAGAACCTCCTGCACCTCCTGAGAAACAATAAATAATTTGATTAGAATTAAAAGTTCATAAAACTCATAAATCCAAAACAGTAATACATATTATTAAAACTAAATTTTTAAATGTTTATTGATAAATAAGATTATTCATAGTAAACATTGATCAAAATTAAACTAGTTTCATCTTAAACATCTGTCAAAAAATCGACTTGTCACATTTATTTATTGGCGAACGTCTAATGTTTATTGAAGCATCTAAGACTGAAACTATATAGTTTTATTTTAATCTAAATTTATTAGACTGTATTCCTACTTCTTCAAGTTACTATTTTTGTCATTATAATTTAAAATGTTAATATTTCCTAAATCCCAGTAGTGAGTGACGATGCTGAAAAAGGTTGTGTTTTTTTGTGTATTTTCTATTAATTTTTAGAACTATGTCTAAATGCGCCTACTTTGTGAAGTGACCATTTTAATGTTTTCAGAAGAGTAATAAAGCAACATTATTGTTAAGCCAGGCTTTTCAACATCAAAGAATCGACTTTACAACTCTTTAAAGTTTGACAGTTGACCCAGTATGAAAAAAAGTATTTACAATTAAATGGTTTTGTAAACATAGTTCCAAACGAACCCTCGTAACGTATTTGTGGTTTATATCCGTCCTGGTCTGCTTCATACTCAACCACCTGCTTTCTCCCATCAGGCAATACAACATTATATTCCCCTGTTGTAAGATCACCGTCACGTTGTTCTGAATGACCGAATTTAGTACCAGTCTCAGCATCGTCGACCTCATAACTAAATTCATATTTAGCCGGTCCCTGTAACAAAGAAAATAAAGTTTAGTATAAACATTTAAATTCATCAAATTGCAATTTGAAAGTAGCGGTTTGCGTTGCGGCTTATCAAATAATATACAAATAATTATTAAAAAAATAAAAATCCCAAATGAGACCCGAGCCGAAAAAATCAAAATCCTAGCGCTGCCGAGTACAAATTATATACCTAGTTTATGTTATTCTCACAATTAAGAAGAATCTAATGACCCCTCTTAAGCTTAAATCCATCAAGCCGCTTAAGCTTCAGATCCTGCCCAAAAAATATTGAAACGTACAAACTTACATACATATATTGTAAAAACATATCCCTCATTCTAGCGGAGTCGGTTAAAAAGAAGTCTTGCTTCAAAGTCTAATATCTAATGCACTTCTAAAATCATTGATAATTCGAGGTGAAATTAGGTGTATAGCCATTATGTCTTAGAGATCTGTATAAAAAAACATCTTCACGTTCGTTACCCCGAAGAGGTAGGTTGGTGGGTACAACAGTGCACCCACGATTTGCTGAAGATACTTAGTCCCACAATGTGGCAAGCTTATTGCCAATCGGGCATTAAAAAAATTAATTTTATTTAATTACCCGACTACGGAATGGAAACCAGGACTTGATGTGGTCAACACCGACTCTGGAACACTAGACCACTGAGGCGATAGGTTAGAGGGAATAGATTCTGTATGAATTAAAATAACTCAAAACCAAATACATACATTTTGGCTGGGATTTTGGTTTGATTTATACAGCTTCAATGAAATTGTGCTCATTTATGTTACGGACACGGCTCAACAGTATTAAATAATTGTTCAATGTATCAATATAAGATATTTTATAAGAACTAAATAGTAATCTTCGTTGGGCTTCGTCTGGTTGTCTATATTTAATGTATAATTCGAGCAGATGACGTATAATTAAGAGTGGAGAAAGTGTACGACTTAGATATGGATTTTTTTATTAAAGAAAAGCGGATGAAATACGGGGCAATGAGCTACCTAACAAAAAGCAGCCGACATAATCCATTGACCATTCCAATTTATGTTGTCAATTCCTACATCGATGTTGACCTCTAAAAAATTGTTAATCCTCGCCATAAAATACATCACGTTTGGGCTACTTGGTAACACATTGAAACAGCTATTGAAATTAATATCTTCTGACTGGTGAGGGTTATTAATAACTGACATACCGGAACTAAAATGAGATTTTTTATTTTAATTGCTGATATGGGATTTTATTGCCGCATTTTACCGACCCGATATTTGTTTTCGACCTACTTCTCAAAACGGAGTAGGTTCTTAATTCCGTTGTTTTTTATACTTGTTACCGTGGAATCGATAGGGAAGGATAATTCCCATATAAGGTTGACGAAAATCAGATCCAAAGTTCCAAAGATATAGTAGATAAAAAACCAACGATAGTTGATTTCACATCAAAAAATGACTAAAATTATTATTTTAGTCATTTTTTGATGTGAAATCAACTATCGTTGGTTTTTTACTGGTTTCGTCTGTTTTTACTCACTTAAAATTCCCTGGATGCCACTCTGTAAACATTTTACTTGAAAGAACAACTAAAATATACGTTCATTGTTCAAGATGCTGCAAATTTATAAGTAAGGAATATGTTTAACTAAGATAATAAAGCAATTTTGTATGCAAAGGTAACTAGCACTTTAATGTTTTACTCACATTTGATTCATCTACCCCTGATCCGCGATTTAAATTATTATTTAAATCATTACCGAAATCAGGGGTGCCATATGCAGAAGATGGTCTTCTGGAACCTTGACTTTGTGGGCCTCCATTACCGAAGTTAGAACCCTGAGATCCTGGAGCACCGTATGAAGAATCAGGTCTTTGAGATGACCCACGTCCTCCAAAACCACCATTACGTCCATTATTAGAAAGCTGTTGATTTGGTGTCCCATATGTAGATTGTGGAGACTGTTGTCTGGAACCAAACTCTGAAGAATCTTGCTGACCAAATGAATTTTGAGGATTAGGACTTCCATATTGTGAACTTGGTACGTTTCCTTGTCCTTGGCCACGTCCCCGTTGGGCACCTCCTCTTCCAGAACCTTGTCCAGGGGGGCCATATTCAGCTGATGGATTTATGGGTTGAGAATCAAAACCTCCTGGAGAATTTCCAAAGCCACCGCCAGAACCTGATGGACTAAATCCTCCATCGGGTCTTCCACGACCTGAGCTCGGTGATCCATATTCACTTGAAGGCCTTCCAGATCCAGAAGAGGGAGGGAGGTAGCTGTTTACTGGTGGTTCACATTTAGTTGTTGTCCAAGCGAGAGCAGCCAAGTAAATTATCCACTGAAAAGAGAGTCAAATTAATGCCATGATAAAATACTCGTACAACTGTATTTTTTAGAAAAACTGTGGTGTCGTGGGATACCAGAGAGTAACAAAGTTACTTATTACAAAAATATTATTTTAATTCTATTCGAGTTATAAAGGAAATAATTATTCATTTCTAGATTTTTTTATTATGGCTTTTAAGATTTTTTTTATCGATAAAATTCAAAAATCTACTTTGCAAAATTCTATCTTCTATAATAATCTATTTTAATACCTTTATTTTATTTACAATGAAATCATTATAAATATATAATAATAATAATAACAAACTGCGATAATGATAACAGTCATCACGTAGACTATACATTAGTCACTGTATAGCCATCATATTTAGACTATACTTTTTTTATAGAAGAGGGGGCAAACGAGCAGGAGGTGCACCTGATGGTTAGTGATGACAGCCGCCCATACCAGAAGTCCTGCAGTTGCGTTGCCGGTCTTTTAAGAATGAGTAAGCTCTTTTCTTGAAGGCCCCCAAGTCGTATCCGTTTGGAAACACCCCTGCCGGTAATTGGTTCCACAACACAAAAGGCAAAAAGTGCCGAGAAAAACGCACAGTTGTAGATTTTCAGACATCGATATGGATGGAATTTCAAATTTTGACGCGATGTCCGATGATGGATACGGCGGCAGGAATTAGTCCAAATAACTCGTTGGAATACTCCCCGTGAAAAATACGATAGAAGACACAGAGTGAACCAACATCTCTGCGCAATGCCAAAGAATCAAGCCGTTTCAAAATAGCCTGGTCGTCAACGTCGTCAACATAAAATGTTACGCTTTTTTTAACGTTACGGATGTTTTTTACCGGCTAGGGTACCCTCCGCAACGCCCCATAAGAAACTTCATTCCAAAAAAAATACTCACTAAAATCATTGTAGACTTATTTATGGAAGCCTTAATGTTTTTACTATATTATTTGTTGCAAGCGGTACTATTGAGACCTGAATTTGGAATACATAAAATCAAAGTATGTCTAGTTTATATACTAAGCTTGAATGAAAAGCGTGATATCTGTAGTAAGAGTTGATCACGCGTTTCATATCATAGTTAAATTTCGTGCATCGTCTTTGAGGCGACTGGTTCTAGTTATATGGAAACAATCTATTAGGATAATTGCCTCACAACTTTGTTTCTGTCGTCTGGAGTTTAACTTATCGCATTAGTGTAAAAAAATAAAAGTAACAAATTTTGAAAATTTACCGGAAAAGTCAAACTCGATCAGGGATGGTATAATATATACAAATAAATAAAATTGGAGTGTCTGTTTGTAATATTAAAATAACCGCTTTTTACTAAATACATATGGATGTATACACGGTACCTATAACAAAATAACATTTTTGAAGTGAAAACTTCTTTAGGCGCGTTGACCGTTTTGGTAGAGGGTAAAATCCTCGGTTCGCGTCACCGACATGCTAATGATAATAGTATATCTATAGCTATGTTTTGCATATAGTTTTAATTACTCTCAACTTAATAGTTCCGTTTTCACTTCTATCGGCAGTCCCACGACTGCTACTGTTTTTTTTTTTTTTTAAATTTTTGTCTGTCTGTCTGTTTGTTCCGGCTAATCTCTGGAACGGCTGAGCCGATTTTGACAGGACTTTCAGTGTCAGATAGCTGATGTGACAGGGAGTAACTTAGGCTACTTTTAATTTCGAAATTTTCTACGCGAACGATGTCGCGGGCTCAGCTAGTGATCTATAAAAATACATCTTGGTTAGCCAACCATTTTTTGTTTGTTTTTTGTTATACCAGTCAACCTGTATATTCCAAAATTGATACATAATATACAAATATATAATAAAAATTTGCAACGTGTAAGGGGCTGCCTACCGAAAATCAAAACAACGAACGAATAGATTTGGTTCATCTATCTACTAGGTGGTAGATATTATTTACTAGGTGGTAGAGTTCCGCCGCCTTAGCTATTTCTGCCGCAATAACGTCAGCGCTTGTCGCTGTCGTGTTCCGGTTTGGAGGGTAAGGAAGCCGGTAAACTTATGCATGTGGCATTGGACCTCGCCACAAGTAACGCCTTTGGTGTCTATAGGCAATGGTTGACTCTTTCTATCAGAAGACCCATCTGCTTGTTTGTTAAGGTCTAACTTGCCACAAGATAGCAACGCACCATTAACATCTTTGGTGTCTATAAGCGATGGTTGATTCTTTCCATCAGGAGACTCATCTGCTTGTTTGCTATAGCCAGCCTAGTAGTAGAATTGGATTAACTTAGGCCGCACTAAATCACGTGATATATGGTTATCATTATCGCAAATTGATAGACAATGTTATAATAATTCGCAATTTAACCATAAAGTAAGAAGTATTTGGACACATAATTTCATTGTTTATGTTTTGGTTGGGAGTCACATTGGCTTCATTTGTTTTTTTTTGGAAAATCAATTCTACACAACGATCGCGATAATAGTGTCACATTGGCTAGGAACTTTGAGAATATATCTGTCGCAGTGAAACTGTCAATACCGTTAGATTATAATCTACCTAAGTGATATTATAATTCAACTGCTAACCTAACCCTAGATAGGTTATAATCTAACGGTATTAACAATTTCACTGCGACATATCTATGGCTAGGAAATTGTTTTCGTTATTTCTGACGATGACGAATGTAGATATCGTTTCGCTACGAAGCGATATTATGTGTCTAAGGCCCCCTGTTAATGAGAAATATGAATTAATCCATTCAAATGCAACTTATGGACAAATTTTAAAATATCCGCTTGTGTAGGTTCCTGGGAAGACGAAGCGTGGACATGCCTGGACGGTCATGTATGGCACTCGGTTCTCCTACCCGTCCCGTACAGAATTTGATAGGAAAATGTATGTAGAATAAATTTACTAACATATATTTTTCAATGTGAAGGATCTAATGCAGCGGTCACTATTGCTGTATCTACGTATATTGTATATACATACATACATGTATATATGTGTTTTAATTTATTAATTTTGTTATAAGTTAATGTACTATTTTATTTACCTTTTTTTCCCGTGTTGGTTCCGAGCCCCTTTTAAGTATATGCCTACTGCCATTCTGCTAGGCAGGTCTTAAAAAGCGACCGATTGGTTGTACGAGTCACTCCCATTGTGGCTACTAGGTGGTAGAGTTCTGCATTGTCTCGCCCGGGTCAGGTACCACCGCCTTACATATTCCTGCCGCCATAGCGTCAGTGCTTGTCGCTGTCGTGTTCCGGTTCCGGAGAGTTCCAGAGGGTAAGGTAGCCGGTAAACTTATGCATGTGGCATTGGACCTCGCCACAAGTAACGCCTTTGGTGTCTATAGGCAATGGTTGACTCTTTCTATCAGAAGACCCATCTGCTTGTTTGTTATCTTACGATATACAGGGTGTCCCAGAACTCAACGTCAAGCCGAAACGGGGTGACAGGATAGATCATAACCATCACGAGAAAAATCAGAAAAAAAATCTATCCCATGCAGTTTGAAAATTATGGGCATTTTAAGAAAAACCTAGAAATTTGGTCTAACTGTACCATTTTTCGGTTATTGTGGTTAATTTTTATTATTTTTGTTCATTTAAACTTTGGAACCGTAACCCTAAATAACATCTCGAGAATCACAGTCTAAAATAATGACACAATTACCCCAAGTTTCCTAGAATTTAGACTATTTGTTAAACTATGAATTTAAAATTTTCAAACTTTGTCGACTTTGAAACACCCTCCTTTAAAAAAATGTACTAGAGTGCCTTGGCAAGTGCCATTAAGAGTTGGCGCATTTAATCAGGATTGTAAAATGGTACAATACTTGTTAGTTTCATACTAAAAAAAAACGAGTAAAAAATAAAAACCTCAAGTAACCCGATTTTTGCTAACCCATTTTACTCAGTTAAAATGTTTTTTATTTGCACAAGCCTTTAGTAGATTCTTTATTTTACGGCAAAATGATGAGAGAGATGGATAGTGGACATGTTTGCCATGAGCGAGCGAGACAGATAGTGACGCCACGCAGTGAGACGGAGATGCGTCGTTTAAACGAGTGCGAATGAAACAGATACTGGACATGTTTGCCATGAGCGAGCGAGACAGATAGTGACGCCACGCAGTGAGACGGAGATGCGTCGTTTAAACGAGTGCGAATGAAACAGATACAGACGCCATACCAAGCAAATAGCTACGCTGCCAGTCTGACACCAGTTAGTACATTTCGCTCATTCGTCTACTGCGCACCTTTCCGTATTCGCTTGTGTTAATTTAGTACTGACAACTTTGGCTTTTCTTTTTGGACTTGGATTTTTGTGAATTGGACTTGTTGATTACATACCGGCAACTTTGGCTTCTCTCTTTTGGAATTGGACTTTTGGGTTGACATCCTTGTCATCACTATGCCTACGCGCTACACTTCACAAGAATATGCGAACATGCATCTCATTTATGGGGAATGCAGATGCAATGCAAGTGCCGCCGCTAGACTTTATCGTGAAAGATATCCAAATTTAGAGCGCTATCCGGATCACCGCGTGTTTGTTAATGTGCACCGTTCACTCACAGAGGGCGGCCATTTTCCGAATCAAATACGGGCTGGAGGTAGACCTCGCTTTCCTTACGAAGAAGAAGTGTTGGAAGAGGTCGCAGATGACCCAAGTATTTCCGTTCGTGGAATTGAAGAAAGAACGGGAATACCCAAAAGCACAGCACATCGTATTTTACAAAGAGCTGAAATGCATCCGTTTCACGTACAACGAGTTCAAAGTCTTCTCCCTCGAGATTATCCTGAAAGGATTTCATTTTGTAGAACAATGCTACAGAGGCATAATGAAAATCCCCAATTCATCCAAAAAATTCTCTGGTCAGATGAATCTACATTTAAAAAAGATGGCTACATAAACTTACACAATTTTCATGAGTGGCATGTGGAGAATCCACATTTAATGCGAGAAGACCGATCCCAATATCGCTTTAAAGTTAACCTGTGGACAGGAATTTTAAACGGCAAAATTGTTGGGCCTTTTGAGCTGCCTGAGAATTTGAATGGCACGAATTATCTAAATTTTTTACGAGAAAATTTACCAAGTTTGTTAGAGGACGTACCACTAACAGATCGTCGCCACATGTGGTATCAACAAGATGGCTGCCCAGCGCATTACGCAGTGCAAGTAAGAGATTTCCTTGACCAAGTTTACCCGGGAAGGTGGATTGGACGTTCAGGCACTATCTCGTGGCCAGCCCGTTCCCCAGATTTAAATCCCCTGGATTTTTTTTATTGGGGCGTTCTCAAAGAAAAAGTTTATTCTAAGCCCATTGAGAGCGTAGCCGAGCTGCGTGAACGAATTTCTCAAGCTGCTGAGGACATCAACTCTCGAGGATATGCCCGGCTAATAAGTAGATCTTTTTTAAGAAGATGTAGGGCGTGTGTTGAAGCTGATGGTAAACAATTTGAACATTTGTTATAATAAAAAATGTTATTTTCAAATCTGACTTTTATTCCAATAAACCTAAACAAAACAAGGTCAACATTTTTCATTATTTTATTAGTATTTTGTTGCTTTGGTAAAAGTGGCGTCACTATCTGTCTCGCTCGCTCATGGCAAACATGTCCACTATCCATATCTCTCATCATTTTACCGTAAAATAAAAACCTACCAAGGGCTTGTGCGAATAAAAAACATTTTAACTGAGTAAAATGGGTTAGCAAAAATCGAGTTACTTGAGGTTTTTATTCTTTACTCGTTTTTTTTAGTATGAAACTAACAAGTATTGTACCATTTTACAATCCTGATTAAATGCGCCAACTCTTAATGGCACTTGCCAAGGCACTCTAGTACATTTTTTTTAAAGGAGGGTGTTTCAAAGTCGACAAAGTTTGAAAATTTTAAATTCATAGTTTAACAAATAGTCTAAATTCTAGGAAACTTGGGGTAATTGTGTCATTATTTTAGACTGTGATTCTCGAGATGTTATTTAGGGTTACGGTTCCAAAGTTTAAATGAACAAAAATAATAAAAATTAACCACAATAACCGAAAAATGGTACAGTTAGACCAAATTTCTAGGTTTTTCTTAAAATGCCCATAATTTTCAAACTGCATGGGATAGATTTTTTTTCTGATTTTTCTCGTGATGGTTATGATCTATCCTGTCACCCCGTTTCGGCTTGACGTTGAGTTCTGGGACACCCTGTATAAAAAAACCTTGTAATTTATCCCTGGCTTTTAATTATCTCCTTACCCAGTTTCACCAAAATCTGTTCAGCGGTTTTACCGTGAAAGCGTAACGAATACACAAACAGACAAACTTTCGAATTTATTCGAATTTTATTATTAATATTAATAGTTTGAGGAAACTTGTTGTGAAAGTATAAACATTGTCCAATAAAGATTTTATTACTAAAAAAGGCTTAATTGTATAAAGATAAGACACTTGCAACACAAAATTTTTATTACTCGTACATTGATCAATGTATTTGGTGAATGAACATGTAATTTTTAAGAATATGAGACGTATGCTTATTGTACCAATTTTGATATACATCTGTTATTGCATTAATACAGCCTTATTAATCAAAATGTAACCTGTTCAATAGTAGTTGAATAGAATTGGTATTTCGTGATGGTCGGCGGCGTGCTCTGATCCGTGTCATCTTCGTCGTGCGAGCGTGTGGCAGTGTCGCAACTCTGCGCTCCCGTCCACGGCTGTCATTAGCCCCATGAGTCATGTCTCATACTTGATCATCTTGCTAACGATTTTGTACTGATTTTTTTGTAATTCAGATATAGTTAAATCACGGATACATTAACCTTATTATCGTATCCTGCTATAAACGTAATATCTATCAGTAGGTATGTATGATGAATTGATGAAGTCTAAGTTCACTTGTATGGCTCCACGTTATTTGAAAGAATAAGCCTTGTGCCTTTTTGATAGAAAGATAGAATTTATTTTTTATTTTTTAGAGTTTAAAGTTACATACTAAATTTATTCGATACTAGATGAGTCGCGCAGCTTCCCCTGTAATTCACCAATTGTACGCACTCTAATGCCGTACCAGCTGCAAGAATACATAAATTGTGTGCTTTTGTGATTGGTGCCGGCGTGGAATGTGGGTGTAAAAGTGTGGTGGATGTGGGAGGATAATTGAGCCGCTGGGGTCTTCTTTTTGTCCGCACCATCGGTGAATCTTATCCACTTATTAAACCGACATGTTTCTTTTCGGTACCATCGCGGAGGATACATAGAACACTTCGCGGATAATAGAAAATTTTATTGATTTCACTTTTTTAAATAATGGATTTCCGCAAAGTAACGCCTGAATCAATAAAATACCTTAGGAGCTTTTTATATATTCATATTGTAATAAGGCAGATACTTCATTCTTAAAAAACGCTCTAGGTTCCGTTCCGCAACGTCTCGCTCGAGTTTTCATAGCACCACCTTATTTATTCTTGCCACAATAGCATCAATGCTTGCCGTTGTCACTAGAGGGTACGTTAGCCAGTAAATCACAGCCCCGTTACATGGATGGACAGCACACCTGTATCACTTTTTCTGCCCATTTGGCGTCTTTTTCGGATACCTAGTACTCACGCCACGCTTTTGTGTGTTTCTTTAACCAGATGGTTAAGCACATTTTTAAAATTATGCTAAGCAATAAATCTATTATAAACAGGACCGAACGCCCTTATGGTCGGGTGGCTAATCACTTCATCACGCACGGTACGTAATATTGTATGTATGCAAAGTCTTTCATCAACAATAACATTAAAGGCGTCGACAACAACTGTCGACGATGTCAACAACAGGTATAATCGTAGTATAGACACTTGGTGTAAGCTCAGTCCACATAAATGTGCTGTTGGTCTGAAAGAGCTCTTAGACCTCGCTCGAACTGCATTGGCAGTGCAATATTTCGTGCCGCTAAAATATGGATGAAGCCTCATCTGTTGTTTATTAATGAAGTTCTCACCGAACACCGAACGAACAGTCACTTATCTTATACACATCACAATCTTACAGGGTGATCGGAGTCAAGCGATTGTTAAGAAACACCTAGGCTCATTAGTTTATAGTTGACGAAATCTCATCTAATCCGAATCGTCGAATTTACAGTACTCGGCACGGTTCTTGAACTTGCCAGTAAGTGATGACTTTGGTCAATCGTTCGGCTTCATTGCACGACAATGCGCGACCTCATACTGCACAGCAGACGATTTCCAAGCTGCAAGAGCTGGAGTTGGAAGTTTTCAGTCATCCGCTGTACTCACCAGAACTTGCGCCTACAGACTTCTCCTTTTTCCAGAATTTGGACAATTTCCTGGCGGGAAAAAAGTTCAATACCGAGAGGTACTACAAAATGCCTTTGAAGAATTTGTTGCCTCCCGTCCAGCTGATTTCTTCAAGAAGTGCATCAATAAGCTACGAATGTGTTGGCAAAATGCATTGATTGCATGGGTGATTACTTTGATTAATAGAAACAAAAAATATAGAAAAAATACGCTTCATTTATTTCATGAAAACGGCAATTTCATAGGTAAAGACCTATTATATCTATTTTTATATACACTATAATTATTTGTAATAAGTAAGGTCGAAATCATTTTTAAATAAATTTAAATATATTTACTTTTAACTTACTTTGTATCAATTCTATATATAATTGTTACGAATTGTTATGATAGAAATAAAAAAACCAGTGTCACCACCGAATTATCATTAGTAGCGTGGAACGCATAATTGTCCTAAAATACTTCCAGTTTGCGCGAATATAATAACGAACTAATACATTTGATTTTTTTTTCATTTTTTAAAATCACTGTCATCTAAGAATTCAGTTATTCTATTTTATTGGCTTTCTGTAATTAATAATACTTGTCATTGTCATTATTTTAGTTTCTTTCAAGATATACTTTTATACGTTTGGTTCTGGTCACTTTCTTCTTCATTCTCTCACGTTAGTTTTTGGTTTTCTTTAAAATTTATAACCTCTATATTACTTAACATGTCTCAATCAGAGTCACAATTTCGTTTACTTGATTTGGTATTTTTATTTATAGAATTACTCGGTATATAACTTATATCGACACTGCAATAATCAGAGATATTTCTGACATAAACAACAAGGAAATATGTTGCTTTTCAGAAGAAAAATAAAATTAAAAAAATAATTTATCATAAGAATATAATATAATATGTTAAGTTAAGGTAAAGTCATCCATTTTCGGCGGCCTTAATCTAGTAGTTACTTATTCATTGATTTTTGTTAATATTTCGTGAAATGATTACTTGTGCTTATTTAGTTTAAAAACTAAAACTTTTTTTTTTAATTAGTATACTTTACATCAAAATATTCTATGGCATTTTTAAAAATATTCTATTACTGTATTATTTGATAATACGATTTATTGGAAATATTTTAGTATTAATTTTATTTCATAAACCTTCAAGTTATTGACATAATATGTCTTCAATAGACATTACAAATTTATTTCAAGTATATGCTTGTATGACAACCCGCCATTGTTCTTTAAAAAATATTTACTTGTATAAATATTTTATTTATTTATTTGTTTACTTTTATGCGCTAAAATTATACAATGGTTAAACTTAATGCCATAAAGCCATTAAGTTTAACCATGGTAGTAACCACCTCTGCCAGTCAACCAACAAGTGGAGCAAAAAAAATTCTATAGGGGGTACCTACAAATTAATATTTTAAATGGAAATAGGAAACAGTATGATGGGCAAAACGGAACAAAAATATAATAATTACTAGGAAATAGAAAATATAAATAGATATATGTAACATAAATATATGTTAATAAACACATAATAGAAATAAATAGACATAATAAACACATAATAGACATACATAGCTCATATAACAAACAAAATATTTAAATGCATATTTAAAGTATAACAAAAGTATTTAGGTAGTAATGACTGGCTGTCGATAATTGCAATTTCTCTAAGATACTTTGTTGTTAAATAACGCGGAAAGCTAAGTACTAAGATCTCATAATGACATCATTATTCACAAGGACGGAGAATCATTAAATAAGATTACTATGTATTTGTTTCCTATTTTGAGTATCAAAGAAAATACAGCTGATGCCAAAAACCCCGTATTACATCATAGCGTGTCATGTCATACACTCATGTAACAATATAACTTTAACTATTTTTACGCTCAAAATAAAGAATGTTTTACAGGTGACTATTATTACAAATTACATTGCGACATTTTAGAATAGAATCTATACTCTAAATTAGTTTTAAAACGAGAATCAGTCACTACGGCATAATTTGCCGCAAATATATAACAAAATCATAACACCTAATGAGGCTTATTGAAAGCAAATAGATATAGGTATATGATGTCAACATTTTTCTTTATTATTTCAAGTTTTTTCCAAGCATGGAGTAAGTGCTAAAACACTAGTCCGATAGAAATAAGCAAATGTTTTACGGTGGCAGTATTTTTCCTGTTATTATAGTGAATTTAAATTCGAGTAATGCACGACTCATTGTGCTACGCTCCATGCTGCTTTTTCAATTGTAATAATATTGGTAGTACACATAATCTATGTAATTCACACATCACACTTTTTTATGTATCATAAGATAGCAAACAAGCAGATGGGGCTCCTGATGGAAAGAGTCCACCATCACCTATAGACACCAAAGCTGTAAATGGTGCGTTGCTATCTTGTGGCGAGGTCTAATGCTACATGCATAAGTTTACCAGCTACTTTATTCTCCAAACCGGAACTCGACAGTGTCAAGCACTGCCGCTATTACGATAGGAATGAGAAAGGCAGTGGTACCAGACCCGAGCGAGACAATGCAGAACTCTACCACCTAGTAGCCACGATGGTAGTGACTCGCATAGCCAATTATTCGCCTTTTACGACCTGGCTGGCCTATTCTTCAAAGGAGCCTGGACCGTCACGGGAAGCACTTGACACTGCACGGATAATTTAATTGAGATGAATTTTGACATTTTATAAATTAGTGTAACAAAAACGAGAAAATTAAAATCGTTCATAATAAATAACATATTCAATGATTATAATAAAACGACACAGAGTTAGTAAGTCATTTGAATAATAATAACCTAATACTTTTCTAATTTGTTGAGTATGTTTGATTTTGTCAATCGCATTTCTTGAACTACAGCTGTAATTGGTTTTCTATCATTCAAACAGTTTCTAATTATTTTAGTTTGATGATAACATACTAAGTTTGTTGAACTATTGTTGAATATATTTACTCGTGTTGGTATGCGCCTCCTTGGAAGAATAGACTAACTGCCGTTCTGCTAGACAAGTCGTAAGAGGCGACCGAATTGCTATACGTGTTACTACCATCGTAACTACTAGATGGTAGAGTTCCGCAACGTTTCGCCTGGGTATATGGTACCACCGTCTTACTTAATCCTATACCCTATTCCGCAACAGCGTCAATGCTTGTCGTTGTCGTATTCCAGTTTGGAGGGTAACGTAGCCGGTAGACTTATGCATATGGCATTGTTATCCAACCATACGGATAGCAACGCAACATTAACATATTTGGTGTTTATAGGCAATGGTTTCTATTTCCGTGAGAAGAGCCATTTGCTTTTTTTGCTATCTAATAACATAAAAAAGTTATTTAAACAAAATTATGCTGTTAAAAAATGAGACAGCTTATGCCAACACTGCAATAATTGCGTACATATAGGATTTTTCTGGGGAAATTCTGCTGAAATAAATACTATATTTGTATTGCAGAAAAGAGCTGTTAATTTACAAACATATCCTAAGGGTTTCTCTGAGATATAAATTCAAAGAAATCAATATTTTTACCCCAATGTCCCAACATATATTGCACGCGGCGGCGCGGCAATACATCAAAGCTGCACTTATTATTAAGCCAATCATTAAATGACACGTGGGGCTGGGCGTCAATCGTATCCGTCTGCCGCGACTGCTTTAATAATATCATTTACGAATATTCCTAAATTAATGTACACGAGTTGACAGCCCGAATAGGCAATAGGCTAATACGAGAAAATGCACGTCATATTCTTCATTCAAAGTATGTTTTTGTAGCAGTTCCGCTCATTTTCTATCTATTTAAATAGAATTGCATTAACCAGTCAAAAGTGACTATTTCTCTTTTACTTAATACACCACCCTGTCAATCTTAACAAGGCACGAGAAATTGGATAGTGTAATAAATCAAATTAGAAATCAGAAGTACTTTATTCAATAAAGCTTTTTACAAATTATTTTGACGCGTCAACATTTTTGTTCAAACTAATACCGGATCGGAAACGCGACAACACACTGAAAAGATACGGCGGAAGAAACTCAGCGGGCTTGTCTTTTTTTCATATAATTTTTTAAGTAAGATATTACGTAATGTTTAATTTGTAAGTATCTAATTGTTACAGTAATAATAAAAATTGCCGATATCTCATTGCATTACAACGAGCAGGCATTCGGATATTTTATAGTAACGTTTTTTTCACAGTTTTGTTTTAACCTATTTTTTGTAATTTGTTAACTGGTAAATCTCTAATGGCATCAGGCAGCTTATTGTAGAGGCGTATACTTTGCCCCATAAAAGAGTTGCTTATTCTGTGGAGACGAGACACATGCACAGCAAGATTGTTTTTGTTCCTTGTATTTAGGGAGTGAATATCACTATTCTTTTTAAATAAGCAAATATTTAACGTACACACGTATTTTACATATACATACGGGTTTCGAATATATACTGAGAAATTACAGTTAAAATATTGATTTCTTTGAATTATTCTCTCATGGAAGTCCTTGGGCTAAGATTGTAAATTGCCCTTATAGCCCTCTTTTGTAATACAAATATTGTATTTATTTCAGCGGAATTTCCCCAGAAAAGAATTCAATATGACACAACACTATGAAAGTAAAAAAAGTAAACAAGGCGTACAGTGTCAACGTCAGTAAGCTGTCTCATTTTTTTCACTAAGAATGCTGCTGAATTTAGTCTACTGGCCAATTTCTCGATATGTGGTCTCTAATGTAATTTTTTACTTACACTAACTCCTAAAAATATAGTAGAGTCCACAAGATCCATTTTTTACCGTTAAGTTGTACATTTGTATCTATATGCCTTACATTAAGCGTTGAAAATTTAATACACTTGGTTTTGTTACCATTTAGAAGCAGATTATTAACACTGAACAAATGTACAACTTTTGAAGTCAAATTGTTTACTTCGCCATACTTACCAATTTGTCTTTTCACTTTAAATAAAAGTGAATTATCATCCGCGAGCAATATAATTCCATGCTTATCACCCACATAGTAAATAAAGCAAGTCATTTATGTACATAAGGAACAGAAATGGGCCAAGGATGGACTCTTGTAGAACACCCATTGTGACAGCAGCACCAGAGGATCTAATTTCATTAACTTCGAACTTCTGAATTCTTCTATTTAAATAAGAAATCAAAAGATCGAGAGCCTTATTTCTAATTCCATAATGGTGTAATTTCCTGATTAATATTCTGTGACGAACACAGTCAAACGCCTTTGGTAAATCACAAAACATTCGAATCGTATACTGTGACTTCCCCCACGCTTCATAAATTTTCCTTAATAATTCTACACCAGCATCAGTTGTTGAGCGACCCTTTATAAAACCAAACTGTTTATCATGAAAAACAAATTATAAAAGTGTCAACATTTTGATCGAGAAAGATTTTTTTCAAATATTTTTCTCAGGGTAGGCAAAACCAAAATAGGTCGATGGTTGGTTCAGATTTAGAACCAGATTTAAAATAGGAATAACTTTTCTGAGTTTCATCAAATCAGGAAAAACACCATATGTTATACAACTATTAAATATTTCAGCTAGGTATAGTGCGATTACATTTATTACTGAATCAATGATTTTTAGGGAGTGACCCCATAAGTCGGAAGTTTTTTAATTTCTAATGTTTTAAGAGCTTCAAGTATTTCCACATAAGAAAATTTAATTCATTTTTCACACGTCAGTAAATATTGCTTCAGTAGTGATTCTGTAGAGCTGTCCGATGAGGAGCTTGAGTTGTTGAAATAGCTACGTTGGTAAAGAATTTTTTAACTCCATCACTACACCTAAATCTTCCTTTACAATTAATCCATCTACTTCCAATTGGTATTTGTCATTAAAAATCTTGGACTTGCCGGTTTCATAGTTAATAATGTTCCATGAAGTTTTAATTTTGTTTGATGATTGCCTTATATTTTTTATGTACAAGGGTTTTGCAGAATCACAGACTCTACTAAATTTTTTTGAATTGTTCGTCACATATTCCTTAAATACAGAGAGAGGTCTTTAAACTTTATTTGGAAGAGAAGGAAGATAGGAACCTATTTTTACCTTTTTATTTTAATATTTATTACAAATACATTAAATTTAATAGAATATTAATAGACTTATTGTCAAAATTTATTGAAAATTCATAACTAACGCGCTCTACTATCATTTATAATAATATATTAACTATATATGTAAGCGTTTTTGACCCGTTTATATATTTTCAAAAAAGAAAATTCATAAATTCGAATTATTCTTTAGATATGAGTTAAGATTAAATGACCTGTTTAAAAAAGGTGGTAAAATTTTTATCATTGTAACATAGCGAGCACAATAAGAAAGGATTTTAGGATTTAAAATCAAATAAAATAAAATAAACAAAAAATAAACTATGAGACCGACGGCGGCACAGCGCTAAGCACGACTGCTTTGCGCCTTTCACCGATTTAGTGATTTTAAACGTAAAAAAGTCTATATTCATCAAACAGTAATGTGAGATGATCAGTAATAATACTGTTTTATATTATAATACTGTTCATTAACATGGTCAGTGTAAAAGATAATAAAATTTTCTACACTAACTAATTACAATATGACATTTTTCGCGAATTACATATTTAGCAAAGTAATTTCCGTCAATCACATGATATTAACTCATTTCAAAAAAACGCCTACCTACCTTACATCAGTTATATAGGCCCCGCTTCGGCTTCGCACGGGTAACACTATAATCTAACATGATACACAATTACCAAAAAGCTAAAACAATACTAATCCAAGATTTTCTAAGAAAAGCTTCGAAATTGCTCCAGCCATTTAAATATTTAACGCAGTAAATATTTTATACTCTCCATCGTCGGCACTTACTGAAACTCCGTCACGATTATTATTTTATTTTAAATTTTAAACTTGTACTGTTTCACAATTCACAAACGACATAATATACCTATTTATTTTTAATTAAATAGCCAAACGGTTTCACATATTACTGCATCATCAGGGTCAAAATTTAACTTAAATATATTATATTATAGTTAGTGAATTGTGAAACAGTACAAGTGTTAAAATTTAAAATAAAATAATAATTAAAGCGCAGTAAACTGCAACAACTTCTAAAATCCTGTATCTAGAACTCTGATTTATATTTGAATGAAAAAATCTGCAAACCGTTTAAACCTGCAGACCATCTCTAAAACACCCGCTAAATTGAAATATTTTAAGCTCAAAGAGGCAAAACTATACCTGAGCATGGATTTAGACTCTCTTTTATCAGGAGAGCCATCTCCTTGTTTGCTATCTTACGACGATGATATGGTAAATATATATATGGTGGATAAAAAACTTCAGAGCCTCGCTCATCGCCGCAGAGTGGGTAGTTTATCGGTCTTTTATCGGATACATTTTGGAGAGTGCGCTGCGGAATTGCACGACTTAATCCCCGTTTTTCTATCGATCGTCGAGGCGCACAAATACTAGGCATCACCATATGGTGGACGTTCCACGTACCCGAACGAAGCGGTTCGACCCGACATTCTTGATCCGAACCGCAAGGGACTGGAATATGCTTTCTGAGTCTGTGTTCCCCGACGGGTACAACCTGGGGATCTTCAAGAAAAGAGTGAATGGTACCTTCTAGGGAAGCGCGTTCCATCTTAGGCCGCATCTTCGCTTACCATCAGGTGAGATCGTGGTCAAGCGCTTCCCTATCGACAGTAAAAAAAAGATATAAAAAAGGAAGCCCGGACCAACACTGGAATCAATAGATGATGTTTATTTCTCTCCACTAGATGGATCAACGGCCTTGTTTGCTTTGCTGTTATGGGAATAAATGTTCTCACGCACTTGAAGAAATGTTTCGTCAAAGATATTATAATACTTTATTTTACAAGCTACTTTACCCTCTGAAATGGTACGTGGCAATGACAAGCACTTACACTATTGTGATACGGAAACATGAAGCGGTAGAACCACATCTGGCTTGGACTACATAGACTATTTAGTAATTTAGACTATTTATTTAAAGTTAAGTTGTAATATACATAAATTTAACATGAATTTTAATTACTTTCTCCACTCACAATATTAAAATTGTAACATAAATTATGATATGTGCACATAATATTATGACTCATAATAGGTATAAATATGTCATAGACACCATTAAACATAACCATCAAATACTAAGTAGGTATTTCATGTTTAATTCTTTAAATTATTTTATGGCAATAATAACAATATATTTTTTATACTAACACTCATAGTCTTATTAATAAATGTAGCTCACTGTTTGCTTAACAAAATACTGGCAATCGCCTTGTGGTCGAAATTCGACCACAGACTAAACAATTAAGTATATTTTAAGTTTAACAAAAGACATGTGTGTGTATTATCGTGTATCTATTTCACATGAATCTAGTAGATGAGTGTTATGTTAGTTTTCATTAAAATGTATTTCTGATGCATAATATTTAAAAATATTAGATTTCTGCAGTCCACCGCAGTGTTAACTTTATCGTGCCAAATTTCATACTCTACCGTAAGTGTAAAATTGTCCTAAAAAGGGAACCGAAGTTTTTGCCTTACTTATTAAGTCAGATTTTGTTAGGCAAAGTGCCTAGCAAAATTTTAAGGGCAATGTACACCAAGATAAAATTCGGTCATTAATCTAAATAAAATAAAATAAAATAAAATTTGACGTAATTATATTTAGACTACATTCCAGCTTCATGTGTATCATTGGCAGGGAAAATCATCCAAAATTGAAGTGTATCGACTGAGATCTCTCTATAAGTAGCTGGTTATCATGAGACCCTCGTTTAAGGTGTGGTATAAAAAATACTACTAAAACTAAACATTTTTCGGTAACCTTCGCCAGTAAATTTATAGTTTTTATTAAACACTGATTCATAACATTTTGTTAAGTAATATACGTTTATTAATACTTCCGAATTTTTGTAACTACAACACCATTATCACAGTTATTATTTATATACAAACTCATGGCATGACAAAAACCATGGCAACATTTTTTTTCTAAAACATTATTTCACCTAAGATAATAAATGAACAATAATGGTAACTTACAATATTAATAACATTATGGTCTGCTCTTTCTGTTTTATCATTTACTACATGGAAATTACTGTTCTAAACCCCTAATGACTGATTCATTTTGATTTAAGAATATTTCGACGGGTCACTACGTAAATTGTTGTAACTTAAAAAATGCAATTTTTGTTTTATTTGTGAAAGTGAATTTTCACTTTTATAGATCTTTTGATTTATCTTTTGATTAGAACTTGGATTTATCTAACAGAAATTTCATTTTTATTCTTCGTCCTATTAAAATATCCATAAAAAAGTCATTTTCATAAATAAAACACAAATCGCATTTTTTAAGTTACGACAATTTAAGACCCGTCGATTTGTACCCACATTTTAAGGTAATACCTACTTCTAAGTTGGTAAACACAATAAATAATGAAAATTATGCTATTTTACGGTAAACATATTAAATACAGTGTGTATAAAAATAGCCCTGTCCGATCTACACAGGCATTGTTTGGTAGCATTATACAATAATATGTATTATGCTTCTATTTTGCGGATACAGATGATACAATTTCGTCGACCGAAATAATTAATCTTAAATAGTTATATTTCGAATATAAAGTTTGCGGGACAAAAATGACGATAGATGCAGGCGCAAATATGAGGCCACACCCTCTTACTCGACGGAGTCTTGTACATTTTGAAATATTCCCTATTTTTTTGCGAAATTGAAGGATTTACAGGTATTTCAAAATAACACAATATTTTTATGTTTATAAATAGAATCATTTCATTATTTTTTTGACAATGTCATCGACATACTTACATGCCACTTTGGTTTCTGACAGGGTTTTTTTAACCGGTGTATGCAGGTTTACTGGTAAAAGATTGTACATACTGAAGGAGGGTATACAGTAGGTACTGCATTCTGATACCGAATATGTAAAAAAATAGGTACTTAAATTGTGACCTAATCATCCGTTAAAAATTTAGTACGGAAACCCGCACACTACTAATAGAAGTTTATTGTTCACAATGTTTGTTTTTTTACAGTGACTAACCGAACTCGCAACTAGTCTCGTTAATACATCATGCGGTGACCATACTTTTTAAGTATTACTACACTACTTGTTGAGGTTTACTATGTAGCTAAGGAGTATTATAATTTTATTATATATTTATTGTTTACTTATGACCATTTACTTTCAATATGTACATACAGTCTTCTACCGGTCAAGCTTTGCATATATTATATACAGTTATACAAAATAACCAATTTAACCTTTCGAACGATAAAGTTGCTTATCATCTTTACATTAAAATAAAAATAAAAACTATATATTATTTTGATCTAGTAAATACTCTTTTATAAAAATATTATAATAAGTTTTTGATAGATACCGTTAAAAAGAGAAATATACAATATTCTCTTCATCCATCATAATAATTTTGTGTTCTTTTAAAATCATTTAAGATTCACCCTATATTAAATTTTAACTTACTTTCCTCGGAATAAAACAAAAATTTTACCGCTTTCTATCAAATTCTAATATCACTTTTCTAAATTCAAGTTATCAATAACTTTATTAAAAACTAACGGCCCGCCCCGGCTTCGCACGGGTATAAAATATATAGCCTATGTCACTCAGTGAAAAAAAATGATTAAAATCGATCCAGTACTTTTGATTTATTCATTCATTCAAACAATTCCCCTTTCCTTATACCATGAATATTTCCTGCTATCTTTGGAATATCTAAATTCATATAGGTACTACATTTTTAAGTTTTTACAATTTTACCTATTTTACAATTATGATATTACAGAATGTCTTTATATGGGTACAACGTTCACAGCTTCTTGCCATTAGACAATACAAACATGTTTTCTTTAGAGGTTACTCTTGAAAGATCGATACATATATAGTTGGCCATGTGAAAAACAGTCAACGCTCTAATCTAAGCCTGCAACGTTAAAGGTTTGACCCTGCGATATATATATATATATATATATATATATATATATATATATATATATATATATATATATATATATATATATATATATATATATATATATATATATATATATATATATATATATATATATATATATATATATATATATATATATATACAGTGTGCCGCTGACTATACACCAATTAATTAAACTTAGTATATGTAATAATGTTCTCAGCCTGAATACAAAAAATCAGACAAATACATCCACTGGTTTAGCCACAGGACATTAGTTTTCATTTCTAATTTTGCGAACATGATGTAGATTATCAGCTGTACGCATAGAAATATATAGAGGTCAATGGCTGTACGTGACCCGAATGGTTTGAAAGAACTATTATAAGTAAGTTGCCAACTCGCAATACTAGCAGAAAATCCTTGCATTCATTGGTTATTTTAATTTTTTATCCTTTACAACTGACCAATAACAACCCGATATTGTCATTAGGAGAATTTGAAAAGAAAGCGAAAAGTCGCTTTATCTTGAGTGCATACACAGTGTGTAGTGATACAAAAAAGCGCATTTTGCGCTTTCTTGATGAAAGCCGTTGATTACACGTGTCACGTACCTACGGTACGTAGGTCACGGTCATTATTGTTTAATGTTATTGTTTAGTACGATCAAAGATTTTGCCGTGGTAATTGATATTACGTTATTACTTGTAATGTACTGAGTTTTTATTTTTTTCTTTTATTATTCTAGACTTATAAATTATGCGAAAGTAGACGCTTCATTTTAATTTTTATTATGGTAAAATACGAGTTAAATTGTGCGAAAGTAGACGCTTAATTTTTATTGTGATGGCCGGCCATGGCCATGATGTTTGTGCTAATTAGTGCTATTTTGTGATAAGACACGTTAGGTACCTATTATTATTATTGTGAAGTGAACAACATGTTTTTTTCTTCTTTACTTTTAGTCAATATGTGGCACGAAACCTAGATTGATACGGTCTTTATTCTTACAATATACGCAAAAATAATTCTATAGCTACGTAATTACTTATTGTACAAAATGATTGTGATTAATAATAATAATTTATCAAAATAATTATTGAGGATGAGTGTGGTTTAAAAAGGCGCCTAAATATTATGTCACACGTAAAAATAATAATAACAACATGAGGCGCTAGCCGCCAAGCCGCGCGTGCGGCGTTGCCGTCCTGGTGGTGATAGGTAAGTCAAAGGATGTTTTATCTTTATTATATTTTCGTGTCATTAATTTTGTTCGAAATTTTTGTTTTTTTAATTTCGATGTCAGGACTGATTTAATAGACTAAAAATACTAGTACTAACTAGTACTACCTTAATTCTCACTTATTGGTGTATGGTCAGCGCCACACTGTATATATATATATATATATATATATATATATATATATATATATATATATATATATATATATATATATATATATATATATATATATATATATATATATATATATATATATATATATAAGGCGAGGCATCGGGACAAACGGGAAAAAATGTGTAAATGGTTGACCCTACGGGCCATCCCTGAAACTTCTCACTAAATTAAGGTATTTTAAGCTCAAAAAAGTAAAAAATATAAACATAGATTTTTCAGTTCAAACATCTATTTTGTTAAAAATGGCAGTATCATTAATTTTTGAAAAGTTGTGTGGTGGAAAACGATGATAGCATTCAACTCAATTTTTGAGATCTAAAATATTGTTTTAGATAAATAATCGACGTATGAAAATAAAAATATTGGTAATATTTTGCAGGTGCTCGTTATGGTACAAATGCAATGCAACCAAAGAGTGTTAAAAATCTAACTGCATGCTGAGCATGCATGGAGTTTGCTAAGTGACCTGCACTCTTACGTGACTATGTTGTGCTCTGTAGAGGTTCGGTTCCGCCGAGCTATTCCATTACAGCGCTACAGCGTACACTCATGTCCGCAGAGGTTTACTAAGTTGAGAGCAAACGAGTTGAGAGAGTTACGTTTATATTGAATCATCCATCCACACCATAGTTAGGTAATGAACACTTCATTACATTCACAAGTGGACCTGTAGTTTACCGTAGGTATGACGTCAAATCTCCTTGAACAAAGGTGTATTGTTTTATTTTTCCAAACTATGAATAATTTAAATAACCCCACCGACCGAATAAGATCAATTAATTAACCCCAATGATATATTTAATTGCCCCCAATGATATATTTAATTGCAGCACAAGAAACTTTAATCAACAACATTCAAGTTCAGCGATAACAGCGTTATCGCTGTCACGGTTGGTCGCTCTGGCGTTACAGCAATTTGCTCATATCAATTTCGCTACCTACAACCAAAATGCACTTGCAGGCTAGCAGTGAAGGGTTTTTGCTCTCGCATTCTCAGAGACCTAAGGTTAGGAGCTTGAATCTAGGACTCATTTTCACATAGTAAAACCTTAGAAACCATAGAATTCCTTCAACGATCATACTTTTCCCGAGTCCACTATGCATCAGAGCCGTTCCTCCGCTGCATACATGAGTATCACGCTCCCCTTCTCCTGGTCCACCATTTTTCAGTTTTGCCCCGTACGCTTTTGCGTCCCCGGCTGTATATGAAAAAAATGTGTATAGAAAAGTTGTATATCTTCTTATTGCCGATTACTTTACCACTAAACTTTTTCTGATAGGACTCGCAGTTTTGCCAAAAATCGTAATAAACCGTTTTTCTCACTCCCCTCACACTTCCCGAACTCAAGCCGCCCGTAATTTATTTTTCATCTTATTCTGACTTTAATTTCTTCCATTCGCCATGAATTACTATGATTTTCTTTTGTTTTTGATTAATTTCAGAGGGATCAACCCCGGTCTATCTATGAAAATGGATTATAATTTTCAGTAAACAAAGTCATTAAAACTTAGTCAATAGTAATAGTATTAGATTTTGAGATTTTTTTGTAAGAAAATTTATTTAAATGCGATCATAAAATGGTTATATTATATAGCGCCGTCTCAAAAATTTTTTAGGTAGCGAATGATTATCGTCCGATCTTAACAAAATATATAAGTACCACAAAAATTAACACAATTACTATATCAATGAAATTAACAACATGAGAACGGATTGCTACAAAGAGCTTTCTTTGTGGGCATATGAGCGATACGGGCGTTCGCCCAGGGCACCCGTAGGCGTATCATCTAACGTTTGCAATTCGCCAGCGATCAGCGATGACTCTTAAACGTAATGAAAAAATCATCAACTACGTCGCCAATTGCTTGCTGGTCACTAGATGCACTTTTTGCAATGTCACAGCATTAAAACTAATCAAGCGGCAACGACTACCACTAATGTACAAGGCTGTTATGTGTCTTGCAATAACTAAAAAATCACGATAATATCGCATTGCGAGTTACGTGATCACCCCGCCGATTACAGAGGGGCCAAATATATATATTTTTTTTATTGTGCGTAAATTATCATACAATAAAGGGTGCCCAATGAGTGATATAGGGAATCTAAATTACCAGGGCCAGCCCTGTACCTCATACAGCCAGTTTCAAGCACCAATCTCTTACAACATTATCACATCAAAGTCAAAAATCAGAGTATCATAAGCTAAATAATAAGTTTTGACAGATTCACAACGGGTTAGGAATATTTTTTTTACTGTCTGAGATTATTGCTATTCCTTACAATTTAACTTCTACTACTAAAAAATTATCTAGAATTTAGTTTGTACGGATGTTAAATCGAGAGCCTCCGCTTTTTTCTTTTTGCCGCGGAAATGTTGTTCAATCTCGGCGAGCGACTTGCCCTTAGTTTCAGGGACTATGAATAGGACGAAGAAGAATGCCACAGCGCAGAAGCCAGCGTACATCCAGAATGTTCCGGCTGAAGTCATGACGCGCTGAAATACGCAAATAATTTTGGATTAAATATTTTTCTGTTTGATGGTCAATTTAAGGCAGTTTATAATTTAAAATACAGTCCCACTAACTCCAGAAGATTACAAAAAAGAAAAGAAAAACAGAATTATTAGTAAAAAAGTAATACTGTCGAAGATTACTGTAAAGATTTAATATAGAAATATATTATCATTCTAGCTCAAACTTGACTGTTGTTCCCAAAAAACTGACTCAACAAAACTGGCAATCCAAAAAAAGAAGAGATTCGCAATTCGGATGGTAATATTTCTGTGTTTTTGTGCATATCTATCTATACATATAATAAAATCGTAGCAAAGTCAAAACTGTACATTGAATTTTTTTTAAAGAATACTTGGGGCGTGATCTACAATCGATATCGAAGCCAAAAATATAGTTTTTAGAATTTTTGTCCGTTTATCTGTCTGTCTGTCTGTCTGTCTGTCCATCTGTCTGTATGTCCGCCTGTCCGTCTGTCTGTCTCTTTGTTTGTCTGTCTGTTTGTCTGCTGTCTGTTTGTCTGTCTGTCTGTCTGTCTGTGTTTGTCTGTTTGTTTATTTGTCTGTCTGTCTTTCTGTCTGTCTGTCTGTTTGTCTGTTTGTCTGTTTGTCTGTTTGCCTGTTTGTCTGTTTGTCTGTTTGTCTGTTTGTCTGTTTGCCTGTTTGCCTGTTTGTCTGTTTGTCTGTTTGTCAGTTTGTCAGTTTGTCTGTTTGTCTGTTTATCTGTTTGTCTTTTTACTATTTGTCTGTCTCGGTCTGTCTTTCTATATGTATGTCCGTGGTAAATTCAAAAAGTACTGCATGGATTTACTTCAAATTTTGCACGAATATTACCGACAGGGCGGGTCAACATATAGGCTTCATATTATCACGCTATCATCTACGGGGGAGAAGCTGTGCGGAGTAAACGAAGTCCGCGCGGACGAAGTCACTGGTAACAGCTAGTATTCAATAAAGAATACGGGCAAGACTTCATACATTGCTTTTTTTAGTTATTAACTTAAAGTGTAATATATTCCTTAAGATTCTACACAAACTCCTTAACTTATCCACATTTAATAAATATTTTTTTAACTTGGGGAATAAATAGTAGCTAATAAAAGTTGGTTTTTAGGTAAGATTAACGTAAACAATCAGTTCTCCCTTAGTAATCTGTGATTAATTATTTATCTTGTCATTGGGTGTCTTCAGTACAGCTGCTAATCTCAGAAATCTAAGTTAGATTGACAGAATTCGGAGCTAAGATTTTACGAAGACACTATAAAGTGGCTTCGCAAAATCTTAGCTCAGAATTAACTTAAAAAAAACTTAGAAAAACAAAAAATAAATTGGCAATAACTATTTCTTAATACAAAAACAGGGAGAATTTTTATTTCATACTTAGAATGAAAATTATGAATGATATATAAAATTATTGCTGTTTTAATGAAAATGTAATTAAAGTTTTATACAATGGTAACACTTAAATATTATGATAGAATTCAATCAAATTAAAGACTCAATATTTTTTATATTATTGTTCCTAGCGATATATTTTATTTAATTGATTTAAAAATCGTAGAAAATTATTCTACTTTATCTAATATTCGTTAATCCGAAAGACACGCAAGGGATGTACAAAACAGAAATGGCCTGTGTTCTTTGGTGAAGATTTGCTTCGTGATAAAATTTTAATTTAGCATTACAACGCTATCAATAAAAACCTCACGATTGTAAATTGAAACTATATATTAATTTAAACGACAACTTAAATATTTACTATAATATACAATGTCACATTTATACCCGGTTCCTATATCTGTAAGCAACTCGTTTTAGTTGCGAGTAGTAACATTGTCTATGAGGCGTAAGCTATTAATAATATATTAAGCTATTAATAATATTATATAAATGCCATATTACCAAATGTCAAAATATTTTGTGGAACGCCATGTTAAGTTAGTCGTTATCGGGTACTGTTACGAGTGAAAGATCGTTGGCTATAGGAACCCGACTTAAAAGAGCTTCTTATCAGTAATTACCTCTAAGGCGTGATATGACTTGATAACACTGAACATAGAAAGCAGGTTGACAGCGCTCGCCATCGCTGACAGCTGAGAGCGGTAATGTGCCGGGAAAAGCTCGCCAAGCAGGAGAAACGGCAAACCTCCAAATCCAATGGAGAAGCCGAACATGAACACCACAAGACTGGCTATAGGGAGATATCTGTAACAAACACGATTATTCTTAAAATTACGTAAATAAACAGTATCACTTCGACTTTTTTGCAAGGTAGGCAAAGTTAAACCAAAGTCAATATACATTCTGATTCATTATTATATTGATACCTCGCTTTACGTACTTATCTAAGACAAGGGGATGACAACACACCATCAGCACACTCCAAGCTGATACGGATTTTCTAGCTGCTTAGTAATATTAAGAATAAGAATGTCAAACGGTAATGTTATAGCGGCAGCCGCTATAATATTACCGTTTGACATTCTTGTGTCCCGGTTACATAGATGGATGACAACGCATCCTTCCATCTTAACATCCATGGCGATCTTTAACAACATAGGCGATGGTTTATTCTTTTCATTAGAAGAGCCATCTGCTTGTTTGTTATATTTATGTCATAAAATAGCAAACAAGCACCTAGATGGTTCTCATAATGAAAAGTGACCACCATTACCTATATACACCAAAGATGTTAGTGCCACATGCATTAGATTATTAGCTACCTTATCCTTCAATCCGAAACACGATAATGGTAACTTTAACACTATCGCAACAGGAAAAGATGAAACCGTGGTACCAAACCTAGGTGAGATGGTTGGAAACAAACTGGCTTCGTACCCCTCAGGTAGTAAAGCGTTTTGGTCCCTGGCAAAGTCGGTTGAATCTAATTTCTGCCGCCCCTCACTTCCTCCACTGCTGAAACCGGATGGGACGCTGGCTCACACCGCTGTAGAGACTGCGAACCTATTCGCTGCTTTTTCACGGAAAACTCACGTCTAGATCTCGCCAACGCGTAACTTCCAAGTCTACCTGGATGCGAGGTTAAAATACCGGAAATTCGCGTCCGTAAGACTGAGGTTCTTAAAACGCTGCGGAATCTGGATATGAACAAAGCCAGTGGCCCTAATGGGATTCCAGCCATAGCACTTAAAACCTGTGCGCCTGAACTCGCTCCTGTTTTGACACGCCTTTTTCGCCTTTCGATGACTACTGGAAAAGTACTAAAATCATGGAAGCTTGCTAACTTGCAGCCTGTGCCCAAAAAAGGCAGTACCGACCCCTACAACTATAGACCAATTCAGTCACGTCCATACTCTGCAAGACTATGGAGCGTCTACTGAATAGGAGGCTAATGGCACACCTAGAAGCGAATGATTTACTGCCAATACGGGTTTCGCCGAAATCGGTCCACTGGGGGGTCTCCCTTGATACTACTGTACTGTCTCCCTTGATATCTCGAGCCAGTATGGCACAGATCCGGTCTCTCAGAGAGGCGATGGTCGATCGTATGAACCTGTACTTACAGGCAGTCTCCGATTGGGTCGATCTGGTCAAGTTTAATGCGGCTTAGACCAATCTGGTCAAGTTTAATGCGGCTAAGACTCAGGTGTGTCTATTCTCCGCTAAACGGAGTCCATTCCGTCTGTCTCCGTCTTTTCAGGATGTGTCCGTGCCGATAACTGACCACCTCAAGCTCCTTTATATCACCTTAACGCCTACTCTCAACTTTAGTTCGTACATCGAATAGAAAGCCCAAGTTGTCTCAAAAAAGCTTGGGATCCTGGCCAAGGTGAAACAGTATTTCAGCCCAGGACAGTTGCTCAATCTTTATCAAGCACAAGTCCTTTCGTGTATGGAATACTGCTCACACCTCTGAGATGGATCCACCAAATACCAGTTGGAGACGCTTGAGGCGATAGAGAGGCGTGCCAAGAGGCTCATAAACGATGATGATCTGGTAGGCAAAAAACTCCAGAGCCTTGCTCATCGCCGTAGAGTGGCTAGTCTATCGGTCTTTTATCGGATACACTTTGGAGAGTGCGCTGAGGAATTACACGACTTAATTTCGCCATTCCCATTTTTCTATCGATCGTCGAAGCGCACAGATACTAGGCATTACTATATGGTAGACGTTCCACATACCCGGACAAAGCGGTTCGACTCGACATTCTTGATCCGAACCTCAAATATGCTTCCTGAGTTTGTGTTCCCAGACGAGTATAACCTGGGGATCTTCAAGAGAAGAGTGAACGGATATCTTCTAGGAAAGCGCGTCCCATCTTAGACTGCATCCAAGCTTCCCATCAGGCGAGATCGTGGTCATGCGCTTCCCTAGCGATAATAAATAAAAAAAGGTGTTGCAAAACTCTATCACTTAGTAATCTAGACAGACAGACAGACAGTCAGAGGTAGTGACATGTGATATTACAAATGCCTGATAGTGTGACAGATGCTCTTTTCTTCAGAGGCCCGGAAAAACACAGGGAAAAACCTATGCTGTAGAAAAAGTATGAAAAGTAATAAATTATGCATATGACATTTCCCCGTGTTGGTTCCTGGCTCCTTTGAAGAATACACCAACTGCCGTTCTGCCATGCAGGTCGTAAAAGGCGACCGATTAGCTATGCAAGTCACTACCATCGTGACTACTAGGTGGTAGAGTTCCGCATTGTCTCGCCCGGGTCTGGTATCACCGCCTTACCTATTCCCGTCGCAATAGCGTCAGTGCTTGTCACTGTCGTGTTCCCGTTTGGAGGGTAAGGTAGCCGGTAAATTTATGCATGTGGCATTAGACCTCGTCACAAGATAGCAACGCTACGCAACGCAACGCACCATTGACATCTTTGGTGTCTATAGGCGATGGTTGACTCTTACCATCAGGAGACCCATCTGCTTGTTTGCTATCTTATACATATACATTCCACCACACAAATAGCAACGCACCATATCAACTTTGGTATCTACAAACAATTGTTGTCCTTTCAGAAGAGCCATCTGCTTGTTTGCTATTTTATGGTATAAAAAAACTTACCCCAATAAAGATTCGTGTTCGAATTCGAAGTAGAAGGCGGCCCCCATGGCCACCATGGAGACACAGGTGGTGACCGCTGACAGCAGCAGCAGCGGTCTGCGGCCCGCGCGGTCCACCAGCATGGTGCTGATTCCGTTACTAAATAATTGCACGGCGCCTACTACCACCGTGGCAGTCACGGCGTTCAGGGAACTATCTGGAAACGGTTTACATCCATCATGATTAAATTCGTGTAAGCTAATTCAGATTTCTAGTAGTTTTCAAACTCAAACTAAAAAATTTGTTGTTTCAATAACCTTTGTTTCAATAAACTCATTTGATGAATCAACATTTTTTATAATTACTAGCGGATAAGAACGCGGCCTTACACCGAGATGATCCGGCGGAAGAAACTCGGCGGACTTGTTTTTCACTTAATTTTTTTTAATATTAATATATGTAACGCTAGCCGTTGCCAGCGACTTCGTCCGCGCGGACTTCGTTTACTCCGCAATGCTCTTTCTCCGTAGGTTATAGCGTGATAATATGTTGACCCGACCTGTTAGTAATATTCATGCAAAATTTGAAGTAAATCCATGCAGTACTTTTTGAGTTTACCCCGGACATTCATATAGACATACAGACAAACAGACATACAGACAAACAGACAAAAATTCTGAAAACTATATTTTTGGCTTTGATATCGATTGTAGATCACGCCCCAAGTTTTTTTTTATATCATAAGATAGCAAACAAACAACAACAGTATTCTTTTAAAAAATATTCAATGTACAGTTTTGACTTTCCTACGATTTTATTATGTGTATAGATTGTGTTAAAATATTTATTTTTGTAACAATTGTAAATAACGCACGTTTATAACAAAAATTTCGCGTTTTACCGCAAAAATGCTCTGAACTGTCATGGCGTCGTAACGATGTCATGCTATAATAATATCTACATTACATACTCTGTTGTTAATATGAAAATGACATTAAGAAGACGTCTTACCACGGCGTGACGTAACGTTTCCAGATTTGCGTTCACTGTCATGTGACTTAATTGCTATTTTTGTCCAATTTATATCCTAAGAATATTAATGATCTTATCTCTAGACTAAGAAACGTTATAAGATTTGATTTAGTTTATAACGGTGCTGCTCTTCAATACTAATTAACCAATATTCATACCCACAATTAATGTTTGACAATACGTGTTCTTAACTTCGGTCATGACATAAGGCAGTATGTTCTATTACAAGAATATTTATTTATTTATTTATTCATTTATTTATTTATATTCATGCACAACAAAAACGTACATAGGTTAAACTTAACGCCTAAGGGCATTCTATCCTAGCCAACCTCGTTCAAAACAGAAACATGACTTATGGAGGGGGTGCATCTAAATTTACTTAAAGACAAAGTAATCTTAACTTGTATAAACAAATCAGAGGAGATCAAAATAACAAACTAACTTAAAAATTTTAAGAATTACACATACAACACATATATACATAATACATACATACATAATACATATATACATAAAATATAGATAAATAACACTTACATATACATAAATATATACATACATACATTATGTTCATACATATATTTATAAATACAAATGATTAAAATCATCATACAACTATGAGCAAAAAACAAGTTATCACTCATTATATTCATATTAACTTGAATGATCGAAATATAATTTTAACTGTCTCTTAAATGCTAATTTTGATGTAACTTTCCTAATATCCTCAGGAAGTCCATTCCACAAACGAATAGCTCGATGGGAAAAAGATTGTAAAAGAAAATCTGTTCGGCAAAACGGAACATACAAGGACAAATTTTCTTGAGACCGCAGGTTCCGACTATGTGTATCACTCTGCCTAGCAAAAAGAGATTTGAGGTACGCAGGAACACACGGATCGTGTAATATAGAAAATAATGTACATAACATTCTAAAATCTCTGCGTTGACGTATAGGTAACCACTTAAGAGTAGCACGATACTGTGAGACATGATCGAACTTGCGCAGGCCGTAGATAAATCTAATACAGTTATTCAGAAGTCGATCCAATTTGTCAAGAAGAATTTGGCTGAGATCAGAGTAACAAACATCGACATAATCAATGATTGGCAGTACCAATGTCTGAACCAATGCAATTTTTGTAGAAATAGGCAAAAAGTTTTTGTGCCTATACAAGGTTTTCAGTGTGTGGTTAACCTTCTGACAGACTCCTGTAATGTGTGGAACCCAGGTCAATGCGCTATCTATAGTTAATCCCAGGTCTTTGACATGTGGGCTGAGAGGTATTCATGTGTTATTAAACATGATAGGAGGTAAAAGATTGAGATCCACTTGTGCAACCCGCCGAGTGCTGCCGATTTACGATAAGAAGTGATTCATTGTTTCCCGATACATTTAGATTTTTCTGGATCCCCCGCCTATAAATAGAGAATTGTTGACAAACACAAGGCAGTTTTTATCAAGCGATCGAGAGCGATACATCGAGTGACCAAGTGCGAAGCGAGGAGTGTTTTATTGTGTAGTGTTCTAAGTTCAGTGATAGTATAGCGAGTGACAAGGGTGTAAATTGTATTTTAGTATTACGTTGTGTTGTGTTGTGTAAATACACGGATTTAATATAAGTGGTGTTTTCTTACAAGTACAAACCCGAGTACGTAACAACGGTGTCGGAAGTGAAATTGTGAAATGCCACTTATTCCAAAGGAAGGTGTTACCACCAGGTCTCAAGCTGAGACACAGAGGGTGTCAGAGGACACTGAGATGCGTGCTGGTGATGGACCCGCAAGTGTTGCCAGCACGTCACTATCGTCGAGCGCAGCGCCTACCGATTTATCTGTCATACTGGCAGCTATTCAGCAACAGCGACAAGAACAGCAACAGCAACAACAAAAACTGCAAGAACAACTTCAGCAACAACAGCAGCTACAGGAACACATCAAGGAACATTTATCTGGTTTTGACGATAAATTGACTGTTATCTTGGAAGACCAGTTAAAAAGCGATGTGGGCCTCGTCAAGCGCGACATGAAAGGTGTTGAGAAGAGGGTTGACCACTTGGAGGCCAGCTGCGACAAAATAAGTGAAAACGTGGACCAACTGGAAAGGGAGGTCATGAAAATGAAGATCACGGGAGTTAAGTCGGGTGCTGCCATTACAAGCTACTCTCACCAGGTGGGTCCTCGGGCAAAGGTACCCACTTATGACGATCTTACGTCATGGAGTGCGTACCGCACTCAGTTTGAAATAGCAGCGAAGGCCAGTGGTTGGACAGATGAACATTGCCTAACAGCTCTGAGCACGGCGTTACGGGGACAGGCGCTCTCTGTGATGGATGCAATGCCTAAAGAGTATCAGTTCGCTGATTTGATGGAGGCATTGGAAGCTCGCTACGGTGAGCGTCACTTGGAGCATGTGTTCCGTGCCCAATTAAAGGACCGTGTACAGAGGAGCGGCGAGGGACTTCAACAATGGGCCGTGGAAATTGAGAAGCTTGTAAGGAAGGCGTATCCTTCAGCCGACGCTAACACAGTTAATAACACCATCGTCCAGGCGTTTATTGATGGAATTAGAGACCTGGAAGTGCGTGCTGCTGTTCGTCTTCAGCACCACGTGACAATGAAGGAGGCTTTGGCTCATGCGCTGGAGGTAGAAACTGTTCGCCACGAACCTCGAGCACATAAAGTACGTGAGGTTACAGAAGTTGTGGCTCAAACAAAGGAAGTGGAACCTAGAAGATTGGGCCCCATGTGTTATGCCTGCGGGAAACGTGGGCACATTAGAGTCAACTGCCCCACCAAACCAACGGGTGCAGTTAATTGGCGACAGCAAGCGGCCGGAAGCTCAGCAGCTGAAGAGAGCAGGCAGGTCAACCAGCCTGTTAATCCAGCCCAGGGAAACGAGTAACAGTCAGGATCAAGGGGCGGATGCTGGCTGATCGAAAAACAGCCCCAAAAGTTGTCATATCCCAGGTGTGCGACGGCAACAGTTTATCCATTAACGGATTGATTAATGGCAAGAACTGCAGCTTAACGCTGGACACTGGAGCTACACGAACTGTGGTGCGACCAGAAGTAGCTGACAATGGCAACCTGAGATTGAGGAATTTTGGGAAAAGCAAGCTTCTGTCTGTCACAGGTCAGCCAATACCCGTCTTCGGTGAAGCATCTGTAGTAATGCAAATAGGCGACGAGTATTACACTCACGACGTCGTAGTGGCCGACATTATGGATGAATGTGTACTTGGTTTAGACTTCATGAAGAAGAATGCCTGCAAGATTGATTGCAAAACAGGAGTTTTCGTATGTGGGCTAGTAGAAATTTTCATGGATGGGGGATCAAAAGGAAAGGTAACAGTGGCTAGAAGAACCATCTTACCTTCAAGATCGAAGACATTGGTACGCGTGAGGTTACCAGCCAGTTACAAGGGCCAGGGTAATAGGAG
This sequence comes from Apodemia mormo, assembly GCA_036924255.1. Classification (NCBI taxonomy): domain Eukaryota; kingdom Metazoa; phylum Arthropoda; class Insecta; order Lepidoptera; family Riodinidae; genus Apodemia; species Apodemia mormo. Next base: position 13,388,222 of record JAUPFN010000008.1, read on the forward strand.
TGTGTTAATTGAAGACAATGGAGCAATTCCACACTGTATTACAGGCCGGAGTTTGGTTTGTGACAAGGGCTTGGCAGCGGTGCAGGTAGTAAACTTGAGTGACAGTGATGTGGTGCTTAAAGCAGGTGATGTTGTAGGACAAAGTGATGAAGTTATGACGTTAAGAAAACTGACATCGACAGGAAGTACAGCATCAAGAGACTTACCACAGGAACTCAAGGATTTGGTGAACAAGTGCAGCTACCTTACCGCGTCACAACGGCAGCAGGCTAAGGATCTACTTTCACGTTATGCCAACATTTTCTCTAAGACTGATAGAGATATAGGCAGAACATCTATAGTCAAACATAAGATTGAAACTGGAAACGCGCAGCCGATAAAGCAGAAAGCTAGACGTGTCCTAATAGCCAAAGAAAAGGAGGTACAGGAGATGATAGATGAAATGAGAAGGAACGGAGTTATAGAGCAATCTTCTAGTCCATGGTGCTCTCCTGTAGTATTGGTTAAGAAGAAAGATGGGTCCACACGTTTCTGCATCGACTATCGTCGGCTCAATAAATCCTAAGACAGTTCGTGATAAGTGATAATTTAAACGTGAAATAAGCAAAACAATATTAAAATGTGTGACTGTTTATCAATATATCAACTAGTATCCAGTTAATTAAGTGAAATTTTGCATTACGTGTTTATTTAATCTAGGTATTCAAACATAGGTTCAACAAACTGCAACGGGTGACTGACTGTTACAATTACAAGTGTTTACAAAAATCTACCGCCTTTGCAATAAAAATAATAAAATTATACACAAAATTAATATAATCAAGATGAGTAGCCACTGCTATGGCTGTAATAAGATCATAAAATCATCAGAAAAGATCACGTGTACTGAAAAATCTTGTGCTCGCACCTACCATTACATATGTGTGAACTTAACTCCTCAAACCCATAAAGGCCAGACAACCTGGAGGTGTCCCGTCTGCGTATCTAAATCGCCAAAGGGAAATAACAGCAATATTCCTATTAGTCCACACGACATAACTAAAGTACCATCAGACCAGGAATATGTAAATACCAAAAAAAGGGGAACGGGAGATAGTAAGTACTCCGAATCCGACACTGTGTCAGAAATACGAAACGAGTTGATCAACTTTATAAAACTAGAAATGCCCATCATAGTAAAGGAGGTTCTAGCAGATCATCTCATACCCATCAAGAAAGAAATCGAGTGTCTGGAGGCATCTATTCAATTCCTAAGTAATAAAAATGATGAGACGGGAAGAACATTGTCTTCTGTGCAATCGGAACTAAAATCTATACACCAAGAAAATGCTAGGCTCCGAACGCAATTAGATGAAATAGGTAAGAGACTGAAGCGCGTGGAGGACGATTCCTCTAAACAACAGCAGTGGTCTAGGCAGCAGAATTTAGAGATCGTTGGCCTGCCGGAAGATGCTAATGAAGATCTACCTATAACCATTAAAAAAATAGCAGAACTAGTTGGAACTCAACTTGAATGTGATGACATCGAATTTGCGCACCGCGTACAGCATCGTCAGCGTTCTACTGTAGCCTCGGGCCGGCCGCGGGCAGTCATTGTAAGATTTCGTCGACGCAGTACCAAAGATACCATAATAGCTGCAGCCAGAAAGCGTCGTGGAATCTCAACAAAAGATTTGGGTATTGTATGTGATCCGAATACTCTATACATCAATGAACACATTACCTTACATAATAAACACTTGTTAAAATCCTGTAAAGAGAAGGCCAAGGAGTTGGGCATCATGTACATATGGTCAAAAAACTGTCGGATTTACGCCAGAAAACATGCCCTTTCATCGCCGTTAATTATACACTCCCTGGACGATCTACTAAAACTAGTTTAAATAAAATTATATTATATAAGACTTACTATATTTGTTATGTTCATACGCAATATACTAAATTGAAAGTTATTGTATTTTTGGGGATACGGACACGTCATTGTACTCGAATAAATAAAATGAAATATAGTCATATACAACTATTACATACAATTAAACTAAATTTATTTTTGCCAGCACATAGTTTACATACACATACAATAATTTTGATACACTTACACTCATCGCCTCACACTTTATATAAAACAAACAACATTTACACTGATTACACACATGAATCTACTTACTTCTATATACTCGTACATAAAAAAGTCATAAAACTACAGACCTATGTATTTGTTTTTAGCATGCACCTTATCAAATCTATTCAAATATACTATTCTCCTATCATAACCACACATCATCTCGTTTATTTACGTAATAAGACCATTATAATATATTATATACATAAAAAATACAATACGGATATAAAGTGCGCATTTTTAACTATATGCGTAAAATATATTTATAATAATTATAGTACTATATTATTGTTTAAGACAGTTGTCAAAATAAAACTATATTATTGTGTTATCTTGGAATTCTATGTAAATTACACCAAAGATTTTACTTTTACATGCCTACTGTTAAGAAAAAACATCAGTATGTCGTACTTAATAAGTGTTAATATAACTTACTGTCATCACATGGAAGTATATAGCCGAAATAATTCTCATTCTAACCAAATAATTATTTATCTCTTTTTATGCATTTTCAATTATGAAATAAACAAACTATATTCATCTTTTTTGACGCGCCAAACTAGAAATTTATTATTATTAGTACTACTATTATCAATTATAAATTTTCATTTTTCCAATTTTTTTGAATTTTTAATTTATTGCATATATAAGATAAAAATATATCATATTATCATTCATAATTTTAAGCTATGTTTTATTCGTGGTTTTATTATATGTCCTAAAGTAGCAGTTTCATCTATCGTTATCTATATATATACAATTAAAAATGGCTCCTAAACTTAATAATCTAAATTTTTATTATCAAAACGTAAGAGGTCTGCGTACAAAAACCACCACCTTCTATAATAACCTGCTGTTAAAGGAGTGTGAAATAATACTAATTACTGAAACGTAGTTATGTGCAGGCATACTCGACTCCGAGCTCTGTACTGACCGTTACGATACATTCAGGCGGGACCGACGCACACAGAGTCGTGGAGGTGGAGTGATGGCACTGTGTGCGACACGGTGGCAAGCTTGTCTGCGTTTAGACTGGACAACGGACGATCTCGAATATCTATGGCTTACAATTCCTGGGCACGTTTTTAACTCTGAACATAATCTCCACATAGCAGTTGCGTATTTTCCTCCAAATCGTTCATCAGCGTCTAACATTAAACTTTTTACTGACAACTTAGTTAACATAATGTCAAAACATCAAAACGACCACTTTATGATCACTGGTGATTTCAACCTACCTTGCACAGAATGGTCGCCTCATGACCCTATTTTTCATAAAAAGGGATTATCCGAAATACAAGACATTGCCGTTTATTTTTCCACGACTTGTTCTAACTTGGGCCTCACACAGCGTAATTTTATAAAAAATAAACAAGGAAATATACTAGATCTTGTTCTAACAAATTTCACGTCAGAGGTGATGTCTACATCACCCCTCGTTATCGAAGATAGTTACCATCCGTCTTTAAAGGTCATCGGAACAGATATAATAACCCAGTCGCTGCCTAAATTACCTTATAAAAAATATCATTATAATAAAGCTGATTATGAGTTAATTAACGACGAAATAGAAAAACCAGATTGGTCAAAAATAATAAATTCAGAAAAAATTGATACAGTTGTAAATACATTTTATTCAATAATTTATGAAATTCGAGATAAATATATTCCTCAATCTAATTGTACTGTCCGTAATAAATATCCGATATGGTACACCAAACCTCTCATAAAAATGATAAGGGAAAAAGCAAAACTTCATTTAGCATGGAAACAACACGGTAATCCGAATGACTATGCTGCATTCTCGTTAATACGAGCACGAATCAAAAAAGTCCAGAGCACATGTTATCTCAAATATATTACACAGATCCAAATAGATATAAGGCGTAATCCTAAAATACTGTGGTCTTACATTAAATCAAAGCGCAATAGTTCTTTGGGTTATCCTAATCTAATGCACTATGAAGGCAAAACAATTACCGGCCATACTGAAATAGCAAACACCTTTAGCAACTTTTTTCAAAAAGTATTTATTAAACCTGCTTCAACGTATCCAGAACGGCAATCACATCTTATAGCAAGTAACACTTTAAATAAAATTGAAGTTTTTCAGGAAGATGTTTCAAAATTGCTTAGTAACCTCAATGTTAACAAGGGTCCAGGTAATGATGGGCTACCACCTATATTTTTTGTAAGATGTGCGAAATCGCAGGCTAAGCCTGTGTCACTTATTTTCAATAAGTCTTTACGAGAAGGTGTTTTTCCAGATATATGGAAGATTGCTAACGTGGTGGCAATTCACAAAAGCGGTCTCAAAACTGAAATCTCCAATTATAGACCTATTTCAATACTGAATGTTCTCAGCAAGTGCTTTGAGAAAATCGTGCATAAACACATATATGATATAGTTACAAAAGAAATACCTCTTCAACAGCATGCATTCATTAAAGGGAGATCGACAACCACTAATCTTACCGAATTCATTAGTGATGTATTGCAGGAGATGGATGGAGGTGGCCAAGTAGACGTCATATATACTGATTTCGAAAAGGCGTTCGATAGAGTAGATCATTATATTCTTATGAGAAAACTCGAAGAATTAGGTATTTGTGGAGATCTATTAAGATGGACTGAATCCTATCTTAGAAATAGAAGCCAGTCTGTTGTGATAGGTGGATATAGATCCGATTACGTTACTGTTACTTCTGGTGTTCCGCAGGGATCCTTACTTGGCCCTTTATTCTACATAGGGTATCTCTACGACATAAATAAATGTCTCCACCACTCAAATTTTTTACTATATGCAGATGATACAAAAATATATAAAAAAAATTGAGAGTGAATTAGACTGTGCTAAGTTGCAAGAGGACATAGATCGACTTGAAAAGTATTATGATTTGAATCATATCAAAGTGAACGTCTCTAAATGTTTATGTATAACTTTCTCTAGGAAAAAAAATCCAATATTTTCTGTATATCTTATCAACAAAAATATTGTTACAAGGACAAATCTAGTGCGAGATTTAGGGTTATTTTTGGATCATAAACTTACTTTTACAAAACATATAGACGCTATAACAGATCGCGCGTATAAAAATTTGGGATTTGTAATGCGCGTTTGCAGTAATTTTACAGATACTGACTGCATAAAAGTATTATACTACAGTTATGTCCGTAGTCTATTGGAATACTGTTCAGTAGTATGGAATCCGTGTTGTAAAACTCACATAGCGAAAATCGAGACTCTTCAAAAGAAATTTATTAAATACCTCAATTATCGTATTTCTCGTTCAAATACGAGCTATATTGATTCTTGTAAAAGCCTAAACATTATGACACTTAACTCATGGCGTCATCTTTTAGACATGATGTTTATGTATAGTGTGATTCGTGGGCCGATAGATAGCACTGCACTAACTGCTCGGCTTCTCTTCTTGTGTACACCAATAAGACGTACTAGACACACTCCTTTGTTCTATATCAATACCTACAATACTACATATGCAGCAAATTGTGCTATTGATAGGCTTAAAAACACATTTAACAGAAAATTTGCATGTGCCGATCCATTCTGTATGACTAAAAAAGAATTTAAAAACTTTATCATGAAATCTATCAATGAAGACTTATAAACACGCGCACATACACACACGCACGCATACACGCACATACATACACACACACGCACCGTATCTCCGTAATGTAAGAATGCGAATTTTGGTATATTGTGTAAATTTAACATGAGTCTTTATTTTTAATGTATTATTATTTTTAATCTAATTAATTTCATTTTATATTTTCAATTTGAAATGTTACATATTTATTGTCTGTTTTTATTGTTAAATTTTAAACTATCATTTTCACTTTCATTACTTGTGTTTTTGTGTGACACGTTTAGTTATTATTATTTGTTATTATTATTCATTTGCTTACATATCTTCATACCTGATCCCTTACGGGGTAGGCGGAGTGAACCGAGTACCATTACCATTTGTCACGATCCTTGCAGTTCTGACTACTGTCCTACTATAATTACTAATATATAAAAAAGGAAATAATTACGTTAGCCAAAAATACTTCCCATAAATTCAACTATAAATAAATTATTGTTACAGCGACAATCAGAATTATTGGTGTAACACCTGTTTTTCGGAAATCAGCTGGAAATGACAGACAAACAGATAAATAACCTTTATATTTATTGATTAGGCTTTTTTGTAAAAGTTAAATTATGTTGAAACGCTATTTGATATTTATTGTGTCGTTTGCTGTGTTGTATAAGTCCTGCATATATAATGTAAATCCATAACTGGTCCTAAGCCCAAGTTACGCTTTGTATGTAGGTACATATTTTGTTGTTAAGCGCTGTGGATTTTGTTAAATAAATAAATAAAGTCACCAAAAAGGACAGTTACCCATTACCTCGGATAGATGACACTTTAGACACTCTGGCAGGCATGTCTTGGTTCTCAACTTTAGATTTAAAATCTGGGTACTGGCAGGTTGAACTTAGCCCTAATGACAAAGAGAAGACAGCATTCTCCACAGGACAAGGATTATGGCAATTTAAAGTAATGCCGTTTGGATTATGCAATGCACCGGCGACTTTTGAAAGATTAATGAAATGTGTTCTAGCAGAACTTGTAGGCGATGCCTGCTTAGTGTATTTAGATGACGTAATAGTCATAGGAAAAGATTTTCAGCATCATCTGTACCAACTGGAAAGGATTTTTAATAAAATACAAGCTGCAGGGCTAAAGTTGAACCCAAAGAAGTGTCACTTATTTCGAAAGGAAGTCAACTATCTGTGGGTCACGTAATATCACAAAACGGCGTACAGACAGATCCTGAAAAGGTTAGTGCAGTACAGAAGTGGCCAATACCCAGAGACAAGACCGAAGTTCGCGTATTTCTAGGACTATGCTCTTACTACAGACGTTTTGTGAAGGGATTTGCTGAAATAGCAAAACCGCTGCATAGACTCACTGAAGAAAAGAAGAGTTTCGATTGGAATGACATGTGTCAACAAGCTTTCGATGAATAAGAAGCGGTTGTGTGAGTCACCAATTTTGGGCTATCCTGATCGGAAAGAGCAGTTCATCGTAGACACGGATGCAAGTAACACTGCCATTGGTGGTATCTTATCACAGAAGCAAGGTGATCAAGAAGTTGTGATAGCCTACTTCAGCAAATCATTGTCGCGGCCGGAACGAAACCATTGTGTTACAAGAAGAGAACTATTGGCAGTAGTGAAGACTCTTCGACACTTCAAAAAGTATCTGATTGGGCGACCCTTCAAGCTGCGTACCGACCATGCTGCTTTGAAGTGGTTGTTACAATTCAAAGACCCGGAAGGCCAAGTAGCTCGCTGGATCGAGCAATTGCAAGAGTTTGACTTTAACGTAGAACATCGCAGTGGAAGGTCTCACTCGAATGCAGATGCATTATCACGACGACCTTGTGCGGAAGATTGTAAACATTGTGTAAGGACGGAGACGAAGGAAAGGGTTCAAGTACTGCGAGCTGAGCCTACGGATGACAGGTGGGAAACTGATGAGATGCGTGAGGCCCAGTACGAAGATAGAGATTTGCGGCCTCTAATAGATTGGAAGAAGCATGACACGGGAAAGCCCGAATGGCAGGAGCTGGCTTCCTTCAGCGCCATTACGAAAAGTTATTGGGCGCAGTGGGAAAGCCTTGTGTTGCAAAACGGCTTACTGTACCGCAAATGGGAAAAACCTTCAAGAAGAGAACATCATCTACAGTTGGTTGTGCCAAGGAAACTTATCAAGGACATCTTGGAGTACGACGAACATTGGTAAAGGTACGAGAGCGTTTTTACTGGTTGAATTGCTGAGAAGATATCGAGAATTGGTGCCGAAAATGTACGTCATGCTCAGCAGTGAAAGGTCCGCAGGTTAGAAGCCGAGGCAACCTTAGACTATACAACGTGGGAGCCCCCTGGGAAAGGATAGCGATTGACGTGGCTGGGCCATTTCCTAAGACAGATAACGGAAACAAGTATTTTATGGTCGTGATGGATTACTTCACGAAATGGCCGGAGGTGTTCGCAATCCCTAATCAGAAAGCCACGACGATTGCTGAGAAATTAGTCAATGAGGTGATATGCAGATTTGGCGTTCCGCTGGAGATTCATTCAGACCAAGGCAGAAACTTTGAATCCCATGTATTCCAGGAAATGTGTAAATTATTAGGAGTGTACAAAACAAGAACTACACCTTATCACCCGCAATCTGATGGAATGGTCGAACGATTTAACCAAACTTTGGAAAGACACTTAGCCAAGCTGGTAGAAGATCACCAAAAGGACTGGGATAAATACATACCTCTGTTCTTACTGGCTTACCGAACAGCGGAACACGAAAGTATAAAAGTGACGCCAGCCTATGCCAACTTCGGCAGACAGTTACGTATACCAGCAGACTTAATGACTGGAGGCCCGCCACCGAATGCAGAGACACAATTAAGTATATCGGAACATGTTGAAGACATTCGTGAGAGGTTACGCGATATAAACTCGTTAATAAGTGAAAACGCTTTGGAATCGAGTCAGCGGATGAAGACCAGATACGACCGAAACGCCAATCATCGAGGTTTTCAGGAAGGATCTCTTGTTTGGCTACATAATCCGGTTCGACGAAAAGGAAAATCACCTAAGTTACAGCGACGTTGGGATGGGTCATACAAAGTAATCACACGGATCAATGACGTAACCTACCGAGTGCAGAAGCAACCAAGAGGGACCATGAAGATTGTTCATGTTGATCGATTAGATCTATAATGGAAGTAATGATGTTCGGGACGAACATAACTAAGAGGAGGGTAGTGTTACGAATAATCTAGAAGCGTGTAGAGTTGGAGCGCGCGCGCTAACTATCTAGAAATAAAAGTAAGAGATAGCTACTCCTATTGACAAACAAATAGTTGACCTGGGCTATGCCATAATGGACTTTGTGGGATATGGCATAAGGTTGAAAGTAGCGTGTACTAGGATTTATGACTCATAACATGTTTACGATAAGAAGTGATTCATTGTTTCCCGATACATTTAGATTTTTCTGGATCCCCCGCCTATAAATAGAGAATTGTTGACAAACACAAGGCAGTTTTTATCAAGCGATCGAGAGCGATATATCAAGTGACCAAGTGCGAAGCGAGGAGTGTTTTATTGTGTAGTGTTCTAAGTTCAGTGATAGTATAGCGAGTGACAAGGGTGTAAATTGTATTTTAGTATTACGTTGTGTTGTGTTGTGTAAATACACGGATTTAATATAAGTGGTGTTTTCTTACAATTACGAACCCGAGTACGTAACAGTAATATTCTAAATTTTTGTGTTTCTTTCTTTTTTATTAATTTTTAATTAAATTACAACTATATCTATTTAAAACCGCCATAGCGAAAATTGTATTGAACTCTTCGATATAACTCTAATAGAACATAACAGAACAAATAGAACAGAACAAACAGAACCGAACAGAACAGAACAGAACAGAGCAGAGCAGGACAGGACAGGACAGAACAGAGCAGGACAGGACAGAGCAGATCAGAGCAAAGCAGGACAGAAAAGAACAAGCTTTTATTCAAAATAAGTATTCCTATGACACATTTTTTGAACGTCAATCTTAAAAAGAAGATGTAATACATACTTAGATTGCTTGTACGTAGGTCACACTATAAGTTTTGCGTAACTTAAAAAAAAACATGTTATAACCAAAATATTATGTTTATGGCTTTTAAAAATAATCTTTACATTTTAAACATTTTTTCATGCGATCGAACCATCTTTTAAAACAGGAGGACCACAGATCTGAAGGCATGTTTTCTACGTGCTGATTGAACGCTATCACTGCCTCTTCGGAGTAGGTAAAAGTAAAACCTCTCATCAAATCTTTGATTTTGGGGAAAATACAGAAATCACAGGGTGCTAGCTCGGGGCTATGCGCAGGATGAGTGACGAGATGTACTTTTTCGGAAGCTAAAAATGACTTTGTTTTGTTGGCCGTGTGTGAAGAAGCGTTGTCATTGTTTAGGAGAACGCGGCTTTGGGTCGTCTTTCGCGAACTTTTCTAACACCCTGGGTAAACAAATGGTAGAATACCACTCGGCATTAATACTCTTTTGATCTTCAAGTGGAATTGTACAGATGGGACCTGTAGCTGAGAAAAAAAACGCGATCATTTTTTTACCAACGTTTCTCGCCTGTCTCACTTTCGTTGGCCTATTCTCATTTTCAAACAAAATAATAAATCCACGTTTCGTCTCCTGTGACAATGTCATAAACAGCATTAGAATGTCCGTGGTCGTACTTCAGTAGTATCTGTGAGCACCATTCCACGCGAGCCCGCTTCTGCTCTGCTGTCAGTTCATGAGGGATCCAACGACAACAAAGTTTCTTTTTTCAATTCTTCGTGTAAAATTTTCTGAATTTGGCTCATACCAATCCCCAATAGTCCTCGATTGTCTCATAGGTAATCCGGGGTTTTCTTCAATTAACCGCTTAACAGTAGCCACATTATTTTCGTTGACGGCAGTTGAAGGCCGCCCTTCACGAAATTCGTCATGTAAAGAAACTCGACCTGTCTCAAATTAAGCCGCAGCGGTACAGTCTTGCGGAGAAAGAGAACTTTTAAAATCATAAAAAATCATCGCTCTAAAATCTTTTCGACTTAATTCCATTTTCGTTGCGTACGTAGAACTTTGATGTGTGATAAAAAAACAATTGACAAATCATTTCCCGCCAATTGTTTTTTGTTATTACTAAGAAGGTTCCAACGTTTTAAAAGTATAACATTCGAAATTCAAATAGTTCCGATTAGCACTAGAAGTGCAAAACATTTACTGTGCTCCATGTATCCTGTGTCACTATTACACCGAATACTAGAGACTAAGTCAACAATATTGTATGACTATTCATTACCATGTTAAACAAATGGATAACTATTTTTTATTACTAAGACTGTAAATCTGTGTGTGCGTAATATTAATCTATGCATAGACTTTGTAACATTAAGAGCGTGGCATTTAAATATTTTTATTTTTGTATGACAGTTTGATGAAATAAATTCTGATGAATTGTTAAAATTGATAGACTTATAGAACAAAAATAGTTGTTTACGATGTTACTAATACAATCCCAAGTTTGTTAGTGTTTTATCAATAACCCTGTATATAGGTAGGCAATAGTCGACGTCTTGGTGTCTGCTCGTTTGTCAACCTATCCTATAAAACTACAGTATAGCAACGTTGCTACAAGAATTATACCTAAATATTTCTAGTCTTCTATGAATTATTTCATATAGGTACCAATATATAAAATTCGAAAAAAAATACGGTATAAGAAATCGAAAATAATAAATTTTGATGTTTTTTTATTTAAATATAATTGATTTTAAAAAATAGAAATTGACAAGTATAAAGTAGAATTTACCTGCACTTTGAAAGATTTCTACCGCAAAGAATATGACAGCATCAATACCGCTGAATTGTTGGAAGAAAAGCAGTGCAAACCCTACTATTATCGGTTTGATCACTACTGGTGAGAAGAAGACTTCTTTAGTAAAGAGACTTTTAGGTTCTTCGGCTTTTTGGTGCTTTCTGAAAAATAACAATATCATTAATGATTTCAAACATCCTTCCCTTACAATGAGTTGTCATTTATAAGTCTGAATAAGTAGACAAAATACTCGTTCGGACTGATAAATGACAACCCTGAATACGGTTGTTAATAGCTCAAATTTATTTTTATATCATAATTTATAATTATATAATAAGTGAAATCACAGGGGACTCCCGCTCTGGTTCGTTTTTGGTGCAAAGTTTGGCCATCGCGATTCAACGCGGCGGTGTACGGCGGTTTCAATTCAAATTAATGCGGCGAGTGTGATGGGCACTTTTGCGCCGGGTACTATCCAGGTTGGGTGAAATAAGTAATATTAAGATTGACATGTATATTTATAAAATTATTAACATTTTAAACATGTAAAATTTTATTTATTTATTTAAGTAAGTATTTAATAAGTATACGAATGATTATTTTACGTACATACGTACATATTATTAGTTTTATCAAGGTATTCAGGTAGGTAATTTGAATAATTTAGACGAGAGTTATGAAAGTTGACTACGCATACTTAATATACGCATACGATAGACAGAGATGAATAAAATGTCACTTTTGTACAATGTACGAAAATAAATGCAAGGATCAAGTTTTGATTGCTTCATGCCAATTTCTAATGTATATATGACGGCGTCCGCGTCGTCAAATGCAAGAATATTGTAAAGTGTAAACAACAAATGCACGGCCTGGGCCGGCAAGCGCATCGTTCGATATCCCTACTACTCAACTTGTATTGCTACCTGTATAAAAGGCTCTGAGCGCCCCCCGATAAGGCAGTCTAGGCTCTGGCGTGGCTCGGTACGCTTGTTGTATCTTGCTAGTAGCTTATCCTCGACTCTTGGATAATTAATTTGTGCAAACAAATTAATTATTATTAACAACTATAAATTAGTCGCAGTATAATTTATAATTGACTATCTATTGCTTAAATTATGACTTATTTGTAATAAGGAATAATTAAGTTACTTGGAATTGTTAAACGAGAACTAGTCATTAGTGATGGAAAGCTTTAATAGTGATTTTATGTTATTTTTTTGATACAAGTTGAACAAAATATAAAGAGCTGTTATATTACCACATCCGCATTTTATTTATCATATCTGACCCACTTCCTACATCAGAATTGGGATCGGATTCACTCCCACTTCAGCATCAAACTATTTCGGTTAATTATGTAGAACAGTAAACGTCTCTTCTTGCTTGTGGTGTGGAAACTATTCTTTGAAAAATAGTAGAAAATATTAATTCACGTTCTGTAACTCCCATTAAATTGATACACTTTGATTGTAATGAAGCAGACGATGTGACTAACTGGTATCCTCCTCCTTGCTTCTTATTCTTCATTACTGAGGGTCGTTACCTCCTCATTAGATCGTTCTTGATAGCACAATATTACGCCATTGGACTCTACCTTCAGCGGTGTGCAGAGAATCATAAAACATTTTAGACATAAGATTGGTGCAAACCTGGTCTGACCATCGCATAGGAGTACGACCACGTGGTCTTTTGTCTTCTACTTTTCCGGTCATGATTAGCTTTTCGAGATTGTCTCCTTGCTTTCTAGAGATGTGGCCGAAGTATTATAGAATTCTTTGAAGGCACGTAGCAGACAGTCTGGTCTTTACTCCAAGTTGTTTTAGTATGAAGGCGTTGGTCCTGTGTGTTGTCCAAGGGATACGTAACATTTTCCTCCAGCACCACATTTCAAACGCATCAATGCGACGTCTGTCTGCAGCTCTTAGTGTCTATGACTCTGCGCCGTACGTAAATATGGAGAACACCAGCGTACAAACCAGCCTCTGCTTTGTTTTTAATGAGATGCTTCTGTCGTTCCAAAGACCCTTCATCTAACTCGTAGGATTTTTGTCGTGTAACTTACTAGCTGGTGTACCTCAAGTAAAATAAATATAGAAAAAAAAAATTAGACGGGGTTGATCTGATCATTGTAACTACTCACCCACTTAAGAGTCATGCCGTCACCTACTTCACAAGTTGCTGTCTTGGCAAGCTATATTATGACTTGAAGATCTCTTCCTTTTAAACTTAGATATGAACCGATTTAAGAGCACCACTGTATTTCGAGGAAGTTACAATTTTTGTGATAGAATTGAACATCGTAACAACTATTGCCGTGATAAACAGAAACTTATCTCAAATAATTTTTGCTTGCAGCGAAAGCAGGTCATCTACCACTATCTCTGGTGGCGTGTCCAGTGGCCGACCACCAGTGGTCTGCTATGTATGTTGTGACCCCGGCCCAGCCACATAGCTTCCATTTGTCCGAAGCGCTACAAGAAGAAAGAAGTTGCCACATCAAGTTCCGAAAACAGAAAACCAGTCAACATCTGTTCCAGAGCGTCACATGGTGTATTACACTAAGTGAAAATTAATTATTTTTTATATTTGACTCTGGTTCAGAAGGCCATATCTAACAAATATCTTGTGATTCCTTTGTAAGAGAACGGTTTTATGAACAAGAATCCAAGTAGTCGCTTGTCCTAATGTAATTTCCACTCAACAGATCAAATGTTTAACCACATGGCAAAATTTAAATTTGGAGGTCATATTTCAAGTTTGACCTAATGAGTCTTAATAAAAAATTTTCGTTAGGTCGCAAAATTTTGGAGCAAGGTAGAATAGGAACTAAGCAACAACAGGTTAATGCTTAGCAATACCTAAACACTTAATCGTGCTCAATTTCAAAATCTGCTAGCGAGAGTATGGTAAACACTGACCTTGTAGATAAAGATAGAGAGCGCTTGGTAGATATTTTTAAAAACAATTGACAACCAATTGAATTAAATCCATCGGGCTTAAATTCGTCGAGCTGAAATCGAATTAGTTGACCCTTTGATGATCGTTAATAAGCAATCTTAAAGTTTATTACCAACTAAACTCAAACTAATATTTAAAAAAAAGAAAACAATACAGATTTACATCTTCGCAAGAAGATGTATGTTGTGACCCCGGCCCAGCCACATAGCTTCCATTTGTCCGAAGCGCTACAAGAAGAAAGAAGTTGCCACATCAAGTTCCGAAAACAGAAAACCAGTCAACATCTGTTCCAGAGCGTCACATGGTGTATTACACTAAGTGAAAATTAATTATTTTTTATATTTGACTCTGGTTCAGAAGGCCATATCTAACAAATATCTTGTGATTCCTTTGTAAGAGAACGGTTTTATGAACAAGAATCCAAGTAGTCGCTTGTCCTAATGTAATTTCCACTCAACAGATCAAATGTTTAACCACATGGCAAAATTTAAATTTGGAGGTCATATTTCAAGTTTGACCTAATGAGTCTTAATAAAAAATTTTCGTTAGGTCGCAAAATTTTGGAGCAAGGTAGAATAGGAACTAAGCAACAACAGGTTAATGCTTAGCAATACCTAAACACTTAATCGTGCTCAATTTCAAAATCTGCTAGCGAGAGTATGGTAAACACTGACCTTGTAGATAAAGATAGAGAGCGCTTGGTAGATATTTTTAAAAACAATTGACAACCAATTGAATTAAATCCATCGGGCTTAAATTCGTCGAGCTGAAATCGAATTAGTTGACCCTTTGATGATCGTTAATAAGCAATCTTAAAGTTTATTACCAACTAAACTCAAACTAATATTTAAAAAAAAGAAAACAATACAGATTTACATCTTCTTGCGACAGGCACATATAGAGCTAACAGTCGGTCCGAATATGTGATGCGAATCTTGTAGGGTTTAATAATGATAGCGCAGTATAATTCTCTGACAAATCATGGCAAGAGCGGTTAGGTAATATTTAACACGTGCTCAGCAGCATTAGGTTTGACATTCGGCAACTAACAAAAACTCGCAAAAGTATCTACAAGCTTTGAAGATCCAGTGTATCCAATAGAATCAAAAAATCAGCCCAATCGGACATTTTACGGTTGAGTAGAGGTAATGAAAGGTTAAACCTTTTAGTGTAGGTGACTTTGTTAGGAATGAAGAACGACACTAAACGAAACTTGATTCAAAATATAAGGGCTCCTTAAAAGTTACCGCAATTTTAGAAAACAATAGGTACGAATTAAGACATATCAATGGATCTAATAGGACATATAAAGGAGCTCATGATAGCCTCTGCGAAGTTCCCCATATTCCTATAGGGTTTCTTAAGGTATATGAAAATTATAACAAGGATGACGTGACGGCGTATACTCATGATAATGATCTTGTTCATGAAACTGGTCCATACAATATTATTAGAACTGCAGTGTATATTGTAGATAGTTATAACAGTCAGAGTTTTCAATATCTTCGAACTACCTGCGAAGGAACTTCTCTAATCTTGTAATAACTAATGCCACTGTTCATGAGGCTGCATCATCAGCAAAAAATGCGATATAAAGTAAACGAAAAAAAATGTAGTAAAATGATGATAAAAAAAATATATCACTAAAAATGTAAGTAAACAAAAAAGCAAAAAAAAACAATTATTATGGGAAATGGCAGTTTTATAAAACTATGAAAAGAAATCAATTGAAAAATTAAAAAAAAATTATAAGTAAATTACAAAAAATGTAGGAAGATGACGGCCTAGCACACTCCAGTCTCCGTTTTTAAACTGATGAGAGGGAGCTTAGTACACTCCAGTCTCCGGTTTTAACTGATGAGAGGGAGCTTAGTGCACTCCAGTCTCTGGTTTTTAACTGATGAGAGGGAGCTTAATACACTCCAGTCTCCGGTTTTTAACTGATGAGAGGGAGCTTAGTACAATCCAGTCTCCGGTTTTTTTAATTGATGAGGGATTCCTAGCTTAGTAGGATCCAGTCTCCGGTTTCAAAACTGACGAGAAAGGTTTAATAGTTGTAGTTGCTGAAGGGGTTACCGGACCAGCACACTATTGTAAAAAAAAAAAAAAAAAAGTATCTTCACGCCCGTATCCCCGAAAGGGTAGGCAGAGGTACAACAAGTGCACCCACGATTAGCCGAAGATACTTGGTCCCACTATGTGATAGGTGGCAAGCCTATCGCCAACCGGGCACTTTCCAATCCCGGGCAATGTTGTTTTTATCAGAAAACTGAAAAAACACATTTCTGCATTGCCCGACCCAGGAATCGAACCCGGGACCTCTGTGATCAACTCCGACACCGGACCACTACACCACAGAGGCGTACTATTGTAACATTTCGCTAAAAGATTACGCTAATTATAGAGTTGTAAAAAAATAAATAAGATTATGTTTAGTTTTCTAAAAGATATGTCAGGATATGTCAGGATGAACGAGGCGTTCCTTGTCCTCAGATGTATAAAGATGCGCACACGAGGACGTGTGCATGTCAGTATGGCCGTGACGGCGTCCGCGTCGTCAAATGCAAGAATATTGTAAAGTGTAAACAACAAATGCACGGCCTGGGCCGGCAAGCGCATCGTTCGATATCCCTACTACTCAACTTGTTTTGCTACCTGTATAAAAGGCTCTGAGCGCCCCCCGATAAGGCAGTCTAGGCTCTGGCGTGGCTCGGTACACTTGTTGTATCTTGCTAGTAGCCTATCCTCACTCTTGGATAATTAATTTGTGCAAGCAAATTAATTATTATTAACAACTATAAATTAGTCGCAGTACAATTTATAATTGACTATCTATTGCTTAAATTATGACTTATTTGTAATAAGGAATAATTAAGTTACTTGGAATTGTTAAACGAGAACTAGTCATTAGTGATGGAAAGCTTTAATAGTGATTTTATGTTATTTTTTTGATACAAGTTGAACAAAATATAAAGAGCTGTTATATTACAACATCCGCATTTTATTTATCATATCTGACCCTCTTCCTACATATACATATACATATATATATATATATATATATATATATATATATATATATATATATATATCTTCGTCGACTTCTCCTTGCAAAAAATTGTTAGGTGTCTGGGACAATCTATGCTATTTACAGCTGGAAATTTTGAATTTTAACTCCCACATCCTGAAATGTCCAAATTATAAACGAAAATCGCAAACTAAGGTATTTCTAATTATTTACCTTAAAACTACCCAATCAACATCCAAATCGTACGCAAATAATATCAGCAAACCAACGAGTAAGTCTTTCTTCCAGTCGTAAAACTAATTTATCAATCGAAATTGTGAACGAAAATTTCAAGGGTGATTCTCCAGAAATGTGTTCTCCGTGTAATTTCCATGGTATTTTTGAAATCGCTTAATTAAAGTAAATTACACAAACATTTTAAAAGTTTATACAAATTTAAAGAACATATTAAAATTCGACAAGTAGTGGATCTATACTTTTCCTAAAAAAAATATTGAACATTTGCGGGCCATGGAAATTACATTACCTACTGATGTACAAAATTTTACCTACTGGGTCATTTCCGTGGTCTCACGGAAATGACCCAATAGTTAAAATTTTGCTAAATACCGTATCAGATATGAAAATAAGATTAGATAAAAGTGATTTAGAGAAATATAAACGGCCGTAATATATATTAAAACAATAACAGGCAAATTTTTTTAACAACTCTTTTTTTCGGAATTTCTCCTCTCCGCTAAACTTAGATACAGCAAAACAAATTAGCGATAAAGTGCATGTGCTACACATTTCCTATTACCTTTTGCTTTTCTAATCCATGCAATTTAAAGTGTGTGAAAAATTTAGTGTTCATATTTTCATAAAAATCATTGTAATTGTAACGACGATGTAATGATATCGGAACATAAGTAAGTAGTCCAGTAACGAAGAATTGCAGGATTAGCGAAAAATACGAATGTATGCTCAATCGAGCAGTTACCTAGCCTAGCTTAGGCGTGGTACTACTACACTTTACGTTGAATACTTTCCTTAACATCAAAACATTAATAATCGACTCATTTTTGGCACTTTGGGCATGATAATTAGACGCTTTAAATGATAATAAGCTTCGGTTTAACAAATTTAAATAAAAAAGGCAGATTAAACTGAACGTCTATAGACTTTCTGGTTCACCGTGATTCACCGGTTTGTTCGTTGGCAAGGTAAATGGTGATGCTATTCGCCACATTTACCGACATGTTAACGATTATCGATTATTCCTAGTAATAACCGGGACCGGGAAAATTTTACGTGCTCATCCGAAGCACGGGAGTGCTAATACACCACTCCGCCAGACTGAGCAGCTACTAAGGTTTAAGATTTTCGAGGAAACCTCGTAAAATTTGAATAACACCTTTGCGTGACCTGGGAATATGAGGCAGTCTAAATGATAAGCTTTGGACTAACAGATTAAAATAAAAAATTACTGACTAACAAATTTATCACTTAATCTGGTAATTGCATGAATTACCGTATAAACATTGAATATTTTATTTTAATTATTGCAAAAAAAATTAAATAGAGTAATTTCCATGAGTTTTACGTAACTTCCATGGTGTTTTATACATGGAAATTACACCATGGAAATCACCAAAAAGCATATATTTTGAAATTTCTCGCCATTAGAAAGATATAGGCTACTAGTTTCTTATTAGCTATCTACATTTGGGAGTTAAGTATAAGACCGCAACACTGTTTACTAAAAATAATACGATTACATTTCAAAAATGTGACATGGAAATTCTTAAAAATTGAGAACCAGAAATTGAAAAATTGAAGAATTTACTCTTGCACCGAAATGAAAGGATTTAGGGATACGAATACTTGATCCTTAAGCTGCAGCATAAAAGCAGAATCAGGAAAACCAAACCGGATACCTCTAGACCTCGCCAGTTCAGAGTAGTAGCCGTCGCAATAAGCGAAGCTAAAATTTTGCCAAGTGTGTGACATACTTACTTACACACATAAAATAAACTTTCAGTGCATTTAGATTAGAAATTAGTTAGGATATAAAATGATTTGTATTTTTTAATTTTGTGTATAAATCTGATTTAATGCGTTTGTGAAATAAAAAATATCTGCAATTGATCAGAAGACGGCGCACGTGTTACGCGTATAAAACGTGCAAAATTAACCGAATTTGTGGTGTTGCAGGTAAATAACTCCTATATAAATGGTTATTACATAATAAAATCTTTATGACACAATGCATATAGAATGTATAAACAATGTTATAGTATATTTATGCAAACATTATTTGTTTATATAGGAGATAAGAATCTGTTACGCTCAAAAATTGTACTCCGAAGAATGACCCTCAAACTTATAGGTTAGATTTCGAAGCACATCCGAACAGCGAGCACATTTTATACTATACAATAATAATCATACTAAATTAAAACGTAAATCCTAAAACGTATATACAATGTACAAGAAAACTTATCATCAACCGCACAACTCCATTTATATTAATTACACTCTAAGAAACAAAACCTGTGATTCTAGTGGAGCGTTCTAAATTAAGTGTCGCTAGCGCGATTAATATTTGGAGCCACACTCGTCCTCCCTGGAGTAACATTGTTCTGTGCGCCCGTCGACTGGCACTCAAAGGTTTTTTTTAAATTAATAATTAATTTATCAATAACATAGCGGATTTGATTATTAGTGTTTATCTTTCATGGTAATTAATTGGTAATTTGGAGCTATTTAGTCTATTATTTGCACCTTTTGTTTCTTCATATTTTCTTAGGGGTATGTTGTACAGTTTCATGGCTGAACACACCCTTTCCCACTCTATACCCCCCTCCCGTTATACCTTATATATCTAGGTACATATCTACAACTATTATTCTATTATACGAGTACAATGATTGATTCACTGCAAATAAGTTTATATAATCTTATACATTTATATGGGATTACAAAGTTATTCACGCAGTTGGTGTATCTAGAAAACTGGACAGAAATTTTGAAATGTTTAGATTTTCCCTTAATTTCGACACTAAACACTAATTATATTCTAAATTTGAACGTTCTATGTCTGCTAGAAATGCCTTAGACTTTTGATGATCGGTAAGTCAGTCAGTCAGTGAGCGAGTGACATAATTAAGAAAGTTTGACAAGTTACAATTCTTAAACTACTGGTTCAAATTGAATAAAATTTTAAATATACCGTGTTTACACAACGCTTGCTTAGTGACTGAAAATTCAGGCTTCTTGTTTTATTCACAACGAAGTCATAGGGGGTCGAAAAGGGCCCGAACCGCTTCGAGAAAAGGCTTTTTGCTCGACTTGGCGGAGGCATTGCCATGCCCCCAGATTATGCTTAATTGATCCGATATATCGTTTATAGTCGTTCTAGTCCAACTCGGATATTTAGGATGAAATAAGGTTCACTATGGTCTACGTTTATTATAAAATTATTGGATCAAGGTGAAACAAATTATTTGAATAAACAGTTGATAAGTAGCTGTTCTACTTGAGTTCACAATTACTTATCGGTACTTATTAGTAAAGTAGTTCATTTATAATACCTTATCACTTTTAACACTCATTACTTACATATACTAACTACATCTTGAATGAGCCATTCTTTCAATACTTACTTTAATTAAGAATATAAAATCTGTACGCGTCTATGTCCTTCTTTGGTCCTTCTGTGACGCTGGACTTTATATGTCTTCGAGCGGTCCCTGACCACTTCTTTCAAAAATAGATTCCTTCTGTTATTCCTTTGAAAAGTGGTATATTTGCCACTCTGCCAGATAGTTCGTAAAAGGCAATAAATTGGATATACGATTTACTACCATAGTAATACTTGGTGGTAAACTTTTGCAAAGTCTCACGTGGGTTTTGGTACCACCGCCTTAACTATTCCTGCCGCAATAGCGTAAGTGCTTGTTACTGTCGTGTTCCGGTTTGGCGAGTAAGGTAGACTTATGCATGTGGCATTGCCATCTCGTCACATGGATAGCAACGCCCTGTGTTAGTCCCGGGCTTCTTTGAAGAATAGGTCAACTGCTGTTCTGCCAGACAGGTCGTAAAAGGCGACGAATTGGCTATGCGAGTCACTAACATCGTGGCTACTAGGTGGTAGAGTTCTGCATTGTCTCGCCCAGGTCTGGTCCCACCGCCTCACCTATTTCCGCCGCAATAGCGTCAGTGCTTGTCATTGTCGTGTTCTGGTTTGGAGAGTAAGGTAGCCGGTGAACTTATGAATGTGGCATTAGACCTCACCACAAGATAGCAACGCACCATTAACATCTTTGGTGTCTTTAGGCGACGGTTGACCCTTTCCATCAGGAGACCCATCTGCTTGTTTACTATCTTATGATATAAAAAAATTAACATATTCGGCTAGTTTGGAGCACGGCAATGACGAGCACTGACGCTACTGCGGCAGGAAAAGGTGAAGCGATGGTATCATATGCGGCGGGCGAGAAGATGCAGAACTCTACGTTCAAATTTATTCATTAATATGGCCTTGTATTGGTAAAATTGAAATTGCAATCTAAACAGGTATAGTCCTGTGGCAAATAATCAAGTAAGTTAGGCTTAATAACCTAAAACATTAAGTTACATTTTGCAAGTATTAATTATAATTCAGACTATTTCTATTCCAGTTAGAATCGTGTATTAAATAACTTACTCATCGTCATCATCTTTGGCAGTAGCAATGGCATGTTTGGATAGATGCAGCCATTTTATTTGCTCGGTGTTGTCAAGCCCTTTGGATGCAAGCCACACGGGAGACTCCGGAAGAGGAAACAGTGCCACGAATAATGCTCCTAAAATATAAACAGTTTATAATATATTGTAGTATTATTTGTGTGAGTACAGTAAACAGTTATGTTCAGTCTTATAAAATAAGAGCCGATGATGTTTCAAAAACAAAGGCGGTTGTCATATATACTGTAATTGTGAAACAGTACTATCGTTAATGTTACGGTGATTAATATGACGGATTTTACGATTTTAACTTTCCATCATCAGCACTTAGTAAAATTCCATTATTGTTAAATAAATATAATAAACCATAATTAATATGGTTTAATAATTTTAAGCACTCGACTATGGAGATAGGATCGTATTGTGCACGACAAAATAAACCGTATTGCGGAAGTTATACTATTCACTTCTGCGCATTACTTGTACTTTTATTTGACTACCACACATACAAATGTGTGATAACTTAATCAAATTGTTTCACTTTTTAAAGCGTCTTCAGGAATAATATATTTCACTTTTGAAATAAGACAAGATTGTAAAGGAACGATAGAAACAAGATGAGGAGAAAGAAATGAAGCGTTATTGTAAGAATAGCACTCAACACTTAGTGAAAAAGAAGCGCAAAAAGGAAACATTGTGAGCAAAAGTGAGACAGAAGAACAACTTCGAGGCAAATGCCAAACTCTTTTGGATGCAGATGAAGAATTTAGGCGTTGTATGACAGGCGCTAGAGCGGATAAAATTAAGGATAAGGATAGTGACATTCTTTCAAATCCCACAGAGCTCCATACTTGGTCCATTTCTGTTTCTGATATACCTACATAAATGACTTGCCTTACTACGTAGGGGATAAGCATAGAATCGTACTGTTTGCGGATGACACTTCACTTTATTATTCAAAGTGAAAAGACGAATTGGTAAGTATGACGAAGTAAATGTGCACTGGTTCAGTACGAACAATCTTTTATTAAATGGTAACAAAACTAAGGGTATTAAATTTTCATTGCCTAACGTAAGGCATGTAGATGTAGTAGATACCAGCGTACAACTGGATGCAAACAACCTGGATCTGAAGGATTCCGCTGTATTTTTAGGTACTACTTTAAATTAGAAATTACAATGGGAACCACACATTAATAATTTATCAAATAGACTTAGTTCGGCAGCTTATACAGTTAAAAAAATGAGACAGTTAACTGATGTCGACACAGCAAGACTTTAGTTACTTCCACAGCATTATGTCATATGGAATTCTTCTCTGAGGAAATTCTGCTGAAATAGTTACTATATTTGTATTGCAGAAAAGAGCTATTAGGGCAATTTACAAACTTAGCCCGAGGGTTTGCCTGAGAGGAAAATTCAAAAAATTCAATATTCTAACTGTTATATCCCAATATACATTAGAGAACTTGATATACGTTCGTAAAAATATTTGCTTGTTCAAAAAAAAATGGTGACGTACACTCACTAAATACAAGGAACAAAAACAATCTTGTTATGTATGCATTTCGTCTAAACAGAATAATTAACTCTTTTATGGGACAATGTATACGCCTTTACAATAAACTTCCCGAAACCATAAGAGATCTACCAGTCAATAAATTTAAAAAATGTGTTTAAACAAAACAGTGTAAAAAAGGATATTATAAAATCTCAGATTATTTAGAAGACAAAAAACCTGGGATTATTTGCTCCTCATACCGATCTCATACATATTTTTTGTAATATTGTGATATTGTAAAAAAATAGATGATATGAAAAAAAGACAAGCCCATCGAGTTTCTTCCGCCGGATCTTCTCAGTGTGTAGCCGCGTTTCCGATCCGGTAGTAGTTTGTTTGTTGTTTAGTAGCTGACATGGGGGAGGGGGAGTCAATAATCGTAAAAAATCTGCTTACGTTATACATGAACGACCCCTTTTCTCGCTTTTTACGATATGTCTAGTAGTACGCCAGTTGGTCTATCCTTCGAAAGAGGCCTGCATCGTCACGGGGTAGAGGAGCCCGGACCAACACATAGATAAACTGGTGGGTTAGTAAAGCAATTACCTACATAGAAATATAAAAGTAGAAAAAGCAAAGCAAGCTTGTTTGTATCTTAATTTCAGCACTCGTTTATCTCTGACTACCCTGACAACATTTTGACGTGATGATATGCAAATATAAACTACATGCATTTACTCGAAAAAAAAATCTTTATACTTAGCGTAATCTTTAAATTTAGTTTACCATTGACCTTCATAAACTTGTTTTTGAAAATAATTTCAAGTGCATTATTATGTCACAAAACCGGTTTCAAAGTCAAACAACTATTATATAAGTATGTTTTATGATTTTCTACAAAACGTTGTAAAGAGAAGCGCTAGGAAACAAAATAAGAGCCAAGGATGTATTAATAAACAAAGGCGGTTGCCACAAATATACTGTAATTGTGAAATAGTACTATCGGTGATTAATTATATGACGCATTTTACGATTTAAGCATTCCATTATCAACATAATAGTTAAAGTCTGGAGATCCACTATAGATTCCACGATTGTATTGACTAATTCTCCCTATTTCTTAAGGGAACCGGCGACATGATATTTATTTATTTTCACTGCATTTCAATTGGCAATTTATATGTACATTTAACTGGCTGATCCGTGTAGTTTTGGTCGCGAGTAGATTAACATGTCAATACAATTTTTCATGCTAACTTTCATCCCCGATTTCAGAGCCTTAGGGGTTGATTTATGAAAAATGTTAGCCTGTATTTGCCCTCGAATTCTTTTTTACCTCGAATTATATAATAACCTTTCATAAGAATCGGTTTAGCGTTGTGAAAGCGTAATAGACAGGCGACAAACAGACAGATTTTCGAATTTATAATATTAGTGTGGATTATTGTGTCCGATCCACTATCTCCGCGATTAACTACATATTTTTAACTAATTCTACTTAGGGGCCTTCCTCATTTCTTTACTTATTACCATGAAGTCAAAACATTGTTTTCCAAAGTAATGTTAAAAAAAATTACAAAAAAAAATAAGACATTATTTTTTTATTTATATTAGCAGTCGCTCACACGAGTTTATTTGTGGCCCGCTACTAAATTCAATCGCCAAATCAATGGTCGGATTGTATTTTTTCCACCATATCTCTACCTTTTTTTAGTGGAATTCAGGGTCCCTTTAACTTCAGGGCCCTGGGCTGCAGCCCAAAAATCAGCCCCTGTCTAGATAAATTAATTTAAAAAAGTATATGAACAGCTTGATGCAAACAAAACCTTACGAACTAAACGAATAAAACAAAACTAAACAAGAATATATTAGCGAAACAATCATGTTGGTAAAAAAATACGTAGAATAAGCAGAATAAAGAAAGCATGCTAATTAGTATCTTAATTTTCAGCACCCATTTCATTCTGCCTGCTCTGATAGGATTTTTACGTAATCATAATGTATGTTGTGATTTCATAGCGTAGCAAACAAATAGATGACTCCTGACGGAAGAGACAACCACAGCCTATCTATATAGTCAAAAAAGATACTAGTAAGTGGTGGTTTTTACTAGGTGGTATAGTTCTACATTGTCTCGCCCGGATCTGGTACCACCACTTTATTGATTATCTGGTACCACCACTGACGCTATTCCTGCCGCAATAGCGTCAGTGCTTGTCACTGTCGTGTTCCAGTTTGGAGGGTAAGGTTGCCGGTAAACTATGCACGTGGCATTCGACCTCTTCACAAGATAGCAACACACCGTTAATATCTTTGGTGACTATAGGCGATGGTTGACTCTTTCCATAAGGAGACCCATCTGCTTGTTTGCTATCTTATAACTTAAAAAGGGCGTTGCTATCCGCGTGGTGGGTTGGAAATTGGAATAACACATGCTTAAGTTTACTGATTACCTAACTCACTAAAATTTTTTTTTATGTCATATGATAGCAAACAAGCAGATGGGTCTCCTGATGGAAAGAGTTAACCATCGCCTATAGACACCAAAGATGTTAATGGTGCGTTGCTATCCTGTGGCGAGGTCTAATGCCACATGCGAAAGTTTACCGGCTACCTTACCCTCCAAACGGAACATGACAGTGACAAGCACTGACGCTATTGCAGCAGGAATGGGTAAGGCGGTGGTACCAGACCCGGGCGAGACAATGCAGAACTCTACCACCTAGTAGCCACGATGGTAGTGACTCGATAGCCAATCGGTCGCCTTTTACGACCTGAAGAACGGCAGTTGGCCTATTCTTCAAAGGAGGCCGGGACCAACACGGCGAAATACAACAATGATAAGCATTAACGCTATTACCGGCTTCAGGAATAGACAAAACGGTTGTATGTAACTCGGCGAAACGTTGTAGAACAATACCAAGTTTATTAGTATTAAAGATGGTATTAACATAATTATTCAATGTTCCCGCTTTTAATTTACTGTCGGGAATGAAAGTTGATGGAAGATGGTCATTTTTAGACCGCGTGATGGTCGAATAGTTAGCGAGCCTGACTACGCAATCAATGAGGCTCAGGTTCCATTCCCAACAGGGACAGACATTTGTGTGATGAGCATAGATGTTTGTATTTCTGAGTTTGGGTATTTATTAAATACTAGCTGTGCCCGCGACTTCGAACGCGTGGAAAATTTTCATTAATAAAAGTCCCAGAGTTTTACTCGCATAGTTCCCGTTCCCGTTTTCGAAATAACAACTATCCTATGTGCGTTCTCGGATTTCAAACTATCGTACAGATAATAAACTATATGTACCTTTCATCCAAATCGGTTCAGGGGTTTAGGCGTGAAGAATAGACAGACAGACAGAGTTACTTTCGCATTTATAATAAATAGTATGGATATTTCAGTATTTATATGTATTAAAATAAGAAAAAATAAGAATAAAAAATTATTTATTAAACGACATTTACCGTACAAAACAAAAAAGAAACAAATCGAAGCTTATGCTAATAAACTTACTTACATCGTAAAGAAAAAGCAAAAGGTGATGGTAATAGTAGTAGGTAATAGTGCTATGTGCTATAGTGCTAAAGAGTCCATTAAAAGGGAATAATTTTAGTATTTGTAGTATTTGTTGAGGCTTGTTGAAGCTTAACACTGATTTTCAATATCCCCTATTTATTTGACAGCAAACAAGCTTACAGCACATGTGAAACATTATTATATGTGTACATGTGTATGTACATTCTTAATATAATTTAGATAATATATCTAGCTAATACGTATATCACAAGCAAATTATTTGCTTAGTTCGGGGTTAGATAACGAAAAATATTACTGCAGATTTTATTAATTTATAAAATTGGTTACAAGGTCAAATAAATATTACGCAAGTGATTTACCACAAAACGTTGCAGAGAGGAACGCGAGGTATCTCCAATATAACCAACTGCCAGCAATATATGAGATGAGGATGCCCAAGGACATCGACAGAGTGGGAAGAGAACCAAGACGACCACGGATTTCTGGATCGCAGCATTCTCCAACCTATGACGAAAGTATAATTAATCTATACATACCCATATATAGAATTAAATAATTTTAATGCTGTAAAATTGCAGCAACTGAATCTCCATTACCTATATCTTCAGAACCCTGCATCAGATCTTCGCCAAATTAAAATGAGACCAGACGAGAAGTTTACCTTCCAAAACAAAAAAAAAGAATTTTCAAAATCGGTTCATAAATGACTGAATTCTGAAGTATCAAAATAAAAAAACATGCAGCCAAATTAACAACCTCTATTTTGGAACCCGATTTAAAAATGTTTCTTTTTATGGCCGTTTTATACTTTAAAAATTATGCATCCATCCGATGCGTCCTAAACCGGTTTCATTGAAAAAGCGCTATTAACAAGACGGCTTAGACCGCCCGCGCCATAGGCTAAATTTTTAACCGACTAAGCAAAGGCAAAAAACTAAGCAAAAACAAAATAATTGTCTCACGCAAAGGGATTCGCGGGCAATAGCTAGTTTGTTATAAAATAATGCCTTTTTTGGAGTTTACTCCTTAAGAATCGGTTTTTTGATATAAGGCGCCTGGTATGAGAAAAATGTGAGGAGTAAAATCTACTGATCGAATGACCTCGTTACGTTTTTGGTGCGCAACTTTCTGATTTGGTGTGAGCAGTGCAGCTAGATCGTGCGTTTTTTTTTGCTGACACACACAATTTTTTTATTGAAGAGAAGCTTCTTTATAATAGTTGTAAATTGAAACTAGAATGAAACAAAAAATTGAATGTAAAAAGAGCAAAATACCTATAGGATTTAATCTGCTGTGAGAGAATAAGATTAATAATAGTAATAATAAGTACTAGTAAGTATAATAGTGTTTGAATAATACAACAAATAGTGTTTCAGATTACTCGATCTCCTCTTTGTACGATGCTCTGTAGCCTACCCAATGTAGCATATTAAGCTGTGAACGTAGGTCCACTTGACTTGTGAGTTGCGCGTCTGTTTACAGCGTAGGCGAACCGAAAGAAAAGGTGCCCTCATGAGTACACGTACTGTTTCTATTCCCTCCTAGTTTTCTAGTTTCATCATATTCTCTCGAAATGTTATGTTGTGGGAGTTCTATTGTGTGTGAACTGCACCCACTCACATTTTTTTCTGTTGCAAGTTGACTGCCTCGTTGGGTGAGTGGTTAGTCGGTTTGCTTCAGATCATGAAGAGCTGGATTCTGTTGCAAAGGTAAAGCACAATTCTCTTTTTTTTTTAAAAGTTCGAGTTAAATCATGTGCAAGTTTAACACGCGCGCACCGAGAGTTCCGTTCAAACTTGTAGGTAAGAAGGTTGTATATTGATGCTCTAACCAAGGGTAACCAATGATTTTAAGGAGGACCACAATTTAGATTCTGTGTTAGCTGGCGGGCCAGCTAGATACATCTTGTAGGTATGTTATTTTAATTTTAGTGAAGCCATGTCATAACTTAAATTACTTTGTTAATAGATTTTGAATAAAACAAAGCTTTATGAATTATTACTATATAAACTTTATTTAAAAGGATCAGTGGGAGCTGTGCTGAGATTTTAAGCTAACAGTTTTCCAATATTGGGTAATAGATCTGAGGTTGACAGTAGAATCAAGTCCGAAACATGTTTTGCAAACTGCATACAAAGTACGGTATTTGCTTTTTACATAGCTGAGAGTTGAAAACACTTTTTCACAAATATAAGTTTTTTTAAGTTATGCAATGTGTAATGTGATGTTTATCATAATAATTTAATAATTTATGTATAATGCTATTTGTTAAAAATAAATGATTATAAAATATATAAATAAATTTTAGAGAATAATAATAATAGTAATTATTAGTTAATGGTAGTTATTAGTAATGATTTGTTATATTAATTAATTAAAATTAGTGTTAAGTTTTTCTCAAAGATTATTTATTGGAACGAAGTTTTGGAACGAAGTTCCTTACGGCAGGCTTGGAGGGGATAGGGATTTTGCTGCGCGACCGAACTGAAAAAAATGTGATAGTAAAACCGTAAGAAAAATGCGTGGAATAAAAGCGTTAAATGAGACGTGCGCAGGCGCGACAGTCGCGTACACAAGCGAGTAGTGCCGTTTAGCCGAAGGAAGTTCGTTCCTACCTGGTGTCCCGCGACACCACATCATTTTTTTATAAAGTAGAAATTATTGGAACGAAGTTCCTTACGGCAGGCTTGGAGGGGATAGGGATTTTGCTGCGCGACCGAACTGAAAAAAATGTGATAGTAAAACCGTAAGAAAAATGCGTGGAATAAAAGCGTTAAATGAGACGTGCGCCCACGCAATTGAATTTTAAAACATACCCGATCGTAACAACGCAATATTTCGTTTGTTATCATGCTATTGTGCGAGTCAGTATTGTCTAAATTATGAGATTTCGAGCATGTTCTCTTAATTGAACAAGAAATAAAGTGCATAGTACGGTTTTTTTTTTCGGAATGTCTCAATTGCTGTTAGCCTTATGGGCTGTTACAGCTTCACCGGTCGCGGGGGCGAGCAGAGTGCTCAGCCAGAATTTAAAGGTGTAGGGCTGTACGCCCTCCGCCCTAAGGGTGTCTCCTGTGAGACCGAACCTCGGCTTAGGGTGGGGTCGTGATTTGCGATGAGAGGGCTAGTGGCATTGTTTTGTCCGTCCGCCGAACCTTGCCCTCGGTTCGCCGAAGGGCGAAACAGGGGTCCTCGTCGCCGCCGGCGGCGACGGTGTCGCGAATGTAGGTGTGTAGTGTTATCGTGTAAACCGTTGGCCAGAGTTATCGGGTCATCGGGATCGGTAAGAACGTGGCGGGGCCTACGTAGTTTGGGATCGGGATTAGGGTCTGGGATGTAGTCAGCCGCGGCTACCACCAGTGGGTTCGGATGCGAGATGGCACGATCGAAGTATCTTTCGGAGATGTCTTTGAAATGCTTTGCTAAGCTCGGCAATTCAAGATCGTTATGGAGGTCTACGTTGCGCATATACCACGGTGCTCCCGTGGCAATACGCAGGAATTTATTTTGTACCACTTGCAACGGATGCAAGTCCGTACGGGGGAGATGGGCAAACGCTACGCAAGCGTATGAAAGGATGGGGCGTACGCACGACTTGTAAAGTGTCACCTTGTGTCTAAGTGACATTTTACTGCGTTTATTGATAAGATGATATAACCGACCTACAACGAACTTAGCCTTAACTTTCATTCTTTGTATGTGCGGTTTGAATGACATTTTGCTGTCCAACGTTACCCCGAGGTACTTGACTGTCTTTTCCCAAGGGATGACGTTTCCGAACAGGGTAATGTTGCCTAGTTTACGCAGACCGCGCCTTTGTTGTCGCGGGTGTTTACCGCGGCGGAAGTACACGGCTGCACTTTTTGAGGGATTTATTTCGATACGCCATTTTCTGAACCAATCACCGAGGGCGTTGGCCGCAGCCTGCAGCCGCTTGGTGATTGTTACTTCGGAAAAGTTGGACGTATAGAGGGCGGTGTCGTCGGCGAACAACGCGAGCTCGACGTGCGGCTCGCGTGGTACGTCGCACGTGTACAGGGAGAATAATACGGGTGACAGTATGGAGCCCTGCGGGACACCTGCTGTAATCGATCTGTGGGGCATAGTACGGTGCAAAATATATTATGAAATGCTGATAAATTATAACTGAATAGTTTGTATTCCTTATATTAGTGTAAAAGTTCAAAGCACAGTCCGGAGTTGACGTAAAGACGAGGAATAGGAAACACAAGTCTAGGATTGAAGCTGGGCTCCCGTCTAACACAGAACCACTTGTACTTGTAGGTATTATTATGTATTATGTGACAGAACGCAGAACTAGACGAAAGCATGACTTAGGACAGAATATTAAAAAGAATGTTCATAACGCGCGCAATTTTGTATTCTTTTGGAACGAAGTTCCTTACGGCAGGCTTGGAGGGGATAGGGATTTTGCTGCGCGACCGAACTGAAAAAAATGTGATAGTAAAACCGTAAGAAAAATGCGTGGAATAAAAGCGTTAAATGAGACGTGCGCAGGCGCGAAAGTCGCGTACACAAGCGAGTAGTGCCGTTTAGCCGAAGGAAGTTCGTTCCTACCTGGTATCCCGCGACACCACATCATTATATTTTTCTTTTTGTATAATTTCAGCCCTAACATACAAAACTAAATGTCCATTTTGTCTGTCTCTGTATTCACTAGCGTAATTAAAATTGAAAGATATTGAAATGGCTTCACATTAATATACAGTGAAATAGAATATAACATGAAAATATACCCCAGAAAAACGCTGCGGTCGGGTATATTTTGAAATCTTTATCGAGGTTGTATATATTTTTGTTATATTAATTGTATATTTTTGTATATTATTGTATATTATTTTTTATTATATTGTATAGCCGAGCTCAACACTATAGAATGTTGTGTGAAGGTAGTGATTCCATATACGCGTCCTCGCACTTAATTTTAAAACATACCCGATCGCAATAACGCAACATTTTGTTTGTTGTCATTCTATTACCACGTGCAAGTCACTATTGTCTAAATAATGTAATTTCTAAATAATAAAATAACAGGAAACAAAGTGCATAGTACGGTTTAGGTTCCTATATTACAAGAAGTTTAGGTATATTACTAAGTATTACAAAGTAAGTAAGTAGTAGTAAGTAGTATATTACAAACTAGTAGTTAAGGTGTATTACATACTGATACGCTAGCTAACTGAATATTTTCTGTTCTTATTAGTGTAAAAAGTGTGTAAAATGATAAAGCCAGATTAGAGGGTTTTGTTACAATTGACAAGCATTGACGTTTGCCAATTGTATTTTTATAGTAAGTTCATTTCGCGTTATAATAAAAAAATATATGTTACAAAACCACTCTGTGTTAATTAGCATTGTAAAATTGCGACATTGAAATGGTTATACATTACAGTACAGCAAAATAGAATATCCAATTTGAAAATATACCCCAGAAAAATGTTGCGGTCGGGTATTGTTGTATACCTATATTTTATTGTATAGCCGAGCTCAACACTATAGAACGTTGTGTGAAGGTATCAATTGCATATACGTGTTTGCATAGGCGTGGGTTTGCGCAGCTTTGCTCTAAAGTCTAACTGAAAGACCAATTAGGTCAAAATACAAACAACTTTGCAGTTCGATGGTTCTGTGGTTAGAGCACCAAACGCAAATAGTTTGTAATAGTTAATTCGTTTTTTGTTGGTATACATATATTTACGGTTATTAGGTTATTTTCCTTTTCATTATACTGTTAAAAAAGGGTTCTTACCAAATTTCGTAATTTTAGATAGAAAGATGATCATAGTGAAGCTGAGCATCTATTGGTACTTGACTGACTCTGCCTACACCGACAGGGAACCAACGTGATATTTTTTTCCCAAACATTTTTACTGACAAAGAAATGTTGACGTTCTATTTGTATCGGGACAACAAATGATTTCATTGTGCTCTAATTGTTTATTAACATTCAACCCCACCTTAAACGCACCATTGTGTACACATAATGGCCGTTATAATACCACAAGACTGTGTTTATTCACAGATGGCTTTATTTAACTACCTAGTATATTATGAATTACTAACTGTTGCACGTGACTTCGTTCGCGTAATCTAAAATCACTACTTCCTTTTGATTAGTCAAGTAAAAAGTAGCCGTTTTTTTACTTCTAGATGGTGTAGTTTTTTAATGGTAGATTTTTTTAAGATGCACCTATAGTAGCAAGGTTAGACGTACAAAACCTTGTGTAAAAATTTGGTAATCAAATTTTGGAAAGAAAGTGGACCGATTTCTAGCAAACAAGCTGACGTCCCTCATAGTGTAAAAAGATAGCAACCGCCTACAGAAACAGTCCTTAAGATACATGGATTAAGGATAACATTGACAACCTAAGAAATTCTCTTTCAAGACAATTACTTAGGCTGTCAATGTTACTTGCATTTACTTGATAAATACAGAGTTATAATACTTACTTGATAAATACAGAGTTATAATACTTACTTGATAAATACAGAGTTATAATACTTACTTGATAAATACAGAGTTATAATTCTTACTTGATAAACACACAGTTATAATACTTACTTGATAAATACAGATTTATAATACTTACTTGATAAATACAGAGTTATAATACTTACTTGATAAATACAGAGTTATAATATTTACTTGATAAATACAGAGTTATAATACCAATAAAATAAAATCACTATAAGTATTCCTTATGCCTTAGTTTTCTATTCGACACGATAAAATTGTACAATATGGCATATTTACAAGCGTTTGACATTTACACACATTTGCGGCAACAATTTTGCACACAACACCGTGTCTTTTAGTATTTGTGTGGTCTGTGTTAAGATATTAACGATCTGAAATTTGTTGTTATCCGTGTAGACTTCAATTCCTCGTGCATAAGCTTACCCTCCAAGAGAGATATGACAGTGACAGAATGGGAAAGGCAGTGGTAATAAACTCTAATAATGAAGTTAATACTTACGTAAACCTGTACTGGAGCCAAGACGAATCCTACACAGAGACCACTCATGATCCGGCCTACCAACACGAGAGGAAAGTTTGACGCGAATCCAAGAACCAGCCAAGACGCTGCCCACAGCGGTGCTGTCAGTTGTAGAGTTCGCTTCCTACCAGCTCTTCCCATTAGTGGGCCGGAACACATGCTGCCAAGGAAGGCTCCCAGTGGTGGGATCGCACCTGTATCAAAATAATTATTCGTATAGTGAAGATATCGGCCGCCCCGTTGGTCGAGTGGTTAGAGACCCTGACTACGCAATCAACGAGGTTCGGGTTCCATCCCCGACGGGGACAAGCATTTGTGTGATGAGCATAAATGTTTGTATTTCCGGATTTGGGTGTTTATTATATATATTCTAGTATTTATATATGTATTTCTATGTATTAGTATCGTTGACTAACACCCATAACACAAGCAAATAATTTGCTTACTTTGAGGTTAGATCAATAAGTGTAATTTGTCCCGTAAATTATCATTATTACTATTATTATTATCTTTAATTTATTTAAGTACCGGCTGCACCCTACAGCCCGGTGCATTATAAAAGTTTTTGGCTAATCCCACGGGAAGAACATAATTGTCCGGGATAAGAAGTATCCTATTTTTTTAACTTTGAACACTAAATATCGTCGGCACTTGGTAAGACTCCATGTTAATTTGTATTATTAGTATGTTACAAACACTTGTACTGTTTTTTTTAACTTTATGCATAGTTGAATACATAGGTGGACTTAATGCTACATGGCATTCTCTACCAGTCAACCCAAGTTGATTGGAAGAGTCCACGTTTGAAAGAGTGCATGAAAAGATTAATTAATAGAGTTTTTATTAAATGAACAAACACTGGCGTTATTTTAATCAAAAATAAAATATAGTCATACTATACATAATAATAAATAATACTATAGTATAATTAATCACTACATAGTATAAAACGAAGTCGCTTTCTCTGTCTGTCCCTATATCCCTATGTCCCTATATGTCCCTATTGTCCCTATGGAACAAAAACTACGCGGGTGAAACCGCGGGCAGTTCACTAGTACAAAATAAAGTTACATACGAAAATATGCATTTATACATAACTAGCGACCTGCCCGCGGTTTCACCCGCGTAGCTTTTGTTCCCGTGGGAATATCGGAAAGGTTTATATACTAAAACCTTCCGCAAGAATCAATCTATCTATTAAAAAACCTCATCAAAATCCGTTACGTTAAGATTTTTAAGCATACATAGGGACATAGGGACAAACAGAGAAAGCGACTTTGTTTTATACTATGTAGTGGTAAGAATACCTACTGTAAATATTACTTACAGTAATTAAATCATATATGATATTCCGGGTCATCTGTGTGCTAAATTTCTTCCAAATTAGTTCAGCCATTGAGTAACGAACATCCAAACATACAAACTTTCACATTTATAATATGTATGGGATTTCACATATGTATGGGATCACATTTATAATATTTATGGGAAATATGTTTAAGTTTTTGTACGTGTTGTCCACAAAGCAGTAAAGACGTAAAACAAAATATACTGAACGACTCGCATCTCCATAGATGCGAGTCGTGCGATGCGATGCGAGTCGGTCTAATGGTCCGGTGTCGGTGTTGACCACATGAGGGTCTGGGTTCGATTCCCGGGTTGGGCAATTCAAAATATGTTTTTTTTTTCTGATAAAAACAACGTTGCCCGGGATTGCATAAGTGCCCGATTGGCGATAGGCTTGCCAACTATGACATTGTGAGATTAAGTTTAATCTCACAATGTCACTTCGGCTAATCGTGGGTAAACTGGTTGTACCTCTGCCTACCGCTTCGAGGATACGGGCGTGAAGATACTTTTTGAAAGACTCAGTGCGAAACATTTGAGAGTGCTCTACGATCGTGAAAAAAATTGGTCTCCTATTTAGAGAAGATAACCTTTGCAATTTTCAAAAATTAGTTTAATGTAAGGAATCTCAATGAGCAGTAAAAAAATTGTGTAACTTAAAAATACGACAGCCTTTGAAAAAAAATTATATTTCTTTCACCGGCAACATATTTTTCATTATTATCTTCAGCGAAATATTAGCTCCTATGGTGCGGATATATATTTGTCATTGACGTTGAATGGCGCAAATGGTTATAATTTGAAACTATAAAAGCCCTTTTCTTAGTCCGCATTATTGTGATGGGCAACTTCGGAACCCTACATAGCTCGTAGCCCAGCACACACTTTTCCAATTTTTGATGCTAACTTAGATAAACTATTTCCCGCTGTTAGTAGCTCATTTTGCGTAGGTATTTTTATTCACTTTTCGCCGCTCTATATCGTATGAAAGTATCTCATTAAATTTAGCTGATTTTTTTGTGAACAGCTTAGTTTTGACGAGACAACCATCTTTTCTATCTTCAAAAAATCTCGAATCGGGTAACTAATAAATATAGATAAAAAAGAAAAGTTTAGGATGTAGATCTAAGAAAAGTTTCCACTTAACGTGTAAGACAAATTTACCCTAGAATTACAATAATAATTAACATTAACAAGCTGTTGTGATAAAATTAGGTTGTTTTTAAATTGATCAATATCAATTTAAAAATCTCATAATTCCGAAACTTTAGAGTGGACTCTTCAGAGTGCTAAGTGTGAGTTTTTCTTTTCGCATTCGATCGTGAGCGCGTTTCGAGTTTACTAGGAATTTGTATGTGATTTGTACAGCACCACCTAGTGGTAAACGTGATAAACCAGTTTACCACTAGGCGGCGCTGTACTCCAGCAAGAAAAACTCACACTTAGCACTCTGAAAAACCATCGAATGTGTAAGACAAAAGTTTAATCGTGTTTTTCATAACATAATCAAGCGATTAAAGTCGAAAAATAATTATTGTTATTAACAAATATTCTTCCGTCACCGAATCAAAATTTTGAAAGCCCCATAACTTTATTATTTACCCGATTCGAGATTTTTCGAAGATAGAAAAGATGGTTGTCTTGTCAAAACGAAACTGTTCACAAAAATTCAGCTTTTTATTAATCAAAAAAGTTTGTTTGTGGAACCAATGTCTATAACTGTCATCCAAATGTTATTGATTCGCCCGATTAGTAATTCACCTTTATCTATGGTCCCTAAATGAATGTTGCATAAGCGATGAAAAAATTATATTAATATTTAATAATAATATTCAACTTGTTTGACGATTTCAATAGCAGATAACGAATCTGTTTTGAATCGACTAATTTAATGCACATTAAAGTTAATGAGCATGATGTAACTTACTTCGATGCTCCATCTATTTATCAAAGCAAGCTTCATATTATATTTAACTAAGCCAGTGTGGCAAAGCAATCGTGCGTATAAGCACAAAACAAATAGGTACAGAAGTCAGTCTACATACAGTCTAAATACAAAGGACGTTCGAACAACGCACACATAGACAACTCTCACGGAACGATATCTCGTATTGGTTGGGAATGTTGCAAGCGCAAGTGCCACCCGCATGAGACACGCGTCAGTGAACTTTTTTGTGCAGAAAATTTGTAATAGGTATAATAATAACATTTAAAAATGTTTTAGTTATTATTGGTTTACATTTCCTTTCTTCTTATTTATATTTATATACTTATATACGTATACTTAGATACGATTGCAGTTTTTTGTGTATAAGCCAAAGCTCTTGAGCGACCGCCGAGCGTATATATGAAAAGTGAAGAACATACATGAGTTTGTCTTCTATACGTATTTGTTTTGTGACAAAAGGTATAATGACTGTAGCAGTACAAGCAATCTATAAAACGCTACAAGAAAAGCACGACCAAATGCGAGTCGGACTCGCGCACGAAATCTATAAAAAAAGTCTTGATCCTGCGGACCATCCTTGAAACTTCCCACTAAATTAAAGTATTTTAAGCACAGAAGAGTAAAAACTATGAGTATAGTTTTTTCAGTTCAAACATCTATTTTGTTAAAAATGGTAATATATTGATTTTTGAAAATCTGTATATTTTGGAAGCAATGATCGATTTTGATCTTTCAAGTGGCATTCAACTCATTTTTTAGATCTATAATATTGCTTTGGCTAAATAACCGAAAGGTTGAAAAAATTCAAAGAATCACAAAAAACATTTATTTTTTTTAAATTTTTGTCATTGATAAATCACAAACAAATTGACCGATTTTGATCCAATTAACGGTATTTAATACAGTTTTTAAAGAGAAAAGCTGATAAGATTTTAAGTCAATTGGTGTATTAGCCTGAAAATTATTTCAAAAATATTAAGTAAGTTTGATAAAAACAACGTAATTTTAATATTTAAAAAGCTGTAACTTTTGAAAATTAGTTTCGATATTGATTTTTGAAACGGCATTCGACTTAATTTTTTTAGTACTAAAATATTGTAGAATACCAAAAAATGATTGGTTGAAAAATTTCGAAGTTATTTTGAAAAAATTACTTTGAAATTTTCGTATATAGAAAGATGGGAAAGGATTAAAATTGATTAAGATTATGCTAATTGTTTGTAATATAACTATCTATATAGGGTTAATTTTACAGGTCCGGTCAAATTTTAAAATTAGGAACT
Source organism: Apodemia mormo (assembly GCA_036924255.1). Taxonomy (NCBI): domain Eukaryota; kingdom Metazoa; phylum Arthropoda; class Insecta; order Lepidoptera; family Riodinidae; genus Apodemia; species Apodemia mormo. The sequence goes on from JAUPFN010000008.1 coordinate 13,427,137, forward strand.
AAACATTGAATTGAAACTATTATCTATTGTAAAATTATTACAAGTTAATGTAAAAATATACGTTTAAAAATATCTTACTAAATTCATAAATTGGATGTACCGAGTCTTTTGAATGAACTGTGTCGTGCTGGCAGTGTGTCATTTTACATTTACCTATATTTATGATAGTAACTATTAAGTAATCTGTCGCAATAAGTACAATTTTCCCGATCACTTTTAATTTGCTTGAAGATATTAAAATATTTTAGTTCGCATTTTGCGTAATTGAAATTATATCCACGCGTTTTGTTTTTTGCGTCGGTAAATAATGAATATTGATTTTTTAATTATTTTTTTTATTACATAAATCGAACATATTATCGAATGTGCACAACTTCTGAAAATTTGTCCGGACCTTTAAAAGTAGCTCTGTATAATATTCGCGTAACAATTTAAGTTTAGAAAAACAACTGAATAACCTTTACATCTCAGAGGGGTCAGCAGTCATACAAACAGGATATTACCTACGCGTTGCATAAGCAACACATATGTATGGATAATTGCTTAGATTGAGAACAATAGAAGTGCGATACCACGCTGAAATCACTTCTGTTTTCATATTTTAACCAACTTCAAAGAGAAAAATATTCGAACAAAATGAATAACGCATCATTTTTTTTAATTAACAAATTTTCTGGTAATTGTATATTTATTGGAAGTTAAAGTTAATAACGAGAATGGGCGTTGTTTCCTTGATTTTTATATCAAATTCAAACTATGTTTTATTCAAATTAAAATTCATGTTTTGAGGGTCGACAATTTTATGGCTACTACCAAATCGAAACGCGACCTTGTGCTGAAAATATAACAGATAATAAAATGGGTAAAGTGCGTGTCGGGCTACGCGCAATGTATGGTTCCGAAATTGCCCATCACAATAATGCGCACTAAGACGAGAGCTTTTATAGTTTTTTGCTATGATTTAAGCTATTCAACGTCAATGACAAATATGTAATATGCGCACCACAGGTTCACCGCCTATAAAAATTTCTCTAAGTACATTTTATAAGTTGGTCGAATCATAAGTTGCTTGCAAATTTATAAGTTGCTCAAAAACTTGTACAGCTTTCTAAGCCGTGATAGTTTTCCATTTAACTTCATTATATTTTTGCTACTACCATGATTTTTTTCCCACCCCCAAAACCAACCGCTTAGCCTACAGAGGGGAGGGGGGACACTTGACTCTAATAAAAATTTGCAGTTGAACGCTTAATATTTTACAAACGAGTTCCTTAATCGAAAACTTCTTTTGAAAAACCTATCCAACAATATCCCATAGAATGGGGTAGGTGATAAAAGAATTAACATCCTCATTTTACATGCAGGGGAGCTACCCTGAAAAAAATATTTTTCAAGATTTTATGTTACCACTTTGGTGACGTGACTAATATGTATATTCGTGCCAAATTACAGCAGTAATAAGGGTCTCTGAGCTACTGCGGACGGACAGACAGACATAGCGAAACTATAAAGGTTTCTAGTCTACTTCGGAATCCTAATAACAGATATACAATGTAATGAGAACGTAGGATTCCACCAAGAGAAATCAAGACTCGAACAGAGTGGTCCCACGAACAAACTTTTTTTTATTGATAACAAGCTGAATTTTTGTGAACAGCTTCGTTATGACGAGACAACCATCATTTCTATCTTCGAAAAATCTTGAATCGGGAAACTAATAAAGTTATAGGGCTTTGAAAATTTTGATGCGGTGAAGGAAAAATATTTATTTGTAACAATAATTATTTTTCGACTTTAATCGCTTGATTATATTATGAAAAATATGATAAAACTTTTGTCCTACGCATTCGACGGTTTTTCTGACGAATCCTCCACTCTAAAGTTTCAGAATTATGAGATTTTTAAATTGATATTAATCAATTTAAAAACAACCTAATTTTCTTACAACAAGCTTGTAAGTTATTATTGTAATTCAAGGGTAACATTGTCCTACACGTAAAGTGGAAACTTTTCTTAGTCCGACACTCTAAACTTTTCTTTTTTATCTATCTTTATTCGAGATATACCCGATTCGAGATTTTTCGACGATAGAAAAGACGGTTGTCTCATCAAAATGAAGCTGTTCACAAAATTCAGTTTGTTATTAATCAAAAATTTTTTTATTGATTCAGGAGTTACTTTGCGGAAATTCATTATTAAAAAGGTGAAATTAAATAAATTTGCTATTATCCGCAAACTAGTTCTAGAGTTCGCGGATAATAGCAAATTTAATTAATTTCACCTTTTCAAAAAAAAAGTTTTTTCGTGGGACCAAGGTCTAGAATTAGCTAATCCGCTTATGCTTAATAGTGTGTGACATGTCACCCATGAGAGAAAAGATATATATGCTGACTGGTAAAAGACTACACATAATATTCAGGGAGATGACAGCTAATGGTCATGTATAACCAATAAAAATATAATAAAAAGAGAATATTGCTGAATTACATAGAAAACTTCATCGAAATTAGAGTAATAATATTTTAAAAGTACAGTCACCGCGCGGGCCATTACATGTGTAGTCACGGGTTCGGCCAATCGCTGATTGTAAACAATGAACTTCGATAATAATGCGCAGGTGTTTCTGCTAAGTATTTTATTAGATAATTAGGTCAAAATTTAAGCACCTATTTTTTACATATTCGGTATTGGGATCGAATACTGAACTCATTGAGTATGTACAGTCAACCTGCGTATATGTAGGTACAATAATAATATCTCGATTATTCCAATACTCATGCCACTACAAACGCTCTCTTTTAAGCAGAAAAACCAATGAGTTTTGCGGTTTACAACGTTGGTTTATTTAATTGGTACTTATTCAATATTACTCTAAATTTCTGATAAAAACAACGCTGGCCGGGTTTCGAAAAAGTGCCCCGATGGCAATAGGCCAGCCACCTATTACATTGTGGGACTAACGGCCGGTTTTCGAAACGTAAATTAATTTTAATAAACCATTTATCTGTTTTAACAGATCATTTGCTTGCAATAATTATGTTAACAACAGATTAATTGCTTTTTAAAAATTAATTTGCGATTCGACTGGTATAAAGGTTGACTAATAAAATACTGTGCATACTGCTAAAGGACGTTCAGAACTTATTCTGATACCGAATTTATAGAAAAAAATAGAAACTCAAATTTTGACTTAATTATCCGATAAGAATATTTAGTATTGGCCTCTGTGCATAGAAATCAAAGTTCATTGTTTGGGTTCATAGGGACTTGTCCCTACACTTGTAAGCGGCCCGCGCGGTAACCATACTTTTAAATATTATGACTACATTAATTTCATTCCAATTTCCTCCATCTCATATTGATATCATATAGAGATACCTTAGTATTTTCATGTGCGCTTATTTTTCCGTTTTTAAAAAGCAATACATATGGGTAGTAGATAGATGAATGATCTCTTTCTGTAATTAAAGGACGTACCTACCATCTGTTGCTCGCTATTGAGCGTCAGCCGTCATGGCTATTGCACAGGTTGACTGTTAAACGACTATAGACATTAAAGGACATGATAGTTAATGATCATACATATAAGGAATAAAAATATATAGGTAAATAATATTAATGATATCGCTGCACAAATGATACAAATCGATCTAGCCCCAAAGTAAGCAGATTATTTGCTTGTGTTATGAGTGTTAGTCAACGATATCATCATCATCATTATATCATCATATCATCATATCAAATCATCACATCATCACATCATCACATCATCACATCATCACATCATCACATCATCACATCATCACATCATCACATCATCACATCATCACATCATCACATCATCACATTATCATATCATCATATCATATCATCATATCTTCATATCATCATATCATCATATCATCATACCATGACATCATGACATCATCACATCATCATATCATCATCATAATATTATAAATGTGAAAGTCTGTCTGTCTGTCTGTTACGCTTTCACGGCTAAACCACTGGACCGATTTTCATGATTTTTGGCATGAAAATAGTTGAAGATAGACTAATTTTTCAAAAAAAAATTCAACTTAGAACTCGAATAACTTTTGAACGAGTTTGAACGAGTTGATTCTTTGAAAAATGATGTCAGAAGTTTTTGTAGAGCGTTCAATTTTCTAGAAAAATATTTGATGGAAATTGTAGAGCAATTTGGATCATTAATTACAAAAATCAGAAAAAAATATTCCTGTATTATTCTTATGGGAAATCGAAAAGTGCGATGTGGACAACCTTAATATTTAAATTAATGGCTCATATTTTCAGAGGCCTATTTTGGCATCTAAACGAAAATGTTGAGCCTAGTGCCGGGAAAATATATTTTTTTAAACGGCCTAATATATATATATATATATATATATATATATATATATATATATATATATATATATATATATATACTAGCTATGCCTGCGACTTCGTCCGCGTGGAATTTTTAAACAAAAGTATCCTAAGTTACTCCTTATTACATCAGCTATAAGTCAGTAAGTCAGACGGACAGACAGACAGACAGACAAAAGTGGTAAAAAATGTTATTCTGGTATGTGTACCGTGTATATATATGTATATATATATATATATATATATATATATATATATATATATATATATATATATATACCACACATCTTATTGTAGCTTATATCAAATTATATATGGATATAACAATACATACCTATCCATGACTTTTGTTCACTATGTTGTATGAGATCCGGATCGTAGCTCTCTATTGACGGCAGAGCTGAAGCAGAATATCCCCTCACCAAGCCGATTATAAGAAACGCCAATGATGCCCCGAAGGTCAACCACAGCTGTAACAATTTATGACAATAAGGTGTCGCTATCACAGGATTAAATTGAGACCAGCGTACTAGTGGCTTCCTCAATCGTTTATATTTAGAAGATCTAACAAAGACGTGTGCATCGCTTTTTACATTACGAAGGCTATAATAACGACTTGAGATTATTCTTAAATTTACTTTTATAAGTATGTAGGTACATGATAGTTAAAATTCAGAGTGTGAATTGTACAATGTACTCGAAACGTATTATCATAAGAATCGATGTAAGTAACTAGTATCATGTTATTCCTCTTCTATATATCTACCAACCTAATAAAAATGTATATATATATATATATATATATATATATATATATATATATATATATATATATATATATATATATATATATATATATATATATATATATATATATGACAGTTGTCAAATCACCTCGTGTAATAGTCAGAAAATAACGGGGTTTATAACATAATTTTAGAGTTCGTTGTCTACAAGGGAACCATATCGTTTCGCTGTTTACCAAAGCTGTCTGCTTGTCCGCAGCCTTGCTCAGGGAGTCTAAGCTAGTCTACTACTAAGTACTAAAAAGATGGTATACCTATACGTCATAACGAGAAAGTGCTTTGGAGTAACATATCTAGATATAAAGTGGAATTGCTTTTTTCGCGTGCCCTTGGAAGACGTTGGATAGGTCTTTGAAAAAACAGCAGGTTTGCTAGCTGACCGCCCCGGTTTCGTACAAAATAAAATAGTATTTTTACAATTTTTGACTGTCTGTCTGTTTGTTTGTTACGGCTAATCTGTGAAAAGGCTGGACTGATATTAATGGGCTTTCATTGCCAGAATGCCACTTCGTTATTTTTATTATGTATGATTTAAAAATATTAGGTTTCTACTGTCCTCCGTAATGTAAACTTAGCCTGTCTTTAAAGTAGTATCCCCGAAGGGGTAGGCAGAGATACAACAAGTGCACCCACGATTAGCCGAAGATACTTGGTCCCACAAATGTGATAGGTGGCAAGCCTATCGCCAACCGGGCACTTTCCAATCCCGGGCAACGTTGTGTTTATCAGAAAACTGAAAAAACACTTTTTTATGTGCCCGACCCGGGAATCGAACCCGGGACCTCATGTGGTCGACGCCAACGCTGGACCACTAGACCACAGAGGCGATAAGTATATATAAATGTATTTATAAAAAGTACATAATTTGTCCATACGGCCTGTCTTTAAATTTCAAGTAATTATCTGAAAAAGAGGTACAAAATTTTTGATATACGCATTAATATCCTAAAGGGCGATGAGGGCATTATGTACTTTGTTTTGCTTATAGTTGTAAAAAGATAGTACCGTTGCACTCGCTAGAGGGCTAATAATAGCTAATTAAAGGTAGAAGAAGCTACCGAACATGAAATTATTAAGATTAGATTACGAGAAGTGCGATTTAACAAATTCCAGACATTGTGGCGCCAACGCATGGCGCCAGCCGTCTTTGTCGGCTTAAGCCGCTCGTCTGGCCGCGGGCTATAAATAACGAAGAGCGCGGCCATACAATCAGGAGGATTGCTTCAGAGTGCATACATGCAAACGCTTGTATGTAAATCGCTCGGTTCAAGTTTAAGTGTAAATTACGTTTTCCCACTACTTTCATTAGAAAGTAGCTGGGGAAACCTCCAGTGAGGGGATAACCCTGCCCGTGAAGTGCTCAGCGGCCGTCTGACGGTCGCCGGAACGAACGCGAGGCACTCCGAGCCAAGGAGGGTACTTGGAGATTTTCTCCAAAAAAAAGAAAAAGATGTCGGGTAGTGAAAACCCAAATCGCGACCCCACCCGGGGATCGCCCAGGACTCGTGCTCGCGCTGATTCTGAGTCGGACATCAGTGAGATGTCTGGCTGGGAAGAGGTGCAGCCGAGAAAACCGCGCACGCCCGCGCACCGAGAACCACCACCAAAACACACCGCTTTTGTAAAGAGCCCACCGGGTTCTCAAAAGGCGGCAACAAAAAGCAAGCGCAGGTCTCCCAAGACCGCGCATGCACCCAGAGAGCTGGCACAAGCTGGCTCAGCCGCAGCCACACCACCAATGTCGGCTCCACCCCGGAGCCCGCCCAGAGATCCGCGCACGCATCGCCGTTCATTCGAGCGACGCGCGCGCGATCTCACGTCACGCCAGTCAACCTCGCGTGACTCTTCAGCCCGCCGAGAGTCCTCCGCGAGCAGTGAAACGTGTCGCGACACATCGCAGAGCGACTCGTCAACTGCTCGCGTCGAGCCATCAGTGCGCCGCGCTTTCGCGACCGTAGCGCGCGATAGCGCGACTGTCCCGCGCCCTGTGAGCGCGATCTCCACGCGCCCTGACAGCGCTACCAACCCGCGCAACAGCGCGACCGCCCCGCGCCTCGATAGCGCGACCGCCACGCGCCTTGACAGCGCGACCGCCCCGCGCCTCGCAAACGCGACCGTACCGCGCGATAGCGCGACCGCCCCGCGCCACGATATCGCGACTGCCACGCGCCGCGATAGCGCGATCGACCCGCGCCACAGTGAAACAGCCCCGCGCAGCGATAGCGCGACCGTAGCGCGCGATAGCGCGACCGTCCCGGGCCTCGTAGACGAGTCCGCCACGCGCCGCGCTAGCGCGAATGTCCCGCGCGACAGCGCAACCGCCCCGCGCCGCGATAGCGCGACCTCCACGCGCCGCGCCGGCCCGTCCGAGCAACGCCGCGATAGCGCGACCGCCCCGCGCCGCGTTAGCGCGACCGACCCGCGCCGCGATAACGCGAGTGACCCATGCTATCCTGCAGACGACACCACTTCTGCAGACGAAGCCACCCAAAGGCAGGAAAACCAAGCGCCAATCCGAAAGATTTCGCCCAAGACGAGACTCGAGCAGAACTACATTGTGCTCGCCCGCCTGGCCGAATCAAAGCTCTTGGACGAGGTTCTGATTGAAGCCATGGCGCGGCAACTCAATGACCTCAGTGCAGCCCTAGACGCAGAAGGGCCACCTGAACCCACCACAGCGGAGGAACAAGCTGCCCTAGAAGAGATGGAAACTACGCCCATCTCCCTGCCGCCGCCACCTACACCGATGAGAAGAAAGAGAGAAGAAGGAGACGAGAACGGCAGACGAGAGAAACCTAAACGTAAGTGCTTCCCAGCAGTTCTTTCTCCTACTTCTCCTACACCCACACAAGCCTCACAAACACTGTCTTTTGCCACAGTAACAGCCACCCGCCCACCTTCGGCGACACAACCGCAGACCTCACCACCCTCACACGACACCCCCACCACTGACCCCCATACATCGGCACCTAAGGGACGTTACCCTCCCTTAGTAGTAGAGTCTCTACCGAACTGGGCTAAACACTTCCGCACACTACGGGAATTACTAGGCCACACCCCCAACGCCAGACCCTTTGGCCGGGGAGTTAGGTTTACACCTAAAGACGAAACCGAATACAGGGTCGTTCAGAAATACCTGTCCGAGCTAGGAAGAACCGAGCGCCTCTCTTGGTTCTGCTACTCGCTTCCGAGCGAACGCAGCATCAAGGTGGCGATTAGGGGACTCCCGGCCGACACTGAACCGGAAGAGATAACCCAAGAACTCACCACCCTCGGCCACGAAGTGGAGTATGTGAGACCCATCAGGGCCCGCGCCGGACGACCAGGCTGCATCTTTCTGGCAGTACTGAAAAGGAAGCAAGACACTATACCAAACATATACACCATCAATGAACTTCTCTTAATGCCTGGGGTTAAAGTGGAAGCGTGGCGGGGAAAGAAGGGACCGGCCCAGTGCCACCGGTGCCAACAATTCCGCCACTCTTCTCACAATTGCCACTGGCCCCAGAAGTGCGTTCGCTGTGGCGACGAACACCGCGCCAAGGAATGCCCTCGCCCACGTGAGGATCCCCCCACATGCGCGAATTGCGGTGGACCTCACACCGCAAACAGCACCACCTGCCCCGTTTTTAAACGCGAGGCCAGAAATAAGAGAGCAGGGACGGTGGCACTAACGGCACCCACACCTACCTCCGGCAACCGGACTACCAGTGGCCAAATTCCCCAACCACCAGAGAGACCCCAACCAGAGACATCTTCTACACTCATGGCCCCTGCAAACGACCCCAAACCACGTCTCCAAGGGGAGGGGGAAAGAAGGAAGAGAAAGAAGAAGACCACAAAAAGAAAGACCGAAACCCAAGTAAGCGGCTTGGAGACAGAAGTCGAGGACCTTCCCACTATCCAACTGGCGAAGAAAACAGAGACCCTAATCCCACCAAACAGGGATATTCCAAAGAGTAGAGCGACGCCCTCCGTGTCCCCGGACGAAGGGAAACTTGCGGTGCTCGAGAGAGCACTGCAGGTTTTTCAAGATGTGCTGGGGGCACTTAGAGAGGGAATAGACCCTGTTCCGGCCATCCTTAGGGGGATAACGGACCTGCTGGCCCTTTACGGACCACAGGTCTCCAAGGAAAACCTAAACTCATAACCTGCTTTCCCCCCCCCCCCCTCCTCCCCCTCTCCAGCAAAGTCACCACTGGGGTCGCGGGTCGCCTCGCTGGGCTTCCCCCATGGGTCTAACCCGGCGGGGCGATCGCCCCTGGTGGTGTGAAGAAATCGAGGGGGGACAAAAGAGGGGGGTGGGGGACGTAGCCTTCATCACCAACTCACACACAACACTAACACCACAAAATCCCAACCACTTACCATCAGGTAATTTCCTACCCCAATGACCTAGCCCTATCCAGGGTTAGCGACTGACACCTTGTCCAGGGGGCCAAAGCCCCGATGACAATTCCCCGTTCCCTCTGCTGGGGGCGCGAGAAGTCCACGACGCGACATACAATCAGTTCCGTTCCGCTTCAGTTCAGTTTCGTTATATCTTAAGAAATAAGAAGAAAAAGTTTCCCAGACAAGTTCCTGGGCTTTAGTATACATATAGGGTACCGGTTTAGAGTAGGGCAGTGATAGAGAAAGTTAGTGGCTCTCTCCCATACAATAGGACAATTTGCAACGGTGCTAGCTTTATTGCTAATTTGTTTCGTTACAATAAAGCCTTGTAAACGGAATAATTGTGGTCTCGATTTCTTCTTCCCGGCTCCCGGCTCACCCAAAAGCACTACGGCTGGTGGGGCGTCGAAGAAGAAGAACAGATTTACAGTCCGCTGGCTCCCCCGGCTGTAGTGCACAGTATACCTGATTATATACAAAAAGAATTGTCTCGATATGGGTGTTAGTTCCTTTAGTCCAGTCCAGTTAGTAATTTGTTTACAAGCATATAAACATACAAACACATATAAGTATACTTACGAAATTTAGTATAGGTGCGTGAATACTATGCGTTCCAAATAAGAATAGGACTGTCAGGATGACATATTGCTCCGCATTTTACAAAAACTTCGTAAGTGATAAGTAAAAGAAAAGAAAATTCAAATTTAAAGATAGCAAATGTTTATCTATTGTCGTTAATATCTTTGTTATTTTTAGTTTTATGACTAAAAATTGAAGAATAAAAGTTGTAGAGGATTTAGTTTTTAACAAAAAATGATTTTAAAAATTTTATGCGACAAATAGTTTGCCCGATATATCGTATCGTATCGTATAGCGTAAAAAGCTTTTTACAAGGTCGCCGCAGGTCAAGGGATGCGAACCCTACAGATATGGGTAATCTTACAATAACCCCCTCTTGACATTCAAAAAATAAAATTGTATTTTTATGTCATAAGATAGCAAACAAGCAGATGGTAAGAGTCAACCATCGCCTATAGACACCAAAGATGTTAATGGTGCGTTGCTATCTTCTGGCGAGGTCTAATGCCGTATGCATAAATTTACCGGCTACCTTATCTTCTAAACCGCAACACGACAGTGACAAGCACTGATGCTATTGCTGTAGGAATAGGTAAGGCGGTCGTTCTAGACCCGGGCGAGACTATGCAGAACTCTATATAGTAAATGCTCTAACTTGTACGATAAGTTATAAAATATATATTGTTACGAATAATCTAGAAGCGTGTAGATTTGGAGCGCGCGCGCTAACTATCTAGAAATAAAAGAAAGGGATGGCTGCTCCTATTGACGAACAAATAGTTTACTTGGGCTATGCCATAATGGACTTTGTGGGATATGGCATAAGGTTGAAAGTAGGGTGTACTAGGATTTATGACTCATAACATGTTTACGATAAGAAGTGATTCATTGTTTCCCGATACATTTAGATTTTTCTGGATCCAGCTAGGACTTTACCCTACCTATAAATAGAGAAGTATTGACAAACACAAGGCAGTTTTCATCAAGCGATCGAGAGCGATACATCAAGTGACCAGTGCGAAGCGGGAAGTGTTTTATTGTGTAGTGTTCTAAGTTCAGTGATAGCATAGCGAGTGACTAGGGTGTAAAGTGTATTTTAGTATTACGTTGTGTTGTCCTGTGTATTGTGTGTATCGTAAATACACGGATTTAATATAAGTGGTGTTTTCCTACAATTACGAACCCGAGTACGTAACAATATCAATGAATCATTAGGGTTGCAAATGTTCTGATGAATTCGGCTAGAGTCTGGTCTTTTTAATGCATAGTTCATTGATATTAAAAAATATCAATGTCACAGTCATATTAGACAACAAGCTGACCCACGCAGCTACATATAAAGTACCGTGTCATCGATATAATCTTTAATAGAAACTTTCATCCGCTATTTCAGCACCTTACGAAATGATTTAAAAAAATGTAGCCTATATTTGACCGTGGGTTGTCAACTATCTCCTTGCCGAATTTCATCATAATTGGTTCAGCAGTTTAGCCGCTAAAGTATAACAGACAAGCAGACATATTTTAGCATCTATGATATTAATATGGATATAGATGTCCGAAAATGTCACTTTTTACTAAGCGAACTGTTTGTGGTCAAATTATTAACGTTACCTTCAATTTATATAATCCAAATACTTAAATTTGTTAAAAAATATCCTCAGTTCTTTGAAAAACAAACTGAATACCCACGAAAATTTGCAACCAGATTTAAATATAACCTAGAATTACCAATCTCAAACCTTAAAATGCACAGTTCGGGGCCAAACGTTATAACTGTAAAAATATTTAATAAATTACCCGAAAAATTTAAATCGGAAGAAAATTGTAAAATATTTCTTTATTATAATGTTAAGGACCTAATGATAAATAAATGTAACTACACTTTAAGCGAATTTTCGAATGTTAAATTTTAATAAGAAATATATTTTATTCAGAAAAGTGAATCAGTCCGCCTCTGTATTGCTACACTGTGTCAGGGTACATATGTTGTTCCTAGAATGTATTATTTAAATCAAGAGAGATTAAATCAATTTGTTCTCACTTTGCTGTGAGGAAATTAAACATCATTTATTACTTAAAATAAAAACTTTAACAGCACCCACTCCTTTCAGGGAAGGCAGGATAAATCGAAACTTCCAAGATGCTCCTGACTTACGACAATCATGATTATACCAATACTAATAATCAGTGTTATTGATTAAAAAATAACATTAATTCTTACATGTTACGAGTAAAATACAGTTATTTAATTTATCAACCGAGTACCAATGAAACAACTGAAGTTATTATTTTAACATAATAGGTATATAGTTGGAATTGAATAATATTTGAGTATGATGATCTATGTAGGCGTCCAAGTACGAGTGCTAAATTTCGTAAGCGTATGTTTGTTTGTATGTTTTCCACGAACTTCCCGGGAACTAAAAGCGATATCGAGATCATTTTGATTTAAATCAGGTATATTTCAACTCGGGGAACAGACCAAGTTTTAACAAAATCGATTTAGTAGTTTATGAAATATGGGTAAAGTTGGCTTCTGATATTTGAAGTGGATTACGTTTTTTAAATTACTTTTATTGTTAAATTACAAAAATTACTTCTGAAATGAAAAGTAAAAGTGACGTTAACTGAGATATTTTCTCGCAAAAATAATCCTAGATATTGAGCCAGATAATAAGTTATCATCATACCAACCTTCATCAAAATAGTCAAGTGGTTTTCGCGTGATGTGATAACAAACAATTTTATAAATTATCGATATGGTATAAAATACAAAGGTTATAATATTAGTATAGATGAACTACTGGAATAAGATAGTCCAAAAAATTGTCGATACTCGTTGTACAGACTCAACTCTGATACTGTTTTGTTACTCATGTAGACTAATGTCCGGTTCTTACATCAATAAAACGACTCGTTGTAGTGTTCAATTTTAGGGTTCCGTACCAAAAAGGTAAAACGGAATCCTATTACTAAGCCTCCGATGTCTGTCTGTCCGTCTGTCTGTCTGTCACCAGGCTGTATCTCATAAAACGTGATAGCCAAAAAGCTAAAATTTTCACAAATTATGTATTTCCGTTGCCGCTATAACAACAAATACTAAAAGTAAAAAAAAATGAAAATATTTATTTACAAAATTATTAATACCACCCCATACAATAAACGTGTTATTTTTGTTCTCTTTTTTGCTACGATGGTACGGAAAAGGGTACCGTACCATCATAGCAAAAAAATACGTGTGTGAATCCGACTCGCCCTTGGCCAGTTTTTCCCACTATGTAGCTAATGTTAATACTCGTAACATTTTAATGTAGCGTAAGCTAAAACTGTTCCCATAAATGTAATATTGCTAAATGATCCAAGACACTAGTGGAATAGTATAGTAGGTACGTCTTGTTATTATTAAATTAGTTGCTAATTAATTGTGACTGACTGTTACGAATGACAGATCGTTAATTATTATATGATCGCGGCCTTTGATATAATTAAAAAAATCTTTTATTATTACCATGTCCGGTCTTTCGGAGAACAAGAGAGCCAAATGTTTCGGTAAATCTGATCATCAGTCCGCCTCTTTGACATTACAACTTTGTAACTTGCAACACAAGTTGCCTATGTTAGTCCATTGAAAAGGTATATTCTACAGTTGCATTTTATTTTTGAATGTCTAAAGGAGGTAAGTGTAATAAATTTTTGGAGACACAACCCTTTTCCATCAGCCGCCATCTTGTAAAAAAGATGACAATAGTTTTTATATCAGGATATATGTATCAAACAAATCGTTTGCACTGGGCATTTACAAGAACATGTTATGTTGAAAGTTATAAAATCTAACTTGCAACAAAAATAATTTAGCGTGCGACGAATAGTTTGCCCGATAAGGGTTGCAACCTTGGATTTTTTTACAGTAAACCCCTCTTAACTTACAAAAAATAAATGTGTGCTGTGACTTTTACACGCTAAACTCAAAAAACGTTACTTTTTAATAAACTATTATAGAAATCTATACATTAATACAAAATTTTCAAATTTAAAAAATATCAAATTTAAAAAATTGCACGCACAGGGGAATCTGGACTTTGACATACATAACGTTTTTATAAAGATGAAGAGATAGCCAAAGTTTGTATAAATAAATAAATAAATATTCACGGGACAAATTACACTTACTGATCTAACCTCGAAGTAAGCAAATTATTTGCTTGTGTTATGGGTGTTAGCCAACGATACTAATACATAGAAATCCATATATAATTACTAAGACATAGAAATATATATATATATATATATATATATATATATATATATATATATATATATATATATATATATATATATATATATATATATATATATATATATATATATATATATATATATATATATATATATATATATATATATATATATTTAATAAACACCAAAATCCGGAAATGCAAACATTTATGCTCATCACACAAATGCTTGTCCCCGTCGAGGATCGAACCCGAGCCCCGTCGATCGCGTAGTAGATCGCTAACCACTTTACCAACGGGGCGGTCAAATAGTATAAAAATTATACTGTCGAGGCAAAGGTATGAATTCATAATTTTTTAAGTTTGAAGTAGAATAATTATATAACTTGAGACAATCAGTGTGTCAAAGTATATTTCCTGGGTACCGGTACTTAGAGCAATTAATAGTAACTGCATTTTATTACAAATAATAACCCAGTGCAACCGACTGTTAACAGGATAATATCTAGATATGTATTATATTACAAAATATTTTATGTGTGTATTTTTCTTAATTTGTTTTATATGATAGGATTTTTTTTTATATCATTAGATAGCAAACAAGCAGATGGGTCTGGGGTGATGAAAAGAGACAACCATCGCCTATAGACCGTAACCGATAGTGACTAGCACTGACGCTATTGCGGCAGTAATAGGTAAGGCGCTGGTACCAGACCCGGTCTAGCCAATAAAGAACTCTTCTACCTAGTAGCCACGATGGTAGTGACGCGGATAACCAATCGGTCACCTTTTACGACCTGCCTGGCAGAACGGCACTTGGCCTATTCTTCAAAGGAGCCCGGGACTAACACGAGGCAAAATAAATAAAAATTGTCATATATTTCACATGAATATAGTATGTGTAATGTTTAATTTTATTAATTTTATTTTTATTAAATCTAATAATTTTGAATAACATGCATTAGAAATACTCTAATGCATGTTATTCAAAATTATTAGATTTTTGCAGTTCTCCGCAATGTAAACTTTAACTTTACCTACACTCCACCGTTCGCGTAATTGTTTTAAAAAATAAATAATAATAATAATATTGTATATGGATGACCTTAAACTATTTGCGTCCAACAAACCAGATTTGATGTCATTGCTCAACCTTACGCAGAAGTTTAGTAATGATATCAGAATGGAATTTGGCGTAGATAAATGTGGGGTCATACATGTACAGAGAGGCAGAGTTGTAAACAGCGAAAATTTACGACTCTCGGAAACAGTGTCTTTCAAGATATCTTTCTGAAACCGAAACCTATAAATACCTTGGTATGTCAGAGTGTTTAGGTATACAAGATGGGGAAATTAAGCAGTTGGTGACTGAACGTTTCTTCGACCGCTCGACAAAAGTTCTAAAAAGTCTTTTGTCCGTTAGTAATAGGGTGCGCGCATTCAACAGCTGGGTGATGCCCATGCTTGTATATACCTTTGGCATATTAAAGTGGACTCAAACCGAGTTGGACGCCCTGGACTGTAAAGTCCGTAAACTACTGACAGCGTATCGCATGCACCATCCACGTTCATCTGTAATGAGATTGTACATCCCACGAAAATATGGAGGTCGTGGCTTTCTTAATGCCAAAAACCTGCATAATCGTGAGGTGTATAATCTTAGGGAATACTTCCTCCATGTTGAATGTGGAATGCATCGGGATGTCGTTGCGGTTGATTATGGTCTGACGCCGCTCTCCTTAGCTAACGAGAACTGGCACAAACCAGTGGTACTCAGCACTCAGGACCGCTTGAAGGTATGGAAGAGCAAGGAGTTACATGGACGGTTCTATCGGGTTCTATTTGGGCCTGATATTGATTTACCGGCGTCCACTGCCTGGCTACGATTTGGTGACCTCTTTGGGGAGACTGAAGGTTTTGCCTGTGCAATTGCTGATAAAGTTGTCAAGACGAATAATTACCGGAAATACATCATGAAGGATGGCACGGTCGACATATGTAGGGCGTGTCACCGTCCTGGTGAGTCCATCAGGTATGTTATTTCCGGTTGTTCTCATCTTGCCAATGGAGAGTATTTACACAGACACAATCAAGTAGCCAGGATTGTTCATCAACAACTTGCTCTTCGATATGGTCTTGTAAGTTTTGAAGTGCCGTATTATAAGTATGCACCGGAGTCAGTTCTAGAAAATGGCCGTGCTAAGCTCTATTGGGATCGATCTATCATCACGGACAGGACTATTATCACAAATAGGCCTGATATCGTGTTGGTAGATCGAATGGAGCGCCGGGCATTTATTGTTGATATCACAATCTCGCATGACGATAACCTCGTGAAAGCAGAAAAAGAAAAACTATTTAAGTATTTGGACTTAGCTCACGAGATTACCGACACGTGGGGTGTAGACTCAACAATAATTGTCCCGATAGTCGTTTCTGTAAACGGTCTTGTAGCGAAGAGACTTGACCAACATCTACAGAGGCTCTCCCTACAATTCTGGATCAAGGGCCAGATACAGAAAGCGGCAGTGTTAGGAACGGCACGTATTGTGAGGAGATTTCTTTCTCTGTCGCCCTGACCACCGATGGCTTAGCTGCAAGGTTCCCATCGGCGGAAAAGCTATTTTTATATATTTATTTTTATAATATTGTGATTTTTTTGAAAATGTTATAATTATAAATGTATATAAAATAAGAAAAAAATGTAAATAAAGGGATAATAATACCTCCTTAATTCAGATAATAATCCATAATTTGTTAGTAGGTATTAAATCCATACTAATATTATAAATGCGAAAGTAACTCTGTCTGTCTGTCTGTTACGCTTTTACGCTTAAACCACTAAACCAATTTTCATAAAATTTGGCATAAACATAGATAAGACGTTGAGAAAGGACATAGGCTACTTTTTATCGCGGGAAAATATCTCATTCCCACGGAAAATAAAATTAATCGGAAGAAAGCGTAGCGTAAAGCGTAATGTAGTGCACATTTACTAGATGTCGCTGCACGAAAATACATCGCGTTAACGTATTGAAACACCTATACATGTAATGAAATCGTTGACTTAATCTCGATATTTCTTATTTGTTTGTATGTTTGTTTATTAATAGACATGGGCGTTTTCGTATTTATTTGCAAACGGATATTTAATCGATATTCAATTTTCATATCGATATCGAAAATCGATTTCAGATATCGATATGTCTAGACAAGTGGCATAAACGCTAGGAGAATAAATTACACGAATTGATCTAGCCCAAAGTAAGCAAATTATTTGCTTGGTTGTTAGTCAATGATACTAATAGATATAATTACGTATATAAATACAGTTACATTCATAATAAACACACAAACCCAGAAATACAAACATCTATGCTCATCACACAAATGTTTGTCCCTGTCGGGAATCGAACCCGAACCCCATCGATTCTTAGTTAGGTTCGCTTACCACTCGAACGGTGGGGCGATTAACCTATCTTCGGCTTATCGTGGGTGCACTGATTGTACCTCTGCCTACCGCTTCGTGCATACGGGTGTAAAGATATTCTTAATCAACTATACGTTTAAATCTCATCATGCCCGGTTCCTTTGAATGGCAGGCAGAGTAAAATGAAGGTCTATAGACTTTCCAGTTCACTGCGATTCACTGGTTTGTCGCTTGGCGGGACGAGTGGTGATCAACTTCAACGCATTTTACCGACTTGTTTTCGACTATCGATTATTTCTAGCAATAAAAGGGACCAAAGGCTTTATGTGTTTCAAAGCACGGGAGGAGTAAGTAACACACCACCCGCCAGACTCCGTGTTGCTACTGAGATTTTGGATTTTCGAGGAAATCCTTGAAAAAACCTCAATTATAATTTTGAGCGACCTGAAGATAGAATCCGGGCCCTCATAATCTTAGCCGAAGGCTATCCTCTAGACCACGAGGCAGACTTGAATGTAATCCATACTAATATTATAAATGCGAAAGTAACTCTGTCTGTCTGTCTGTCTGTCTAATACGCTTTCACGACCAAACCACAGAACCGATTTGGATAAAGTTTGGTACAAATATAGTTTGAGACCCAAGAAAGGACATAGAATAATTCTTATCCCGGAAATCCCACGGGAACGGGAACTATGCGGGTTTTTATTTTAGATTTTTTTCCACGCGAATGAAGTCGCGGGCACAGCTATATATAATATTTACGCTATTATTTGTATTTAGTTAACAGACGGACGCAATCTGATATATAATATCCACTATAGGCATAGTTTGCGTCCTAGTGTGATTAGTGATTATAGACATCTGTACGTTTTTCTACAATCATAATAATGTTGACGCAAATTAGTAATTATAATATGCATACTAATAATTAACAGAACAGGTGAACTTACCCTATCTGATATCTTTTATTTATTTACACTAACACAAATGTAATCTGCTTATAGACTGATATTAATTTAAAAGTTTTATACACACTCTAAAAGTTAATGTAATACTCACTAAAAGTTTTATATTAATTTACAATAAGTACCTAAATAAAAACCTTAGAACTAAAAAAAGGCAAAGAATTATCGTTAAGTAGGGCACGTGTCACCAAGGTCAAGTGCAACTCAGAACAAAACTGTCTAAAAATATAAATCAAAATTCATTCAATACAATTTTTATACCTACAATATAAATTCTACCTTAAATCTATTCTACGTAAGTCCAGTTTGAAGAATGAATTTCTCCCTGATATCGAGTAGCTGGCGGAAGGCTGCTATCTTGTAGACTCTTTGTTGTGACGAAATAAATAGAAACTAGACCTTATTGTTAGCGCGTTAAGATATAGATATTACGCACGCACTATAATTATTAATCAAATGACCAATCACAAGCTGAAGTCACGTAATTATTCGCTTCACCACTTTTACGCCAGTAAAAATTAAATGGTAAGACAGAGACAAAGCAAATAAAAGCTATCGATATGTCATATCGCTCGTGATGTAAAGTTTGCGTTTTGTTCGTTATTCAACATTCGTATATCGATCTCGTGTTGTGTTGTTGCATTGCGCTTTGGATAAACCATAACTATTAACTTGATGAAGTTTTTGTGAAATCGGTTATGTATATTTAGATATCGATATGGTATGATAATAAAACGTATCCGATATAAGTTAATTATTTATTTATTTATTTAATACTTTATTGTACACTTATATAATGACAAAAAAAATTAAATTTTACTTAAAATAATGCACAAAAGGTGAGCTTATCCCTTACGTTTTGATATACCGAAACCATGCTTATTTATTAATTAAACGCGCTAATAAACGCACTAATTTCTGGAACAATTAGACATGGGTAACTCAGCGAAATTCCTTGCGTTAACTCAGTAACTCAAGCGCAGTGTACTGCGCCGGTTCATTGCGCTAACTCAAAATTGCGCCATGGCGCAACAAATCTTACGCAGCCCGCCGGTAAAGGGAAGTGAGCAGCGAGCGAAACGTGCGCCGTGCGCCACGCTACAGATTCATAACACAAACAGCGCACAGCGCATGAACTGCGTTGGTTCATTGGTAACTCAACAAGTGAGTCGCGACACATAAGAGTCATGACTCATGATAATTGTGCACATGAATGAGAGTTTACTGCGTATAGTTTCTAAGTAGTCTGTGGTATAAATATGCTGCGCCGTGCGCTAACACATTTTGAATAAGTGAGTTGACACACCAACTCAGTGAATTGAGTTAGCGCAAATGCGCTAACTCAATTCACTGAGTATTTCATTTTACAAAATGAAAATAATTCAAAAACAGTAGGTATTTACCGAAAGGTTGTGCGAGACGCGGCGCGCTACTCACCGCCGAACGAGAACCAAACATTGCCGAGAAGAGCCGAACTGTGAATGCGTTGGCTTTACTATACTTTTTAAGGTTCCATATTCAAAGTTTAAAACGGGACCCTATTACTAAGACACCACTGTCTGTCCCTGCGTTTATCTGTCTATCTCTCCATCACCAGGCTGTATCTTATGAACCATGATAGACAGTTCAGATTTTCACAAATGATGTATTTATGTTGCCGCTATAATAACTAAAACTAAAACAGAATAAAATAAATATTTAAGGGTAAGATTTAAAAAAAGCAAAAAAAAAAGCTTTTTTTCGATCTTAGTAATGACAACTGGTAGACGTTTGAAGTATCCACTGAATACTTAATTAAATAATCACTTTAAAAATAAATAATTAAAATAAAATAAATATTTAAGGATATTATGGGAGCCCATACAACAAACGTGATTGTTTGCCATTTTTTTATAGATGATGGTACGGAACCCTCCGTACGCAAGTACCTCTAACTAGAGGTGGGTCGTTTCGCGTATCAAAATGAAATTATTTATCGCCACGCGATAGCGGTTTCTGAAACTATTTATTTTGAAAACTATTGATTACAGAATAGCGGCCTTGGCTAGCTGTTCTGATACCTTTCTTATTTCCGTGCCCTTTTTGAGCCCTTCCTATCGACGGATTGAGTTGAAATTTTGTGATTAAATTAAATTGGTAAATAAATAAAATAATCAAATAAATAAAATTGGAGTGTCTGTTTGTAATATTAAAATAACCGGTTTTTAATTAATAATATAGTTAATATTAATAATAGTAATAAATAATTTAGTTAATAAATGCCTATGGATGTATACACGGTACACATACCAAAATAACACTTTTTACGATTTTTGTTTGTCTGTCTGTCTGTTTATTCCGGCTAATCTCTGGAATGGCTGGACTGATTTTGACGGGACTTTCACTGGTATATAGCTGATGTAATAAAGAGTACTTAGGCTACTTTTTAAAAAAAATCCCACGCGGACGAAGTCGCGGGCACGGCTAGTATAATATAAAGACTTACTGGCTATGTTAGTAATACATTTTTTCATTCGATTATTTTCCCGTGGCAACACCTGTCCAGAAGTATTGTTAAAAAAGTTGTTGTGTGTTAAAAGGGGTAGGTACAAACTTGTTTCTTCACGTATGAAATTTTTCTCTATCCTTCCGACATTGACATGAAGAAAACATGAGTTGACGCTTATAACTATCCTCGCATAAAGCTAGTAGCATAGATTTTTTTTTAACAAAACATAATCTAATTTTTTAAATAAAATTTAAGCGCAATTACTCTGTTAAGGTGGCTTACTTAAAAATTTACCAATTATAAATAATCAAATCATAAATAAATAAACATAAAATACAGCTAGTCAATGCTCAAGCAAACTCGTAAAATCCATTTCGAAAAGCACGGTCTAAATAAAAACTGGACATGCTTTATCATCAAATCATTCATTTGATGCGATTCATACATGTGACAAAAAATGTTAAATGTGTAAACAAAATATTAGCTTTTCTATACTAATATATACTAATCTGTAATAAATTATAAAGAGGTAAGATTAGTTTCTTTGTAATGGATAAATTCAAAAACTACTGAACCGATTTTAAAAACTCACTCGCCAATATAAAACATCACCGCTTTGTAACATAGGCTCCTTATGTGCGCAGGGCAATTTCACTTTATTTATAGACGCAGTCCCACTACGCAGAGGCATTTATTTTTTACAAGATGTGCCCGCGATTTCGTCCGCGTGAAAAAAATTCTAAAATTTCCAGGATTAAAAACTATCCTGTGTCCTTTCTCGGGTCTCAAACTATATTTGTACCAAATTTCATCCAAATCGGTGCAGTGGTTTAGACGTGAAGAAAAGACAGACAGACAAGCGGAGTTACTTTCGCATTTATAACATTAGTATGGATTTTATAGAACAGCAAACAAGCAGATGCTTCATCCATCATCTCATCAGATCTGTATAGACAACGAAGGCAACTAGTTAATTTGCTTTACGCAAACTTTTGCGTATACATTAAAAAGTGGTGTAAGAAATGGAAAACCTCACTTAAGGCCTGAAAAATATCGAAAATGCAGAACTCTACCACCTAGCTGTCACGATGGTAGTGACTCGTGCAGCCAATCGTTCGCCTTTTACGAACTGCCTAGAACAGGGATCAGCAACCTGCGGCTCGCGAGCTAAATGCGGCTCTTTGGATGTGAAGCTGCGGCTATTTAATTCCATATACGCAAATAGAGAAAAAAAAATGTGGCTCTTTAAAAACTTTTAAATTTTGTAAATTGTAATTTTTGGCTCTTCCAAATAAAAAGTTTGCAGACCCCCGGCCTAGTAGTGTGTTCATTCTTTAAAAGGGGACTAAACCGACAGAAGGTAGATTGATCTATTCTTCAAACCTGTTTGACACGAGGTTGGTTTACCGTTACCGTAATGCTCTCAAATCAATGTCTGTTGCATAATGACAGCTATATAAATCAATCATGTATCCACCTGACATTTACGGGTTCCTTTAGTCAGTATTGTGTTCGAAATGGCATAAACTACTTGTGATGGATAACTTCCTCCGGTCACGAGACATGCATCCGCTTGATCACAAATTTTCTTTTAGCAGAAAGAATCGCTGCTTTGTAGATTGTATGTATAGTATATTAAAAAAAGGATCTTCACGCCCGTATCCCTGAAGATATAGGCAGAGGTACAACCAGTGTACCTATTCACGATTAGCCGAAAATACTTAGTTCCACGATGTGGCAACGTTGTTTTTGTCAGAAAACTGATAAACATATTTTTGACCGGGTTGGGCAAACCCGGAAATCGAACCCGAGGCCTCATGTGGTCTAAACCGACACCGGACCACTATGCCACTGAGGTGGCTTAATATAATAATAATAATGATAATACGGTGGAAAATCACACGAGTTAATCTAGCCCCGAAGTAAGAAAATTATTTGATTGTGATATGGGTGTTATTCAAAGATATTAATAGAGATAAATACACACATAAATACTGAAATGAATTTAATGAAGACCCAAACCTAGAAATACAAACATGTATGCACATCACACAAATGCCAGTTCCTGCCGGGAACCGAACTCTAGCCCTATTGATTTCGAAGTTGGGATTGCTTCCCACTCGACTAACGTGGCGGTCAAAACTATATCAAAGTATCATTACGTCGGATCCCTTGCGGGGTAAACACAGTGAACCATATCTCTATAATCTCTTCAAGTTTCACAATGAACTTTCAACAATAACAAAATGTAATACTACCTGCTAATCTACATAGCAATACGTAAAGGAAAAACTTTTGAACCTTTTTTAAGACAATTGCGCCAAGAGTGGGGTATGAAATTTGGCACAGTTAAAGCTTACATCGCAAAGGACTGCAGAAACTTAATATTTCAAAATGAAATGCATTAGGAATACATTACATTATTACAAAATAAACATTACACACACTACATCCATGTGACATTCATTATAATATACACATAATATACAATTTTTCTTTACATATGGTCAATAAATTGAAAATAGCCGGAAATAATAAGCATGGTACTCTTATTTAATAGAAAATACTGCTATCTTCCCGTTTTAGCTTGGCTAGACAGAAAATGTGCACATTTTATGTTAGGTTAGAATTTTATCAGATCTTCATCTTATTCTAGTAAACACTGTTCGATTGACATGATTGGTTTCAAATTGTTGAATGGCCGATAAACTCCTTTTTTCCTGTACTCTTCTGGGGCTTACCAATATTTTTAAAGCATTTTTTTAAATAACAATAGCTGATGGTCTTAAGGGCCACAACAGCGACACCGGACTTTTGGGGAGAGCAGAGTACTCAGCCAGATTTTCAATTTGGGCAATTAACACCCGCGTTAAGGGTTGTCTTCTGCGAGACCGAACCCCGGCTTAGTGCGTTGTTTAGACTATTTATTAGGGGAAGAATAGTATAGACCGGGACCTCAGGCACAAACTTTTTTTTATTACTAACAAGCTGAATTTTTGTGAACAGCTTCGTTTTGACGACACAACCATCTTTTTTAATCTTCGAAAAATATCAAATTGGGTAGATAATAAAGTTATAGGGCTTTGAAAATTTTGATTCGGCGAAGGAAAAATATTTATTAATGACATAATAATTTTTGCTTTTGCTTGATTATATTATGAAAAACACGATGAAACTTTTGTCCTACACATTCTATGGTTTTTCTGGCGAGTCCAAGTTTCGGAATTATGAGATGTTTAAATTGATAATAATCAATTTAATAACAACCTAATTTTCTCACAACAGCTTGTTAATCATTATTGTTATTCAAGGGTAACATTGTCCTACACGTAAAGTAGAAACTTTTCTTAGTCCAACACTAAAGTTTTCTTTTTTATCTATCTTTTCTAGTTACCCGATTCGAGATTTTTCGAAGATAGAAAAGATGGTTGTCTCGTCAAAACGAAGCTGTTCACAAAAATTCGGCTTGTTAGTACCTAATCAAAAAAAAGTTTGTTCCAGAGATCCCGGTCTAGTAGCATTACGCTCCACGCTAGACGCGGAGCAAAATAGGACCCCTATTTCGTCGCCGTTGAGACCGGCGCGGCGGCGGCGACAGTGTGTTATGTAAAGGATTGGCGTTATGGGATCATCTGGATCGGTTAGTTTCTTAAAGTATTTAGAACTATAAACGCAGACGAATTCGCGAACATCGGATAATTTATAGTGTTATTACTTATCTCTTGATGTTCTTTCTTTATTATTTTCAATGTTTAATGTACAAATCATTTACTTATCATTGCTCAACTGTTTAGAAATCTTCTATTTGCTGTTACTATTATTCCGAAGTGTTCTAACGCATGCTAATCGCGCAACCAAATAAAAAGTGTATCTTGAGTGGTACGAATAGATAAACATAGCGCATTCGTGATAAAATCTCTGTACACATTATTAAATGTCATTTATGCGTACAATAGCACAAAATATACCTAAATGACTTTGACAGACATAATCTTTTGTTGGATTCCGTCGTTAACAAGAAACCCTAGTAGTTTTGCTGTGTCCATTGTCTATCCGCTAGTCTAACTTTCCGTAGTTTATTTCAAAAACATTTAGAGAACATTTAAATTGCGATGCCTTTTTTGTATCTATCTTTTTTTTTATAACATAAGATAGCAAACAAGCAGATGGATCTCCTGATGGAAAGAGTCAACCATCGCCTATAGACACCAAAGATGTTAATGGTGCGTTGCTATCTTGTGGCGAGGTCTAATGCCACATGCATAAGTTTACCGGCTACCTTACCCTCCAAACCGGAACACGACAGCGACAAGCACTGACGCTATTGCGACAAGAATAGGTAAGGCGGTGGTACCAGACCCGGGCGAGACAATGCAGAACTCTACCACCTAGTAGCCACGATGGTAGTGACTCGATAGCCAATCGGTCGCCTTTTACGACCTGCCTGGCAGAACGGCCGTTGGCCTATTCTTCAAAGGAGGCCGGGACGATCACGGCGGATTAGAATAGCAAACAAGCAGATGGTCTCCTGAGGGAAAGAGATGACCATCGACACCGAAGACGGTAATGATACGTTGCTATTCGTTTGGCGAGATGGTAATGCCACACGTTTAAATTTACCGACTACCTTACCTCCCAAACCGGAACACGACAACTATAGCGAACATTGAAACATTGTGTGTTAAAATTAATATTAAGGTGTACTGATTTTGGGATCATTTTTGGAAATCGTGACTTTGTTAGAGCCAAGCCATCTCCCTCCTGCCTGTTATCTAAACAGATGTTTTTGAATATGAGCAGTAACGTATATAAAAAAGTTAAAACGAAAACTATCACACCTAAGTAAACTTCAACCAACTTATAAAATTTTATAAGAAAAAGAATGGCAGGAAATACAAAATTTCCTGCCTTCCTTTTTCTTAAGATAAATAATAACAGTAGACAATTGAGAAACAAAAGAACGTACACAGCTGCAGTTGTTTTTAATTTTTGAACTACTAGGTGTACCTGCGACTTCGACCAAGTACAAGCATAGATTTACTATAGTGATATTTACTGGATTTATCACAAACTATTTCGCGAACACAGTGGGTAGATATAGACATAAATATATCTTAAGCATTAGTATGTTGATGACGCTGCCGCGCACTAATGCCAACCCATACGATTTTCCCTTAGCAAAATTCTTCTAACGCGGCTTCTTTTTATTTACTTCAAAAATAATTAGCATTAGTTCTTCTTTAATAAGCTAATATTTTTACCTCATATCAAGATTTTTAAGTTCTCTTCAACGCAACCCTAAATGTGACTTTTCAATGGACTATCACTCTCTAAACCAAGACTGTCAATGTTGGACAGTGGCGTTAATGTGACAGATATATTATATAGCTATATTACTAGAAAGTATGAACGGATAAGCTGAGGCGCTGGCATCAGTCTTGGTTCCAAAAACGTCTTGGGGGTTTCAATCCCACGTTGATGCAGTCTTTTGAATGTATTTTTCAGTTAAAGCAAAAAATCATCTAAATAATTTTTATACAAGTTATTCCTTACGGCGGCTGTATCTTCAAAGAAATGAGCTTGAAGGAATTGTCGACCGATTATATATATAAATAATCGGTCATCGGCTATACGTGTCACTACTATCGTGACTACTAGGTGTTAGAGTTCCGCAACGTATCGCCCGGATATTTGGTATCACCGCCTTACTTATTCCTGCCGCAATAGCGTCAATGCTTGTCATTGTCGCGTTCCGGTTGGGAAGGTAAGGTAGCTGGTAAACTTATGCATGTGGCATTGCCATCGTGCCAAACGGATAGCAACGCACCATTAACATCTTTGGTGCCTATAGGCGATGGTTTCTTTTTCCATCAGGAGATCCATATGTTGTTTGCTATCTTATTACATTAAAAAATACAAAGGCACATAAACCAGTGTACGGTACGAAATCAACAATCCAACGTACATATTTTTTAACTACACCAAGCCGTTAGAATTAAATGATAAAACGCCGGTACTGAGCATTTTCAATTTCATATTTATTTATTTCCTCAATTCATTGTTATAAAAGCAATGACTGCAACGTGATTAAAAACTCGTATAGCTGTATCCGGCGATTTTCAACCGACGAAAAAATGGAGGTTATCAGTTTGACATGTATGTATGTTAGTGATGGGCCGAATGTGGTTTGAACCGAATTCGAACTTCGGCCGAACATTCGGTGAAAATAAGAAATTCGGCCGAATTTCGGCCGAACTTCGGTTAAATTTTGGGGCGCTTTCTTAAAAGCGACACGTCGTGACTTTTTTACGAATTTGCTTAAAATTTAATTATTTTATACTAGCTATTTACCTATTTTACTATTTACTACTATCTATTATATTGTCCGAGGCTTCGCTCGCGTAAAGTAAGAGAAAAAGTAACCTATGTCACTCCATCCCTTCAACTATTTCCACTTAAAAAAATCACATCAATTCGTCGCTCCGTTTTGCCATGAAAGACGGACAAACAAACAGATACACTTTCCCATTTATAATTTTAGTATGGATATATAGGAGATCGTTAATGGGTTTCGTAACGCACGTGAATTACTGACGTAACAGCAAAATTTTGATACATTGAGTTACATTGTTCCAATTTAGGAATGGATTTTTATTTTTAACTTTCTGCTACGTAGGTATATCGACAAGGAAGTTACTGACTTTGCCCCGATTTTTGAAAATCGAGTTTTCACCAGATCTCCACGTTTTGAGGTCCTAGAAATCTTTTCCGATTATTTTCACAATGAGGTCAGCATGCCTGTATATATGTGTATGTGTATATGTAAACATCTCATAACTTTGTACATAAATAACATACATAAATAAATAACTTTGTATAATCTAAGTACATAAATGTATAGATTAGGTACAGAGTGCTAAGTGTGAGTTTTTCTTTTCGCATTCGATCGTGACCGCGTTTGGAGTTTACTAGGAATTTGTATGTGATTTGTACAGCGGCACCTAGTGGTAAACCTGAGAAACCAGTTTACCACTAGATGGCGGTATTCCTAGTTAACTCGAAACGCGCTCACGATCGAATGCGAAAAGAAAAACTCACACTTAGCACTCAGAATCTAATCAGCTCTGTTCCTACAAAAACTGCGTTCAATGCATTAATTGGATCAAAATCGGTTTTTCCGCTCAAGAACTATCGTTGCCGAAAAACTTAAGAAAAGTGTTTTTTGATATAACTTGGTAATTTCTCTAACTAATTTTTTTTTTTGACCTTCCACAATAGTTTAGTGCTTAAAAAACTACGTCAAATTTAGTTTCAAGAAACGAAATGGAATCGAGTTTTCAAAAGTTTTTTACTTTTTTAATATTAGTATTTTGCTGTTTACAGAAAACTTCTTAATATTTTTAAAATAACTTTCCGGCTAATACACTGCTTGATTTAAAAATCTAACCAGCATTTCTTTCTAAAAATCTGCGTCAAATATCGTAAATTGTATCAAGACCGGTTTATCCGTTTGGGAGTTATCGTTGATGAAAATTTAGGAAAAAGTGGTTTATTTATATAAAATAAGAGACTTTTTGACCAAAACTTGTTTGAAAGTCAAACCTTCTACAATATTGTGGTACTTAAAACAATTACGTCAAATGTAGTTTCAAGAATCAAAATCAAATCAAGTTTTCAAAAATTATAACTTTTGGATAATAAAATTTTGCTGTTTACATAAAACTCACTTAATATTTTTAAAATAACTCTTAGGCTTATACACCGATTCACTTAAAAAATCTAATCAACTTTTCTCTTTATAAATAGCGTCAAATACCGTCAATTGGATCAAAATCGGTTTATCAAGATTTATTATAACGAAAGTTTTTGAAAACAAATTTTGATATTACTTCGACATATTTTAGCCTATAGACTATGTAGCTCAAAAACATTTAAGAGCTCAAAAATTTCGTTGAATGCCATTTGAAGGATGAAAATCGATCATCAATTAGATCAATTTAGCGGGAAGTTTCAAGGATAGCCTGCAGGGTCAACTGACGTACCTATTTTTTTACCTTTTCTTCGACATTTTTTAACCTACCGATTTTGGAGCTAATAAAACCATTTAAAGGTAAAAATTACGTTGAATGCAATTAAAAAGATCTAAATCATCATGTTTTAAAATATATGTATCTTCATCTATATCAAACTTTTGATTTTTAACTTCCCGCTAAGTATGGAACATTTTCTGACTATTTTCGTGATGACGTCAGTATGTCTGTATGTATGTGTGTGTGCGTGTGTGTGAGAGAGAGAGAGTGTGTGGTTGTATGTATGTTTGAAAAAGTGTTTTTTTGACATAAATTCGAAATTTTTTCAAATACAGTTTCAAAAATCAAAATTAAATCAAGTTTTCAAAAGTTACGGCTTTTCAAATATTAATATTTTGTTGTTTACAGCAACCTTAGCATTTTTATAATGACTTTCAGACTAATATACCGATTGACTTAAAAGTCTAATCAGCTTTTCTTCCTATAAATTGTGTCAAATAAGCAAATTGCATCAAAATTGGTCGATTTATCTGGGATTTAGTAATATCGAAAATTCAAAAAAAATTTTTTTTTTATATTGCTTCGACATTTCTGAGTCTGTAGATTACGTAGCTATGAAAACATTTTAGAGGTCAAAAATTGCGTTGAATGCCATTCGAAAGACCAAAATCAATCATCGTTTATAAAATATAGAGCATTTAAAAAATTTTGAAATTACTGTCATTTACAACTTCTATGTACTAACGAATATTTGTAACAAATTTAAGATTTTTGAACTCTGAAAAAATCTGTGATATGCTACGATATAGATAAAGATCTAGGGGGAAGTTTCAGGGATGACCTGCTGGGTCAACTGTTTTACGGATTTTTTTCGAAAGTATAGTATAGCCTATGTTACTCGGGAATGATTTTAATATCTTTCTAATGGTGAAAGATTTTTTTAAATCGGTTTAGTAGTTTTTGAGTTTAGATGATACAATATATAAAAATATAGAATACAAATCTTTCCTCTTTTTAACATTAGCGTAGATTTTAAGCAAAATAGTGCAAAAAAGATACTTTTTTCTAGTGCCGAATGTTCGGCATTTAAACCGAATTTCGGCCGAATGTCGAAGTTCGGTTCAAGCTGCCGAAATTCGGTTAAACCGAATGTAAAACGAATTTCGGCCTGTCGAATGTATGTACTATTGTTGGAAATGGATAATATATGAGTATGATGATCTATTATCTATTAGTGTATTAAATTTCATACACGTGCTTAGACGCCTATAGTATATACGTAGGTATATTTATATGTTTATCCACGAATTTCTCGGGCACGAAAAGCTATATCGAGATACCTACATCATTTTTGATTTAAATCAGGTATGTTCCAACTTAGGAAACAGACTAAGTTTCATCAAAATTATTATACACTGGCGGACTCATAATGTGCATCAATGTTTGAGACACCTTTAAAATAAAAAATTATAACCAAGTATTCAAATTTTTTATTGAAACCTATAGTTTAGTTCGTTCACTGCATAACAGCGTACTGTCATATCCATTTGTATTCTGATAAGTACCATTCAATTTTAGCACAAAAACGAGAAATATAACTAAACTTGGGTTTTGGCTGGTTTATTGCAAAATTGATTTTTACTATATATAAAATTTCGAGCATAGGTTTTTTTCTTTTAATAAAGTACTAGCTATTGCCTGCGACTTCGTCCTCGCGGACTTCGTTTACTCCGCACAGCTCCTCCCCCGTAGGTGATAGCGTGATAATATGTAGCCTATATGTTGACCCGACCTGTTAGTAATATTCATGCAAAATTTGAAGTAAATTCATGCAGTACTTTTTGAGTTTACCCCGGACATACATACAGACAAACAGACAAACAGATAAACAGACAAACAGACAAAAATTCTAAAAACCATATTTTTGGCTTCGCTATCGATTGTAGAACACGCCACAAGTATTCTTTTAAAAAAATATTCAATGTACACTTTTGACTTTCCTACGATTTTATTATATGTATAGATATTGCCTCCCCGCGCCCTTATTATAGTTTATAATCAGTTCCGCAAAGATCTGATTAGGTTTATTACACGGTCTTGCGGTATATTGTTGCATTCTCGAATATTGTTCCATTTGGTTTCATTCGATTTTCGTTAGGGGGCCTGGTGACCTATAATACAGGTACATTACACAAATTGGAATACAAAAAATGTCTAATACACATAATTTCTGTATATTTTGTTGGTCCCGGCCTCCTTTGAAGAATAGGCCAACTGCCGTTCTACCAGGCAGGTCGTAAAAGGCGACCGATTGGCTATCGAGTCACTAACATCGTGGCTACTAGGTGGTAGAGTTCTGCATTGTCTCGCCCGGGTCTGGTACCACCGCCTTACCTATTCCTGCCGCAATAACGTCAATGCTTGTCGCTGTCGTGTTCCGGTTTGGAGGGTAAGGTAGCCGGTAAACTTATGCATGTGGCATTAGACCTCGCCACAAGATAGCAACGCACCATTAACATCTTTGGTGTCTATAGGCGATGGTTGACTCTTTCCATCAGGAGACCCATCTGCTTGTTTGCTATCTTATGATATAAAAAAAAAAACTAGGTCTTACGTTTTTTTTTGTGAATGGGAAAAAGTTTATTATTATTCTTGTTAAATCACTGCTCTTAGTGCTGCGACTATCGTGACCACAAGATTTCTCGCATACTTACACAGCTTTTTTCAAACCCTGCGAGCTGGCCAAGCCATAGTACGTATCCCAACCTCTTCGCAATATAGTCGAACTTGTGCTGCGGCGTGGGGTCGGATATTATATTACTTTAAAGTAAAAATTTAGCCTATTAATACCATGTAAGATACCACGTTAGCTTCTAAAACTTCTGTTATATAGCGTTGTGCTGCCATAACACCTGTTCTATTGTTTTGACGAACCATGTCGATGAACAAAACGACGCCACCGCGAATATTCCGGTAATAGAAAAACAAAAATTGTTCAGGAAAAATAAAATAGTATTTTTTATATATTTACTTTTCGAATGGTTTTGCATCTCAAAAGAAAGCAAATTTTTAATCTGTCTTCATATCGAGACAAAATACACTTATGGAGAGTATTAATTAGATTATAACCGTATTATTCGTTTATATAAAGATAAATAGTATTTTCATATATTTGTAAATATCAATAGAAAAATTGTGGAAAAAATTGACGAGGTGAATCATGACCTTTAAATGTTAAAAAACACATAACACGAAAAACTCAGTAATAGCTTATTACTGTAATATTCGCGGGGTAAAGTTCCGTTCGCCCGATCATCGAAATGCTAACTTACACCATACACGGACGCCTTCAAAAATTACACGCTCCTCAATGCAACTTTAAGGATATCTCTCCCCACGGCGATGATAGACTCTTCTGCAACCATTTCCAATATTCAACATGTCCAATACTCTTTGGTAAACAACTTGGAGGCCTATTGTTCTTTAGTCCAATTAAGATGTTTACTCGCAAATCTTAAATACGTTTGTTTGTGAGCTGCTGAGAGCTTTGGACCATTTTCTGGTCTAAAAGTGGTGATTCCCGCTTCTTTAAGCCTTTTTCTTATTGTTCGCACACTCGAGCTTACTCCACACACTTTATCCAGCTCTCGGTTTGATGTCTACTCTCTACTGTCTACTGTCTACGTGAGAAAACGATTTCGTAAGGTAGTTGAAACAGTAAATCAGTCGTCATGACGGATGGTTGCTCGAGTTTTGCCTGTACCGGGTCTCCTTTTATAAACCTGTATCTACAAACCTTCGGTATACTTACTCTAGAAACCTTATTCTGGTTTAAATTCAAATTTCTAGCAATTGGTCCAGAAGCTGCAGGGTTACGTAACGTCTCGCCTGAGTATTGGTACCACTGACTTACCTATTCCTGCCGCAATAGTGTCAATGCTTTTCATTTTCACGTTTCGGTATGAAGGATAAGGTAGTCAGTAGACTTATGCATTTAGCATTATCATCCTGCGGCGTTTGCGGTGGGAATAGGTAAGTACCAAATACCCAGGCGAGACGTTGTGGAACTATACCGCCTAGTAGTCACGATGATAGTGATACGTATAGCCAATCGGTCGCCTTTTACGACCTGCCTGGCAGAACGGCAGTTGGCCTATTCTTCAAAGGAGTCCGGACCAACAAGGAGGTATTTATTTATTTATTTTGTATTTTGTTGTGTACAATAAAACATTAAATAAATAAATAAATATAAAATAAATTTATTGGAAACTTTCGTAAACTGTTTTGAAGGTGTTTCGGAATGCTTTAAAACCGAGAAAACGATCGATATTTTCTTTAATTCTAAAAAAACCTAACTAAGAAAATAAATAAAAATCAAGTTGCAAAAAATAACTTTTTGGATTATTTTTTTGTAAATGTTGTATACCGAGCAGTAGATAGCGAAATAATCGCGAACGCTCATCCAGACTCGCAGTCCCGGTATCGCCATTTGACGAAATTATATGTTTTCGTAATTCCAATCTGCCAAAAGGACCTTCCCAAACTTCGTCGCCAGCTCCCAGTCTAAGTCGCTCGTTGATCCAAGCCTTCTCGCACGAATGCTACAATTTGAGCGGCTTGTTTGGATCAATCAATGGACAAATCAATCAATCATAATTCTTTACACTAAAAAGGACACATACAAAAGAAGACAAAAACTATCAGATTTCATATTTATGGTTTTAAAACTTTTGGTAACTTTAAAAGACTATCGCAAATAAAAAAATTCAAACTTTAATACACACACACAACACACGATTTTGAAACAATGCATAAATTTTATTATCCCGGCTATAATTTTATTTTTAACTGCAGCTCTATTTTTTGATGATTAATGGACAGTCTTGATATTTTACTTAGTTTAGATTAAAATGTTTGCATGCTTATCTAAAATATTAATTATTTGAAAATAATCCTGAAGTTTGATACAGTTTATGAATCCGTCAGTGTATGCGATAGGATACCAAACTAGTAGATAAATCTCCCGAAGATAAGAGATGAAAATTTCCTGTAGCCACCAAATACATATTTTAATGATGTCTTGCTAACCGTGTGGCAGAGATAAATGCCACGTGCGTAAAATTATCTTCACTCCCAATCGAACTTGACACTGTTGCAAGAAATATATCTATAAGACAAGAAATATATGTAAGACTATTATACTGACCCTGGGGAGACATTATAGAACTCTACCAGCTAGTCAGTAAATAGGGGAACATTTAGCACAGTAAATATTATCTATACAGTATTGTAACTCGGCCGTATCTTTAAAATAAATGCCTACAGCCGCGGAGTACGTAAGCATGCAACAGGGCTGCCCGCCTCCATCATTTTAATTACATTTGTCGACTTCAGGCTTTCCCAATCTTTATTTCGCCGAGCCTCCCTGAGTCAATACTAATATTTTCATGCCCCCCCTTATATTCCTTATTTACCTACTCGTGATTTTTTTTTTGGAAACATAATCTTACATACTACGTACGACGCCCCCCCCCCCTTAACATTTCCCTACGCCTCCCTAGGGTGACGTGCCCCCCTGGTTGGGAAGTCCTGGTCTACTTTGTGTTTCCATTTAGTTTTGTGATTGTAAATATACTTCTTTATATACACAAATAAAATACTTTGTGAATTGAATAGAAAGTGGTCAATTAAAATGTGTTTGTCTTTTGATTGGTAGATTTAATTACACTCGTTATATTAAATATGTACTTGAACTTATTTTTAGTAAAAAAAACGCGCAGTTATTGTTAAAAAAAAACACACCGTCCGTTTTTTACCGCGGCAGAGTCGCGACTGCCTGCATGCCCAGCGCTTAGTCAAGGCTCGCGCTGCGTCCGTTTGTATGAAGTTGCAATACTGTATAGATAATACTGCCGTGCTTTTAGCCTTTTCTCGCCTTGAATGATATTTCTTTGAAATGATCTGAAGATCACGATATCACGTCAGGTCACGATGGTAGTGGGTCGTACAACGAATCGGTTATCTCCTCTTTTATGAATGGGAGATAGGATTTTTGTGCATTCTTATAAAAAAGATAGATTAGAGCAAAACTGATATAAAGATTGTAAGTTAGTGTAATTGTTAATATTAATCTCTGGAACTGCAAAACCGATTTTGAAAAATTTTTTGCCAGTAAAATGCTACACTATTTCTGAGTGAGATAGGTTATATTTTATCTCAATTTTCCCGCGGAATCAGGAACTATATGGGGTATACTGCGAGAAATAGCGAGTGAAGAAATAACGTAATAGACATTAAGCTTTATGTCAACCTAATATATATTGATTTAGCTTGGCTGATATGCAAGATAAAACTAATTTTAAATTTATTCCACTAGCTGTCACTCGCGGCTTCGTTCGCGTGACCCAAAGGCCAAAATTATTACTTCCTTTTTCTCAGTCGGTTAAAAAAGTAGCCTATGTTACTCTTGGATAGTGTAGCTTGCTAAATTTCATGATCCGTCCAGGAATTATTGAGCTTTTTAAAAAAATACTGTTGCGCCAAAATCTTTTCTTCGGTGTTTCAAAATTTCACATAATCTTCTTGTTCAACGTGGTTCAAATTTTCAGGAAGTTTAAGTTGAGTGGAATCCAATCGAATGCCACCAACCACGTTTCTATTGGTTAATTCGTTAAAAGTTATGAGATGTTTACATACACATTTACACACACGCACTCACACACATACATACATACAGATATACTGACGTCATCGCGAATAAAAAATAGTCGGAAAAGGTTCCTAGGACCTCAAAACGTAGAGATCAGGTGAAAACTCGATTTTCGAAAATCAGGGCAAAATCAGTAACCCTTATATACGTAGCGGGACGTAAAAATCTGTAAACGGTTGACCCTGTAGGTCATCCCTGAAACTTCCCGCTAAATTACGGAATTTTAAGCTAAAAAGAGTAAAAACCGTAGGCATAGATTTTTTCAGTTCCAACACCTATTTTATTAAAAATTACAGTATACTGATTTTTGAAAAGCTGTATTTTTGGAAACGATGATCGATTTTGAACTTTCGAGTGTCATTCAACTCAATTTTTGTGATCTAAAATATTGCTTTCGCTATATAACCGCTTGGTTGAAAATTGTCGAAGCAATGTCAAAAACAAGGGGGTTTCAGATCTGGAAGAGGATGTATGGATCAAGTTTTCTCACTCCGCAACATCGTAGAGAAGCATCTGGCTGTCGGCCAGAAGGTTTTCTGCGGTTTTGTGGATTTGGAGAAAGCGTTTGATAGAGTTGTGCGAAAGAAACTTTGGGACATTTTACCCAGTTATGGGATAGATGGGCGTCTGCTGCGTGCTTTGCAATCCATGTACTGGGATTGCAAAGCATGTGTGCGGGTGGACGGCAACATATCGCCCTGGTTCGATGTCAATATCGGCGTCAAGCAGGGTTGTGTGTTGTCAGCTCGTCTGTTTATTCTATATCTGGATAAGTGTCTCCAAAGATTGAGGTCATTGAATGTGGGAATGCGCATGAGTGATCTAGTGGTGAACTGCCTGCTTTATGCAGATGACGCTGTACTTTTAGGCTCAACTCCATCTGAGCTGCAAACACTGGTCACAGTTATGAATGAGGATTGTAAGAGTATGGGCTTACATTTGAATGCGAAGAAAACTAAAGTTTTGGTATTTGAAAGAGAAACAACCAGAACGGATGTAAGAGTTGTGGTCGATGATGTAGTGCTGGAGCAAGTGGATGAGGTTGTATATCTTGGATGTGCTTTTAGCAGGGATGGAAGGTACACCGCTGATGTTGAAAGAAGAGTGTGTGCAGGGAACAGAGTGAATGGAGCGTTAGGGAGATTACTTAATAGCACAATTTTAAGTCAGGGTGCCCGTCTAGCCCTGCATAATCATGTGCTTATCCCAACGCTATTGTATGGAAGTGAGAGTTGGGTATGTCAGAAAGGGCATGAAAGTAGAATCAACGCGGTCGAGATGAGGTCGCTAAGAAAAATATTTGGTGTGACACTCGCGGACCGGGTTCGTAATGCCGAAGTGAGAGAGAGGCTAGGTTTGAAAGAAAGTGTCGGTGTAAAGATGAGAAAGGGCATGCTCCGTTGGTTCGGACATGTAGAAAGAATGGTAGATGAAAGGTTAACAAAACAGATATACAACGCGAATGTGGAAGGATGTAGGTACCGGGGAAGACCAAGACTGACATACCACGATCAGATTGATCGAGTACTGTCCGAAGGTGGTGTCAAGAGTCTTCGCAACCGGCGTGTGTGTATGAAGAGAGTGATGAATGTGGAAGAAGCGAGACAAGCCTGCAAGGATCGTGATGTATGGCACTCGGTTCTCTCTGCCTACCCCGTAAGGGATCTGGCGTGAAGATATGTTGTTGTTGTTGTTGTTGTTATGTCAAAAACCTTTACATTTTTTTCAAAATTTTTCATCAACGGATGACATGATGGTCATCAACGGAACTCCCAAACGGATAATTCGATTTTGATGCAATTTATGTATTAGACGAAGTTTTTCGAGTAATAGAGCTGATTAGTTTTTGTACTCAATCGGTACATAAATCTGGAAGTTATATTAAAAAAATACTGTTTCGCCAAAAATTTTTTTGGGGTTTTTCAAAGTTTTTCAAAATCTCCTGGGCCTAAGTTGAGTGGAACCCAATCGAATGCCACTAACTGCGATTCCATCGGGCAAGCCGTTCAAAAATTATGAGATGTTTACATACACACATACACACACAAAAACATACATACATACATACAGACATACTGACGTCATTGTGAAAATAGTCGGAAAAGGTTCCTAGGACCTCAAAACGTAGATAGAGATCTGGTGAAAACTCGATTTGCGAAAATCGGGGCAAAATCAATAACTTCCTTATCTACATAGGTACGTTAAAAATTACAAGCGCATTCGCTTAAACGGAAATGGGTTTCATGAAACGGGAAATAGTAGGTATATTGTTTAAATTACCGAAAATAATGACATACTGAAAACTGAAACTATGGCAGCCGCAAACATTTCCTTTGGTTACAGATAATAAAGAAATTACATTTTTTTAAATTAGTTATTATAAATATTTAAAAAACACTTTTTTCTTAGTAAAAAATATAACAAAAATATTATCAAGTAAATAACTGAAATAGATGTATATCACCAGACGTGGTATAATTGCAATGGAGCTAGATATAAAAAAAATAGGCAGACGCAACTATTCTTTCTGATTCTGGCAATATATTATGTAACCAAAATTCAGAAAAATGTTAGATACAAAAAGAAAAATTTCAACTAACGGGACAGCTATAGAGCGCATGTAGAGCTCAATTATCGGTGTTACCATGCGATAGTCTTTAAAGTGAATAAATGTGGCTATCCCGTCGACGACAAACCAGTAATCTGAAGAGTACAGACATTGGGCTTGCTTTAGAAAGCAAGCCGAATGTCTGTAGTCTTCATATTACTGGCTGCAAGGGAATCGGCGAAGGGTTTCTAGCAATAGTTTTAGTGTGAAGCTCAAAATTTTAATCCGTTTTATATCGCTCATTTATATCTCTTTAAAATTAGGTATTCGACTTCTTTTATGGATATATTATTTTATCAAATCTTAACTAATATTAAAAATAGGAAGGTGACTTAGTTTGTACATTAAGTGCGTTTTCACATTTTAACCACTCAGACGATCATCGTGAAATTTTGCTAACACATTATCAGGGAGTAGAGAAAAAGATACAGGGTACCTTTCATACGAAAAAATAACATTTTTAACTTATTCGAGGGACGGAAAAATAACCATTAAAAATAATTAAAGCTTCGTTCGCGTCGTCGCCGCAGACAGAATAGTATCACGTAAAAATTTTAATAAAATTAATTTTATTTTTAATAGGTACTTATTATTTTAAATTGTGATTGCATGAGTGAATATTTGATATAACCTTTATACTAATTTAATACCTCTATAATCTACATACGCGAGCAAACCTTGCATCCTTTTTGAAAATCAAGAAAATGTACGAAGGTATTAGAGATTTGGCACACTTAAAGTTTATGCGTGGGTGCACATGTTGTACCTCTGCCTACCTCTTCGGGGATAGGGGCGTGAAGATACGTAAAGTTTATATAGAAAGGAAGTGCAGAAACCTATTTTTATCTTTTGATATTTATTACAAATACGTTAAATAAATCAAATAGAACCTTCTAAGAATTACAGCTGAATTTTGACTATTAAATAAATCATATATCAGAATTAAACCTTAAATGTAAATAAAATTAATTTTTAAATTACCTGTTTCAAAAAAGCTGGTGAAATTTTCGTCATTTTAAAAAATATCACAGGAACAAATTAGGCACCTACATAAAATTCGAGATCACATAATTTTTTTAAGGATTTAGCAGAAAATCCATTTACGCAAAATAAAATTTAAAAAAAATAAACTATGAGACCGGCGGCGGCAATGCGCGCTAAGCACGACTGCAAATTTGCTGCTTTCAACGATCTGTTTTGATTAGTGATTTCAAACGGAAAAAATCTACTTCCATGCAACAGTCATGTGAGATGATCGCTAATATGATAAACGGGATTAGTATGAAGGATAATAAACTATGCAACACTAACTAATAACAATATGACATTTGTCCGCGAATTACTTATTAATTAGCTAAATAATTGTCCGTAAATCACATGATATTGGTTAACGCATTCCGAAAAAGACCTATTTGCCTGAAATGTATGAGTTGAAATAATATAAGCATAATGCTATTTACCTAACATCAATAGATGTAACAATATAGATAGAACTAGAGACCCGCCCCGACTTTGCACGGTTAGCATTATAATCTTACACCTTATATTACGCGAGGTGGCGCTACATGTTTTCTAGAAATTTTATATTATAATTTTATAATTTTGTAGCAGTTCATTAATATTCATTCGTCAGCAGTTGCTGCACTTGCGATAGAACTATGGGTGGCCAGCAAATTGTGAGTCGTTAAAAAATACATGCTTTTAGCAAAGATTTACTAAAGGCTTTTAGTATATTCAAACCATGCCAAACTTCAACGCGGTTCTTTTAATTATTTTAAACTAAAACACAATATTTGGCTATATTTGTATAAAGGAATTCGTTTGGATCCTGCTAAACGTAGACTTCCTGAAACTTTGAACCGATTTAGCTAGAGAATATGGAAAATGTTGAAAAATCTCAAAAAAATGTCGGTCGGTACGGTTAAACCATTTGTTTTCAAATAACTTACAGATTAAGGTAATTGTAAAAAAGGGCAAGTGTATTAATAGTAATAAATAAATGAATAAATATTCACGGGACAAATTACACTTACTGATCTAACCCCAAAATAGGCAAATTATTTGCTTGTGTTATGGGTGTTAGTCAACGATACTAATACATAGAAATACATGTAAGTATTTTTGACATATGAAATTTAATAAGGACCTTAACCCGGAAATACAAACATTTATGCTCATCACACAAATGCTTGTCCCCGTCGTGGATCGAACCTGAGCCCTGTCGATTGCGTAGTCAGGGTCGCTAACCACTCGACAACGGGGTGGCCAAAGGATTAATATTAATTGATAAATATTATATTAATGCACCAATTGGTGACAACATTTAATTAGCTGCTTTCTTTTGCAAAAAAATGCGCCAAAGGTCGTAAATTTCATCGAAATCGGTTTATACCATCGCCGGTGTTACCGTTGATGAAATATTTTGAAAAAACTTGTTTTTTTGGCTTAATTTCGAGATTTTTCAGCCAATCGATTTTTGTATTAAAAAAAAACAGCTTCGAGTGCTGTTGCTTAAACATCAAAGTCAAACAAAGTGTTCAAAAGTTGCAGCTTTTGTCTTTAATTTAAAAAAAAAATTCAAACTAATATATCGATTAATTTCAAAATGTATTCTGCATTTTTTGTTAAAAAACAAGAACAAAATTGATCGATTCGTTCAAGATTTATAAATGACGAAAATTTTTGAAAAAGCTAGTTTGTCGACATTACTTCGACAATTTTCAACCAATCGATTTCGTAGCAAAGACAACATTTTAGGTTTTAAAAATTTGCGTTAAATGCCGTTCAAAAGATCAAAATCGATCATCGCGTACAAAATATATTTACTCCTTTAAGCTTAAAATAGCGGGAAGTTTCCGGAATGGCCTGCAGAGCCTACCAGTTTTTTTAACGATTTTTTCCACCGCCACTAGAGTAGCTGACGTTTGCAGCTGTATGGGGTATATGGGGTAAGCAGTTTGGGGAAAACTATTATTATTAAAACTTTCAGTAGGTATAAAATTACATGTTCAAATGTTTCAGTACCTCCAATCCCCATATATCACAACACTACAAAAAAATTAAAAAAGAACGAAACGAAAATTTTCTATAAATATCATCAAAATCGCTCCAACCATTTCATTATTTAGCGATGTAAAACTGCAACAACGCACTTCTGAACTTCTGCTAAAGCTCTTGAGCTTCATAAGATTATTATAAGTTTACTATCCATTACCAAAACAGAATTTTCCAAATCTCTTAATAGAAGTATGCCTGAAAATGTCTCATTACGTAACATTACCAAAGTATGTGTTTACGTAGGTAGTATTCTTCTGAACTCATTGTGTCATAACATTCATTGTTTAGTCAGCGGTAGAGAAAGCACGTGCTTTGATGATAGTTTTTTTCCTTTCTTTCGTTATTTAAACGCAGTAAAACTGCAACAACGGATTTCAAGCTTCTGTATTTCTTCTCTTCCAACTGAGAATAGGATCGCGCTTGTTATCAACTTCATACCACAAGCACCACAAGTGTGAAATTAGTAATGTCAGCAAAAAATATTGATGATTTATTGAAAAACAAATAACGTTTTAATAATATTATTTTCATCAATAAAAAATAGTAAAAAACATCAATCAGTCAGTACTTTTATGGCTTTCATCAAAATCGGTTAAGCGATTTTTTCGAGAAAGTGCAACAAACAAACTCATTTTTGCAATCAACCGACGAAAATAGGAGGTTATCAGTTTGACGTGTATGTATGTAATATTGTTGGAATTGTAGAATATTTATTGAGTACTATGCGTTCCAACTAAGAATAGGATCGCGCTTGTTATCAACTTCATACCACAAGTGTGAAATTAGTAATGTCAGCAAAAAAATATTTGTTCAAAAAATATTGCTGTTTTAATAATATTATTTTCATCAATAAAAAATTAGTAAAAAGCATCAATCTAGCTGTTTATATATATTATATAAAAAAAGTCGTGTTATTTACACCACTTATAAGTCAAAAACGACGGGGCCAATTTTGTTGCGATTTTTGTGGGTTTGGGTTGTCTTTGTCCAGAATAGACTAAAAAGTATTAAAATATAATATTCATCAATAAAAAACAGTAAAACATATCAGTCTAGCCGTTCATCTAAATACATATATATATATAAAAGTCGTGTTAATTATTTCAAGCGTCGATATGTATGTATATATAAAAGTCGTGTTAGTTATTTTACAATTTATTTTAATACATAGTTACATGGGAATCTAAATAAAAAATAAACCAATTAGAATGAAATTATTTTTTTAAGGTTTTTCTTTTGTAGGATTTTTTGCACACCTTACTCATCACTTACGAAGTTTTTGTAAAATGCGGAGCAATATGTCATCCTGACAGTCCTATTCTTATTTGGAACGCATAGTATAATGATTTATTTCGGCGTTCACGCACCTATAATAAATTTCGTAAGTGTACTTATATGTGTTTGTATGTTTATATGTTTGTAAACAAATTTCTCGGGAACTGACACCCATATCGAGGCAATTCTTCTAGTATATCATCTTCTTCTTCTAGTATATAATCAGGTGTACTTCAACTTAGGGAAAAGTTTAAAAAACCGGTTTCTATACTGAACCGTGACCTTGAAATATCCAATGGTTTAGTTTTTCAAATCTATATAGGTATGTATCTATACAAATAAATAAAATTGGAGTGTCTGTTTGTAATATTAGAAAAAAACGACTTTTTACTAAATCCACAACGATTTATACACGATAAATAGGTACCAAAATATTTTTTTTTAAAAACAGTAATAAATATAATATTTATATTTAAAAGTCATGTTAGTTATTTTCACCTTATTTTAATACATGGCAACATGATCTGATGGGATGTAAATAAAAAATATTATATAATATTTTTTATTTACATTCCCATATAAATAATTTTTATATTATATATAATAAATATTATATATAATATATAAATTAGAATAAAAATATTTTTTTTAAATATTTCTTTGAATTTTTGACGTGAAGACGTCTTTTAAATTGCCTACATAGGGGGGACATTTCAATAAACGGATGATAACAAAATTGGGAGATACAGTTTGGTGTTATAGCTACATAACTATCACCAACATTCAAAATCTATTTATACCACTGGATAGCTAAAGAATCAAAGGATTTAATAAGCTGAACGTGGATTACGATGCTTCGCGAATAGAGGAGTAGAAAGTGCCGCCATTTTTAGTAAATTTTCCTTCATTACATATTTTGCATAATATGGTATATCTTTAGACTCAGAGCAACAATAAAATTCGATTGAGTTTTATTCAAAAGCTCTTGTAAATATTTATTGATTGTATAATTTCAAAAATAGTTCTCAACACTAATAGTATGTAAATGTGACACTTAAGTGAAAAATTCAGTGCAAAATTGTAATCAGCCACAAAAGATATTTTAGAAGCCATATAAAATACAAGACAAACGTCTGAAGTAGCAGTCTAATGATACCCATGATCTCCCATATGAAAAAGTGAACAAGTGTTGAGAACGCAAAAAGATAAAGACGTCCG
The DNA here is from genome assembly GCA_036924255.1 of Apodemia mormo. Classification (NCBI taxonomy): domain Eukaryota; kingdom Metazoa; phylum Arthropoda; class Insecta; order Lepidoptera; family Riodinidae; genus Apodemia; species Apodemia mormo. The sequence goes on from JAUPFN010000008.1 coordinate 13,471,324, forward strand.
AACCGATCAACGACGGCACCTGTACACTGCTGGCTTCACCGGTCGTGGGAGCGAGCAGAGTGCTCAGCCAGAGCTTAAAGATGTGGGATTATACGCTCTCCACCCTAAGGGCGTCTCCTGTGAATCCAATCTTCGACTTCGACTTAGGTCGTGATTTGTGATAGAGGGTTCGCGGCATTGTCCCGTGTGTAGGTGTGTAGGTTTTGGTATGTTTCGTTGTCAGATTGTCTAGATCGTTGAGAACTGCCTACGTAATTTGGGATCGGCGTTAGGATAAAAGAGGTAATCTGCCGCAATGGGTTAGGGTGTGAGTTGGTGCGATTGAAATATCTTTTGGAAATATCTTGAAATGCCTAGCTAAGCTCGGCCATTCAAGATCTTTAAGAAGATCAATGTATACCACGGTATACTACGGTGCACCCGTGAAAATACGCTAGCATTTGTTCTGTACTACTTGCAACGGATGCAAATCTGTACGGGAGAGATGGGCAAACGCTACGCCAGCGTATGATAGAATAGGCCTTCAAAAATCTTGTAGTGTCACCTTGTGTCTAAGTGACACGAGTGCGGGACACCTGCTGTTATCGACCTATGAGTGGAGAATGAACCCACTACACGGAATTGAATTCGGCGGTTGGTTAATTACTATGATGTATAGTATGTATGATGAGTACGAGTCCGTCGGGCACTCCCATTCGACATAGCTAGTTTATTAGACCATTGTGCCAGATCTTATCGAACGCCTTCGCGACGTCAAAAAATAGAGCACCGGTGAGAATTTGCAGCCCTGGGGCTGCATTTTAAGAGTTTGAAATGTACTATATGAGTAGGTAAACTTAATGAGTGCAAGAGTGAGCTGCTCGGAAACCGAACTGCTCATATATTATGAGACCTTTCTCGTGAACAAATGCCTTAAGGCGAGATAGTATGATTTTTTGTAGATTTTGCCTAACGTATTAATTAGGCTAGTCAGACGGTAACTACTGACATTATTTCAGGGTTTTCCCTTTGTGTATTCCTATGACGGTGGCTTCTTTACTGCACTCGTGCGGAAACGCACAACCGGCTAGGAGTAAATTAAAGATGCACACTAGTAGGAATATAAGGGAGGTATTTAACTACCTTATTTGAGATTTTATCAGACCCCGAGCCTTTTATTGCGTAGGTTTTTGATAATTTCACCTACTTCTTCGGTATCGGAGGATAATAACGGGTCACCATCAGATGGTGGTAGAGCGTAGGCCGGTGCTACTATCAGAATCTGATAGTAGCACCACCCTACGCTGTCCACAAGATGGATGTGGTCTAGACCATCTAGATCCGTAGGCTGGTTTGACGGGGAACATTGTGATTGGAATTGTGAACTTCGCTGTGCACAAGATGGATGTGGTCTAGACAATCTAGGTCCGTAGGCTGGTTTGACGGGGAGCATTATGATTGGAACGACGAATGAAAAATGTTACCATTCCAAGATGTTACGCATGATGTAGACGTATTCACGTAAAAGATGCACGTTTTTTATGCACACCTTAGGGACGGCGGTGGTACCAAAAACCGGCCGAGACGTTGGAGAACTATACCACCTAGTAGTCACAATGGTGGTGACACGTATAGATAATCGTTCGCCTTTTACAAATTGCCTGACAAGAAAGTAGATGGTCAACTCTTCAAGGATGGCGTGGGCTAATACGGGGTTATTAATGGTACAATTTAGATTAATTATTAACGTGTAATAACTTGTAGCACCCATATTCTTTCAAATACAGATTTTTCATTCTTTTAATACATTTATTAGGTATGTGTATCTAAACAGTAATAGACCGTGGCCCCACGAATAAACTTTTTTTTTATTAATAACAAGCTGAATATTTGTAAACAGCTTCGTTTTGATGAGACAACCATCTTTTCTATCTTCAAAAAATCTCGAATCGGGCGACTAATAAAGATAGATAAAAAAGAAAAGTTTGGAATGTCGGACTAAGAAAAGTTTTCCCTTCACGTATAGGACAAAGCTACCCTTGAATTACAATAATAATTAACAAGCTGTTGTGAGAAAATTAGGTTGTTTTTAAATTTAAAGGAGAAATTATGGTAATTAATTTGCAAATTTCCGCGAAATGGAACTGCCATGATGCAATAGAAATGAAAGGTAGTGTAAGGCAATAGGGCAAACTTATCCAAAGTCTGAAATTATAGAAGACCACAACGGCACAATAATCCACTACTTCCACGAGACTTTCTTCCACGTCAAAAGCAAAGTCAGTAACACATAAGTTATGTACTCAACGCACGTTTCACTTCGCAACCGAAACATCTTCAGGAGAGTCGAATAACACTTCACTCTATGAAGGGTGAAGCATTAATGATTAATACCAATTTGAAAATCTCATAATTCTGAAACTTTAGAGTGAAGGACTCATCAGAAAAACCATTGAATGTGTAGGACAAAAGTTTTATCGTGTTTTTCATAACATAATCAAGCGATTCATGGGCGTACCGAAGGGGGGGCAGGAAGGGGCAGCTGCCCCCCCCTGGAGTTTGTTTATCTTTCTACTAGCTATCTAGTGTTGTAGATAAAAATATAATATGGTAAAAAATAGTCTTAAAATGTTACCGTGAATGAATATGAGCATCTTGGCGATATTTGTTAGGGAGCTACTTGAATCGAGAATGAAAGTTGGACACATGATGGATGAATGGATATTTATTTAAATTAATTTTAATCTAAAACAGGTATTTTGGAGACGCCCAAGTTTATTAGCTGCCCTTTGGTAATGTCAATAAAGCATACATATACATAATCCGGTAGGTATTGGAAAAAGTAAAGATTTAGTGTTATTTCAATAGATTATAAATTCTTTGAACGCCTTAAGGAACTCCACAATTTAAATAATCTTTTACTGGGATTTTTAATGTGGTAGGTCCATGAGAAGGTGTTATTAGAATAAATGCCTAAATTTTTACATAGTATAATGTTGTATTAAATCCATTCATAGGCGTACGTAAGGGGTAGATTTAGGGGGTCCGGACTGCGGTCCTTAGCAAAAAAATATGCTTGCGCGGAATAGATATTGACTACAAGCTGCAACCTGCTGTCCACTGCATTATAAAAGTGTTACGAGAATCTTACAGGAACAAGACACATTTAAAGACAATTAAAAAAACTTTTAGAGTTATTAAGAAAAAAATACAATTCAATGAATATTATTATCGGTGGCGATTACCTTGCTTGAAAATGTCCGATCGAATACATTATTAAACATAATGCTGAAATATAATTTCACTCAATATATTAAAGAACCAACCCGTGTTACCAAATCGACGTCAAGTTGTTTAGATTTAGTATTTTATAATTATGATAAATGTAAAATAAATACAAACGTACATGACTATGGTCTTTCAGACCACAAAATCATTAGTTGTCAATTAAAACATCTTTATAATCTAAAAACAAAACCTATCGTATGGCATTTAAAAAAACGTTTATTTAATAAACACAACATCAATTTTTTTAAGAAGGAATTTCAAGAAATAAAATGGGAAACTATTTTAAATAAAAATAAAAACATCAATGAAAACTATAACATATTTAACAACTGTACTTTTAATCTTCAATAAAGTCTTATCAATTGTACTTTTAATCTTTTAAAGCAAGATGTGTATTAATTTGGAGATCGTTGGCATACATATTATAGAGTGAGAGCAATTTATGAGTTATAGAATAAATGAAGTAGGAGACAACACGCCACCTTGGAGTACGCCAGCATCACATAGTACAGAATCAATCAGAAAATACATTCACACAGCGTATTCTTTGCCGACGACTATTTAAATAGCTTTTTTTTATTTTATTTTATAAATTCAGGCGTTACTTTGCGGAAATCCATTGTTCAGACGAAGAAAACTTGTTATTTTGCAATTTTCCGCGAACTTTTAAGTGTATCTTTGCGATGTTACTGAGAAGGAAAACATATAAAAGCGGTGTAAGAAAAGGAACAAACTTACCGTAGGTCTGAAAATAATGAAGACCTAAAATAAATGAATGCCGGTCTTCATTATTTTCAGACAGACAGAGTCTAGTTTGCACTACGTTAGTATTTTAGTCGAGTACTTTAGTAGCTAAAACACTCGCTACTGGCCAAAATCGTTCATACTTTGGCCGAGTACAATTCACTGATGAGTTGAATGTTGAAAGGAGAATATTCTACAAGCTACATAGGCGCGGGCAACTTAGCGTAATACAACTAATTTAATAAACTCGACTAAAATGTGTGGTTCACACATGTTTCACACATCACAAACGGGCACGTGGTGCGGCCAGCGGAGCGCCACTCGCCTCACTCTTCAGCCGCACCTGCGTGTATCGTCCCGAAAACATTAGCGCGCTAAGGCACGCGCAGTCGGAATGTTTGCAACGATAGCCGATAATAACCGGTCACATCTGTATGTATTGCGTCATTGCGCGAAGCTTTGTGACGATAGACGCAAGTGTGGCCGCAGTATGAGACAAATAGAACTAAACAGATCGGCTTGCTTAAATTATGAACTACTTGACTAAATTTTAGGTGAGTTTTAGTTTTTTTATAACATAACATAGCAAACAAGCAGATGGCTCTCCTGATGGAAAAAGAAACCATCGTCTACAGACACCACAGGTATTAACGGTGCGTTGCTATCCATGTGGCGGGATGGTAATGCCACATGCATAAATCTACCCGCTAACCTTCTCTCCAAACCGGAACACGGCAATGACAAGCATTGAGTTAGTTTCTAAATTACGAGCTACTCGGCTTAAAACCTAGCCAAGTCAGAACAACGGAGGCTTTATAGATGAAGTAAATATACGTATGTAGTTAGATGCCATAATATGTATATTATGGCATCTAACTACATACGTATATTTACTCTGTGATATTAATAAACTCACGACAAAACAATTGCAATCGACTTTGGATATTTTCTGATAGCGACAAAAAATACATTTGTACAATAAGGAAACAATGTAAACAGCATTGTACCAGATGAAACTAATAGAACGCTCATTATAATGAGTATAATGACGCTCATTGTAAAGAATCAGGATATTATCGTTTCGAGTTAACTTTTTTTGTGTCAGTATACACGCACTAAAAATCTTTTATTTCCTATTGATTACTTCTTTTTCAATGCTGTCCATTTCATTATTATGTATTTAATGCTTTTTTGTACACATACATAAACAAATAACTGCACAATTTTAATTATCGGACACCTTACCCTCGAAAAGTGATATAACGTACACGTTAAGCCTTGCGCATCTACTCAATAAAGAGAAAAACATTTCACGATTTTATCTTGATATATGGTTTTACACAGTAGGTATCTTCGCCCACCTAATTTCTAAAAGAACCCATACAACTTCACTGTTGAGTGGTCTCCTCACTTAAATCTGGACGACACTAACTTTCGAAGTCATCCAACACCTCAATCAATGCAAAAATAAACATGTGTTATGATTGAAGACATTGAATACCAAAAAATAAAAGTCTCAAGTAATGTCCTCTAATATAAGTCAGTACAAGAAAACATTGTGTATAATATGACGTTTTTATTTTTTTAAATTGAATTTATTTAATTACGTTCAATCTCGTGATCATATGTGAAGTAAAACTAAATTAGCCTCCAAAAACCTCAATGTTCTTTGATACAGCGAAACAGTCGCTTGCTACTCTATAAAGTCGCAAACATAGACTAATATATATATATATATATATATATATATATATATATATATATATATATATATATATATATATATATATATATATATATATATATATATATATATATATATTAGTATATATATATATGTATATATATTATTTATTATTAAATAAACGTTTTTTTAAATGCCATACGATAGGTTTTGTTTTTAGATTATAAAGATGTTTTAATTGACAACTAATGATTTTGTGGTCTGAAAGACCATAGTCATGTACGTTTGTATTTATTTTACATTTATCATAATTAGAAAACACTAAATCTAAACAACTTGACGTCGATTTGGTAACACGGGTTGGTTCTTTAATATATTGAGTGAAATTATATTCCAGCATTATGTTTAATAATGTATTCGCTCGGACATTTTCAAGCAAGGTAATCGCCACCGTCTCAAGTAATGTCCTCTAATATAAGTCAGTACAAGAAAACATTGTGTATAATATGACGTTTTTATTTTTTTAAATTGAATTTATTTAATTACGTTCAATCTCGTGATCATATGTGAAGTAAAACTAAATTAGCCTCCAAAAACCTCAATGTTCTTTGATACAGCGAAACAGTCGCTTGCTACTCTAAAAAAGTCGCAAACATAGACTAATATAATTAATATATATATACTATTATTTATATATATATATATATATATATATATATATATGTATATATATATATATATATATATATATATATATATATATATATATATATATATATATATATATATATAAAGATATAGAAAGAAGACACCAGATGTTAATGGTGCATAGCTGCCCGCTTAGCGGTGATGTGCTAATGGAAAAGCTTAAGTTCCGTCGGCTACCTTAGCCTCGTAATTGAAACACGACAACGTTAAGTACTGACTCTATTGTGACGAAACCCGGGCAAAAGATTACAGAACTCTATCTACTAATATTGACGGCACCCACAGTTATATATATATATATATATATATATATATATATATATATATATATATATATATATATATATATATATATATATATATATATATATATATATATATATATATATATATATATATATATATATATATATATATATTGTCTATACATATATCTATGATCGATTTAGATCTCTAAAGATCTCTCTTTAAAGATCTAAATCGATCATCTTGTTCATGATACGGCTTTCAAATTTAAAAATTATTTGAGCTTAAAATATCACAACGTAGCGGTAAAATTTTACAGAGATGGCCTGTAGGGTCAACCAGTTCGCGTTTTTTTACCATCTAATAAATCTACAAGATTTAATAAGTCCGCACGAAGCTCGAGTGAATCCTCATTTATTTAGTGGGCTTCCATAGTATAAATTATTTCTATTGTAAAAATGTCAGTGCTTATCATTGACATTCTTGGTTTTAGGGTAGGGTAGTCATTATGTGGCATTACATCCTTGCCACGTGGATATCAGCACATAATTAAGTTAGGAGAGCCATCTGCTCGTTTGTTGCTATATACACATAAAAGGCGCTTTGCTTATCTTGCTTTTCTTTGAATACTTTTTTATACCTAACCACGCCATCACACCACTATGGAGTTTTTATAACATAGGATAACAAACAAGCAAACTGCTCTTCTAACAATTCGGCAAAACTGATGGTTTTGCCTATATACGCTAAAGATGTTAATAGTACTTGTGCAATAACCTGTTACAAAAGCTCTACTACTGACGAATTACAACGTCAGTGACACATTGAGCATCTGCTCGCCTTTTACGAGCATACTTATAAGTAGACAGATGTTTAATTCCTCATACACAGGGACTATACCAATGAGTTTATTCAATGACTCAACTTACTTATGAGTCTATTCAATCACAGCTCCAAAAATTGAATTGCATCTTTAACACCAATGTTATTTATAGTCTTTTTGTCTCTTGTCATAGCAATCATTGAACATCAACTCAAACTAAATGCAAAACATCTTTAACATGTTCTTTTTTATAGAAGATGATACAAACGGATAAGAAGCTCACTTGATGGTTAAAATCGCCGCCGCCCATGGACAACTACACTACTAGGGGTTCTAAAGTTGCGTTTCTATTAAGAATAAGTAAGTTCTTTTCTTGAAGATCCTTAAATCATACCCATTCGGAAAAACCCCTGCCGATAATTGGTTCCACAGAAGATTAGTCTGGAGGAAAACATACCTCAATAAAAATAACTACGTTAAAAAAACCGACTTCAAAAACCAAAAAGTAAAAAATAATAAATATTTAATATTAATTAAATACTACCTATTATTTATATGTGCTATTTACTAATAGGTTTGAAGTCGGTGCCAAGCCAATTTAATACTTACATCGGCAGACACGCGCGGGTAGACTTCGTTAACAAACGTCTTCACGTTAAAAGACGTCAGAGTAAGTACATAAAATTTTTGAAAGAGAAAGAAAGTCGGTGCCAAGCCAATTTAATACTTACATCGGCAGACACGCGCGGGTAGACTTCGTTAACAAAAGTCTTCACGTTAAAAGACGTCAGAGTAAGTACATAAAATTTTTGAAAGAGAAAGAAAATAGTTATTTGTAAGAATGTGGCTGTTACAAGTTGTTAAAAATTAATTAAAGTACCAACATTTTCTACTATTATATGGTGTCAATTTGAAATTAAAAATTTTGATGCCTTTTAGCTTAATTGATAATTCTACATTAATTTACATGACCATTTAGTTTAAGAATTCTGTTGAATACATTTTCGTAATAATTTTTTTCAGTATTCTTCGTATTGATTGAAGCTGCTTGTAGTATTAAGACTTAATTGCTCTTTATTAGGTTTATTTACGTATCTTAATCTTTAAATTAGGAATTTCATTGTATTAACTTGCTCGTATTCATTTAAGTAATTAAAACATTATTATTTGTTTAAGGCTTGGCACCGACTTCAAACCTATAAGTAAATAGCACATATAAATAATAGGTAGTATTTAATTAATATTAAATATTTATTATTTTTTACCTTTTGGTTTTTGAAGTCGGTTTTTTTTAACGTACATAGTTATTTTTATTTAATACTTTTTAGTGTACTGTCAATTTATTTTGGGTAGACCTACAACAGATGCTGCGCGCCTTTACAAATATAGATCTCAAGAAACGGGAACGAATAAAATAGTAGGGGAGCCTAAGAGGGGATTTTGGTATTTACTCGAGCGCGGCAGATTACCATAGGAGGGAGTACCTCGCATACTGTTAAGTCTCTCCACCAAATATAAGCCCTTTCTATAGAGGGGGTAACTATGGCAGAAAAAAAAACAAAAGATAACTTCGGCTTGTGGAAATTGTCAGATTTTCCTCCATAATAAAAGAAAATTCAGACGCGCTCGAGAATGTCAAGACAACGTTTTCTTTGCAAACTTGTAAACCTCCCACTACCTTACGCTACACTGGAATCGTCAGATTTTCTAAATTTTAGCGGCAATTAATACCCTAATCTAATCTAACGCGCCTATCGACGGTAATATCGACTACCATAAAAAAAAATTCCTTCACAGGCCTACAGGAACAACGTGGAAGTTATATCTTTACCTCCTGAACTGATCGACTTGACAGACGTAGAACGAAGACTTTTGTCAAGAGTATTTCGTTTTATTTTATAACTAGTTACCAACCGAACCAAAATGCTCGTCAACACGAATCAAATAAGCCCAAACTCGATAGAGTTGTGTTATTTAATTACTGAGCTCCTATGGCCACCTTCTGGATTTATCATTGGACGTTGGAGGATCCTAGTTACCACCAAGCACCAAAGTGCTCGTCAACACGGATCAAACGAGCCCAAACTCGATAGTTATGTCATTTAATTATTGAGCTCCTGTAGCCAGCTTCTGGCTTCATCATCGGACCTTGGAGGATGCTAGTTACCACCAAGCACCATAGTGCTCGTCAACACAAATCAAACGAGCCCAAACTCGATAGAGTTGTGTCATTTAATTACTGAGCTCCCATGGCCAACTACTGGTTTCATCATCGGACCATGGAGGATCCTAGTTACCACCAATCACCTAAGTGATCGTCAACACAAATCAAACGAGCCCAAACTCGATAGAGTTATGTCACTTAATTACTGAGCTCCTATGGCCACCTTCTGGTTTCATCATCGGACCTTGGAGGATCCTAGTTATCACCAATCACCTAAGTGATCGTCAACACGAATCAAATAAGCCCAAACTCGATAGAGTTGTGTCATTTAATTACTAAGCTCCTATGGCTAACTTCTGGCTTTAGCATTGGACCTTGGAGGATCCTAGTTACCACCAAGCACCAAAGTGCTCGTCAACACGGATCAAACGAGCCCAAACACGATAGAGTTGTGTCATTTAATTATTGAGCTCCTATGGCCAGCTTCTGGCTTCATCATCGGACCTTGGAGGATGCTAGTTACCACCAAGCACCATAGTGCTTGTCAACACAAATCAAACGAGCCCAAACTCGACAGAGTTGTGTCATTTAATTACTGAGCTCCTATGGCCAACTTCTGGCTTCATCATCGGACCTTGGAGGATCCTAGTTAGCACCAATCACCTAAGTGATCGTCAACACAAATCAAACGAGCCCAAACTCGATAGAGTTGTGTCACTTAATTACTGAGCTCCTATGGCCACCTTCTGGTTTCATCATCGGACCTTGGAGAATCCTAGTTACCACCAAGCACCTAAGTGCTCGTCGACACAAATAAAACGAGCCCAAACTCGATAGAGTTGTGTCATTTAATTACTAAGCTCCTATCACCACCTTCTGGCTTCATCATCGGACTTTGGAGGATCCTAGTTTCCACCAAGCACCATAGTGCTCGTCAACACGAATCAAACGAGCCCAAACTCGATAGATTTGTGTCATTTAATTACTAATATCCTATGGCCACCTTCCGGCTTCATCATCGGACCCTGGAGGATCCTAGTTACCACCAAGCACCTAAGTAATCGTCAACACGAATCACACGAGCCCAAACTCGATAAAATCTTGTCATTAACCGATTTTTAACCATTAAATTACTGAGTTCCTGTAGTCACCTTCCGATTCCATCATCAGATCAGCTCTATGCCATAATAAATTTTCATTGTCATCCAATTTATATATGTATACAAAATTTCAGCTCAATCGGTAACCGGGAAGTGGATCAAATTTACTTGCGAGATTTGAATTCAGACAGCGGGATAGGTAAAATAGCTAAAAAAATGTTTATAAAATAAAAACTACTGGGCCTAGCTGAATCAAATTTTTATCGGACCAATTTGAAACTATTTCGCATCAAACAAAAAAATAATCACGTGAATCGGTTCAGAAACCTCGGAGAAATCGGTGTACATACATAAAAAAAATATACCGGCCGAATTGAGAACCTCCTCCTTTTTTGAAGTCGGTTAAAAATCGCAAGAGTTGTGATTTTCCAGACATCGAGATGGTGAGTATAAAACTTTGAATTTTGTCGCGATGTTCGATGGTAAAATTCAGCAGCTGGGATTATTCCAAACAGTTCCTCACACACTTCCTATGACAGGTCCAATAGAAGATGCAGAGTGATGCCACATCACTCTGCATCTTCTAACGTAACGCCAAAAAATCAAGGCGATTAGAAGAAGTCCTGTTATTGACGATTCGAGTCGCTCTACTTTGAATTCGACCAAAAGGAAAGAGCTGGTACTGAGAAACCCTCATAAAAATGAGAGCAGTACTCCATATGAGGGCGGATTTGTGCCTTATAAAGCTGTAAGCAAAGTACTGCCTGGCCCTGCTGAGAACATCGAATGAGAATGTCGATATGTCGACTACAAAGATTCTAAAACTAGCGTGGGCTATCAGGGAAGTATTTTCAAAACGAGAAGATATGACAAAATGAGATATTTTAGTGGAAAACGTGCAAATTTAAGTCTTCTTGAAGTTATAATAGGCTAGATTATTTAGAAGCTATGGAAAGTTGTTCTTCGGTTTCTGACACAATTTTTTTTCTTTCCTATTCACTCGGCTCGGTTGGGCTTTCCTATTCACTCGGCGTGGTACCGAATTCATGGAAAACAGCTTTAGTGCATCCCATCCCTAAAAAAGGAGATCGCTCTAATCCGTCAAATTATCGGCCAATAGCCATAACCTCCTTGTTCTCCAAAGTCATGGAGACACTTATAAACTGTCAGCTCCTGAAGTATTTAGAAGAGCACCAGCTGATTAGCAACCGTCAGTACGGTTTCCGTCGTGGTCGCCCAGCTGGTGATCTTCTAGTATACCTGACGCATCGCTGGGTGGCGGCAGTTGAGTCCAAGGGAGAGGCATTGGCAGTTAGTTTAAACATAGCGAAGGCCTTCGATCGGGTATGGCATAAAGCGCTTCTTCTCTCAAAGCGGCCTTCCTATGGGCTTCCCGATAAATTATGCAAGTGGATCACCAGTTTTTTGGCTGATTGGAGCATCAAGGTCGTAGTCGACGGTGCATGCTCCGACCTCAAACCTGTCAATGCTGGTGTTCCCCAAGGCTGCGTGCTATCACCGACACTGTTTTTCCTGCATATCAATGATATGTTGCGAATTAGTAACATACATTGCTATGCGGACGACAGTACTGGTGATGCTACATACTCCGACCGTAGCGGTATTTCTCGGGAACATGTCTAGAGGGCCGAAACAAGCTCGTGTCTGAACTCGAGAATTGACTAACCGATGTCTCAGAATGGGGTCGTCAAAATCTTGTTACATCTAACCCCAAAATGACGCAGCTTTGTGCGTTCACCGCTAAAAAAACACCCTTTGTTGTATCATCTCGGTTCGAGAGCACTCGCCTGACAGCCTCAGCCAGTATTGGAATACTGGGAGTTGACATATCGAACAATGTTCAGTTCCGCGATCACTTGGAAGGCAAGGCTAAACTAGCCTCCAAAAAGCTTGGCGTACTCATTAGAGCAAAGCAGTACTTCATGCCAGCCCATCGCCTTCAACTTCACAAGACCCAAATTCGACCTCACATGGAGTACTGTTCTCACCTCTGGCCTGGGGCTCCTCAGTACCAGCTTCTTCCTCTTGATCGCATTCAACGTAGAGCGGTTCGAATCATCGACGATCAGGCTATTTCTAATCGGCTTGACTCTTTGGCGTTACGCAGAGATGTAGGTTCGCTCTACATATTTTACCGTATGTATCATGGGAAGTGTTCCGAAGAGTTATTCGGACTTATTCCTGCCGCTAAATTCCATCATCGGACATCGCGTCAAAACTTAAAGTTTGATGTCTGGAAATCCACAACCGTACGCTTTTGTCGGCACTTTTTGCCTCGCACAACTTCTTTGTGGAATTAATTAACCTCGGGGGTGTTTCCGAACGGATACGATTTAGGGACTTTCAAGAAACGAGCTTATTCATTCTTAAAAGACCGGCAACGCAGCTGCAAGAACCCAGGTATTGCAGTTGTTCATGGGCGGCGGTAATCACTTACCATCAGGTGCACCACCTGCTCGTTTGCGCTCACTGCTAAATAAAAAAAAAAAAACAAGTTTATTCCATCACTCATTGGCGTGTTCTTCTCGCTATAGCTAGAATAGAAAGCATCACCGTTACTATCTTCCGCATATCAATGAATATATTGCTTAATTGCAAAATATCATTAATATGCAGAATAAATAGTATAGGTGATAGCACACAGCCGTGTGCAACACCAACATTGACGGGTTTAAGGTCAGAGCATGCGCCACCAATAACGACCTTAAGTAGTAATCCAATGGGAGAGTCCGGTCAGAGTCAAAATCACGGGAAGCCCATAAAAAGAGAGCTTAGGTCGTAGTGCGTTGTACCATACGCGATCAAAGGTAAATTAATAAATAAATAAATATTCACGCGACAAATTACACTTAATCTAACCCCAAAGTAAGCAAATTATTTGCTTGTGTTATGGGTCAATGATACTAATAAATAGAAATGCATATATAAATACTGTTACATATACATAATAAACACCCAAACCCAGAAATACAAACATCTATGCTCATCACACAAATGCTTGCCCCTGTCGGGGATTGAACCCGAGCCCCGTCGATTGCGTAGTCAGGGTCGCTAACCACTCAACCAAAGGGGCGGTTAAAAGGTCTTCGATATGTCCCGAGTAACTGCCAAAACCTTCCCGTTGTTCTTCCGTAACTGATCGAACTGGCTTACAGCCGGCCTCATTGTTTGTCCATAGCCTGCGATTCGAGCCCGTGAATATTTGAAATTTTGAAGACATATACAAAAGACTTGTTTTCGTTATTATTATTTGTAATGAAATATGGTTTGTAAATTGCTAGGAGCAGCTTCCGTCGCTTTGCATTTGCTCGAACACGCCCGCACCTCAGCGGTCGAGCATTCTCGAGCAGTTGGGATTTGGGACAAAACTGCTCAAACACTAGGAACTGCCTGCTGTGTCTACTATTATTAGTACTTTTTATTCTCCTGTGGGATATGGTCGATATTTAGCTGACCCAATACCGGTATTCGACTGTACCACCGATCATAATTCAAAATGTTCTGTGAAGTGTACGCTTTCTTTCTACAAAAAAAAAAAAAACAAAATATATAAATTTTCTTGAGAAGTTAGTAATTTTACCTATTTTAATTAGAATTGAGGCGATTGTGGAATCCGATGCAATATTACACTTTATGATAAGACATATCTGATATAAAGTAGCTAAATTGCTATTTGATAATTTATTGGTGTATTGAAATTTGTACTTAGTCTGATAATAGTGATGTTATTAGCATGTCGTTAAATTGGGTATTAGTGATTTTGACATTAAATTGTGCCAACGGTATTTCACATATTATTCTTTTTATGTTTTTATATACGCACGTAAGAAAGTGTACTCTATGATCAAACATTTTTTTTATGTTTAGCGGTACAAACCACATTTGGTGTATATAAATACCTTGAATGTCTAATGGACAATTGCACTAACATTATCTTAGCTTAGGACAATCCTAAATAGTATGCTGTCACATTCTTTTCATTTAAGAAAAGAAGTGACAGCATACTATTTAGGATTTGTTGTGGTTCCACGACATTTGGTAATTTGACATTTATAAGAACAGTTTTAGCTGACGTCTCGTAGAAAATGTTACTACTCGTAAATAAAACGAGAGTTTTACTGATATCAAAACCGGGCTTATTTTATACGTATTTTGTTTCCTGCCAGGGGGGTGCAAGTGCACCCCCTTGCACCCTGCTGCCGGCGCCCATGCTGCCAGTTGTTTCTTGCAATATTCCGACCGACCGTTTTACGATCTCATCCGGATACAGCAGTCTCCTTGCTGCTTGCGAGTTCTTATATTTTGATTACAAAGATAACCTCGAAAATATCCCAATATCATATTTGGCTATGACATATTATATCAAGCTGAAGTCCGTCGTCATAACCTGAAGTATATAGTGCCACCGACTTATCTTTTCAGCAGACAAAATAAAAACTGCAGTCGTCATTCACCAGTTCGATGACTGGTTGATGGTTTATCTGAACCGATTAGACAGATAACCATAAGACTTTATTCCATCACTTATGTGTATATTTTGTTTTAGCACAATTCGGTGATTTCGAACAAACCTTTGACTATGTAACGGTACGAAATGGAGCTCACATGTTTTACTGGATGTTCTACACAACAGCTGATGTTGAAAATTACACAGACAGGCCTCTTATCGTTTGGCTGCAGGGTGGTCCTGGTGGCTCCTCCACTGGCATCGGCAATTTCGATATTCTTGGCCCACTGGACTTATCACTACAGGAGAGAAATTACACTTGGGTATTTTTATATTAATTAATCAATTGTAAATTTAATACGTTTCAATTTCGTCGTCATTAAAGTAAAATTTAAGACAAAACAGATTGTCTCAATTAGAACTCGTCGAATTGAAAAAAATATTCAATATCGCATTTAGGTGCTGTGGTTGTAATTGTTGTTAATTGTTAGGTGCTGTGTGTCTTCTATGAATAAAATTCGATCGAGAAAGAGGCAAGCAGAATATGCTATACCGTAATATATTTTCAAAACTGCGGTATCGCGGTATTAGAACTTGTAATACCGCCAAATTTGCAACGTTGCGAAATTTACAAAATACTATAGTTGACTACCAGCCGTATTTATAAAGGAAATTAAATTTCAATGTTATTTAAAATGAAACAACATGAGCTGCAATTACAATGTTAATCTATATTTTTAATTCAAAATATTTACTTTAAAAGCATAAGATATCATTGCATCGGTATTTTTGAAAACTATAATTATTTTTGCATAATATTATGTACCCTGCAGCTGGAAATGCCCTTTTATCATCTCTGCTCGTAGGCGAAATGCTTAGTAGATAGCTAATAAGGTGTCCAGAATCCAGATAATGCCCTTCGCTTAAATATAATTGCAGTAGTTCACCGGAGAACTCTCGACGCACTTTGTGCGTGAGTTACCGAGTAGACCCAAGACAAGGTACGGCGTTCTTAGCGAGCATTTCCTACAATAGAGGCGTCAGGCGGCTCGTTTTTTATACGGCGAAATACGCGTTTGAAATTTCACTTTTGCGGTACCACATAGCATGAAATTTCGTGAAATGTCGGTAACGATATTGGGGTATTGCATGTTTTAGAGACAAGTGAGACTGTCATGGGTAGAACATCAAGATCTGTGATGTACATTGTTGTAAAAGAATGAAGATGAGAAATTGATGGCGCAAAATATCTACACAAATCCTCAAAAAAGTTTTTGTTCTCAGCAGAGTAAAGGAGAACTTCGTGCAACTCTCGCAATTTCTCATCGTCAGCCAACTTTGTGGCCAAATTAAGCCTTTCTTGAAATAATTCTTATATTTGTAATCGGCAAAATTCTTAGCATTGTGTAAGAAAAAATATTTTTTATCTTCTATCACATCTGCCGTGGTCGCCTGGAGAGTGTAAATTTTTTTTTTTTTTTTGTAGCAGTGTATATATGTATATACGTGTGTAGAATATATCTATGTTATAGAAAGAAGTGCGCAAGCCCACACACCCATCCATCAGTAGAATACACCACATCAATCTAGACCTGTTATTAATTTTCCTTTATTATATTTTTAGTTTTAATGTTTTTCTGAAGTTAATGCGTAGTATACGCAAGTTTCTTTATTTTGTATTTTAGAAATGAGACTAATACAAACTACTGAACTTCACCATTAAACAAGGTGACTGCTAAAAAACTATATAAGTACATATTGAAGGACACAATACTTAATTGTCATATGAAGCAAATAAAAATATAATTAAGTATTGCTTAAAAGGTTTATTATGTAGATAAACCTTAACGAAATCAGTGCAATAAATATTCAAAAAGTATGATCATCGCGCGAGCGCTAATGGAATGCTAACGAGTCTAGTCATGTAATTGACGAATCGCTGTTGTAAACAATGAACTTCGATAACTGTGCGTGGGTAGTGGGTACATAAAATTTTTTATTGGACAAATAGGTCAAAATTTAAGCACCGATTTCTTACATATTCGATATCAAAATCGAGTATTGAATACTTTCCTTCATTATGTACAGTCTTTTACCAGTGAACTAATTGTTTATATAATGTCGAGCTCAAGATGCTAAATATGTAGTTAATCGAGCGTCGTAGCAACTTATTGGATTATAAGAAAAATTAAAAGCTATAATTTATTTTTTATTTCAATGGTGGGGAAAAATCTACATTTTAAAAATAAAAAAAAAACAGTGACATAGAAACACTGAAGCGCATCAGATTAAGCTATGGTCGGTTAAACCGATTTTCATCAAATGTGTTTCCTAAGTTGGAATACGCTACATTTAAATCAAAAAGAATTATCTCGACATGGCTTTTAGATCCTGATAAATTCGTGGACAAACATACATACACTTAGAAAAATTTAGTACACGTGCTTGGACGCCAAAAAGATTGTCATACTCAAATATTATCCAATTCCAACAATATTATATTCAAGCACGTCAAACTAATAACCTTCGTTTCTTCATCGGTTGAAAATAATCAGCATAATATGGTAATCTTTTCATTTGTTTTCAGGTAAAAAATTTCAATGTCATGTTTGTTGACAACCCTGTGGGAACCGGTTTTAGTTATGTCGACGATCAACAGTACCTGACAACTACCAACGATGAAATAGGTATGAGGAAAATATGTACTAAGACACGTCACACGTGCCATCAAATACTTAGATATTGTCTAATGTAATGGGTACTTCAACGTGTACTGATGGTCGCGGATAATGTATTTTAACTAAACAATAGATACAACGCAAAAACTTACGCTCTAAGCACTACCCCGTGTTGGTTCTGGCTCCCTTAGAAGAACAGACCATCTGCCTTTCTGTCAGGCGATTCGTAAGAGCTACGCGAATCACTACCATCGTAGCTACTAGGTAGTAGAGTTCTGCATTGAAAAACTTTAAAAAATATAAAAACAAAAATAATTAGAAATCACGTAAATACTGATCAAAAAATTATGTGAATTCCATCTGTAACGATGAACTCATTTAACTAGTTATTCGTATGTATATCTAGAGATCGGAGTGCTAAGTGTGAGTTTTTCTTTTCGCATTCGATCGTGAGCGCGTTTCGAGTTTACTAAGAATTTGTATGTGATTTGTACAGCGCCACCTAGTGGTAAACTAGTTTCTTACGTTTACCACTAGGTGGCGCTATACAAATCACATACAAATTCCTAGTAAACTCCAAACGCGCTCACGATCGAATGCGAAAAGAAAAACTCACACTTAGCACTCAGTACAATCGACGTAATCGATCATATAACAAAGAAGAATTTCGCTACGTCGAGCCCGTCGACACTAGCTCAGTAGCCGAACGTCCCGGCTTGAGGGAGATGGTCGCGGGTTCGAGTCTCGCATGTCGACATTTTTCTTTGTTTTGTTTTAGTTTTTCCCAAGCACGGGGTGAGTGCTATAAAAACAAAAATAATTAGAGTTCTGCATTGTCTTGCCCGGGTTTGGCACAACCGCCTTACCTGTTCCTGCCGCAATAGCGTAATACTTGTCATTGTCGTGTTCCGGTTTGGAGGGTAAGGTAGCCGGTAAACTTATGCATGTAGCATTGCCATCCCGCCAAAGGTATAGCAATGCACCGTTAATATTTTTGGCGTCTATAGGCAAAGGTTATCTCTTTTCATCAGGAGAACTATCTGCTTGTTTGCTATCATATTATATAAAAATAATTACATTTTGGCACATATAAATTATAAAAAACTCTATTTATTGTTATAAAATAAAATAATAATAAAAAACATCCCCATCAGGGTTAACGTAATTACACCAAGAACAGAAGTCTATTCTGTGAGTAAAGGATTTTCTAAGAACACTGAAATAATTATGTTTATCACAATTAGTACGCAATGTAAAATTTAATTTGCTTCTAAATGTGTATGTCACATTAATCACGTGAGGCTCAAAAGAGGGATACGGGTTCGGCAAAATGTCACGAAACATCACAAGGAAGGGAGTAGTGGGACATCACGTTACTTAATTTTTGTTGAATACGCGATTCCTACCAAAAAGTGCTACGTGACCGACCCGCCGTCAACGATTTCCCTACTCTTTCAAAATATACTTACATTATTTCAATGGAAATTTAAAAGACAGAGACAATTGCGTACTATGAAAAGGCAGTAAAACGAAAATGCGTGAATGTAAATATTATCACACTTATTACCATATTCTTAACAGAGGTGTCAAGTTTCACTGGACGTACGAGTCATTTGTATGAAAACGTCGATACATGCAGGGAGCATGCCCCCGGTTCGCAGTTGTAGTTTGTGGAGTAACAATTCTTGATTATTTTTATTTATTTATGGTAATAAAAGAGAATATTTAAACGTTAAAATTATAAGTTATTTTTGTATATTCTCAAAGTTGATGGCAAGCTGAATTGATTGAATGAAGTTTTAATTTCATAGGTGATCGGGAAGTGCCTCAAAAATTACTCCAATGTTGTTGATTTTAGTAAGTTATTTGATGACAACAAAAAAAATTGGTACAAATTTTTCTATTAAATCCCTCAACCCGAAAACGATAACGTACCATATCATAAGAAACTTCACTCCAAAAATATAAGCTTATATTTTTTTGCTGCAGTCTCTCACCATGTAAACTTTATAAATACACCAAATTTTATAAAACTTTGTTTACATAAATGTCGTAAAAATGAGTAAAAAGTTTTCGCTTCACGTATTAACCTATAATAAAAATATATAATCATAGTATACCTATCTATCTCTCGAATATACAAAGAATATAATTATACTCTTATACCTACTCATGTTTCACTTACAGCCTTGGACTTTGTGGAACTGATGCGAGGGTTTTACCGTTCCAATCCCGAATTTGAAGGAGTTCCTTTATATATTTATGGACAATCATATGGAGGAAAAATGGCTATCGATATGGGAATCCGTATGCATGAGGTAAATTACATGTTATTTAGAAAAATACTTTTATATTGTTACGAATAATCTAGAAGCGTGTAGAGTTAGAGCGCGCGCGCGCTAATTATCTAGAAATAAAAGAAAGAGATAGCTACTCCTATTGACAAACAAACAGTTGACCTGGGCTATGCCATAATGACTTTGTGGGATATGGCATAAGGTTGAAAGTAGGGTGTACTAGGATTTATGACTCATAACATGTTTACGATAAGAAGTGATTCATTGTTTCCCGATACATTTAGATTTTTCTGGATCCAGCTAGGACTTTACCCTGCCTATAAATAGAAAGGTGTTGACAAACACAAGGCAGTTTTTATCAAGCGATCGAGAGCGATACATCAAGTGACTAGTGCGAAGCGAGAAATGTTTTATTGTGTAATGTTCTAAGTTCAGTGATAGTACAGCAAGTGACTATTGTGTAAAGTGTATTTTAGTATTACGTTGTGTTGTGTTGTGTAAATACACGGATTTAATATAAGTGGTGTTTTCTTACAATTGCGAACCCGAGTACGTAACAATATTATAGAATGTAACTTTTTATATCATAGCATAGCAAACAAGCAGATGGTTCTCGTGGTGGAAAGAGATAACCATCGCCTATAGAAACCATAGATGCTACTGATACGTTGCTATTGAAGTAGCGAGACGTTAATGCGACATGCATAAATTAACTGGCTACCTTAGCCATCAAACCAGAACATGACAAAGACAATCTCTGTCGCAGATTCTGGCTTCTAGCAGAGAAAAAGGAGAGGTGTGTGTGTGTGTGTGCGCGCGTATGAGTTTGTGCGCGTGTATGAGTGTGTGTATGTATGTGTGTGTGTGTGTTAGAGTAAGAGTATTAGTTATTTCAAATATTAGTAGTTAGTAGATTTTCAATATCGTTATAGCTTTGAGACTAAAGCCATTCTTGTATAATCTTTTTACAACTACATATTATGTTGTTTTAATTTAAAGACACCTATTTTTTATTAATTATGTAATTAAATTCGTTACAGGCAGAAGTCGCAGGAACTATTCGATCCAACCTTCGTGGTATCGCGATGGGTAACGCGTGGATATCACCCGTGGACGCCACACTCACCTGGGGACCACTGCTATTAGCAGCAGGTCTTGTAGACCAAGAAGGGTATGAGCATATCCAAAGAGAAGCTCGTGAGGCAGAGCGTTTGTTTAATGAGGGATATTATTGGAATTCTACACGACAGTGGGGCAATACTCAAACTGCTGTGCTTAGTAGAACTGGAAACGTCGATTTTTATAACATTCTCACAAAAATGCCACCTCGGAGGTTCACTTCAACTGCTTATGGTAAAATCAAACACTAAAATTCAAAAGAGATTTTTTTCAAATTCTTGTCTTTATGCATTTAGTATAGTTTCATATTAAGCTTATTTTTTAAGCATTATATTAAACTTATGTAAGCTTGTGGTGAGGTCTAATGCCACATGCATAAGTTTACCGGATATCTTACGCTCCAAAGCCGGAACACGACAATGACAAGCACTGACGCTATTGCGGCAGAAGTAGGTAAGGCTGTGGTACCAGACCCGGGCGAGACAGTGCAGAACTCTACCACCTAGTAGCCATGACGGCAGTGACTTGCATAGCCAATCGGTCGCTTTTTACGACCTGTCTGGCAGAACGGTAGTTGGACTATTCTACAAAGGAGTCCGGGACCAACACGGGGAAACACGCTTTTTATCCAATTACGACTCTTACATAAAAAACAAAAATATTGGATTGTTGACTCTTTCCATCACGAAATTTCCGCGTTTATTGTGTTTTTGATTTTTTATATCTTATGATGTAAAAACAAAAGCACAATATATGCGGGCGAAGCTGCGTGGGTCATCTAGTGGTAAATTTTCAAACATATAGATGATGAACAAATGCGATATTGTTGACGGCAAAATTTTCAAACATATAGATGTTTGAAAATTTTGCCGTCAACAATATCGCATTTGTTAACAATAATGACGCCTTTTATTATAAACCTATACGTTTTATTTAAAAACCACTAGATGACCCACGCAGCTTCGCCCGCATATATTGTGTTTTTGTTTTTACATCATAAGATATTAAAAAAAAAAACACAATAAACGCGGAAATTTCGTGATGGAAAGAGTCAACAATCCAATATTTTTGTTTTTTATGTAAGAGTCGTAATTTGATAAAAAGCGTGTTTCCCCGTGTTGGTCCCGGGCTCCTTTGTAGAATAGTCCATTTTATCCGGGCTCCTTTGTAGAATAGAACATCGATAGCGATGTTCATTTTATGCCTTTCCCAGCAATGCTGATTAATGTTTCGGAATATAATTTCCTTATTTCTCATATTTAATAATAATAGCGATCGCTGTTCGACCATAGACCATACCATAATTCGACCATAAACCATAATTCGACCATAGACTGAACAATAAATCTCTTCATCTCTTCTAAGTTTGACAACTGACTTAGCGAAAATTTGTATAATCTATATATATATATATATATATATATATATATATATATATATATATATATATATATATATATTATATATATATATATATATATATATATATATATATATATATATATATATATATATATATATATATATATATATATATATATATATATATATATATATAAATCAATTACTGTTCGTTAGTCTCGCTAAAACTCGAGAACGGCTGAACCGACTTGGCTAATTTTGATTTTGAATTAATTGTTGAAGTCCAGGGAAGGTTTAAAAGGTAAGAAAATATTAAAATAAATAAGAAGAGTTAAAAAGGCAGAACAACGTTTGCCGGGTCAGCTAGTTATGTATATTATCATCTTTGACTATGACGTTTAGCGTATCTATGATTATCGTGTATGTCACATGAATGTAGTGTAAAATATTTTTTTATTAATTAAATGTATTTCTAATGTATTTTACTTAAAAATATTATGTTTCTGCAGTCCTCCGCAGTGTAAACTTTAACTTTGCCAAATTTCATACTCTACCGTTCGCTCAATTGTCTTAAAAAGGGGTCCACAATTTTTCGCGTATTAATTATTAATTTCACGTATTAATATATAGAGCAATGGTATGTAAATTTCATTGTATATAGACACTAGCTGTTGCCCGCGACTTCGTTCGCGCAGACTTCGTTTACTCCGCACAGCTCCTCCCCCGTAGGTGATAGCGTGATAATATGTAGCCTATATGTGGACCCGACCTGTTAGTAATATTCATGCAAAATTTGAAGTACTTTTTGAGTTTACCCCGCACATACGTTGACTTTCCTACGATTTTATTATATGTTTAGATAATATATTGTTTTTAGAAATATCGAGAGATATAATGATAAGAGATGGATTTAACGAACATACATCTAGAAATGAGGTTGATCTCTACACTCTTATGAATACGGAAGTAAAAGAAGCCCTTGGCATTCCCGAACATGTTGTATGGAACTCTATTTCCAATGCCGTTTTTAACACTTTGAATGAAGATTTTATGAAACCCGTCACAGAAGGAAGTAAGTAATTACAATTAATAAGTAACATCATAGGGCATGGGCGTCCGAACAGGGTACAAGGGGGTGCTGTTTGATTAAAATTTGAAGCCAGTTGTTCTCCAAATTTATTCATAACTTTGTCAATAATCAATTTGACTTTACATTTATCCACACAAACGATTAATTCATTATTATTTAATAAAATAAAAAAAGAATAATACATTATTATTCTATACCTACAAGCTGACCTGACAAGCGTTGTTTTGCCATAATGATGTTTTGGTGGGGCGCTTGGGGGGTTTGGGTTAATTTGTATAACATTCGTATAGATATAAGTACGAAAGTACATATACTATTATGCAAAAATTTTCAACCCCTATTTCAGCATGTTAGGGGTAGATTTTTGAAAAAAATAGCCCATGTTTGACCGCGGATCTTCAACTACCTTCGTACCAAATTTAATAACATCTTAACCCAGAAATTCAAACATCTAGGGTAAAAGCCGGATAAATGCCCCACTTTTCGGAAAAGTCCTTTACTAAAGAAATTATACTTACCTACTAGAAATAACGTCGCATGTATATCGAAACATCTAAAATAAGATCTTAAATAAGCCTTTTTTGTAAATATAATTAATATTAGTTTTGATTATATTCTGTTTTATTTGACCTCTTAAAAAGGGATAGTTGCCTACTGTAGCGGATAGTCGCCTAGCGTTAAAATCGTTCAGGGAATAGGTAGGTAATTGCCTGGTACAAATTTATACCAATTTTACTAATCAGTCTTCATTGTTTACTGACATCTCTTATAAAATAAAAACTTTAACCATAATTAAAAAAGGGTTATATTTTGAACTATAAATACTTAACAAAAATTGTTTCCAAAGTTCAGGTTAGTTTAATTAAACATTATTGAAGTGAAATTTCTTTCGAATTGATGTGTATTAAAAAGACAAACGCATACATCTATACGCGATACTTTATAGACTCCTTACTCTTGCTTACTAAGGAATGTGCGAAATATATGCCTGTATACTGCCGAGTTAAAGCAAGAGAAAAGATACTATTCTAAATATAGTATATATACTATTATAGATACAATCCATACTAATATTATAAATGCGAAAGTAACTCTGTCTGTCTGTCTGTCTGTCTGTCTGTCTGTCTGTCTGTTACGTTTTCATGGCTAAACCACTAAACCGATTTGGATAAATTTTTGGTACAAATATAGTTTGAGACCCAAGAAAGGACATAGGGTAGTTCTTATCCCGGAAATCCCACGGGAACTGGAACTATGCGGGTTTTTATTTTAGAATTTTTTTCATGCGAACGAAGTTGCGGGCACAGCTAGTTCTAAATAAATATTAAAAATGGTAACAATATTTAAGAATTTATAGTTGCGGATAGTTTTGCTCCTAGGGCGATTATCCACAAAAATAATAGGGCGGCTATCCTTTTTGATACGGATACTTTCTCTTTTTATTTTCGTAATATTAAAGAACTGTGTAACAACAAAATATAATTAGCAGTGTAATTTAAACTATAGTTCATGCAAAAAAAAAAAACAAAAATTTGACTGAAACCCATTCTGAAACCACAATCGTTAACAAAAATATTCAACAGAAATTACTGATTAATAGTATTTCGAAGCCCGTCAAGCTTTTGCCGTGGAAGATTTTTTTCACACGGACATAATGCGTGCATCTATTCTGACTGATATGGCATTTAGGTCTTGGAGGTGGCACTTTTAATTATAGTAAAGCGCTAACGCTTCCTATCATTCTAATAAAGGGTATTCAAAACCGGGGCATGTATCCCTCTTGGGCAAGTATCCGGCTTTTACCCTATGCTTATAAGTTATCCCGATCAAACAAGTCCAAGTCTAAATCGAACCAGTCAGATCGGATTACAAAAGTGTTGATGTTTCAGTTGAGAAGCTTTTGAATGAAACCGACATTATCATCACAAAATACAACGGGAACTTGGATTTAATCTGTGACACGCCTGGTGAGTATTCCTTATTACAAACGTATTTTTATTATATTATTGGACCACAAACAAGCAGATGGCTCTCCTGATGGATAGAAAATCCATCATTTATAGACACCAAAGTTGTTGATACTTGATTGTGTTTTGCTGTTCGTGTGACGGGATACTAGCTACCTTAGCCTCCAAACTGGAACATGAAAATGACAAGCATTGCCGCTATTGCGACAAGAATAGGTAATGCGGTGGTAGCCATATACCCAGGCGAGATGTTACGTAACTCTTTCACCTAAAAGCAAGGATTTAAAACGTTATGATTTCGATATATTTGCGTCGTTGTGATTGGTTATGGTATATGATATTATGACGTTGTCTTCTTGCGCTAGTTTGCGAACCAATTACGAAACAGCATGAAACGCAGGGAACCAATCACGAAACAGCAAAAATATCGAAATTATAACGTTATAAATCCTTGCCTAAAAGCCACGATAGTAGTGATACGTATAGTCAATCATTCGCATTTTATGAACTGCTAGGCAGAATGGCAGATGGTCTATTCTTCTAATAAGGCTCTGACCAGTACGGGGTCCAATAACATAATCGCAATATTTTGTGGTGACACTAATTACCGTTTAAAAAATGGAATAATACATGTATAAGTGTGTATGATACTTAAAAATACAATAATTTCTATAATATACCAAAAATACGACAAATTACCTTCTACAATATACTAAAAATACGACAAATGCAATTTCAAAAATCAAAATCGAATCAAGTTTTCAAGTTACAGCTTTTTAAATAATAATTTAAAAAGGTGTAACTTGAAAACTTGATTATTATAAAAATATTTTGTTGTTTACAGAAAACTTCATATTTTTAAAATAACTTTCAGGCTAATGCACCGATTGACTTAAAAAGCTAATTAGCCTTTCCCTCTATAAACTGCGTCAGATACTAAAGATAATTGGATTGATTTATTTGGGATTTATCAGTGACGAAAATTTTAAAAAAATTGTTTTGATATTTCTTCGATATTTTTACAGCTAAAGAAACAATTTAG
Source organism: Apodemia mormo (assembly GCA_036924255.1). Taxonomy (NCBI): domain Eukaryota; kingdom Metazoa; phylum Arthropoda; class Insecta; order Lepidoptera; family Riodinidae; genus Apodemia; species Apodemia mormo. The sequence goes on from JAUPFN010000008.1 coordinate 13,498,083, forward strand.
AGCTCAAAAATTGCGTTAGAAACCATTCGAAACATCAAAATCGATCATCGTTTCAAAATATACAGTTTTTCAAAAATAAAATTACTGTCATTTATAACAAAATTTAGATTTTTGTACTCTGAAAAAAATCTATGCTTAAGTATAGGTTTTGTTTCTGTGAGCTTAAAATACTTCAATTTAGCGGGAAGTTTCAGGGCTGGCCTGTAGGGTCAATCAGTTTACAGATTTTTCAACTTAATGTATTTAAACGAGCATAACTTTTTCTTGACATCCACTTCAAAAAACTACATTAAACTTCGAGCCAAGCTCTGTCTGCTAGTAAAAAAATTAAAATCTGTACACTAATTTCTAATATGTGTATAAGGTGTCAAACTTGAAGACAGACTAAATTAAAAATCATTGTTATTGTAAATCTTTCTATTATCGTAGTAAATCACCTTACTTTCTCAATACAAAGGTACTTTTAGTAAATAGGCTACGAATTTTTATGGATTTATTAAATGTGTGGATTTCAAAAAATATTATTTCAGGACAAATTTTATGGGTTGATCGATTAAACTGGGCTGGGGCAGAAGGCTACCGAAATGCTGCACGCCAACCGATTTGGGAAGACGGCGTTCTCGAGGGCTATTACAAGGCATACGGCAACTTCAGGTTCTTTTGGATCAACCATGCTGGACATAGCGTAAGTTTTATTTTTTATTTTTATGTTTGTAGTCTGTGGTTGTCCCTATAGCAAAAAAAGTAGATAACTCTTCTGAAGGAAAAAGATGAAGCTTGTTTTTAGACTGCGTTACTATTCGCTACCTTACGCTTCGAACCCGAACAAGACTATGACGAGCACTGACGTAATTGCGGCAACAATAGTTTAGGTAGTGGTGCTAAACCTAGGCTTCAATTTTCCGATGATATGTATGTAGATATATATGTATATGTGTCTGCGTGTATATGTGTATGTAAACACCTCATCACTTTTGAACGGTTTGACAGATCGAAACGTGGTTGATTGCATTCGATTGGATCCCGCTTAACTTTACTGAACTTGACTTTCTGAAAAATTTAACTAATTCGATCCAGGAGATTTTGAGAAATTTTTTTTTTTAATTACAAAATTTATCAATTTGATATTGATTTCAAGTCATATATCAAAGAAGGCCATCTTTGATATCAAAATCGAACCTCGACCTCGATCATATATCAAAGAAGAATTTCGCCGCCTCGAGCCTGTCGACACTAGTTCAGTGGAAGAGCGTCCGGGCTTTAGGGAGATGGTCGCAGGTTCAAACCCCGCGTGTCGATATTTTTCTTTGTTGTTTTTAAGGTTTTTATATATTTTGGATGTTGGTGATAGTTATGTAGCAATAACATCAAACTGTATTCCCCAATTTTTTTATCATCAGTTTTTTGAACTGTCCCCTCTACGAAGGCAAATTCAAAGACGTATTTATGTCAAAATGCTATTATCTTTAATTAGAGAAACCTAGCCCCTCAAGTGGTCGCATACTGGAGGCGGTCGCGTTACCGACGCAGTGACCCTACATCGATATTTTTTAATTAATAAATTTTGTGACTAAGAAAACATTTTACAGTTCAAAAAATTGATCATCGTGCTTAACAGCTATAATTCAAAAATTATAATAAAAGACAAACAAAAATCTATGCTTAAATAATTTAGCGGAAAATTTCAGGAATTATATTTTATAGATACCGATATCAAAGAATTACATATATCGTAATACAATTGGTTGGGTGAAAATATTTTTGTAGCTTTATTGCACATAATCTAGATGGCACTGTACACTATTAAATCACACTATTAGTAACACAAGTAACCTATTTAACAGATAATACTTTTTTAGGGCCGTGAGATAAGAACATTTAAATAACGCATAAATTATAATAATTTTTAACGACACACTGTTTTGTGCTGTCTAAAATTAAGTCGTATGACGTTGACATGCGAAAAATGTGTCAAAGAAATGAAATGAATGAAATATATCTTTTCGCCCAATAAAGTACTTCATTGGTTTAGTTCAGTACTTCATTTCCTTCAGTGAATTTTATCTAGTCCATCTAATGTATGAATGAAAGTCAGTGTAAAGTATTATGAGACATGCGCAGAATGTCTCATAATACTTAACTCCTTCACTTCGTCAATGTTAATTGACTTCACCCACTTAAGTAGTCCATTTAGTTCAGTTGAGCACATAGACTAATATTATATATCGAGGGTTGAGCATAACGTGGCCTTTGATTTCGTTTGGCGTTTGTTCTCCTTCAAGTACAGAATTGTTTATTCAATTACAAAATAATTACTACAGTATCTTTTGACAATACTTTTCAAATTATTTTTTAATTTTTTTAATTAAGGTTTTTAATTACATCCTGGTTAATGTACCGATTGAATACAAAAAGTAATTAGCTCTTTTCCCTAAAAAATTAAAATTGTTTCTTGATATAACTTTTTTGACCAATAATTTTCAACCTTCTACAATATTTAAGCACTTAAAAAACTACATAAAATAGCGTTTCAAAAATCAACATCGAATCAAGTTTTCAAAACTTACAGCTTTTCAAATATTAATATTTTGTTGTATATAGCAAACTCACTTCATACCTATTTGTAAAATGACTTTCAGACTAATACACCGACTGATTTTCTAATGTAATGAGCTCTTATACCTTCTTAAAAACCGATTGATTTGTTCGGGATTTAGAAATGGATCAACAGCAGTAGATAGTAGAGAGGTAAAGGAATTTCAGGGGGGTGGAGGTGCTTCTCTCCCCCCCCCCCCCCAACCCGGTACACCCATGAATAAGTATATTCGCCGTATAGGTCATTTTGATTTGATTAAGATCTGATACGGGGTTCCAGAGATATAGAACATGGGAAGTCGGTTGCTGCAGTTTTACTGCGTTAAAAAATTATTACGTACACAAATCGATGTATATGATATTGCTACGTGCTTCGGGTTCGCAATTAGCAAGAAAACGCCACTTATATTAAAACCGTGCATTTACAACACAAATACACAAAACAACACAATGTAATACTTAAATACTCTGATTAACACTAATCACTCACTATACTAACACTAAACTTAGCCGACTACACAATAAAACACTTCTCTTATTCATTGTATTACACACTGGTCAATTCGCTTCACACTGGTCGCTCGTACTATCGCTTTCTATTACTCTTTAAAACTGCTCTCTATTTGTCAACACACTTCTATTTATACCCAGGGTAAAGTTCTACCTGGTTCCCGAAAAATCTAAATTTATCGCATAAACAATAAATAATTCTAGTTGTAAACAAGTCCTAGTATGTGCTATTTTCACCCTTATACTCTATAACATAAGATCCATTATAGCATAGCTATTCGGGTAACGGTCAACTATTTGTTTATCAATAGGAGTAGCTATCTTTTTCTTTTATTTCTAGATCTCTCCAGCGTTCCAACTCTTCACATTTCTAGATTATTCGCAACAATATTCATACTAATACAACGTGATTTTGTTTTAGGTGCCGAGAGACAATCCCGCAGGCAGCAGAGCTTTTCTACGGGATATGACATCTTATGGATAAACATTAGCTAATAAAGTTTTGTTTTATATACTTGTAATCGCATTTTATTCTAATGTAGAGTTTTACATTTAAGTTGATTGATATTAATCCAAGTGATTACGCCAGAATACCATTATACACTGTATAATCTATCTATACATCTGTACTAATAAATAAAATTGAACTATCTGCTTGTAATATTAAAGTAACCGGTTGTAACTAAATGTATATGAATATGGTATACACAGTACAAAAATTATCTACGTCATATATTATATCATAATTATTACTTTTTTTATGTTATGGAGATAGGCAAACTGGCAGACGTGTTACCTGATGGTAAGTGGTCGACGTCGCCAATGAACAAAAATGGGATACCTGGGCTAGTTCCAGCCCAGGTATTCCATTCGTGTGTTGCCTATCCTGAGACATAAGATGTTAAGTCTTAGTACCAGTAATTACACTGCCTGTCTTGCCCTTCTCTACGAAACACAGCAAAGCCGATTTACGGGAGAAATAAGCAAGATGGTGGTACCCATGCAGACGGAAGCGCGCGCAGCGCATCCCTCCCACCGGTAAATTATACGCCCGTATCCCCGAAAGGCTAGGCAGAAGTACAACCAGTGCAGCCTCGATTAGCTAATAGTCCCACAATGCGTTAGGTGGCAAACCTATCGCCCACCGGGCACTTGCCTATATCGGGCAAATTTTAGCTTTCTAGCCCGCCCGCAAGATAGCTTAGACATCCTAATTAGGATCTCTAAGCTATCTTGCGGGCGGACGGACGGACTTACGTACATAGCGAAATTATACGGGTTCCTAGTTTACTTCGGAATCCTAAACCCTCCAAACCGAAACACGACAATAACAAGCATTAACGCTATTAGTCATGTTGGTAGTGACACGTACAGCTAAATTGCTTCTATTTTACAAACTGCCTGGCAGTGTGGCAGATGACCAGTTCACGAAAGGGGCCCGGACCAACACGAAGAAAAATCTTGTTGGTGCATTGTTGTCCATATGGCGGGATAGTAAGCCACATGCATAATTTTACCGTCTACCAATACTTTAAAAACTGGAATAAGAAAGCGAAAAGTATTGACGTATACCTATTAGGTATACGTAAAGCGGTAGTACCCATGAAGCTGCATTATATCTGGAGACAGCACTTCTCACACCTAATTGAAACACAACTTTAAATATCTGTCATCTTGTGAGGTCTCACCCTCTCCTTCTAACACAGCTGTATAAAAAGAGACGGAGAGACCTCATAGAATGAGATATAAAGTAAGTATTTGTTTTAAGCGATTAATGCAAGTGCTCCATCTACACCTAATACTTCGTGGTAGTACCTAGGAATAGGTAAGGCGGTGGTATTGTAGTGCCCTACACGATCTCCGGGGAACTACTTGCTTGCAGCGAATATTTGGTACCAGTGCTAGATGATCTTCTTTGTAAATTAAAATAATAAAAGCTGTTTATTTAAATATTTTCATTTATTGGGACTAGACATCCGACTCGCATTACATTTATTTTTCAACTAGCTGTTGCCTGCGACTTCGTCCGCGCGGATTTTGTTTACTCCGCACTGCCCCTCCCCTGTAGGTGATAGCGTGATAATATGTAGCCTATATGTTGACCCTACCTGTTAGTAATATTCATGCTAAATTTGAAGTAAATCCATGCAGTATTTTTTGATTTACCCCGGACATACATACAGACAAACAGACAAAAATTCTAAAAACTATATTTTTGGTTTCGATGTCGATTGTAAATCATACCCCAAGTATTCTGTTAAAAAAATATTCAATGTACAGTTTTGACTTTCCTACGATTTATATATATATATATATATATATATATATATATATATATATATATATATATATATATATATATATATATATATATATATATATATTATTTTACGATTACTACATATTCTACATACTTGAACTACATAACTATTCAAAAGCTGACAAGTGGCCAGCACTTTATAGTTGTAACACCAAGGAGGTGTTACAGGTGTTACATACATACCCTGGCGAAGCGTTGCAAAGCTCTTCCATCTAGAAATCAAGATCGTAGTGTAGAGTTTAACCAAATATTTTAATTATTTCGACCGCCTCGACCGTTGGTCGAGTGGTTAGCGACCCTGACTACGCGATCAACGTGGCTCGGCGTCGATCCCCGACGGGGACAAGCATTTGTGTGATGAGCATAAATGTTTGTATTTCCGGGTTTGGGTGTTTATTATATATATTCTGGTATTTATATATGTATTTCTATGTATTAGCATCGTTGACTAACACCCATAACATAAGCAAATAATTTGCCTACTTTGGGGTTAGATCAGTAAGTGTAATTTGTCCTTTTTGAATGTGTGAATATTTATTTATTTATTTATATTACGTTAAAAATTTTCCCCCCCTGGTAGTTCCTGCGCTAGCATGGAGGATTATTTTATAGAATTTTAACATAATAAAGGGGCAGGTCTTTTGAATAAAAGAACATCTGCCGTTCTGCCAGGCAGTTCATAAGATGCAAATGTTCTGCTATGCGAGTCACTACCATTTTTTTTGTAGCTACTAGATGGTAGAGTTCTGCACTTTCTCGCCCAGGTCTGGTACTATCTCCTTACCTATTCCTGCTGCAATAGCGTCAGTGCTTGTTACTTTCGTGTTCTGGTTTAGAAGGAAAGGTAGCCGGTAAACATATGCATGTGACATTACCATCCAGACGGGGAGCAACGCACCATTAATAAATATTTGGTGTCTATAGGCGATGATTTCGCTTTCCATTGGAAAAGCCATCTGTTTGATATCCTTTATAGTGTTTTTTTTTCTTAATTTCCTTAAAAACACATTTATAACCAAATATATAAATATTTCCAAAAAACTATTAGAAATATTGGTTATTTTACGATATAATCTATACATAAAGTCAATTGCTGTTCGTTAGTCTCGCTAAAACTCGAGAACGGCTGGACCGATTTGACTAATTTTGGTTTAGAATTAATTGTTGAAGTCCAGGGAAGGTTTAAAAGGTGAGAAAATAATGAAAAAAATAAGAGTAGTTTAAAAAGCAGAACAAAGATTGCCGGGTCAGCTAGTATTTGATAAATATACCCAATTAGGATCCAGACACAGTTTAAACTAAATACGCATTTCAAGGCAATTTCTTTTCAACGTCGCTTGCATTTACACAGAGAAACATAGAGTTATAGTTCTTACCGATGAAATGAAATCACTCCAAAGATATTCCTCAAGCCTCAGCTTTTTATTCGACACCATAAAATAGCACAATATAGCATATTTATATTTTTTACGATTTAATATATCTCCAAGCGTTTGACATTTATATACATTTGCTCATATGAGCGGCTACAATTTTGCGCACAACACCGTGTCTATTAGTTTTTGTGTGGTTTGTTGATCCAACTCACGCATGCATCGGTCGCACGTTTCGTAAATGCAGAAAAAAAAACGTGGATCCTAAGTCTTCTTTCAATTCTGAGCGGGAAGTAGATAAAAAGTTCAGGGGCAGTGCCCCCTATCACCGATGTGGAAGGAAGCGCAAATCCTTAAAGGACCGAGTACATTCAGGGGGGTTCGACAGGTCGGGCTGCATTACAAAATCCGCCGAGATCGCTTTCATACATTTATATAAAGTGTCACACACTACGATGGCGTGCAGCGGGCCACATCGAGACGAAGTTTTCCGCGGTAGACTTCGGTAAATAAAATGCGCTACGTTGCGGTGAGGCCCGCTTCGCCCCGCTGGAGCCCGTCCTAATGTGCTATTGCTGCATTTTTTGTTGCGATGCGGCCCGCCCTAGCCCGTATTGATGTGCTCGATCCTTTAGTCACTTCTGCATCCAATAAAATCGTTTGCCTATGCACAAAACTCGTAGGTGGTGCTCTTTCTATGTAACACATTTATGCACGTTTCAATATATACCCATTATAAGCAAAGACTTCTTAGTACTCACACAGAATACTGGAGAGGAGAGACTTTCACAAGGAGGAGGGAGGGGTCAAAAACCAAAAAAAATATAATTTATGGATGGCCCCTTATAATCAGGTGAGTTCTACAGAATACTAGAAACTAACAGAAGTCAATGTACATACAAGTTATATTCGAGCACCTCACACATAGATACCTCTGACTAACGCGATATCTCGGAATAGTTCGGAACAAACTGTTCCGTATCGCTTAGTTAAATTATCCTAAGAAAAATGTAAATGATTAGAGTTGGTTCTAATTATTATGCTATAATGCATACTATAAACACGGATCAAAATTCGTCTACGAAATGGGATAATCGAATTCTTGAAAGTACAATTATTTACATTTAATGATAATATATCACAATGATTTCCACATACCAACTACAAATTATTGATAAGAAATAAGCTGGTATAGACTGATTGCGAACAAAACCAATTGTTATCACATAATTCTTGATTGCCTTAGATATAGAAATGTAGGTTCAACCACATTTGAGTGTAGAATGAAGTGTGCAGTGTACCGAATGTAAAAATGTCTAAGAAGACAGTAATTATTGTAGTAGTTGTACTGGCGTGTCTTGTTGTGGCAGCTGGTTTAGGAGTGCTTATTTGGTGGCTTGTTCGTACGCCACCTCCTTATGAAACTATACGTAAGCATTTGGAGTACATAAACCTACCTTTCATCGTTATACTGTGGTCAAACCGGCGCTACCACGCGACTTCTAAACGAATGTGGACGATGCTCTCTATATTTACATTCAAGTTATGCTTTGTATAGAACGTCGCGCTTCAAACGAGTGTGCATACGAATATCTGGCTGGCTATCATACCCTTTTGCATATTATAAGATAGCAAACCAGGAAATTGCTCGAAAGAGACAACCATCACCTATTGTCACGAAAAATCTTCGTGAGGCGGGGTCATAACACCACATGGTTTCCACAGGTTACCTTACGCTCCAACTGGAACAAGACAGTGACAAGCATTGACGCTACTGCGGTAAAAATAGATAAGGCGGTGTCATCATATGCGCGAGCGAGACTTTCCAGAACTCTACCACCTAGTAGTCACGATGGTAGACTCATACAGTCAATCGTCCAACTTTTTAGAAATGCTAGGCAGAATGGCAGATCTTTTGTTCAAAGGAGGTGAGTCAACACAGGGAAAAACAACAAACTAATTTTAAAAACAACTTGATGACAGATAAAAATTCTCCATAGATATATATATGATTATAAATAAGTTAATTAAATTCTTGTATGCATACTCTTCATAATATCAACTCATTTAGAATAATATAAATCACAAACACTTCACAATATTATGAAAGATTTGATAAATTTTCTACTTTATTTTTAGTTAAGGGTTAAATAAAAGTTTATGAGGTATAGCTGTATTCGACAAGTGCAGCTTATAATAGGAGTTCGATTAATCGCTGTTTGTAAACAATTAACGCCGTTTTCGGGTGTCTGTACTTAACATTTTACTAAATAATTAGGTCAAAATCTGAATACTGAAACCCTCCTTTAGTAAGAAGTATTTTACCAATCAACCTGTAGAGGTAAATCACCCTAGAACTACCTAGAAATATCACCTAGCTTTAGCTAGGTATATTATGATGTATATTTAATTTCAGAATTAGAAGGTGATATTGGAGATGTTGCCTTCACTGCAGCTCTCACGAGAGTCACTGGTCAAGGAGATATGTTTTGGTGGTTCTATCCAAGCATCGAAGGGAACGCAACGTCAAAGACGATCCTCCTATGGCTACATGGAGTTACCGGAGAACCACCTAGCTTCTTAGCTAATTTTGGTGCTATTGGACCATATGACACTGATTTAAATCGCCGAGAGAATTCATGGGTAAATTAATCTTCTTCTCTTACTTCGTTTAAAAGTACTTTTTTTAAAAAAAGCAACTTTTTCCCAGCCAGGCACTTCGTAAAAGCAGTGTAATTGACTACCATCTCCACCACCTTGACTGACAGTTAAAGTGGTGGTGATGGTAGTCAAATATTATAACTTTGTACCAGAGTATATAGTACTGCGTACTAGAGAAGCTATGCTAAGTAGAAGTCGTGTTCCATTTCGTTAACACTCGCTGCTGTGCTGAAATAATAATAAATCGTCCAACCGAAGTTGAAATTAAGCAGCGCTACAGCGCGTGATTAGAGTATCTATATTAATATTATAAATGCGAAAGTTTGGATGTTTGGATAGATGTTTGGATGGATGTTTGTTACTCAATCACGCAAAAACTACTACTGAACGGATTTGAATGAAACTTGGCACTTATTTTTTATCCCAGAAAAATTAGGTGATCCCGCAGGATTCACCAAAAACTTTTAATGCAGCGGGCTGCACGTTGCAGCTAGTAATTTATATTTGCGACCGATAGGTTGTAACCACCGTGAATTTCATGGAGGTCACGCTTTCATTCAACGGGCTCTGACGTAGTTGCAGTCCATTGACTGTACTTTAGCGGAACACATTTGGCGTGGCACATACCTTGTCTTGTACGTTAGTACGTAGAAGTCTTTGCGTTTCACCTGGCTTTAATAAAAAAAAAAAGGAATACATCTGGAGTGATTTTATTTCATCGGTAAGTATTGTTAAGTACTTCGGGTTCGTAATTGTAAGAAAACACCACTTAAATTAAATCCGTGTATTTACAATACAAATACACAAACAACACAATGTAATACTCAAATACTCTGATTAACACTAGTCACTCACTGTACTATCACTAAACTTAACCGACTACACTTCTCGCTTCGCACGTGTCACTTCAAGTATCGCTCTCGATCCGATCGCTTTATAAAAACTGCCGTGTATTTGTCAACACATCTCTATTTATACCCAGGGTAAAGTTCTACCCGAATCCAGAAAAATCTAAATATATTGCGTAAACAATAACAATAACAACTTATGATAAACAACTCCTAGTACACGCTATTTTCATCCTTATCCCGTATACCACAAAGTCCAGTATGGCATAGCTATCGAATAACGGTCAACTATTTGTCAATAGGAGTAGCTATCTCTTTGTTTTATTTCTAGATCTCTCCAGCGTTCCAACTCTTCACGTTTCTAGATTATTCGTAACAGTATTATAACTCTGTATTTTTCGGTGTAAATTCTTTATTTAATTAAACTGGATACGCCGCCTTGAAAGGCCTATCAATAAATGAGTATGCCATGAGTACACTTATCAATAAATTGTTAACTTTGGGGTTTGTACGGATATGTGAACTTATAGTGTGACCTACGTTACCTAACTTAATCTTATATATAAAAATCAATTGCTGTTCGTTAGTCTCGCTAAAACTCGAGAACGGCTGAACCGATTTGGCTAATTTGGGTTTTGAATTAATTGTTGAAGTCCAGGGAAGGTTTAAAAGGTGAGAAAATATAGAAAAAAAAATAAGGGTGGTTAAAAAGGCAGAACAACTTTTGCCGGGTCAGCTAGTTAAATAATAAAATTGTAAAATTAGAAGAACGGAGTCTTCTGCTACATATTGTTGCCTAAAAGTGGACTCCAGCATACCTTTGTAACTTAAAATTATGCTTAATGTAAATAAATAAATTTATTATTATTATTATTTACTATCGGTGAATGGGATACTATGTTATTTTTCATTGACGATGGCCACTTCAATCCCGTTTCACTTATCAACTGCTTGATAGTAAGGCAGATGTTATATTTTTTAAAAGGAGATCAGCACCAAGTAATAGTATTTAAGAACTATGTTGTAAAAACCTACTACTTTCCGTATTCAAATCAATACCAACTTTAAAATAGAAATACAATATATGTCCGGTGTCGATGTTGACCACATGAGGTTCCGAGTTCGATTCCTGGGTCGGGTAATTCAAAAATGTGTTTTTCAGTTTTCTGAAAAAACAGTGTTGCCCTGGATTGGATAAGTGCCCAGTTGGCGACAGGCTTTCCACCTATCACATTGTGTGGGACTAACGGCGGATAATCTTGTAAAAACTATGTTAAACACCGATTAATAGCTTATTAAAATTAATTTACTTTTCGGAAACCGGCCGTAAGTATCTTCGGCTAATCGTGGCTGAACTTGTTACAACGTCGGCAGAGGTATCTACACCTCTGCCTTACTCTTTGGGAATATGGGCATAAAGATACTTTTTTTCAAATGTAATATATACTATTGTTTATATTTTCATAGCTCACCGACTACAATATTCTCTTCATCGATGCACCACTGGGTACCGGTTTCAGTTCATACGAAGGCAACATTGATGAGACGCCTAACCTGACCGACAATAGTAAGTTTATCTTCTAATGAGAACCTTACAAAAAAATTTAACTAACTTACTCATAATGACAATAAACATTCGTAAATCATAATTCACTGGTTTCTCGGGTAGTGAAATGGATGACTATCGACACTGGCCAAAGTGCCACCATGCTGACGGAACGTAAAAACGAATATTGTTCGTTGACGGAGTGACCAGGAACCATATGTTTTTATGCTTTACAACGCAAAGATGGATCTTTTGATGTTAAGAGTCAAGCGCCGACTACAGACACAGATTTCTGCTAGCAGGGATGTTGCAGAAACCAGAAGACTTTTTGCGCTTTACATGACTCATGGTTGATAAAACATGATTATATTCTATGTAATGAAAAGTCAAACAAGTGGCTCTCTTGGTGTAAAGAGACAACCATCTCCTATAGACATTAAGATATGCGTTGCGCTGCGTTCCTATCTGCGTGAAACAGGTAGAAATCCCAAGCGCAAGTCTACCAAGCACAAGCACTGATATCACGAAAGTAGGGAGAGAAACTAATGGACGTTATAAAGATAATAAAGGAATATAACTGAATCATTGCATAAAATTTTTGTCTGCCAATCCGGGCCTTTTTTTTTGAAGAATAGGCCATCTGCCTTTATGCCCAGCAGTCTATGCCAAGCAGTTTGTAAAAGCCAAAAGGCGAACGATTACCATTGTGATTACTAGATGATAGAGTTCCACATCTCGTCCGGGTTTGGTACCACCGCTTTACCCATTCCTGCCTCAATAGTGTCAATGCTTGTCATTGTCCTGTTCCAGTTTAGAGGGTAAGGTAGAAGGTAAACTCACACATGTGGCACTGATATTTTTTAATATCGTTGTTTTATTTTGATTTTACATAATTATTAATTTTATAATTAACAATAGAAAACAAAATCGTCTCTGTGATCTAGTGGTCCGTTAGCGTTGATCACATGAAGTCCCAGTTTCGATTTAAAAAAAAATGTGTTTTTTCAGTTTTCTGATAAAAACAATGTTGCCCGGTATTGGAAGTGCCCAATTGGCGAAAGGCTTGCCATGTATCACATTTGTGGGGCCAAATAACTTCGGCTAGTCATGGGTGCACCTGTTGTACCTCTGCCAACCTTTTGGGGGCGTGAAGATACTTTTTAAAACAAAATCAAATTTTATTTTACTTTAAATTTGTTTTATTAATCATTCCTCAGTTGATCTTCTCGAGTACTCTCTTCAATCGTTTTATGATCTGCATGGAGAATATAGAGACACGCCAGTATTCTTCATCAGTTTAGGAGATGGCTCTCAGTTAGCAATCCCGTTAGCATTAAGAATTCTAAAAGTAAGTAAAATAGTAACAAAATAATATTATTAAAAAAGTAACATAAGAAAGGCCAAGTTCATGGCTTTGGACGTAAAATTGATAAGAAGAGAGATAATTAGTGGCGAAGCTAACGTAAAGCTAGCCGGGGCAGGTCAGCGGGGCCCTAAGCCTCAAGGAGACCCCTTGAGGCTGAGAGTCCCGCTGAACTGCCGAATCTCGAATCGAATCGAATCACAGCCTTCATGCTGCATTTACAATTAATATCTATTATCTATCCAAGCTGAATACAAAATATTGAACTTCTATTTTTTGCTTAATCATGCTTTTTAATGAACAATTAGAAGCTAACGGTGAAATAGTTTTGCACATTGAGAGTACTTAGTTTAATAGGGCCTAAATTGTTATTTTGTGTCTGTGTACTTGTTTTCATAGCTACATCACTGGACATAACATATATTGTAACACTGGAGTGAGAAGGAGGTTAAAAAATATATTATTGTTGAATGAGAAAGGACTTCCTCTGTTGTATGAACATGTATATACATTTTATATTATAAGATAGCAAACAAGCACATGGCTCTCCTGATGGAAAGAGTCATCAAAGCCTCTATAGGCTACACCAAAGATGTTATTGGTAAGTTGCTATCCGTGTGACGAGATGTAATGCCGGCTACCTTACCCTCCAAACCAGAACACGACAATGAAAAGCATTTAAATGGTTTGCATTGAAAAAATACCGGACATGTAGAGGAATTCTACGGCCTAGTAGTCACCATGGTAGTGATACGTAACCATTTTATACAATATAAATTTGAAGGGATATTATTACCGCAGTAGAGAAGTACCACATTCAAAAAGATCTGGTCAATATAGTATCGACAGGTTCAGAAGCTAATGCGATTGTATAAGAGTAAAGAATGTAAGGGTAACAAGATGTGGTTATTTCAGCCTACCTCTTGAATGATTTGGCATTAATACACGTAGGTATGCATAAAAGCAAATATGATTAATGGGAGTAGGTACCTACAAGTCAACCTGAGTCTCTTATTGAATGTAGAAAATTTGCTGTCCTACCAAAATAGATACTTTCAGACCAGTAGGTCTATTGAAAGTATTCAGGGCCTCATATGTGTTACGAACACGTATGAGGTCCTGATATTTAACGACCTGCCAGTTCTTGTTACATAATATCAGTTAAGTGTTAAAAGAAAAAAAGTTTATTTACGAGAATACGGTAATAAAAGCCGTTATCAATATTAAGAAACCATTACAAGGTGTGGAAAGTATTCAACCACGCCATTGAACATCTACAATACCACCTCCATACTAATATATTAGATGCGAAAGTCCGTTTGTCTGTTACATATTCCGAGCTAAGCCGCTGAACCGATTTTGATGAAATTTGGAAACTCCACTGCAAGAATTTATCTGAACAGTGTAAATTTATACTTTTCCGTGATATTTTTAGTTTTTGCTCGAATGTTACGGTTACTTTGAAGAAAGGGAGAATTTTTATCGTACCTATATAAATTGTACTGTGTATATGCGCAAACAGTTTTTAAATATAATATTTATATTTCCCCTTTCGGCTAATAACAAAGGCTAATACGTGTCACCAGCATCATGACTACTAGGTAATAATTAATATCTATACATATAATAAAATCGTAGGTAAACTTAAAAAGTGTCCGGGGTAAACTTAAAAAGTACTGCATGAATTTACTTCAAATTTTGCATGAATATTACTAACAGGTCGGGTCAACATATAGGCTACATATTATCACACTATCACCTACGGGGGAGGGTTGTGCGGAGTAAACGAAGTCCGCGCGGACGAAGTCGCTGGCAACAGCTAGTCTATACATATACATATAATAATATCGTAAGAAAGTCAAAACTGTACATTGAATATTTTTAAAAGAATACTTGGGGCGTGATCTACAATCGATATCAAGGTCAAAAATATAGGTTTTAGAATTTTTGTCTGTTTGTCTGTATGTATATCCGGGGTAAACTCAAAAAGTACTGCATGGATTTACTTCAAATTTTGTATGAATATTACTAATAGGTCGGGTCAACATATAGGCTACATATTATCACGCTATCACCTACGGGGCAGGGCGGAGTAAACAAACTCCGCGCGGACGAAGTCGCTAGCAACAGCTAGTATATAATAAGGTAATAATTAAGGTATATAATATATAATAAGGTAATAACTAGGAGGTAGGGTTCTGAAACGTCTTGCCCGGGTAGGTACTACCGGCTTACCTATTCCTACTGCAATAGCGGCTGTGCTTGTTGCCGCCGTGTTCCAGTTTGGAGGATAAAGTAGCCGGTAAACTTATGCATTCGGCATTCTATCAGTCACAAGGATAGCAACGTACCATTAACTGTTGTATCTATAAGCGATGGTTGTCTATTTCCATCAAAAGAGAATGTCGTTTGCTATGCAATGATATATAAGTTTGGTTTATAGATATCAGCGTTATTTTGCAAAGAAACATAATAATTTAAAGGAGTAATTTAGATAATTTGATTTGCAACTTTTCAAGGATGTTTGTGTCTTTTATTAGTACCATTCAAATAGTGAAAGCGAAGTAGGCACGTAAACTAACATACCGAAGACCCGAAAATCACAGATTTCACAATGAATTCTTTCGTCAACGACACTTTCCACTATAGCAGTAGTACAAACAAAATCGTGCAATATACGTATTTTCTAATATTTTATTATATGTAAGATATTTGTAAGTATAAGATAGCAAACAAGCAGATGGGTCTCCTGATGGAAAGAGTCAACCATTGCCTGTAGACACCAAAGGTGTTACCTAATGGTGCGTAGATATCTTGTGGCGAGGTCTTATGCCACATGCATAAGTTTACCGACTACCTTACCCTCCGAACCGGAACACGACAGTGACACGCACTGACGCTATTGCAGCAGGAATAGGTAAGGCGGTGGTGCCAAACCCGGGCGAGACAATGCAGAACTCTACCACCTAGTAGCCAAGCCGATAGGTCGCCTTTTACGTCCTGCCTGGCAGAAGCTATTCTTCAAAGGAGCCCGGGACCAACACGGGAAAATACCATACCAATTATAATATTATTACAGGAAGAAACCATCTCAATGAATCTTAAGGGCTTAGTACTCGGAAACCCTGTTGTTTCTCCAGCATTAGCCATGCTCAAACTGGGTTTCTATTTAGAAGAACTTGCATATATTGATGGAAATGGCCGAACTAACATTGAAGTTTATGCAAACGCAACAAAATTATTAGTTGATGATGAAGCATACCAAAACGCTTTTACTCTGTTTACGGGTCTCGGTGACTACGTTAATGACTATGCTGGCGCTGTTGCTGTCAACATGAGGCATATAGTAGAGAAATTAACACAAAGTACACCAACAGGTATTATATACTTTTGCCTACTCTCATTAAAATCAAATTAATTGGACGATCTCTTTGGCATTAAGATTAGGCATTTGTAACTATACAACTACAGATACAAGCTACAACTGTTATAACGTGACCCTCTCGTGTTTGTCACGACCCATTTTAAGATATAGATCGTCTTTCAAATAAGTCTCTAACATTTTGACTATGATATAATTAGTTTTATGGCGCGAGCTTTGGCGAAGTATCGCGATAGCGCGATGTATCGGTTTATCGCGGAACCGAAGGACCTTGACGCGTCACTGCAGTGGGCGGCAAACTGCTGTCCGCAGGTAATATTCGTGCGGCTCACGACACAGAAACAATAATATAATTACGAAAAACAATAATAATATAAGCAAGCTAAAATTCACATGTTTAAGTAACGTAATGTAAGCCGTATTTTGATATTGACATAGTGTATCGACATAATATGCTTTATTTATTTTATTCCATGATAGAAAAAAAAGAGACGACTATATGACCTTTCATGCTTATGAAGGAGTATCATAGGTTTGTAACCTTTGGGCGAACAAAATACAGTAAAGAGTAGCATAAAATTAAAGAATTTGAAGAACGAAAGTTAATGAATTAAGAATTTGAGAAGAAAAGAATTTAAGGAATGTTACAATATTCTTATTATTTTATTGGGGGCCGCACAAATGTAACCTGCGGGCCGCGGTTTGATAAAAATGACATTGTGACGTGTTATGACGTAAGCAATTGTCGTTATGTACTTTGTGACAACACCGTGCTAGCGCGATACTTCGCCGTAGGCCAGTACTTGTAACATCGCCATTAAACAAATGTTTGAATTCGCAGAAATTCGAATACGCATTGTCAGAATAACAAACAAGATCCGAGAGGCCGAATTAGCATCCTCGAGGCCTAAGCATACACGAATACCGCGTGCGTGTGGTGTGAGGGCCACTCGGTTAAAACTCTTTGAAAAATTGGCTTAGGATTTAGTGAACATACCAAAACAAATGTGGAACTTGGAATCAGATTTTGTGAAAATCAATTAAGTGAGTAATAGACGGAAAAGTTAACCCATAATATTATATACTAGTCTATGAGTTGGACCCTCAATATCGTAGTTTGACGTAGTGAATCGTTCTCGCTTTCACAATTTTTTACAATTTATTATATAGCACATAAGTTAACAAACAGTAGCTGTAAGTAAAGGGTTTTTTTTAACAAAAAAAACGTTGTAAACTTTCAAGAGTATGAGGATTGAGGGTCCATTTTGAACAAAGATATATTGATTACAATAGCGTTTTGTGATAATATCTAATTTTCACATATTTTGTTAGTGACTGACTTACATTTTGTCGTAAAAACTTTCTCCTAGTGCACAAAGTTGTCTAGTACCGGTGGGCCCTCAATCCTCACAATGTGAGAATTGAGGGTTCAACTTTTCCGTCTATAACTCACTTAATTGATTTTCACAAAATCTGATTCCATGTTTCACACTTGTTTTGGAATGTTTACTAAATCCTTAGCAATTTTTCAAAGAATTTTAACCGAGTGGCCCTCACACCA
The DNA here is from genome assembly GCA_036924255.1 of Apodemia mormo. Taxonomy (NCBI): domain Eukaryota; kingdom Metazoa; phylum Arthropoda; class Insecta; order Lepidoptera; family Riodinidae; genus Apodemia; species Apodemia mormo. Next base: position 13,516,242 of record JAUPFN010000008.1, read on the forward strand.
CACGCACGCCGAATACCTACGCTCGGACTATTTTTTTAGGATAAATAAGACTGTTTCTATAAAAATTAAAAAAATCTATCATAGGCAACTCTAGGGACAATTCTATAAATCTAATGTTATGATTTCCCTATTAACAGTAATGTTAAACATACTTTATTAAAATTGAATTAACGGAAGACGATGTACCTACCTGTAAAATTAGCAAAAGTTAAGACCATCTTTAAGTTATACAAACGCCAAATGCACAATGTTTAATGGGAATGATAGTATTATTATTCACTTTATTTATTTATTTTAATAATTATGCTTCGCATTAGTGTTGATAGGAAAATAAAAACATGTGTTGTCTCTGGTGGACCTTTTTATTTTCAGAGGAGGCATGCTAATTGACTTTAGATTCTCAATAATACAACAAAACAACGAGCTGCAATTTCAATATCATACAAAGATGCTTATTAATAGAGTGCATAAAAAATCTGTCAACGGTTGACCCTGCAGGTTATTCCTCAAACTTCCCGCTTGAAGTATTTTTAAACTCAAAGGAACAAAAACTATACCTAAGTATAGATTTTTTCAGAGTTCAAAAACCTAATGTTTGTAAAAATAAGAATATTTTAATTTTCGAAAAGATGTAGGTATATTTTCAAACAATGATCGATTTTGATCTTACGAATAGTATTCATTTTAATTTTTGAGCTCATAATTGCTTTATTAATCACAAAATTGGTAGGTTAAAAAATGTCGAAGAAATGTCAAAAAACTTTTTTCAAATTTTTAGTCATGGATGGAATGAATCAAACGATTTCATCCGATTTACGGTATTTGCCGCAGTTTTTTAAGCATAACAGCTGACTACATTTTTAAGCAAAAGGCTTATATGCCGATAGGCAATTTGAAATAAACTGTAAACAACATAATTTTGATATTTGAAAAACCAATACTTTTTAAATTTTTATTTCATTTTAATTTTGTAACAGCATTTAAAGTAGCTTTTAAGTACTAAAATATTGCAGAAGATCAGAAAATGATTGGTTGAAAAATTTCGAAGTTATGTCGAAAAATCACTTTATACAAAATTTTTCGTCAACGATAACTACCGAATGGATGAGTCGATTCTGATGTTATTTAAGCATTGGGCGCAGTTTTTTGAGGAAAAAAACTGATTAGACTTTGTACTTGATCGGAACATTAATCTGGAAGTTATATTTAAAAAAAACTATTTCGCCAGATTTTTTTGAGGTTTTTTTTAAAATATTTCCATTTATATTAGATCCAAGAGGGATCGAATTGGTCCAAATTTTCAGGAAGTCTAAGTCAAACACACACACACACACACGCACACACACACAAACATATACACATACATACAGATATACTGACGTCATCGTAATAATAGTCGGAACATGTTGCTAGAACTTCAAAACGGGGTGATGAAATCTCGATTTTCAAAAATCGGCGGTTGACGTGTGGAAAAAAACTTGTAAAAAGTTTTATTGAATAAAGTAGGTACTTCTGATTTCTGATTTCGGGGCAAAATCAGTAACTTCCTTATCAACATACGTACTTAGCGGGAAGTTAATAATTGTAATTGCTTAGGTCCCAAAACTTTTAGAATTAAAAATAAATGAAATAAATAAATAATATTACAAATTGTGTATTAGGTACTTTAATTATTAATAATACTTTATTTTTAGTTAAAGTCAAACTATGAGGTCCCCTGAATGGTTATTTTTAAGTTAGAGTTGGTGGCATTGTTTTTAAAATTAATTAAAACCGATCCACCAGGTTTACTTTGCGAGATACCTAGTGCTTTAAAAAAATAAAGTGTGGTTTCATATAAATATCTATTTTTAGATTACTTTGGAGGAAAGAGCTACCTACAAAGCCGATTTCCAAACATAGATCAACACGCATTTATGCAAAATATAATAGCGCCTGCCTTGGGTATGCCAGCGAATGTAAAATACGACGAAGCAAGGGAAAAGGCGATTGAGGCTTTCAGTATTTCATACATGACTCCTAAAACAATTGAAGGTATTTCAAAGTTCATGTTTTCATCACATGAAGGGATGAGGTTAGCATGCTGCAGCGAATCGATACTTAAAAATATTATATACCATCACATTTCATTGTAAGGTAGACAGAGTGAATCAATTATGTACACTCAAGATTTATTTTGCGGAAATCCAAAATTCAAAAATGAAATAATTACCTAAATTGATTTGCAAACTTCCGCGAAATATTATGTGTAACTTCTGTGATGCCATTGAAACAAAGGGTAGTGTAATGAATGGGATAATCTTACCAAAGGTATGGAAATGAAAGAAGACCCCAACGGGCCAGCGGCACATTATTTCATCCACGTCCACCACAATAGTATCCACGTCAGTAGCAATAACAGAAACACACCGTTTATGTACTCAAAGCCCATTTCACTTCGCAGCCAAATCATCTTCATTAGAGGCGAATGGCATTTTACTCTAAAAAGATTATATCTTGATTAACATTTTATTGAGTGAAATATCGTACTAATGCGCTTTAGATTTCTCGAATTGAAGTATGCTGAATATGTTTTGCTTAATTTGCTAGGTCTCGCCCGGGTTCAGTTCTAAACCTCATGATCACAAACATGCAACCCAAGCTAACCAATCTAATCATCTGGCCTATCAATCTACAATAGCTTAACAGACTAGCCATCATGTAACCAAGCACGTTTAAGCGATTTTCAACGCCTCGCTATGTATAGCGACCGATGGCGCTTGCATCAATGAGTTCACGTAAAATGTGTGCAAATTGCAGGCCATAATAATTTGTAACGACATTTTTAAATGTAGTGCTCAATCCGAGGAAGCTGACAGATAGTGCTTGTGTAAATTTACCAATATGGTGCTAACGAATATTTGAGGGTATGATGTGCATTTTAGTGTTACCGATCGATTGTGGATTATCGATAGGATATCGATATTCTATCGATAATAGTCCCATAGTACTACTATCGATATTATAATCGATAGTATCGATACTATCGATTGTTCAAAAGGATACAATACTATTGGCAAAATAAAATACTATTAATACTATCGATAGTATCGTATCTCCCAGTCAGAAAAGTATCGAGCCTATCGATAGTATCGATACTATTGAATTTCTAGGAAACGATAGTATCGACAGTATCGGCACTATCGATACTATCGTAAATTAGCATACAATCGATAGTTCAAACAATCGATGGTATCGATACTATGAATTCTATCGCTACTTTTGTTTCCTAGACATTCAATAGTATCGATACTATCGATAGTATTGATTATTTTTTTAATTAGGAAACACGATACTATAGATAGTATCGATAGTTTGAATACTGAATATCGTCGGCACTTGGTAAAACTCCATGTTAACTTATATTTATTTCGTATTAAAAGCACTTGTACTGTTTTACTTGACTTTTTAATTATTAAAACCAACCGGTTTCGCGTTTTAACGCATCATCAGGGCAAAAGTTATTATTGTTTAGTACAATTGACAATTTGACAATTAACAATATATACTGAAGGTAGTATGAACATTTTAAATTTAAAATTATATTTTACAATATCGGTGTTACCCACACATCATAATTACCCTTTTAAGCAGGGAGAATTGTGTATAGTAATTTATTAATTCAATAGTATGTCGATGTCAATAGTGCAATGTAATAGTATAATTGGATTGATTAATATGTAAAAATGTCATATAGATTCTAATGTCAAATTAAAATAATTAAATGTCGTGATACATTTCCCATATAAGATTAATATAAAATAATTATTCGAATTCTAGTATTAAATTATCATTATTGAATGTCAATTATACGTAATTATTAATTCAAATTATATAAAGAATAAAGTAATAACAATAATAAAACCAAAAACATAATAATAAAAAAATAAAAAAATAAAAGCAGTAACTTATACATTAATCATTAAAAATATTCAGTAAAGGAGATACGTTTAGTTCTCTGCGGTCATTTAGTAGTTGGGTCTGATGTTTAAGTCTATCTATTTCCAATGCCTCTAAAGCATCTAGTTTCTTCCCTTTATCACATATGTGTATAGTTTTTATGTCCCTTGTAACATCAAAGTTATGGCCTTCAGTAATAAGGTGTTGTGCGAATGCAGAATTTCCTTTTTTCAATCGCCAGCCCCTGTCATGTTCCTTAATTCTGGCTGCAAAAGATCTGCCTGTTTGTCCTATGTAGGTGGCATCACAGTCACTGCATTTTAATTGGTAAACTCCACTTTTTGCCATTTGTAGGATTTTTTGTTTATTATTAAACAGTAATTTTTTAAGAGAGTTTTGTGTGTAGAAAGCTGGCTTATAGTCTTTAATTAATCTTGCGCAGGTATGTGAAATTCTACCTAAAAATGGTATCCTCATAAACTTTTCCTCTTTTTTGTTATTGCATTTGCTGTGGCCAGAGTATATGGAGGGAAGTACAAGATTTTTTTCGCTTCTTTTTAATTAAGGCATCAATCATTTGGGACTTGTAGCCATTGGTCACCGCGATTGCTTTGATAGTTTTTAATTCTTGTTGAAAATTATTGTTTGACAATGGTACTGTCAGCAATCTTTGGACCATCGCATGAAATGCTGCATATTTATGGTTGGGTGGATGTTTAGAGTCCGCTGGTATGATGTTGTCCGTGTATGTGTCTTTTCTGTAAATATTGAAATGGTGCCTTTGTTCTTCTATTTTAATAGTTAAATCTAGAAAGTGTATTTCTTTATCACCGATTTCCATTGTAAATTGAATCCGAGGGTCATATGAATTTAAAAGGTCAAGAAATTTAATAAGTTCTTGTTTTTGCCCCGTCCATAAGCACAAAACATCGTCAACATACCTATACCAGTATCTGATATGCTTTTTTGACATCTCTTCCCCAAGTATCTGTACTTCAATACTATCCATATAAATTGTTAATTGTCAAATTGTCAATTGAACTAAACAATAATAACTTTTGCCCTGATGATGCGTTAAAACGCGAAACCGGTTGGTTTTAATAATTAAAAAGTCAAGTAAAACAGTACAAGTGCTTTTAATATGATATAAATATAAGTTAGTATCGATAGTATTGCACTTAGCAGATTGTATTGTATTCTTCTAAATTATCGATTGAATCGATAGTATCTATAAAATCGATACACTCGATGGTTATATCGATGGTATAGGCTTTTTTAGATTAAAACTATCGATGGCGGAACTATCGATAGTTTGGCAACACTAGTGCATTTGCCTTCAAATTTGTTATTTTGTTGACATTTAATTTTGTGTTTAGTTTGTAACTATAAATTGCCCTGATGATGCTTGTGTAAGCGAAACCGGTTGGTAATAAGTGATGGTGCTAAAATCTTGTTTACGATGAGCTAAGGTTTCAAATGGTTCTTAGATTTAGTTGGACTCAATGGGTGCTGCTTTTGAATTCAGAAACTGGCAGACAACACCAGGTCCACTCATAATTTTCTATGCATTGTTGTGACGGATACGCTTTAGTAGCCTAATTAAGCATAGTTATTGTTTCTTGGTACCGAAACGTGCGTTTGTTTTAGTAACTTGATTGTTCTCATCTTACTTGCAAAAATATACATGTATTGTTCTATATATTTAACTGTACGGAGACAAAGTTGGAGATGAGATCACCAAGGAAAATATGTGGCGTAACACTCGTAAATCGGTTTTTTTTTTGCTTAACAAATTACACGAATTGATCTAATCCCAAAGTAAGCAAGTTATTTGCTTGTGTTATTGGAGTAAATCAACGATACTAATACATATAATTATTATAACATACATAATAAACACCCAAACCTAGAAATACAAACATCTATGCTCATCTGACAAATGTTTGACCCCGTCGGGAAACAAATTATACTATAGGAATGTGGATGGATATAGGTACCCAGAAGGATCAATACCATGATCAAACTGATCGGCTGCTTTCCAGGGATAGTGTCTAGATTCTCCGCAACCGGCGTATTTGTATGAAGAGTGTCATGAATGTGGTGGAAGCAAGGCAAATCGGCAGGAATTGTGATACGTGGCAGTCGATAGATTAAATACTATTCCTACCCTGTAAGGAATCTGGCGTTAATATTTGCATTTATTTAATGATATTGCTTCCGGCAACCAAAATGTACCTTCGTATTTATGCAGTTAATGATTCTTGCAATCACAACGTACTTGCGTTAACTACCCTTATTAAGTGTAGCGTTTTTCTTTCCATATGTACAGTATGTTAGTAGTTTTTATTAGTGTAATTAATTTTTCTTGTTAACACAACACTCATTAAATTAGATTCTGTCTTTTTCTACCAGAATATACGCATGTTTTAATACTCTAATAAATATTTATACGTTTTAATAGCCAAATTAAGTATAGATATTACCTTTATGAAATAAATTTCATAATTTCAAATTTCATAATTTCATAAGAACAATGTTTACAAAATATTGTAATTCTGTTTTACAGTGGAGGATTTACTTGAAAATACAGATGCAAAATTAATTATTTTCAACGGCAACCTTGACGCTGTTTGTAATACACCCGGTAAGGATTTTATGAATAAAATAACAAAAATATTTCATTTTAAGTAGCAAGTATGTCTGATCACGTATTTCTTTAAACTTCTTTATTTGCATAAAATAGGGTACCTGATTAGATCTTCTTAGAAAATACCTGGTTAAAGGAAAAAAAGATTTTTCCCTCTTATCTATTAGATTAAGGAACACCAAAATATTAAATATACATGTAGACACACAGATCTTCTTGAAAAAATTGCACTTACTTGATATATTTATGATTTAGGAGAATTCGCTAAAAAAGACATTTTTTGTTCTGAGCAATTAAATGTACTGTATTCGAGAAAATGTCTCGGATATCATATGCACTGCCGCTATAGAAGCTAGAATAAGCAAGACGGTGGTACAGTCCTGCAAATTGCTAGTACGCCGACGCCGTTATAATGACGTCATCCAATAAATATAAGAACAAAGTACCGTTAGCACAAAGTCAAACGAGTGAGCGGATTAAGAATGACGTCACATATGCCTTAGACATGGTTTCAAGACATTTTATGGAAATAATACCATGTTTTATAGAAAAAAGATGTCTCCATCGAATTGTCATGTACGCGTGTCTTGTTTCTACAGGTCAACTTGAATGGGTAAACAATCTCAACTGGACAGGACAAACAGATTTCTTGAGTCAACCACGTTCGACTGTAATAGTAGATAATCTTATCGAAGGATATTCCCGAGTAACTGACAGGTTACAATTCTATTGGATCAACGTCGCCGGACATTGGGTAATTAATCAAAATAATAGTACTATACGTTCCAACTGAGGATAGAACTGTCACGATGACATATTGCTCCGCATTAGTGTTGCCAAACTATCGATAGTTCGGCCATCGATAGTTTTAATCTAAAAAAGCCTATACCATCGATACAAACATCGATTATACCATCGATACCAACATCGATTGTATCGATTTTATAGATACTATCGATTGAATCGATAATTTAGAAGAATACAATACAATCTGCTAAGTGCAATACTATCGATACTATCTACAGTATCGTGTTTCCTAATTAAAAAAAATAATCAATACTATCGATAGTATCGATACTATTGAATGTCTAGGAAACAATAGTAGCGATAGAATTTATAGTATCGATACCATCGATTGTTTTGTGTGTTTACTGTCGATACTATCGTTTCCTAGAAATTCAATAGTATCGATACTATCGATATTATCGATACTTTTTTGACTGGGATATACGATATTGTATTAATAGTATTTTATTTTGCCAATAGTATTGTATCCTTTTGAACAATCGATAGTATCGATACTATCGATTATAATATCGATAGTACTGCTATCGGACTACTATCGATAGAATATCGATATTCTATCGATAATCCACAATATCGGCAACACTACTCCGCATTTTGCAAAAACTTCATAAGCGATGAGTAAGGTGTGCAAAAAAATCTAACAAAGAAATACTTTAAAAAAATATATTCGTTCTAATTGGTATGTATATAATTTAGATCCCCATCAGATCATGGTATGGTATGGATCATGGTACATGGTGACATGTATTAAACAAGGTGTAAAATGTAACTAACACGACTTTTATATATACATATATAAAGATAAACAGCTAGATTGATATATTTTACTGATTTTTTTTATTGATGAATATTATATTTTAATACTTTTTAGCCTATTCTAGACACAGACAATCCAAAACCACAAATTCGCAACAAAATTGATCCTGTCGTTCTTGACTTATAAGTGGTGTAAATAATAAGACTTTTTTATACGTATAGATGAACAGCTAGACTGATGATTTTTACTATTTTTTTATTAATGAAAATAATATTATTAAAACGTTATTTGTTCTTCAATAAATCAGCAATATTTTTTGACCAAATATTTTTTGGCTGACATTACTGATTTCACGCTCGTGGTATGAAGTTTATAACAAACGCGATCCTATTCTCAGTTGGAACGCATAGTATGAATAATATAATTATTAATAATATATATCTCAGTGTTTTACCAGTATACTTTTAAAATATTAATCATCCGACTTTCTAACCGGCTACTCATAAAACGAGAGCTGAGCAAAACGTATCACTACTCATTACCATCGCCATTCCTAGGTGGTAAAGTGCTGCAATGTGTCGCGAGGGCCGTCTTTTTATCTATTTATGGCACAATAACCTCAAATTTAGAAGATAAAGTAGATAAATCTTCCTGCTACACACAGAAACGCACTGGTATCATTTTAGCTTGGCGATGCTAGGCAAGGCTATAGGCGATGTTTTTACCTACATATAATTTATTTATTTATTTATTTTATTATAATATCTATCTGCTTGTTAGTTGTATTCTGTGGTTATGGGTCAATTGAGTAAAGTCGATTATCGCATAGCAGCCTCTAGTCAAGCCTGCTTAAAATATGCATCGCGAAATACGTATTGCATGAGAAAAGGAATTTCGTCGATGTCGACTAATTCATTTTATATCATGTTAGTTACGGTAACTTCAGAAACGAGATAACGAGTTGACAATCTTTCTCATGTCGCAATGTACTTAAATTACGGCGATAGGGTCCACTGGGTTCACTACCCATCTTGTCAATTGACTAACTGGTGAATTATAGTAAAACGAAACGTCCATTGACGTTCCGTTCATTATACCTTGCATATAGGTATCCCTTGTGGAAAAATTTCTCGGATAAAAGTAGGTAAATAACTTACAAAGTGAAAGTAACAGTTTATGAATGTTTATTTTTATTTAAAAAGTCGAAAAAAGTCTTACAAAGTCGGAAAAACTCGGAGTAATTCCAAAATTTCGGACTCTTCCAGAAGAGTTATTCAGTGTTAATAAATCTTGCAACGTTTATGGGTACTAAAAGAAATATATTAAAAGTTATTAATACTACGAAAGTGTAATAAAGGGGAAAAAAATATAACTAATACTTACCCGGTTTTCCGTTTAAGAATTTGAAACTTTCTTCTTTGTTTAAAAAAAGGTTACCGTTACTGTCGATCAATATTATAAACTTTGTTTCTTCAATTTTTGATAATTATTATTAAAATCTATTATATCACAACGTTATTTGCCAATTTTTATTTTATTGTACTTTTATTACATAAATATATTTATAAATTAAGTAAAAATTAAAACAGATGATCTAATTAGCTTTTGACAGGTTGAGTCAGTGTTGCCACAGAAAAAGTCAATCTTTCGTCCTTAAAGCCTCCTCTACACTACTCCTATGTCCGGGGTAAACTCAAAAAGTACTACATGGATTTATTTCAAATTTTGCATGACTATTACTAACAGGTCGGGTCAACATATAGGCTACATATTATCAAGCTGTCACCTACGGGGGAGGTGCTGTGCGGAGTAAACGAAGTCCGCGCGGACGAAGTCTTGGGCAACAGCCAGTATAATTATGGCGAGCGAAGCGAGCCCTACACTAGGCGACTTTCTATGCACTTTTGTGGTACATTTTCCTGAAAAAGTATCCCACTTTAAGGTTTGGGCTATGACGTGGTGGTTTAAATTCATGTCTAGATATATTATCTACCATTGAAATGCTATTCCATAAACATTAAAAAAATAGAAAATACATTTTGTATTAGAATTTTATTACTGCTAACGCCATCTATTATAAAAATAAATAAATAATAATAATAAATAAATATTCACGGGACAAACTACACTTACTGATCTAACCCCAAAGTAAGCAAATATTTGTTTGTGTTATGGGTGTTAGTCAACGATACTAATACATAGAAATACATAATATATAAATACCAGAATATATATAATAAACACCTAAACCCAGAAATACAAACATTTACGCTCATCACACAAATGCTTGTCCCCGTCGGGGATCGAACCCGAGCCCCGTTGATTGCGTAGTCAGGGTCGCTAACCACTCGACCAACGGGAGGGTCAAATAACGAGTAAAAATGCTACAAAGCTACACTAGGCGACGATCTGTGCCCTTTAGTGGTACATTTTACTAAAAAAATATCGCACTTTTAGGTTTAAGCTTTGGCGTGGTAGTTTTATTTTGTTTAATTCATTTTCATTCACTCCAGTTTAATACAATATTAATCTATTAAAACACTTGTACTTTTTAACTTCCCACTACGTATGTAGATAGGAAGGTTACTGATTTTGCTCCGATTTTCAAAAATGGAGTTTTCACCATATGTCCGCGTTTTGTGGGCTTAGGAACCATTTTCGACTATTTTCGCGATGACGTCAGTATGTCTGTATGTATGTGTATGTGTGAGTGTGTGTGTGTGAGTGTGTGTGTGTGTCAACAACTCATAAGTTTTGAACGCCTGGACCGATTGAAACGCGGTTGGTGGCATTCGATTGGATTCCGCTCAACTTATACTTCCTGAAATTTTGTACCAAATGGGCCTAAGAGATTTTGAGAAATTTTGAAAATACCCTAAACAAATTGTGACGAAACAATTTTTTTTTAATAACTTCCAGATTAATGTACCGATTGAGTACAAAAACTATTCCTCAAAAAATACATCTAATGCATAAATTGCCTCAAAATCAGTTTATTCGTTTGGAAGTAATCGTTGACGAAAATTTTGAAAAAAGTGTTTTTTCGACATAACTTCGAAATATTTCAACCAATTATTTTTTGGTATTCTACGATATTTTAATACTATAAAAATTACGTCGAATGCCCTTTTAAAAATCAAAACCGAACCTTATTTTCAAAGGTTACAACTTTTCAAATATTAAAATTACGTTTTCTTTAGCAAAGTTACTTAATATTTTGGAAATAACTTTCAGGCTAATATACCGATTGACTTCAAAATCTTATCATCGTTTCTCCTTTAAAAACTGCGCCAAGTACCGTTAATTGGATAAAAATCGGTAAATTTGTTTGGGATCTATCATAGACGAAAATGTTTTTTTGACATTGCTTCGAAATTTTTGAACCTACCGATTTTTTAGCTAAAGCAATATTTAAATTGAGTTGAATGCCATTTGAAAGATCAAATCGATCATCGTTTCCAAAATATACAGCTTTTCAAAAATCAATACGTGCCAAGAAAACTTATCAAGGACGTACTACGTGCGTCTTCCCAGTTGAAATTTGGATGTTTTTTGATTTCAATGGCTTCTTTCACTAGCCGTGGAATGTAATATGGCGTTCTGTCGAAAATACGCGTGGCCTATGAAATTCCATCCAGTGATTACGGCCCGACTACAGCTGTAGATGTTTAGCAATCGCCGACTTATTAACGTCGTTATTCTTGACTGCTTTGATATGCTACTAGGCCTCTGATACATGCTCTTAGTACCTCTATACACTACTCGGCCGACTTCAGTACGCGTCAAGACGCCGTTGTGAACGCACGTGTGTTTAATAGATTTTTTCGTTGATGTGCGTGTGAGACTCTATTATGAGCGGCATACAGTGGTCACAGGAGCAAACTATGTTGTTCCTTGAAACACTTCAAGCAGAGCCTTTTATTTGGGACCCCAGTGGGAAAGGTCATAAGGACAAGAAAAAAGTAAATGATGCTTGGGTGCGTATTCGGGACGTTTTGGAAATACCAGTTGAAGAATTGAAGAAAAAAAAGGATTCACTTTTTGCGACATACAGGGGCTACTACAGAAAAATGGAAGCTTCCTTAAAAAGTGGTGCCGGCGCAGATGATGTTTATCGTCCAGTTTGGTTCGCCTTTGATTTCATGAACAGCTTTTTGGGGTCCGTGTATAAATGTAAACAAACAATAACCACGGTAAGTTTTTTATTATCAATAACTTGTTTTATTATTACTAAAGTACAGATTACAGTAAGGTCGATTCGCCAGTTTGCGTCCATTTAGTGCAGTTGCTTGCTTTAAGGAGAACATAATAATGTCTCTGCATTAGTTTTAATATAAAAAGTATGTAGTTAATGTGGTAACGAACAGGCGAAATGACCCTACATTCGTTGTGTTTATTTATAAACATTGAAAATAATTTGTAAAGTAATCCCTTATCTGAACGGCAGATAATGGTGATCTGCGTGGTACTTGTGTAATATCTCTCAAAGCACAGTTATTATCAAAGTCTGCCCGCCAAGACCCGGGTTGAATTAAAACTCCATTATCATCATACATATCTACAGTACCAGGAGGCATATATATAAGGGATGATTTATTACTTTTTCTGAGAAAGTTATGCAATAAGAGACATGTCATTGTAATAATTGGGATATTATGAATATCCAAATCAATTGGCTTTCTGAATATTCTAAACCTGGATGCTAAAATACCAAACACATTCTCAACTACTACTCGAGATTTTGACAAGCGCATATTGAAAATCCTTTTCGGTGAATTGATATCATGGTTGCCAGGATATGGTTTCATTATATTATTATGTAAAGCAAATGCTCCATCTGTCAAAAAAACGTAGGGAATTTCGACATGATCCGTTCCGGATAATGGACTTGGCTTAGGAAGATTAAGCCCGTTAGATGCAATTTTTTGCCATAACGAAGAATTTTTAAGTACACCTCCATCACTGATCCTACCTTGACTACCAATGTCAGCATACATAATGTTATAGTTACTGTCGACTAAAGCTAAAAGTACTAAACTAAACGTCTTTTTATAATTAAAGTACTCAGAACCAGAGTTAACCGGACATTGTATAACAATATGCTTTCCATCCATTGCGCCAAGGGCATGTGGAAAATTCTCCTTGAATCCGTTTTCAACTTCCAACCACTGCTGCTCATTGCACGGCATCTGTAAATAAAAAGTATATTATATAAAAAATATTATCATCAAATAATATGTAAAAAGACACGGTCAATTTCATTAAAAGCTGACACTCAAATTGTATATAAATAATTAAAAAGCCGATTAATTGTAGCACTCATGTATTTTTCATAAAATACAGAGACATACACTCATACTCCTACATACACATACAGTACTCCTGCATATACGCGCACTCAAATGCATATAGTATACAGAACCCATATACACTCACAAATTTGGATTGGATTAAATAAAGATTTATTATTAAATAGGTCGTGATATATACATTTAAACCTTTGCTATTTTTATTTCAGGATCATGGAACTGATTCGATTCAGGAAGAATCAACCAACGCTTCAGAGGATGTACCAATTGCTTCTCCAACTCCAAAAGAACCAGAGCCCCCAAAAAATAGACACACCATCCGACGGCGTGACAACCCACCGGAATTGCAAGTTGCCAGTAGGCAGATGACAGAAGCCTTCAATAACTTAAATAAAGTGATAAATAATCCTTCAAAGGATAGCAGCGCAGTTGAGGACGAGTGCGACGTATTCGGCAAACTAATTGCCAAAAAACTGAAGAGGTTACCTGAACATGAAAGGGACGATATAATGTTCGATATACATGCTCTATTTCGGAAATCACGTTTTGAAAGATCTCCATCAGGTGAATCGTTTCGTACTTCTACACCTAAGTCTACGCCATATTATAGTCCGTTAACTACATCACTATCTTCTAGAAAGCGTCCTTTATCTGCGAATAATGCAGTTCATTATAATGTTACAACATTATCTCCTAGACCACACTCATCGTTTTCAGAGCCACCTGATATATATATAACATTATCTAATGAGTCCAGTGAATGTCAACCGACATACTTCCAACAACCAAGCGAAATCACTGCTCATCAACGCTCTTCAAAGATACGTGTTATAAGTGATGAAATTATTGCACCAGACACCCAAAGTCAATCAGTTTATCAACGCTATAAGCAGCCTCAATCAGATCAATCTAACGATGTTCAATATATTTTGCATATACCAGAGACCCAAACTCAATCTGATTGTCCAGAAGATAATACACATCAGAGTGATTTAATATATCAGGCATATAATGACTCGTAATGTATGAAATTATTCTTATTCTTATTCTCACTGATATTTTTGTAATTGTACATACCTAAACTTTTAATAAATATATGTCATAAATATTAAAATTTTACCTTTATTTCATCCTTGAGTTCCTCGTTCAAAGCTTCACAGACTTCGACTACAATTTTTGAAATCAACTGGCTTGAAATTTTAAATAAATAGTGCATAGATCTATAGCTGTCACCACTTGCCAAAAACCTCAAGGTGATTGATAATCGAATCTTAGCAGGTATAGCTTCTCTTAAATGAGTGTCTCGTTTAGCGATTAAGGGTTCGACTTTAGAAAGTAATAAATTAAAATCGTCCAATGACATTCGGTGGAAATTTTCAAATTCTCCTGATGGTTCTTGTATGAGTTCAAGAAATTGTTGTTCCATAGTACGTCTGTAAAAAAAAATACAGTTAATTAACTTGCCATGTAATGTACTTTAACTTATTAGAAATCCTAATTATTTAAATAAATATTACCTACCTAGTTCTGTTCCGATGCATTGCGATCATCCACCATCTTCTTTTTCTTCTTTTCTTTTTAGTCTTCTTCGTGAGATAAGTATGCACGTAGTTATAATACGCTAGAGAGCACATTGCTACGGCAGCTGCTACTTGAGCGTCCATTATAATAAACGTCCGCAGGGTACCGGTAACGCTACACGAATGCGCTCCTCGCGAAGTTGAACGAGTGTGTAGTGTAGCACCGCGGACTTCAGTCAACTTCGGCCGAGTACTTCGCCGAGGAACTTCGCGAGTAGTGTAGAGGAGGCTTTAAGGACGAAAGATTGACTTTTTCTCTGGCAACACTGACTCAACCTGTCAAAAGCTAATTAGATCAGCTGTTTTAATTTTTACTTAATTTATAAATATATTTATGTAATAAAAGTACAATAAAATAAAAATTGGCAAATAACGTTGTGATATAATAGATTTTAATAATAATTATCAAAAATTGAAGAAACAAAGTTTATAATATTGATCGACAGTAACGGTAACCTTTTTTTAAACAAAGAAGAAAGTTTCAAATTCTTAAACGGAAAACCGGGTAAGTATTAGTTATATTTTTTTCCCCTTTATTACACTTTCGTAGTATTAATAACTTTTAATATATTTCTTTTAGTACCCATAAACGTTGCAAGATTTATTAACACTGAATAACTCTTCTGGAAGAGTCCGAAATTTTGGAATTACTCCGAGTTTTTCCGACTTTGTAAGACTTTTTTCGACTTTTTAAATAAAAATAAACATTCATAAACTGTTACTTTCACTTTGTAAGTTATTTACCTACTTTTATCCGAGAAATTTTTTCCACAAGGGATTCCACTGGATAGTGTAATGACTAATGAGTGATGAGGATTAATAACAAAATAATAAATATTATAATAGTTTTACACATTATAAGTACGTACTTTGCCTTCAGAAACAAGAATCCACAAAAACGTTACTTTTTAATTACAGATACAAATCGACAACCCAGTGGCTATGAAAGAAATGCTGGATCGTGGAACACATTCATGATTAATAAATTAAAGAAAATGTACTTTTTTCTCGTTTTTTATGTTAGTCACCTGAGGCATTTAGTTAAGTATAAAACTACCTATTTTACAGTAGGAACACCATTTTAATCAATGCTTAGAGTTTTGACAGATGAAATATTACCCATATGCCTCAGCCGAACTTGCGCCTGTCGTCATAAAGCTTCGTACAATAACACGATAAAGGCAGATGTGACCTACATTTATCGTGTCATTGCACGAAGCTTTGTGACGATAGACGCAAGTACGGCCCCAGCAATAACAAAATACACATTGAACAATGGCGGGTTGTCATACAAGCAAATACCTGAACGAAATTTGCAATGTCTTCAACAACTTGAGGGTTTTTGGAATATTAATTAATGCTAGAATATTTCCAATAAATCGTTTTGTCAAAGGGGCTTAGATTTTAAAAATGTTTTGAAATATTTGAAGATGAAGTAAATTAATTAAAAAAATACGAAAAAGTTTAAACAGGTGTATAGATTTGAAAAACTTTAAAAACAACAAAGAAAAATATCGAGACGAGGATTTGAACGTACGACCATCTCCCGAAAGCCGAAAAAAGCTCTACCGCTGAGCTAGTGTGGACAGGCTCGATGTGGCGAAATTCTTCTTCAGCAGCTTCAGAAAGGTAGTGGGTAAGTAAGGGTAGGTAGGTAAAGAAGGTAGGGGCAGGTAGGTAAGGAAGGTAGGAGGGTAGGTAAAAGTAAGGTCAGGGGAAGGTAGAGATAACGTAGAAAAAGGTAGGGGCTCCGAGCTAGGTAGTTTATAGGTAGAAGGAAGGTAAGGGAAGTTTAAGGAAGATAGGAGTAAGTTAGGGCAAAGAAAAAGGAATGTAGGAGTAAAGTAGCGGGAAACTAGGGAGAATAGCGGAAAAGTAGCAAGAAGATATATACATATTACATTATATCATAGCAAACAACCAGCTCTCCTGATGGAAAAGAAACCCTCGCCTATAGACACCAAAGATGTTAATGGTGTGTTGCTATTTGAGTAGCGGAATGGCAATGCCACACCCATAAGTCTACCGGCTACCTTACCCTCCAAACCGGAACACTAGAATGTCAAGCATTGACCCATTGCGGCAGAAATAGCTAAGGCGCTAGTACTGAAACCCGCAACACGGATAGCAATGGACTATTACCATCTTTGGTGGATGGATGGTTTTTATTTCCACCAGGAGAGCCACCTGCTGGTTTGCCACCTGCTGATTTGTATTGAGTTTGAGCAATTTTTTGTTATCAATGTATACAAGCCTCCTTGTGTATCTTATGATGAGTTTATAAACAAGAAGGAGGAGGTTATATTCAAAGCCTCTAAATGAAATATGAATATTGTTGTCTGTGGGGAATCTATTATAAATATTTTAGACAAATCTTCGTTAACATGTAATTTTCTTAATCTTTTTAAATCGGCTAATCTACACAACGTTTTCGCAGAGCCTACAAGGATAACTGCCATTAGTGCTACTTGTATAGATAATATATTCACAAATATAGCTTCTACGAGAAGTTCAATTATAAATGTACTAGATTCAGACCATAGTGGCCAATTAGTTAAGTTTCCAAAAGTAATAAACTTAAAAGAAAAGAAATTGTTTTTGTTCCAATGAATACTAGCAAAGTAAAATGTTTTAAGGCTAACTTAAGCGAAAAATTGCCAAAACTGTCGTATCAAGATAACAAAGAATATAAAATCACTACGTTTTACAAGATAACCCAAATGATGAGCTTAAAAGAAAAGGAATTGTTTTTGTTCCAATGAATACTAGCCAAGTAGAATCTTTTAAGGCTAACTTAAGCGAAAAATTGCCAAAGCTGTCGTATCAAGATAACAAAGAATATAAAATCAGTACGTTTTACAAGATAACCCGAGTGATTTTTATGATTCTTTCTTTGTTTAATTTAATTGATACAGAATATAGTCAGTGTACAGGATATTCACTCCAAAAATATTAAGTAACCGAAGAGGTTTTACTGAATGGGCAACAGTGGGAATTTTTAAAAGAAGAAAACACTTACTTGACCTAAACAACAACAACAACAAAACATCATCACGCTCCAGGAAGACTTGCCTTGCTTCCTGCCCTTTCATAACTCTCTTCATACAAAAACGCCGGTTTCGAAGACTCTTGACACCACATTCGGACAGCACCTAACCGATTTGATCATGGTACGTGAGTCTTGGTCTCACCCGGTACTTACATCCATCTACATTCGCATTAGATTAATTACCTACATCCATCTATATTATATTTTGATCTATATTATGAAAAATCTTATAACCACAGCATGGAATATCAAGAACATGTAAAAAATTCCAAATTCATTCCAAAATTTTTAAAAGGGCCTGAAATACAGCAAAAGCCTTTCACATTAAAAATATTATTAAACAATCCGCTAACAAAATAATAGATACTTGGAATATTATTAATAGTGAAACTAGTAAAACTAAAAATTTTATGATGTTTTCCTACTGAAATCTGATGGAGTCAATATAAAGTGAGATTTGTAGACTGCAACAGAGTTTGAAATTTTTTTCTCCAGTGCTGCGATTTTAACTAACTTAAAACCTCAGTTCATCAGTTAGTACTGCTGAATCATTACTGAAGCAATGTATTAGCAATGTATTACCAAGTGCGATAAAACTTTTGAATTTTCATTCATTGATACCAAAGATATCTTATATGCCTTTAAAACATTGGAACCAAAAAAAACCTTAGATTTATGGGGACATTCCGTTAGAATCATTGCTTCAGTAATAAACGTTATTGCATATTTAGCTATAATGTTTACTTGTTCTCTAGCACATGATGTATTTCTTGACTTAATAAAATTCAGCAAATTTATTCCAATTTTCAAGTCTGGCTCACAACACATTTAGTGATCCCTCTAATTTTAAGTAAAAAATCCT
The DNA here is from genome assembly GCA_036924255.1 of Apodemia mormo. Classification (NCBI taxonomy): domain Eukaryota; kingdom Metazoa; phylum Arthropoda; class Insecta; order Lepidoptera; family Riodinidae; genus Apodemia; species Apodemia mormo. The sequence continues at coordinate 13,535,192 of JAUPFN010000008.1, forward strand.
TAAGTAAAATATTTGAAAAAAATATACCAGACATTTGGTCTAGTTATTGAGCTAGCTTAGACGTTTTGATAAATTTAGATTATTTCACAATAAACAATTCGGTTTTGCCAAGGGTCGTTCAACCACAGATGCTGGTGTCGAATTACTGAAAAACGTTTATGAAGTCTAGGAGGATTCGCAGAATGCACTTGGAGTGTTCTTATTTGTGTGATTTGTCTAAGGCATTTGACTGTGTTGATCATAACATCTTATCAGGACGTAACACCATTATTGAGTTCGAAATAAAGCACTCGATCTTCTGATTTCCTACGTAAATGAAAGAATTCAGAGGGTTGATATTGATGGAAAATGGTCCACTGGTGCTTGTGTAACCATGGGTATCCCGCAGGGCTCCATACTTGGTCTATTTTTGTTTCTGATATACATATAACTTGCCCTAACTACGTAAGGAATAAGCATGGAATCGTACTGTTTGTGGATGAGACTTTACTTTTATTCAAAGTGAAATGACGAGTTGGTAAGTATGACGAAATAAGTAATCCGACTTCAAAAGTTGTACACTGGTTCATTACGAACAATATTTTAATAAATGATAACAAAACTAAGTGCGTTAAATTTTCATTGCCTAATGTAAAGCATGTAGATACCAGCGTACAACTGGATGGAACCAAAGTGGATCTGGTGGATTCCACTGTGTTTTTAGACATTACTTTAGATAAGAAATTACAATTGGGACCTTATAATAATAATTTAGCAAATAGACTTAGTTCGGCAGCTAATGCAGTTAAACAAATGAGACAGTTAACTGATGTCGACACAACAAGAATTTAGTTACTTCCACAGCATTATGTCATATGGAATTCTTCTATATGAAAATTCTGGTGAAATAAATACTATATTTGTATTGCATAAATGAGCTATTGGGACAATCTACAATTTTATTCCGAGGGTTTCCCTAAGAGAAAATTCAAAGAAATCAATATTATAACTGTTACATCCCAATATATATTTGAGTACTTGATGTATGTTAGTAAAAATATTTACTTGTTTAAAAAATGGTGACGTACACTCACTAAATACAAGGAACAGAAACAATCTTGTTGTACATGCATCTCGTCTCCACAGCAATGAGATCTACCAGCCAATAAATTTAAAAAATGTTTTAAAACAAAACTGTTTAAAAAAGGATATTATAAAATCTCAGATTATTTAGAAGACAAAAAAGCCTGGGATATATGTACATATTTTTTGTAATCTTATAATATTACGATATTAGAAAAAAATAAATGGTATAAAAATGTAAACGGTTGACCCTACAGGCCATCCCTAAAACTTCCCGCTAAATTAAGATATTTTAAGGTCAAAAGATTAAAAACTATAAGCATAGATTTTTGCAGTTCAAACATCTATTTTGTTAAAATGGCAAATGTTGACAAATGTTCTTCACGCCTGCCACCTATTCTCACATACCTAGGTGCGGCAAAATCAGCAAACGTACGCTTATACCTTTTGAAAAATTGTAGTATTTTGCATTTAATGGCCCAAAACAAAAGTCTCATTTTACGTTTTATCACCATTTTACCTTAACAACGACGAATACAGTATATACCTACCTATAATAAATAATTTAGTCACCATACAGTGAATATATTGTGGCATATAATAACAATTGGTCCGGGCTCCTTGAAAAATAGACAAATGCCATTCTGGGCAGGTCGTAAAAGGCGACCGATTGGCTATACGTGTCGCTACCATCGTGACTTCTAGGTGGTAGAGTTCCGCAACGACTCGCCTGGGTATTTGGTACCACTGCCTTACCTATTCCTGCCGCAATAGCGCAGACTTGCGCAAAATATATCCGAGAAAAGAAAAGAGTGATATGTATCTTTCAGAGTTACGGATATATATCACTCATTTATATCTTCAACTCCTTATAACTCAGTAGAAATCAGAGTGATTGAGATTGGTGACATATTTAGATTTAATGATAATATAAGGAAATGAAATGATTTACAGATTTAAGGACAAGATAAACAGTTGAAATAAACGATATGTATTTATGTATTCTGTTTGGTATTCTTTTACTAAATTATTTAAAAAGCAATCGCAATTGTTTTATTTGATACTAAGGATTGACCTTGGCTTCCACTGCGTGTGAAAAAATTATGTAAATTACATTTAACCGACTTTTAATGTTTTTAAAATGAGAAGTAGGTATATTCGCCGATATATTAAAGATTTCAAGTTTCTAGTCTTAAGGGTTTAACCGGTGCGATATAATGACAAGATAAACAGTTAAAATAAATGATGTATTTATGGTATATCGAACAGAATCGATATTATTTTATTAAATTATTTAAAAACAATTGCGCTTATTTTGTATTACGTGTGCGTTTTTAACACAAAGTACAAACAAAATAATTCTCATCGCTGTTTATAATTACTATTCGCATTTGAGCAATATTAAAAATATCTTAATCCCATTAGTTTAAGGTATAATTTTGTGTGTACAGTATGTAGTTCGATGCTACAACATTTTTTATTCCGAATGATGGTTTCCTCTCTTTCTACTCCCGTTTATCAACGTATCATTCCTTTCATTCTATTCCGCTTAGATGAAATACAATCACTCTATGATATAAGGATATAGAGAGTTAGTTTGAATACTACGGAGTTGCTGGTATATTCACTCCTTTATAAAGATTATAACTTTTTGCGTTAATCACTCCGGAGTTACACAAGTCTACAATAGCGTCAATACTTGTCATTGTTGTGTTCCGGTTTGGAGGGTAAGGTAGCCGGTAAGCTAAAGCATGTGGCATTGCCATCCCGCCGCACGGATAGACAGTAGCAACGCACCATTAACACCTTTGGTGACCTTTGGTGTCTATAGGCGACGCTCCAAAAATATTAGTTAATAAATATCGATATTTCTAATTAATAATGACGATATTTCGTTTAATCGATATTTTATTGGCATCCTATGTCATTTGCAAGGAACTTATATACAATAACTGGAATTTTACGAAGCAATATTTGAAAAATAAAAATGTACTTTATTTCGTTACAAATAAAGTTGACATTTATTTCTTACTTAACAGAGGGGGAAAAACGTTCTGAGCAAGACAACGACAAGAGTGGATGTTGTCCCTTTCTTGCAATTGCCAGTGTAAATAAAACTATGTGATGGTAGATTTTTATATATTCGGTAATCGTTAAATCTCTTTTAATCATACACGTCGATAAATACATTAGCATAAAATGTATTGTAATTAACACAGTGAGTTCTAAAATGTACTTATTTTAATTATTACGTAATTACTTATGCAACGCAAAAACTCTTTCTCAAATTAGTAGAATGACTTAGTAATCAGAAATCAGAAATACTTTATTCAATAAAACTTTTTACAAGTTATTTTGACACGTCAACATATTTTTTTTAAAAACTACTACCGGATCGGAAACGCGGCCACACACTGAGAAGATCCGGCGAAAGAAACTCAGCGTGCTTGTCTTTTTTTTCATATCATTGATTTTTTTACATTATCACAATATTATAAAAAATATATATGAGATCGGTATGAGGAGCAATTAATTCCAGGCTTTTTTGTCTTCTAAATAATCTGAGATTTTATAATATTCTTTTTTACACAGTTTTGTTTTAACACATTTTTTAAATTTATTGACTGGTAGATCTCTTATAGTTTCGGGAAGTTTATTGTAAAAGCGTATACATTGCCCCATAAAAGAGTTACTTATTCTGTGGAGACGAGATGCATGTACAACAAGATTGTTTCTGTTCCTTGTATTAAGTGAGTGTACGTCACCATTTTTTTTAAAAAAGCAAATATTTTTACGAACGCACATCAAGTTCTCAAATATATATTGGGATATAACAGTTAGAATATTGATTTCTTTGAATTTTTCTCTCAGGGAAACCCTCGGGCTAAGATTGTAAATTGCCCTAATAGCTCTTTTCTGCAAAACAAATATAGTATTTATTTCAGCAGAATTTCCCCAGAGAAGAATTCCATATGACATAATGCTGTGGAAGTAACTAAAGTATACAATTCTTGCTGTGTCGACATCAGTTAACTGTCTCATTTTTTTAACTGCATAAGCTGCTGAACTAAGTCTATTTGCTAAATTATTAATATGCGGTCCCCATTGTAATTTCTTATCTAAAGTAATACCTAAAAACACAGTGAAATCTACCAGTTCCAGGTTGTTTCCATCCAGTTGTACGCTGGTATCTACATGCTTTACATTAGGCAATGAAAATTTAACGCACTTAGTTTTGTTACCATTTAATAAAAGATTGTTCGTACTGAACCAGTGTACAACTTTTGAAATCGCACTATTTACTTCGTCATATTTACCAATTCGTCTTTTCACTTTGAATAAAAGTGAAGTGTCATCCGCAAACAGTACGATTCCATGCTTATCCCCTACATAGTAAGGCAAGTCATTTATGTATATCATAAACAGAAATGAACCAAGTATGGAGCCCTGCGGGACACCTATGGTTACAACAGCACCAGGGGACCTTTCTCTATTAATATCGACCCTCTGAATTCTTTCATTTAAGTAAGAAACCAGAAGATCGAGCGCTTTATTTCGAATTCCATAATGGTGTAACTTCCTAATTAAGATGTTACGATCGACACAGTCAAATGCCTTAGACAAATCACAGAACACTCCAAGTGCATCCTGCGAGTTCTCCCAGGCTTCATAAACGTTTTTGAGTAATTCGACACCAGCATCTATGGTTGAGCGACCCTTCGTAAAACCGAATTGTTTATTGTGAAATAATCTAAATTTAACAAAATGTCTAAGCATTTGGTATAGTATAATTTTTTCAAATATTTTACTTAGATTTGCTAAAACCAAACTATCTATACGAATAGAACGAATAGTAGCAATTTGCAAACTACGCATGGCCGCACTTATATATGGCGATTGGCGCTTTATTAATTAGTAGAAAGAAACACTCCACCCATGTCGTGGTACTCTTCGGAACGATTTTGTGAACCTCTGATAAAGGAAACTAGGTAATGGAGATATTACAATGTCATATAGATAATTAAGTATGTAATAGTTTAGAAGACAAAATAATAAACATAATGACGTCTTAGTCTAACTTACGCAATGAAAATAAGCCAACAAAGCAAAACAATTAGGTATAGCCTAATAGTTTTGCTTTATTGACAACATTTTGCGTGATGTCACAAGTGTGCCGAGTCGCCATTTTTCGTCGCTATGTACTTACGTTGTAAACCATAGATATAGGATATAATAGGACTTTATTACGAAATCAATAAGCTTCATGAATAGATTTATAGATATTTATTTTATAGAGAGAGAGAACAATAATTTTCTCCTGATGGAGTACCACACGGAGTATGTATTCGATGTAATCCGCCATGTTTTGTTGCGTAGGTATGCATGTTCTTTTCGTAGGTATGGCATCGCCATTAGTTTCCTTTATCAGAGGTGTGAAATTCCGGATAGAGGTAACTTCCTTGGTCATTTGTCAAAACTCAAATGTCAAGATGGGATTGACATTGAGTAAAAAGAATCGATTATTTCACAATCGACTATCATCTTTGCAGTATAACTCGATTTGTTAAAAATCGATTTTAACAGGAAGGAATAATCGATTTTTCGGAAAATCGAATTTTCTTACATTCGAAAAACTGCATGTTATTTATATACCTACTAATAAATAATAAGAAAACTTAGAGACTATTGATAATAATTCACTAATAAGAATCAAATAAAATGATTAGTATAAAAAATAACCGAAATCATATCGGTTTTAAAACTAAAAAAAACTAGTGTATCTTTAATATTTCAGGGTAAAGAACAAGGAAGCCAAATATAACTATTGCTATAAATTTTCAGTACCATAAACCTTCAATCACAATGAAAATAAGAATTTAAAATAACCTTTCTCACGTCCTATTCCTTATTACTGAGGGTCGTGATTATGAAGAGGCTAATTTATGTCTTATTATGTTTCTCCGTCTGTGTCTGTCCGTAGCGTTGTGGAGCACATTGTGCAGCTTGATTTTCAGAGTGTAGCTTCTAATTTTCACAGATTCAGATCAGAACACCTAATTAGGCTGCGACCTCTCGACCTCCTTCCATTGACTATGCCAGTAGCAATCAGCTGTTCAACGTTATGTGCATCTTTTGAGGCAATATGGCCAGAGAACTTTAGGGTATTTCACAAACAAGTCGTGGAGAGTTCGGTTTTATTATTCAGTTCTTGAAGGTTAAATTAGTTCGTATGGAAAGCAGTCAATGGAATCTGAAACATCTTACGCCAACACCTCATCTCAAAAGCATCAATGTGAACACAGTTTGCTTTCGTTGGCTTCCACCTTTCCGAGCCGTAACTAAAAACAAAGATCTATAAAGAGTTCACCAGTTCTCCAGTTTAGACTTTATTTTCCGAGATACGTTAGGATTTTTCCATATATTATGCTGGAGCTGAGTCATTACGTTTATTAATATCGAGCATACTGGGACAAGTTGCAAGGGGCCGGGATGCTAACAAATATTAGCCTAGATCGGTTACATATAGTTTATATGAACTATAGCACACTACGGTGGGACGCATTGGGGTGGATTTTCGCACGGTTAATTTCGGTGAATGTCGTCTCGTCGGCATTGTGCGATTGCAAGCAAAATCTACACACGTCTTTCTTCGTGGTTTAAGTATTAGTTTATTAATTAGGGATGAAGAACGATTAATGATTTTAAATTATGTCTACAAGGGGCTATATGATTTGCAAGATCCACTTTGTGATGGTCAACAAAAGAGAAATAACATTGAGATAGGAATGCAGAAATGTGATGCGGCCCACTCCACCCCACTGCGGCCCGTCTTAATATGCAATGTTAGCATTTTACATTACGATGTGGTCCGCCCACGTCCGTCTCAGTTTGCTCTATCCTTTTGCTGTACTCATACCTTCTAATTTCTCTTTTGCTGTACTCATGCCTTCTAATTTACTTTTCACGCGAACCTATGTTGCTGATAATAGTACCAGTTAGATGAAGTCATCCATTTTATCGAGGTGTAAAGCACCTGCGATATTGAGTGACTAGCTGTTGCCAGCGACTTCGTCCACGCGTAGTTCGTTTACTCCGCACTGCCCCTCCCCCGTATGTGATAGCGTGATAATATGTAGGCTATATGTTGACCTGTCCTGTTAGTAATATTCATGTAAAATTTGAAGTAAATCCATGCAGTACTCTTTGAGTTTACCCCGGACAAACAGACAAAAATTCTAAAAACTATATTTTTGGCTTCGATATTGATTGTAGATCACGCCCCAAGTATTCTTTTAAAAAATATTCAATGTACAGTTTTGACTTTCCTACGATTTTATAATATGTATAGATATGGTATGGTCTACAATCAAGTTTGAGTTTCGGATGGTTTATTTGGAGACCAAATATTCTCTACTCTGTCAAGGAGACTTATCACTTTAGCTCCATTTGCAGCTTGGAGTTTCGTTTATTTTGTATAACGCAGGTTTGTAATTCGGTGCCACGATCTATTTAAGTTGTCAAAAACTTAAGTTTAATTTAAGGAAAAAGTTGTATACTTAAGTATACAACAAATTTTTCCTTAAATTTCGAATTAAAATAATTAAGTATTGACACAGAGGTTCAGCCCTATTCTACATTTGACTAGAATGAAAATAAAATAAAACGATAATCATAAAAATAAAACGACACATATGATTTCCAAAACCAAACTGTAAAACAATTTTTTTTTAGTTTTTTCTATTTAAACAGTAAAACACTAAAAATAATTGTCAACACAAATGTTCGGCATCATTTTACATTTGACTAAATGAAAATATAATAACAAGTATAAAAACTAAACGACAGCCTTATGGTCTCAAAAGCTACAACACAAAACACGGAAACTTTAAAACCAATAACTTTGTCATGTATTTCCTAAAATACTTCGTTTTCGGTTTCGTGTTTTCCTGACTACATAGCCGCTCACATCACTTTGGTAACTAATGAGACCTCTGAGAAAATGCCGTTAATACACTATGGTCTCTATAGGGATCAACGCTAACTTCATACAAAAAAACGACATTTTCACTATTTACCAGTTTTAATACAATACTCTATGGTATTTTATCGTTTTCGAATAAAACGATAATTGTATAGAAACATTGTTATAGAATAACATCCAATTGGCATTCTTTCTTCAAATACGCTCTTGGGGATAAATAAAAGAACTTAGTTCTCCATTTTGTTTCGTGCTGTGTGTTATGTGTTGGTTGCACTTTATGATACAGGTTAATTTAAAAGTGTTTTGGCGTATTAATCAACAAGTAAACTTTATTTATAATCAAAATTAGTTCAAGATCTAACAGTTTAGATAATAATTTTGTCAACAAAATAACCGTAAATATCAATTAATAAAACATATATTTCGTTAATGACCAACTTAATGATATCAGCGCTTTGGGTATGACGATACCTATTTTTATTTATTTTCGTAAATTTTAGTGTTGATATCTATGATCTCAAAAAAATCATATGAAATATCCTAAACAATACTTAAAAAAAAATTAACATAGCTGTAAAATTGAAAAAGAAATAAATTATTTAAAAATTACGAAAAAAATACGTATTAATTATGAAAAAAAAAGATATTAATATTTATGTAAATTAATATTTTGTACCATAATATATGTTGTTTATTTTTTTTCCGTATGTATATGTTTACCAATTATATCAAAAAATTTAAAAAGCATAGGCCATCAATTTACTTTTTGAATTAAAAATGCTCGACTAACAAGTAGTCATATTTTTCTCAAAGTGTCGTGTTACACCTGAATTGTTTTGTAGCTTAAGCCATTTAAATTAAACAATTCTAACACCAGTGTATTGCAGTGCTCAAGACCTCTTAAAAAAATATACGCTTTACTGTATCGGATTCAATCCAAACAACTCATAAACCATTTTTGTGACCACGGTCCACCGGAACGGACCCGAAACGCCTGCGCGTAACGGTCCGTGTGTTTTTAGAAAAAAATACAAAAATGCCTGGTAGTGTGAGCGGATAGTGCAACATAGACACATATAGATTGCGCTGTCTTAATCGACTTGTTTATGTAATTTCAAAGAAGTTACATTCTACCCGGAATGTTCACACGCGCTTCAAAATCGTTCCGAAGAGTACCACGACATGGGTGGAGTGTGTCTCTTTCTACTAAATAAAGCGCCAATCGCCATATATAAGTGCGGCCATGTGTAGTTTGCAAATTACTACTAAGTAATTCTACTAATTTGAGAAACAGTTTTTGCATTGCATAAGTAATTACGTAATAATTAAAATAAGCACATTTTAGAACTCACTGTGTTAATTACAATACATTTTATGCTAATGTATTTATGGAAGTGTATGAATAAAAGGGATTTAACGATCACCGACTAGATATAAAACCTACCATCAGATAGTTTATTTACACTGGCAATTGCAAGAAAGGGACAACATCCACTCTTGTCGTTGTCTTGCTCAGAACGTTTTTCCCCTCTGTTAAGTAAGAAATAAATGTCAACTTTATTTGTAACGAAATAAAGTATATTTTTATTTTTTAAATATTGCTTCAAAGTAATTCCAATTATATAAGTTCCTTGGTTTTTTCATACGTCACGCAGTTAAAAAATCGATTAAAACGTGTAATTTTTAAAATCGATTTAATAACAATTGATTCATAGTATTTTGAAAATCGATTATAAAAAATAATAATCGATTGTAATAAAAATCGATTCTTTTGTAACATCTCTAATGTGCTCTAATGTCAAGTTAATTTGTGAATTGTGTTTCTCTTTCTAGTTTCTAGTTTCTACTTTCTTGATTCTTATTGTTATTTTAATTTTACACTAACTTGAAGATTTAAGCTACTTTGAACATAAATCTAAATATAACAATGGGAATTGGTATCCAATCAATATAACAGTTTTCTATACAATTAACATTAAACTAAATCCGGCACATTTTCTATAACAAAAAGTGATTTCAAATTATGGCAGATATATTAGATATTTTGGATATAGAACAGCCAGGCGCATCGGAAATCACACGAGAAAGTATAATACATGGCGATAAAGTCAAAAAGAAATATGTTACGGCGAAAGCTGTGCGAAGACCTGAAGGCATGCATCGAGAAGTGTTTGCGTTATTATACAATGATAACAAAGAACTTCCACCACTTTTACCTACAGATACTGGTAAGAAAGACTTGTTAAATAACTCTTAGTATAATCCTCTTCATTCCATAGGCCAGCTTCCGCAAGTTAAAATATTTACAAAACACAAACCACAGATTTCGAGAAGTAAACTACCTATTAACTAAGATATATTTTATGAAATTAAAGAAAAGTTAAATTGCTGCGTACTAATACCAACTATTTTTTACCTCTTAATGCTGGCTTCATCACTTTCCATGCAATTATTCCCAATAATAATACTGACTTCATCACTCTCCATGCAATTATTCCCAATATCGCTAATATTTTTACTATTACACTAAAACATGTGGTAATCTGAATCTAACGTCACTACAAAAGATATCTTCTATTTGCTTGTAACATACCCAAACTAACTTATTATTTTATTAGCCAATATCTAGTGCATATAAAAAAGTATTACACTAATTCCTTTGTAGGGTAGGCATAGTATACTAAATATCTATAGATTTTCTGCTTCACTATGAATAACATGATTCACTAGTTTGTCAAGACTCTACTATAATAAAAGAAATCACCAAGATAAAACACGGAAAACTCTGGAAAATGCTAATCAGATGTAGACAAATTAAACAAGCATTTCCTGAATTGAATCCTAAACTGACCAGAAAATTACTTAAACTACCAAGGGTAGAATTAGAAAGATATGTGATCTGGTAAAGGGGCACTACTCAATGAATCTTAAATTAATGAATGAAACTGTAACATGTCAGTTTCATTATATTAGGGAAGATTTTAGGTTCAGATCATACAATAAAAAAATTGTTTTAAATTATACTTAATTCAATGATTTTAGGGAAGGCCTATAAACAAAATAAAGCAAAACTTGGAATGAGAAAAGCAAGAAAATGGATATGGGCTCCATTTACTAACCCTGCCCGGAAGGATAATGCAGTATTTTATCATTGGAAGCGTGCTTCTGATGAAGCCAAAGAGTATCCATTTGCACAATTTAATAAGGTAAGCTAAACATTTACTTAGTTGATACCCAATTATAGGTAACTAGCTACACTAGTTATATATTATAAAATTTATAAGTTTGTACCTGTGTCTGTATTTTAATTTTTTTACAAGGTGAGAAATTTAATCACATCAAGGATATTATTTTTCTTTATAGAAGAGGGGCAAACGAGCAGGAGGTGCACCTGATGGTAAGTGATCACTGCCGCCCATGGATATCCACAATACCAGAGGTCTTGCAGTTGTGTTTTTTAAGAATGGGTCGGGCCGGCCTTTTAAGAATGAGTAAGCTCTTTTCTTGAAGGCCCCCAAGTCGTATCCATTTGGAAACACCCCTGCCGATAATTGGTTCCACAACAAAGTAGTGCGAGGCAAAAAGTGCCGAGGGAAACGCAAAGTTGTGGATTTCCAAACATCAAGATGGTGAGGATGGAATTTCTGATGGTGAGGATGGATTTATTATGAAATTGTGTATGTCTGTGTGTTTGTGTTGTTTGTGTGATGTTACCTACATTAACAAATAATAAATTCTTTATTAACCATTATATATATTTTTTAAATAATTGTATGTTTATTACAGCAAGTTTCTATACCATCTTATTCTGAATCAGAATATAACCAGTATTTAAAGTCTGAAGATTGGAGTCAAGCAGAAACTGACCATTTGATGGATCTCTGTCAAAGGTTTGATCTGCGGTTCATAGTCATTCATGACAGATGGGATCGAGCAGCATTCAGAGATAGAAGTGTGGAAGATTTAAAAGAACGCTATTATAACATTTGTTCTATTTTAAGTAAGGTAAGTTGTTGGTTAAGTAATTAACAATAAAGTTGAGAAGTTTGAAGTTCAAATCCATATATATATATATATATATGATAAAAATAACTTTACCCAGGATTGCAAAAGTGCCCGATTGCCGATAGGCTTACCACCTATCCCCACGTTGGTTCTGGGCTCCTTTGAAGAATAGACCAACTGACGTTCTGCCAGGCAGGTCGTAAAAGGCGACCGATTGGCTATCGAGTCACTACCATCGTGGCTACTAGGTGGTAGAGTTCTGCATTGTCTCGCCCGGTACTGGTACCACCGCCTTACCTATTCCTGCTGCAATAGCGTCAGTGCATGTCGCTGTCGTGTTCCGGTTAGGAGGGTAAGGTAGCCAGTAAACTTATGCATGTGGCATTAGACCTCGCCACAAGATAGCACGCACCATTAATATCTTTGGTGTCTATAGGCGATGGTTGACTCTTTCCATCAGGAGACCCATCTGCTTGTTTGCTATCTTATGGTATAAAAAAAATAAAATAAAACCTATCACACATTGTGTGACTTATGGCCGGTTTCCGAAACGCAAATTAATTTTAACAAGCAATTTATCTGCGTCTAACAGATCATTTGCTTGTAAAAATTATGTTAAATACAGATTAATTGCTTGTTAAAATTGATTATCGTTTCGGAAACTGGTGCGGTCGTAAGTATCTTCGGCTAATCGTGGGTTACAAAAAGTGCGTTGTACCTATACGTTCGGGGAAACGGGCGTGAAGATACTTTTTACTGTCACACTTGTAGATAAAGGAGTTACTGATTTTTCCCCGATTTTCGAAATTAGAGTTTCCACCAGATCTCCACGTTTTGAGGTCCTAGGAACCTTTTCCGTTTATTTAAACGATGACACCCAGTATATCTGTATATATGTATGTGCGTGTGTGCTTATGTAAACATCTCATAACTTTTGGACAGTTTAACCGATCCAAACGCTGTTGACAACATTCAATTGGATTCCTTCCTCTTAACTTAGACTTTCAGAAAATCTGAACCAATTCCACTCAGAAGTTTGAAAAAAATATGAAAAACCTCAAAAATGTTTTAGCGAAACAATATATTGGTAAATTACCTTTAGATAAATGTACCAATTAAGTACAAAATCTAATTAGCGCTATTCCTTGAAAAACTCCGTTCAATACAGTAAATTACATATATCGAAATCGGCTTATCCATTCGGGAGCTATTGTTGAAAAAGTGTTTTTCGACATAACTTGGAAAATTTTCAACCAATCATTTTTTGGTATTCTACGATATTTTAAATCTAAAAAAATTCGTCGAATACAGTTTCTAAAATCAAAATTGAATCTAATTTTCAAAAGTTACAGCTTTTCAAATATTAAAATTACATTGTGTTTAGCTTAATTTCAGCCTTATATATACACCGATTAATTTAAAAATCTTATCAGCTTTTTTACTTTAACAACTGCGTCAAATACAGTTAATTGTAGATCGAAAGATTTACCTATCGATTATTTAGCTAAAGCAATATTTAAGATCTCAAAAATTAAGTTGAATGTTATTCTAAAGATCAAAATCGACCATCATTTTGAAACTACATATCTATTCGAAAATTAAAATACTGTCATTTTTACAAACTTTATGTTTTTCAAATCTTGGATCTCAATAATCTATGCTTAGGTATAGTTTATGCTTCTTTGAGCTTAAAGTACCTACCTTAATAATTTATATATCGTTCCAGAGATGACCTGCAGAGTCAGCCAGTTTAACGATTTTTTATAGCGTAATATACTTAAATAGCAGATAGATCTCTTGATGGAAAGAGAAACTATAGATACCAAAGATGTTAATGGTGCGTTGCTATCTGCGTGGCGGAATGGCAATGCCACATGCATAAGTCTACCGGCAACCGTACTGGAACAGGACAACAATAATCAATACGATGTCAAAATAACTTGTAAAAAGTTTTCTTGAATAAAGTATTTCTGATTTCTGATAAGCATTGACGACTTTGCGACAGGAATAGGTAAGGCGGTGGTACCAAATACCCGGACAAGTCGTTGCGGAACTCTACCACCTAGTAGTCATGATTGTAGTAACACGTACATATAGCCAATCGATCGCCTTTTACGACCTGCCTGGCAGAACGGCAGTTGGTCTGTTCTTCAGAAGAGCTTGGACCAACACGGAGAATGAATCCGGACCAACGTAAGGAAAATGTTAAATTGCAAAATATGTGACGTCACACTAGGTAGAGGGGGTCTCCAAATGTGGCCATCTGTGACAAGGGGGAGGAAGGGGTCAAAAAATCGTGAAATTCGTGTGACGTAATTTATGGATGGCCCCTTAGGATATAGGGACATATGTATAACGTTTTAAATGTGTTTAAAACCATACTTGTTTATTTTCCTACTTGTAACAAGTACTTTATACGTATACTTAAATTAGTGTTTTATTATTCTGCCTTTACAACAGGGAGATTGATATAAAATATAAATAATATAGTGTGTAGATTGAATATTATATTAAGCAATGGGAGTTATATATGACAATAGAGTGGCCAGCTCTTCGAAGACCAATTGAAACCTGGAGAATTGCCACCGGCTGTTTCTTTAGAATTTGACAACAAAGCAATTAAAATCAATGTTCCTGGAGTAGGAGTTATAACTAGACCATTGACGACAGAATTCGATGCACTTCGTGGACAGGGTTAAATGGAACGAAAAGTGCTGCCATTGATATTTTGCTGAGGTATAACTATACACAAGCTCCAAAGAATTACTTTAAACCGAGTTGTAGTTGAGTTATACTCACGGATTTTTTCTAAAGGTTAAAAAGGTTTTCTAAAGCATGCGTTGCTTTAAGCTGAGGTACTGCCCGGCCACGCGAACTGGCGAAAGCAGCGGCTGCGCGGCGGGCGTCGCGAAAATTCGCGCGGCGCGGGATCTTGTGTTCACCACCGCGACCAGTATAGTTCGAGAGCGAGATGACTCTTTCAAACTTATATTGATATTGCTATAACTACACCACTAAAATAGTTCTATAATCGATGTATATATAAAACAATTCATGAATTTTAATTTATCACAGAACGATTCACAGTCGGGGTCCAGTTAATATTTAGCTATCAAATTTTCACAAAGGGCCCCGACTGTTAATTGTTCTGTGATGAATTAAAATTCATGGATTGTTTATATGTACATCGATTATAGAACTATTTTAGTGGGTTAGTTATTTATTATTACTTAACATGATTCTAAACTACTGGGCTAGTTTCTTTCTTTTTAGTTTTAATTTTAAGCAATGAATCTTTTTTCAAGATTTTTTTTTATATCATAAGATAGCAAACAAGCAGATGGGTCTCCTGATTGAAAGAGTCAACCATCGCCTATAGACACCAAAGATGTTAATGGTGCGTTGCTATCTTGTGGCGAGGTCTAATGCCACATACATAAGTTTACCGGCTACCTTACCCTCCAAACCGGAACACGACAACGACACGCTATTGCGGCAGGAATAGGTAAGGCGGTGGTACCAGACCCGGGCGAGACAATGCAGAACTCTACCACTTAGTAGCCACGATGGTAGTGACTCGATAGCCAAGCGGTCGCCTTTTACGACCTGCCTGGCAGAACGGTAGTTGGCCTATTCTTCAAAGGAGGCCAGGACCAACACGGCGACAAGATAAGATGCAGTTGGGTTTTTGTTTTCAATATTTTTTTATATCAGTAAATGATAAAATATTTGTTTTGGTACCCTACACTTTAAATTTATCAATTATCATTGTCAGCACCCAAAGGATTAGGAAAGACCTTAAAATTATTATTTTTTGTTTATATCATTTGTAGACATACATGTAAAAAAACCGTTCATACTTCTTAATGAGTACTAAAAGATAAGAATAAAAAATATACCAAAAGTATAACAGATTTCATCCAAACCCATTTAGTCATTAAAGCGTGTATAATGAAAATACAAAGAAATATTTTGCCATAACTAGCATTAAACTAGACACTTTTTGTCCTTAGGCTAAGCAATACCCTTCCAGCTGAGCTAATTGCCGATGATTCAATGTGGCGAAATTCTGCATTGTGATTAATTCCGTCGATTTTGTTAACAGCTTGTTTTATATACAAATATCTGTATATACTAGTTAAATGAATTCATAATTGTAGACGAAATTCAAATTTATAATCATCTACTCTAAAAAGACTCACCTGGATTTTTTATATGGCTTGCCTGGATTGTTTGGACACAGAATCTTATTTTTTACAGTTTTTATCTTTACGTAATTACACTTCATGCATGCTTTTATTTTTTTTTAATTTCTTCTTATTTTTATCAGGTAAAAACCAATCCTTGGTCAAATACTGTAACAATGGTGAATGGTGAAAAGCGAGTATACCATTACGACGCTGAACATGAGCGAAAACGAAAAGAACAGCTGAAACGGCTGTTTGATAGGACTCAAGAACAGGTATTATTAACTTGTTATAAAGTGCCAAGACTTCACTCGTATTGTCAGTGCTTAGTATCGTCGAAATTTGGTAAAACTCAATTTTCACTATGTATTTACATATGTTTTACACTTACATTATTTCACTATAAATCGGTTGTGATTTGTTGCCCTAAAGATGTATTAATACATGAAACTGGTCGTTGAACTTACATAAATATTGTGTGGTAGTAGAATTTCCCCTTATACCAGGCAGTTTGGAAAAGGCAAACAGTTGGTTATATAATCACTACCATTTTGACTACTAAGTGGTAGAGTCCGGCAACATCTCGGCCTGGTCAAGTATTACTGCTTGACCTATTTCTCACATAATAGTGTCATTGCTTGTCACTGTCATGTTATGGTTTGAAGGGTAAGGTAGCCGGTAAACATATGCAAGCAGCATAAAACATCACCAGACGGATAAGCGATCAGTGTATCGCTGTCTGTGGGAAATGGTTGTCTTTCCATCAGGAGAACCATCTGCTTGTTTGTTGCCTTATAATACATAACTTTTTATGTATTATAAGGCAACAAACAAGCAAATGGATATACATCATTACCATCTATGATTTTGAATATGACGCAGGTGATGCAAACAAGCAAAGAGCCCCTGATAAAGAGATCATCAGGAGAACCATCTGTGTGTCCACAACAAAAAATTAAAATATTTATTTTGATTATGTTGTGGTTATTATTTACCATCAGATAAGTTGACCACTATCAACTTGTTATAGCAGCAATGGAAAGACATAATTTGTGAAAATATCAGCTTTCTAGTTATCACGGTTTATGAGATACTGCCTGGTGACAGACAGACAGCGGAGGCTTAGTAATAGAGTTCCATTTTACCTTTTAGGTACGGAACTCTAGAAACAGAGATATTACAAAGTTAAATAAACACATTTCTGTAAATTAACCAGGCAAATATGTACCTAAATTATATTTTGAATTGAATAGTAGAATATAAAGGCTGTACTCTGGCATATTAGCGGTAGATACATTAGTTTATTTCTTTAAAATATAAACATAAGTATGAAACAAATGTGTGCATATTTATTTCTGTAGGAAGTTATCATTAATATTTTATAATATTAAATACTTTTTAAGATTGATGAAGAGCAAATGCTATTAGCTGAATTGAAAAAAATTGAGGCGAGGAAACGTGAAAGAGAAAAGAAAACTCAAGATTTACAAAAACTTATATCAAGAGCTGACAGTGGTAATGGTGTTGCCAGCAGTCAATTAAATACCAGTATTGATGGAACTAATACACCTTCAAATCCTTCATCCAGTTTACCAAGGAGACACGACAGAAAGCTACATAAAAAGAAATTAAACACTCAACAGAGACCTATTCGTGCTGTGGAAGCTGTTGTAAGTAACAAATTATGTATATTAAGCTAATCCCAAAATAGTTGAATTACCTTTAATATGAGAATTACGGCCAGTTTCTAGAAACACGAATTAAATACCCAAATGAAGCCAAGAACAGCAATATGAAAATTTTCCTTATATCATATGTATTTTTCTTGTATTTTCATTTATATATATTTAGTTTAGTTATGTAACCATAATATCTATTTTTTTTTTTTACACCAAGTCCAATTTTTCTTTATCTCCTTTAACGGGTTGATTGGAAAATCGCTGTTAAAGTAAAGATTAACTCACCCATTGTACTTATGTTTATTTTTTTTTTCTGTGTTGTGCTGTGTACAATAAAGTATTAAACAAGAAATATGTAAAGTTGTATTATTTTATTTTAGACAGTAGAATGGTCAGGCATAAAGTTCCCAGAAGCCAGAGGTACTGGAGTGTGGCTGCGGTCACAACGCATGAAACTGCCCCCTGGAGTGGGTCAGCGGAAAACTAAAGCTATTGAACAAGAGTTACGGCTGATGAATATTGGTATGCATTCTAAATCAAATATTGTATTCTCTACATGAATTTTTAACTTCCCGCTGCATATATAAGGAAGTTACTTATTTAACCCCAATTTTTGAAAATCTAATTTTCACAACATCTTCACCTCCTTCCTCCTTTTGAGGTCCTAAGAACCTTTTCTGTCTATTTTCATGATGTGAGTATGACTGTATGTACGTATGTGTGTATATAAACAACTCATAACTTTTGTCCGCTTGACCGAATGCAAATTTTTGATTCTCACTTAATATTTTTAAAATAACTTTCAGGCTAATATACCGATTGATTTAAAAATCTAATTAGCATTTTTCTTAAAAAAAAATGCGTTACATACCGTAAATTGGATCAAAATCGGTCAATTTATTTGGGAATTGTCAATGAGTTTCAAATTTCTAATTTCGCTTTATATGTTATGTATTATTAAATAATAAGAACAATGGAGGAATGGTAATAAAATTGTAACACGACGCACACAACTGCCTTAACATATTGTTTACCCATTTTACTTTCAGAATTACTCATAAAAATAAAGTATGTATTATATACATTTTGTTAAATAATTTAAAACAAAATATAATACTTATGTATTACTACCTGGAACGGCGAACACCGTACCACCTTGAAACAGATTTAAAACCTTTAAATATTTATCGGTTAGGAACTGTTCGGTTTGGTTTGGTGATCTGTAGGAATTTTAGGAATTTTCATTATTTTACTCGCAATTTTTTCGCAATATATATATATATATATATATATATATATATATATATATATATATATATATACTACGGCATAACAGTAAGAATATAGCGAAGGGAAGAAGGAATAGGTGGAGGCAGAGGGGAGGAGGAGAGGGGAGGGACTAAGTGGGGAAGAGAGGGAAAGAGAAGAAAAGAAGGCGAGAAGGGAAAAATAGGGTAAAAGCCAAAGCGGGCAGCCATGCACCATTAATATCTGGTGTCTTCAGGCGATGATTTTCTTTCCAACTGGAGAATCATCTGCTTTCTTGCTATATAAAATATATAGTTTAAAAAAATTACTAACTTCCGTGTAAATTTTAAACTACTGTTGTATATTAATGCATTAAATATTCTATTTCAGATATTGCGCCAACTCCCACTGAAGCAATTTGTAAGCATTTCAATGAACTAAGATCAGATTTAGCGCTGGCATTGGATTTGAAAAATGCATTATCTTCATGTGAATTTGAACTGCAAGCTCTAAGACATCAATATGAAGCATTGAACCCAGGAAAGGTTTGTGCTCTTACAGTATTTTGATTTAAAATATAGTACCAACTGTGTCACCGACTAACTCGTCAGTTTGAAATTACCCTAGCAAAACGTAGGCAGCAGTAGTCCGGAGTCTGGTCAGTGGTGCTGGTGCAATTTCCATGCCACAAATGATCACGTAAAACTGCTTGTCCTGATTATCACAAATAAAACTACCACCAATATCTAGGTGAATTTAAACATCTGTTCGTGTTAGGTTCACTCTGCCTGCCTCGTAAAAACTGAAATGCTTAAAAAAAAAGCAGAATCATCAATCAGCAGAAAAGCAGAATCAATGCTGATATATTTCTTCATTTCTACATTGCTCATGATAAAATATGGATGTTAACAAAAATGCGAAAATTATTATTACAATATGTGTAGGTACTTAGAATTTTTAGAAATAAAATTGCCAGAGAGGCTCTTGACTTTTTTAAGTTGTCAAAGAAAACTACCTAAGACCGTATTAAAGAAAACTGTTTTGATCTAAGCAAGATTTTAGATCAAAACAGTTTTCGTTAATAAGACCCATCTAAACTTGTCCAGTCTCTTGATAAATGCCGACAAATGAAACTATGCGCTCCACAGTTTTACACTTGATACAAGGATTTTTTTATGTCATTAGTAGATAGCAACCAAGCAGATAGCTCTACTGATGAAAATGGACACCATCACCTGTGGATACCAAAAATGCTAATGGTGCGTTGCGATCCATATGACGGAATGGTAATGTCACGTGAATAAGCCTACAGGCTACCTTACTCTCCAAACCAGAACACGACAATCACAATCAGGTAAGAAGAAATAGGTAAGAATTTGGTACTTATTACCCGGGCGAGACGTTACGGAAATCTACTACCTAGTTAAACTACATGTGTAAGTTTAAGGACTACCTTGCTTTAACTTTAGCCAAAATTAAAGTTATTTCTTTTTCAGACCCTAAATATTCCGCCGTCTATTTGTAATGCTAATGTTGATGGAGAAACGAAACCGGTTGGTGAAATCATTGATGTCGTCGGATCGCCGGGAGCTTTAAATACTACCATATAAAGATTGCGCTTTGTTTATAGATAATGAGTATTGTTTAAGAATTGAATAAAGTACATAATAATATAATTTGTTTACTTTTTATGAGTGTGGTATTGACTAAGGTACACTCATTATTGAGACAATCATTTTTCGCCGTGTTGGTTCCGGCCTCCTTTGTAGAATAGGCCAACTGCCGTTCTGCCAGGTAGGTCGTAAAAGGCGACCGATTGGCTATCGAGTCACTACCATCGTGGCTACTAGGTGGTAGAGTTCTGCATTGTCTCGCCCGGGTCTGGTACCACCGCCTTACCTATTCCTGCCGCAATAGCGTCAGTGCTTGTCGCTGTCGTGTTCCGGTTTGGAGGGTAAGGTAGCCGGTAAACTTATGCATGTGGCATTAGACCTCGCCACAAGATAGCAACGCACCATTAACATCTTTGGTGTCTATAGGCGATGGTTGACTCTTTCCATCAGGAGACCCATTTGCTTGTTTGCTATCTTATGATATAAAAAAAAAAAAGACAAGAAAAGAACATATTTTCTTGTCTCAATAATGACCCATCTCTCCCACTGTGAGAACAACTCTCGCACCTTAATATACTTCTGCTTATAAATTTTTCAGTTCTCTTAATTTTCTTTTCCCATTATTTAACAAACTAATAATAAAACTATAAAAAAGTCGTAAGCAAAAATAAACTATAAGATATTAATGATTCATGTTTGATATTAATACAAAGCCTTTCTACAAAATACTTTTAACATCTTATGTAACATATCATTAACCCATATGCATGTATCTGTTCTAGTATTACTAACCACAGCAACTACTGAGTATGTTAAAGAAGCAATAAAACGTACGAAATTACACAACACACATTCAACTTGTATACATATTTAGTGTTAGTTGACATTATATCTAAGCTTTGGGACCTTGATGAGCAAAGTAAACGCTTTAATAGTATTTAAACCCTGTAAGAAAAAGCTTCTCCCAGAATGTGGACCTCTAATCTACCTGCACCACGTTCTCAGAAGATGCACTATTGCCTAATATCAGATTTCCTAGAACGTGTGTGTGGAAGCACAAAATAATTCTATTTGATGGCATGTGGCTAGAAGAGGAGCTCTGTCAGGCAAGTGTAAAGTAACAGTCCCAGACACATGAATGGTGTTTAGACCGAGGAGTAATCACATTTGATTTACAGTTGCAGATGTAAGAAAAAAACGGAAATTACTCAAATTCAAGACCCCACCATTATTCAGTGTAAAAACTATCACATTACCAAACAATTACATAAAACCAAATTAAAATCCATAAAAACATTTTAAATCAATTCGCAATAAATAATTTAAAGTTTCTGTTCCAATAGAAATTCTTGTGGAAATTCTCAATATTTGTGGCCAGTACATTAATTACACTCGTAGAAATAAATCCGTTTTGGCATTCCTCTGAAGTTGTCTATGAGTGTCAGTGCCGGATTAGCGAATAAACAAATTAAGCAATTGCTTAGGGCTTCACATTTCGGGGAGGCATCAGAAACAGCACCAAAAAAATTTGCTAGCACAGAAAAGGTAAGTTTGTTTAAAAATCTGCTCATCTTAAATTGGCTAAAGTGTTGATGTTCGGGGTCATGATCTATCTCGTGTAATAAATACATTTTTTTAAGATTGATACTACTTCTTTAAAATATAATTGGAATAGGCCATTGTCTTCCATCGCACCTGGTGGAAAGTATCGATGAAAACGAAGGTGGTTCACGCCAATTCGAAAGAATCCTATCCACTCTACTCATGAAGGTTCCAGGACTATATTTGTCAGGAAAAATAGATGCAAACAGTTCATTTCAAGCCTTGGCGACACGAACAAAAAGAGTTGTCATACCGTTTTGTTCGATTTTTTTTTGGTATATCAACAGCGTACAGATGGAACTTCTGCCTGTGTTTAGTAGAAATGGTGAGGGTCCAACAATTTCGAAGAGAACTTTTGCACACTCACCAAAGTACATCCTCTAAAAAACTGATAGACTAGTGACCTTACAATAATGCTCAAGTGTTTGTAATTTTCTATTTGTAAGCTTTTTTTACCTTTGAATAGAGAGAAAGCACGGATGTAGATTGCTAAAGGGTATCAAGTAGTCTTAATCCTGCACTGATGAGTGGCTTTTATATTATTTAGACCATCTCTTTATCTCAACAACTCAATTTGCAATAAATAAAAAATCAGATTAAACTTAAATTATTTATTATTATAAATACTAAATAGCACCCTTGGGTGCTCCATAGGCATCAGGCATTCTTTCTATTGTATATTTATGTTCAGCAACAAACATTATTGGCACACCTGGTATTTTTCTTATTCTTCTTTTTAAATCCTTATCATTAGTTGCTACTATATAACATTTGTGTTGAGTCACTCGTTGTACAATACAATCATCAGCATATGTTCCCTTATGCAAGCAAGCGAGCCTTTCGAACCTTGGATCTTTTATTATTCTTAAAGCTACTCTGTACTTTCTACCAAGTTTTTCTAACTCTCCCAGAACACAATCAGTAATATAAGGTATACATTTTGCGTACAAGCAATCCATCATATTTTGGACAATATCTAATTTATTTTTAATTGAAAAATTTACAAAATTAGTATCTATAAGTACATGATAAGGAGGTCCTAATTGAGTATTGTACTGAAAAAAAAGAGCAGAACTTTGTTGTGGCACTTCTCGAATCTTGATTTTATTTGGATCTTCTTTCTTTTTCTTTATCCCTGAACGTTCAGAAGGCTTAATCCTGTTATCTCTGGTGCTTATTAGCTTTTTCATCTTTGCAAACTTTTTTTCAACAATTTTTCTTGTTTTCTTCGCTTTCCCCTGAAAAATAATTAAAAATCATATTGCATTCATGTATTATTTGGACTCAATAGTATAATTTTGTTGTTTAATCTATATATTAATATGTGAAGGAAAAGCTTTGAATCCCTTTTTAAACCAATTGGGTGAATGTTGGAATGTGAAATTTGGCACAATTAAAAATTACGTTGTGGAGGACTACAAAACCTAATATTTTTAAATAAAATACATTAGAAAATACATAAAATACATCTTCTGATTCGGGCAGAGTCTGGTATTTATTAAAATCTCTTGGCGTAGGTCGTGCTAAAGAGTCCGGAGTTAGTTATACAAACCTGAACGAGCTTAATAGCCATTTTTCTACTCCACCAGTTGTTGTAGATGACCGGCAAAGATCGCTAACTCTGGCTAAGTTATCATCGTCACCTCTTCCCATGTGCGCCTCTTTTTCATTCAAGCCTGTTAGTGACACGGATGTTAGAAAACATGTTCTCTCAATTACGTCAGCTGCGGTTGGTAGTGATGGGATATGCTCTCGTATGATTACGCCTATTCTCTCCGAACTTCTCCCTGTTCTCACACACATTTTTAATCATTCCCTGTCTTCTAACTCTTTTCCTGCAATTTGGAAGAGGGCTTACATCATACCACTTCCTAAAAAATCTACTCCGAGTTCCCCTTCTGACTTTCGTCCGATTTCAATACTCCCCTTTCTCTCTAAAATTCTTGAACATATCGCTCACGCACAATTTAGTGAATATCTCCGCAATAACAACCTGTTACACGAAAACCAATCTGGCTTTCGCCCCGGCCATAGCACTGTAACGGCTTTAGTTCGAGTTACCGATGACATACGCCTGGCCATGGACAATAAATTGCCCACTATCATTGTGTTTCTAGACTTTAGTAGTGCTTTTACATCGGTCGACTTTGATATTTTACTAAGAGTCCTTGGGTCCCTTAATGTTTCTTCCTCTGCTCTCGAATGGTTTAGCTCATATCTTCGTGGTCACTCACAGTGCATACAGTCTGGGGATTCTCGCTCAGATTGGGTCAATCTGTCTTCAGGAGTTCCTCAGGGTGGGGTATTTTCTCCTTTATTATTTTCGGCTTTTATTAATACCGTTACCACCATAATAATGTCCCGTTTTCACTTATATGCCGATGACCTACAGCTTTATCGCCATTTCCCGGCTATGGATATAGTGGATGCAGTCAATGCTATGAATGAAGACTTGGTAAGGATACACGATTGGGCAACTTCTTTCGGACTTTGTGTCAATCCAGGTAAATCACAGGCTTTAATTATTGGAAGTCCTTACATGCGTAATCTGATTGCTAATGTTGATGTCCCACCTTTGTTATACAATAAAGTACCTATTGCCATTTCCAGCTCTGTTGTTAATTTAGGCTTAACATTTAGTTCAGACTTTTCTTGGAACTGTCACGTAAACAACATAACTCGCAAGGTAATTTATTCTTTACACTCTTTAAAACTGCTACAAAATTTCCTTCCTCTTAAAACAAAAATATCTCTTGTCCACACTCTTATTTTTCCTATTATAGATTACGCCTACACTTGCTTTCTTGATGCTACCGAAGAGCTTGTCAATAAGTTGGAGAAGCTTCAAAATCTCTGTATAAGGTTCATCTTCGGCTTGCGAAAGTTCGATCAAGTTTCCAAGTTCAGAGCTCAGTTATCCTGGTTACCGATTCGCCAACGTAGGAACTTACATATACTTTGCTTGCTATACAAAATTCTCTTTGATCCTAAGTATCCCAAATATCTTCGTGGTGGTTTCCGTTTTCTACATTCCCCTGACTCGCCTTGTCGCTCCAACGTTAAAACCCTTTTGCATTTCCCAACCAGTAATACTGCCACTTATTCTCACTCGTTTACCGTCCATGCTGTTAGTCTTTGGAATTCCCTACCTAAAGATATTCGAACTTGTGAAAGTCTGTCTATTTTTAAGAAGCGTCTAAAGGAGCTATATTTGATGCAAATTTAACTTCTATTTCTTTCTGTTTGTCTTTTTTTTTCTTTCGCTTTGAATGTTTATTATAATATAATATTTTCGCTTTTCTGTCAAATGAAGAGTCATGGTTTTTACGGTCTGTATGTATGCATGTAAGTATGTTTGTACGTATATAATTTAGGGTGATTTTTTTTTTTCACTTATTTTTTTTTTTTCGGTCCCATCGTGAATTCTTGTTGGAAATACCCAAAAAAAAATTCCCTGAAAGTTTGAGCTCTTAATATTAATTAACGTCCTCGACCAAGGCGTGTGAAGATTTCCCATTGAAAATACACAAAAACTCTGATTTTTAATTTTTAAATTTCTAAAGATCAGCGGCATTTCATGGGATCACTTTGACCGAAGATGGTTTTTTCTCAGAATTGAACGCTCTACAAAAGTGCCCATTGCCGCAAAGTCGTAACTCACACTGGCGAGGCAGTACGGGCCACTGAACCTGATTTTTTCATAAAATTCGCGATTTTTCGCATTTATCTCGTAAATATGAAGACCTACGGAAAAAATGTAAAGGACAAACTTGTAGAGAATTCAATTTCCAACAAAAAATGTCCTATGGACCGAATCGCTAAGATCAATATTAAGCGAGATATTAAGCCTTGAATTTATTTTTTCGTGAAATTTTGGCCGATCATTGATTTAAACTTATTAGTATCTTGTTTACTTTCTCTGTTATGTTATATTTTTTCTTCAATATATTT
The DNA here is from genome assembly GCA_036924255.1 of Apodemia mormo. Lineage (NCBI taxonomy): Eukaryota > Metazoa > Arthropoda > Insecta > Lepidoptera > Riodinidae > Apodemia > Apodemia mormo. Next base: position 13,561,521 of record JAUPFN010000008.1, read on the forward strand.
TTTTAAGGCTAGAAAACTAAAGCAAAATTAATAATCTACAATATTTAACCTTTAATGATAATAAACATTTAATCAAACTCTTTTCTCTTTGTTTCTTCTCCGTCAGTAGGTATTTAATAATCTAATGGCAACGTTGCGATGTAACTAACATCGCGGTGATTCCCCCACCAGTTGATCAACAACGTTTGATTAATATAATTCGAACTATTATAATTTAATAAACAGTTAATAATATATAAATTATTTAAGTGTAATTGAATTCATAAGTTTTGTGCAAAAACTCGTAAATCCATTATTTATTAAAGATTCTTTAAATATAAGCTTTTATAATATAAGATATTTATCATATCCTATTTTTCTAGCCTTAAAAAAATATATTGAAGAAAAAATATAACATAACAGAGAAAGTAAACAAGATACTAATAAGTTTAAATCAATGATCGGCCAAAATTTCACGAAAAAATAAATTCAAGGCTTAATATCTCGCTTAATATTGATCTTAGCGATTCGGTCCATAGGACATTTTTTGTTGGAAATTGAATTCTCTACAAGTTTGTCCTTTACATTTTTTCCGTAGGTCTTCATATTTACGAGAATAATACGAGAGAAAAAACGCGAATTTTATGAAAAAATCAGGTTCAGTGGCCCGTACTGCCTCGCCAGTGTGAGTTACGACTTTGCGGCAATGGGCACTTTTGTAGAGCGTTCAATTCTGAGAAAAAACCATCTTCGGTCAAAGTGATCCCATGAAATGCTGCTGATCTTTAGAAATTCAAAAATTAAAAATCAGAGTTTTTGTGTATTTTCAATGGGAAATCTTCACACGCCTTGGTCGAGGACGTTAATTAATATTAAGAGCTCAAACTTTCAGGGAATTTTTTTTTGGGTATTTCCAACAAGAATTCACGATGGGACCGAAAAAAAAAAAATAAGTGAAAAAAAAAATCACCCTAGACTATATATGTATTTATATATGTGTATGTTTGTATGTGTATGCATGTATATTTTGCGTTAACCTTTTTTCCATATTATAGTGTTTAATTTTATTGTTTGAATTGTACACCAAGTCAATAATTATCTTTGTTTATAACATCTCCTTGTTACGGGTTGGCTGGAAGAAATCTCTGTTACTAGAGATAAGCTCGCCCATTGTACTTATTTTCTTTTATTGTTATGTTAAGTGATTACTGTGTACAATAAAGAATTAAATAATAATAAATAATTAAACTATTAAAAATAAGCATTACCCATACTAGATTCATGTGACATACACGGTAATATACACACATAAATACTATTTTCTTTACGTCTAAAAGCAGTTGTCAAACTTAAAATAGATTTTATTGATTTTCTATCATATCTATCATATATATCTATCTATATTTTAGCATCATTTTGGTGCACTTAACTCATTTTTGACCATGTTGTGGATTAGATCCTTTTCATTTAACTACGTCCAATTTAATAATAATAATAATAATAAGCCTTTTTTATTTCCACATAACATTGAATTAAAGTACAAAGTTAAATTTAATGAATCTTAAATGACTATGTTTCGTGGATCCCTCTTTGGGTGAAGGCCTCCTCCAAATCTTTCCATTTATTCCTTTTTCTACCCTTTTCTATCCATGTTTTGCCAGCAACTTCTTCTATATTGTCCGCCCATCTCTTATAGGGTCTGCCAACATTTCTTTTACCACATTTCCAATTTAATGCTATATAATGTACGATTATTTTTAATATGAAAAAGTTGATTATGCATGTAAACTATGATCTCATTATGATAACGGTTTGAATAAAAAGATGTTAAAGTATGTATTACTAGCTGTTGCCAGCAACTTCGTCCGAGCGGACATCGTTTAATCCGCACTGCTCCTCCCCCGTTGGTGATGGCCTGATAATATATAGCCTATATGTTGACCCGACCTATTAGTAATATTCATGCAAATTTTGAAGTAAATCCATGCAGTACTTTTTGAGTTTACCCTGGACATACATACAGACAAAGAGACAAAAATTCTAAAAACTATATTTTTGGCTTTGATATCAATTGTAGATCACTCCCCAAGTATTCTTTTAAACAAATTATATCAATGTACAGTTTCATCGACTTTCCTACGATTTTATGATATGTATAGATAATCTTTAAATATGTAGGTTAATACTTTTTACTTAAAAAGTAAACCCCGCCCCCCATTATAGAGCGTAGCCGAAACGACGAAGGTAAGTATTAAACGTCGAAAAATAAGGTTAGTGATCTAGGGTTAAAGGGGCAGGTTTATTAACCCCTCTGTAACCTTATATTTCTTTAAAATATTACATTGAACTCTAATACATGACAAAATCTGTAATCTTGTATAGCAGAGTAACAACAAAAACACAAGTTAGTGTCGACGAAATGTAGTACCTATAAATAAATAAATATCAAAGGACAAATTACACAAATTGATCTAACCTCAAAGTAAGCAAATTATATGCTTGTAGTATGGGTGTCAATCAACGATACTAATACATAGAAATACATACATAATAAATACTCTAATATATTTAATTAACACCCAAACCCAGAAATACAAACATTTGTGCTTATCACACAAATGCCTGTCCCTTCCGGGAATCGAACCCGGACCCCATTGATTATGTAGTCAGGGTCTCTAACCACTCGACCAACGGGGCGGTCATCTATGAATATAATATTCAATAATTATAAATAATACTTACCATTATTCTTACAGATTCACACTTCTGTTGTAGAATTCTTCAATTGCCAAAGAGTATGTAACGTATTTATCAATTGCATTCACCAGCATTCACGCTCAAATAAAGTTTTAATCATAGATAAATATGTGTATTTGGTTTTAATTTAAATTAGAAAATGTCAAAGTTGTAAAGCTACTAAAAAAAAGCTGAAAAAGGCAAAGAAGGTTGTATTAAAGTACAATTTTATGACCAGTGTGAACTGTGAGCAAGGAACTTATATACGATTAACGATAACTGGAATTACGAATCAATATTTGAAAAATAAAAATGTACTTTATTTCATTACCAATAAAGTTGCCATTTGTTTCTTACTTAACATAGGGGAAAACGTTCTGAGCAAGCAAAGATAAGAGTGGATGTTGTCCCTTTCTTGCAATTGCCAGTGTAAATAAAACTATCTGATGGTAGATTTTTATATATTCGGTAATCGTTAAATCCCTATTATTCAAACACGTCGATAAAAACATAAGCATAAAATGTAATGTAATTGTAATTAACATAGTGAGTTCTAAAATGTGTTTATTTTAATTATTACGTAATTACTTATGCAATGCAAAGACTGTTTCTCAAATTAGTAGAATTACTTAGTAGTAATTTGCAAACTATGCATGGCTGCACTTATATTGGCGATTGGCGCTTTATTTAGTAGGAAGAGACCAAGGAAGTTATATTCTACCCGGAATGCTTACATGCGCTTCAAAATCGTTCCGAAGAGTACCACGACATGAGTGGAGTGTGTCTCTTTCTACTAAATAAAGCGCCAATCGCCATATATAAGTGCGGCCATGCGTAGTTTGCAAATTACTACTAAGTAATTCTACTAATTTGAGAAACAGTTTTTGCATTGCATAAGTAATTACGTAATAATTAAAATAAGCACATTTTAGAACTCACTGTGTTAATTACAATACATTTTATGCTAATTTATTTATCAACGTGTATGATTAAAAAGTATTTAATGATAACTGAATATGTAAAAATCTACCATCTAGATAGTTTTATTTATACTGGCAATTGCAAGAAAGGGACAACATCCACGCATGTCGTTGTCTTGCTCAGAACGTTTTCCCCCTCTGTTAAGTAAGAAACAAATGTCAACTTTATGAGTAACGAAATAAAGTACATTTTTATTTTTCAAATATTGCTTTGTAACAATTCCAGTTATAGTATATAAGTTCCTTGGAAGAGACACACTCCACCCAGGTCTTGGTACTCTTCCGAACGATTTTGAAGCGCGTGTGAACATTCCGGGTAGAATGTAACTTCCTTGACTGTGAGTCACAGATTAATATATATAGTGTGTGTGTCACACTGCGTCACACTCACAGTACGAGTGCTGGAGTGTGACAAGTGACAACTGAGTGCTAAGTGTGAGTTTTTCTTTTCGCATTCGTGCTAAGTGTGATTTGTACAGCGCCACCTAGTGGTAAACTGGTTTCTCACGTTTACCACTAGGTGGCGCTGTACAAATCACATACAAATTCCTAGTAAACTCGAAACGCGCTCAAGATCGAATGCGAAAAGAAAAACTCGGGTTACTGAATTTGGCCCCACTTTTGTTGATTTTTTTTTATTTTTTATTATTTGTTCGTCGTTTGTTCGTTAATGTTCGAATGTAAAAATTGTTTGTTCGTCTTTTATTTATTTATAATTAATTAAACAAATGTTTACCCTTAAGTTGGCCCCCCTTGCTAGGTTTCTTTATTTTTATCGCTCAGATTTATTGATTTTGATCAATTATCGTTTGTTCGACCACTATTGATGATTGTTCGATCATAAAAACAATTAAAATCTTAATTATTAATTATTTTTTATTTTACATTTACAGTTTATTTGTTATAAAATTTTTACTATATTTTACTATACCTATTAAGCAATTAAATTTAAAGCTTATCTGTTCTTAGTTTAAAAAGTGTAAAAATTAATTATTGTACAATTTTTGTCTATTTATTTAATTATTATTACAGCAAAAAATTATATCGATATAATTTTTTATTAAAAATTATTTCGAATATATCACATGTCGGTATAGTAAAGTTTGATTTCATCGTGAAAAAATTTGACATATTTGAAAAAAATGTTTCTTTTTCAAAATTGAAAAAATTTACAAGGGATACAAAACTATCAGGTTAATAAATGGAATTTAGGAATTATTATTTTCATTACAATATACAAGTATCATAACTATCTGCTAACCCTGTTTAAAAATATTGATGGCTAGCTTATTAGATAAAAAATAATTAATAATTAAGAATTTAATTATTTTTACGATCGAACAATCATCAATAGTGGTCGAACAAACGACAATTGATCAAAATTAATAAATCTGAGCGATAAAAATAAAAATATCTAGCAAGGGGGCCAACTTAAGGATAAACATATGTTTAATTAATTATAAATAAATAAAAGACGAACAAACAATTTTTACATTCGAACATTAACGAACAAACGACGAACAAATAATAAAAAATAAAAAATTCAAAAATCAAAAAAGTGGGGCCAAATTCAGTGATCCGAAAAACTCACACTTAGCACTCTGTAATGTACTTCTGCATAGACTAGTAAAAGTATAGAAACGGACCGTAGGTAAGTACCTAGTTCTTTTTACCTACTAGTCTGTACGGACCATGAACAAAGAGTACACGTCGGTTGGACTATACATGGGCAACAGTGGGAATTTTTAAATGTAGAAAACATTTATTTGACCTATATTATAAAAAATATTATAATCACAGTGTAAAATTTCAAGAATATTTAAAAAATATTCAAAAATTTTTAAAAGGGTCTGCAATACAGCAAAATCCCTTCACATAAAAAATATTATTAAACAATCCACAAACAAAATAAAAGCTACTTGGAATATTATTAATCGTGAAACTAACAAAACCAAAAATTTTAATAATGGTTTCCAACTTAAGGCTGATGGAGTCAAAATAGTAGGAGATTTAGAGACTGCAACAGTTTGAAAAATGTTTCTCCAATGCTGCAGTGTTAACAACTCAAAACCTCAATTCATCAGTTAGTACTGCTGTATCATTACTGAAGCAATGTGTAACCAAGTGCGACAAAACCTTTGAATTTTCTTTCATTGATACTAAAGATATCTTGAACGCCTTTAAAACCTTGGAACCTAAGAAAACCTCAGATTTATGGGGACATTCCGTTAGAATAATTGCTTCAGTAATAAATGTTATTGCACCATATTTAGCTGTAATATTACATGGTGTATTTCCTGACTTGATTTTTTTTTTTTATAGAAGAGGGGGCAAACGAGCAAGAGATGCACCTGATGGTAAGTGATCACCGCCGCCCATGGACATCTGCAATACCAGAGATCTTGCAGTTGCGTTGCCGGCCTTTTAAGAATGAGTAAGCTCTTTTCTTGAAGGTCCCTATGTCGTATCCGTTCGGAAATACCCCTGCCGGTAATTGGTTCCATAACAGAGTAGTGCGAGGTAAAAAGTGTCGGGAGAAACGCACAGTTGTGGATTTCCAGACATCGAGATGGTGAGGATGGAACTTCAAGTTTTGACGCGATGTCCGATGGTGGAATTCGGCGGCAGGAATTAATCCAAACAACTCGTCGGAACACTCTCCATGATATATACGATAAAAGACACAGAGAGAACCTACATCTCTGCGCAATGCCAAAGAGTCAAGCTGTTTCGAAATGGCCTGGTCGTCAACGATTCGAACCGCTCTACGCTGAATGCGATCAAGAGGAAGAAGCTGGTACTGAGGAGCTCCGGCCCAGAGATGCGAACAGTACGCTATGTGAGGCCGAACCTGTGCCTTATAAAGTTGAAGGCGATGGACCGGCAAAAAGTACTGTTTCGCTCTGCTGAGCACACCGAGCTTTTTGGAGGCTAGTTTAGCCTTGCCTTCCAAATGAACGCGAAACTGAACTTAATTCGATATGTCAACTCCCAGGATTCCGACACTAGCTGAGGCTGTCAGGAGAGTATCCTCAAATCGAGGTGATACGACACTCTTTCGCTTGTTTCGGCACTCTTCGACGTGTTCCCGAGAAATACTGCTACGGCCGGAGTATGTAGCATCACCAGTACTGTCATCCGCATAGCAATGTATGTTGCTAATTCGCATCATACCATTGATATGCAGAAGGAACAGTGTCGGTGATAGCACGCAGCCTTGGGGAACACCAGCATTGACAGATTTAAGGTCGGAGCACGCACCGTCGACAACGACCTTGATGCTCCGGTCAGCCAAAAAACTGGTGATCCACTCGCATAATTTCTCAGGAAGCCCATAGGAAGGCAGCTTCGCGAGAAGCGCTTTGTGCCATACCCGATCAAAGGCCTTCGCTATGTCCAAACTAACTGCCAATGCCTCCCCCTTGGACTCAACTGCTTCCGCCCATCGATGAGTTAGGTATACTAGAAGGTCACCAGCTGAGCGGCCGCGACGGAAACCGTACTGACGGTCGCTAATCAGCTGGTGCTCTTCTAAATACTTGAGGAGCTGAGAGTTGATGATTGTCTCCATAATTTTGGAGAACAAGGAGGTTATGGCTATGGGCCGATAGTTAGACGGGTTAGAGCGATCTCCTTTTTTAGGGATGGGATGCACCAAAGCTGTCTTCCACGAATTCGGTACCACGCCGAGTGAATAGGAGAGCCGGAATAGGCGTGGTAATACTGGTGCCAACTCTGGAGCACACATTTTTAGCACAATCGGAGGGATGCCATCCGGCCCACTCGACTTATGGATGTCCAAGGAAAGTAGTGCTTTACGCACAGATGATTGCCGAAATTGTAGTTCTGGCATACAACTATCACACTTCGGGATGGTAGGCGGTGTGTTCCCTTGGTCATCCAGAGTCGAGTTGGCCGCAAAGAAGGAGCCCAGGAGATCGGCCTTCTCCTTTGCGGTATGGGCCAGAGAGTCATCGTCTCCGTGCAAGGATGGAAGAGAGGGCTGTGAGAAATTCCCTAAGACAGCCTTGGCGAGAGACCAGAACGCACGAGTGCCCGAACGAAGGCGAACTAAGGCGAACTAATTTCTCACCAATTCTGCCAATGTGTTCCGATTTTGCCTTGGCGATAGCTCTTTTGAAGTACCTCGAGGCGAAATTGTACTCCTTACGTAATGTGCTGATTTTTTCATCACAAGATGCGGACGCTGCAGCCCAAGCCCGGTAGCACTCCTGCTTGCGGCGCGAAGCCGTTTTACAGGAGCGACCAAACCAAGGCTGAGACTTACCACCAATTGGTACCGCAGAAAATGGAATGAAAAGTTCCATACCCTGCAGCACCACATCGGCAATAGAGTCAGCGACGACATTCGGATCATCCAGCGAGAAGCACAACCGCCCCCATGGGTAGGACGCAAAAAAAGACCGCATCCCGTCCCAATCTGCTGACCTAAAGTGCCAAACGCGACGACAGCCTGCTAAAGGAGGCCGTGATAGGCGCGAAACCGGCACTTTACTCCAGATCAGGCAGTGGTCTGACGAACCAAGTGGGACGTCCACCGATACCTGATAATGGTCCGGATGAGAGGTCAGCAGAAGGTCCAACAGTGAAGGCATATGGTCATCCACATCGGGAACTCGCGTGGGCGAAGTTACCAGTTGTGTAAGACCATACGCCAAGGCAAAATCGTGAACAGACCTCCCCGCATGATCGGTGGTGCGCGAACAAAGCCATTCGGCGTGGTGGGCATTAAAATCGCCCAAGATCACGATCTCTGTGGAGGGGGTCTGCTCTAACACGGAATCTACAGCCGTTTGTAAATGCTCAATGAGCCGGTCAACTTCAGTATTTCCGCCATGGGACCTGTATAGGCACGCGTAGCTGCGTGGATGGTCGTCGCAAGCTACGCGTAACCAGAGGATGGATAGGTCCTGACCTTCAAGTCTGCCGAGGCGCTGGTAACAGATATCTTCTCTGACGTATGCGCACACCCCAGCCCGCGGTACAAAGGAATGTTCCAGTTTGTACCCCGGGTAGGAGAGGTAAGAAGTATCAGCCGGAGAAGATATCTGCGTCTCGGTCAAAAAGAGCAAAGCTGGCTTCGCCGTCTCGAGATGATAGTGGACGGCGTTCAAGTTGGAATGAAGCCCCCTGACATTACAGAAATCCACAGTAAGCGTGGTAGGGGGTGCCATGGCTTCCTTCCCCTGTTTGCCCCGGACAGGATGGTCTATGAGCGCAATTTTGCCCCCCCCCCCAGAATACGCAGGGCAGCCTGAGCATCCATGACCTGGCTGGAATCCAGAGCACGGACGCTCAGGGGGGGATTCTCCACTGCTGGTGCAAGTGGTACCCCCCTGGGGTAGATTCTCTTTTGTTTGCGCATTCATAGTGTGCATAGGGGGGGGGGGGGGTTAGGCCTCCGGGACTCTCACAAACCAAACGAAACGCAGCAGCAGGGCTGCTACTTTACGTCGGTGTCAAGTGAGAGAGTGGTATCTCCCCGGGCGTGCCGGCCTATTCAGTTGCAAAAGCAGTATGGCACTACCACTAATTTGGTTGACTGACTGCACCGGTGTTAAATAATTTTTGTCACAAAAATTATTCCACCAGTGGGCGATGGGGTCGTCACATCCCTAAAAAATTGAGCAACGGATTCAGTACTACCGCGGCTCTCGTTGAGTGTAGTAGTGCTCGTGTCTCCTGAAGATGCTTCGGTTGCGAAGTGAAACGTGCGTTCAGTGCGTCAATTGTGTGCTTTTGTGTTTGGTGCTGTCGTGGTATAAAGTGTGGTGTAAAGTGTGGTGGACGAGGGTGGATAACTGTGCCGCTGGGGTCTTCATTATTTTCAGACCTACGGTAAGTTTGTTCCATTTCATACACCGCTTTTATATGCTTTCCTTTTCAGTAACATCGCAAAGGTACACTTAAAATTTCGCGGAAAATTGCAAAATAACTAGTTTTCTTCGTCTGAACAATGGATTTCCGCAAAGTAGTGCCTGAATCTATAAAATAACAGCAAGAATTGTATAATTTAGTTACTTCCACAGGATTATGTCATATGGGATTCTTTTTTGGGGAAATTCTGCTGAAATAAATACCATATTTGTACTGCAGAAAAGAGCTATTAGGGCAATTTACAATCTTAGCCCGAGGGTTTCCCTGAGAGAAAAATTCAAAGAAATTAATATCCTAACTGTTGTATCCCAATATATATTTGAGAACTTAATGTACGTTCGCAAAAATATTTGCTTGTTTAAAAAAAAATTTGACGTACACTCACTAAACACAAGGAACAAAAACAATCTTGTTGTGCATGCATCTCGTCTCCACAGAACAAGTAACTCTTTTATGGGGCAATGTATACGCTTTTACAATAAACTTCCCGAAACTATAAGAGATCTACATGTCAATAAATTTAAAAAAATGTGTTAAAACAAAACTATGTAAAATAGAGTATTATAAAATCTCAGATTATTTGGAAGACAAACAAGCATGGGATTAATTGCTCCTCATATTGATCTCATATATATGTTTTATAATTATGTAATATTGTGATATTGTGTATGTATAAAAAATTATATGAAAAAAAGACAAGCCCGCTGAGTTTCTTCCGCCGGATCTTCGCAGTGTGTGGCCGCGATCCGATCAGGTGGTAGTTTTGAAGAGTGTTAACGTGTCCAAATAACTTGTAAAAAGTGTTATTGAATAAAGTTCTTCTGATTTCTGATTTCTGATCACATGTTCTGTGGCATTTATATTCATGTTCTATTGCTTGCATACGAACATTGCAAGTTAAAAAAAACTTGTAAAAATCCATCGAATTTCATTGATATTGTTACATACTACGGGTTCGTGTTAATTGTAAGAAAACACTACTTATATTAAATCCGTGTATTTGTGTTTATTTGTAACACAACACAACGTAATACTTAAATACTCTGAATAACACTAGTCGCTCACTGTACTAACGCTAAACTTAACCGACTACACAATAGAACACTTCTCACTTTGCACGGGTCACTTTAAGTATCGCTCTCGATCGCTTTGTAAACAACACATCTCTATTTATACTTAGGATAAAGTTCTACCTGAATCCAGAAAAATCTAAATGTAGCGGGAAACAATGAATCACTTCTTATTGTAAACAAGTTATGACTCATCAACCCTAGTACACGCTATCTTCAACCTTATGCCATTTATCACAAAGTCTATTATGGCATAGCTTAGATCAACTATTTGTTTGTCAAAAGGAGTAGCTACCTCTATCTTTTATTTCTAGATCTCTCCAGCGTTTCAACTCTACACGTTTTTAGATTATTCGTAACACTACTCCCCTCTTAGTTATGTTCGTCCCGCACATCATTACTTCCGTTATAACGGCTAATCGATCAACATGAACAAACTTCATGGTCCCTCTTGGTTGCTTCTGCACTCGGTAGGTTACGTCATTGACCCGTGTGATTACTTTGTATGGCCCATCCCAACGTCGCTGTAACTTAGGTGATTTTCCTTTTCGTCGAACCGGATTATGTAGCCAAACAAGAGATGCTTCCTGAAAACCACGATGATTGGCGTTTCGGTCGTATCTGGTCTTCATCCGCTGACTTGATTCTAATGCATTTTCACTTATTAACGAGTGTATATCGCGTAACCTCTCACGAATGTTTTCAACATATTCCGATATACTTAATTCGGTCTCTGCATTCGGCGGCGGATCTCCAGTTATTATGCTGGTTAGTCTGCTGGTATACGTAACTGTCTGCCGAAGTTGGCATAGGCTGGCGTTATTTTTATGCTTTCATGTTTCGCTGTTCGGTAAGTCAGTAAGAACAGAGGTATGTACTTATCTCTGTTGTGTCTTCTTCCATCTGTGTGATCTTCTACCAGCTAGGCTAAATGTCGTTCCAAGTTTGGTTTCAAAGTCTCAATCCAGCGAGCTACTTGGCCTTCCGTGTCTTTGAATTGTAACAACCACTTTAAAGCAGCATGGTCGGTACGCAGCTTCATGGGTCGCCCAATCAGATATTTCTTGAAGTGTCGAAGAGTCTTCACTGCTGCCAATAGTTCTCTTCTTGTAACACAATAGTTTCGTTACGGCCGCGACAATGATTTGCTGAAGTAAGCTATCACAACTTCTTGATTGCCTTGCTTTTGGGATAGGATACCACCTATGACAGTGTTACTTGCATCTGTGTCCACGATGAACTGCCCTTTGCGATTAGGATAACCCAAGATTGGCGACTCACACAACCGCTTTTTAAGCTCTTCGAAGGCTTGCTGACACATGTCATTCCAATCGAAATTCTTCTTTTCTTCAGTCAGTCGATGCAATGGCTTTGCTACTTCAGCAAACCCCTTAACAAAACGTCTGTAGTAAGAGCAAAGTCCTAAAAATGCGCGAACTTCGGTTTTGTCTTTGGGTGTCGGCCACTTCTGTACTGCACTAACCTTCTCAGGGTCTGTTTGTACGCCGTTTCGTGATATTACATGACCCAGATAGATAAATTCCTTACAAAATAAATGACACTACTTTGGATTCAACTTTAGCCCTGCAGCCTGTATTTTATTGAAAATCCTTTCCAGTTGGTATATATGATGCTGAAAATCTTTTCCTATGACTATTACGTCATCTAAATACACTAAACAGGCATCTCCTACAAATCCTGCTAGAACACATTCCATTAATCTTTCAAAAGTCGCCGGTGCATTGCATAATCCAAACGGCATCACTTTAAATTGCCATAATTCTTGTCCTGTGGAGAATGCTGTCTTCTCTTTATCATTAGGGCTAAGTTCAACCTGCCAGTACCCAGATTTTAAATCTAAAGTTGAGAACCAAGACATGCCTACCAGAGTGTCTAAAGTATCATCTATCCGAGGTAATGGGTAACTGTCCTTTTTGATGACTTCATTGAGCCGACGGTAGTCGATGCAGAAACGTGTAGACCCATCTTTCTTCTTAAACAATACAACAGGAGAGCACCATGGCTATAAGCTCTATAACTCCGTTTCTTCTCATTTCATCTATCATCTCTTGTACCTCCTTCTCTTTGGCTATAGAGACACGTCTGGCTTTCTGCTTTATAGGCTGCGCATTTCCAGTGTCAATTGTATGTTTCAACTAAGGATGTTCTGCCTATATCTCTATCAGTCTTAGAGAAAATCATGGCATAACGTGAAAGTAGATCCTTAGCCTGCTGCTGTTGTGACAGAGTAAGGTAGTTGCACTTGTTTACCAAATCCTTGAGTTCCTGTGGTATGTCTCTTGATGCTGTACTTCCTGTCGATGTCAGTTTCCTAAACGTCATAACTTCATCAATTTGCCCTACAACAAATACTTAAATACTCTGAATAACACTAGTCACTCACTGTACTAACGCTTAACTTAACCGACTACACAATAGAAAACTTCTCACTTCGCACGGGTCACTTTAAGTATCGCTCTCGATCGCTTTGTAAAAACTGCCCTGTATTTGTCAACACATCTCTATTTATACCCAGGGTAAAGTTCTACCTAGATTCAGAAAAATCTAAATGTATCGGGAAACAATGAATCACTTTTTATCACTTCTTGTTGTAAACAAGTTATGACTCATAAATCCTAGTGCACGCTACTTTCAACCTTATGACATATACCACAAAGTCCATTATGGCATAGCTTAGGTCAACTATTTTTTTGTCAATAGGAGTAGCTATCTCTTTCTTTTATTTCTAGATCTCTCCAGCGTTCCAACTCTACACGTTTCTAGATTATTCGTACAGTCTTGAAAATAAATAGGGTTCTTCCTTGGAATAAGTAAAAAATTATCTAAAAGAAATTTTAACAATCAGTTGTCTATATTTTTCCAAAACGTACGCTGACTTTGCAGTATACTATATCTAGTTTCTGAAACATCCATTTTTTATTGATTTAGTGTTTGTGCCCCGCTTGCGCGGCGACGTGCAATAAAAGTTATTTCATTAACCATACTATCATTAGACATATTCGAAATTTTATTGTAAAATTTTATCTAAAAAAGCTGAAAAAGGCAAAGTAGGTTGTATTAAAGTAAAATTTTATGACAAGTGTGAACTGTGAGCAAGGAACTTATATCCGGTAACTGGAATTTTACCAAGCAATATTTGAAAAATAAAAATGAACTTTATTTCGTTTCTTATAAAGTTGACATTTGTTTCTTACTGAACAGAGGGGAAAAACGTTCTGACCAAGACAACGACAAGAGTAGATGTTGTCCCTTTCTTGCAATTGCCAGTGTTTAAATAAAACCACTGATAGTAGATTTTTATACATTCGGTAATTGTTAAATCCCTTTTATTCATACACGTCGATAAATACATTAGCATATAAAGTATTGTAATTAACATAGTGAGTTCTAAAATGTGTTTATTTTAATTATTACATCATTACTTATGCAATGAAAACCTGTTTCTCAAATTAGTAGAATTACTTAGTAGTAATTTGCAAACTACGCATGGCCGCACTTATATATGGCGATTGGCGCTTTATTTTATTGGCGATTACACAAGGCGACAATCTATGCACTTTTGTGGTACATTTTACTGAAAAATTATCGGACTTTTAGGTATGTGCTTCGACGTAGTTGTTTAAATTCATGTCTAGATATGTTATCTACCATAAAAATACTATTTTACAGACATCAAAAAAATTGAAGTTCCAATTTGTATTAAAATCTTATTACTACTAATGATATCTATTATAAAACTAACGAGTTAAAATCGATAGAAGATACGTTTTGTATTAGAATCTTATTTCTACTAACGCCATCTATTATAAAACTAACGAGTTAAAATCGATTGAGTTTTTTCACTTCACTTTTTCCAGATTAGTGATACAAAAATAAGTAAGCAACTAATAATACAGATTATGTTAAAATTTAAATCTTGCCATCTTGATGTTTTGTGAGTTGTGATTTATAATTATGCAATTCTGGAGACAATTTTTACCTCGCGCTGCTCTTCTGTAGCACAAACTCCACTCTTTTGACCGCTCGGTTGATCGAGTGGTTAGCGACCCAGACTACGCAATCGACGGGGCTCGAGTTCGATATTCTTGTATTTATACATGTACTTCTATGTATTAGTATCGTTGACTAACACCCATAGCACAAGCAAATAATTTGCTTACTTTGGGGTTAGATCAGTATGTGTAATTTGTCCCGTGAAAAAAATAAATTAAAAAAACGGTTTCAACTTTTCCAGCAATTAGGTACCTAAACATTTTTTTACGACTCACTATTTTCAGCCGACTACCCAAAAAAGAGGAGGATCCTATTTGGTCGGAATCTTTTTTGAAGTATGTTCACCGATTATTCGAAGACGCCTAAACCGATAAGGATTTTTTTTATTTCAGTGAGTACCTAGATACTTCTCTGGTTATTTAATTTTAATTTGACGAAGATCTGATGCAGAGTACCGGAAATACTAGAAGTGGGAAATCAACGGCTTGCAAGATATCTGCGTTTAAATTGTCTCATATTTGTATAGTTTTATTAGAGCAATTTTAAATAACATGTTTAAAAATATTTTTAAAAGATTTTAAAAACTTTACGCAGGAAATTATAATTATTAACCGCGATTTTTAAAAATCGAGCTTTCATCAGATCCCCATGGTTTGAGATTCTTGAAACGTGATTATATTTTTCAATTACTTCAGTATATATCTGTAATATGTGAACACGTGATTAAATCTCTGACAGATTTTAAACGGCCTGGCTGATCGAAAAACGGTTTGCTTTTAACACGGTTTCAGGGGTGGCTTGCCGGATCATCGGGTTTAAAGATTTTTTATTAATGATTTTTGAACTTATTAAGAGACTACTTCACAAAATACTTTTGTTTATATTTGACTGGCGGCGCGCGGTCATCGGGCCCTAGTATAAAGGCAAGAGTTCACGTATAGACTGGAATAACTATTAGGGCCATCAGTTTGATCAGCTTAGCATCGAAGGTGTATAGTAAAACATTGAAAGGAGTATGCAAGGGAAGTCCGAAGGAATATTGTGGCAGACACAAGGGGGTTTTACGTCTAGAGCAGGGATGTGTGCGGGGAACAGAGTGAATAGAGCTAGAGAGATTACTTAAAAGCTCAGTTTTAAGTCAGGGTGCCCGTCTTGCACTGCATAATCATGTGCCTATCCCAACGATATTGTATGAAAGTGAGAGCTGGGTATGTTAGAAGGGCATGAAAGTATAATCAACGCGGTCGATGAAACAAATAGCTATGAAAAATATGTCGTGTAACTCTCGCGGAGCGGGTTCGTAATGTTGAAGTGAGAGAGAGGTTATGCTTGAAAGAAAGTGTTGGTGTAAAGATGAGAAAGGGCATGCTCCGTTGGTTCGGACATGTAGAAAGAATGGTAGGTGAAAGGTTAACAAAACAGATATACAATGCGAGAGATACAATACTTTATTATTTATTTTTCCTGCGCCCGCCTAGACTAAAGCCTGACAACACCTTTGATGCGAATATAATGTTTTGGATGAACATACGCTGGATTTTTTAGGTTAAATAATTTTACATTTAAAGTCTATACATTAAAAGATGAAATTCTCATAAAAATACTTTCCTAACAATATTACTAGATAGTGTAACTTTGCGAGCCCTTACAAAGCTCTGCTTTTTGCTAGTTTAGTAGAAAGAGACACACTCCACCCATGTCGTGGTACTCTTCGGAACGATCTTGAAGCACGAGTGAACATTCCGGGTAGAATGTAACTTCCTTGGATATGACAATTGATTGACAGCCTTGTCACCTGTCAGGTGAGTGGTGACAGTTGTTACAATATTAACTTTGTAAATTGTACTTTGTAGACTCTTTGCTTTGTAGTACAAAGCAAAGAGTCTACAAAGTACAATTTTGTAGTACAAAGCAAAGAGTCTACAAAGTACAATTTACAAAGTTAATATTGTAACAACTGTCACCACTCACCTGACAGGTGACAAGGCTGTCAATCAATTGTCATATCCAAGGAAGTTATTGTAGTACCAATTAAGTCTTACGTAGTATTGTACAGTATTGTATACTCTTTGTACCAAGGTACTCTTTGTACCCTAAAGTTATTTAAATATAAATTGCATGCATAATTTAACTTTTATTTGTAGTTAAGATGCAAAGAGAAGAAAAACAGCTAGAGGCAACGTTACATGCTATTCTCAATCGAGTAAATGATCTTAAAATAGCAATTCAAGCCTTAATAACAAAACTAGAAACTGAATATGAAACTATTAATTGGCCAACTTTCCTTGATAATTATGCTATTCTCTCTGGACATGTAAGTATTTATGAAAGAAAATCCAACCAAAACCAATGTTTACGAGGATATTTAAGCCGTTACTATCTTTAGTTATAATTTTCTTTTTATATTTTTCGTTATGTATCAAAATCTGACCACAGAAAGGATATTTTACTTGGTAAAATTTATTAGTACATTGGTAAAACAGAAACTGAGTAGTACATTCTTGATACAAATACATTTATAATGTAATATTTTCTTAGTTAACAGGATTAAGTAAAATACTACAAGCTGAATTAGCTCCATCCTTGCGATCAGTGGTAGTTTTACCATTGCAATTAGGTTGTGAGAGAGATGAAGAATTATCTCGGTTAACAGAAGGAAGAGTTCCTGCTTGCACCCATGACTTAGTTCCAGATCTGTTACGGACCAAGCCAGAGCCTCAGGCTGAACAAAGGCTGCAACAGTTAAATCACAAAGCTAGTACACTAAGCTATGACACAGCACAGGTTTGTAAGAATTAATTCCAAAATCTTGTGTAATTAATAAAGCTCTTAACATTCACACTGAAAAACAAATACATTATTCATTTAACTGATTAACTGAGATGACCATGTTTTATAAATTTCTATCTACAACTTGTTTGTGTGTCTAATTTATGTCTTAACCCATTCATTGTGGCCGACGCCGATGGGCATCTTTTTTGTTTCTTAACAGATGCACTAGACGCCGATCAGCACCAAGTTCTTAATTAGTTTATTTTCAACAGGAATTATTTTTTTTAAGAATTTCTGCAAAATAGAAGTTTATTCTTCCAATACCTTCGAAATGCTGAGTGCCGTTTCCGTGAAATCATCTCTTCAGAAATTCAAATATTATTGATAAATTGCAGAAGACGCCAATTGGCGTATATCAGAAATTAGCAATATTTCTATTTGTATTGCTTTTATATTTTTGTATGCATACAGTTTTAAGGGTTTATATGCCTAATTTAGACAATATTGTATATATATTATATATTATGCATTGACCTGTAAGCTTATTGAGTAACTCATATCACCATCAATTTTATTTGTTTGATAAATGAGAGATCTTTTTTATAATTGCTAAAAAGTACCATTTTTAACAACCTGGCTTTAAAACACACACTTGGCACATAATATATCTCACCTTTGCTAGGACAACATAATATACATATATACATTTTAATATATTCTACACTCTTTGTCGTCGGCACTTGGTGAAACTCCATTTTCATTCAATGTTTAATATTAAAACACTTGTACTGTTTCACAATAAATTATGACATATAACAACCAACCGCTTTCACTTCTAAATAAGCATCATCAGGGCAATTACAACATAAAACTAAAAACAAAACAAAATCTAGCCATCACGATTTAACATTTTAAATAAAATGTTATTTAAAATGTTAAATCGTAACAGAGGAAACAGTACAATGTTTTAATATTAAACAATGAATATACATTTTAAGAATTGAGGTTTTTTTTCACCAAAGTTTATTTAAATATTTTTATAATTATGATGACCCTAGAAATCAGAACTTAATTGAAATCTTTGTTATGGTAATTTCACGAGCAATCAATATAACACATTAGCATACAAAACTTATTTAAGAATTTTTAATATTTATTTGCTCTTGTACCCAAATGTACCTTTTAAGTGTAGATTACTACACAAACAAATTCCTGGTTCCTAAATTAAAATATAGATTGTATTATTGAAGATAAGATATTTTATTCAGTGGTGGCGCTAGTCGGCAGCTGGATTTCCATAGAAATTAATCTTAGTAAAAAAGAAATTTAAAAAAAAACTTTTTAGAGCAAACCAAAAGTTATTTTCAGAGTACCTGTTTATTTATCAAAATACATAATAATCATCAAAAGTATTTTGTAAACAGGATTAACAGTGATGACTATAAAAAAATGTGCTACAATTTAGCTAAAACGATAATATTTTATGATTTTGCAGTTAAATATAATATTAAATTTTAATATAACTAAGAAGTTACCGAAGGTTGGCAAAAAAATACTCTGGCAAAATCAATAAATAATAATAAAATTAAATTTAAAGACAATTTGACGCAAAATGATTCATATTATTTTACTTTTACTCATTGTTTTCTTCCTTAATTTTACACCACAACACTGATTTCTTAAGTTTTAACAGTTTATACTTTCTTTTTGTGACAAAAATATAAAACCATTTATAAAAATCTGCATATATCTCTCTACAATTTACAAGCTAAATGTAAGGTTAATTAACAAAACTAAGCAAAACATTCTGTAAAATCTTATTCGAGTGCTAAAAACGCCGTTAGGCGTCTAAAAATTTCCTTATCAGGTGCGGCGGATGCCGATTGGCGCTCCTTTAAAAATGACTGCAGCATCTGAGAAGAAATCGTACTTTCGAACGGCGCAATGAATGGGTTAATAGTGCCAGCTTCAGCCATAAGTTTTTAACTTGTTTTCTATTTATAAGTTACTAACTGTAACTGTGATAACCACATAAGTAGAATTCACGTAATTTGGGGTATAATTTCACATATATAGTACTTTTAATTTGGACCAGAACGTAACCCTTTTTCAATGTTACAAAAGATACAGGATTCACATAATCATGTAACTCGAATTTGTGTAAGTCGTGGTATTACTGTATACTACAATAATAAAGCTCTGACATCTGATTTAAGACAGCATGCACATCATATATATCTATACATATAATAAAATCGTAGGAAAGTCAAAACTGTACATTGAATATTTTTTTAAAAGAATACTTGCAGCTTGATCTACTATCGATATCGGAGCCAAAAATATAGTTTTTAGTATTTTTGTCTGTCTGTATGTATGTCCGGGGAAAACTCAAAAAGTACTGAATGGATTTACTTAAAATTTTCCATGAATATTACTAACAGGTCGGGTCAACATATAGCCTACATATTATCACGCTATCACCTACGGGGGAGGAGCTGTGCGGAGTAAACAAAATCCGCGCGGACGAAGTCGCAGGCAACAGCTAGTATACATATAATAAAATTGTAGGAAAGTCAATGTATGTCCGGGGTAAACTCAAAAAGTACTGCATGGATTTACTTCAAATTTTGCATGAATATTACTAACAGGTCGGGTCAACATATAGGCTACATAATTATTACGCTATCAGTTGCGGGGGAGGAGCTGTGCGGAGTAAACGAAATCCGCGCGGACGAGGGCAACAGCTAGTGGTAAATAAAACCTGCAAGAAATAGTTGATAATTTCCTGGCAAAATAAAAAAAATGTGGTTGAGTTTATCATATATCCTTATTTAACAGAAACAAGTGGCACAGTTCACAAAAGTCGTCAGTCATGTTTGGGAAATAATATCTAAAGGACGTGAGGAATGGGAAGGAGAATCAATGAGATCTGCAGGTAGGTTGTATTTTTTATAAGATCTAACTTATAAAAGAGATATATATCACAGCAGGTCCCTTGTACTGTAGATGTTTATTGTTTATACTTATTTTTCTATTTAGATTTCTTTGTAAATTGTAGTTGTTTTTTTAGTTTCTGTTTTAGTTGCTTTCGATTTTATTCATATTTCTCTTAATCTATTTTCCTAATTTTCTATATAATTGAAGCTGGCCGCCAACTTTTTCGGCACCTACAGAGCGAACATGGCTGCCTTAACTTTAACAAGAGACCCTTGTTCTAAAAATTTGAAAATGTACAAATAGGAAAAATAAGTGTAAATTTAGAACTGTAATAGAATTTAAAATCTGAAGAGTTCGAAACCCGATTATTCAGAGTGCTAAGTGTGAGTTTTTCTTTTCGCATTCGATCGTGAGCGCGTTTCGAGTTTACTATGAATTTGTATGTGATTTGTACAGCGCTACCTAGTGGTAAACTGGTTTCTCACGTTTACCACTAGGTGGCGCTGTACAAATCCTATAAAATTCCTAGTAAACTCCAAACGCGTTCACGATCGAATGCGAGAAGAAAAACTCACACTTAGCACTCAGATGATTTACAACTTTGTTGGAATAAAAGTTTCAGATTCGAAATAAGACGTTACAAGTAATTGCAATAGTTACTGCTGGCGTCTAAATGTCTGAAGGCCACAGCAGGAAAAGACAAAATTGACGATCTTTAATTCATTGGCTTTACAAATTATGGTCGTTCAATTTGGGGACTTTTTATTATTTGACATTACTTTTGGGAGTTGTCTAGACTCAAAAACAAATATTCATTAGTTATCAGCGACTGAAGCTGTCAGTAGAAAAAGTCATAACGTATGATAACTCCTAGTACACGCTATTTTCATCCTTATGCCCTATACCACAAAGTCCATTATGGCATAGCTATCGAATAACGGTCAACTATTTGTTTATTATCCCTTTCTTTTATTTCTAGATCCCTCCATCGTTCCAACTCTTCACGTAGATTATTCGTAACAATATTTAAGCACAACAATTCTCTGTGCCTGTCTCAAGATTTTTTGATAAGAAATAACAAAATTAGAAAAAATATGAAATACATTTGAAAACTTTTGTAAGCCTGGAAATAACACCTCAAAATCTAGAATAATTAGAATACACTTTATAGGACATATTAAACATATCCTATATAACATAATCATAGATTGGAATAGGTAGTGTAGAATATATAATTCTACACTTTTTATCGTCAGCACTTGGTGAAACTCCATTTTAACACAATATTTGCTAGCTGATAACACTTGTACTGTTTCATAATAAAATAATTAATTTCCGACCGGTTTCGCTTACACGAGCATCCTCTGGGTATAACCCTAAGCGAAACCGGTCGGAAATTTATTATTTTATTGTGAAACAGTACAAGTGTTAACAGCTAGCAAATATTTTGTTAGTGCATCTTAGTTTGGAAAGATAGTATGTTATTTTATATAAGGTAAAAAACACAATGATATTCTTTAAAAGGAGTTATTCCATCAACTGCGTTACTAAAAGAAGAGTGTTTTATGGGATGAATCCTGGCATAACTTCATATTTTATTTTGCCCTGAACATTATCAAATGTAAAATAAAGTTACAAATAAAAAACAGAAAAGGTAAGTGTAAGGTAGTAAGTGCATCGGAAAGAAGTTATATGACTTTGCACAAAATATGTACTTTGTGCTTTACATAATAAAGCATAAAATACGTCATATTTTCAATTTACGTTAATTAAACTTTCGTCAAGTTAATCGAATTAAAGAGATAAATAACGTGTTTCATTTAAAAATTAATCTTCCTATCCATACCAAGATCATGTCACACAATCCCGGCAAATTGCACTACCTATTCTCATCTATAATAATTTACTGTTTAGGCAGAAAGATCTTGCATTTGTGTTCTAGTAGTCCAGTGTCGGTGTTGACCTGAGGTCTCGGGGTTCGACCTGGGTCGGGCAATTAAAAAATTACAATTTTCTGATCAAAACATTTTCTGGATTTGGGTAAGTGCCTGATTGGCGATTTCAGCTAATCAAGGGTGCACTGGTTGCATCACTGCCTACCTCTTAGATATGGCCATAGTTATTGCTTTTATGCAGAAAGAGCAAAATTATTTTTGTTCACATAAAGACAAATATTAATAATGAAATATTTTTGCTATTTTTCACAGTAAAATAATTTAGGGCACAGTTAAATAATTCAACAATTTCTATATTTATAAATTATTGTTATAGGTATGCAGCCCACACATAGTTTAGCAGACACACATTCTCTTGTCACTGCAGTGGGTACTGGCAAAGGGCTCAGGCCAGGAATGCCTCCCATAGTTCCACAAGGTGTAGGAGCCCCAGGAATGGGACCTTCCCGAGGACCAGCACCACAAATGGGCCCTGCTGCACCTACTATGCCGAAAGCACCATCAGCTATTAAAACGAACATTAAAGCAGCTAATCAAATTCATCCTTATCAACGATGAATCTTATAAATAAAATGAAACAAAAAATTATTGGGAATTTTTATTTTAAATATATTAACATAGTAAAGCATAAAATGTTAAATTTGCTTGCAATTAATAAAACTAATTCTATATCTCTCGCCATTATGCCTTTTAAAAGCATATTACTATGCATGTGCATATTATACACAAAAATGAGTGTTTTAAGTAAATTATAAATGCTTCTCAGTTGAAATAATACTAAACATTATGAACTCACTTTTGTGACTTTTATTTTAATATTGTTTACTTGTTATATAATTAGCCCTCAGTTAATTGACAGTATTTACCTGAAACAAAAAACAAATTATAAATCATGTAGCACTATCTCTCGACACGACACAACACTTGCAATTGTCAAATATCTTCCACTACTATGCTATACTGAGAATTCTGGTTATATTTAATTTCTTACTTTGAATGCATTAAAGGAGAGTGATGAGACCGGCCTAAATGGACTACAAGAATATAGCGTCAACCGAAATTATTAAATTAATTTTATTCACATAAGTCAATATTAGAATTCAACGCACTTTTTAATGACAAATTAATTTTAAAAGGATTTTAGTCGGAAAGTCATGAAACTAATCAAACTTGTACGCATTTTCTTATTTCTATTTCAAGCAAAGATTTTTCTATTCTGCCATAAAGTTAACACTTTCTTTTATTTCTGACCAACCAAACAAATTATAAAAATGTTGGATAGATCAGACGCAAAATTTTAAACAAACTGTTGTAGAAATGCAACAAAAATTGAAATATTTATTATTATAATCGAAATCTACAACATAGAAGGCCGTATAAATAAGTACTCTTAGTATCATTCGAAGGAAACAAAAAAAAACAAGTGTCATCTATTTACGCTGTGTGTAATAAACATTTTATGTAAACAAATGTTTTGACATTTAAGTGGTTAAAATCAAATAATCTTCATGATAAGTAATGCAAAAATGAATAATATTCGTGTTAACGATATATTGCGATGTGAGTGGCTTAAAATGGAATGTAACAATTGTAAAATCAAGTAATATTTGAAGGAGTTTCGTGAATTTTAGTATTATTTTATTAAAAAGTTTTTAGTATTATTTTATTAATTTTAGTAAAAAGTGTCCGTGATGCAATTTATATTTCAGAAGAAATTAATAATGTATGTACAATATGGTAAGCAGCCATCACCATGTGTTGCGTTTTAGGCCAAATTTGTATGGGGCCTCATCAATCTCCTTTTGTAGACATCCAAAGAGTTTTCTTACTTTAAACTTTTGTAGCATACTTCTTAGTACTAAAGTACTTCTTCCATACATTCATTTCAATATACTTAAGAGCCAATCTCAAGCAAACTCCCTAAGACAGTCTTAGCGAGAGATGAGAATGCACGAGTTCCCGAAGGACGAACTAATTTCTCAGGAATTCTGTCAATGTGTTCACCAAACACGCACAATGTCGTCTCTGTGTGATGTATGTGTATGTGTGTGTGCGTGCGGCGTGTACTCACAATGTCGTCTATCTTGAGTATGGCGCGCACGGTCTCGGTGGCGAGTTGCAGCGCGGAGGCGGTGACGTGCAGCGGCTGCAGCACGTGCTCGCGGCGCATGTCGGTGACGCGGCCGCGGCGCACGTTGACGCCGGCGCCGCAGCCCCCGCCCTCGGCCGCGCCCGCGCCGCCCGCGTGCGCCGCGCGTAGCTCCGTCACCGTCTCAATAGGGTTCAGACCTGATTCAAAATACTTACTACAACATAACATAGCAAACAAGCAGATGGGTCTCCTGATGGAAAGAGTAAACCATCGCCTATAGACACCAAAGGCGTAAATGGTGCGTTGTTATCTTGTTGCGAGGTCTATTAGGCATTAGCCTCATGCATAAGATTAACGGGTACCTTACCCTTCAAACCGGAATACGACAGTGACAAGCACTGACGCTATTGGTCAGGTGTAGGTAAGGCAATGGTACCAGACCCGGGCGAGACAATGCCGAACTCTACCACCTAGCAACCACGACAGTAGTGACTCGTATAGCCAATCGGTCACCTTTAACGACTTGCCTGGCAGAACAGCAGTTGGCCTATTAAGAACCAACATGGCTTTTAAAAGTTACAAAGAATGCACTAATATTTTTTTCACCAGGCAACTTTGATGAGAAGCAACTTGGCATTTGACCAGATTTCTCACGATTTAATAGGTTTAGAGGAACCATATGACACGGCTCTTACGTAAAAGCATTGTGATAATTTACCATAACTTTTTAATTTTGCGATATTTTGAAGAGTATAATTTTTTTCAGTTTTTGTGCATTTACACTCAGTACGTCGTGCTGACCCATGAAGCTGTATTATATCAGGAGGCAACACTTCAATACCCACTGGAATCAAAAGTTAAAATACTGCTGTTATCTTCTGAGGTCTTACCCTCTCTTTCTAACACAGCTGTATGAAAAAAAGATGGCGAGATCTTATAGATTGAAATATAACGTAAGTATTTGTGTCAAGTGATTAATACGAGTGCTAGTTCCAACTTTTCCTAATACTTCATGGTCATACCCACAGATTAAATGGATACGCCTTTCAAGACAATTACATATTTTGTCAGTTTAGCCTGCAATTACACACAGAATTATACCACTGACCAATGAAATAAAATCACTGCAAGGGTAATTTTTAAAACTTGCCATCTCATTCTGTATAATAAACCAGTACAACATGGTTTATTTCTATGTTTCACGATATATTATAACTAATAAATGTTGTAATGTGAATATTTATTCACGTTATATTTCCATTCCGCTTGCCTGAGCTATTAAATTATAACGACGCAGTGCACAACACTACAGGGCCAGTCGTTTTGCTACTCACTTCGCTGTAATGAGGCAAACCTTTTATAAACAACCGTTTCCAACTACTAAGCCTTTTTCTGTGTCGGTTTGGCTGGTGTTCTTCTACTACGGTAAGAATAAATTATACAAATGGCTGCTGGTAATTGAGGTCTCGTTTACTGTCTTTCTTTTTAGTAAAATATAATTGTTATAGTGCTGCTAATCACGTTTTATAGTTTAAAGTTAGCCGATTGCAATTTTAAAATTAGTTTCCTATCATCCGGCACAAAAACCTCACTGAAGCCGTCCTCCGTCAACTAGATAAGTCGCCATCACCGAGCCTGTGCTGTCGACTCAGCGACGTTGTTTAAACTTTTTTATATTTTGTTTACGGAACTTCTAGAGTTCTAGTGTGTGTCGAATAGTCTTAACTGGGTAATTCACCATCGTGCCCTGATAAGAGTCTCCATTTAAACAAACAAACCGCATATTATGAATCTAATCAATAATTAAACAATGTAATTAATATTGTTAGAATAACCTAGTTGTTTAAGTTGCATTTTGCAAACATCACATGCCACAGACTATAAAGGCGGCCGAGTTTCTATGGGCCGGGCAGTTGCTCGTCGGATTCGGTAGTGCGAGGTTGTGGTTTGTGCTTGTTGCGATCTGCGGTAAGCGTTATTATTTTCATTTTAAATTGTTGTTGTGCTGATTATTTTTGTATTTGTAAAATGGAGTATTGTCGATTAATTTGATTAAATTGTAATTCGAAGTAAATTTACGTTCATTCTGACTTATCTTTTTTTTTAAAATAAAATTCCACTTCTGCCGCCAAAAAATCATTATTAAATTATAATTCTTGTAACCACACGGGGTTTTTCATTTATCTCCCCAAACACCCTGGCGTACCTTCGCCTTAAAATTTTAATGAAAAAGCATATCTTCCCCTCCACGGTCCACCACAATGTATGACATTTTTGTCAGTTATAGCAGTGTTTCCTCATTTGCGCGGCGACACGTTTCTATCGCAATGGCGTGACTATTTGTATTCATATGGTCTGTGGTTATACCAAACCGAAAAAAAAACGAATCTCTAGTCAATGACGGGTGAGAAATGCCCGTACTGTGTAGTATTGAGCCCGTATTGAGTGTAGGGTCACGGAATCCTGGAGACTTCGTCAATGTTCCATAAAAGTAAAATTAGAGCAACGCACATGTAGACACCTCTCACGGAGCTGATAGCTCGGACTGGTGCGGAACAAACTGCCCCGAACCACGCAGTCCCTCCAGTATTGTGGTAGTGTGTAGAATACTGACCGGCGTTCTCGGCGAGTGTGGAGGGCACGACCTCGAGCGCGTCGGCGTAGGCGCGCAGGCAGTAGTGGTGCGCGCCGGCGGCGGTGAGCGCGGCGCGCGCCAGGCTGGCGGCCGCCGCTGCCTCGGGCGCGCCGCCGCCAGCCAGCAGCGCCGGCCGCCGCGCCACGCAGCGCACCACGCACAGCGCGTCGTGCAGCGAGCGCGCCGCCTCCGCCACCACCGCGCCGCTCGACCCGCGCACCACCACCGACACCGTGCGCCCCGCGCCACCCGCGCCCGCCCCAGAACATCCCGTCATCTAACACGATTATAATAATAATAAATATTCACGGGACTAATTACACTTACTGATCTAACCCCAAAGTAAACAAATTATTTGCTTGTCAACGATACTAATACATAGAAATACATATTATGTATTTCTATGTGTACATCCACAATAAACATCTAAACTCAGAAATACAAACATCTATGCTCATCACACAATTTCTTGTCCCCGTCGGAAATTGAACCCGAGCCCCCTCGATTGCGTAGTCAGTGTTGCTAACCACTCGACCAATGGGGCGGTCGAATATTATAAATTGAATTTTAAGAAATAAACCGACGAATATCTCAAATTTATCGATCCTATTTTATGAAACTGTTCTTTAACTTGGAACATACCTGATTTAATGCAAAAAAGTATAATCTCTATATGACTTTTAGTTCTCGAAAAAATCGTGCATAAACATACATACACTCACGAAATTTAGTACATGTACTTGAACATGTGCCTAAATAGATCATCATACTCAAATGCTATCCAATTCTAGCAATATACATGTCTAATTGATAACCTCCGAACATCCAAAAGTGCACTCCTCAAAAAAATAGTTTTGCATAATCATCCTTATACGTGGGATATATCTAGATTTTTAGTCTTAATAATTATATTGAACTAACGAGACTAAACAATAAAGTCTAGTCTCAGTTTAACTTGAAGTGTGCATAGCATATTGTTACGAATAATCTAGAAACGTGAAGAGTTGGAACGCTGGAGGGATCTAGAAATGAAAGAAAGAGATAGCAACTCCTATTAATAAACAATTAGTTGGCCGTCACCCGAATAGCTATGCCATAATGGACTTTCCGATACAGGGCATAAGGGTGAAAATAGCGTGTATTAGAACTTGTTTATCATTAATTGTTTACAATTAGAAGTAATTCATTGTATTATGCAATAAATTTAGATTTTTCTGGATCCAGGTAGAACTTTACCATGGGTATAAATAGAGATGTGTTGACAAATAGAGCACAGTTTTTATAAAGCGATCGCGAGCGATACTCAAATGATCAGTGCGAAGCGTGAAGTGTTTTATTGTGAAGTCGGTTTAGTACTAGTGCAGCGAGTGTGACCAGTGTGTATAGTGTATTTATGTATTACATTTTGTTGTTTGTGTACTTGTGTTGTGAATACACAGTTTTAATATAAGTGGCGTTTTCTTGCAAATTACGAACCCGAAGCACGTCACAATATTATGGAGTGTAACAAGTAAATGGTAGTGTGTATTATTTTGATTTAATGTATTTCTTATACATATACTGTATTAAATATTAGCTTTCTGGAGATCATTATTAAAACACCTGTGCAAAATTTCATACTCCTCTGTTTTGGCTAATTTTAGTTTTTGTTTCACTTACTAATTAACCCAATCAGTCAACAATACTAATACATACAAATACATATGTGCATAAATACTAAATATGTTTAATAAACACCAAACGAAAAAAATACAAAACCCTATGTTGGAGTCCAGACCCCTTTTGCAGAAAAGACTTCCTGCATTCTGTCAAATTGTTTCTAAAAGCCCAACAGTTGGCTACATGTGTCACTGTTATTGTGACTACTAGGTGGTAAGCTCTACAACGTCCCACTCGGGTATATGGTACCACCGCCTTATATATTCCTACCTCAATAGTGTCAATGCCTGTCATTATCGTATTCCATTTTGGAGGGTAAGCTAGCCAGTAGACTTAGCACACACGGTATCCATATTTTCTGACTGTCACTGCACTAATATTGTAAAGGTTTACTATGTAGTTTAACAATATTTTACTTTTTCTTGGTTACATGTAGTTTTTTCTAGGTTACTAACATTAGCTCAAAAGGGTATTGTCCATTACAGGCTATATGGTGACCATGTGTTTTTTTAAAAACCATTTTTACCAAAAATCATTATTTTATTTTTAAAACACGATGGTACTATTTTAAGAACTGGAATTTAAACTTAATTAGAAAATAAAATAAAAAGTGATTAACGTTAATTTTTCAATTCTAAAGTCCCATTGCGGCATAGGTCTGTGTCACGTTGATTGTAGAATTTAATCGATTTTAACATATAATCGATTCGCATTGGTGTCGATTATAATATCGTACATAACATACCTAAACATGCATATTTGTTTCTTTTCTTGTTTTCTTGTATATTCTGCTTTTATTTACAGACTTGTGTTTATAGATAAAACATAAATAACTAACAAATACTAAACTAATAAAATACAATCGTGAAAATAACGAGTTTATTTAATAAACGAATAGATAGATTTTGCACGTTATAGGCAGTAAAAGTACTTTTTTAATGTAATTGATTATCATCTCTTTTAGACAAAATGACTGAAGCACTATTTCCTAGTTGATAAAGTAGTATCGGATTATTTGTACAAATCGATTGTTTTTGCAATCTAGGACATACAATTTGAGATGGGTGGTATAATCGAATGACTTCACTAATATTAACATTGATAGTCTATTAACAGATTCGGTAATCGGGAGCCCAAGTCATTTTTTGGATGTTACATGGAACAGATCTTTTTTTGTTCTAGTGGTATGAGTTTTGACGCATTATTAATATAGTGGTAACATTAAGTTTACATATTTTAGTTTCTTAAAAATACATAGAAAAACAAATAAAAAACATAAAAACAAATGATTATAATATGAAAATATATTTTTTCTTAGATTTTTACTTCTTCAACAAAAAGAATCAAGCTCCATTAACCTTACTATCTTGTGAATTTAGTGATTTGTTTAATTTATATGTCTGTTTTAAATATCTTATCATTCACGCTATTAGTTTGCTAGCCGGTTTCAATTTATATCGATCTCATTCGCGAATTACGATTCTTAACTAAATTAACAATTAAGAACGTATTTGTCCAATCGAAACATCCCGAGACGAGAGATTATAAAAATTAATCGAATGATTTCGTTAGATGTCATATTCACCCACCGCTACACTAATAAGCATGTGTCAAAAATTGACATTAAAGGAACAAATAAACAGTAAACACGAAACAAACACGAAATAACAAATAACAATAGCTTATTTTCAATTTGCGATCTAGTATTCGGTTAATGTAAATGATTTTCCGGTTCTTTTTCTTGTCGTTTTGAATTGTTAGTTATCAACCGCTGCAAATGATGAACAGTTTTTACTTTTGGACTTGTAATCTGTTTGTAATTTTGACCCCGGCGTTATTTTAAACACTAAACCCACCGACCAATCGGACCTGGGCATGTTATTGGATTTGGATTCAACTGTGTCTGCGCCTTCTGTTAATTCGACTAACAATTGATGGCATTGATGTTTTGCATCGCAGGAGACGAAATCTGGAGCTTCTCCTAGTTCGATAATTATCTATGGATTGCTCCCCATGTGGTAAGGCAATTTTTATTAAGATTACATTATTTTAGTATAACAGGGCGAAGATCTTTGTAATATTGTGCTTATATATAATATAATGTAAGTGTGATAAGCAGTATATGTTCACTTTGCAGGTGACAAATCAAAGTGCAGTCTGTCAATTTTACTGGATGTTGGTACTTCACAACTCAACAATTCTAAAATCCAGCCCAAGTGAAGAACATCCTCGACAGTTGTGTGGGAATTGTATGTCAATATTACACAGTAGAAATCATGTTCTCAATGCAACTACACCAAGAACAATACACATAAGAATTGTGATTAATGAATGGATATCATCTTGTCAGGTAAATTAATAATAATCTTGACACATTCACCTAAACATACCTTGTACTATGTGTACTAAATATATAGGATAATTATATATTTAATAGAACTCTTTCACACACACAAATATATTTTATCCAACTGTTATTTTAAACAAAGACCCTTAGCTTCATAGTAAGTAGCTGAAGTCAACTACTGAGATAGCATTAATAATTTGAGTTTGTTTGTTTGTACATGTTCAAAAATACCAATAAAATGGAAATAAATGTGCAGTTAGTAATGACTATAAAGAGCATGGGGACTATAAAAGTATAGGTTTGTTAATAAAGATATTCCAAGTAAATACTTACTGCTAGTTTCGAGTAATTACCAACTATCTAGGTAGTTAGTTTGATTACACACAAACATGTCTCACATTTTAAAAGTTAATAATTATATTTTTAATGAATTTTATCTGATAAAAATTCACATTGTTACAGATCCATGAAACAGATCACATTTGCTATCTATGTTGGCTCCCTGTAAATAGAATACCCGTTTCTGGAGTCCCAGCAAATCCAGTACAGGTTCAGGAATTATGGTTCCTGTATTAGAGAGATATGTAGATCGAGCCAGCAACCTACTTGAAGAAATAAGAATATAGGCAATTGCACATTCTCAAGGGGAATAATACAAAGCAACCACATAAGCCATAATATATATTTGTATTTTATATAATAATGATATATTAGACAGAAATGTTTTATTACAATATTGTTGCAATTATCATGTGTAGGAAGAACGTAGGTTGCACACGTAATGACCATTATCTGGTATCTTGTTTGGACAAGGCATAATAATTATATACAGCCCCCTGCCTAGTTCTTATAAAGTATATTAATAATCTAAGATGATTTATAAAAGCATTACAATTCCTTATGTGAGTTTTATTTTAGAACATAATACCTTCGTTTGATTTTGTGTTAAAATCTCATGATATTATGATATGCTTCAATATATAAACATAATACAACATGTGTATCATATTATAAATGTAAATAATTGACATCATAATAGAAGAATTTGTTTTTAGCATGTTGATAATTATAAATAAATACACTTCTGCCGCACCAAGACTACAACTTTTACCATGCTGAATATGACATATTTTTACATTTTCCTGTTATTTTTATATTATAAATAATTTTGTTTAGATATCAAGCATACAAAATACTAGTTAATAAATAGCTGAGTTAATGGTCACATATAGCCGAACAGTCCATACAAAGTGGTCGATTCCCTTTGATATATTATTGTATTACAGCCTGGGGTGATGCATCAAAAACGCATATATTATAGCTAGAAAGAACGCAGAGAGTACTTTTAAAAACAATTATGTTTTTGCCAATTCGTACGCCTACATCAAAAGTTTACGAAACGACAAATATATTAAGTGTTAGAAAGCTTTTTGTATACAAATGTGTTCTCCACTACTTGATGGAAAAGGACAAATTCCTTTCATTGTATCAAAAAAGAACAATTAAATATCCCATACCCACTTTTAAAAAGACATTTTTCAAGAAACACTCACTATCAATTTGCCGTGTTGGTCCCGGCCTCCTTTGTAGAATAGGCCAACTGCCGTTCTGCCAGGCAGGTCGTAAAAGGCAACCGATTGGCTATCGAGTCACTACCATCGTGGCTACTAGGTGGTAGAGTTCTGCATTGTCTCGCCCGGGTCTGGTACCACCGCCTTACCTATTCCTGCCGCAATAGCGTCAGTGCTTGTCGCTGTCGTGTTCCGGTTTGGAGGGTTAGGTAGCCGGTAAACTTATGCATGTGGCATAAGACCTCGCCACAAGATAGCAACGCACCATTAACATCTTTGGTGTCTATAGGCGATGGTTGACTCTTTCCATCAAGAGACCCATATGCTTGTTTGCTATCTTATGATATAAAAAAAAAAAATTCTAGCACCATATCTATCAAATTTATTAAGACGTTCTATACCTTTATACAAAATAAATATTAACAAACTTTAGACACAAATTTTAAAATGGCTTCAGCAAATTGATTATTATACTTTGGAAAACATTATTTATGCACATGTGTAGCTTTTGGGGGCATTATTCTCATGCAACACGCACAGATGCATAAACATATACACACACACACACTCTCGCGCGCGCGCACACACACACAAATACACACACACACACACACACACACACACAAATACACACACACACACACACTACACAAGGATAGCAACTATGTACTATATGTTACACATTTTTGTATTTAAGTAACTGCATGTGGAATAAATGTATGTGAGTTTACTAATGAGTTATTAAAACTGTTGAACTATTGAGAAAGATCTAACCTCTATAACACGGGTTAACCTAGTATAGAGGTTAGAGCTCCACAATGACTTTTTTCATGTACTGTGTAATAAACAAATAAATAAATAAACATATGAACTATAACTATTGTGTCTATTAACATGTACAGTATTGTTAATCAGATTTTTTATGTTTTTATTATTAGGAATACATGAAAAGTTCTTACCTTAACATATTTTCCACAAGGTTCGTTAATTTCCTCGACTAGATCAACATTTACAAGGTTTTCAGCTGTGAAATGATCTAGTGATGCAATAGGTCGGCAACCTAAAGTCTTGCAAACAAATTCAATATCTTCACGCTCTATATCTTTGATAACCATACATTTTATCTTGTCCAAGAAGTGGATTGCCAAATCACTTAAAGCATCTCTGGAATAGAAAAAGAAAGTAAGCTTATAGCACGACCAAATAAATAGATAGACTGAAATTATAAGAAATTCTATAAATATGTGTATACAAAAATATCATTTAGTATTTTAAATTATAATTTATTACTATATATTCCGCAGTAACAATCTTTTTTTCATGATTTTAAAGAATGATTTAACTACAGTTAGGATAAATTATTTATATGCAATAATTTATCCTGTGTCTATCCTAATAAGTTATCCTAACAAAACATATCGTCCCCGTAGTGGGAAAATTAAATAAGTCCGATTTTGGCGACAGTGACTTGATTTTTAATGTGTTATTTAGCTATAGTAAAAGATAGAGTTCAGTTTGTTAAAGATAATCAGGTCCATAAAATTAAAATTACCTACAGTAAAATTGTCTCACATTTTTTAACAAATGTACATTAACTGAAAAAAAAAATACTAAATAGCGTTTATCTCAGAACTACAAAATCAGAGTTATTTAATTTACCAACTACAGGGATGATATGGACTTCGTGCATACTGCAGACAGTGACTAGTTGACTGCGGGCGATCACTGAACCTAACTACATTCAATTACTTGCTCTTATATTTGTAGGTTCTTAAACAAAGACATTTGTCTTACTGTACGTCGTACTTATTATATGTAAGACAAACGTCTTTGTTAAAACCTCTGATACACCGGGAGCTGACATTATTTAACATGCAACAGATTAATCCTTAATAATAATTACTATTTCTTATACTTATACTATCCTTAATAGTAATTATTATTAAGGATTAATCTGTTGCATGTTAAATAATGTCGGCTCCCGGTGTATCAGAGGTTCAGTAATTCTAGGGTAAGTTTTAGTGACTTTTTTAGCACAAACACAAAACGACTAGCTCTTATGAGATACACAAGAATTTAGGTGATAGGTCATTTACGGTTAAAAAGCAAGATTTTAAGTAAATTTAGACAATGCCGGATGCACTATGCACCCTTAAAAAGAAGTCTGACTGATATTTCACCAAGTGAAATGAATAAGTGATGAGGGACATGCAAATATATTTTTTTTATCTTTCTGTCTCATAGTATTTAGGACTTCCTATCTCACGTGTATACATGTGGACAGACAAGAATAAATGTAAAAACAACTTTATGTAGTTTGTATAAAGTATGTTTTTCTTTATTATATTTTTTATTAAATATTCTGTAAATTTAGATGTTTATCTATTTTAGACCCTATTATTAGCATGATTTAAGTTTGTTTTTCAGAAATCAGAAGAACTTTATTCAATAAAATTTTTTAGTAGTTATTTTGATGCATCAACATTTTTTAAAAAGTACTATCGGATCGGAAATGTGGCAACTTTTCATGAAAGGTGTCATTATTTTTTATTTTATTTAATTTTATATTAAAAATGGCTGAATTGAGTTCAGTAGCCAATTCTGAACCTACAACTTTATGGTTAATGATAGTTAATATAACACAGCGTTATATTATAGCACGCTATGTATACTTAACGTAGAGCATACACTATTTAGGTTCGCATTCGACGCTATAACATAACGCCACGCTATATACCCAGCGACTAGTGTAGGTCGTAATTATAACATTATAACCTACGAAATTACGAACTAAGCAATCTAACGAGTAACCTGCTAGACTGTGGACGTTAGACGCTATGACATAGTTTATAACGTTATATCACTCAGTCACCGTGTGTTAGCGCTCGCTGTATGACGTTGTGATGAGTCACGCGCTCTCTCAGCCTGCTCGAGCGATCAGTGTTCTAGTTACACATTATAATATAGTCTATAACGTAGCGTGCTAGAAAATTTTAATTTATAGTCTATAACGCGCTATCATAAAGTAGTTTATTTGAACAATACTATTTATGGATATGCATATAATTACGTTACAGGTTGTATATTAGCTTATTGACCACAACACTAAAAAAATGTATGGTAAATATTATTATAATATTTTTGTCACAATCTCAACTAGGTCCGTTTTGAACTGGACGGGAACTTTCTACTCAGGTGAGTGGGTCACTTCCAACATAACTACCAGTTTCTGCAAGGACTTGAACAGGTCTGATACTTTTTTTTCCTTTTGTAACAGTGTAAAACCCTGCCACACAAAAAGCAACAGGCTATAAAAATCTTTGATGTCTTGACAATGGTTATTTCTTACTATCACAAGAACCATCTCCATGTCAACTTATATAACCATATGGACTGTAAGGCAATGTTAACAATATTGTTGTCTACACTTTTAATCAAGAGATTTATCTTGTTAATATTTAAACATTTTTGGTTCCTTAGCAATAAACGACTATAAAATAGTGGCAAATTAAAGTACAATAACGTAATAAACATTTTTTAAGCCATTTTGTTTCGCACTTAGCCACTTGGACCTTTGTACGTAGCTGGCCATATCTCTTCCAGCTATCCTAATTCCTTCCAGAAGTTTATAAGACGGTTGATGTTTTCACAAGCTTCGTTTGGAGTTTTTGGGTTTTTCAGGATGCATGCCCATTGTTCGGCTACGCTCCTGCACTCAAGGTGAGAACATAATATACATATATAAAAATAAATTATCTGTTATCATCTTAATTTTATCTTTGTTTAGTAAAATTAGTGTTAAGTGAAGTTGCTCCAATAACATACCGTAATATAGACTTCTGAACAAGTAAAACATTGCATCCAGCCTTCTTGATCTGTTTTACAATATTCAAGATATACTGACGTTCTTCTTTCAATACCCTGTCCATTGCAGCATAGTCAGAGACAATAACATTGTGGTCCATCTAAAAACAAAAATAAATCAGATTCTCAGTAAAATTATATTTACAAAAAAAAGAAATTTTTGAACTAAATAAATTTAGAGTGTACATATTTTGAACCAGCAACTTTTATTATCAGCACAGCCTTTTGTTCCAAAATGTTTTTGCCACAATATCACTGATTATTATTATGTGTAGAGTGCCAGTTCACTAGTAGCACTTTCTCCGGTTAGTAAGTGTCGTATTTCCATATTAGTATGGCTCAAAAAAGCCACAAATAGCAATTGCGTTATTTATACTAATATTATAAAATTCTAGAGTTTGTTTGTTTGTCTGGTTGTACGCGATAATCTCGAAAACTGCTGAACTGATTTGAATAATTCTTTTTGAGTTGGATAGCCTGTTTATAAGGAAGGTTAGGCTATATAATATCTTGCTACGACCAGTAGGAGCAGAGTAAACAAAGTCCGCGCGGACGAAATCGCGGGCAACAGCTAGTATTATTATATGACTTGTTGACTATGAAATTAGTCACTACTAATTATATGGTCTTTATGAGCCACACCTAGAAAAAGGGGCCCCACACAGCAGTACTCCGTTGACTAAGACCTTAAATTGTGTCAAAGCACCTTAACCCTTAAGTCTTACCACATACTTGATTAAGCGTTTGTACTAATTTGTTGTATTTACGTGCATATGCTTCACATATCTTTACATATAATAATAAAGTGTTGCTACTTGCCTGTTTTTTATAATGCAGTGACTAAAAATGTTAGAAAATTTTACTAGATTTATAACAAATTCACTTACATCTGTCTTTGGTGGAGAAATACAGAATTGTATCAGTCCAACTTTAGCCTTTTCTATGCGATGGGGGCCATTAACATTAGAAGCACGATGTGCGATGACTAAACCATTAACCAACTCCGTGTCTTCCACTGTGCCACCAATTCTCTCAATAACTTTAACATCGCGAAGATCAACTCTAGCTCCTACCCCACCAGGGATGGGTTCCATTACTAAAATTAAACATAAAATGAATGTTATTATATGTATGTATATATAAATATATATACATATATATATATACATATATATATATATATATATATATATATATATATATATATATATATATATTATATATATATATATGTGAGTGGTTACGCAAAAAGGGACCTGAAGGGATTGGAAACGTTTTTTTTTTTTGATAAATTCTGATTCTATGGTCCTTCATCTTTGTTTTGTTCTAATCAAAATAATTTTAGGTGCCGTAGTTTTTTTTAATGATTTTTTATGCAAGCCGAGGCAGTTTTGAAAATATTACACCTTATACACAGCGCACACTAGTTTCTTTTTCTAGCGCGCACATAAAGACAAGTAAAAGACGAATAAATAAGTCACCAATAATACAGCTATCGCAAACACGTGCTATTTCTCACTGACGAAGTCGCTCACTAACGACACTAACATAAAACACCCTGCGCCTCTCTCCCGCACTCGTGGCGAAACTCATTTCGACTCAACATTTTAAACGTGATTTACTCGAAATCAATTATTTTCCCTTGAGGTCCCTTTTTGCGTAACCACTCACATATATATAAATCAATTGCTGTTCGTCAGTCTCGGTAAAACTCGAGAACAGCTGAACCAATTTGGCTAATTTTGGTTTTGATTTAATTGTTGAAGTCTAGGGAAGGTTTAAAAGGTGAGAAAATAGGCAGAACAACTTTTGCCAGGTCAGCTAATCTATAATCTATAATATAAATGTAATACATATTTTTTTGGCATTTTTCCCATAAATGGGAAAAGATTCTCAGATGTTTATATCTATTACATATCTACTTTTACTTGCACATATTATTATTATTAATGTTTATATTGTTGTAAATGTAAAGTAGAATTTTTGTCTCTTGATTATTAATATAGATGTGATTTGAAATATTGATGAAATTACACATTTAATTAATTTTTAGGTACCAGGACTCAATTCTGCCATAAAGCTGGATATTGTATTCAATCGTGAATGATTTTAATACAACCAGTGTTTCTACAAACATCATAAAATGAAAGATGCTGGGACAGGTCGGAAACAAAAAATCAGAAATTATATCTTCTTGAATTATTAGCAGAAAAAGACTGTTACTGACTGTTAAAGACTTAGGCCCACTTACGATAAACAGTGTGTCATGGCGCGCGTAATAAAAGAGTTGTTTGACCTATAAGAACCGTTATATCTTATTTGTTCGACGCGATGCAATTAAGAAATGTTTGTCATGGCATTAACGAGATATAAATGCTTCTTATTGGTCAAACTTCTCTTTTATCCCGTGTTACAAATCATACACTGTTTATCGTAAGCAGAAAGGTAAGGACAGGTCAGAAATTACATTTTGATTAAATTGATAAACAGCACATTTATGAGATTCCGGGTAATAACAGAAGAATTATTTGATAGCAAGTTTCACAATACCTGCTCGAATTGCTTGTACAGCAATAGGTGCCAATATAGTTGAGTGCTGTGATACAACTTTTGAGTTTAAGGATGTTGCTGCTGCTTTTAGCAAGGCATCTTCATTAGACAAATCTACTGGGATAGCCATTCCTTCTACAACCTGTAAAATAATTATGGAAATATTTACTATGCGTTCCAACTGAGAATAGGATCGTGCTTGTTGTCAACTTCATGTCTCAAGTCTGAAATTAGTAAAGTAAACAAAAAAATGGGCTGATTTAGAGAAGAAAAAATAACATACAAATAATTCTATAATAATAATGTTAGTGTTCCATATCAGGCCTGTACCTAAATAAGTGTACTTATTTAAATAATGTCGTTATAAACAATTTGAAACACATAATTTAGTTTACATTTATGCAATATTAATGAGCGATAAAAAAGATTTGTACACCAATGATGATGAAACAAATTAATTTTAAGCAGTATAATAGATTTAAAATCTGATAGACATATTTAAGTATTTTACTTATAAAAACAAATCTATTTATATTTTTATATATTCTTTTTTTTCTATACCTTACTTTAACACATACTAGCATGGGCGAATGGAAACCTGAATAGAAAAAATATACCAATTAGAACAAAAATATTTTTTATGAATTTCTTTGTTAGTATTTTTTTGCTCACCATACTCATCACTAATGAAGTTTTTGCAATATGCGGAATAATATGGCGTCCTGACAGTCCTATTCTCAGTTGGAACGCATAGTAAAACGAAAATCTTTGACACTAGTTGGGACTGAAACAGATGCTCCAATCCTAAGAGCAGATAGTATCCTACCATTTAACCACAGTGTCACTAGGTCATCTTTGGGATTTTTTTTTTTTTAGTTTTTATTATGTTGATTGTAACACTCCTTAGTTAGCGTCTACATGAACAAGTTCACAATTGTAGGTGAAATTCACATTAATTTATTGAGCATTTTCATATTTAATAATTTATACAGGTTGACTAGTTAAGATTGTGTAAGATATTGAAGGACATGACAGTTCGTCATATGTAACCAATAATAAAACTATAATAAAAAGGAAATATTGCTTAACTACATAGTAAACCTTTAATGAAGTTAGTGTGGTTCAAAATTCAAAAAGTTAATATTCAAAAAGTATGGTCACCGCGCGGAAGACAGCAGCTCGCGAACAAAATTAGTCATGAGTTAGGCAAATTGCTATTTGTAAACAATGAACTGTGGACATATAAGCATTTTATTGAAAAATTAGGTCAAAATTGAAATACTTATTTTTTACATAATCAGTATCAGAATAATGTATGAAAAACCCTTCGTCAGTTTGTATGGTTTCTTATGAGTTAATCTGTATATTCACTATTCTTTTGCTAGGGATAATATTAAAATATTTTAAACAAAGAAAAACTTGGACGCTGGTGAGGTTTAAAGCAGCAACCTCGATTTTGAATAAAATTGTGTGATACTATATTATATCACACGAGGTTTTTAGATACAACAGTTGATTTACATACCTGCAATGCCATTTGCAACGCTTTTTGAAAACCATCTGAAATAACTGTAGGGTGAATGCCTTTTTGGAGCAGTTTCTCAGCAGCATCAAGTAAAGCACCAGCTATTACTACAACTGATGTAGTACCATCACCAGCCTCAATATCTTGTGCACGAGATAGTTCTACCAACTGAAAGTAACACAATTTTGAAAATGCAGTGTCAGAAAATTCCCAAGTAACAACTTCTAAAGTAGTAGTATAAGCATGAGAGTGCACTAAATATTAGTGGTTTTTTTTTTTTAATGAACACTATTTAAGCTCTTAGTCCATGGAACATTAAACTGATTCTTAAAAAACTCAACCAAGTGCGAGTCGGACTTGCTCACGAAGGCTGCCGTACCATTCCTATTCAAGTTTCTGCCTGTTTATCAATATCGTATAAGATCGAGTAAAAAATTGCTAAAAATTACGTGGTGTATGGGGGTCCCCTTTAATATTTACTTAAATTTTATTTAATTATTTATTTTGAAAGTAATATTGTAATGCGTAAATTTTGTTGCAAACGATCAAATTGATAATAAAAAATAAACATTTTTTTACATATAAACATTTTGTTTCGTAAATTACATTGATAATTCATATAAACATTTTTTCGTACATTACAACTTTTTTTCATCCTTCTTCTTATCATGATTTCATGTGAATAATTTACCATAAAAAACCATAGTGGGTTGAATGTACTTTTGTCTATGCCCTATACTTATTGCCAAAGACAAAAAATATATTGATGTATCTTTGTATTAAGACTTGTCTTTGTCAATTTGACATTCAACAGTGTTATGTGCTTGCAGCTTGTGTGTCCAGCTGGTATGTGGCGAACCATTCTAGAAGTGAGAGTAGTATTCCATGCACGAAAGGACGTTTTATATAAAGGTTGAGCAACTGTCCCAGGCTGAAATACTGTCTCGCCTTCGCCAGAATACCAAGCTTTTTTTAAGCAAATTGGGCTTTAGTTTCAATGTACGAACCAAAGTTGAGAGTAGGCATTAAGGTAGGCGATAACCAAGGAGCTAGAGGTGGTCAGTTATCAGCACGGACACACCCTGGAAATAGGGAGATAGATGGAATGAACTCCGAATAAATCATCTGCATAGTAATGTATCTAATACCTTTAAACAAGCAATTCTTGTATATATATAATTGGAATCTCGGAATCGGCTCCAACGATTTTCATAAAAGTCACAAATTAGGGGTTTTTCGAGTCAAGGAATAGATTTATCAAGCTTCCAGGTCCAAGAAAAGCTTGGTTCCCAAGATATAGGTATGTGAAAAACCGAGCAAAGCTCGGTCAACCAGGTACAGAAAAAAAAAAATGTATAGGAATCGATTTATCAAGGTTTCAGGTCCAAGAAAAGCTCGGTTCCCAAGATATGGGTATGTGAAAAACCGAGCAAAGCTCGGTCAACCAGATATTGTTACTAATTCGCAACATATTGTTGATATGCAGAAGAAAAAGTGCCGGTGATAGCAGGCAGCCTTGAGGAACACCAGCATTGACAGGTTTAAGGTTGAAGCATGCACCGTTGACTGCGACCTTGATGCTTCAATTCTGTTTTGTTCTGTGTTTTTTTATTCCTTCATGTAATAATATTCTTGGGATATTTCAGATTTTGTATAAAATTAGAAGCATTGTGTATCTTTACATACCATTTTAGCAGCAGGATGAACAACACTCATCTGTTTTAAAATTGTGGCACCATCATTGGTAATTGTAACTTCACCGTTAGCAGCTTGGATCTACAAAAATAAATATAAGTTTAGTTTACAAAACACAGGCAAGAAAAAACATGTTAAACAATTATTTTCTAATTGGAGTTTTAAAATAGCTTACACAAAAGAAAACCCAGTTACACAGAGAGCATGCCACTGTATTCCATTAGTCTATGTGAGTTTATCCCTTACTATTAAGATATTGTATAAACAAAATTTCATAAGCTTACATAACAAAGTTTTGATCTTACCATTTTGTCCATGCCACGAGGACCCAAACTAGTGCGAACAGCATCAGACACAGCTAGAACAAAATGTATATTAAAGTAAGTAAAACACAAGGTAGGGGTATTGGGTAGGGTTTAGATATGTCCTGAATTGCTAGAAGAAATATAAATGTAGGGTGGACTTTCTAGAAGGTATTTCGAA
Organism: Apodemia mormo; assembly: GCA_036924255.1. Classification (NCBI taxonomy): domain Eukaryota; kingdom Metazoa; phylum Arthropoda; class Insecta; order Lepidoptera; family Riodinidae; genus Apodemia; species Apodemia mormo. The sequence goes on from JAUPFN010000008.1 coordinate 13,604,283, forward strand.
TAACCTGTTGTTTAAATAACATAGTTAATTTTTAGGTTAAGCATGTAAATTTTGGCAGCTAAACTATGCAACACCCACAAGTTCTCAAGTTCTAGTTTTTTTATGGAAAGGTCTATTATATTATATCAGGTATATATGTATAATTCAAATGTTTCCAATAATTTAAAGAAGTGGACTTAACTCAGGGGCCTCAATTGCATTCTTTATTCCCTTGGATCCACAATTAACACAAATTATCACGTACCCGGTCTACAACTAACTGGTATGTCTGTATTGTGTAACATTGTGACAGACATGCCTGGACGAACTGCCCATAGGCATGACCCCGTGTAATTTCCCGCTTAAGGCAACAAATCTTTATATGAAAAATGTTGCATATAGAGTTTTTTTCAAGCTATTATGTATAATAGAGAATATTTTTGATAATTTCTATATCATTCCTTTCAGTCAGTACCTTTCAGTTGGGTTTAGAAACATTCTGCATCAATAGAGGAAATCTGGAACTGTTAGGGGCTTCTAGAAGGTCTTCGGATTACGCACCATTAGTTTTCTTTTGCCGGTGATGCAAATTACAAAAAAAACAACTTTTGTACACTTTTAGGTTAGGTGCATAAATATTTACAATATAAGCAATACCCCACCGTGAGAAAATAATTCAAAACAATATTCCTCTTTAAATCCATACAGAAATGTGAACACCCCATCCCCTCTTTCACACTTTTCCTTCCTCCCTACTGACGCAGTACTTTTCTAAAATGTTATCGTTCTTTTGCCAACTACTTGGGTGAGTACTCGTTCCATCAAACTAAACAACTTTTATAATTTTTGAAAATTGCAATAGTTACCTACCAAACTAGAGAAAATACTGAGAGCTTAAAACAAAGGGTTTACAGAGAATAAGCCTTGAAAGCTATTTATTTTGTTAATTTATGTTTGTTAATTTTAAATTTTAAAAAAAATTAAAACTTTTACAGTTTAAATGTATTATAAAATTATTAAACACAATGAACGATTTTTATAAATCAATGCCTTTGCCTAATATTCCTTTTTTGAGTATTACATTATTTTTGTAAAAGATTATTATTTCACCTGAGTGACTTTGTTTGGTTTTCATCTGGTTATTCAAAAATTTGGGTTGGGTTTAGAAATGTGCCGCATCGATAGAGGAAATCTGAAGCTGTGGGGAGCTTCTAGAAGGTCTTCCGATAACTCCCCAGAAGTTTTATTTTTGGCAAAGATGTTTTTTTTTATCCTATAACCAGAGCACCCGAACTTATACATGGTCTTGTTTGCCATACCCCTAGTATTTTTAGAAATCGCGAAGGCAAAGTACCAAAGCACACGCAATCCGACTAGTATATAAAGTTAAAAGTGCAGTGAAAAAAATAATTGGGGGAGGGGAAGGTTGACTGAGATTATTTCTCTCTTCTCTGTCTTCGTTTTTCTCCAATCTACAGGCATAATTTAAAATTTTACATTTTGAATGGTGGTTTTAAACAGAAAAGAAATCATTACAAAAAACTATGTATTTCCGCCGGGGTTTTTAAGGGGGATGAACACCCCTTCCACACTCCCCCTATCGTACAACACGTTTCTTAACTGTTACCAAAAATTCTAAAACTTGAAAATTGTTCAGATGAAGCATTTCATCAATATTCATATTAGTCACTCCAGCTGAAGTCGTACTGTACGACTTAAAAATAACATCTGTTACTATTAATGGTTATTTAGGAAAATCAAGACATTTTTTTTCAAATCTATTTATTAAAAGTAAAATGTTTTACTGGAAATAATATATTTCGACACAAAAAAAATATTTAAAAGGACATCTAATTTATTTTAAATTAGTAAACAAACATGCAACACTTCTTCTACATCACTATATTTTAAAGTAATTATGAGAATATTTTAAAATATTTTAGGCGGTCTATATAAACACATACAAATAACCATTACAATTAATGTAATAACTTGTAGAAAATATATTTACCTTTTGCGGCATTAATATTACTAAGTCGAATGTCTGTCGGTTTACTTTTATCTTTATAAACAGATGAATTAACCTTGAGGGAATCACCACCAGCTTTAGGAGCCATGGTTTATGTTTAACTCAATTTGTTAACAACAGGAAAAACCAGGATGATTTCGGATTCTTTTTACACTATCTACTATTATCACAAGCACAAAATAAGTATTCCTGTGAAGTATTCTCATTCAAATTGTGATTTTTTGATCATCTGTCAGTGTCAAATCACAAATGTCAATTACAAAAATCATATGACATTTGACCAAGGAACTTATATACGTTAACTGGAATTCTACGAAGCAATATTTGAAAAATAAAAATGTACTTTATTTCGTTACATATAAAGTTGACATTTATTTCTTACTTAACAGAGGGGAAAAACGTTCTGAGCAAGACAATGACAAGAGTGGATGTTATCCCTTTCTTGCAATTGCCAGTGTAAATAAAACTATCGGATGTTAGATTTTTATACACGTATTCGGTAATCGTTAAATCCCTTTCATTCATACACTTCAATAAATACATTAGCATGAAATGTATTGTTATTACACAGTGAGTTCTAAAATGTGCTTATTTTAATTATTACTTAATTACTTATGCAATGAAAAGCTGTTTCTCAAATTAGAAGAATTACTTAGTAGTAATTTGCAAACTACGCATGGCCACACTTATATATGGCGATTAACGCTTTATCAAGGAACTTATATACTATAACTGGAATTGATACAAAGCAATATTTGAAAAATAAAAATGAACTTTATTTCGTTACTCATAAAGTTGACATTTGTTTCTTACTTAACAGAGGGGAAAAACGTTCTGAGCAAGACAACGACAAGAGTGGATGTTGTCCCTTTCTTGCAATTGCCAGTATAAATAAAACTATCTAGATGGTAGATTTTTACATATTCAGTAATCATTAAATACTTTTTATTCATACACGTTGATAAATAAATTAGCATAAAATGTATTGTAATTAACACAGTGAGTTCTAAAATGTGCTTATTTTAATTATTACGTAATTACTTATGCAATGCAAAAACTGTTTCTCAAATTAGTAGAATTACTTAGTAGTAATTTGCAAACTACGCATGGCCGCACTTATATATGGCGATTGGCGCTTTATTTAGTAGAAAGAGACACACTCCACTCATGTCGTGGTACTCTTCGGAACGATTTTGAAGCGCGTGTAAGCATTCCGGGTAGAATATAACTTCCTTGCGCTTTATTTAGTAGAAAGAGACACACTCCACTCATGTCGTGGTACTCTTTGGAAAGATTTTGAAGCGCGTGTAAGCATTCCGGGTAGAATGTAACTTCCTTGCAATTGACTTTTTGCTTTTTTTATGGTATGGGCGCTACGAATAAAGAAACTTATGGACCTGCCGTACCAACTAGATATGTTCGTTTTGCGTTTTTGAAATAACGAAACGATCACGTTATGTGACTTCAGATAACGATATGAAAACTATCTATTTTTAATAACTATCTACTTTTTGATTGATAGTAGACTCCGCAGTTGTTTAATGGATACGCGCGCCTACAGAGGTCCCAATCTGGAAACGGACCATTATTTGGTAGTAAGCCGATATATGGGTCTGTTTAAGAAGTGGAGACATTGGCGACAGCGTGTTCCATTCGGAGAGCTTGAAAGGATAAAGAGCGAAAAGTTGCAAGATCCAAGTATAAGGAGTATGTATGAGATTCAGGTTCGAGATAGGTTGGCGAAAGTGAACCTACCGGACTTGGATGTAGACGAATGTTGGAAAGTTTTGAAAGATAGTATGATAGTAGCCGTGAAAGAAGTATATGGTAGTGCAAAACTGTGCAAGTCAATGAAAGGAGTTGCATGGTAGGATGATGAAGTGAAGGCTGCGGGAATAGATAAGGTGACTGCTGAGATGATCAAATACGGTGGTCCTGCCGCCTGGGACTCTTTTTGGGTCCTCTGCAATACATGTTGGAGCGCGGTCATCGTGCCCTTGTATAAAGGCAAAGGCTCACGTATAGACTGCAATAGCTATAGGGCTATCAGTTTGATCAGTTTAGCATCGAAGGTGGTAAGAAGCAAGAAAGAAGGTAAGATCATTGAAAGGAGAATGCAAGGTAAGTCCGAGGGAATGTTGTGGTAGGCACAAGAGGGTTTCAGATCTGGAAGAGGATGTATGGATCAAGTTTTCTCACTTCGCAATATCGTAGAGAAGTATCTGGCTGTCGGCCAGAATGTTTTCTGTGGTTTTGTGGATTTGGAGAAAGCGTTTGATAGAGTTGTGCACCATAGGTAATATTAGCTTACTTATAACTGATATAAGATTAGCTTTTACTCATAACAAATCTATTTTAGAAGCCTTTTTAGATATATTCTCAGCATATGGTAATGTAACTCTATCAATTCTGAAAAATAAGCTAGTGAAATTAAATATACCATCTTATTTAATTAATGTTATTATGAATATTTTATACAATAGAACTATTAGTTTTACAAATGACTCTAATAATTTAAAAAGACAACAATATAAAGACCTTCCACAAGGTTCTGTTTTAAGTCCAATCCTTTACAACTTATACTCATATGATATAGAAACTATAGCAACTAGCAATATAAATGTTCTTCAGTATGCTGATGATCTTCTTTTATACTCAACTGACAAATCTATACAGGTGGCTTGTGATAATCTTTCCATGTCTAGAAAATTGACTCTGTTCAAATTAAAGCATTACGAATTGTTCTAGGAGCAATGAAATCCAGCCCTGTTTCTGCCTTACAAGTAGAATGTGCTGAACCTCCATTACATTTACGACGTAAATATCTATCTGACAGGTTTTTCCTTCGCACTTTGGAATCACAAAATCACCCTCTGCTTACAAAGCTCTTTAGTCTTAGTAATTTAATGTCAGATAAGTATTGGAAACACAAAACAATCCCAGCCCTTGTATACAGCTATATGAAATATCATAGCCTTAAGCCTTTCACTTTTACATCCCCTATAAATCCCTTATATAAACACAATTATGAATCATTAACTCTGCAGCCTGTTGTAGTAAATTTAAGTATAGATAAACAATCTTTGTATGCCAATCAATATTTTAACAATATTATCAATGAAAAATGGCAAGATTTTCATTTGATTTTTACTGATGCCTCTAAAAATAATAGTAATGTTGGAATAGGTGTATACCATAAACAGCACAATATTGTTAAAAAAATCAAATTTCCACCGGAAGCATCTGTATTTACAGGTGAATGTTATGGACTTTATAAAGCTGTAGAATACATACACATTATGAAACTACCCAAGTGTATGATTCTGGCAGATTCACTGAGTGCTCTACATTGTTTGCAAAAGTTTACTTTAAAATCCAAATTTATACCTCCAATTATTTTAGACTTAAGATATCTTTTATACAAATATACTTTTAAATTTAACCTTATTATTTACTTTGCCTGGGTTCCAAGCCATTGTAACATCACTGGAAATAAGAGAGCTGATCGGTGTGCTAAAGAGGCAGTTCAGTGTGGTGATTTATACCCCTACATTAATTATTGCCATGATCTAGCTGCTCTCCCTAAACTCCATCTTAAGCAGTCATGGCAAAGTGTCTGGGATAGTGGTACATTGGTGAAAGGCAAAACCTATTCCCAATTACAACCACTGATACCTTCTAAACCTTGGTTCTCTGAAGTGAAATTAAATAAGTTGTCAACATCTGTTATCATCAGAATGAGGCTTGGTCACACTAATATTCCTGAACACCTCTTCAAGCTACACATCAAATATAGCAATGTTTGTGAGTGTGGCACTGATATTTGAAATCTCAATCATATATTTTTTTTGCTTGTCCTAAATACAATCATTCATCATTATATAACAATCTATATTCTAATGATATTCCTTTACCAACATTCATTCTAACCCTGTTATTAAACCCTTGTATGTATAATATTCTTTCATTATTCATTCAAGAAAATAATATTAATATTTAAGCGTAGTTAGATACTTTTAGTATCTAATACCAAATTAATATTAACTCACTTGTAAATATTATACAAATGACTAAGTATTACCTCTGTAAATATTATATAAATATATTTAAGTATTATTGTTGTAAATAATTTATAATTTTACTATCTACGTTATTTTGATTTGTTCCTGAACATCTATTTTCCTGTCAATCCAAATTCCAAATCCTAGTTTATTATCTAAAAAATGTTTCCTCGTTTTACTTGATCATGGCAGTTGCTTAACGCCCATGCCAAAAAAAAAAATTGTGATTATCGTTGTTGTCACCAAGGAAGTTATATTCTAGGAATGTTCACACGCGCTTCAAATCGTTCCGAAGAGTACCACGACATGAGTGGAGTGTGTCTCTTTAAATAACGCGCCAATCGCCATATATAAGTGCGGCCATGCGTAGTTTGCAAATTACTACTAACTAATTCTACTAATTTGAGAAACAGTTTTTGCATTGCTTAAGTAATTACGTAATAATTAAAATAAGCACATTTTAGAACTCACTATGTTAATTAAAATACATTTTATGCTAATTTATTTATCGACGTGTATGAATAAAAAGGATTTAACGATTACTGAATATGTAAAAATCTACCATCTAGATAGTTTTATTTACACTGGCAATTGCAAGAAAGGGACAACATCCACTCTTGTCGTTGTCTTGCTCAGAACATTTTTCCCCTCTGTTATGTAAGAAACAAATCTCAACTTTATAAGTAACGGAATAAAGTACATTTTTATTTTTCAAATATTGCTTTGTATCAATTCCAGTTATAGTATATATAAGTTCCTTGGTTGTCACAGATTACTTATGTATAAAGTATAAACTATAAAGTTGTTGACTCTTTGGACGTAGTATTGTATACTCTTTGCTCTTTGGTTGTTGACTGTTGCACAGATTACTTACACAGATTACTTATGTATAAATACTTATGTGGGAAAGCGCGGGAAACATAAAATTTGGCGGACGTCATTTTTGGTTCTGCGACTTTTTATATTATTATTTAGCGAAACAGAGGATCGATATTAGTTTTATTTGTGTAAATATTTAATTTTATGTAAATATCATTAGTTTTACTATCAGTTTAAAGTAGGTAAGTCTCCTTTTCACTTTTTAAAATGAACAAACCCCCTGACGATCCTGGAGGTGGACCTCTCCAGGTAGCGCACTATGTTACTATAGATGAGAGTAGTGTTGATACAGATACTTCGATTTCTTCAACTCAAACAACTAACAGGAAAAGATCTCATACATCTAATAAAATATGCAAACACTGCAATAAACGGCGCAAAAAGCGCAACAATGAATTGAAATCTACTGACTGTCAGTGCTCTCACTCTGTTTCTGAAATCTCAGATATAAATAATGCTTCGGGCGCCTCATTTATTACTGGTGATAATAATGTAAATGATAATGTTACAATGAAAGATTTGTCAAACCCCCTAACAAATAGTAAGGAACCCCAAAAACCTAAAGATTATATTAACTACCGCACACAGTATGAATCTACAGACCTTGGACCTTATGTTATTCATGTCCAAAGAGTTATTACATCTCCGACTGATAATGTTACTCTACATCCAGTCTCGTTTGGGCGATTCCTTAAAAATAATACTTTTAAAAATATAATTGATGGTAGCCTCAAGAAAATTGGACGCAACCGATTATCTCTATCATTTTCGGACCACAATGACGCAAACCACTTTATTAATGACCCTAATCTCTCAAATAAAAACTTCAAAGCTTTTATCCCATCATTTAACGTTTCACGAGTAGGCGTAATTAGAGGTGTTCCCTCAGACTGGTCACCTGAGGAAATTGCTAATAATGTTAAGGTTCCCATTGGTTGTGGAAAAATAATAAAGGTTAGAAGAATAAACCGTAAAATAACTATTAATGATAACACTACCTGGAAACCAACAGAGACAGTTGTCGTAACTTTTGATGGACAAACTTTACCGAAACGTGTCTACGTTTGCTATAATGCTCTCCCAGTAGATTTATACATTTACCCTACTATACAATGCTATAAATGCTGTAGGTACGGTCATACTAAAATAACTTGCAGATCCAACCCAAGATGCTTTAAATGTGGAAAGGATCATTGTGGAGACTCTTGTACTAGCGAGGCTGATTTCAATGTTAATTGTTGTTTATGTAAGGGATCTCACTTTGCCACTAGCAAATCATGCCCAGAACATTTAAGACAAAAAAACATTAAAATGTTTATGGCTCAAAACTGTGTCTCTTATGCCGAGGCATCAAAAAATTATCCCCCGGTCTCCAAATCATATGCTGATGCCATCTCAACACCTATTAAAACTGCTCTTCATCCACTTTTGAAAAAAAACTTAGATTCGCAAGAACAATCCCATAGGTCATACAAAAAAACAATATTTCAGAAACCTAAACCCCATACAAAAGTCAGTAAGAGTTATGACTATGATTTCCAAAATTCAGTTATTAATGAATATAATTCCACTAATTCTAGAGAAAATGGTACTTTGTTGACAAAAAATAATAACAATAATCAAGAATCAGCCTCAATAGGCATGATTATATCTTTTATTAAATTTTTATCTCAGTCCGAAGTAATAACACCGTCCAACGCTGCTTTAATGACAGAAAGTTTAATTAATTATTCTAAATTTAATGGTGATCATGGACAGTCAAGCCAAAATTCTTCAATGGAACTCGCAGAGCATCACCAACAAGAAAAGTGAATTAATTCACTTATTAAATAAATATGAGCCATTTTTAGTGGCTCTTTCAGAAACTTGGTTAAGACCAAGTTGTACTTTTAAATTCTCTGGATACACTAGTATCCGAGAAGATAGATCTGATGGTTATGGAGGTGTAGCCATCATGATCAAAAAAGGATATAATTTTTCCATTGTTAATCTTCCTGTACATACTGTAAATATGTCTATATTAGCTGTTAATGTAAATAATATTTGTTTCGTGTCACTTTATATTCCACATCCAAATTTGAATATTTTGACTGAACTTAATAACCTATTAGCCATACTACCTAAACCCTTTATTGTGTTAGGTGATTTTAATTCTCATCATCAAGCCTGGGGTTGTTCCTCCAGTAATTATTATGGTGAAGAACTTTTGAAAGTCATTGAAGAATTAAATTTATGTATTTTAAACAACGGTTCTCCCACTCGTCGCACAAAACCCTCCGAAGGCAAAAGCGCTATAGACCTGTCCATTTGCAGTCCCAATTTAGCACCTTCTTTGACATGGTACACACTCCCATTTACGTTTGGAAGTGATCACTTCCCCATAATAATAAATTTCCCTTCTGCATATCATAAAACTTCACCTAAATCTACATCATATTTCAAATATAATTTGCATAACCCGGATTGGCACAAGTTTAATAATTTGATGGAAGTTGGTGTTAATGTTTTGCCTAACATTTCCTCATATAATGACTCTTCTTGTGCAGAAGCCTTTACTCAATTAATTATAAAATCAGCTGAAAACACTTTTCCCATTAAAAAACAATTAACTAAGAAAATAAATACGCCACCTTGGTGGGACAAAGAATGCTCAGACGCTATTAAGGAAAGGAAAGCTGCTGAAAAATTTTATTGTCAGTATACAACTACAGAAAATTTTAATATTCTCACTAATATTATAAAAACTACTCGTCGATTATTAAAAAAGAAAAAAGCTGAAGGTTGGAAGAAATTCTGTTCTTCCTTATCACCCCAAACAAAACCTTCAAGTGTATGGTTAAACATAAGAAAATTTAGATCTGCATATAAGGTTTCTAATAATAATGAAATGTGTCCATTGTTAATAAATCAGCTGATAGATCATCTTGCTCCACCTACAGTACCAGAATGTATCCTTTCTCTTCCTTCTACTTCTTCTTTAGACAATTTTTCCCCTTTTACGTTATTTGAGCTTAAAGGTATCCTTCAAAATGTTAAAGACTCTACTCCTGGATGGGATAATATTAACTACTCATTTTTAAATAACATGACTGATAAATCTCTATCATACTTATTAAAGGTTATGAACTCCCTTGTTTCTACAGGTAATATACCTCAGACATGGAAGTCACATTCTGTTATCCCTATCCTTAAACCTGATAAAAACCCTTCTGACCCTTTTTCATACAGACCCATTGTGCTTTCATCAGTTATGTTGAAAATTCTAGAGCACCTTGTCAAACTTCGCTTAGAATGGTTTATTGAAAGCAGAAATTTATTAAGTCAAAGTCAGTATGGTTTTAGGAGAGGAAAGAGCACCATAGATAATATTAGCTTACTTATAACTGATATTAGATTAGCTTTTACTCATAACAAATCTGTTTTAGCAGCTTTTTTAGATATATCCTCAGCATATGATAATGTAATTCTATCAATTCTGAAAAATAAGCTAGTGAAATTAAACATACCATTTTATTTAATTAATGTTATTATGAATATTGTATACAATAGAACTATTAATTTAGCAAATGACCCTAATAATTTAAAAAGACAACAATATAAAGGTCTTCCACAAGGTTCTGTTTTAAGTCCAATCCTTTACAACATATACTCATATGATATAGAAACTGTAGCAACTAGCAATGTAAATGTTCTTCAGTATGCTGATGACCTCCTTTTATACTCAACTGACAAATCTATACAGATGGCTTGTGATAATCTTTCCATGTCTATTCTATCCCTACAGACTTGGCTTAATAACAATGGTCTTGATATTTCTGTTTCTAAAAGTTCCATAGTTTTATTTTCTCGCACTAAATTTCCACCCCCTATAAATATTACTTACAAAAATAGTTCAATTCCTGTTAAATCGAAAACAAAATTCTTAGGTATAATACTAGATAATAAACTCCAAGGACTAGATCATTGTGAGTATATAGCAGCAAAGTGTGAACGTAATATCAATTTAATGAGATGTGTTTCTGGGGTTTGGTGGGGTGCACACCCATCTACATTAAAACTTATGTATAATGCATTAATAAGAAGTTTATTGGATTATGGAATGTTTTTACTAGAACCATGTAGTAAGATTGGTCTAAAGAAAATTGACTCTGTTCAAATTAAAGCATTACGAATTGTTCTAGGAGCAATGAAATCCAGCCCTGTTTCTGCCCTACAAGTAGAATGTGCTGAACCTCCATTACATTTACGACGTAAATATCTATCTGACAGGTTTTTCCTTCGCACTTTGGAATCACAAAATCACCCTCTGCTTACAAAGCTCTCTAGTCTTAGTGGTTTAATGTCAGATAAGTATTGGAAACACAAAACAATCCCAGCCCTTGTATACAGCTATATGAAATATCACAGCCTTAAGCCTTTTACTTTTACATCCCCTATAAATCCCTTATATAAACACAATTATGAATCATTAACTCTGCAGCCTGTTGTAGTAAATTTAGGTATAGATAAACAATCTTTGTATGCCAATCAATATTTTAACAATATTATCAATGAAAAATGGCAAGATTTTCATTTGATTTTTACTGATGCATCCAAAAATAATAGTAATGTTGGAATAGGTGTATACCATAAACAGTACAATATTGTTCAAAAAATCAAATTTCCACCGGAAGCATCTGTATTTACAGGTGAATGTTATGGACTTTATAAAGCTGTAGAATACATACACATTATGAAACTACCCAAGTGTATGATTCTGACTGATTCACTGAGTGCTCTACATTGTTTGCAAAAGTTCCCTTTAAAATCCAAATTTATTCCTCCTATTATTTTAGACTTAAGAAATCTTTTATACAAATGTACTTTTAAATATAATCATATTATTTACTTTGCCTGGGTTCCAAGCCATTGTAATATCACTGGAAATGAGCGAGCTGATCGGTGTGCTAAAGAGGCAGTTCAGTGTGGTGATTTATATCCCTACATTAATTATTGCCATGATCTAGCTGCTCTCCCTAAACTCCATCTTAAGCAGTCATGGCAAAGTGTCTGGGATAGTGGTACATTGGTGAAAGGCAAAACCTATTCCCAATTACAACCATTTATACCTTCTAAACCTTGGTTTTCTGTAGTGAAATTAAATAAGTTGTCAACATCTGTTATCACCAGAATGAGGCTTGGTCACACTAATTCTCCTGAACACCTCTTCAAGCTACACATCAAAGATAACAATGTTTGTGAGTGTGGCACTGATATTGGAGATCTCAATCATATATTTTTTGCTTGTCCTAAATACAATCATTCATCATTATATAACAATCTATATTCTAATGACATTCCTTTACCTACATCCATTCTAACCCTGTTATTAAACCCTTGTATGTATAATATTCTTTCATTATTCATTCAAGAAAATAATATTAATATTTAAGCGTAGTTAGATACATTTAGTATCTAATACCAAATTGATATTAACCCACTTGTAAATATTATACAATAACTAAGTATTATCTCTGTATATATTTATTTAAATATTATTGTTGTAAATAATTTATAATTTTAGTATCTATGTTATTTTGTATTACTTTCTGATCCTCTATTTTCCTGTCAATCCAAATTCCAAATCCTAGTTTATTGTCTAAAATATGTTTCCTCGTTTTACTTGATCATGGCAGTTGCTTAACGCCCATGCCAAAAAGAAAAAAAAAAAAAAAAAAAAAAAATACTTATGTGGGAAAGCGCGGGAAACATAAAATTTGGCGGACGTCATTTTTGGTTCTGCGACTTTTTATATTATTATTTAGCGAAACAGAGGATCGATATTAGTTTTATTTGTGTAAATATTTAATTTTATGTAAATATCATTAGTTTTACTATCAGTTTAAAGTAGGTAAGTCTCCTTTTCACTTTTTAAAATGAACAAACCCCCTGACGATCCTGGAGGTGGACCTCTCCAGGTAGCGCACTATGTTACTATAGATGAGAGTAGTGTCGATACAGATACTTCGCTTTCTTCAACTCAAACAACTAATAGGAAAAGATCTCATACATCTAATAAAATATGCAAACACTGCAATAAACGGCGCAAAAAGCGCAACAATGAATTGAAATCTACTGACTGTCAGTGTTCTCACTCTGTTTCTGAAATCTCAGATATAAATAATGCTTCGGGCGCCTCATTTATTACTGGTGATAATAATGTAAATGATAATGTTACAATGAAAGATTTGTCAAACCCCCTAACAAATAGTAAGGAACCCCAAAAACCTAAAGATTATATTAACTACCGCACACAGTATGAATCTACAGACCTTGGACCTTACGTTATTCATGTCCAAAGAGTTATTACATCTCCGACTGATAATGTTACTCTACATCCAGTCTCGTTTGGGCGATTCCTTAAAAATAATACTTTTAAAAATATAATTGATGGTAGCCTCAAGAAAATTGGACGCAACCGATTATCTCTATCATTTTCGGACCACAATGACGCAAACCACTTTATTAATGACCCTAATCTCTCAAATAAAAACTTCAAAGCTTTTATCCCATCATTTAACGTTTCACGAGTAGGCGTAATTAGAGGTGTTCCCTCAGACTGGTCACCTGAGGAAATTGCTAATAATGTTAAGGTTCCCATTGGTTGTGGAAAAATAATAAAGGTTAGAAGAATAAACCGTAAAATAACTATTAATGATAACACTACCTGGAAACCAACAGAGACAGTTGTCGTAACTTTTGATGGACAGACTTTACCGAAACGTGTCTACGTTTGTTATAATGCTCTCCCAGTAGATTTATACATTTACCCTACTATACAATGCTATAAATGCTGTAGGTACGGTCATACTAAAATAACTTGCAGATCCAACCCAAGATGCTTTAAATGTGGAAAGGATCATTGTGGAGACTCTTGTACTAGCGAGGCTGATTTCAATGTTAATTGTTGTTTATGTAAGGGATCTCACTTTGCCACTAGCAAATCATGCCCAGAACATTTAAGACAAAAAAACATTAAAATGTTTATGGCTCAAAACTGTGTCTCTTATGCCGAGGCATCAAAAAATTATCCCCCGGTCTCCAAATCATATGCTGATGCCATCTCAACACCTATTAAAACCGCTCTTCATCCACTTTTGAAAAAAAACTTAGATTCGCAAGAACAATCCCATAGGTCATACAAAAAAACAATATTTCAGAAACCTAAACCCCATACAAAAGTCAGTAAGAGTTATGACTATGATTTCCAAAATTCAGTTATTAATGAATATAATTCCACTAATTCTAGAGAAAATGGTACTTTGTTGACAAAAAATAATAACAATAATCAAGAATCAGCCTCAATAGGCATGATTATATCTTTTATTAAATTTTTATCTCAGTCCGAAGTAATAACACCGTCCAACGCTGCTTTAATGACAGAAAGTTTAATTAATTATTCTAAATTTAATGGTGATCATGGACAGTCAAGCCAAAATTCTTCAATGGAACTCGCAGAGCATCACCAACAAGAAAAGTGAATTAATTCACTTATTAAATAAATATGAGCCATTTTTAGTGGCTCTTTCAGAAACTTGGTTAAGACCAAGTTGTACTTTTAAATTCTCTGGATACACTAGTATCCGAGAAGATAGATCTGATGGTTATGGAGGTGTAGCCATCATGATCAAAAAAGGATATAATTTTTCCATTGTTAATCTTCCTGTACATACTGTAAATATGTCTATATTAGCTGTTAATGTAAATAATATTTGTTTCGTGTCACTTTATATTCCACATCCAAATTTGAATATTTTGACAGAACTTAATAACCTATTAGCCATACTACCTAAACCCTTTATTGTGTTAGGTGATTTTAATTCTCATCATCAAGCCTGGGGTTGTTCCTCCAGTAATTATTATGGTGAAGAACTTTTGAAAGTCATTGAAGAATTAAATTTATGTATTTTAAACAACGGTTCTCCCACTCGTCGCACAAAACCCTCCGAAGGCAAAAGCGCTATAGACCTGTCCATTTGCAGTCCCAATTTAGCACCTTCTTTGACATGGTACACACTCCCATTTACGTTTGGAAGTGATCACTTCCCCATAATAATAAATTTCCCTTCTGCATATCATAAAACTTCACCTAAATCTACATCATATTTCAAATATAATTTGCATAACCCGGATTGGCACAAGTTTAATAATTTGATGGAAGCTGGTGTTAATGTTTTGCCTAACATTTCCTCATATAATGACTCTTCTTGTGCAGAAGCCTTTACTCAATTAATTATAAAATCAGCTGAAAACACTTTTCCCATTAAAAAACAATTAACTAAGAAAATAAATACGCCACCTTGGTGGGACAAAGAGTGCTCAGACGCTATTAAGGAAAGGAAAGCTGCTGAAAAATTTTATTGTCAGTATACAACTACAGAAAATTTTAATATTCTCACTAATATTATAAAAACTACTCGTCGATTATTAAAAAAGAAAAAAGCTGAAGGTTGGAAGAAATTCTGCTCTTCCTTATCACCCCAAACAAAACCTTCAAGTGTATGGTTAAACATAAGAAAATTTAGATCTGCATATAAGGTTTCTAATAATAATGAAATGTGTCCATTGTTAATAAATCAGCTGATAGATCATCTTGCTCCACCTACAGTACCAGAATGTATCCTTTCTCTTCCTTCTACTTCTTCTTCAGACAATTTTTCCCCTTTTACGTTATTTGAGCTTAAAGGTATCCTTCAAAATGTTAAAGACTCTACTCCTGGATGGGATAATATTAACTACTCATTTTTAAATAACATGACTGATAAATCTCTATCATACTTATTAAAGGTTATGAACTCCCTTGTTTCTACAGGTAATATACCTCAGACATGGAAGTCACATTCTGTTATCCCTATCCTTAAACCTGATAAAAACCCTTCTGACCCTTTTTCATACAGACCCATTGTGCTTTCATCAGTTATGTTGAAAATTCTAGAGCACCTTGTCAAACTTCGCTTAGAATGGTTTATTGAAAGCAGAAATTTATTAAGTCAAAGTCAGTATGGTTTTAGGAGAGGAAAGAGCACCATAGATAATATTAGCTTACTTATAACTGATATTAGATTAGCTTTCACTCATAACAAATCTGTTTTAGCAGCTTTTTTAGATATATCCTCAGCATATGATAATGTAATTCTATCAATTCTGAAAAATAAGCTAGTGAAATTAAACATACCATTTTATTTAATTAATGTTATTATGAATATTGTATACAATAGAACTATTAATTTAGCAAATGACCCTAATAATTTAAAAAGACAACAATATAAAGGTCTTCCACAAGGTTCTGTTTTAAGTCCAATCCTTTACAACATATACTCATATGATATAGAAACTGTAGCAACTAGCAATGTAAATGTTCTTCAGTATGCTGATGACCTCCTTTTATACTCAACTGACAAATCTATACAGATGGCTTGTGATAATCTTTCCATGTCTATTCTATCCCTACAGACTTGGCTTAATAACAATGGTCTTGATATTTCTGTTTCTAAAAGTTCCATAGTTTTATTTTCTCGCACAAAATTTCCACCCCCTATAAATATTACTTACAAAAATAGTTCAATTCCTGTTAAATCGAAAACAAAATTCTTAGGTATAATACTAGATAATAAACTCCAAGGACTAGATCATTGTGAGTATATAGCAGCAAAGTGTGAACGTAATATCAATTTAATGAGATGTGTTTCTGGGGTTTGGTGGGGTGCACACCCATCTACATTAAAACTTATGTATAATGCATTAATAAGAAGTTTATTGGATTATGGAATGTTTTTACTAGAACCATGTAGTAAGATTGGTCTAAAGAAAATTGACTCTGTTCAAATTAAAGCATTACGAATTGTTCTAGGAGCAATGAAATCCAGCCCTGTTTCTGCCCTACAAGTAGAATGTGCTGAACCTCCATTACATTTACGACGTAAATATCTATCTGACAGGTTTTTCCTTCGCACTTTGGAATCACAAAATCACCCTCTGCTTACAAAGCTCTCTAGTCTTAGTGATTTAATGTCAGATAAGTATTGGAAACACAAAACAATCCCAGCCCTTGTATACAGCTATATGAAATATCACAGCCTTAAGCCTTTTACTTTTACATCCCCTATAAATCCCTTATATAAACACAATTATGAATCATTAACTCTGCAGCCTGTTGTAGTAAATTTAGGTATAGATAAACAATCTTTGTATGCCAATCAATATTTTAACAATATTATCAATGAAAAATGGCAAGATTTTCATTTGATTTTTACTGATGCATCCAAAAATAATAGTAATGTTGGAATAGGTGTATACCATAAACAGTACAATATTGTTCAAAAAATCAAATTTCCACCGGAAGCATCTGTATTTACAGGTGAATGTTATGGACTTTATAAAGCTGTAGAATACATACACATTATGAAACTACCCAAGTGTATGATTCTGACTGATTCACTGAGTGCTCTACATTGTTTGCAAAAGTTCCCTTTAAAATCCAAATTTATTCCTCCTATTATTTTAGACTTAAGAAATATTTTATACAAATGTACTTTTAAATATAATCATATTATTTACTTTGCCTGGGTTCCAAGCCATTGTAATATCACTGGAAATGAGCGAGCTGATCGGTGTGCTAAAGAGGCAGTTCAGTGTGGTGATTTATACCCCTACATTAATTATTGCCATGATCTAGCTGCTCTCCCTAAACTCCATCTTAAGCAGTCATGGCAAAGTGTCTGGGATAGTGGTACATTGGTGAAAGGCAAAACCTATTCCCAATTACAACCATTGATACCCTCTAAACCTTGGTTTTCTGTAGTGAAATTAAATAAGTTGTCAACATCTGTTATCACCAGAATGAGGCTTGGTCACATTAATACTCCTGAACACCTCTTCAAGCTACACATCAAAGATAGCAATGTTTGTGAGTGTGGCACTGATATTGGAGATCTCAATCATATATTTTTTGCTTGTCCTAAATACAATCATTCATCATTATATAACAATCTATATTCTAATGACATTCCTTTACCTACATCCATTCTAACCCTGTTATTAAACCCTTGTATGTATAATATTCTTTCATTATTCATTCAAGAAAACAATATTAATATTTAAGCGTAGTTAGATACATTTAGTATCTAATACCAAATTAATATTAACCCACTTGTAAATATTATACAAATAACTAAGTATTATCTCTGTATATATTTATTTAAATATTATTGTTGTAAATAATTTATAATTTTAGTATCTATGTTATTTTGATTACTTTCTGATCCTCTATTTTCCTGTCAATCCAAATTCCAAATCCTAGTTTATTGTCTAAAATATGTTTCCTCGTTTTACTTGATCATGGCAGTTGCTTAACGCCCATGCCAAAAAGAAAAAAAAAAAAAAAAAAAATACTTATGTGTAAACTGTTGTGTGAAAAAGCGCGGGAAACATAAAATTTGGCGGACGTCATTTTTGGTTCTGCGACTTTTTATATTATTATTTAGCGAAACAGAGGATCGATATTAGTTTTATTTGTGTAAATATTTAATTTTATGTAAATATCATTAGTTTTACTATCAGTTTAAAGTAGGTAAGTCTCCTTTTCACTTTTTAAAATGAACAAACCCCCTGACGATCCTGGAGGTGGACCTCTCCAGGTAGCGCACTATGTTACTATAGATGAGAGTAGTGTCGATACAGATACTTCGCTTTCTTCAACTCAAACAACTAATAGGAAAAGATCTCATACATCTAATAAAATATGCAAACACTGCAATAAACGGCGCAAAAAGCGCAACAATGAATTGAAATCTACTGACTGTCAGTGTTCTCACTCTGTTTCTGAAATCTCAGATATAAATAATGCTTCGGGCGCCTCATTTATTACTGGTGATAATAATGTAAATGATAATGTTACAATGAAAGATTTGTCAAACCCCCTAACAAATAGTAAGGAACCCCAAAAACCTAAAGATTATATTAACTACCGCACACAGTATGAATCTACAGACCTTGGACCTTACGTTATTCATGTCCAAAGAGTTATTACATCTCCGACTGATAATGTTACTCTACATCCAGTCTCGTTTGGGCGATTCCTTAAAAATAATACTTTTAAAAATATAATTGATGGTAGCCTCAAGAAAATTGGACGCAACCGATTATCTCTATCATTTTCGGACCACAATGACGCAAACCACTTTATTAATGACCCTAATCTCTCAAATAAAAACTTCAAAGCTTTTATCCCATCATTTAACGTTTCACGAGTAGGCGTAATTAGAGGTGTTCCCTCAGACTGGTCACCTGAGGAAATTGCTAATAATGTTAAGGTTCCCATTGGTTGTGGAAAAATAATAAAGGTTAGAAGAATAAACCGTAAAATAACTATTAATGATAACACTACCTGGAAACCAACAGAGACAGTTGTCGTAACTTTTGATGGACAGACTTTACCGAAACGTGTCTACGTTTGTTATAATGCTCTCCCAGTAGATTTATACATTTACCCTACTATACAATGCTATAAATGCTGTAGGTACGGTCATACTAAAATAACTTGCAGATCCAACCCAAGATGCTTTAAATGTGGAAAGGATCATTGTGGAGACTCTTGTACTAGCGAGGCTGATTTCAATGCTAATTGTTGTTTATGTAAGGGATCTCACTTTGCCACTAGCAAATCATGCCCAGAACATTTAAGACAAAAAAACATTAAAATGTTTATGGCTCAAAACTGTGTCTCTTATGCCGAGGCATCAAAAAATTATCCCCCGGTCTCCAAATCATATGCTGATGCCATCTCAACACCTATTAAAACTGCTCTTCATCCACTTTTGAAAAAAAACTTAGATTTGCAAGAACAATCCCATAGGTCATACAAAAAAACAATATTTCAGAAACCTAAACCCCATACAAAAGTCAGTAAGAGTTATGACTATGATTTCCAAAATTCAGTTATTAATGAATATAATTCCACTAATTCTAGAGAAAATGGTACTTTGTTGACAAAAAATAATAACAATAATCAAGAATCAGCCTCAATAGGCATGATTATATCTTTTATTAAATTTTTATCTCAGTCCGAAGTAATAACACCGTCCAACGCTGCTTTAATGACAGAAAGTTTAATTAATTATTCTAAATTTAATGGTGATCATGGACAGTCAAGCCAAAATTCTTCAATGGAACTCGCAGAGCATCACCAACAAGAAAAGTGAATTAATTCACTTATTAAATAAATATGAGCCATTTTTAGTGGCTCTTTCAGAAACTTGGTTAAGACCAAGTTGTACTTTTAAATTCTCTGGATACACTAGTATCCGAGAAGATAGATCTGATGGTTATGGAGGTGTAGCCATCATGATCAAAAAAGGATATAATTTTTCCATTGTTAATCTTCCTGTACATACTGTAAATATGTCTATATTAGCTGTTAATGTAAATAATATTTGTTTCGTGTCACTTTATATTCCACATCCAAATTTGAATATTTTGACAGAACTTAATAACCTATTAGCCATACTACCTAAACCCTTTATTGTGTTAGGTGATTTTAATTCTCATCATCAAGCCTGGGGTTGTTCCTCCAGTAATTATTATGGTGAAGAACTTTTGAAAGTCATTGAAGAATTAAATTTATGTATTTTAAACAACGGTTCTCCCACTCGTCGCACAAAACCCTCCGAAGGCAAAAGCGCTATAGACCTGTCCATTTGCAGTCCCAATTTAGCACCTTCTTTGACATGGTACACACTCCCATTTACGTTTGGAAGTGATCACTTCCCCATAATAATAAATTTCCCTTCTGCATATCATAAAACTTCACCTAAATCTACATCATATTTCAAATATAATTTGCATAACCCGGATTGGCACAAGTTTAATAATTTGATGGAAGTTGGTGTTAATATTTTGCCTAACATTTCCTCATATAATGACTCTTCTTGTGCAGAAGCCTTTACTCAATTAATTATAAAATCAGCTGAAAACACTTTTCCCATTAAAAAACAATTAACTAAGAAAATAAATACGCCACCTTGGTGGGACAAAGAGTGCACAGACGCTATTAAGGAAAGGAAAGCTGCTGAAAAATTTTATTGTCAGTATACAACTACAGAAAATTTTAATATTCTCACTAATATTATAAAAACTACTCGTCGATTATTAAAAAAGAAATAGTAGTTGGAATAGGTGTATACCATAAACAGTACAATATTGTTCAAAAAATCAAATTTCCACCGGAAGCATCTGTATTTACAGGTGAATGTTATGGACTTTATAAAGCTGTAGAATACATACACATTATGAAACTACCCAAGTGTATGATTCTGACTGATTCACTGAGTGCTCTACATTGTTTGCAAAAGTTCCCTTTAAAATCCAAATTTATTCCTCCTATTATTTTAGACTTAAGAAATCTTTTATACAAATGTACTTTTAAATATAATCATATTATTTACTTTGCCTGGGTTCCAAGCCATTGTAATATCACTGGAAATGAGCGAGCTGATCGGTGTGCTAAAGAGGCAGTTCAGTGTGGTGATTTATACCCCTACATTAATTATTGCCATGATCTAGCTGCTCTCCCTAAACTCCATCTTAAGCAGTCATGGCAAAGTGTCTGGGATAGTGGTACATTGGTGAAAGGCAAAACCTATTCCCAATTACAACCATTGATACCTTCTAAACCTTGGTTTTCTGTAGTGAAATTAAATAAGTTGTCAACATCTGTTATCACCAGAATGAGGCTTGGTCACACTAATTCTCCTGAACACCTCTTCAAGCTACACATCAAAGATAGCAATGTTTGTGAGTGTGGCACTGATATTGGAGATCTCAATCATATATTTTTTGCTTGTCCTAAATACAATCATTCATCATTATATAACAATCTATATTCTAATGACATTCCTTTACCTACATCCATTCTAACCCTGTTATTAAACCCTTGTATGTATAATATTCTTTCATTATTCATTCAAGAAAATAATATTAATATTTAAGCGTAGTTAGATACATTTAGTATCTAATACCAAATTAATATTAACCCACTTGTAAATATTATACAAATAACTAAGTATTATCTCTGTATATATTTATTTAAATATTATTGTTGTAAATAATTTATAATTTTAGTATCTATGTTATTTTGATTACTTTCTGATCCTCTATTTTCCTGTCAATCCAAATTCCAAATCCTAGTTTATTGTCTAAAATATGTTTCCTGGTTTTACTTGATCATGGCAGTTGCTTAACGCCCATGCCAAAAAGAAAAAAAAAAAAAAAAAAAAAAAAAACTGTTGTGTGGTTGTTGTATTAGATTTGTAACAATTACTGTAGGTAATAGCTTTTAAAAAGCTTCAAAGCTGGTGCATATTGGTTTCCAGAATTATATTTGGTTTATTAATCTAATTGCAAGTTAAAAATTACTAACCATGTCGAGTACATCTCAAAAACACCGCAACTTCGTTGCGGAACCAATGGGAGAAAAGCCGGTTACAGAATTAGCAGGCGTTGGTGAAGTTCTTGGAAAAAGATTAGAAACTGCAGGTTTCGACAAGGTATGTATGTACTAACTTCCTAGATCTTATTGAATATTAGTTGAATCGCGACTATTATTTACTGTGGGCTTGAAATTAAAAAACGCCTGTATCTCCGAAGGGAAAGACAGAACTACAACAAGTGCACCCACGATTAGCCGAAGATACTTGGTCCCACAAATGTGATAGGTGGCAAGCCTATCGCCGACCAGGCACTTTCCAATCTCAGGCAACTTTGTGTTTATCAGAAAACTGAAAAAACACTTTTTAATTAAGTGCCCGACCCGGGAATCGACTCCGGAACCTCTTGTGGTCAAATATAATATATATAATAAAATATCAATTATTTTTCATGATAGTTTGATGTGTTATGACCCTGAAGTTAGCGGACAGCAGACAAAATAAAATTTCAGATAGGGATATCTACAAGCGAAATTAAGTTTTTCGAGTTTACCAAATTATAAATGGTTTGTCGTTGACTTACCTACAGATGATAATAAACAATTTATTTTTTTTTTGCTAATAAAAAATTTTTTACATTAAAAATTAAATTTTGGGAAACTCTCACCGTGTTTCCTATCGTTTCATAAATATGAAATTTTCAAATTTAGTTTATTTTTAGATCCAAAAAAGATGATTTCAGTTAGTTTTTTAAATTTTGGCTTTGGTCATTCTGGGATGTATATCTGCGAGTAAAATGATTATTATTAAAAAAAAAAAAGTCACCTTTTCACATTTGTGCTTTATTATATTCCTTTTCACCAAATTTCATGTTACTAAATTTGCAGGAAGAATGTACCTATAATATCTTAAATGTGTTTGATTTTCTTGATTATGTATGAAGTAATATGTGACGAAAAATCTTTTTTTATAATTTTATTTCAATTTTGAAACTATATTTTTTTTTATTTAAATTATTTTTTATTTATTAAAATTAAACTATATTTATTTTGAAATTATATTTTTCAATTAATACATATTCAATGAAATGTTCAATCAAAGTAGCTTTTGATTCAAACAATCATTCAGTCGACTTTCCATTAATCAAACACATGACTCTCAAAATGTAATTACAGACCCGTACAAACATACCTTCAAATTTACCCAATAAACTAAAAATACATAAATATGATGCGTTAGGCTGTTTTGTTTAGATCCTATAATAACAACAATATATATGTGAATTTTTGGATGATTGTTATAATAATTTATTGTTATACATGCAGATCAGACAAAATCTTGCTGAACTTTCGACAAACAAATTAAATAACAGCAATACTACAAAACTAATAACAATACTAATCTGTTGAGTTAAAGGTGAACCACGAAATTTATAAAACACATCAATGACCCTGAAGTTAGCGGACAGCAGACAAAATAAAATTTCAGATAGGGATATCTACAAGCGAAATTAAGTTTTTCGAGTTTACCAAATTATAAATAGTTTGTCGTTGTCTTACCTACAGATGATAATAAACAATTTTTTTTTGCTAATAAAAAATTTTTTACATTAAAAATTAAATTTTGGGAAACTCTCACCGTGTTTCCTATCGTTTCATAAATATGAAATTTTCAAATTTAGTTTATTTTTAGATCCAAAAAAGATGATTTCAGTTATTTTTTTAAATTTTGGCTTTGGTCATTCTGGGATGTATATCTGCGAGTAAAATGATTATTATTAAAAAAAAAAAGTCACCTTTTCGTCTTTGAAAAATCTAAAGATGATATTTTTTGATTTTAAATTTGTTAGTCGGATCGTTAGATATCCTTAATTTTTTATTTTTTTTGAAAATTTTGGTGCCGGATATCAAAGTAAAAATAATCAAAATCAAAATTAAAAAACTGTCATGTTTTCATTTTTCACGAATCTAAAGATGATTGATCTCGGATTTTTATTTTCTTATTTATTTCTTGAATATTCTTATTTTTTGATTTTTTTTAAATTTTGGTCCGGAATATTAAAATCAAAAATGATGAGAAACACAAAAAAAACTTGAACATAGTTACGTATTTACAACTAAAAAATATTTATGTTTTTTGATTCGTTGTTTAAATAATTCAAAAGAAAAAATAACGCCACCTGTTAGAAAGAAAATTTTTTGGCGCGACATTTAAACACGCCCCGTACTTACCTCAGTCAGCTAATTATTTTCAGTTGAATTGTTTTCGTCATATGTTTTTTAAGTTAAAAAAAATTTTTTTATTCATCCTTTACCTGATATTCTCCGTCAAAATAATTGTAAAAAATTGAAAAATATAAATATTTAATGAACAGATGAAAAAAAAAGACCTGAAAAGAATCATCTTCAGATTTTTTAAAAATGAAAATGAATAACTTTTTTTTTGTGTTTCTCATCATTTTTGATTTTAATATTCCGGACCAAAATTTTAAAAAAAATCAAAAGATAAGAATATTCAAGAAATAAATAAGAAAATAAAAAATCCGAGATCAATCATCTTTAGATTTGTGAAAAATGAAAACATGACAGTTTTTTAATTTTCATTTTGATTATTTTTTACCAAAAAATCAATATCAAAGTATATCCGGCACCAAAATTTTCAAAAAAATAAAACATTAAGGATATCTAACGATCCGACTAACAAATTTAAAATCAAAAAAATATCATCTTTAGATTTTTCAAAGACGAAAAGGTGAGTTTTTTTTTTTTTAATAATAATCATTTTACTCGCAGATATACGTCCCAGAATGACCTAAGCCAAAATTTAAAAAACTAACTGAAATCATCTTTTTTGGATCTAAAAATAAACTAAATTTGAAAATTTCATATTTATGAAACGATAGGAAACACGGTGAGAGTTTCCCAAAATTTAATTTTTAATGTAAAAAATTTTTTATTAGCAAAAAAAAAAATTGTTTATTATCATCTGTAGGTAAGACAACGACAAACCATTTATAATTTGGTAAACTCGAAAAACTTAATTTCGCTTGTAGATATCCCTATCTGAAATTTTATTTTGTCTGCTGTCCGCTAACTTCAGGGTCATTGATGTGTTTTATAAATTTCGTGGTTCACCTTTAACTCAACAGATTAGTATTGTTATTAGTTTTGTAGTATTGCTGTTATTTAATTTGTTTGTCGAAAGTTCAGCAAGATTTTGTCTGATCTGCATGTATAACAATAAATTATTATAACAATCATCCAAAAATTCACATATATATTGTTGTTATTATAGGATCTAAACAAAACAGCCTAAAGCATGGTATTTATGTATTTTTAGTTTATTGGATAAAGGAGACTGATACCGTTGCATACAAACTTGGGCCCCCCTTGTAATAAGATGAATATTATGTTAATTAATAGCTAGTTTAACGTTATATAAATACTGAAAATTTTACAGATTTTAGCAATCTGAGAACAGAGATATAAGATATTCACTAGAAGTAAGGTTACGGTACTATGGTATAGTTTAACTCACTGTAACCGTTTACTATTATATAAACAACTGATACTTGTAATACAAGCAACTACGCTTCATGTTTATAAATTGACACAATACTAAAACACAGATTTTGGAGAACACAAATTAAAGGATGCCTCTCTGTAGGTAGGTACGTAAAATAACGAAGAGTGAAGTCCGCGACTTGCGAGTGCGACTCTTGCGAGCCGTCAGTGATGTCAGTTGTAATTAATTGTCAATTTTAACTGTTTTAAATCCACAGACACTAAATCGTATTAAGTTTGAAGTAACGTAATTAGTCGATTATATAAATTTTCTTATTTTCGTGATTTCTTTTTTCTCAGAAAGCGGATTAAGCTAATATTTTGAACTTTGAAATAGAAAAATAGTATCATTTTTTTGAACCATACTTCAACCCTTTACATTTGGGCCCAAAAATCCCCCTCTCCTTTGAAGGTATGTTTGTACGGGTCTGTAATTACATTTTGAGAGTCATGTGTTTGATTAATGGAAAGTCGACTGAATGATTGTTTGAATCAAAAGCTACTTCGATTGAACATTTCATTGAATATGTATTAATTGAAAAATATAATTTCAAAATAAATATAGTTTAATTTTAGTAAATAAAAAATAATTAAAAAAAAAATAGTTTCAAAATTGAAATAAAATTATAAAAAAAGATTTTTCGTCACATATTATTTCATACATAATCAAGAAAATCAAACACATTTAAGATATTATAGGTACATTCTTCCTGCAAATTTAGTAACATGAAATTTGGTGAAAAGGAATATAATAAAGCACAAATGTAGGGAAAATTTTTATTATAAAAAAACACATTTACTTTAAGATTATTAACTTATAGTTATATATAGGTATGCTCTTTGCAAATCCACTTTGTTGGATATGTTTCCAAATCAATCAAAAGGAACAACAGGACAGGCTTGACTTTATGAGCTCGATGGCTTACATTTGCCACTTTAAAAAGAAAACAACATTTAATGTTTATTATTTTTTGTTTAGATTATTAGTGGAGTTATATTAGTAACGGTGTAACCCTTAACTACAGAAAACATTTCTGGTTACCTTAATTTTGTGCGAAAATCGTAAACAAAGCGAAAAACTAATGTAGATATATCTTAAACGTGTTTGATTTTCTTGATTATATATAAAATAATATGGGACGAATTTTTCTTTTAAATTATATTATTTCAATTATGAAAATATATATTTCGAAAGAAGACTGTTCTTTTTCGATTAATACATATTCAATAAAATGTTAAATCGAAGTAGCGTTTGACGATAAAAGGTTGTTTCGAAATGAATTCCATTCAAACAATTGTTCAGTCGACTTTCCATTAATCGAACACATGACTCTCGAAATTAAATTACGGACCCTGTTTGTGCAGCTTGGCTAAAAGACATTGCAATATTTGGCTATTTATCTTGTTTTATAAATATATATTTTTTATATAAACTTTTAAACCAATACATTCTACTATCACTTTTAAAAATATATGAACGGGTCTAAAATGCTTACATATATATAGAACTTACATGTAAAGCTCGATGTTTCAGAAAAATTACATTGGCAGTAATTGTCACGAGCGGACTGGAGCAGTGAGTTTCCTCCGTCTTTCATGCTGGAATCTTTTCATCTACCCCCTTTTGGGCTTGTTTTTTCGAATTTAACTCAATCAGGTTAATGTATCTTGGCGGAAACGTCGAGCTGTACAAGTAAGTTCTTTATATTTACGCGTTCCTGACCCATTTAAATATTTTTAAAAATATATATTGTTGTTTTATAATTTGTTATTTTGTAATAATCATTTTCTAAAAAAATGCATTTTTTTAGAAAAAATGTAATAAAATCGGGTACTAGTAAGTAAACTATATGTTTAGGTTAGGTTATAACTAAAAATATATACAGAAATGTGTAAAGGGCCCCCTGGGGGTGGAGGTAGGGGCAGAGCATCATATGTATCTAGTTTTATGATTATTGTACACTATTTTAACATTTCAATAATTATTGTGTTTACTCCTATTCGGGTCAGCTGGAAGAAATCTCTTTTATTAGGGATAAGCTCGCCCATTGTACAGTCTGTTTTTAATAAGTCTCTATGTACTACTTCTCTTTTAATTGTGTACAATAAAGTATTAAATAAATAAATAAATAAATAAACTCTTACATTGTAAACTGTATTCAAATTAAGCAAACAGACTTACATTAGTCACCTACAATACTGAATAATTTAAAAAAAACTGTAAAATGTGAACTTTCTTCAATATTTTTTTATTGTTTCAGGCTTATGTTGTTCTGGGACAGTTTTTGGTTCTTAAAAAGGATAAAGAATTATTCCAAGAATGGATGAAAGAGACGTGCAGTGCAAACTCAAAACAGTCAGCTGATTGCTATCAGTGTCTGAAAGACTGGTGCGATGAATTTTTGTAAGAATTTTAAAGTTATTGAGGTAATTTTAATGATAAAATAAATGATACGACTTTTAAGTAATGTAAATAAAAATGTAACAAGATAAGATGTACAGTCTTAAGTGTCTTTTGTCACAATTATTTTTTTCATAATAGCTTTTTATTTGTATAAAATTTGACTTGAGCAAATAACATAGTGGTTTTATTTTGTTCCCCAGTATTCTGTTAACTTTTTCATGCTGCAGTGCAGTATCTAGAACTGGATACAACATGGTAAATTCTTAATTAACAAAGTTAACATTCTGAGAAATGGATTAATTTTAAGTTAATTATGAATCAGGATAACAGACTCATTGACTATTTATAAGTGTGCAATCGCTAATTAAAAAACCAAAGCTAACTTCAATATTGTAATATCATTTCACAGATAATATATCATCAATCACAAATCACTACACTTTTTCAAACTAAAAAAGACTATTACATTACATATAAAACTAGCAAAAAGCAGAGGTTAGTAAGGGCTCGCAAAGTTATACTACCTAGTAATATTGTTAGGAAAGTTTTTTTTATGAGATTAATGTTTATATAGTCTAACCTAAAAAAATCCAGCATATTTTTACCCAAAAAGTTCCCATTCCCATCAAAGGCGTCGTCAGGCTTTGGTCTAGGAGGGCGCAGGAAAATAAAACCAAAATAAAAAACATGTTTCTAAGACTACATTTTTTTAGTACTTAAAAGAAAAATTCTTTAAAATTTTCTTGATTTAATGAAAACACGATTTTTATTTACACTGAACAAATACAAAGGTTATATACTAAAATTTTACACCATATTTTCTGGTCTACCTATAATATAGTACGGTCTACCTATAGTACAGTACCCGGCGATAAATATTGCACATCGAACTTTGGAAAGAGACAATCGGATAATTTCGGCTTCGTAAAGCGTTATCTCTGTCCCACACTACCTATGTGACGTTTAGTCAGTCGTTGTTCAAGTACGATAGAGTGCAGTCGCGTCCCGAAAAAAAATATATATTTAGAGTTGATAACACCCACAAATTTAAATAATTTAAAGTTGTAATATGGCATCTTTCGGAAAAAGAGGGAAACCTTTACGAGGTCAATCACGTGAAATTATCTACAATGTTTATAAATACTTTGTAAGCGAAGCTGATAGATTTAAAAAAAAAGTAGATGAAAATGTAAGTTGTTATTTTAAGAAGATTCAAGAGCGAGTTGCAAATGCCACTGGAATTTCAAGAAGAACTTTGAACAATATATTAAACGAAGTCAGTACTGAAACACATTCGATTGAAATTAAGTTCAGCACTCCAAAAAAAGGGAGACCAAAAAAGCAATTTCGTTTGGATATGGACGATTTTGATTACGATGTTGTTCGAAGAATGGTGTATGATTTTCACTTACGATTTAATGAACTGCCAACAATAAAATCATTAAAAGCTAAGTTATCTGAAGCTATTAATTACAATGGGTCTGAAAAAACGTTGAGAAAAATACTTCATGACATGGGATTTCAGTTCACTAAAATGGAAGATAATCGAAAAATTCTAATGGAAAAGCACGACGTTAGTCTCAAACGAATGGAATACCTTGATAAAATACGCAAATTTCGCGAAACAGGAAAAAATATCGTCTACATGGATGAGTCATATATACGTGCATCCCACACTAAAGGGAAATCTTGGAGTGACGATAAGAAAAAAGGAGTAAAAAAGCCAATTTCAAAAGGTCAACGTTTGATAATAGTTCATGCGGGAAATGAAAAAGGCTTTGTACCCGGTGCTTTTTTAACGTATAAATCCACGGACACTACAGGTGACTATCACAATGAAATGAATAACGATAACTATGAGAAATGGCTGGTTAACCAATTAATCCCAAATATACCCAGTGATTCTGTTCTAGTTATCGACAACGCACCCTATCACAACAAGTATGTTGAGAGACCCCCCAACTCAAACACCATTAAACGGGAAATGATCAACTGGTTAAACAGACATGAAATTCCAGTTGATCCAAAATTAACAAAAACCCAGATTTACGCTATTATATGTCAGCACAAGGAGAGGTATACAGAGTTTTCTGTGGACAAAATACTTGCCGAACATGGGCACACTGTGTTGCGATTGCCACCATATCATCCGGATTTTAATCCAATTGAAAATATATGGTCTCAACTGAAAGGCATGTAGCCTCTAGAAATGTGGGTATGAACTTAACTACAGTAAAAACATTATTGACTGAAAAAGTAAACATGATCGGCGCTGAAGAGTGGAAAAAGGTTTGCGATCATGCAATCATATGTGAGAATGAATATAGAAGCATTCAACACAGTTTAGACAATTACACTGATAGATTAGTAATAAATACGGCTGATAGTGACAGTGATATTGACCTCTTTGAGAGCACAGATAGTGAAATGGAAGTAATTGAGAATTAGAATTATTATTATTTTTATTGCAATGTCTCATTTTAGCAATAGGTATAATGGTGTTTATTATGTACACTAAAGCTGTAATGTTCCAAAATAATTAAATACGTAAACATAATGTAAAAATGTTTTTTTATTTTATTTTACCCCAACCTAAAGCCATCACTTATAGAAAAATTAGTGTATTTTATACAAAGAATAAAAATATCAAAAGAAGCAAATCATACTTGTTTTAACAGCTCCTAATAGGTACCGGACTGTTTGTATTTTGTGCGACAGAGATAACGCTCTACGAAGCCGAAATTAGCCGATTGTCTCTTTCCAAAGGTCGATGTGCAATATTTATCGCCGGGTACTGTATGTAGCAACTCAAGATCCATCTCGTGCCACCACTTCACTCTTAAAGCCTAATATTGATAGAAATCAATTTTTATTTATGGTAGCTTTCTTGTAAAAGAATTTTCAAGGAAAATGGGTATTGAAAATGAAAGTTGATCTTATAAAGAAAAACACATTTTTAACATTTTGCTAAGAGTAATAGTTTTTTTTCTAAAATCGGGAAGTTCTTGGTTTTACATCGATTTTCGAAATCTAAAAATGTTTATTTAATTAACCTTCAATATTTTTAGGATTGCAGGCACGAAGAATTGGCGGTAGAAACTAAGCAAATAAATTTTTCGAATTTTTCTCTCAGAGAAACCCTCGGGGTTCGATTCCCAAGTCAGACAAATCAAAAATCCGTTTTTTCAATTTTCTAATAAAAACGACGTTGCCCGGGGATTGGAAAAGTGCCTGGTTGGTGATAGGCTGGTCACCTATCACGTTGTGGGACTAAGACGTATCTTCTGCTAATCGAGGATGCACACATTGTACTTCTGCCTACCTCTTCGGGTATACTGGCATGAACATACCTTTTTTAGCTTTTTCCCCTCGGGCTAAGATTAGAAATTGATTTCAATACAACATTAATCAATTAATAAATACACTTGTACTGTTTCACAGTAATCATATTGTGAAAAACCTGTAAACAGTTTACCTTGCAATCCAATCCTGAAACTTCCCACTAAATTAAGGTATTTTAAGCTCAAAAGAGTAAATACTATAAGCATAGACTTTTTCAGTTCTAAGAAATATTGAAATGTCTCAATTGCTTAGCCACAAAAAACACGCACAACGAATGAAGCAACGAAATAATCATACATGCAGTCTATTTGGATAAAAATGCCAGTATATTGATTTTTGAAAATCTATATTTTGGAAACGATAATCAAATTAATTAAATTTCAAATGGCATTCAACTCAATTTAACTATTGCTTTAGCTAAATAATCTGTAGGTTAAAAAACTTCGATGCAATGCAAATGTAGAAAAACTTTTTTTTTTCAAAAATTTTCATCATTAATAGATCCCAAACAAATTGACCTATTTTATACAATTAACGGTACTTGACGCAGTTTTTAAAGGAGAAAAGCTGATAAGATTTTTGAAGTCAATCGGTATATTAGCTTGAAAGTTATTTCAAAAATATTAAGTAAGTTTGCTAAAAACAAAGTAATTTTAATATTTGAAAAGCAGTAACGTTTTAAAATAAGATTCGATTTTGATTTTAAGAACGGCATTCGACGTAATTTTTTTAGTCCTAAAATATCGTAGAATACTAAAATATGATTGGTTGAAATATTTCGAAGTTATGTCGAAAAAACACTTTCACAATTTTCGTCAACGATTACTTTCAAACAGATAAACCGATTTGATGCAATTTATGAATTAGACGTAATTTTTTTAAGAATAGAGATGCTTAGTTTTTGTACTCAATCGATACATTAATCTGGAAATTATATTTAAAAAAATCTGTTTCGCCAAAAATTTTTTTTTTTGGGTTTTTTCAAAATTTCTCAAAAGCCTTGGGCCCATTTGATTAATATTTTAAGGAAGTCTAATTCGAGTGGAATCCAATCGAGTGCCATCAACCGCGTTTCGATCGGTCCAGCCGTGCAAAAGTTATGAGATGTTTACATACATACCTACAAATACAGACACACACACATACATACAGACACACTGACATAATCGTGAAAATATTTGAAAAAGGTTCCTAGAACCTCAAAACGTGCACATCTGGTGAAAACTCGATTTTTGAAAATCGAAGCAAAATAAGTAACTTCCTTAAATCTACATACGTAGCGGGAAGTTAAGAAGTACAAGTGTATTAATAGATTAATATTGTATTAAAATGGAGTGAATGAAAATGAATTAAATCTACCACGCCAAAGTAGCATTTAACTCGTTAGTTTCATAATAGATGGCGTTAATAGTAATATAATTCTAATACAACATATATATTATGTTTATAAAATTGTATGTGAAAGGTAGATCATATCTAGACATGAATTTAAACTATCACGTCAAAGCTCAAACCTAAAAGTGCGATACTTTTTCAGTAAAACGGTACCACAAACGTGCATAGAAAGTCACCTAGTGTATAAAATTCATATTACAATGTATGTATTAAATTGTAGGTGCGGTCACATTATTCATGTGGTGGCTAGCAGAAATTAGAAAAATATAAAGCAGTCAAATAGGACCTTGTGAGATTCCACAAGTTAAATATTCACTGTATACTAGAAAATTTATCTACCTAGGCAAGTGCCTGCAAAATCGAATTGAGGTGAACAATTAAAAGCTGTTTTGAACAATGACAAATAACTATAATTGCATAATTGTAATACACACAAGTAAAATTCGTCTTATTTTCGAAGACTATCAGAATCATTCTCCAGGAAAATAAATTATAGCGGCCACCGATCTTGTTTTCTAAAGCTAGCACATTCCACATTCAATTATTAGGTTTCTCTGGCTCATGATAGACTGAACTGAATGAAAAGCTTTTTTGGTAAGATAGCCTGTCTCGATCACTAGGGCAAGTAATGGCGAATATCAACTCATATAAGACATTAATGTGTAAAGTTAAAGCTCTTAAATATTGTACATACCTACTCTTTATTTTCTTATTATCTAGTATTGTCTATTCAGTCATCTGACTTTGAATAGATAATACTAGCTAGTGCCGTAGATTTTGACTCATGAGATTTTTCTGTAGGACTTCATACTAGCGGCTTCAACAGCCTTGTAGTAAAGCTTATGTATTTTAAACTAATATATTTTTGCAATAAATTCTATCCAAAGCCACAAGCAGGACTCGTATAAACAAACAGTATTCTATAATGGATCGAGCAGACTGGGACAGGCCGGAGCTGTATTGTAAGAATCCGCCTATGTTGCTTTCATACATTTAATATGAACTATCTCACATTACGGCGGGGCGGATTTCGGATAATGTGAGATGACGCAGCCAGATCCCCGTCGCCAGTATGCCATGGCGAATGGAGTTGCGCGCACGAGTTCCTCGGTATTTTGAGCATTCATTTATAAAATCAGGTAATTGTAGATTAAACATGATTATTTTATAGATCAAGACTACAAAGAGCTATATGTTTTGCAAGGTCTAAATTATGATGATCAAAAGGAGAGGTAACATTTGGAAAGACATAAAATGCACTATGTTACGATGCGCCCGACTCAGCCTGTTCTAGTGTGCTCGATCTTTAATGGCACGAAGACTACTAAGGTCCAATTTGTTAATTAGAGGACCCTTTCCTTGGTGAGATGTCATTATACCAGTTATCACACTTTAACTTGACGAGTTCTTCATCTAGAGTAAATTTTCAAGATGCGTCTTTTGGTTTATGAGTGTTAAAATAAAGTAAGTAAAATTGGCGTGAAATAAAATCTTTACACCAAATTTTAACATTGTACAGACATATTGAAGTTATCATTTAAACAGTCAGAAGTGAGAAAACATCTTCCTAGGACTCAAAACGGCAGGATCTATGAAATTTACGAAAATTGTGTTGAATCGCTTGAATCCAATAACTTTCTTGGCAGAAAGTTTAAAATAAATCTAATCACTAGTCTAATGCAGCAATTTATATTGTTATACAGTAAAACTAAAAAATATATATTAGGTATTTTTTATTTACATTTTGATTATACAAAATTTTATGTCTATGCCATAAATACAACAAAAAATATAAAGAAGAATATCAACACACCAAATACTTTAAACATAAGAGCTCTATTGCCAGTTACACTTTGGAAATATTTCATAATTTCTCTGTGTCCTGCCTCAACATTCATTTCAGCTTCTTGAATATTAGCATCAATTCTACCAATTGCTTCATCTTGTTCTTTTACCATATGAGCCAATTGCTGGAATATACCCCCTAGCTCAACAATAGTACTTTCAATATTGTGCATAGTTTCTGCCCTTTGTTGTACATACATGTCCGAATCATCTCGTAGTGCCATTTGTTGGGTTTGAAAATTTGATGTATCGCCCATGTCTATACTAACATCATCAGCTTGTAAAAGGGAAGGAATTTCTTTAACCACTGGTGCTGCACTAGAAAATTGTTCTCTTCTAGTGTTTTGATGTTTTAGGTTCTCTGATCTTACTTCAAGTACCTGAAAATTAATCAACAAGGTGGTTCATATAACCAAAATAAATTATAATTAATTGTGACAAACAATTTTGTTTAAGGCTAATATATGCTGTCTTTAGCCACCTTGCAAGTCGGAAACATATCAGGTGTATTTGCTTATCTGGCCTAAATTGTGCGCATATCTGGAATTGTGTTAAACTAAATTTTAGACTTTTACCCTTATATAAAAATATATATATATATATATATATATATATATATATATATATATATTATTTTTTTTAATTATTGCAACATTGTAAACAACTTCCACCATTTTGAAATCAAATTTATCCTATTAAAATATATTTATTTTTTTGGTACAACATGGATCGAAAAAAATGGAAATATATTAAAAGAATTATTGATCCCTAAATCAATCATGGGGGGCACATTTACAATTAAATTTACAATAAAAAATCGGGAAGTTATATAGTTGTCATATAACGCAGACACTTAATAAATTATTAATAAAAACATATTAAAACATTAAATATTGTTATAGGCGCATAAAAAATTTCTTTGAAAGTTACTTCACATTAATCAGTAAATTTGATTGCACAATGGTTTATAACTGATTAAATGGTTTTATCACCTCAAATAACAAAGTAAAAAATCTTTAAATTAACTCAGCTGTCAAAACATGATCATACGTGTAATCTGTTATTATTTCATGCAATATGAGCATCATCTTTAAATTTATTTATTAGTTAATAAGACATACCATCGCATTTTCATAATACATTAACTATTAAAATATAATACATTAAATTTGATACCCAAAGTGGTCTATATCGACCCCTAGGGGTATATGACAACCTGCAAGGGGTCTACGTCAGCGAAAAAAAATTTGGGGGTCCATAAAATGAAAATGGGGGTCCACGATAGTGAATCTCAACACATACACTGATAGTACCTATTTACTTACATCATACTATCTTATAATATCAAAACATATACATTATTTATAAAAGTACCTATGAAGTAAAAAATTTATTATATATGTTTATAAAATTGTGTAAGTTGTAGGATGTTGGTATTCGCTTTGTGGTCGCAATACATTTTGAACTTGTAAAAACCTGAGAGTCGCAGTCTCAGAGCTTCGCTACCTTGCACTGATTTGTTCAATTCGTCACTCTATAAATACGAATGTGGGACAAATACGTTTATTCGTTTCCTGAATCTTGAAAAGGAAAGTGCTAAGAAAATATTTAAAAAAATATAAACAGATAGTACATCACACAAATTATAGTCAGTCAGTGTTATTTTGTTTGAGGGTGCTGGAGAAAAGTAAGTATATTATTTTTTATTAAATTTTAGTTTTGTACTCGTAGTTAGCAAAGATAGATAAATTACGCCAATCATGACTAGTTATTAGTAGTTTAATATTCAATCATGCAAAATTACACGAGTACTCCTCAATAGTTTCTTTTTGAAAGTTTTAGCAATCGGCATTATAATAACAGCTCCGTAATTCGAGCTAATTGTTGTAAGAAGATGTTCGAATTATGGAATGTTTTCGGAAAAATCAAAAAATATTTTTAATATACAGTGGATTTTTTGTCTTATTTAAATAATTTAATTTTGCCCACAGATGACTGATGCCATGTCCTAATCTAAAAAAATGTAGACAGTGTTGATTATTTGAAATTTGGCTTTATTCCATCATTGCCGGACAAAAAATCGCCTATGTGCCTTTTATACAACAAAGTTTTGGGCAATGACGCTATGAAACCATCTAAACTGCAAGATCATCTGAGAAGATGCCACCCTGATAAAACAGAGAAAGATTTGAAATACTTTCAAACACTCAAAAGATAAACTTCAAAAGAGACCTACACTGGACGGAATGTTTGCTTCGACGTCACAAAGAAATGATGATGGTTTGCGGGCGTCTTACAATATCTCGTTACTTATAGCAAAATCCGGAATGATGAAATGAGTTCTGATATAGAAAGCTTCTTATATAATTATTTGCAAACGACCCATTTCTCTATACAACTGGACGAGTCAACTTTACCTG
The DNA here is from genome assembly GCA_036924255.1 of Apodemia mormo. NCBI lineage: Eukaryota > Metazoa > Arthropoda > Insecta > Lepidoptera > Riodinidae > Apodemia > Apodemia mormo. The sequence goes on from JAUPFN010000008.1 coordinate 13,641,661, forward strand.
ATAATGCAGCACTTATTGGCATATGATCGTTTTATTATGAATCAAGAAATCTACGAAGAACTGCTCTTCGCAAGAACTTTGATAACCGACACTAAAAGTGAATCAATATTTCATGTTTTTAAGGATTACTTCATTGAAAAAGCAATTACTTTATCAAATACTAGCGACCTGCCCGCGGTTTCACCCGCGCAGCTTTTGTTCCCGTGGGAATATCGGAAAGGTTTATACACTTAAACCTTCCTCAGGAATCAATCTATCTATTAAAAAAAACCGCATCAAAATCCGTTGCGTAGTTTTAAAGATTTAAGCATACATAGGGACATAAGGACATAGGGACAGACAGAGAAAGCGAATTTGTTTTATACTTTGTAATGATAATATCAGTAGCTACAGATGGAGCACCTGCCATGGTTGGACGTTATCGTGGATTTATAAGCTATTTAAAACAAAATGTGTCAGGGGTGTTAGCAATACATTGCGTCATCTATCGACAACATTTAGTTGCTAAAAATTTGAGTGTTAGATTGCATGAATCACTTCATTTAGTCATTGATGCAGTAAACCGAATCCGAAGCAACGCGTTGAATACGCGGTTATTTGCGCAGTTGTGTGAAGAAAATGACGAACACTTTCATCAATTACTCCTTCACACTGAAGTACGCTGTCAAAAGGCTTATGTTTGACAAGATTTTTTTCACTTTTTGAGACTATTTTAGAATTTCTGGATACTAAAGATAAAATTTTAAAAGAAAATTTAATGAAAAGGAAAACAGACATCGCCTATTTAACAGATTTGTTTACAAAATTGAATATGGTTAATTTGCAATTGCAAGGCGACAGTTTAAATTTGATTAAAACAAAGTCCATCTTATCAGCGTTTCTTGCCAGAGTTAAACTAATGAAGCAAAATATTGGACGGGGTACGTTCAACATTTAAATGCCCTTTATTCAAATTTTGAATCTAGGTTTGAGGATATTTTAACTATGGTAATACCACCGTGGATAATTAATCCATATGGTGACATAGAAGAAACGAATGTCAACGAACAAACGAAGAACTTAAGGTTCAGTTTAAAAACGGATATCAGCAATTCTAGCTGCAAAACAACATACTCGTTACTTATTCCGTATTATGGAATATAACGAGGAAATTTTTAATTTCCTTTCCATCGCCATACCCAGTGGAAAGGGGGTTCAGCGCTGTTACCAATCTCCTAACGAAAAAAAGAAACAGACTGGACATCATTAGCCGAAGAGATTTAAGATTAACCCTTACAAAATTGACACCAAATGTTGATAATTTATTATTAAAGCATCAGGTTCATCCTTCTCACTAAAAATATTGACTTATTGCTAATGTTATTTTATTTATAGTTTATTTTATGTTTATTTAATGTTACGTATATTTTACATAACAGATACAAAATTTTATTTTGAGTAGTTTTAATTTAAATTCAATTAATAAATGTATAAATTAACATGTGTTTTTTCTTTAAGTTTTAAACACTAAACTTCACTACAGTTAGAAATTTACAGGAAATCAATATCAGGTAATTAGAGGGTCTACCCAACACGGAAAAACATGGCAATGGGTCTACGACACAAAAAAGTTTGGGGAACTCTGCTCTAGGGGTAGGGAAAACAAGACCACGTGCAAGTTGGAGTGCTCTGATTCGGATCTGTCACCAATTTAGGAAGATTACTAGTTCCAGAAATAAAAACCAAAGCTATTTGAATACGTTTCGTAATTTTCGAAAAGAACAAAATTTTCATAATTTTATTTCTAAAAAAATACGTACCTATTTCCGTAAATTAAAATTTTGCGTAAAGATTTAATAAATAAAGATCTTTGCATAATAAAATACGAACGCAAAATTCACGGGCGGGGTTCAGTTTATCGTAAATACTTACGTGCCTAACCTAAATATATACGAGTTATTTTTTTTTAAATTCGCGTCTCAGCAAAAAAAAAACTATCGGTTATCAGAAGACCTTCTAGAAGCCCCCTACAGCTTCAGATTTCTTCTATTGATGCGGCACGTTTCTAAACCCAACCCAAAATCTCATATAATTATGCATGCTTTGAGAAATATGTTTCTCTTCAGTATGAAACATGATAAGTTACTATATTACAAATATGGTCATTAAGATTGTTCAAATAAAATCACTTGTATAGTTCAATTCTGTGTTTATCCAGAGTTAGTTTGAGCCTTCTTTAAAAAATAGATCTCCTGTCATTCTGCCCGAAAGTACATTAGCTACATAGCTCTGATTGTGACGTTTAGGTATTAAGAGTTCTGCAACATCTTGCTCGTATCTGGTACCACTGCTTTTCTCTTTCACTGTCGTGGTCTAGTTTTGAGGGAAGGTAAGCCAGTAAAATTATGAATGTGGCATTAACAATACGCTATGCAGATAGCAATGCATCATTATCATCTTTAGTATATAAAGGTGATGGTTTTGTCTCTTTCTATCAGGAGAGACATTTGCTTCTTTGCTATTTTATGATAAAAAAAATCTTAATGGGTAAAGGAAGATGAAAAAATATATTACCTGCTTAAATTGATTACTCATAGATGCAAGTCGAGATTGAAGAGCAAGCACCACACTTGAGGAATGACTGTGCATACTTTTGCGTCCCCTAGGCATTTCACCTAACCTTGCAATTTGTTGGTTTAATGAGTTTAAATCTCCTTTTATGATATAAGTCAACTCATGTATTTCTACTGATCTATCATCAAATAATGACTTCTTCTTAGCCACTGAAATTATTTTTATTTAGACATGAATTTCTTATTTTAAAGTTATTAAATATATAAAATATAATTTACTATATTAGTTAATTAATATTATAAATGCGGAAGTTTAGAAGTATGGCTGGATATTTGTTACTCAATCACGCAAAAACATCTGAACCCATTGGATAAAATTTGGTACACATGTAGATGATGACTCGGAACATAGAATTTTTTATGCAATAGGGGGCAAACGGGCAAGAGGCTCACCTGATGGTAAGTGATCACCGCCGCCCCTGAACAGCTGCAACACCGGAGGTACTGCAGGTGCGTTGCCCGCCTTTTAGGAATGAATACGGTCTTTTTTTGAAGGCCCCTAAGTCATATCAGTTCGGAAACACATCTGCTGGTAATTGATTTCATAGAGTAGTCGTGCGAGGCAAAAAATGCCTTGTGTGTGCTTGCAGACATCCAAATGGTGAGGGTGGAATTTAGAATTTTGGCGTGATGTCCGATGGTGGAAATCAGCGGGTGGTATCAAGCCGAACAACTCCTTAGAACACTCCCTGGTAATAGCGATAGAAGATGCAGAGAGAACCAACATCTCTTCGCAACGCCAAAGGATCAAGCCGATCGGAAAGAGCCTGGTCATCGACAATACGAGATGCTCTACGCTGTATGCGGTCGAGAGGAAGGAGCTGGTCTTGCGGAGCCTCTGCCCAAAGATGAGAACAGTACTCCATATGAGGCCTGACTTGCGACTTGTATAGTTGCAAACAGTCGGCTGGTGTGAAGTACTGTTTCGCCCTGCTCTGACCACCAATTTTTTTGGACGCCAGCTTTGCTTTACCTTCCTAATGATCACGAAACTGGATGTTACTCGATATGTCTATACCAAGAATTCCAATGCTAGCTGAGGTAATCAGAGGAGTATTGGTATACATATGGCATGGCATGCATGGCATGTCCATACATACAGACATCTGGATGTCTACCATTTTTGTAAAGAGTTTTTTTTTTATTATAACATAAAATATCTTCACGCCAAATCTCTTACAGGGTAGGCTTTTTCTTTTTTGTTAGTAGAGGGGGCAAACGAGCAGATGGTGCACCTGATGGTAAGTGATCACTGCCATGCCATGGACATCCGCAATACCGGGGGTATTGCAGCTGCGTTGCCGGCCTTTTAAGAATGAATAAGCTCGTTTCTTGAAGGTCCCTAAGTCGTATCCATTCAGAAACACCCCCGAGGGTAATAGATTCCACAAAGGAGTAATGCGAGGCAAAAAGTGTCGACAAAAGCGCACGGTTGTGGATTTCCAGACATCGAGGTGGTAAGGATGGAACTTTAAATTTTGACGCGATGTCCGATGGTGGAATTTAGCGGCAGGCATTAGTCCGAACAACTCGTCGGAACACTCCCCATGATAAATACGGTAAAAGATGCAGAGCGAGCCTATATCTCTGCGTAACGCCAAAGAGTCAAGTCGATTAGAAATAGCCTGGTCGTCGACGATTCGAACCGCTCTACGTTGAATGCGATCAAGAGGAAGAAGCTGGTACTGCGGAGCTCCGGCCCAGAGGTGAGAACAGTACTCCATGTGAGGTCGAATTTGGGCCTTGTAAAGTTGGAGGCGATGGGCTGGCATGAAGTACTGCTTTGCTCTACTGAGTACACCAAGCTTTTTGGAGGCTAGTTTAGCCTTCCCTTCCAAATGACCGCGGAACTGAACGTTGTTCGATATGTCGACTCCCAGAATTCCAATACTGGCTGAGGCAGTCAGGAGAGTGTTTTCGAACCGAGGTGATACGACAAAGGGTGTTTTTTTTTTGCGTAAACGCACAGAGCTGCGTCTTTTTGGGGTTAAATGTAATAAGGTTTTGATGACCCCATTCTGAGACATCAGTTAGTTGATTCTCGAGTTCAGACACGAGCTTGATCCGGCCCTCTTCGACGTGTTCCCAAAAAATACCGCTACGGCCGGAGTATGTAGCATCACCAGTACTGTCGTCCGCATAGCAATGTATGTTACTAATTCGCAACATATCATTGATATGCAGAAGAAACAGTGTCGGTGATAGCACGCAGCCTTGGGGAACACCAACATTGACAGGTTTAAGATCGGAGCATCGACTACAACCATTAATGCTCCGATCAGCCAAAAAAACTGGTGATCCACTTGCATAGTTTCTCGGGAAGCCCATAGGAAGGCAGCTTTGAGAGAAGCGCTTTATGCCAAACCCGATCGAAGGCCTTCGCTATGTCTAAACTAACTGCCAATGCCTCCCCCTTAGACTCAACTGCCTCCGCCCAACGATGTGTCAGGTATACTAGAAGATCACCAGCTGAGCGGCCACGACGGAAACCGTACTGACGGTCACTAATCAGCTGGTGCTCTTCTAAATACTTCAGGAGCTGACAGTTTATAAATGTTTCCATGACTTTGGAGAACAAGGAGGTTATGGCTATGGGCCGATAGTTTGACGGATTAGAGCGATCACCTTTTTTAGGAATGGGATGCACTAAAGCTGTTTTCCATGAATTCGGTACCAAATTATTATAAGATTATAAGATAATTGAGTGTCATATATCATTATCCTTGCAGACTTGTCTCGCTTACTCCACTTTTATTACTCTCTTCATACAAACAGACCAGTTGGGAAAGACTTGACACCACCTTCAGGCGATATATTATACTTGATATATTAATACATTATACTTGACAAATATTTTTTGAAAGTAATAAATGTGTTTATATAAGGTGCCCCATAGACATACAATAATATTGGACAATATTACGTATTGTGCAATATTATTGACCATTTAGGGTTAATATTGAGGATTGCACAAATATTGAACGAAAGTTTGAGCATGTTCAATTTATATAGTGCAATATTTTTTCTTACACTGTGTAGGCTTAATATTGTACAATATTTTTCACTTCAGAGTTTGGAGCGGTCGTGTTTGGTCAGTCACAGTGTTTAATGTATAGTCGTGTCGTAAATTTAAGCAAAATAGTGAGCAAGAATGCTATAAAAGATAAAGAACGGGAGTTTTTACTTGAGTGTATAGAATTGTAAATAGAGATTTATTTAACAAAATCACCAGCATGGTTGCCGCCAAAACTTTTGTCAGACATGTTGCTCAGACGAAAATATTGATCAGACTGGTTTGTCAATTTTATTGAGTTAATTTATTGAAGGTTTGTAGTATAAAAGTATTTTGTAATATTATTGCAGGTCTGTGGGACATCTAAGGATAATTCTTTGTGTGTGTGTATATATATAATGTATATATAAGGGTGATTCAAAAAAATCTTTAATTTTTTTTAACTCATACCCTCTCAAATGTTTCTATTTGATATAAAAAAAATCTCACCAAACCCGAGCTCAATAGCTCAACTCTAAGGGGTCGCTATTGTTTTTTTAGTTTCCCATTTAATTAACATGGGAAAAATCGTTTTTTGTTTTAAATTGAATTTACACATAATTAACACAATTTTTATAAAAACGATTTTATATTCTTAAGGTAGAGTCTTCAAGCTTTACAAAACTCTATTACAAAGTTTGATTATCTTTACATAAAGACTAATTACAGCTATTTAATAACTACTAAATTTCGAAATTTGAAGAAATAGCTTGAATTTTTAAATAGCTGTAATTAGTCTTTATGTAAAGATAATCATACTTTGTAATAGAGTTTTGTAACGCTCGAAGACTCTACTTTAAGAATATAAAATCGTTTTATATAAAAAATTGCATTAATTATGTGTAAATTCAATTTAAAACAAAAAACGATTTTTCACATGTTAATTAAATGGGAAACTGAAAAAACAATAGCGACCCCTTAGAGTTGAGCTATAGGGCTCGGGTTTGGTGAGATTTTTTTTTTATATCAAATAGAAACATTTGAGAGGGTATGAGTTTATATATATATATATATATATATATATATATATATATATATATATATATATATATATATATTACTATAACAGAGAAATAGTAACACAATAGACACAGTTTAAGTCCAGAAAAACACTTGACTTGACATGTAAGCGTTACCTCAATGCTCTGCTTATGAGGCATGCAATATCATTTAAGATTATTTATTTTGATAGAATCAGTTTAACTACCAATATTTTAAAAAGTAATGACATATGATCGCAAAAAGCTACCAAATCAACAATCTGAAGGATTACAATTACTTGTATGCCACACAATATTATGTAAGTTTTACCTATAAACAAGCTATATCAATCATATATATCCTGTGCAATTTGTAAGTTTTAGTTAGTAATAACAAAAAATGAAAAGGTTATTCGCTAATAAACTAAGTTATTCACAAAATAAAGAAGAGAAAAATGCTAATTTGGCTTCTGACAATAATAAAACAAACAATTTATTCTGTTCAAGACAAAGTGTTTTTTACCTTGAACAGTCAATGTTTGTTTTTTTATATCATAAGCATACAGGCAGATGAGAGGGTCCTGACGGAAAAAGACAACCAATGCCTATAAACACCCAAAATAGCAATGCACCATGTGTTGCTATCTGTGTGGCGGAATGGAAATACAATGTCATACATAAGTTTACTATGTTTTTTATATCATAAGCATACAGGCAGATGAGGGTCCTGATGGAAAAAGACAACCATTGCCTATAAACACCAAAGATAGCAATGCAACATGGGTTGCTATCTGTGTTGCGGAATGGAAATACTGTCATGCATAAGTTTACTGGCTACCTTACCCATCAAACCTGAACACGACAATGACTAACACTGATGCTATTGCACTATTGCAATGTTAATATTATATGCAAACACCAATACTGTATTATTTGCTACATAGTTGTTAGCATTGTATAGCATTAAATGTATTATAACTAATAGTTTGCAGGTCAAAACCATAACTTGAAGATATTTTTTGATTATTGGAATTTTTGAGACACAATAGAGACATAAACCATATTTAAAAAAAAACACTTCTAGACCTAGAATATACATCCTTACACACAAATTACAGTAAACATCACAAAACTAGTTCGCTCTCTTGTCTCTAAACACATACAAACAAAGATACTTACTTAGAATTTAAGTAATACTTACACATTGCAAGTTTTTCTAATTTGGTATATGTGCTTGTGATGTTTTTACTTATTACTTTAGCCATACTCATAAACTGTGAATATGTAGCAAGGATTGCTGTTTTTCGATCATCCTTGATCACGGGTCGAACTAAAGTTCGGCCTTGAAGGCTTCGAACGGTAGATACAAATTCTTGAGTTCTATCCTTTGCAGCCATTACAGGTTCAAACACAAATTCTTCAAGAAAATCGAATTTAAAATCTGTCTCACTGGTTAAAATTGTTTTCCTTTCTGGTGATGAAACTGTTTCTTTGTACAAAATTCCGTTCTTATTAAGTTTAGAATAAGGAATTAGTTCCTCTTGTGAAGGGGACGTTCTTCCATACGCACCAACGTTTCGGCGACGAGGGAGCATTGCATTCTACAATAGACTTTTTTCTAAGTCTTTAGCAAATATATTTATAATGAATAAAATAAATAATTACTTTTTATTATTAAGTTACGAAAACTTACAAGTTCCACAACGATAAACTAGAACTACTGGCAGACTACCGATGACGTTGAACTGTCAAGTGTCATGGATCTGTCAGTCGAATCCAAGGAACTTATATGCAAGGAACTTATATATGATAACTGGAATTGTTACGAAGCAATATTTGAAAAATAAAAATGTACTTTATTTCGTTACGCATAAAGTTGACATTTGTTTCTTACTTAACAGAGGTGAAAAGCGTTCTGAGCAAGACAACGACTTGAGTGGATGTTGTCCCTTTCTTACAATTGCCAGTGTTAAAATAAAACTGCTGGTGGTAGATTTTTATATATTCGGTAATCGATAAATCCCTTTTATCCATACACGTCGATAAATACATTAGCATAAAATGTATTGTAATTAACATAGTGAGTTCTAAAATGTGCTTATTTTAATTATTACGTAATTACTTATGCAATGCAAAAACTGTTTCTCAAATTGGTAGAATTACTTAGTAGTAATTTCCAAACTACGCATGGCCACACTTATATATGGCGATTGGCGCTTTATTTAGTATTAAGAGACACACTCCACTCATGTCGTGGTACTCTTCGGAACGATTTTGAAGCGCGTGTAAGCATTCCGGGTAGAATGTAACTTCCTTGCTTATATGCGATAACTGGAATTTTTCAAAGCAATATTTGAAAAATAAAAATGTACTTTATTTCGTTAATCATACAGTTATCATTTGCTTCTTACTTAAAGGGAAAAACGTTCTGAGCAAGACAACGACTAGAGTGGATGTTGTCCCTTTCTTGCAAGTGCCAGTGTAAATAAAACTATCTGATGGGAGATTTTTATATATTCGGTAATCGTTAATTTCTTTTATTCATATACATCGATAAATAAGTTAGCATAAAATGTATTGTAATTAACACAGTGAGTTCTAAAATGTGCTTATTTTAATTATTATGTTATTACTTATGCAATGCAAAAACTGTTTCTCAAATTAGTAGAATTACTTAGTAGTAATTTAAAAACTACGCAATACGCGTGGCCGCACATGTGGCGATTGGCGCTTTATTTAGTAGAAAGAGACACACTCCACCCATGTCGTGGTACTCTTCGGAACGATTTTGAAGCGCGTGTGAACATTCCGGATAGAATGAACTTTCTTGGTCGAATCAAATTAGTGTTGTGTAACTCCAAAAGTACATAAATTAATACGTAGAGGAATGTAACGCATACATGAAGCACCTCAAAATTCAAATGTCCCACACAAAGGAATGGATTGACACTTAAAATCAAACACACATTTTATAGCACTACAAACTTTTTAAGGCTGTGATGAATTGTGAAGTTGTCACACTTCTTCTGCTTGACAACAAGGTCAAAGCTAATTGAAGTGAATGGAATGGAATGAATTTGTGACATTTTTTAAGTGTGAATTTTTGAGTTTGAAAGTTTAGTTCGTTAAATTGGATTTCGTTTGTTTGAGTCAAATATTATTATTTGATTTAAATTAAGAGGCTAGTCGCCGATCCTGGGAATTTAAAATTAAACAGACACATCCATGTATTTCACTAATCATATACATCGACCATACGTCACACTAGCCCACACTAGGCATAGAAATTGTGTATTCATTGCGTGTTTTCTTCTGTGACATTTACAAAAACCGCAATATTTCAATTTTTCATTGATTTGGCAAAAGTCAAAGTGGAGCCATAGTGAACGCGTTCTATGTATAGTAATAGATTATGTTATTCACAACTGATTGATAATGTATAATTTTGATTAAACTGCGATTAAGTACTTATACTTAATTACTCGTTAAAATGATATCGACACAGCAAGAATTGTATACTTTAGTTACTTCCACAGCATTATGTCATATGGAATTCTTCTCTGGGGAAATTCTGCTGAAATAAATACTATATTTGTATTGCAGAAATGAGCTATTAGGACAATTTACAATCTTAGCCCGAGGGTTTCCCTGAGAGAAAAATTCAAAGAAATCAATATTCTAACTGTTATATCCCAATATATATTTGAGAACTTGATGTACGTTCGTAAAAATATTTGCTTTAAAAAAATTGTGACCAAGGAACTTATATACTATAACTGGAATTGTTACGAAGCAATATTTGAAAAATAAAAATGTACTTTATTTCGTTATTCATAAAGTTGACATTTGTTTCTTACTTAACAGAGGGGAAAAGCGTTCTGAGCAAGACAACGACATGAGTGGATGTTGTCCCTTTCTTACAATTGCCAGTGTTAAAATAAAACTGCTGATGGTAGATTTTTAAATATTCGGTAATCGTTAAATCCCTTTTATTCATACACGTCGATAAATACATTAGCATAAAATGTATTGTAATTAACATAGTGAGCTCTAAAATGTGCTTATTTTAATTATTACGTAATTACTTATGCAATGCAAAAACTGTTTCTCAAATTAGTAGAATTAGTTAGTAGTAATTTGCAAACTACGCATGGCCACACTTATATATGGCGATTGGCGCTTTATTTAGTAGAAAGAGACACACTCCACTCATGTCGTGGTACTCTTCGGAACACGAAATAAGAAAAACAAGGGGAAGTGAAGAGTGGGCGTGCCGCGTGCGCCACTATTATGCGCTTTTACTCTAAATTGCTTTAGTGATACTTACCATATCATTAGGAGATAGTCGTCGTGCGAAAATCTAGTATACACTGAATTATGCCGTATTGTGCCATCCTTGAATGCAGAAATGATAGTAGAATACAGATGATTAAAAATGGAGATATTTCATATCATTCGAAAGTACAATTTTCATTTTATTTTAATTAAATTCCTGATTTAATATAATCTCTAATGATATAATAGAAAGTCAAACTAAAATCAGCCGTACACCTTACATATAAAGTTCATTTTAGGTTGACCTAATTTTTCTAGAAAGATATACGTAATGACAGTTATTACGTTATCGTTCTAGAAAGTTCTCTACTCAAATATGATCAACTGATAACCAAGGATTGAAATACCGGTATTATGTGATATCGTTATTGCTCAAGGCAAGACATAACGATATTTTCAAGCATAGCGCTATCCAATAATGATACTGAATTTGTTACTATTTAAAAACGTTATTCATTACGTTCTGTTATATCCAAAAATTTTCCTTATGGTATATGGTATTATAATTCACTCATTTATGCCCCGCTTGTTGTTTCTTGTATTTCACATATGGGACAAGTTATATTTAAAATTAGAGGTTTTCATCAGAGTTTGAAAGATTTTAATATAATATAATATAAAATATTATGTAGCCTTATGTGTCAGAATGCGATCATTCGGCCACTTTCTTACTTAGATATTTACGTACTTCAGTTTGCGACCACTGGATTTAAAAAAAATATAGGCTAAAAAATGATATTACTACAACTTTCGAACAAACATTGCTCTATAATTGAAGTAATAACGATTCTTGTTTAAGTGTAATATTAGTGTAAGGTATCAAAAGGTAACTTTGTTCGCCGCCCGGCGTGGCATTTTTGCAGCATTACGTGACACATAAACATACCATTGAGTCATCACCCGAACTCAGGCACTATTTTCTAGATTTGGGTTAAGCCCGATAGATTTAAATTTATGATTTTCTTGTTACATAAGTATTCAATGAATATTTAATGCTTACTATTCATTGTTTTCTCCTGAAAAAAAACGGGTTGTGGCTGTGTTGAGGACACAGCCGTGCATCTTTTACGTGAATACTACGACGTCACGGGTAATATCTTGCGATGGTCACATTTTTCATTCATCGTTCCAATCACAATGTTCCCCATCAAACCCGCCTACAAACCTAGACCACGTCCGTCCATCATTTGGATAGCGAAGTAGAGTGTAGGGTGGCGCTACCACCGTAAGGTGACCCCCTATTACTTACGACAACCGAAGAATACAAAAATCTTCACAATAAAAAGGCCCCGGGGCCGGATAAAATCACAAATATGGTAGTTAAACACCTCCCTCTTCTATATACCTACTAGTATGCATCTTTAATGCACTCCTAGCCGGTTTTGTTGTTTTTAAGGTTTTTCCAGTTTCCCAAGCACGGGGTGAATGCTATAACACAAAAATATTTAGAAATACGAAAGTACTGATCAAAATTATAAATGTGAATTTCATCTGTAACGATGAAGTCATATAACTAGTTATAAGTATATATACCTAGCGATCAGTACAATCGACGTATTCGATCATATATCAAAGAAGAATTTCGCCGCCTCGAGCCTGTCAACACTAGCTCAGTGGAAGAGCGTCCCGGCTTTAGGGAGATGGTCGCAGGTTCAAATCCCGCGTGTCGATATTTTTCTTTGTTGTTTTTAAGGTTTTTCTATATTTTGGATGTTGGTGATAGTTATGTAGCTATAACATCAAACTGTATCCCAATTTTGTTATCATCAGTTTTTTGAACTGTCGCCTCTACGAAGGCAAATTCAAAGACGTATTTACGTCAAAATGCTATTATCTTTAATTAAAGAAACCTAGCCCCTCAAGTGGTCGCATACTGGAGGCGGTCGCGTTACCGACGCAGTGACCCTACATCGATATTTTTTAATTAATAAATTTTGTGACTAAGAAAACATTTTACAGTTCAAAAAATGGATCATGGTGCTTAACAGCTTTAATTCAAAAATTAAAATAAAAGACAAACAAAAATCTATGCTTAAATAATTTAGCGGAAAATTTCAGGAATTATATTTTACAGATTTTTATATTTTGCTGCTGCTATAAGCCACGCTCTTCAATAAATTCAATAATATGCATACTAACCTTACAGAATTCTCACCTTACATAATGAAAATTAAAGTGACGTCTAATTGTCCGTCTATTTGTTTTTCTTTGTAAATGTATGATTCATGGTCATGGTGAATCTGCAAAGCTGTTTGTGATGATATTTCAAATGGATAGCCTTAATTCTGGGGAAGGACATAGGTATGCTACTTACTACTAATACTACGCGGGCGAAGCCGCGGGCGAAAGCTAGTTAATAATTAACACATTTGTTTAAAAAAATCATTTTTTTTATTTTTTTATATCTTAAGATAGCAAACAAGGAGATAAGTCTCCTGATGTAAAGAGTCAACATCGCCTATATACACCAAAGATGTTAATGGTGCGTTGCTACCTTGTGGCGAGGTCTAATGCCACAAACATAAATTTACCGGCTGCCTTACCCTCTAAACGGGAAGACAACAGTGACAAGTACTGACGCTATTGCGGCAGGAATAGGTAAGGCGGTGGTATCAGACCCGGGTGAAACAATAGTGACTCGCATAGCCAATCGCTCTCCTTTTACGACCTGCCTGGGAGTACGGCAGTTCGTCTATTCTACAAAGGAGCCGTTAGTAATTAGCATTTTAAAGAAAACTCTAAGATACTAGTAACATTTCTTATTACATAAAACCCACGGGAGAAAAAAACATGTTTCATAAAAATACATTGCCTTATGTAGGTATAATAATATGTATTAAAAGTTAGAATTGATTTCTAATTATATGTAGGTTGGAATCCTTTAAAAAAATTATTTGAAAACCATGCGTACCGCTTGTAAATATTTTTAATGCGTGTCTCGTAAATCGTAATTCGCGATGTCTCATTACATCAAACTTGTAAATTTTCGTAGGTACCTTGTTGCCACCTCGCAGTCATGGTAGTTGGTGAACCATCGACCAATCACGAAACAGCATGAAACGCGGCAACGTCGCATAAATATCAATATTTATAACGTTACATACCGCTCATAATTTCGTTCTGTTATTTTGGTAGCGATATACATAGTGTTCTAAAATAATTTTGTTACTGAGGTATCGCTATAATAATAACGTTATGTATCGAAAAATTTGTTCTGTTATTTGATAACGTTTTAAATCCCTGCTGATAACTACGGAAAATCAATGCTGCCATCTATTATAGAATAGCGAAACTATTACGATCTTAAGTTTCACTATTGTACACATAGATGAGTCTATTTTGAATAGACTACAAAAGGACGTAAATACTCTTTTTTTTTTGTAGCAAAATAAAATTAATTGTAACGCAGTTTGGTATATTTTTAAATGTTCTGTTTGTGTGTTTCGGATTATTGCTGTTTAAAATGAAAACGACCAATGAAACAATATTTGCATTAGTAGTTTATATGCAATAATGCTTATTTTATGTGTGAGTGTGCCGATCGCGGTCCTGATACAAATGTTTGTACTTGCCATTTCCGCTTGTTTTTCTTATTTCGTGCTTCGGAACGATTTTGAAGCGCGTGTAAGCATTCCGGGTAGAATGTAACTTCCTTGATTGTGACACACTCAATACAAGGCACAAAAACAATCTTGTTGTGCATGCATCTCGTCTCCACAGAATAAGTAACTCTTTTATGGGGATGTGTATACGCTTTTACGATAAACTTCCCGAAACTATAAGACTGTAACTGTAAAAAAGGATATTATAAAGTCTCAGATTATTTAGAAGACAAAAAAACCTGGGATTAATTGCTCTTCATACTGATCTTATACATATTTTTTGTAATATTGTGATATTGTAAAAAAATAGATGATATGAAAAAAAGACGAGCCCGCTGAGTTTCTCCACCGGATCTTCGCAGCGTGTGGCCGCGTTTCCAATCAGGTAGTTGTGTTTAAAAAAAATGTGTTGACGTGTTAAAAATTACTTGTAAAAAGTTTTATAGAATAAAGTATTTCCGATTTCTTAAATAATAAATACTTCAGAATATAATACAGGGCTATGGTACGTAAATTAAATGTATATTAAAATCGACCAAAAGTATTTAATTTTTTGTAATGTATCACAAAGTTAATCAAATCGGAACCGATCTTCTCAAGGGGTCATAGTAATTTAAGTATCTATATATGTACATATATTCAGTAACATTAAAGTACACAGTCTTACAACACGACTTATTTGTGGTTAAATTCAAGTTTTTTTTAATGTGAGTGAAGCCATTGGTGACCGCTCTGTTATTCAAATAATTAACAATCCTGACTACACAATCATTGGGGCTTGGGATTGATTACCCACAGGGTCAGGCATTCATATATTGAGTATAGGGTTTGTATTTCTAGGTTTGGGTGTTTAATAAACATATTTGAGTGTTTATATGTTTATTTCTAATTTCTATGTATTCATATCATTGAGTAACACTCACATAATTAGCAAATAAATTGCTTTTTATACACTTTTTTCCGAAGCCATGATTAGTAGGATTCATTTTCCATGTTAGGAAGCACTATGCCAGCAAAGTTAGTACATGTAATCAGTACAAAGAAATTGTGCAGCACAGACATATTTCATAATGAATATTAAATGTAAATAGATATTAAGGCAGGATAAATTGTATATTTCGTTTAGTTCGTAAGTTTTTTGTAATAAATAATGTTCGTTTTCGTCTTTTATTCGCCCTAAGACCTACATACAGCTTTGTTGTACAGAACTAATAAAGCTTTATGTAGTTAAGTTGTTTGCCTAAAGGCATATTACGATCCAAAGGGGTTCCACGCAGTCGACAAAATTATGAGTCGACTCTTGCGAGATTGTATTTATATGCGGGAATCCAAAATTACGAAAACCCCGAAAAGTGCAAAATTCTTAATGAAAACAAATGTTTATCGATTGTAAATAGTATGTACAATGTAAGTATAAGCCTTAGGCATATGTTTACGCACTTTTCGGGTATATAAAGATAGTTAACAGGATAGTACGACCTGAAAAGGCGTACAACTCTGTAATTATAAGTTTCCGAGGTCCTGTAAGAACGTATAATATATATAACACTCTTGTTTGTTATTGTATAAGTTTATTTGTGTTAAATCTTTGTATATAGATAAGAAATAACACTATATAATTAGTTTTCGGTAGGTCTTAGGGCATTATGTATTTTGTTTCGCTTATATTTGTAAAAAGATAGTACCGTTGCACTCGCTAGAGGACCACACTAGGTAATTAGAGGTAGGGAAGCTACCTAAGACAAAATAATTACGTTTAGATTACGAAAAGTAAGATTTTGACAAATCCCAGACATTATGGCCCCACGCGTGGCACCATCCGTCTTTGTCGATTTACGCCGCCCGTCTAGCCGCGGGCTATAAATACCGGAGAGCGCGGCCATACAATCAGTTCCGTTCCGATCAAGTTACAGTTTCGTTACGACTCAATAAGTTTCCCAGACAAGTTCCTGGGCTTTAGTATATCCATAGGGTACCGCCTTTAGAGTAGAGCAGTGTTAGGGCAAGTACTGGCTCTCCTATAAAATAGGAACATTTGCAACGGTGCTAGCTTTATTGATAAATTCTATTTTGTTACAATAAAGCACATTTGCAACGAAAAGTTGTGGTCTCGATTATTTCTCCGACACATTCGGCTCAACCAAAAAGCACTGCGGC
This sequence comes from Apodemia mormo, assembly GCA_036924255.1. NCBI lineage: Eukaryota > Metazoa > Arthropoda > Insecta > Lepidoptera > Riodinidae > Apodemia > Apodemia mormo. The sequence continues at coordinate 13,658,399 of JAUPFN010000008.1, forward strand.
TGGTGGGGCGTCGAAGAAGAAGTCTACTACAGTCCGCTGGCTCCCCCGGCTGTAGTGCACAGAATTTTAAATATATCATAAAACTAATATTATAAAATTGTATTTTGTTTGTTTGGTTGAACGCGCTAATCTCGAAAATTGCTGAACCGATTAGAATTATTCTTTTTGAGTTGAATAGCCTGTTTATGGAGGAAGGTTATAGGCTATATAACATCATGCTACGACCAGTAGGAGCGGAGTAAACAAAGTCCGCGCGGACGAAGTTGCGGGCAACAGCTAGTATACCTATCATAAATTTGTTGTTCTAATCACTAATGGAAAGAAATGACCACAGACTACTCAGAGATGCAAGCATGTGTATGCCATTCGTGTAGCGGATATAATGCACTACTAGCTACCTTACTCTCCTATATCTGAGTGATATACATACAAATATCAGTCTATAATATTAGGCATGGAATATTCATAAATAGCTTGCGACAAATCATATGATATGATTGTATACCGATTATAAATTGTATCAGATCATGAGGTTCCGGGTTCAATACCCGGGTGGGGTAAAAATGTTATTGACGTTTTTTTTAGAACCTGAAAATCATCGTTAGCGATATTTCGCATGAACAATTATTGCGATTTTTTTTCTTAATTTCATTGAATAATAATGATTTAAAAGTAGCAATAATTTCCATGCCTATAAAATATACATTTCATCCCCACCATTTTACCATATAAACCATATGGAAGGGTTAGGTAGATACTCTTCTATATGGTAACGTTTGGGGCACTATATAAGCTTCTACAATACGCTTCACGATGCCATCAGATATTCACCAGCTAACACATTCATTAAAAATTATGTAAAAAAAATATTATACAATATTTGAATTCAATATTCAAACATATCTTCACTCCAAATTTCTTTGACATTTGAATATATATCTATTTACACGACATGTAAGTATGCAATTAATTTGATCCTCGTATTGATCTTTTGTAACTGTTGTAACATGATTGTATACAATTTTTTCCCCGTGTAGGTCCCGGGCTCCTTTGAAAAGTAGGCCAACTGCCGTTCTGCCAGGCAGGTCGTTTTGGCTATATGAGTCACTAACATCGTGGCTTCTAGGTAGTAGAGTTCTAGATCTACATTGTCTCGCCCGGGTCTGGTACCACCGCCTTATATAGCCGCCAATAGCGTCAGTGCTTGTTACTGTCGTGTTCCGGTTTGGAGGGTAAGGTAGCCGGTTAACTTATGTATGTGACATAAGACCTCGCCACATGATAGCAACGGACCATTAACACCTTTGGTGTCTATGTGCGATGGTAGACTCTTCCCACCAGGAGACCCATCTGCTTGTTTGCTATCTTATACTAATAAAAGGTGCGATACCTTATTAAAAAAATTGTGGACCAAACAATTAGTTTCCTCTCGCGGATTTTTTAATATGACCAATTAAAGCAACTAATCTGCGGATTTGCTATTTTTAGGGTTTCGTAACAATAAAAGCAGTTGTTCTTAGTCCGCATTATTGTGATGGGCAACTTCGAAACCCTACATTGCGCATGGCTCGACACGCACTGTCTGTCCAATTTATTGTACCTAACATAACTCAGAAAACTAATAAACCGTACGTGATAAATCTTGGGAAGTAGTCGAGTGCACCTATATATGTCCTTGTTTGTGAAAAAATAAACAGTCATTTTCAAATACAAAACGTCAATTGTCATAATTATCAAAAGTCAAAACATTAAACTTTTTGACACACTTTTTGACTTCGTGTTGTTGAATTTTCAAACGGTTTTAATGAAGAAAAATGATGTCCTTTTTAGCAAACTTGGTGAATTTTGTAGCCAATTGCTTTCAAAATGCATTTTATTTTGCTTCTTCAGTCGGACAATTGATAGTTATATTAATAACGACCATCGTTACAGTTATTTATAATATAATAGGTAACTTTTTAACATTTTTTCAAATTGTGTACGAAGATAATAAAAGTTTATTTGTGGAAGAACTTCCTAACTGGACCTTCAGTTTTATTGATGGATTAACTTATCAATGTGGACAAATCAACGAGTTTTTATTACACTTATTCAACAGAGTTTTTTCAGAATTATATGCTTTGTTATCATGCATAAAATGGATATTTGAAACCATATTTATTATTGTGGGTGATTTGTGTTTTATATTGAAAAAAACATTTGTGCTATTAGGTGATACATTATGGTTTGTGCTCACGTTTATACCAGTACATCTCCCTTATTTAATTAAAGAAGTTATACAAAAAATTAAGGAATCTATCGTAAATCATGTTATTGATATGTACATGGCATTGTTGCGAGTAACAAACTTTCTTTCTGATGTGCCTTTTGAATCTTTTATGGGAATAATTTTAGCTGTAGTCATTGTAAGATTGTGCATTTTTTTTAGAATGACGTTGCAAACTCAAATTAATAATTTATATTGGACATGCATAAGAAAAGTGCTTTTCATGTATCATCACATACACAATTACTTTACGGACTCTGAAGTTAGAGTAATAGCTCAGATAGCAGAAGAGAATGCAATAGCAAGAAGATCTCAAAATATTGATGATGATACTGATGTTGCATCTGATGCCTTATGTGTGATATGTCAAGAGCGTCAAAAATGTGTCTTGACTTTGCCATGTCGGCATGTTTGCCTTTGTAGTGAATGTTGTATGAGGCTATATGGCTATCAAAGGACATGTCCTATTTGCAGAACTTTTATATATCATTCAGTGACAATATACATGTGAAATAATAATTTTTCAATAATTATTGAAAAATAGCAGTGCAATGATTAAAATATTTTTAATATAACAATTTGTGTCAATAAATGGTACTAGATTTAAAAAGCTGGTTTTCACCTGTTGACTAGGGGCACTTTAGAAGAATAGATCTGAAAAGTGTAAAGTATTCTGTAAACTCATGGTTGTGGCAATATATTCCTGCCTCATGAATAGCAATGCATTATTTACAATTTTGGTGTCTATAGACAATGGTTATGTCTGTTTATCGTAACTTCATCTTGTTTGCTATGCTATGTCTGTTTGATACCAAAGCTTAAACTAAAATGGGATTTGCCAAACAATAAACCTAAGAGTCGTAGTATAATAATCTGCGAGATTTTTTTTTAACCACATAGATCTTTAATGCGTGAACTCATTAAGCACACAAAATAAAATATGCATTTGAGAATGAAAATAATTCTTGAATATTTCGAATGTTCTGAAATTAAATGTATGAGATGACATTATCATTCTGGAAAATAAATTGTAGGCATAAATAACTACAAAATTATGGTCTACTCATTATTGACAATTACAGATGTTTAAAAACTTGTGTTGGTGTGTATGTATATATAACTCAAGATCTCAAAAAATTTGTACAATTAATTTCTTTTGTATTATATTTTTAAATAAAAGTATATATAATTTTGTTGAGATTTGCAAACTCTCAGTACTCTGGGATGATACATATAGAGATGATTAACCCGTTCATTGCGCTGTTCAAAACTACGATTTCTTCTCAGATGCAGCAGTCATTTTTAAAGGAGTGCCAATCGGCGTCTGCCGCACCTGATAAGGAAATTTTGTAAACGCCTAGTTTTTAGCACTCGAATAAGATTTCACAGAATGTTTCGCTTAGTTTTGTTGATTTACCTTACAGTTAGTTTGTAGAGAGATATATGCAAATTTTTATAAATGGTTTTATATTTTTGTCACAAATAGAAGTCATAAACTGTTAAAACTTAAGAAATCAGTGTTGTGGTGTAAAATTAAGAAAGAAAACAGTGAGTAAAAGTAAAAATATATGAATCATTTTGCATCAAATGGTCCCCCAGTATTTAATAGATATTTGTCTTTAAATTTAATTTTCTTACTATTTATTGATTTAGCCAGAGTATCCAAACTTCGGTAACTTTTTTGTTATATTAAAACTTAATATTATATTTAGCTGCAAAATCATAAAATGTTATTGTTTTAGCTAAATTGTAGCATATTTTTATAGTCATCACTGTTCACCCTGTTCACAAAATACTTTTGATGATTATTATGTATTTTGATAAACAAACAGGTACTCTGAAAATAACTTTTGGTTTGCTCTTAGATGTTTTTTTTGTTTCAATTTGTTTTTTGTATTAGATTCATTTCTATGAGAATCCAGCTGCCGACTAGCACCACCACTGAATAAAATATCTTATCTTCAATAATACAGTCTATATTTTAATTTAGGAACTAGGAATTTGTTTGAGAGAGATCTATACTTATAAGGTACCTTTGGGTACAAGAACAAAAAAATATTAAAAATTCTTAAATAAGTTATGTATGCTAATGTGTTATATTGAAGTATATTTCTATCTGAAGGATTGCTCTTGAAATTCTCATAACTAAGATTTCCATTAAGTTCTGATTTCTAGGGTCATAATCATAAAAATATTTAAGTAAACTTTGGTAAAAAAAAATTACAATTCTTAAAATGTATATATGTATATGTTGTCTTAGCCAAGGTGTGATATACTTTGTGCCAAATGTGTGTTTAAAAATGGTTGATTTTATCAATTATAAAAAAATCTCTTACTCGTCAAACAAAACTGATGGTAATATAAAGATGAGTTACGCAATAAGCTAACAGGTCAATGCATAAATATGCTTATACTATATTGTCTAAATTATGCATATAAACCCTTAAAACTGTATGAGTACAAAAATATAAAAGAAACACAAATAGAAATGTTGCTAATTTCTGATATACGCCGATCGGCGTCTTCTGCAATTTATCAATGAGAATGAAGAGATGATTTCACAGAAACGGCACTCAGCATTTCGTAGGTATTGGAAGAATAAACTTTTATTTTGCAGAAATTCTTAAAAAAAATAATTCTTGTTGAAAAAAAAACATTAAGAATTTGGCGCCGATCGGCGTCTAGCGCATCTGTTAAAAAACAAAAAAGACGCCTACCGTAGTCCACCGCAATGAATGGGTTAACAGTAAAAAGAAATGTTTTAGTTAGAATGATGTATTTTTATTATACATAAAAAATTAGGAACTGAAAACTTATAATACACTGAATTATGACAACAGCTTCCAAAGGTGCTGAGAATTTTAAAATATGATATTTAGGCAAGAAAGTCTTGTCATTTAAAATACCTATTCAAATGATAATTTTTGATTTTAAACAATAAGTAATTAATAATTTGTGATATAAGAGTATATAAACATTAAGTTTTAGTCTTATTGTTAAATATTAATATATTTAATATTCTGTTTTGCATTTTTTTTATTTTCTATTATTTAAACAAGAAACTAAGAATTTTTATATTGTGTCATAGTAATAAATTTTCATAAATTTATACTACTGAATATTATTTTATTTAATCTTGGTAAATATTAGTGTTGTAATACTGACAAAACTTTGACCAAAACATTATTTCATGGTTGTGCCATATACATATTTGATATGAAGTAATACCATAACAAATGGAGAAGTGTTAAAGGTATATATTTTATGTTATGTTTTAACGACACAATATTGTAATTTAAATTCAGCAATAGTAATTATTTACTGCTTATAAATTTTTTTAAGATAATTTTATCTTTAACAATTATCATGTTCATTGAAATTTGTTGCTTCAAACAAAAACAACCCCACAATTTATATCAATACCGACTACCATCTGTCCCCAGTAGATTCATCTGCATTTGATCTACTATTAGTGGTAGTATGGTGGCATAAAGAAATTTTCAATTACGAGAATATAACAAAGAAAAAACACTTCTGCCTTAAAAACTATCCATTTTAAGTAACAAAACTTACATAAAATTGTTTTAAGTTTAGCTTGTTAATTACAAGAAAGTACAAAAAAATGTTAATATAAATCAAAATTTTGTTCAAATAATATTGGTATGTTGTCCTGGTAAGCCTTCAGATATAATTTATATTATCTTGGATCATATACCTACAAATATAATATTTTTATCTGGAAAATTTAAAAGTTATGTTAAAATCACCAAAAAAAAAAACTTAATGTTATAACACCAAAGTTCTTTAAAAATATAGGTTTAACTTTTTATATATCTAAAGACATCCATGACTACAAGAATAACTCAATAATATTAAAATAAATATAAAAAATACTTCGAGTATAAGATTCCTCCATAAAACAACCTTCACCAAGCTGGATAATGGATGAAAAGTATTGTATTACAATTAAATATGTTAATAAACATATTGCAAATGGGTATTGACTAAAAAGTTTCAGTCCAGAATATAATTAACATTTTATTTGAACATTTTAATGGTTTGGTTAATAGACAAAAATGTTAAGGTGACTATTTTTTTTCCTTTATATTGTTACGAATAATTTAGAAACGTGAAGAGTTGGAAGGCTGGAGGGATCTAGAAATAAAAGAAAGAGATAGCTACTCCTATTAATAAACAAATAGTTGGCCGTTATCCGAATAGCTATGCCATAATGGACTTTCTGATATATGGCATAAGGGTGAATATAGCGTGTACTATCTCATTTATCATAAGTTGTTTACAACTAGAAGAGATTCATCTATTACTCGATAAATTTAGATTTTTCTGGATCCAGGTAGAACTTTACTCAGCGTATAGTGATGTGTTGACAAATACAAAGGCAGTTTTTAAAAAGCGATCGAGAGTGATAATTGAAGCGACCCGTGCGAAGCGAGAAGTGTTTTATTGTGTAGTCAGAGATAGTACAGTGAGTGACTAGTGTGTAAAGTGTATTTTAGTATTACATTGTGTTGTCTTGTGTATAGTGTGTATCGTAAATACACGGATTTAATATAAGTGGTGTTTTCTTACAATTATGAACCCAAAGTACGTAACAATATTAACATATTCTATAGGTTTCATACTTTAAATTGGTACAGAATCTGTCTATTAACCAAACCAGTGAAATTAAAAAAAGTATATATGTATTGTTAATTAATCAAATTCTGGTCTGAAATGTTTTAAGTCAACCCATTTGCAATATATTTATTGATATTTAATTGGATATAAAATCATTTTCATCTAATAACCAGCTCGGTCAATGTAGTTCTATAGTGGGATCATAGACTATTTTATAAATGTTTGATCTTCAGTTTTAAGTTTTAATTTTTAAAATATGTAACTATCAATAAAACAGTTGCACTTAGTTTTATTAAACTAAATTTGGTCTTAGACTAAGAGAAAATTGTTTTAGGATGAATCCAATATTTTTTTCTTTCTCAATCAACAGTGACAATATAGCTTTGTGGAATTAACATGTATTCATGACAATATTATGAATGCCTTCTTGAAATATTTATTAAGTAGTTATCAGAGCTTAATCTAGTTTCTGGGTCTATTCTTCTTGTATTTAAATCTCTATAAGATATTTCCACTTCTTTAAAGGCATTTAATGTGAAAACTGCAACCATTAACACCAGGAAACCACAAAAACATCCTATAATATCTTTATATTGCATATGTTCCCATTCACGGAAAAGAATACCAGATGCTATTATAACTAGTACTGTAAACATGACATAGTAAACAGGGGTTACTATACTAGTATTAAAAATGTCAAGTGATTTATTTAAATAATTCATTTGAATTACAACACATATCACAGATGAGGCTAAAAGTAACCAAAAAATATAATTCTTAAAATTATTGTTGCTTCCATGCAAACTTTCCTTAACACCTAAAGCTACACCTTTACAAAATACTACAGTCAAACTGCCTATGGCTGAACATATTAATAAATAAACAGCAATATTTGTATTGCCAAATCTGGGAACAAACACTACCTTCACAATAAATGTCATTATTAAAATTGTAAGAACATAACAAATGAATAAATAATTACTCAGTTTTGTAACGAGATCAGGAAAACTTTTAATTTCTTCAGATTTTGGGGAGTGTATTACAAATATAATTGAACCAATTATACAAAGGAAACAACCAATCTGAAAAGAAAAATGTTGTTAGTGTACATCATTACATTTTTCAGTAACTTATGATTATATTTAAATACCTTGCTAATAAAGTTAAGCTTTTCATTAAGAAACTTTGAAGATAGGATTGCAGCAACAAGTACACTTAAAGCCCCTAGTGGTGTAACTAATGCTGCAGGAGCAAATGCATATGCAAAAAGATTGGCTGCTTCTCCAATACCCACTGAAAATAAATAATTCTGTACATTACACACAAATTTAATTAACTATAAAATAAGCTATTTGTCTTGCTGCTTTGTTGGTGTTAATCAAGTATGTTATGGCACATAAAATATTAATAACAAAATAATATAGTAACAAATAAAATGTAATAAATATTGAATATTCAATTCCATAAATACAAAAAATCAATGGCAAACAAATTATTATTCAACAGAATTTTATTTTTATTTGTTTTGCATGAAATGTTGGAAAAATATTTAAAAAAGTTACTTGTTATAAGTCCTAGCCACCACATCCATTGCTTCAAGTAAGCATAACCACCAGCTGATGCACGAGTATTGCCTGATGTAGTAAGCCTTTTTAGTGCCACCTTTTTTATAATAAAACTAGACCCGATAAAAAAACTTGATGAAATAGCTAAACTTAATCCGATTATAAATGAAACGTGGTCGTAATTTTCATTTTCAATTACTATTTTAGAATTCCTCATTTTAGCTTTGACGAGTCATACGGTAGACACGTTATAAATGATTCACATATTAAGCACTTAAACAGGCAATAGCTCATCGTTATCGCAAGGAAAATATTAAAAGGGAAATAGATTTGTTCAGTGTTTCAGTTACTTAACAGAAATGTCATCATGATAGTTTAATTATTCTATAAAAAAATATTAATAATACATTCAAACCGAGCTAAATTGTTATAAAAAGTTAAACTAATGTACTTGCAAAGAATTTATACATAATATACGTATGTATGTAAAGTGTAAACTATAAACATTGTCAAACATTGTCAATATTTATATTTTTTAGGACGTGCGGACCGACCAGTGTTGCCAACCCGAAGAAAGCCAAAAGCAGCAAATGGAACTTAAAAAACAGCAGAAAACAGTAAAATAGTAATTTCTAATCATCAAATCCATTGTCCGACCTTACATTCATAGAATTTATAAATACCTAGTATATTTATAAATATTTATTTATTATTATGGAAAGTACAGATTCATTAAATTTCGAATCTCCTATACCGCAACAGGCCTGCCAGAGATACCAATTGTAATAAGGCGCAAGACTAAAGCACACAAAAACTATCTTTATTGTTTTGTTAAGAAATTTAACATGTTGGTTGTAAGTTGTAACATAATGCGATTTAGAATGAATTACTTTAACAAAGGTTAGGATACATCACCAAAGAACAGTAAAAATATGAACTAAAACAGTAAACAGAGATATAAAGGCAAAAACAGTTAATACTTAATAATGTTAAAACAGTAGGGTTGGTAACACTGGTGCCGACACAGATGACATTTGTCATTTCAATTTGATATAGATAATAATTTAGTGTGTCCGGCGGAATACCTTGTTAGAAATCTACCTTAGAATAAACAATATATTTCTGCCTAAACCAAGGAACTTATATAATTGGAATGACTACGAAGCAATATTTGAAAAATAAAAACATACTTTATTTCGATACTAACAAAGTTGACATTTGTTTCTTACATAACAGAGCGGAAAAACGTTCTGAGCAAGACAACGACAAGAGTGGATGTTGTCCCTTTCTTGTAATTGCCAGTGTAAATAAAACTATCTGATGGTAGATTTTTATATATTCGGTAATCGTTAAATCCCTTTTATTCATACACGTCCATAAATACATTAGCATAAAATGTATTGTAATTAACACAGTGAGTTCTAAAATTTTCTTATTTTAATTGTTACGTAATTACTTATGCAACGCAAAAACTGTTTCTCAAATTGGTAGAATTACTTAGTAGTAATTTGCAAACTGCGCATGTTCGCAGTTATATATGGCAATTTATTTAGTAGAAAGGGACACACTCCACCCATGTCGTGGTGCTCTTCGGAAAGATTTTGAAGCGCGTGTGAACATTCCGGATAGAATGTAACTTCCTTGGCCTAAACACATTATCTTTCGAGAATTATAAAATGGCGCCATGATATATAGTGCTCCAAGACGGGAATAAGCCGAGAAAAATGAAAATGGAATGTACATTTCCATTTCCTCGGCACATTTGACGAGGATCATAATTTGGTCACTGTCTTAAAGCCGAAGACGTTACCTTCACCGACAAAGAGAAAATTTGCTGAAGGAGTTACCGAACAAAAAATATTTATTAGACAGCGCAGAAACGAAAATAATTCATTTCGGTATGGTCAACATTCTATTTGGCTGCTGCTAAAACAATCGTATAACTCCAATTTATGTTCAAAATTATGATTCCATTTTTCATTCAATTAGGTATATATTTTTATAATTTATCTGTTCCGTTGTGGATGATACGGCAGCCGTGTTATCATTGTTTTTAACGTATGGCCAAGGAAGTTACATTCTACCCGGACTGTTCACATGCGCCTCAAAATCATTCCGAAAAGTACCACGACATGGGTGGAGTGTGTCTCTTTCTACTAAATAAAGCGCCAATCGCCATATATAAGTGCGGCCATGCGTAGTTTGCAAATTACTACTAAGTAATTCTACTAATTTGAGAAACAGTTTTTGCATTGCATAAGTAATTACATAATAATTAAAATAAGCACATTTTAGAACTCACTATGTTAATTACAATACATTTTACGCTAATTTATTTATCGAAGTGTATGAATAAAAAGGACTTAACGATTCTGGCAATTGCAAGAAAGGGACAACATCCACTCTTGTCGTTGTCTTGCTCAGAACGTTTTCGCGCTCTGTTAAGTAAGAAACAAATGTCAACTTTACTCGTTACGCAATAAAGTACATTTTTATTTTCCAAAAATTGCTTCGTAACAATTCAAGGAACTTATATATGATAACTGGAATTGTTACGAAGCAATATTTAAAAAATAAAAATGTACTTTATTACATTAGTCATAAAGTTGATATTTGTTTCTTACTTAACAGAGGGGAAAAACGTTCTGAGCAAGACAACGACAAGAGTGGATGTTGTTCCTTTCTTACAATTGCCAGTGTTAAAATAAAACTGCTGATGGTAGATTTTTATATATTCGGTAATCGTTAAATCTCTTTTATTCGTACACGTCGATAAATACATTAGCTTAAAATGACCTAAAATGTGCTTATTTTAATTATTACGTAATTACTTATCCCATGCAAAGCTGTTTCTCAAATTAGTAGAATTACTTAGTAGTAATTTGCGAACTATGCATGGCCGCACTTATATATGGCGACTGGCGCTTTATTTAGAAGAAAGAGACACACTCCACCCACGTCGTGGTACTCTTCGGAACGATTTTGAAGCCCGTGTGGACATTCCGGGTAGAATGTAACTTCCTTGTAACAATTCCAGTTATAGTATATAAGTTCCTTGCGTATGGCATATAACAAAAACGTCGTGTCATTTTTAAATCGAAATTGCTTTTAAAAGGTGCTACCGCATGCTATGCTTGCATCTCTAAGTAGTCTGTGGGTGCTACCCTGAACATAACCTTTAAAATTTTTCCACGTAAATCAAGCCTGTACGCTTCGTTTCTGAAGATTCTGTGAAATGGAAAAATTTAGTAGCTGGCAACCTTTTTTGACCTGCATTAATATTAATAAACGAAACAATCAAAACTAAAACAAAAAACAAACTAATTGATATTTTATTGATGTTAGAATATCCACGCCCGTATCCCCAAAGAGGTAGGCAGAGGTCCAACTAGTGCACCTACGATTAGCTGAAGACACTTAGTCTCATAATGTATTTACTCAAATTATGTCGGGGAGGGGGGATAACAAGGGTGAGGTGCTTTCCGCCGGGGTCCCTTAGTCGAGCAAGTGTAAGTTACCGGCAAGTAAGCACGCGTGCGTCTGGCAACTGTAAGTATATTTTTAACGTTCTTCAAAATTTGTCATCAAAAATATCTTTTGTAATAGCACTTTTATTTCTATAAACGTGCACATTACAACTTTTTTTGTTACTCCTGTAAATAATGAATTTCAAACGATTTCGTAAGCTCATTCTTGCCAACGTCGTTGTTGTAACAAATGACAGAAGTTACGATTAATGATTATTAAGTTGAATAAAATGATAACGGATTACTAATAATGATTTTTAACTATGATAAATAGAGGAATTGCCTGCGCCAGGCCTAATTTAAGTGAGAAATCCTATTGCACCCTATCTCTATAATTTATTCCTTCATTGCAATTATAATAATATATAACTACTAGTTGTGCCGCGCAGTTTCAGCTATGGCCGAACCCGTGAGAAAAAGCAAGAATTTCCATACTTTATGTGTTATTTTGGTACATAAGCTACATACTGCCAAGTATTATCAAATCCGTTCAGTGGTTTTCTCGTGAAAGAGTAACAAACATATGACATCCATCTATCCTCACAAAATTTCACGTTTATAATATTAGCAAGATAGATGTTAATTATTATAGCGTTTTTCTTTCATGCGTTGACGCTGTAATAATTAAGACAGCAAAAATGCCACAAACCAAAGAGCAGTGGCTAGCACAATAACGTTTGTGAAAAATAAGACGCTATAATGAATTAAAAATGATCCGGAGCTGCTAGATGTTGAAAAAGAAAAACGTAGAAGTCAATATGTTTGAGATAAGGAGTGGGTAAAGTTATTCAAATTAACGACAAAACGCCTTGCGTCCAAAGAGTTCAAAGGAAAAGGTGGAAAGAAAACTCTAGGAAGTACAGACAGACAAATAAAGAAGTACAGAATAAACAAATACAAATAGAATCTATTCAAATTGTAGAAGCTACCACTTCAAAAGCTATAGAAGAATTTAATGATAATATTGAAGAGCAGGACCCCCTGAGACATGGCTTGAATTGCATTTACCACGTGAATCAAGCCTGTAGGCTTCGTTTCTGAATATTGTGTGAGATGGAAAACTTAAGGCGGTGTCAACCTTTCTTAAGCTGCATTAATATTAACAAACGATACAAAACACGTACAAAAATAAAATAAAAAACAAATCAATAGTTAATTTACTGATGTTAGTATATTCACGCCCGTATCCCCAGAGAGGTAGGCAGAGGTACAACCAGTGCACCCACGATTAGCCGAAGACACTTAGGTAGTCCCACAATGTAATTGATATTTACTCAAATTATTTGTTTTGTAAATTCTAATTAGAACTTGAATTAGATTACCTCGTGACGGTGATAGAGTTCTGCGGCGACTCGATCGGCGGGTACGAGTACTACCGTCTTACCTATTCAGCCGCAATAACATAACCACAAAACGCTACGCATCTGAAGGACATCACAACCAAAAAACTCAAATCTATTTAATGCACTTATTTTTCTAACTCTTATTTTACAAAAGGTTTGCAGCAATCTGAATAAAAAAGTTACTTACCTTCCATTTTCAGTAAAACATTTAGTAAACCTACTCAAAAAACACTCAAAACAACGTAATCTTCCGTTTTGCACCCGTGGTTTGGTTTCAATTGAACGAATTTAGTCTATACACGCGTAAAACAATTTTCAGGGCGAGCGAAGCGAGCCCTACTCTAGACCACTTTGTATGCACTTTTGTGGTATCTGTTACTGAAAAAACATCGCACTTTGAGGTTTGAGCTTTGACGTGGTAGTTTAAATTCATGTCTAGATATTATCTACCATTAAAGTACCATTTTATAAACATTAAGAAAAAAAATAAAAAATACATGTATTAGAATTTTATTACTACTAACGCCATCTATTATGAAATTAACGAGTTAAAACGCTAACGAGTTAAAATGTTACTTTGGCGTGGCAGATTTAATTCATTTTCATTCACTCAATTTTAATACAATATTAATCTATTAATACACTTGTACTTTTTAACTTCCTGCTACGTATGTGGACAAGGAAGTTACTGATTTTGCTCCGATTTTTAAAAATCGAATTTTCATTAGATGTCCGCATATTGAGGTCCTAGGAACCTTTTTCGACTATTTTTGCGATGACGTCAGTGTGTCTGTATGTATGTGTGTGTGTGTGTGTGTGTGTGTTCGTGTGTGTGTATGTATGTCTGTATGTAAACATATCATAACTTTTGAACGGCTGGACCGATCGAAATGCGGTTGATGGCATTTGATTGGGATCCACTCACCTAAGACTTCCTGAAAATTTGAACCAAATGGGCCCACCAAGGGATTTTGATAAAACTTTGAAAAAACCCAAAAAGAAATTATGGTGAAACAGATTTTTTTTTAATATAACTTCCAGATAAATGTACTGATTGAGTACAAAAATTAATCAGCTATATTAAAAAAAAAATTAAGTCTAATGCACAAATTGCATCAAATCGGTTTATCTGTGTGGAAGTAATCGTTGACGAAAATTTTGAAAAATGTCTTTTTTCGACATAATTTCGAAATATTTTAACCAATCATTTTTTAGTATTCTACAATATTTTAGTACTAAAAACATTACGTCGAATGCCGTTTTAAAAATAAAAATAGAATCTTATTTTCAAAAGTTACAGCTTTTCAAATATTAAAATTACGTTGTTTTTAGCAAACTTACTTAATGTTTTTGAAATAACTTTCAGGCTAATATACCGATTGACCTCAAAATCTTATCAGCTTTTCTCCTTTAAAAACTGCGTCAAGTACCGTTAATTGGATAAAAATCAGTCACTTTGTTTTGTATCCATCAGTGACGAAAATTTTTGATAAAATTTTTTTTGACATTGCTTTAAAATTTTTGAACCTACCGATTATTTAGCTAAAGCAATAGTTAAATTGAGTTGAATGCCATTTGAAATTTGATCAGTTTGATCATCGTTTCCAAAATATGCAGTTTTTCAAAAATCAATGTACTGCCATTTTTATCAAAATAAACTGCATGCATGATTGTTTCGTAGGTTCATTCATGTTTTCTTGATGTTTTTTGTGATAGCCGTTGAGATATTTCAATATTTCTGAGAACTGAAAAAAATCTATACTTATAGTTTTTACTCTTTTGAACTTAAAATACCGGGATAGCTTAATTTAGCGGGAAGTTTCAGGGTTGGCCTGCAATTTCAAGCGTTTACAGATTTTTCACATTATGATTATTGTGAAATAGTACAAGTGTATTAATTGATTAATTGTATTGAGATCAATTTTCAATCTTAGCCCGAGGGTAAAAAGCTAAAAAGAGGTATGGTCATGCCCGTATCCCCGAAGGGGTAGGCAGAGGTACAACGTGTGCAATGTGCATCCACACAACACAACGTAATAGGTGACCAGCTTAACACCAACCGAGTATTTTTCCAATCCCGGGAATCGTTGTTTTTATTAGAAAATTTAAAAGAAAACATTTTTGATTTGTCTGACTCGGGAATCGAACCCCGAGGGTTTCCCTGAGAGAAAAATTCGAAAAATTTATTCGCTGAGTTTCTACCGCCAATTCTTCGTGCCTGCGGTAAGTCCAATATTAATCTTTAAAATTTTGAAGGTTAATTAAATTCTTGTCTTAGCAAAATTTTAAAGAATTTTTCTTGTAAGTTTTAAAAAAAATTGTCTTAGAAACATGTTTTTTTATTTTGGTTTTATTTTCCTGCGCTCTTCTAGACCAAAGCCTGACGACGCCTTTGCCATCAAATATAGAATATAATGTTTGGGTAAAAATACGCTGACATTTTTTAGGTTAGATAATAATTGTAAATGAATATTTATGTATTTTTATGAGAATTACATATTTTAATGTATCATTAAAAGATGTAATTCTCATAAAAATACTTTGTTAACAATATTACTAAGTAGTATAACTTTGCGAGCCCTTACAAAGCTCTGCTTTTTGCTAGTTATATATGGCGGTTGACACGGTAGCCGTGTCACGAAATATTTGTACGCCGCCACTTCTAAAAGTTTTGGAAAATATGTGCCGCAATGAATCGGTCAACATTTTTTTAAGTGGACTAAAATTAAAAAAGAAGTATTTCGAAAAACGGAACAAAGAAAAACTCAATATAAACAGGAAAACGGAAAGTGACAATGAAACCTGCAGAAGCTATTTCAAAATTAAAGTTGATGTAACCAAATATTTAGATCACAAGTTCAAAACCCTCAACCAATACAAAGTAATAAAAGCACTAAATCCAACTTAAATATTCACGAAGCTCTCGTACACGTCGACTTTTCTGTAAAATTATAAGTTAAAATATGCACAAGAAGTTCAAAGTTTTCATTTTAGAGGAAGTCGGCAGAGTATAAAATACTACGAAGTCGGCAGCAAGTGTAAATTCGCACAGTCGTAATTTACACACATAGTTTGTAACAGCTCGGATATGTCCTACATCTTTGTGTATTCTTACTGATACAATATAGCAACGCACCATTAAGTTCTTTGGTGTCTATAGGCGATGGTTGACTCTTTTCATCAGGAAACCCATTTGCTTGTTTACTATCTTATGTTATAAAAAAAAGATTTATGAGGGCATTGACGTGTATAATATTACGTATGAGGGTGAGGTATAGGTACATTTTTGTATTTAGTACTTTTTTAAAAAAAACTTCAAAATCGCGGCTGTGTCATTAAATCGGCTACATCAATGGTTTACATCAAAATAATAATATTATATACTAGTCTATGGTTTACATTTTGTACAAGCTGAGTTTAGACATGTCAGGAACACAACCAATGGCATAAAGATCACAAGAACATTGCCAAAGATAACAAAAAAAACTTTAACGTTTTCGCGCCGAATTTTGACATCAAGGTTGCAGTTGAGTGAACTTTTGTGGATTTTTCATTTTTGTATTGGTAATTTTTCCGTGTTTCAAGAATTAATACCTACATTCGACACTTCAATTATAAAAGCACATATACAGTGTTTAAATAACAATTTTGAGTAGTTCTTTTTATAAGTTATTACGAAATGGTTGGAAAAAACAAATTATATGTTTATAAACGAGGTAAGGTTTGGCCTAAACATTTTGATAACATGATTTTGTAATGTTACCGAGTTTTGTTCATTAATCTGTTATAATGCTGGAGCCGCACTTGCATCTATCGTCTCAAGTCTTCGGTTAATAACACGATAAATGCAGATGCGATCGGCTATTATCGGCTATTTTTGCAAACATTGCGGACTCCGTGTGCCTTGGCGTACGTATTACTTCGGGACGATAGATGCAAGTGCAGCTACATCATAAGGCTAGTTGCACAGTTGAATTAGCATGTGAGATTTCATTCACATATTATTTTCATGTACTGTCGACCTGCATTTCAATTTAAGGTACATAATAGATGGGCAGACGGCTTATATCTATTTATTGTAACCTACATTGAAAGAGGATAATGGATTCTAACACTGTCATTCTGGCCATACATGCTATCAATGTGTTGCACAAGAACACAAAATACTCAATATTATTAAACTATTAAAAGTAAATTTGTTGAAGTTTATTTTTATAACAGTAATAAAATCTGGAAGTTTGCTATCTAGAAGTACAAGGCGCCTCTTTGTGGCTAGGGTTGCAGACATGTGCATTAAGCTAGAGATTAAGATACAAAGAATTGGAATTTTTTACTGTCTGCTCAACCAAATTAAGATGCCTGTCAAAACTTTGTTAGGATGTTGACTCTTAGGCTAATGGCATATTATAAGACTGCAGAATACCATCAGTTCCTTTGTGAGGAGGCAGTGTAAACTGAAGCTTTATATATTATCTACTGGTTTGCCAGAATTCACTAGTTTGTAAGTAGGCAAGATGTGTTGTCCCCATAGTTACAAACCCATCACTTGCTTCTTGCAATTACTGGGATTGACATTTTTACTAGCTTATAAGGTACAGGGGTTTTAATACACCATCATTAAACTCCAAGCTGCTCCTGGGATTTTGATTCTTTCAACGAGGCAGGCATACAAGGCAGTTATTGTTACATTAATAAAGAAAATTTGTTATTGTTGTACCCTATTTGGTTTGTAACATGTCTAGTATTTGAGCATAATGATTTAGGGTAGTTAGACACATCAGTTCTTAGCTTGATACCTGTCTAATCTTTTGAGGCTTAAAATAGTGTCTGCAATTAGAAATTTGTACTTCCCCAGGCTTTCCTGTAGTTTATAGCACTTATACCATTGTAATGATTGTTTTCAGATGGCAGAAAAGAAGAAGTTCATATAGATAAAATTACTTCAAGGATAAAAAAACTTTGCTATGGGCTTAATATGGATTTTGTTGTCCCTGTGAGTACTAAAATAAACATAAATTCACATTACACACTGTGCTTTTGTTCTAAGTTCTAAATCGCTATAGATTTGACTAGCTGTTGCCAGTGACTTCGTCCGCGCGGAGTTCGTTTACTCTGCACTGCCCCTCCCCCGTAGGTGATAGCGTGATAATATGTAGCCTATATGTTGACCCGACCTGTAAATAATATTCATGCAAAATTTGAAGTAAATCCATGCAGTACTTTTTGAGTTTACCCCGGACATACATAAAGACAGATAAACAAACAGACAAAAATTCTAAAAACTATATTTTTGGCTTCGATATTGATTGTAGATCACACTCCAAGTATTCTTTTAAAAAATATTCAATGTACAGTTTTGACTTTCCTACGATTTTATTATATGTATAGATTAATAAGTTGGATGGAAAAACTTGTTATCTAAATGAATGAATTGACCGCCCTGTTTATTGAGTGGTTATTGAACCGGACTATGCATCAGTGTGGCTCATGTTCGATTCCAGATAGCCAAACATTCATGTGATAAACATAGATGTTTATATTTCTGGGTTTTGAATGTTTATTAAATAGATTTGAGCATTTATTTATATATGTATTTTTATGTATTAGTATTCAGAAATCAGAAATCAGAAGTACTTTATTAAATAAAACTTTTTACAAGTTATTTTGATGCGTCAACATTTTTTTAAACTACTACCGGATCGGAAACGTGGCCATACACTGAGAAGATCCGGCAGAAGAAACTCAGCGGGCTTGTCTCTTTCATAATATTTTTTAAATAAAATATTACATAATATTTAATTAGTATCTAATTGTTACATTAATAATAAGGATTGCCGATATGAGGAGCAGTTAATCCCATGCTTTCCTGTCATCAAGGTATTCAGATAGTTTATAGTAACCTTTTTTACACAGTTTTGTTTTAACACACTTTTTGAATTTGTTAACTGGTAAATCTCTAATGGCATCAGGCAGCTTATTGTAGAAGTGTATATTTTGCCCCATAAAAGAGTTGCTTATTCTGTGGAGACAAGACACATGCACAGCAAGATTATTTTTGTTCCTTGTATTTAGGGAGTGAATATCATTATTCTTTTTAAACAAGCAAATATTTTGAACGTACATCAAGGTTTCGAATATATATGTACTGAGAAATTACTGTTGTTAAAAAATTATTGTTGACTGACACTCATATTACAAGCAAATAAATTACTTACTTTGAGGTTAGATTGATTCATGTAATTTGTCCAGTGATATTTATTTATTATGTATATTTTAATATTCCTATGTACTTAAAATTACCGGAAATATGGTTACTTGCAGAAATTATTGTAAAAAGTAAATTGGTATTATGTATTTTTTCCTTTGTAAACAAAGATTTTAAAATATGCTATTTTGTTTTATACATAAGATGGCTCTCCTGATGAAAAAGACACCATCACTCATGGACACCAAAATGGTGGTGCCATATGCATATGTTTACCAGCTACCTTACCCTCGAAAGCTGAACATGACAGTGTCAAGTTTTCACACTATTGACGCAGAAATAGTCAAGTCAATGGTACTATTCCTGTATGAAATTTAAAGCCAATCATTTGCCTTTTATGAACTATCCGGCAGAATTGCCCTTCGAAATTGTTTGAAGAGGGCCTTGAGCAACAAAGGCAAAATAGAAAAAATATATTGAACATTGTTTTAGAATGACTACATGAAAATCACTTAATAAACATGGAGAGGCTAGAATAATTACCTTAAATATGTTGTTACTAACAATATAATCATAAGGTCATTTAAATGATTTATTAACTGAAAAGGAAAACTTAGGAGCTTACAATTTTTTTCATTGTTTATCAGGTTGGTATTACATTAAAAGTAATAGGTGGCTTGTACTCTGGAGTAACAACCGTTGAACTTGATAATTTGGCTGCAGAAACAGCAGCCACAATGACCATCGACCATCCTGACTATGCTGTGTTGGCAGCTAGAATAGCTATATCTAATTTACACAAGGAAACTAAAAAACATTTTTCAGGTACTAAATATTTTCTTAACATTAAGTTAAAAAAACATATTTCAGGTACTAAATATTTTCTTAACATTAAGTTAAAAAAACATATTGTTTAGCCCTGAAGATGCTGTAAAGAGTAGCTTATTCATAATTTGTAATTTAGAACAAAATATCTTTAGTAGCCTAATAATTGTAAATTCAAAGTGTGACAGGTAATAAGTAGGTATACAATATATAAATATTTTAAAACATTTCTTTTCAAAACATTAATGTAAATAGCTTTTTCATTTCTTATATAGTTTTAAAGTTTTTATTCTTGCACAATTTAAGTGCCACTTGTATAGCAAAATTCCATATTTTTGTGTTGCAATTTTTTTCTGGATTACATACTATATGCTGCATTGTACACACTGCAATTATAGCACCAAATAATACCCAAATAACTTTTATTTTTATAGAATTTATTATATTAATTGGTTGGTTAAGTGGTTAGTGACCCTGACTATCCATTTCCCAACAGAGACCAAATTTTGTGATGATCATAATGGGTAGTGCAATTTGCCAGATTTGTTAACAGAGGTAAATGTCATGCATATTATATAATAATGACATTTTACATTGGAAATAGCAATTTCTAAAACTTATTTATATTTGAAACCTGACAATGCCATTTGTATACGTATGAATTATAGAATTTGTGACATTCATAGAAGATAAACACTCATATCTCAAGCAAATAATATGCTTAATTTCTTTGTTAAAATCAATCAAAGTAATTGATAAATTGATATTTATTTATAATTTGTTATTTACAAAGGTATCTAGTTATGCAAAAAAGTCAATGAGTTTCCTTAAGATTTTAATGGCATTTATTGTTTGTTAATTCATTTAATGAAGCCAAATTTATAGTTATTTTTTTCTCATAGCTAGAATATGACAAAAATCAATTGTATGTAGTGACAAGAATAGATAAGGTAGACAAAACTGTGGTGTGTTTGTTAAATTCTAAGTTTTGTGGCTATCATGTATGTAGCACCAAATTTATCTCTTTATCATCTTTTACAAACTTTTGTTTGCTTGGACTTTTATTCATAGGTGCTTGGTTGATAATGATAAAGATGTAGTTGATTGTAGATGTTGACATTGATTTCAAGTTGCATCCACTTAGATATATTTTAACAATGTAATTTAATTGAGCTTTTGACTTACAGAGGTCATGACTGACTTATACAACATTGTCCACCCTTATACAAAGAAAAGATCACCAATGATATCAGACTATCATTACAATATAATAATGAAGAATAAGGATAGATTAGATTCTGCAATTGTATATGATAGAGATTTTAAATATAATTACTTTGGGTTTAAAACTTTAGAAAAATCATATTTACTTAAAATAAATAAAAAGGTAAGATTAGGAGCTGTTATAAAGTATTTGTAATATTTTAATGTATTATATATGTGAAATAATTCTGTGATGATTTATAGGTCGCAGAACGACCACAACATATGCTGATGCGTGTGTCAATTGGTATACATGGCGAAGATATAGATTCAGCTATTAATACATATAACTTATTATCAGAAAAGTATTTTACACATGCCAGTCCTACTCTGTTTTCTGCTGCCACTCCTAGGCCTCAACTCTCTTCATGTTTCTTATTGGCTATGAAAGAGGACAGTATAGAAGGAATATATGATACATTGAAACAATGTGCACTAATATCTAAATCAGCAGGTGGGATTGGACTTCATGTTCATTGTATCAGAGCCAAGGGCACATGTATAGCTGGCACGAATGGTGTATCAAATGGACTTGTTCCGATGTTAAGAGTGTATAACAGCACAGCTAGATATGTAGATCAGGGTGGAAATAAACGTCCAGGGGCATTTGCTATATATTTAGAACCATGGCATGCAGATGTGTTTGAGTTTTTAGATCTGAAAAAAAATACTGGCAAAGAAGAGGTAAGAGCTAGGGAATTGTTTTATGCTTTATGGATACCAGATTTGTTTATGAAAAGGGTTGAGAAAAATGAGAATTGGAGTTTGATGTGCCCTCATGACTGCCCAGGTTTGGCGGATACTTGGGGAGAAGAATTTGAAGCATTGTATGAAAAATATGAAAGTGAAAATCGTTATGTTAAGCAAGTAAAGGCCCAAGTTTTATGGAAGGCTATTGTTGAAGCCCAAGTCGAAACTGGGACACCATTCATGCTATACAAAGATTCATGTAACAGAAAAAGCAATCAAAAAAATCTTGGAACTATTAAATGCAGCAATCTATGTACAGAAATTGTAGAATACACATCAGTGGATGAAATAGCAGTATGTAATTTAGCTTCAATAGCTTTAAATATGTTTGTTAACGATGATAAGACATATAATTTCGAAAAATTAAAAGCAGTAACAAAAATAATAACGCAGAACCTAAATAAAATTATAGATGTTAATTTTTATCCAGTTCCAGAAGCTAGAAATTCAAACATGAGACATAGGCCAATAGGAATTGGTGTTCAAGGTCTAGCAGACGCATTTGTGTTGATGCGTTATCCTTATGAAAGTGAAAAAGCCATATTACTAAATCAACAGATATTTGAGACTATCTATTATGGGGCATTAGAAGCTAGCTGTGAACTAGCTGAAAAAGAGGGGGTTTACAATACATATGAAGGCAGCCCGGCTAGTCAAGGGATCTTGCAATTTGATATGTGGAATAAAACTCCTACTGATTTATGGGATTGGGCTGTCCTTAAAGAAAAAATAGCAAAGCATGGTCTGCGTAATTCCTTGCTATTAGCACCTATGCCGACAGCATCTACAGCTCAGATTTTAGGCAATAATGAATCTTTTGAACCATTCACTTCAAATATTTACCAAAGACGAGTTTTATCTGGTGAATTTCAAGTAGTTAATCATCATTTACTCAGAGATTTGACTCAAGCAGAATTGTGGGATGATGATATGAAGAATCTTATTCTTCATAACAATGGCTCAATTCAAAATATTGAATCTATTCCAAAAGAAATTAGAGAGTTATACAAAACTGTTTGGGAAATCTCTGTAAAAACCACCATTCAAATGGCTGCTGATAGAGGGGCATTTATTGATCAGAGTCAATCGTTTAACATTCATGTTGCTGAGCCAAATTATGGAAAACTTACATCCATACATTTTTATGCCTGGAAGATGGGACTTAAAACAGGCATGTACTATTTACGTACAAAACCAGCAGCAAATGCTATTCAATTTACTGTAGATAAATCTAAATTTAAGGTAGCAAATGGTAAAGCTGAAAAGGAAGAGAATGGAATGGCGATGATTGCATGCTCGTTATTAAATAAAGATGAATGTATGAGTTGTGGATCATAATTAATTATTAGTATTTAAGTAATTTTGTAAATCATGGCACAATAAATCCTTTTTTTTTAAATAAATGTCTGTTCCCTTAAATAAACATACAAACATTTAACATTCTGGTAACAAATTTCAACACAATTGTTGCTATTGTACATCTAAAACGCCGGCCACACTGTTTTAAACAAGCCCTCCACATCGGTCTCCACCGGCGGTTTACAACAGTGTAAACAGCTGTTTGCAACAATTTGTTTGACCTTCGTGGACGGTCGCCCGTTGTAAGCCGCGTGTGGATGTCGCTGTTGCAAACACGTATTCCACAGTGTAAACCACACAAAGGTAATTGTCCAACTGCAGCTGTTGGGTGTGCACTTATGCATGAAAATGGCATTTACGCGGGAAAAAGAAGTTATCGCCGAATTCATTGAACTGTATAGGGAACTGCTTTGTTTTTGGGATCTTTTTTTCCGAAATTTATAAAGGCAGTTAATATTTCATATCATAAAATTATTATTTTTTTGGTTAATATTTTTTTATAGTATAAGCAAACAAGCAGATGGGTCACCTGATGGAAAGAGTGATAACGGTGCGTTGCTATCTTGTGTTGAGGTCTTATGCCACATGCATAAGTTTACCGCCTACCTTACCCTCAAAACCGGAACACGACAGTGACAAGCACTGACGCTATTGCGGCAGGAATAGATAAGGCGGTGGTACCAGACCCGGACGAGACAATGCAGAACTCTACCACCTAGTAGCCACGATGGTAGTGACTCGCATAGCCAATCGGTCGCCTTTTACGACCTGCCTGGCAGAACGGCAGTTGGCCTATTCTTCAAAGAAGCCTGGGATCAAAAAAGGTTTTGACGAATCCCGCGGGATCACCCAATTTCTTCAGGACAAAAGTATTCCAGATCACCTGTGCCAAATTTCATTCAAATCCGTTCAGTAGTTTTTGCGTGATTGGGCAACAAACATTCATCTATCAAAATATCCAAACTTTCGCATTTATAATATTCATTAAGATTATTACATTCTTTTCTTTTTTTCCTTTTTTTTTGACTTGCGCATACAAGTGCTAATGCTCCAACTTTTTGAAGTTAAGATAGGTAAGGAGCTATATTGCAATACGAGCTTCCAAAGAAAGAGTGGAAAACACACTGAGGTGGGAGCCTTGTTGTAAACCAACGTGGACGCAAGCACCAACCGTGAACTGCACACGCCTCCCACCAAGGTGACCCCTGTTGGAAGCTTGTTTCCAACAGTATGGCCCGGCAACACGAAATAAAGAAAACAAGGGGAAGTGAAGAGTGGGCGTGCCGCGTGCGTCACTATTACGCGCTTTTACTCTAAATTGCCTTAGTGATACTTACCATATCATTAGGAGATAGTCGTCGTGCGAAAATCTATTATACACTGAATTATGCCGTATTCTGCCATCCTTGAATGCAGAAATGATAGTAGAATACAGATGATTAAAAATGGAGATATTTCATATCATTCGAAAGTACAATTTTCATTTTATTTTAATTAAATTCCTGATTTAATATAATCTCTAATGATATAATAGAAAGTCAAGCTAAAATCAGCCGTACACCTTACATATAACGTTCATTTTAGGTTGACCTAATTTTTCTAGAAAGATATACGTAATGACAGTCATTACGTAATCGTTCTAGAAAGTTCTCTACTCAAATATGATCAACTGAAAACTACGGAAAAATCAATGCTGCCATCTATTGTAGAATAGCGAAACTATTACGATCTTAAGTTTCACTATTGTACAAATAGATGAGTCTATTTTGAATAGACTACAAAAGGACGTAAATACTCTTTTTTTTTGTAGCAAAATAAAATTTATTGTAACGCAGTTTGGTATATTTTTAAATGTTCTGTTTGTGTGTTTCGGATTACTGTTGTTTAAAATGAAAACGACCAATGAAACAATGTTTGCATTAGTAGTTTATATGCAATAATGCTTATTTTATGTGTGAGTGTGGCGATCGCGGTCCTGATACAAATGTTTGTACTTGCCAATTCCGTTGTTTTCTTTATTTCGTGCCCGGCAATAAGCCATTACATTGTATTTCCTTTCCTGTAAAGTCTGTTATACAGGTGTCGCAGAAATCAACGTCAAGCTGAAAACGGATGACGGGCCAAAAGATGGTGGTTCTCAAAAAATTTGAAAAAAAAATTTACCTGCACTCTAAAATTATAGCCATTAAAAAAAAAAACAGTGAAAATCAACACTGTTATGATTTTTCAAGTACTATGACTACAAAGTGTTTACTTAGCTTAATAATTTTGAGGGGGATTTGTTACTGAATGATTAATGCTAGTATAAATTACAATTCAAAAATTTGAACACATGTTTGAGCAAATTAGGGATATTTCCTCTAAAACCATGATATGGTTTTAGAGGAAATATCCCTAATTTGCCCAAACATGTACTCAAAATTATTACATCATTCAACTTTAACTGGCTGTGCTGAAAAAAAATGTACTACGCTATTTCAGCACGTGGCATTAAAAGATGGCTCATTTAATGGCTTTCTAAAATGACAACACTTACTACATTTTATCCTAATTATGTTTTTTTTTTAAACAACTGGGATTTATTAATTTTTTGTTTTACTTAGAAAATGCTTCTGATGTCCTGTAGGTTTTCTTTAAAGCTTACATAAATTAAAGTAAGACAGCACAAGTTAAGGTTAGGGACGCCAATTCAACGTGTGAGAGTAAAAGAGATAGCAAGCTTGAGCATCATCAACAGCACAAGTTGAGTGAAACGGATAGAGGCGCTCCTTCACCGTGTTAGTGAGAGTGTGAGTGAAAGAGATAGCAAGCCTGAGCATCATCTACGGCATGAGTCAGAATGAAATCCGAATAGATAAAATGAAAGACGTTCAGTACGTTACGTTCTTGTTTACTGCACATCTTTCTGTATTCGATCGTGTCGTTTTTGTACTTAATAACTTTGGCTTTGCTTATAGCCTGCGCAGATACGGACTTTTCACCGTGGCGGAGAAAAATGTACGCTCCGCAAATAAAATCTCCGCCGGGAATTTCCTTTCCGCGGAATTTTTTGTCCGCTAAAATAGATCACTTACAACTGTAACGAGTAACGCAAATGAGAGATTAAAAGCACCGAGTACAAATAAAGTCTCCCGAATAACCAAGGACATGCAGAGAGCGGACCGGACAAAAGTACGGGGGAATCCCCGAAAAGAATAGAACACGTGTGACTAGGCGAAGCAACGCATACGGCGGACCAAAGAGTATGTAACGTATTTATTTAGTTATTTAACGGACTTTAGTCCCGCGTTGTGCGCTAGAAAGCTGTGCAACAAATGATCGCACATCGTGTGCGTTGAGTTTGCGGTAAATTCGCGGCGGAGTTTTTATTCGCGGAGCGTACTTTTTTCTCCGCCACGGAGAAAAGTCCGTCGTCTGCGCAGGCTATTATTGGACTTGATTACGTGCTACTTGGATTTATTTGTGATTTGACCGTTTGTGACGAACTTGGCTTTCTTTTCGACTATCGTTATCGCTGACTGTGTGTTTTCTGTGATCGCCACCATGCCACTTCGATACACACTACAAAAGCATGCAAACATGAATAGAATAGAATATATTTTTATTCAAAGTATTAACATACATTTTTTGAATGTCAGACACAAATTATTTAAAATAATACAGAAAATAATATTTAATAATACATCAAGTTAGTGGTTATGTCACCCACACAGTATTGTCATTCATATATTCATCGACACTGTAATGTGCCTTTTTACAGAGAACCCTTTTTATGTATGTTTTGATTTTTTTCGGATAAGTTAATGACTTCTTTGGGTAATTTATTGTACATGCGTACTCCAACACCGATAAAACATTTTTAAGTTTTAGTCCATGTATCTCATTTATGGAGAATGCTGGTGCAACGCTAATGCAGCAGCTCGAGTCTGTCGTAAGAGATACCCCAATTCTGATCGTCATCCGGATCGTAAAGTGTTTATTAAATTTCACCGATCACTCTCAGAAGGCCGATTTCCTAATCAAATGGTAGCTCAGTAAGACTCGACATTCCATACGAGGAACAAGTTTTAGCAGCAGTCGCAGCGAACTGAGCTCCACCCGTGGTAACGTTCAACGAGTTCAATCTTTGTCACCTCGAGATTATCTTTCAAGGGTTGGGTTTTGTGAAACTATGTTACAAAGACACCGAGAAGATTCCCACTTTATGGATAAAGTACTCTGAACGGATGGGTCAACTTTTAAAAAAGATAAACCTACATAATGTGCATGAGTGGCACGTGGAAAACCCACATTTAATCAGAGAAGATCGGTCACAATATCGCTTCAAAGTAAACATGTGGACCGGTATTCTGAACGGTAAAATTATTATTGGACCTTTCAAACGCCCAGACAACGTAACCGCTGAGGCTTACTTTAGACTTTTTACAAAATCACCTACCGGACTTACTGGAAGACGTGTCACTCAACATTTACGCAGGTATGTGGCTCCAACAAGATGGCTGCCCTGCGCACTATGCTCGCTCAGTAAGGGAATTCCTGAACGAAGAATATCCGAATAGGTAGATCGGTCGGTCTGGTAGGATCTCGTGGCCGGCCCGATCACCAGACCTATTGATTTCTTTTACTGGGGAGCTGTGAAGGATCAAGTTTACTGTAAGCCCATTGCAAACGCCGATGAACTGCGCCAAAGAATTGCGGGGCCGCTGAATACATCAATTCAAGAAGTTTCGCGAGTAAATTAAAGCGTTCGTTTTTTAAAGAGATGTAAAGCCTGCAGTGTCACTGGTAGTTAGCACAAAACAAATAAGTGTAAAACATAACCCTCCTTTTTGGCAGTCGGGTAAAAGACTGCCAAAAAGGAGTAAAAGTTATATTTTACGCTAATTTTTATAGAGGGAAACTAGATGTCATTACCAACATTATGAGTAAATCAAAAAAAGCTTAAATCAGAGTTGTTTTAGAAAAGGAAATACCATTATTAGGATAAAATGTAGAAAGTAGTAGCATTTTAGAAAACCCACTAAATGCGCCATCTTTCAATGAAACGTGCTGAAATAGCGTAGTACATTTTTTTTCAGCACAGCCAGTTAAAGTTGAATGATGTAATAATTTTGAGTATATGTTTGGGCAAATTAGGGATATTTCCTCTGAATTCAAGAAAGTTCATGTTCAAATTTTGAATTGTAATTTATACTAGCATTATTCAGTAACAAATTTCCCCCAAAATAATTAAGCTAAGTAAATATTTTGTAGTCCTAGTACCTACTTGAAAAACCATAACATTGATTTTCACTTTTTTTAAATGGCTATAATTTTTAGAGTGCAGGTAAAAAAAATTCATATTTTTTTGAGAATCACCATCCCTTGGCCCGTCATCCGTTTTCGGCTTGACGTTAATTTCTGGGACACCCGTAGAATGAAACTTCATCAAGCCGTAGTATGTAATTAAAATAGTAATTACACGCTACTTACACAGTATTTTTTTTGTACATTAAAAGATAGCAATGGCTTTCCTCATGGAAAGAACACAAAGGTGTCAATGGTGGCTATGTGTCTGATGGGATGGTAATGCTTGAACCTTACCATCCAAACCTTGCATAAGTTTACCAGCTACCTTGCCTTCCAAATTGAAATATGTCAGTGATAAATACCGACGCTATTGCGATAGAAAGTGTTCAAATCCCGGGAGAAACCTTGTAGAACTCTACTATTGGTTTAAAGTATTTTTTTTTAAGTTTTCCCCAGGAGGGTAAACCCGCCCCCTGGGGGAGTATATTGTCAATATCACAATATATCTTATTTCTAGTTCCTCTGACTTAATCAGTGCCGTTGCTTATCCTATTTAATTACTTGCTATGTACCATTGATATAAAATACCCAAGATACACAGTTCCGAACAAAACTGACACTCAAAACTGTCGCTAATTCAGTCTAAAAAGTTTATAGTTATGGCACAAACGTGTTTTTGCATATTCAACCTTAAATGCAAAATTTAAAGTCATTTTTAAAAAACAATGTACAAAAAGCAATAACATTTTTGACTTGAGTTAGCCGGTAGGACAAGGCACATGTGGAGTCGAATATAAATATTTTTATGCATTGAGGTAGTATTTTAAGGGTTTGTAAAATTTACATAAAAAAATCTTGTCGAAAATCTGTTTTTGCGTAGAACATTTATATATCAATAAAACAAATAATGACCATTAAAATAATTTATTTATATTTCAAACGTTATAGGTTATTGGTTCTATTACACAGAACCTACACATATAGGCAAACTGTGGGTTTATAGCCATGTAGTATTTGACGCTTGATATTGATACATTTAGTTTGCATAGTCTAATAGATTTAGAATATACTGAAATAGGAAATTTACTGCAATGGTGACTATGACTACGTTATAAAGTTCATAGATTCTTACATGATAACAGACACGATTTTTTAGACTTATTATGTAATGTAGCGACAACATAGTAAGGAAACGCATTAATTTCCTAGAAATAAGTTTAGCTTTTCGTTCTGAATTAGATTTCAGTTTTTCTGGTTTTTTTTTTGCAGTATTATGTAAACGAACATTTGTTTAGATATAGTATCTGCAGACGTACGAGCGAATACTGCCCATAGACATTTGAAACACAATAGGTTAGTTACTAATGCGATGTCGGCTTCTGAAAATTTTATTGACCCTCATATAAAAAATTCCAATAAAACAATTTAAAGCTAAAAAATTGTGTTCAATGTTATTCGGAAGATCAAACTCGTTGATGTTGATGATGAAAATATACATCTTTTTAAATACTGAATAACTAAGTTTTTTTTTATATATTATAAGATAGCAAACAAGCAGATGGGTCTCCTGATGGAAAGAGTCAACCATCGCCTATAGACACCAAAGATGTTAATGGTGCGTTGCTATCTTGTGGCGAGGTCTAATGCCACATGCATAAGTTTACCGGCTACCTTACCCTCCAAACCGGAACACGACAGCAACAAGCACTGACGCTATTGCGGCAGGAATAGATAAGGCGGTGGTACCAGACCCGGGCGAGACAATGCAGAACTCTACCACCTAGTAGCCACGATGTTAGTGACTCGTTAGCCAATCGGTCGCCTTTTACGACCTGCCTGGCAGAACGGCAGTTGGCCTATTCTTCAAAGGAGGCCGGGACCAACACGGCGAAAAATTTAAAAAAAACTTTGGATTTTTGAACTTTTTTAATTCAATAGTCTACGCTTAGGCATAGTTTTTTTTCTTTGAGGTTAAAATACTTCAATTTAGCGGAAAGTTTCAGGTGGCCTGTAGGGTCAACCAGCTCACAGATTTTTTTAATATAGTTACATTAGTTGGTTACACAGAAATCCTAATAGATACGTATATTTAGTTTGGAGTATAGTTTAGTACATATAATATTATTGCCAAAGGTAATTTTAGATTAGATATTTCCTGTTAATTATAAATTTCATTTATAATTACGTTAATTTTTTCGATAGGTGTGTTACTAATAGGTATTTTTAGTTTGAGGTATAGTTAGTTATGATATTAGGTACAGAAAATTTAGAAGTTATAGGAAGTTCAGGTCTTACGTTTTTTACTTACATTTTAATAACAAAAATGTCGTATATAAATAATTAAGATGAATATGTAAATATTATTTTAACGTACTAGCGGCCCACCCGGCAATGTGAAGATTTTTAATAAAATAAAGAAAGGTTAAATAAGTTCTAAAGTAAATATGCGCGAGCAAAGCCGCGGATAACAGCTAGTATGCAAATAAAACAACTCGTACATATAAACAGCCACTTAAAATTTATACGAGACTAGCTGCAGATCTCTGCATTAGAATAAAAGTATTCTATGTGCTATCCCAGGTCATCTTATATCAGAGTCCAAATCCAAATTGGTACGGCCATTTTTTACGTCATTGATTATCAAACATCCAAACATACAAACTTTAACATTTATAATATGTATAGTATAAGATATCCGCAATCAAAAACAACATTTTATTAAAAATAAATTATTAAATCAAAAAATAAACATTCTTAATGCAACCTGTGTCTTCCACTTAAGAAATCGTTCTCAACAACACGTGTAAACAGAACAAAATTCGATGCTACTTATGATTTCCCATTGTTATATTAAAAGTTTCGTAATATATCTCCAAAGTTCATCGTAAGAATCACAATTATATATTGTTATTTTATATTCGTACAAATAGAATAAAAAGAATCACCTAACTTGGTTCTCAAAATAAGTTATCAATATAATCAAACATTTTAAAATCGTCAAATTGATGTCCTCTTCTCTTTTGGCAGTTGGTTAACAACTATAAAAAGTATTCAAAATTATTAATGAAAGAAATTAATCTTATTAAAAAAAAAAATAACTAATTAATGAAAAAAATCGACTCCACCAATAATAACAGGATCAATTTGTATTATTTGTCTAAATTAAAAGGAGGTTGTAATGAACTGTCCTTTTACTGAAAAAGTGACCATTGAAATTTTGTCTTATTATATTTGGAGCGTCGAGTACATTTTTAAGACAAATAAAATGAAAATCATACATTACACCCTATATTTAGTAATATAAACGACAAAAATAAATCGATAAACTCTTATACTTACCGAAAATACAATATCTTATATTTTTTTATCGTTCATGATGTTGTATTTTACAATTTATCAGAGAACAGTTGTGTATTTTTGACGCGCGGGCAGTGACGTGAGCGACGGGCTTCTATTTGAAGTGAGTGCACAATTTTAAATTGTGCACTCATTCTTAGAGGACGTTTTTGAGACACTGATTGTGTATCTTGGGTTTTTATATATCAGTGCTATGTACATATTGATTTGAGTATTTCATTTCTCTGTATTTTTCCTATTATTTTTATTACTTTACATTTATTTATTTATCTATGTATTTTATACATATGGATTACATATAAATTTGATTCTATTTATTTTGTTTTCTATATTTATTTTCTCGTTAGTTTTTACATTATTTTAGTGCTTACTGTTAGAACTGCTTTTGTTTTCTATTTTTACAATTTGTTATTACATTATGTTATCAATATTCTATTAGTGTGTCCATTGAGTTGTATCTCTGTATATATAATTTGCATTTCATATGCAATACTATATATATTATTTATCTATTTTGTGTTGTACTATTAGTATTTTGGTTTATAGTATTAGTAGTATTGACACATATAGCCAATTGGTCGCCTTTTATGAACCACCTGGGAGAATGGCAGTCTATTCAAATTGAGCCTAAACAACACAGGGCCATATGCATAAAGTTTACCGGCTGCCTCGCCTTCAAAAACGGAAGACAGGAACACAGATGAGCAGTGAGTGACAGGAATAGTAGTGATATGTTTACCAATTATTAGCCTTTACAAGCTGTTTAGCAGGAAGACGGTATATTATTCAAAAGGGGTTCAAAGCGGCAAGGGGAATCTATAAACAGAATAATTATATACCTTTATAGAAAATACCATTTATATGTTACAGTTGAGGCTGTAATCTAGGATAGTACCTACATATTCAATGTTTTTTTAAAACAAATTTGATTTCGGCAACATTTTATTTTATAAATAATAACAATCTTCAATAAAAAATATCAAAATAATTCAATTAATAACTTAATCATAAATTATGCTTCGTGACTTCAAATGGTACGATACGATTATCACCTACTGAGCTAAATGTAGTTTTTCAGTCATAAAATAAAAATTACATTTCACTAATGTACCTTAAATTATACGAGCAAATTAATTCTTACGAAAACTCCGTAATATTGGATGAATTATATCGACAGCTTCAGTTATTTCATGTCTTGTTTTCCCACCTGAAAAAAAAAATTAAACATAATTGCACTACTAATATAAGATCTAATCTTGGAGTTTTCGTTGTGCGTACCGTTTAACAGTTAAATCAATTCAAAATAGCCGCGTTTCTAATCTGGTAGTGGTTAACAAAATTTCGAAAAAACACAACAATCGTGTAAAAATTATTCTTTTACTCAATGGTGAATTTAATGACACCTTTCAAGGTGAAATAAACATAACTATACTATCTCCATTTCTTTATTTTCTCGGCGACAGATTGTCGCCCATGTAATTTTTATGTTAAAATATCTCGCAAATAATACTGTATCTCACGGACGGGTGGTGATATTACTACAGGAGCTGTCGATAAACGTAACACTATAACAGACCTGTTTTTTTTTTACAAAACGTAAGAAACTAAACTACTGCCGGATACTTTTGTACAAAATGAACTATAATATTATATTATATATAAGTATAATATTATATTTCATTGCAAGATGTTAAACGTATAAATTTTTGATTGATAATGCCTACTTCTTTAAAATTATCGGAGCTCTTGTAAAATAAGTAGGTATAGGTAGGTAGGAATTCGACAATGAAACGAAATAATTATAACGATATATAATATATACAAGATGTTCGTGTGTTCTCTTTGCTACATTTAAAACGAATTGGTCTTTTAAATAGATTCCGACAAAATACACTAGCTAGGCTAGGTATTTAAAGCTCAAAGGAGCTAGAAGTATATTAAAACATAGATTTTGAAACTCAAAGATTTCATAACTCTAGAATTTATTAAAAATATAACTATTTTCGTTTTTGAACAGTTGTCACTTCTGTTGTCTAGTAGTCTGGTGACGATGTTGACCGCATTAGATACTAGGTTTAAATCTCGTGTCGAGCAATTTGAAAAATGTGTTTTTTCAATTTTCTGATAAAAAGAACATTGCTCGGGATTAGATAAGTGCTCGGTTGGCGATAGGCTTGCCACCTGTCACATTATGGGGCTAAATATATTCAGCAAATCGTGGGTGTACTTGTACCTCAACCTACTTCTTCGGGGATACGGGTGTGAAAGAAATTTTCTTCTTTTTTTTGAACTGTTGTGTATTTTCAAAACGATGATCGATTTTGATCCTTTGAATGGTATTCAACTCAATATTTGGGCTCTTAAATTTTGTCTTAGCTTCAAAATCGATTAGTTGAAAAATAACAAAATAATGTCAAAACGATTTTTTTTTAAATGAATGTCGTAAATAAATCCCGAGAGAATCAACCAAAGTAAAAGATTCAAGTAAATTAAATTTATGTTATTTGACCAGTTTCTTAAAATCTGATTTGAAAAACGTGAAGTCTTAAAGTTATTTTAAAAATATGAAGAAGATTAATTAGGTTTTGGTCACGTAAGTCAGTTTCGATCTCAATTAAAATGGCTGGACTTGCGTAACCGTCGAAATGATCATATTATTATATTGCTTTTTTAAATACACCTGATCCTTTCTCTCCATCATATTTACGTGAACGGTTTCATTACTTTTATACCCCGGGTCGTATTCACCGCTCTATATACACTAATGCCCTTTTGGTCCCAGTCCACAACACAAAAAGTTATTTGGAATCTTTTACGCTTACAACAATACGTCTCTGGAATTATCTCCCAAATTATATTCAAGAGCTTCCATCAATAAATATATTTCAATCTAGAATATATAATTACAACTTTAAGATTAACTGGTAGAAAATGTCTTCACACGTTAAGTTCACCTTTTGTACATTTTGTGTAATAAATATTTTAAATAAATAAAATTTGTTGTAAATGGCAAAATGTTTATAATTAAAAAGCCGTATGTCACAAAACTTAATTCGATTTTTAGCAGTTTTAAGTACATATTAAAAAAATGTAAAATATTGAAAATCGACTGGTTAAAAAATTAAGTCAAATATTTCATTGCTACCTTTCATATAGCACCCTCCCTAACTACTTTTTCAGGCCGTCAAATTGTTGTTCTTATTTAAAATTTCACGCACCACTGCTGCACTCATTTGAATATAACAATGCGATGTTTACCCAATCAGGGACGAGCATTGATCATACCGCCAATCATTATTACTTGACGGTAATAAAAAACAAACTAGCTGTTTAAAGAAAACAAACGTCGTGGGTCGTTCATGAGACATTTTGTTTGAAGTTACGAGTCTAGAGGTATTCTATGTCGATGCTTTGTTATATTTGTCTTTGTTCAAAATATAATAAATACCAGCTGAGCCCGCGACTTCGTCCGCTTCTAATACTTGATAGCCTATAAATTTCCTCAATCCTCATGAATGTAGCTAATAGCTATCATTAATCATACACAAAAAGATTTTTTTCAATCCGACTTGTAGTTCCAGGAATTAGCGCATTCAATTAACAAACAAACAAAAAAAATCGTATCATAATTAGGGATGAGGCGTATTTACGCGACCAGGTATTTATACCAAGTATTTGCTTCCAAGTACGTATACCAAGTACGAGCCCGAAATATGTTGAAAGTATTTTTTACGCGAGGACCGCGACACCTGACGCGAGACGCGTTCGAATTGCCAGCGTAAAGGTGTTCAACGGTATCTCTATTACAATAAGACGCAAAATTGTTTACGCCAAAAATACTTTTAAGTCTTAATAAGCATAATCGCGTGTATAATAAAAATACATTTTAAATTGAAAGTATGCATACTATTGTAAACTTTATCTTTATTAGTAGACATCACTTTCCAACAGAAATCATTTTCCAACAGAGAAAAAAATGCTCGAAAATATTATGAAGTCTTCAACTTCCTAAGTTTGTAAGTAAAAAATACTTGCATAGGCTAATGAGATAATGACCTTCCAGGCGTTATTATAAGAGGCACACGACATGAAAATTAGAATATTTTATATTAGGAAGTATTTTATTCTTAAAGCAATTTTACACTAGCCATGTGAAGTTCACGAATGAATCCTTCAAATGAAGTACTTCAGTTCAAATACATCATTTCTTCATTATAGTGCGTTTCACGAAAGAGTTCCCTTCGCCGTAATATTGGTACACTTGACTGTCAAGTACATCAAACGTTCAGACGCCTCATAGAGTTCTCGAAGTTTTTAGTGATTTATAATTGTTTTACGGTGCTAATCATGCCGAAGACCCTTAAAAGTGGTGAAAGAGAGTTGGTGTTAAAAGTTAAAACATTTTGTGAAAAAGAAAAACGTAACAAAGAACCAATAATTCCATTAGAACTCGTGAGACTCCGCGTCGCCGCCATGACAGGTTTGTAAAACGGGTTGCCAGTACTTTATGCTTCAAATTCCCCATTGCTACTTCATTGGTATGTCGGTGTTATTTGTGTATGCATATTATTATGTTATGAAGTATGTATTACATACATGCTATATACATTGACACATACGTACATATACTTTCACGTGGAATTACTAATACGTTACTAATTCAATATTCCAGTAAAAATACCGATAACTTAGTATAATATAATAATACATATTATGGTGTTTGTTTTAGGTATATCTGAAAAAACTGTGTCAAAAATTACTAAAGAAGGTGAGGTTGCTGCCAGTATATCATTAAAAATTTCAACTCCAGGAAAACATCGTCCTAGAGAAAAAAGGGTTAAGCTGGATGATTTTGAGCTTTGTGCAATACGTCATAAAATTCACGAATTTTATGTTGTGAAGAAGGAGTTGCCAACTCTTACTAAATTGTTGCATGAAATGAGAAATGAAATAGATTTCAAGGGTAGTCGTACCACTTTGTGGAGAACTATGGAGGAGTTAGGTTTCTTTTTCAAAAAATGTAGATCTAAAAGAAATCTACTAATGGAGAGACACGATATTGTGGCATGGCGTTTTCGGTATTTAGAAACAATCCGAAATAATCGTCTAGGTGAGCAACGACCAATCGTATACTTGGATGAAACATATATTCACTCCACATACTGTGCTGGCAAATGTTGGCAAAGTGAATCTGAAGAAGGGGTTTTGTCATCAGATTCAAAAGGGCCAAGATGGATAATTGTACATGCAGGCGGTAAAATGGGGTTTATACCGAATGCGCAGTTGATTTTTAAATCTCAGACTAAATCAGGAGATTATCACGATGACATGAATAGACAAAATTTCATGAAATGGATTCAAGAGAAGCTTTTGCCAAATCTGCCTCCTCGGTCAGTAGTGGTAATGGACAATGCGTCATACCATTCAGTAGCGGTGAATAAAGCACCCACCATGTCAAGTACAAAAGCAGAAATGCAAGAATGGATTACCAGGAAAGGCCTTGCATATTTACCAACTATGGTAAAAGGCCAATTGTTTGAAATTATTAAAGATCATAAAGATCCACCTCTTTACGAAGTAGATTTATTGTTGCAAGTACACGGCCATAAAGTTGTAAGACTTCCTCCGTACCATTGTGACCTGAACCCAATCGAGCTCATATGGAGTCTTTTGAAAAAAAAATTGCTGAAAAGAACGTGGGTCAGGAAGCAAAAAATATTGTTAAAATTACTGAAGAGGCATTTTGCAGTATCACGCAAGAAGAATGGATAAAAGAATGTTGCCACGTGGAAACCATAGAAGACAAATACTTTAATAATGGAAAGACTGTTGATAATAAAATTGATCGCTTTATAATAGAAGTATGAGATGTAAGTGACACTTCAGACGATACCGATAGTGACCCTGGAGATAGTGATACCAGTATCATATCCGGTGTTACCCCTTTGCACGAGCACAATTATTATTTTAAAAAGTGATATTGTTGTATTGTTGTTAAAACATTAATACAAATTTGCCCCGCAAATAAACAATCATTATGGTTAAATAACAGGAGTTTCATTTCTATAAATATCTTATACACCCCGTTTGTAATATTAGTTAATAATAATTATTAGTTAAAAATATTAGGTAATAATATAATCTCCCAATCATTAGGTAATATAATCTTCAGTACCTGGCCACACTCAATTAAGCGCTACCAACATAATGGCGAAGGGAATTCTTTAGTGAAACGGTCTATAGTTCAGTTGAATTTCATTTAGTTCACTACTTCACCTAGTTGAAATCCATCGTGGAACGCCGAACGTCAGACAACTGAACGAAATACGAATTGAAGTACGTTGACTGACCCGAGCACTGGCGATGGCTGATCGTATTAAACGAATCTAACCGAGCACCTACACACACGCGCGCGCCATTTGCTATCACATAGGCTTCCTCTCAGTCATTGGATTTTAGGCGAAAAGTTATTTATGATCTTTATTACATTACGTTAAAGTACATTTCGATTTCATTACTGGCTTTGTTTATAAATGACAACAATATTTATTTCTAATCCCATTACTACTATTTTGGACATTGTTAACCTAATTGATTTTGAAAAGTATTGTCAAAATATACTGTAGTAATTATTTTGTAATTGAATAAACAATTCTGTACTTAAATGGGAACGAGTTCCTAACGCCAAACGAAATCAAAGGCCACGTTATGATCAACAGAACTAAATGGACTACTGAAGTAGATTTACTAATCTGTACTTTTACTGTTTTATATTAATATTACTATTACTAGTACTGAATTAGATGGACTAGCTAAAATTCACTGAAGGAAATGAAGTACTGAACTAAACCAATGAAGTACTTCATTGGGCGAAAAAATATACTTCATTAATTTCATCGACACATTTTGCGCATGTCTATTTTACAACTTATTGTTAACGCAACAGAGCTAAACGTGAAAATACTTTGAAAGTATTTGAGCCCAGGTTTTCATACGTGGTACTTATTAGAGGTGAGTCGTAAATACTAGAACAGGTACGAATACTAGGTATTTAAGATACTAGGCGGCACCTATTCCATTTTTCATAAGACTAAGTCCGTGTAGTCCTGTACTCTGTAGTCTATTAGTATTATAATCATAGCATAAAACGCTCATCGCATACGCTGCACCGTTCCTTTACTCTTACGTGAAAACGTGTTTTGCTATCTTGCTCACCCAAGACAGAAAATGCTAACGAGATGAAGCAATATGATTTGTATACTTTTTCTCGCTCTCACAAGAGAGAGATACCGCTATACAATATGTATGCCCGTCCCGATTTCTCGCTACGTACGGCCGGGCTAACAGCCGGCTTATACGTCATATTACGTGTTTAGATACTCGATCAAATACTTCATTGAGAACAGGTAACAGAGATCGCGTCCGATATCGATCAAGTATCATATAGTCTTCATACTTTGAAATATCTAGTATCATAGACTAACCTAGTATCGTGGACGTGATCCATCAAAAAGCTTTTTCAGATAACGTGTTGGTTATTAATATTAATTGTGTTATAATTATTAATATTTAATCGGTTATTCTGAACTTTTTATTTTATAAGAATAGAATAGAATATATTTTATTCAAAATAAGGATAACTTATACATTTTTTGAACGTCAATTAAAATAAACTGTAATAACACTTTAAAAACACATGATATACACTAAAAAAATGACAGAATCAATAATTAAGTAGAAAACTACAAAATGTCAGAGTTAAATAAAAAGATAAAATTATTTTAATTGCTGATGTCAATGCTTAAATAAATAATTAAAACTATAAATATGATTAATAATTGAGACATAAAATTAAAATTAACATTTCTGATTAACTCCAGGGATTCCTATCATTTAAATAATCGTTCACACTATAGTAAGCTTTCTTGTAAAGAGTATTTTTTAAATATGATTTGAATCTCTTTTCTGGCAAACATGTAATTTCCTCCGGAACTTTTTTATATATACGCACGGATAATCCCTTAAAGCATTTTGCACATTTGCTTAACCTAAAATTTTGGATGGCAAGTTTATTTTTATTCCTTGTATTAAAATTATTTCATATTTTTTCGTATATATATATATAATATTTTCATATATGTATTGGCTAGGTAATGTCAAAATCTTGATTTCTTTAAATTTTTCTTTTAGTGACTCTCTTGGACTCATATTATATATAGACCTAATGGCTCTTTTTTGTAATATAAATATTGTTTCTATATCAGCAGCTCGACCCCACAATAAAATTCCGTATGTCATAACGCTATGAAAATTACTAAAATATACTAGACGTGCCGTTTGTACATTTGTCAATTGTCTTATTTTTTTATTGCGTAGACAACTGAGCCTAGTTTTTTACTTAACTTAACTTAATTATATGCGGACCCCATTGCAGCTTAGAATCTATTGTCAGATCTAGAAACACAGTATTATCAACAAAATTTTGCTTTATATTATTTAAAATTACATTACTATCTATAGATCTTATGTTTGGTAATGAAAATTTTATACATTGTTTTTTTTTACGTTTAGTGCAAGATTATTAGCTTCAAACCAGACAATAATATTCGAAAGAGATGAATTTACATAATCATGATTTTTTTCATATCTTCGTACTTTAAAATTATTGAGGTGTCATCAGCAAACATTACTACCTTACAAAGGCTATTTGGTAGGGTATATGGTAAGTCATTTATATAGATGAGGAACAAAGTGGCCCCAATATAGAGCCTTGAGAAACACCCATCTTCATAAATGTGCCGCTAGATTGAATGTCATGAATCTGTACTTTTTGTAATCTAGACTTTAAATACGATTGTAAAAGATTCAAGGATTTACCGCATACCCCATAATACTTTAGCTTTTTAAGCAGGGTTACATGATCGACACAATCAAAGGCTTTTGATAGGTCACAAAAAACAGCAATCGCATCACTTGAATCTTCCCAGGCGTCTAAAATATAATTTATGATCCCAACGGCTGCGTCTGTTGTCGACCGGCCTTTTCTGAAACCATATTGTTGATCGTACAATAAGTTATTTATACTAAAATACGCAAGTAATTGATCGTATATTATTTTTCAAAGATTTTACTAAGTACCGGTAGCACTGACACGGGTCTAAAATTCGTTGGGTCATTTCTGTTGCCTGCCTTGAAAAGTGGTATAATCTTGCTTACTTTCATTGCGTCAGGAAAGTTACCTTCGTCTATACAGTTATTGAAAATATGAGCTAGATAAGGAGCTATAATATCAATAATACTCTTAGTAAACTTCACTGACATACCAGATACATCCTCAATATTTTTCATCTTAAAGAGTTAAAAGTTTGAATTATAACCTGCGGGTTTATATGCCTAAAAGAGAAATTTGATTTACAAACTTTTGCATTCTTTTTTAATAGGACTTCAGCCAACTGAGGAGATGAATTCAAATATTTAGTCGTTTCTAAAGGAATATTTGCAAAAAAACTGTTCAAATTCTTGAGCTATATCATTATTGTTTGTAAGTAAGCCACGATTGGAATTTATACTATAACTACATTTATGAAAACAAGATTTCCCTGTTTCTCTATTTATTATAGTCCAGACCGTTTTTTGTTTATTTAAAGAATTTTTTATTACCCTACTTACATGCAATGACTTTGCTGTTATACATACTTTTTTAAATATCTTTGAATATTTCTTAACAAAATCCCTAAATGAATCAGAATGATCATATGATTTTTGTGAGTACAATTGATATAATTTGTTTCTACTTATATATATACCCGGAGTGGCCCAGTCACCAAATTTCGAAATTAAGTCAATTTTTTTCGATTTAATTTTAAAATAATTATTAAATGTCGTGTTTAAAATGTTGAAAAATTGAGTAAAAAATGCATTACAATCATTACTATTATAATCATAAAATGGTAGAACATTTAGAATGTCATTTCTATACTTTTCTAAATTACCTTTGGTAAAGGGTCGTTTTTGTATTTCTATATTAAGTTTTTGCTTGACACTTGTCACACTTATTGTTTGTCCCATATGGTCTGATTTTATATAATTAAAAATAGATTTGTCAAAATATTCACAATTACAGAAAAAATTGTCTAAACAAGTAGCAGCTGTAGACATAACACGAGTAGGCTCAAGAAAAACATTATTTAAATTAAATGAATTAAATAGAGTCACTAACCTAATTGATAAATTTTGAAATTATATCTATCAATATTCATAAAATAACGACACAGATACGATAGCATTAAGCTACCAAATAATACCTTTGACGATCGGATAGGGTTTTTTACACACTGTATATTTTTACCTAAAGTGTAAATTTAATAATATAATAAAAATATTTTTACAATTTACTATGATTCTCTAAAAATATTTTTATATATATACACCATTATGATAAACAAGACTATACATAGAAATAACCTCGTTTGAATTGATAATATTGTTAAGAAAAATAATAAATAAGTCCCATGTCCCTGAAGGTACAGTAAGAGGTACAAAGAGTTTTGCTACTGAAACGAAAAACTTGAATAAAATCAAAGAATGATATAAATATGACGAACCTGTTATGACCATTTTTCCGTTGACAAAAATCAATAAAACTACCCTCGGACGCACCATCCTATATATCAGGCCAGAAAACAGCTCTGGTTCATATGATGAAAACTGTGCGTGCGCTTGTTGCAAGGCTTCCAACCTTATAGGAAATCTCAGATCTGCAGAGGCAATGAAATTTTGCACTTTGAAGTTAAGAAATTTTGCCTGAAATATGTAGAAAAAATTAAACATTTGTCTATATCTATGAAGCTTTATTTACTAAATTATAATGAATAACCAAAGGCAAGTTGGCGTGACGTGCTGTGATTACCTTCATCATAAATTTGTAAAAGATCTGTCCGAAAATAATTTACCCGATGTTGGTCCGGTTCTATTTAGAAGAATAGACCATCTGCCATTCTGCCAGTATATAA
Organism: Apodemia mormo; assembly: GCA_036924255.1. NCBI lineage: Eukaryota > Metazoa > Arthropoda > Insecta > Lepidoptera > Riodinidae > Apodemia > Apodemia mormo. Next base: position 13,701,798 of record JAUPFN010000008.1, read on the forward strand.
AAGGCGAACGATTGGCTATACATGTCACAATCATTACTGTGTGTCTTTGACTTATTAATATGACGTATAAGCATAATGGCGTCTGACCCACAGGTTACTTACCTTACTACTCACAACACGAGGTTATTTACCGTACTACTTGTGAGTAGTACGTAAGAACGTTTTGAGTAGTAAGGTAAATAACCTCACAGCCTTCTCTTCCATGTTTGCACGGAGACGATGACTTTTAGGCAAATACCGCAAAGGAGAAGGCCAATCTTCTGGGCTCCTTTGCGGCCAACTCGACTCTAGATGACCAAGGGAACGCACAGCCTACCATCCCGCAGTGTGATAGTTCCATGCCAGAACCACAATTTCGGCAGTCATCCAGTGCGTAAAACACTACTTTCCTTGGATATCCACAAGTCGAGTGGGCCAAGAAGCGTGCTTTGCGTGTTCACCGCAAAAAAGACACCCTTTGTCGTATCACCTCGATTTGAAGGTAAATCTCCTGACAGCCTCAGCTAGTGTAGCAATCTTGGGAGTCGTCATATCGAATTACGTTCAGTTTCGCAGTCATTTGGAAGGCAAAGCTAAACTAGCCTCCAAAAAGCTGCTCAGCAGAGCGAGACAGTACTTTTTGCCGACCCATCGCAAAGATTCGACCTCACATGGAGTACTGTTCTCATCTCCGGGCCGGAACTCCCCAGTACCAGCTTCTTCCTCTTGATCGCATTCAGCGTAGAGCGCACTGTGATTTGTCTAGAACAAGCTAGGTGGGCAACAGCCACTGTCTAATTTTCAGGAATTGATCATTAGATGTCGTTAAGTACAACCCCATTATACCATTTCCAAGAATTGTTTGTGCCATAATCCCGTTATGACTCACTAATGACGGGTGGAAGGGTAAGTGATAAGGAATCTTACTTATTTTGTAATCGTTAGTTGCAATTTTGCTACACATTGGACACCATCTCATAAGTTACTCAGTAAACACACCGGTTTTTTGTGCTATGGATACTATGATTAAAGATAAGAACAATATTAGTCTTAAGTAGCTACAACTAATAAAATTTTACCGTCTAATATAAAGTCTTGAAAGAACCGATTTTTTTCATCTTTTCTAATGTTTGAGAGACTGCATTTTTTTGTCTCCATCTGTCTCCAGGCTAGATTTTATATATATAACGTAGACTTAACTCTAAACTAAATTTTAAACGTTACTTTCTATGCTCTTTTTTGCTATACATTTTTATTTGTTTTTTTTTTCAGAACACGTACTTAGTGTTTCGAAAATTGAATTTTTCGAAGAGTGGATCAAACACGAAAAAGAAAACAGAAATTCGCGGCTTTTCGATTTCCTTTCAATTAAGTTTGATCTTTCAACCATAAAGGAAGAATCACTGCGCGAAATTACCAAGAACATCGCTGCTTATAGCACCAAAATAGCCCAAAAATGGAGCAGCGCAAGTCGCATCAGGGAAAGATTTTTATCGATGCATAAAACATGGCTAGAAGGCATGGACTTTCATTTCAAGGTGTCTGTTAACCCTCCAGTTGCTTCCACTTCAACTGAGTCTACAAAACGACCAGGAAGACCTCAAAAGAGCTTTGAGGAGTTATCGTACAAAACCAAGAATCGACGTGTGGACAGCATCGTTTCCGAGTGGAGTGCGGAAGAGTTTGCGACTGCTGCAGAAGTAGCCAGTAGATCGGAAGGCAAGAGGAACGTTGCTCAAGCTATAAAACGCGCTCAAATGTCTCCTGCCCTAATGGGAGATTTCTCACCACTCTTGAAGCTTGTGCCTATTATATGGACTCTAAGTGTACGAGTCACACGTACAAAGTTACGAGGAGGTGGGAAATGAAGGCGGGATATCAAGTGTTGCCATCGTATCACACACATTTCCTATCCTGTTATCCTCCTACGGAGCACATTTCTGTAACGGAAACATGCGCAGAAATTAAGCTTCAGGCAATTATAGACAAAACTACCGAAAGATTAGTAAATTCACAAGAAGAAGTTATAAGAAGTGTGCTCCCACAAAAGTCATCATTCACTTTAATAAGTAAGTAGGGTTGTGACGGCAGTTCTGATAAACTGATAAAGTGTTGGAAGAAGTTGCGCAACTACTTCCAACACTGTGTTCAGTTGGCGATACTCAAATTTCTGTTAAACATAATTTCATTTTATGTATGGTATATGGTTAGATTTGTCATGCGTTAACAAATACATGTTCCTCTCAAACTAAAGCAACACCAAAAATGATAAATAGTGACTTAAAGGACACTTTCAGCATAGAACACGATTTTGGTTTTGGTTTGTCCGCTTTGCATGGTTGGATCCGTTGTTTTGAGTGCTTGTTACACATAAGCTATCGCCTTGATATAAAAAAATGGAAGGCTCGAAGTGCAGACGACAAGCAGAGTGTGAAACAGCGCTCAGACAAAATCAAATTGTTATTTAAGAAAGAAGGGTTAATAGTGGACAAACCAAAGCCAGGATATGAAAACACGGCGCGTAAATTTTTTGCCAATGCAGATGTTAGTGCAGAGATTACAGGGTTGGATGTTGAACTTATTAAAAAATTTGATATTATATTGAGAACCCTTGCCTCTGGCTATGACATAAATTTAGAGAAATTTGAAAAAGTTTGTTGTGAAACGCGCAAGCTGTATTTAAGTCTGTATTCGTGGTATTTCATGCCTGCTACTGTGCATAAGATACTTGTGCACAGTACACAGGTTATAAAGACAGCGCTTCTTCCGATAGGACAGTTTTCCGAAGAAGCCCAAGAAGCGCGTAACAAAGACCTACGTCGATTTCGTTTGCACAATACGCGCAAGATGTCTCGCATTGCCACAAATACAGACTTATTACACATACTTTTAGCAACCTTGACTTGACCCTTTAATTAACGCATTTAGAGATGTGCCCAGGAAAAAGCCTGAGAAATTAAATCCAGAAGTTTTAAAATTAATAATCCCGCCTTCAGTGCCCATCACCCGACCATCGGTAAATGTTCCGCGTAATGATCATGATTATATAGAATCGGATTCTTCAGATAATGATAGTGATAGGGAATAATTCTAAGAAGTTCTTAATTTATTTTTAAGTAACTTTTCTATAATTATGATTATTTTGTTGTACAGTATTAATATAAAAGTAGCATAAAAGGGTATGATATTAGTTTTAAGCTAAGTATAGTTTTTAATGTGTAAGGAAATATACAATTTGCATTTATTCTCAATATATTTTTTAGTTTGATTTTTTTGTTTTTTTTTTTATGCATCACAACCCCAAATACCAAAGGTCCTCTAAAATGTACCTAATATGTCTGAATATGCTCAAATGAAGAATATTTTTTTAATGAACATTTTATTAAAAAAATAATTTTGTCCACCTAGCTTGTTCTAGGCGAATCACAGTGGAGCGGTTTGAATTGTTGACGACTAGGCTATTTCGAAACAACTTGACTCTTTGGCATTACGAAAAGATGTAGGTACACTCTGCGTCTTCTATCGTATTTATCACGGGGAGTGTTACGACGGGTTGTTTGGATTAATTCCTGTCGCCGAATTTCACCATCGGATATTGCGTCAAAATTTGAAGTTCCATCCTCACCATCTCGATGTCTGGAAATCCACAACTGTGCGATTCTCGATTGCCTCGCAAAGTGTCGGGATAATCCTGTTGTGGAATCAATTACAGGCAGGGGGTATTTCCGAACGGATACGACATAGGGACTTTCAAGAAAAGAGCTTACTCATTCTTAAAAGGCCGGTAACGCAACTGCAAGACCTCTGGTAATGCGGATGTCCATGGCAGCAGTGATCACTTACCATCAGGTGCACCTCTTGCTTGTTTGCTCCCTCTGCTATATAAAAAATGACTTACTTTACTATTGTTGAATAAATTTTAAAAGTAGTAGTGCAAGCCGACCTAAGATTATTTCATTAATAAATCATTGATGATAGAAATCATGTCAAACTTACCGGAAAACCTAGCTTTTGTATGATCCTAGCAAATTTTCTGGCTGCAATATAAGAATCGTGTTCATTTTTAGCTCCAGTGCAGACAATTTTTCCTGACCTAAAATCAAAGCTACAAATTTTAGCAAAACAGGTTTAAGTAAGCTATTTTAAAACGTCTTGTTGCACCATAGAATAAGAATACAAGCAGGCAGAATCTTTAATGATTTATTGTCTTATTAGGCATGTGACTGAAATATAAGATCTAATACGAATATGTACCAATAACTTTAACTTTTTAGCCAAAATCTATATACATATAATAAAATCGTAGGAAAGTCAATATATGTCCGGGGTAAACTCAAAAAGTACTGCATAGATTTACTTCAAATTTTACAAGAATATTACTAACAGGTCGGGTCAACATATAGGCTACATATTATCACGCTATCACCTACGGGGGAGGAGCTGTGCGGAGTAAACGAAGTCCACGCGAACGAAGTCGCGGGCAACAGCTAGTCGTCAATAAAAGAAAGAAAGCAATCGTTTATATAGGTTAACTGGTAAGAGACTGTCGTGTTGAAGAACACAAAATTAATGGTTATGTGTAATCAGTAAAAAGAGAGTATTGTTTAATTAAATAGTAAACCGCAAAATAGTCTTGTAATATTTAAAAAACATGGTTACCGCACGGGCGCGTATGGCGCGCCCTTGTACACGTACACCCTCCTGCAGTATACTACTTACGAAATGCTAAGTACAGTTTCCGTGAAATTGTCTCTTCGCAAGTTCAAATACTATTGATAAATTGCGGAAGACGTCGATCGGCGTATATCAGAAATTAGCAACATTTTGATTTGTGTTGCTTTTATATTTTTATATGCATATGAGGGTTTAAATTAGTGGCGGGTAATCTTTACTCTTTGGGGTGAATTTATTCACTTATTCCGGCTCCAGGCGTGGATATGTTTCACCTTATTTATTCCTTTGGATCACTTCATCCTTTTTATATTGCAGCATATCAGTGATCGTATCTTTAAATGAATGTTTCCCTATATATTTTTCTCGCTCCCACCAATTCTACATATTACCATGTATTATATTATGTAGTTTTTTAGGTTGATTATCGCTTTTCGTGTCTCACTATCTCTCTCTTTTTAATTGCAGTACGCTCAGTCGTTTACCATGCTGGCTGAAATAAATAATTCCGCGGAGACGATAATGATTTGAAGGAATAAATAAGCTTATAGTATCTGGCCCCGGAATCAGAACTTTTGATTCAGCACCTCCAGAGATACACACCTCCAGTTTATATGCATAATTTAGATAATATTGTACAAGTACATTATTTATGCATTGACCTGCAAGCATAACTCATCTTTATATCACCATCAGTTTTATTTGTTTGATGAGTGAGAGCTGAGAGAAAACTGCGTATATCTCTCTACAATTTAGAAACTAACTGTAAGGTTAACCAACAAAACATTCTGTAAAATCTTATTTGAGTGCTGAAAACGCCGATAGGTGTCTAAAAATTTCCTTATTAGGTGCGGCAGACGCTTATTGACGCTTGTTTAATAAGACGGCCGCATCTGAGAAGTTGTAGTTTCGAACGGTGCAGTGAATGCGTTAATTTTCAGTGGTTCGTCATTGTGAACATAATTTAGTATTCCTTTCATATATTGCAATGATTCATATATGTTTTATTAATTTTGTATCACAATGCAGATTTGGTAAATGTATGTTGGTTTTATCTTGATACATGCTTTGCGACTAACACCTCCCTCAGGCAGTGTAAATCAGGTGAGTTGTCAGTCGTATAGGTGATTTCCTCTATAAAGTTTATGAGCATAAGAAATGTTTTTATAAATGTTTATTTTTTTAAACTGTTTAATTCTACAGGTAATTATGGACACTATCAATTTTTATTATTAGTTTTTTGATCCACCTTTTTCTAGCCCACTTATCCCCCCAAAATTTTGATTGAAGGTGTTATTTTGGCATTTAACTGTTATTTCAGTGAATATTAATACATGTGTAGATATTATACTCAAATTTCGACCACCAGGTGATCTTACTTAGCATATTTGTTTCTTACCTAAACACTAAAGCTGTTGTTCTTGGTTCTAATATTTTCATCACCACTCCATGAAATCTGGCTGGATTATATTCAGAAAATCTTGTCCGGCAATATATATCCAGTAATTTTAATTCACAACCTAAACTCACAGTAGACACACAGTTCCTAGAAAAGTTATGAGTTCTTTAAAATGGTCTTAAAATTGATTTAATTTTTGGGGTAGTTAGTAGGCAGGATAACCCAAACTTTAAAAGGCTTTCAGATTTATCGCGGTACAGCAGTCAAGTAGTGAAGCATAATTTTTTTGTATATTTTTACCAACTTTGAATGTTTATCGCTTTTTGTGATAGTAAAAATCCAAATCTTGACTTTCTAATTCCTCAGGTATTGGGATGCTAACACACTCCCATTAGATTTCAGATATCAATATTTTATTGGATGGGAATGCACTTTATATACACTTAAATAGGACATAATTAAAACAGTAAATCTGCAAGAACCGACTACCATTTCCTGTAGTTTAGGAACTTTGGATCAGACTCCACCAAATTTTTATGTGATATGAAATGGAAAATATACCTTCACAAACAAAAAAAGAAATAATAATTTCTAAATTAAATGTAAAAGTAAGTTTTTTTTGTTATCCTTTCACGTCAAAACTACTAAACTGATTATAATCAAACTTTATCTGTGGTGTCTGTTCGGTGGTTCCGGAACGCCAATGTAGGCTTATCCTGACAATGCGTGACATCATAAGGGAACTAGAGTTGCACCACTGCTATTATATTATAAAATTTTCAATTGAGTACGAATTCTGGTAATATTTGGGTCTAATTTTTAAGCTATTTCATTTAAAATTTTGTTTATTCTACAACTTTTTGAGATTATGTAAATTGTTTTAAAATAAAACAAGCCTATCTGAAAGATAAAGTTATTAATATTATATTTATATTTACATCGTATGCTCATGGTCACATCTCTAGTCTTACACAGTGTTGTTTATAATAAATCATGGTGGCACGTTTTTCTGTTTCGCACTGTGGCTGTGAAAAGGTTAATAGTTTTATTTTTGCATAATATTTGTGTCGGCATTACCCGACATTTGAACATCCAAAATAGTTTGTCGGGTATAGCAAACTGTAGCTGTGAAAAGATTAAAACTGCAGAATCTAGTAGTTATGATGGTAGTGACTCCATCGCTCACCTGAGCAGCAAGATAGAAGTGCCAGCTGCTCAATCCATTTATCATCAAAAATACTAATGCTGGTATGCCATATCTTATGGTAGGATGGTATAACTAATTATTGGCTTCCTTACCCTCAAAACTGGACTTGAAAGAAACAAACATGTATGCTGATGCGGCAGAAACAGGTAAACCTAGATAGCAACTAGTAGTAATGACACATACAGATAATCATAAATGGTTTGTAATTTTTTCTGTTTATACAAGTATTTAAAACTTACTGTAATTTTATACTGCTTCTGGCCTGACTAACTGCACTCGCAACTGGTGTGATAGCAGTCATTGAACTATGAGGGTTTACTGTTTGGGGAGTGAAAGATCTGTGCGTTGGAGTAAGGGTTACTTCCCCTAGTAACTGTTGTTGTGACATTACATGAGGTGTTAATGTTGCACTATCAATGTTTGGACGCCTGTTAGGAGTGTTGAAATTATTTGTTGTTGTGATAGATGAGGTTAAATTGTTTTGCAATTCTTCATTCGCCAGTGGAGGGGAAAATATATCCTTTTCTGTATCCATTCGTTCAGAACTTTTAGGCTAAAATAACAAACAAAACATTAGTACAACTCTATACAATAAAGTACAACAAACCTTTAAACGCTTTAATTTTACCTGAGTATCACTGATGTCAGACTCATTAGTTTTACTATCCATTTTAAAAAAGCAGACACAGTAACGTTTTTTATTTTAATTGAAAACTAAATACTGTGTTATTATAACCAATATTCTACATCTACTACTCGTACATATATATTAATCTGTGTTCTACATAAAATATTTTCACTGGAGACCTATAATCTATATGTATTATGTCTACAAATTATATTGCCTGTGCTCAGAGTGCTGAGTGTGAGTTTTTCTTTTCGCATTCGATCGTGAGCGCGTTCACAGACCAATTAGAGTACTAGCGCGTTTCGAGTTTAGTGTTTACATGGTATTTACTAAGAATTTGTATGCACAGATTAGGGAGAGATACTACCATTGACGTGTATAATATTACCATTTACCACTGGACAGTTATCCCCATTGACCTCTAAATATATTCATATTTCTATGGTTATCCCATACAAATGACAGCTAATTTTATATGTCAATTTGAAACGCTGGCGGCGGGGGTACCGAGAACTAATTTTGTCGTATCAAGGAACTTATATACTATAACTGGAATTGTTACGAAGCAATATTTGAAAAATAAAAATGTACTTTATATCGTAATAAATAAAGTTGACATTTGTTTCTTACATAACAGAGGGGAAAACGTTCTGAGCAAGACAACGACAAGAGTGGATGTTATCCCTTTCTTGTAATTGCCAGTGTAAATAAAACTATCTAGATGGTAGATTTTTACACATTCGGTAATCGTTTCTTTTTATTCATACACGTCGATAAATAAATTAGCATAAAATGTATTGTAATTAACATAGTGAGTTCTAGAATGTGTTTATTTTAATTATTTTGTAATTAATTATGCAATGCAAAAACTGTTTCTCAAATTAGTAGAATTACTTAGTAGTAATTTGCAAACAACGAATGGCCGCCAAGGAACTTATATACGATATCTGGAATTACTACGAAGCAATATTTGAAAAACAAAATTGTACTTTATCTTGTTAGCAATAAAGTTGACATTTGCTTCTTACTTAACAGAGGGGAAAAACGTTCTGAGCGAGACAACGACATGAGTGGATGTTATCCTTTTCTTGCAATTGCCAGTGTAAATAAAACTTTCGGATGGTAGATTTTTTATATATCCGGTAACCGTTAAATCCCTTTTATTCATACACGTTTATAGATACATTAGCATAAAATGTATTGTAATTAACATATTGAGTTCTTAAATGTGCTTATTTTAATTATTACGTAATTATTTATGCAATGTAAAAACTGTTTTCTCAAATCAGTAGAATTAGTAGTAATTTGTAAACTATGCACGGCCACACTCAGGTGGCCGTACGCTTTGGCGCGCTTTATTTAAAAATATAGCTGATACTTTTTGCTTACTGCTATAAGTTTTTTCTGTTGTAAAATGGTGAAAAATTGTAGCGTTAAGTGCTGTAATAGTAAAGCGTATGCTGGTTGCGGAATTTCATATTTTGAGTAAGTTTTTTATTGTATTTACAAGTTTCTTAAGTAGGGTAGCAATAATAACACAAAAATTCGGACATGTGAATACAAAGAAATTGCAATTCAATCTAACAATATTTTGCTTATTATGATCTCAATGATGCTTTCATGATTGTATAATTTTGAATCTGATGTTGTAGAAGCATAAAGATGCATCTCATCAGTTTACGACCATGCGTTTTCTTGATAGAATTTTGTTTAAATCACTTGCTAAAATAGGTGATCTCAAACCCATCCTGGTCGAATATTATGATGTTAGTTTGTAACCGCCCTGTTTTGATACGAAAGAAAGTAAACTAAAATAAGTAAATAAATAAAATATTGCTTTCTTTAGATGACAACAGGCCCGCAAGATAAAAAAAAAACAACATGAAAAATACTGGTTTTTTTAGGATTACTTAAAGGAAATTTACTCGGGTGTACTGGGGTGTATATAAGCGCACAAGATAAAAAAACACAAAATGAAATATACCAGTTTTTTAGGATTACTTTAAGGAAAATTTACTCCTTGTATAATGGAAAATTTACTCGGGTGTATAATAGAGAGGAAAATGACGTTATCAAATATTGCTTGACTATTATGTAGTTGTCAACCACAACAAATTTAGTAGAGTAATATTCAGAAAATACGGTCACTTTTATTTCTTCGAATCCCACGAATCCCACGAATCCCGGGACAGCGAGTGATAGCTCCGTTATTATCCGCGCGGTGACTAATAGCTAATGAGTCTAGTCACGAGTTCAGCAAATCACTGTTTGTAAAAAATGAACTTCAATAGTGCCTATAAAGGATAATTTGAATAAAAATGATATCTATGCGTGGGCGTCCGTATGACTATAAACATGTTATAGGATAATTAGCTCAATATTTAAGTACCTAATTGTTTTACACATTTGGTATTAAAAGCAACTACTGAACACTCTCCTTTAGTATGTACGGTATTTATCTGCCAAATTCAATATAATTTACAGATGTGAAACGAAAAAACTACTTGTTATTAGTCTAGATGATTAGTGTTTAAAATGAATATTTGTTTTTTATATTATAAGGTAGCAAACAAGTTGACGGCTCTCTTGATGGAAAGAGAAACCATCGCGTTTAGACATCAAAGATATAAATGGTGCGTTCCCATCCGTGTGGTGGGTTTGCAATGCCACATGCACAAGTCTGCCAGCTACCTTACCCTCCAAACAGGAGCACGACAATGACAACTAGGTGGTAGATTTCTGCATTATCTCGCCCGGGTCTGGTACCACCGCCTTATTTATTCCTGCCGCAATAGCGTAACTGCTTGTCAAAAAGTTTACTTAACTCTTGACAAGAAATAATTTCACTACCATCGTGACTACTAGGTGGTTCCGCAACATCTCGCACTGGTATTTGGCACCACCGCCTTACCTATTTGCGCCGCAATAGAGTCAATGCTTGTCATCATCGTGATCCGGTTTGGATTGTAAGGTAGCCGGTAAACTTATGCATGTGGCCTTAGACCTCGTCAATAGATAACAACGCACCATTAACATCTTTGGTGTTTATAGGTAATGGTTATCTCTTTCCATCAGGAGACCCATCTGCTTGTTTGCTATCTTATGATATAAAATTGACATTATTTCTGCAGGAATAGCTTCTGCGATGGTAGCAAATACCCGGGTGAGACGTTGCGGAACTCTACCACCAAGTAGTCACGATGGTAGTGACACTTATAGCCAATAAGTCGCCTTTTACGACCTGCCTGGCAGAACGGCAGTTGGCCTATTCTTCAAAGGAGCATGAGACCAACATGGAGAAAAATGGACCATTTTAGGAAATAGGCATTTTAAAAATGTTGTATATTTTGGGAATTGGACATTTTGAACTTGAACGTTGGAACCGGAACCGAAGTGTTTTATCCAGGACCCTGTCAGTAGACTGGCATTAAGACTTTGCAATATTTCTCACCGTATCCTCTAGGTTTTATTGATTCTTCAGTATCGCTGGACTGCTTCACTCGAACAAATTTTAAAGCAATGTAATGTAATTGTCATCTGTCCGTAATTAATGCATACATTTTCTAGAAGAGTATTTTGATCTTTTATCTGTATGTATAATGCTCAATTCGGCAGAAAGATCACACATGCAAAGATTTTTTTACCACACTTTTTACCCGCGAAACAGCTCAGTATGGAAACAAATTTAGCTATTTATTTCAGTTACATATCAAGTAAAATTATTCTAACTTTTATTATTTTTAATAATCCTATTTTACGCTCTAACGCGCGCTCTACGCGGCCGCAGCTGGTCAGGGTGCTTCGCAAAAATTCACCTAGATCACTTTGATACATTTTATATAAACTCTTGTACACTATGCCGGGCCAAAGTGCGGCAGATTTGCAGAGCGGAATTGAGCGCACACAATTTTCTCCGTGTTTTAGGTATGCATTTACAAAATCCGAAATTATGGGTTAAGAACGATTAAAGGCCACAAAGAACTAGCCTTAACATGCAGTTCGGCAGTTAACTGTACACAAAACTAGTCAATGTGTTGCGGCCCGGCACGTTACTAATATGCTAGCATTTATAGTTGCAATCCGGCCCCCTCCACCTCACTACAGCCTGTCGTAATAATACGATATCATTAGACAAATCACACGAATTGATCTAACCCTAAAGTTAGCAAATTATGGGTGTGAGTCAAAACAACATATTATGAATGTGCATTTTCCTTCGTCAATAAGAGCGATAACAGACATTGTTAACCTACACGACTTTCAAAAATTGATAGCCGTGGGTACTATCCAGGACTTATCGTAGCTGTCCATATCAGTTCTATTCCGCTTTTTTAGAATGAAATTGTCCTGTTGCACAAATATGTATGGACACCCTAGTAGAAAGAGACACACTCCACTCATGTCGTGGTACTCTTCGGAACGATTTTGAGGTACATGTGGACCTTCCAGGTAGAATATAACTTCCTTGATGGCCGCAATTATATATGGCGATTGGCGCTTTATTTAGTAGAAAGAGACACACTCCACCCATGTCGTGGTACTCTTCGGAACGATTTTGAAGCGCGTGTGAACATTCCTAGAATATAACTTCCTTGGTCGCTACTAATTCACTTAAATCTTCGTTTTATAATTGACCTTCTCAACGATCAACAACTTATGTTTAAAAAAGCGTTTAAACGAAAAGCGCTTATTATATATATATATATATATATATATATATATATATAATAAGCGCTTTTCTAATATATTTTTCTTTTATAATATATAATAAATAATTCTTTTATAATATATAATAAGTATAAGCAAAACGTTTAAACGTGTTAATATTAAAAGCCGTTTATCACATCTCTACTCATTACCACAGATTATTTATGCTCATTACTCTTTGAACGAATGACGATTGTAAATATTTTTCAAAGCAAATTGTTGTTAAATACACAGTTACCAGTATTGTGACTTAAAAAGATTGTTAAATTATCAAATATCAACCGAATACCATATAACGTAAAGCTGTTTAAACACCTATGTATGTAATTTGTATTTTGATAACAAAATAATCACTGGACTAACCTATAAAATGGTAAATTTTATTTTTTCTTATTTTGTTTCTTTTATGATATTAATTAGATTTATTATATTCAATTAGTATAGGTACTGATAACGAAGTATCTAGTTGTCCGCTAAACAGATGAATAAAATAAATTAGTTGTCCACTTTTCGGATGAATAACATAATTTAACCTACTATACTTTCCAAATAAGAATAGGATCGCGCTTGTTATCAACTTCATACCACAAATTTGAAATTAGTAATGTCGGCATAAAAATATTTGTTCAATAAATATTGCTGATATATTGAAAAACAAATAAGGTTTTAATAATGTTATTTTCATCAATAAAAAATCATTAAAAAACATCAGTCTAGCTGTTTATCTATATAAATATAAAAAATTTGTGCTAGTTACTTATAAGTCAAAAACGACGGCGGCAATTTTGTTGCGATTTTTGTGGGTTTGACTTGTATTTGTTTAGAATAGGCTGTAAAGTATTAAAATATAATATTCATCAATAAAAAAATAGTAAAATATATCAGTCTAGCTGTTCATCTATGTATATGTATATATAAAAGTCGTGTTAGTTATTTTACACCTTATTTTAATACATGGTGACATGATCTGATGGGAATCTAAATAAAAAGTATACCAATTAGGAAGAGAATATTTTTTTAAGTATTTCTTTGTTAGAATTTTTTACACACCTTACCTACTCATCACTTATGAAGTTTGTGTAAAATGTGAAGCAATATGTCATCTTGACAGTCTTATTCTTAGTTGGAATGCATAGTATTCACAGCCACAGTCTGTTATACCCGACAAATTGTTTTAGACGTTCAAACACGAATGTCGGGTAATGCCGACACAAACATTATGCAAAAATGAAACTATTGATGCAATATTTTTCGCTGTATTTTTATCGCCTACACCTTGTCAACCAATGTTTGTTTATTATAATGGTTACACTTTTTCCATTCATCATTTATATGAAATAAAAAATAAAACAATTAACAATCATCCCAAACTGATCACAAAGTCTATCCTGATAGCGCCATTGCTGTGTCATGTCAACAGCTAGTGATGTAGAACATGCACGGAAGATTTTATTTAAATATTTCGTTGCTGCTATGATTTTTAGAAATAATTGCCAAATTATTAACAATTCTGAAAGGTCTGACAAATATTTAAATAAAAACAACAAACTTTTATTAGAAATAATTCATAAAATCAAGATAGCAGCAAGATAAATAAACATTATCGACAATACCAAAATTGCTATTTTACCCCGCACTAACTACAATCGTCTTATTAGCGCAGCGTCTTAGTAGTAAAGTGACTCATTTGGAAAAAATAAAAAAGATAGGCACGACTATTCTGTCAAGAGTGACCGACTAAGAAGATATATATATATATATATATATATATATATATATATATATATATATATATATATATATATATATATATATATATATATTTCCAATTATAACATTAAAATTGTAGCTGTGTGGACATTTTAAGGCCAATGGACTCACCTCTCATTCCCACCACTATAACTTCTCAAGAAGAAAGGAAAGAGTCAACGATCGCCATGCTTGCTATCTTATGAAATTAAATAAATGTAGCATTTAACCAGCTGGAAAAGTAAATTATTAGTATGCCATGAGCCACATTTTTGGGACATGCAGAAATGTTACTGGGGTTGTGAATATTAGTTAAAATAAATTATTAGCATTATTTAGATATGTTTGTTCAATATTTGATGCAATGAATATTATTGATATTATTATTATGTAACTGGCATATAAATATTGTATTTATAGGATGTGCCAAGTTCAGGAACAAGTTCGCCAGGGCTTCTGTCAGCACCTTTGCTCCCGCCACCAATGCTCGGCACCATGCCACCTCCCATGCCACCGCCTGTGGCAATGCCACCTACAGTAGCAATGCCACCTGTACCGGGAATGCCTCCAAGCATGGGTCCTTTACCACCACCTATGGCATTTCCACCAATGATGACACATTTTTCAATGCCGCCACCAGGATTTCCACCTTTCAAACCGGTATGTATAAAGTAAAAAAAATTAATGACCCTATAATTAAGTATTTAACAATCTTGACTGCAACTAAAATTGTTTTTTGTGGTAGTATTCAATAGTTTTTAACCTTTTAACTGCCATGGTCTAAAAAATAAGACATACTACATCTAGCTCGCACCACCGCCGTCTTAAAATTAAGATAATTTCTGACTGTTGTTTTTGAAGTGATTGTCTGTATTTTAAAAATTATCTCAATACAGGACTCTCAACAAATGTTTTAAATACCTATAAAATAAATTGCATTGTGTGTTATTACATTTTCAGCGTGATGAAAGCCAGCAACAATGTCTTATATATCAGTCTTTAGTGATGTGACATTTGAAATTTTATATCGAACTTTACCTATACAAATTCGACTTCAACTTTAAAAAATTTAAACCATTTGTTGCCAAAGTAACAATAATTTAATACTAAAAAAGTTCTATTGTATCTATACTAGCTGAACCAGCGAACTTCGTAGCGCAATAAACATCTATCATACATTATAAATCTTCCTCTTGAATCTATCTATTGCTGAAAACTACATTAAAATCCGTTGAGTCGTTTTTTTATAGTAGAGGGGGCAAACGAGCAGATGGTGAACCTGATGGTAAGTGATCACCGCCGCCCTTGGACATCCACAATACCGGGGGTATTGCAGCTGCGTTGCCGGCCTTTTAAGAATGATAAGCTCGTTTCTTGAAGGTCCCTAAGTCGTATCCATTCGGAAACACCCACTGAGGGTAATTGATTCCACAAAGGAGTAGTGCGAGGCAAAAAGTGTCGAAAAAAGTCGTCGGAATACTCCCTATGATAAATACGGTAAAAGATGCAGAGACCTACATCTCTGCGTAACGCCAAAGAGTCAAGCCGATCAGAAATAGCCTGGTCGTCGACGATTCGAACAGCTCTACGTTGAATGCGATCAAGAGGAAGAAGCTTGTACTGAGGAGCTCCGGCCCAGAGGTGAGAACAGTACTCCATGTGAGGTCGAATTTGGGCTTTGTAAAGTTGGAGGCGATGGGCTGGCATAAAGTACTGCTTTGCTCTACTGAGTACACCAAGCTTTTTGGAGGCAAGTTTAGCCTTCCCTTCTAAATGACCGCGGAACTGAACGTTGTTCGATATGTCGACTCCCAGAATTCCAATACTGGCTGAGGCTGTCAGGAGAGTGTTTTCGAACCGAGGTGATACGACAAAAGGTGTTATTTTTTTGCGGTGAACGCACAAAGCTGCGTCTTTTTGGGGTTAAATGTAATAAGGTTTTGATGACCCCATTCTGAGACATCAGTTAGTTGATTCTTGAGTTCAGACACGAGCTTGATCCGGTCCTCTTCGACGTGTTCCCGAGAAATACCGCTACGGCCGGAGTATGTAGCATCACCAGTACTGTCGTCCGCATAGCAATGTATGTTACTAATTCGCAACATATCTCATTGATATGCAGACGAAACAGTGTCGGTGATAGCACGCAGCCTCGGGGAACACCAGCATTGACAGGTTTAAGATCGGAGCATGCACCGTCGATTTCGACCTTAATGCTCCGATCAGCCAAAAAACTGGTGATTCACTTGCATAGTTTCTCGGGAAGCCCATAGGAAGGCAGCTTTGAGAGAAGCGCTTTATGCCATACCCGATCGAAGGCCTTCGCTATGTCTAAACTAACTGCCAATGCCTCCCTCTTGGACTCAACTGCCTCCGCCCAACGATGTGTCAGGTATACTAGATCACCAGCTGAGCGGCCACGACGGAAACCGTACTGATGGTCGCTAATCAGCTGGTGCTCTTCTAAATACTTCAGGAGCTGACAGTTTATAAGTGTCTCCATGACTCTGGAGAACAAGGAGGTTATGGCTATTGGCCGATAGTTTGACGGATTAGAGCAATCTCCTTTTTTAGGAATAGGATGCACTAAAGCTGTTTTCCATGAATTCGGTACCACGCCGAGTGAATAGGAGAGCCAGAATAGGTGCGTCAATACTGGCGCCAACTCTGGAGTACATACTTTAAGCACAACAGGAGGGATGCCATTAGGCCCACTCGACTTGTGGATGTCCAAAGAAAGAAGTGCTTTACGCACAGCTGACTGCCGAAACTGTGGTTCTGGCATGGAACTATCACACTGCGGGATGGTAGGCGGTGTGTTCTCTCGGTCATCCAAAGTTGAATTGGCCGCAAAGAATGAGCCCAGAAGATCGGCTTTCTTCTTTGCGGTATGGACCAGAGAGTCATCGTCTCTGTGCAAGGATGGAAATGAAGGCTGGGAGAAATTCCCTAAGACAGCCTTGGCGAGAGACCAGAACGCACGAGTGCCAGAAGGAAGGCGAACTAATTTCTCACCAATTCTGCCAATGTGTTCCGCTTTTGCCTTGGCGATAGCTCTTTTGAAGAATCTCGAGGAAGAGTTGTACTCCTTTCGTAATGCGCTAGTTTTTACATCACGAGATGCCGACTCAGCAGCCCAAGCTCGGTGGCATTCCTTCTTTCGGCGTAAAGCAGGAATGCTTTCGCCGCTTTGCAGTGGCGACCAAACCAAGGCTGAGACATGCCACCGATGAGCACCGCAGAAGACGGAATAAAAAGTATGCCCTGCAGCACCACATCAGCGACAGAGTCAGCGACAGCATTCGGATCATCCAGCGAGAAGCACAACCGCCCCCATGGGTAGGGTGCAAAGAAGGACCGCATCCCGTCCCAATCTGCTGACCTTTAGTACCAAACGCGACGACAGTCTGCAAAGGGAGGCCGTGATGGGCGCGTGACCGGCACTTTGCTCCGGATCAGGCAGTGGTCCGACGCGCCAAGTGGAGCGTCCACCGATATCTGATAACGATCCGGTTCAGAGGTCAGCAGGAGATCCAACAGTGAAGGCGTATGGCCATCCACATCGGGAACACGCGTAGGCGAGGTTACCAATTGTATTAGACCATACGCCAAGGCAAAATCGTGAACAGACCTCGCCGCATGATCGGTGGTGCGAGAACAAAGCCATTCGGCGTGGTGGGCATTAAAATCGCCCAAGATCACAATCTCCGCGGAGGGGGTCTGCTCTAACACGGAAACCACAGCCGTTTGTAAGCGCTCAACAAGCCGGTCAACTTCAGTATTCCCGCTATGGGACCTGTATAAGCACGCGTAGCTGCGTGGATGTTCGTCGCAAGCTACGCGTAACCAGAGGATGAATAGGTTCTGACCTTCAAGTCTGCTGAGGCGCCAGTAACAGATGTCTTCTCTGACGTATGCGCACACACCAGCCCGCTGTACAAAGGAATGTTCCAGCTTGTACCCCGGGTAGGAGAGGTAGGAAGTATCAGCTGGAGAAGATATCTGTGTCTCGGTCAAAAAGAGCAAAGCTGGCTTCGCCGTCTCGAGATGGTAGTGGACGGCGTTCAGGTTGGAATGAAACCCGCTGATATTGCAGAAATCCACAGTAAGCGTGGTAGGCGGTGCCATGGTCTTCTTGCTCTGTTTGCCCCGGACAGAATTGTCTATGAGCGCAATTTTGCCCCGCCCAGAATACGCAGGGCAGCCTGAGCATCCATGATCTGGCTGGAATCCAGAGCACGGACGCTCAGAGGGAATTCTCCACTGCTGGTGCAAGTGGTACCCCCCTGGGGTAGATTTTTTTTAAATAGCGCATTCATCTTGTGCGGGCGGGTGGGGTTAGGCCTCCGGGACTCTCACAAACCAGACAAAACGCAGCAGCGGAACTGCTACTTTACGTCGGTGTCAAGTGAGAGAGTGGTATCTCCCCAGACGTGCCAGCCTATTCAGTTGCAAATGCAGTATGGCACTACCACTAATTTGATTGACTGACTGCACCGGTGCTAGATAATTTTTGAACAAAAATTATCCCACCAGTGGGCGATGGGGTCGTCACATCCCTAAGCTATCTAGATCTAGGCGGACAGACAGCGGAAGCGACATAATTTTATACTATGTAAAGATGTACCTACATAGATGTTATATAGAAGAAGAATAGGCCAACCTTTGAAGAATAGGCCAACTGCAGTTCTGCCAGGCAGGTCGACCGATTGGCTAAGGAGTCACTACCATCGTGGCTACTAGGTGGTAGAGTTCTGCTTTGTCTCGCCCAGGTCTGGTACCACGGCCTTACCTATTCCTGCCGCAATAGCGTCAGTGCTTGTCACTGTCGTGTTCCGGTTTGGAGGGTAATGTAGCCAGTAAACTTATGCATGTGGCCTTAGACCTCGCTACAAGATAGCAACGCACCATTAACACCTTTAGTAATTTATAGGCGATGGTTGACTCTTTCCATCAGGAGACCCATCTGCTTGCAGATGCAGAGGATGCACCAGATGTATTGTTACCGGATTGTCAAGTGCCTTAATAAAAATGTGTTTTATTAAAGAAAGCAATCTATACATTTCCTGATACAATATTGGAATTATATACAATTCCTAGGATATGTTTATGTTTCCTAGGATATGTATGTATTAAATAATTTTTAAAACAATATTTTACACATTTCCTAAATAGTTTCGGAATTTTATACATTTCCTAGGACATTTATACAATTCCTAGATTTCATACATTTCCAGTAAGATATACATACAACCAGACTGAAGACAAACAAAAAATCTTTCTATGCTAATATAAAATAAAAAGGATAATTTAAATAAATTTATCATCATATTATTTTTTCATTTTATAATTTCATATACTTATTCTTACAACGTCAACATGTAGAACATCTCTATTAGGTCCCTCGTATATTGACTGTAGTAATTGGCACCTACGCCGTACTCGTATAAATAAGACTGCATATGATGTCAGAGATAGGAAACTGACAATTATAGAGATGCGAGAATGTTTATTGTACAGTAAGACAGATATCGACAAAATCATATCGATTTTAGATAATTTTTGTAAGCACTAATTGGTTTAAATTGTTTTTATATGATCGGCAGTGGAGGCACGTTCAGTAAAAAATGCTACGGCGGTTAAAAGGTTAATGAACATGTTTGAATCTGGTTATCTCCAAAATGTTTAGGTTTTGAATAATTGAAGTGATCTATTTAAAAAATAACATATCACATATTGTGAATTCTCAAACATTATTAATTATTATTGATAATTAGACATCAGATTATGTGCATTTGCATGTTTTCTAATGCAAACACATAAATCACTATTTTTTAATATTATTGCATATGTACAAAAACATGTACGTATGAAAAAAAAATATTTTCATTGATAATGCTTTTTACAAGTTAGATGTTTGTATAAGGCGTGTTGTGTGTGAGTTGTATATAATAATATTGTTGACTAAAACCCATATTACCAGCAAATATTTTGCTTATTTAGTGGTTAGAACAATTCATGTAACTTTTTCAATGATAATATTGTTATAATTATTATTAACTTGAAATGAGTCAAAAATAATAATTACAACTATTTACAGTTGTGTTTTGTACAATATATTAGTATTTATACAATATAGTAATGAAATAGGGTTGCTATTTCATTACTATATTGTATAAATATTAGTGAAAACATCATCTCTAAGTTGTTGAAGTTCTGATGTAAATACACTCTTTCAGGAATTAAGTGCTCCCGCCCCAGAAATATCTCCAATGACAAACCAAAGTAACCCTTGGTCAGAGCACAAGGCTCCAGATGGACGAACATATTATTATAATTCAATAACAAAACAAAGTCTATGGGAAAAACCTGATGATTTAAAAACTCCTGCTGAGGTATGATGTTGTTAATTTAGTAAAACTATCAAAGGCCACACTTTCTGATCATCTGCTTGTAAGTTACTAGTTGTGGAAGGGTTAAAATCAAGGATTTAAAACGTTATAATATCGATATGTTTGCTGTTTCGTGATTGGTTCGCCAACTAGCGCTAGAAGACAACGTCATAATATTGTGACGCTACTTCGATCGTCACGGGGGTCTTCTCTACTTGGCAGCTTCTGATCTCAGTTTCGAGGTATCCGGGAAAACATTTAAAACTATTAGATTTTTAAATTGAAAGAGATTTCAATTTCACTTCGTTTATTGAAATTCCCGTCCGAGTGAGCTTAAAAACAAATTACATCTGACGAATTACAAAAAGACAAAACATTCTATGGATCTATATTTGAAAATATTTAAAAGCTGACAAGCTGACAGCATACCATAGAAGTATTACATCAGCTACCCCCCAAGGCAGGAGCAGCTGATGCTGTGCAGGGACTTGTCTACCTTTAAATAACCTACCTATTCCTATCCCGATTGCCTTACCTAAGCCAGGCAAGTAAATTTTTTGAGGACAATTTATTATAGGAAAGTTTGCCCCATGTGTGGTATTGACTATTCTCTTTTAACACACAACTGGTAACATGACTTCGACCACACCATATCACAAACTTCGGCACATCTAAACCTGGCAAAAATATGCACCACAACCCATAACCTAAGCTTTACTACCGCAAACATTATTTGTTTATTTATTAAACTTTAGCCTTAAGGGCTCTAGCTATAATGAGATAACACGGGATGAAAAGGCATAACAATTCAAACTGCTTTCTTTAGTGGACCAAAAGAAAAAAGATTGAAAGTTTACTTCCTCTTATCATCGAGCTCGCCCCAATGGATATTCCGAATGAATGTGATTATTCCTTAGCCAGAACCATATTCATTTACATCATCAAAATAAATCCCACGATTATTTGAGTTCATATATATCTTATACAAATATTCTTTGTGTCGACAATGTCCACAAATGTACTACAAAGTTGAACTCTCATCATACGTACGTGAAGTACCTGAATACGTATCTCTTAACCCCATCTCTATACTGACTTTACGATTATATATTAAGGCGATTCGTCTCTACAACAATATTTATAATAATACATTTATAATAATACCCGTAATACGGGTTTCGCCGAAATCAGTCCACTGGGGATCTTCTAGCGTATGCCACTTACGTCTTGAGTGCAGACGTCGAAAATAATGGTGAAGTGTTAGCTGTCTCCCTTGACATCTCTAAGGCCTTTGACAGGGTCTGGCATGACAGTTTTATTAGCAAGCTTCCTTCGTATGGTATACCTACTGGCCTCTGCGCTTGGATCTCAGATTTTCTGAGTGGCCGGGCGATTAGGGTAGTCGTCGACGGCTGCTCGTCCGACCAAATGGATATAAATGCCGGAATCTCTCAGGAATCAGTTCTCTCCGCAACTCTGTTCCTGCTACATATAAACGGTCTGCTGAAGCCCGGTATCTATGGGTATGCAGACCATAGCACTGTTGTGGAGAGTTACG
This sequence comes from Apodemia mormo, assembly GCA_036924255.1. Classification (NCBI taxonomy): domain Eukaryota; kingdom Metazoa; phylum Arthropoda; class Insecta; order Lepidoptera; family Riodinidae; genus Apodemia; species Apodemia mormo. The sequence goes on from JAUPFN010000008.1 coordinate 13,724,088, forward strand.
CATCCAGTACGGCACGGTTGAGCCAGTACGGCACAGATCTGATCTCTCAGAGAGGCGATGGTCGATCGTATGAATCTGTCCTTACAGGCAGTCTCCGATTGGAGCGATGCCAATCTGGTCAAGTTTAATGCGGCTAAGACCCAGGTGTGTCTATTCTCCGCTAAACGGAGTCCATTCCACCTATCTCCGTCTTTTCAGGGTGTGTTCGTGTGTGTAACTGACCACCTCGAGTTCCTTCTTATGCCTCTTAACTTTGGTTCGTACATCGAATCGAAAGCCCAAGTTGCTTCAAAAAAGCTTGGTATTCTGGCCAAGGTAAGACAAGGTAAGGCGACGATAGAGGCGTGCCAAGAGGCTCATAAACGACGATGATCTGGTAGGCAAAAAACTCCAGAGCCTCGCTCATCGCCGCAGAGTGGCTAGTTTATCGGTCTTTTATTGGATACATTTTGGAGAGTGCGTTGCGGAATTGCACGACTTAATTCCGACATCCCCGTTTTTCTATCGATCGTCGAGGCGGACAGATACTAGGCATCGCCATATGGTGGATGTTCCACGTCCCCGAACAAAGCGGTTCGACTCAACATTCTTGATCCGAACCGCAAGGGACTGGAATATGCTACCTGAGTCTGTGTTCCCCGGCGGGTACAACTTGGGGATCTTCAAGAGAAGAGTGAACAGGTACCTTCTAGGGAAGCGCGTTCCATCTTAGATCGCATCTTAGCTTACCATCAGGCGAGATCGTGGTCAAGCGCTTCCCTATCGACAGTAAAAAGTTAAAGTCAAAGTCAAATATTTTTATTCAAAATAGGATTAGTTACAATCACTTTTTGAAAGTCATCTTAGAATAATTCCATGTAACACTGATTTATAGTAAATGTACTCCTTTATATGTCTACTAATAATAAATAATGCCTTAGAATCTAATTAACATAGTATATAATTGTCAAAAAAAAAAAAAATTAAACATAAAATGTCAATAAACAGAACAGTAAAATCATTAAAAATAATATTAACAAATAAAATTAAAAATAATTAATTTATCGCGTGCATTATATACTCCAGTCGTCCTCCAAGAAATCCTGTATCTTATTTACTTATTAATTTTTCTTTAATATACTTTTTAAACTTATTATCAGGTAATTCAATCATATTATTTGGAATTTTATTATAAAATTGTGTGCCATCTCCTAAAAATGATTTTTTTACTTTTGTTAACCTAAACTTAGGAACATCAAGCTTATTTTTGTTACGTGTATTATAATTATGTTTATCGAAATTCTTTGAAAATAAGTTCAGATTCTTACGTACATATATTATGTTCTCATAAATGTATTGACAATGCACAGTCAGTATATTTATGTTCTTAAATAAGTCTCTGAGAGAGTCTCTTGACTTTAAATTATATAGCTCTAATGGCTCTTTTTTGTAATATAAAAATAGTTTCTAAATCTGAAGCCCTCCCCCAAATCATAATACCATAAGACATAATGCTGTGCAAATACGCAAAATACACTAGCCTAGCTGTATCTATATTTGTTAATTGTCTTATTTTTCTAATTCCATATGCAGCTGAACTCAATTTACTAGCCAGATTTTTAATATGATTACCCCATTGAAGTTTAAAATCAATTGTAATGCCCAAAAATAAAGTGCTATCTACTATTCCTATTGGTTCTTTATCTATTGATATGTCAGTATGGACTTTAATGATATTTTGAAGAGAAAATACAACGCATTTTGTTTTTTTGCATTCAAAACTAAATTGTTTATAGTGAACCAATTTTTTTGTTCCATAAGGGTCTTGTTTATATCGTCGTAACATTGCTGATTCCGTTTAACTTTAAATATAAGTGACGTGTCATCAGCAAACATTACAATATTTGAGTGCTTAGGGATGATGAATAGAAGATCATTAACATAAATTAGAAATAAAAATGGTCCTAACACGGATCCCTGGGGTACACCCATTAATAACTCAGACCCCTCAGAATTGATGCCGTTGATATGAACTTTTTAAGTTCTTCCTTTCAAATATGATTCTATTATATTCAGAGCATTCCTTACCACGCCATAATACTTCAGTTTTCTTAATAGGGTCTTGTGGTCAACACAATCAAATGCCTTGGAAAAATCATAAAATACACCAATAGCATCATGTGAATCTTCCCAAGCCTCCAGAATATGTTTGACAAATTTCATACCCGCGTCAGTAGTAGAACAACCTCTTGTGAAGCTGAACTGATTAATATTAAAAATATTATTTTCGTTGAAGAAAATAATCATCTGATCAAGCTTAGCTGGTCTGGTTAGCTTTTCAAATATTTTACTAAATGCTGGTAAAATAGAAACTGGTCTGAAATTATTGGGATCTTTACTATCACCGGACTTAAAAAGCGGTATTATCTTACTGCATTTAAGTAAATCTGGAAAAACTGCTTCATCAATACATTTATTGAATATACAAGCCACCGTGGGCGCAATCGTATAAATTATATTCGACACTACTTTGACTGACATGCCCCATAAATCTTCTGTACCTTTTAATTTAATTGTTTTAAAAATTTTGATAACCTCCTGAGGTAAAATATGTCTGAATTTAAACTCATTAGAATTTCTCTTAACATTCTTTTTTATTAAACATTCAGCGATTCAGGCGACGAGCTTAAAGAATTTGTAGTCTTTAATGGTATATTTGTGAAAAAAGTTTCAAACTCTTTGGCAATTATTAAACCTTGTGTAGATTGTAGTTCAAAATTTTTGTCCTTAAATTTGTTTTGGCCTGTCTCATTATTAATTATATTCCAAATCATCTTAATTTTGTTTTTAGCTTTTTTTTATTTTTTTAGCAATATGAAATGTCTTGGCAAGTTTACATAATTCTTTAAAAATTTTTGAATATTTTTTAACATAAGTTTGAAATGTTGGTGTGGCAATATAAATTTTCATGTCATATAATTTGAATAATCTATCTCTGCTTATATGAATTCCAGGAGTAGCCCATTCACTGAACTTATAAGTATTTTTCACACTGAAATTTTTAACAGGAAATGTTCTTAGAAATTCTTCATGCACTATTGAAAAAAAAAACTGCATAAATATGGTCAATCCGTAACTGTTCAAAATTTAGTGTAGTTAATTTGCAAGCTAAGACATTATTAAATTTATCTATCTTACTAACTGACGCAAATGCAATTAGGAAATATAGCTAAAAGACCTCTGTGATCTGATTTTAAGCAATTGATTACCTGATAATTCAAGCATTTAGCATTTGTAAAGATGATATCGATACAAGTGGCTGAATTATTAAATAATCTGGTTGGTTCAAAAAAAATTTTTTTTAAGTTATACGATTTAAATAACGTCTGAAGTCTTATTTTTCTTCTTAGTCTTATTATATAATTTTTTTAAGGTATGAAAACTAATGTTATATATTGAAACTATCAGGTTATTTCATACATATATATGCATATATTATCATTTTGATAATATCTTAAAAAGACCCCACGCTTTTTTTTAAATAAAATAATTTTTTTATTCTTAATTTATATTTATTGAAATTTTTAACACTATTCTTAATTTAAATTTATTAAAATTTATTTTCTATTTTAGTTTGATTTTCTATAAAAAACGTGTTTTGAGTTTTTTTTAAACTTTTATTTGTTTTTTTTTACTTTTAGTTTGGTTTATTTATAAAAGCGTGATTTTTTAGTTTTTTTAAACTATTATTTTTTTGTAGAATTAAAATTCGAAAATTTGTCAATATTAGAGAAATCGGCTAAAGATAATTATTGGAAATTAAAATTAACATCAAGTCCTGTCTTATTGACTGTAGAGAAAAATTATAAAAAATTAAAATTAAGTTTCTTACCTTATCGACTATAGATGAAAATTATATAAATTAACAAAAATCATAATTTGCAAATTGAAAAATGGAATAATTTTATCAAATTAGCATATTGTCATCGGTCCTCGGTAAATCTACAAAGTTTGAACGAAATCTGGCCGTTTAAAGTGGGTCAAAATCGCGCCCAAAGAAGTCGGTTACAAACATACACACAAGTGACGCTAAATAAAAGCGTATAAAAATATACGATTTTTCGTTTAAATTAAAATTAATTGGTGAAATTGATAAATTATAACATTTTTTTAATTGATTGATTGTTAAAGTTGATGTTTTAAGAAATGCATAAAAATTTTCAATTTTTCAAAAATAAATACTAATTAAATTTCTTTAATTCCAGAAAATAGAAAAATCGATTATGTAGCTAAGAGAACATTTTATACCTCAAAAATTGTGTTGGATGCCATTCGAAAGATCAAAATCGATCATTGTTTCCAAAACATACATCTTTTTAAAAATGACATACATTACTGTGATTTAAAACAAAATTTAAATATTTTAGTACTATATTTAAAGGATGGCCTACACGGTCAACCGGTTTACAGATATTTTTAAACATCCTTAGATAACAAACAAGCAGATGGCTCTTCTGATGGTAAGATAAACCATCGCCTATAGACACCAAAGATGCTAATGGTATGGCATGTGGCAGGATGGTAATGCCATATGACTAAGTCTACCGCCTACCTCACCCTCCAGACTAAAAAAACGACAATTACAAGCTCTAAATGACGTTATTGTGGCAGGAGTCGAGAATCGATTTACCGATGTCTCTGAATGGGGTCAAAACCTGGTCACTTATAACCCCAAGAAGACACAGCTTTGCGTGTTCACCGCAAAAAAGACACCCTTTGTCGTATTACCTCAATTTGGGGATACTCTCCTGACAGCCTCAGCTAGTGTCGGAATCCTGGGAGTCGACATATCGAATTACGTTCAGTTTTGCGGCCATTTGGAAGGTAAGGCTAAGTTAGCCTATAAAAAGCTCGTTGTGCTCAGCAGAGCTAGACAGTACTTTAAGCCGGCCCATCGCCTTCAACTTTATAAGGCACAGATTCGGCCTCACATGGAGTAATGTTCTCATCTCTGGGTCGGAGCTCCCAAGTACCAGCTTCTTCCTCTTGATCGCATTCAGCGTAGAGCGGTTCGAATCGTTGACGAGCAGGCTATTTCGAAACAGCTTGAGTAGGTTCACTCTGCGTCTTCTATCGTATTTATCATGGGGAGTGATCCGACGAGCTGTTTGGATTACTTCCTGCCGCCGATTTCCACCATCGGACATCGCGACAAAATTTGAAGTTCCATCCTCACCATCTCGATGTCTGGAAATCCACAACTGTGCGTTTCTCCCGACGCTTTTTGCCTCGCACTACTCTTTTGTGGAATCAATTACCGGCAGGGGTATTTCCGAACGGGTATGACATAGGGACCTTCAAGAAAAGAGCTTACTCATTCTTAAAAGGCCGGCAACACAACTGCAAGACCTCTGGTATTATAGATATCCATAGGCGGCGGTGATCACTTACCATCAGGTGCACCTCTTGCACGTTTGCCCCCTCTTCTATAAAAAAAGGAGTAGTCAAATAGATAAGGTGGTGGTATCATATTCATATGTATACGTATATGTATAGTCAAATGTTCACCTTTTACGAACTGACTGGTAGAATGGCAGATGGTCTATTCTTTAATGAGGGTCTGGACCAAGACAAAAAAAAATAAGATAGCGTAAATTATATACTGTCATTGCCTTGAGATTAAAACTTCCACATTTATATTTTATTACAGAAATTATTATCAGCATGTGTATGGAAGGAATACACAACAGATGCAGGAAGAGTATATTTTCACAATATCGAGACAAAAGAATCCAGCTGGGTGATTCCCAAGGAGCTTCAGGAGATTAAAGATAAAATAGCTGCGGAAGAAGCTGCTCAGTAATAGTTTAATCTTTATTTTATCCTCGATTTGACATGGCCAAGAAAATAATTGTTTCTTTATCTGACGTGTTTGTGTAAAGAGAATCATGAATGAGGAGAAAGCAAGGCAAATCTGCAAGGGTTGTGGTGCACTGCATTTAGTTCTTTGTTTCTTCCGTAAGGGATCTGGTGTGAAAATATACACTCAAATTTACACTATATATAATACCTTCTGGTCAGTCAGATTTTCGTTTTGATCTGGTTTGGAGAAATTAGAAGTTAGTAAATTTGTGCATTACATACCTATAAAGGAAAGCACTGTAAACTTCTTTATTGTATATAGTTATCTGTTTCCATATTTAGTAGTTAGCTAAAATGTTATAGTTAGCTAAGTAAAAATAGTATAGTTAGCTAAAACTGTTGTCTGTTGAGCTGCGATTCAGAATCACAGATCAATCAAAATATAAATTAAGTGAATACGGAAATAAGTTTTAGCTACCTAACCGTTTCGATTCTATTGAAGTTTTGTTACTTAAATAGAAGCACAGTTAGCTCTACCGTAAATATTCCCAAAACTACAAAAATAGGTAATCAACTATAACCGCAGAAAGATCGCAATAAAATCATCATAGTATATTGTATGATAGGCGTGTAGGAAATAAATAAATATTCACAATTAAGAAGTAATGTTAGTGTAATTAGCGAAAACCGCAAACGTTATAGCTTGTATTACTTGTATTAGTGATAATTTTTTAGCAAAACGAATGAAATTAGTCGATTCTTCAATTTAATCGACAACAGTCGATGTTATTTGCTTATCGACTAATAGCCGTGCGGCAGCCGATAATGACTCACATAGTTACTGTGTTAATTCTTACTATTAATTTGCAGTAAAAACAAATTGCCGTGAAACAACGCGCAGCCTTCGCATTTCGCAGTTCACTGCACGCCCTATGCAGTCTGTTGTGCGTAGTTGGTAGTTAGTCAATTAAAGTTCGCATAGTCATGGCCAGGAACTATTAAATCGAAAATTGAATGCGCAATAACACAAATTTCGACTCAAACGATTGTTTTGTTTTTGCAACAATCGGCCATCGCTAGCTTATACAGTGCACTTAGTGCCAATTTTACAATATTGAGCAATGTCACACTTTGATAGCTCTAGTTTTACAGGCAAATATACTATAATATATAATATGTTATAAAAATTATACATTAAAAATTTATAATTAGTTAAATCTATACATAATAATATACATATATACAAATACATATAAAAATAAAATCGTAGGAAAGTCAAAACTGTACATTGAATATTTTTTTAAAAGAATACTTGGGGCGTGATCTACAATCAATATAGAAGTCAAAAATATAGTTTTTAGGATTTTTGTCTGTTTGTCTGTATGTCTGTTTGTCTGTATGTCTGTTTGTCTGTATGTATGTCCGGGGTAAATTCAAAAAGTACTGCATGGATTTACTTCAAATTTTGCATGAATATTACTAACAGGTCGGGTCAACATATAGGTTACATATTATCACGCTATCATCTAAGGGGGAGGAGCAGTGCGGAGTAAACGAAGTCCGCGCGGACGAAGTCATGGGCAACAGCTAGTAAATAAATATAATTACATGTCCCCTCAACGGTCTAGTGGTACCGGGTTCGTCATAGATACATATAGCCTTGGGTTCGAATCTCGGGTCGTATAATTCGTTTTAACCTTAGGTGAAGGAAACTACTACTAGGTATGAAATAACCAAGTAAAAACCGTGTCATTTCGTCCCTAACAATGGCGGGCTAAAAGAACAGCTGTTTACTGTCTAAATAACAATTGATAAATCATATTGCAATTGAGCATGTTATTTTAACAATTAGTTTTTATTTTAGATTTAAGCTACACACTAAAATTATAGAAAAATACAAATAAACGCTAAAATAAATTTAATATTTTGCAATGAAAGGGTTATTTGACATTAAATTTTAAGTTACCTACACTGACAGCGTATTTTAGTAATGGCGTTTTGGCCGCAAGCTGTTTAAGGTGACGTTAATTTTCTTAAATTATTTGAAATTAGAACACTGACAAAATTGTTGTAGCTTTGTCTATTATGAAAAATCGAACTTGTTAGACAGAGATAAAGCCATTTTTATTTGTTCAGCGTTGGAATGCATGCAATTTTATAATTTTGATTGTTTATGGAAATTAATTCCAAGTCCTTATCCTTCTGTTGTCATAGGTTTTATAAAGGTCATTATTTCTGGAAAACATAACTTGCATAAATTTAGATGCTTGCCTGATTTGTCGAGGGGTCGGCATTTATAAGACTTAACACGGTTGCTTATTGTAAGTGTACTATTTGTATTTCTGTCTACGTCATGTATGGAGTAGTATTTATTATTATTAATTTATATTATTTTAACAATTAAATAGGAAAAAGTTGCAGACTGACCTTGTATCAGGTTGCATATAGGTCTGTTTATACTTGCTTAAACAGCCATTTGCGTTATTTTATGTTTTAATACGTTTTTAGAAAATTGTCTCCCAGGAAGCAAAACAATGATTCGATATTCATATCAAAACAAAAATTATCGCGGGAAAATCTTCCTTCTAGTTAACTAGTTAACTAGTAAGCTAGTTTAACATTTTTGGTTTCTACAGGCTATGGTTTAACTTTTTTCATAAAAAAACTCTCTTCTTGTTGATGTTTTTTTTTCTTCTTTATATTATAAGATAGCAAACAAGCAGATGGGTCTCCTGATGGAAAGAGTCAACCATCGCCTATAGACACCAAAGATGTTAATGGTGCGTTGCTATCTTGTGGCGAGGTCTAATGCCACATGCATAAGTTTACCGGCTACCTTACCCTCCAAACCGGAACACGACAGCAACAAGCACTGACGCTATTGCGGCAGGAATAGATAAGGCGGTGGTACCAGACCCGGGCGAGACAATGCAGAACTCTACCACCTGGTAGCCACGATGTTAGTGACTCGTTAGCCAATCGGTCGCCTTTTACGACCTGCCTGGCAGAACGGCAGTTGGCCTATTCTTCAAAGGAGGCCGGGACCAACACGGCGAAAATGATGTGTAACATTTTTCCTTTCGGTTTCTTGCAATCTATGGGTTTGATTTCGTGTAATACAACGGAAGTGTTGTAACAGGGAGCCGGGGATGCCGCGCTATTTGAATTAACAAATGAGCATGTGTGCTGGTAGAGTTGGCCTTCAGATTGTACCAATTTAATCATTTAGATGTCAGGTGTTGCACGTAATATGCGACTACTGTAGGTCTCGCTCGTTTTTAGGGTTCCGAAGTAAACTAGGAACACTTATACTTTCGCTATGTCCTCTATCTGTCCGTCCGCACGATAGCTCAAAGATCCTTATTACTAGAAAGCTGTAATTTACTGACGAGACTTGGTTAAATGCAAACCACACAGTATCTATCTAAGAACTGGACTGACGACACCACCTCTTCCACTAGTTCAGTGCCTATGGGAACAGGTGAACGCCTTATCATATGCCATGCAGAGTCTATATGTGGATTCGTATCAGATGCTTTATTGGCCTTTAAGTCCATGAAAACAGTGGACCATCACGAAGAAATGAACGCGGAGATTTACGAAGGATGGCTTAAAGAAATGGTGCAATCTCTGGAAGAACCGTCCATAATTATTATGGACAACGCTACATATCACTCCAGACAAATTGATAAAATGCCGACGCAGGCCAATAAGAAAAAGAGATAATCGACTGGCTCTAACGTCATGGCGAAAATGTGGATAGTACTTTATTAAAAGTACAATTAGTGAATATTTTAAAATCGAAAAAAGCCTCTCTAAAAGATATGTTATCGACGAAATAGCTGCCGAATGTGGTCATTGGTTTCTTCGACTTCCACCGTATCATTGCCAGTACAATGCTGTAGAACTTATATGGGCACAAATCAAAGGACACTCCGCTCGAAACAATACCCATCCCCCTTTTTACGGCAAACAAGATGTTAAATTTATTAAAAAATGCTTGTGCGGGAGTAACTGCCGAAAAGTGGGAAAAAGTTGTGAAAAGAACACAAAAAATCATAGCGTCGGATTGGGAAATTTACGTGGCATTCGATATTATACAAGAACAGGAACTTATAATAAATGTTGGGGAGAGTTCATCGAGTGACAGTGACGATTCATCAGATTTTGATTAAAATAAATAAATAAAGATTACCTGTCGTTATAATTATTTCGTTTCATTGTCGAATATCTACCTACCTATACCTACTTATTTTACAATAGTTCCGAAAATTTTAAAGAAGTAGGCATTATCAATCAAAAATTTATACCTGTAACATCTTGCAATGAAATATAATATTATACTTATATATAATATAATATAATATTATTTAACTATCATCATGACTACTAGAGTCTTGAAAAGTTCAACTTGCGATATACATATAAGTCACAGTAACAAAGTGATAACATAAAATTTTGAAAAATATTTTTTTGGGTAGCTCCTCTACGTGCAGGATAGCATATAATTTTTTTTTCTCGTGTACCCCATAGTATGGGATATCGTTGGATAGGTTTTAAAAAAATATTGTAGGTTTGTGAAAACAGTTTTTGGATAATGGGACTCGTTTGTGAAATTTAAACTTTAAAGTGCTAATTTTTGTTAGAGTTAAGTCCATTTTATCCTTCCGGGGTGGAGACGAACACGAAATGATAACAAACGAGCGCTCAGTCACGCCGGATAAATAAACAGACACTAACTTGACCAGTTACCGCGTCGCGTCCTCGTGACGGGAGGGAAGGCGAGGTTTTAATTCCGTCACTCCTTGGTTTTGCAAATCCACTGACGTTCATTCCATAAGGATTGTAGATTCCGGCAGGAATGAACGTTAGTGGAAGGGCCGCTAATATTATTTAATTGTGTGGTGTGTAGGACATCGAGTAGTGAGTTGGCGAGCGAGGTGCCGCTGCCGGCGTCCCCGGCGCGGGGCGGCGGCAGCTCGGCGCTGGACGAAGCCATGGCCAAGACGCTGGCTGCCATTGACCCCGCCCTCACCAATTCTATACCCATCCCCGAAGACAGTAAGTATGTTATATGTCAATGTGTTGTAAAACCCTGTCCGATCCAAAAGGGTATTTAGGTTTTCGATAATATTATCAATAAAAGTAATGAAATGGTTCTATTTATAAAAATATGGTATTTTAAAATGCTCGTATTAATCCTTGAATTTTGCTTAAATTTGGCGAATATTATAAACTGGACAATACCACATCAGGTCAGCGATTGCGGTTACCTTGATGTCTTAACTTTGCGTCTGTGTCTGTCGACATTTTCGACCCACATATTGTGTTGCCATAGTAATTTTTAATATAACCTTTATGAATAATTATTTTCATTGAGGATTTAATTCATTTATTTATTTATACAAAATCCAAGCGCTTAACAACAAAATACATATGAAAATGTAACTTGGGCTTACGGCCAGTTATTGATTTACATTATATATATATATAAGATTTATACAAAACAACAAACAACTGTAAATACAGGGTTACTTTTAAAGGTCCGGACAAATTTTTAGAGGCTGTTCATCTGAATCGATAACATGTTCGATTTATGTGATAAAAAATAGTTTACAAAATTCAAAATTTCATTTATATCCGAGACAGAAAATACAACGCATGGATATAATTTTAATTACGCAAAAATGTTGAAAGCGGCTCGGTGCATAAAATTTATGACTAGTAGGATATTTTTAAATGAATATTTTTATATTATCTTGCAATAATTTTACAATAATAATAATTAAAATGCACTTTTAATTTGATATTTAGTTATTAATTTTAAAATTTGGCCTGACCTTTAAAAGTAACCCTGTATGGCTGTATTTGAATGATGTTTTAAAATAACGTTACTTTTACAAAAGTAGCCTAATTGATAAATAAAAATGTTATTTTCTGTTTGTTTATCGGTTTTTTCCAGCTAATCTCCAAAATAGGCTAGACCAATAATCCTGACTCACTGTTACATTCATTTACTTAGTTGATTTTATAGGAAGTATTTTTGGCTATTTTATTTTTTTATTTATTATTAACTACAGTACTGTACTTAATAATGTAAATATATTTATTATATCCAAAATATAATTTACTGGTAAATTTATGTATTCGGCATTATACCTATTCGCCACAAGAATGGTATTGCATCATTAACATCTTTGGTGCCTATAATAGGCGATGATCATCTCTTTTCATCAATCAAAAGTCATCAATCATCTAAAGAACCATGTGTTTGTTTGTTACTCTATGACATATTAAAATCTCCATGCGATAGTGATAAGTAGAGGGTTTATAGATGGAAGAATTAAACAGGCAAAGAGAGCTCGACTACTAAATTATCAAGGTTATACTTTATCAACAGCGCAAATTGTCAAAAACTCGATTATTTGTAATCTTGATTCTGTGGCATTGCGTGATGGCACTGGATCTCTGAACGAATACTACCTTCTTCAAGAAAAGAGTCTACTCGTTGTGTGGCATGTGTGTCCCAACTCCCAATTCAGCAGTATAATGCTTGTTTTGTGTTTTTGTTTATAGCAATTGTAGGAAATTGAAATGTTGCTAAAAAAGTCAACCATATGAAAAACAAAAATCTTTCATTATTGCATACCTTAGTTAATAAGGAAATCTATTTTTTTATAACTAAAATTTCCACTATACGAATAGAAAATAAGTTTTAAGTTTTAAGATATTTTCAAGAATAGTGCATAAATGTGTAAGTTGTGTGCTTGGGCTTTTTTTACTAAAAATACGAACTAATAATTTTTTTATACTATATTTGGTCCCAAGGAGTAATCCATATCGATACCCGTAATTTCAATTATCATAAGGGACATTTTACCGTACAAGCCACTTGATTTTGCATACAGTTAATTTACGTTATTTTGGATAAAATCATTGGAAAAAATATGTATAACAAATATACTCACTTGTTTTAAAACGCAGTTTCACCGAGTGTCGACGATGGAAAGAAAAAATGAAAAAAAAAAATAATTATCCTATTTAGTGGAAAAAACGCAAAATATAAACAAATGCCCTCTTAAATTAAGAGGGCAATTGCGTGTTAAGGGCCTTAGCACAGGGTTATAAGGGAAAATATTAATTTGAAACAATTAAAAAAATGATGATTTGTCCCTTACTACAATTAAAATTACAAGTATTGATATCATTTGTATTTGAACCACGTCGCATTTCCACTTGTACTGTGTGTTACATATATGTAAGTGATTTCGTGAAATGCAATGGAAGTGTGTAATAGGAAGCCGGGGAAGCAAGTGCTATTTGAATTGACCAATGAGTGCACAGTATTGATATAATTTGTTATGGAACCGCGTCGCATTTCCACTTGTACTCTGTGTTACATATATATAAGTTATTGGTGTGTAACATCTTTTCTCTCGCTTTCCTGAAATCTGTGGGAGTGATTTCGTGAAATGCAATGGAAGCGCGTAATAGGAAGCCGGGGAAGCAAGTGCCATTTGAATTGAACAATGAGCGCGCGCTATTTGAATTAACCAATGAGCGTACTCGTAATGGTAGAATTGGTCAAAAGATTGTACCAATTTAATTACTTGGATGTTAGAAGTTACACATTATATGCGAATATGTAAGCTTGCTCGTTTCTTATGTAGCATAACTATTGACGGTGTTTAACTTATGAATTGTGCTCCATATTATACACTATTTAATTTTGTGTTACAATAACAAAATTAATTTTTAGTTAAACCTGAAGAAATTGCTGCACCACCACTAGTTAACGGCACGGAAGGTAGCGACATAGTGCCAGAGACGCAGTATAAAGACAAGAAAGAAGCAATTGAGGCTTTTAAAGAACTGCTAAGGGATAGGGTAAGGGCAATTTATTGTAATTAAGAATGTACACACACATGTACACATATAGTAACGTTTCGCACGTGCTGTAAGCTTCTTTGCTGTTAAATAAATAGGGGATACTGAAAACCACATCTGAAACAAATACTGAGTTATTCCCTTTTAATGGACACAAATTACCACTTAGTATCACTATCACTTTTTGCTTTTTCCTTTAGATATAAGTTTATTAGCATAGGCTTCGATTTGTTTTTTTTTTAATTTAGAAAATATTTGTTTTGTACGATAAATGACCATTAATAAATAATTTGTTATACTTATTCTGAATCATTAATTAAAACGCAGCATGACAGTAGGCTACTAATTCTTTTTTTTAAAACGATGGAGTGATTTTTGAGATATGTTTGAGTTTGTTCAGGAAGCTACCTCCGTCTCTGACTCAGTGTAAGTCACTCCAGCGACGGTGGCAGCATGTCAGGATATTACTACGCAAAGGTTCGTATTAGCGATAAGAATTTTGAAAAATGGAAAGGCTGTGAGAATAGATAAGGTGACGACGGAGATAATCAAATACGGTGCTTCTGCTGTCTAGGACTCCGCTCCGCTGTTATATATGTTGGAGGACCGGTAGAGTTCCTGAAGACTGACGGCGCGCGGAAATCGTACTCTTGTACGATTGTAGGGTTGACGTTTAGACTGCAATAGTTATACGGCCATCACTTTGATCAGCTTAGAATCGAAGGCGTATGGAAAAATCATTGAAAGGTGAATGCGAGGGAAGTCTGAAGGAATGTTGTGGGAAGCACAATGCGGTTTTGGGTCTGAAAAAGGATGTACGAATCAAGTTTATTATTTCGCAACATCGTAGAGAAGCATCTGGCTGTCAGCCAGAAGTTTTTCTGCCGTTTTGTGGAGATGGAGAAAGCGTTTGACAGAGTTGTGCAAAAGAAACTTTGGGACATTTTATCCAGTTATGGGATAGACGGGCCTCTGCTGCGTGCTTTACAATCCATATACCTATTGGGATTGCAAAGCATGTGTGCGGGTGGACGGCAACATATCGCCCTGGTTCGATGTCAGTATTGGCGTCAAGAGGGTTGTGTGTTGTCAGCTCGCCTGTAGATAGAGCTATATATGTATAAGTATCTCCAAAGATATAGATAATTGAATGGGGAAATGCGCGTGAGTGCTCTAGTGGTAAATTGCCTGCTTTATGCAGATGACGCTGTTCTTTTAGGCTCAACTCCATTTCAGCTTTAAAATCTGATCACAGTGATGAATAATTATTGTAAGAGTATGGGCTTACACTTAAATGTGAAGAAAACTAAAGTTCTAGTATTTGAAAGAGAAGTGACCAGATCGAATGTAAGAGTTGTAAGTCCATGATGTAGTGCTGTAACAAGTATACATGGGACATACTGAAAGTTTTGCACTTCTAGCTAATCGGAACTATTTGAATTTTGAATGTTATATTTAAAAACGTTGCAACCTTCTTAGTAATAAAAAAAAATTGGCGGGAAATGATTTGTCAATTGTTTTTTTATCACACATCAAAGTTCAATCAAACATGGAATTAAGTCGAGAAGATTTTAGAGCGATGATTTTTTATGATTTTAAAAGTTCTCTTTCTCTGCAAGACTGCCGCTCGTCTTCAAAATGCTTTTGGGAGAGAAGCACCTTGTTTGACCACCGTGAGGCGATGGTTTGCTGAATTTGAGAGAGGTCGAGTTTCTTTACATGACGAATTTCGTGAAGGGCGGCCTTCAACTGCCGTCAACGATATAATGTGGCTACTGTTAAGCGGTTGATTGAAGAAAATCCCCGGATTACCTATGAGATAATTCGAGGACTATTGGGGATTGGTATGAGCCAAATTCAGAAAATTTTACACGAAGAATTGCAAGTTCGGGAACTTTGTTGTCGTGGGATTCCTCATGAACTGACGGAGCAGAAGCGGGCTCGCATGGAATGGATCACTGACAGATGCTACTAAAGTACGACCACGGACATTCTAATGCTGTTTATGACATTGTCATAGGAGACGAAACGTGGATTTACTGTTTTGAACCCGAAAAAAAAACAGCAATCTTGTGAATGGGTGTTTGAAAATGAGAACAGGCCAACAAAAGTGAGACAGGCGAGAAACGTTGGTAAAAAAAGATCGCGTTTTTTTTCTCATTCCCATCCCATCTGTTCAATTCCACTTGAAGATTAAAAGAGTGTTAATACCGAATGGTATTCTACCATTTGTTTACCCAGGGTGTTAAAAAAAGTTCGCAAAAGACGACCCAAAAGCCGCATTCAACACCGTGATAACGCTTCTTCACACACGGCCAACAAAACCAAGTTATTTTTAGCTTCCGAAAAAGCACATCTCGTCACTCATCCTGCGCATAGCCCCGACCTAGCACTCTGTGATTTCTGTATTTTCCCCAAAATCAAAGATTTGATGAGAGGTTTTACTTTTACCAACTCCGAAGAGGCAGTGATAGCATTCAATCAGCACATAGAAAACATGCCTTCAGATCTGTGGCCCTCCTGTTTCAAAAAATGGTTCGATCGTATGAAACAATGTTTAAAATGTAAAGGAGATTATTTTGAAAAGCAATAAACATAATATTTTGGTTATAACATGTTGTTTTGTGTGTAATGTTAGCACAGTTTTAAGTCAGGATAACCTAATCTAACGCTATTGTATAGAAATGAAAGTTGGGTATGTCAGAAAAGGATGGATGTAGAATCAATGCGGCCGTAATCGCTACGGAAAATAGGTGGCGTAACACTCGCAGTCTGCGACCATAATATTGAAGTGGGAGAGAGGTTAAGCCTGAAAGAAAGTGTTGGTGTAAAAATGAGAAAGTACAAGCTCCATTGGTTCGGGCATGTAGAAATAATGGTAGATGAATGGTGAACGAAATATATATATAATGCGAATATGGGAGAATGTAGGTACTGGGGAAGACCAAGATTAACATACCATGATCAAATTGCTTTGCTGGAAGAAATCTCTTAAAGAGATAAGCACGCCATTGTACATATATTTTCTTTTTAAATAAGTATTGTTTTGTATTTCTGTGTGTACAAAAGAATAAATAAATAAATTGTTACTCTCTGAAAGTGGTGTCAAGAGTCTTCGCAACCGGCGTGTTTGTATGAAAAGAGTAATGAAAGTAGAGGAAGCGAGACAAGTCTGCAAGGATCATGATGTAAGGTACTCGGTTCTCTCTGCCTCCCCTGTAAGAAATCTGACGTGAAGATAGGTATGTATGTAGTAAGATATTAGTGCTCAATATTGGTAAAATTGAATCTTAAGTTTTGTTTCAGAATGTACCATCTAATGCTTCATGGGAACAATGTGTCAAGATTATATCTAAAGACCCAAGATACAGCACGTTCAAGAAGCTTAATGAAAAGAAGCAGGCATTTAACGCATATAAAACACAAAAATTAAAAGATGAAAGGGAAGAACAAAGGTAAAACATGTTTCATCTCATAGGCTATACTCGCTACAGCTTTAATAATGTGATATAAAAAGATTTTTTATATTTGGTTCGATTTTTTCTATCTATTTGAATTTTGATATAAAACAGTGTAATGAAAGTAATAAACTTTACCAAAATGAAAAAGATTGTTGGTCGTGGAAGGATTGTACCGCAAGAGTCTTCTTAATTTTTTTGATTTGTATAAGAGTTTATACAAATTTAAAAAAAAAACAAAATATCTTTATTTTCATATCGTTATTTAACATAACTTGCTAAGCTAAGTATTTTACAAAATAATATACAATTTCTTACACTGCTTTTTTCTTTCAATGGAAATGTAGAAGTCACATTCGGAAGTCCACGAAAAATTTCAAATTGAATTGATTTCTTCTTTGAATTCATTTTTTCTTCGATATATTTTAAGTATATTGAGCTTGTTTATGTTGTACACATCAGATAGCTGTCATTGCGTAAACCTGCCCGCCTATCCTTTGTGCATACCAGTCTAAAACACGTTAAATATATTGCAGATTGAAGACGAAAAAAAATCGTGAAACTCTTGAAGAGTTTCTCCTGGGTTGTGACAGAGTAACTTCACTGACAAAATACTACAAATGCGAGGAGATGTTTGGTAATCTTGAGGTAAGTCTATTACTAAAGTTTAAATGTTAAGTGAGTTTTTATCTTTTTTTTATCAGTGAGCAAATAAGTAGATGGCTCTCCTGATAGAAAGAGATAACCATTGCCTATAGATACCAAAAATATTAATAGTGTATTGCTATCCCCCTAGCAAGGATATAATACTACAGTACCCGGCGATAAATATTGCACATCGAACTTTGGAAAGAGACAATCGGATAATTTCGGCTTCGTAAAGCGTTATCTCTGTCCCACACTACCTATGTGACGTTTAGTCAGTCGTTGTTCAAGTACGATAGAGTGCAGTCACGTCCCGAAAAAAATATATATTTAGAGTTGATAACACCCACAAATTTAAATAATTTAAAGTTGTAATATGGCATCTTTCGGAAAAAGAGGGAAACCTTTACGAGGTCAGTCACGTGAAATTATCTACAATGTTTATAAATACTTTGTAAGCGAAGCTGATAGATTTAAAAAAAAAGTAGATGAAAATGTAAGTTGTTATTTTAAGAAGATTCAAGAGCGAGTTGCAAATGCCACTGGAATTTCAAGAAGAACTTTGAACAATATATTAAACGAAGTCAGTACTGAAACACATTCGACTGAAATTAAGTTCAGCACTCCAAAAAAAGGGAGACCAAAAAAGCAATTTCGTTTGGATATGGACGATTTTGATTACGATGTTGTTCGAAGAATGGTGTATGATTTTCACTTACGATTTAATGAACTGCCAACAATAAAATCATTAAAAGCTAAGTTATCTAAAGCTATTAATTACAATGGGTCTGAAAAAACGTTGAGAAAAATACTTCATGACATGGGATTTCAGTTCACTAAAATGGAAGATAATCGAAAAATTCTAATGGAAAAGCACGACGTTAGTCTCAAACGAATGGAATACCTTGATAAAATACGCAAATTTCGCGAAACAGGAAAAAATATCGTCTACATGGATGAGTCATATATACATGCATCCCACACTAAAGGGAAATCTTGGAGTGACGATAAGAAAAAAGGAGTAAAAAAGCCAATTTCAAAAGGTCAACGTTTGATAATAGTTCATGCGGGAAATGAAAAAGGCTTTGTACCCGGTGCTTTTTTAACGTATAAATCCACGGACACTACAGGTGACTATCACAATGAAATGAATAACGATAACTATGAGAAATGGCTGGTTAACCAATTAATCCCAAATATACCCAGTGATTCTGTTCTAGTTATCGACAACGCACCCTATCACAACAAGTATGTTGAGAGACCCCCCAACTCAAACACCATTAAACGGGAAATGATCAACTGGTTAAACAGACATGAAATTCCAGTTGATCCAAAATTAACAAAAACCCAGATTTACGCTATTATATGTCAGCACAAGGAGAGGTATACAGAGTTTTCTGTGGACAAATTACTTGCCGAACATGGGCACACTGTGTTGCGATTGCCACCATATCATCCGGATTTTAATCCAATTGAAAATATATGGTCTCAACTGAAAGGCTATGTAGCCTCTAGAAATGTGGGTATGAACTTAACTACAGTAAAAACATTATTGACTGAAAAAGTAAACATGATCGGCGCTGAAGAGTGGAAAAAGGTTTGCGATCATGCAATCAAATGTGAGAATGAATATAGAAGCATTCAACACAGTTTAGACAATTACACTGATAGATTAGTAATAAATACGGCTGATAGTGACAGTGATATTGACCTCTTTGAGAGCACAGATAGTGAAATGGAAGTAATTGAGAATTAGAATTATTATTATTTTTATTGCAATGTCTCATTTTAGCAATAGGTATAATGGTGTTTATTATGTACACTAAAGCTGTAATGTTCCAAAATAATTAAATACGTAAACATAATGTAAAAATGTTTTTTTATTTTATTTTACCCCAACCTAAAGCCATCACTTATAGAAAAATTAGTGTATTTTATACAAAGAATAAAAATATCAAAAGAAGCAAATCATACTTGTTTTAACAGCTCCTAATAGGTACCGGACTGTTTGTATTTTGTGCGACAGAGATAACGCTCTACGAAGCCGAAATTAGCCGATTGTCTCTTTCCAAAGGTCGATGTGCAATATTTATCGCCGGGTACTGTAAGTGCATAATTTTACCGCTTACTATATGCGATTGGATAAAGTATTCTTCTCATTCCGATGAAGCACGAAACCACTCATGTTGAGAATAAATGAGCTTAGTAATTATTTAATACAAAAAGCAATAATGAAATATTATATTTTTAAAAACTTACTTATTATTACAGAAACGAGAATAATTTGCACTTTTCGTATTAACTTTCGACTTAAATATAAGTAAAGCATTTTCCACAAATCCTTGCCCACTTACTCGCAACATCGTCATAATCAGTTAATAACGTCCAGCCAAAATTATAACTGGCTTTTTCGATCTGCCATCATTTTGCTTATTTGTTTGTAAATCGGAAGATCTATAATTGCAATATCACCATTTCATTATAATATTGAGATTTTTATGTTAAAATTTGTTTTTTTATACTTAAATCCAACTTTACGCAATATCATTAGATTACTCTCCCGACGGAAAGAAAAAAATCATCATCTACAGACATCAAAAGTGTTAATGGTGCGTTGCTATCGGTGTGGCGGGATGGTAATGCCATATGTACAAATTTACCGGCTACCTTACCCTCTAAACCGGAACACGACGGTGACAAGCCTTGACCCTATTGCTACAGGAATAGGTAAGGCGGTGGTATTTTGTACCACCATTTGGGCGAGACATTACAGAACTCTGTCACCTAGTAGTCACGAGGTAGTGACACACAGTCAATCGTTTGCCTTTTACGAACTGCCTGGTGGAATGACGGACGGTCTATTCTTCAAAAAGGCCTGGATCAATTTGGGGAACATGCCTATACCAAAGCCGGTACTGCTAGCCTTAACAACGACCATTAAAAAAAATTAAAAATAGGTATATATGTATTTGTAACAGATTTGGCGTTGTGTACCTGACTCCGATAGAAGAGACATTTTTGAAGATTGTATTTTTGCCATCGCCAAACGTGAAAAGGAAGAGGCTAAGGCCTTGAAGAAACGAAATATGAAAATGTTGTCACAGGTTGGTAATAGTTATTCTAGGTTGTTTTATACTGTTTTTGGTTTCTATTAGACTTCTATGAACAGAATCACACGGAGTTTAGCATACAGTATAGCTATTGACCAACTCAGAACTCTGTCTGAAACTCTTAAAGCTTGCAGAATTGTTTGTTTGAAGACGAGGGTCCATCTAAATATCTTTGACCCCAGATCACATGAATACTTATAGACACGCCACTGGGAAGGAAAGCTATCGCCGCGCATATAAGCAAACGCTCCTATTACTGTCAAAAATTTCATACATTTGTAGGTTATATTGTGAAAAAATAGAAATAAACCATGTTGTACCGTTTTATCGTACTGGATGAGATGACAAGATTTAAACTTGGAATGATTTTATTTCATTGGTAAGTAGTATAACTCTGTATATATATAACTCTGTATGTAATTGCAAGCTACGCTGCCAAACTAAGAAATTATCTTGTAAGATGTATCCATTTAACCCGTGCCTTGACCCGAAACATGTTGCAAGATGCTTGCAAGCTGCAGTTGCCAAGAGCCATAGGGTCAAAAATCGATATAATTCCAAGCATATCTTAACTGGGCTACCTATTTAGTGTGTCATCTGTTGATGAGTAGATTCATATGTTTTTTTAATTTTTTTATTATATAGATATAATATATATAAAAAAAGATTCATGTTACAATGTTTTTCTTAATTTATTTTATAGTGACATCAGTGAGCGCCAACCATAATTTCGGCTTTGTACTATCTTGAGAGTAGGTAAAAAAGAGTAATGCTCTCATCTGTTATAAGTAAATTAATTATAAACACTGATTTCTTTGTTCTACCAGATACAATCATGATTTAATATTAAAACTATTATATTTTTCAGCATACAACCGTCAAACTGCGGCCATATTTTAATATCATGTGTCATAAATAAGAGTAATGTTATAATTTAGGAATTAGGGTTACTACATATCTATTACCACAACATTTTTAAAAATAATGCTATAGTTTTCTTTTACTCACTAGCTATAGTTTTTTATATCATAAGATAGCAAACAAGCAGATGAGTCTCCTGATGGAAAGAAGCAACCATTGCCTATAGATACCAAAGATGTTAATGATGCGTTGCTGTCTTGTGGTTAGGTTTAATGCCACATGCATATGTTTACCGGCTACTTTACTCTCCAAACCGGAACACGACGGTGACAACCACTGACACTATAGCGGCAAGAATAGGCAAGGGTGTGGTACCAGACCCGGGCGAGACAATACAGAACTCTACCACCTAGTGGACAGATGTAGTGATTCTTAGTCTGGTATAGTCATTTACAAAGTTATTAACAAGTACTAAAATTTGATTAGGTTTTGGAAAATATGAACGAAATCACCTATAGCAGCACCTGGAGTGAGGCCCAAGTGCTGCTGTTGGAGAACAGTGAATTCAAAAATGATGTGAGCTTACTGGGCATGGACAAAGAAGACGCTCTCATAGGTGAGTGGTAGTCCTAGAGTCGTACACATTAATTAATTTTATCTATATTTTTTGATTTCCTACTGTAAATATATTTCACTACTAGCTACACCATTAAATTAGGTTATGTCGTATATGTATATATTGTATACTAGCTGTTGCCAGCGACTTCGTCCGCGCGGACTTCGTTTACTTCGCACTGCTCCTCCCCCGTAGGTAATAGCGTGATAATATGTAGTCTATATGTTGACCCGACCTGTTAGTAATATTCATGCAAAATTTACCCCGGAGTTTACCCTGGACATGCATACAGGCATACAGACAAAAATTCTAAAAACTATATTTTTGGCTTTGATATCGATTGTCGATCACGCCCCAAGTATTCTTTTAAAAAAATATTCAATGTACAGTTTTGACTTTCCTACGATTTTATTATATGTATAGATGTACGGTATTGTAATCTATACCTATCTATATTAATATTATAAATGCGTAAGTTTGGATGTTTGGATGGATGTTTGTTACTCAATCACGCAAAAACTACTGAACGGATTTGAATTAAATTTGGCACACAGGTAGACGATGACCTGGAATAGCACATACACTAATTTTTATCCCAGAAAAAAGAGGAGATCCCGCGGGATTCACCAAAAACTTTTATAATGCAGCCGGCTGCACGCTGCAGCAATGTAAAGTATAATTTTCTAGTAATTTGGTGTCAATTAACAATCATTAATTCAACCACTACAGGCTAACAATTATAAGTAGTTTCTAGTCGATCTTTGTGGTAACCAATAAAGTATTCCTTCTCTTAGAATGTCCTTCTTGAATTAATCAATCATGACATGGCTTTATAATAAAAAGTAACATTGTAACAGAAGAAAAAATATATATTTTTAGTTTTTGAACAACATATAAGAAATTTGGAAGCAGAATATTTACAAGAAAGGGAACAGGTCAAAAAGAGAAATAAACGACAGCAGAGGAAGAATAGAGATAATTTTTTGGTAAGTTCTTATAATACAACGTAACGCAATATAAATGCATGTAATGTTATTTTAATTTTTTATTTGTGCCAAGTAAGTTATTATTGAACATTTACCATCAATCCGTCTAATGGAAATGCTAATAATATTTAAAATAAAAGAACACAAAGCTACAAGGAGCTTGCTTCTTAAATAATTGATCGCCCCGTTATGGAGTGGTTAATCAATGGGGCTCGGGTTCAGGGACAAACGTTTATATGATAAGCATAAATGTTTGTATTTCTGGGTTTGGGTGTTTATTAAATCTATTTGAGTATTTATTTATGTGCTATGCGTTCCAACTGAGAATAGGACTGTCAGGATGCTTCGCATTTTGCAATAACTTCATAAGTGATGAGTATGGTGTGCAAAAAAATTCTAACAAAGAAATACTTTAATAAAAATATTCTTATTCCAATTGGTATATTTTTTATTTAAATTCCCATCAGATCATGTTACCATGTATTAAAATAAGGTGAAAAATAACTAACACGACTTTTATATATATACATATATGTAGATAAATGGCTTGACTGATGTATTTTAATGTTTTTTTTATTGATGAATATTATATTTTAATACTTTCTAGCCTATTCTGGACAAAGACAACCCAAACCCACAGAAATCGCAACAAAATTGGCCCCGTGGTTTTTGACTTATAAGTGGTGTAACTAACACGACTTTTATATATATAGATGAACAGCTAGACTGATGTTTTTTTTCTATTTTTTTAACGATGAAAATAATATTATTAAAACGACATTTGTTCTTCAATATTTTTTTCCAAATATTTTTTTTGCTGATATTACTAATTTCACACCTATGGTATGAAGTTGATAACAAGCGCGATCCTATTCTCAGTTGAAACGCACAGTACTCGTATCTCCATGTATTAGTAATGTTGACAGACACCCATACTACTAGCAAACAAATTGCTTACTTTGGGGTTAAATTAATTTGTGTAATTTGTCCAGTGATATTTATTTATTTAATTATTGCAAGGATAAAATCAAATTATCATTAAAATAATTCTACTAAAACAAAAAAAAATTCTTAAGACAGTTAATGTAGTATTTACACATTCATGTGGTAGAAACCAACGAAAAATGATATTTCTATAGAATAGAATATCAAGCAAGCAAATAAGACGCACTACAAAAATCTTCTACAAAAGTCTTACAGACAGCGAAGATTATTGGAGTTACTCGAGTTATTAGTATCACATATATAAGGCCGTATGAACACGAAAACTCTCTCCAGACAAAAAGAAAGTAATTTTTTTTGGAGAGAACTGCTTAGTCTTTAGGTCAGTCTATTTCAAATATTTAATTGATTGTCTTATATTACTTTTTATAACTTAACAGGCGTTACTTGACGGTCTTCACGAAGAAGGAAAGCTGACATCCATGTCTCTATGGGTGGAATTGTACCCTGTGATCTCGGCCGACATGCGATTCTCAGCTATGTTAGGTATGTGATTATTTTTATATTATTTCTAAATTAGCAGACTCTGTAGAGAAGACGTTGTCCTGTTTGCCTATTACTAGATCACGACAACAGCGCCATCTACTGGGATATTCAGGTGAGTGTACAAAAGAAAACATGAAATCTATTATGACGTAAAGGAGGATAAGAATTATGCAAGCGCGCGCACACACACACACACACACACACACACACTAAAATTTAATATTAAGCAAACATTAATAATTTAAAAATGCAATTGCATTTTGTAATATTACAATGTGCACCTCAATGTGACAGTGATGAATGAAATGTGACAAATTTCGCAACCGATCGACATTCAGTAAAAGTTTCGCCGCGCGGATCCTTCAAAATTTCAAGTATTTTCACTTTAAGTCGTCCATCGAAGGTTAAACTCGTTGAGTTTCTCCACGTCCGCTGTGTTACCGCGTCGTCTTCCACATGCTGTATGCACTCGCGTAGATTGTATCGGCGGTTTTGCGACACTCTGCCATTAATGAATAATACCTTGCTAATAACCTCATATTAATTTGTCTCTTATTTTATGGATGCTATTTATTACGGATTTTATTTCTAAAAAGGTAGATGTTATTTTGTATTTTTTTAAATTACGTACTGGAATGATTAGATTAATTATTATAATGATACCTTGTCGTAGCTAAAGTATATCTTAGTAGGTCATAATGAAATTTGAGAAATATAAATTATTCTAATTAACTAGAATATAAATTCCTTAAAAAGTACCTACATTTAATTATATAGTATATGTTGCATACATTGTATCTACCCGATTGTAATCGAACTGCAATGATTAATCAATTGTGTAAAGTAAGTTCTTGACGATTTTTGTACTTTTAAATGTTATAGCAATTATTACTTTAATTAGGTAAAAACTATTATTTATTTGAGATCCTCAAGAAGCTCGCTGAATTAAAGCTAATTCAACAACATTTTAGGTGGACTATAACATGGATTTCAAGCCTTACCGTATATCTAACAAATACGGAGACTACCGTATTTGTTAGATATTAACAGTGTGTTGCCATTCGTATAAAAGGGATGTAAGATGTAGCATGCGGAAATTTGCCTTAAATTACAAAACGAAATACACAATTACATGCAAAGATTTGTCATACAATATGACGATGATTGACGCTATTGCAGCGTACTATTGTAGCGTAAATACGTTACATCGAAAGAACGAAAGAGTTTTATATTAGGATTATTCCAGCACTCGCGCGTCCATCGCTCAAATCTGTTCATATCCGTGCTCATATTCGTGAAAATCATACGATCGCACACGTGATTCTCAAATCGAGAAACCATGTAACACATATTGGCGCCAAAACACAAAGGTGGCGTTAATTTTAGGTAATGTTTTTTAATTTTTAACCTTACAGCGGTGCCAAGGCCAAGTGAGCCGTTACAGAAGTCTATCTACCACAGACAAACAAGACAAAATTTTGCCTATTTGATTATTGGCCAATATATCGCTATTTGCGAACTGCTTAGCAGAAAAGCTGATAATCTGTTCTTTAAAACGGCTTGTTTTTTCGTTAGTTCTCTAATGAGGTTTGAGCATATGCACAAACAAACGTCCATAAATTTTATACAATCTTTGCTTCTCATTCATTTCATTACCCGCAGGTCAAAGTGGATCCACCCCATTAGATCTCTTCAAATTTTACGTGGAGAATCTGAAAGCCAGATTCCACGACGAGAAGAAAGTGATCAAGGAGATATTAAAGGACAAAAATTTCGAGGTGAAGCTAGACACTACTTTCGAAGAGTTCGCGACTGTGGTGTGTGAAGACAGTAAGTCTGCATCGTTGGACGCTGGCAACGTTAAACTTACGTATAATTCTTTGCTTGAAAAGGTATGCATTCAGATTGTAAGACTTACTTGCACTATGTAACTCGCTCGCAAAATACTAGAGAAATGTTTTCAAAGAAAAATATGAGTCATAGTTTGAACTCTGATGATTATGTATTAACGTTAACGAGACTCCAATAAACAATGGATAAGGTTTGAAGGGTAAGGTAAACATATATATGTAGCAGTACTAAATGTATTTTACTTTACCCGACAAACCAGAACTCGACAGTGACTAGTTTTTTCGTTTAAAGGTTAGGCGATGATACCAAATATCTAGCCAGACATTGCAGAAATGTAACACTTAGTAGTCTCGCTGTTAGTGACACGTATAATCAATCGTTTACCTTTTACGAACTGCCTGGCAGAGTTCCAGATGGTCTAATCTTTAAAGGGAGCCCGATCTTTAAATGTGCCTAAAAGTGCGCGTGTGTGCGCTAAAAGTGAATGAGTTCCAATGTTTATATTTTACTAGCTGCAGCGTGCAGCCCGCTCCAATATAAAAGTTCTGATGAATCCCGCGGGATGACCTAATTTTTCCGGGATAGGTCATAGCCTACCTCTGCCTTTGTCAAATTTCATTCAAATCCATTCAGTAGTTTTTGCGTGATTAAGTAACAAACATCCATCCATCCAAACATACAAACTTTCGCATTTATAATATTAATATAGTTTATCATGTTGATTTTGAAGTGATGTCATAAATTTGATACTCAAGAGAATTTTATTTTAATAACCAACAGAATCATTAAGATTTCCCTTTTCATTACAGGCCGAAGCAAGGAATAAAGAGAAGCTTAAAGAAGAGACAAAAGCGCAAAAAAAAATTGAGAGCGCGTTCAAATGGGCACTGACAGACGCTAACATTGACCACCAGTTGTCGTGGGAAGAGGTGAAGGAAAAATTGGACCTCAATGCGGCTGAGTTCACCGCTGTGCCCAACGAGGAAGACCGCATCAGGATATATAAGGTGCGATGTTAACAATTTAAACAAGACTTAGTGAAATTGTATCTGGCATAAAACTTTCACTTGTTAACCCAATTTAGAAAAAAGGAGTTTATCAATTTGACTTCTATATATGTCATACTAGCTGCAGCATGCAGTCCGCTGCATTATAAAAGTTTTTGGTGAATCCGGTGGGACTTAATTTTTCCGGGATAAAAATAGCCTATATGCTATTCCAGGTCATCATCTACATGTGTGCCAAATTTCATTCAAATCCGTTCAGTAGTTTTTGTGTTGAGTAACAAATATCCATCCAAACATCCATCCACCCAAACTTTAGCATTTATAATATTATAATATAGATTGTCAGAATTGGATAATATTTGAGTGTGATGATTATTTAGGCTTCCAAACACGTGTGCTATATTTCATAAGTGTATGTATGTTAGTCCATGAATTTCTCAGAAACTAAAAGACAAATCGAGATGATTATTCCATTTGATTTAAATCAGGTATATTTCAACTTAGGGAACACGCCAAGTTTCATCAAAATCGGTTTAGTAGTTTTTGAGATATTTGTATAGTTGTCAGATATTGAAATTGGTTTAATTTTAATAAATTACTTTTATTATCTATACATATAATAAAATCGTATAAAAGTCAAAACGTCGTAAAAAAGTTTTTTTAAAAGAATACTTGGGGCGTGATCTACAATCGATATCGAAGCCAAAAATATAGTTTTTAGAATTTTTGTCTGTTTGTCTGTATGTATGTCCGGGGTAAACTCAAAAAGTACTGCATGGATTTACTTCAAATTTTGCATGAATATTATTAACAGGTCGGGTCAACATATAGGCTACATTATATTATCACGCTATCACCTACGGGGAGGAGCTGTGTGGAGTAAACGAAGTTCGCGCGGACAAAGTCGCAGGCAACAGCTAGTTGTTTATAATATATATATATATATATATATATATATATATATATATATATATAAACACTTTTGCATAAAATTAGTTTAAAAGGCTTAATGCTTAATCATTTCCACACAGTTTACCTTAGGTAAACACAACAGAAAAGACTTCGGTAGTGCATAATTGTACTTTACGATAGGTGAACTAGGGAGCGAATACGCTATACACCGCGATAATTGACAAAATTAGACATACGTATCGTATATTAATTTATAGCACAGTGTGACTTAAACCGGCACTTTACGCATGCGTGTCGATGTAAAAAAAGACTATTTGGGTCACAGAAAAACGTGCGTAAAGTGCGTGTTTAGATCACAGTGTGCTATAAAAACGTTATGAATCAAGGTATTAACATCTAATTATAATAAGGTTCCGATTATATGAATGTCTTACACAGAACTTACACGTTAATAAAATTATAACAATAGGATAACATTGTTCCAGGACTTCCAACACGAGCAAGAAGAGAGTTGCATGCATTATCACCACAATAGGCAACGGAAATCGAAGCGCTCCAAGAAAAAGAAACGTTCACACTCTGCTTCACTGGTACGTAGTTATCGTTACTCACCATTACCTCAACCATTAACAGTGACCACTTTCTGTTTCAGTGTGTCAAAGTTATCTTTTGAAAAATAATAATAATTGCTGCAAAAAAACACAATGTTTTACATTAATATTTTTCAGTGGTAGAGTTCTGCATTGGCTTGCTCGGGTTTGGTACCACCGCCTTACCTATTCCTGCCGCAATAGCATCAGTGCTTTTCACTGTTGTGTTACTGTTTGGTGGGTACGGTAGCCGGTAATATATGTTTGTGGCATTAGATTTCGCCACAAGATAGCAGCGCACCACTAACATCTTTGGTGTCTATAGGTGATGGTTGACTCTTTCCATCAGGAGACCAATCTGCTTATTTGCTATCTTATAAAAAAATATGCATGGAATGGAATTAATGTCCCGGAATGGCTTAAGATAGGAACGTAAGATATGTCGCGCACGAGAGGAAAGACTGGAACGGTCGACACCGTCGATTAATATCTCGTTTCTCCTCACATATTACTAGTGAAATGTGTTTCTGTTCCGTCGGTAATACGACTACTAACAAAAAAAACGTTACTATTTCGACTTTTGACTTATTAAATCAAATAATGTATGCAGCCATGTTAGCTACAGTAAATAAGCATTAGTAAATAAGGAGATAAATGCCTTCAGAGACATAAAAGTCGTCAAAATTTGTCATGTTACACATCCTAGGCTGGCAGTAAATTTTCCGGTAAAAAAAATTATCGTATTTAGGACGAATTATTGCTTGAATTGAAAGATTGCACTAATCACAGAATTGGTAATTATGAGAAGTGTTTTTTAAACTTTAGACGTGAACAGTACGAAAACAAAGTAAAATAAGAAAGAAATTATGCATCTATTCACAATACTATTATCGATATTTCGATACGCGCAAACAAAAGAGCACGACATTTATTGTATTTGTCACTAAAAAAGTGAAAATTAAAAAATTTGCAGTTATACGATTATGAACTAAGGCATCGATATATACATTTATTTACATGGAGAATGATACAAAATACCTTTTTATTTATAATTTTTACTTTATTTACTAGTAAATTATTTATTTATTAAAAAATCATAGGAATTTATAGAAGTAATTTTTTAAGGATACAGACATTACGTGGTATGTGCATTGTGCAGTGCCCGCTTGCTGCTCGCATATTACGCAGTGTGGACTTTCGTAGTCGTGACAAAGCTTGTGCAAATTCATAACCAAAGCGTGCGTTGTAACTTGTAACCCTCGTGCGGCGCATGCTTTGGTTATGAATCCGCATGGTTATGAATCCGCATTTTGAAACCAGATGCCAATGCACGTACCATATTGCCGTAACACATTTCCGTTGCAAAGAAATTTTACTTCAATACAATTATAGAGAAATGTCGTGCGGGTATCTAAAACTACTGGATAAATTCCAAATTTTTTTAACTTCCTGCTACGTACCTATGTAGATAAGGAAGTTACTGATTTTGTCCCGATTTTCAAAAATCGAGATTTCACTAGATCTCCAAGTTTTGAGGTCTTAGGAATCTTTTCCGACTATTTTCACGATAACGTCTGTATGTATGTATGTATGTATGTACGTGTGTGTGTGTATGTGTGTTTTACATACATCCCATAACTTTTGAACAGCTACCGATCGAAACGCGGTTGATGGCATTCGATTGGATTTCGCTCAATTAGACTTTCTGAAAATGTGAACCAAATCGGCCCAGAAGATTTTGAGAAATTTTGAAAAAACCTCACAAAAAATTTTGGCGAAACAGTATTTTTTTAATATAACTTCGAAATTTATGTACAGATTGAGTACAAAAACTAATCAGCTCTATTCCTTAAAAAACTACGTCTAATGCATAATTGCATTAAAACCGGTTTATCCGTTTGGGAGAAAACGTTGATGAAAAATTTTGAATAAGTGTTTTTTGACATAACTTCCAAATTTTTTAACCAATCATTTTTTGGTATTCTACGATATTTTAAAAAATAACGTCGAATGCCGTTTCTAAAATCAAAATCGAATCTAAGTTACAAAAGTTACAGCTTGTCAAATATTAAAATTACGTTGTTTTTAAAAAATTTACTTAAAATTTTTGAAATAACTTTTAGGCTAATACACCGATTGACTTAAAAATTTTCTCAGCTGGATCATTTTACCAAAGGAAAAATCCTTTACAAACTGCGTCAAATACCGTTAATTGGATCAAAATCGGTCTATTTTGTTGGAACTTATCAATGACGATTTTTTTTTGAAAAAAATGTTATTTGGCATTGCTTCGAAATTTTCAACCTATCGATTATTTAGCTAAAGCATTATTTTAGATCTCAAAAATTGAATTCAATTCAATCAGAAAGATCAAATTCAATCAGCGTTTCCAAAATATACAACTTTTCAAAAATTACTATACTGTCATTTTAACTAAATAGATGTTTGAACTGAAAAAATCTATGCTTATATTTTTTACTCTTTTGGGCTTAAAATACCTTAATTTTGCGGGAAGTTTCAGGTATGGCCTGTAGGGTCAACCGTTTACACATTTTTTGTTTTACTTCTTACATACTTGGCCCTTATTTAAAGAAATTAGCATATCTTTATTTAACATAATGCTTATTAAAGTTCATTATCGCCTCTGTGGTCTAGTGGTCTGGCGTTGGCGTTGACCACATGAGGTCCAGGGTTAGATTCCTGGGTCGGACAATTAAAAAATGTGTTTTTTCATTTTTCAAATAAAAACAATGTTGCCCGGGCTTGGAAAGTGCCCGGTTGGCGATAGGCTTGATACCTATCACATTTGTGGGACTAAATATCTTCGGCTAATCGTGGGTACACTTGTAGTACCTTTGCCTACCCCTGCGGGGACACGGGCGTGAAGATACTTACTTCTAAGAAAGAACTAAAGACATTGCATGTTCATTTATGTGTATTAATATAACGCAGTTATTAAGTTCCTGTTTTAAAGTTGTTGACAAATGGAGTGAGTGAGAGTGTAATGTGTTTGGTGCACAGTCGCGGTCAGTCAGCCGCTCGCGCTCGCGCTCGCGCTCGGGCACGGGCTCGCCATCGGATGAGGAGCGCAAACACAAGAAGAGCAAGAAGAAGCACCGCCGACACTCGCCGCCACCGGTCAGTGCACTCACACCGTAGGGCCAGCGCACACCGAACTGCAAAATGCTCGCCTATGCTCGACCTAAATTTTGACTGCTCGACCATGCAGGCGGCATGCTCGCTCCTCCCCGAGCAAGCTACGTTGAAATTGCTCTGGGTTGCCAGGCGAGCTTGCATGACCAGTTTAATGACTAAACTACAAAAATAATTGAAGTTTCAGCTACTTTCCTTCGCCTACAAATCCAAAAAGACAAACGAGTTAGCGACCTAATATTTCTGTTGATGAACAACTTGCCATAACGTTTAAGGTATATAACTACGTAAATTAAGACTTTTTAAAATATAACGCAGTTATATTTTTTACTAACCTTACACGGATGATAAGTTGTTACTCAACTAAATGTTTCTAAAATTTCAAATTTTTCGTAATTAACTTTCTATTGTTATAATATTATAATAATAGTCCATAAAATGAACACTTCTTAATAGTTAACTAAGATCTTGCTGTGGGCAACCCCGCGGCCGCGCGGGCGGCGCGCGGCGAATGCTAGAGCGCGCTCGCGCATGCAGCTTATAAGTTCAAGGACGGTCGAGCATCAAGTTTGACGTGCATTTAATTTTGCAATGTAGGGAATTTGTCACAAGGTCAATTTTTCAGTACTATCAAAAAATGCTCTGCTCTACTCTGCTCTTGGTGTGCGTTAGACGGTGCAAGGAACTCGCATTCACTCACTTAGAACTATATGTTATACTCACCAAAACGTTCATGTATGTAAAATGACTTTATATCTCAGCCGAGGGTTATTACAATTAAACGATTTATATCAAATATATCACGATAGCATTTATCAAGTATTCACAATTCACAAAAAATATAAAATAATAAGAAAATAATACAATATATTTGGCACTGACCTTGTCTCTGTGAACGCTGAACACCAATTGAGTCAAGTTCGTCAGAGTAGTCGACTGTTTCCTTCTTGTTTGACATTAAGGTTTTTTTGACATTTTAACAAAGATAATGAATTAGTAATAGTCTCTGATATGCATAGATAATATATCGCTCGTTGTACACTAACTCATATCGTGATTGTTACATGTAGTAGGAAGACGTTCTAGACCAGGCTTTCTCAAACTAATCTCTCAATGTACTCCCGTTCATTTTCAAGACAAAGGCTTGCCCTTGAATTTTTATGAAGCGACTAACGTACCATAATGCCTCACATATAAAGTTGCGTCTGCGTCAGTACATTTCAACTGTGTCCTCACAATAGCACACATAGATACCTCACAGACGCGATATCTCTGATTGGTTCGGAACAAACTGTCCCGAACCATTCCGAGACATTGCGTCCGTGAGAGTTGTCTATGTGTGCGTTGCTCGAATATTACTTGTATGTACATTGACTTCTGCTACTCTCCAGTATTCTGTGGCTGAGGTGTTGTGTGTGTGTGTGTGGCAGGCGGGCAGCGGGGAGGAGGGCGGCGTGTCGGAGGATGGCGCGGGTCGCGCGCGCAAGAAGCGGCGCAGCCCCAGCAGCCCCGACCCCGACTCCAGCCTGCCCGCTGAACTGCATAAGCCCAAGAAGAAGAAGGACAAGAAGGACAAGAAAGACAGGTGAGACACTACTAGGGCGACGGCTTTTTACAACTAGACAATTTTATATGAAAGATCTTTTCAAAATAAGTGAACATATTTATTTTAACACAGCGGTCTGTACGTATTACCAAACACTTTAAGACGTGTTGTAAACTGAAATAAGATATGTCGGAGTAAAAGTTCTTGACTGCCTGCCGGCCCCTCTTATCTTTCAAAGTTCAAGGTCTCTTTTGCGCGCGTAATATTAAATGAAACACGGTCAACGCACTGGCTGTGACGTAGAGCCATAAAATTTGCACGAAACGTTGAGTGAAATTACCACTACACAGATATGGCGTGAGGTTGTTTACCTAACTATTCACTTTTACGTTACCTTTAATGCAGTAAAATGTAAAGCATTATATGATACAAATTTACTTTATTCGTGAAAATCAATGTTAATGATTGTAAATGTTACAGTCCTTTGAATCGCATTATTTATTGGGATATATTTGGTTACGCGTACTGAACGCTGTGTTAAAATACGTTCACCTATTTTGGAAAGACCCTATATAGAGAAATAAGTGTGTATGCGTGCGCGTGCGTGCGTGTGCAAATGCGTTTATGCATTCCCATTTGTCAATTCTTGCTACACTTTTCGGGTTAGCTAGAAGAAAACTCCGCCAGTAGAGATAAGCTCAACTTTTCTTGTATATTTTTTATAAAGTGTACAATAAAGTATTAAATAAATAAAATACTTTTGTAGTGTACTTCCGATGCAACTGATCCTTATTGCAATTTATTATTTTACCCAACACACACATTGATATAAAATGCCCAAGATACACAGTTCCGAACAAAACTGACACTCAAAACTGTCGCTAATTCAGTCTAAAAAGTTTATAGTTATGGCACAAACGTGTTTTTGCATATTCAACCTTAAAGGCAAGATTTAAAGTCATTTTAAAAAACAATGTACAAAAAGCAATAAAATTTTTGACTTAAGTTAGCCGGTAGGACAAGAAACATGTGGAGTCGAATATAAATATTTTTATGCATTGAGGTAGTATTTTAAGGGTTTGTAAAATTTACATTAAAAAAAATCTTGTCGAAAATCTGTTTTTGCGTAGAACATTTATATATCAATAAAACGAATAATGACCATTAAAATAATTTATTTATATTTCAAACGTTATAGGTTATTGGTTCTATTACACAGAACCTACACATATAGGCAAACTGTGGGTTTATAGCCATGTAGTATTTGACGCTTGATATTGATACATTTAGTTTGCATAGTCTAATAGATTTAGAATATACTGAAATAGGAAATTTACTGCAATGGTGACTATGACTTGTGTTCTAAATTAAAATTTTCTAACTAAAATTGTGTTCAATGTTATTCGGAAGATCAAACTCGTTGATGATTTTGAAAAAATATACATCTTTTCAAATACTGAATAATAATAATAATATTTATTGGCAACAAATTTGACAATATTGACTTTAAAACGATGTAATACAGTATTCTTAACTATCATTTAAAAAAAAACTTGGGATTTTTGAATTTTTTTAATTCAATAGTCTATGCTTAGGCATAGTTTTTTTCTTTGAGGTTAAAATACTTAAATTTAGCGGGAAGTTTCAGGTGGCCTGTAGGGTCAACCAGCTCACAGACTTTTTTAATATAGTTACATTAATTGGTTACATAGGTGTGTTACATACACAGAAATCCTAATAGATACGTATATTTAGTTTGGAATATAGTTTAGTACATATAATATTATTGCCAAAGGTAATTTTAGATTAGATATTTCTTGTTAATTATAAATTTCTTTTATAATTACGTTAGTTTTTCGATAAGTGTGTTACTAATAGGTATTTTTAGTTTGAGGTATAGTTAGTTATGATATTAGGTATAGAAAATTTAGAAGATATAGGAAGTTCAGGTCTTACGTTTTTTACTTACATTTTAATAACAAAAATGTCGTATATACATAAATAATTAAAATGAATAAGTAAATATTATTTTTAACGTACTAGTGGCCCACCCGGCATGTAGAGATTTTTAATAAAATAAAGAAAGGTTAAATAAGTTCTAAAGTAAATATGCGCGATCAAAGCCGCGGGTAACAGCTAGTATGCAAATAAAACAACTCGTACATATAAACAGTCACTTAAAATTTATACGAGACTAGCTGCAGATATCTGCATTAGGATAAAAGTATTCTGTGTGCTATTCCAGGTCATCTTATATCCGAGTCCAAATCCAAATTGGTACAACCATTTTTTACGTGATTGATTATCAAACATCCAAACATACAAACTTTAACATTTATAATATGTATAGTATAAGATATCCGCAATCAAAAACAACATTTTATTAAAAATAAATTATTAAATCAAAAAATAAACATTCTTAATGCAACCTGTGCCTTCCACTTAAGAAATCGTTATCAACAACACGTGTAAACAGAACAAAATTCGATGCT
Source organism: Apodemia mormo (assembly GCA_036924255.1). Classification (NCBI taxonomy): domain Eukaryota; kingdom Metazoa; phylum Arthropoda; class Insecta; order Lepidoptera; family Riodinidae; genus Apodemia; species Apodemia mormo. The sequence goes on from JAUPFN010000008.1 coordinate 13,760,531, forward strand.
ACTTATGATTTCCTATTGTTATATTAAAAGTTTCGTAATATATCTCCAAAGTTCATCGTAAGAATCACAATTATATATTGTTATTTTATATTCGTACAAATAGAATAAAAAGAATCACCTAACTTGGTCCTCAAAATAAGTAATCAATATAATCAAACATTTTAAAATCGTCAAATTGATGTCCTCTTCTCTTTTGGCAGTTGGTTAACAACTATAAAAGGTATTCAAAATTATTAATGAAAAAAATTAATCTTATTAAAAAAATTTACTTATTAGTGAAAAAAAAATCGACTCCACTAATAATAACAGGATCAATTTGTATTATTCGACTAAATTAAAAGGAGGTTGTAATGCACTGTCCTTTTACTGAAAAAGTGACAATTGAAATTTTGTCGTATTATATTTGGAGCGTCGAGTACATTTTTAAGACAAATAAAATGAAAATCATACATTACACCCTATATTTAGTAATATAAACGACAAAAATAAATCGATAAACTCTTATACTTACCGAAAATACAATATCTTATATTTTTTTAACGTTCATGATGTTGTATTTTACAATTTATCAGAGAACAATTCTGTATTTTTGACGCGCGGGCAGTGACGTGAGCGACGGGCTTCTATTTGAAGTGAGACTCTCATTCTTAGAGGACGTTTTTGAGACACTGATTGTGTATCTTGGGTTTTTATATATCAATGAACACATATTGTATTATATTTATTTTAATTAGTAAAATAAAACACACGTTCTCACACAGCGGCTTTGTAATATCACGTTTAAGCAAAATAAATAGTACCAGCTGGTTATTCTAAGTCATATTACACTTATCAATCTAATTGTGTACTAGTTATGTACAAAGTACAAGAAATTATTAATTTAGACTTTCGAACCAACGTTTTGGTTGTGTAAATTCATTCGCAATAAAATGTGTTCTATCATTTGCCCAATCACATGTTCTCAATGCATACCAAATTTTATCAAAACCGGTCAAACCGATTAAGAGCTCATACACACGAGCGGCATGTAGCCAACGGCAAAGGTAACTTCAACCGTCGACACGTGTCGGCGACAGCCGTCGACGCACCGACGGCTGATGTCGGCGCGTTGACGGCAGCCGTCGACATTTCAACTTCAAAGATCAGCGGCAGTCGTCGTCAGTTCTCGTAGTATAGGAGTCAGTTGCAAAATGGACTTCGAAGAAGAAACACTATTATTGGTTTTATTTCGTCGACGTCGACAAAAACGAAAAGTATAAAAACGTTCATTGTGGTTTCAAGAAATATTAATCAATCGAGATCAAGATAGATTTTTTTACTTTTTTTTACTTTCTACCCTCTACTCTCTACCCTCGCGTGCGCACTCTTAAACTATATGGAGCCGAATGGCAAAATGACGGACGCGTCACGCTACAAATGCAAGTGTTGCTATAGGTCGACGGCTGCCGCCGACACGTGTTGACGGCTGAAGTTACCTCTGCCGTTCGCTACATGCCGCTCGTGTGAAAGAGCTCTAAGAGTTATAACGGGGCGTATAGTTAGACAGACAAAAATGTACAAAAGTAAAATTAATTTTGGCGAGTCATAATACTAATAAGTATGTATAATAAATTTTGGTACTAAATTGAATGTAATATAGACATATAAATATTTATAATAGTATAGACATCGAGCATGTAACTTAATAGAGTAGCAATATGAGCCATCTAATTCCGAAACTGATCAGTGTTTTGCCACTGATAAATAGCAATTCACGCTCGCACTAAAGCAGTTCCGCACCAACAAGTGACCTGTGTGTACGTCCCCGATATTCTCGAAAATATTCCAAGTTTGGTATATTATACCGCATAATGTCGTGTTGTTTTAAGCCCTATCAGGCTAGCATGGTGAAATCAGCAAAATTGCAAAAAAAAAATACATCAATTTGTAGCTAAATAGTTGCTAATTAGTTGCCAAAACGACGATTTTGTTGCTCGTGCCAATCCCTAGAAATCGCGAATTATGCTATCGTGATATCAAGGTAGCAAGGTAACTTAATGAATTATATTCTTTTCCGTTTATCTTTATAGAAGATTTAGTTACTATTTTGTTGCTATATCTTAGATATCGCAAAAAATTTTTTAATAATTGTTTTTTTTTAATTTTTCTGTTCTTGCTATCTTGAAACTGGTTTTTCCTGGCATTAAAGAGTCTTTGAATTATGTTGCTCATCAGGAGGCTACTCAAATACACTTAAACAACTAGCAACAAAATAGTTGAAACCGGTCAGCCGATTTTTGAATTTTTTTTTCATCTTCCTCATTCTTGCTATCTTGAAAGTGGGTTTTCCTGGTAATAAAGAGTCTTTGAAATTTGTTGCTCATCAGGAGGCTACTCAAATACACTCTAGGAACCAGCAACAAAATAGTTAAAACCGGTTGGGTGATTTTTGAATTTTTTTTTCATCTTCCTCATTCTTGCTATCTTGAAAGTGGGTTTTCCTGGTAATAAAGAGTCTTTGAAATTTGTTGCTCATCAGGAGGCTACTCAAATACACTCTAAGAACCAGCAACAAAATAGTTAAAACCGGTTGGGTGATTTTTGAATTTTTTTTTCATCTTCCTCATTCTTGCTATCTTGAAAGTGGGTTTTCCTGGTAATAAAGAGTCTTTGAAATTTGTTGCTCATCAGGAGGCTACTCAAATACACTCAAACAACTAGCAACAAAATAGTTGAAACCGGTCAGCCGATTTTTGAATTTTTTTTTCATCTTCCTCATCTTAAACTTGAAACTTCCTCTTGAAACTTCCTCCTTATCTTGAAACTTGTTTTCCCTGATAATGAAGAGTCTTTGAAATTTGTTGCTCATCAGGAGGCTACTCAAATACACTCTAAGAACAAGCAACAAAATAGTTGGAACCGGTCGGCCGATTTTTGAATTTTTTTTTCATCTTCCTCATTCTTGCTATCTTGAAACTGATTTTTGTCGGCATAGAAAGTGTATTAAATTAGTTGCTCATCAGGAAAATACTCAAATACACTCCAAGTATCAGCAACAAAATAGTTGAAACCGGTCGGCCGATTTTTGAATTTTTTTTTCATCTTCCTCATTCTTGCTATCTTGAAAGTGGGTTTTCCTGGTAATAAAGAGTCTTTGAAATTTGTTGCTCATCAGGAGGCTACTCAAATACACTCTAGGAACCAGCAACAAAATAGTTAAAACCGGTTGGGTGATTTTTGAATTTTTTTTTCATCTTCCTCATTCTTGCTATCTTGAAAGTGGGTTTTCCTGGTAATAAAGAGTCTTTGAAATTTGTTGCTCATCAGGAGGCTACTCAAATACACTCAAACAACTAGCAACAAAATAGTTGAAACCGGTCAGCCGATTTTTGAATTTTTTTTCCATTTTCCTCACTCTTGCTATCTTGAAACTGATTTTTGTCGGCATAGAAAGTGTATTAAATTTGTTGCTCATCAGGAGGCTACTCAAATACACTCTAAGAACCAGCAACAAAATAGTTAAAACCGGTTGGGTGATTTTTGAATTTTTTTTTCATCTTCCTCATTCTTGCTATCTTGAAACTGATTTTTGTCGGCATAGAAAGTGTATTAAATTAGTTGCTCATCAGGAGAATACTCAAATACACTTCAAGTATCAGCAACAAAATAGTTGAAACCGGTAGGCTGATTTTTGAATTTTTTTTTTCATCTTCCTTATTCTCGCTATCTTGAGATAGGTTTTTCTGGTGATAATGAATCTTTGAAATTTACTGCTTATCAGGAGGCTACTCGAAAACACTCTAAGAACCAGCAACAAAATAGTTCACATTCATCGGCCGATTTTTATTGTTTTTTCAAATTCTCAAAGAACTTCGCAAAGATCATCAATTAAGGTATTATTATTATTCAAAAAATTAATTTTTATGTTATTTTGAGCTCTTCGACCTCAAAAGCCTCATAAAAGTTCGATGTAACAGAAATTATTAAATATTCCAAAGTGTCTGAGGATTTTTTTTTTTTTGTAAAAAAAAGTTCATCTCAGTCGACTTCAAATCGTCTGAAACGTATAAATAACATGAATCTGGAAGAATTTTTTTGGTGTAGCACTGTCTCCATGTATACACCGTCGGAAAATTTCTCCTAGAGTCATGTTACTTATAGACAAACTTCTTTTTACAAAAAAAAAATCCTTTTAAGTGACACTTAAAAATTTTTCGACGACAACACTTAGAGATTTTTTGCAAGTTTCGATGCGACACTTTAAAATGTTTTTCTCAGTGACATTTTGAACCAGTGATGTAGCCGAGCCGGTAACGTGCTAGACTTCGGATTAGAGTGTTGGCCAGGCATGGGTTCGAGCCCCACCGTGGTCAAACATTTTCGTTTTATTTGCGCCAGGTAAGACATGAGATTGTCTTCGACCCGTAGAATACTCGTTCAATTACTGAATGAATAATGATTGTACATTTACATTAAGTAACCAGTTAGGAACTCAGCAAGAGATAAAAAAAAGTGACACTTTGAAATTTTTTGGTGGCTTGATCTCAAAAAAAAAAAAAAATTTGGTGTATACTCGGTGTATATGCGCAGAGTATACACCGTGTATACTTGGTGTATACTCAGAATATAGCGATCCGTTAGGGCTAAATGTCATTATAAAGTTGGTTTAACAGCCTTTAATTAGATCTCTAACACATGAACTTTTTGATTCCATTAAGATAATCAGTTATGTTATCTACCTTCTATTTTGGTCTGCCAATCATCAAACTAAAGCTTGAAGCTCTAAATTTTTTGATTAGTATGCCGGGTTATAAACGATCATGTTATAAAAATCACCCAACCGGTTTTAACTATTTTGTTGCTGGTTCTTAGAGTGTATTTGAGTAGCCTCCTGATGAACAACAAATTTCGAAGACTCTTTATTACCAGGAAAAACAAGTTTCAAGATAGCAAGAATGAGGAAGATAGAAAAAAAATTCAAAAATCGGCTGACCGGTTTCAACTATTTTGTTGCTAGTTATTTGAGTGTATTTAAGTAGCTTCCTGATGAGCAACAAATTTCAAAGACTCTTTTTTACCAGGAAAAACCAGTTTCAAGATAGCAAGAATGAGGAAGATGAAAAAAAAATTCAAAAATCGGCGGACCGGTTTCAACTATTTTGTTGCTGGTTCTTAGAGTGATTTAAGTAGTCTCCTGATGAGCAACAAATTTAATACACTTTCTATGCCGAAAGAAATCAGTTTCAAGATAGCAAGAATGAGGAGGATGGAAAAAAAATTCAAAAATCAGCCGACCGGTTTCAACTATTTTGTTGCTGATACTTGGAGTGTATTTGAGTATTTTTCTGATGAGCAACTAATTTAATACACTTTCTATGCCGACAAAAATCAGTTTCAAGATAGCAAGAATGAGGAAGATGAAAAAAAAATTCAAAAATCGGCCGACCGGTTCCAACTATTTTGTTGCTTGTTCTTAGAGTGTATTTGAGTAGCCTCCTGATGAGCAACAAATTTCAAAGACTCTTCATTATCAGGGAAAACAAGTTTCAAGATAAGGAGGAAGTTTCAAGAGGAAGTTTCAAGTTTCAAGATGAGGAAGATGAAAAAAAAATTCAAAAATCGGCTGACCGGTTTCAACTATTTTGTTGCTAGTTGTTTGAGTGTATTTGAGTAGCCTCCTGATGAGCAACAAATTTCAAAGACTCTTTATTACCAGGAAAACCCACTTTCAAGATAGCAAGAATGAGGAAGATGAAAAAAAAATTCAAAAATCACCCAACCGGTTTTAACTATTTTGTTGCTGGTTCTTAGAGTGTATTTGAGTAGCCTCCTGATGAGCAACAAATTTAATACACTTTCTATGCCGACAAAAATCAGTTTCAAGATAGCAAGAATGAGGAAGATGAAAAAAAAATTCAAAAATCGGCTGACCGGTTTCAACTATTTAGTTGCTAGTTGTTTGAGTGTATTTGAGTAGCCTCCTGATGAGCAACAAAATTCAAAGACTCTTTAATGCCAGGAAAAACCAGTTTCAAGATAGCAAGAACAGAAAAATTAAAAAAAAACAATTATTAAAAAATTTTTTGCGATATCTAAGATATAGCAACAAAATAGTAACTAAATCTTCTATAAAGATGAACGGAAAAGAATATAATTCATTAAGTTACCTTGCTACCTTGATATCACGATAGCATAATTCGCGATTTCTAGGGATTGGCACGAGCAACAAAATCGTCGTTTTGGCAACTAATTAGCAACTATTTAGCTACAAATTGATGTATTTTTTTTTTTGCAATTTTGCTGATTTCACCATGCTAGCCTGATAGGGCTGTTGTTTTATTAGATGGTGTGGAAAAAGCAGCAAAACGTCGAATTATAAAACAGACGGAATTACGTTTCATCGGCATCAATAAACATTGATTTTATTTTAATTTACTTTCTTAAAATATGGCTCAAGTTAAACTGGACAGATAACACGAAACACGTGGACACTTGTTTATGCGTCTTGCTCTTGCCTAGGTGTTACCTATATACAACTATCTCATTTTATTCAATACGCGTTTACTATTGCTGCGCAATTATCACATTATCCTTGAGTCGGCCAATCACAGCATTACAATTGGCGTAGTGTTTTGGCGGAATTTGTTTTCTAACAAAACAAACAACATAACCACTCTTCTGGTTACATACTCGATGAGTATAGATAAGGTATAAACAGGCAAGAGGCTCTCCTGATGGTATTTGATCACCGCCGCTAAAGAATTGCTGAAACACCAGGGATCTTGCCGGTATGCTGCCGGCTTTTGAGGAATGAGTAACTTCTTTTCTTAAAGTTTCTCAGAGCGGATCTGTTCGGAAGTAAATCCTCGGGCAATTGGATCCACAGAGTAAAAGTTGGAAGCAAAAAACTGTAGTGTAATGGAATTTCAGACGCCAAGATAGTGAGATTAAAATTCCACGACCGTGATGTCCGATACATGGCCATGTAACTGAAAGTTACTCGATATGCTGATACCAGGAATTTCAATGCTGATTGAGGCAGTTGAGGAAGGACTTGAAACGAAGAAATACTACAGCGGGTGTTTGGTAGCGATAAAGGCAAAAAATATGTCTTGTTGAGTTTTGCATTGAGTAAATTAAGTCAACCACATACCAAGACTTTGATCAAAGTCAAAAATCCTCAAAGTCAGAAACAAGTTTATTGGGGCACTAGTCTACGTGTTCCCGAAACATATTGACACGGCTGGAATATATAGAATGTCCTGCCGCTAATTTGCAGCATACCATTGATATAAGAATAGAAGAAACAATGTTGAAGATAGCATACAGCCTTTGGGGCACGCCATCATTGACAGATTTCATACAGATGATGCACCCTCGACAGTAACTTTTACTCAGTGCTTTTATTATTATATGTTATACTGTTACGAGCTTCGTATTGTGTATTCTCACTCTTCTAGAATTTTCGTAACAATACTTGGCATTATTAATGTGTTAAGTCCTATAGGCGACTGTTATTTTTTGCAATCAGGGGAAATATCTGCACGTATGCTATAGTACATTACATGTAAAATTTTCGTTCATGTGTCGACATAATTTGCCTAGCAAGCTGGTTTGCCGGTGGATTGTTATCTTTATATTTTTGATAAGTAACACAATTTTATCTAACAAACACCTACAAAATATTTCCTTGTGATATAGCTGTTAGTAAGTCATATTTATACAAAAAATATATTAGTATACGTTCAATAAACAAAAGATAGAAATAGCAGTGATGGCCATAAGCTGTGAACTCACAAAGGCATAGTTTTTATATTAGATATTTGTATTCTTACATCTATATCTCGGCATCGCCTTGACCGATTTTGCTCATGGTCGAACTTAAAAATTCTTTTTGTCGCATTTATAAATTGGTCTACCAATAATGACGTTCTGGTCAGTGTTACCCTAACGACATTTAAACGTAAAAAAGAGTGTGCTTTAGACTACACGATTAAAGTAAAACTTCTTTAGAGCAAACGAGCTCTTGCCCCTACATTATTATACAAAGCGTAACTCTTTCTCTTTCTATTTTCTTTAACTTTTACCTTCCTCTCAACATACATTCGCCTCGTTAGATCACACTTTTCGTAACGCTCTCGTCACGCATTCACCAGTTTACTTCTCAAGTCAAGTGTGCGTAAAGAACTTTTACTTCAATAAAAACACATCAGATTGTTTCAGTGGACTTTCAGAAAGTTGCTTGCTTTTATCAACAAATACCTCTGTTTATTTTACAAATTACTATAAGGAATTGAACGTTATCTTCCTCCGGTGCTGGTCCCGGGTTTCTTTGAAGATTAGGCCAACTGCCGTTCTGCCAGGCAGGTCATTGCGATTGCGAGTCATTACTGTCATAGCTACTAGGCATTGTCTCGCCCGAGTCTGGTACCACCGCCTTACCTATTTCTGCCCCAATAACGTCAGTGTTAGTTACTGTCGTGTTCCTGTTTGGAAGGTAAGGTATCCGGTAAACTTATGCAGGTGGCATTAGACCTCGCTACAAGATAGCAACGCACCATTAAAATATTTGGTGTCTACAGGCGATGCTTGACTCTTTCCTTCAGGTGACCCATCTGCTTGTTTGCCATCTTATGATAATAATATATCTACGTGGTGGCTTGGTTAGCGGTATACGGTAATCGGGTGAGTGAGGAAGCGAGGTTGTGTGTCAGGTCGGGCCCGCTGTGGAGCGACGCGGAGCTGGAGTCGCGGCGCGCGGCGCTGCTGGCGCAGCTGCACGAGCACGAGGCGGACTGACACACCCGCCGCGCGCCCCCCGCCGTGCTCATCTACAACCGGTACCCCTCCCCCGCACCCGCCCCCGCCCCCGCGCCAGCCCTGCCCCCACTCGCGCCCGCACTCCTCTCGCCCGATTTACCAGACTCAACAGAACCTTAAAATTTACACTCCGGTTCAGTATCATTCATTGGTTAGTTGACTGGCAGATTGTTCACCGATCACACAGTCCATAAACACCTAATAACAGGCGAATGACTCCTGACAACACATCTGGTTTATAGTTCTGATATAAATGTCCACGCGCCAATACTCAATCAGTGTCGACCAATCAGATGCTCTGTACATCACTATCTTTCACTGTGGCCTTGAGTTAGCTAGTCACAATGTCGCAACCCCGCTTCGTCTTACCTCAGCTAGTTGCCAGAATGCATTCAATACGAAAAATCAAACATTAGGCGTCTATGGGCTGTGTGGTCGGTGTGCCAGACTCAATAGGACGTTAAGGGCCCTCTTCACAATGGGCCATGATGGCATGACTTAAGACATGCACGTTAGTGTAGAGGGCATAAATGTCTGTGATCGGCCATCATTGGGTATAGCAAGTATGTCGGTACATCAAAGAAATGATTTCTTGTGCGTCCATACAATCGCCGATTAATCAGCACGTAGTTGTCTCAAACGTAGTGATTGTATACTCTTTGGTTGTCTAGATTGTGCAGACATTAAGTAAATTATTCTAGCCGATGTAGACATTAAGTAAATGATTACAAGAGCTAAGTAAAAATATTTCCGCAGCCGCGATCACCTCGGTGTCCATCTTCGACAGACGTCATAACAGTAGACAGTTAGTAAATGAGTATTTACGATTGTGTAGAGAGTTACCCGATCATGGCGGCGATGCTGGATGATCATTTAATAGGCTATCGTAGTCCATGTGAAGAGGAGCCATTAAATACACCCCGGTTCATGCTTCATTGGTTCGTCGACTGGCAGGATTGTGCCCGTCGCTGCTTGTCTTGTTTAACCGAAACTGCCGCTACTATTATTAGAAATAATATTTCGATGAGGTGTCACCACAAGGTGCTATCAGTTTGACAATTTATTCGGCGAATTAAACTTGAATTCGCTTAGTAATTTGTAGTATGTATATAATTTAAAAAAGCAAGTTATATTCCATTAAACGTGCAGTCCACACAAGTTCGAAGTTAAACTTCCAGAACACTACATTTCGAAAGAATAAGATGAATGCAGTGTATTAGATGTAGGATAATAGACATACACATATGTAAAAGGTTCAAACTAGAGGAGTAATAAACCGTTGATGTAGATACTATACTCGTTATACGACGCCTTCCTCCGGTAGTCATTTGTCGCTGTTGTAAGCACTTCCGAACAAAAAAATGTGTAAACGGTTGACCCTGCAAGCTACACCTGAAACTTCCCGCTAACTTAAGCTCTATTTTAGCGCGCTATTTTAAGCTCAAAAGAGTAAAAATTATAAGCATATATTTTTTTAGTTTAAGCATCTATTTTGTTAAAAATGGGAATAAGTATATTAATTTTTGAAAAGCTGTATATTTTGGAAACGATGATCGGTTTTGATGTTTCGAATAGCATTCAATTCAATTTTTGAGATTTGAATATTGCTTTAGCTAAATAATCGATAGTTTGAAAATTTCGAAGCAATGTCACAAAACATTATTTCTAAAAATTTCGTCATTGATGAATCCCAAACAAATTGATCGATTTTGGTCCAATTAATGGTATATGACGCAGTGTTATAAAGAGAAAAGCTGGTAAGATTTTTAAATTAATCGGTGTATTAGCCTGAAAGTTATTTAAAAAATATTAAGTTCTCTAAAAACAACGTAATTTTAATATTTGAAATGCTGCAACTTTTGAAAATTAGATTCGATTTTGGTTTTTGAAACGGTGTTCGATGTAGTTATTATAGTACTAAAATATCATAGAATACCAAAAATTGTTTGGTTGAAAAATGTCGAAGTTATGTCGAAAACACACTTTTTTCAAAAATTTTCGTCGACAATTACTCCCAAACGGATAAACCGATTTTGATTCAATTTGTGCATTAGACGTAGTTGTTTGAGGAATAGAGCTGATTAGTTTTTGTACTCAATCGGTGCACTAATCTGGAAGTTCTGTTAACAAAATACTGAAATCAAAATTTTTGAAAATCTCCTGGGTCCTCCTGGTTCAAATTTTCAGAAAGTCTAAGTTGAGGGGAATCCAATCGAATGCCGCGTTTCGATTAGTCCAGCCTTTCAAAAGTTAAAAGATGTTTACACACACACACACACACACACACACACACACACACACACACACACACACGTACATACATACATACATACAGACGTTATCGTGAAAATAGTCGGAAAAGATTCCTAAGATCTCAAAACGTGGAGATCTGGTAAAAACTCGATTTTCGAAAATCGGAGCAAAATCAGTAACTTCTTTATCTACATACGTAGCGGGAAGTTAAAAAAGACAAAAGTGAAAACTCTACGAAGCATTGTACAAAAAAATTATTAAAGAGAAATAAATTATAGAGAAGTTCAAAGATACAACAAACTATATAATATTGCTAATAAGATTTTCTCAAACCACAATATGTGTTTTATCGTTAACCTTATATGTATCTAGCTGGCTGGTGTGTATTTCTGCAAATCAAAATTGACTCATTTCATAAGTAAATTTTGAAATATATTTTTGGTGTTAACTGTAAAGAATATGTGTTTCCATTGTAATTACTTGTAGACCTGTGGTTTTATAAATTTACTTACATGTTTCTACAATTTGATATATATGTAATGATTGTCATCGTTATTATATTTTTACGGCGGTATAATATGTACGCAGGGCTTAACTAAAGCGAATTGAAAATTTCACATTATACTCGAGTAACAGAGACAACACTTTATAATTTTGAAATTACCCATTGTTTATTATGTACTGTCGAGAAGTGTAAATATTTTTAATGAATACCACTTATTGCACGACTCATGCGAAGCACCAAAGAGTCTACGGTCGAAAAATCTTTTACACCTCTCATTTCAGAAGCAAATTTTGAAATATATGTTTAGTGTTAACTGTAAAGAAGAAGGAAACAAATGTTTCCTTGTTATTACTTACGTATGTAAGTACTTGTAGACCTGTAGTTTTATAAATTTACTTACATATTTTGACAATTTGATAATATATATAATGATTGTCTATTTATTATATTCACGGCGGTATTTATGTATAATGTACGTGAGGCTTCACTGAAGTATAAATTGAAAATTTCACATATCAGCTGGTATGACGTAGACAACACTTAATTAATCTGAAATTACCCATTCAATATTTACTGCCGGGAAGCGTAGATAATTTTAGTGAATACTTCTTATTGCACGTCTCATTATGCATTAGAGAGTACGATCGAAAAATCTTTGCCTAAATAAGTAAATAAATTTTAAAATATAGTGCTAACTCTGTAAAGAATATGTTTCCATTGTAATTACTTATACTTGTAGACTTGTAGTTTTATAAATTTATGAATTTACTTACATGTTTTGATAATTTGATGTATTTATATATATATATATATATATATATATATATATATATAAATCAGCTGCTGTTCGTTAGTCACGCTAAAACTCGAGAACGGCTGAACCGATTTGGCTAATTTTGGTTTTGAATTAATTGTTGAAGTCCAGGGAGTTTAAAAGGTGAGAAAATATAAAAAATAAGAGTAGTTAAAAAGGCAGAACATCGTTTGCCGGGTCAGCTAGTTTAATATAATATTCTTCCCCTTGGTATATATAATTTATATAGGGCTTAACTGAAGTATGGATTAAAAATTTCACATTATACCAGAGTGACAAAGACAACATTAATCTGAAATTACCTATTGTTTATTACATTAGTTACTGCCAAGAAGTGTAAATAATTTTAACGAATACCACATATTACACGACATATTACGCGAAGAATTAGAGAGTCTACGTTTGTAAAATATTTTACGCTTCCTTTCTGCAAGTACTTCAATTGTAATTCTCCTTCTCCTCGTGGAATCTTATTCATTTCACAACTATACAGATAATTTCTGTCATTATCTTTTTAAAAAATCATTTAATATTTTGAAAATGTCAATATTAATCAAGATTAATTCCGACATTTTTAAAATTAATTTAGAGTAACAGAAAAAAGAAAATCATTTAAATAAGCTCACCATTTTTCGCTCCGGCAGTAACAATAATTCATAATAAATACATAATATATTGATTAATTATAATTGAACGACACATATAGCCATGTGATATAGAAAATCTATCAAGGGCAATACGAGTCTATGAAAAAATGGGTTAAATAATGTTTTTTTTATGACATGTTTGCAATCTGAACATATTCGACATATGGACATTTGTTTTCCTGCGACAATTCATAATGTGAATAAAATAATGTTTCAAAGGCATATTAAATCATTATTAAATTTATGAGAACAATCGTTACCATTGGAATTCTTCTGCTATAATTAATCTTAATTATTTAATTAATTTTTGGTTTAAGTATATGTTAACTGCATATTGCAAGTACCATTAGTTACCCTCACTCGTCCATTACAAAGTGTTAATACATGTGGAAAGTCTACAAAAATATATTTATAACTGGAAGTCATCGTAAAATTATTTGCAGCCTATAAAAATATTTTAATCATTAATTTATAATTAATGTTAATAGCGGCAGGACTATGGTGGTGATTAGTCTCATAAATGTATAATATAGGCCTTTTCATCATCAGATGAGCGCAAGCGTAGCCGCCATGTTGAAACGGCGGTAATTCAAAAAATTCGTACTGTTTTAATCAACAATGGCTGGACAAGGACTATTATCTCCACAAAGAAATAAATTATTGGAAAAAAACATCGATGGTGCTTCACTTATTTATGATTCAGTTGAAGCTCATAATTGTGAACAATTGAAAAGGTGGCTAAAATGTCATGGGCGTCCGCAAAAAGGGAAAAAAAGTGAGCTGATTGAGAGGTTAGAGGTTATTAATTGATTTATCAATATGTTGAAACTCTTGATAGCTTAAAGGATCAGGGTTTTGTTCAGTTGGACCACTTTCTCCAAGAAAATGTAGTGAGCAAATATAAGTATCCTTAGTAACATTATCAATAGATCTAAAACCTCGGTCACTTCTGCCACATTTTTTCACCCATAACTCACATTTCGCACATTTTACACATGCTTTAATGTGTAATTTGCTTGATGATTTGATTATTTTTTTTCGATATTCAAGACAAGGCTTTGGAAAATTTATAAAATAGAATCTATTGGTTTTAAATGATTTGTATCGTGTATCACTTTTACATACTCCATAACAACACCGTTTTGTTGTTCCTTTTCGTACAGACAACATAATTATAATGGAGTACAAAAATTTTTTTCCGATTATTTTGACTTACTACTTTTTTTTTTCACTTTTTTTACAATTAATCAACTTTGATTTATATTTTAATTTTTGATACACGGATAGCGGACAATTTAGCATGGTTGTTTACAAAAAATAGTACGAAAAAGATGGCTGATTCTGACGCATGCGCACAAAAAATTTTTGTGATGAAAAGGCCTATTGTAAGGAGTGTTTGAAATTTATAATATTGTGAGGAGTGTTTCTTCATTAAACAGATGAGGGTAAATTTTTTAGATTATCATCATTTTTTTTAATAACTTAAACGTGCAGTCACAAGTTTTACAGTTTTTCATACGTATAGATAATAAGCTTGATCAATTATTATAATATCTTTAATTAAGTTATCGCGGCTAAAATAACATTGGACAAAATATGGTAAAAATAACCTCACGAAACCCTTTTTTCTTATGATTATGGTGCATTCGAGCAAATTTGTGTACATTATATCGTCTTTATAAATTATTCTTCTGTACACTTGTGATGTGTATGTCTCTGAGCTCTATTCAAACGGCTGTACCGATTTTAGTGATTTTTTGTGTTTTTCAGTGGGTGTAGATTAACAATTGGTCCAGGCACGTGGCACTACCATGCTCGCTACCTGTTTTATTAGTGTCATACGGAGGGTATCGAATTTTCCCGAATCTAATGTTTTCTTTTGAAGTAAAAACAACTAAATTATATAGATTTAAGTACCTATTCTTATAGGTGGCATGTCTACGTATACTTGAAATATTATTCATTAGGTAGGTGTGTATTATAAGGAATAAGTGAAAATATATAAGCTAAATAAATTAAAAATGTGACAATATAAATAGCGTTTTATTTAATTTTCTTTGTTCGGACCAGTGTTGACACCCGTGATAATTATTATTGTATCAAGGCCGTAAAATTATTGTATTTTCAATAAAATTATTGTAAATTTCAAATATTAGATTAAATTGTCGTCTAAAAGCTTTAGTTTATAAGAGAATCACTGAAACATAGATACATTAAACGTCCAGATTGATAATTGGACGATATAAAATGTCGCCAATAAAAGTCTACTAAATTTGGTAGATTTGGGTGACACGTCAGGGTGTCATGCATTGACTTACTAATATAATATGGACATTGGGTCTCATAGTAAAATCGCGAAAAAGTACCAACTACACATCACAGAAATAGAAATGTTAAAGTAATTTAAACAATAAATTTATTATTTTACGATTTAATTTTGATTGCTTCGATCAGAAATGAAAAATTGCTCGTAAATTTTAGTAACTTACGTAATGGGCTCATGGAAATTGAACATTAAGTCCATAACTTTAACATGTAAAGTTGCAAGACACGCTAGATGCTACTCATAAATAGAATCCTTGTTCTATCAAATTCTTTATTTGAATTTTCATATAGAGAATTCAAATAAGGAATATGATAGCACAAGGAATGCATGAAGTCGCTTTGTTGATAAAATTTGTTAAAGTTAATTAACTCTATGAATTAGTTTATTAGATATCTACTAATTTCTTCTTTTCGAAAAAATGGCGATAATACGTTGCGTTGAACATTTGTATGACAATATTTTTCAATTATCTAAAAACTAGACAATTTTTTTTTTTGAGTCAGTCAGTCTTATCTAATGCACTAAAAATAAAAAGTGTTTTTATTGTAAGTTTAAAAATATTTATTCTTAATAAATAGCTACCTACTAAACGACCAATTTGATCTTGATGTCAAATGGTTGATTATACTAAACTAGATAGATATTTGAACTGAAAAAATGTTAAGAGGCATTTCACAAAATCTCCCAACTGAAATTTAGATATTTTCTAATCGATGCGAGAGCTGGACGTCGTCGTCCATATAGTGTGCACCTAGTGCTGGTAAAATGAAAATAGTATTGATACTTTTAATGTTTTAATTATTACTACGCAATACTAATTTTGGCACACGGACGTAGCGGATTTTATAGTATTCTTTTTTATTTCTTTTTGAAATAAAAAATGAATAAATATTATTTAAGTGACTTATTTTTGCATGAGAATAGAATATAGATTAATTCTATGCCAACTTCAATAGGAAAATTTCATTTTTTGATAAGAAAAAACCCAGTTAATGTTCCTTTAATTTTAGTTGAAATAGGCATATTTGCTTAATTAATTAGATATAGTTATAGATATTTTAGGAAAAAAGTAATCCATTCAGGCACAATTGTTGGGTGTGTCTGGTTATCTAGTATTTTTTCTAATTGAGTTTGTTGTTTCTAGCGGTAGCCTTTTGGAAAAATAGCTTCTTTGCGTAATTGTAGAAACTTGACTTCGGAGAACATTTATTATAAGGAATACAATTGATGATTAAAAAATCTGTTTCATTGAAGGAATATTTAAAAGATGAAACTATCTAATGGTACCATTTAATTAAATAAAAGTGTCTTATAATATGAAAAATTAGGAGTTGGAAAATTTTGATTTCTCGTCAAAAGTTGGCCTAAAATGTAAACTGCCTCTTAAGGTATAGTTTTGTTTCTTTGAGCTTAATAAACCTCAGTTTAACGGGATTTAATTTCCTTGAAATAAATTTAACTTATTAAATAGTTGCCGCTTTTGATTTAGTTTTGCTGTTAAATGTTTACTTTTTGCCAATAGAACCGCACATCAATGTATTTTTGAATTACAGCTAAAATGGGTTACAATTAATAATTAATAATGATACAGTTTTTAGATCGCCATAATCTACCGACAATGCCTGTGTGCAAATACATAATATAAATCTACTAAATAATAATTACTAATTATCTGTACATATAATAAAATCGTAGGAAACCAAAACTGTACATTAAATATGTTTTTAAAAGAATACTTGGGACGTGACCTACAATTGATATCGATGCCAAAAATATAGTTCTTAGATTTTGTCATAAAATACTAGCTGTTGCCAGCGACTTCGTCCCCGCGGACTTCGTTAACTCCGCACAGCACCTCCCCCGTAGGTGATAGCGTGATAATATGTAGCCTATATGTTGACCCGACCTGTTAGTAATATTCATGCAAAATTTGAAGTAAATCCATGCAGTACTTTTTGAGTTTACCCCGGACATACATACAGACAAACAGATAAATAGACAAACAGACAAAAATTCTAAAAACTATATTTTTGGCTTCGATATCGATTGTAGATCACGCCCCAAGTATGTTTTTAAAAAAATATTCAATGTACAGTTTTGACTTTTCTACGATTTTATTATATGTATAGATTATAAGTAAAATATAATAAATACTATGGAAGCTACTCTATTTCTTTTGCGAACAAATGTGTAGCAATTCGCAAACGTGTGACATATTTGAATTTATATATAGCCATCTTCTTTCTACGCATATCTAAGCGTATGTGGGACAAGGACAAAAAGAATTGTCAATATGATTAATTGGTTTTTCAATCAGTAGCTAATAAATAATTCGAAATTAAATAAAATATCGTGTTCAGAGGCCAAATATATACTATAATAGGTTGAAATATTATTATACCTACAAAAAATAAAATATTCCATCTTTTTTTTTCCCTTTAGCCGCGTAATTTTTACAATTTTTCACTAAACAATACGGCATTATTAGTGTCTTGTCAGACTTACTGGTATATGACGACTAATGCGAAATTGTTTTTAATTTTACGTTTTGTTTCTCTTTTAATTGGTACACTTTTAGAGCGCTTTACTTTGAAGAATAGACCAATTGCCGTTTTGCCAGGCAGGTCGTTAAAGGCGACCGATTGGCTACGCGAGTCACTACCATCGTGGCTACTAGGTGGTAGAGTTCTGCATAGTCTCGCCCGGGTCTGGTACCACCGCCTTGCCTTTTCCTGCCGCAATAGCGTTAGTGCTTGTGGCTGTCGTGTTCCGGTTTGGAGGGTAGGGTAGCCGGTAAACTTATGCATGTGGCATTAGAGCTCGCCACAAGATAGCAACGCACCATTAACACCTTTGGTGTCTATAGGCGATGGTTGACTCTTTCCATCAGGATACCCATCTGCTTGTTTGCTATCTTATAAAAAAAAAGAAAAGACGACCATCGTTTAGACCAGCGGTGGCCAATCGGTCGATCGCGACTCGGTCGATTGTGGCAAGGCAAAAATTATAAATAAGTAGACCAGACTGCGCAAGTAATTACCAACTACTACAGCTTCATCTTGTATCATTTTTCAATTGCTGTGCCGTAACGGTATTCATCCTCTATTCAACGCAGTATATGGTCTTTTTTTTCCGGCACGCGATGACCATAAGTAAATTTAAGGAAACAATCTCACATGTGATATGTAAAGGAACTCCTGAGACTGTACAATGACTCCTAAGACTGACAATAAAAAATACTACATGATTGTATACTAAACACTAAACTATGCTGTTTCATTTAAGATTTCAAGAAATATGTATGTGGTTGATCGCACAGGGTTTCGTTAGTAAACAGTAAACTAATCAAATTGGCCACCCCTGGTTTAGACACTAAATATGTTTCTGGTCCGACGTTATCCATGTGGTGGGATGAAATAGTATTGCCAGATACATAACCCTCCAAAATGTAAAAAGTAACAATCATTGAAGCTTTTGCTGCAGGAAAAAGTTAGGTGGTAATACCAAGCTCGAGTGTGACGTTGCAGAACTGTCTCAACTAGTAATCTCGATTTAGTGTAACATGTTAAGCCCATAGTTCTTTAAACTTCTATATATATATATATATATATATATATATATATATATATATATATATATATATATATATATATATAAATTGCTGTTCGTTAGTCTTGCTAAAACTCGAGAATGGCTGATTGATTTGGCTAATTTTAGTTTTGAATTAATTGTTGAAGTCCAGGGAAGGTTTAAAATGTGAGAAAATAAGAGTAGTTAATAATAAATATTTAATATTAATCAAATACTACCTATTATTTATATGTGCTATTTACTAATAGGTTTGAAGTCGGTGCCAAGCCAATTTAAGACTCACACCGGCAGACACGCGCGGGAAGACGTCGTTGACGAAAGTCTGGAATAAGTACATAAAATTTTTGAAAGAAAGAAAGAAAATAGTTATTTGCAAGAATATGGCTGTTACAAGTTGTTAAAAATTAATTAAGCTACCAACATTTTCTAATATTATATGGTGTCAATTTGAAATTAAAAATTTTGATGCCTTTTAGCTTAATTGATAATTCTACATTAATTTACATGACCATTTAGTTTAGGAATACTGTTGAATACATTTTCGTAATTATTTTTTTCAGCATTCTTCGTATTGATTGAAGCTGCTTGTAATATTAAGACTTAATTGCTCTTTATTAGGTTTATTTACGTATCTTAATCTTTTAAGTAATTAAAACATTATTTGCTTAAGGCTTGGCACCGACTTCAAACCTATTAGTAAATAGCACATATAAAAGGTAGTATTTAATTAATATTAAATATTTATTATTTTTTATTTTTTAGTTTTTGAAGTCGGTTTTTTTTAACGTAGTTATTTTTATTTAATACTTTTTAGTGTATTGTTGTATTGTCAACTTATTTTGGGTAGACCTACAACAGGTGCTGCGCGCCTAAACAAATATAGATCTCAAGAAACGGGAACGAATAAAATAGTAGGGGAGTCCAAGAGGGGATTTTGGTATTTAGTCGAGCGCGGCAGATTACCATAGGAGGGGGTACCTCGCATACTGTTAAGTCTCTCCACCAAATATAAGCCCTTTCTATAGAAGGGGGTAACTATGGCAGAAAAAAAACAAAAGATAACTTCGGCTTGTGGAAATTGTCAGCTTATATTTTTTTTGTAATTCTTACATATTTTCTAAATTTTAACGACAATTAACCCACCATACCCTAGTCTAACGCGCTTCAGTGTTTCCAGGTCACTGATTTTTTTTAAACATTTTTTTATCTGTCGATTTTTTCCCCACCATTGAAATGAAAAACATTATATAACTTTTTATTTTTCCTATAATTTAGTCTACAAAATCCAATAGGTCCCTACGACGCTCGAGTCGAGCATCTTGGTCTCCCCTACTGAAGTAAAAGTAGTCGTCTCCGTAAAATGCTCTTCGTAACACAATGTCACGTTCTTGTGAGACTATTAAAGATCGTGAAAAGCGTTTTTTGGCCATGAAAGCATAATATATGAAATCACGTTCACGTCAAGAAACTTTTGAACAATATAATTATAGACTCGGTAAGATCCAAGAGCGTCTAGCGAATGGAACTTTTGAGCAGAGAGCTAATAGACTTGATCTCATTAATAAGCCTCTATCGAACGAGTCTGCCGAGCTCATAGAGTTGGTCTCCATTAAGGAGCGTTTATCTAACGAGTCCGCCAAGCAGAGAGCTCATAGATTAGAAGTGATACGAAAGCTGCTCAGCAACGTGAGAACCGGCTAGCGGCAGCACGTAAGACGTCACAAGGACTTCGTTCAATGACTAAGCGAAATTTTATAACCACCAGAAGTCAATACGCTGAAGTGGCATGTACAATCTGTAAGAAATTATTATATCCAAAACAACAGACGTCATTAGTCACAGCACATTTTAATTTCCTTCCGAAGCAGCTACCGTTGCTCGACTAACATAAAAAAAAAGAAAAGTTCCTCCACAGGCCTACTGGAACAACGTGGAAGTTATATCTTTACCTCCTGAACTGATCGACTTGACAGACGTAGAACGAAGACTTTTGTCAAGAGTATTTCCTTTTATTTTATAACTAGTTACCAACCGCACCAAAATGCTCGTCAACACGAATCAAATAAGCTCAAACTCGATAGAGTTGTGTCATTTAATTACTGAGCTCCTATGGCCACCTTCTGGCTTTATTATTGGACCTTGGAGGATCCTAGTTACCACCAAGCACCAACGTGCTCGTCAACACGAATCAAACGAGCCCAAACTCGATAAAGTTGTGTCATTTAATTATTGAGCTCCTATGGCCAGCTTCTGGCTTTATCATCGGACCTTGGAGGATCCTAGTTACCACCAAGCACCATAGTGCTCGTCAACACGAATCAAACGAGCCCAAACTCGATAGAGTTGTGTCATTTAATTATTGAGCTCCTATGGCCAGCTTCTGGTATCATCATCGGACCTTGAAGAATCCTAGTTACCACCAAGCACCATAGTGCTCGTCAACACGAATCAAACGAGCCCAAACTCGATAGAGTTGTGTCATTTAATTACTGAGCTCCTATGGCCAGCTTCTGGTTTCATCATCGGACCTTGGAGGATCCTATTTACCACCAAGCACCATAGTGCTCGTCAACACAAATCAAACGAGCCCAAACTCGATAGAGTTGAGACGCAGATGTTGTCTGGCCACGGGTACTTCCGTTCCTATTTGCATCGCTTCGGGCACGAGGATTCACCAAACTGCACAGAGGGATGTAATATTCCAGAAGACGCAGAACACGTATTTTTCCACTGCCCAAGTTTTCTGAAAGAACGCGAATTGCTGGAAAAAGCCTTTGGAAACCGCATCCACCGGAAAATCTTGTTGATGAAATGCTGTCATCGGAAGATAAATGGGAAGCTGCGAGTAGCTTTGCAACGCAAGTGCAAAAAACTAAGGCAGAGGGAACAGGAGAGACGTGTAAGGGAACGGGCAATTTTAAACTGCCCACCAAGCATCAGTTGAGGAAGAGCAACCATGCTGGACCACCCACACGAAGTAATGCCTAACAGCAGTCCCGTGGGGGAATCAGGTCGCGGAAATCGAGGAAGGGAGTTTAGTCGGTAGGGCCTGTAGTCTTTCTCTACAGGAGGAGTCCGACACTACGAGTACGTAGTGCGTAAACGCATTCTCCTATCTCGTTAAACAAAAAAAAAACACACACACACATACCTACATACAGACATACTGACGTCATCGTGAAAATAGTCGGAAAAGATTCCTAGGGCCTCAAAACGTGGACATCTGGTGAAAACTCGATTTTCGAAAATCGGGGTAAAATCAGTAACATACGTAGTGGAGGGAAGTTCCTTTGTATAAGCCTAAAAACTAACAGCGCGCCTTAGCGCAGTGTTTGTGCGAAAGCCGCCAAAGCGAAACAATGCAACAAACAGCAGCAAGGTTTTGTCATTTTTTAAAATATTTGATTAACTCTTGGGAGACATATGTAACAATACGAATATTAAAAAAAAACGATATTTTTTATTTTCAGAAATAGTCATTTTAATATTTTTTTCAGTAATGCGTTTAACCAACCTATATGCCTCTTTCGGATCAGACAGGGTTTTCTTTACACACCGTAATTATTTCTTGATTTCGATTTTTCTTGGGGGTCGAGCGGTTAAAAAGCAATTTTTCAGTCATGTATCTCTGTACTTGAGAACAGTGTACATTCGCCGTGCATATGAGCAAACGCTCCTATTACTGTCAAAAATGTCGTACATTTGTAGGTTATTATATTATATTGTGAAAAAATGGAAATAAGCCATGTTGTAATGTTTTATCGTACCGAATGAGATGAGTGATGACTAGGTTTAAAGATTACCCTTGAAATAATTTTATTTTATTGGTAAGTAGTATAACTCTGTATTTCTTCTGTGTGTAACTGCAAGCTACACTGACAAACTAAGAACTTGTCTCAAAAGGTGTATCAATTTAATTCGTGATTCCAGCGCTGAATACATAAAAATGGCTTTATCTCTGTCTAACAAGTTCGAATTTTCATAATAGCCGGGCCAGACTGTTGCAAACAAGCTTCCAACAGGGGTCACCTTGATGGAAGGCTTGTGGAACCCACTTGCGTCCACACTCCACACTTGCTTACAACAAGGTTCCCACCTCAATGTGTTTTCCTAACTCTATTTGGAAGCACGCATTGCAATATAGCTAAGCTTACCTATCTAAACTTCAAAAAGTTCGTGTCGCATTAGTATAATAATAATAAAGGAAAAAAAGAATATAATAATCTGAATTAATATTATAAATGCGAAAGTTTGGATGGATGGGTGTTTGTTACTCAATTACTCAAAAACTACTGAACAGATTTGAATGAAATTTGGCATAAAGGTAGATGATGACCTGGATTATCACATAGGCTTCTTTTTGTCTAGGAAAAGTTAGATGATCTCGCGGCATTCGCCATAATTTTTTATGATGTAGCGGCCTGCACGCTGCAGTTAGTAGGTAATAAATATATTGTATTTAAGTGTATGTTAATACACTTGTACTGGTTCACAAACCACTTTTACGGTTTATGGCATTTCACGACATCTTCAGGGCTGAAGATTCCGTAAAAGGTGAAACGGGTTAGCGATATAAATTAAAATAAAATTGGTTTGTGAAACAGGACAAGTGTATTAACATAATAACATAAACATTTATATAACAACAGAAAAGCATAAATCGAACATGGCTGAGTTTCTTCCGCCGGATCTTCTCAGTGTTTGGCTGCGTTTCCGATTCGATAGTAGTTTTTAAAAAATATGTTGACGTGTCAAAATAACTTGTAAAAAGTTTTATTGAATAAAGTACTTCTGAT
Organism: Apodemia mormo; assembly: GCA_036924255.1. Taxonomy (NCBI): domain Eukaryota; kingdom Metazoa; phylum Arthropoda; class Insecta; order Lepidoptera; family Riodinidae; genus Apodemia; species Apodemia mormo. The sequence continues at coordinate 13,784,262 of JAUPFN010000008.1, forward strand.
TTCAAATATATAAAGGACAATTTAAGTTAGGGATTACTTGATATTATATCCAAGTCAAGATATTCGGAGAAGAGGGAATGATCCCAGGTTTATTTTTTCGCAAGCCATTTAGATTAGAATATTTAAATTATTTGCTAATGGAATATATATACTAAGGTATCCAAGTAGGCCAAGAATTAATCAAATACAGGGAAAACTTAGACATAAAAATGCTTGGTTTTTCAGGTTTCAATAAGTTTTAATTGAGTTAATTGAATTGTAAAATCAAGATTGCTAGGAACCTAAAATTCTTGACCCACGCACTGCCATATGAATTCAGAAAAATAATATAACCCTAAAACTTAATCTTGAAGTATGTAATTTACGTTAACTGGTATTTAATCTATAGGAGCGCATATTTTCACAGATAAATTTAGTAAAAACGAACCAATGAAACAAACCGATCAAAAATGTATGGGGCAATGTTAACAAACAAAGCAAGTTGTTAAGGATAGAAAGGTTAAGTCAATTTTAATCCGCGAAAACAATGTTACAATACAAATTAAATAAGTATTGTGATGATTGATTGTTGATGGATTAGTAAATAAAACAAGTTTAAAGAACAATCAATATTTTTATTGGTATATTTGCCCTGTGTAGGTCAGTATACCTATTTCAGTATTTTTAGGGTGCTTCGGTGTTTTCATAAAATTTAATCTGGTTTTCGTAAAATTCGTGTGTAATGTAACGTTACAGATTTGAGCATTACATCAGTGAAGGAGGAAAACCGAGCATTACAATGCGCACCTTGTAATGATACAAAACCGGCTTACATCAGTGAAGGAGGAGAACCGAGCATTACAATTCGCACCTTGTAATGATACCTAATCCCCGCCCGTTCAGTTTTGAAATAATTCATGATACCAATATATTTTTTACGTAAATAACAAAGTCGAATTATTATTTCCGCACACAGCATAACAACCGCTTCGTCTGACATTATGGAATCAACTGATGCATATTGCATACATTACACGCGAATGTTCGTTATTACATTACACGCGAATGCTCGTCAGTCAGGGAATTATTATTGTAATGTAATGTTCAAAAGACGAATCTATAATGTTACATTACACGCAAATGCTTTCGGTGAGGGGGAACCTTTAAAACTAAATAACTGCGTATTAACGGTGCTGATTGGTGTGTGTTCTACGTTGCATGCATTTATTTATATAATGGATTCTGACAGCAGCGAAAGTGATGCGCAGAACTCTAGGTTAGGAACTCCGCCACGAAAAACTAAAAAAAGGCACTACGACCAAAAATATTTGAAATTATGGGAGAAAGACAAGGAATTTGCAGGTTGGCTTCAATAAAGTACAAGGGGATTGTTGCGTACTAAGAGATTCATAGCAAACAACGGGCAGCCTAGCGCAGAACATTTTAAATTTTTCAATGAAAATATGTATAATTTCCAAAAATGAACGTTTAAAGAACAGTTCATGCATTTTTAAACCTAAAAAATCTAAATTGTAGTGATAGATCTACCAATTTTTCATTTTACATTCTACCAACTTTTACCAACATTTGGCATATAATCTACTAATTTTCTAAAATTCAGGTTGGCAACACTGCTACTTAGTCTGTGCTCTTTACTAAATACGTAACATACTCTTTGCTCTTTACTTTATACATAAGTAATCTGTGCTCTTTACTCTTTGATAAACAATAACAATCACATATTTATAATTTAACAAACAATTAACAATATAAGATACCTATTAAATTAAATTGACCATTTAACAATAGTCAATAAACAAACGTTTAAAGTTACACGTATTTTATATTTATGGTTATATTAAGTATATCACTTTTAACCGAGCGATTTAATTTATAAAATATATTTTTAAAGCTTAGTAAGTGAATACAAGAACCGGAATTAGAAAATGAAATACTCTGCAAATAATGAATCGGGTCCAGAATCTCATAAAAAATGGAAAGACTTTGCGATCAAATTCAAACCTGAGGATTTGTACGTGGGTGGAGTATTTGGAATGTACTACAATTTTAATATATTTGAATTTGTAAACAAACAAGAACCAAATGATTTTGCTGTTGTGTTTTTCATGAGTAATTCAATAGGAACAGATAAGCTGCGCCTAATGCTTACAAGCAACCAGCTTATAACTGATGAACAAATTAAAAGTTTGCCATTTACTTATGCTCCTGTTAACAGCCCTATACAAAATAAGACAGTCCTAGAAGAGTATTTGAAAAAAATAGATGAACAATTTAAAGTTAACAATAGAAATATTTCTCTTGTTTTAAACTTACCATTGGGTTTCTTGGATGTTTCTAAGTTAACTAATATAAGTGTAATTGCTTCAGAATACCCAGATATTGATATTGAAAAAATAGCTCTACTTACAAAACATTTTAAGACCAATTACAGAAAACTACAAATAACGAAAAGCTTGCAAAAAATGCAAGCGAAAATGTTTAATTTCTCTTTTGTAGAATACATGTCATTAATCAGCATGGCATGGAACAATGTATCATATAATTTTATTAGGAAATTATTTTATTACAATGAAGGAGGAATATCTAATTGTAATGACATCAATGATCTAAGTTTGTCACAATGGTGTAAATTAAACAAGGTTCCTACTAATAATGACCTTCATGATTCTTTTGAAAGTTATGTGAGTCTTGATGATACTTTGGATATATTTAAGTCAACATTTACTGAAGGTGATTTTTCAAGCAAGGAGAGTAAAAAAATGTCACAAACTAATTCTGCTACTGTGTCGGGTATAGAAGCTTATCAAGCTATGAAAAGACTTGTATCTTATATACAGAGTAAACGTGCAGATTCAGCTGTTATGATTCCAGCAAGATGCTTAGAAGATCATTTGGAATACGAAGCTTTACTAGAAATGCATCACTATGTTAAAACTGAAAATGATAATACTGAAAATTGAATTTTCATAAATAAAAATATGCGTACAAAACTTTATTTTTTTATATCATAAGATAGCAACTACACAGATGGTTCTTCTGATGGAAAGAGGCAACTATCGCCTGTAGACACCAAAGATGTTAATTGCGCATTGCTATCCACATGCATAAGGTTACGAGAGTTGGCATTAAAAACGGGCTGTACAATTTTTGGGTTCTGAGTGGTGGGTTGGATAGGAGTCAGCTTCCACTTTCTAATGATACTACTCTTGCCACATAGATATGTAGGTTTTTTTTTAAATTTTCCAAACTAGTAGGGAAACTACTTGTGTAGGGTAGGTCAGATTAGAACTAAAAGTATATGTAGAAACGTGTAAAAGGGAAACAAAGGGAAGGGGGAGCCCTCGCGCTTTGGAAGGATCAGGTGGTGAGGTCCCCCCTACACAAAAAAATTAACATCACCCAAACCCAGAAACGGGAGCTCCGTCGACTTGCTTGCCCAATTTGTTACAGATATAGGTAGTAATTATGGAGATAACAAATGTGTTACCTATAGATTTATGAAAAAATATGGATGAAATATTTATGATTTTCTACAATAATTTAAATGATGGCACTAGGGGTAGTAGAACCCAAACCTTCCTCCCCTCCCTCCCTTAACCCCAAATTTGTGCAACCTGTTTCTAATGCACTCTCAGTTACCTGCTACCTTACTCTCCAAACCAAATATAATACTGACAAGAACTGATGTTACATATGCAGGAATAGATATGGCTGTGTTGCCGCCTGGGTATGACAACGCAGAACTCTATAACAGTAGTGATTTGCATAGCCAATTGTTTGCCTCCTATGCATAGCTTGGCAGAACAGCAGATGGTCTATTCTTCAACGGGATGAGAGGGACAGATTTTCGTCTTGACCATATTTCAACTGGGTACAAGCTGAGTTCTAGTATTCCTCAAGGTGGTGTTCTTTCACCTCTTCTATTGTAGGCTTGTGAGTTGTGAAGTTAGCCCCAATGTCAAAATAAAAATAAAGCCAGTTCTAGTCGCCGCCTGCATACTTTTTAGCAATAGTTTTGTTGTTTAAGTAGCCAAAACTGACAAAGCTAACTTCACATATTGTATTGTTTGTGGCCTTGTAACAAAAGAAGTATTAATCTGATTAAAAAATGGCTTAAGAATAATGTGTAGAACTCTTTGGGGGCCAATAGGACTCCTGCCAAAAATTTGATTTTTTTAGAAAAAGTATTTGGTAGTTCTCCATTGTCAGACTAAAAAAAAATTAAAATGTGTTCTAGTCACTAGTTTAGTCCCTCATAATTTTCAAAGACAGTTTTGCTATGTTTTTAAAGGGCAATGGGCTCACCCCTCGGTCCCACCACTAATTTCTGTAAACCAGAATCAACAGCGGCCACCATCCTGATAACTACCGATTTGCGAGCTCAGGGTGCTCTGGGGAAAAGCCAAGCTGTCTTGGGACGCGCAAATTAATCAGAAGTATATAGGAGAAGTAGGAAAATACATTCAGTTAAGCTATTGCTAAAAAGTATTAGGAATTCCAGAACTATGTGTGGGGCGGCTAGAACTCTTTTTTTTTTAAATTTTAACAAGAAGGGGTTAACTTCACCGGCCTTTCTATTGCCCGCTTTTATTAATGAAGTGACTAACGTCATTTATTCAACATTTGAAGTAAATGCTAATAATCTACAAAGGTATCGAAATTACACGCTTCTAGTGAGTCAAAGTAATAGCTGCTATGAAAGATGATTTTGCACGCATCCAAAAGTGGGCGAAATCATTCGGCTTATGAATAAATAATGTTAGGTCACAATCGTTACTTAAAGGTAGTCGTGTAACATGTTCAATCAAAAAATCGTTCAAGTGCTAGTTGCACTTGCATACTGAGGGTTCGTATGAATATATAGCTAACCTTAGCTATACATAGAAGCATCCATACAGGTTTTGATTCCCTTGTGAAATTGCAAAATATGCGACATAAAAGGTCATATCTTTTGATCGCAGTTTTTTTTTTGTAATGTAACTAAAATTTACGGGTTTCGGATTAATTCCTTCACTTTTTCTGTAAGACAGCATTCTTGCCATATTTCATAATTCTACGTCAGTGAAAAGTACCCTATAGATTTTGATTCTGATTTGTAAGACATTCGTTCACGATTCGACCGCTCGTTGGTCGAGTGGTTACCGACCCTGACTACGCAATCGACGGGGCTTGGGTTCGTTACCGACGGGGAGAAGCATTTGTATGATGAGCATAAATTTTTGTATTTCTGGGTTTGGGTGTTTATTAAATATATTATAGTATTTATATATGTGTTTCTATGTATCAGTATCGTTAGCTAACACCCGTAACGCAAGCAAATAATTTGCTTACTTTGGGGTTAGATCAGTAGGTAAGCGTAATTTGTCCCGTGAATATTTATAATGATTTATTTATTTTATTGCTTCTTGCCAAATTTAATAATTTTACGTCAACAGCATTCTGTTCTCTATAGGTTTTGATTCACTTTTTAAATGGCAAATAATTGCAAAATTTGCGACGTTAATGGTCATATCTTTTAATTGTCTTGACTTACAAGTTTGATTTTTTTACACCTGGGACCGTAGACCCGAGTATCCATGTTAATATTATAAATGCGAAACGAGTATCTTAGAAAGGACATAGAATATGTATATCCCGGAAATCCCACGGGAACGGGAACTATGCGGGAAAAACCTCGGGACTATCTTTTAAACCATATAATAAGGGCAACAACCGGCCCGCGGGCTGGATCCGGCCCGCTGTAAGATATGATCCGGCCCGCGAGACATTTTGAAAAAACCCAATTTAAAAAATATTACATTAGGTACCTACTTATACTCACGGGACCGATAGTGAGGCGGCAAACATCAAATCCTTGACGTTTACTGGCTCACTCTTTGATAATCGCCGTCTCTCTTCTTGCTCGAACAAATTCTTTGAGGTTTGCCACCTCACGGGCGACACATCAAAAGATTAATTGCTTCTCAATTACTCAACTAGTTTATTCCAGATTATTCCTTCATTTTGCCTATATAAGCGGGTGGGTGGCCCGAAGCCCGAACGTTAGTTCAGTTCTATTTGAGCTACCGAGGTGATAACTTGGCAAGATATCCTAGCGAACTGCTCAAGTCGTCAACTTGCTTTGTGACTTTGTGTGCATCTTAAGTGGTTAAAAGCTATAGTTTTTTTATTAAGTTTATTGAACGAAAAGTAAACAAAAATTATGTCTGGTGGAAAGAAACAAAAAGTAGATACAGAGGGTTGCCAGGTTCAAGAAAAATGGACCGAAAAAATCTTTTTATCTTGCACAATGGTAATCCTATTTGTTTGCTGTGTAATGAATTCACTTTAGTAATGAAAGAATTTAATATAAAAAGGCATTACTCAACTAAGCATGTAGACGCACTTACTGACAGGACAATTAAGCACAAAATTCAGAAGCTTACCGCAAATTTGGGAAAACAGCAACAAATGTTTCACAAACAAAGAACACAACTTGATTATGTTGTGAAAGCTAGTTTTATAGTTAGCTCAAAATTGGCAAAGGCATTAAAACCATTTGCCGAAGGAGAATTTATCAAGGAGTGTAGGTATATTAGAAGTTTTCTATTCTAACAGAATTTGTGTTCTAAGTCCGTTCTACTCCAGAATGTTATGAATGTGGTAGTAAAAACCATCAACTTTATTCGATCCCGAGTGCTTAACCATCGTCAGTTCAAGGCTAACTACGTAACATATTATCGTAAAGTCAGATGGCTGAGCAAAGAAAAAATGTTGAAACGGAGCTTAGAAATCAGATAGCAGACTTTATGAAAATAAAAGATAACCCACTATCTGAATCGACCCAAAATGGATATATGACAGTATTTCTGGTCGATCTTACGCTTTCAAATTACTGTACAAATCATTTACTAGTTGATCGATATTCAAGAAAACTCACTCCTAAAACCCAAATTTGAAGACGTAGAGTTGTGCGATTTCTACAAAAAATACCTAGAAGAAGACAATTTTCCACAGCTTAAAAAATTCGCAAGATTGATTTGTGCGTTTGATTGATTGCTAAAAATTAATAAATCAACACATCGTACAAGACTGACTGACGATAATTTGGAAAATTCTTTACGTCTTTGTGTCAGTGGAATTAATCCAAATATCGATGGATTAGTTTCCCAAAAACAAGCTCAGGTGTCTCATTGATTTCGGTGCATTTAACTTTCATAGTTTGTAACAATTGCAATGATTTAATTATAATGTACATTTTTTTAAATTTCATTTTGTTATTTTAATAAATTGCAATATAATAACATTGTCGTATTATTTCATGTCTAATATCTATTGCAAAAAATATTATCACTACTTTAAAATGCACTAAGTATCTACTTTTAAACGCGGCCCGCGAACGTTTTTGCACGCTAAAGTTTGGCCCTCAACATTTCAAAGGTTGTCCATACCTGTTTTAAACCATGGTACCGAGTAACTTAGGCTACTTTTCCACGAAGCTTTGCTACGGGCACAGCTAGTTTGATGTAAATTTAAACTTGATACCTCTACGCGTTCCTGACAAAAAGGGTCTTGACAGATGGACAACGAAGGGATCCTTATATAGGTGTCCCGTTATTTCTTTTCAGGTATGAAACCTTAAAAATATAAATATACCTTCGTTAATCTACAATAACAGTGTCATTACGTTTGGTAAGACACATTAAATGGCCACAACCGTTACTTCCACCCTACAATTTATATCTATAGGTTGCAATGAATGATGAATTAAAATATAGCAAATATAAATAAACTTTATCCTTTAGCTAATTATTAAGTAATTACATTACGGGTCATACATTAGCCCCTATGTAATATGGTCCCTCATATAATTTTCTATGTAGTATTAGTCCCAAAAATACAGTAGAGTTCACAAGGTTCACATGAGGGTTGCATTAGCCATGTAGGTTTTAACTGTATCGGCGGATGCTAATTTTTTCAGATTATTATCAGCGGATGCTGACGCCGATAAAATTACTTATCTAAATAAAACATAGGCTATTATAAAATTATAAACAAATGTGGTATATTATTTGAAAAAAAAATAAGTTATTCTTAAATTGCAGTTTTAAATATAGGTAACTTGTATTTTATAATGCTGCACTACGCACGCAAGTCACTTCGAACTAATTTATACTGACAAAACAATCGATCGAGGGAACCGAATCCTTTTTAAACTGTTTATGATTGGTGAAAACCACAGGTGAAAATTGTTGGTGACTTGAGATAGGGCTAGCCTTTAACGAACATGTTACGATTTGACATCGGCACTAAATCAGAAGAATATTGTGAATATGGATGCTGATGTTGAAAATAAAAACGAAGCTGATAATCCGCAGATGCTGATATTTGCAACAAACCTAGCCCATATATCTTCCATTAACCGATTCGTTGCGGCCACAGACCACATGAATACGTGTTGCGGCGCATATTTTCTATAACTTTTAGTAGGGGCATTGTACAAATATTTCGTGACACGGCTGCCGCGTCAAACGCCGTATACCTAAGTCGATAACACGGTTACCGTGTAACCCGCCATTTTAAAAGGTTATACCATTTTAGAAACCAGTGACGGATCTATTTTAGGGCTTTTTGGGCTGCAGCTCCGGGCCCCTTGGATAAAAAGGCCCCCGACTCACTAAAAAAAGAGACGATATTGTGAAGTAAAAAAAATCAAAGTAAAATAAAAAGTATAACAAAATCTGACCGTAAAAGACTTGTTCTTTTTTATATCACTATAAATAAGTTATTAGATAAAATGGTAATTTGAGCAATTTTGTAGGCCCTAAGTAGAATTAGCCCAGGGCTCCACAAATTCATGATCCTGGTAGAACGTTTTAAAATGCGATTTGAGGGGGATATAATCGATTTACAAATGACACGATTCCCGTGTCATACGTCATACGTTAAAAACAATAATGACACGGCTGCCGTGTCATCCGAAACGAATCTGTTAAATTCTACTAGTTGTATCTACGTACATGTTTTACATAGGCACTGAAAATTTAATACAATTGGTTTTGTTTTCATTTATAAGAATATTGTTGATACTTTTTTATTGTTGAAGAGTGTTGATAATGTTGATAAATTTGACCGTCCCGTTGGTCGAGTGGTTAGCGACCCTGACTACGCGATCAACGGGACTCGGGTTCGATCCCCGACGGGAACAAGCATTTGTGTGATGAGCATAAATGTTTGTATTTCGGGGTTTGGGTGTTTATCTATACATATAATAAAATCGTAGGAAAGTCAAAACTGTACATTGAATATTTTTTTAAAAGAATACTTGGGGCGTGATCTACAATCGATACCGAAGCCAAAAATATGGTTTTTAGAATTTTTGTCTGTTTGTCTGTTTATCTGTTTGTCTGTATGTATTTCCGGGGTAAACTCAAAAAGTACTGCATGGATTTACTTCAAATTTCGCATGAATATTACTAACAGGTCGGGTCAACATATAGGCTACATATTATCACGCTATCGCCGATGGGGGAGGAGCAGTGTGGAGTAAACGAAGTCCGCGCGGACGAAGTCGCTGGCAACAGTTAGTTATATATATTCTGGTATTTATATATGTATTTTTATGTATTAGTATCGTTGACTAGCTCCCATAATACAAGCAAATAATTTATAATAATACTTTGGAGTTAGATCAGTCAGTGTAATTTGTCCCATGAATATTTATTTATTTATTAATTATTATTTATTGTTGATATTGAATTTAAAATTTTCCGTACAATAAGTATTTTATATATGCGACATCTTTAGGGTAACGGTATAATAACCATAAAATAAGTTTTTAAGATTTAAAGAATATTTTAATTGAAACTGTTGAGTTTCATAAGTTATGGATAAACAATATAAATATTTTAAAACAATACAAAGTATATTATTATCTAAAGAATATCCTTGCACTTGTTAAGCTATAGTATAGTAGTTTAAATTCTTCTTCCAGTGTTTTTATCTTCTTTTCAGTAAGTGCCAATGCTTGTTGCAGCTGAAGTGTCCCTTTATTTTTCTGTTCATGGGTTGCTTCTTTTTCTTTCTTTATGTGGTTCCATACCGAGTCAAACCAGTGTAATGTCTCAAAGTGCGAATCCTGTAAATAATTACAGTGAATTCTATTGAAACACTTGCTGCGCTCTACGGCCGCTCCGTTATAAAAAAAATAAGAAATTCCACGGAAACAATATATTTTTTCGGGGTAAAGGAATTCATTAAAAATATGTAAGTGGTTGACTCTGAAGGCCATCCCTGAAACTTCCCGCTAAATTAAGGTATTTTAAGCTCAAAAGAGTAAAAATTTTAAGTCAATCAGTCTATTAGCCTGAAAGTTATTTCAAAAATATCAAGTAGGTAAGTTTGTTAAAAACAACGTAATTTTAATATTTGAAAAGCTGTAACTTTTGAAACTTAGATTCGATTTTGATTTTTGAAACGGCATTCGACGTAGTTTCTTAAGTACTAAAATATCGTAGAATACCAAAAAATAACTGGTTGAAAAATTTCGATGTCATATCGAAAAAACACTTTTTTCAAAATTTTTCGTCAACGATTACGCCCAAACGGATAAACCGATTTTGATGCAATTTATGCATTTGACGTAGTTATTTGACAAATAGAGCTGATTAGTTTTTGTACTTAATCGGTACATTAATCTGAAAGTTATATCAAAAAAATAATGTTCCGCCAAAATTTTTTTGGGTTTTTTCAAAATTCCTAAAAATCACCTGTGCCGATTTGGTTCAAATTCTCAGGAAGTCTAAGTGGAGCAGAATCTAATTGAATGCCATCAACCACGTTTCGATCGGTGAAGCCGTTCAAAAGTTATGAGATGTTTACATATACACACACACACACACACACACACACACACACATACATACAGACATACTGACGTCATCGCGAAAATAGTCGGAAAAGGTTCTTAGGACCTCAAAACGTGGAGATCTGGTGAAAACTCGATTTTCGAAAATCGGGGCAAAATTAGTAATTTGCTTTATCTACATAAGTTAAAAAACGGAATGGGTCAGGAAAAAAGTTGTAAGAAAATCTCTTTTAGTTAATCTGTGTATCTGGCTGGCTTTGATAAAATTAAAAAGATGAAATTTAAAATAGCTGATGCGGTAGGAATATGTAAGCCGGTGGTACTAAACCCAGGGGAGACATTGCGGAACTCTATGTTACAGTCATGATGGTAGTGACATGTATGTGCGCTGTCTAAAGTATAGTCTAAAATTGTTTTTATAAAAGGTAGCTTCCGTTAAGTTTTAATAGAAATTACATACTATATAGACATAATAAACTTCCGCGCGATCTTCTACGTGTGTGACCGCGTTCCGATCCGGTAGTAATTGTAAAGAAATCGACCTAAATTAAAATGTTTGCTCGCCATATTATGGTAGAATATGGTGGTAATTTAATTTATTTTAATAACTTGTGACACCCATATTCTTGCAAATAAATATTTTTTTGCAAAAAATCGTTTTCATTTCATTTCATTTTCATTTCAAAATTAGCGGTAATTAATGTTTGATAATATAATACAGTGCAGTGAGAGGAATAACACCAACAAAGAAGTTTATGTTTTTGTCATACATACATATGTTCACACCAGATCCCTTACGGGGTATACAGAAAAAATTGAGTGTTGTATGTCACTATATTTGCAGATTGTATTATTTCCGCCACATTCATTACTCTCTTCACACAAACACGCCAGTTGTGAAGACTTTTGATACCACCTTCAGACTGTATGCGATCAATCTGATCATGGAATGTCAGTTTGGTCTTTCACATTTGCATTATATATTCGTTTTGTTAACCATTCATATACAATTCTTCTACATGTTCAAACCAATTTCACATTTTTACATTGACACTTTTAAGTCCGGTGTCACAGTCAGAATGAAAGGTCAACTGTGGTTTGTCATTTTGAAAAAAAATGACACTTTCAAGCCTAACCACTTTCTCAATTCATTTTACAAACTTAGATAAAAATTGTTCTCTCTGTGCTTGGCTAGATACCGCCGATGTACTTGTCAAATGCGGCAACAAATACTACGCCGAAACCGGCGTACCCGATTCAGTCACCAATCACAATGCAAGCTCAAGAGCACACTACTCACTGTTATCCATTTGCACATTGTCCATGTCACACACACTACAATATTGAGTTGCCGCATTCACGAAGTTGTTGTTTTTAGATAGTGCGGTATCTTGTCAAGCGCCGCGAGACCAATTATTTATCTATGTATACAAACGAACCCGGTCCGCGAGTGTTACGCCAGATATTCTCTGCAGCAACCTAATCTCCACAGCGTTGATTTTACTTTCATACCCAACTTTCGCTTCCTTCCAGGTAGCCTGACTTAATACTGTGCTTTTAAGTAGCTTCAGTCACTCTGTTCCCCACATACTGTTCTTTCGACATTAGCGATGTACCAAATCATCCACTTGTTCCAGCAATGCATCATTAACCACAACTCTTACATCTGTTTTGCTTGCTTCCCTTTCAAATACTAAAATGTGGCTCTGAATGGGTGAAGAATATATCAGAATCTGTTTTTATATAAATGTTAAATCATAATTTCACAAATGAAATGAATTTGATGATTCTTTTTTTTCAGAAGAAAATGCTTACTTAAGGTCAAGTCTTAGTTAAATTTGATCAAGTTCTGATAATTAAAACTAAGATACAGGAGATTGGAAGTTAGTTGTAACGATTTTGCTGACTATTGCTTGCTTGCTATAGACTAAACAATAAATTAATTTCTAATTTTGATAAGGATTTTAGAGATAAAGAAAATAGTACCTATACATGTATGTGTATTATCATTAATGTAGAGTGTGTAAATTTTACTTTTATTAATTTAATGTAAACTTTAACTGTGCCAAATTTCAAACACCTCTGTTCGCGTAATTGTCACAAAAAGGGGTACAAAGTATTTGCTTCACGTATTAATAAAATTAGGTAAATAGATAAAATATTCAGGTTAATATGTAGTTTTACAATTAGCTCATAAATAAAATTTGTGCCAAGGAGATTGATGAAATTGAGAATGAAATTCGCCTCGAAAGCATGGCGCATCCATTATTTATATCTTCTAAGATGTAAATTATATCACGGACACTTTTTATAATGCCAAAATTCACGAAAAACCTTTAACGATTAATATTACTTGAATTTACACTTATTATAAACTATTTTAAGCCAACTTTATAACTAATTTAAGCCATTCACGTTGCAATATATCGTCAACGTAGATATAATACGTTTTCTGTATCTCTCATCATGAAGATTATTTGATTTTAACCACATAAACGTTAAAAGATGAACAACGCTTGTTTACAACAAAGCAAAATATTTATAGTCATTCATTCACAGATTAAATAGATGCTTTGCTTTTTTTTCTCTAAGACGATATTAAGAGTAGCTTGTTTAAACAGGCTTCCGCCTTGTAAGTATCGTCTATAGAAATAAATACTTTCATTTCTGTTACACTTTAATCAATAGTTTGTTTTTTGGGTCTTACCTATCCAATATTTATCTAACTTGTTTTGGTTGGTCATAAATAAAAGAAAGTGTTAACTCTATGGTAGAAAAGAAAAATTTTCGCTTGATCTAGAAATAAGAAAAAGCATACAAGTTTGATTAGTTTCATGACTGTCTGTGGATGTTCCTTTTTAAAATTTACTTGTTACTAAAAAGTGTCCGTTGAATTCTAATATGGGCTTATTGTACATTAAAATAATTTGATAATTTCGGCTCAATCTATATAACTTGTAGCACTTTAAGGCCGATCTCATCAAACTCCTTTTGACTTGAATTAAGTTTCAGGCTTAATCAAAAAATGAAATAAGCTATAAATTTAAATACCTGGTCTAGTAATTTTAATATGTATGCAACACCCATCGCAAATCCATCATCAGTAAATGCGGCTCCCGCTTTGTTCTTTTTTGACATTTTATCTTTTGATAATATCATATGTTCTACAAAATTTACAGTCAGTGGAGGAATAATAATGTAGAAATTTTTCAAATGTACATTCTTGGGGTTACGGAATACTGGGGCAAACACATCCACTAATAATTTAAAGTACTCAGTACCCTGAATGAAATTGCTTATTATATCATCAATGTTCTCATCAAAGTTTTCAGCTGCATTGACAGTTTGAATATGGCAACCATTTTCTTGGCATAAATCAATAAACTTTTTTGGCTCCAGGTCTGGTAAAAATACTGTGGCATTTGAACAACAATGTCTTCCTCCTGAACGAATCATACGCACATAGCCCATAGCATTACCTATTTGAGTTATAAGATCTCTAAAAAGGTCCAAATAACTCAAACCTTCTTCATTTAATCCTAAAACTTTTATACCCTTATTAAATTTCTCAGCATTCTTATATAAATATATATTGTAATTTTCTCCTGTGTTCTCCCTTAAGTTTCTCAAATCTTTTACAAGTCGCGATTTTATTTGTTCATCATACATGAATTGAGAAAATATGAAAAATTTATTTTTTAAGAATTGATATGTAAAATTAACAGTGGTATTCATAATCCCAGTGCCATGTGTGCGTATAGAGTTCGCAATATGTCGAATGTTTATTGAATTAAGATGTTTATTGTTACTGCTTTTTTCAATAAAAATTTGATTGTTTAAGTTATAGTGATATTTTGCCACAAATATATGGATATTACGCATTATTTCGAGTACATCTAATCCTTGTTCCAGAGTTTGTGTTGGTAAATTATCATCTATAGTTTCTATATTAAACTTTAATTTGGCCATTTGACGCATTTCACCATAAGTTTTCCAATCAGACAAAACCACAGTTGTCAAATTATAATATGTTTTTGACAAGTAGTGTTCAGCAGATGGAACTACTGCCAAATAAAGATTATGCAGTCTTAAGTTGTTTAGCAAAAATAATACTTTTTTCAATGTGTCGGATGTCAAGGGATTAACTATATCTAATTGCAAGTGAGAGTGAATATGAAGGCGAAGATTGGTTTCTAAACTTTGATTAATATTTTTTAGTACATTATCATTAAATATTAACATTATTTTGTTTTTAAATTCTAAAGCTTTTTGTGATTCAAAATGTTCGTCTGTTTCTTGTAGTAGGCAAACACAATCTTCCAAAACCATTAAAAAGTATTTTATCTTCGTTGCTTGCAACATTGTACTAAAATTTTGTTGAAAATAAATTGGTATAATATTTTGATGCCACAGCAACCAAGAACAGTCACAAAAAGTACTCATAGAAGCAGCAAAATTAGATAATAGTTGAATCTTTTCAAGCATTAAGCCTAATCTTTCATATGTGTCCTCTACATAAGTAGTTTCTGGAATCAAGCTTAAAGCTATGTTAGCTGCTATATTTCTTTCTAATGTTGATGCTCCTTTTATAGCTTGTTCAGCTATAACAATGCATGTCAACTCATCTAGTCTTTTACTTGCATATTTTTTATCATTTATTAACGTTTTTTTTACTTCTAAAATTGAAAACACAGCCTGATATGTTAAATGTTGGACAATCATGTTTACTGAATTGATTATCTGATTGTAATTTCTCGATATGACATCTTTTATACTCTTTAGTATATCTATTACTTCAAATAATGAAATCAATATACTTTTTGATAGAGGTAGACCAAGAAGTAAATGCAAATTTACAAATGTTAATATAGAATAGCTAGTGCAGGAAGCAATCTCAATTCCATCAAGTAGTATTTTTGTATGCCTAGTCATATCAGCTGCACTTAATTTGTTAGTAGAAGAAAATGTTTCATCAACAGTTAATATCCATTGGGAACACATATTCTGAAGACTACTTAAATCTTTGGAAAGGTTATTTTTTTTTGCTACAATGTAGGCTTGGCGAGCTTTCAACATAGTTTGTGGCAGCTTACTGTAATAAGAACATAAGGATGGAGCATACCTTTGAATAAATTGTTCAGGAAACCAAATTATTGTTCCTACTACAAACACACTATGAGCCTGCAAAACAAAAACATATTTAGAATCAAACTAAAACAAACAAATCTTGTATTCCATATAACTTTTTGTTGTTTTACCTTTGTATTCAACTCAATCAAATTTTTAAAAATTTTCTTATCACTAGTCCCAAACAAATAAGATTGAAGTATAAATAAGGAGTTTATTTTTATACATTTATACATTGTGTCACTGTTGGGTTTGTCTTGTACAAGTCTATCAAGATTAACCAAAACATGTTTAACATATTGAACAAATTCAGAGCAAACACTTGAACAATCATTTCCTACTAGATGTTGTTTCCTCAAATTTAATAAATTATTAAGACAAGTTTGAACCAGATCATCATTCATTATTTTTTTTGTAATATTATCAATGGCACTAATAAGAGCTTTATACTTTTCTTCGTCAATGCTTAATTCATTTGTTTTATTGTTAAACTTTCTCAAATTGTTGCAATATTTAATCCATTTTGTGATCAAAGAACATCTTGATATTAGCAATTCTACTAAAACTAATATTGTAAATATTTCTCCAATATTATTAATGATGTAATGCCATTGTATTCCACCTGAAATATAAAACTGTTTAATGTAATATGTGATGAAATATTAGAATTAATTCATTAAAATGACACAGGGATGGCAGTTGCAGAGGCAAAACTGTACTTTAGTGACACACAGTACAGTGAGTAGTGTAGTTTAAAAGGTCAAGTATCAGAAATTCCGTTTAGCCTATTCACTTTCACTGATATAGGTAATATTTTTTATAATAGTGTAATTTTTCTCCAAGGTCAAACCTAAATATAAAACTATAGGTAAAAACTATAGAAGCGAACCTTTTAACATTAAGTGAAATGTTTTATGAGGCTGAAGTATAAGATTTGTCAACCCCCAGTTGGATATCAAATTAAGACTGGCATAAGCCAGGAACTCTATCTATGCTTGTGTTTTAGCTTGTATTATTAAAGCAACCCATAAGCAAGCATCCTTCTGACAAGGCTAATGAGAATAAATCATCAAATCCTGAGTTCCATAGATATGGCGAAAATACTGATCCATGTGGGTGGCAGAGTAAGGCATTTAAACATAGCGTAATGCTCTAGCTGTAACTTTGTATGATTGATTTCTAAATAAGATTTAATTACTTGATGTATATTTGAAAAGCACTCCCTTATTTTTAATTTTAACAATAACATCGGCCATCATTCATTGTCAAAAGCACCCAAAGCATCTGTGGTCTAGTGGTCTGGTGTCGGAGTTGACCACATGAGGTCCCGGGTTTGATTCCTGGGTCGGGCAATTAAAAAATGTGATTTTTCAATTTTCTGATAAAAACAACATTGCCCGGGATTGGGAAGAGCCCGGTTGGCGATAGGCTGGCCACCTATCACATTGTGGGACCAAGTATCTTCGGCTAATCGTGGGTGCACTTGTTGTACCTCTGCCTACCCTTTCGGGGATATGGGCGTGAAGATACTATACCCAAATCATTAAAAAAACCTACAATTTAATTATTTCATGAAAATTCTACCATTTTTCTCATTGTTAGCACTGCATTGACATTGGATTTTCCGGCGATAAATCAAAACTGTTGTTTATTGAAACACACTTCTCATTCATTCAATCGTCATTTCCATCATCAATCATTCCAATTAGTGGCCTTCTCCTATTATATTTTCTGTTACCAAGTTTTAACTAATCAATTTTACCTATTTTATTTGGTCCTCCATTTTCTCTTATAGTCTCGATGCTTTAATTCTTACATCAAAGTGGTCTCTCTACAATAACTGTACTAATCACCATATAGACACAGCCCACATTTTGTTAAAACGGTAGAGAATGCTTCTTTCTGCATCTTTGTCATTTCTTAAAACACTCTACGGGTAGGGCAAACAAGACCATGTGCAAGCGTCACCTATCCCACCAGGACTAGCTATCCTACTAGTCAGCTCTACCACTAGGCTATATGTTTAGTGTCAGCTGTTCCTTTGAAATCCTCCAATTTGACAAATAATGTAGAGAGCATAAGGGATGTTGTTAGAGCCAGTTGTTGATTAACCAGAGCCTTCACTTAGACAGTACCCAAAGACAAGAAATCCATAACAAGTGGCTAAAGTCAAACAATTGCACTTCACTAATTTTATTAACTGATGTATTACAACAAAACTCACTTGTACTTCCAGTTCACGTATACAAGTACAAGTGAATTTTGTTGTAATACATAATTTAAAATGCAGTTTCACCAAGTGCCGACGATGGAAACAATCCAATTTATTTATTAACTGACTTGGAGATTGCACGCAAAATTGAAAATGTTGTGGTGATCCTGCATGTTGTTATTCTAACAAGAGTATGTAAAATGATCTCAACTTAAAGGCAAACAAACATTAATCAATGAATAACATAAACATCAATATGGTGCTGCAGATTCTCATATTGATTTGACACTATCACAACTAATTTTAAGATTCATTGATTTGGTTATTCTGCGGCCGCACTTGCATCTATTGTCACAAGCTTGTGCAATGACATGTTACCTGCAGATGTGACCTGCTTTTATTTGCTATCATCACAAACATTCCGACTGCATGTGCCTAAGCACTCTAATATCTTCGGGATGATATACGTATGTGTGGCCAAAGAGTTAGCAATATTGATTTAATTATTTCAATTATCGTTACTAAGGTTATAGGTAATTTTTATATCACTAAATGAAATCAGACACTTCATAAATCTCAAAAAAATATGTTATACATTTTTTCTCAAAAAACTACAAATCTTGCATAAATAAATATTGCAGATGATAAATTACACCTTAGGTTAGGTTAATAAATATAGACCTTTTAACAAAAATAAATTGTACGCACAAATTGTTAGTCACTGAAGTACAGTTTAGCCATTGCAGAACTAGGCTATTTAAAAAAGTATCTTCATGCCTGTATTCCTGAAGAAGTAGGCAGAGGCAGACCTGACACTCGCCTATACCTACCACGATATGCACCTTCAGCGCGCGACAACTCAACTTTGCAAATCAGTCGGGGCCACCCTGTGCTTATGAGTACATGCGTACCTATTTATGTACGACGGCTGCCGATCATTGTCACAATGATAGGTTTATTACTGTAGGTAGGTACTCTTATAAAATGGGGGATTCGTAATATAAAATAATTGCTGTGTGAATGGTTGTCACAATAAACAGAAGGATGCAAAGTTTTCGTTTTTTACTTTACCAAAACATTCTGAAATGTAATAAATATTTATGTTTTGTTGTTTACTCGTAATTTTATAAGTAAGTTTTAAGTACTATAGGCAAGGATTACATAGATTTATCACGCCCCAGTATTGCAACTTGAAATGCGGCATACATTATATTTTAACATTAATTAATTATTAACAAAATTCATTTTCCCCTTGTTGATCAGAGTTTTTTTGAAGTATAGAGCAAATGCCGCTATGCCAGGCAAGTTGTAAAAGGCGACCGATTGACTATACGTGTCACTACCATCGTGACTACTAGGTGGTAGAGTTCCCATAGTCTCACCCAGGTATATGGTACCACTGCTTACCTATTCCTGCCACAATAGCGTCAATGCTTGTCATTATCTTGTTCCATTTTGGGGGTTAAAGTTGGGCGGTAGACTTATGTATATAGCATTGCCATCCTGCTGCACAGATAGCAACACATCATTTATATCTTTGGTGTCTATAGGCGATAGAGTATCTTTTTTTATATCACAAAATAGCAATGAAGCAGATGGGTCTCTTGATGAAAGGTCAACTATCACCTATAGACACCAAAGGTGTTATTGGTGCATTGCTATCTTGTGGCGAGGTCTAATGCCACATGTATAAGTTTACCGG
The DNA here is from genome assembly GCA_036924255.1 of Apodemia mormo. Classification (NCBI taxonomy): domain Eukaryota; kingdom Metazoa; phylum Arthropoda; class Insecta; order Lepidoptera; family Riodinidae; genus Apodemia; species Apodemia mormo. The sequence continues at coordinate 13,804,149 of JAUPFN010000008.1, forward strand.
CTACCTTACGACAGTAATAAGCACTGAAGCTATTGCGGCAGGAATAGATAAGGCGGTGGTACCAGACCCGGGCGAGACAATGCAGTACTCTACTACCTAGTAGCCACGATGGTAGTGACTCGTATAGCCAATTGGTCGCTTTTTACGACCTGCCTAGCAGAACGACAGTTGGCCTTTTCTTCAAAGGAGCCCGAAATCAACACAGGGAATCTTTGAGACAACCCTGATTTCATTAGAAAGGATAAGAGTTACGTGTTAGAAAGAGATGCAACTTATAGGTAAATATAAACATAGGTAAACAAGCGCCGCATGATCTGAATTCAACTTAACTGTATCATAGCAAGAGTCCCTATTTCTTTAAACAACTTTATGGAGTGTCTCCTCTGTACTTGTACTATTGTATATTCTGTGGCAGAGGTACAAGTGCATCCAAAATTTACCTAAGATACTTAGTCCCACAATGCGATGAGTGGCAAGCCTATTGCCAACCACTTATCTGATCCCAAGCAACATTGTTATTATCAGAAAACTGAAAATAGACATTTTAGATTTGAACCCGGGACCTCATGTGGTTAACAGTGACACGGGACCACTAGACCATTGGACCAGATTAAATTAATAAAAATAAAACCATAGAATTAATTTAAAACTTGATTTTTGTCAATTGTCAAGTTTAAGTTTCATTTGGAACTTAAACTTGACCTTAATAAAGCATTCTCTTTCGAAAAAAAAAAAACATTAAAGAACACTGGCCACACTTCATACATCGCTTGGACTCGTAAATTGAATTCATGTCTTATAGTGAAATTCGTTTCAGAATTGTTTTATTATTTAAAAACAAGCTTCATTTATAAAAGTCTCTAAAAAAGTAAAAAATAAAATAATATTTTGACTTTTTATAAATTACTGACATTTTGCAATACGAGTTGTCAATTTTGTCGTATTTAGATTTAACACAATAGTATCTTAATGGACAAATGATCTAAAATCTTTTATATTTTGATGAATAAATTAAAAAGCGATATATAATTACTTTTACTACTTTCATTCTAAAAATTATTTTACAGCGGTGAAAAGACCACTGCTTGATGTTTTTTGATGGACACTTCTATTCACAGAGGTGTTCCTCCTTTCTCTATACTCCACGTGTAAAACAAGAATATTCAACATTTGGAGGATTTTTTTTTTGTATTTACAAAAAAGAAAACAATTCCTCCAAATGTTGAATATTCTTGTTTTACACATTTCCATTACAACGTATTTACGTCGAACTGCTCACTATGGAGACTTACAAAAAATTTCATTTTTCTAATACATCTTTCGAGAATTTCTATATTGCTGGTTTATATTGAAAAAATTACCTATTTTTTAAGATATATTACAATCTCTGACAAGACAAAGGCCATTGCGGCCAGCCTTCTTTGTTTATTCTCTGAATTTATTGATGTAGCATTATTGTTTAGTCTATGGTCAAATTTCGACCACAAGGCTAGTCTAATTAAACACAGCAAAAAAAAAAACAGAAGCAATGGGTAAGTTAATTTTATAAAAAATATGTTATAAGGGTAAGTAGACTTGTCAAGGACCCTTAACCCTTTAAAACCATAAACCGGTTTCCTGATACGCGAAGCAGCCAGATTTGGCCACAATTTGACATAGATTAAACTTAATATACTTCATTTATGCTCTAAGCTCAACCCTAATATTCTAGCTCTAGGGCATTAAGTGATACATAGGTAGGACATGTAATATATTGATTAATAACAATAATAATAAAATATGGTTTGGTGTTAGGATAATTACCTTTTCAGTGGGAATTTAGTGTAATTTGGTTTTTGGTTTTATCGGATTTATTTGAGGGAGATACTGTTTTTTATTTAATTAAGTTTTTATACTGGAAGGTAGGAAATATATCAAATATACATATATGTATTTACAGAATGATGAAATATGGTGTAGTTTTAGAAGAATTACATTTTTTGTACAACACTTTATTTGACCAATAAGATATAGATGCCAAAAAGGTGCACTTTTTATTTTCAATTTAGTTTTTTAAGTTAATTTGGTTAAGTTTGGCTTCCATGGTGTGGACGGTCAAGAGGTTATATAAACTGTATGAAATTTTATACTTACTTAGATTGATAATTTTTTTACTAAAGGTAGTAAACATCTGTGTGCATAGATTGTTGAGTGTCTCATTGCAGCGATTAACAAAAGCACTCAATGAACAAATCGAATTAATTTGACACGAAACATCACTTTCGGAATATTCATCATGTAGTACTAAAAACTTAAAGTGTCTGAAAGATTAAAACATATTTTATAAATAACATGAAATGTGTTTTTTACAGTTAACATTATAAGAAAAAATTCTGACCTGTTGAATGCTTCCATTTTAAGTGTTTTTATTTCCACACAAAGTGACGCTAAGACGCTAAGAACTTTAGTTATAATAACATTATCAGAAGAAACTAATTCAGTTATTGATATGCGTTCTTGGGGAGATATTAATACTTGTATGGGTAAAAAGGTTTTATTATCTTCGTTAAATTTATTTTCACTGATTTTCTGATAGTCTTGAAATTGCTTCTTGAAGAACTCCCCATATTTTCTTAAAATTAATGTGCCTGCTTCTGTTTCTGTATTGCTTCTCATTTTAATATTATTTGAGCATTAATTTGTAACTAAGGTCTTCGACTTAATGCTAAAAAGACTTTATTTTGAATGTTATTTCTATTCAAATGTTTTTAACATTGATTTTTATCAAAACAAATAAAATAAATAAAAACAAACTACCTATCGTAGCAATCAATTTGGATTTTGGTCAATTTTCTCTTTATTTTGGTCTGGTCCACAGACTAATTAGAGTACTGTCTGGTCTGTGAACATTGACGTGTATAATTTATTCACGTCAATGTCTGTGAAGTACTCTAATTGGTCTGTGGCAAGGAAGCAGTATTTGAAAAATAAAAATGTACTTTATTTCGTTCTTGATAAAGTTGACATTTGTTTCTTACATAACAGAGGGGAAAAACGTTCTGAGCAAGACAACGACGTGAGTGGATGTTATCCCTTTCTTGCAATTGCCAGTGTAAATAAAATTTTGGTTGGTAAATTTTTATATATTCGTTAAATCCCTTTTATTCATAAGCGTCGATAGATACATTAGCATAAAATGTATTGTAATTAACATAGTGAGTTCTAAAATGTGCTTATTTTAATGATTACGTAATTACTTATGCAATGCAAAAACTGTTTCTCAAATTAGTAGAATTACTTAGTAGTAATTTGCAAACTAGGCATGGCCACACTTATATATGGCGATTGGCGCTTTATTTAGTAGAAAGAAACACACTCCACTCATGTCGTGGTACTCTTCGGAACGATTTTGAAGCGCGTGTAAGCATTCCGGGTAGAATGTAATTTCCTTGGTCTGTGTCACTGGTCTGTGATTTGTGTTCAGTGCAGTGTTGCCAGTAACAGGTAGTCAAATATAAAATAAGACAGCTCAAAAAGTAACATTTTCACGAGAAAAGTAACATTTCCTTATTTTATGTGAAAAACGACACTAATACTACAAAATTTCACTTTATTACACAAAAACTAAAAAGTTTTCTGTCCCATTAATTAAGCTTCGAAAGAATCATAATAATTTTTGTACAAATAATTGATTGGAAATCTTAAAGAAGAAAAACATATGTAAGTTATATGTATACCAACTAATTAAGAAATGTATTTCAATAGCTACAGCTTACCATATATATAAATAAAAATAATTAATCAATTTATTTATGTATAAGACAAATAATGCAAAAATAAACATATTCATGTAAACGCGACTTTGTTGTTGAATTCTTGATTTCCTAAATACTTTTTAAATTAAAACTATATCATATAAATTAACTACAACATTCACATACAAAGAACAAATCTAATGTATAAAAAGTAACGTAAAAGTAACATTTTGAGCCGTGTAACATGGGAGTAACATGAGAGGGTCAAAAGCAACGTAAAATTTTACAAAAGTAACATTCTGGCAACGCTGGTTCAGTGTTGTGAAAATGTTAAATGCAAGGAAGTTACATTCTATCCGGAATATTCACACGCGCTTCAAAATCGTTCCGAAGAGTACCACGACATGAGTGGAGTGTGTCTCTTTCTACTAAATAACGCGTCAATCCCTATATATAAGTGCGGCCATGCGTAGTTTGTAAATTACTACTAAGTAATTCTACTAATTTGAGAAACAGTTTTTGTATTGCATAAGTAATTACGTTATAATTAAAATAAGCACATTTTAGAACTCACTATGTTAATTACAATACATATTATGCTAATGTATCTATCGACGTGTATGAATAAAAGGGATTTAACGATTAACGAATATATAAAAATCTACCATCCGAAAGTTTTATTTACACTGGCAATTGCAAGAAAGGGACAACACCACTCATGTCGTTGTCTAGCTCAGAACGTTTTTCCCCTCTGTTATGTAAGAAACAAATGTCAACTTTATTTAGAACGAAATAAAGTACATTTTTATTTTTCAAATATTACTTTGTAATAATTCCAGTTATCGTATATAAGTTCCTTGATTAAATGACATCCACAGATACTAACTCTGAAATCGGAATATAGCATAGAAATATGTAGGTAGGTACCTATTTAGAGGTCAATGGAATAAGGTAATAAGTAGGTAACATAAGGAACGGCCATACCTACGAAAAAAACGTGCATACCTACGCAACAAAACATGGCGGATAACATAATCCATGTGGTAGGTACTCCATCAGGAGAATATTATTGTTCTATGTGTCTTTGTATTTTACCATCCCTACCCAGTACAGGTACACTTATCTATAAAATTCAGCGAAAGAGGTATTCTGTGTCCATGATAAAACTATCCTTGAAGCTTATTGATTTCGTAATAAATTCCACTTTGACATTATCTTAGTTAAAATGGGTTTTTAGGGTTCCACACTCAATAGGTAAAATGGGACCATGAAGTATTAGGTATAGGTGGAGCTAGCACTCGTATTAATCAATTGAAACAAATATTTACGTTACATCTCCCCGTCTATGAGGTCTCCCCATCTCTATTTATACAACTGTGTTAGAAAGAGAGGGTTCAGAAGATGACTGCAGTATTTGATAAATTTAAAAATTTCATTTATAAATTTAAAATTATAAGGAGCTTCATATAAGCCGCCTCAAACCCATTTAAAACTACTAGTCAAATCGTCATCCTGATGTGGAAATAGAACAAAAAAATGATTAATTGAGTAGGGAGATTCTGTAGCTTTTATAAGACGCTTAGAGATAGAAAGTGTGTCTTGACTCTTGACCGATATCGTCTGCGCTTAGACGCTAAAAATATTTTATTTACCATGCTTATTTAAGTTAAATTTCTGATTGTAAAGTTTACGCTGAACACACACATTGTCATTTTTTAATTTGTCATATGTCAGGTGTCAGTAGTCAGTACTCAGTTCACAGTTGTCAATTCAGTGGTCTCGAACCTATCGATTTTTCGGTATTTCTACCGATATGGGCTCTATTCTACCGAAATACCGAAATATAACGATTTTTCTACGATTTCACAGTATACATGGAAATTCTCCCGATTTTACACTTTTATGTTGGCAACCCTTTGTTTAATGTTTCGGGGAAGCCCTCAATAGTATGGACCTAGTGCAGAATGTAGTTCATATATTTTGGGGAATACCCTTGACACCCTTGTGTCCTACAATTCGATGTTATAAGGGGCTTCCCGCTCGGGAATTTACCTGTCTAGTATATATAAATAGTAATTCGGTTTTATTTTTTAATTTTTCATTAATTTTCTTAACTTTGAAGAGTGAGTACCTAACCGAAAGAGTCCCTACAAAATCAGATAATTAAAGTAAAATGTCATTTGACGAGGAGCCAAGCACAAGTGCGAGTATAAGGAGAAAAAAATATCTACAATATTATAGAAAAGAATGGGAAGAAGAATTTCCAGGTTGGCTGCAAGATAGTCGTAAAAGCGAAAGCTATGCCTATTGCAAGAATTGTAATAAAGATATCAACATCACATCAGGAAAAGACGCTATAAAGAAACATAGTTCTTCACAAGCACACTCAGTATCATCAAAGAATATAAAATCATAACCGAAGATATCATCATTTACTGTGACCAAAACTCAAAAATCTGATATACTGGTTAAGCAAGGTAATTTTTTTAGTTAATTAATTTATTATTTACATTGTTATATTATTTTGTTTTCTACATATCGGTTTATAGAAGCATTGGATATAATTATACCCTAATCGCTACTAGACATACTAGATATACCTACGTAATTTTAATTCTTTATTTTTAATTTCTGGTGAAATAAGATTAGCCTCGTTTGTTGTTGAACACAATCTACCATTCACTATTATGGAGCACCTACCGCAGTTGATGCAAGCCATTTGTCCTGATTCAAAAATAGCAAAAGAAATAAAATGCTCTTCAACCAAAACTCATGACATAATTGATCATATTATAGGTAAAGAAAGTTTCAATAATTTATGTGAAGATCTAGGGCAAACTAAGTTTTCGCTTATTACTGACGAGTCCACTGATCTTAGTACGACTAAACACTTGTGCTTAGTTGTGAGATATGCGAAAATGAATCGTATTAAAGATTGTTTTTTAGCTCTTATTCCATTAGAAGAAGCTAATGCAGCAACCTTATTTGAACACATTGTAATTTTTTTTAGAAGCAATAACATTCCATATAAAGATAATCTAATAGGTTTTGCATCTGACGGGGCAAACGTAATGATGGGACGTAATAATTCTGTTGTAACATTGGTGCAAAATGAAATTCCTAACATTTTTATACTTAAATGCGCCTGCCATTCGTTTCATCTTTGCGCGTCATATGCTTGTACCAAATTGCCACGTTTTATAGAGGATCTTGTAAGAGACATTTACAACTACTTTTCTTCTAGCCCAATAAGAGTGGCAGAGTCTAAAAACTTTCAAATGTTTTGCGACTTAAAAGTACATAAAATACTTCACCCCTCTCAAACACGCTGGTTATCAGTACATGGATGGATGAATATTGGAACAACTCTCTGCTCTTAAACTATTTTTTATAGACCAAACATCTAACAATGATCATCCTATAGCTGCAGAACATATATTACAGAAGCTCCAAGATCCTACTACGATATTATTTTTGGAATTTTTAGATTTTGTATTACCATTATTTACCGATTTAAATAAAGAAATGCAAGCAGAACACCCGAAAATTCATAATTTATATGAAAAAATAACTGGAACATTAAAAACTATTTTTGATTGTTTTTTAAAAAGAGAATATTTACCTAGCGCTCCAATCGAAAATGTTGATTTTAAGAATCCCAGAAATTTTATGGATATTGATGACGTTATGGATGGATTTTATGGATACACTACTAAGTAGTTCAAAAAATTTAAACTCAGATCAAGTAAATTTGTTTAAATGCAGATGCCTAGATTTTTATATCGAAGCTTGTAAGCAAATAACCACGCGGTTTCCATTGAAAAATAACCCAATAAAAGGTTTAGACATAATTGATCCAAAAAATGTTAAAATTGGCAAAACTGCTTCGATATTTCCTGTGAGTAGGCTTTTTCCCAATATTGTTCACAGCAACGATTTCCAGGAAATTGATACAGAGTGGCGCATTTTAAGAAATTGTGAACAAATCAAAACATTTCCTGATGATGTAGAACTATTTTGGGATGAAGTAAGTTTACTAAAGCGTGGCGATGAAACTCAAATGTTTCCATTGTTGTCTAATTTCATCTTTAATATTTTATCACTTCCCCATTTATCCGCTAACGTTGAACGCATATTTTCACATATTAATCTTTTAAAAACAAAGCAGCGAAATAGGCTGTCTACTGAATCAATCACTAGTCTATACTTTCAAAACGACTCTTTAATACAGCTAATTGTTACGATTTTGAAATTAATTTGAAGATGACCGCTGCTATTGCCAAAGAATATTGGTATAAAAAATAATTATGACTTTTACAAATAGTCTGTAAGTTTATTTTTAAAAAATAAACGAATTTTATTGAATATTGTATTTTTTTGTCAAATACCGATTTTGGGTACAAATATACCGCTTTTAGCTGGCAATTCTACCGATCTCGCTCTATGACGTTCGAGACCACTGGTTGTCATTTGTCAAAAGATTAGGAAGGATATTTGTGTACCTACCGCGTTCAATACAATTTCAGCTGAATTTTCAAAACTCAGCCGGCTTTAAAGTTATTATTTTTAGATATTAGATATTAATTATAAAGATGGATCAAATGCTACCAAGTCCGTATAACATACCGGGGATTGATACTCCAGTTCATCATCCTGAAGAAGATCAACAAATTTTGCCTAATGCTCTGCAGCAGCAACACCAGCAGCTCCAGCAGCAGCAACAGCAACAACATTCCCTAGTTTCATTAGGTTCATCACCACTTGTGGGATTTGGATCTTCGCTGATGGGTACTCCTCAAAGAACTATGCATACTTACGCTCCTACGGCTAGTTACGCGACACCTCAACAGATGATGCAGCCACAAACGCCGGTAAGTTACACATATTATTTTAATCTATATCTACATATATATAAAAATCAGTTATTGTTCGTTAGTCTCGCTAAAACTCGAGAACGACTGAACTGATTTGGCTAGAAATAATTGTTGAAGTCCAGGGAAGGTTTAAAAGGTGAGAAAATATATATATATGAAATCAATTGCTGCTCGTTAGTCTCGCTAAAACTCGAGTATGACTGAACCGATTTGGCTAATTTTGGTTTTAAAATAGTTGTTGAAGTCCAGGGAAGGTTTTAAAGGTAAGAAAATCTATATATAAAAATCAATTGCAGTTCGCTAGTCTTGCTAAAACTCGAGAACGAGTGAACCGATTTGACTAATTTTGGTTTTGAAATAATTGTTAAAGTCCAGGGAAGGTTTAAAAGGTGAGAAAATCTATATATGAAATCAATTGCTGCTCATTAGTCTCGCTAAAACTCAAGAATGACTGAACCGATTTGGCTAATTTTGGTTTTGAAATAGTTGTTGAAGTCCAGGGAAGGCTTAAAAGGTGAGAAAATCTATATATAAAAATCAATTGCTGTTCGCTAGTCTTGCTAAAACTTGAGAACGACTGAATCGATTTGGCTAATTTTGGTTTTGAAATAATTGTTAAAGTGCAGGGAAGGTTTAAAAGGTGAGAAAATTCATATATAAAAATCTATTGCTATTCGTTAGTCTCGCTAAAACTCGAGAACGGCTGAACCGATTTGGCTAATTTTGATTTTGAATTAATTGTTGAAATCCAGGGCAGGTTTGAAAGGTGAGAAAAATAGAAAAAAAGAGTAGTTAAAAAGGCAGAACAGTGTTTGCTGGGTCAGCTAGTATAATATAATAATAAATATTAAAATATGTTAACACTCTCAGGGTTATGAATGTAAAGAAAAAGAAATATGTTTTTATTACTTATGACAATAATTATGCCATAAGTTTAAAAAACTAAGGGATTGTGTCCTGTGCTGACATTCAATAAAGAGACCATTTTTTATTTAAAAACACTTTAATAATTATCGTTTTGTTAAATAAATAACAGTTATTATATAAAAAATAACATATTTTGATGACACTATCTTAGACGTAACAAATTAAGTATTTAACTTAAAAAAAAATTTGTTACTTGGAGTTCACTGAGAAGATTGCGTAACATACTTCTAATTCCTACTAAAATTGTGATTGCGGAGGTTCTGATTTTACCTATTTTGGATTACACAGACATTTGTTATGTTGATTTTACTTGTGGGCAGACCACAAAGATTGACTCCAAAATTTATCTATAAGGTGCATATTTGGCTCGAGTAGTTGCCAATTTGTCTCCACTGTAATGCCCACATATTTTCCCTACTGTGTACTGTGTTCTTTTTGATTTTTGAACCCCTAACTACTTAAAAGAGAGGTTTGAATTTTTGGGAGGTGAAATAAGACAGCTAAGATCAGTGGATAACATACTTTTACGTGTTCCGTCACAAACCCTTAACTATTATCACCAATCATTTACTTGTCAAGATATTAGACTATAAAACTCTCTGCCCATAAACATCAAAACGGCTCCAAGTAAACTCATTTAAATTTACAGTAAACATCACATTAAAATATAATGAAATATTGTAGTGTTTAATTTTTTGATAAATGTGTTTAAGCAAAATTTGATGTCTCCAATGATCACTGGAAGTGTTATAGCAGCACAGCAAAATTTAAGCCAAGCAAGCCCTGCTGGACCTATGACACCCATGACTCCTCTTTCAGCAGATCCTGGAATATTACCACAACTACAGTAAGTATGTTATTAATTGATTATTAACACACTATGTTCGCACCGGTACAATCGTACCACCTGGGGGCTAACATAAGCAAAGTTTTCTGTGTACAATAATGTCTTCTTTAAAAGAAATGCTAAACAGCTTTTATTACTTTTTGTATTTTTAATAACTGAAAAGAGCTTACTCATTCTTGAAAGGCCGGCAGGCGACAACGCAACTGCAAGATGTCCAAGTCTGAGGATGTCCATAGGCGGCAGTGAACACTTACCATCAGGTGCATCTTCTGCTTGTTTGCCTCCTCTTCTATAAAAAAAAAAAACAGTAGCAGTCATTGGACTGCCGATAGAAGTGAAAACGGAACTATTAAGTTGAGAGTAATTAAAACTATATTCAAAACATAGCTATAGATATACTATTATCATTAGCATGTCGGTGACGCGAACCGAGGATTTTACCCTCTACCAAAACGCTCAACGCGCCTAAAGAAGTTTTCACTTCAAAAATGGTTTCATAGTACAAGTTCCCAGGGCCCCCAGACCTTATTTATTTTCTCATGAACAAAATATACACAGTTGAGTAGTGTTAGTGTATACAGTGAACTCATGCATACTTGCCAGCTTGTGCCAACAGCTAATTCTCAGATACCAGGTGCTAAATGTATGTAAAAATATGTCTCACTTAACTTAAAGTTGATTGAAATGAATTTTAGATTTGATGTAAAGGTTATTATAAACAATGTAAAATTAATGTTCGCAGAATTGCTTCTATTGACGGTAGGTAACACCGGACTGGATATTGATTGATTGAAAAAATATATCATAATCTTACTTATAGTCTGAGACTCCTCTTAATATCTTAGATATTTATCTAGGATATTTAGAGGACTATTTCAATACTCTTTTTAGGCTAACAGTTAATGCTTTTTAAAGGCCTAACATCCCCCAGACACATTTAAAATGTTGTTGTAAATAAAACGAGGTGCTGTATAATCAAATGCTTTTTCTTATTTGCAGATGACAGTACCCTCCTCGTTAAATGTAAGAACAAAAATCTTTTAGTAAAGGAAACATTTAAAACCTTACTTAAAAAATTCAGAATGGTTTAAAAGCAACTATCTGAAAATTAACTTGAGTAAAACAAAAATAGTTGAGTTTCAAACATATTACAGTAATAATATCAAAAGTTCAAACATATTTTTTAACAATACCAATATAGAAAATACAGATAATACTAAATTTCTAGGAATATTAATTGACAAACATTATAACTGGAAAGCACACACTGATTCCCTTTGTAATAAAATTGATAGATTTGTGTATGTATTAAAAAGAATAAGAGAAATAGCAAACTTAAACGCTACCTCGTAGCATATTAGGATATGTCTCATCTGTATTGCAATACGGAATCCCTATTTGGGGAAACTCAGTAGATTTAATCAAAATATTTAGAATACAAAAAAATATATATATATGTACGTGCAATATGTAATGTAAATCAACTTTATTCTTGTAAACCACTTTTAAAAAAACTTAAAGTACTACCCTCACCTTGTCTTTATATTCTGGCAGTATGCATATTTGTAAAAAAACATACACATTTGTTTAAAACAAATGCTGAAGTATTAGGTAACACATATTTTAGGAATAGTGAGAAACTATATGTGCCCAATCAAAGACTCCACATTTTTAAAAGAAATGCCTATTGTATGGCAATTAATATACATAATCATATTCCTGATAGTCTTAAATCTTTACTTCTTAATAAATTTCGCAAACAACTATTTGATTTACTACTAGACAAATCTTATTATAATGTAAATGAATTTTTTGCTGATAAAATTAAATATTAATCTAATAATAACTCTTTTAGTGTATAAATTTAAAAAAAAGTTGTAATTAATAAATTTAAACTAGCATGAATTAGAAGTTACTCTTTTAAATTACAAGTATGTTGATTCATAAAATTGTATATTAAAAAATGTAATTTATGCACCATATATTATGGTAGAACATGTTGATAAACATACTTTAAATTGTACAACTTGTAACACCCAACTAAATTGTTACAAATTTTCTAGGTATTATCTTTCTTCTGTCTTTAAACTTTGTAAAATGTCAACATTTTAATTAAACAAAAAATGAAGTTTGTAAATTATAGAAATAAGTGTTGTGATGTGAAAGAATGTTTGTAATTTGTATTATGTAACTATAATTGAAAAAAAAAACACCAGCCCGCTGAGTTTCTTTCGCCGGATCTTCTCAGTGTGTGGACGCGTTCCGATCCGGTAGTAATTGTAAAAAAATCGACTCACAACATTTTTAGTTTAATAATAAATAACTATAAATTTAAAATATTTGCACACCATATCATGGTATGGTAATATGTTGGTAACTTAATCAAATTTTAATAACTTGTAACTCCCATATTTTGGCAAATAAATAAACACAGACTCAGGAAGCATATTCCAGTCCCTTGCGGTTCGGATCAAGAATGTCGAAAATTATTACTTTTTATTATTCACAATTTAATTTCGATTGCTTCGATCGCCGGAACCGGAACGCTCTACCGCTGAGCTAGTGTCAACAGGCTCGACGTGGCGAAATTCTTCTTTGTTATATGATAGATTCCGTCGATTGTACTGAGTGCTAAGTGTGAGTTTTTCTTTTCGCATTCGATCGTAAGCGCGTTTCGAGTTTACTAGGAATTTGTATGTGATTTGTACAGCGCCACCTAGTGGTAAACTGGTTTCTCACGTTTACCACTAGGTGGCATTGTACAAATCACATACAAATTCCTAGTAAACTCGAAACACGCTCACGATCGAATGCGAAAAGAAAAACTCACACTTAGCACTCTGAAATGGAAAATTGCTCGTTAAATTTAGTAACTTACGCAATAGGCTCTTAGGAAATTCAACCTTAAGTCCATATCGTTAACATGTAAAATTGCAAGACATGCTACTCATAAAGATATTCTTTGTTCTATCATATTCTTTATTTGAATTTTCATATAGAGAATTCAAATAAAGAATATATTATAACAAGGAATGCATAAAGTCGATTTATTGACAAAATTTGTTAAAGTTACTTAACTAGTTTACGGAAGAAAAAAACAGTAATGTTTTTCGAACAATTATGTAGCAAGTTACAAATGTGTGACATACTTGAATTTATATATAGCCATCTTCTTTCTACGTATATCTAAGCGTGTGTGGGACAAGGACAAAGAGATATTGTCAATATAAATAAATGGTTTTTCAATGAGTAATCAGTACCTAATAAATAATTCCAAATTAAATGAAATATCGGGTTCAGAGGCCAAATACAGTCAGTGACACGAGAGCGTATGGTCCATAACTTCAAAATTAAGCATCTAGGCAAGGCACGGTGATATATTCGTATTCAGTGATGCAGATATTATAGTGCATAGAGGTCAGATGCATTTGCAGAAAAATCTACCGGTTTTGCATGTGACACCTTGAAGGTGCTATGAATATGTGTAAAAGCAGCGGGTAACGTGTACTGCTACAGCCGCGGCATCAGCATCCAAGCCCGGGATGAATTATCAGAAAACTACAGCTCACGTTTTCACAGAACGACACTTAGAACGCCTAGAACAAACAGACTTCTTGTAGAATTATCTGCTTATCGTTGGCATGCAGCGGTCACTCGCATCTCGTAGGCCATATAGCGCTTCGCCACTTTTGCATAATGTAAGCATGACGCTGGACTGCAGCGCAGCATTCACAGCGGGTACTCAAAGTCCCACTACCCCTATAATTGAAGTTATTTTTTCAACAGGAGTACTAAAGTGTGATGATACCTATAAGCGCAAAGTGCACCTTAACATCGGCTGACGTGGACGCAGCATTGTTACCTTGTACCTAAATGAAATTGCGTGAACTTGCTTGCATATCGCAAGGTCGTTCGATTATGCCTAAGTGACCGCTTCGCAGGAATTTCAAGAAATCATACCTCCATTATCAGTATTCGGTTAGCAGCAGCGTACTAGATGTTTTAATCTCTATTAGTACTTCATCCCATGTGCATCGTTCGCTCATTATAGAGCACTGGTAGTTGGGTTGACATGGTCACAGCATTGTTTCTTATACCTAGGATCATTTATGTACCTAACTCGGTTGTTTACGACGAAGCCGCCTCTTTCTCGATACGGTAAAAGGAGGAATACCCAACTAATCTTCGCTTCCTCCTTCGCTGGGTAAAACGAAAAACACCCAGGTAATCTTTTCAATAGCTACTAGGTTATCAGTGTCAGCTTCTGTCCGGTTCCAAAACGACTATAAAATAACCAGTGGCCCGTAACATCACATCACTTAACTTCCAACGAAAAGACACACAGAACCACAGAGCCGGAGAACGTTATCGAGTCACGGTGGCGTTACGGAAAGAAAAAACAACAAAAGAGAGAAACTATATGACTTTACGAAACGTGGGTTTCGTAGACCGTGTGAAGGCCCCCCTTCAACGTGAGCCGATACATGAAGTTTGACCGTGAATATTGACGGTTTCTCCTGTCCACGCACAAAATTGAAGTATTGTTCTTCAACGGCGAATCCTTCAAAATACTATACAACTTCGATGCCGAAAGACCAGAGGAGGACCGGCTGCTCATCAACTGTGATACCCTGACACCTCTATTCGGAGGAGTAACGCCATCGGGTTTCAGAAGTTTCTTCAGACTCGCAAAGATATCAACGTTCGTTGAAAAGCGCATCCATTTAGACCAGTGCGAGGTCGGTTTGCACAACTCCTGTTTCTGTGGAAGAACGCCGCCAGATGACCGGGATATTTTTTTGGACTCGTGCAGTGATCAACACTTTCATCATTTTTGTTCCTTACACGTCCGCTCGTGGTTATGGTTCTATCTGCATCCGAAGATTTTATCTCAAGAATCGGGACCGCTGTTTTACAATGCCGCCTGGAATGCACACTCATGCAATCTCGACGTCTTGCAATATTATTTAATGACGGGGAGCAAGAACACAGATATTTTACTTGATTCGGCATGCTCCCTTGGTCTCTCCAGGTGTTTAGTATTTAATTAAATTGTTTCTAATATTAATGTATACTTTGTTTTAAATATATTCCTCTATAGTAGAGGATGATTGGGAGTGGTGTAAGGGAAGTATAAGAAGCATTTTCTGCAATGTCAATGCAAGTTGCGTCGCCGATTTGCCACAGAGCATACCGAACTTTGGTATCACACTGCAGCCGTCATCCTTCTTTTCCATTTTCATGGGTTACCGGTGTAACACGGAAAGAACTGGGGATGCATAGCTTCGTTGACATACAACGGTTACCCGCGTTTGGTAGGCCATACACAACTTTGCTACGTATGCATAATGAAAGCACAACGCCAAACTGCAGCGCAGTACAAGTATCGGATGCTAACAACAGCCACTACTCTTATCGCTCTTATCACGCACACAATGCCGTACGTGCTTAATGCTTATGCTATACCTGTATATTAAATGTTACAAACTTTTGAACAAAAGTTTTCACGATGAGTGTCCAGCATTCCTATTATGAACTGGCGAGCTAGAACTATGCATCAAGTACAGCAATCAAACGTTGTTAACGATGTACCAAATTGGTAGCGTACATTTTATCGTACGTATGATACGATCTAAAGTGATTTCCAGGTCTCCGGTATGGAGCTCAGGATATATTGTAAACTATCTACTTCTCTAACAATGAAAGTTTGTCTGGTGTGGTCCAAGAATATTTGATTATTTAATCGTATATTTTACGGATAATTTGACTACCAACCCGCGGTCGAGGTTGTGGAATTCCAAATTAATATTATTATCCTTGTATTTGTTCCTGAGTTCGGTACGATAAACTACTAGAGCGGTACAAAGCGATATGTGAACAGTCGGTGGCTGAACACTAAACGGTCAACGTTCACGAAGGAACATCACCTAGACGCAGAAGCCCCGTGAAATCCAGAACTCAACATGTCGTCCCAAGAAGATCAAGACAGAACACTTACTTTCCCGGTGGACACCTTCACGATCCGCCGGCCTGCTGTACCTCATGTCGCCCCTTTCAGCATTACCGAATTTAGGCATTTTGACACTGCAAATCGACGGTTTCTTGCGTCCATCCGAAAGCTGGACATGACTTTTCCTAACGGGAAGGCATGCCCCGTTCAGTACAGCTTTAAGGCCGGAGGAAGATCACCTGCTGATAAATTGGGACTGGCTCATGCGTCTATTTTGGGGGCCGCCGCTAGGTGAGAGAGATTTCGTTAGGCTGCCAACGATACTAGATTTCGTCGAGAAGAAGGTTCGCTTTCAGAAGTGCAAGGCGGTCATCAGCGACACCTGCTCTTGCGGCAAAAGGCCCAATAAAGTGGTATCACCTGGACGTGAGTGCAAGAACCAGGTCCACTGGCTTCATTTCTGCATCGCGCACGTCTCTGTGTGGTTGACTAATTATTTGGCACCGGCGATTCTTCTTAGAGAATGTAGAGAGACGTTCTATACGGTCATGGCAAAAGTGTATCCAGACAAACCAGACATCTTGGAATATTATTCCACGGGTGAACGTACAAACACAGAAATGCTGCTTGACTTGGGTTGCAACATCAGTCGTGCAGGCACTCATGCAGCTTAATAGTGTGAATAAGTTGCAATAAATTTTTGGGTTTAATATCTGTACGATGACGATTTAGAACGATACAGAGCTGTGTAGGTAAGGCACTGAGACTAGTAGTGGGATAAAATGTTATTTTTTGTTAATGTGTT
This sequence comes from Apodemia mormo, assembly GCA_036924255.1. Classification (NCBI taxonomy): domain Eukaryota; kingdom Metazoa; phylum Arthropoda; class Insecta; order Lepidoptera; family Riodinidae; genus Apodemia; species Apodemia mormo. Next base: position 13,821,286 of record JAUPFN010000008.1, read on the forward strand.
AAACGTTAATGTGAAAAAAGAATAACATGTTATGTTAAACGTTAATTGTTATAACACTTTCAACTAAACACAGGATGGATAATTTTAACAACAATAAGAAAGTATGGCCCGTTAAAATGAATACTAAGTTAATAACTATAGATTTGGTTAGTAATGTTATTTGTGTGTTTTATAAAGTATGCAACTCTTATCACCAAGTATTTCATGCGTACTTACAGGTAAAGTCAAATTGGTGTATGCTGCGATATGTTTCAACCTAAGATGAGTTTTTTAATTGGTTGTAGACAAGTATAGTGCAACTATACGATTATTTTTGACAAAACTTGCACATTGCACTTTTGTTACTATTATCACTTTTTCAATCTACTTCAATTTATCAATGTAATCTCAAATAGCAACCATACTCCGTCTACGTCCAGCACACCTAGCAATTTTGACTGATGACTCAAGTATTAAACTGTTTAAAGTTTTAAACTGTACTAGCTGTTGCCCGCGACTTCGTACGCACGTTGTAGTGACTTTCGAATTAGGATTTTAAGAACTTGCTGAACTAACACTAATTGTATTTTCCTCTGGGAACGAAAGATTTTCCCGCAGTAAAAAGTTTCCAAAATGCTAACCCAGGTAATTAGCTATTACCTACTATACAAAATTTAGTAAAAATCCGTTCAGTAGTTTTTGCGTGAAAAGTGAACAGACAGACAAACAGACAAAAAATTCAATTTCTATCGTTTTGGGGTTTACCTATGTCCTGTACAAAATACGCAGCAATATTTTTTTAAAGAAATAGGTATTTTATGTACAGATTTGGTTTCGTTACTGTTTTATTATATTTATAGATTATTTATACTAAAACACTTATTACCTAACATGCATGGATGTATCAGGTAGGGGCATCTGCCCCCCTTGGAATTTGTTTACCTCTCTACTAACTATTTACCTACTGTTATAGATTTAAATATAGTCTTACAATTGTACGGTTGCCCCCTTCACCCCGGCTCAGAACCTGGGTACGCCCACGGTAACATATACAATTGTTTTTCCTATTAACACTGGTTTTACAACTGGAATAAAGAAATCAGTTACCTTTACCACTTACCTCCTAATTAAACTCAAAAATAAAATCTCAAAATATAGAAGACAAAATATAGAAGAAATAAAACAAAAAAACAAGCAAACGTATTAATTATCGCAATTTCAATTCTGTAATATCGAGCCGAGCGCGCGATGACATGAGTCACGAACGAGTAAATACTAAATAATATTAACTTAACACAACAGCCGAACATTAAACATAAACAACGTAACTAATAAAATAACAAATAACAACATAAACAACACTGATATTTTACATTTATTTTCTCTAATAATTAAATGTTATTTTGCCACACAGTCAAAAATAGACTTTAACATTTGACTGTCAAGGGTCAAATTGAAATTTGATGCACTAGCTTAAATGTTATTTTTTTATCTCAGACAAAAATAGACTTTGTCACTTGAATGTCAAGCGTCAAATTGAAATATGAAGCATTAGCTCCAATATAACAAATTACGATCGCTCGTTGTGTCACGTGACATGCCCAGTGCAGCCATCTATCGGATTGTTTTTAAACGTGAATGATGAAAGTTTACGGAATTTGCGTTAATGAAGTAGGTAGCAAATTGTAGATTTAACAAAATGTTATAACTCTTTTAATCTTTAACGTCTAACAGTGTTTAATGTTAAATGAGTTTTAACGTGTTAATTAAACAGTTATAACTTTTAACGCCCACTACTAACTGAGACCCTTACGTTACTTCAAGTTCAAATTCAGTTCCTCTCATGACAACTCTATGTTAGATACAATCAAGTCAAACTTGGGCAGCACTAGAGGTAACGGCTAGGTAACGTGCCTCGGCGCCCCACCTCGCAATACTATTACTTACAGTTGAGTTGCAATGCATGATGATTAGTTATGTGCACATGGGATGCAAAGGTCCGTTATCACAAACTATATACCTTGGGTCGTGCTTATCATGTCTTTAGCAATGCTTGAGTGTGCATTCGCTTCTGTTGAGTAACGCGTATTCAACAGAAGCGAATGCACACTCAAGCATTGCAGCCTGCGACATTTAGATACGGCGCAGACCATACAGGAATATGACACGTCTAAATAAGATTTTTCTTAACTTGAACTACTACAATATATTATTAAGCTAACTACCTAAATATCTAGTATCATGGAGGAAACTGGTATATCGTAACATTTGCAAGGAGGTACACATAAGCTTGGCATTCGTCGCTAAGCCAGCATGCACTTTGAAATAAAATAAATTTGTATAAGGAACATGTATTTTAAGAAAAAATACTTTTACACATTATCACCTATAAGATTGGGATGCATTACTTTGGTCGCGAATGTGTTCCGCACCACGATGCCTGCTCGCGCATAGCTGCTACATACTGCCTCACGCGTTCCTCAACTCGCCGCTGTTCTTCCTGACGCCTCCTCTCTTCCTCTCGTGCGCGCTCTTGCTCCTTCCGACGTTTTTCGAGCATCCCGACGGGCTGCTTCTCCAGAGTTTCCACTGTTGTTTGCCCACATGGTGACTTTGTCGAGGGTGTATGTGCTAATACTTGTATAGCTCCTTGTGATAATGTCGATGTTATATGTGCTAATGATTAAGTGTACAGATCTTTCCCTGAATTTATACAATTTCGACAAATACCTGATGAAAACCATTTGGAATTCCATAATGATCGATAAGGAATTTAGGTAGAGAAAAGTATTACGTCCATATATTTGTAAGTCAATGTTAGGGGCTTATTATATTATTATGTTTTTTTCCAAATTAATATGATTAAATAAAATATAAATGTATTAATTATCATTTTATACAGCTAAAACCACTCAAATAATGTGTTATATTTATTGAGTAATGACACAACATGTGAGTGTATATAGTACTAGCTAACAGATTCACTTGAAAGTGGTTACAAGCGGTGATGTTACAATTATGACAATTATACCACAGTATATCTGTCAATTTTTATGCAAATATTTGCAACCACTGTGGCTAATGTACAATAAGTTTAATTTTAAACACATCTTTCAATAGTCCATATAAATACTATATAATAGGAAAATAATGGGAAATGTATGAAGAGAGTAATGAATGTGGAGGAAGCTAGGCAATATTGGATTCTGACAAATGGCTCACGGTTCTCTTTGCCTACCCCTTAAGGAATCTGGCATGAAGATGTGTATGTATATGTATGTATGTATGTATAAAAAAAATTACAAAAAACTAATTTGATATCGTACTTGACTTGAAACACACTTTGCAATATATGTTTACTAACATTTTTGTCACTTAGAATACAATTGTCAGCAACAGCATAGTGGAAGATAGTAAGTTTAGTAACTGCATTACAATTTCATTGACTGGCCCGGCATTTATTGAATTAATAACAACACATTTATTTCTAATGTAATATTTATAATTATACAGAATATAAGTGTGTATAAAAATTACAAAATCTAAAAACTATACTGTGCCTAAATTTTTGAATTATTTGTTTTTTTTTATGTATGGGCTAAAATAATATTCTCAAGATATTGTGTCAATTAACAGCATCCCATTTCTGGCACTCTGTATGTTAAGAGTAACATCGCCTATAAAGTAAGACAATATACATGGTACCGCTAGAAATATTTAAAGTTATTTATTTATGTAATACTTTATTGCACACTTCGTAAAAAATTTACAACAAAATTGGAAAACAAAAATTTGTACAAAATGTGATCTTATCTGTACTGGCAGAGATTACTTTCCATCTAGAAAAAATGTGAAGCAGGGATTAATAAAATATGGGAAGGCATTGTGCATATAAAAATAAAGTTATTTTACTTTTTCAGGAACATTGTCTCAACTGTGAATCTCAATTGTAAATTGGATTTAAAAAAAATTGCATTACATGCTAGAAATGCAGAGTACAATCCAAAACGTTTTGCAGCTGTCATTATGAGGATAAGAGAACCAAGAACGACAGCCCTCATTTTCTCCTCAGGAAAAATGGTCTGTACGGGTGCTAAAAGTGAGGAGGATTCAAGATTAGCTGCTAGGAAATATGCTAGGATAATTCAAAAATTAGGTTTTACTGTAAGTAAAACAATTTTCTAATTCAATAATAATAAGCTGCCCCTATTGCTTAAAATTTGCCTAGCCAATAAAAAGACCTAAAATTAAATTACTTTAATGTATGTAATATTGTTGGAATTGGATAATATTTGAGTATGATGATCTATTTACGTATATTCTATACTATCGATCGTAGGCACTTGGTGAAATTCCATTACTATTAGACACAATTAACAATGTACTTGTACATTGATTTCACTTCACAACATATATATTTTTGGTTTATTACTCAACCAGTTTCACTTTTTAAGCATCTTCAGGATGTAATATTATTATGCTTTCTTCAGGATGTAATTATGCTTAAAAAGTGAAACTGGTTGAGTATTTTACCAAAAATATATAATATATATGTTGTGAAGTGAAATTAAAGCACAAGTGCATTGGATGGCAAAAACACGTGCATTGGATGGCAGAAACAATGGGTATTCAATATTATTGCACAATACAAGTATTGCGCAATATTATTGTAGGTCTGTGGGGCACCTTAAGGCAGACAGCACAAATGTCAAATTGCTTGAAAAATTCGATAATTCCTGAAAACAGCTCACATCTCTATTAATTATCAAAAACGTTATTTCCGGTAACGGGATTACTATTTCTGGTCACCCAACAATATTCTATATTAATATCACGTTAATGTTGAAATCAGTTGAAATATGGAATTGCGCCATCTCGTGAACCGATGGGAAACTCATAATGTCATTTATAATTAATTTGTTTCGAATTAAATTGTAATAATTTGCACCTAAAGATTAAAGAAAAATAAGACGTATCTTAAGGTATTTGAGTGTTCCTTAAGTATGTATAAAGTTGACTTATAAACTTTTTAGACTTAGTGGTTGGCAGCCAATTAGTTCAAAAGTTTTTAAGTGTGAGTGGGAATATGTGTATGACTACAGCTAAATGGAAACGGCGACATCGGTTCCAGTCCATATATGAGAATATGCCATATCCTTTTAATCCGTAATATCACCTGATTAGCACCATCCAGGGGCCACGTGTAGGGATACAGAATTCCGGGTGTTCTCCTACGGACGAAGGTGATTCAGCCCCCAAAATCTTTTATGATACATAAGTATTTGTAATGGTTTTGGCTGTTGCGTAATAACTATGTATTTTGATTGGAGAACAATATAATATACGCTTCAATAAATAAAAACATTTACATCAATATTGAAATCAATCGAAATTAGGTTTAAGATCGATTTAAATGACCAAAAGACATATGCATTGCAGGATTAATCATTCTCTAATCTCATCCTTACAATCATCTACGTTGACAGTTGTGCCACAGTATACTGGAGACTAACAGTAGTCAATCAACATACTTGTGATATTCGAGCAACGCACACATAGGCGCCTCTCACGGACGCGATATCTCAGAATGGTTCGGAAAAGTTTGTTCTGCACCAGTTCGAGATATCGCGTCCGTGAGAGGTGCTCGAATATTACTTGTGTGTGACATTGACTTGTTAGTCTCTAAGTATTCTGTGGTTGTACTCTATTCAATTACGCAGTTTGCTTACCGTTATTCTGAATTTGAAAGAAAGAAAGACCGTCTTCGGCGCTTTTTAGAGATTATAACGTAAAAGTTTTTTTTCTCCCTGCTTTTACAATATGCACTCTATTATCATTATTGGTGCTGTTGAAATTTACTACAGTATAATGTAAATATTATATGTGTACGCCGACGAAAATTTTTTGAGCCTTACAATGTATGATGAGTCCCCAGACTTCTTTCGCAAGTGTATGAATGTTTATATGTTTGTATTTTTGTTTGTTTGTCCATGAATTTCTTGGGAACTAAAACCCTTATTGAGAGAATTCTTATTAAGTATATTCTAACTCAGGGAACAGTCCAAGTTTCATCAAAATCGGTTTAGTAGTTTTTGAGATGTGAGTATAGTTATACTTGGAGTCAGTTTAATTTTTAAAATTAATATTATCAACTTTAATTCAACATATCAAATTTCCATACGGTAGACAGAGAAATCTAATAGTCTGCTCGACAAGTTTAAAATGGTCTAAAATAGAGATACTGCTCTTAAAATTATGTGCGGTAGCTCATTGGATCCGGAATGACGCCTAAAAAATTGTGCTAAAAGCGTGTATTATAGCACATAAATAGTTGCAAAAGTTATAAACAATTAAAGATGAAAAAAAATGGCATTTCGTTTTAAGCCAATATTTTAAGATTTGAGTTTGACAACTTAAATCTTCTTAGTCTTCTTAAGTTGACAACTGACTTAGTCATAAAGAAAAAATTATACATGTGTGTATATTTTCATGTATGTCACATGAATGTAGTGTGAGTAAGGTCTATTTTTATTAATTTAACGTATTTCTAATGTATAAAAACTAAGTGTTCCCAAATAAACTTGACTCAACATCCAGGTACAGATCCAAACGAAGAAAATAAATAAATTACATCTTGGTATTTGTAACACTGCTGTGTCCAAACAACCTACAGATTGTGAGAAATCACTTATAGTCTGCTCGAAAAGTTGGGTTTTAGACCATTTTTGACTTTTCGAGCAGACTATAAGTGATTTCTCACAATCTGTAGGTTGTTTGGTTGTCAAACTTAAGAAATTTTATTGTTTAGTCTATTGTCGAATTTCGACCACAGGGCGATCTCTTGTACAAATTATTGCATGAATCATTTCAGTCATGCAACAAACTATATATTTTACAAAAATTGAGTCTCATAGGTACAGCTGATACAAATGGAAATTCCATTTTTGTCCATACCTTTAAAAGTACCTTTAAAAAAATAGATTTAATAAAATATTTTAAGATTAGCCCGAGAGTGATAATTAGTTGTAAAATATGCACATTACCCTTCTGGGTTCGTGTAGATATATCTTAAACACTTACTACAATTATTTAAAAAGATGTCTTACAGTTGAGGTAAATTCCAATATTGTATACTGGAAAAAAGGTTGCCTCGATACAGGCTTGCCTGATGAGATAACAAACAATAACAAGGTGTGTACGAATGTTAATTAGAAATAAAGATATTTTTCATTTTACTTTTCAAAAACCGAGCAAGAACCAAACCATGCACTACCATTGTTTCCACTATGTGGTATAGTGGAAATGCAATAGAACGACAAGTACCTTACCAGTGCATTATCCTGTGCCTATCTACAATATTGTCACCATTATTGTTAGATAGGTAGTAAGCTTGAGCACGTCGCCTATAACCTAGTCACATGAAAAGTAATCAATAATTTCTTAAATATTTATAGGGAGAAGTTATACATTAGACAAGAAGCATCTGTTTTGTTTGTTGTTCTATCAAATGTCCCCTTAAAATGAAAAACAGGTGTTTTAGCATTATCTCTTATGAAATTTTACGTGTTTAATGAAAGTAATACGACATTAATACTGAGTATTTTTTGTTACAGGCAAAATTTCTGGACTTTAAAATACAAAATATGGTAGGGAGTTGTGATGTGAAATTCCCAATACGTTTAGAAGGCTTAGTAGTTACACATGGTCAGTTCAGTTCTTATGAACCAGAACTTTTCCCAGGACTCATATACAGAATGGTGAAACCAAGAATAGTGCTATTAATATTTGTGTCAGGAAAAGTAGTGTTAACAGGTGCCAAAGTTCGTCAAGAAATATATGAAGCATTCGATAATATTTATCCTATTTTAAAAAGTTTTAAGAAGCAATAGTTAATAAGTAAATTTAGTTTGTTTTTTAATTTTAAATTCTTATTATGTAAGTACACTGTATTTAAGAGCTAATATAAGTTTTTACAATGTTTTGAATTTTTTTTATGTAATTAGCGGATCTTGTAGGCAGATTTTGTTAATCTGCCTACAAGATCCGCTAATAGAATAGAATAGAATAAGATGTGGTCCATGCTCCTTTGAAGAATAGCCTAATTGCCATTTGACAAGGCAAGTCAAGAAAGCGACCGATTGGCAGCACGAGTTCGATCCATAATCTAAACGCCGGACTTGGCACGGAGAAGCCACTTTCATCAGGACTTCTTTAATTGTTCCTAGCGATTGGTAGGTTTCAGGATCCACCATATGAACGTTTCGTACTATCTGGTACTCATCAGGTCAGCGAAGAAGCTGACTACGTTAAGTAAGCATAATTGCATTATTGTTGCAGATTCGAAATTTAAATGTGGAAATTGCCATGTCAACAGGGAAAGCCATCACTATAAAGTATAGTTAAGGCAGCTGCCCTTCATTAAAGCTCTACACGGTATGGAAATCCAAGTGGAAGGCGGCTACACATTCGCTATTTTTGTTGATGACGTGACCTGTCACCACATTAGTATCAGCTATACTTCCAACAAAGAAATTAAAGCCACAAATACTCTGCTTGACTGACTGCCAAAATGGTCACTAATAATGCAAGAAAAACGCAAGTCCGCCTCCTCGAAGTAATATGATTAGATATCGGATTATATGCATAATATGCATGTTTGCATATGCAAATGCATTTAATTATATGTTTATAGCGTTATTGCATATTTTGGTACTTTTTAAGTGACGGTGCTTATTTTAGTAGTTATACGTGTTAGGCGTGTTGTATTAGCTGTCGACATGTCCGCCTCGCATACACTCAGCGTCCAGCGAGCACTGTCTGAATCGCTACGGCTCGCAGTGGGCGGCGCTCGGTTAAAATTTTTTACAGATCAGAGCCAGACGCCATTGCAATCAATTCAAGCCAACTAGTATTTGAAGATCCTTCAATAAAAAAAACATTGCTCTTATTGCAACACATTTCAGCAATATACCCGATGCATTTGAGAAACTAGAAACTAAAAATTCTTCCTGTGTAAGTCTATGGAAATATTAGAAAAAAATATTGAACAGAGTGACGCCCTTCCGAGTTCACTATCGCAAAAGGTTCGTTGAGTTCGTGGCAAATTAAATACAGTTTTGAATAAAAACTCCGGCCTTGAAAGCGTAAAGAAAATTGTCGCATTTATGACAAACTCTGCCAGAAGAGGTCTCTGTAGAAATGGCGCCAAATTTCAAGTTCTGTCCGGTATCGTCAGTTGATGACGAAAGGCCATTTTCAGCCTTTAAATTAATATTAAGTGACAAAAGTCTCAAGTTTTCTGCAGAAAACCTGAAAAATGTGTTATTGTTTACTATCACAAGAACTAAAATAATAAATAATCTATACATATAATAAAATCGTAGGAAAGTCAAAACTGTACATTGAATATTTTTTTAAAAGAATACTTGGGGCATGATTTACAATCGATAACGAAGCCAAAAATATAGTTTTTAGAATTTTGTCTGTTTATCTGTTTGTCTGTATGTATGTCCGGGGTAAACTCAAAAAGTACTGCATGGATTTACTTCAAATTTTGCATGAATATTACTAACAGGTCGGGTCAACATATATACTACATATTATCACGCTATCACCTACGGGGGAGGTGATGTGCGGAGTAAACGAAGTCCACGCGGACGAAGTCGCTGGCAACACCTAGTAAATAATCTATACATATAATAGAATCGTAGGAAAGTCAAAACTGTACATTGAATATTTTTTAAAAGAATACTTGGGGGGTGATTTACAATCGATATCGAAGCCAAAAATATAGTTTTTAGAATTTTTGTCTGTTTGTCTATTTGTCTGTTTGTCTGTGTGTATGTCCGAGGTAAACTCAAAAAGTACTGCATGGATTTACTTCAAATTTTGCATGAATATTACTAAGAGGTCGGGTCAACATATAGGCTACATATTATCACACTACCACATAGCGGCCAGGTGCTGTGCGGAGTAAACGAAGTCCGCGCGGACGAAGTCGCTGGCAACAGCTAGTAAATAATAAAATCGTAGGAAAGTCAAAACTGTACATTAAATATTTTTTTAAAAGAATACTTAGGGCGTGATCTACAATCGATATCGAAGCCAAAAATATAGTTTTTAGAATTTTTGTCTGTTTGCTTGTCTCTATGTATGTCCGGGGTAAACTCAAAAAGTACTGCATGGATTTACTTCAAATTTTGCATGAATATTACTAACAGGTCGGGTCGACATATAGGCTGTATATTATCACGCTATCACCTACGGGGGAGAAGCAGTGCGGAGTAAACCAAGTCCGCGCGGACGAAGTCGCTGGCAACAGCTAGTAAATAAATAAAATATGTTAAACATATAAATTTGATTGTGCATATTTCGCCTGTTTTTATTGCATATGATCCGATGTCTAAATATGATAAAGAAGCTACCAAGACCTCGAGAAGTATAGTCAAAATACAAGATAGTGTATGAATGTCAATTATCTCGGAGTGACTCGTTTTACAAGACTGAACATGGGGCCCTTAGCATATTATGAGTCCTCTTATTACGTACAGTGACGTTACGTGGGGTGTGCAGGGGGGAAGAGGGAGGAAGGGCTTGCCGATCGATAGTAGACTATTGAAAGTGTGCCGATTTAAAAAAGTATTGCTTGATGCTTATAAATAATAAATTTTAAACTGATTTCTTGATTTTTTGTTGTAAAACAGTATCAGCAATACAGGTCGGTAGCAATATAAAACAAGTATGTATACTGATCTTCGTGTATACATATATAATGCTGTTAAAACATACTCAATAATATTGATAGTTGACTATCGGTCGGCCTTAATAAGCCTCAGACAAACACTTTATTTACGGGTAACATTACTACTGATAGCATTGCACTCATTCAATAGATGCAACTAAAGTCTAGACTCGACATGCATCCAAATATTTTGCGAATTATAGCATTTAGTCCGATAAGAAGTACCTGTAAAACAAGGAAAGGTCACGTGAAGTACTATCGCAGATCTGCTATTTAAATATGCGGGTATCTGTTGAGATGACCAAATACGGTGTTTCTGTTGCCTGGGACTTTTTTTGGGTCCTCTGTATCACTTGGTGGCAGACCATCACAGTTCTCGCAATTTTAATCCTGTAAACCCTTCTTTGAATTAGGATGGGGTAATCTGGCGAATTTAAGGTTGTATTATAGTGTTATATATTATACTAGCTGTTGCCTGTGACTTAGTCCGCGCGGACTTCGTTGACTTCGCACTGGTCCTCCCCTGTAGGTGATAGCGTGATAATATGTAGCCTATATGTTGACCCGACCTGTTAGTAATATTCATGCAAATTTGAAGTAAATCCATGCTGTACTTTTTGAGTTTACCCGGATAGCGTGATAATAGTAATTATGACGCTATCACCTACGGGGGAGGAGCTGTGCGGAGTAAAGTCCGCGCGAACGAAGTCGCGGACAACAGCTAGTATGTTATATATTATATTTTTGAAAGGAGTACAATCATGCCTCCAGGTCTTTTAAAAGAATCATAGCTAAGGCAAAATCGGAGCACATTGGCAGAATTGGTGGGAGGCTAGTTCGCTTTTCTTCCCATTCTGGTCTCTAGCCAAAGCTGTCCAAGGGAATTTCTGTTTGCCCTCCTTTCCACTTTTGCATAAAGATGATGGCTCTCTGGCCCATTCTGCAAAAGAGAAGGCTGATCTTTTGGGCTGACTTTTTGCAGCCTATCGTGCTCAGCATGTGTGCTCCAGAGTTGGCACCGTTCTTAACGCGTTTATTCCGGCTCTCCTACTCGCATGGCGTCGTACCCAAAACTTGGAAGACCGCTTTAGTGCACCCAGTCCCTAAAAAGGCGATCGCTCAGTCCCGTCCAACTATCGGTTTATAGTGATAAACTCCTTATTCTCCAAAATAATGGAGTCTATTATCAACTGCCAGCTTTTGAGGTATCTAGAGGATCAGTACGATTTTCATCGCAGATGCTCAGCTGGTGATCTTCTGGTTTACTTAACACATCGGTGGGCAGAGGCAGTGGAGAATAAGGGAGAAGAATTGACAGTTAGTTTGGACATAGCGAAGGCCTTCGATCGGGAATAGCACAAGGCACTTCTCTCCAAGCTCCCATCCTATGCCTGAGAAATTGTGCAATTGGATCACCAGTTTTTTGACGGATCGGAGTATCAAGGACGTTGTTGATGGCGCATGCTCCGACCTTAAACTCGTCAATGCTGGTGTTCCTCAAGGCTGCGTGCTGTCGCCTACGCTGTTTCTTCTACACATTAATGATATGTTGCGATCAAGCAACGTTCATTGTTGTGCGGATGACAGTACAGGCGATGCTTTATATTTTTATCTAAATAGCTAAAAACTCACCCTTTGTCGTATCTCCCGTTTTGAAAATACTTCCATGAAAGCCTCAGCCAGTATTGGAATATTTGGAGTCGACATATCGAGCAAAGTTCAATTCCGTGGTCACTTGGAAGGCAAGGCTAAATTAGCCTCTAGAAAGCTAGGAGTTCTTTGCAGGGCTAGGCAATAGTTCATACCGGCACATCGTTTACTGCTTTATAAGGCGCAAATCCGGCCTCATATGGATTACCGCTCTCATTTATGGGCGGGGGCTCCTCAGTACCAGCTCCTTCCTTTTGATCGCATTCAACGTAGGGCGGCTCGAATCGTCGATGACGAGACTATTTCAAATTGGCTTGATTCTTTGGCATTACGTAGAGTTGTGGCATCACTCTGCATCTTTTATCGGCTGTATCATGGGGAATGTTCCGAGGAACTGTTTGAATTAATTCTTTGCCGCCGAATTTTACCATCGGACATCGCGACAAAATTCTAAGTTTCATCCTCACCATCTCGATGTCTGGAAGTCCACAACCGTGCGATTCTCGAGGCACTTTTTGCCCCGCACTACTTCTATGTGGAACGAGCTATCGGCAGAAATTTTTCCGAACGGATACGACTTAGGGACCTTCAAGAAAAGAGCCTACTCATTCTTAAAAGGCCAGCAACGCAACTACAAGCCCCCCTGGTAGTGTAGTTGTCTATGGGCGTCGGTAATCACTTACCATCAGGTGAGCCTCCTGTCCGTTTGCCCTCTCTTCTATAAAAAAAAATAGTGTAAAGTTGCGGCTTTCCAAATGAAGAGTTATTGAACGCATAGTACATTTGTTTCTTTATCTAAATGGTTTTTTGTGCGTTACTTTTAAAACATAGCGCTGAGTCCTCTCTAAGGCTATCATATATGTTTTCGCTGTTCCATCCCAAATTAATATTCCGTATGATAAGAGAGACTTACAAATTGCGTTTTAGGTATACCATGATCAGAATATTCTTATTGGCTAAATTCCGTAGCTTTTTCATGATGTATTTATATCGGGCTTCTTACGTGTTTGCACAAATTATCAATATGTAAAATGTAAGAAAGTGAAGTGTCAATGATGATTCCTAGGTATTTTATGCAATCCACCTGTTTCACTCACCATCCTTATCGCAAGCACAGGCAGTTCCTGTATTTTGGCAGTTATGTATGCGAAAACTAAGTTCGGTTCGTTTGGATAAGTTGGATTTAGATAAGGACATAAATGTTGTTTTTTTTTTTATATTGAGAGATAAGAGATTTTTGTGTAGCCAACTGCTGATGATTTCTAAACCGATCTCAGATACTTTCTGTACTTCGTCCCAAGACTTTCCGTGAAAGATGACTGCCGTATCATCAGCATAGTATACTATTTTGGCGATCGGTACTGTTTTGAGTAATAGATCTTTAATGTAAATCAAGAAGAAGGTTGGTCCAAATATACTACCTTATGGTACGCCAAATAGAATTGGAAGTGCTTCACTGGTTACGGAGCTAAACCTTGTACAATGTCTTCTATCGTTTATGTAGGAACGAAACCAGTCCAGAGCAATTCCTCGAATTCCGCAGGCCTCTAGTTTTTGTAGCAGAATATCGGGAGAGATTGAGTCAAACATAATTATTAATGTGCGGTGCTCATTGTAATTTCTTATCTTTTTTTTTTTTTTTATATTATAAGATAGCAAACAAGCAGATGGGTCTCCTGATGGAAAGAGTCAACCATCGCCTATAGACACCAAAGATGTTAATGGTGCGTTGCTATCTTGTGGCGAGGTCTAATGCCACATGCATAAGTTTACCGGCTACCTTACCCTCCAAACCGGAACACGACAGCAACAAGCACTGACGCTATTGCGGCAGGAATAGATAAGGCGGTGGTACCAGACCCGGGCGAGACAATGCAGAACTCTACCACATAGTAGCCACGATGTTAGTGACTCGTTAGCCAATCGGTCGCCTTTTACGACCTGCCTGGCAGAACGGCAGTTGGCCTATTCGTCAAAGGAGGCCGGGACCAACACGGCGAAATTATCTGAAGTAATACCTAAAAACGCAGTGGAATCCACCAGATTCAGTTTGTTTCCATCCAGTTGTACACTGGTGTCTACATGCCTTACATCAGGCAATGAAAATTTAACACTCTTGGTTTTGTTACCATTTAATAAAAGATTGTTTGTACTGAACCAGTGTACAACTTTTGAAATCGCATTATTTACTTCGTCATACTTACCAATTTGTCTTTTCACTTTGAATAAAAGTGAAATATCATTCGCAAACAGTACGATTCCATGCTTATCCTCTACGTAGTAAGGTAAATCATTTATGTAAATTAGAAACAAGAATGGACCAAGTATAGAGCCCTGCGGGACTCCCATGGTTACAGCAGTACCAGCGGACCTTTTCCCGTTAATATCAGCCTTCTGAATTCTTTATGTTAGTTAAGAAATCAGAAGATCAAGAGACTTATTTCTAACTCCATATTGGTGTAACTTCTTGATTAAGATGTTATGATCGACACAGTCAAATGCCTTAGACAAATCACAAAACACTCTAAATTCATCCTGTGAATCCTCCCAGGCTTCATAAACGTTTTTCAGTCATTCAACACCAGCATCTATGGTTGAGCGATCCTTCGTAAAACCGAATTGTTTAGTGTGAAATAATCTAAATTTATCAAAATTCCTAAGCATTTGGTTTAGTATACCTAATTTTCTCAAATATTTTACTTAGGGTTGGCAAAACCGAGATAGGCCGAAAATTGGAGGGATCATATTTAGAACCAGAGTTGAAAATTGGAATAACTTTGCTCAATTTCATCAAGTCAGGAAATACACCATGTATTACAGAACAATTTAATATTACAGCTAAATATGGTGCAATAACATTTATTACTGAAGCAATGATTCTAACGGAATGTCTCCATAAATCTGAGGTTTTCTTAGGTTCTAAGGTTTTAAAGGCGTTCAAGATATCTTTAGTATCAATGAAAGAAAATTCAAAGGTTTTGTCGCACTTGGTTACACACTGCTTCATTAATTATTCAGCAGTACTAACTGAGGTATTTAAACATTGAGTTTAGTTAGTGTAAGCGGGACTTAAGCAGGGAATTTATTAGACGGACATGTCCGCGGGCAAGCCTGCAGACTTGCAAGACTTTGCTACTAATCAATAGGTCTGTGCAATGTCTGTAAAGTGTATTACCGACGCGGGCCATCCGGCCTATAGTAGCAAAATCATGCATGTATGTCTAGTGAATGTTTTTGTCTGTCGCTTTGGTGTTTTGTCCATAGACAAGAGCTTTGAGGACGTGTAATATATTTATGGACAAGAGATATATTTTAGATTACTGTCGCAATATTTGCGTATTTGCCATAGATAACAGTGTATATAGTATTTGCCATTGGTTGGCCATTGGCATTAGAAATAGAAAAGAAGACGAAGCCTTTTGACATTTGACAATTGAAGAGACTGGAATGATTGTGCGACGTTTCATTTCAGCTAACCTTAAAACTTAAAAATATCTTCAGCAATATTTTTTTTGTAAAGTAACTAAAAATGGCTGAAACAATGCGGCAAACTGTTGCTACTATTCTTAAAAGTATTGAACGTTACAATCCTGCAAATTTACAAACTTTGGAAAGGTATGTCGAGATGCAATCAAGAGAGAATACCTATGACTTGGAAGCAAACCTTGCAGTATTGAAGCTTTATCAGTTTAACCCGGAGAAGTTTAACCCTGATATCACGTGTCAGATACTTTTAAAAGCGTTGACTAATTTTCCACATACAGATTTCACTCTGTGTAAATGTCTACTGCTTGAATCAGTTGTGAGTATATAATTCATTACCGTCAACCTGTTGCTGTTTTTATAAGAGTCCTGCTTGAGCTGTAGGACCTTGCTCTTATTGATCAAACTCTCGTATTTCGTTTATCAACAAAACCTGTGGCAGTCTCACATAAGCATCTCCTTCTTTGTTTTTATTTCTTCTAAATCTTGTTGCTGTATTGTGAATTCTACGCTAGATAACAGAAATATAGTGTTCGTTCTTCTTTTTAACTTACAATTTGATATAATAGCTCAATTTCGAAAATTATGCATAGCTTCCTTGTCAGTATATGTATATTGTGATAGCAAAATTTTTATTCTATCGAAAAAGTTGTTGACCGGGAAGTTTACAGATAACTGCGATTTTCAAGACCTAAAAGATGAATTTGACACAAAAATTTACAACTCTGTCACAAAATCTTTTATTTTATTCTATTGAATATTCTTCGTCAAATAACTTGTATTTTTGTAGTACTGAGTTAACTAAAAGGCACTTATAGAATATATATCATAATAATGATTGACAGTATTTATAAAATATGTTTTATTCATGATTTTGTACCACTCCGTCACATTTTCTGCTAATAAAAAGTATTTTTTTGGTATTTAAAATCAATGTTTACTATCATTTACATATAAATATAAGTATCACAGATGGCAATATCATATCTATTATAATAAATTTTCCATTTTTGCACTAGTTATCTATACAGATAATAAAATCGTAGGAAAGTTAAAACTGTATATTGAATATTTTTTAAAAAGAATACTTGGGGTGTGATCTACAATCAATATTGAAGCCAAAAATATAGTTTTTTTGAATTTTTGTCTGTTTGTCTGTATGTATGTCCGGGGTAAATTAAAAAAGTACTGCATGGATTTAATGCAAATTTTGCTTGAATATCACTAACAGGTCGAGTCAACATATAGGCTACATATTATCACGCTATCACCTACGGGAGAGGGAATGGAAAATGTTCTATGTAATGTTCATGGAAAATTTTCTAAAATAAAAGTTCTGGAGTTTTACCCGCATAGTTCCCGTCCCCATGTGATTTCTGGGATAAAAACTATCCTATGTCCTTTCTCGGGTCTATAACTATCATTTTACCAAATTTCATTCAAATAAGTTCAGTAGTTTAGACGTGAAGAAGAGACAGACAGACAAACTTTACTTTTATTTTCGCATTTATAATATTAGTATGGATGTGACTATAATGAATATCTTTGATATTACAGGCTTCAGTTATCTACTATTTAATAAATTTTATACTTGTTTGTCATCCTTAAAATTTCCATGTTCATGTGTGAGTGTTTGTGTGTTAGTGTTACATATTATTATCCTCTGTAATATAGAGTAACAATTATAGCAATTACTTATAAAAACATGTGAAAGTTTATAAATAAACTCTTACAATTGTAATATTTGTGATAACTAGATTCATGACCAGGATGGTCTATTGACATAAAGCAGTGTTGTTTAAATATGTTAAATTTATATCTAATTTCAGCCTAATTATGTATTTACATTGATATAAAACCCAAGATGCACATTCTCGTTGGTTGAGTGGTTAGGGACCCCGACTACGCAATCAACGGGGCTTGGGTTTGATCCCCGACGGGGACAAGCATTTGTGTGAAGGGCAACAAATGTTTGTATTTCCGTTTTGGGTGTTTATTATGTATGTTTTTTTCCCTCAAAGGGTTAGATCCACCCTCTGAGGGATTTAATTGTAAATTAAATTTTGGTTGATGGTGTTTTGCCATTTGATACGAAGCTTTTTTTTGTTTTGCTGAAGTGTTTACATTTGCGTTGCACATATTTTTCTTAAATATTAGGTACATACATTTGCTTTGTTTTTAATTATATATGTAATAGTAAAAGTATAATATTATGTATGTTAACTTATTTGTTCGTTTAAATATTATGCAAAATTGTAAAATATCATATTATGCTTTAGCCTTCTTTCAAATAAAAAAATGTGTGAACAGTTGTAGTAAAATGACTGGAACATTTTTATTTTTTAAATTAAGCTAACTTTCTTTTTTTTTTTTTTTGGCATGGGCGTTAACAACTGCCATTCGTCAAGTTTAAGTTAAGCTAACTTCTACTTGTGTTCTATTTTCAAATAACATTCCATTTTTAAATTTCAAATATCACAAAACTTATCCGTATAAGCTGTGGTTTCTTTATTTTGTTTTGTAAATGTCTACTTTGAATTCCCATATGTATTCACATCTTAACAATAATTGCATATGTCTATTACAGGTAGAAAATGAGACAATTTCTCAAATTAAATATTTGGCAGATATTTTAGAGCAATGTGACTTTGCTCAGTTTTGGAACAGAGTACATCAGATGCCTGAGCTTTGTAACAGAATTAGCAGCTTTCATGACTCTATTCGAAAGTTTGTGTGCCATGTTGTTGGTATCACTTTTCAGACCATTGACAAGCATAATCTCGCCAATCTTTTAGGAGGAATTGATGGTTAGTATGTAATCTAGACTAGATAATAGATATCTACTAACAATAAAGAATACTTGTAAAACTATTGGTCTAATTTTGTATTGAGTTAAATTTTATGGTTAACACAGACACACCTGTATAATTTGTCCTGTGATTTATTTATTATTATACCACCCAGCACCTTGTTGGACGTGTGGTTCGGATACTTATGCAATCTTTTTGCTTGGGTTTGATTCCCGACAAGGAAAAACATTTGTGATGAGTACTGATGTTTATATTTCTGGGTTTGAGTATTCATTAAGTATATTTTAGTTAGTATATATAATTTTGTTGACTGTCATCTTGTTGACTACCACCAGCAAATAGTTTACTTACTTTGGAGTTAAATTAGTTATTAATATGCTTCAGTTGTCTAGTAATTTGATCAGCACTGATTGTGAGGTTGCTGGAACAAATCCTGGGCCCATCAAACCTTGTCGTCATTTTTCTGTCTAAAAAATTGCAGTAGCAGCTTGGTTCTCCACGCCATGGAAAAGTATGTGTGTTTCCTGGTTATGGTCAATAACTAGCGATACAGTGATGAGTGATAAGCAGTGATACGTATCACAAACCTTTTCTAACAAGGTGGTGAATTGTAGAGATTTTGGTGTTGATGTTCTGTTTATGAAAGGGATTTATTTGGAGACCATGGAATGTAGGTGTTTTACCTATATTCTTGCAAATAAAAAAAAAATTTCATTTAATAATTTATCACACAGGCACAGACTAAGTCTACAAAATGCATATAATATTAAAGTTTCTTAAAGTTTTTGGATGCTAGATTTTTGACTATAAGTGTGATAAATCTTTAATCTGTAGTGGGTGAATTTTAATAAATGCAAAAAGACTAATCTTTTCTAACCAAAGTATTAAAATTTAAATTCAATTAAAATTTTTGTGAGAAATTATTGACACTCACCCTGATGAAGAACCTTCATGAGGGAGGTCAGAAACTAGTTTGTACCTACACTGATTCAGTGAAAGTTGATCTGTTTTAGTCGTTCTCAACTAAATGATTCTTTTTAAATGTTTGCCTGCTCATTCATGATGTGTTTACTTACAGATGTTACATTGAAACATTGGGTTAAGAAGTATGGTTGGAGAGATGAAGGTAACCTGATATTTATTGCTAATCAAGATGAAAATATTAAAACCAAGAATATTACAGAAAAAATTGAGTTTGATCACCTTGCTCCACTTCTGACTCTTTTATGAATAATAAATCAATGAGGTTTTGGATTTTATATTCAATAAAAAACTGAAAAGATAATGTTGTTTTGTACATTTCAATAAAAATATATTTTAATCCTTTAAGCAAAAATTTCGATAAAAGATTTGTGTAAAAGATGAAATGTAGACCAAAGAGTAAACAATCACCACGTTTTAGTGTGGACCATGAACTCTTACCAATTTTCAGCTTTCTAGGACATTAGGAAGTAACCTAAGAATTTTGATGATTATCAGTGAGTCAGTGATGAAATCAGAGTTTTTTGGATATTAATAAAATCTAAAATATAAAGAGCTGTGTAATTAAAACTTTTTATAAGTTCTTCTTTTCTTTTTGAAGTTCACCATTCTATCTATAAGACTTCATATCACGAAAAATTTGTTTATGCTGGTGCAATCTAAATCCAAGTTATGTGGGTTCAAAAAAGAATGTGCGAGAAAGGCAGGTAGTGCCCTTACGCTTCGCTCGCTCGTCTTGGCGCCCAGATTGTATCGTTGAATCTTTTAAATGTGTCTGTTTCCTCAAGTCCCATTCCATAGTTATTGGCTATATTGACAAATAAATTATAATATGACGTAACATAATCCTATTCAATTTTTTTAACATGATATTGATTCATGTTGAATTAGTAAACTTTGTTTGTGGTAGTTGAATAGTGTACACTTTTTAACATTCCAATTTCCATGTACATTGGTTTTTAATATTTAAACAAGCTTGTTAGATATACCTTGGTTTGTGTAGCTAGTAGCTTCAGCTGTCATCTGCAAATGTTGCTTTCAAAATATCTGGGGAGATAAGTATGTTTGCTACAAGTTTTGCTACATAATCTATATAAAACTGGATTCAGCTTGAAGTCCTGAAGCATTTCAGCTTGAAGTCCTGAAGCATTTCAGCTTGAAGTCCTGAAGCATTTCTGCTTTTTTACAGATTTTGAATGACAATCAATGTCACGAACTGTTTAAATTACATGTGATATTGTGTATTACCTAATTGTTTTTCATTTTTAACAAAAATAGTCAAATTATTCCAAGAAAGCAAAATTTTCTTCCGGGTAATAGTTACACCTACTTGTAAAAACGTATAAACAACTATAAGGTACTCAATACACTTTGTAAGAGATAAGCAAATACTTAATGTGGTTATTCTTATGGTATAGAAAAAACCTTGGTAATTCTTATATGGCAATATAAAAGTCACTTTCTATTATGCCAATTCTCCTCATAGCAAGAGTAAAAACCACCGCCGATTAACTATTCGCTCCAGTGGGTACCTACTTATTATAATGTCTGTTTGAAAAAGTAAATATGCGTCAAAAACCAAGACAACGCAATACATTCAAGGCCCTTAGCTTCGCATCATAGAAAGTTGTATTATGCATCTGCACAGAGACTGTGATTTGGTCGGCAACATTTTCGTCATAGGGCGAAGATTCGCGTTGTTGCGATGTATGTGGCCACTGGCCAACCACATTACTGAATGCGAATCTTCGGGCTTCTGACAATTTTCTTCCCCAAATAAGTTTATCTCGCTTTTGCATCAATACGCATTGTAAGTTGAAACGAGATGCCTACAGTATTGTCGACGGAGTATATATGGCCACCTAGTGACAAATATATTACTAATGACAAGCATTGACGCTATTGCGGCAGGAATAGATAAGGCGGTGATACCGACCCGGGGACAATGAGACAATGCAGCACTCTACCAACTAGTAGTCACGGTGGTAGTGACATCTATAGCCAATCGTTCGCATTTTACAAACTTTCTGGCAGCAGACTCTTCAAAGGAGCCCGGAAAAACACGGGGCATTTACTTGTATTTCGTTTCTGGAAGGGCTAAGAGGAAGCTAAGACTACATCTAAGCTTTATTTTCAAATAAATTAAAAAATAAATTAAAAAAACACAATATTTTAACTTGTTTAATTCATTTTCAATTTCTTTATAAATAATCATAAAAATATCTCATAAATACGCATTAAAATTTAAGATTGCCATTGACTAGCTTTTGTAATACTTGTAAATATCGTGATTTTTAAAGAAAGCTGTAGGTATGCCTCAAGTATATTTGCGGTACATTTTATTCAGTTATCAATATAATGTTAGCTTTAGGTACAAAATTTATCTATACTAATATTATAAAGAAATAAAATGTAATGAATAAACTCAAAATCTACTGTGCCGAATTTAAAAATTCTTTTACCTTTAGAAAGCTAGCTACACTATTTAGGGAGGAATTAAAAGAAAGTAATGATTTAGGCTACGCGAACGTAGTTGCGAGTAAAAGTTAGTATAATGAAAACAATATTTTTCTATTTTAAAGTCTATGAAATCATGCTTGGATAGCTTGGGTATTTATGTCGCGAAAATAATGTGTTCGCTCGTTTTTTCGTGTAATATTTAAGCAACAGCTAGTTATCATGGCAGTAGATGTGCCATGATAACTTCTTCAGTGACAAGTAGTGTTCACTACTTGTCACTGAAGAAGTTATATATATAATAAACAAATATAAGTAAGGTGCAGATCGTAGCATGCATTTTTAAGTAATCGAGAAAGAAATCAACACAAACGTTTCGTCACTCGTGCGTATCGAACACAGGTAGCCGAGAAGATATATTTTTTTAATTTGTGTGCTCAAATAAATGTTTTGGTGCTGTTTTATTATATTTGTTCTTTGAAATACAAAATATTAATTAGCATAAGTTGATCGCTACGGCGCTGCAATTTGCGCGCACAAACAAAATTATGATTTATGCTTATAGAAAACCCATGCAAAAATGATTGATTTGAAAGTGAAACACATCAATAAGAGTAAGTCATCAAGCTCTCTGTAAAATACAGAAGAAATCTTATTAAATGTTTTTGTTTTATTTGACTTATTTGATTGTTTTAATTAAATTTTATTTGACACTAAATGAATCTATTTTTATAAGTGATTTGATTAAAACGAGATAACAATATAAAAAACGCAACAAAAATGACGTCATTATATGGCTTATGCTTTTTTTCCATGACTGTAACCATACTCTTTACCTCCCGCGTGACCTGCTTTCTTGCCATGATCGTGATGATGAGCATGGTGCTCTTCATGCCCATGATGACCTTTATGACCCTTGTGGTCTTCATCGTAATGACCTTTATCGTGTTTACCTTTCTTGCCGTGATGTTTCTCATGGTGTCCTTTTTCATGATGACCACCTTTCTTGTGATGCCCTTCTTTGTTATCGTGATGTCCATGGAAATCTCCATGTTTGTGATGATGCCCACCTTTGTGGAAGTCGTCATAGAACTTGTGTTCTTTGTGGTATTCATCTTTATGAGACTTATGATGGAATCCAGTGGTTTTAGAACCCTTTTTGTGGCCCTTTTTGTGTCCGAATTTGCCACCTTTATGTCCGTGGGCAGCTTCATGATGGTCGCCATGGTGATCGTGTTCGTCGTGATGTTTTTTTTTGTGACCTCCGTGTTCATCATGATGTCCCTCATGGTGGTGTTTTTCGTGATGTCCGTGTTCGCCCTTGTCGTGATGGTGATGAGATTTATATCCTTTATCACCCTTTTCACCCTCCTCTTTATGATGATCAGCGTGATGTTCATGCCCGCCTCCTGCTTCGTGGCCACTGCTTTTAGCTTGTTTATGTTCTGTCCCTGCCGGTGCTAGGTCTGCATTTTTTGCTCCATCGTTTTCCTCTTTTACATGACGGGCACTTGAAAGTATTAGCGTCCAAGCAAGAAGTATAGATATCAAAAATGCTCCCTTCATCGTTCTGAAATAATTATAATTTTAGAAGAATTAATGCGTACTCTAATACCTACATAACACTGAACTATTATTGAAAAATGGTTACTTACCATGAGCCACGGTCGCCCTGGAAGCTGGAATCGTTGTGATATAAAAGTTTATTGCTCTTTGCATTTATAGACACCGCTTTCATCTGTTGTTGTTACAGTGATCTTTGGCAATCTTATTGCTGCAGATTTCTGGACGACTGATTTCGCCGCCTAATGTGACGACATCGGTCTACGGTTGAACTTAATTTGTTACAATGCAATGATTTGTTTTATTATTTCTGTATTGCGTTTAATTAAATTATCAAAAGACACTGTCAACGTAAATAGATAAAACCTATTTGTAAATATAATATCAAAACGAAACGTGACCTCCATTGAAAAGACAAGAAAGTTTTGAAACAGCGGGCTTATTTTTTATTCATATTTAGAAAATACTTATGAAAATATCAACATTGGACACTTATATACACCCCCAAAACTAAATATCTCACAGAAATAAACAGAAAATCGTATATTCCCTTACGGCGTAAACAGGGATAATCAAACGTCCTTACATAGTGAGGTTCACTACGATTCACTGGTTTAAATATCTAGGAATCATCTTTTTAGATATTCTAAGGACCATTATTAAAATATACGCATCATGCGTGGGAGTTTTTGTAAAATAAAAATTGTTTACCAAGTTAGTGTTTTTGACGTGATTATGACAATATTGAGGATTTCTATTTGACATTTGTATTTTTTTCATATCAATTTTTCATAGCAAACAAGCTGATGACTATCTTGATGAAAAGAAATAATCATTGCCTATAGACACCAAAGATGTTAATGGTGCGTTGCTATCTGTGTAGCCATTTGCATAAGTTTACCTGCTACCTCACCATCCAAACAGAAATAGGTCAGTGACTAGCACTGACGCTATTGCGGCAGGAGTAGGTAAGGCGGTAGTACCAGACCCGGGCGAGACAATGCAGAACTCTACCACCTAGCAGCCACAATGTTAGTGACTCGTATAGCCAATCGTTTGCTTTTTCGAACTGCCTGGCAGAACCGCAGATGGTCTATTCTTCAAACGGGCCCGCACCAACACGATTTTGGTCAACCGCTTCCAATTATCGATAGTCAAAAAAATGCAAAAAATCCTACTGCTTAGAGCTTTGTAATTTAATAAAAAATAGAAGCTGCTCAATTTCTTAAACAAGTTACGTGAGGTTGTATTTTGTTTTGTTTCAATTAAATATAAATAAGTAAAGTAAATAAGTTTTCCTCTTATTTGCCAATGGACGACACTAGTATAATAAAAAAAAAGTAAATTTAGTTTAAATAACATTATTTATTTACAAGGAGGTAACGAAAATAACCAAATATAACAAGGTTTATAGTAAAATCTAAGAAATTATCAGTGCTTGCCATGATGGAATCCCCAGTGCTTGTGGTCCTCATGACCGCCTTTCTTTCCATGATCATGATGATGATGGTGGTGTTCTTCGTGTCCGTGGTGACCCTTGTGGCCTTTGTGATCTTCATCGTAATGGTGTTTGTCATGGTGTCCCTTCTTACCATGGTGGTGTTCGTGGTGACCGGAATGGTGATGACCGCCCTTCTTGTGGTGTCCACCTTTATCCTCGTGATGCCCGTGATGATGGCCATGTTTGTGATGTTTGCCTTCTTTATGATGATCGTCATAGAAGTGATGGTCCTTGTGGTATTCGTCCTTATGGTACTTCTTGTGGTATCCTTCAGTTTCTTCGCCTTTATCATGGTGTTTCTTGTGATGATGCTTTCCACCTTTGTGATGGTGGCCGTGCTCGTGGTGTTTACCATGGTGATCGTCTTCGTCCCAATGTTTTTTATGATGACCACCGTGTTCATGATGATGTCCTTCATGGTGATGCTTGTGATGATCACCGTGTTCTCCCTTGTGATGATGATGGTGACCTTTGTGTCCCTTGTGTCCTTTCTCTCCATGTTCATGATGGTGATGTCCGTGGTGTTCCTTGCCACCTCCTTCTTCGTGGTGGTGACCCTTGTGATGGCTAGCAGCTGTTTCGAGGTCCGCCTCTGGCTGGCCGATTTCGCGGCCAGAACAGACGACTAGGACGCATCCTAATATCACAAGGGCGCCGAGCGTCCTCATTGTGTTAGAGTGGATTGTTTTAGCACTTGGGTTATACTGAGGCAAGAGACACTAACTGGGCCTTTATATCAATCATTAAAGTTGTTGATTGCGGCTGGTGAAATTACCCGACAAGGACGTCATAGCCACCGTTACGCCTTTAGCATTAATATTACGAAATGGTAAAGCCTATGAACGTAAACAATTTTTCCGGGGTTTTATTGTTAAATATACGAACAAAGTAATAAGTTATAGAATACGCCCGAAACGTTCGTTACTTATGTGTTTGGATGCCCCTTGGAGAACTTTATTAACTAGACTTACTTCTACTTAGGAGGAGACATCTATATTTTTATTCTTCTACTAGCTGTTGCCCGCGACTTCGTCCGCGCGGACTTCGTTAACTCCGCTCAGCTCCTCCCCCGTAGGTGATAACGTGATAATATGTAGCCTATATGTTGACCCGACCTCTTAGTAATACTCATGCAAAATTTGAAGTAAATCCATGCAGTACTTTTTGAGTTTACCCCGGACATACATACAGACAAACAAAAAATTTTGGCTTCGATATCGATTGTAGATCACGCCCCAAGTATTCTTTTAAAAAATATTCAATGTACAGTTTTGACTTTCCTACGATTTTATTATATGAACTAGCTGTACCCGCGACTTCGTTCGCGTTTGGCTATCCTACAGAGTAATTATTAGTAATTCACCACAGTGTTTCTCGTATTCACCAATACTTAGGACGGCGAAGCACTTTTATCAAAGGAGAAATATTAAGAAAGGATTCTTTTAGTGTGGATTTGAAAACACGTTGACTTTGATAACGACCCTTGTGCCTTGTAGGGCAGTGTTTGAGGCAGTGTTTAAATGAAGTCACCTCGCCTTTTATTTTCTAATCATGCTTACAGTTTTATTTGTCTGCTATTATATATACTCATTCCATATCATTATATTAGAATGAAGATCATTTTTGCAAAACCTACTTTTTATAGAAAGATTACACACCGGTGAAGCAAATGTCTTTTTCTGTATTGTCATTTTTAAACACGGCTGGGGCTATCCTTCCACCGGATAAAAATGTCGCAACTAAAAGACGCCACTGCCAGGGCAATCATAATCAGCCAAGAGACTGCGAATTTAATTCTTATTTGTAAAAAAATGTTTTCGTCTACCTTGAAGTGAGTCCAAAAAACATTTCTATCCAGAGCTGTTTACGACGTTATCCTTGCTTCATTGACAACGGTCCGCTGTTTAACGACTGCACGGTTTAGTTTATATCTGTTATATTACATGCACCGTTTGTCACGTCATAGCCGGTTTCGAGGCAGAAGGCTCGGTCAATATTCCTTCAGGAGTTACCGTGTACGAAAAAATTTAAAAAAATGTGGTTAAACATAACCTTTAGATTTTTCAACCATTTAATTTTGGCCCAAGATAACGTTTTTGCATCTTGCTAAAACTGCGGTTAATGCTTTTTGAAAGATTAAAATCGATAAAATCGCGATCAAAAGTAACAGCATTAAAACTCCAAAATATATATTTTTGGTTTCAACAACCTTAGATATTGTTACCATAACAACTTTAATATTTTTTGAGGGCAAAAAATTGAAGGTGAAATTATCGGCTTGTACCTGGGTTCTTAATGAGCAACGATGATTATTCAAGCTAGTTTTAAACTCCATGGTGTATGTCTGATTTATTAATATCTGACTCCTTTGCATTAGGCTAAATTTGATTATAGACCTATTAGTCAATGTTATTATTATTAAGCATTACTTGACCGTGTAGGAGGTTAGGAACATTTTGTTTAAAACAATTAAAAAACGGCTTTTTGCAATTTTTTGCCAATATTTCGTAAAATATGCGTGTTATCGACATGTTTTTTTATTATCGATAGGGAAGCGCTTGACCACAATCTCGCCTGATGGTAAGCTAAGATGCGGCCTAAGGTAGAACGTGCTTCTATAGAAGGTACCTGTTCACTCTTCTCTTGAAGATCCCCAGATTGTACTCGTCGGGGAACACAGATTCAGGAAGCATGTTCCAGTCCTTTGCGGTTCGAATGAAGAATGTTGAGCCTAACCGCTTTGTCCAGGCACGTGGAACGTCTACCATATGGCGATGCCTAGAATCTGTGCGCCTCGACGATCGACAGAATGTATATTAATGTATTTGGTCTATACAATTTCATTTAATTGCAAAAATTCGCAATGTTGTTTTTATGTCGCAAAATTAGCATTCAATGTAAAAAGGTAAACTTTTCAAAATTATATAAATCTTAAGATTATCAAATTTTCTAATAAGATATCGACATAAGAGAAAAAGTATTCAAAAGGTATTTATAATACTTTTATGTAGTGAATATAAAAAAATATGTAATACAGTTGACCCTGCAGGCAGGGCGCGATATGTGGTAAAAGTTGTATGGACACCTGCAAATCATTATTTTTATCACTAAAAATTCTGACACTTCCATGTCTTTACATTTTTGAAAAGGGTAATTTTGTAAAAAAAAAATATAAATCTATTTACAAAAAAAGTGAATGTTCAAATAGAGAGATTAGGTTTAAAAATAAGTTATGTATCCCAAATCAAAGACTTCTGCCACATAAAAGGAATGTTTTTTGTATGAGTATTCGCATTTATAATCATACTAGCTGTTGCCAGCGACTTCGTCCGCGCGGACTTCGTTTACTCCGTACAGCACCTCCCCGTAGGTGATAGCGTGATAATATGTAGCCTATATGTTGACCCGACCTGTTAGTAATATTCATGCAAAATTTGAAGTAAATCCATGCAGTACTTTTTGAGTTTACCCAGGACATACATACAGACAAACAGACAAAAATTCCAAAAACTATATTTTTGGCTTCGATATCGATTGTAGATCACGCCCCAAGTATTCTTTTAAAAAAATATTCAATGTACAGTTTTGACTTTCCTACGATTTTATTATATTCAAATTCAAATATTCAAATTCAAATATTTATTTGGTATCAACTTATACATAAACTTACGATACTATTGAAGAAATATGAGCAATTCCCTTAAAATAAATTTATGAAGAGTACAATTGAGTGCAATTTACATACATGTACATTAACTTAAACAAAAAAAAAAAACACAAGACAGAAAACGAATGCTTGAAATGCTTTTATTACTTTCGTATCGCAAGTGATGTGATACCAAAATGGAACCCAACTCAGCCTACACTGCAGCGATTGTGCCACAGCACTGATTTTCAGTGAGTCCAGAAAAAGACGTGCTGCGTCTACGAGGCAGCCACGGGGGTCCGACACTGCGTTCGCATTATGAATATACTTAAAATAATAATAATAACCACAAACACCAAAAAAAGACATGTATAAAAATGTGGATTAATTTTTAACATACTAGTTATAATATATATACACTATTGTAATAACGAGGCACGATCCAAATTTATTAATTTGCAGTGACACATATATATACATACACATACACACACACACACATATATATATATATATATATATATATATATATATATATATATATATATATATATATATATACACATATACATACACACACACATACATATACACATGTACACGTTTGTGTTAAAGGAAGTATTTTGTATGGGTCTCCCAGAACAAGTCGCTGAAGTCGTCAGAAGAAAAAAATCGTAAATAAGGTGCTAAGTCAGCCTGACCCATAGAATAATAACGCATTTAAGCGTTATTACTCTATGGCCTGACCCTTAGCACTCCAATCATTTTTCTGGCATGATAAAAGCATATTTTTCAATTTATGTTTAAATCCGTGGATTGAATTTATTTCTCGAAGAGGCGGAGGTAAATTGTTCCAACACATCGTGGCTGCATACCTAAAGCTCCCACGAAAGGCCGCTGTGCAAAGTCTTGGTACTTTTAAGACCCAACTTACTGCTCTTGCGACTTGAGAGCAATCATCTCCTCTCCAATTCAGTTTTTGAAAAAGGTATTCCGGTTTTCTACTTTTAATTACCTCAAATATTAACGTTGCAAGACTAAGTTGGCGCCGTAGAGACATTCGTAAAATATTTGTCCTGTTCAGATATGGACTAATGTGCGTTCTTGGGGGAATATTGAATATATACCTAGCACATGCATTCTGTACTCGTTGTATAACTCGAGCAGTTCTAGCCAACAACCTAGGCCCATACACAGCGTCTGCGTAGTTAAATTTAGACAAAACCAGCGAATCACACAGCCTGATACGCAGGATATCACTCAAAAAGTCACGTACACGGTACAATATTTTAAGTCTATAAAAGCAATTGCGTGAAATCTCGACTACGTGCTTTTCAAAACGGAGAGTACTATCTATCAGCATACCTAGGTTACGTGCCTCTAAGACGCGTTCCACTGGCTCTCCAACGATTGATATTATAGGATTTTTCTCATTCATACAATCTATCTGCTTTTTTGATCCAAGTATAATGTATTTAGATTTTGCCGGATTTAGAACTAAGGTGTTAGCCTTTGACTATTGGGCGATATTACTAAGATCTTTATTAATGTGTTTGATAGCACTATTGGTATCACTTGGATCAAATGACAGATAGAGTTGTATGTCATCCGCATAAAGATGGTATTTGAAGAATTCAATTTTCCTACTAACATCTGCTGTACATAAGATGTAAAGAATTGGAGCAAGAATAGATCCTTGTGGAACACCTCTTGTCACTTCTTGCGGAGCGGACTGTATTTTAACCCCGTTACAGTTACTAATAGTGACGACCTGGCTTCGACCTCTCAAATAACTAGAGAACCACTCAATTGTGGTAGGCGATAATCCATAGAAGTGCAGTTTTGATAGAAGTAAAGGATTATTTATGGAGTCGAATGCTCTTGAGTAATCAAGGAGTACCAGTATGGATCCCTTGCCCTGATCTTGAGCTTCTAGGATATCATCCACCACATTAGCAAGAGCAGTTACCGTGCTACGCGACTTTCGAAAACCTGATTGTGAGATGGGTAATAAGTTGTTACTTTCAATGTAGTCAACAAGTTGCATGCTCACTACCTTTTCAAGTATCTTAGAGAGGCACGGTAAGATGCTGATGGGACGCAAATCTTTAAATTCCGAGACATTGTTTGACTTAGGTAGAGGTGTCACTATAGCTCGTTTCCAAGCCTCGGGGAAAGTGGAGGATCGAATTGACGCATTAATTATTGCAGTAATCACAGGTAGTATATGCGGAAGTGCAAGGATAAGCATGTCAAGTGTAATGCCGTCAATTCCCTGAGCATTTGATTTAAGGGATCTAATGATCTTTGCTACTGACCCTTCATCCACCGTTTTCAAGTCAAAAGAAAAATCACCAATTTTATTTGAATTGAAGTAGTCAATTTCCACTGAAGATGCTGTGCTACTACCAGAAACATTACAAAAATAGTCATTAATTTTGTCTACGTCCTGAAGATGGTCTGGGATCCCGGAGCAAGATCGACCTGAAAAATCTATGTGTTTCTTAATGTTTTTCCACAAAGCAGCTGAGTTATTCAAATTATAATTAATATGCTGTGTGAAATAGGCTTTTTTCTCACTATATATTGCGGAGCGGACGGTTTTTTTGAGCTCTTTGTAATACTGCCTATATGTTTCTAATCCAGTGTCGCGATAACGATTGAAAGCTTTATCACGGAGTTTGATCATTTCCCGGACAGTGTTAGTAATCCACGGATGAGTCTTTCCTTTTATAGTTATACTTTTCATAGGAGCATATAAGTCGAATATTTGTAGTAAAATCTCATTAAAAACTTGTACCATAATATAGACATCTGTTAAATTTAATATGTTACACCATGGGATCAAGCTAATATCTAACTGAAATGAATCTAAATCAATATTTTTAAGTGGGCGATGTGTAAAACAATATGGCATTAACTTAGGCTTTTTTATTTGTATCTCTGCCGTTAAAAATGCATGACTGCTAAGACTAGGAATATGGTCAACTGTAATTTTGGATATATTAAAATTACTACAAATAACATCTATTGAAGTCTGACTGTGATCGGTATAATGAGTTGGCTCGTCAAAATACTGCACTAGATTAAAACAATTTAGAAAAAAAGTGAATTTTATATAGTTAGCATCATGGTTAAGCAAGTTAATGTTGAAATCACCCAATACGATTATATAATCGTAATCATCAAATGAAGAAACCGAGTCCGTTAGAGCATCGAAAAATGTGTCTATGTCCAGCCTTGGCGGGCGATAAGCAGTACCTATTATAAATTTTATGCCTTTTAATATTAATTTAATCCATATTTGCTCTACCGGAGGGTTAAGAGGGTTTGTGCAGTTTCGCGCAGATACGCCCCGTCTGACGTAGAAACCTACACCACCGCCCCGCAAACGACCACCGTTTGTACGTGGTACATGACGCAATTGATAATTTGGAATGACTGGTGCGCGGCCTTCTTCGCCTTGACGTAGCCAAGTCTCATTTAACGCCATTATATCGATGGAATGGCGTTGCATTGCGACAATGAATTCCTCGTGTCTTGTACTAAGTGAAGCCATTAGTCATGGGATATTTTTTATATAACTTGTTCAATATAAAAATTATTGTACCTGAAAGGCAAGGGGCGTATAGTTGCATGGGTACACGAAAATAAAGAATGATAAATAGAACTCTAACAGTCAGTGACCTAAAATCTGTAAATCCTGTTATACATAGTATATAATAACGTAAAGCTGTTAAGATGGACATCACAACATTTGTGAAGTAATATTGCAAAGAAATGTAATAACAAGCATAGTTTTTTTTGTTAGTTTGGTACGAGTACCATATTATCGCAACGCAATATCTACCAAGACATAGCATTTTACTTAGCCATACAAAATACCAGAAAAACTCCTTAAAAAATATTTCTTTGATAGATTTCACTGCCAAAATTACAAGCACGGGGAACAAAAGAGAAAATACAAAGAATATAACATATTTATAAGAAAGATAAAATGTGAATTTTTTTTTCGGTCGATTGATTATTTTTTTTTGAAAGTATAATGGCAATATACAAAAGAATTGAATTAAAAAACATAGAATTAGTAAAATCGTTAACCAACTTTTAACATACCAAATAAAAAGTATTATAATTATAAAATAACATTGGAGACTGTTATTACACAAATAAGTTATCCCCCAAAATCCTTAGTAATGTCCAATTCTGTCCGAATGCGATGAGCAGCGGAGTCCGGTCGACACCGTGCATAGATGCGCCCATCGCGTGTCCATACGTATTTCCATCCTAGACGAGCGCCTTGTTGTCGTGCCGCATGAAATGCTGACGGTTGCGACGGGTTAGTCGCTCATTAATATAGAAACGACGTGATGGGCCAGGTAAATCGAGCCCAGATGTATCTGCACCCCGGCGCACACGCGCACTTCGAAGCAACTGGTCTCGCAAAGCACGCCGCGCCAGGCGAACAGCCAGCGGACGTGGACGCGGTGGACCCTCGTCTTCCACGGAACCCCGCCGGGGCCCAACCCTTTCAACGCCAACTATGTCATGATCATCAATCTCAACGTCTAGTTTCTTGCCTATTAGACAAACTAATTGGATTAAATTTTCACCTTTGCTCTCCGGAATACATGTAATTTCCAACTCAGTCAAAAGAAGCTCCTGATCCCTATCGTTTAAATCATTTTTGAGACGGTTTACCGTTTCCAAAATTTCCTTATTTTCTTCTTTAGCTAATGAGTCCGGTGATGATCTTGCTTCCAATGAGGCCAATCTATCCTCCATTCCATCTATTCGCTTATTTAAGTCAATTCTATAAGCATTAAGCTCCTGTCGCATAGCAGTCATCTCACTTCTAAGATCAGTTAAAATCTGTTTTAGACTGTCACAGGAACTACACCCAGCCCCAGGTGAATTACTGCTCGTATCACTATTGCTAGCATTATGACGTACACTAATGAGTGACTCATCCATCTGCGACTGTTTATTCGTACAACCAGGACAAAGCCATTTAAATTGGATTGTTTCCATCGTCGGCACTTGGTGAAACTGCATTTTAAATTACGTATTACAACAAAACTCACTTGTACTTCCAGTTCACGTATATACGTGAACTGGAAGTACAAGTGAGTTTTGTTGTAATACGTAATTCAAAGCCATTTAGGTGGCAGCTTTAAGCTTTTAGGCATTTTAAGGCAGATTCTATCGAAGGTAGAACTACATCCTGTACATTTTACCGAGTCAGATGAGCTTACGAATTTCCCACAAGTGGCGCACTTCGACATATTTTAAAATTACTAATAAAAAAAAATTAAAAAAATTAAAAAAGAAAAAAATGCGTTTTTGTAAGCCCAACGCTTTGATTCGAACCACAGATTGCTCCAGTAGGGTGAAATAGCGGGACACCTTAACCAATTGCGCTATGTGGCGATACGAAGAAATAGTAAAAAACTTCAATATAAAGATCGCAATAGTTCTGGCATTGTCGAATAAATGTGCAACAGTGAGGGTACAATGAACTGCAAGTCAATGAACTTTTATTATAAACACAAACACAGCTGATTTACTTTGTTCTAAAACTGCACTGTAAATAATAATGTATTTTATAGCACTTTTATGTTCAATTGGCAAGTATATTTAGTACAGTAAGCACTACACAACATTATTATCCACTTATTATGAGATAACTTGAGAAAATTAACTATAAATATATTTTATTTTAGGGCACAGTGCGAAAAGGACTCGTTTGTGACAGCGTCGTACAGATATTCTTATATATATATTTTTTTGTATAGATATTCCGATTTAAATAAGTTATATATATATATATATATATATATATATATATATATATATATATATATATATATATATGTATATATATATATATATATATATATATGTATTGTATATATATACATGTATATATATGTATTGTATATATATACATATATATATATATATATATATATATATATATATATATATATATATATATATATATACATATACATATATATATATATATATATATATATATATATATATATATATATATATATATATATATGTATATATATACAATACAAGAGTTCTGCATTGTCTCGCCATTCCTGCTGCAATAGCGTCGGTGTCTGTCTCTGTCGTGTTCCGGTTAGGAAGGAAGGTAGCCGGTAATCTTATGTTTGTGGCATTAGATCTCGCCACAAGATAGCAACGCACAACTAACATATTTGGTGTCTATAGGCGATGGTTGACTCTTTCCATCAGGATACCCATCTGCTTGTTTGCTATCTTATGATATAAAAAAGAAAAAAAGAACACATTTTTCGTTAATACTCCGATCCTGTTGGTTGTACTGTGATGTTATATGGCCTAAAACTTTCCTCGATAAACAGGCTATCTGACTCAAAAAGATTATTCAAATCGGTTCAGCAGTTTTCGAGATTAGAGCGTACAACCAAACAAACAAACTTTACAATTTCATAATCTTCTTATATATATATATATATATATATATATATATATATATATATATATATAATATATTATATATATATATATATATATATATATATATATATATATATATATATATATATATATATATATATATATATATATAAAAGAAAGTCGTGTTAGTTACTCCACTTATAACTCAAGAACGGCTGAACCGATTTAGCTGAAAATTGGCAGGGAGGTAGTTTAGAGCCAGGAGAAGGACATAGGATATTTTAGAATTTTTCCACGCGAACGAAGTCGCGGGCACAGCTAGTATTAGTATAGATTATAGGTTTTTGCGGCCCTCTACAATATAAACTTTAACTGTGCCAAATTTCATACTCCACCGTTCATGCATTTGTCTTGAAAAGGGGTCCAAAAATTTTTCTTAATTAAATTATTAAATTATATTTAATATAATGTATAAATATATAAAGTAGTATCATTGACTAACACCCAAAACACAATCAAATAATTTGCTTACTTTGGGGCTAGATCAATTATGCATGTAATTTGTCCACCATTATTATTGTTATTATTAATAACAAAAACCGGCCAAGTGCGAGTCGGACTTGCGCATAAAGGGTTCCGTACCATTCCTATTCAAGTTTCTATTTGTTTATTAAGATCGAGTAAAAAATTTTTACTCGATCTTAATAAACGTTTGTTTGTTACGTTTGTTGCATGGGAGCCCCCCTTTAATATTTACTTTATTTTTATTCAATTATTTATTTTGAAAGGTGATATACAACTAAAGATTCTGTGAAAATTTTAAGCATCTACCTGTCACTGTTATTAATATTGTTATTAATATTTATTTTATCGATATACCTAATACTGTTATTAATATTTATTCTATCGATACTATTATTAATATTATCGATAAAAAACACGTTTATTATATGGGGACTCCCCTTAATATTTTAAACTTTGTTATTTTTCTTTGTTATTTTTAGTATTTGTTGTTATAGCGGCAACAGAAATACACAATTTGTGAAAATTTCAGTTTTCTCGCTATCACGATTTATGAGATACAGCCTGGTTACAGACAGACAGATGGACAGACAGACAGCGGAGGCTTAGTAATAGGGTGCACAGATTGCCCTAACACTTCTTTGTGCTATAAAGACTTTATGTGTATGTGAGTTTCCCCACATAATTATCCCATACCACAACTAAGAAGCCGCAAACCCATGATAGGAGGTTAAAGCTATGTTTTCACCAGCTATCTGCTTTAACCTATATAGAGCATACACATGCAAATTGATACTGCTGCATAACTTACTTGTATGTACATTGTGCTTTGCAATTGCAGTTTTTGTCAAGCCAAACACCTAGAAACTTAAATGTATCACTCTCTTGTAATATAGTGATATCATAGAAATTACTTTTAAAGGCCTAGTCATATAACTTTGAAAATTCACATAAGTTGTTTTATTAAAATTTACTTTTAAGTTATTATTAGCGTTAAAGTTAAACGTTTCGCCAACTAAGCAACATTACTAACTAGATGGCGTTATTCCTCTGAAAAGTGTTTTTATTTATTTTAATACAGTTCGTAAGAAATAAAGTATGTTTTTTATAGTTTTGCGAATTTTCCAAGTGGTTCTTAGTATTCTCCAAATATAATTTTATCAATAAATAATGTCAATTTTGAGAAAGATATATTAAAACCTTTGAAGGAGAAAATCAAAACCCAAATAAGTTTTCTATTGAGAAGCTAATATACATGCACTAGTACTACGCACACATCCATAAATGTAAAAATGTAATAACTCTACATGAACTCTACATCAAATTTCACTGTCCTGACCATGGAACTAGGTATTATTACTACGTCCTGACAGATAACTAAACAGCGCCATTTTGTCAGTAACGCAATTTTATATAAGGGATCCGGAGTTCGAGTTCTATTTTTATATATATTTTTTTCATTTTTTCCCAGATAATACCTGCTATCAAATTATTTGTTTTAATAATATGATTATTATAACATGATTAGCTGAATAAACTTTTTTTCAAAATTTTATTACAAAAACTCGTATAAACATTTTTCTTTTTTGCATTCTTGTGAAGCCTCAGGAAGGACGAATTTCTTAATTTAGAGATCATTATTTCTGTCATCATTTCTATTATAGTTATCGGTTGTTGCTCACTTTCATGTTCAAATTTTTTCATTTTCAAATAAATACGTACAGGTAAAAAATGTAGACAAAGAGCTAGTTGACCATTCCTATTACCTATTTCGCACAAAGCCAATTTTTTCGGCATTTTCTTTTACTATCGGTTAGTGAGATATCTAGTCGTTGATTTAATATTTTTTTTTTATTTGCTTTTACAAGGATCCCCTAAATTGATTAAGCTGATGAATATTTTTTTAATTAAGTCGCCTCTGTGGTCTAGTGGTCCAGCGTTGGCGTTGACCACATAGGGTCCCGGGTTCGATTCCCGTGTGGGGCATATTAAAAAAAAGAGTGTTTTTTCATTTTTCTGAGAAACACAAAGCTGCCCGGGATTGAAAAGTGCCCGGTTGGCGATAGACTTGCCACCTATCACATTTGTGGGACCAAGTAGGTATATTCGGCTAATCGTGGGTGCACTTGTTGTACCTCTGCCTACCCCTTCGGGGATATGGGCGTGAAGATACTTTGATGAATATATTAATCTGGCAAAACTAATAACACAAAAATAAAAAGTAGAAAGTAGAATAAATTGATAGTTATTTAAATAAGGGTTAAATAAGTTACGGGGGCTCAACAGATATAAGACAGATAAAAATATAAAAATAAAACCAAATTATTTAATAACTACAAGCTACATGATCACCGTGGTTATTACGTGGCAGTATTCTGCATTGTTTCGCCTGGTTTGGTAACACTACCTTACCTATTCCTGCCACAATAGCGTCAGTGCTTGTCATTTTCGTGTTCCGGTTTGGAGGGTAAAGTAGCAGTAACCTTATGGATGTGCACCTCGCCACAAGATAACAATGCACCATTAATATTTTTGGTGTCTGTAGGCGATGGTTGACTCTTTCCATCAAGAGATCCATCTGATTGTTTCCTATATTTTGATATATAAAAAAAGAAAAGATTAAAAGATTGGAGGAGTTCTTAGCGGACTAGTCCACAGACCTGTAAAAAACAAGCAAAGTTCAAATATTTGACTAGTTTGGGTTTTAATACCACTGTACTAAATATGCATGTCGCAATAGCGCCGGTATTTTTTAATTTATTTTATAACCATAATGTACAGGGTTTTATTATAATTTATGCGTAACAAAGTGCTTGTCATCTTCTAAGTCCTTACTCGTAAACCTTTGCAGAATATCCTTATATTAAGCTTATATTAGTAACTATATAATTTTTAAATATTATACTTTTATTAGCTATCACTTGCACGCTTCGTGGGACGTAAATTCGTTGATGAATGTATTTACTGTCTATTATTTATCCAAGCACTTGCTCTTACTATTTACCAATATTTATGAAGATCAATCAAGGCGTTTTGGAGTTATATTGACCGCCCCGTATGAGAATAGATATTTGCATTTCTGGGTTTGAATTTTTATTAAATCTATGTGTGTTATAAATGTACTTCTATGTATTAGTGTTGTTGACTGACATCCGTGCTACAAGTAAATAAATTACTTACAAACAAACTCTAGTGGCGATGTGTAGGATACTTTGCTAGACTTAGTGATAGCAGAGGGAGTAAGATGCCTAACAGATTGATGGTTGACAGGTTGACTTAGCAGTCATGATTATACTAACCGGCAAAATGCCAGATGGTCTTTTCTTTAAAGAAAAGACCATTTCCTTTGAAGGAGGCTTGCTAGTTCCGCCACGTGTAGCAACGCGCAAGTAATATTTTTCTTGTCTGTAGGCGATGATTAACTGGTTACATTAAAAGAAATATCTAGCTGTTTGCTATTCTATGACAAAAACAAAGAAAAAAAAAATTAATTAAAACCGCCTCTGTGGTTTAGTGGTCCAGCGTTGGTGTTGACCACATGAGGTCCCGGGTTCGATTCCCGGGTCGGGCACTTAAAAAAGTGTTTTTTCAGTTTTCTGATAAACACAAAGTTGCCAAGGATTGGAAAGTGCCCGGTTTGGCGATAGGCTTGCCACCTATTACATTTGTGGGACCAAGTATCTTGGGCTAATCGTGG
The DNA here is from genome assembly GCA_036924255.1 of Apodemia mormo. Classification (NCBI taxonomy): domain Eukaryota; kingdom Metazoa; phylum Arthropoda; class Insecta; order Lepidoptera; family Riodinidae; genus Apodemia; species Apodemia mormo. The sequence continues at coordinate 13,860,769 of JAUPFN010000008.1, forward strand.
GTGCACTTGTTGTACCTCTGCCTATCCCTTCGGGGATACGGGCATGAGTACTTTTTTTTAAAATTTATGCACAAACATGTACAGAGGTGGACTTAATGCTAAATGACATTCTCTACCAGTCAGCCTTAAATTAATATAAGCAGTGTTTACGATAAGGTGCATAGAGAAAATTATTACAATCGTTTACTAATAACATACCTTCTTAAATATTATTAAAATAAATTAACATCAACTAAAACAATAAGATAATACAATATTATAATATACTTAGATACAAGTAATATATTATTATTACATATATAATACATTATACATATTCCTACATAAATACACCTGCACCTAGATATATACATACATATATATATATATATATATATATATATATATATATATATATATATATATATAATTAATTAATAATTATATAAATACATATATACATACTTATTATACTGCCATAGCGCGTTACGCAATTATTCTGTCATATGCTTAAAGAGAACATTTAAAATAATGTTAGATAGTTGGCTAAGTTAACCAGAATAAAAAATATATTATTATCACATTTATATTTATGGTATGCTATATTATTTGTTCTACTGCGAGAATAATGCGCTTTTAACCGTAATTGAGTGAGATTTAATCGATCAGTTAGTATTACTAGTCCCCTCATCTCATTTGCTCAAATAGAAACGTTTCAGCATTCATGCAACTTCAGGACGTTCGAAAAATGTATCTTAGAAATACTTATTTTGAATAAAAGCTTATTCTGTTCTATTCTATTCATGCCCTGCAGCACCACAACAGCGATAGAATCAGCGATGACTCTCGGATCATCCAGCGAGAAGCACATCCGCCCCCATGGGTAGGAAGCAAAAAACGACCGCATCCCGTCCCAACCTGCTAACCTATAGTGCCAAACGCGACGACAGCCTGCAAAAGGAGGCCGTGATAGGCGCGTAACCGGCATTTTACTCCGGATCAGGCAGTGGTCTGACATATCAAGAGGGACGTCCACAGATACCTGATAATTGTCCGGATGGGAGGTCAGCAGAAGGTCCAGCAGTGAAGGCGTATGATCGTCCACATCAGGAACTCGCGTAGGCGAGGTTACCAATTGTGTTAGACCATATGCCAAGGTAAAATCGTGAACAGACCTCCCCGCATGATCGGTAGTGCGTGAACACAGCCATTCGGCGTGGTGGGCATTAAAATCGCCTAAGATCACGATCGCGAATTAACTTCGCCACGTTGGGGTTTCTTGGACTGGCAGCCTTTTTGGCGGCCAGCACAAGCAAGGTGCCGGTCCCAAGCCCGGATAAAGAAGGAGGGCTCAGGAACACATTGTAATTGCAAGATTGCAATGTGTACCACAAAATGGGAGGGGGGGAAATAGGCCTAGACCCATAGCGGCTAAAAGACCGGATGATGAGCATGGGCGAACTCATCATTACTTCTAGCCCAACGACACCCAAAATGAAAGCGGCGCTTTACAAAAAGAGTCCCCAGGAGAGGCACCCACCCCGATGCGGCTGTCGGGGTGGGTGCCAATGCTGTGCCCGGTCCGGGAAAAAGAAGCGCAAGAGACTGAGCTTCAAGCAGCGTATGCGCGCGAAGCAACGGACTCTTACCACTGACAACGCGGTGAACACTGCTGATGGGGGGAATGGTGTGGCCGTAGCGTTGCCGGGCGACCCTACACCTGTGCAGCTCGCTGATCAGGCAGTTGCGAGACCATCTGGCACGCAGACGCCGGCCATCCTCTCCGGAAGCGTGCCTGCGACTGTCAGTGGCAATACGGGGGTCGAGGGCTCGACCAAACGATCTCGGTTGAATGACACCATTTCACCGAGGGAACGGAAAAGGCCCAGGCTTAACACACCTCCTCCTACGAGCAGGGGAGACTACGCAAATGCTGCCAAAGCAGACCTAGTGGTTGCTACTAGGGCGCAAGCCGATCAGGTGACGGTAATGATCGGCGATAAGATCGAACTGCTACCGATTGAGTCACCAATCGATTCGCCGACGCCGGGACCCGGCTTTCGGGGCAAACCGACTAACAGCGGTGGAGCCTTGAAACTCTGGTGTACCGACAAGCAATCGGTTGACTGGCTCAAAAAACACATGGAGAATGCTACTCTCTCAGGTGGTTAGCGCCTGGTTTGTTGCAGACCAAGCGAGGTACCCCAAAGGATCAGATGTGGCATCCTTCTTCCAGGTGTTCACGACTCCCAGCGGATTGGTCGTATTTTTAACTACCAAAATCCGTGGGCTGAGATGCGGAAGTGGATCCTCGTAGGGCACCATGTCAACAGGGCCCGCGGGGACACTTTCTGTATTCTGACCATCCCTACGTCGCTGGTACCTACCCTGATGGCGCACGAGCGTAGACTTGTGTTTAAATTAGGGTCGGTATATTTCAATAAATCTACTGCTACTACCTTATTAACTTTCAATCTTACAAAACATGTCACATAAAATATTAATAGGACAAGGGTAACAGTTGCACTATTTTTTGATACGATTGGCATTCTACCTATAGACACCAAATGTGTTATGTGAGTAACCTTACCAAGTAAGTCCTTATTAATCATTGACATGTATAATATTATATTATACACGTCAATGTTATTAATACATTCCTTCCTCTTTAAATAACATCGCGTAAAAAAGTTCATTGCATAAACGACACTGACTTATGAGGTTTTTGCATGCACTACTAGATGACGGGAGTAGTTATATCTAACTTAGTTTCACGTTTTAGATTTTCATTGTTCCGATTAAGGTTCCGATTACTATTACGATATCATATTCTAATCTCCAATTTTACAATAATTTTGTAGTAGTTTTTAAATATAGGAATGGTGGTCAATTTTTTACAAAAAAAAACATGTTTGTCAACTGAATTTTAAGTAAAAAATTCCTAAAAGAAGATAATATCACTTACACCTTGGACATATATGAGTTTTCAGTATGATTCAGAAAATAAAGTAATCTTAGCCGAAGAATATATTGATGTATGAATAAACATTCATATTAATAAGAAAACTGACAATTTCTGTTTAACTTCCATCAACTAAGGCTTAAGATTTAAGGTGCCTTTTAATATTAATCATAAAAGTACCTTCATGCCCGTATCCCCGAAGAAGTTAGCAGAGGTACAACTAGTGCAACCACAATTAGCCCAAGATTAGTCCCACAATGTGATAGGTGGCAAGTCTATCGCCAACCGAGAACTTATCCAATCGCGAGCAATGGTGTTTTAAATATCAGAAAACTAAAATACACATTGAATTGCCCGACCCGGCAATCAAATTCGGGATCTCAAACGGTCCCAGGTTGAAAATTTTGCAAAGTTTTTTTTTGTTTCTATCAGAAAACTGATAAAACACATCTTGATTTGCCCGTCCCAGGAATCGAATCCGGCACCTCATGTGGTCAACACCGACACTAGACCTCTAGATCACAGAGGCAACAATAGTAAATTTTGCAAAATATTGCAAGTTTCAGATAGCATTCTGGAAGAAGCACATGCGATTTTTAACAAAAGTAATTGTTGAAAATAATTTAGAAGAGAATGATGGAGAATGATTATGTATCTTACAGATATTAAAACTTGATAAATTAAAACATGTCAAAAGTTAATAAGTTAATGTTTAAGTGAAATTGTCAATTGCTGTTCGTTAGTCTCGCTAAAACTCGAGAGCGGCTGAACCGATTTTGCTAATTTTGATCTTGAATTAATTGTTGAAGTCCAGGGAAGATTTAAAGGTGAAGAAATATAGAAAAAAAATAAGAGTAGTTAAAAAGGCAGAACAATGTTTGCCGGGTCAGCTAGTAAACAATAAAAATTACGATTACAAATGTTAATAAGTTAATGTTTAAGTGAAATTGTCAAAATACAAACAATAAAAATTACGATTACTAAGATTATTTTTGTTAAATTATATACCACTAACCCTTTTTCTTGCTAAAACAACATAAGTCAAAAATAGTTTTCTAGGTTTTTTCATTATTATTATTAATAAACTGTAAAGGTTATTCAATATTTTAATTTCTTACGACTCAAACACTGAATTAAGTAGGTATAAAAAATTCCGTTAAAACTCGTTCGATTGAGCCTTAAACAGTTTTTATTGGTTCCTGAAAAATTCTAATTGTGTGACGTATGAGATTTTTGAAATGACCGATTCAAATATATTACAATACGATATCTCAAAAAAGGTGTAATATTTTGGGCTCATTGACCATTGAAGATGAAGTTGTAGAAAATCTAGAGTTTATTTGCTTTATCAGAGCGTTTGCTGGTAAAACAGCTAGAAAACGAAAATTTTAGCTATTGAATTGTATTTGTTTTTTTGGTTTAATGTGTTTTACAATTCAATGTAATAAAAATATAGTAACTATATGTATTTATATTATTTTCATACATGTTATGTTATCATTTAATACAGGGCATTAAATGAATGACTCGCCAAGGTCAACCCTGCACCGCCGTTGTCACGACAGGAATCCTTATATCATTATGTAACAAACAAGCAGAATACTCTTCTGATAAAGATACTACAAACAATCGAACTGCCAGGAAAAAGCAACTTGGAACTGATTTTCGACTGGGATAGGTTAATCCTTATTTGATAGTGATTCCGACAATGATAACTGTCTTCCGTATTGATCTAGGCCCTTTCTTGTAGAATAAATCAACTGCCTTTGCTAGGAATCTCGTAAAAGTCGAAGGAAGGCTATCATCGTGACTACTAGGTGAAGGTGATAGAGTTCTACAATATCTTGATCGGATTGTGGTATTATCACCTTTCCTGGCTATTCCTGAAGTCATGTAAAGATTTATATATGTATTTCTATGTATTAGTATCTTCGACTAATACCCATAACAACAAGCAAATAATTTGCTTACTTTGGGGCTAGATCAGTAAAGTAAATATAATTTGTCCCGTTAATATTTATTTATTTATTATTTACTTATTATTTATTAACTAATATTTTTGAAATAATTTTTAGGCTAATACATCAACTGACTTAAAAATCTTATCAGCTCGTCTCCTTAAAAAACTGTATCTACTATTAATTGAAAATACCATCGGATCAAAATCAGTCAATTGTTTGGGATTTTCAATAACGAAAATTTTTGAAAAAAATGTGCTTTTTTAACATTGCTTCGAAAATTTTTAACCCATCGATTATGTAGCTAAAGCAATATTTGGATCCCAAAAATTGTGTTGAACGCCATTCGAAAGATCAAAATCGTCATCGTTTCCAAAATGTACAGCTTTTCAAAAATCAATATATTTTCATTTTTAACAAAATAGATGTTTGTATTGAAAAAAATCTGTGCTTATAATTTTTACTCCTTCAAGCTTAAAATACCTTAATTTAGCGGGAAGTTTCAGGGATGGCCGGCAGGGTCAACCGTTCACAGATTTTTGTAGTTGAAATTAGTTTATGATGCACTTGTAGGTACTTTAATTTCACTATAAGTACTTATAGGTACTTATAGTAAAATTAAAGTACAAGACAAATAATTTTAAATTAATCGACGACTCCAATCCATTTTTCAATTAATAATAATAGAATGTCATCAAGTGCTGGCGTTTTACGAGTAAAATCTAATTATTTTTTTTATGTTTGGGAGGGTGTACTTAGCGTGTGGTCCCATTTTAATTTGGTGAGGATGTAGTGTTCCGGAGGTATAGTAAATGGGAAGTCATTTGATGCAGTTTTAATAGCGACTCGCAATGCAGCCTGCCTCACAATTCGAGTCGAGTAGAGTCGAAGCTTTTAGTATTCTTACCCCGCGGCTACATATATCGGCCTAGCACAATTTATCGGCGAAGTATCGCCCTAGCACGATGTTGTCACGAACTACATCGCGACAACTGTTTACATCATAATGACGTCGTTTTATCACCAAACTACGGCTGGCAGGTTATATTTGTACAGCCCACGATGAAGCAAACAAGAATATTGTAACAATCCTTAAAATCTTTTCTTCTCAAATTCTTAATTCATGAACATTCGTTCCTTAAATTCTTTAATTTCATGCTACTGTGTACTGTATCTCATTCGCTCAAAGATTACGAACTTATGATACAGCTTCACAAACATGAAAGGTCATATCGTCATATGTTATTTCTTTTTTACCATAGAACAAAATAAAATAACATACCTACGTTGATGCATTAGGTCAATATCAAAATACGGCTAATACATGAAATTATCTAATAATATGTATGCGGAAAAATTATAGTTTGTTATCTATTATTATTATTGTTTATCTTAATTAATTATATTATAGTTTCTTTGTCGCGATTCGTACTAATATCACTCGCGCCGCGGACTGCAGTTTGACTGCAGTGACGCGTGACGCCCTTCGCGATGCAGTTGCGCGATATGCCGATACACGGTGCTAACGCGAATCTTCTTAGTAGCCCGATATGTGTAGCTGCGCCTTTACACATTTTCTTACATATTATGCCGCATAGTAGCACGACGCCATGTTGCATCAATACCTATAGAGTATAGGGAACCTCCGTTTAACCCATAAATATGAAAGGCAAGAACCAATGTCTAAAAGCATACGTTACATAAAAAAATCCAAAAATCGTAATTTTTCATAAAAAAAACGCGATCAATAGATACGACTGTTTATGTCGCATATCATGCGAATTCACAAGAAATCAACTCCTTCCCATTGACTTACAATTATGAAAGTATATGTAGCTAAGGTTACTCTCGGAACTCTCGGAATGCGAGTCCAACAAAAGCAAGTGCAAAAGGACGTATCCAGCCTTTGCTTTAGGAATGGCGGGAAGGGGGGCTGTACATTACTTTGACCTATCTCGTAAAGTTTGCAAACGCAGGCTGACATTTACGAAATAGGTCAAAATAATGTACTACGGAATTGTATATCTTAAAAAGATTTACAAAATAGTCTACGACGTTATATCTCTATCTCCTAAAGATAACCTACTGAAACTATTTTTTTGTCCGGCAATGGGTGATGTCATACCGAAGAAAATATCAAAAAACTGAGTTTTATACTTTGACGAAAGTGGGATAGTATTTTTTTTCACACTTTTCTTACCTGTTAGCTGCCAAAGTAACCATCGTCCACATTTAATAATCCCTGATCGTCCTTACCTAGTTTTGAGACTACACGCTGAGAAACTTTCAGGTTTTATAAAATGACGAAGGTTTGACCAACACGGACTCTTAGGATGTAATAGAATCATAAATATTTACGCTACTATGTCATTTGTAAGTAAAATTAGGTTATATTAAAAAGGCGTTTTGATCATTTTATATTATAAATTTTTATAATATTTACAAATGGTAACAAAATTGATATCAAGGTATTTAGTATTAGAAATAATTAGAAATAATTTGTATTATTTTTTCTACTATATATATATATATATATATATATATATATATATATATATATATATATATATATATATATATATTAATATTATTAGCAGACTGCACTTACTTAGGGGAAATGTACTACAACTCTGTGATCTAGAAATAATAGAATTTTGTATAAGTATTGACGGTATGTTTGGATATCCAAACAATTTGGTCCCGGCCTCCTTTGTTTATAAATGGTAACAAAAAGTTGTAAAAAAGTATTTGGTGTTAGAAATAATAAAAAATAATTTGTATAAGTACAATAATTATTTATAACAGCTAGTACTGTTACCGGCAGCTTCGCTCGCGCATATTTACATTAGAAATTATTAAAACTTTCTTTATAAGCTACTTTATTAAAATCTCTACATAGTCGGACGGTCCGCTAGTATTCTAAAAAAATTATATATACATATTAATCTTAGTTACTTGTATACATACACGATATTTGTAGTATCATAATTTAAGTAAAAAACGTAAGTCTGACCTCTACTTCCCCTGACAATACCTAATAACGTAAGTACCTAACTATACTTCAAACACCTATCGAACAAACTAACATACTTATAAAAGAAACTTGTAATTAACAGGAAATACCTAACCTAAACTATCTTTGACAACATTATTATATATACCGAACTATACCACAAACTAAATATACCTACCTATTAGGATTGCTTTGCATGTAACGCACCTATCTAATCAACTAACGTTAACTGTATTAAAAAAATCTGTAAGCAGGTTGACCCTGCAAGTCATCCCTAAAACTTCCCGCCAAATTGAGGTATTTTAAGCTCAAAGAAAAAACTGTACTTAAGCATAGAGGTTTGAGTTCGAAGAGTTTAAATATCTAAAGTTTTTCGAATAACATTCAACGCAATTTTTGAACTTTTGTCATTGATAAATCCCAAATGATTCAGCCGATTGTAATTCGATTTACGGTATATAACGCAGTCTTTTAAGCAAAAAGCTAGTCAAATTTTAAATTAAATATACGAAGTAAGTAAAAGTTATTTTAAATATACGAAGTAAGTTTTCTGTAAACAGCGCAATTTTAATATTTGAAAAGCTTTGTTACTTTTGAAAATTTAAATCGATTAAATTTTTGAAACGATAATTGGCGTAGTTTTCTTACTACCAAAATAACGTAGAAGATCAAAAAATTATTGCCTGAAAAATTTAGAAGTGTTGTCGAAAAAACATATTTTTCATAATTTTTCGCCAACAATACCTCCCGAACGAATAAACCGATTTTGATGCAATTTATGCATTGAACTCAGTTTTTTGAGGAAAAGAGTCGATTAGATTTTGTACTCAATCCATACATAACTCTAGATAAATCCCACATAAAGGGAATGATTTTGATCAAATTCAGTTTTGGACGCAGTTTTTTTAGAAAGAAAAGCTGTTTAGATTCTAAATCCATCGGCTAAATCCATCGGTATATTTGTCCGAAATTTATTTTTAAAATATTAAGTGCGTTTGCTGGAAACAATAAAATATTATTACTTGAAAAGCTTATGTGTTTTTTAAAAATGTGATTCGATTTTGTTTTTTAAAACTGCACATGACGTAGTACTAAAATATTGTAGAAGGTCGAAAAATGATTGGTTGAAAATTTGAAAGTTATTTTGAAAAAAAACCTTTTTTTTAGTTTTCCTTCATTCATGTGAAAATTCATGCAAATATGTCCAAGAAATAAAAAGTTTCACACAGCATTTTTTTACTTTATTTCACCCCTTTGAAGATTTAATTGTGAAAAATTATTAGGGCGAGCGCAGCGAGCCCTACACTATGCCACGATCTATGCACTTTTGTGGTACATTTTATTGAAAAAGTATCGCATTTTTTAGGTTTGAGCTTCGACGTGGTAATTTATATTCATGTCTAGATTTGTTATTTACCATAAAAATACCAATTTATAAATAAAAAAAATAAAAAAATAGAAGATACATTTTGTATTAGAACTTTGGAGTTAGATCAGTAAGTGTAATTTGTCCCGTGAATTATTATTAACAGAATAAATAGAGCGTTAGAGAGTTTCACAATATGCTTATTGAGAAACAGTACAGATGTATTAATTGATTTATATTGTATTGAGATCAATTCCCAATCTTAACCCGAGGGTAAAAAGCTAAAAAAAAGGTATATTCACGCCCGTATCCCCGAAGAAGTAGGCCGAGGTACAAAGTGTGCATCCACGGTTAGCCGAAGATACTTAAGTCTCGCAATGTGATAGGTGGCCAGCCTATCGCTAGTAGGGCACTTTTCAAATCCCGGGCAAAGTTGTTTTTATCAGAAAACTGAAAAAACACATTTTTCATTTGCCTGACTCTGGAATCGAACTCCGAGGGTTTCTCTGAGAGAAAAATTCGAAAAATGTATTTGCTGAGTGTCTACCGTCAGTTCTTCGTGCCTGCGTTAAATACAATATTAAGTCCAAAAATTTTGAAGGTTTATTTAAATAAAACATTTTTTGATTCTGATATCGTAAAACCAGGAACTTCCTGATTTTAGAAAAAAAAAAACTATTATTTTAGCAAAATGTTAAAAATGTGTTTTTTTTAAGATCAACCTTCATTTTTAATACCCATTTTTCCTTGAAAATACCAACAAACAAAAACCAAATATTCCTAGTCCAAAACCTGACGACGTGGGCCTTTGATGCGAATGTAATGTTTAGATGAAAATACGCTGTTTTTTAGGTTAGATATAAATAAAGTCCATACATTAAAAGATGTAATTCTCATAAAAATACTTTTCTAACAATATTACTAGATAGTATAACTTTGCGAGCCCTTACAAAGCTCTGCTTTTTGCTAGTTTCTTAGTGAATGCCTACGTCATAAGAGGAATACGTATGCAAAATTTCAAGTTTCTAGGCCTAAGGGCTTGGCCTGTGAGTTTATATAAAACTTTCATCCCCTATTTTACCCTCTAAGAGATTGAATTTTCGAAAATGAGGAAATACGTAACTCATTATTTTACCGTACTCAGTTCATACGAAATTTTATAAAAGTATGTCAAAGGAATATAAAGTTTCAAAGAAATTTCATCCCATATGACATCCCCTTGAGGATTGAATTTTAAATAGTCCTTCCATAGTGGATGCGTACGTCAAGGAGGAATATGTGTGCGAAATTTTAAGTTTCTTGACCTAAGGGTTTGGCTTGTGCGGTTATATAAAACTTTCATTCCGTATTTTATCCTCGTAGGGATCGAATTTTGAAAAACGCTTAAATACGTAATTCATTATTCTTTTTGTACTCAATTTATACGAAATTTCATGCAAATAAATTTAAGGAATAAAATGTTTCATACAAACTTTAATCCCCTATTTCACCACTTTCGGGGTTGAATTTTGAAAAATCCTTCCTTAGTGGATGCCTTCATCATAAGAGAAATACGTGTGCGAAATTTTAAGTTTCTAGTCTTTAGGTTGGCCTGTATATTTATATAAAACTTTCTTGGCCAATTTTACCCTTTAAGGGGCTGAATTTTGAAAAACGCTGAAACAAATAACTCATTATATTTGCCATACACAATTTAAAATTTCATGGAAATATGTTAAAGGAATAAAAATTTTAAAACTTTTATCCCCTATTTCCCTTATTTGAGGGTTGAATTTTTAATTGTCTTTCCTTAATGGATGTCTACGTCATAATAGGAATACGTGTGCAAAATTTCAAGTGTCTAACCCTAATGTCAATGGTTTGTGCGGTTATATAAAACTTTCATCCCTTATTTTATCCTGTTAGGGATTAAATTTTGAAAAAACCTTAAACACGTAATTCATTATATTTTTGTACTCAGTTCATACAAAATTTTATGCAAATATGTTTAGGAAATAAAAAGTTTCATACAAACTTTTATCCCCTATTTCAACCCTTTCGGGGCTGAACTTTGAAAAATCCTACCTTAATGGACACCTGCATCATAAGAGAAATACGTGTGCGAAATTTCAAGTTTCTAAGCCTAAAAGTTTGGCCTGTACGTTTATATAAAACTTTACTGAATTTTAAAAAACGCTGAAATACATAACTCATGTTTGCCATACTCAATTCATACGAAATTTTATGCAAATATGTCCAAGGAATAAAATGTTTAGAACTTTTATCCCTATTTTACCTCTTCTTGGGATAAATTTTTAATAATCCTTGCTTATTGGATCCTTACGTCATAAGTGTTACGTACTCCACGTGTGCAAAGTTTCAAGTATCTAACACTAATGGTTTGGCAATGATTAGTGCGGTTATATAAAACTTTCATCCCCTATTTTACCTCTTAGGGATGGAATTTTGAAAAACGCTTAAACACGTAATTAATTATTGGAACGAAGTTCCTTACGGCAGGCTTGGAGGGGATAGGGATTTTGCTGCGCGACCGAACTGAAAAAAATGTGATAGTAAAACCGTAAGAAAAATGCGTGGAATAAAAGCGTTAAATGAGACGTGCGCAGGCGCGACAGTCGCGTACACAAGCGAGTAGTGCCGTTTAGCCGAAGGAAGTTCGTTCCTACCTGGTGTCCCGCGACACCACATCATTTTTATTTATTTTTTACTTAATGCATAGGTACGAAATTTCATGCAAATATGTCTAGGGAATAAAAAGTTTCATACAAACTTTTATCCCCAATTTCACCCCCTTCGAGTTTGAATTTTGAAAAATCCTTCCTTAGTGGATGCCTACATCATAAGAAAAATACGAATGCGAAATTTTAAGTTTCTATCCCCCTAAGGGTTTGACCTGTGCGTTGATACCTCAGTCAGTCACTTTTGCCTTTTATATATAGATATATAATATTATATAGATAGAAGTTTGTGTTCCAAAGTACCTACCTATCACGTCATAGCGCGATTCAACTTTGAACAACCACATCTACCTTCATTGTATCGAACAAAAAGTCTGTCAAACATGCATTTCAAATTTATGCAAAAAAAAAAAAATAAAAAAAAAACAATATTCGCGGTTTATCGCACCGACGCATGTCCAGCTTAAGCTGAACACTATGTATACGTTATTACATAATAATTAATTACATTAATTACATAAGATCTAAACTAAATTTATACTGGTGGGTCGATTTGCGATGATAACTTTTTATTTATGAACTGATTTGAATAAAATAAACACTATATGTTAAGTAAAGCCTACACAGCTACACTGTACTGAAAACCGCATCGAAATCGGTTCAGTCGTTTTGAGATTAGCGTGCACAAACATACAGACAAACAGACAAAAATTTTAAAAATCATTGTTTTAGATTCTGTTGTGTTTATAAAGGCCCCCCAATCATAGTTTTTTTCATTAATCTTTCATGTACAGACACCGATCGGTTACGTTTTATTATATGTATAGATTTTGTCTAGTAAATAAGCAGACGGTATTCCTGAGAGTTAAAAATAGCTGTCTCTCATAGGGAAATCGTTCCAAAACTGTCACCTAGAAATAATAGAATTAATCTATACATATAATAAAATCGTAAGATAGTCAACTGTACATTGAATATTTTTTAAAAGAATACTTGGGGCGTGATCTACAATCGATGTCGAAGTCAAATATATAGTTTTTAGAATTTTTGTTTGTTTGTCTGTTTATCTGTTTGTCTGTATGTATGTCCGGGGTAAACTCAAAAAGTACTGCATGGATTTACTTCAAATTTTGCATGAATATTACTAACAGGTCGGGTCAACATATAGCCTACATATTATCACTCTATCACTTAGCGGGGAAGTGCTGTGCGGAGTAAACGAAGTCCGCGCGGACGAAGTCGCTGGCAACAGCTAGTTATAAATATGACGGTATCTTTGGATACCCAATCAATGTTATTGGTCATTTGTAAGTAAAATTAGGTTATATTATAAAGGCGTTTTAATCATTTCATATAAAAAATATTATAAACAATAACAATCTTTACAAATGGTAACAAAAAGTGGTAACAAGGTATTTGGTATTTAATGCTTTCCGTGGTGGAAACCCCAGTGCTTGTGATCTTCATGTCCACCCTTCTTGCCGTGGTCATGGTGGTGGTGGTGGTGTTCGTCGTGTCCGTGGTGACCCTTGTGGCCATGGTGGTCCTCGTCGTAGTGGTGCTTGTCGTGGTGTCCGTGTTTGCCGTGGTGACCTTCGTGGTGTCCGGAGTGATGATGTCCTCCCTTCTTGTGGTGACCGCCATGATCTTCATGGTGCTTGTGGTGGTGTCCATGTTTGTGGTGCTTGCCTTCATCATGGTGGCCGTCATGGAAGTGGTGGTCCTTGTGGAAGTGGTCTTTATGGTACTTCTTGTGATATCCGTCGGTGTGTTCACCCTTGTCGTGGTGTTCATGGTGTCCATGTTTCCCTCCTTTGTGATGGTGACCGTGTTCGTGGTGCTCACCGTGATCGTCGTGTTCGTCCCAATGTTTTTTGTGGCCACCGCCGTGCTCGTGGTGGTGTCCTTCATGATGGTGTTTGCCATAGTGTCCTTCATCTCCTTTGTGATGGTGGTGGTGTCCCTTGTGGCCTTTACCGCCTTTGCCGCCATGGTCGTGGTGATGATGTTCATGATGGTGGTGACCACCGCCGTGCTCGTGGTGGTGACCTTTGCTCTCGGCTACGGCGAGGTCCCCGGCTTCGTAGGCGGAACAGGCGACCGCCACGAATAGAATTCCTAAGGCTATCAAAGCTCTCATGTTGGTTGTTGGACTCCGTAGATTAGTTGCTATCGGAAGTCCGGTCGTGAATGATGTCTGACCCGAGGACTCTGTATTTTATATTAAACCAAGTGCCAGTACAGTCTGCAGCGGTGGAGAAATATCTATTAATATTCCGCAACCGTCTTGCAGTACTAGTTCAGGGTCAATTAAGAACGTTCTTGTTTTTTTGTCATATTGTCGGTATGTAACCTTATATTGGAATCACTTTCAATGAATATTATCTAACCACTTGAAAACTTTGCTGATAACATGAAATCCAGTGCCAATAATTCTATCCTATCCTACTAATATTATAAATGCGAAAGTTTGTATGTATGGATGAATGGATGTTTGTTATTCCTTCACGCAAAAACGGCTGTACCGATTTAGATGAAATTTACACACATATAGATGATGACCTGGAATAGTATAGCAATGTGAGTTAAGATAGGCACTATGAAAAGTCGAATTCTCTTTAAAATGCAGTGGTTATATTGTCTCAGCCAGGAGCACTATTCGATATTAAATTCATGAGAATGTTATTAACTTCATCAGGATCTGTGTCTAATATGGCAAATAAGTTAGACCGTGATTGTGACTTATCAACTTTGTCTGTATTTGAAGGCAATTCCGATGAAATATTTTGTGCAAGCTCTTCACCAACATTTGTAAAAAATCTATTGATAAAATTGACAGATTTTGTACGTGTAGCTTTAATATTTAATAATTCAGTATTGTGGTTATTTTGTTTTCTTTTGTTTGTAATTTTTTAATGTTTTTCCTTAGTTATTCGTTATCTTTGACTGATTTTTCAAGTAAATTTCTTTCATATTTTCTTTTTAATTTTTTTATTAAATTATTGCAATGATTCCGGTACCTAATATAAGTTATTTTTAAGTTATCATTATGTTTGTGATCATTACGCAATGTTTTTTTGGAGCTTATTCCTATGATTTATTATGAGCTTTATTATGCACTTACTTTTAGGTATTGTAGTGGTGTAAGAACATACCTGTATACACTCCGTTACAGCTTTAATTAGTAAATCTGTTATAAAATTAGGGTCATTATAAATAAGTAATTCATTTAATTTTTTTTCTTCTAAGTATACATGAACTTTATCGAAATATATCCTAGTTTTATACTTATTGTCTATTTTAGGATTGATTTTTAATTTTGACAAACATAAAAAGGTAGTAAAGTGATCTGTAACAGTAGTATGTAAGACTGCTACGGTGGCCGCCATTATTTGACATCGTAAATGTAAACATCCACTCAAGAATGATCTTTCAACATTCAACCCCTAAAAGAATGAAAAAGAATAAAATTGTTTGAAACTTTTAATTTCTTGGACGTATTTACATGACATTTCACATGAATTGAGTACAACAATAATGAGTTATGTATTTCAGCGGTTTTCAAAATTCAACGCCTAAGAGGATAAAATAAGGAATGAAAAATTTAAATAAACACACAGGCCAAACCCTTAGGTCAAGAAACTTGAAATTTCGCACACATATTCCTCCTTATTATAATATATGACGTATGCATCTATTAAGGACTATTCAAAATTCAACCTTCCAGGGGTATAATAGGGATAACATTTCCTTAAACCTTTATATTTCTAGGGCATACTTGCGTAAAATTTCGTGTGAATTGTGTATGCAAAAATAATGAGTAACGTATTTCCGCGTTTTCCAAAATTCAATCTTTTAGAGGGTAAAATAGGGGATGAAAGTTTTATATAAACTCACAGGCCAAACCCTTAAGGCCAAAGACTTGAAATTTCGTAAACGTATTCCTTTTATGACGTAGGCATCGACTAAAGAATAATTTTTCAAAATTCAACCTCAAAGAGAAAAAAAATTGTATGAAACTTTATTTCTTGGACATATTTGCATGAAATTTCATATGTTATGAGGTCATATTTCACGATTCATGATGAAGTCAATATGTCTGTATGTATATGTGTATGTAAACATGTCATAACTTTTGAACGGCTTAACCAACCGAAGGGCGGTTGACGGCATTCGATTGCATTCTACTCAACTTAGATTTCCTGAAAATTTGAACCGATTCGACTCAGAACATATTGAGAATTTTTTGAAAAAACACCAAAAAAAGTTTTGGCGAAACAGATTTTTTCTAATTACCTACACTAGGGGACTTTATATGCACTTTTGTGGTATCTGTTACTGAAAATGTATCGCACTTTGAGGTTTGAGCTTTGACGTGGTAGTTTAAATTCATGTCTAGATATGATCTACCATTAAAATACCTTTTTTAAATATTAAAAAAAAATCGAAGAAACATGTTGTATTAGAATTTTATTATTACTAACGCCATCTATTATGAAACTAACGAGTTAAAATGCTAAAATTAAACAAGTTAAAATGTTATTTTAACTTGTTTAATTTTAGCTAACGAGTTAAAATGCTACTTTGGCGAGTTAGATTCAATTCATTTAATTCATTTTCATTCATTCCATTTTAATACAATATTAATCTATTAATACACTTGTACTTTATAATTTCCCGCTGCGTATGTAGATAAGGAAGTTACTGATTTTGCTCCGATTTTCAAAAATCGAATTTTCACCAGATGTCCACGTTTTGAGGTCCTAGGAACCTTTTTCGACTATTTTCGCGATGACGTCAGTGTGTCTGTATGTATCTCTCTCTCTCTCTCTCTCTCTCTCTCTCTGTGTGTGTGTGTTCGTGTGTATGTATGTCTGTATGTAAACATTTCATAACTTTTGAACGGCTGGACCGATCGAAACGCGGTTGATGGCATTCGATTGGATTCCACTCAACTTAGACTTCCTGAAAATTTGAACCAAATGGACCCGAGGAATTTTGAGAAATTTTGAAAAACCCAAAAAAAATTTGGTGAAACAGATTTTTTAAATATAACTTCCGGATTTATATACCAATTGAGTACAAAAAATAATCAGCTCTATTCCTTAAAAAATTAGGTCTAATGATGTGTTACATAAATTGCATCAAATCGGTTTATTGTTTGGAAGTAATCGTGGACGAACATTTTGAAAAGTTTTTTTTCGACATAACTTCGAAATATTTCAACCAATCATTTATTAGTATTCTACAATATTTTAGTACTAAAAAAATTAGGCCGAATGCCGTTTTAAAAATCAAAATCGAATCTTATTTTCAAAAGTTACAGCTTTTCAAATATTAAATTATGTTGTTTTTAGCAAACATAAAGTTTTTGAAATAACTTTCAGGTTAATATACTGATTGACTTCAAAATCTTATCAGCTTTTCTCCTTTAAAAACTGCGTCAAGTACCGTTAATTGAATAAAAACCGGTCAATTTGTCTGGGATCTATCAATGACGAAAATTAAAAAAAAATGTTTTATGACATTGCTTGGAAGTTTTTGAACCTACCGATTATTAAGCTAAAGCAATAGTTAAATTGAGTTGAATGCCATTTGAATTTGACTTTGAATTTTGATTTTGAGTGTTTTCTTGCTGTTTTTGTGAACTAGCAATTGAGACATTTCAATATTTCTTAGAACTGAAAAAATCTATGCTTATAGTTTTTACTCTTTTGAGCTTAAAATACCTCAATTTAGTGGAAAGTTTCAAAGGTGGCCTGCAAGGTCAACCGTTTACAGATTTTTCACACTATGATTATTGTAAAACAGTACAAGTGCATTAATTGATTAATATTGTATTGAGATCAATGTTCAATCTTAGCACATGGGTAAACAGCTAAAAAATATATATTCATGCCCGTATCCCCGAAGAGGTAGGCAGAGATACAACTTGTGCATCCACGATTAGCCGAAGATACGTCTTAGTCCCACAACGTGATAGGTGATCGGCCTATCAAACCAAAAAAACTATAAATAAAACCAAAATAGAAAAAAAAGTTTCGAAGGCTACATTTTGTTAGCACTTACAAGAAAAATTCTTAAAAATTTTCTTGATTTATTAAAAACACGATTTTTATTGTTATCAATGTTATCTACACAGAACAAACATAAAGGTTATTTACTAAAATTTTACATCATTATAATTTTTTAAAGAATAGATCTGATTAGTTTTTTTACTCTAAGTTTTACATTATTCAACATTTTGTTTTATTCCCTTTGTTATGTACATTCTGTCCATGGCGGGCGGGAGGTTTAGTGTCATTCATCGAAAACAGATGGCCCTGTGATATTTCTAAATCACCAAGTCACTAATAATTTTTAAATTTGTTTATAGAAAGTTGAATACCATTGTAAAGTTTTAATCATTGCTCCTCGAGATAGTAAAGACTATAATAATGTTGAGCTTTGTACAGATACTTACTTTTTTGTCTTGTCCTTAGTCGGGTAAAAGAGTAGCCGTTGTACTATAAATTACCGTGTAAATATGCTTTGACTGCTTGAATTGAATATTAATATTCATAAGATGCTGATTGATTTTAAATTAGTAAAGATCTAATGCAGAATTCAAATATACTAGTGTGGGAGCCCACGACACTCAACCTACTCCCATAAGACTACCGGATGGTATATACATAGTTAGATTCGTCGTTAATTGGAGAATACAAAATGGCTATGCTGCAATGCGAAAAACCGGGTGGCGCTATTAAGAAAAAGAAAAAAAGAATGAAAGAAAAATCGATTTCTGGTACGATAAGACTATCGAATTTCGTTTGTTCCTCGACATAGGGGAGGGGACTACGAAAATGCGGTGCTGCATGCCCCCATGACTGGCCTTATCAGTGGCAGCAGCATTATAAGTGACGCCTTGTACCTAGGTATCTAGTACCATCGGACTACCGAACGAACCAAAGCTTATCTGAAAAATCATTCGTTTCATCACCCGGTTTTTCGCATTGCAGCATAGCCATTTCGTATTCTCCAATTAACGAGGAATCTAACTATGTATATACCATCCGGTAGTCTTATGGGACTAGGTTTAGTGTCGTGGGCTCTTAAACCATACAGGACATGGGAAGTCGGTTGCTGCAGTTTTATTGCGTTAAATAATTATTATATATTGGATTTTATTATCTTCTAGTATTTCATATTTGGACTTAGACAATATATTTAAAAGGATATTTTGGTATAGGTACCCACATTAATTTGTCAAATCAATTGTTAAATAACGTTTTTTTAAGTGCAACTCGTTAGTCGTGTCGTAAGCCTGTTCGGTTGCAGATAATAAGGTCTCGAGTTTGATTTTTATGTCAGGCAAAAATATTCATTATTGTCATATTTTAACGCTAAATCTCTTACGGATTAGGCAGAGAAAACCTAGTTGCTTTCATTACTTATAAAAACACGCCGGTTTCTGAGACGTCACCCTTGGGTAGCACCCGATTAATTTGGTAACAATATGAAGGTCTCAGTTTCCTAGTATCTTTCGACATTCGTATTGTAATGTCGTTGTTTTAGTCACTCACTTGATTTTCTCCATGCAAAAAGATGTTAGTGGGGTTTCTTCTACCGCTGATCGTGTATTAACATCGCCGTGCCTAGAGTAGACGTAATGTTATTGGTTGCTTTCGCAACTTAATTGGTCTCCCACACAATTGGATCCAACCACCTACCAAGGTCACCTTGGGTGAGTTCGAGTCAAAATCAACCTTGTAGACATTGGTTGGCCAATCAAATGGCGTTCCAACCACTTTGGTCGTGAATGCATCTCTTACTACCAAAACAAGTTGCACCATCGTGTAGAACGAAACCCACTTCCGTTGACTCAACCAAGATACCCTTGGTTAGTGGTTGGATCCGACCGTGTGGAGCGCTTTTAACAAGCTATTGATGGTTGGCGGTTTTAAGGGGTCGTCCATTAACCACGTGATGATTTTTAGCAACTTTTAACACTTCTCCTCCGCCTACTGATACGTTTTAGACTACCCCATCCCCTTGATCGCGTGTAGTTTTGGTACAAAGAATCTTATTTTCTTCACAATATTATTGTTATCTTTCAATAAAATATCCAGCACAAAGATTTCAATTATATATAATCAACTATATCAACGTTTATCTTACACACAAATACACATTCAGAATACTGAAGTTTATAGTTTGAAGTCTAAAAAGCAAATGCGCGCTGACATAGCAACACCGACCTTATATAGACCGCACGAATAGTAGGTAGATTATTAATTTTTATCGAGATATTACGATAACGTTTCTATTGGTCGGTAGTGCTACGCCAGCGCCCTCTATAAACCGTATTTTAAACGCTAAACACATTGTCGCAATTCATAATGTTTTAACTGACATTCCACGTTTAATTCTATTAGTAACATATAGATGGCGCTGTCAGAGCCAGGGGCGACAACATCCGGCCCTCCTGCATACGCTGCCGTCCTCGGCAGTGTTTCTGTCTGGTGCAGTTGCTGAAAACAAATTCAGATAATTAATTACATATTTTGTAGATAACTTTACGACGCTTCTGTCCGTCTTGAGAAGTCACATTACTAAGCTATGTAACCTCAAGTCGTTGCGCTGTCACATTGTCGCAACTTTAGACTCATTGTTACATTTCTTAGCTGTGCTTTAAGACAGTGGTAGGGCATAAAGATTTCCCT